>CP139506.1:71199802-73731547 GCA_021014915.2 Artemisia tridentata subsp. tridentata | reverse complement strand
CCATTTCATTATTCCAAACACTCCTATTCTTTAATTGTTTGTTTGTTGTTCCTGCAATTTAAAGGTAATATATACTTGTAATGACATTCAGGTTGAGAGAGAGTTAGCGATATCCAATGATAGTGTATCAGAAACTGTGAGGTGGATATCATTTGGACCACGCGCCAGCGTAGTGAAATACGAGGCGTATAACATCAATGGGTATACATTCCGTACGAAAAGTAATGATGGCATAGTTTACCAGAACAGTGGGGTTAGTGTTGAGGCAGTAGATGTTCACATATCCAAAGAAGTTGCAACCACAAGAAAAACATGTTATTATGGGGTTTTACAAGAGATATGGGTACTAGATTACCGTTTCAGGCAAATTCCTCTTTTCAAATGTGATTGGGTTAATCGCAAAACTCATGGGGTCAAACACGATACTCTTGGTTATACGTCGGTAGACCTGAATACTTTCGGCCACAAGGATGATCCCTTCATATTAGCGTCACAAGCAACACAAGTGTTTTATGTGAAAGACCAGGCACAGAAAAATTTGTCCATTGTCTTTAAAACACCTACCAAGAATTACAAAGATACATATGACGAAGTCGATGAGGAGTTTAGTACAGTCATTCACGAGGAAAATGAAAATGTATTGCCACGTGTATATAAAGAAGACTTGGGCAAGGAATCACGAAGTGACTACTATCGAACCGACATTGAAGGTATTGTTATACGAAAATCCAAGTGAAGCATGTCATGCTGCAAGTTAAGACTGCTAGTGTAACTGTTAAGGCTGCTGGTTCAAGTTAAGACTGCTTCTCAAGGCTAAGTGCAAGGTTACTGCTGGTATTGTTAAGTTAGTACTGTTAGATGAATAGCTGTTTTAGTATTAAATAGTTGTTCCTGTAATTTAGCCTGTTGTAATGGATTTTGACTCAAAAAAGTCAAGCTTTTCAATGGCAATGAAATTTTTTGCGGTTTTCACTGTTATATATCCACTTGCAGTCAAGCTTTATTGTATTTGCAGTTTCCATTTATCATGTATATGCACTTGCAGGCACTTTAGTAACATGTTACTTCATTATAAAGTTGAAAATTGACTTTAGAAAGTCAAGTAATCTGGTTCCTAGGGCAAGTAACATACTTACATACTACTGCATTAAACTAGATAGACTATAAAATTCCAGCATTGTAATGGGGCAAATTAAATGAAGAGTAATGACTAACAGTCTGAACTCAAAATATGACTCTATGATTTAGACACCTGAATAAATACTTCATGTGACCATATGTAACATCTTGAATTTAGTCACACTAACACTCAATGTGACTAATATCAAGGTTAATGATAACTGAGTTCACATTTTGCTATACATATTAGTCACATGAATATTTCACAGTGTGACTATTTTCAATGTATTGGTCACATATATTACCCTTATAATGTGGCCATAAACATAATTTAGATGCACATTTGTGGTATGGTGTGACTATTGTATAGCCTATAGTCACATCATTGTGCTACAATTAAATGTGACCATACACATTAGGAATAGGCAGGCAAACACACACTTAACTTTAGACACACATATTAACTTACGTGACCATTTGTATCGAATTATGGTCACACTTAATCATGTATGCCTATGGTTTAGTGTGACCATATATGACATTTGGTCACACTGTTCAAGTGTGTGACATATATTTGTCACTTTTAAATGCATATCGTGACTATGCTTCAAACTTACTTTTCAGTTGTCACACATTTCAAATTCATATGTGGCTAAATTTTCAACAAAAACTAGCAGTCACGCTTAAATAATGTGTGACAAACTTGAGTATATGATTTAGCCACATACACAATTACTTCGTGTGACCATATATGGATATTGGTCACACTTTTCAATTGCGTGACATATATTTGTCACATATGTATATATATAGTGTGACTAATGTTTCAACCGTATTTGTATCCGTCACACGTCCCAAATTATAAGTGACTAAAAAATCAATTTTTTTTTACCAGATACGTATAGTCACGAAAATATTCAAATGTGTAGCTGTAGCCTTAGATGTAATTCCAAAATGGTCACACAAGTCGGATCAAGTGTGGCTGTTTATTTTATTCTGGTACATTTAGTCACATAAAAAAGCGACTGTGTGGCTGTTCGAAAAACAACATCTGTGACTAAATCCACATTCTGTACCAGTGGGTATATTAGTCCTCACGAAGCATGTTGGCGAATTTTGGGTTTTGACATTCACAGTCGAGAACCGACCGTTAAAATACTAGCAGTTCATTTAGAGAACATGCAGTCGGTTACTTTCAGAAGTCGTCAAACCTTGCAGAGTGTACTTGCCAATCCCGGTTCTCGAAAGACCACTCTCACTGAATGGTTAGCTTTTAATGAATGCTATACATTAGGGCGCCATCTTACTTATTTGCAATTCCTGTCAGAATTTGTGTGGTCCAAGACTGATAAGGCTTGGTCTCCTCGGAGGTGCCTTAACAAACCAGCGATTGATAGGTTGGCAAACGTGCACCCAAGTGCAGGGGATTTATTTTATGAACGCATGCTATTGTCTCATCAAAAAGGTTGTATATCGTTTGAAGCAATCAGAACGGTTAACAACGAGACGTTTGCTACAAATCGGGGAGCATGCGAAGCGATGGGTTTGCTAAAGGATGACCAAGAATGGATAACAGCAATGCAAGAGGCTTCGGCAACAGCTACCGCATCCGAGCTAAGAGCTTTATTTTCGGAGATAATGATATTCACTGACGTTGCAGACCCGTTGTAAGACCCCAACCCGATAAGGGTAGAAGTATTACATTATGATGTCATATCAAAGTAAACACAAGCATACAATTAGTAATACAAAGGAATCTCAAAGGTTACAAAGGAAAAATCTGAAGTTCAAGGTTACAGATGAGAACAACAATAAAATACTAAGTCTGAAAATGTAAACACTTCTAGTCATCTCTAATCTAGAATAGCTATCAAAGTGTAGTATTCTAAGTCCAAAAGTACTCTCCACTCATAACCCAGCTTCCTACTAAAACCTGCCGCAGGAAAAGAAATGCGGATGAGCTTAAAAAGCCCAGTGAACAGATATATATAAACGAAACCAAAAGATAAGGAACAAACATATAAAGTATGGTGCATTGGGAAAAGCATAAGGTATAAACAAATGTATATCAAAAGTAAGGGAAAAGGTCAGTAATCTACCACGATCCCGAATTCAAATCAAATATCATAGTAACCATGGAGTAGTTAACTCCCGAACATGTGAAAGACGTGGATTGCACCCATGCATCAGTCACCGAACATATCATATAATATCATATCATGTCATATCCATCAAATACAAATCGAACCTAGGATGCATCCATATGCCCCCGAACAATCATATTGGCCATAACAAATATAATGTGCACATATAATAATAATAATGGGACGGTGTGGAACATCACTCAACCACACTAGAGTCATGCCATTGGTGCATCAATGACATGGCCATGTTACCTTCATGGCTAGGAAACGAACTTGGCTCGGGTATCAAACTGAAAGGTTCAAATGTCATATCATATCAAAGTTCATATCAAAGGTTCATATCAAATGTATCATATCAAAGGTTCACAAGTTCATAGCAAAGGTTCATCATTAAGGTTCATAGCAAAGGATCAAAGCAAAGGTTCATAATCAAAGGTTCACAAATCTAAGGGAGCATAGCAAAGGCATAGATCAAATAAGAAAGCCATAATAAGAAGGCTCAGATCAAAGGCATCATAATCAAAACTAATATCAAAATATGTGTATGAATCATGAGAAACCTTAAGAGATAATGTCAGAATATCTGTACCTTAGACCGCAAGTGCAAACATAACAGAAAACATAAAGATTGGAAGCAACTCCTTCTTCAGCGGATCTACACGAATTCACGATCGTCTTATTAATAACTTATTTTAAATCAGATTACTCATTTTAGTCGGCTTTCCATTTTTAGTAACTTTCCTTGTATAGCAGCTTTCCAAAAATAGTAACTTTCCAAAAATAGTAAGTTTCCTCTTTAAGTAGTTTAACCATTTTAAGTAACTTTCTATTTTTAGCAGGTTTCCCGAATTAGTAAGTTTCCATTATTAGCAGGTTTCCATATATAGTATCTTAGTTACTTCTTGAATATCAAATTAATGTAAGGATTATAGCTTATGATCAATTTTACCCTTTTTGATTAAGTTATATACTTGTTTAGCCTTTTTGTTGTATTAACAGCTTTTACCCATAAACAGGTCACCACTTTACGAATTTTTGTACCACATCAGAACTCTAAAATAAAATCCACAAAAATTCACACAGATACTTCATTGTCTTTAGAACCCACACGAATTTTCCCAAAATTTATTAGTTAGTTTAACCCCGTACCAAAAATACTCAAACTCAGACTGCCCAGAAAAACTACCTGTTGTTGTACGCAGAAAGTATCCACTTGGACGACCCACCAATACATCCAGGAAAAATCCCTAAAAACTCATGACATTACTAAACATATAGAAGCTACATACTGGAGAGTTTCATGACTCAACTCCTCATAGTTTGTAAATTAAAAATCAGCAAATTGGACTGATTTTCAGACTCTCGAATTCAGCTTCAACACTTAATCACACAAAAATAAAAAACACGGCCAAATCATCTTGAAATTACTCCAAATCAATTGGAGAACTTAACTAAGACATAAAACTAAGTTTTCATAAAAAAGAACCGAATCAAACCATTTTATATCATGACATAACTCGCTCACAATTTCAGGTATACAAGCTGTCTCAGATTCATAATTTATATTTAGACCATTATAACACATGTTTACGCACCCACACTCATTCAAGACCCTCATTAATCACGTGACCTGTATTTTTGACATCTCTTAACATGTTCACAACTTCCCACAAAGATCACCCACGAAATTCCATCCAAAACCCTAACCCTAATTCGTTATTTTATGTGGTGTTATTATGATTTTATGTGACAATTCTTATGATTTTATGTGAGATCTCTATTCGTATACATGTTTAAGATCTAGCCGATTCATATAAGTATTTTAAGTGACAATGTTACACATTAAAGAAGGATCAACATGAAGGAAAACAATACAAAATAATACTCGTTACCCTTGGTGATTGAATCGAATGAACAAGGATCAAAAAGCCACGAACACCACACGAATTCAATCTTTTCGAACTAGAACAATATCCACGATCACTCCTACGCTTAACACCTTCGTCTGAACACCAAGTAGAAGCCCAACGAGCCTCCTTTGCCTTGCTTTTGAATCGAATAGGAAGAAAGAACAAGGAGAATGGGGCGGCCGATCTTGCTATAGTTTTTTGTTTTGTGTGTGTGTGTGTGTGTGTGTGATAATACTTTGGTGAAAATAAAAGATTTTGATGTGATATAGGGAGAAGGGGGAGGGCCGGCCTTGTTAGGGATTTTAGGGGAAGATTGGAACAAATCTTCCCTTCCAATTTTAGAAGATATCTTGTTATTTTGTATAGTATAAGTTGTGTACAATTGTTAAAATAAAAACGGACCTTAACCAAAACATTTAGGCGTGTGATTTTAGTTAAATGTGCACCATTTTGATTTATCATAAGTCTTCATTATCGTATTACTTTTATTCGTTCAATTATTAACAGTTAGATACTTAGGTTATATTCGGGATGAAATGTCTTAATGCTTAAACGTCTTTTATGAATTTGAGATCAAAGGGTATTCTGGGTATTTTACATGTTCAGAAATTTTGGGTTTTACAACTCTTCCCCTCTAAAAAAAAAATTTCGTCCCCGAAAATTGAAGTGAAACGAAACGGAATACCAACGGACCGTGAACGGAAATGTGAATGACTTGTTTCTCATGACTCTATCTTGTGGATCAAAATAGCTTCGGCTTCCTCAGAAAAGACACACCATATTGAATTCAGATCAAAAGAATAATATACCAAACGTAACAGATGATAATCGTATTCTCTCCGAAGAGATACAGGGAATACGTAGGATTTGACGGATATATCGTCTATGGAATTTGATTAGACAAATCAGATGAGAACGTACCGAATCGCAGAAATATATATATGCTTAACTCTTCAGATTTCAAATAGTCCCGTCTTTAATATAACCTTTCCAAGGTATTCTCATAACAGACAGGTCTTGTTTCTCAGAATCCAAAATCTCATATCTTAATTCATAGCAGATCATCATGAACAGATTCATCGAATGTGAGACGTATATATAGCAAAACATAGGTGTACTCCTTCACAGTAATAGATCGAATCCATACAGACAGAAAACAAATTGTTTGATAGCATCAAACGGCAGAAAGCTCTACAACAGGACCTAAGATTCTTATCGGAAGTACAGAGGTCAGCAAAACGCGTGTCGAGTATCCAAACGTATCAAATCGTATAACGGTGAAGGCAGATTAAGCGTATAGGTAGAATGAACCTAAAGTCTCAATCAGATATCAAAAATTCTAAGGCTTCTAAGGCACTCCTCGAAATATCCTATGATCACAATAAGTGCACGTTATATGATGTAAGTATTATCACGTTGGCCAGACGACATAATACTAGCATCATATAAATATGCCCTCGTTATGACCATACTTTATCTCAAGTCGTGAAATAAGCAACTTATCTTAACCACCTAACAGTCCTTCTAACTCCTAGGGTTGGTCTGAATCAAACATCATTATGGATTCGAAAATAAAGAAACAGATCGTATAGATAACGTAACGGAACTTAGTAAGCATCAAATGAAGCACGTCGTCAAAAGCATCAGTTCTTCCACAATTCATCAAAGTTCTCATAACAAAACCATCATCCAATAAACGCATAATGAACACAGAACGGAATTTCTAATAGGGAACATAAATCATTCAAAGGATCTTATTATCAGGTAACAGAAGCTTATGGGGGTTAAGCAGAAGTGAATTACGTTATTGATAACTTCATCCATCACAGAATCAACTCATCCAAACCCAAATGTCTGCTTCAAAATTTGTCCATTCAAATACAAAATTTCAAAATTTCTTCCAAGTCCGAGTAGTCTGTCTATGCTTGTACATCTGATCCTATGGTGAAAAGGAATTATAAACTTGAGTCTGGTTCCTCAAGCCTTCGGCAACTCTTCTTGGAATTGTGGTGTAGTAACGCGAATCTCTTACAAGATCACTGTGCATCCCTCCATCCGCAAGTCTGCTTCTGCTCTCAATTCATCTTAGTACAACTAAAATGAATAGAGAAGCAAGACTGCGTGTCTTCAACAGGTCTTCTAGCACAGCTCCAAATTCGCCAACTCGATTACATTCTCCTTCTATGTTTGCCACCACCTTCGTCTTCGCAAGAATGTCTTCCAATCTTCAATGTAATCACCACTACTGTCAACTCTGGGTTGAATAGTCCGTCTCCTACAATCTGGTTGTCTTGATGCCCAAGCTGTAATCTCCACGTGCTGCATAAGGTATAATCGAGTCCCTTCTAAGTGTCTCTCCTCTTCTCATATGCTTCATTGATGGTAACGCCAGTTGTGAACATCTTCCACTACTTTTCCGTAAGATTTCTAACTTCAGTAACTTTCGTCGATCTTGGCTCATTCGGTGGACAACTCAGTCTTCTCGGGATCCATAGTAGTACTATCTGCTGCAGCTTATGAACGCCAAATCAAATATACTCTTCTAGAATGAAGGGTCATTTCAACTTAATACGAGAATGATCTCCATGTTCCTCTTTCGTCTCTGAACACAACACAATGTCATACTATGACAATTTGTCCAAATACTCGCAAAAAACATGATTCTATTAGCCAATACAATTGGCATCATTAAAACTCATAATGATCACAACGAGTATGAAAGCTGCCTTAGGAATCGTCTTAGGGAAACTTCATATCTACTTCACATCACCTATCTTCTTCTTCACGAATAAAACTGAAATGCTTCACGGAGGTTACTCTCAGTTAGTCAACTCCCTTCTTAGAAGTTCTTGTGGTTGCTTCTTCAGTCCTTCAAACCTAAATGAGGCCGTTTAATACGGAGTTTCAAAGATAGACCAAATCAATCATTAACGCGCGGAAATGGATAATGATTACGGATAGTGATACGGTTAAGTTCACGATAGTCGATACGCCGCCGCATACTTCCCTCTTTCTTTTTCATAAACCAACAAGTGCATCCCAAGAGAAGCACTAGGGTGAACAAAATCATATTCCACCAGCTCCTTCAATCTCTCAACTTCTATGGCATCATGGTTTCGTCAACTGAGATCAGTTCAATGCCAACTCTACCTTCCAAGCAGGAGGGAAATACCAAGAGGTTCATCAGAGAACATTAGAAGATTTTCGTACAACAAAATACTTTCAATGCCAGAGCTTCCAATGGTGGATACTAATAGGTGTCAGGAGAAACTTGACAATCAAATGAGATCGGGGTCGGTGCTTCCATAGCAACATTAATCTTAATAGATTTAAGCGGTTAAGAGTCATCATAACAAAAGTAGGGTGAAGCAGATTGTTAAAGATCACATTTCATATATGGTAGTCTATGGTAGCTTTACGAAGAGCCATCCAATCCATAACCAAAAGACCTCAAAGTCAATTATGTCAAGAGTAAACAGATTCGTAGAACGAATACGGTCGTTAAACCAGACGGATAGTTCATATATTAGAGTCAAGTACATGGTTCATCAAAGTGTTGAGATAGATAAGCGAACAGTTCAAGGTGTTGGAATCCTCCTTAGCTTCTTAGCATAAGTGGCAGGTAGGGTGTGTATCATTGGTAATACGAAGGTCGCATGGTTGTCAAAATGAGAGGTATGGGATATCAGTTGTCAGCATCATCATGCTTAGTTAACAATCCATACTGAGATATTATTTTCATCATATCCTTCCAAAGGAACTGATTGGCAGACAAAGTTCATCATTCGAAGGGAGGGAACAAATCTCCATATATTCATGGTTAATAGTTACCAGAGTTCTCATAGGAGTAGTAATGGATTACGCAGAACTGAGTAGTATCAGATGATACATTATATCCAGCATATGTAATGAATTTACAGAATGTGTCAAGCACATTACGGTTAAGTAACCTTCGGGATGGTCGGAAAGGTATCGAACTGTTAATCAAACAAATCGAAAATGGTGATCAAAATCAGAGAGTGAAACTTAAATGGTGTAAGGTATCCATGTAGTTCCCGAGGCATTGTAAACTTACTTGGTTACTAAACTTAGGTTGAACATAACTTCCCAACTTCTGAAATAATGTTCTTATAAGGCAAAACTAAGGGCAAAGGCACGAATCAGAGTGATGCGGAAGCAATGCTACTTACATAGAAGTTCTAGTCTACCCATTCCTCACCGGCAATAACTTATGTTCCTATGGGGAGATCCTAAAGCAAATTCTCAAAGGGTGTCTTATGAGCGCCTACAGTGGAAACTTAATGGTCCAAATTTCACAGGTCAAGGTTTAATGTACTACAAGTCGTAGCCTGGGCTCTGATACCATAATTGTAACACCTCAACCCGATAAGGGTAGAAGTATTACATTATGATGTCATATCAAAGCAAACACAAGCATACAATTAGTAATACAAAGGAATCTCAAAGGTTACAAAGGAAAAATCTGAATTTCAAGGTTACAGATGAGAACAACAATAAAATACTAAGTCTGAAAATGTAAACACTTCTAGTCATCTCTAATCCAGAATAGCTATCAAAGTGTAGTCTTCTAAGTCCAAAAGTACTCTCCACTCATAACCCAGCTTCCTACTAAAACCTGCCGCAGGAAAAGAAATGCGGCTGAGCTTAAAAAGCCCAGTGAACAGATATATATAAACGAAACCAAAAGATAAGGAATGAACATATAAAGTATGGTGCATTGGGAAAAACATAAGGTATAAATAAATGGATATCAAAAGTAAAGAAAAAGGTCAGTAATCTACCACGAGCCCGAACTCAAATCAAATATCATAGTAACCATGGAGTAGTTAACTCCCGAACATGTGAAAGACGTGGATTGCACCCATGCATCAGTCACCGAACATATCATATAATATCATATCATGTCATATCCATCAAATACAAATCGAACCTAGGATGCATCCATACGCCCCCGAACAATCATATTGGCCATAACAAATATAATGTGCACATATAATAATAATAATGGGATGGTGTGGAACATCACTCAACCACACTAGAGTCATGCCATTGGTGCATCAATGACATGGCCATGTTACCTTCATGGCTAGGAAACGAACTTGGCTCGGGTATCAAACTGAAAGGTTCAAATGTCATATCATATCAAAGTTCATATCAAAGGTTCATATCAAATGTATCATATCAAAGGTTCACAAGTTCATAGCAAAGGTTCATCATTAGGGTTCATAGCAAAGGATCAAAGCAAAGGTTCATAATCAAAGGTTCACAAATCTAAGGGAGCATAGCAAAGGCATAGATCAAATAAGAAAGCCATAATAAGAAGGCTCAGATCAAAGGCATCATAATCAAAACTAATATCAAAAGATGTGTATGAATCATGAGAAACCTTAAGAGATAAGGTCAGAATATATGTACCTTAGACCGCAAGTGCAAACATAGCAGAAAACATAAAGATTGGAAGCAACTCCTTCTTCAGCGGATCTACACGAATACACGATCGTCTTATTAATAACTTATTTTAAATCAGATTACTCATTTTAGTCGGCTTTCCATTTTTAGTAACTTTCCTTGTATAACAGCTTTCCAAAAATAGTAACTTTCCAAAAATAGTAAGTTTCCTCATTAAGTAGTTTAACCATTTTAAGTAACTTTCAATTTTTAGCAGGTTTCCCAAATTAGTAAGTTTTCATAATTAGCAGGTTTCCATATATAGTATCTTAGTGCTTGGTGTAGGGTCATATGGCCTAATCAATGGCAAAGGTAATGAATGATGGTGCTTGGTGTAGGGTAATGTAATGACCCATTACCCAGTAGTGGGTAATGGGGCATTACCTAATAAATTGGGGGGGGGGGGGGAGGGGGTAAGGGAATGCATTGCATTGCATTCCCTTTGCATTCCCTACCATTTGAACCAAGCGGGCCCTTAGTTACTTCTTGAATATCAAATTAATGTAAGGATTATAGCTTATGATCAATTTTACCCTTTTTGATTAAGTTATATACTTGTTTAGCCTTTTTGTTGTATTAACAGCTTTTACCCATAAACAGGTCACCACTTTACGAATTTTTGTACCACATCAGAACTCTAAAATAAAATCCACAAAAATTCACACAGATACTTCAATGTCTTTAGAACCCACATGAATTTTCCCAAAATTTATTAGTTAGTTTAACCCTATACCAAAAATATTCAAACTCAGACTGCCCAGAAAAACTACCTGTTGTTGTACCCAGAAAGTATCCACTTGGACGACCCACCAATACATCCAGGAAAAATCCCCAAAAACTCATGACATTACTAAACATATAGAAGCTACATACTGGAGAGTTTCATGACTCAACTCCTCATAGTTTGTAAACTAAAAATCGGCAAAGTGGACTGATTTTCAGACTCTCGAATTTAGCTTCAACACTTAATCACACAAAAATAAAAAACATGACCAAATCAACTCGAAATTAATCCAAATAAATTGGAGAACTTAACTAAGACATAAAACTAAGTTTTCATGAAAAAGAACCGAATCAAACCATTTTATATCATGACATAACTTGCTCACAATTTCAGGTATACAAGCTGTCTCATATTCATAATTTATATTTAAACCATTATAACACATGTTTACGCACCCACACTCATTCAAGACCCTCATTAATCACGTGACCTGTATTTTTGACATCTCTTAACATGTTCACAACTTCCCACAAAGATCACCCACGAAATTCCATCCAAAACCCTAACCCTAATTCGTTATTTTATGTTGTGTTATTATGATTTTATGTGACAATTCTTATGATTTTATGTGAGATCTCTATTCGTATACACGTTTAAGATGTTAGAGTTTATGTATAATTATTAATATATATGTCCGGTTTCGAACCCGAGACTCGGGATTGCACACAATACGTGAGAGTTACAATGGTTTGAATAAATTAAATATATTTTATATTTTATTTATTCATTTCACAAAACAAATACTTAACGACAGTTAGTACTTAACGGAGTTAGCAATAACGGTCGTTAAAGGACTAAATGTGCAAAAGAGGTTTAGAAGGATCTAGAACCCATTCCTTTGGGCTTGGGTCGGCCGAACTAACCAATGGGTTAGGGTTTTCGGTTGGAGAAGGGAGCAAGGCAAGAGAACACTATAAATACATATCATGTGTTCATTAGTTTACTAATCCTAATTTCTCTTGCAAGCCGTATTCTCTTCTCCTCTCCTCTTCTTGTAGCTGATCGGCATTATACTCCCAAACTCCTTGGGTGTGCCGATTTCCCTACAACACAAGTTAGGGTTTGTTTGTGATCTTAGAACCTAGTTTTTCCCATTGGAACGCTAGCATTACGTGTGTACAAGAACGAGTGACAAGCTTCTTTTAGCATGTGGTGATTTGCCCTATTCGACTAACCCTAGTCGATCTATACCCTAAAACCTAATTAGGGTTTATCTTGTTCTTGTAGATCCGATTCCTTGTTCTTGCTAGGAATAAAAAAGGTACGCTTTCTATTTAATTTTTAGTTAATTAATTTACATGTTATTGTAGATCTTTCGGCTGCGTGTACTATGATGTTTATGTGTTTATAGTATTTTTATGATTCACATATTCTAACAGTGGCATCATGAGCCGCGTTTTTAAACATATAATTAATTACTAAAAACCTTAAAAATTGAATCTTGTTAAGATACATGCAATGTTTAGCTAGGGTTTTTTTAATTTTTTTATAAACCCTAATATGGGTTGACACCCATAATATTTTTTTAGGGTTTTAGGTTGTTGATAGAAAACTTGTAGAAACCCTAGGATTGCATGCAATTGTTAGAGATTAATTAATGAGTACCTTATGTGATGTCATTAATTAATTAGATTGCGTATAAATATATTGACATGATAATATGTGACTACATGATTATATGTGCAATATGGGATCCATGATAAAATCTTGCATATTTTGTCATGGAATGTTTTGTTGTTTAATTTGCTACATGATTTTTAAGATAAATCTTAAATTAGGGAAGACCCTAATATATTAATTAAAATTGGTTATGTGCAATGTGGTATCTAGTTAATTAAAACTTACGCGGCCAAGCTATTTGGCGTATGTGGTCCATTGGGCACAATGAGCTCAAAAACCAATGGGAGTTTTATTGATTAGATACATTAAAATTCACATAGAATTATTAATAGGATTTATCAAAAAGGTTTGCATGTGGCTATATGATATTGATTAATGATCATATACGTGTTATTGAGTGTTTATTTATTTTTTTAATTACTTGTTCTTTGTGTTTAATTATGATGGATTGTAACAACAAAGAGGGTAATTTTTTCAATAAAAAATAAATGAACCTAATAACTATGAAACCTTTGTAGTAAACCATTTAATTGCCAAGTCTTATGTGCCGACAGTGGTTCGCTTCGCAATGTAATTTGCTCCCAGGCGAGACTAGCAATTAATAATTTACTACATAAATGTTTTAAGTTTTAAATCTTAAAGTTTTAATTGATTTGATGCGACTGTACAAAAGTGGTCGAAGCGGCGGACCTATTATTGACAAACTATAAAGTGGGTATAAGGAGGCTTGACATTAAATTGTCATCCGAAAGAGGCGCGTTTTTAATTAGCTTCGGCGGACGTTTGCCCCTCCGCTCGCCTGTGCGTCAATAATAGACTTACCAAGTACACCATGAAAAAGTACGAAGCATCTTAAGGCAATGTTGTAAGTTTCTCAACGCCATCAATTAAATTTTGTTGATTTAAGTTGCGAATGAGTAAACAGTTTTTTGTAGAAAACATATGATACAAAGATGAATGCATGACATCTTTGTACATATTTTTTGATAACATACATCAAAAATTTAATACCCTTAAATTTAAGTTATATGTCATCCAACTACAAAAAGAAACACCTAAGGTTTCATCCTACATCACTAGCAGCCAAAGCTGAATGTGATGTTTAAAGGGTGGTTGTCTAAGGGTAAATTGAGTACTTTCATTGCGAGCAGCCAAAGCTGAATGCAATGAAACGAAGTCAATTTACAGTTTCTTAAGTTGTTGAACTTAATTTGGCACTTTCATTACCAGCAGCCAAAGCTGATGTAATAGAACTGTGCCAAGGCATAAAGATTTGGGGATGAAACATGCTTACATTTTGCAACTGAGGTTGGCAATATAATGTAAGTCCCATGATTTCTAGGAATTGCAATTGGATATTGGCAATTGGGTGATCCCGTACCTTATTGAGCACTTTCATTGCTAGCAGCCAAAGCTGATGTAATGAAACGGCGTCAATTAGGATCCTAGTTTTCAGTGAAAATTAAATGGTTATTTAACCAATGGGTGTTTAATTTTCTTGAAAAGTTTAATTATCAAAAATACTAATTTTGTACTTTTTCTGTAGAAATGGCCCAACCCGGAAACACTCCAAACATTACCTCCGCTTTCAAAATGATGATTGAAAAGGAGAAATTGACTGGGACTAAAAATTTCAACGATTGGTATCGTAATCTAAGGCTTGTCCTTAGGATAGCCAAACGTTATGATTGTCTTAGAGAGCCTCTTCCGGTTGCTCCTCCTGCTAACTCTTCTAATAATGCACTTAGAGAGTATAACGAAGCTTATGACAAGCACAATGATGCGGCTTGTCTCATGCTATCGGGGATGGATCCTCAGCTGGTAAAATAGTTTGAGAATCATGGTCCGATGCAAATGATTGAGGAACTCAGACGTATGTTTGAGAAACCTCCAATGGCTGAGTTGTATGACGTACTTGACAATATAGCCAAGTGCAAGCAGGAAGCAACAACACCCGTAAGTACCCATTTGCTAAAAATGAAAGGTTATCTTGACCAATTGGATGCACTTGGATGCGGGTGTGTGGAAGATGTTAAAGTTGACCTCATCAATAAATCCCTCAATGAGGAATTGTATGGTGACTTCGTGTGCAACTTTAACATGCATTGCAAGGGGAAGACATTTTCTGACTTGCATGCAATGCTCATTGAACATGAGAAAGGACTCGCTAAGAAAGCCCCTACACCTGCTGTGATGGCAATTAGAAGTGGTAGGGTAGCTAAGCCCGGTAAACCGCACAAAGTGAACAAGAAGGGCAAAGGGAAAGCTGACAAAGAAAAACAGGTCGTGATCCATCAGCAGAAGCCCAAGAAGCAGAATCCTCCTCCTAAGAAGGATTATCCTAAAAAAGATACGGCTGCTTGTCACCACTGTAACACTCCTGGACATTGGAAGAGGGACTGTCCATTGCTGCTTGAGGAGTGTCGCAAGAATAAAAATGCCAAGGCTGGGCAGGGCGCCAGCACTTCAGGTATTTTTATGGTTGAATTATTTTCCTTTCCTCGTAAGCAAAATGCCTGGATATATGATACAGGATGTGGTACTCACATTTGTAATACATCGCAGGGGCTTAGAGGAGTGAAGAAGCTGAACTATGGGGAATGCTACTTGTATGTCGGCAACGGTATACGTGCAGCAGTGGAAGCCATAGGGACTTTTGATTTACTGTTACCTTCAGGTTTAATTTTAGTATTGAACAATTGTCATTACGCACCGTCTATTGTTAGAGGTGTCGTTTCAGTTTCTTTATTGTTGGATAATGGTTTTGAGCATACTTTTAATAATAATGGAATTTCGGTTTCTTTAAATTCTGTTTTTTACTTTAATGCAATTCCATTAAATGGTGTGTTTGAAATTGATATGGATAATCATGCATCCAACGGAAATAATTCTGTGTATAGCATCGAAAATAAGAGAATCAAGTCTAACTTGGATTCTTCTTATTTATGGCACTGTCGTCTTGCTCATATAGGCAAGAAACGCATGGAAAAGCTGCAACACGATGGGCTTTTAAAAAATATCAATGATGATTCAGTTGATAAATGCGAGTCTTGCATATCTGGTAAGATGACGAAGAAACCTTTCCATAGCAATATGGAAAAGGCTTCGGATCTACTTGGATTAGTACACACGGATGTATGTGGTCCACTTAGACATGTGTCTAAGCGCGGTGCTAGCTACTTCTTGACCTTCACGGATGACTATAGTCGTTATGGTTATGTTTATTTACTTAAACATAAACATGAAGTCTTTGAGACATTTAAGGTCTTTAAAAATGAAGTAGAACTACAACTCGGAAAGAAGATTAAGGCCCTTCGATCCGATCGTGGTGGTGAGTATTTAAGCCAAGAGTTTAAAGATTATCTAACTGAGTGTGGCATTGTCCAACAACTCACTTCTCCTTATACTCCACAGCAAAATGGTGTATCTGAAAGGAGAAATCGTACCTTGTTAGATATGGTACGATCTATGTTTAATCTTACAACTCTTCCCTTATCCTTTTGGGATTATGCTCTTGAAACAGCTGTTCACGTGTTGAATAGGATTCCAACTAAGAAGGTTGATAAGACTCCATATGAAGTATGGACTGGAAAAGCTCCCAACTTTTCTTACGTAAAGGTCTGGGGTTGTGAGGCGTTTGTTAAACGTGACTCACCTGATAAACTCCAACAAAGATCTGTTAAGTGTATCTTCGTAGGATACCCTAAGGAAACAAAGGGTTACTACTTTTACTTCCCACTAGAAAATAAGGTCATCGTGGCTAGGTATGGCGAATTTCTTGAGGATCATCTAACATCTCAAGAATTCAGTGGGAGGGCATATGATCTTGAAAGTGATCATGAAGATATGTCACCTTCTAAAGGCACTAACACACTTCCTGTGGAACCTGAAAGTTTAGGTCCTCCACCTGAAGTTGAAGTGGTACCCATCCGTAGATCTTCAAGATCTACAAAAGCTCCTAATCGTCTATGTTTAAACGTAGAGTGTGAGGAAACTATACTAGGGGATCTTGATGAGCCAACTAGTTATAGGGATGCCATTAATAGTCCTGAAAAGGAAAAATGGCAGCTTGCTATGGATGGGAAAATGCAATCCATGAAAGATAATAAAGTCTGGATTGAAGTAGACCTTCCTCCCAATGCTAAGGTAGTTGGGAGTAAGTGGCTCTTCAAAAAGAAGACGGACATGGATGGCAATGTACACACCTATAAAGCTCGTTTGGTGGCTAAAGGCTTTACCCAAACATACGGTGTTGACTATGAGGAGACATTTTCTCCTGTGGCCGACATTAGAGCTATTAGGATTCTTATAGCCATAGCTGCCTACTATGACTATGAGATTTGGCAGATGGATGTCAAAACCGCTTTTCTGAATGGTCGCCTAGATGAAGACATCTATATGGCGCAACCTGAGGGGTTTGTGAATCAAAAATTTCCTGAGCGTGTATGCAAGCTTCAAAGATCCATTTATGGATTGAAGCAAGCATCCAGGCAATGGAATAAGAAATTTGATGAGGAAATCAAGAAGTTTGGATTTACTCAAAATTTCGATGAGTAATGTGTATACCACAAAGTTAGTGGGAGTAACACTACTTTTCTTGTCCTGTATGTCAATGACATATTAATCATGGGAAATCATATACCTAGTCTTAATGAAGTTAAGGCTTATCTATTTGAGTGTTTTTTCATGAAGGATTTAGGAGAAGCAACGTATATCTTTGGAATCAAGATCTATAGAGACAGATCTAAGCAGTTGATCGGTTTAAGCCAAAGTGCTTATGATGAACTCAAATAAGTACATTTTATTACCATCATTTATCCTATGTATTTGACTTGTTTTATTATATTATGTATGAGGATTGATACTTAATCGTTTACTTTTGTAATTCTCAGTTGAAAACAAGCATTTGGTGAAACTTGGCGATTTTGGACTAATTATGGAGCAAAACGCGCACAAAGTGAAGAGTCTACTTAAATGGACAAGATCAAGTCAAATCTGCTCCAGATGCGCCGCATCTCACTCATGACATGCGCCGCATCTCTATCAAGATCTCACCAGATACGATCCAAGATACAAGAGGACATACGCCGCATCCTACAATGGAGATACGCCGCATCTTCTGGCGGTGTACGAATATTCCTGAATATTATAATCTTGGACCCCACGCGAAGTTAAGTACATGCGCCGCATCTACTTACAAGATGCGCCGCATCTGCCCTCAGACAGAAACTATAAATACCCCAAGACCAGACGAATTTCGTACGACATATATTAGAATCGAAGACCGAAGAAAAGAAACCAAGGACGAATTCAGTAGGATAGCAAGCACAAGACACACCCAAATCGAAGATACAAGAGCTGTAAGAAGGTGCTGCATATGTTTAATTCATTAAGTAGTTTTGTTTTATTGTGTTAGTAAACTTTAATTCATCAAGATTGGTGGCTTGTGTAACGTGACAACGGAAAGGTTGCACTCCCTTAAAACTGCTTTCTCATCAATTAAAGTTTATATGTTTGTGTCTTTGGTGACTTTTATTAGTGCATTGATAACCTCTGTGGCTAGCTGAGCGTTGATCGGGTCGCCATGCCTCTGCCCTCGCCTGTTTATTAGATGCCTATGTATTCTATGTTCTGTAGAGAAGTAGGAGAAAGATAAACGGGATAGTCATAAGTAATCATTAAGGGTTTACTCGCCGATAAGATTAGAACCAACGAGAAAGGACTTAATCTCGGTGCGTTGCATCGAACTATACACTTCATATAACACTAGCAATAAAACAAGTGACAAACTACTTATCATAAGGACAGCCCTCTTATTGTCTCGAGTATTTATCTGTGTACGTGTGTGCTATTTGCTGATTCGTGCCTATTGGTTTAGTTTATTATTTAATTGCAACCAAATCGTGCCAGTCTCTCAGGCTGAACCCCCTTGCGTTAGATTAGGTTGTATAGCTAACTTAATATATTAAAATACTGATTAGAATAACTAGATAATACGTTCCACTCTTAGTGATCGACACTCTACTTACCATTATATTCATACTGACCGGGTACACTGCTCGTTAAGTGTGTGTGTTATTGATAAGTCGGCTAAATATAAATTTAAAACTTGAGTAGGCATTAAAACTGCTAAACCGCAACGACACATCACGCGCATCAAGTTTTTGGCGCCGCTGCCGGGGAGTGAATTGTTATTATCTGTTAATTTGATTAGTATTTTAATTAGGTTTTTAATTTTTCTAACCGCTAATTTTGTTGTGTATTAGATTAATTTGCATTCATTGTATTATTTTGCATATTTTCTGTTTTTGTGTGTTATTTGTTTGCTTTTATTTGTATTTATTTTCGTGTGTTTTTATTTATTTGTTTAATTTTTCGTATTTTTGTGTGTTCTGCTATCGTTGTTCTGAGCTAAATCGAACGATACGGCGCATCTGATTTCTCAGATATGGCGTATTGCGTTCAATTTTTATAAAATACAACGCGTTTAATTAATTCGATACGACGCATCTTTTCCCCAAGATACGGCGTATCTGTTTTTGATAAAAAATTTTCTAAACGTCAACGCCATACGACGCATCTGCTTTAGCAGATACGGCGTATCTATTATTTTAATCAAAAACAGTTTTCGAATTATTAAAACAGATACGGCGTATCGATTTTTATCGATACGGCGCATCTTCTGAATCAAAAATCTTATATTTTAAAACGTAACGAAAATACGGCGCATTAACCTTTGTTAATACGACGATTATAATTTGATAAATATAGTTGATTTTTGATATTTACTTTGATCGGTCAGCTACTCTCGTTTGCAAGTTGTTTATTTTCAGGATAAAGGATGACTCAAGCATCACCGTGAAAGATTACGTTCTGAACAAAACCAAGAAACGCTAGCCGAAAGGGTCAAACGTAAGACTGCGAGAGTTAAGGAAAACTCGGTACCGGTAACATTGAACATCTTAAATTCTTGAAATAGAACTCCAGGTAACCTCAACGATTATTCAACCAGCCCAAAGGAAAGTTCTCTACTTTATCATCTCAATTTTATTTATCCATATAATACATCTGATTAAAATTGTAATCTTAATTTTGTATGCTTAAAAACGATATTTGTTCCTAACCTCGGAATAAATTCTTATCCTCTAAACTATAAGATTACAATTGTTAATAAAACGTTTATACCTATTGCTCTTATTTTGAATTCATTTATATCATATGGTGTAACCGTTTTACCCCAATTTGGTGTATAAAGAATCGTGTTGCGGAGGCCAAGGTACGTTCCTTATTTAAATTTCGTTTACTAACTTAGCGATACGGCGGATCTAAAATTCCAAAGCGCCGTATCTCTGATTAAACTAGGACTCATTGACTAGTCAACGAAACTAAATAGATACGGCGCATCCTTTTCGCCTATAAATACGACGGGAATGCGCCGGATCTAAAACCTTTACCGCATAAACACACACAGTTAAGAACTACACACAGTGAAATTATACCCTTAATCCGAACATCTTTTCTCGAATCCACACTTTAATCCGAGCTATAATCCTTCTCCGAATCATAAAAATTAAGGTAATTGTTCTATTTCGATTTAATCTTGGTTAATACGAAAATTAGGGTTTATGTGATTAATTCGATTAGGGCATATAATATAGAGATGTGATTAGGGCTTGTGTTAGATGATCTTCCCCGTACTTAACTTGCATAAATAATCGAATTTCTAAGCTAGTTTGATTTGAACGAAAATTTGAGAAAATAAATTCGGTTTTGAATATTTAGCGGGAAGGTGGATTAGTAAAATGCAATAAGCTATTAGAACTGATATAAGGAGTATATGATACTGTGATATTTAGTGGTAGTTTACGTCACGGATACGAACTCTTGAAATGCTTGCCTGATTCCTTTTATTTATACTGATACGCTTTTAGATGCGGCGCATCTAGGTTGATTGATGCGGCGTAACGACTATTTCCAAAATTTATAAAATTCTAGATACGCCGTATTGATTAATCTAGATACGACGCATTTAATTTTTATATAAATATCGATTTTTGATTATTAAAATTGATACGGCGCATCCTTATTTCTAAGCGGCGTATCTATTTTCTGAATAAAAGTCTGATTAAATTTTAACGATTATAAGATACGGCGTATCCAACTTTTTGGATACGGCGCATCGTCTGCAGATATCAGCTATTTTTATCCGTTTCTATATTCATTAATTTCTCTTCTAGCGAACAAATCCTACTGATGATTTTACCTTGGATGACAGATTTTGCTATGGAAGACATGTCAGTTAACGGATATCTTGCTAAGGAAAGCATGATTTCAGATTCGTTCAATGTGCTCATGATCGATGCAGATCTATTCTCTTGGGAGACCCCTCTTGAAGCTGCTTTTAAGGAATTCATGCGTTTATGCAACATTGACAAAGGGGTATTCTCTTATGATGTATTTGTGAGGTACACTGGAGATGAACTGTTGCTCTTATGGCCTATCATTGAATCCAAAGGATTGAACTGGACTACTATCGAAGAAGATGATGGGAAATTCTATCTTGCATACATGGACTCAAGCAACAAAAGCTGTGGTGGAGGCAATACCCAAATTTCTTACATGCCTTATTCCGAACAGTACTGGGGATTAAGTGAGGACTATCTGGATGATGATAGAATGTATGCTGTGGCGGAGTTACTATTTCATGGCAAGTTGGTAAGATTGATGGACCTCTCCCTTAATGATTGGCTTGAACTTAAATATGGTAGTCCGGAATTTGCCCCTGCAGTTGAAGTCAAGCGGATTATGACTTCATGGTTGACACGGAGTTTTAGGGAGCAATTTAACGAGTTCATGGAATTAAGAAGGAATATGATTGAAAAGACTTGCTTTGATGTTAACCACGATCCTAACGATGTTAATTTTTCAGAATGGTTGGCTAGTAAATTCAATAACCATAAGAGCATGGATCGAGCTACTAAAGATGCATTATGGGTATATTGGATGAGAGGAGAAGATGAAGAAGTAGAGAGCGAATATGGGTCGTCACTTCATGATTCAACAATCAATGAGGGCATTGAAGAACTTTTCAGAATTGACATTGATGTGTTCGATTATGAGACGCCCTTGTGCAAGCAATTCAAGGAATTTAACTACCTTCTTCAAGTTGACAGTGATGTGCTAACTGGAGATCTACCAGGATTTAAGACTTATGATGATTTCAAAAACACCTGGTACTATGAATGGAATGATCAAGTACCATGGGTTTGGGATGAACCATGGGAATCTGAGCACATTTATCACACCTGTACACCTTTCGTTTTCAAGGATGGAAGTAGTGTTTGGCCGACCTGTGATTATAAGAGTGACGGAACCTGTAATGGGGGAAGTATAATTGGGATGAAACGGGTTGGAAACGATGTAACCTTTGAAGATTATGAGTGGTACGATAATGTTGAAGACTGCCCACAAAAAGCGGAGGCTTTGCAAGAAAAGGGTAGAATTGAACGCTTGAAAGGACTTAAGGGAACATCGGATACTACTTTCTGGGAATGGGTGCATGAACAATTTGATGATTTTACGAAGCTTAGTCGACGGTTACAATGGGATTTGGAAAGAGAATGGGAGGCGATTCAAGACAATAAGTCATTAATGGAAGAACTAGATGATTATTTGATTAAGGATCCTTATTTTAAGTTTGTTGATAAAGACGAGGAAGAGTTCACCAAAAGAAAGTGTCAACTACTTGGGATTCCTTATAACGAGCCACCCATGATTGTTTCCGAAAAATTTAAAATCATCAAATATTCTTTGGGACCTGGTGAAGAGTATGTTGTGACAAAGACCAAGAATTATAGAAGATTAAGCCGAACGGAAGAAAACGTCGCAAAGCTATATGGGAACATCTTTCGGATGAAGGAAGAAGGATGGACCGTGACAAGGACCAAATAAAGAGCTGAACGTGAGTCTAACTTGAAGACTCTGGAATAAAGACAAGTGCTTACCGGGAGACAACCCGGATTTATCTTTTAATTTTCTGTTTCTGAGTCGAGTCAGTCAGGCCGCCGAGGATACGGCGCATCTCAACCATGAGATGCGGCGCATCCCTTGCAATGGTCATATCTTTATTTTTCCGCATTTTTTATTTTCGACTTTAAAACTTTTTATCAGTTATTTTAATGCGGCGCATCCCTGGTTAAGGATGCGGCGCATCTTTTATTCTGATCCGTATTTATTCCAGGCTCGATATGGCGTATCTTCTTCCATAAGATACGGCGCATCGACTGACCTGATGATTTTCATTTTAATTTTTATATTTTATTTTTACCTAACTACTAATGTGTTATGCAAGTTTGAACCTTTCTTACCTTAGGTGTGTTTTGAAGCCTTGGTGGTATTATAGATTCCTGCATTTCCTGTGGATACATTGTTTATGAAGCTTAATCGTTCTAATCCACAAGAAAGATGATTTTTGCTCTAACACTAATGGAGGATCATACCGAGCAAATCTCAGGGGAGTTTTTCTGTTCTAATTCTTTTATTTTCCAGTTTTTAACCTTTTATGCAAACAACGAGGACGTTGTTTAACTTAAGTGGGGGATCGGAGAATTAGAACACTTAACACTTACTTGTCCTAAACTTTTCAAAATATGCTTAAAATGTGCTTAATATATAAAAACTTAAAAATTTTTAGCATGTTTTTGTTTAAAGTCTAAGTTGCATAGCTGCACACATGACGTTATTTTCAAAAATTGTGATTTTTCAAAATTCACAAATCTATGAGTGTGCCGGTGACTTGTAAACTTTAGAACTTGGCTTGTATACTATTCGAGACCACCATAATAAGTATTATTTTATATAATTGGAATGACTTGTCTAAATTGGTAAATTCTAGGATTACACCCAAATAGCCTTTATATGTTATGTGATATTAGCTAACTACACTGGTTAGTTAACCCCCGTATAAACCCTTTTGTTACTCTCACTTTTAGAGTAAGATACCCCTAGAAAAACACTCAGAGCCATTCCTTTCGTTTCTTACACCTTTGTTTTAAATGTTTCGTTACACCCTTACACCTTAGCCTACCCTGTAGATTAAGATCCGTGGTTGGTTAATTGCTATAGGCAAAGTGTGTTTCCTTACATTACCTGTGTTCGTGTGCGTAATTAATTATCTATGGTTAGGTCGGGAAATTGCACAATGCAATTGGAGTGAAAGTAAATATTGTATATCTTTGAGTTTATTTTTCGTGTGTTTACTACTTTCACTATTACCGTTATTTCTGAAGTTATGAAAAGTATGGAAAAATTATCCAGAATTATCATTATAGTGATGTGGTGAAATTTTACACATCTATGTTTATGTTTCAAGTTAAAAAAAAAAAAAAAAAAAAAAAAAAAAAAAAAAAAAAAAAAAAAAATCGAAAAAAAATAGAAAAGAAAAAGAAAAAAGAAGAGTTGGATGTTTGTTTTAACCAACGATGTAAAGTTATGTAAGTGGTCGATATCACCACTAGTTGTTGTATTATTATGGATTGAATGGGAGTTGGCAGTTATGGGAACGCCAACTAAGGTTTATTCTTTGATTAAGATCTTGTTGAGTATAATTCGTGTCTACCTAAAGCGTGTGTTTCAAGTGTTAAAGCGTGAGTTATTCTATGATATGAGTCTTATTCATGGGATGGTTGGGATAGTGATTAACCACACTTAGGATTTTAATTTATTTGTTTGTTTTGTTCATTTTAACACCAATTTATATCCTAAATATTATCCATACCCTGTATTATTCTTTATCCAACCAAACCTTTGATTTATTGAGATTAGGGATTTGAGCAATCTTAAGTATCGTAGTCGTGGATTCGGCTATGTATTTATGATTTTGTCGCCCTTTTTGATATATTATTATTGGTGAAGTTTGGACCTATCTTTAGCCTATTCGAGTTAAGGATTTGAGCAATTGCAAGTATCGTGTTCGTGGATTCGATCATGTATTTGTGATTTTGTCGCCTTTTCTGGAATTTGAGATCGATAGGGATTAAGAATAATTAACCCTTAAACCTAAAAACCCTTTTTACCGCTTTAGACTTGTTATTCCTTGGCTTTAGTGGAGGAGATGTGTATACTTGCCAAGCTTATGATAGAATATTCGTCACGACTGGACAGTTAAACGATTAGATTTGCTTTTATCAAATTATTTTATTTTACTTTTAATTCGTTGAGTGTTTAGTTGTGTGATTATGACAAAGATGAATACATGCTTAAATATAAAAATAAATCCTAATATCTTTTAGGATACATTTTCATAAGATTTAATCTAAGGTTTACTTGGGGACAAGTAAAGTTCAAGTGGGGGGATATTTGATGAACTCAAATAAGTACATTTTATTACCATCATTTATCCTATGTATTTGACTTGTTTTATTATATTATGTATGAGGATTGATACTTAATCGTTTACTTTTGTAATTCTCAGTTGAAAACAAGCATTTGGTGAAACTTGGCGATTTTGGACTAATTATGGAGCAAAACGCGCACAAAGTGAAGAGTCTACTTAAATGGACAAGATCAAGTCAAATCTGCTCCAGATGCGCCGCATCTCACTCATGACATGCGCCGCATCTCTATCAAGATCTCACCAGATACGATCCAAGATACAAGAGGACATACGCCGCATCCTACAATGGAGATACGCCGCATCTTCTGGCGGTGTACGAATATTCCTGAATATTATAATCTTGGACCCCACGCGAAGTTAAGTACATGCGCCGCATCTACTTACAAGATGCGCCGCATCTGCCCTCAGACAGAAACTATAAATACCCCAAGACCAGACGAATTTCGTACGACATATATTAGAACCGAAGACCGAAGAAAAGAAACCAAGGACGAATTCAGTAGGATAGCAAGCACAAGACACACCCAAATCGAAGATACAAGAGCTGTAAGAAGGTGCTGCATATGTTTAATTCATTAAGTAGTTTTGTTTTATTGTGTTAGTAAACTTTAATTCATCAAGATTGGTGGCTTGTGTAACATGACAACGGAAAGGTTGCACTCCCTTAAAACTGCTTTCTCATCAATTAAAGTTTATATGTTTGTGTCTTTGGTGACTTTTATTAGTGCATTGATAACCTCTGTGGCTAGCTGAGCGTTGATCGGGTCGCCATGCCTCTGCCCTCGCCTGTTTATTAGATGCCTATGTATTCTATGTTCTGTAGAGAAGTAGGAGAAAGATAAACGGGATAGTCATAAGTAATCAT
Organism: Artemisia tridentata subsp. tridentata; assembly: GCA_021014915.2. Taxonomy (NCBI): domain Eukaryota; kingdom Viridiplantae; phylum Streptophyta; class Magnoliopsida; order Asterales; family Asteraceae; genus Artemisia; species Artemisia tridentata. The sequence continues at coordinate 73,705,242 of CP139506.1, read as the reverse complement.
TAAGGGTTTACTCGCCGATAAGATTAGAACCAACGAGAAAGGACTTAATCTCGGTGCGTTGCATCGAACTATACACTTCATATAACACTAGCAATAAAACAAGTGACAAACTACTTATCATAAGGACAGCCCTCTTATTGTCTCGAGTATTTATCTGTGTACGTGTGTGCTATTTGCTGATTCGTGCCTATTGGTTTAGTTTATTATTTAATTGCAACCAAATCGTGCCAGTCTCTCAGGCTGAACCCCCTTGCGTTAGATTAGGTTGTATAGCTAACTTAATATATTAAAATACTGATTAGAATAACTAGATAATACGTTCCACTCTTAGTGATCGACACTCTACTTACCATTATATTCATACTGACCGGGTACACTGCTCGTTAAGTGTGTGTGTTATTGATAAGTCGGCTAAATATAAATTTAAAACTTGAGTAGGCATTAAAACTGCTAAACCGCAACGACACATCACGCGCATCAGCTTGCATGGATAAAATATTGAAGAGATTCAATATGCAAAATTCCAAGAAGGGATATTTGCCCATGCAAGTAGAACATGGCTTAAGTAGCGAAATGTGTACTTCTACACCTGAAGAGGTAGCATACATGAAGAAAGTTCCGTATGCTTCGGCAGTAGGATCTATCATGTATGCAGTTAGATGTACAAGGCCAGATGTGGCATTCGCACAAAATTTAACCAGTCGTTATCAGCAAAACCCAGGGAAAGATCACTGGCATGTTGTTAAGAACATACTTAAGTATTTAAGGAATACTAAAGATATGTTTCTGGTTTTCGGGGGAAATCCAGACGCAGAACTGAATGTTACAGGTTACTGCGATGCGTCCTTTCAAACTGATAAAGATGATACGAAGTCTCAGACGGGTTACGTTTTTGTCATAAATGGAGGAGCTGTAGACTGGAAGAGTAAAAAGCAGAGTACAACGGCCATGTCTGCTACAGAAGCTGAGTATATTGCTGCATCGGAAGCTGCACAAGAAGCTGTTTGGATAAGGAAATTCATTTCGGATCTTGGAGTGATGCCGTCAAATGAATTACCTATAAATGTGTATTGCGACAACTCTGTTGCAATCACATTCGCCAATGAACCTGGAGTTATGAAGGGCGCCAGACACTTTCGTAGGAAATACCATTATGTTCGAGAACAAGTCGAACTGGGTGAAATCAATGTACTCAAACTTCACACAGATAACAATCTGGCTGATCCTTTCACGAAGGCATTACCTAAGGAAACGTTTACTCGACATGCTCGGGGTATTGGTCTTCGTATGCCATATAGTTTCATGTAAATCTTTTGATTTAGTATTTTGGATAGGGATGTGTAAACAATTATTATTTTAATGAAATAAAGTGCGGATAACGTTTATTCTCATTATTAATATTTGTGTCCTATATTTGCATGTTTAAATCCGTGAATAATTAATTTATTCTAAATAGTCCGTTGTCAATTAATAATATGGGAATATTATTGAACTAAGACAAATGTGAGGATTGGTAGAATGTACTGTAAGGTTGAGACACCAATGTCACATGATATTCAATAATGGATAAATTGAATATAGGACTTATCCCAACCACATGATTATACTTTATGGATCGTCGTCATTAAGTATATCATGAATATTTATCCTCAAACTTGAGATACCAGGTAACTGCCGAGGATGTAGCTCATTTTCTGTAAGGTAGTCTAACGCTATTCGTAAAAGGTAGTTATAAGGGCTATTTTAGGAAGTGATGCGAAGTTCGAGGGTTATGCTCGTAGTCAATAAAGGATTTGTTCCTTCAACTTTGTGTTGAAGTTTAATACTGCTTGGCCACTCGTAGGATTGACAAGATGTTTGCGTGTGCACGCCCAAAGTCTATCTGGAAGACGTTCAGATGTTTTGGTAATCTTGATCAATTACGTATAAACGAGAAACTATTGTTAATTATGGAATGACCGAGATCCATATCCATATTAACGCGGTATTAGCAACAAAAGGATAAGTATGATGATTATATCATCACGTGGTTTTTCCAGGAAAACCATACTCGGATCGAGCTGGGGGCAGTGGGATCTATTAAGCTAGACTAGCCCATGTCATTACTATATTAATAGTTATCCAAGTGGGAGCTGTTAGAGTTTATGTATAATTATTAATATATGTATGTCCGGTTTCGAACCCGAGACTCGGGATTGCACACAATGCGTGAGAGTTCCAATGGTTTGAATAAATTAAATATATTTTATATTTTATTTATTCATTTCACAAAAAAATACTTAACGACAGTTAGTACTTAACGGAGTTAGCAATAACGGTCGTTAAAGGACTAAATGTGCAAAAGAGGTTTAGAAGGATCTAGAACCCATTCCTTTGGGCTTGGGTCGGCCGAACTAACCAATGGGTTAGGGTTTTCGGTTGGAGTAGGGAGCAAGGCAAGAGAACACTATAAATACATATCATGTGTTCATTAGTTTACTAATCCTAATTTCTCTTGCAAGCCCTATTCTCTTCTCCTCTCCTCTTCTTGTAGCCGATCGGCATCATACTCCCAAACTCCTTGGGTGTGCCGATTTCCCTACAACACAAGTTAGGGTTTGTTTGTGATCTTAGAACCTAGCTTTTCCCATTGGAACGCTAGCATTACGTGTGTACAAGAACGAGTGACAAGCTTCTTTTAGCTTGTGGTGATTTGCCCTATTCGACTAACCCTAGTCGATCTATACCCTAAAACCTAATTAGGGTTTATCTTGTTCTTGTAGATCCGATTCCTTGTTCTTGCTAGGAATCAAAAATGTACGCTTTCTATTTAATTTTTAGTTAATTAATTTACATGTTATTGTAGATCTTTCCGCTGCGTGTACTATGATGTTTATGTGTTTATAGTATTTTTATGATTCACATATTCCAACATAAGATCTAGCCGATTCATATAAGCATTTTAAGTGACAATGTTACACGTTAGAGAAGGATCAACATGAAGGAAAACAATACAAAATAATACTCGTTACCCTTGGTGATTGAATCGAATGAACAAGGATCAAAAAGCCACGAACACCACACGAATTCAATCTTTTCAAACTAGAACAATACCCACGATCACTCCTACGCTTAACACCTTCGTCTGAACACCAAGTAGAAGCCCAACGAGCCTCCTTTGCCTTGCTTTTGAATCGAATAGGAAGAAAGAACAAGGAGAATGGGGCGGCCGATCTTGCTAGAGTTTGGGTTTTTTTTTTTTTTTTTTTTTTTTTTTTTTTTTTGTGTGTGTGATAATACTTTGGTGAAAATAAAAGATTTTGATGTGATATAGGGAGAAGGGGGAGGGCCGGCCTTGTTAGGGATTTTAGGGGAAGATTGGAACAAATCTTCCCTTCCAATTTTAGAAGATATCTTGTTATTTTGTATAGTATAAGTTGTGTACAATTGTTAAAATAAAAATGGACCTTAACCAAAACATGTAGGCGTGTGATTTTAGTTAAATGTGCACCATTTTGATTTATCATAAGTCTTCATTATCGTATTACTTTTATTCGTTCAATTATTAACAGTTAGATACTTAGGTTATATTCGGGATGAAATGTCTTAATGCTTAAACATCTTTTATGAATTTGAGATCAAAGGGTATTCTGGGTATTTTACATGTTCAAAAAATTTGGGTTTTACACCCGTTAACTTTATGGTCTACTTTCTGGAGGCAAATGTCGGACGACATACCTATGTTATTGTCGCGGCTATTACGGATGCGTTTCCTGTTTCTCAATGACCCTAACTACAAGGAGGCGTATTATACGAATTGTAGTCGCTGCTCGCCATTCACGGTAAATCGCTGCAAGATTTTGGTTTACCGACGCCACCAAAGGGCCTCCTTAACCTGTTTAGAAACAGGGCAATCATGGAAGAAATGAGTTATGACAGAGCTGAAATGGCTGCAGAGAGTAGGAGGCTGATTCCACTTCTTAATGAGCAACAATGCCATATACTCAACATTATTATACGTGCAGTAACTTACCAAGAACAAGAATTTCTATTTGTGTACGGTCACGGCGGGATGGGAAAAACTTTCTTATGGAAAGCAGTTATCAGTACCGTTTGTGCTGAAGGGAAGATTGTCCTTGCAGTTGCGTCCTCCTATATAGCGTCGTTGTTACTACCATCAGGTAGGACTGCGCATTCAAGGTTCAAGATACCTCTGGATTTGACCGACGAGTCTGTTTGCATCATCAAGAAGAACACTCAGCTTGCGGAGCTTTTGAAGCAAACTAAAATAGTAATATGGGACGAGACCCCTATGAATGAAAAGAGGTGTTTCGAGGCGCTTGACAGAACTCTTAAAGATATTCTTGGTAACTCACAACAATCATTTGGCGGGAAATCTATAATACTAGGTGGTGATTTTCAACAAACATTACCCGTGAAGAAATCAGCCTCAAAAGAAGCAATAATAGCATCGTCAATTGAAGAGTCGTACCTGTGGCCGTATTTCAAGGTTTTCTTTCTTCTAGAAAATATGAGGTTGCACAGACCATCTATGACAGAAGCTGAACGACAGGAAACTAAAAATTTCTCAAAATGGTTGATTAACATTGGCAACGGAAACGCTGGTTTACAAGATGAGGACGATCCCCGTAACGCCTCATGGATACGTGTACCAGACAAGTACTGTTTACCACCGACAGAAGAAGGTCTTCTCCAACTGATTCAGTTTATATACGATGCTCCTTTCATGGAAATGTCGACTGCAAACGATTTCCAAAAAAAAGCTATAGTTTGCCCAAAAAACGAGACAGCGGACGAGATAAATGCGCAAATACTCGAGACCATTTTAGGTGCATCTGAGTTTTATACGAGCATCGATGAGGCAGTGCCTATTGGGAATGATGGGGGTGCCGCTGAGTTACTGTATCCCAGTGAGTATCTCAACTCAATGAAATTTCCAGGAATCGCTCCATACAGACTTGAACTGAAAATAGGTGTTCCGGTTATGTTACTGCGCAACCTTAACTTAATAGGAGGGCTTTGCAACGTGTTAGAAATATAAATATTCAGATGAAGGTTCAGTCACCCCGAGCATCTACTTAGCATTCACATAGCTCGTAGGCTTATTAATATTAGCATAGTAATATTAGTATTATTAGTTTTATTAGAATTAGTCGTATTTATATTTGTGGAGTGGGTCGGGGCTTTCCCCACTGTCAGCTCACTCCACAGCCCACTAAGGGCACAAATATTAGGAAGTATATCAGACCCTTCCCACACAAGGGAAGGGGTGGAACTCTCATTACATGTTGGGTCTGAAATGCTGCTGATTCGGAGAATTACAACTCTGCTGGATAGTTATGTAACTCTGCTGTTTTGGTAACTCTGCTGTTTTGGTATAATAGGCACATTGTAACTCTACTGCTAGCTCACGAAGACTCTGCTGCTAGAAGGATTACTCTGCTGTTTATTAATTATGTAAAGTATGTTAAGATAAGTATAGAAAAGATACGTATGAATATTTTTCTTGTATAGGAAGTCTTGTAAACCGACTAGGACTCCTTACGCTATAAAAGGAGGTTCTAGGGTTAGAGTTAGATATCAATTGATTGGTAATCTTAGCATACGTATTGTTTTACACTTCAAGGTTTCTTGTAACCCTATTGCTATTCAGAGCAATCGTATTAATATATTGAAGTGTTGTTTGATAATTCGTTTGTGTTTATTCTTCTTAAGATCAAATATTAGTTTCCGCATAATATTTGATATGCAACTCAAGATCAGTTTCTATACCAATTACCTTAGATTTATCTAAAGTAATTAATAAGATCGTGAAGCTCAACTGGGATCAACAAGTGGTATCAGAGCTTGTGATCTAGAAACTGGTACCAAGAAGAATTTCTGAATTCAAGATTTGCTTATCATCACTGTAAGCAATGGACTCCGACTCTACACACATGGTTACTGCATCAAGGGTTCCCATGCTCAAGCCTGGAGAGTATGAGATCTGGAAGATGAGGATCCAACAGTACATAAGAATGGTTGATTACTCACTTTGGGAAGTTATTGTTCATGGAGACACTGTGCAAACCACGACTGCTACTGGATCAGTCTTGACTCTCAAGACAAGTGAGGAGAAAGCACAGAGAAGATTGGAAGTTAAGGCTCACAGTATTCTCATGATGGGAATACCTAATGATTATCAATTGAGCTTTAATCATATTGAGTCTGCTAAGGAGTTATGGGAAGCAATCGAGCTTCGATTTGGTGGGAATGAAGCTACAAAGAAATCAAGAAAGAATCTACTGAAGCATCAGTTTGAAACTTTCACTGCTTCAAGTTCTGAGGACATTGAAGGAACTTATGATCGACTTCATAAGCTAACCAGTCAGATGGCTCTGTTGAAGATTGAGCCATCTCAAGAGGATGTCAATCTAAAGTTTCTGAGAAGTCTATCTTCTGAATGGAACACTCATACAGTGGTTTGGAGACATAAGGAAGATTTTGATTCTATGACATTGGATGATCTGTACAACAACTTGAAGGTGTATGAATCTGAAGTTAAAGGATTGTCAAGCTCATCCTCTACTACAAATAATCTTGCTTTTGTTTCCTCAAGCAACAAGACTTCTAGTAGACATCAAGAACAGCACTCTGCTGCTGGTACTTTTACTCCTGCTGTTGGTTCACATGTCTCTGCTGCTGACTCTGATAACACCAACACCATCAGTGATGCTGCTATTTGTGCTTATTTGGCTGAACTGACTACTAGTACTTCAGTCATGCCTCAAGATCTGGATGAACTTGATCCTGATGATGTTGAAGAAATGGATATGCATTGGCAGTATGCAATGCTAACAATGAGGGCAAGGAGGTTTCTTAAGAGAAATGGTAAAGAGATGAAGTTCAGAAGAAACAAGAATATGGGATTTGATAAGTCAAAGGCTGAATGTTTTAACTGCAGAAAGAAGGGATACTTTGCAAGAGAATGCAAAGCACCAAAAGAAGCAATGAGAATTTCAAGAAGTCTGCTGATGAAGAGCCAAATTCCACTACTGCTATGGTATCATGTGATGGGTTAGGTGATTTTGATTGGAGTGATCTTGCTGAGGATGGTCCAAATTGTGCATTGGTAGCTGAAGAGGAACCTGAAGTACAGCATTTTGCTCTCATGGCTTATTCTTCTTCTGGATCAGACTCTGAGGTATCCAATGATTCAACTTGTTCTTTTAAATCATGTTCTGATAAAATTGAGATGCTTGAGTCTAGCTATGGAAACCTTAAAAAGGAAAATGATATAATTAAGCTAGATAATCTTAGTTATGCATATGGTTTAAAGAACTTAGAAGAGAAATTAGAATTTTATAAAAATGCTGAAATTGAATACCTTGATCAGATCACTGTCTTGAAAAATGAAATTATCATAAAAAATGATGAGATTAAGGTTCTTATGGAAAAAGTAGAACAGGCTGAACAGGCTAGAGATACAGCTAAGAGTGAGACTGAAAAACATGTTGTTATGATAGAAAAACAACAATTTGCCACTGACATTCTCAGTAAACCTTTAGGAAGACACTTTACTGGTTTAGGATATAATGCTGTTTCTCATCCTAATAAGCTTAGTGCCAATGCTCCTCCTACAAGGACACTAACTTTCATCTCTGAGTCTGGGGTTAAACCTGTAGGTGAAATTAGTAAACCTGTTGTGGAAACTAATGAAAAAGAAATAGAGTCACCTAAGGTTGAGGTAAAGAAGTATGATGAAGCACCCATTATTGAAGATTGGGTGTCTGACAGTGATGATGATGAAGTGGAATCTGATTCAACTCCTAAGAACAAAAAGGAAGAAATTCCTACTGTTGTTGAATCAAAAGCACCTAGGGCTAAAAAGGTTGATTTTGTTAAGCCTAGGTTTGGTAAAGGTATCTCTAGGAAGATGGCTGAGTTTGACAACACACCTAGAGTATATCCAAAAAGAACAAATAACTTGCCTAGGGGAAACCAGAGAAATTGGAACAACCTAGTTTCACACAAATTAGGTACTGACTTTCAATTACTTAAGAAGGCATGTTATTGCTGTGGTAGCTTTGAACATTTGCAAGATGAGTGCTATAAGAAACCAGCATGGAACCAGTACAATAGGGTGAACCATAGAAACTCTGCTAGAAAGACTCACCCTCACCCTAAAAGAAACATGGTTCCTAGGGAAGTTTTGATGAGAGATGGTACTTCTAGAGTTATCTCTCCTATTGCATCAACAGTGCCCATTAAGAAGGAAAAAGTTGATTCTGCTGAAAAGGCAAACTCTGCTGTTAAGGCAGACTCTGCTGTTTTGCCTAAAGTTGTTACTGATACTGTTGTAGGCAATCATTTTTATGCTGTTAAAGCCTCAGCTTGCTGGGTCTGGAAACCAAAAGTTAAAGTTTTAGATCATGTTCTCAGACACAGCAGTGCACCAATGCAGTTGAAGAAATTTGACTACTTTGATGCACAAGGTAGATCCAAGTCAGTAATGGCTTGGGTCCCCAAGAGAAACTAATTCTCTTACTTTTTGTGCAGGGCAATCTACAAAAGGAGCTAAAGGACAAATGTATTTTTGATAGTGGATGCTCTTCACATATGACTGGAGACCAAAGCAATTTGGAGAATTTTGAAGCTTTGGATGGTGGTTATGTGGCCTTTGGGAATGACCCTAAAGGTGGAAAAATCGTTGGTAAAGGCATCATCAGAACTGGAAAGCTGGATTTTGAGAAAGTGTATTTGGTGAATGGTCTCAAGTTTAATCTTTTTAGTGTCTCACAAATGTGTGACAGGAAGAATTTTGTTCTTTTTACCGACACTGAGTGTCTTGTCTTGTCCCCTGACTATAAGATACCTGATGATAAATTGGTTCTTCTTAAAGTCCCTAGACATGACAATATATACAGTGTGGATATAAAGAATATTATTCCCAAAAGAGATTTGACTTGTCTGTTTGCCAAAGCCACTGTTGATGAATCCAAACTATGGCACAGAAGGCTTGGACATTTGAACTACAAGGTTATCAACAAGCTTGTGAAAGGGAACTTGGTCAGAGGATTGCCTTCAAAGGTCTTTGAGAATCCTGAAGTCTGTGTTGCTTGCCAAATGGGAAAGCAACATAGAGCATCTTGTAAGTCCAAATTGGTAAATTCTATAACTGAACCTTTGTTTATGTTACACATGGACTTATTTGGACCTACTTATGTGCATAGTTTGAATAAAAAGATGTATGGCTTAGTGGTCACTGATGATTTCAGTAGGTTTACTTGGGTATTCTTTTTAGCAACTAAGAATGAGACAGCTAGAATTCTTAAGGCTTTTATAACAAGGATAGAAAACCTATTTAATCACAAGGTTAAGATCATCAGATGTGACAATGGAACTGAATTTAAGAATCAAGTGATGAATCAGTTCTGTGAGGAAAAAGGGATAACTAGACAATTTAGTGTAGCTAGAACTCCTCAGCAAAATGGTGTGGCTGAGAGGAGAAATAGAACATTAATTGAGGCTGCTAGGACTATGTTGTCAGAGTCTAAGTTACCCACTATCTTTTGGGCTGAAGCAGTCAACACTGCTTGTTATGTGCAAAATAGAACTAAGATAGTCAAACCTCACAATAAGACCCCTTATGAGTTATTACATGGTAGGAAACCTCTGATAGATTTCTTTAGACCATTTGGGTGTCCTGTCACTATCTTAAACACCATTGATCACTTAGGCAAGTTCAGTGAGAAAGCAGACATAGGTTACTTTGTTGGATACTCTACTGAAAGTAAGGCTTTTAGGGTTTTCAATCAAAGAACTGGGCATGTGGTGGAAAATTTGCATGTTAGAATTAGAGAAACCACACCTAATGTTGAAGGAAAAGGTCCTGAGTGGATGTTTGATATTGATTCTTTAACCAAGAGCATGAATTATCAACCAGTCCTTGCAGGTACCACTAACATGTCTGCAGGTACACAAACTAACCCCAATGCAGGTACACAAGCAAAGAAGGATGACACTGCAGAGGAGTTTGTTTTGATTGAAAGGAGCACGTTTGATCAGTACTTCACTCCTAAAGAAGGAAAAAGTTCAGATGATGCTGCTGTTCACAAAGATGTACCAAAGGTTGATGTGGAAGGTGTTGATGAACCTTCTCATGATGATCAGGAAAGAAGTATAGAGTCACAAGTTGATGGAATTCAAGGGAATACACCAAGCAGCAGTTCTCTTACCTCTGCTCCCAAGTCTAAACACTCTGCTGTTAAGCCAAAGCACTCTGCTGTTAAGGCAAAACACTCTGCTGTTCAGCTTGGTAACTCTGCTGCTGAACTCAAAGACTCTACTGATATAACTGGTGATTCTGATGATGATTCTGCTGATGAGTTACCTGACTTAGAGGAAGTGTATGTGGATACTGATGATGAAGTTGTTGATGTTTTTGGTACTGAAGGTGATTTATCAAACTTGGAGACTGATATACCTGTTAGTCCCACTCCTACAACCAGAATCCACAAGAATCATCCAAAGGATCAGATAATTGGTGATGTTCACTCTGCTGTTCAGACTAGAAGTAAGACAAAAGGGTTGAGTGATTTGCTTGATCAGGGATTGTTTGCTCAGACACTTAAGAAGAGGAATAGCCACAAGGATTTACAGAATTGCATGTTTGCCTGTTTCTTATCTCAAGAAGAACCCAAGACCATTCACAAGGCTTTGAAAGATGAAAGTTGGGTTGAAGCTATGCAAGAGGAGTTGCTACAGTTCAAGCTTCAGGAGGTCTGGACATTAGTTGATTTGCCTAATGGAAAAAGGGCAATTGGTACAAAATGGGTGTTCAGATGTAAAAGAGATGAAAGAGGTATTGTCATCAGAAACAAGGCTAGATTGGTGGCTCAGGGATACACTCAGGAAGAAGGGATAGACTATGATGAGGTATTTGCTCCAGTTGCAAGACTAGAGGCTATCAGACTTTTCTTGGCATATGCCTCATACAAGAATTTTCCTGTGTATCAAATGGATGTGAAAAGTGCTTTCTTGTATGGAAAGATACCTGAAGAGGTTTATGTTATGCAACCACCTGGGTTTGAAGATCCTAAGTATCCTGATAGGGTCTACAAGGTAAAGAAGGCACTGTATGGACTACATCAAGCTCCTAGAGCTTGGTATGAAACCTTATCTAAGTATTTGTTGAATAATGGTTTTAGCAGGGGAACCATTGATAAAACATTGTTCATTAAGAAAGACAAAAAGGATATCCTACTTGTTCAGGTTTATGTAGATGATATCATTTTTGGGTCTACAAATAAGGTGTTATGTGAAGGATTTGAGAAGCTTATGCACAGCAGGTTTGAGATGAGTTCTATGGGTGAATTGACTTTCTTTCTAGGACTACAAGTTAAGCAAAAGTCAGATGGGATTTTTATTAGCCAAGACAAGTATGTGGCTGATATATTAAAGAAATTTGGTTTCAAGGATGTGAAGGCAGCAAAGACACCCATGGATAAGAACAAACCTTTGCTCAAAGATGAAGATGGAGTAGAGGTTGATGTGCATCTGTACAGATCAATGATTGGCTCATTGATGTATCTGACTGCTTCAAGGCCAGATATCATGTTTTCTGTGTGTGCTTGTGCTAGATTCCAAGTGTCCCCAAAAGTTTCACACTTGGAAGTAGTCAAACGGATTTTTAGGTACCTAAAGGGTCAACCAAAATTGGGTCTTTGGTATCCTAATAATTCACCATTTGACTTGAAAGCATACTCAGATAGTGACTATGCTGGAGCTACTATGGATAGAAAATCAACTACTGGAGGCTGTCAGTATCTTGGTCATAGGTTGATCTCTTGGCAATGTAAGAAACAAACAGTGGTAGCAAATTCAACAACTGAAGCAGAGTATGTTGCTGCTTCTAGCTGCTGTGGTCAAGTGCTCTGGATTCAGAACCAATTGCTGGATTATGGGTACAATTTTATGAACACAAAGATTTTCATTGACAACAACAGCACAATGTGTATTATCAAAAATCCTGTTTTTCATTCTAAAACAAAACACATAGAGATAAGACATCATTTTATTAGAGATTGCTATGAGAAAAAGCTAATTCAAGTGGTTAAAATACATACTGACAATAATGTTGCTGATCTACTTACCAAAAGTTTTGACATAAGTAGGTTTCAATTTTTAGTTGCTAGTATTGGTATGATCAATCTTTAAATCTTAAACCATCTTATCTCTGTATGTTTTTGTAAAGTTTTGTAAGGATTTGTGCTGTTTGTTAAGTCAAAATTTGCTGTTGGTTAAGTTGTTTAGTTGTCTGCTGCTATGTCTACTTTGCTGCTGTTTTTGGAATATTCTTGCTTGTGTTTGTTGTTTGCTACTAACCTTTTGCAGATACATACACAAATACTCAAGTTAAGCAAGGAAAATTAAAAGATTCATTCATTCATTCCATAAGCAATGTACAGAGCAAGTTTTCTTACAACCATCATTCAAAAGAAAACATCAAAAGACAACAAGCTACATTGATTCACAACCTACATCTTAGCAAATTCTGGCATGACCTTGCTACGTGGTCCCCTGGTGCCCATGGCTTCAGACACCCTTGGGCAGGGGAGTGCAAGTACCACTGAACGTGGTGGTGGATTTTGCGGCTGGCTGGTAGAGGGTGCTGCTTTCTTCTGCTGGGTTTTCTTCTTTGGCACAGAGGGCTTCTTCTCATCAGAGGGTTTCTTCTCCACTGGACTTGGCTTTGGCTGAGGAATGTGGACACTCTTTGCAAAGTCGGCTGCGGCTTTCTCCATTTGTCTCTGAAGTTCAGCGGTTATTGGATGTTTTGGAGGGATGATTTCCTAAGCACCTTGGTAGTAAGTCATGTGTTTTGGCCAACCTTGCTGTTTCCCAGGCCAATCTGTTGTTTCGTCATCGCTTGAATCATCGAACGACGATGGTGTTGAGGGGAGTGGATCGGAGTATGATTCTTCTTTGATTGCTTTTCCTTTGTTTTGCGATGTGGATGCATTATTAGGAAAGTAACTAGCCCAACCTTGTGATTCATCCGATGATGAATCAGAAGATATTTCAATGATTGGCATCTTTGAAGAACTCATGATTTGAATGTTATTGGAGATAGGGTTTTGAATTGGGGATTTGATTCAGTGATCAAGACTTTATGGAGTTAAATATGGGGTTGGTATGGTATTTATGGAGGTAATTTTAACGAATTTGGGAATGTTGACTTTAGGTCAACACTTTCATAACTCTGCTGATGAGTTTGAAAGTTGAAGGGTCAAATTGTAAATTTTGGCGCGCTCTTAACCCTAATTAGATCAAAACGGTATCTTTCACCAATTTGATCTAATTTCATTTCAATTGCTCAAGAATTACATTCGATTATCACCACGAACAACAATTCATAACCTTTCACCCAAAACCCCCAAATACAATGGCTCAAAGAACGTTTCCAGAAGAACACAATCAGATAGCATTTCTCAGTAAGGTCACTGCTGCTGATGGATTCTATGAAGTTATGGATTTCCTGAGTGCTTCGAAGTTAAGGTATGCGTTAACTGCTGATCCTACCATTTATACATCACATATGAAGCAATTTTGGTCCACTGTTAAGTTGGATGTATTAGATGGTGAGGAACGATTGGTAGGTAGTGTAGATGGGGAGAATATTGTAGTTAGTGAAACCACAATTAAGAGAACTTTACGCTTATCAGGCACCCCAACACCCCCTACTATTACCCCAGATGTAGTTATGACTGAGCTTGAGACTTTTGGATATGAGAGACCTGAGGCTGGTAGTACATTATTGAAAGGTCGTCTCTGTCCACATTGGAAGTTTTTACTGCATACTCTACAACACTGCCTGTTTCCCAAAATAGGTGGATGGAATGAGTTTAGTGCTTCTCAAGCTATGGCTTTGGTATGTTTAGCTACAGGGCAGCCCTTTGATTTTTCTGGTATGATATTTGAGGGGTTGAAGAAGTTTGTTAAAAAGAAGTTTTACTTGTACCCAAGGTTTCTACAACTTATAATAAACAGACAGCTGAGGGAACCTTTGAGGCATGTACATGTTGAGCCCTGTAGTAGAATGGCCATCAAGATGTTTGCATTTCTAAAGAAGAATGGGAAAGGATTTTCTGGTGTTATAACTCCCTTAACTGAGCACATCTTGAATGTAGTGGCTGAAGTAAATAAGGATGAAGAGGCTGGAACACCCACAGCTTCCCATCACACATCCTCATCAACAAGTTTGAATGAATCAGTGTCACATGAAACCCAAAACACCCAATCACCTAGGAATTCACAAGAGGGCATTGTGCAACCTCAGGCCAATGTCAGTATGGTGGCAGATGAGGCTGATACAGGTGTTGGAGGTATCATGATGGAAGAGGCTGGCACTACTGTTTCCAACTTAGTAGTTGAACAGGACAGTGTCAACATAATTAAGACCTCAACCATGGCAACATCATTTGTAGAAGGTTCTCAGGAACCTGACACAACTGGTGGTAACCCCAGCCAAATGGATTTTATGGGGGGCTCAGATGTTCATCCTAGGGATGAGACTGAGTTTATGTCCAAAGATTCACCTCTCAGAGAAGGTAACACATCTCGAAGTGATGAGGACAGAGATGAACATATTGAATTGATGGACACTGATGTACATATTGACATTGCAAATGATACACCTCTCGGACCAGGTAACACAGGTCGAAGTGTTGATGCTAGTATTGAACTTGATACTGATGATTTGACGGCTAACACTCCTGTACAAAATGTCAATTCCAATGATCAACCTCTCGGGTCAGGTTACACAGACCGAAGTTGTGAGGATATCATGAAACAATTGAAAGAATTGACGGAAAATTGTACAAATTTGTCAAAGGAGGTGCTTGATCTAAGAAAGGAATTAAAGACAGTCAGAGCTACTCAAGGTGCTGAAATCAGAAGGCTTAAGTTAAGGGTTACACACCTTGAGGGGAGGCTAAAGAAGAGGTCCAAACCAAGTTTGGAAGAGGATGCTTCCAAACAGGGGAGGAATGAACAAGAGACTACTGTGGTGAATGATAAGGATCAAGAGGATGTGACAGGTTCAGGGGAGGTTGAAAAGGATTTTGTTGAAAATGTTGGTAATGAGAGTGTAAAGGATGACTCTGCTGATGTAAACAACTCTGCTGATGGGTTGAAGGTTTCTGCTGATGAGACTGAGCAGAGTGCAGGTGTAAAGGACTCTGCTGGAGTAAATGATTCTGCTGATTCAGATGATGATCAGATGACCTTAGCTCAAGTGTTGCTGAACATGCACAAAGAAACTAAACTACCTACACCATCACAAACACAACCTGCTGCTGAATCTGCTGAAGAACTTGAAAGAAAGCAAAAGTTGACTGATGAACAAGATCAAATTGCTCAGGATGAAGAACTTGCAAGAAGTTTTGCAGCTAGTGAAGGAAGAGATCAGTCTGAAATTATGGAAAGCACTGCATTTAAAGAAGTTAGTCAAGAAGAATTAGATGAACAATTGCAGTATTTCATTGATTCAGATATGATTATAAGAGGTGAAGCTAGGCTGATATCAAATGATGAGCAGTTGGATGGTACTGAAAAGACAAAAGAGCTTGTTGCTTTTATACTTAAAAAGAATGGATTAGCTAAATGGGAAGAGCTAATTAAGAGGATAACAGAAGCACAGAAGCATGGTTATAAACCAAAGTCAGCTTCAAGGAAAGCATTGGTGAATGACATGAAATACTATTTGAAGAATGCTAGAAACTATCAGATGAAGGATTTCAAGGGTAAGGCAGATCACTTAATTGAAAAAGAGTTTTATGAAACTTATGCTAAGCTAAATCCAAGAAGAGTTTCTGAAAAGAAAAGAACTCCAGAGGTTATGGGATCTGAAAATGTGAAAGCATCTGGAAGTGTTTCAAAGAAACAAGATGACAAGGAAACCATGGAGTCTGAGAGAGAAGAAGTTAAGAAAGTTATTGGTTATAAGAGGACAGGTAAGAGAGTAAAGCAGGTGAGTAGGAAGAAGAGAAAAACTCAGTCAGTAGTGATGAGTGATTCTGAGGAAGAGGAGAAAGAAGATAGTGATTCAGGGAATGAAGAAGTGACTGGAGATGAGATGAAAGGGATTATGGATCTCACAGTTCATGAACCTCAAGAAGAGCCTGAGTTACTTAATGAAGTACCTTTATCAGTAAAATATCCAATAATTTCATATTCACATGATATTTTAGCTGATAGTAGTGTATGTTGGATTATAAAGAGATCAAATGGTTCAAGTGTGGGATATATTAGTTTTTCTCAGATGTTACACTATATGGATAGAGATGATATTACTCAACTCTGGAATTTGTACAAGATGAGGTATGGAGATACTAGACCAGAGATAGTGTATGAGAGGCTAAATTATTACTACTTGAAGAACATGTTTGAACCAGATGAAAGAAGTATTGAATGGAGGAAGTTACTGAGCTCTATAGTTCAGAAGTGGTACTTATATCAAAGTTGTGGAGTTCATGTTTTGTCTTGCATAGGTGTTACTGTGTATATGCTTGTGGAGAAGGATTATGTCATCAATAACAGTACATCTATTCTGTATCAAATGTTGCAACCGGGAAAGTTGACACTTCAAAGACCATTTGATGCAGATCATCAAGCAAAAGAATTGATTGAGAAATACAAACAGTTGCTGGTATCACAGGTTTCAAAACAGTAAGGTGTTTGGAAGCATCCTCCTGGTGGTTATCTGGGATTAAGGAAACTTGATGATTTTTGGAGAAAAATATCAAGTTTAGGGGAGGATTGTTGGGTCTGAAATGCTGCTGATTCGGAGAATTACAACTCTGCCGGATAGTTATGTAACTCTGCTGATTAGCACAAGAACTCTGCTGTTTTGGTAACTCTGCTGTTTTGGTATAATAGGCACATTGTAACTCTACTGCTAGCTCACGAAGACTCTGCTGCTAGAAGGATTACTCTGCTGTTTATTAATTATGTAAAGTATGTTAAGATAAGTATAGAAAAGATACGTATGAATATTTTTCTTGTATAGGAAGTCTTGTAAACCGACTAGGACTCCTTACGCTATAAAAGGAGGTTCTAGGGTTAGAGTTAGATATCGATTGATTGGTAATCTTAGCATACGTATTGTTTTACACTTCAAGGTTTCTTGTAACCCTATTGCTATTCAGAGCAATCGTATTAATATATTGAAGTGTTGTTTGATAATTCGTTTGTGTTTATTCTTCTTAAGATCAAATATTAGTTTCCGCATAATATTTGATATACAACTCAAGATCAGTTTCTATACCAATTACCTTAGATTTATCTAAAGTAATTAATAAGATCGTGAAGCTCAACTGGGATCAACATTACATTTTAATCTAATATTTTCTGTTTTTGAGTTTCTCCCACCTCTCTCTAAAACTTCATCTCTCTAACTCAACATGGATCTAATCTTCCATGAATCAAGGCCACCCGAATCAAGCACACAATCAAGATGTTTATGTCTTACAATTGGTATCAAGAGCCATGGTTAGGTTCGATTGATTGTGTGTACAATTGGATTTGTGGCTATTTTTTTTCTCTTTTGGTTCGAACCAATATTCCAATCTGTTTTTGTTCTCATGATCTGTTTTTTGTTTACTATATTAATGGTGGGCCTCAAGTGAAAGTTGGGTAATACTTGATGTTGGCAAATGTTGGGCTGCTACTGGTTTGAGTTTTTTTTTCTTCTTTCATTTTTGGTTCGAATCGTGGTTTGCTTGTTTCTCGTACTCATTTCTTTTGGTTCAAGATATCTTGTGTGATATATATATATTTGTCTCTCATTTGAAGTGGGTACAGTTTTGTTCAAACTGTATTGCTGTGCACCTTCTTTTGTTTATTGGGCCTTAGATATTTAATGTGTTGGATCGCATAAGCTTGGATTTGGGTGTTGGGCGTTAACAGCTTTGAGATTTGGGTGTTAATACTTTGGTGGTTCTCTTTTCTCTTTGTTTTCTTCTTTGGCTCTAACTCTTGAGTATCTCAAGTTTTTTTTTGGCTTATCTGTGGTAAAATCTGAGCTCTAAAGTGTTGTTCTAGCTGGCGGTTTGTACTCAAGAAGGAGAAAACATTGGTTTTGGTTTGTAGAACTTCTATGTAGCGGTTTGATTGGTCTAAGAATTGCAGTTTGGAGCTTAACCAAAACCGGAAAGATGACAAAAGTACTGAAAGTGACTAGTTTGGCTTGATGCTCCAGCGGTTTGACTGTTTGACCAGTCAACAGCAGTTTGACTTGTCCTAGCGGTTTATTGACTCTGGCGGTTTATTGACTGGCGGTTTATTGACTGCAGCGGTTTATTGAATGCAGCGGTTTAGTGACTGCAGCGGTTTAGTGACTGTAGCGGTTTATTGACTGGCGGTTTATTGACTCTGGCGGTTTAGTGACTGCAGCGGTTTAGTGACTGCAGCGGTGTGCCACTGGTGTTGACTAGTCAAGAGATGAAGCAGATTAAAAACCATGACCACAAACTACCCAAATACCAAACACAGTGTCTCTGCGTGAACCTCAGTTATGTAACCATCATCGGTCCAAGATTATAAATCTAAATGAACAGAAATGAATGTACAAGAACAGGTCTATATTATCAGTCCACAATCTCTCCTAGACCTCAGTTACCGTCATCTCTCCACAACCTCAGTTTTCTTTTCTTAAAAATTGAAAACTGTAACCAGCAACATCCTAAAGCTAGACACAACCTCTAATACCCTCACAAGTCACTCCCCAACACTCATCTTATTTAACCAAGACTCGATAATATAAACATCATTATCATCACAGCTCATGAACACAAAATGAAAATCAATAAGATCTCAGTTTATCTTTCGTGTAGAACACAAGTTTATTCGACTTCAAAGATCAAAAACACGAGAAGAAAATCATCATCGATCTGTGACTTTGGTGTTATCCGAATAGAAAGAAAGAATTATAGCAAGTATGTTACATTCTTTCTTTGGTTCGTTAACTGAAAAACGATAACAAATTAATACACCTTACCCGAGACCTCCTTATGGAGATCTTGACGTGATTATTGAGCCACGGTTCTTGCTTGGTGTGGTGTCTTAAGATGAATCGAGTTGCGTTTGTGTTTGTGATTAGTGGGATTGTTTAATGGAGTAATAAGGCTGGTGCTAGCGTTAATTTTGAGGTGATGCGCGGCTGAGTGAAATGAAGAGGAGGGTGGATAATTGGATGCTGCGTTTTTCTTTTGGACAGAGATGAGAGAGGCGGATAATTGTTTGGTAAGATTAATAAGGGATTAGGGTTAAAGTTGTGTGTAAAAGTGAGTATTAAATACCCGAATGATTAGGGTTAGGAATGCATTGGATCCAGACTTTTAGCTTTGGTTGGGCTGATATGATATAACAGATGGTATGGGCTTGTGGCTGGTGGGTGTATCACTTGATGGGCTAATTTTCGTTAATGGACTGTGGTGAAACGCAAATCCATTTGTTAATGTATTGGTCTTCGTACAGCAGTATGGGTACCAACATCATATCCGTGATAATATTAACGATGGGTTGGCTTATCAAAATTGGTTATCCAAATTTAATTTAGGATACACAAATTTTTGATAATAGTTGGTAAAGGGTGTGATATATTTTGATGTTACAATGTTTTTACAAGGATTCACACGTCACAGCTAATTATTTGGGTATTTGAATGTCAACGTGATTTCAGAATTGTGGATTTGATTGCATTGTCTTATTGGGGCCTACGACTAGAGTGAGTCTGAAATTTGATCTTTGCGATTTAAGTTATAGTTGACAAAGTAAGATTTGATTAATTGCAAATTGACAAGTTACTATTTGATTTATTGCGATTTGACTGACTACAATTTGACCAGTTGCGATTTGTCGTTGCGAGTTTATACTAGCGATTTGACTTATTGCAATTTGGTTAATTGCGACTAGACTTGTTGCAATTTAACAAACTGTGGCTTGACTTGCTGCGATTTGATCAAGTTAAGATTTGACTTCTTTGACTTGAATTTCGAAGATCTAGATTGCACTTCACTCTTGGTTGTTCCTGTTGATTTCACGGTTTCTCTTGTAGATTTTAGAAAATCCCGCGAAAGATTCGATTTCTCGGTTTAAATCTCAAGAGCTTTAAAATCCCGTGAAATTAATTTTGGACAAGTAGGCTGGACTTGGATTTAGACATAATAAAACTTACGGGGTTTGACCAATCTTTCGGGATAAGTTTGGGCTTCGAGATCGGCAGGAATTGGGAGATTATGGTGACTTGGTTAGTTTGTTAATGCACGGGTTGATGTACTTAGTGTCACAAACATCTCGGGGTAGATGGATGCACGATGTTTGATGACCCTTGCTCGAGCGTATTTAAGGTGATTAGACTTGGATGTTCAAGAAGTGGATATATACAATAAAGGATGGAAGGTTGGGTATATATCACTACCTATATTTAAAGGAGTTACATTGTTGTGCTCAATATAGGTTCTAAATCACAATTTGCAATTTAAGGTGATTAAGGTGATTAGACTTGGACGTTCAAGAAGTGGATATATACAATAAAGGATGGAAGGTTGGGTATATATCTCTACCTATATTTAAAGGAGTTACGTTGTTGTGCTCAATATAAGTCCTAAATCACAAATTTAGTGCAAGTATAAGTCGCGAACTTGTCCTTTATCAAGCTTCATCAAGTGATTGTTCTCTCTCAAGCGTCTAATGGGATTGTAGTTCAAGATCTTCTCAAGAGATGGTCAGACTTAAAGACGAGGTGGATTGTTTAGAGACGTGTCTTAACCTTTTATTCACTTTTAAGATAAACACATTTCATCAAGCGGCTTTGGCATATTACGAGCTTCAGTGACTTTGTTAATCTACTAAGCCGTTGATGAGGAGACAAGCAAGGGGTTACTACAAGAGTGTCTTAATCTCCATCGTCGTTGCAGTAATTTTATTTGTTTCTTTCCATGTATTGTGCCTGACAAATTCACAACCATCACGAACTTTTGATTTTTGGCAAAAAGTTCATTTCATGCCCTTTTTGAGGGGGAGAATTAGCGCGAGTTTCCTAGCGGTTCCGTCTCCAGCGATGTGAATTTTTGCGGTTCCGGTTACAGCGGGTCAGATTGTATTGGTTCAGTCTCCAGCGGTTTATATACTAGCAGTTCCGGTTTCAGCAGGTCAGATCGTAGCGATTCAGGATTCAGGGGTTCAGTCTCCAGAGGTTTGAGTATTAGTGGTTCCAGCTTCAGTGGTTTAGCTTTCAGCGGTTTGGGGCTTAGCGACTTGCTTAAGATTTCAGCAGTCTGATACTTACTGTTGTGCAGTTCGTTCTTGAATTTATTTCTTGGTTAAATCTCAAAGAACTGTAAAATCCTGTACACAGTACGACATCTATTCCATGCACTGCATCTGATATCATCCAAGCAGCTGGGTCAGAGAACTATGTTTGATAGAACTGACTATGAGTCTTGGGCACTGCTAATAATTAGCGCTTGTTTCTTCTCTCTTTGACTATTCAACCGCACAAATTGATTACGAAGTTAATTTGATATTCCTTGCTTGAGGGTGAAGTTGGATTTCACGAAAGAGTCTACCTATTTTATCTTGAAATCGGGGATGGTTGGATGCATGATTTCAATGATAACTTGCTCGTGCTTATGATGTAAGTTGAAGACTTGGGTTATCTAGTTTCCAGAAGTCGGGGTGGATGGTTGAAGACCTGGTAAACTATCACTTAAAGGAGATACATTGTAGTACTCAGTGTCACACGTAGAAGACGTTGTGGATAATCGCAAGAGGTGATGAAAGTCTCATACTTTTTCAGGATAACATTAAGCACTTAAAGACTTAACACCGTTCTTCCAACAACAATGCAAGCTTAGGTAACAAATTTGAGTAATTCTACTTCATTTGCAAGATTGGTATATCGGGTTTCCTTCATCAAGTGGTCACAAAAAGTGGTTTGTGTTCGAGGTTGGTTAGTTGGACAAAGATTTTAAAAGGTGTGATGTGATCTGTAATTCTTGAGATATTCTTAACCCAAGCTGAAGTTCACCAAAATCAAATCAGTCATGCCACATTCAATCTGTTACTGTCTCACGGTTTCTTCTTGGTTTTGTAAAATCCCGCGAAAGAACTTATTTCTCGGTTTAAATCATAGATTTGTAAAATCCCGTGATGATGGACTATGCGCTCTTGACCATGATCGGGTTAAAACCATTATCAAAGTTCAGCTATTACATCACAAATGGCTGGATCAGGGAGTTTAATCGACAAGATGCGACTACGGCGTTAGTTCAGTATTATTTATTTGAGGCTGAAGTGAAATTTCATGAGTGCGTGCACTTAGTATCTGAAGATATCGGGGAGGTTGGATGAAGATTCTTCGAGATCCTTGTTAGAGCTTTCAATACAATGACGAGGACTTGGATATCTAGTTATTTTTTCTTTCTCCCTATTACAAAATAACTATCACTTTAAGGAGTCACGTTGTAGTGCTCAGTGTCACACGAAGTTGTGGATATCCAGGAGGTGATGTGCGTCTTATACTTGATGGTTGGTTGGTTGAAGAGTATAGAGTACTTAGGGATTCAATGTTGTACGAAGTCTCTACACCGCTCTTTGTCACACATTAGTGCAAGTTTAAGTCACAAGTTCGGGTTATGTTACTTCAGTCTCAAGTTCATCATATTGGGTTTTTCTCCATCAGTGGTCATGACATCAAGCCGACATAATGATAATGGGGTTGGTAACGAGTTAGATGAGAGATGAAGTAAAGAGAGAGAGAGAGAGAGATTATGACGTCTGTACACATCAGTGCAGGCCTCGCTCTTCATCATTATGACGTCTGTACATGTCAGTGCAGGCCTCGCTCTTCAACATTATGACGTCTGAATATATCAGTTCAGGCCTCGTTCGTTAAAGAAAAGAAAAGTGTACGCCTCAGTGCGCTTTATCTTTGGAAGAAGAGAAATCTTCTTATTTATGGCCATTCTCATCAACAAGTTTCATGCTCTTTCCGTGCTTATTCAGTCTTCAAGTGGATCGGCTCTCATCTTGGAGTATACTCTTATTCACTTATTCAACCAAAAAAAATTGCAGTTGACAGGCATATGCAATTTTTGAGGGGGGGAAAGGGTGAATAAACAACATGTCAGTCTTCAAGAACCGTCAAGTGGAGCTTCTTACCGTTGATGGTATTCATATTCACTAGTTCAATCATCAAAAATTGCAGTTGGCAGGCATATGCAATTTTTGAGGGGGGGAAAGGGTGAATATTAATCTACATGTTGGTTGATGATTGAAGAATGGTCATACGACTCCTGAATACGTCAGTTCAGGAGTCGTACAAACCATGGTTCTCCAACACTATTCTTTCTCCGTCTATCAAGGTGTTGAAGAACATGGTCAGGGAATGCTAATCGACATCGTCTCACGGGCTGATTCAATCAGTATCAAAGGGTTTCTAGTCAATGCTTCATGTATACGTCATCAGGCTACATGTACACATAATGATGATGATTTCGATTAATCGTAACCATCATGGGGGAGAGAAATGTGTACACCAAGGACGCACAAAAGGTTCACGTGATCGAGCTTAATCGTGTATCCTGGTGTTGAAAAGCCGCAGAGATGATCAGTGGTTCAACTTGTCACCTTGGTATTAACGTTTCAATGTTACGTCATGGTATGATTAATCGTAACCATCAGGGGAGAGAGAATGTGTACATCAAGGACGCACAACAGGTTCACGTGATCAGGGCTTAATATCCAAATATGGATACATTCTATAGATGATCAGTGGTTCAACTTGTTACTTTGGTGTTATACTATAGACTGAAGAAGGTCGAGTCGTCAGTCTATTCTTCATTCTCGGTTGGGTGTTATCATCTCATGTGTATACTGCGGGTTGATGGGTTACATGTAAGGTTACTGGAAGGCATTTGGTGAGATGAAGGCGGTTGGTATTCTGTTCCTCCATATTGAGCAATCTTGAAGAAGGTCGAGTCTACAGTCTTCTCTACATTCTCCGCTATGTGTTAGAAGACTAAAGACGGCGTGCATTCGGTTATCAAAAGACTTCTTCATATTATGGGCGTTCATCCAAATTCTTTCTTCTATTATGGGTGTTCATCAGAAAGGTTGTCAGATTGGGGGAGAGCACTAATTAGGGGAGAGTGAAAAGCCTGAATTAATCCCTAAGTTAAAAGTGCTCACATTGCTCTTCAGCAAGTCAAGTGATGAATGCGGAGAAGATTCAGGATGCTGAGGAGTAATGGTTTTCGGTTCGTATCCTTGTATATATTTTGCTTCTTTCATCCTTTTTCATATCGTATACCATTTTGTAAATAGATATATAGAAATCTTGCTAATTGTAAATAGAGAAACGTAAAATCAGAAAATCCATAAAAATTAAAAAATTAGAAAAGACCAAAAATAGTTTCACCTAGGCATGTCTTCTATTTATCGATAACATTTACGGACTTAGAAATGTCATTCAATAATGGCACGGGTCTTTAAATGAAGCTCGAGCAGAAGTTAAAATGGATTGGTAAAACATGTCTAAAATGGCTTGCTATTACTTTAGATAGCAACCCACGCTTCAAACTGGGGAAAGCACGTCGCCAAAAAGACGGCTGTTCCTCCAACTGGGTGATGTTCACCTGGGCATGGATTACTTTATATCCATGTTTCTTCGATCTGATGTACGTTTCAGTGCATCATTTCTTGAAAAAGAAGAGAAGTCTTCTTTGTATACAAATAGTTTTCATTCTATGATTCTTCTGAAAATTATTTGTGAGACACTTGGTGGATATGTGTTGTATGAAATTTGTTTATACTTGGATTATGCATAAAATTTGTCACTCAATCAACGACTACAAATCTTTACTAGGTCATTGATTGAGGGGGAGAGTGAATTCAAATTTTATATCATCAAACGGGTTTCTTGATAAATTCATAACTCTTTGAAAAGGTTTTGTAGTTAATGGGGTATTAGTTGAAGAGGAGATTGCTAAAATTTATATCAAATGGCCAAATGTGTTAATTGCTAGAAAGTTTAGGACATTATGTGCAACTTGCTTATAGTTTCCTAGCTTTATGTATCTAGAAGGCTCATTTGTGTTACTTTGGAATCCTCGCTTAATCCCTTAAATACTTTAAGACTCAAAACCTAAAAGAAGTAAGAAAACCAGTTGTGTTTGATGTTCTTGAATACTCCTATGACATTTGTATGATCTGAATGAATGAGTTTCAAAGGTTGTTTGACTTTTGTTAGTCGATTGCTGCTTAAGTGTTGTTGATATTGTGCATATGTTCTCAAGATTCGCTTAGGTATATAGCTATCATGATAGAATCTTGTTCCTAAGATCCTGAATTGAATGATGAAATATGAGTGAATTGCCATGATCATGATTGCTGATTGCTATTCATGCTAGATAGTAGTTTGACGTATTTCCTGACTGTGGTTTGATTAAATGAATTTGGTATTATAATGTGGCAAGCTGCTGAAGGGTAGCTATTAAGGAATAGTGTATCTGTATGTATGTATATCTGTGTTGATATTCTTATGCAGATTCCATAGCCAAAATGAATGTGCCAGTTCCCATTCTAACCATTTGATCAGACGTTCAAACTCTATTGATTGGCTCGGAATTCACCACGACAACAACATCGGCAGCAACAACAACAACAACACCATCATCATAGTCGACTTGTGCATAATAAGCAGTGAATCTCCCTCTTAGATTAAGGGGGAGCAAAGTATGTTTCATCATCAGAACATGTTAAACCTGACCACATTTTCTCCCACATTTTCTAACTTATTTAAATCAATTGGGATCACAAATCTCAAAAGGTTTGAAATTTTTGATCGGGGGAGAGAATGTGATTTAAATATGAAACCTGATGAAAATGTGATGTTTTGGACTTAAACGTTAGGCTCTCCCATATGTGCTAAACTCTTTCGTATATCGATGCACATATTGAGGGGGAGCGAATGGACAAAAAGGATTTGGCATAGCATGAGATCGTGACTCAGACTTAACCAATGAATTGACGAAACTTGAATTGTCATCAATCGAAAGGATACGTCTTGGCCGGGTAATAATTTCAAGCTGGTCTAACCAGTGATGTAAGCGTGTCTCGAAAAAGACGTATCTGAGTAGAGTGTACCATTTCGAGAAACTAGTCTAACTAGTGATGTAAGCGTGTCTCGAATCGGTCATGTTCACTGAAAGTTGATCAATTCAAAAAGTGCGAGCTCTACCTAACATGTGCAAATTTATAAAACAATCAACCGAGCACATGTTGAGGGGGAGCATTTGAAAAATATAAAACTCTCAAGTGTTTGCAAAAATGTGTTTCAGAATCATGAACACTTTGAGAGATTTTTCAAAGATTTGGTTTGGCAATCGTGGATGAATACCAAAGACCGACCATTTTAATTAATGCATGGAGTTATAAGGATGGTTAGGTTAGGCTCAAGTTCCCACGATCCCGCCAGAGCCGGAGGGATCTACCCAGGGACAATCCACTAGATAGTGTAGAAGTCCTTAGGTATGATTAAAAAAGGAGAAAAGTGAATTAGGGAAGAGTGCCGACTGAGATGGAGCTAGTACTGGAACAAACCCAACAAGGTTCTAGTAATGAAGTCTCGGTAAGCACTGAAGGGGTTGAAGAATTAAAAAGAAACGAAGTGAGAAAGGGTGAAAAGAAATAGCCCTCCTTACAACTTAGGCAGAAACCGGGTCAATACATATGCTGTCAGAATCACATAGTTGATTGCTGGCATTGATGACAAAGTATCATAGACCCAGTGATACGCTGCACAACCCTCCCTAGCCACTCAAGGTCCCTCAAAGGATCCTTGTTTCAATTGTCACGGAGTTCAATACATTCCTATCGTCTCTCTCACTCCGAGTTAGATGATATTGAAAAGGTGGCAGTCCTCTCCAGCCTCCGCTCACTAAATCAAAACACACTATAGAGTCTAGAGCCACGAGATGCATAATAAGATCTCATAGGAACACGAATTATTTCTACACTGGTTGTTCAACATTAAGGATACCAGGTGTAAACTTATGAGTCCTACGCAGATCTTAGCAATCTGCCAGAACATTTATGAGAGAATTTACAAATGTAATTCTCAATGATTGAATGGAAATTCCTGCCAGGGTCAACATCAAGCAGCCCTGAAAGCAGGTCACTTCGGTAATTCCCTGTGGATTACGCTTAGTGATCGCGGCGGTTTCTAACGGTCTACAGTCGTGGAGTGATCTCCAGCGACTCACCTAATTGTTGATGTGCTACGGTTCGATCTTAAAAAGCCCTCTGTGGGTTTTCGATTAGGAACGGTCTTGGTAAGGATTAGAGAGAGTTTTCACACTATGCTATTAACAATCTCAAAGTCCGAACCTGTAAGTACCGGACATTTTATTGCTAACTGTCATATGCAGGAACATCTGGCGATTGTAGCTGATTGCTGTTGCAGCTGTTTGCGGTTGTAGCTGATTGAAGTTGCAGCTGATTGCGGTTGTAGCATATTACAGAAAAGATGCCAATCCAGCACCACATGCTCACACTACATCATCATTGTAACTCAACAAAGTCATGATCAACCTAAAAGACCTTTAACACGGCTTCTGCAAACTCTGATGCTAAAGATCATGAGACCAAATAGTGTGAGCATGTCGGCTCAAAGATTTACACATCGCATGGAAACATACTACTGAAAGATGACTTGGAAACAAATGTTGGATGGTAAAGTCGAAGAATACTCAAAGATCATCCAAGACGATCAATCAGTCATCAAATGATTACTACTGGATGCACAATGCACAAAGATACAAGACTTTGAAGAATCAAAGACTACGAGCTATAAAGACAAGTTCAGAAGAAAGAATGCTAGAATTCAAGTTATTATTTCCGGGGTGACCTCCCTTAGGGGGAGATTGTTAGAAATATAAATATTCAGATGAAGGTTCGGTCACTGATGCGCGTGATGTGTCGTTGCGGTTTAGCAGTTTTAATGCCTACTCAAGTTTTAAATTTATATTTAGCCGACTTATCAATAACACACACACTTAACGAGCAGTGTACCCGGTCAGTATGAATATAATGGTAAGTAGAGTGTCGATCACTAAGAGTGGAACGTATTATCTCGTTATTCTAATCAGTATTTTAATATCCTAACGCAAGGGGGTTTCAGCCTGAGAGACTGGCACGGTTTGTTTGCAATTAAATAATAAAATAAACTAATAGGCACGAATCAGCAAGTAGCACACACGTACACAGATAAATACTCGAGACAATAAGAGGGCTGTCCTTATGATTAAGTAGATTGTCACTTGTTTTATTGATAGCTTTATATGAAGTGTATGTAGTTAACCCTTTCTCGTTGGTCCTAATCTTATCGGCGAGTAAACCCTTAATGATTACTTATGTCTAAAAGTTATTCCTAAGTGATCAATTTAGTAATAACCGTGGGAGCCACATTATGTCCCGCAGTCAAATGCCCGCAAGCCACTAATAAACACAGAGGTTATCAATGCACTAATAAGTAGTAACCAAAGACATCAACATATAAACTTTAATTGATGGGAAAGCAAGTATTAAAGGGAGTGCAATCTTTCGTTGTCACATTACACAAGCCACCAATCCTGATGAATTAAAGTTTGCTAACACAATAAAACAAAACTACTTAATGAATTAAACACATGCAGCACCTTCTTACAGCTCTTGTATCTTTGATTTGGGTGTGTCTTGTGCTGCCTCCTTGACTGAATTCGTCCTTTGGTTCTTCTGTTCGGTCTTCGAATCTAATATATTGCCTCCGAAATTCGTCTGGTCTTGGGGTATTTATAGTTTCTGTCTGAGGGAAGATGCGGCGCATCTAAGGAGTAGATGCGGCGTATGTACTTAACTTCGCGTGGGGTCCAAGATTATAATATTCAGGAATATTCGTACACCGCCAGAAGATGCGGCGTAACTCCATGATGAGATGCGGCGCATGTCCTCTTGTATCTTGGATCGTATCTGGTGATATCTTGATAGAGATGCGGCGCATGTCGAGAGTGAGATGCGGCGCATCTGGAGCAGATTAGTCTTGATCTTCTTCATTTCAGTAGACTCTTAACTTTATGCATGTTTTGCTCCATTATTAGTCCAAAATCGCTAAGTTTCACCAAATGCTTGTTTTTACCTGAGAATTACAAAAGTAAACGATTAAGTATCAATCCTCATACATAATATAGTAAAACAAGTCAAATTAATAGGATAAATGATAGTAATAAAATGTACTTATTTGAGTTCATCAGTCACCCCGAGCATCTATTTAGCATTTCACATAGCTCGTAGGCTTATTTATATTAGCTTAGTATTATTAGTATTATTAGTTTTATTAGAATTAGTCGTATTTATATTTGTGGAGTGGGTCGGGGCTTTCCCCACTGTTAGCTCACTCCACAGCCCACTAGGGGCACAAATATTAGGAAGTATATAAGACCCTTCCCACACAAGGGAAGGGGTGGAACTCTCATTACATTTTAATCTAATATTTTCTGTTTTTGAGTTTCTCCCACCTCTCTCTAAAACTACATCTCTCTAACTCAACATGGATCTAATCTTCCATGAATCAAGGCCACCCGAATCAAGCACACAATCAAGATGTTTATGTCTTACACAACGGGACTCGCATGATCGTTTCCCAAATGCTGACGCGTGTCATTAAGGCTAAGATAATCACCGGGACCCGGGTTGGCGAGAAAGTTTTTTTGCCAAGGATTGTGTTGACAGTTAAAGAAGAAAAGATGCCTTTTGTTTTTAAACGCAGGCAGTTTCCTATTAAGTTATGTTACGCAATGACGATTAACAAGAGTCAAGGACAGTCGTTGGAAAAGATTGGGATTTATCTACCCGAACCTATATTCAACCACGGGCAGTTATATGTTGCACTATCTAGAGCTACATCACCAGCGGGCCTTAAAATGATCATAGGATCTCAACCCGGACAACCACCCAACACCACGAAAAATATAGTGTACAAAGATTTTTTCAACAAAATTAGCAGAACTCAGGTTTCTAATTTTTTTGTTTTCCTTTTAATATGTTGAAACTTCAATGTTAAAACGATAGTCGAAACACGCTACAAAAACATTCGACAGAACCCTTTAGCGCGTCAAGGTAGTAACATACCGTAGAAATGTTTATCAACAAACCTAAAGCATGCTGAGGTCGTATTCCTTTCTAGCATAGGTTTTGACAGGTTGTTGTCTGCTACACAGACTATTCAGCTGCAACAACACTTTGCCTCGTTAGGTTTCTGCAATATTTTTTTGTTTAAAATTCTGTGTCAACGTAATCATTAGTGACTTCCATAGACTGACACATACAATACAAGGTATAGAATACAACCACCTACATTTGAAACTGCTATACATGTACTTATTTGTTTATTTTACATCCTCATTAACTTCATTTTTACGCCAAATATATACAACTTATTCAGGAATACAACTGCGTCATCTGAATTTGCATACACATATTGTTATCCACATTTTTTTTATACATTTTATTTCATCCATGGGTTGCATACTAACAATATGATGCAGAACAATGGCTGATCAAGAACAAATTGAGACCGCTTCGAAAGAAACACAACAACCAGTAACAAAAGAAACTCGCGTGCCGCCTGAAATAAAAGACAAAGGGAAAATGGTTGCGATACCTTCCAACGCTATAGATATTCCCGACATCAACCTGACCGATCCGAATCAGCTTTTGGAAGTCAAGGTCTATCGAAAATGGATATCAAAAAATGTCCCGGATCCAAACCCAACAGGACTGTGTTTCATTTTACTAGACAAAAGTGTAAGCAATTCTAACTAAAAAATCTTAAACTAACAAAACAGTGCAAAATTTTTGTAAGAACTAATACCCTTCTCTTTCAGGGTTATACGTGTAAGCAATTCTATCTCCAAAATTTTCAAGTAACAAACTGATACAGAAACTTTGTCACGACTAAGACCCTTTTCTTGCAGGGTAATGCCGTACAGGCAAATGTTGAAGTAAGAGATATGAGGCAGTTCGAAACAACACTGCAGGTTAACTCATGCTACAAAATACAAGGGTTCGGCTGCAAGCGTACCGAGAGCTGGCAACACACTTTAGAAAATAACATTACCCTATTGTTTGGAAGATATACAAGAGCAGTTCATTTTGAAGATAAAGGATTCCCCGAGCATTACTTTAATTTCATCGCATACAACGAGCTTGCCCAATGTGCAGACGTGCGAGATTCCATCCTAGCAGGTGCATCTTCGTATGTATACTACATTTTAAAGTAAATAGGTACCTTTAACTTTTGCAAATACTTGCAGACTATATAGGCATCATTCGTAGTGTGGACCAGATCAAAGAATTTGGCGGCACAACAACGAACCGAATCATTAGAAAGAATGTTGAAATCCAAAATCTAAAGTAAGTTATACCCCAAAGAACTTAGCAGAAAGGTCCATACGTGTTAGACAAACACTCTAACAATTTGCTTTTTCGTAGTGGAAATACCGTCACTTTAAGTTTCTGGAACGAGATGGCCATCGCATTTGAATAGCACGTAGCGATGCAGCGCGAGCAACCAATGATCTTAGCAGTCAGTTTGTGCATAGTGAAAACATATGGAGGTAACGTATTCTTTTAAAGTTTGAATGACAAAACGATTTAAAATACACTAACAACAAAAACCTATGCAAACAACAAGTTTTATCCAACTTTCAGCTACCCCAGCTACACATTATTATTTAAACCCCAACGTACCTGAAGCTGATCATATACGGGCAGTGTAAGTATTTAGTAAATAGCTTGGGTGGTAGGTATTCATTAACTTTTCATATGATAAAGAATCGCCACCACGCTGCAGCCAGAAGAAGAATCAACACCCCAGGAACCAATATCAATAGCAGAGCTGCTTGAAATTAACCCCGAAAATGTGTCGGTAATGCAATAACATAGTTAACTTCATACTTGGAATATTGTTGTTGCTAACAACCCTTACTAAACAGTTGCAGCAAAAGTTTACTACTGAAGCAGTGATAATGACGATTGAAGAAAGCAAAGGCTGGTACATGAACAGATGTAAAACGTGCAACCAGAGAATTAAAGACAGTTCCCCGCATTGGCACTGTCAACAACCGGGAATAGAGGTTATACCCAACTACAGGTTTGCAACGTATACATACAAATACCTTTAGCTCAGCTGAATTTTTTTAGTGTTAACTAAGCAAATCCAAACATGTTATTGTTGTAGCTATTGCCTTAGGGCAATTATTGCCGACGTTACTGGAAGCCTTTTAGTCACATGTTATAGTCCTCAAGCACACTCACTCCTCCCACCAATTACTGAGCTTCTTAGTTACTTTCCTGACCGAAATCCTTACAAACCTCCTCCGATCATAAAAGACCTCGAACACACCAAGCAAAAGTTTGTCTTGCACTTTGCCAAAGGAAGCCGTAAGCGATCTCCAAGGTTCATTCTAGATGATGCAAGAGACGCTGATCCACCAACGTTACCAACAGCCGGAACTGTCCAGCCTTTACCAGCATTACTACCTGCTCCATCTGCCGAACAAGGGGCCACTTCTTCAAAAACCACAGCAACAACAGGTCGTGAAAGAAGGTTGAGTGAAATATCTTCAGCAAGCACAGAAACACCAACTCGCGAAACAACCTTAAGTGAAATATTAGTACAGACATTAACTCCTCCACCTACATCAACTGATCCGGCAGAAAAAATACAAGGCAAAAAAGAAATAGAAACATCAATGGTCCGAAAACAACTATTCCAAACTTCAGAGGACAAGGATAATATGCCAGCTACAAAGAAAGTAAAGAAAGTTGAAGATGATCCGGCGCAGTAACATATCTATTCAGGTACATATACGTAACTAAACAGACCGTTAATGTCTGTTAGTTAACTGATGTTCCAGTATGTGCATAAAGACTGTCAATATAAGTAGTAGCATAAAAGTGCCATAGCAACAACATGGCACAAATTTTCACCAGCTTTTACATCTAGGCAGTGTATCTAAACCCTGGTGCTGCATTTTCTGGTAAAGGTGTGCAAAAGATACAGTAAGAAAATGTAATGTATTCCTTTTAAGAAGTATGTATCTAGACCTAAAATAGTAAAAGTGCCGGAAAAATGTTATGGCACTAATTTTCAACAAACCTATAACATGGTTATGTTAGGGACTATGTAGATATGCTAAAGTGCCACGACAATGTCGCGGCACATATTTTGGGCAGCTATTGCAGTGACGCTGCAATAAAAAACCATTATGCTTATTCCTTAGATCGTTTGTTAAGCTACCTAAATACCAGCCTGTTTCAAACAATACAACGCCTGTGATTACTTTTACTTCTAATATATTAAAACATCCACTCTGAAATAACAAGTTAAGAAATAGATACAATCATAGTGGCATCTGATAGAAGTTGTATTACATGCATTAGATGCAAAATGAAAGAGTGACTCTATTTAACATACATTACACCAACGCGTCTAGTAAAACATATTACAAACACGACACACAAACGCTTATATCCGATAATAGTAACCTTACAAGGTTAAAAAAAACAAAAGCAGGCATTGTAACAAAACTAATGGCCCAAACCAACACCTGCAAAACCACACTGTGTTCATTCTACCGTCACACGAAACTGTCCATACACCTTCAATAGTACCCCACAATACTACAAACGACAGTTATATTCAAACAACATTAAAGCGACTGACAAAGCGTCTTGGACGACACATATGACTTTCAGACGCTGCAAACAGAGCCTGCAGGTTGTTCAGCTTCTCAGCTTCGAAGTTTCGGATCGCTCTTAGATATATGATTGAATCCGCTACAAGAATATTGTCGCCAACCGTTAACTGCATCACCAATTTTGCAGCTGAGATGTTGCTGCTGCATAATTCAAGCTCACGGATGACACAATCTAAGTAACCCACCTGATCAGTAACATGTGTACACCAAACGCGCAAAAAAGATTGCCAAGTCCGCTCTTCATCAACCTCCCTCTGAAAGCACAGACGCATCATTCCTGTAAAAAAAGTGAATTCGAAGAAAAACCCAACTCAACAAGCAACAGTAACCCAGCCATGAAGCAAACAATAAATTAAAATGAAAAAAGTTAATCACCAAAAATAACATCAACTAAACTCTTTAAATAACCAAATCTGAAATGAAGAAGTGGTTGAAAATGGAGATGCTCTGTCCAAGACAAATAATAAGAACAGGTTGACCAACAAAATAGTGACATATTACTGTGAGATATGAAAACTCACCTGCATTACTCGAAAACATAAAGTAGCAAACGTTGTGTTACCCCAAACCACCTGTGTTAGCACCATTGACCACATACTTCATGACAATAAACTTACTAAAAATATTAACAACCTAATAATGAACCATATGGTATTCCTTTAACAACATTTTTTGCAACAATAGACCTGATCCAAAATGAAATGTCAAGTGTCCAAAACAAATTACTGCAGCTGCATTATATGTCAACCGAATACGATAATACATACATAAAAGCTTTAGATAAAATATAAACAAGTATTCTAACAAAACTAAATTCCAAAACTAACAACCACAACATTACACTCCCCTGATTCAACCATCGCATAACACAACACATACAGTTGAAATACCTACGTTGCTGCTAAAGTATCATACACGTTCTATTTATACAAAAATATGACTGATATTAGTACCTGCCATCCCCAATATATTAATATTCATGGGCAAACACATTACTGGACGTATAGATATTCCAAAACATACACTTATAGGTTACGACAAGCTGCAACATGCATTTGATAAAACAGAACAAGTGAGTGTTACAATGACAGCTCTCAAAAGCAAGGAACAACAATAGCTAAAACAGCTAAGAGACACAAACTATGACAAATTTTTTATTCTAAATTCAGACAAAGACTGATACGGTCACACATAAGATCCTACATAAACATTACAAAGACAAACATACAACGGAATCACACGCAACGGCGCAGATCAACAGACGTGAAACGACCTAAAAACCACAAACACGACAATGATACACAGCTGTACCCACCTTAGTCTTTGCTACTCCAACAATGATCAGGCCTCAGGATACCTACCCACATACCGGCGTCTATTGACGACAGCAATCTGAAACTCCTAAAATCGATAGACCCATCTATTTTGACAAGATCCATTTATGTATGTTTTTATGGCTGTCTATGTGAAAGAAATAGCCAAACACCCAATAAATACTAAATATGTTACCACTTTAAATAATAAAAATAAAAAATAAATGTAATTTTTTTTAAAAAAAAAAAAAAAAAAAAAAAAAAACACACACATAATCAAATACAACATTAGATTAAAAACTGATCATTGATCAGTTATACTTCCATTGATACCATAGAACCATCCATAATTACAACCAAAGTTCATAAACAAGAAGCTTGACAATAAAAAGACTAAGACAAGCATAAACTGAGACCAAAACACAAAAGCAACAAATGAAAATGACCTAAGCATCTTCATTTTCATCAGAACCCATCTTGGCCACCTGTTCCTCCTTTTCAGTAATGCCTTCACGAGCTTCAACCAGGATTGAAGTCAAAGCTCGAAGCCTCTACTCCTCCCTCTCCTGAGTTTCAACAAGACAATCCCATGCCTTGGTAGCAGCATCGTTGAAAGGCTCAAATGTCTCAGTCTCCTTGATGTTCACTTCACGTTTCGCTATTTTCGCTCGAAGCTGACTGCACTCTTCCCCAATACGAATCAAGAAACCCTCATCTTCAGTCATTTCCTGAGAAAACAAGAACGTGAAAGCATCACTCAGATCATCTGAACCACAGGAATTTTTCAACTCATCGATATTTGGGGTAGCAGCCATTGATGTGATTATGAAAGGGAAAGTGATCAGAAAATGAAAGGCTGGAAATGTAGTTGAGATTACAAATTGTAATTAAGTGTGTTATATAAGCTTCTAATAAATTCGGTGTTACAAAAAAATAAAAAAATAAAAAATAAAAACGAAAAGGCATCATTATACATAATAGCACCCATTTAATTGAAGTACACTTATTCCTCCCCAATGCATAACAATCATTTCAGCATTTAACAAAAAGATTTAAAAGTTAAAATAAAACCCCTCATATTTAACATTATGGCAAATAAGGTCCTTAAAAAATACAATGCATAACATTAACATACTAAACCATAATAATAACCATGCCTTGATGCACCATTGGATGAACAATGACCATAACTGGAAACAGTAACAATGAAAAAAAAATTGATCATACAGAACAAGTTGCACCTATAAGCTGCCAGTGGCTCAGTCACCAAGACTGCCTTCATTCAACATAGCTGGAACAATGACAATGCCTACAAAAATTTATAATAAAGACCTACCTACGGAATACCAACTTTTTAAAGCAATATCCACCTAACTGCAATTAAAAATTCAGATGCCAACAATGGGTGAATGAAACACCACAGAGACAGTCACGATACAAAAAAAAAAGTTAATAAAAAAGAGGTAATTGCACCCAAAAATTGAATGAACAAGAACCTCTCCACAAACATAAATAAATACTTAGACAGTCCATTTAACAACACATCTTATACAATATCAACACTACAAAGTAACTACTTCAATTGAAAATACAACAACATCACCATATCGATAGCAAGACGAACAAATAATTAGAACAATAAGAAAAGGAACAACTACTTATACTTAAAACTTCCTACTACAAACAGGTAGACACTACTCCTACCAAATCCAGAATATACCGCAGGATTAGACACGATGCACAGATCAACAAGTTCGAAGCGCGGTTCTAGGTCGGGTATAAAAAGTGCAGAAACAAAAACACACACAAAAAACAAAAGAAAAGTAAAGTATAATATCACAAAAGACAAAATACACCCCTCAAACATAAACGATGTTGCTTATACTTAAATGAAAAGAAATGTTGGTACAAAAAAAAAAAAAAAAAAAAAAAAAAAAAAAAAAAAAAAACACATGTAAGTTAGTTAAAAAAGTGTTGGATATTTGCTTATCTATTAACACTTTACTAACCATTTAAATTCCCGTGCAGTTAAATTTGAGTTAGTAGTGCATTTAATTCCCACAAAATGATATATACAAATCCGAAAAAAGGAATACCATTTTCATTATAAAACAAATAACAAACATCACCTATGTCACCTAAAACAGTATATTAACTAGTACGAAAAGTAATATATAAGTATTTTTTTTTAAAAGAACTTAACTCTATAATAAATTTTTACAAACGCTAAACTCCCTATAAAAATACCATCTCACTAATCACTCTTGTAAGAGATCAAGGATATTAGGGCTTATTAACAAAGGTTTTGGAGCATAAGTCTTGTGGTTAAGCTAGTGATTTACAACTTCCATCTCACTAATCACTCTTGTAAGAGATCTTACTAACACTCCATGATTTTCAAGTTTTACATGCTTGTGAAGTATCTATGCTCATTATCACTTGGTACATGTTGATAACAAGTTACATTTATAATGATCCTTTAACAAAGATTATGTTTTTTAACAATTTTTGGTTACAAGGAAACTAGCTAGAAAAACTCTTCATAAAAAGGGTGGTAATAAACCTTATAGATGTGTATATAAATAAACTTGTATATTTAGACATGTTTGATGACTTATTACATAGACTTTGAATATTGTTAAGTTTATGTTTAGATCACTATTGTTAGGTTAGGAAGTTGATGGAGAAACTAGGACTAGAATTGAAGTTGTGGTTAAGTGGATATGTTAGCTAGAAGAGTAGAAATGTAGTCTTGCCACTTCCCTAAACAATTTGTCCCATTTTGTACGAACTGGAAAAATCAGTAGCTCAGGGGCATTATTAGGCTAGAAATATATAAAATAGACTTAATAACGAAAACGTGGTCGCTTTAATGAGTTAAAACGGGTTTATAACGAAAAAGATACGCTATTTTCAACCTAGACGACGAAAACAACTATTTTCAGAAAAATACATTCTGTCCAGAATTTTGTGAAGTGAAAAACTGAGGTTAAATGATGTTTAGACTAGCCGAGACCTTGAAAAGCCTAGAGTATACTTAAATACCTTCGCAGGGATAGGTCAAACTTAAGAAACGAAGCTACGATGCAAAAGTTATGGCCAAAAGAATGTTTGCGGCAACATATAGATTAGACAGCTTCTATTTTAAAGCTGTTAGGATTTTTAAAAGTGGATTTTGGACCTTTTAGTGTACATTTTGGTTAAAATAGCGTAAACGGAAATGGTAGAACAATGTATATACTTATTAGACGCGTTAGAGAATGTCGACGATTAAAACTTGGTTATGAGACAAACAAGTTATGTTTTCCAAAAAGGGTGATTTTAATAAAGAATCCAATCGCCGTAACTATATTTTGACAATAAATATTACAACAACATGTACAAGTGATAAAGTAGAGTATGAACTTGCATGCTTGACCTTGTTTTCGAAGCCTAAGACATATGTATAATTAGGTCGCGATTAGAGTTATCGGACTTGGTTTGCCATTTACAAAATACCAAACGAGATTTGCTTTTGCTAAGGTGAGTTTCATAGCCCCGACTTTACATTGTTTATACATGATTTCTAAACTCTCGGAGTGGGAATACAATGCTTGTTTTTACATACGGACACAAGTACTAAAACTGTTAATTTGCCTAAATTATCACATTGCCATTAAAGTCCCCTACTAATCATGAACCGTTAATTACTTGTAAGTGTGGATGTTATGAATAGATCTATTTGGGTTGACACCCCGTCCGGGTTGGTCATGCCAACTGGGTAAACGGACGCATATCATTCAGATTATTTCCGAGTGTCTGGCAAACACTTATTTGGGGCATTGTTATTATTGTGCTTAATTGCATACGAGTACGTCGAGCTTCGGGGTCATGAGCTTAGGCACTGTATTTATTATTTTTGGCTGTGACATTACATTTGTTGTACTGTCTTGCTATTGAAATCTTGTGGTCCGCTTTACTGTTTATTTAAACTTATGACTCTCACCAACATTATTTGTTGACCCTTTTAGCGTGTATTCTCAGGTAACTAGGTTATGATGATACACCTCTTGTATGAAGCACTTTCGAGTCACATTTTGGATACACATCATGATGGAAATTTTTCTACATTATTTAGCGTTTGATCATGTATTTAAATCTTACATTTTGATGGTGAACTCTGATAACTATGTTTTGTAAAACTTAACTTTAAATCAAACACTTGTTTTAAAACGAATCACTTAGAGGTCGTTCTTTATTACCTTGTACTTTGTTGATCATGTTTGTCACGCCCTCGGAATTCCATTCCGCTGCAAACACTGATTTTGGGGGTGTGACAGATTGGTACCAGAGCCAAGGTTATAGAGAACTAGGATGCATCATTGACCCTAGACTATAACCACTAGGTCACGACACTTCACAATATCATGATGTGCTTAGGATTGCGAAATATGCTTTTATTCACTTATTTTATATAAGTCATTTATACTTATACATAATTGTATTGACCTGGTTCACAGTGATATGTCTTCACCCACCGATCCTATCATCCTCGATTCTGATTCGGATATGGGCGATTCATCATCATCCACTGTTCTGGTCACACCAGTCATTCCTGTTCCTGTATCCTCCGGCGATGAGTCTGATGAGACCGAGCCATTTGAGGACGCCCAAACTATGTCTACACCACCTATACCATCACCACCCATTGCACCTGTCCCTCCAGTTCCATCACCACCCGTTTCACCACCAGTGCGCCGTGTTAGGCGTATTCCTATTGTGAGACCCGATCAGATCCTTATCGGTCGTCGCTACCGATTATATGAGCATTGCCTTGTCATGCTTCGCACCGCTAGGAAGAGGGTTCGCTCTCGACCCAGTCGTGCATCAGCACCTATTATTCCGCCTCATATCCCATCACCACCATCATCACCACCACCACTACCGGTTACTTACCGTCAGACTACCACAGTTCCCTTACCATCATCACCCAGAGATGTTCCCGATCCTATGTTACCACCTCGTAAAAGGGGTTTTACCGTGGCACCTTCACCTTCTGATCCCTATGTTATGGCTGCTGCTGAGGCCTCCGCTTGATGCGAGGTTCACAGGCGAGTTGACGCTCGCAGGTGGTCATTCATTCCACCTACTCTCAGTAGATGGAGATACGATGAGGGTACTCCGCATACCTGGGAGCTAGCTAGGAGAGAGTTCAGAGATGGCTGCTGCTCGTGTTCTACCGATTACAGGTGAGCCTGTCCATCATACCATTCCACTTCTGATCGCCAGGATGGTCCATCATGAGGATCGTATTGGCCGTGTATTTGATCATCTCGATGAGGTTCCCCTAGAGCGCATTGAGACTTTGGAGACTCAGTTGGAGCACCAGATCATTGCACACTCCCGGATTGCTACACTTGAGCATTTCGTGGAGGATGAGCAGGCGCGACGACGTGACCAGGATGCATTGATTGCTAGTCTCCGTGATCAGATCAGAGATCTCCAGCGCCGTCTCGATGGTGCATCAGGCAGTGCCTAGACTAGATGTGTATCATAGATATTAACGTCATATTGCTATCATGATTTATTTTGTCATGATTTATTCCTATAATGTTGTGGTTGAGCTTGTTGTGATTTTCATATGTCATGGTTGTATATACATACACTTGTGATGACCTTTGTTACTTATGGATCATAATTATTGTTGTTTCTTGTGATTAGAATAACAATGCCACCTAAGAAACAAAGCATGAGTTCAGCTGAGATCAATCGACTCATTGCCCAACGGGTTACAGCACAGGTTGCTGCTGCCATGGCCGAATACGCGAACAATCGCAACAGTGGTAACGGCGGAGAAGCCAGCGGGACTGCAACTAGAGTTGAGACTGCGGTTCGCGGATGTACTTATAAGGAATTTTTAGGTTGCAAACCGCAGACCTTCAGTGGCGCAGAAGGAGCGGTCGGTCTAGTGCGATGGTTCGAGAAATTGGAGTCGGTTTTCTGTATGTGCAACTGTGCGGAGAATTGTAAAGTGAAATATGCTATAGGTACCTTGCTGGATGGTGCCTTGTCATGGTGGAATGCATATGCCCAATCAGTGGGAATTGATGCTGCTTTTGAATAACCATGGGCTGAATTCAAGGAGATGGTGACAGCTGAGTATTGTCCGAGGAATGAAGTCCAAAAGTTGGAGGTTGAATTTTGAAATTTAACAGTGAAGGGGTATGACATTGCAGCTTACACTAAACGGTACCATGAATTGGCTACTCTTTGTCCTGAAATGGTTTCCACTACAAGGAAGAAGATAGAGAGGTACATTTGGGGTCTTCCATCTTATATTCAGGGAAATGTCACCTCTTCTAAGCTGAGTACTCTGGATGAGACAATCTGAATGTCTCACAATCTGATGGATCAAGTTGTTCGGGCAAAGGCTGCTCGAGATAGCAATAACAATAACCGCAACAACAACAACCGCCACCACAACAGTAACAACAACAAGAGAAAGTGGGATTCTACTCATGGAGGAAATGCTACTCAGCAACCCAACAAAAGACAGGAAGTTGTTAAGGCTTATGTTGCGGGTCCGACTAAAAGGAGAGGTTATGAAGAAAATCTTCCTAAGTGTGAAAAGTGCCAACGCCACCATAATCCTGGACGTTGCCCTACTCCATGTGGTAATTGTAAGAAAATTGGGTACTTAACCAAAGACTGTAGGTCTCCTACTGCTGCAACAAATCAAAGGGTTCTCGGGTCATGTTTCGGATGTGGCGAAACATGACATTTCAAAAAAGACTGCCCAAAGGAGGAGAATCAGGGGACTCAGAATAATGGAGCTCGGGGAAGAGTTTACAACCTCAGAAACAGGGAAGCTACGGAGGACCCGAACATTGTCATGGGTACGTTTCTTCTCAATGGTCATTATGATTCAGTTTTATTTGATTTGGGTGCCAATAAAAGTTTTGTGTCTACTACTTTTGCTCCTTTACTTAACATCTCACCGACCACCTTAGACTCTGCCTATAACATTGAATTAGCGAATGGTAACTTAGTTAGCTCCAACACCATAATCCGCAATTGCACCTTTAACTTCCTAAACCATCCATTTAACATAGACCTTATCCCTATCGAACTCGGTAGTTTTGATGTCAAAATTGGTATGGATTGGTTATCTAAAAACCAAGCTAGGATCATTTGCGATGAAAAGGTCGTTGTTAGATCTGTTGGATTGTGCCTCCTTGATAGATCTTTGAGCCTTTGTGGATCGGTAGAATGCCTATGTAATCACAAGCACACTACAAGAGAATCTCTGAATATAAACTAATAAACAAGAAACCAATAAACTTTGATCCTCTATGGATCTTTTATTAACTAATAATGTTTTTCGATTGATTGCTTACAAAACTCATAGCCGTATGTTTCTTTTATACTACCAGAAACCCTAATGCAACATTACTAAGAAAACGTGTAAAAGAGATATACACTATCTCTTCCTAAATTAACTCTAACAAACTTTCTAAACATACGGTATTACCCGCAGCAATGACAACTAACAGCAAAAACAAAATGTACTACCAGCAGGAACCACTACCAGCAGGAACTACATACCTGCCAGCAGGAACCACTAATACTAACAGCAGCAATGAAATAAATATTATTTCTAATAATTCCTAACAATCCTCCCCTAAACTTGAATTTGACTTGGTTAACTTCAAGTTTCCAGATAGATCTTTGACGTCCAGGGATAGAGGATTGAAACAGCAGCATCAGAAAGTAACCAGCAGCAACATCATCTTTAAGCACAAACTTCCAGCAGCAAGCTCTATGTATCAGCAGCAACAAGAAACCACATCATCTTAATCTGGTCACCATCTGAAAGGCAATGTACTTGATCTTCACAGCAAACATGACTTATTGTACATCAAATCTTTTAAGTTTCATACTATTCTCATCACTTCCAGGTGTGTTAACTCCTGTGAGAGGTGAATCATTGAAAATTAATGGATTTGATGTCTCTTTACCAATAGCCATCACTACTGGAGTAGCCAATGTTTAGGTGTGTAAGACTATGGTACATTGATAACCATATGATTTTTAGTAAATCATCAACTATAAACGGATTTGATTTATCTTTACCTGTAGCCGTTTGCTCAGGACTAGCCAATTCTTAGGTTGCATAACCTCGGTGAATTGAGTACCAAATATGGTTTTCCATTGCCTTTACCACAAGCCATATTCTTGTGGGCTAGCAAATTCTTTGGAAACCCTAAAGGGTAAAATCCATGGTGAATTGTGAACCATTCAACTCTCAGTAATGAAACATGGGTGAGTTGAATACCCTATAGTTTTGAGCAAACTATTACAGCTTTCAACGGATTTGATTATCACACCAGAGCTATACCCTCATGGTGAGTCAACTATTTCTTGTCTGTGAGACATGGTGAGTTGATTACCATTTGTTGTGTGGTAAGAAACAAACACTGTACCTGCAAATGGGTTAGTAGACAATCTAAACAAAAAAAAAATTCATTTTTTTTAACCAATAAAGAAACAAAATAAAAGAAACATAAAGAAAAGAAAGAAAAAAAATGAAAAAGATGAAAAATGTACAACAATAAACCTCCCCTTAGGCTTATACCTCCCCTCAATCTCAGCACTTAAGGATTGAGCATTCCAATATGAACCACCAAATAGTTGAATCTTGGGCCATCAAAAGCTTTTGTCAATAAATCAGCCACATTGTCATCAGTGT
Organism: Artemisia tridentata subsp. tridentata; assembly: GCA_021014915.2. Lineage (NCBI taxonomy): Eukaryota > Viridiplantae > Streptophyta > Magnoliopsida > Asterales > Asteraceae > Artemisia > Artemisia tridentata. The sequence goes on along the minus strand of CP139506.1, from coordinate 73,661,359 downwards.
GAATTTTAAGCACTTGGATAAGATGCTTCTCATTAGCATCTCTGATAAAATGGTGCCTAATTTCTATGTGCTTAGTTCTTTGGTGAAACACTGGGTTCTTAACAATGCAAATGGTGCTTTGGTTGTCAATAAAGATTTTGGTGTTCATAAAATTAAACCCATAGTCTAATAACTGATTTTGAATCCAAAGTACCTGACCACAGCAACTAGCATTAGCAACATACTCTGCCTCAGTGGAAGATGTAGCCACTATAGTCTGCTTCTTGCACTGCCAAGAAATCAATCTTCTTCCCAGAAACTGACATCCCCCAGTAGTAGACTTTCTATCAAAGTTAGCACCAGCATAATCACTGTCACTATAAGTTTCCAACACAAAAGGAGAATCTCTTGGGTACTAAAGACCTAACTTTGGTTGTCCTTTTAGATATTTGAAGATTTTCTTGACTGCATTCAAGTGTGAAGTTAATGGTGTAACTTGATGTCTAGAACAAGCACTGACTGCAAACATGATATACGGCCTAGAAGCTGTCAAATACATTAGTGAACCTATCATGGATCTGTATAAGTGAACATTAACAGCAGCATCAGGCTCATTATTGGACTTAGGCTTTGGAGCTTCATATGGTGTAGTTGCAGTCCTCACACTTTCCAAATCAAACTTCTTAAGTATGTCTTGCACATACTTGTCCTGGCTGATAAAGATGCCATCAGGATTTTGCTTGACCTGTAAACCCAAGAAAAAGGTAAGCTCTCCCATAGCACTCATCTCAAATTCTCCCTTCATTAGCACCTCAAACTCCCTACACCAAGCTTCCTTTGTGGAACCAAAAATGATGACATCCACATAAACCTGAACAAGGATGATATCTTTTGAATTCTTCTTGATGAAGAGAGTCTTGTCAATTGCTCCTCTTCTGTAACCATGCTTCAGCAGAAAAGTAGACAACCTAGCATACCATGCCCTGGGTGCTTGATGAAGTCCATAGAGTGCTTTCACTACCTTGTAAACCAAATCAGGATTATGTGGATCTACAAAACCCTTAGGTTGAGTCACATACACTTCCTCTTCAATTTCACCATAGAGAAATGCACTCTTCACATCCATCTAATAGACAATGAATCCCATGTATGAGGCAAAAGCTAAAAATAATCTAATAGCTTCAACTCTTGCCACAGGAGCAAACACCTCATCATAGTCAATACCTTCTTCCTGCCTATGACCTTGAGCTACCAATCTAGCTTTATTTCTAACCACAATACCCCGAGCATCCCTTTTGTTTTTGAGAATCCATTTTGTCCCAATAGCATGCTTTCCTTCAGGCAAAGGTACTAACTTCCAGACTTTTTGATTGTAGAACTGTTGCATTTCCTCTTGCATAGCTTCAACCCAATCAGAATCTTCAAGGGCTTGTGCTACACTACTTGGTTCAATTTGAGACAGAAAACAAGCATAGAGACAATGTAGATAGTCTGTGTGATTACTCCTTAGATGATCTTGAATATAACTAACAAATGCAGATTCTCCAAAACCAGGTTGTTTCAACTTGCTTCTTGTCTGAATAGTTGAATTAGGATCTCCAAGAATCAAAGACTGAGGATGAACAGTGTTTATCCTCTTGGTAGCAGTGGGATTGACATCAATGGTTGAGGCTTGATTAGTAATAGAGGGATTGAATTCATCATCATACGAGGAGTAAGTGAAGATGCCTGTTCTTGATTGATGATGAGGATCTTCCAGCTTAGATCCTGAAGAGAGCGAATTCCCAAGGTCAGATGGACTTGGGTATCTTGTGGGAGGTTCAATGAAACCCAATGTGTTAGTCGAAGGAGTGGATAAAGGACCAGCAGGAATGGTGACACCAGCAGAAACAGAAGAACTATCAGCAGAAGTGGTAGTAGCAGCAGGAACCGGAACACCACCAGCAGAATCCAGATTCCTGCAGGCCTCATCATAAGCTTTTCTTAAGATCTCCTCTGTTTCTTGTGTGAATTCGAAACCAAACTTTTCAGCAGCTTCCTTGGCATTATGTTCTTGTCTTTGAAGCCTAGCAAGATCTTCTGCAAAACTTAAATCTCCTTCAGCCATTTTAGAAGAATCTTCGAGCTCGGAACCTGAAAAGTGGTTAGAGGAAAAAGAAGGAACAACAATGGGTTGTTCATCACACTCTGAATCTGAATCATCATCTGAGGTACCTGCATTGTTAGCTTCATAATCATGTGTACCTACAGATTGATTAGCTTTGAATCTAGAATAACCTAAAGTATCAGTCAGATAATCAAGGTCAAAATACCACTCATGACCTGCACCCTGTAAATTAGGTTTATCCTCAAGATATCTTAAATTGAGTGTCTCTTCTATCCTCTTAGCAGATAAATTATATACCCTATAGGCCTTACTATGAGCAGAATAACCTACAATAAACCCCTCATCTGCCTTCCCTTCAAATTTACCAAGGTGATCACTTGTGTTCAATATAGTTACATAGCATCCAAAAGGTTTAAGATAACTAATGTTAGGAACCTTCCCAGACAAAAGCTCATAAGGTGTTTTGTTATGAGGACTAGTGATCGAAACTCTATTCAGAACATAACAAGCAGTGCAAACTGCTTCAGTCCAAAACATGGTTGGCAACTTAGAGTCAGCCAGCATTGATCTAGCTGCTTCTATAAGGGTTCTATTTTTCCTTTCAGCAACCCCATTTTGTTGTGGGGTTCTGGCATTACTATAGTCCCTTTTAATCCCCTTATGCCCACAGAGTTCAATTAGGTTAGAATTTTTAAACTCTGTCCCATTGTCACACCTTATACTCTTAACCTTTTTATTTAGCTGGTTTTCAATTAAGGCAATAAAGTCCCTAATCACAGGATAGGTTTCATCTTTAGTACCTAAGAAGAAAGTCCAAGAAAACCTGCTAAAGTCCTCTGTAATCACCAGGCAGTAGTACTTATGGTCTATACTTCTGATGGAAGTAGGACCAAAAAGATCCATATGAAGTAACTAAAGAGGCTCAGTGATGGTGCTTACAGCTGTGATGGCCTTGTATGAAGCTTTGTGTTGCTTTCCTTTGTTGCAGGCAACACAATTGTGTTCATTAGTGAAGGTCTTGAGAGGGAGCCCTTGTACCAGTCCATTATTTGCCAGCTTGTTGATGGTCTTAAAGTTCACATGTGCCATCCTCCTATGCCATTTGTTGGATTCATCCACAGATGCTTTTGCCACCAAGCAAGCCAAATCACCCTCAGGCTGGACATCATTCAGATTGAAACTGTAAAGGTTGTGTGTTCTTGGGACTTTGAGTACAACCTGACTATCATCAGGCAACTTGAAGTCTTTGGACAACACAAGACAGTCAGTCTCAGTGAAGAGAACAATGTTCTTCTTATCACATATTTGTGAGACAGAGAACAAGTTGAAGTTCTGGAGTTCCTTCACATAGAAAACATTCTCAAAATCTAGCTTGGATGTCTTAATGGTTCCCTTCCCTGTTATCTTGCCATCTCCTCCTCCAAATGTCACAGTCCCTCCATTAATGGGTATAAAGTCATGCAGTCTCTCTAGGTTACCAGTCATACTTCTGGAACATCCACAGTCAACAATACCTACATCTTTACTTCTATGAGGATTATCCTACAACAAAAGAATACATACAACAACATTGGTTACATGGGAGACCCAAGCCATCACTGACTTGGGCCTGCCTAGTGGATCAATAATAATTAAACCATGGAGATTGATGAGATCCACCATTGTTCTTGGACCCCATTCTCTTATAGTGGTCATTGTTTCTCCAAGAATAACCTGCTGAGGACTTAACAGCAATTTCCCATCTTGCCCCCCCCCCATGTGCATGGTGTCAAAATAAACAGGCCTAAGATCATTCTGAAAATAAGTGCTTGTAGGTCTGTAGAAAGGTCTAGCATCATTCCTCCTCCAACCAGCAGAATTGGTATTACCAGCTGGAACTGGCTTACCAGCAGGAACAGACTTACCTGCAGGAACTGGCTTACCAGCAGCAACAGGCTTACCAGCAGAAACTGGCTTACCATCAGCAACAGGCTTGCCAGCAGCAACAAGCTTACCTGCAAGAACTGGTCTACCAGCAGGAAAGGAAGCTCTATAAGAGTTCATTCTTGCTGCTTGTGGAACATATGGGGGTATATCATTAACATTGTTCCACATAGGCCTTGTTTGACCAGCATACATACCCATCTTTTTCTCATAAAAATCACAGTCTTTAATAAGATGAGCATAACTACCACACACAAAACAAGATTTCTTCCTAGAAGACTTATTCTTAGCATAACTTTTCTTATTGCAACCAGAATTATCACAACCACAAGATGAAACAAAATTATTCTTAACAGAATTAAAACCAGAAACATCATTGTTTGAAACAGAACCAAAACTAGAAACATCATTGTTTTTAACATAATCAAAAGAAATATCTTCAAATGCAGCTGTCTTTGAATGAGATTCATCATCAGCTACTTCTGAGGAGAAATCTTCTGACTTGGTTGTGGGAGACTTGTCATTTGAATCACAGGAGGCAAAGTCATTGGTCTTGGTCTCAGAAGAGTTGTCACTGAAAGAGCAAGAGACAAAGTCTTTAGATTCACTGTCAGAATCAGGCAAGTCATTTGACTTTTTGCCATAGGTCATGTGTGATTCATCAAAGTCTGTATGGGGAGAGGTAGGCTTAAAGGTTCCTGTTATTGGTGGAGGAACAACATTCATTCCTCCTTCTTTAACATACTTAACAGGAGTTTGATAGTTTACAGGCTCAGGGTCAAAATGGCTTGGCTCATTAGGGTCATATACTTCATCTGGCCCTATATAGTCTCCATATCCCAACCCAAGTTTAGACCTCACAGACATAGAACTATCAATTAACTTGTGTAGGTTTCTAGGTGATTCATTCCATTTATTCAGCCTAGCCACCTCACTATCTAACTTAGCCTGCAAATCCTGTTTCTCTAAAATCACCTTAGCATTTTCTCTTTCAGAATGTTTTAACAAGTTAGTGGTGTTGTCTAAATCTCTTTCTAAAACCCTTATCTTTTCCTCATATGCTAATTGATTATTTTGGTACCAAGCCTTTTGTTTTTCTAAAGTTTTAAGAGCATTTTCATAAGCTTGAACTTTAACAAATAATTCTTTATATTGAGGCTCTATATCATCAAACTCTTTCTTAAGTTCAACATATGTATCATGACAACCAAAAGGACAATGTTGTACCTGAGATGAGTAGCCCATCAAACCAAATTCCCAGCCACTTGTGCCTCAGCACCATATCCAGCAATCATCCCATAGACCTTTGCAGCTCCTCTTACTGCATCAGCTACCTCATGTTGTTCCCAATCCAGCATAGAATCCACAGACAGCAAGGCTTTGGGTTCTTCTTACTCCAATTCTTGAATCTTGAAAGCAGAATACCTTGTTTTGTCATCCACCTTCTTATCTGTGCATTCTCTAGCAAAGTGACCTGGTTGTGAGCATCTGTAGCAAATCACCTTCCTCTTGTCAAACCTTGCTCCTTCCTGTCCATCGAATTTGATCCTCCTCCCTGCCTTCTTCTCAAATCTGTTAACCTTCAATGACAGCATAGCCATCTACCACTTGATTTCCATCTCTTCCAGATCCAGTTGATCAATCTGGTCAAAGTCTTCATAGGCAATTTGCTGTTGTGGAGCACTTTCAGCAACAAACGAATGAAGAACTTCCTCAAGCACATTGCCAGACCTTGACTGTGATCTAGGTGTTGTAGGGGAATAGGAAACAGATGAAGAAGAGGGGGTTGGGCTATCACCATATGAGACCTTGTTAGTACTGGTAGCACTAACAAATGCAGTATGAGTTGGAGTGTGAGATGAGTAGGTTGAAACCCCTTTGATGTCAATTTCAAGGGTCTTGAGCTTGTTGTAAAGATCATCAAAACTCATGAAATCGAGCCCACCTCTGGCCTTAAGGGTGATGGAAACCTGAGACCAGGATGGAGGCAGAGCCCTCAAAAACTTGGTGTTGCAGTCTTCATTGTCTGGCCTGGCCTGCAACTGGTTGAGTTGGCTCAGGATCTTGTGAAACCTGTCATAACCTTTGTGAATCCCTTCAGCCTCAGAGATCTTGAACTCCTGGAACTCCTGCTTGAGCATGGACTTCCTCATCTTCTTGGACTCATCATTCCCTCCAAATCTAGCTTTTACAGCAAGCCAGATCTCCCTAGCATCATCCAGGTGATGAAAGTCACCCATATGATCTTCTGGAAGAGCCTGAAGCAAAAGAGTTCTTGCCTTGGTCTCCCTTTGTACAGCAACCTGCTCCTCTGCTGATACAGGTGGAAGTATGATGATGTTCCCCTTCTGATCTCTCCCAGTTTTCTTCTTGCTGTTCCCATTCAGGATCACATTCCATAGGTTATGATCACTGTTTGAGATCCAGTACTCCATCTTCATAGCCCAAATCTCGTACTCATCTTTTTTTAGGTATGGGAATTTAGCATTACTGTTAGACACAGTGGTTGTGACTATTTGTTGTTGGACTTGTGAAGTTTCAGGTTTTTCATTATTGATGACATACTCATCAGAATTGACGTCAGCCATTGTGAAAGGGTTTAAGAAATTGTTTAGAAAAAGTTTTCTTCTTAGACAGAGATCCTCACCAGGCTCTGATACCACTTGTTAGATCTGTTGGATTGTGCCTCCTTGATAGATCTTTGAGCCTTTGTGGATCGGTAGAACGCCTATGTAATCACAAGCACACTACAAGAGAATCTCTGAATATAAACTAATAAAGAAGAAACCAATAAACTTTGATCCTCTATGGATCTTTTATTAGCTAATAATGTTTTTCGATTGATTACTTACAAAACTCATAGCGGCATGTTTCTTTTATACTACCAGAAACCCTAATGCAGCATTACTAAGAAAACGTGTAAAAGAGATATACACTATCTCTTCCTAAATTAACTCTAACAAACTTTCTAAACATACGGTATTACCCGCAGCAATGACAACTAACAGCAGAAACAAAATGTACTACCAGCAGGAACCACTACCAGCAGGAACTACATACCTGCCAGCAGGAACCACTAATACTAACAGCAGCAATGAAATAAATATTATTTCTAATAATTCCTAACAGTCGTTCACCTCCCTTGTAATGGTGAAACCTTGATTATCTGTGGTGAACGAAGCGGGACTCGATTAAACATCATATCGTGTGTCAAGACCAAAAAGTATATAAAGAAGGGATGTCATGCTTTTCTGGAACACATAACCGAAAAGAAGTCAGATGAGAAACGATTGGAAGATGTACCGATTGTTCGAGATTTTCCGAAAGTCTTTCCCGAAGACTTTCCTGGATTACCGCCTACCCGTCAAGTAGAGTTTCAGATAGATTTGGTGCCAGGAGCGGCACTGATTGCAAGAGCACCCTACCGACTAGCACCATCAGAGTTGCAAGAATTGTCTAATCAGTTGCAAGAACTATTAGAGAAGGGATTCATTAGACCAAGTTCCTCGCCTTGGGGAGCGCCGGTCTTGTTCGTAATGAAAAAGGATGGATCATTCCGAATGTGCATAGATTATCGCGAGCTGAACAAGTTAACGGTAAAGAACCGTTACCCACTCCCAAGAATCGACGATTTATTCGATCAGTTGCAAGGTTCCAGTTTTTACTCAAAGATTGATTTAAGATCGGGTTATCATCAACTAAGGGTTCGGGAAGAAGATATTCTGAAAACGGCTTTTAGGACTCGTTATGGGCATTACGAGTTCCAAGTGATGCCGTTTGGATTAACTAATGCACCAGCGGTATTTATGGATCTCATGAATCGTGTGTGCAAACCGTACCTGGACAAATTTGTAATTATGTTCATTGATGATATTCTAATCTACTCGAAAAGCAAGGAAGAGCACGAAGAACATCTCAAGACGAACCTAGAATTGCTCAAGAACGAGAAGTTGTACGCGAAGTTTTCTAAGTGTGATTTTTGGATCCGAAAGCTATAATTTCTTGGGCACGTAATTGACAGTCAGGGATTGCACGTTGACCCAGCTAAGATCGAGGCTATCAAAGATTGGGAAACGCCTAAGACTCCCACCGAGATTCGACAGTTTCTAGGTCTTGCCGGGTATTACAGAAGATTCATTGAGGGTTTCTCTAAGATAGCGAAGCCTTTAACCAAACTAACGCAGAAGAAACATAAGTACGAATGGGGAGAGAAACAAGAATCCGCCTTTCAGTTGTTGAAGCAGAAACTTTGCAGTGCGCCGATTTTGGCTTTGCCCGAAGGAATGGAAAACTTTGTGGTTTATTGTGATGCTTCGCATAAAGGACTTGGAGCTGTGTTGATGCAGAAGGAAAAGGTCATAGCTTACGCTTCTCGGCAACTCAAGGTTCATGAAAAGAATTACACCACTCATGACTTAGAGTTAGGAGCAGTTGTCTTTGCGCTAAAGATTTGGAGACACTACCTCTACGGTACAAAGTGTACAGTGTACACGGACCATAAAAGTCTTCAACATATCTTAGATCAGAAAGAGCTTAATATGAGACAACGACGTTGGCTAGAGCTACTCAGTGACTATGATTACAAGATCCGATATCATCCTGGCAAAGCGAACGTAGTAGCAGATGCCCTTAGCAGGAAAGAGCGACTCAAACCTTTAAGAGTAAGATCATTGGGTATAACCATTAGTTCACCTCTTCCATCCAAGATTCTTGAGGCTCATGCCGAAGCACTTAAGACAGAAAACCGGCCTAAGGAGAACATTCATGGTATGCCAGAAAGTACGAATGGTTTCGTGAAGAGATTCGATGGAATGTTATGCTTCAAGGATAGGAGTTGGATACCACAATTTGGTGGCCTAAGAGAGTTGATCATGCACGAATCACACAAGTCCAAATATTCCATACACCCAGGTTCTGATAAAATGTACCAAGACCTCAAAAAGCTGTATTGGTGGCCGAATATGAAGGCCGATATTGCTACCTATGTCAGCAAATGTCTTACGTGTTCCAAAGTTAAAGCCGAATATCAGAAGCCGTCCGGTTTACTACAGCAACCAGAGATTCCTCAATGGAAATGGGAGCGTATCATCATGGACTTCATTACTAAACTTCCTAAAACTCCGAGCGGTCATGACGCGATTTGGGTGATCGTGGATCGTCTCACCAAATCAGCTCATTTCTTGCCCATTAAAGAAACCTACAAGATGGATAAGTTAACCAGAATCTATATCCAGGAGATTGTCTCGAAACATGGTGTACCAGTTTCAATCATTTCAGATCGAGACAGTCGATTCACTTCAAGATTTTGGGAATCACTCAATGATGCCTTTGGAACCCGTCTTGATATGAGTACAACCTATCATCCACAAACCGATGGTCAGAGTGAGAGAACCATCCAAACACTCAAAGACATGCTACGTGCCTGTGTGATTGATTTTGGTAATAGATGGGATACTCACTTGCAGTTGATTGAGTTTTCCTACAACAATAGTTACCACACAAGTATAAAGGCTGCACCATTTGAAGCACTCTACGGTAGGAAATGCCGATCACCAGTCTGTTGGGCCGAAGTCGGAGATGCTCAACTTACCGGTCCAGAAATTATTCACGAGACAACCGAGAAGATTGTTCAGATTCGGAACAGACTGAAAGCCGCCAGAGACCGTCAAAAGAGTTACGCCGACGTGAGGCGTAAGCCCTTAGAATTCAAAGTTGGAGACATGGTAATGTTGAAGGTATCGCCTTGGAAAGGTATGATACGATTTGGGAAACGCGGGAAATTGAACCCTAGGTATATTGGACCATTTAAGATTCTAACAAGAATCGGTCCAGTGGCATACAGACTTGAGCTCCTGCCAGAGCTTAGCAGTGTGCACAATACCTTTCATGTTTTTAATCTCAAGAAGTGTTTATTCGACGAATCCCTCGTCATTCCTTTAGAAGAGATTCAGCTCGACGACAAGCTTAATTTCATCGAAGAGCCAGTAGAAATTATGGATCGTGATGTCAAGCAATTAAAGCACAGTAGAATTCCTGTCGTCAAAGTACGCTGGAATTCTCAACGAGGTCCCGAGTTCACTTGGGAACGAGAAGACCAGATCCATCGAAAGTATCCGCATCTCTTCACCAATGACACTCCAATGACCAACATTGTCTGAATCTCGAGGACGAGATTCATTTTATGGGTGGCAGACTATCACAACCCGCAAATTTCAGGTCAATACTATTCACCAAACTCAAATTTACTTTCCTGACATTTATTTGAAAACAATTTACGTATGACTTATTACTTGAACCGACGTGAAAACCTAGAATAAATTCCAAGTACACTAGGACTTAGATAATATTTAGTCCACAACGCTCCAGTACCTTGCTCCTACTCCAGTTCATAATTTTAAACTATAAAACAATTTTCTATTCTTTAACTACTTACGGTTTTGAATTCAATAAACGTTATTTGTTATTCAATATTTAACACCCGATATACCCAATTCTCCCAACGATTATTTCTAACATATTTTTATACTTCCAAAATTATTACCAAAGTTCCAAAAATATTTCCTGACACCTAAAGTAATTTCTTTACAACTTACGTTTAAATACGTATAATTTTTGTTAAGTACCGAAACAACACCTAATACATACAACATATAAACTCTTGTATCAAAACTACTCATCTAATCCCATTTTATGCTTAGTGCCGCCCCCTCCCCTCTCATGTCTTGTAAATATTAGACAAAATTACACATAATGAGTACTTAGCCATTTTTAACCAACAAAGCATGTTAACTTTTTTTTACTTTTGGTCTAAGCCACCAAAATTGTCCCCTTGTCCCCCCTAGCCCCCATTCGGCCCCCTCAACACACTAGACCAAATCATATTTCTTGACCCAACTATACTAAGGTTGAAAATCTCTTGGTATAAATAGACCACAAATATCTCATTTTACACTTACTAGTGCAAGTAAAGAAAAACAAAAATAACCCTTCCATACAAACATACAATTCGACCCACTTTGGAGCCAACGAGAGAAGAAAGATTTGGTGTGCTAAAGATCAAGGATATTAGGGCTCATTAACAAAGGTTTTGGAGCATAAGTCTTGTGGTTAAGCTAGTGATTTACAACTTCCATCTCACTAATCATTCTTGTAAGAGATCTTACTAACACTCCATGATTTTCAAGTTTTACATGCTTGTCAAGTATCTATGCTCATTATCACTTGGTACATGTTGATAACAAGTTACATTTATAATGATCCTTTAACAAAGATTATGGTTTTTAACAATTTTTGGTTACAAGGAAACTAGCTAGAAAAACTCTTCATAAAAAGGGTGGTAATAAACCTTATAAATGTGTATATAAGTAAACTTGTATATTTAGACATGTTTGATGACTTATTACATAGACTTTGAATATTGTTAAGTTTATGTTTCGATCACTATTGTTAGGTTGGGAAGTTGATGGAGAAACTAGGACTAGAATTGAAGTTGTGGTTAAGTGGATATGTTAGCTAGAAGAGTAGAAATGTAGTCTTGCCACTTCCCTAAACAATCTGTCCCATTTTGTACGAAGTGGAAAAATCAGTAGCTCAGGGGCATTATTAGGCTATAAATATAGAAAATAGACTTAATAACGAAAACGTGGTCGCTTGAATGAGTTAAAACGGGTTTATAACGAAAAAGATACGCTATTTTCAACCTAGACGACGAAAACAACTATTTTCAGAAAAATACATTCTGTCCAGAATTTTGTGAAGTGAAAAACTGAGGTTAAATGATGTTTAGACTAGCCGAGACCTTGAAAAGCCTAGAGTATACTTAAATACCTTCGCGGGGATAGGTCAAACTTAAGAAACGAAGCTACGACGCAAAAGTTATGGCCAAAAGAATGTTTGCGGCAACATATAGATTAGACAGCTTCTATTTTAAAGCTGTTAGGATTTTTAAAAGTGGATTTTGGACCTTTTAGTGTACATTTTGGTTAAAATAGCGTAAACGGAAATGGTAGAACAATGTATATACTTATTAGACGCGTTAGAGAATTTCGACGATTAAAACTTGGTTATGAGACAAACAAGTTATGTTTTCCAAAAAGGGTGATTTCTAATAAAGAATCCAATCGCCGTAACTATATTTTGACAACAAATATTACAACAACATGTACAAGTGATAAAGTAGAGTATGAACTTGCATGCTTGACCTTGTTTTCGAAGCCTAAGACATGTATAATTAGGTCGCGATTAGAGTTATCGGACTTGGTTTGCCATTTACAAAATACCAAACGAGATTTGCTTTTGCTAAGGTGAGTTTCATAGCCCCGACTTTACATTGTTTATACATGATTTCTAAACCCTCGGGGCGGGAATAAAATGCTTGTTTTTACATACGGACACAAGTACTAAAACTGTTACTTTGCCTAAGTTACCACATTGCCATAAGGTCCCCTACGAATCATGAACCGTTAATTACTTGTAAGTGCGGATGTTATGAATAGATCTATTTGGGTTGACACCCCGTCCGGGTTGGTCGCGCCAACTGGGTAAACGGACGCATATCATTTGGATTATTTCCGAGTGTCTGGCAAACACTTATTTGGGGCATTGTAATTATTGTGCTTAATTGCATACGAGTACGTCGAGCTTCGGGGTCATGAGCTTAGGCACTGTATTTATTATTTTTGGCTGTGACATTACATTTGTTGTACTGTCTTGCTATTGAAATCTTGTGGTCCGCTTTACTGTTTATTTAAACCTATGACTCTCACCAACATTATTTGTTGACCCTTTTAGCGTGTATTCTCAGGTAACTAGGTGATGATTATACACCTCTTGTATGAAGCACTTTCGAGTCACATTTTAGATACACATCATGATGGAGATTTTTGTACATTATTTAGCATTTGATCATGTATTGAAATCTTACATTTTGATGGTGAACTCTGATAACTATGTTTTGTAAAACTTAACTTTAAATCAAACGCTTGTTTTAAAACGACTCACTTAGAGGTCGTTCTTTATTACCTTGTACTTTGTTGACCATGTTCGTCATGCCCTCGGAATTCCATTCTGTTGCAAACACAGATTTTGGGGGTGTGACAAGGTATTACGTTTAAGGAATTTATTTCGTCATTTTCGGTCTTCTATAAAGCGATTTGTATAACATGTGCCCGTTTAGCCCATGTCCATTTAAGCCCGTGCTCATTCTAGCCCGTGCCCGCCCAGCCCACCCGTTTTGTCTCCAATAGTTTAAAATTAGGTCAATCTATCTATATATTCTAATATACAGCAGTTGAAAAAGACAATGAATGCCCCTATTAAAAAGCAATACTGAAATTCTAAGATGTCTACATTTGTCATTTTGCTTTAACAATTGAAATTACACATTATTTTTGGTATTGTTTTAAAAAGTCAAAGCTTTCGGTGGAAGAAAACCAAAATTTCGGACCAGCTAAACAAAAAAAAAAAAAAAAAAAAAAAAAAAAAAAAAAAATCCCAGATCCTAAACATTTTCACCCTCCTTATTCTAACCCAACCCACACCCCATCAGTTTTCACGAACCAAAATCCCTAAATCAAATGCAGCCACAATAATCAAAACATATTCATCCCTCCCAAAACATATTCGACCCTATTTGTTCAAAAATCAAATCAAAGGCATTACACTCCTTTATAAATTTGATTGGAGGCAAACCTATTTTGGGTTTCGATTGTAAGTTCTTTTAATTGTGTTGATAATCATATATTTGCGGCTAATGATTTTTTATATATAGATCGTGCAATGTTCAATTTGGTTATCTTTATAGATTATATGTGATGATTGGTAATGATCTTGATATCAGTGAAATTCTGTTTTGGGTTTAGATCTTAATCACATACGTTGCATAATTTGTAAGTTCTTTTGTTATTTGGTTTCTTTTATGTTCTCCTTTGATTATGTTTAATTTAGTTGTCTTTTAGTTTATGCGTACCAAGTGTTTGTGAAAATGTCTGTGTGAATTATAAGGTTAAAATAGTGTTAATGATTTATTTTTCTTTGGTTTTTTAGTAAAAGATTTTGGTGATTTTGTGTTTGTTCGTATCAAGTGGATCAATATACCGTTGCTTTTAAGAAAAATTGTAGGAAAATTTGATGATGTTCTTGAACCGGGTTGTTGTTATGTGTCATGGGTTTTCTGTAGATGGAGACTCGCTTTTGTTGCAAAATGTGCCAAGGAAAGTACAAAACGGTAATGAGCAGGCAAAACAGATAATTTTATACTTTTGATTTATGAATAACCATGACTCCAATACCAATGCTGCATTTCAGATATGTTACAACCACTTTTGATAGTGTAAGTTTTTTTCTACTACAGGTCCTAATTTCTATTACTCTCCAAATCCACACAGTTAAGTGTCGTATCTGAATTAACTCATTAAATTATCTTCTGACTGTATTTTTGAGTTTGAATCTTAATAAATTCTTTATTCCCCAAATGAAAAGCTTTAGGTTGGAGTGAGAGTCCTTCTGCCGATATGATCAATACCGAACTAGAGTACAGGTCGAGGAGTGTAGTTGCTATGATGTGAAACAACAATTGGAAAATCACTTTGGTATTAATAGCATAAATGTGTAAGTACCTACAACAAATGTTTATCTATGGGTGCTTTTGGATTATTGGTTAGATGTCCTACCTTTAACTAGCGTTTCATTCATATCACTTTTAGGGAAGCTTCATAGTGACTTTCCTGTTATATAATTTTCAATTATATATAGTGACTTTTTGAATTATGCATAAATTTATTGTTATCGATTTACTTATCATGAAATCACGTCTTCTCAACAAAAAGACATGTTAGAACTTAGTTACTTAGGTATATTGTGGAGTGTAGGCTAACCATAGAATAATTCAGAGTAACATATTTTTACATACTGATCATCACTTGCATGTCTTACACAATGACCACACGGTCCTTATACATGAACCTACATTTTTATGTGCTTCTTTAGCACTTCGTTTTCATGACCAAGTATTAACCGTGAAAGAGATAATATAAAAGTGTTGGGCTTATTAATTTTTTCTAGGGGAAAATTAAGGTATAACGGAATCTATCTAGGTTAACAGTTGTATATTTGATTCATACTGATATTGCATGTATTGAGTATTGACTGCTGCCATTTTCTTCTTACAAGTCCAGGCCTCTCCAGCTTTGAGCACGGTTTTACAACCATTGCAGCTGCTGATGAAGCTGAGCATGGTTTGGAATTTCCAAGCTACCCTTGGCCTTACCAAGGCATTCTCAGTTCCTACGACCATGCTTAGTGAGTTTCTTTTCGATCTTTTCATTTAGTAATTTTTTTTTCTTTTTCTGTTCTAATCTATACCTGAACGACATTGTTCTAGCCGTATGGTCAGCTTGAAAGCTCATTCAAGTGTAACCGTGTTAAGAATTAAAAGCACATATTTTATTGTATTGATTTAACGGGAGGTGATTATATAGACTCACTTATTGATGGGTTGCTCCGCGGGATTGGGTATTGAAATGTGTCACTTTTAGTACGGGATTGGGTATTGAACCAGGTGATTATATAGACTCACTTATATAGACTGAACTATTCTTAAACTCTTAGCTGCATAATAAAATTAAGGGACCTGGTTTAAGGTAGTGAAATGTGTCACTTTTAGTACGGGTCAAAACAGGCATGCCCATATTGGGTTGACCTCTCTTTTTTCTGGAACAAAAATCTGTATAAATACTTAGAATGCTGGGGATGATTATATAAATCTGAATTTCGTCAATAACATATTTAGTCAAACTACCCATTATATCTTTACAGGTGCTTGTGATAAACCAAATCGTCTTCCATTTGTCCAGGTGCTAAAAGTTTGAGGCAATTACTGGTATGTGCTTAAACACATACCTTTTCTTGACCAAAACCGGACCAAAACGACCAAAAACTGACCATATTGCCAAAAGATATTGTGCTTTTGTATTTTTAAATGTGCAGGAACGGATATCGAGAAAAAGGGACAAAAATCAAGAAAAACCGGGAACACGAGCACGAGATATGGAATTGATATTTATAGCCGATGCCGGGAAGCAAAAAGTCAAAGTCATCCTTTGAAGAATCATCATTTGTCAAAAATGGCCCTTGGATCACAAGTTTGAATAATGGCAGAATAAGTCCCTTGATCTCAGAAATTACACTTTTAGTCCTTGCACTTTACCTAAATCTATTAATCCTAAAACCTTATATCCGAATTTATAATTCCCCAACCCAAAATAAACCTTAGCCCACCTTAAAACCTAAGCCCACCAATAAATAAACCATAGCCCACTACCCTGTTACCCCATACCCGATCCACCCACAACCCGTATAACTTAACCCGGTCAACTTTTATTATAAGTTTCGGTCAAAACAAAAATAAATAAATAAAACCACCTTTACCCGCCCAACTTTATCCCCAAAGTTACCCAGAAAATGTACTGTTGGATAAACCCTAGTTACCCGTACATCAATTTTACTACAATTAAGGGCAATAATGTCTAATCATTGGGTGCCAGAGTGTCAGAAAGCATAGAATACGCACGAATGGCTACGTGGCGGCATTTCATTGGACCGAACACCTCATAAGGGTTTGATCAGACGGCTATGATTGATGGGATGATGATCAAGGATGATCTAAGGGTTGGAAATGGATCAAAGAAGCACAAATCCCTCGAATTGCCAACATGTCAGGAAGGGCTAGAAGGATCTCCTCTCGGCTATAAATAGGACCTTGATCTTCAGTGTTAGTTAGTTTTTAGGTAATGTTATGCTGCTAAATTAGTTTTTCAATTGTAGTTTTAAATTTCTTTTGTAACTTTTTGAATTTTAATTAATGAAAGTTATTTTTAGCTTATTTTGATTCCACTTATTCTGAGTTAATGTTTTTAATTCTAGCTTATTATCTTCATCAGTAGCTTATATAAGAATCATTTAGCTTATTAAGTTTTTGTTTTCATACTTTGTGCAAAATTCCAAAGTACTAAGAAAAATCCAAAAAAAAAATATATATATAAAAATATCATAATCCAGCTTATAATTAAGCTGTTTTCCAAATTTTATAAGCTTAGATAAGCTCAGTAGCTTATTATAAGCCTCTGTTTAGTTTAATTCAGTCTATGCTTCACAAGAACCAAAATCAAACAAAAAGTCAAAAAGTCAACAGTGGGAGTCAACTGTGGATAAGCTGTGGTGGAAAAGCTGTTATGGGGTGTTAAATTTGGCTTATTATAAGCCTGGGTTATAGTGAGTTATAAGTGATCACTCTGAATCAGCAGGAACAATCAGTGAGTACCATTTTGCTTCTCTAGCTTATTTGTAGGCCTTATATAGATGTGCTTATTTTGTAGCTTAATATTTCTGTTTGCTACTTTTTATAGTAAAATCAGCATTTAAATATCATAGTTTGTAGCCAATTTGTCTAGATCAGTTTGTTTATTAGTTAAATTGCAAAAGTAGGTTCTAAAGGGGTGTTTGGTTAGTGCACTGTTTAGGTGATTAAGCTACTCTACTGTTCATCTGCCTTCTGAATAGGTTAGCTTGAGTTAATTTTAAGCTATATAAGCTGTTGAGGTCAGTATTTAAGCTTCTTGATCTGTGTTGTGTTTTCACATCAGTAGGGGAAATCATAGTGTGTCTACTGCCCTCAATAAGCTCAGGTTAAGCTGAGCTTATTGGTGACCCCATATTGGCATTCCTCATTTTTTTTTAAGGTTGAAGTGAGTTTCTTAGGTTTGATATAGTTTACAAAAGTTTTGCGCCAAAATCAAGTCTGCTGTCACAAAATTTTAGAGCAGACATAGTTTTTTTTTGCTGCTGAACTAGCTTTGTTTGTGGCTTATTTAATCAAGTTGGAACCCTCATCTTTGGTTTGTAACTAGTTTGAATAGCAAGTTTTAAGGTCAAAATCTGGGATCCATATTTTTGGCTTATTTAATAGCTTAAACTCAGTCTGCAAATCAGCCAAAAACCTGATCTGAGCCTGCAGCAGTTTTGTGTCCATTTTGCCATCTGATTTAGTGCCTATTTTAATAAGCAATAGTGAGTAACTTTTGGGCATTTTAAGGCTAAGAGTAGAATTTCATATAGGTTTTAATTAGTTGCCTTTGGATTCCTCAAATAAGCAGTTTCCTGGCTTATAAATCAGTCCAAAGTAGGTGCTTAAGTCAAGTGATTATATCATAAGTTGTGACCTGTTCAGCAGCTTATTTGATTCTTCTTTGAGCATATTTGAACTTAGTCAATTGATTTAAGCTTATTCAAGTCCTTTGAACTATATCTGTGCTTTTGGGAATTTTTTGTTCACTTTAGCTTATTTTTGTGCTTATTGCAACTGCTTATTGCAACTGCTTATTTCAACTGTTCTGCTTATTAGGATTTAAACAGTTTCTAAATTTATTTTTCTTAGATTAGAAATTTAATTTTAGATTTACTCAAATTTTTCCAGATTTTTCCAAACTGTTTTACTATTTTTAAATCATTTAAATAGTTTTAATTAGTTTTTAATTCATAAAAAATTATTAAAAAGTCAAAAAAATATTTTTCTTTTTCCAAAAATTTTCTTTTATCAGTTTTAATATAGGAAAATTATTTTCAAAATTTTAGGGCTTAGAATTTAGCATTTCACTTTTATTCGCGTTTTTATAATTCGTCGCGTAACGTTTTTAAATTCAAATTTTCGTTTTTAAGTTCGTATGCTCAGCTTAGTTGTACCATTAGCTTAATTAGTTGATTTCTTTTATAATTTCATTGTTCGTAGTATAAAATCACCAATCAATCACTCTATCACTCTCATTCACCACACATATTCGACACCGAAACAAAAACTCGATATTCGACCTTCGTTGGGACACGACCCGGGGAAAACGCATTCGTTGTGTTTTTACCTTGGAAAAATATATACTAAAAACGACAAATCAAAAAAAAATAGCGCCGCTGCCGGGGAAGGCTTGAGAAGAGTTGGAGTTTCGTTCGTTGGATCGTGTTTTGAAGACCCTTCCTCGGAAGTTATTTGTTTTTGAAAAATAAAAAATACAAAAAGAAAATAATCAACAAAAAAAACACTTTTCCTAAAGTGTTTTCACCATTAATAATAAATCCTCGCTCTCGAGAGGGCGTTGTAAACCATTCCGAATAAACAACAAAAGAGATCGTGAAGTTAAACGTTTCTCGGATTATTTCTTTACTACAACCTATACACGGGTTTAAGGAGGTCTTGACATTAAATTGCAGACCGAAGAGAGATCCATTCTTCTCTCCCGCCACGCTGCGCGTAGTTTTGAAAGAAACGAGTACGGTTGATCGAGCGATCACCAAAAAAATAAAATAAATAAAATAATAATAATAATAATAATAATAATAATAATAATAATAATAATAATAATAATAATAATAATAATAATAATAATAATAATAATAATAATAATAATAATAATAATAATAATAATAATAATAATTCTATTTTTTTTTCTTTAATATAAAAATCCAAAAAGATTTTATTTTCAAAATTATTTTCCATTTTTCTTTTGTGATTTTCCATGTTTCTAAAATTTAAAAAGCCCAAAAATAATCTTCTTTATCCTCTTATCTGTTTAATTCTACCCCTCTTATCCCTCTATATTGTTTAATTCTTATGGCGGACATGCGTTCTATGGAGGAATAACTTCGCATACCTATCGTACGATTTGAAAAGGCCATCGTTATTCCACCAATTCCTGCGGATGAATATGAAATAAACGTCGAGTTACTTAATTTCATAAATCCTTTCTATGGTTTTGAAAATGATGATCCTTATTCACACATCAGCAGATTTGTTCTAATAACTGAAACTTTCAAAATACATCAAGTGCCTGATGATGCGGTGAAGTTAATCTTGTTTCCGTTAACACTTAAAGGAGCAGCCAGGAAATGGCTTGATTATGAACCTCCTAACTCCATCACCACTTGGAATGATCTTGCATCAAAGTTCTTAAATCGATTTTATCCTCATTCCAAAACAGTCGAGCTCAGAAAAGAAATCATGAATTTTCAACAATGTTTTAATGAAACTTTTGCCGAGGCTTGGGAGAGATTCAAAGATTTAAAATGGAAATGCCCACATCACGGTTTTTCGGAATTGCAACAAGTTGATATATTCTATAATGCTTTAACTCAATCGGATCAAGATTCGTTTAATACTGCCGCCGGTGGCAATATCTATTGTCGAACTCCAAAGGACCTCATGACGATTATCGAAAATAAATCGAAAGTTCGCACTGCACGAAACAAACCGGTAGTAAGTTCCCAATTTCGCAATGAAAATTCAATTGGAGAATTACTAACCGTAGAGCAAGCAGCTAAAGTGAGTGCCCAATTCTGCAATACTTTCGTTCACATTGACGATGATGATGAGGATTCTATCCAAATGAAGGAGTATTATGAGAATTCGTCAGCTGCAATCCCGCCCGTCTTACCGACGATGGACCCAGAGGACTCTCTCATAATGGGGGACGAGCATCTCAGCACTATTCCGGCAACGGAATCGGACAAAGTAATAAAGTCTAGTGTTGAGGACCTTGTCCCAATCCAAAGTGAGTCCGAGGGTATTTCCGACAAAATATGTGATTTGCCTCCTCTCGATACTTTTGAGACTTCTTTCGATGATTATACTTCGAGTGATGACGATTCTTATGGAGACATCGATTATGTTGAGGCATCACCTCCCCATTTTGAGCTCGTTGATGGAGAGATTGACACTGATATTCTTCTGACGATCAAGGATGATATACTTCGTGAGAAATTATTGAATATCAATCTTCTCATTTCTAAGATCGAATCATTGAATGACAATCCAACTCCATCTACTGATTCTATGCTCAATTCTCCCTCCTTATCTCCTATCCCCGTTGAGGATAGTGACTTTTCCTCGGTTAAATTTTTGAGTGGCAATCCCACTCCCACTTCTGATCCAGTCATTTCCGACTCTTCCCCTTCTCTCACACCGGTTGAGGGAAGTGATTTCACTTTGGAAGAGATCGAGGTTTTTGTTGAGAATAATTCAATTTCATCGGAAATTGAGCCGGGGGGAGAAGAGAGGAGTAGTGGCAGTACCACTTCTCATATCTCTTTTCCTAAGCATGATTCGTTTATCTTTGAGGAGTTCTCCGATGAACTCACTCACAACCTATCTCCTCCGGAATATGATCATTTTTACTTTGATCTTGAGGAAGATATTAGTCTGGGGGGAGGTATACTTTCTCATAAGTATTTACCCATTGAAGATTTCATCCCGACCCTCCCTCCCGAGACTTTTAAAAAATCTGCTTTTGAGGATGAAGAAATGATCTTAACTGTTATAAAAATATTTCTTCCATTCATCACATTTGATGTGACTTCTCCTCTTCTTCACTCCATCGGGAGTGAGGATACCATCTTTGACCCCGGTATTACCATTTATGGTTTCTTCTTCTTAATACCGTTGGGTATCTCATCGGGGTGGAACTTTCATTTGCTTCAATGTTTATCCAAACATCTTGAACGAAAGTCCGATGGAGATTGTCTTTTCCACATGCTCCCCCATGGACAATTAAATTCGGGGTCGAGTCAAGCTCATGTGACTCGGTTACCAAAAACAAGCGCTTCGTGGGAGGCACCCCATGCTTATCATTCTATCTTCTTATCTTATTTCTAATAAAACATGAGGAGGGTTTCCTCTTCCATATCTTGTGTTTCGTGTTTTCTGTGATGTGTCCAGGATTGCCCGATGATTGAAGACTCTCGTGCTCGTGGTTTTCTCTCCACTCGAGTTTCATCATTCGTTGCGTATCCAATATCCTAAATCTTATCGTTTTACGTTTATCTTTGGCATAATTCATAAACGGCCTTAGATTTATGTAGGAGAACCCTTACCTTTAAGACATTGAGGAAAATGTCTCGTTTTAGTCTTGGGGGGGGGGGGGGGGGGTAATCTTGCGATTTGATTTTTGCCTTGCATTTTTGCCGTTTACTCATGCAACTCCGTTTTTCCTCCAAAAATTTAAAAAAAAAAATGATGAGAAAATTTAAAAAAATTTTTGCAAAAATATAATAAATTTTGACATTTTGTTGACTTTCCGCTGGTGAGAGTAGGAATAAAATTCTGACTTGACTGGGCGTGTTGAGCCCTAGCTTGTCCCCTTAACCTTTTATAATCTATAAGCTCGTGCTAGTCTTTTACACAAGGAGCTTTAAAATGCGAATTCTTTTTAAGAGTTTGCAAGTTCCCGTATCGACTTTATATATGCATGGCTTGATTATTTGGCTAAGCATTCGCGGATCTTATTATTTAAGATTTTAAATTTGCGAAGAACGAGAAATGATAGAGTTGTTTATAAGTTAGATTGCTAAACGTGGAGTAGTTGGATCTCTTTAAAGCTCATCGAAGTTACTTGTGGCTTTTTGTTCCCATAAGCTTGTTTCACCCAATAATAGTAATCTAGGAATAATTAAAGGTATTTTGGTTTTGGCGATGATTAGTTTTTATTTCTTCCTTAGAGAATTCTTGCTTATGAAAGTTGGGTACACATCAAGGTACTGTCAGTGTTACGGTGTAATAAACTATTCCATCTTGCCGGCTCGCAACCGATGTTGGGATTGTTATAAAAGCCGTAGGACTTGGGGTTTGGCAACACAAATAATTAATGAATATGATAATGTATAATAATAATCCAAAGCCATAAAAAGTTTTCTACATCTTGCCGGTTCGCAGCCGATGTTGTAGACTTCTAATAAAGGCAGAGGAAAAATTCCAAGGTCATAATAGACTATCACATCTTGCCGGTTCGCAACCGATGTTGTGATTGTTATAAAGGGCCAATGATTAAATACGTTAATGTGCTTAATAATGTTAAAAATGCCAAATTTCGAGTCCGGGGGTATCCTAATAAAAGCTTCTGTCTCTGGACTCGTAGATGAGTTGTTTCGGTCGTATATAAAAGGGATATCCTCAAAATCGTGTTAAATCAGAGACCTTGATGTGGACCTCATTTTTGTATGCAACGGTTTTCGAGGGAAGGTTTGGAAACTACTTAGCGTCTAAACTAGGTATCTTTATCGGACTAAAAATTATCGAAATGAGAATTTGAAGAAATTCATTTCTCACCAAAAATAAAATAAATAGAGGAAAATAGGAATCTGGGAACGAGAAGTAATACACAATTAACTTCCATAGGTAGTGATAGCAATCTAACTTGTAAATGACAATGATTTCGTTTTTAAGCTTAGTTTGGGGACTCGCGAAAAATCAGAAACGACGAATTTTATCCGTTTGGTCACTTCTTTATGAGTCGTGTTTCCTACTCGAAGACCCTAAAAATTATCGATAGATAATGATTGTCAACAAAGCCGTCACATGAATAATGAGAAAAATACAAAAATAAAATAAAAGGAAAATCGGGGAGTTTTTAGAACTTAAGATTTCTTAATCCCTTTTGAAAATTTTGCTACTTCTCAAAGTTAGTAAAAAGAGATTGGAAATTTTCGGTTTCAAAAACGTGTTTTTATAACATTGCATGAGGACATTGCAATAGCTTAGTCTGGGGAATTTGGTATGTGCTTAAACACATACCTTTTCTTGACCAAAACCGGACCAAAACGACCAAAAACTGACCATATTGCCAAAAGATATTGTGTTTTTGTGTTTTTAAATGTGCAGGAACGGATATCGAGAAAAAGGGACAAAAATCAAGAAAAACCGGGAACACGAGCACGAGATATGGAATTGATATTTATAGCCGATGCCGGGAAGCAAAAAGTCAAAGTCATCCTTTGAAGAATCATCATTTGTCAAAAATGGCCCTTGGATCACAAGTTTGAATAATGGCAGAATAAGTCCCTTGATCTCAGAAATTACACCTTTAGTCCTTGCACTTTACCTAAATCTATTAATCCTAAAACCTTATATCCGGATTTATAATTCCCCAACCCAAAATAAACCTTAGCCCACCTTAAAAACCTAAGCCCACCAATAAATAAACCATAGCCCACTACCCTTTTACCCCATACCCGATCCACCCACAACCCGTATAACTTAACCCGGTCAACTCTTATTATAAGTTTCGGTCAAAACAAAAATAAATAAATAAAACCACCTTTACCCGCCCAACTTTATCCCCAAAGTTACCCAGAAAATGTACTGTTGGATAAACCCTAGTTACCCGTACATCAATTTTACTACAATTAAGGGCAATAATGTCTAATCATTGGGTGCCAGAGTGTCAGAAAGCACAGAACACGCACGAATGGCTACGTGGCGGCATTTCATTGGACCGAACACCTCATAAGGGTTTGATCAGACGGCTATGATTGATGGGATGATGATCAAGGATGATCTAAGGGTTGGAAATGGATCAAAGAAGCACAAATCCCTCGGATTGCCAACATGTCAGGAAGGGCTAGAAGGATCTCCTCTCGGCTATAAATAGGACCTTGATCTTCAGTGTTAGTTAGTTAGTTTTTAGGTAATGTTATGCTGCTAAATTAGTTTTTCAATTGTAGTTTTAAATTTCTTTTGTAACTTTTTGAATTTTAATTAATGAAAGTTATTTTTAGCTTATTTTGATTCCACTTATTCTGAGTTAATGTTTTGAATTCTAGCTTATTATCTTCATCAGTAGCTTATATAAGAATCATTTAGCTTAGTAAGTTTTTGTTTTCATACTTTGTGCAAAATTCCAAAGTACTAAGAAAAATCCAAAAAAAATATATATATATAAAAATATCATAATCCAGCTTATAATTAAGCTGTTTTCCAAATTTTATAAGCTTAGATAAGCTCAGTAGCTTATTATAAGCCTCTGTTTAGTTTAATTCAGTCTATGCTTCACAAGAACCAAAGTCAAACAAAAAGTCAAAGAAAAGTCAAAAAGTCAACTGTGGTGATAAGCTGTGGATAAGCTAAGGTGGAAAAGCTGATCTGGGGTGTTAAATTTGGCTTATTATAAGCCTGGGTTATAGTGAGTTATAAGTGATCATTCTGAATCAGCAGGAACAATCAGTGAGTACCATTTTGCTTCTCTAGCTTATTTGTAGGCCTTATATAGATGTGCTTATTTTGTAGCTTAATATTTCTGTTTGCTACTTTTTATAGTAAAATCAGCATTTAAATATCATAGTTTGTAGCCAATTAGTCTAGATCAGTTTGTTTATTAGTTAAATTGCAAAAGTAGGTTCTAAAGGGGTGTTTGGTTAGTGCACTGTTTAGGTGATTAAGCTACTCTACTGTTCATTTGCCTTCTGAATAGGTTAGCTTGAGTTAATTTTAAGCTATATAAGCTGTTGAGGTCAGTATTTAAGCTTCTTGATCTGTGTTGTGATTTCACATCAGTAGGGGAAATCATAGTGTGTCTACTGCCCTCAATAAGCTCAGGTTAAGCTGAGCTTATTGGTGACCCCATATTGGCATTCCTCAGTTTTTTTTTAAGGTTGAAGTGAGTTTCTTAGGTTTGATATAGTTTACAAAAGTTTTGCGCCAAAATCAAGTCTGCTGTCACAAAATTTTAGAGCAGACATAGTTTTTTTTGCTGCTGAACTAGCTTTGTTTGTGGCTTATTTAATCAAGTTGGAACCCTCATCTTTGGTTTGTAACTAGTTTGAATAGCAAGTTTTAAGGTCAAAATCTGGGATCCATATTTTTGGCTTATTTAATAGCTTAAACTCAGTCTGCAAATCAGCCAAAAACCTGATCTGAGCTTGCAGCAGTTTTGTGTCCATTTTGCCATCTGATTTAGTGCCTATTTTAATAAGCAATAGTGAGTAACTTTTGGGCATTTTAAGGCTAAGAGTAGAATTTCATATAGGTTTTAATTAGTTGCCTTTGGATTCCTCAAATAAGCAGTTTCCTGGCTTATAAATCAGTCCAAAGTAGGTGCTTAAGTCAAGTGATTATATCATAAGTTGTGACCTGTTCAGCAGCTTATTTGATTCTTCTTTGAGCATATTTGAACTTAGTCAATTGATTTAAGCTTATTCAAGTCCTTTGAACTATATCTGTGCTTTTGGGAATTTTTTGTTCACTTTAGCTTATTTTTGTGCTTATTGCAACTGCTTATTTCAACTGTTCTGCTTATTAGGATTTAATCAGTTTCTAAATTTATTTTTCTTAGATTAGAAATTTAATTTTAGATTTACTCAAATTTTTCCAGATTTTTCCAAACTGTTTTACTATTTTTAAATCATTTAAATAGTTTTAATTAGTTTTTAATTCATAAAAAATTATTAAAAAGTCAAAAAAATATTTTTCTTTTTCCAAAAATTTTCTTTTATCAGTTTTAATATAGGAAAATTATTTTCAAAATTTTAGGGCTTAGAATTTAGCATTTCACTTTTATTCGCGTTTTTATAATTCGTCGCGTAACGTTTTTAAATTCAAATTTTCGTTTTTAAGTTCTTATGCTCAGCTTAGTTGTACCATTAGCTTAATTAGTTGATTTCTTTTATAATTTCATTGTTCGTAGTATAATATCACCAATCAATCACTCTATCACTCTCATTCACCACACATATTCGACACCGAAACAAAAACTCGATATTCGACCTTCGTTGGGACACGACCCGGGGAAAACGCATTTGTTGTGTTTTTACCTTGGAAAAATATATACTAAAAACGACGAGGCAATTACACAACCGCAGAGTGTTATAAAACCCGTGATTTCAAATGTGGACTGAGTTAACGAGAGAAAATATTCAAGCGTTGTTGAATAAAGAGAGCAGAAGCAATAACGATTGTAGTCTCAAGCATTTTGAGTAGAAACGACATGGTGTCGGGCGTTCGGCAAGAAGACAGCAAAGTGCAACTAGATTTTTAAAAGATACAATTGAAATGTTTTTATTGGGTCTGTCGAAGATCTAAAAAAGGAACGATTAGATGCGGTCAGTAGGCTAATAGACCTTTTGGATGCATCTTAATTGGGTGGATGGTATGGAAATTTAAATTTACATGTTATGGTTGGTAATTGGGCTCATAGCTTTTTCATCTTAAAGGTACAATATTATGACATTATTATTGGAGAGAGATAGTAAGGTGACATTTGAATTGAACTCCATCGATATGTAGAGTCGATCCAAATTTATATTGAGGATAGTTTATGATGTTTGGTTTGGTGGTTATTTGAAGGGTTTGAAAATAAACGTGCATATGCGAAACGTCTCTTTCCTTTTAGTTTATGTTAACACAAACAACGCGTGAGATGTAACTCTAAGTGGAAAGTTTTATTAAATTTGATCTTAAAATACTAAACAAGTCACCGTTGTTTGTTATGTTGTAGTTTTTATTAATGAAAGTAGATTAATATATTTTTTAGTTTCAAATTTCTAACTATTTAATGGAGACGAACTATTGAGATCTTGATGTTAACAAGTTTTTAAATCTTTAAGAGCAATGGGTATTCTCAAGCCATGGCTTCAAGCCACGGCAAAAAAGTGTATGCCACGTCAGCAAAAATCTCTATGGCACCAGAAATCCCACAGCACCACATTCTGGCCGTTACCCATGGCACAGGACTTTGAATAGTAAGAATTATAACTTCTTTTGTGGGATATAAAATATAAATTTATACTTGAATTATTGATTGGGTCTGTGCAGCTAAAAAAAGATTGGAAGATATGCTTTAGCCACTAGCAATAGGTATGATTAAAAATTAAAGACCTTACTAAAGTCTTCATTTTGTTAAGTTGATATGCATCATACATGAGATGTTTATCAGATAAGGTGGTCTTATCTTTTAAATAGTAGCATTGTTGCAGTAACCTTGCACCTTGATACGGACAAACATTATTGTGTTTAGATGAACCAATTTTCAGGCTTTCTTGATTAAAAACTAAAGACTCAAAATTAGCATTATATTGAATGGTCACTCTTATCGCTCATGTGGTTTTCCATTTAATCCCGTGAATTCACGGGTCAATAAACTGAGAAGAATTTGAATTAAGTTGTTCCCTATAAGTGACTTACCGTGAAACTTGATGAAATGGAAAGCCGTTCTCGGTCTTTGAAACTGAAAAAGTTATCGGTCTTTCAAACTGTTAATTTGTTGTAGATCTACGAGATTGTTGGTACTATAATCGAGACTTGATGAATTTGAATTAAGTTGTTGCTATAAGTGACTTAGTGCGTGATTTTGATGTTTAGAAAGATTGCTAAAATAGAATGATTTTAGTCACTCGACAAGGTATAAGAGAAATATATATTTGAAGGTTGTGATGGATAAATGTTTTTTGGATACTCCGAGAGTATATGCTACATTTTACATCATTTAACTGTAAGCACTTATACAATACACAATGTTCGACCATGTAGCAAACATGTCAAGAGTATGTTACAATTTTTTATAAAATGCCATGAAATGTTATTTGTGTTTGTTGTTACATATTTTATTTATTTTGTTGTTACCTTATTTTTTCTCTTTCTTTACGAGAAATGTTTTCAAACTTAATTAGCAAAAAACATTAGATGACCTTTATATCGTTTATAGATTTATTTTTATTTTTATGTAGCATAAATATTTTCTATTCATACGTCTAACTAACGTATCATCTATGCACATAATGTCAAAAATCGTTCTCTTCTATAAATGTATTTCTTTCCATAACATATTAAAAACTACTATTCTACGGTTCTCCATTTAATCCCGTGAATTTCACGGGTTAATAACCTAGTTCCTTATATTTTACGCCTCAATCTTAACTAGCTCACATGTTTTATGATAGGAAAACAAAAGGAGCAACACTTTTAGCATATTTTTATTCTTTACTTACTTTTTATAAAAAAGAAAAAAGTAAAAACACAACCAATTATCTTTCTTTTTATTTTTATTTTTCATTTCATCACGATATGATTTAAAATAGTCAAAATACCAATTTAAAACTCAAAAGTAATCTCAATCCAACAATCAATCAATCCATCACCCTATTTCGTAGCGCAAAAATTGGGACTACATATCATCATCTCCTTCAAGTCAAACCTACCAAACACACACTAAAAACACACACACACAAACAAACACTTAAACAATAGCTTTCACGCAACAGCTTAACTTCCTCCGATTAAGCTAAAATCGGATGATCATAACGGTGACGATAACGATAACTGACGGTGACGGTGACGGCGGTGAAGAAGGATGAAGAAGAAGCTGAATTCGTTGAAGATAATATCTTCGTGTATAAAAACCGTTGGAACTAATGCTAGTACTGTTGTTCGTGCTTCTCTCGCTAATTCTATTGCTGCTCCTGATGAGCATAGAGATCAGGTTGTTGTTAAATCATCATTTTAGTTACACTTATTTTAACTGTTTCAAATAGGTGTGTATATGTTTGTTAGTTACAGGTACGAGCTCTCTGATGTCCTTGATTTTAGTTAGAAACTGATTTTAGGAGTTGTTAGGTTTATTAATTACAGTTATGTGCTCTTAACCGTTGCCGAACGTTTTATGAGCTGATTTGAGGAGTTATAAGTTCATGTTAAATACGTTAAATTAGTTTATATAGTTATGTTTGTTAATTAACTGATTTTGTTTGTTAATTAACTCTTTGAAATAAATACGTTTATGTTAGTTAGTTAATTACAGTTATGTGCTTCGGTGAGCGTTGCCAGTCATTAACGATTATTTTCGCGCGTTATAGTTATGTGCAATTATGAGCTGATTTCAGAAGTTACAAGTTATAACTGATTAGTTTGTTAATTAACTGTTTGAAATAAGTAGGTTTATGTTAGTTAGTTATAATCACAGTTATGTGCTCCCGTGAGTGTTGCCGGTTATAAATGTTTATGCGCGAGATATAGTTATGTGTAATTATGAGCTGATTTGAGAAGTTAAATGTTTGTTATATCATCGGTTTAATCAGTTTTTTAGCTGTGTTAGTTAGTTAATTGTTTGAAATAGGTGTGTTTATGCTTGTTAGTTACAGTTCCGAGCTGATGAAATGAAATGTGTTTTAGTGTTGTTAGGTTTGTTAGTTACAGTTATGTGCTGTGGTGAGCGTTTCTGAATGTTATTTTCGCGATTATAGTTATGTGAAGTTATGAGCTGATTCGAGGACTTATAAGTTCATGTTAAATACTTTAAATTAGTTTTTATAGTTATGTTTGTTAATTAACTGTTTAAAATAAGTACGTTTATGTTAGTTAATTATAGTTAAGAGATAACGGTTAGTAACGTTTTATTCACTAGTTATAGTTATGTGTAATTATCAGCTGATTTCAGAAGTTATAAGTTCATGTGATGTTGTTAATTATTTGCTCTTTTAGTTATGTTAGTAAATTATCTGTTCGAAAAATGTGTTTATGTTAACAGTTATGAGCTGATTTGAAAAATTATGAGTTAATGTGTTGATTTCACGAGGAGTTAGATTTTTGGATGTTAAATAACTGATTGAGTTAAGTATGCTGGTAAGTTTAACCGAGACGTATTTTATGAGTCGTTAGGTTTGTTAGTTGCATTTATGTGCTTCAGTGAGTGGTGCCGATTATCAACATATTTGTGCGAGTTATAGTTATGTGCAGTCATGAGCTGATTTGAGAGCTTATGAGTTCATGTGATTTTAATCAGATTTTAGTATTGTCTAGGTTAATTAATTACATTTATTAGCAGTTTTGTGATTATTTTAATTAGTTTTTTTAGTTATGTTAGTTAATTAACTGTTTGAAATAAGCGTGTTTATGTTTGTTAGTAACAGTTATGAGCTGATTAAATGAAACGTATTTTAGTATTGTTAGGTTTGTTAGTTACAGTTATGTGCTCTGGTGACCGTTGCCGAAGGTTTTCTTTTCATTTTAGGAGTTGTTAGGTTTGTTAGTTACAGTTATGTTAAATAGTTTTACTGTTTGAAATAACTATCCTGAGTAAGATTACGCGAAACTGATTTTAGGAGTTGTTAGGTTTGTTAATTATGTGCTCCGGTGAGCTTTTATTTTTCCGCGAGTTATAGTTGTGTGAAGTTATGAGCTGATTGAGGAGTTATAAGTTCATGTTATATGTTAATTAGTTTTTTTAGTTATGTTAGTTAATTAACTGTTTGAATTTAGGATTGTTAATTACAGCTATGAGTTCATGTGATAAGTTTGAATGAATCATATCTTAGGAGTTGTTAGATTTGTTAGTTACAGTAAAGTGCTCCGGTGAGTGTTGCCGAACATATTTTTCACGATTTATAGTTATGTGAAGTTGTGAGCTGATTTGAGTAGTTATAAGCTCATGTTATATATGTTAATTGTTAGCTTTTATATGTTAAATTAACCATTTGAGATAAGTATGCTGAATAATATTACATGAAAATGATTTTAGGAGTTGTTAGGTCTGTTAATTATAGCAGTAGTAGTTAGGAGCTTATTTGAGGAGTTATAAGTTCCTGTTATATATGTAAATTAACTGTTGAAGTAAGTACCCTGGGTACGATTATATGGAATAGAATTTTGTATTGTTAGGTTTGTTATTTACAGTTATTAGCAATTATGAGCTATTTAGGTTTTTTTTGCTTACATGTTGGTTAACCGTTTGAAATAAGTGTTGATGTTTCTTAACTAGAGTTATGTGCTTGGTTGGCGTTTCCGGCTAGGAACTATTTTTCTGAGTTATAGTTATGGGTAATTGTGACTTCGTGAGCTGATTTGAGGACTTATAAGTTCATGTGATGTTGTTGATTTCAGTTGGATTTTTGCATGTTAATTAACTTTTGTGAAATTAGTATGCTAGATATGATTAAGTGAAACTGATTTTAGGAGTATTAGGTTTGTTGATTGCAGTTACTAGCGATTTTGAGCTGATTTGAGGACATAATGAGTTCATGTGATAGATGCGAATTAAGTGTATAATATAGGTATGGTGGATTAATAAGTTCATGTGATACATGTTAATTAACTGCATGATATAAGTATGCTTGATAAGAGTAAATGAAATAGATTTTAGGATTGTTGAGTCTCTTAATGACAGTTACTATCAGTTATGAGATGATTTGAGGACTTTTAAAGCTATAAGTTTCTGTGATATTGTTTGTGCATAGTGTAATAGATAGAATATGTATGCTGGATAAGATTAAACGAAACAGATTTTAGCATAGTTATGTTTGTTAGATTCAGTTATTAGCAGCTTTGAGGACTTATAAGCACACTTCATAAGATTAAGTGAAATAAATTTAGTATTGTTATGTTGGTTAGTTGCCAGTATGTGCAATCATGAGCTGATTTGAGAGCTTACAAGTTCATGTGATGTTATTCATTACTTTTATATGTTGATTAACTGTCTGGTATGTATTTGTGGTTGTATAATTGAAATAAGTATGCTGGGTAGGATTGAACAAAACGGTTTTTGCATTGTTAGGTTTTTATTTAACATCGTGAGCTGATTTGAGAGCTTCTAAGCTCATGTGATGCTGTTTCTCCAATTGTGCATAATAGGGGAATGTAATGGGTAGTCGTCTAGGAGTTTGGACTATATGCGTTATACTATAAAACCAGATTAAGTATTATAGAAAGGTTATGGGACTTATACCATGGGTGTCAGATTTTGTTTGAACATTTTTAGTTTTGTCCAATTAGTTGAGTTTTGCAATAACTCGTTTAGTTCTTAATCTTATACATTTCATCACGATATGATTTAAAATAGTCAAAATACCAATTTAAAACTCAAAAGTAATCTCAATCCAACAATCAATCAATCCATCACCCTATTTCGTAGCGCAAAAATTGGGACTACATATCATCATCTCCTTCAAGTCAAACCTACCAAACACACACTAAAAAACACACACACACAAACAAACACTTAAACAATAGCTTTCACGCAACAGCTTAACTTCCTCCGATTAAGCTAAAATCGGATGATCATAACGGTGACGATAACGATAACAGACGGTGACGGTGACGGCGGTGAAGAAGGATGAAGAAGAAGCTGAATTCGTTGAAGATAATATCTTCGTGTATAAAAACCGTTGGAACTAATGCTAGTACTGTTGTTCGTGCTTCTCTTGCTAATTCTATTGCTGCTGCTGCTCCTGATGAGCATAGAGATCAGGTTGTTGTTAAATCATCATTTTAGTTACACTTATTTTAACTGTTTCAAATAGGTGTGTATATGTTTGTTAGAAACTGATTTTAGGAGTTGTTAGGTTTATTAATTACAGTTTATGTGCTCTTAACCGTTGCCGAACGTTTTATGAGCTGATTTGAGGAGTTATAAGTTCATGTTAAATACGTTAAATTAGTTTATATACTTATGTTAGTTAATTAACTGATTTTGTTTGTTAATTAACTCTTTGAAATAAATACGTTTATGTTAGTTAGTTAATTACAGTTATGTGCTTCGGTGAGCGTTGCCAGTCATTAACGATTATTTTCGCGCGTTATAGTTATGTGCAATTATGAGCTGATTTTAGAAGTTACAAGTTATAACTGATTAGTTTGTTAATTAACTGTTTGAAATAAGTAGGTTTATGTTAGTTAGTTATAATCACAGTTGTGCTCCCTTGAGTGTTGCCGGTTATAAATGTTTATGCGCGAGATATAGTTATATGTAATTATGAGCTGATTTGAGAAGTTAAATGTTTGTTATATCATTGGTTTAATCAGTTTTTTAGCTGTGTTAGTTAGTTAATTGTTTGAAATAGGTGTGTTTATGCTTGTTAGTTACAGTTCCGAGCTGATGAAATGAAATGTGTTTTAGTGTTGTTAGGTTTGTTAGTTACAGTTATGTGCTGTGGTGAGCGTTTCTGAATGTTATTTTCGCGATTATAGTTATGTGAAGTTATGAGCTGATTCGAGGACTTATAAGTTCATGTTAAATACTTTAAATTAGTTTTTATAGTTATGTTAGTTAATTAACTGATTTTGTTTGAACATGTTAAATATGCTTGTTAGTTACAGTTCTGAGCTGATGAAATGAAATGTGTTTTAGTGTTGTTAGGTTTGTTAAATATTGATTAGCATCATTCTTAGCACGAATGTTAGCAGTTCCATGGATTATAATGTCTGAGGTACATACATCAACATCAATACAGTTTTTCCTTATGGTTTTCTTATCGAAAACTTATTAACCATTCAGGCTTGGACATGACATTGTAGAAGAGTTGGTAAAAGCAATGGAAAGGGCTGGCCTTTATATGCATGCTTCAGCTTTGGTGATTTTTTCCGCTTATTAATTTTATGTTCATATATACTCTGTAGCTTTAACATAAAGAGTGTTTTTATGGTCAAATCGAGCCTAATCATAACATTTTTGTTATATTGTGATTGAAAACAGAGGTGAATATACAGTTGGAACTTTGGTAGGAGGCAAATACAATAATAAGGATCTAATCGCAGCTATGAGTCTATGATATTAGGTACCGAACTAATGCAACATTGTGGAGCGTGCAAATGCAATCCCTAAATGGCAAGGCCTACTTCCCAAATCCGGAGAGATGGTTAGTAACATGCATATAACGTTTTCTTATCTTAATCTTTAATCGGTTAAACGGGTATGTGTAATAAAATTAACATAAAAGGTTAAAGATCAGATTGGTCGAAAGTCACCCAAATGTATATATGAATGAATAAAACTTCTGAGTAGTTTCATTTCAAAAACTTAAGGTTATTATTGAAATAGTATAATGTTTATAATCATATTGGACGCACTAATACAATTAATAAAACTACATATATTTTTTGGCCAATGTCGCCATGGAAACACATTTACGACATACTACTCTTAACCAGTTCGAGATAAATAATTGGAATTGCACCTAATTATCATCACCTAAAAACCCAAACAAACCAACTATATAATATACAACTTCTTTTCTTTGACCTGCTATTTTTTTTATGCATAATCACATTATAAATGTGTAACTTATAATGGATATAGAGATATAGAATGGTGAAAGTGCTAAACTTGCAAATATTTTTAAGAAGAGATAACTGGTATGTTATTAATTGTGCTTATGTTTATGAACTCGCTAACCATTGCGATAGTTTTCTAATTTAGAATAACTTATAGGCATTCTATACATGCATTTTTCTAGATTGATGTTGATATTGTTATGGTATTTAAATAGTAGCATTGTTGCAGTAACCTTGCACCTTGATACGGACAAACATTATTGTGTTTAGATGAACCAATTTTCAGGCTTTCTTGATTAAAAACTAAAGACTCAAAATTAGCATTATATTGAATGGTCACTCTTATCGCTCATGTGGTTTTCCATTTAATCCCGTGAATTCACGGGTCAATAAACTGAGAAGAATTTGAATTAAGTTGTTCCCTATAAGTGACTTACCGTGAAACTTGATGAAATGGAAAGCCGTTCTCGGTCTTTGAAACTGAAAAAGTTATCGGTCTTTCAAACTGTTAATTTGTTGTAGATCTACGAGATTGTTGGTACTATAATCGAGACTTGATGAATTTGAATTAAGTTGTTGCTATAAGTGACTTACTGCGTGATTTTGATGTTTAGAAAGATTGCTAAAATAGAATGATTTTAGTCACTCGACAAGGTATAAGAGAAATATATATTTGAAGGTTGTGATGGATAAATGTTTTTTGGATACTCCGAGAGTATATGCTACATTTTACATCATTTAACTGTAAGCACTTATACAATACACAATGTTCGACCATGTAGCAAACATGTCAAGAGTATGTTACAATTTTTTATAAAATGCCATGAAATGTTATTTGTGTTTGTTGTTACATATTTTATTTATTTTGTTGTTACCTTATTTTTTCTCTTTCTTTACGAGAAATGTTTTCAAACTTAATTAGCAAAAAACATTAGATGACCTTTATATCGTTTATAGATTTATTTTTATTTTTATGTAGCATAAATATTTTCTATTCATACGTCTAACTAACGTATCATCTATGCACATAATGTCAAAAATCGTTCTCTTCTATAAATGTATTTCTTTCCATAACATATTAAAAACTACTATTCTACGGTTCTCCATTTAATCCCGTGAATTTCACGGGTTAATAACCTAGTTCCTTATATTTTACGCCTCAATCTTAACTAGCTCACATGTTTTATGATAGGAAAACAAAAGGAGCAACACTTTTAGCATATTTTTATTCTTTACTTACTTTTTATAAAAAAGAAAAAAGTAAAAACACAACCAATTATCTTTCTTTTTATTTTTATTTTTCATTTCATCACGATATGATTTAAAATAGTCAAAATACCAATTTAAAACTCAAAAGTAATCTCAATCCAACAATCAATCAATCCATCACCCTATTTCGTAGCGCAAAAATTGGGACTACATATCATCATCTCCTTCAAGTCAAACCTACCAAACACACACTAAAAACACACACACAAACAAACACTTAAACAATAGCTTTCACGCAACAGCTTAACTTCCTCCGATTAAGCTAAAATCGGATGATCATAACGGTGACGATAACGATAACTGACGGTGACGGTGACGGCGGTGAAGAAGGATGAAGAAGAAGCTGAATTCGTTGAAGATAATATCTTCGTGTATAAAAACCGTTGGAACTAATGCTAGTACTGTTGTTCGTGCTTCTCTCGCTAATTCTATTGCTGCTCCTGATGAGCATAGAGATCAGGTTGTTGTTAAATCATCATTTTAGTTACACTTATTTTAACTGTTTCAAATAGGTGTGTATATGTTTGTTAGTTACAGGTACGAGCTCTCTGATGTCCTTGATTTTAGTTAGAAACTGATTTTAGGAGTTGTTAGGTTTATTAATTACAGTTATGTGCTCTTAACCGTTGCCGAACGTTTTATGAGCTGATTTGAGGAGTTATAAGTTCATGTTAAATACGTTAAATTAGTTTATATAGTTATGTTAGTTAATTAACTGATTTTGTTTGTTAATTAACTCTTTGAAATAAATACGTTTATGTTAGTTAGTTAATTACAGTTATGTGCTTCGGTGAGCGTTGCCAGTCATTAACGATTATTTTCGCGCGTTATAGTTATGTGCAATTATGAGCTGATTTCAGAAGTTACAAGTTATAACTGATTAGTTTGTTAATTAACTGTTTGAAATAAGTAGGTTTATGTTAGTTAGTTATAATCACAGTTATGTGCTCCCGTGAGTGTTGCCGGTTATAAATGTTTATGCGCGAGATATAGTTATGTGTAATTATGAGCTGATTTGAGAAGTTAAATGTTTGTTATATCATCGGTTTAATCAGTTTTTTAGCTGTGTTAGTTAGTTAATTGTTTGAAATAGGTGTGTTTATGCTTGTTAGTTACAGTTCCGAGCTGATGAAATGAAATGTGTTTTAGTGTTGTTAGGTTTGTTAGTTACAGTTATGTGCTGTGGTGAGCGTTTCTGAATGTTATTTTCGCGATTATAGTTATGTGAAGTTATGAGCTGATTCGAGGACTTATAAGTTCATGTTAAATACTTTAAATTAGTTTTTTTAGTTATGTTTGTTAATTAACTGTTTAAAATAAGTACGTTTATGTTAGTTAATTATAGTTAAGAGATAACGGTTAGTAACGTTTTATTCACTAGTTATAGTTATGTGTAATTATCAGCTGATTTCAGAAGTTATAAGTTCATGTGATGTTGTTAATTATTTGCTCTTTTAGTTATGTTAGTAAATTATCTGTTCGAAAAATGTGTTTATGTTAACAGTTATGAGCTGATTTGAAAAATTATGAGTTAATGTGTTGATTTCACGAGGAGTTAGATTTTTGGATGTTAAATAACTGATTGAGTTAAGTATGCTGGTAAGTTTAACCGAGACGTATTTTATGAGTCGTTAGGTTTGTTAGTTGCATTTATGTGCTTCAGTGAGTGGTGCCGATTATCAACATATTTGTGCGAGTTATAGTTATGTGCAGTCATGAGCTGATTTGAGAGCTTATGAGTTCATGTGATTTTAATCAGATTTTAGTATTGTCTAGGTTAATTAATTACATTTATTAGCAGTTTTGTGATTATTTTAATTAGTTTTTTTAGTTATGTTAGTTAATTAACTGTTTGAAATAAGCGTGTTTATGTTTGTTAGTAACAGTTATGAGCTGATTAAATGAAACGTATTTTAGTATTGTTAGGTTTGTTAGTTACAGTTATGTGCTCTGGTGACCGTTGCCGAAGGTTTTCTTTTCATTTTAGGAGTTGTTAGGTTTGTTAGTTACAGTTATGTTAAATAGTTTTACTGTTTGAAATAACTATCCTGAGTAAGATTACGCGAAACTGATTTTAGGAGTTGTTAGGTTTGTTAATTATGTGCTCCGGTGAGCTTTTTTTTTTCCGCGAGTTATAGTTGTGTGAAGTTATGAGCTGATTGAGGAGTTATAAGTTCATGTTATATGTTAATTAGTTTTTTTAGTTATGTTAGTTAATTAACTGTTTGAATTTAGGATTGTTAATTACAGCTATGAGTTCATGTGATAAGTTTGAATGAATCATATCTTAGGAGTTGTTAGATTTGTTAGTTACAGTAAAGTGCTCCGGTGAGTGTTGCCGAACATATTTTTCACGATTTATAGTTATGTGAAGTTGTGAGCTGATTTGAGTAGTTATAAGCTCATGTTATATATGTTAATTGTTAGCTTTTATATGTTAAATTAACCATTTGAGATAAGTATGCTGAATAATATTACATGAAAATGATTTTAGGAGTTGTTAGGTCTGTTAATTATAGCAGTAGTAGTTAGGAGCTTATTTGAGGAGTTATAAGTTCCTGTTATATATGTAAATTAACTGTTGAAGTAAGTACCCTGGGTACGATTATATGGAATAGAATTTTGTATTGTTAGGTTTGTTATTTACAGTTATTAGCAATTATGAGCTATTTAGGTTTTTTTTGCTTACATGTTGGTTAACCGTTTGAAATAAGTGTTGATGTTTCTTAACTAGAGTTATGTGCTTGGTTGGCGTTTCCGGCTAGGAACTATTTTTCTGAGTTATAGTTATGGGTAATTGTGACTTCGTGAGCTGATTTGAGGACTTATAAGTTCATGTGATGTTGTTGATTTCAGTTGGATTTTTGCATGTTAATTAACTTTTGTGAAATTAGTATGCTAGATATGATTAAGTGAAACTGATTTTAGGAGTATTAGGTTTGTTGATTGCAGTTACTAGCGATTTTGAGCTGATTTGAGGACATAATGAGTTCATGTGATAGATGCGAATTAAGTGTATAATATAGGTATGGTGGATTAATAAGTTCATGTGATACATGTTAATTAACTGCATGATATAAGTATGCTTGATAAGAGTAAATGAAATAGATTTTAGGATTGTTGAGTCTCTTAATGACAGTTACTATCAGTTATGAGATGATTTGAGGACTTTTAAAGCTATAAGTTTCTGTGATATTGTTTGTGCATGGTGTAATAGATAGAATATGTATGCTGGATAAGATTAAACGAAACAGATTTTAGCATAGTTATGTTTGTTAGATTCAGTTATTAGCAGCTTTGAGGACTTATAAGCACACTTCATAAGATTAAGTGAAATAAATTTGGTATTGTTATGTTGGTTAGTTGCCAGTATGTGCAATCATGAGCTGATTTGAGAGCTTACAAGTTCATGTGATGTTATTCATTACTTTTATATGTTGATTAACTGTCTGGTATGTATTTGTGGTTGTATAATTGAAATAAGTATGCTGGGTAGGATTGAACAAAACGGTTTTTTGCATTGTTAGGTTTTTATTTAACATCGTGAGCTGATTTGAGAGCTTCTAAGCTCATGTGATGCTGTTTCTCCAATTGTGCATAATAGGGGAATGTAATGGGTAGTCGTCTAGGAGTTTGGACTATATGCGTTATACTATAAAACCAGATTAAGTATTATAGAAAGGTTATGGGACTTATACCATGGGTGTCAGATTTTGTTTGAACATTTTTAGTTTTGTCCAATTAGTTGAGTTTTGCAATAACTCGTTTAGTTCTTAATCTTATACATTTCATCACGATATGATTTAAAATAGTCAAAATACCAATTTAAAACTCAAAAGTAATCTCAATCCAACAATCAATCAATCCATCACCCTATTTCGTAGCGCAAAAATTGGGACTACATATCATCATCTCCTTCAAGTCAAACCTACCAAACACACACTAAAAACACACACACACAAACAAACACTTAAACAATAGCTTTCACGCAACAGCTTAACTTCCTCCGATTAAGCTAAAATCGGATGATCATAACGGTGACGATAACGATAACAGACGGTGACGGTGACGGCGGTGAAGAAGGATGAAGAAGAAGCTGAATTCGTTGAAGATAATATCTTCGTGTATAAAAACCGTTGGAACTAATGCTAGTACTGTTGTTCGTGCTTCTCTTGCTAATTCTATTGCTGCTGCTGCTCCTGATGAGCATAGAGATCAGGTTGTTGTTAAATCATCATTTTAGTTACACTTATTTTAACTGTTTCAAATAGGTGTGTATATGTTTGTTAGAAACTGATTTTAGGAGTTGTTAGGTTTATTAATTACAGTTTATGTGCTCTTAACCGTTGCCGAACGTTTTATGAGCTGATTTGAGGAGTTATAAGTTCATGTTAAATACGTTAAATTAGTTTATATACTTATGTTAGTTAATTAACTGATTTTGTTTGTTAATTAACTCTTTGAAATAAATACGTTTATGTTAGTTAGTTAATTACAGTTATGTGCTTCGGTGAGCGTTGCCAGTCATTAACGATTATTTTCGCGCGTTATAGTTATGTGCAATTATGAGCTGATTTTAGAAGTTACAAGTTATAACTGATTAGTTTGTTAATTAACTGTTTGAAATAAGTAGGTTTATGTTAGTTAGTTATAATCACAGTTGTGCTCCCGTGAGTGTTGCCGGTTATAAATGTTTATGCGCGAGATATAGTTATGTGTAATTATGAGCTGATTTGAGAAGTTAAATGTTTGTTATATCATCGGTTTAATCAGTTTTTTAGCTGTGTTAGTTAGTTAATTGTTTGAAATAGGTGTGTTTATGCTTGTTAGTTACAGTTCCGAGCTGATGAAATGAAATGTGTTTTAGTGTTGTTAGGTTTGTTAGTTACAGTTATGTGCTGTGGTGAGCGTTTCTGAATGTTATTTTCGCGATTATAGTTATGTGAAGTTATGAGCTGATTCGAGGACTTATAAGTTCATGTTAAATACTTTAAATTAGTTTTTATAGTTATGTTAGTTAATTAACTGATTTTGTTTGAACATGTTAAATATGCTTGTTAGTTACAGTTCTGAGCTGATGAAATGAAATGTGTTTTAGTGTTGTTAGGTTTGTTAAATATTGATTAGCATCATTCTTAGCACGAATGTTAGCAGTTCCATGGATTATAATGTCTGAGGTACATACATCAACATCAATACAGTTTTTCCTTATGGTTTTCTTATCGAAAACTTATTAACCATTCAGGCTTGGACATGACATTGTAGAAGAGTTGGTAAAAGCAATGGAAAGGGCTGGCCTTTATATGCATGCTTCAGCTTTGGTGATTTTTTCCGCTTATTAATTTTATGTTCATATATACTCTGTAGCTTTAACATAAAGAGTGTTTTTATGGTCAAATCGAGCCTAATCATAACATTTTTGTTATATTGTGATTGAAAACAGAGGTGAATATACAGTTGGAACTTTGGTAGGAGGCAAATACAATAATAAGGATCTAATCGCAGCTATGAGTCTATGATATTAGGTACCGAACTAATGCAACATTGTGGAGCGTGCAAATGCAATCCCTAAATGGCAAGGCCTACTTCCCAAATCCGGAGAGATGGTTAGTAACATGCATATAACGTTTTCTTATCTTAATCTTTAATCGGTTAAACGGGTATGTGTAATAAAATTAACATAAAAGGTTAAAGATCAGATTGGTCGAAAGTCACCCAAATGTATATATGAATGCATAAAACTTCTGAGTAGTTTCATTTCAAAAACTTAAGGTTATTATTGAAATAGTATAATGTTTATAATCATATTGGACGCACTAATACAATTAATAAAACTACATATATTTTTTGGCCAATGTCGCCATGGAAACACATTTACGACATACTACTCTTAACCAGTTCGAGATAAATAATTGGAATTGCACCTAATTATCATCACCTAAAAACCCAAACAAACCAACTATATAGATATACAACTTCTTTTCTTTGACCTGCTATTTTTTTTATGCATAATCACATTATAAATGTGTAACTTATAATGGATATAGAGATATAGAATGGTGAAAGTGCTAAACTTGCAAATATTTTTAAGAAGAGATAACTGGTATGTAATTAATTGTGCTTATGTTTATGAACTCGCTAACCATTGCGATAGTTTTCTAATGTAGAATAACTTATAGGCATTCTATACATGCATTTTTCTAGATTGATGTTGATATTGTTATGGTATTATAAATTTTGAGTATTTATGGTTTACCACAAAATCTTCATTGGTTATTTTGTGATGTATCATCAACTATGATTTTGATTACCCAATCTTTTGAAAATTTACTACTATATAACATAATCATTTCTTTGATTGCAGGATTATGTTGCAAAACAAAATGGTACATGGCACCTGAGGTAAGTCGACATATTTTCTTGATGGTGATGTATCTAGACTTGATCTTGACTGCAACCTTAATTTTAAACCGGGAGATCGTGCCAACAATATGAGAAAAAATGGTATTCTTTTGTTTTATTAACATTCCTTCTTAGTATAACTAGCGGGATATCTCCTTATAGAAAAGACCTTTTTAGTAGAACCTATTTCACTGGCTCTAAGGTTTGTCCACATATCGACATAAATCCATGGTTTAAACTCACACTATTATCTTCACATGTTTATATCATTGATGACCCATTTAAGGCACCGTTAAAATCCGAGGTACGTTTGGTCTTAATATTACACTCTATTGTTTGAAAAACGTAGTATTTGACTTACCAAGTGTTCACGATCATAGTAAACTTAATAGAGTTACTGAATGAAAGTATTGGAAGTATGTTTATACGGTCTATACTCAAAGATGGTCTTAATACTCAAAGGGTCTTGATTATCAAAGGATGTTAAGTAACTCTATTGTATTTAACATATTGATTTGCTTTTATTTTGCACATATTATTAATCACCATTTAATTGTTAGTCGACGTTTGCTTTTATTTTGCATATATATGTATTTAGTTAATGGTTATAATTTCTCCCTTTTATTCCCTATAAGTTATGCGCGATAGTTTATTAATTGACTTTGCAATCAAAGTTATCTCTAATCTCATTCAATAACACCCACACCCCTCCAAATGCAGGAACTTAGGGAGCATTGGGACAAATCACATGCTTGGTTAAGGTTTTATCATGGGAAAGAAGTCACGATTTCTATAGTGAGACAAAAAATCAGCCATCTTCATCTTTTCAAGACCTCATTCGAACTATGGCTCTTTTATATATGAGACCAAATTGTATTTTGTTTCAAGATATGGGAAATACCAACAAGACTGGAAAGCACGAGCCGGAAACATATGTGTAGCATCATTTGACTAGACTTGCAGTGGGATTTGTCATTCCTTAGACGAGATTAATGAAGTCCACAGACGATGTGGACTTTCAAATAACGTTGTATGGTGGATGTACATAAAGTACATGTGTTACTAGATTTTTTTTTTTTTTTTTTACATTAACACTTTACTTTTTGTTTCCATTTTTTGTTTCTAATATATTGACATTATTCACTATTTATTTACGTCCAATTAAACTTCGTTATGTAATATTTTGAGGGCGGGTTATGAAGCTAGTTATTTATATGCTTTTCAGTTTTCATATATAGCAATTATACATACTTTAGGCGTATAAACTTTTGATATAGATTCAAGAGCTTTAATATGGTCAAGTCATATACGTATAACCATCAAAGTAGTCTAGTGGTTCGACATGCGACAACTTGATGTTTTCACTTAATATATCATGTTTAAACATCGCTAGATACATATGTTGAGGGTGATTAAAGAAGAAGTCGGAAACGATCACGAAATACCTCATTTAAGCCGCTTACATCTAAGTTAAAAACTCGTCCGACCTGAATAACCTAAAGTAGAAAACCTCGTATATGTTTTTAGTGTAGTTGCATGTTTTGGTTTCATTACTTATAGTTCAATAAGTTTTAAGAGTGTTAATAGACGTATGCAAACACCTAAAATATGATTTTTTTATGTCTTTAA
Organism: Artemisia tridentata subsp. tridentata; assembly: GCA_021014915.2. Taxonomy (NCBI): domain Eukaryota; kingdom Viridiplantae; phylum Streptophyta; class Magnoliopsida; order Asterales; family Asteraceae; genus Artemisia; species Artemisia tridentata. The sequence continues at coordinate 73,617,206 of CP139506.1, read as the reverse complement.
AGTAGTCATATATCTAAAAGGTTTCTCGTCATTCCATGGTTGTTAAATAGATAATGAAATTGCAAACGAAGCTTTGAATATAGTCGTCGATATACAATAAAAAAATTTAGATACTGTCACATACATACAAGCAAATAAGACATGACCAGACCAATATATGAGTGTTTATAATTGTTAACTTTTTAAGTTATTGTTGAATATATTGCACGCATAAATAAATAAACTAATTAGCGCATTTGTGATGCTTAAACACCAATAATCATCCACTTGATACAATAATTGACTTTCGAAGGAATATATTCCCTTTCCTTCTAGAAGTGTATTTTAACATATTAAGTTTAATTTATGGTTATTACCAACGATTACGTTAACATAAAGTATAAAAGTATAAAAGACGTTATGTTATAGAAAATGAACATGCATTAGTGCGTTAGAATATCATATATGTGTTTGCATACTGTTTTCCTCGTGTTATTACAACTCTAGAAGGATTATTAGACACAATAAGTAGAGTAATACGTCATTTCATAGTATTATTATTTAAGACATCATTAAGGGGCGTTCTATATAGGTTAAGGAGGTAGTTACACTCTATAGATCGTGTTTTAAATGCTGATCTGTACCTGTTTGTAGTCGTTTGTATCGAATCAATCAATCAAACTCGATATCGTAAGCTAAATCAGAAGTAGAATGCAAATTCACTAATTCAGTTATATAAAAAGATATCAGCCCATATATCAGTATCAGGCCCATTAGTGGGAGGTCATGATCCAGTAACAAAAATGCTAGTATTACAAATTGGATAACTGAATATGCTAACGCTTGTTTAGGTTATCTGAGAGGGTAAATTTTTGACTAACATATACGCTATTTACCTAACTTATACGCAGTCTAATCGGGGTTCTCTACATGTATTGACTTGTAAGCTCTTTTTGGCAGAAAAACCTGGTTGAGTTTTGCCTATAGCATGTCTGTCTTACATTTTACCTATCAGAATTTTGTTGGTATTTTACATGTCTAGGTGTGCAAAACAACATTACTCTTCAAGTGATGAAGCGAGCTCCCGTGTTCCAGATTTATGGAAGGATGTCTGTAATTCTACTCGACACAGAAAGCTAACGCATCAAGGATGTGCGTAAACAGATCTTCAAAATAGTATGTGTACAAAACGAGCAAATAAAAAAAGGGCTTCAACTTGTTTATTTGTTTTACAAATGAACTAGGCTTAAGTAAGGTTATTAATGAAATGTAATTGCGGTTAGTTATTTTGCCAAAAAGCACATGACTATCACTTTCTAAATAAAACGAATATCTTACAATTTACCTTTTTACTAGAAACAAAGACAGTTGCAAATTAAACTCATACAAATTATGGATATTTTCCCTACTCGTTGGTCATGGCTTCCAAACTTACTTTAAAATAAGAAAATACTAACTTCGTAACATAGGATTCTCGATAAAGTAGATAATAATAATAATAATAATAATAATAATAATAATAATAATAATAATAATAATTGTCTAAAAATGCACCCGACTTGCCACTTTTTCTTTTGTCTAAACTAAACTTTTAATCATTCCCATTGTAGGCATCGTCACGAGTAAGGTTGGGCGTGTCACAAGTTTCAAATGGCACGTCTTAGCAAGTTTTAAAGGTCACGTCAAAGCTTACCCGTAACAATTTCTAAAATAAGAATGATTAGCAAATTTGATATTTAAATATGAAAATTAAAAGTTCATTATAAACAAAACAAAAGAAAAAGTTGACAATTAGATGAATGTTTAAACAGTTATCCGTTAAAAAATCTAAATACATATGCAAAAAAAAAGGTAAGAAAGTAATCGTTTCACCTTTTATTTACTTTACCCAATTTTTGTTCCACTATCATTATTACGAAACAAAGTTATCAGCTCCACAACAATGCTCCTAAACAAAGTTGACAGGGATTGAACAATTAATTAAGTGTATCATAAAGTTTATTTGTATTTGTGGTTTAATATAAGATGGAGTAGTTATTTTCGTAGTTAAAAAAAAAAACAAAAAATAAAAAAAAAAAAAAAGAAAAAAAAAAAAAACGCGATTCGAGGTACGAAATAGTAAGCACTTTTTGACGCAAAAAAGGCATGCATATCTTTCGTCCTAGTTTCGTGCTAAGTTCGCCAAGCTGGGCCTAAAAGTATAGGTTTAAAGGGTGTTGGGTATTATGTTTAGAAACTGTTCTAAGAAGATTTCTACTAGTCAATGTCATGTTTGAATCAATGCGATAGAGCCACAGAGAGGTCAACGGTTATCGCTCTATCCATTTGTGTTATACATAGTATTGTTTTGTAATTTCAACATAAAATCACAGATAAAACAATTTCGTCATTAGTCACTCATGCTAAATAGACATCTTGCTCGTACAGTATGGAACAAGGCAAGGGGTGGCTGGGTGCAACAACGTTTTTTCAGCGTTGTATCAAGTTACTACCCCAGCTTCGGTGTTCTCAAAGTTAATGGCCAAAGTTATTTGGATAATGCTGTATTATGGCTGTGTATGTCTGCATGACTATGTTTGTGACATCTCAACAAAAACGACAGGCTCTAACAAAATGGCATGACTATGTTTGTGACATCTCAGTATAAAGTGAAGCATATATCTTTGTCCTCAGATCAGGCTGCCTTCAGCTTTGCAGCAGCTTCCGGTGCAAATATGGCCCCTACTCTCAAAGTGAAGGTCAAGTATAGTTTGCTTCAACACGTCAAGTTTTACAGAATGGTTGTTGATAGTTTCCACAATTTTAGTAAAAGAAAAGAGGACATAGCAGTAGCCACTGTATGGTAGTTGTGCAGCAGATATTCAAATCGTGCTTCACGACTGTACACAGGGCGGTGTATTAGATTTAGTACTAGCATAAAACATCTTGGATATCAGCCTTCAGCCTGCACCAATAACAAGTATGATACTATGTTAGTTTTCCAAATAACATTCCACGAAAAAAAAATGATGTGCATAATTACACTATAAATGATAATTAGAACACTTACACCAGCAGATTGATGATCATCTTGTCTTATAAGGTCACTCTACCAAGTAGATATTGTATGCTTATTATTTTACTATTGCAATTCATATGTGCGTATTGTAAATTTATAGCAGTGCACATATCTAGAACATTAAGCACATGAGCTTATGAAGATTATTAAATCAGTCTCATGCCTCATTTCAATAAAAATTTATCTTAAGTTGTTGGAAATAAACATTTGAAGCTAAAATTACCAAAAGCATTAAATAGATCCATGAGAGACAATGATTCATACCTGTTTTTATGATCTCTGGAGGAGGTCAAACGTAGCAGATGGACTGGTAAGAGAAGTGTTAACCGTTGAGTTGCAAGTTAAAATAGTCACTGAGCATTTCTCATCAGGGTTGAAACCAAAAGTTTTATGTGAAGATAATTGAGATTTTTTTATCAATGCTTGACTGATTTTCAAAGCAAGTCTACTGAGTTTTTATTGCAAACAAACCACAACTAATGTGAAAACACTACAACATTTGCGGGATATTTTCAGACTTTGTTCAAAAAAGACCATTCTTGCAAATTGCACTACTTCTCAGTTTCCTGCAAATAACATTATTATTTTGCCATTTCCGATGCTTTTATTCTCCTAATTTTTTTTATTATTATTACTATTTTGCAGCGCTTTTCTTCATACACCAACATGTGTACATTTCTATTTTAAGAAACCTTGTAGTGCCTTGATCTATAGAATCAGATCAGATGACCGGATCCCTTCACATTTATTGTGCTACAGGTGCATTTGTCCAACTTAATATACATGTGTGTGCGTGTGTGAAACATAGTATCCGTGTTGTGTGCATGAGTGCATGTTTAATATCTTGTTTCTTATTGTTTTTATCAAAAGACTAATTATGAACAAGTCATGCAATAGTTTTAAACCAATATTGTCAAGAACCATACTCACTATCAATACATGTTTACTGTAAGTGTAAACTCTCGTTGAGTGTAAACGGGAATTCAATTGCTTATGAATAATCTGTACAAGTAGATTGTCCCATGGGGAAAAAACAAGGCATGGCTTTATGGTTGACATAATCATCAAACATCAAGATTCACTTGGTAAAAAATTGAAAGAATACATTTTTAACTTATCAGACATTTATCTCATCTACATACCTGTTAAACATCCTGTCCTATGGCAAAAATATCGCTTTTTCATTATGCGCTGTTGTGTGTCAAATCTCTATCTTGTATGTGTAAATATCCGAGTTAATATCACTGCAAAAACAGAAATGATGAAATGTAAGGCAACAAGTGATACAAATATGTTTAAGCACGATATAAATAATCAAGTGAACTATGCTAGAGGTGTTAAGATGGGCAGGATGGGTAAAGAATTCCGGTTTAAATGGGTCAACTCGGGTTTTGTCTTGACCCATTAATACTTTTTTGTCCATCTCTAAAAATTAGATATTGGATGTCGCCAAGGGACAATATAAATTAGATACAACATTTGAGTTAATTATGATTAAGTAAACAAACCACCACAATAATTATCCAAATCGTGGAACAAAATGATTTAGTAGGTAGTATGCACTGAAATGAGACTTTAGGAGGGTTTTCAACCAGCTCAAGCCATTTGGCCCGTTCCCCTTTTAGCTATATTTAGTTTAGTAACCCAATTTGACTTTGTATCTGGGTCAAAAATGTCACGCCCATCCTATGCTTAACAGCCTATGCAAGAATACAGATCTAACGAGCAAACAAAATAAATGATTCCTTTTGCTATACTGTAAATAATATTTTTATTGTTCCAAGTTTCTAATAATACAACAATCCAAGTAAAATTGGAAAAACTAACTAGCGATTTATGTTTCTTCCACAACTTCATAGATTATGTTTCGATCAAGTTTGATTTTACTTTGCTCGAACAAACAAGTTAATAATTCTTTTCTGGAACCCCTCGGTTAAAAGAAAAAGTTGAAAATTTAACATTAATACAGATCAAGGTAATTGTTGAATTTTCAACTCTTAGTTGTCTAAAGTAGTTGTACAATAAATAATTGTACCCCTAATATTTGTTGTCTAAGTCATAGCCATTCATTCACATCGCGTTAGCTGGCTGAATTGAATGTGAAAACAGTAAAACAATAATAGAAGCATTGACCATAACAAAGACTTAAGACAATAATGCAAGTATATTACTCCCTATCTCAGAGCCTTCCATTCTATGCACCCTCCTTATCCATCCACATTCATACTTTCTTTTGTGCTTTCACCATAAACCAACAATGGCTGAACTCGTTCTTTCTGCCTTGCTCCCAGTCATTTTTGAGAAGCTAACATCTGCAGCCATGAACAAGATTGCCCGCTCCAAAGAAATTCATTCCGAGCTGAAGAAATGGGAGAGGAAGTTATCCCAGATCGAAGCATTCCTTGAGGATGCTTCTCAGAAGGAAGTGACCAAGGTAGCTGTTAAGCAGTGGCTGAATGATCTCCAACATTTGGCTTATGACATAGAAGATATTCTTGATGCTTTGGCAACAGACGCTATGCATCACGAGTTTACCAATGAGCCTGAAGGAATCAGTAGCAAGGTAAGAAAGCTCATCCCAGCTTGTTGCACAAATTTCTCACTAAGTACTAGGATGGGCGGCAAATTAGATAGTATTACCACCAGGTTACAAGAACTCATAGATGAAAAAAATAATCTTGGTTTAACTGTGAAAGATGGCGGGTCAAAAAATAAGAATAGAAATGATCAGACCTCTTTGGTATATGCACCTAGTACTATTGTTGGGCGTGAAGATGCTAAGAAGGAATTACTCCAGAAGCTATTGGGTGATGAACCATGTAGTCAAAAATTTAGCATCGTGCCCATTGTTGGTATGGGTGGGATAGGAAAAACGACTTTAGCTGGACTTTTGTATGACGATCTGCAAGTGAAGGTTCGCTTTGAGCTCAAGGCATGGGTTTGTGTCTCTGACGACTTTGACAGCTTCCAAATAAGTAAAGTCATCTTTCAATCTATAGGTGGGGACGGAAATAAGAAATTTGCAAATCTGAATTTGCTTCAAGAAGATCTTAGAAAACAACTTACAGGGAAACGATTTCTCCTTGTCCTGGATGATATATGGAGCGAAAAGCTGGAAGACTGGGAAAGATTAGTGGCCCCATTCGTTGATGTGGCTCATGGAAGCAAAATAATCATCACAACTCGGAAGCAAAATTTGCTTAATAAGTTGGGCTACGATCATCCATACGATCTGAAGAAGCTGTCACATGATGAAGCTTTATCTTTATTTGCTCAATATGCTTTGGGTGTAAAGAACTTTGATTTACATTCGGTGCTGAGACCATCTGGTGAAGGCATCGTGAAAAAATGTGATGGCTTGCCTTTGGCTTTAAAATCACTTGGAAGCTTACTCAGAACAAAAACAAAAGAAGAAGATTGGAAGCAGCTGTTGACTAGTGAGATATGGAAGATAGAAGAGAAGTTAGAAGACGGAGGCGATATTGTTCCGGCGCTTAGACTAAGCTACCATGATCTTTCTGCACATCTGAAGCAATTGTTTGCATACTGTTGCTTGATCCCCAAGGACTACGTGTTTAAGAAAGATGACTTGATATTGTGGTGGATGGCGGTAGGGTTTTTGCACAATTCAGAAAAATCAATGGAAGGCGAATTGGGTGAGGAATGTTTTCAACAGCTGTTGTCAAGGTCTTTTTTTCAACAAGTCCCTGATGACGAATCATTGTTTGTGATGCACGACCTTATGAATGATTTAGCCACATTTGTTGCCGGAGAATTTTATTCAAGGTTAGACATAGAGGTGGAGAAGAATGTTGTGAAGGAAGCTTTTGAAAAGTACCGCCATATGTCATTTGTTTGTGAGACACATATGAATTACAACAAGTTCAAGGCATTTGAAAGAGCTAATAGTTTGAGAACGTTTTTAGCTATGCCCAATGTGGTGGGAAATAGCTGGCAGACATTCAGCTTATCAAGTAAGATTCTGGTTGACGCACTTCCCCAGTTACCTTTGTTAAGGGTTCTAAGTTTGAGTAGATTAAATATAGATGAGGTACCAGAGTGTGTCGGCAATATGAAGCACTTGCGGTATCTTAATTTATCTCAAACTAGAATCACACATTTGCCAGAAAATGTCTGCAATCTTTATAATTTACAGACACTGATCGTTTCCGGCTGTAATAGGTTGACCACGTTGCCCGACAACTTCTTAAAGCTAAAAAACTTGCGGCATTTTGATATTCGGGATACATTGCTTTGGAATATGATGCCGTTAGGGATTAGTGAGATGAAAAGCCTACAAATTCTTTCCAACAAAGTTGTTGTTGTTGAAAACAACGCCTTCTTTATATCTTGGCTTAGGAACATAAAGAATGTTCAAGCGGAGATTAATATTGATGAGCTGCAAAAAGTGCAAAGTGCAAAGGATATGCGGGAGGTGAACTTATCACAAAAAAGGGTTAGTAAGTTACATGTGGAATGGAGTAACGATTTTGATGACGATGCTCGAAATGAAACACTTGAGAATGAGGTCCTGAATGCCCTCAAGCCTCATAGTGATAATTTGAAAAATCTAAAAATTAGGTTATATGGAGGTAAAGTATTTCCAAAGTGGATTGGGGATACCTCATTTCATCAGTTGACTAGTGTTTCAATTCGGGGTGGTAGAAATTGTACGTTTCTGCCAACACTTGGGCAACTACCATCGCTTAAGAAGCTGGTTATTCAAAATCTGAAGGAGGTGAAAGTTGTGGGCTCAGAGTTCCTTGGGACAGGTATTGCATTTCCTAAACTTGAAAGTCTAAGGTTTAAAGATATGAGTGGGTGGGAGGTATGGTCAACCAAGAGTGGTGTTGTAGGTGCAGTAATGTTTCCATGCCTTGAAGAGCTGTATATACGAAATTGTTATAATTTGGTTGAAGTCTCACTTGAAGCACTACCTTCGCTTAGGGTTTTAGATCTCGACGGCTGTGGTGGTGGTGTATTGGGAAGTCTGACTCGTGTAGCTTCAGCAGTCACCAAGTTGAGTATACGTGGTATTACAGGACTAAGTGATGAGGCATGGAGAGGTGTTATGGACTATCTTGGGGCTGTTGAAGAAATTATTATTCAAATGTGCAACGAAATAAGATACTTGTGGGAATCAGAAGCAGAGGCAAGTAAGGTTCTTGTGAATTTAAGGAAGTTGAAAGTATTTGTTTGTTCAAAATTGGTGAGTTTAGGAGAGAAAGGGGAGGAGGAGGAGGAGGATGGATGCAACCAACTAACATCTCTCAGGATTTTGGACTTATGGAATTGTAAGAATCTTGAGCGTTGCAATTTGCCAAACAACATTCAAGAATTGAGTATTCTTTATTGTCCTATGATTGCATCTGTCTCCTTCCCAACAGGAGGGCACAAGCTCAAGTCACTCAAAATTTATGGATGTGAACAACTACTGGAAAAGGAGGTGCTTCTCAACACAAGCACGCCACTGATGCTTGAGGTTGTAGATATAAACAGTTGGAAAAATCTGAAATCAATCAATGAATTGACTTGTTTCATTCACATCACACAACTGACAATAGAAAATTGTGACCGTATAGAGTCGATGGTTGAATTGGCTTGTTTCATTCACCTCAGTGAATTATCAATAGAAGATTGTTCGAGTATAGAGTCATTTCCTGCTGCCGACTTGCCGAATCTCACCTTGTTAAAACGTCTGATAATTCGTAATTGTAAAAGTATGGATGTTGATTCCTTTGGGGTTTGGCCTCCTAAGTTGGGTTTCTTAGCAATAGGGGGTTTGAAGAAGCCCATATCAAAGTTGATAGTGGGCCCACAAAACTTCCCACCTTCTCTTGTTTACCTAAGGCTATTGGGTAGATCGGTGGAAGAAGAAGAAGATGTGACTAGTGGAAGTCATTTGTCGCATATGGTTCCTTCATCTCTTACTCATCTTTATTTAAGTGATTTTAAGAAATTGGAATCAGTTTCAATGGGACTCCAACACCTCACCTCCCTCCAACATCTTTCCATTGGGGGATGCCCAAAGATTCAAGATCTACCAGAAGAGTTGCTGCCTTCACTTTTGAGTTTGACAATCTATAGTTGCACAGATGAATTGAAAGAAAAGACAAGTAGAAGAGGTTCCTATTGGCCCCGCATCTCCTATATCCCAGAGGTCCGCATATGGTAAAGGTATGACCCTCTCTCTCCCCCATTTTGACTTTATATATATATATGATTATATTCGAAGGGGTCTTTTGCTTTGCATTTTCAAGTTAAGTTATCTCATTTCAATTAACAGCTCACTTATAATCCATTGCAGCAAAACTGACTGGTAACTTATATAAAGTCGATCATGAAGACAGGACCGTAAGAAAGATTTCATCAAAAAAAAAGAACTGAGTATGGTGTTGCGCTTGGAAGTGATGGGGTTCTTTTGGTGGTGTCGCAAGATAAGCTTTATTATATAAAAAGTGATAACAGTTGGAGTGACGGTGTGGTTTATGACGAAACTGCTCTTGGGGAATTCGCAAAGGCGGAGATGAGGATCGGGCTTATGTGCTGTATGGTCATGTGAAAGAGGGCATCTTGGGGAATTCGCAAAGGCGGAGGTTTACTATATTGGAGGTTAGGTCGGCTGATGAGAGTGGGAGTGAGGCTGTTTGGGTTTAGTTTACTTCTTGGATTTGGAGGTTTCAAATGCGTCAACTTGTTGCAAACAGTAACAAGAAAGTTGCCTAAACTGTTTCTTATAGGTTTAATGAAGACATTTTGATGTTCTTTTTGTTTCAAGTTTATGGTTTTTAAGATATTCCATAGTTCTTGATAAATTTTGTTTCTCCTCACTTTGTAGAGCAAAAAACTGTTTGATATGTTACAGATGAAAGGTCACAATATGTAGAACTGGTCTCTAATATGTTGTATTTTAATGCGCTGATTCTGTAAATTGTATTCAGAAAATATCCCTAGAATCTGGTCGATGTGGTAGTATTGTAGTAATAAGATATAGTTAGTACATATATTTTTACTGAAAGCCAAATGGTATGACTTATAAGATGAGCCAAGCTAGGCCTAAAAGTATTGGTTTAAAGGTTGTTTGGTATTGTGTTTAGAAACTGCTCTAAGAAGATTTCTACTAGTCAACGTCATGTTTGAATCAATGCGATAGAGCCACAGAGAGGTCAACGGTTATCGCTCCATCCATTTGTGTTATACATAGTATTGTTTTGTAATTTCAAACATAAAATCATAGATAAAACAATTTCATCATTAGTCACTCATGCTAAATAGACATCTTGCGAGTACAATATGGAATAATGCAAGGGCCACAGCAACGTTTTTTCAGCGTTGTATCAAGTCACCACCCCAACTTCGGTGTTCTCAAAGTTAACGGCCAAAGTTATATGGATAATGCTTTATTATGGCTGTGTACGTGTGCATTTTGATGGGTACTACTTTTCACACTCCAGATAAAAATAGTTTCAATGTTATGTTAATGTCACAACACTTTTCGACAACTTTGGTGTTACTACACCGTGTGCTGCTAATGGAAGATAATAAAATTTGCAATGTCCAGACACTTACCTGAAATTTCCCTCAACCACTTGCTTACAAACACACCAGACCAGTAATGTGTGTGCATATAATAGCTACAGAGTTAAATACTAGGAATTGTTTGTTATTTTATGTCAGCAGGAGTGTACTACTCGCGTGTATAATACAAACGGAAAATTACAAGCAGATTACTGCAAGGGTTTACCACTACCCGAAAAGTAAGTATGCATTTGCCAGATAATGACATAAGGACATGAAAAAACAATGTTCCCAACAAAAACGGCATGCTCTAACAAAATGGCATGACTAAGTTTGTGACTTTTCAGTATAAAGTGAAGTATATATCTTTGTCCTCAGATCAGGCTCCATTCAGCTTTGCAGCAGCTTCCGGTGCAAATATGGCCCCTACTCTCAAAGTGCATGTTAAGTATAGTTTGCTTCAACACATCAAGTTTTGTAGAATGATGGTTGATAGTTTCCATACTATTAGCAGTAGGCATTGCATGATGCAGCAGAGATTCAAATCACATAAAGCATCTTGGATATCAGCCTTCAGCCTGCGCCAATAACAGGTATGATACTATTTTAGTTTTCCAAATAACATTCCACGACAAAAAATGATATGCATAATTACACTAGTGACAATATTCTATGCACACGAATACACGATTCAACAACAAAAAAGTTTGGTCAGTTTTCAAAAAAGGTAAATGAACATAGTTGCCAAGTACGTCTTTATTTGAACTATAAGCTAAGCGATAACTTTAAGGTTCTCTATAAATGATAATTAGAACACTTACACCAGCAGAGTGATGATCATCTTGTGTTATGCATTTTCTATCAGATTTCCTTTTGATGAAAAAGGGATTCAAGTCACCCTAACCTTTACTAAAAAAAGGCCACTCTACCAAGTAGATATTGTATGCTTATTACTTTACTATTGCAATTCATATGTGCGCGTAAATGCGTGATTGTAAATTTATTGCTGAGCACATACCTAGAACAATAAGCACATGAGCTTATGAAGGTTATTAAATCAGTATCATGCCTCGTTTAAAAAATAAAAAATCTTAAGTCATTGGAAATGAACATTTGAAGCTAAAATTACCACAAGCATTATATCGATCCATGAGAGACAATGATTCATACCTGTTTTTATGATCTCTGGAGGAGGTCAATGGTAGCAGATGGACTGGTAAGCGAAGAGTTAACCATTGAGTTGCAACTTGCAAGTTGAAATTGTACAACAACAACAAACCCAATCCTGCCAGGGCAGGGTATGGGGCAAGTTGAAATAGTCATTGAGCATTTTTCATCAGGGTTGAAACCAAAAGTTTTATGTGAAGATAATCGAGATTTTTTTATCAATGTTTGACTAATTTTCAAAACAAGTCTACTTGAGTTTTTATAGCAAACAACCACAACTAATGTGAAAACACTACAACATTCGCTGGATTGAGCAAACCTGGACATTAAGTGCTTTTATAGTTTATTTTCAAAGTTTAATCAAAAAAGATTATTCTTGCAAATTGCACTACTTCCCAGTTTCCTGCAAGTAACATTATTATTTTGCCAATTCCGATGCTTTTATTCTTCTAATTTTTTTTATTATTAATATTTTGCAGTGCTTTTCTTCATACACCACCATGTGTACGTTTCTATTTTAAGAAACCTTGTAGTGCCTTGATCTATAGAATCAGATCAGATGACCGAATCCCTTCACATTTGTTGTGCTACAGGTGCATTTGTCCAACTTAACATACATGTGTGTGTGTGTGTGAAACATAGTATCCATGTTGTGTGCATGAGTGCATGTTTAATATCTTGTTTCTTATTTTTTTACTCCGTATTAAAAGATTATTTATGAACGAGTCATGCAATAATTTTAAACCAATATTGTCAAGAGCCATACTCACTATAGATACATGTTTACTGTAAGTGTAAACTCTCGTTGAGTTTTTTTTTAAAAAAAAAAAAAAAAAAAAAAAAAAAAAAAGGATAGGGATTCAATTGCTTATGAATAATCTGTACAAGTAGATTGTCCCATGGGGAAAAAACAAGGCATGGCTTAGTTGACATAATCATCAAACATCAAAATTCATTTGGTAAAAAAATTGAAAGAATACATTTTTAACTTATCAGACATTTATCTCATCTACATACCTGTTAAACATCCTGTCCTAGGGCAAACATATCGCTTTTTCATTGTGCGCTGTTGTGTGTCAAATCTGTGTCTTGTATGTGTAAACATCCGAGTTAATATCACTGCAAAAAAAAGACAGAAATGATGAAATGTAAGGCAACAAGAGATACAAAAATGTTTAAGCACGATATAATTAATCAAGTGGCCTTCTATGCTAGAGGTGGCAAGATGGGCAGGATGGGTAAAGAATTCCGGTTTAAATGGGTGAATTTTTGTAAGGGTAAAAATGGGTCAACTCGGGTTTAGCCTTGACCCACTAATACTTTTTTGTCGATGTCTAAAAATTAGGTGGGTTTTCAACCAGCTCAAGCCATTTGACCCGTTTCCCCTTTTAGCTATATTTAATTTAGTAACCCAATTTGACTTTGTAACTGGGTCAAAAATGCCACGCCCATCCTATGCTTAATAGCCTATGCAAGACTACAGATCTCACGAGCAAACAAAATAAATGATTCCTTTTGCTATACATAGATTTAGATCACTTCAAATATAAAATTGTCAATAATGCTATACTGTAATTGATGTTTTTTATTGTTCCAAGTTTCTAATAATACAACAATCCGATTTATGTTTCTTCCACAACTTCATAGATTATTAAAAAAAACAAACCTAAAAAGTCGTCCAGGTGATCCACCAATGTGTCCACCATAGTCATTTAGCAGCTGATGAGCCACATAACTTGAAGAAACTTTGCACCTTCAATGATAACTATAAAGACCGAACACTTTTTGCTTCATCAGTCTCCTCGTTACCAAGAACCGCATGTTCAAGATACCGTACCGCGTGTGCCTTGGTTTCAAACCCTACTCGCTTTAAAAGTGTAGTATGCGTCCACGCATCAGGCTCAATGCCTCTATCCACCATCTCTATATATAACCGCAAAGCCTCATTCCAATTACCCAAATTACAATTCCCGTTTATCAAAATTGTGTAAGTATATTTATTAGCAACTAAACCTCTTGCTTCCATTTCGGCAAAACAACCATACGCCTGTGCCATTTTTCTTGATTTGCAGTAACCATTGATCAAAACATTGTACGCAATCACATTCGGCATAATGCCCTCCTTTTGCATCTCAACAAAATAGTTATATGCCGTATCACTACTAGAAAAAGGGCTATCCTTGACTCGCATTTTATGACGCACGCTACAAGATGACGCGCAAATAGCAAAGTCATAAAATAAGAGTCATAAAGAGTAAATTTTGTATTTGGGATGACTCGTTTTCAGAAGCGTCATAACATAGGGTCATAATCAGTTAAAATTTAGCCTGCAAGATGACGCTCGTTTTGCTTCGTCATAAATAGGGGTCATCTCCTTCGTTTTTTTTTTCCCCAAATAATATATACACTGCACACAACACACACTTCCCCGCTCTACCACACACACTTCCGCCCTAATTTCCCATCTCAAAATCTTCAAAACACTCAAAACACTCCCGCCCTAATTTCCCATCTCAAACCCCGCCCTCTCAAAACTCTCAAAACACTCCCGCCCCTCTCAAAACTCACAAACCCCTCTCAAAACACTCGACATCAGTTTGCCCTAATTTGCCCTAGTAATTTGCCCTAATTTGCCCTAATTTGCCCTAATTTCCCATCTCAAACCCCTCTCAAAACTCTCAAAACACTCGACATCAGTTTGAAAGGTATGCCCTAATTTGCCCTAATTTAATTTGTTTGTAGAGTTTTATGTTTTCTGCTTTAATGTAGTTGTAGAGTTTTATTTAGGTTATAAAATCAATTTATTGTTAAGTAAATAATGTAACATGTATAGTTTGTGAATAATTTGCCCTAATGTAGTTGTATAGTTTGTGAATAATTTGCCCTAATAGTTAACTGTAAATAATGTAACATCTATAGTTTGAACCCTCAAACCCTAGGAAAATGTCTTCATCATCTTCGTATGTTTCAAAATACAAAGAAAGGACCATTCTAGAAATTGTTGCTGCTACACACTGTGAATGTCGAGTACCATGTCCAGTTAATGAGCAAGTGGCTTGGACCCCTACGAATCCTGGAAGGAGATTCAAGGCGTGTCCAAAAAGGGAAAAGCATAAAAAATGTGATTTTTATGGGTTTCTTGACCCGGAGCTACCAAGTGAGTATTACAAAGCTAGGTTTTTCAGTTTGTACTTGGAAAAAGAGAGATACCTAGAAATGTTAAATGGGAATGGATCTAAGGAAGCCACTCAAGTTTGTAATACTCAGATGCAACAAGTGAGGGATGATGATACTATGGAAGTTTTAAAATTGCAGATGCAAGAAATTAAGGAGGATTTGACTGTTATTAAGTCAAAAGTGAATGGTAATGATAAAATTAGAATGTTCCTTGGTTTGGTTGTTGTGGTGATTGGTATTGTGGTTGCAGTGTCTATGATGATGAACTAAATATGTGTAAAGTTTGTTTATTAGTACATTATGGTATGGTTTATTTTCTTGTAATGTATTTTGACTTTATAAAGTCAATCTCTTTAATGGCAATGAAAGAATTTGCAATTTTCAATAGTATATCAATGTGCTTTATGCAGATTTGTTGTAATGTAAATTGGTTTTTTATGTATATGCAAAGCAAGCAGAATCAGAACCCATACTAGCATAACATGGAACTGCATTACAAGTTTTTGGTATGAAAATAACTGTTTATTTTGTTTATTTTAAAACAAAAGATGGCCTCGGGTTCTGATTCGGACCGCGAAGAAGCTGCAGTTTCTGGTTCTGGTTCCAAATTGCATAGAGGCCCGACAATAAAAGCGAAGGCGAATAAAAAAACAGTTGTTACTTATAATAAAAGAGGTGTGCCAACTGGACCGGGAGCAAGAAAACTGTCTACTTTTGAGGGATTGGTGGCAAGATCTATGGTTCTCATAACCTATGATTCTTGGTTGAACGTAGATAACGAAACAAAGGAAGCATGTTGGCAATATGTTAAGGTAAGTATTTTATTATTTTATTCTAACTATGTTTTAGTTTTAGTATTTTATTCTAACTATGTTTTGATTCATTTTTTACGTTTCAGACACATTTTGCACTTGACGAAAAGAGTCGGAAGCAAGTTCTCCAATCAATCGGGATAAAGTGGAAAAACTTCAAACATAATCTTTATAAGAAGTTCATTAAGCCACTAAAAGATGATATGTCTAAGGAGGCCAAGAAGCAATTATATACACCTCCTGAAAAGTATCCGTCCGTTAAAAAAAAAGACTGGAAACTTTTCGTATCACAAAGAACTAAGCCTGCGTTTGAGGTATTTGTTTAAGTTTCAAAAAACAGTTATTTATCACAAAAACAGTTACTAACATGTTATTTGTATATACTTATGCAGGAAATAAGTCAGAAGGCTTCAGCTAACCGTAAACGTAACAAGTACAACCATCGTTTGAGCCGAAAGGGATATGCCGGACTCATTTCTGAGATAGTATGGAATTTATTGCTTATGTTAACTTTTTTATTGCTTATGTTGATGCTTTTTAACTTTTGCTTTTAACTTTTTTAGATGGAAGAAACCGGCAAAGAGGAAGAGGAGATTGATAGGGTAGAATGTTGGAAAAAAGCAAGAGAAAAGAAAAAAAGGAGGTTTCGACCCAGCTGTCCAAAAAGTTGTCGATAAAATTGTAAGTATTCATATTTAACAGTTTTATTTTGGTATGTTTTAGTTAGTTTTGTTAACTTTCAGTTAGATTTCTCAGTTAGCTGCTTAGTCTCGTTAGATTTCTCAGTTATATGATTGTTTACTCAGGAGATGCTAAAGAAGGACAAGGATTATTCAGAGGATCCAATGGGAGCACTAGATTTGCTTACAGAGGCCCTGGGTACTAAAGAAACACGTGGGCGTGTACGTGGGATGGGTCGATATGTAACACCGCACCAGTATTTTTTAATACCCAGGAATGTCAAGCAATACCTGAAACAATATGATAAGATGATGAATAAACGGCTAAAAGCTGTTGAAGATGAGTTAGAAAGAAGAAGATGTGCAAGTACCAATGCTTCGGAGGGTGCAAGTAATTCTCCAACGTTGAGCGATGAAGACGAAGAACCAAATGTACCAAGTGAACCAAATGTAAGTCTTCATTTGTTATAAATTCATTGCAATTCTTGTCTGTTTTAATAATATTGTGTACATTTGTAGGATAAATCATGCTATCTTGCGGTCGACGATCCTTCAAATATAGTCGCCAAAGGAACCATAATGAAGCATACTGACTCGGGTATTTGAAGTTAAATTACTTATTTAATATTTATATATATTCTTACTTATTTAATATTTATTTGTTCATATATTAGATGGGAACATTGAAGTTACGGTGGACACATCTGTTCAAGCAGAAGCTTTGATACCGAATCCAATTCCCGAAGAGTTCGTTGAGACTGTTAAAGATGCCATTGGGTACATGCTAAGATGGCCGAGTCACCTAGTCATTCCATGCTCTGGTTTGGTAAGACTTTTTTATAAAACAGTTTAATCATTAGAACAAAATGGTTTGGTAAGACTTTTTTATATTTTTGCAGAACAAGATAGTGGCCAAAAAGAAGGAGAAAAAGGCTGCTGATCAAGACAAGGAGAAAAAAAGAAAAATAGGAAAAGAACAAAGAAAAAAAGAACAAAGAAAAAAAGAAGGAAACAGAAAAGAAGAAGAAAGAAAATAAGAAGAAGAAAAAAGAGAGTTGGGCAGTGTGATTCACAAGAAAAAAGAAAAGAAGAAGCGAAAAAGAGAACCCGGCAACGAAGAAGTGACGACGATGCCAAAAACAGGTACGATGCCAAAAACATCATATTTTTACAGTCATGTTTACAGTTATTTTTAGTGACCAGAAACTGTTATGTTTACAGTTGCAGTTGAAGAAGGAAAAAGCCCAGAAACTCTCGCCTCCATTTCAAAAGCAACTGAGAAAGTGCAATGCGCAGAAACTCTCGCCTCCATTGCAAAAGTGACTGAGAAAGGAAATCCGTTGAAAAAAATGATGACGAGAGGTCAGAAGAGAGTAAGGAAAAGAATTGAAGAAAGGATGGGATTGAAAATGACTGCAATGATGGTTGATGGACAAGTTGCAAAGGTCGATTGCATAAAAGTGCAACGCGAGGACGATATTGTTTGGGCACCACAGTTACACGTACTTAAATTGGAATGATTTTGACAGTCTATTTTCAATGGATGAGTTAAGCGGGGCTGTCGTTGCTTCTTATATCATGTAAGTGATAAATATAGTTTATAAAAAATTGGTACTTGTATGTTAACAGGACTAATTGAATGTAAACTTTGTATGTTAATTGTTAACAGGTACTTGTATGAGCAAATCAAGAATGGGTCACAAAGAGATCATGGAGTTTGTTTCATGACCCCGACTGCGACCATGCATCATGAACGTAAAGCGAGGGCCAAGAATATCGAGGAGGCAAGTCGAGTTATTGCAAGAAGGTTATCTACAAGGAAGCAAAATGACCTCATCTTATTGCCATACAATCCCGGGTTAGATTTTCGACAACATTTAAATTAATTAATAAAAATTAACATTAATTAACAGAATTTGTTTGTTTTTTGTAGAGGACATTGGGTGTTAGGTGTGCTTAACATGAAGACAAGTACCTGCTATTATCTTGATTCCCTATCGGTTAGCGACGTCAATCATCAGTTCAAGCAAATAGTGGATGCGTAAGTAATACAAATTATAGAATCTTTATGATGTATGATGTAATACTTAACTGGGTTAATTCTTTGTAGGGCAATTGCATTGTATGATGTACAAGCTGGAACCAATAAGAGGACTAAACTTAACTGGGTTAATTCTAAGGTTAGTTATTTGTTATGGCTTATTTGCATCTCCTAGCTTATTAATAGTCTAAGTAATACTAGTGTAGAGTGTTTTTTAGTTTTAATCAGCTTAGTATAGGGTAAAATTGCAATACAGATCAGTGTAAGGGTGTTTGGTTTAATACAGCTTATAGGTTAGTTTGGGTATAATCTGAAAAGCACTGTTCATGTGCCAAGTTTCTGAGTTTGATTGAACTGATTCAAAGGTATTTTAGTTGTTCTCATCAGAAGATAGGGCAGTTTGATGGTTATTTAAAGTCTGCATTTAGATATTTTAGTTTTGAGCTCTTATCTGCCCTAATAAGCTTAGCAATAAGCTGAACTTAATTTGAGTTCATTTTGGCTTTGCTAGTTAGTTCCTATGAGTTGGTCTGCTGTGGAGTAGTCTTGCTCAAATTTTGCGCCAAATTCCTAATCTGCTACCATGTACAGATTGTTTTGCAGCAATTAGTTATCTGCACTGCTGATCTAGGATCAAAATTTGGCTTATCGTATCTGCTTTAGGTCCTAATTTTTGGAATCTAGGTAGGTTAGGTAGGGGTCTTTTGGTGCATAATCTGGTATTTGAGTTTCACCTTATTAATCAGCTTATAACTGATCTGCAAATAAGCCCATATACCTTGTGCAGATTAATCAACTGTAGTTGCATATCATATACAATTTGTGTTTCTTGTGTAGTGTCCAAGTCAGCCCGGATGCACCGAATGTGGGTACTTCGTGTTGAAGTTTATGAAGGAAATAGTTAAACATGGAGTTCGGCCTCTCGAAAATGACAATGTAAGTAGTTAACTGTTTTAATTAGTAGAACTGTTTCTAAAATGTTGTTTTATTTTGACTAGATTGGTGGTGATAGCAATGAGTACACGGATGCGGATTTCGACCATATTCGAGAAGAATGGGCAATTTATGTGTCGAATTTCATTTTTAGGTAGAAATCGATCGTTTGTACGTAGTAACGACTTTAACTAATTATCGGTGTTGACATGAATCTGTTATGTAATGAATTGATAACGCATGGTTCTGATATATGAAATGCGTTAATTTTGTACAATTATCATGTTTATTGTCAGTAATTATTTATTTATATAATCAGGTTTTAATTAAAAAACAGAAGGAAAAAAAAAAAAAAATTGATTTTAAGGTAATGACTCGCAAAAACATATGTCAGAAAAGTGTGTCATAAAAGTTAGTCAAAATGATTTTAAAGGTAATGACACGCAACGTGGGTCATAAGTGCGAGTCATAGAGGGATGACGCACAAATGCGAGTCATGAAGATTTATGACGGGTCTTTCCTTGACTCGCATTTGCGCGTCATAAGGTCTCTTCTTGACTCGCATTTGGAGTCAAGGATAGCCCTTTTTCTAGTAGTGTATCTATCCTCCAGGTCACAGCATGAGCATGGATTAACACAGTGTAAGTCACAATTGTCGGTTTTACCCCTTTGCTTTGCATCTCAAGAAACAAGTCTGTAGCTTTTTTAATATTCCTAGACTCTAAATACGAACAAATTATGCTTGTATACGCGACATGATCAGGAACAAAATCTTGACTAACCATTTCTCTTAATATCTTAGCCGCTTCTTCAACATTTGCAGTCTTACAAAGGCCATAAACAAACACATTATATGTGACTAAATTAGGCGTAATACGTTTTTCCATTTCTTCTAATAATTTAAAAGATGATGAATCACCATATCTTAATCCACCCATTATTCGAGATGTGTACGTGTGATGATCAGGCTGCAAGCCACTGCTAATCATTTCATCAAACATTTCTTTAGCCATACTCAAATCACCCACTTTATAAGAACCGTTTACCAATATGGTGTAACGTCATTACATCGGGTGGAAAACCGAGATTTACCATTTCACTCTTCAACTGTCTCGCCTTGTTTAAATTGCCATTCATGCATAACCCTTGCATAAGGGTATTATAAGTAATCATTGTAGGGAAAAGATCCATCCGTCTTAATTCATATAACAAAGAAAAAGCCTCCGTTACACGCCCCAAAAGACTGTACCCATAAATCAAAATATTGTAAGAAACTATATCCGGCATCAAGTTTTTCTTAAGCATGTCGGAATGTTGCTGCCTCGCATAAAAAACTCGTCCTTGTTTGCATAAACCATACATAAGAATATTGTATGTATACACACTCGGTGAGGCTCCTGCTACTACCATTTCTTCAGCAAGATTAAACGCTTCCAAAATCAAACCTTTTTCACAATACCCACGAATTAAGGGATTAAAACTATATGACGACACCTTCAAACCCAAGACCGAAATTTTGGTAATCATCTTTTTGCTTGCTCAAAATCACCTTTTCTCACCAACCCACTAATCAACGCATTATATGTGACATCATTAGGCTCACAACCCCTTGATTGCATCTCTTCTAAAAGTACTAACGCTTGTGCAATATTCCCTTCTTTGCAATACGAATCCAACAAAGTATTGTACGTTATAATATTCGGCTTAATATCATACTCATTCATCATACTATACACTTGTTCTCGACTTTTAACCAACTTCATATCTCGTAGCATCTTAAGTATCCTATTACAATTCTTCACATCCGGCAAAAACTTCCCTCTAATCATCTTATCGAAAACCAACAAACATTGCTCAACCATCACATTCCTCGCTAAATACACAAGCATAAAGTCCAAAACTTTACGCGCAACATTCTCATTCATATTCAAACCCCCCATCAACTAAAACATCCACAACCCCATCCAAACTCCCACAACACACCACCCTCTCCATAACCATACCCGCACGATTAACCAAACCACACTTAGCAAGAATCCCTAAAATCGCGACAAACGACCTAGGTTCAGGACTAAAACCAGGTTGCTTCTCAACCCAATGAAAAAACCTTAAAGCAACAAAAGGGTTGTCTTGAATAGTATCAAGAACCTTAACAAACAGCCTAGGTTCAAGAATGACTTCCTTAAACCTTTCTTGAAAAGGGTTTTTAGCACTAGTACTATTATAACAAAAAGCCCAATAATTTCTATCAATAGCACTAAAGATTAGATTTTTAAAATGGTATTCAGAGCAATAATTAGTATTACTATCAATAATGGGTTTTGTAACAAACTTGTTATTATGATGAAATGATGATTTAAAAAGCAATGTTGTTAAGTGAATCTTGATGTGATTAGTACCTGAAGAGAAGATGGTTTTTGAAGATCTAACATGAAGGAGGGTCATTTGAATAAAGATTCATAGGTTATAAAAATGGGTTTTTTATTTTATAAAGATGGAGATGGAGAAGATGAAGACGTAGATGAATCCATTGCCACCAGCAGCTCTAGTGGACGGCGGCTGGTTAGAGTGTTGTTGGCCTATTCTTTTTTTTCTTGCCTTACCCCCCACAATTTTACTGCTTCTTTGTGTTTTGTTATTTTGGGAACTAAAGTTTTGGTTCTTTCAAATGTTTGTTTGTTTTAAGTAAAAAAGAAAGAACATGGAAAGGAAAAAAAAAAAAAAAACTAATAAATTTAAAAAATAATAACAATAAAAAAAAAAAAGGAAAGAAAAAGTCAGCATCATTTATGAAGGAAATAAAAGAAAAATGAATGAAAAAAAACGGGTAATTTAATTGATTTTGAATTAAAATATTTTTCTCCATATAACAGTTTTGATAAGCTGTATGAATACCAATAGGCAACCACACATCTAGCATTAAGTTTTGATAAGCCATTTGAATTGCATGTAGCACAACACTTCTATTTTTGAATTGTTGTTTTAGCGTAAGAAAAAAAGAACGCACTTCAATATGTGTAATGATATTGATTTATTTTGTGTCTTGCAGTCATTTCATAGGACACTATGGATCGATGAAAGTAGAAAACAACTAATTCAATGGCGTTCCGAGTTTCACCCCTCAGTAAGTTCTAATTTACATCCATTAAAACATAACAGGTTGTGTATATGTAGTGCATAGGCGTTGCAATTGTAGGTTGGTTGTTAAAACCATTATGTATTTGCCTTACGTGCATAGTTGAAACGTTTAGCATGTGTTTTGTTTATGAGAATGTGCCTCAATTTTTAGGGATAAACAAAGGGGTCATAGCAACATGGGCACTAATTTTGGTACTGAAGAACACGTCACTAAAAGAATGTTATAAATAAAGCTTTTTTTTTTTTTTTTTTTCCCTTTAACAAGAATGTTAAAGAATCAAGCTAGAACTTATCTTTATGGCTTCATATTGTTATACTTATTTGCAATTTTGTTTTCTTTCTGTTAAGATCAGCTGGCCCAGTTTTGATGAAGTTGCGCGTGTTCTAGAATGATACGCAGAATGTGTGGAGGAAGAAGCCATAAAGATATACAGAATACCAATAGAGAAATGCAGAACCTGTAAGTATTCGGAATTTCAGATTCATTTTTGTTATTTACTCAGAATTTGAGATTCATTTTTGCTATTTACTCGCTGTGTCAATTTAATAAAATACCTATGTGCATGACTTCATATGCTGATATTTCATTCAATATGTGCTTTGAAATTCTGATATTGAATTTTTGTATTTTGGTTTTCAAGGTCTGGCACAAATTTTGGTAGACTAAGGAATAGATGCATACAAGATTGAAAATTTAAAGAAGTTATGAACGCAATATGCTTTCCTTATTTTATACCAGTTGAGATTAAAATGATCAACATAATATGCTTTCCTTATTTTATACCAGTTGAGATTAAAAACTTAATTGGCCTTCACTTTTTTCCCTTTTGTAGATGCTCATCGTGAGGTTGAACCATTGGCCTATTCAAGACAACCTCAAGTTAAACGCTCAAATATTTAAAACAGACGAGTTAATGCCTCATCTTCTCAAAGTATGCGTTCTGCATATATGCCGGTTTTCTTGACAGCATGTGTAGACCAAAAAATTGCTCCAATAATGACCAAGGTACTTCCACAATTCTTTATGGGTCAAAATGGGTCATTCTTGGTTTTGGTTCAGGCATATACTATTTTCTTTTGAATTTTTAGCATCTTTCAAGTTGAACGTTCAAGAGTGCACCAAAGAACATGTATGTGGAAAGTATAGCGATACTTATGTTAGCAATTTGCATGATAAGTTGTTCTTTTATGTTGTTTATTATGTTGATTTTCTTTTCAAGGGTGTTTGGTTCATAATATTTCTACCTCTTTTGCTAAGGGATTGGCTTGAAACATAATATTTACTTTTTGTGCAGCAATTAATTGTTCTTCCTGAACAACGTACAATGCAAGCATTGTTTGACAAGTATAAATCTTATTAGTCTTTTAAAAGCTTACTAAGTCTGCATTTATAAATTTTAAAAATGAGGCTGCCCCGCAGCAACGCGCGAGCAATCATACTTGTTACTATATAACCATGAAACATTCCACTAGTTTTAGCTATGTGGGATGTAAGGTACAAGGTTTTTTTGGAGGGTATATTTTTTTTTTTTACAAAATAGAAAACTAACTAACACCTGCATTTTATTTTTAACGAACCTACCTACATTGACTTAGGATTTTCATATGTGTTCATTTTAGAGTTTGTATATTTCGGCTACTTTGATAATTAACGCCATCCATTAAATGAGGTTATTATATGACGACGTGTTGCTATTTTACTACTTCGCATTTGTGTTGTAAACCATATTGGTAAAAAGTAGAAAAACAAGGCATGATAAAGAAAAATGATTTGAATATTAAAATTGAAGCAATTATGCTATTAGGTAATGACATTATAAATAGTTTCATCATGCGAGCTTTACGATAGTTGATAACATTTACACAAGTTTTGTGGGAAACGGTGTACACTTTTATTAATTAAATCAGATTACAATAAATAACAGAATGTAAATAACAGAAAATTAAAAAACAGACAGAAGGGAGTAGAATCAGAAGACAGACACTATTCAACAAAAACTAAAGGAAAGCAATAAAGGTCGGTCAAGGCACGAGGCTCGTGTTTAGCACGATTCCCTTAAAACAGATTCGTCGTCTGTTTCCCAGGGTACAACTGCCAAAAATGATGTACAGCCGGACGTGAAAAACTTGCCTGAAAGATCAAGGAAAATCTTGCGTGTTTCTGATTGAAGGACTGCTGTAAATCGGAGGCTATGGAGCTGTGGTTTTTCTGTGTGTTAAAACCGAATGAGATGTGTTTAATTTATAGAGAATACTTGTCTTGGTCACCAAGACAGAATATCCTGTAAAATTAAACAGATTTACAAATTTGTTATACTAGACGAGAACCCGTGCATAGCAACGGGATTTTATAGCGACAAATCGTTTATTGATAAAAAAAAAGTTTATAGGTTATAAACGAAAAAAGTTTGAAGATTTGGAGATTAAACATAATGTTTTGAAACCCGGTTCGACCCGGGTGGTTCAACCGGTTGAACCGTTCCGGTCGAAAAATGGGTCGATTTAAACCGGGTTGGGTCGAAAACGGGTCAAATTACACCGGGTCAACCCGCCGAGTTTGAAGCGTCCCGGGTCAACCCGGTTTTCGATTTGTTTTAATAGTTTCCTTTTGAAATATATGTTTTCAACATTTCCTTTTTTTGTTTCAACTTTTCACTTTTCAGTTTTTCTTTCAGGTACCCTGTGACGATTAACCGGAGAAATAGATCTCGATGAGGCCTGATTCACCAGTTTGTATCGGTTTCAACGGGTCCTCTCTGGTTCGTTTTCGGATGGCTTTTATTGGTTAGCCGAACCGGTGGCGACACCGGTTCCTGGTTGAACCCGTTGGTCCCGTCCGGTTTTCAAAACTATATGTACCATCAACTTGTTAGGTTTTATCAACTTGTTAGGTTGTATAATGTGTATAATAACATGTACTTTTCATTTTAGGGTGTTTTAAAAATAACCTTAATTAGTATGTTTAATTATTTTATATTTTGGATTATGTTGTAGCTTGTTTAAATTGTACATTATGAAAATTTTATTGTACTTTTTAGTAAGTGGTGTTTTAATTGGTTGTATTTAATTTGGTAGATATGTTTTTAATTGGTTGTACAATGTGAATAAATCATTGTACTTTTATGTAATGGGGTGTTTTGTGTTCCCTAAATTAGTGAAGGGCATTATGGGGATTGACCCAAAATTTAACATTTCACTTTTTCACTTTTCCACTTTGACCATTCTTCCTTTATAGATAGTTAAGATTAATAACACGATTTGAAAATCATATTGAATATGAATTAAACTTGTACACAAAGTTTAAATCAATTCCTAAAATAGGTTTGCACAAAATCTGGAAAGAAAGGAAACGAAATCTGCAGCAAAAAGATACACACGTAGGCAAAGTTTCGGAGCTGCATTCGTGTCCGCAGGTCGCGCGGGCTCACATGAGTTCAGAAGCTTCGAACCCATTTTGGCCCAGAAATCCTGAAATCTGCACCCCCTACGCGCGCGCACGTAGGTGTAGGAGTAAAACCCAACTAAAAGTTTTTGATAGCAAATATCATGATTTCTATATAAACACCTTCCCACTTCTTTTTCTAGGCGATGTGGGATGTGTTCTTTTTCCCAAATTTTATGTTTCATGTGCATCACTTTGAGACACGATATCTCATTCATACCAACTCTATTTTTGACACATTTTAGTTTGTTGCGAAGCTCTCGTCAAGGAGAACGCAAAGCTACCAAGAAATATAAATATATGTAACCTATACATATATTAAATAGTGTCCAAAATTTACAAAAACTCGTTTTGTAAAATCATTTTTCCAACAATCACCCACATGAATCGAGATCGGTCGAAAACACACGAAAGTTTCAGCGAAATTCCAATGGTTAAGTCATGCATAGGATAGGTAGGTGCAACCCATTGAACCTTCCCTTGTGAGATGCACTTAGTCTCCTAGATCTAAGTAGACGCGATGTCCTTGAACTCAACCTCTGTTTACGTAGACGACGTTACACTTCACACAAGACTCTCCCTAACATTGTCAAGTCCTCATAGTCGTGTTCTTTATGGTCATGAACACTAGCCTGGTTCTTCAAGAGCTCTTAGGAATTGCGCCCCTCACAATTCCTTTTGAAGCGACCCCACTTCTCTCTCACATAGGTGATTTCATCTTGAATCATTAAAAACATATGTTTTGTGATTTCACCTTGAATCATTATGCTTTATGATTTCATCCTGAATCATAAGAGCCATATGTTTAACCTCTCAACAAGTCACATTTGTTATAGGAATGGACTAGGAAGTTACAATATTTAGTAACTCCCCCACATTGACGTGACTTCCCCCGCATTTCTGATGAAGCGAAAAGTGTACCGCTTTTAGGGGGTCATTTAAGCCCTAAATCGTATTTATTTGATCAAATATTGCCCTAAATCGTTCCTTTTGTCATTTTAGGTACTTTGGAGAAGAAATCTGGAAAAGGAAGCATTTTGGACGTTTTTGGAGCATAAAAGTGAAGAAAACGACAAAGTCTCCAAAGCTGCTGGAAAAGTACACTTGACGGCGTCAAGGATTGCTCCTGACGGCGTCATGGCTTGGCAAAAGAGGTGGATATGACAAAATACACGTGACGCGCCAGAGAGTTTTACAATGGAAAATCTGACAGCGTCACCCTTTAAGGTGATCAAGGCCATCACGGTTTAAGTTAAAGAGAGACAGCGTCAAGCACTATTCTGACGGCGTCAACCCTTGATAGGCCAGAGCGGATTTTGGAGGATTAAAAAGGGACGGCGTCAGGAAGACCATCCGGGAACCCTAGCCACGGCGAGGTGACGGCGTCACCTCCTACAACGTGACGCCGTCAGCCACTAAACTCTATATATAGTTTTGCAATTTTTATTCATTGTGTGCAACTTTGTGAGGAGAAACCCTAAGACGAATTTTCTGCCATTTTTAAGGGTTTTATACCCTTGGATCTCCCATGTTTAATTAAAGATAAGTAATCATTTAATCATTCAATATGTCTATGTGTTGTTTGATTATATCCTGTTCTTGTCTTTTAATTAACATGCTAGGCTAGATTTTTCTTGTGTTTGCTTAGATCTAATGAAACCTAACTATTGATTATTGGTTATTAGTGTGTTATTAATTGCAATTGATGATTGTTTATCGATGTTAGGCTTAAGAAAACTGGCTAACCTCCTATACGGTAACTTGCTTGAACGTCTTAAGAAACATGAACCAATGCGTACTAAGGTTATTATGGTTGTATTTAATGCATGAGTGAATTCTAGTGATCCCATGTTAGGAGCTTCTTAGCCGGCTCGACATAGGAGTGAAGTAGGAGCTTGTAGAGTTGGG
Organism: Artemisia tridentata subsp. tridentata; assembly: GCA_021014915.2. Lineage (NCBI taxonomy): Eukaryota > Viridiplantae > Streptophyta > Magnoliopsida > Asterales > Asteraceae > Artemisia > Artemisia tridentata. The sequence goes on along the minus strand of CP139506.1, from coordinate 73,589,353 downwards.
GAAGTACGTACGCCACCCCACGATTGGTATTAAGGAATACACCCGTCATCCACGCAATTAATACACACTAATCAACCGGTAAAAGATAGTTAGGGAGTAAGGAAATCTAAGTAAACACATTTCTCTCCATATAAGTTTCACAACCTTTTCATTTTCAGTTATTTTATTTTATTTGCATTTGTAGTCATTTGGGTTAGTTGACTAGCAACTAATTCCGCCCACTCTTTCAAACTCGAGATTTTACTTGCTTTTATAAAAAAATAACAAAAATACAAAAAGAATCTTCCCTCACCCTTAGACCTATTAGAGTAGTTTTTCAATCCTAACGACACTATTCCCCTAGAGAACGATCAATCCCCCGGTACTTGCCACTTCACTATACTACATCGGTCAGGTACACTGCCTGGTGGGGATTGCAAGCTTCTCGAGATCCCTCGAGAGGTAAAACCTGTTGTAAGGTCGCAAAACCACGCATCAAGTTTTTGGCGCCGTTGCCGGGGAATAGTTATTGTTTAGGTTGAATTTTTATTTTATTAGGTCTACTCATTAGATTCCTATCTTAGTGAGATTTTTATTTTCTTTTTATTAGCTTTCTTGTAGTCTATCTTTTTCTTTGTGCCCTTTGTTTGTAAAACCATTTTCATTTGTCACTATGGCGGATGAAACTCCATTTAGATCATTGACAATAGAGGAACAACTATATTTCACTAATAGATTTGCTTCCTATCATTCCAATGAATTTTTGTGTGCTCTTAGTGATTTCCAAGAGGAGTTGGGGGTAAAGTTAGATGGGTTTAATGAATTCTATGCATGTGTGATTTCTATTAGACGATCATTATCAGGATCAATTCCTTTTAGTAAGACCCTTTGGATGAATTTTGAGGAAAGCTTCCTAACCATGACCCATAAGTGGAACGAATTAGTGGATTTGTATGAGCAAAAAGACCTAGTTTCTAATAACATGGACTTAGAGTCAAACCAAGATTCTGAGACGGTTAGAGTTGAGCCACCTAGCTGCATGTCATGGTTAGGCACTACCATAATACAGGGTGAACACTTAGGTGATCTTGATGTGATGGAGGATCTAGCCGAGCATGATCACATTGATCAAAAAGACCTAGGTTTTATGATCGATGACGATGAATCTCAAGAAACACATGATGAATCTTTTGGGCAATTTGAATATAGTAGTCAGAATATTGAGGATGATCCTTATGATTCGGATATAGAAGTTGAGATGCCTAGAGAAGCACTTGAGATACTAGGGAAAATGTTAGGGTTAGATTCTACTAAAACCCATGATGAGGATATAGGTGATCTTGACACAAGGAATGATGAGGTAAGTAACATAAGCCCACCAAGTACCCCACAAGTCCTACCATCATTTGAGGCACACACACCACCCGTGACTTACCCAGAAGAAGTAGAAGAGACTATAGGAACCCCAATAGAGGTAGAACCCTTGGACCAAACACAACTAGAGGATATAGGTTTGAATACTTGTAGTCATAACCTTTCTTTTAGTTATATGGAAGTTCCTAGTTTTGATGAACCGGAGCCTCAGCCAAAACCGTTACCTAATCTTCCATCCTTAGATGTGAATTTAGGAATTGAAAAAGGTCCCGATCCACCCATCAAACCATGTAGCCCGGGTAATGTTAAGATTAAGGTAGTAGACTCTAGGCCATGTGGAGTGGAAGCTAATATAGGAGTGAACCATGACCTTACATACTTACATCACCCATTCATGATTGATCACAAGAAACATTATGGGTTTAAACCGGGTTTATTAGGTCAAGATGGATTCCCAACTAGGAATCTCTCGAAGTTGATAGAAGATGATCCCTTTTTAGGAGAAAACTTTAATTCACCCATTGACCAAAGTGAACTAAGTAAGGTTATGATGAAAGGAGCACACCCCTTTGAGTATATAATTGATGCGTGGTTTTGCGACCTTACAACAGGTTTTACCTCTCAAGGGATCTTGAGAAGTTTGCAATCCCCACCAGGCAGTGTACCTGACCGATGTAGTATAGTGAAGTGGCAAGTACCGGGGATTGATCGTTCAACTCAAAGAATAGTGTTCGTTAGGATTGAAATTAATCTAACTAGGTCTAAAGGTGAGGGATGATTCTTTTTTGTATTTTTATATTTTATGGAAAGCAAGTAAAAATCTATGGTTTTGGAAGAAGGGGCGGAATTAGTTGCTAATCAACTAACCCAAAAGCTACTAATTAAACTAATGTGCAGGAAAGTAAACTAGGGTTCTACAAGGGAAGTGAAGCATATCTACCTATGATGTATTACTCCTTGCTAGCTATCCAATTCTACCTATTGAATTGTCACACCTTGTTTTAATTGACGGGTTGTATTCCTTAATACCATTCGTGGGGTGGCGTACGTACTTCCCCAACTCTATAAGCTCCTACTTCACTCCTATGTCGAGCCGGCTAAGAAGCTCCTAACATGGGATCACTAGAATTCGCTCATGCATTAAATACAACCAAATAAACCTAGTACGCATTGGTTCATGTTTCTTAAGACGTTCAATCAAGTTACCGTATAGGAGGTTAGCCAGTTTTCTTAAGCCTAACATCGATATCACCCAATCAAACAAGAGACAATAGGAAACAAGAATTATAAGCTAAACCAATTAGATCTATTAAAGTGTCACACCTTTATTGATGACGATAGACACATACATCAATAAGGAATCAATAAGATCTAATTAATTATATACAAGTTTCACACAATCATAAATAGACACAAGGCGAATTAGCAAAGCATGATCAATGAAGGGCAAACAACCATAATAATGAAAGACATAATTAAGTTATAATCAACAAACCAATATTTGATGTTTATGAAGTGATTGAAACCCTCTAAGTTGCTGAAAAAACACCTACCTAAACCCTAGAATCGGACTTAGGGTTTAGGGCTTACAAATAATGAAGTTATAAGGTTATATTTATAGGTAACTTTCTGTCGGCCCGATCTGACGGCGTCAGCCCATACACTTGACGGCGTCAGATCCCCTTTTTCACCAAATTGTAGATTTCTTCGTCCCGAATCCGTGGCCTTTTGAATCACCTAAATCCGAGTTCGTATGAGGATTTTATGGCCAAAACAGTAACAGCTACTCCGCGCGCGAGTTGTGATTGTCTTGATTAACTTGTGGCGGTTTCACTAAGGTTCCTTCTCGTGTAAGAATACTTTGACGCCGTCACTCTATATCATCTGACGTCGTCAGGTCTATGATCCTGACGCCGTCACCTTCAAAAATCCTCTGGCCCGTCTCTCTTTAACTTAACACTTGACGGCCTACATCCATTAACACGTGACGCCGTCACCCTTTAATTCCACAAAACCTTCTGGCGCGTCACGTGTAAATTCCTATTCATCCTTTTGCCAGTACGTGACGCCGTCACCTACAAAGCGTGACGCCGTCAAGCTCTGTTTCCAGCTTGATTTTTGGAGACTTTGCCGTTTTCTTCACTTTTCTCTCCAAAAACGTCCAAAATGCTTCCTTTTCCAGATTTCTTCTCCAAAGTACCTAAAATGACAAAAGGAACGATTTAGGGCAATATTTGATCAAATAATCACGAATTAGGGCTTAAATGACCCCCTAAAAGCGGTACACTTTTGGCTTCATCAATAATTCATCCACCACTCTTTCCTCACGCGGCATACTTCCACCGAGATGGTGTGTATCGCTACTATCACCCGCACTTAATCCTAAGTGTAGGAAAAACCTCTCCTTTATCCGTTAAATAAGGGTAGAGTCAGGCTCGTGACTCGAACAAAAACAAGCGCTTCTTGGGAGGCAACCCAAGCTTTATTTGCTTTGTGTGTTTATTTATTTGTTTGTTTGATTTTATTTGCTTCCGTATGTATGTTTAATTTTTATTATTATTGATTCATGTTCGAAACTAAATTGTGATAATGCTTTATTTTGTTTTTAACTTCGTCTTAACTACATATAAAGGTATTTTGCAAAAGATAAGTGTAAGGGAAATCCAAATCGGTTTATTAGAACAAATGAACATGAATCGTAACAATAATAAATTAACATGCATATTAGTATTTGTTTGAGTCAAATGCTTGTATCGAGTCATAATGAAGTTTTGCAGGAATTCCAGGAAGTAAGGTATAGGTTTTTCCAGAAATTTTCCAGAAACTTAACATGAGAATTCTGTCAGATCATTTCTGACGGCGTCAGGTTTTAATTTTCTGAAATTTTTGAAAGTTTTGTTTTTCTACCGGAATCATAATTTTTTTTTATTAAATCTCTAACTTATAAACTCCAGGAATCTGCAAAATAATCATTCCACAAGCATTATATCCTTATACAGATTTATCCCGCCGATGTTATGCAGGTTTTCGTGTTTGTTTTCTCAGGTTTAACAGGTTATTTTGGACAAGGAGATGTATGTGGAATCTAGCTTTTGGCGCTGCTTTAGTCTTGAAGCTTCCACATTACCTTGGAAGAAGATCTAACCATGTTACCTCTTTATCCACCGAGCGAATCAGGGGAGTATTTGATTTCATTCTTTTACCTTTTTACTTTTACATCTTGTTATTTGAACATTGGGGACAATGTTCATCTTAAGTGTAAGGGGGGGGGGGGGGTAAAGTACGATACCTTAGAGAATGCTATTACGCTTGATTTTTCGTTTGTTTAATGGTAGATGTGTAATAAAACTGAGAGAAATACCTGTTAAGGCAATTTTAGTGCCAAATTTAAATTTTTTTACAACATATAGGAGTGAAACTTTGGTCTTAATGAGCGTCTCACGGATAGGAGTTATATGACTAGCACAAAACCGTACCACTAAAAAATTTTCCACCCCCAAATATGTGAGGTTCGCCCCTAGAATTGGTAGGAAAAGCATTTATGCTATGATGTGTGTACCGGTAGCACTTAGATTCTAGAACTTGCGTTAGGACCATTCCGAGGCCACAAGTGAGACTACATTCGTGTAGTTAGATTTACTACATGATAAGAGGCATTAGGATTAACCCATTGTTTTACACCTGTGTTTTTGTTATAATTACGTTGGCTACATTAGTCAAGTAATTCTCCCACACCCTTTGCGTTGTACTCATTTTTAGTACACGATACCCCTAGTACACCCCTCAGAGCCTATCTTTTCGTTTCTAACTTTAAGCATTTTACTTAAAGGAAGAATTTGTTTACACCCCACTTAAATGTACACCCAAATCGCCTTAGCCTACCTTGTATGCACTCATCTTTAGTGCATTATTGTGACAACATTTGTTTAAACCCCAAGTTAATTATCTAATTGATTACATGGTTGCTAAGTCGAGTCATATCCTTGTACATATTGTTTTGGGACGATTGGGACTCATGGGTAAAGTACTAGTGTAATGGAGTAATGGGGAAGAACAACATTATTACCCCCATATGTGCTAAATATTTTAAAAGTACTCCAAGTGTTTCGATTATCTTAATTCGAGTCATTAGAATAGTTAATTGTTGATGAAGCGAAAAGTGTACCGCTTTTAGGGGGTCATTTAAGCCCTAAATCGTATTTATTTGATCAAATATTGCCCTAAATCGTTCCTTTTGTCATTTTAGGTACTTTTGAGAAGAAATCTGGAAAAGGAAGCATTTTGGACGTTTTTGGAGCATAAAAGTGAAGAAAACGACAAAGTCTCAAAATTATGCTGGAAAGTACCTTTGACGGCGTCAGGGATTGGTCCTGACGGCGTCATGGCTTGGCAAAAAAGGTGGATATGAAAATTACACATGTAGAGTTGGGGAAGTACGTACGCCACCCCACGATTGGTATTAAGGAATACACCCGTCATCCACGCAATTAATACACACTAATCAACCGGTAAAAGATAGTTAGGGAGTAAGGAAATCTAAGTAAACACATTTCTCTCCACATAAGTTTCACAACCTTTTCATTTTCAGTTATTTTATTTTATTTGCATTTGTAGTAATTTGGTTTAGTTGACTAGCAACTAATTCCCTCACCCTTATAAAAAGAATCTTCCCTCACCCTTAGACCTATTAGAGTAGTTTTTCATACCTAACGAACACTATTCCCTGTGAAGAACGATCAATCCCCCGTACTTACCACTACACTATACTACATCGGTCAGGTACACTGCCTGGTGGGGTTGTAAGCCTCTTGAGATCCCTCGAGAGGTAAAACCTGTTGTAAGGTCGCAAAACCACGCATCAAGTTTTTGGCGCCGCTGCCGGGGAATAGTTATTGTTTAGGTTGAATTTTTATTTTATTAGGTCTATGATGAACTCAAATAAGTACATTTTATTACTATCATTTATCCTATTAATTTGACTTGTTTTACTATATTATGTATGAGGATTGATACTTAATCGTTTACTTTTGTAATTCTCAGGTAAAAACAAGCATTTGGTGAAACTTGGCGATTTTGGACTAATAATGGAGCAAAACGTGCATAAAGTGAAGAGTCTACTGAAATGAAGAAGATCAAGACTAATCTGCTCCAGATGCGCCGCATCTCACTATCAACATGCGCCGCATCTCTATCAAGATATCACCAGATACGATCCAAGATACAAGAGGACATGCGCCGCATCTAATCATGGAGTTACGCCGCATCTTCTGGCGGTGTACGAATATTCCTGAATATTATAATCTTGGACCCCACGCGAAGTTAAGTACATACGCCGCATCTACTTAGTAGATGCGCCGCATCTTCCCTCAGACACAAACTATAAATACCCCGTAGACCAGACGAGAAAAGGGAGTTCGAAACCCTAAAACCGAAGTTCGGACAGCAGAGCAAAAGGACGAATTCAGTCAAGAGGCAGCACAAGACACACCCAAATCGAAGATACAAGAGCTGTAAGAAGGTGCTGCATGTATTTAATTCATTAAGTAGTTTTGTTTTATTGTTTTAGCAAACTTTAATTCATCAAGATTGGTGGCTTGTGTAATGTGGCAACGGAAAGATTGCACTCCCTTAAAACTGCTTTCTCATTAATTAAAGTTTATATGTTGATGTCTTTGGTTACTACTTATTAGTGCATTGATAACCTCTGTGTTTATTAGTGGCTTGCGGGCATCCGACTGCGGGACAAGATGTGGCTCCCACGGTTGTTTCTAAATTGATCACTTAGGAATAACTTTTAGACATAAGTAATCATTAAGGGTTTACTCGCCGATAAGAATAGGACCAACGAGAAAGGGTTAATTACATACACTTCATATAAAGCTATCAATAAAACAAGTGACAACCTACTTAATCATAAGGACAGCCCTCTTATTGTCTCAAGTATCTATCTGTGTACGTGTGTGCTACTTGCTGATTCGTGCCTATTGTTTATTTTACTATTTAATTGCAAACAAAACTGTGCCAGTCTCTCAGGCTGAAACCCCCTTGCGTTAGGATATTAAAATACTGATTAGATTAACGAGATTATACGTTCCACTCTTAGTGATCGACACTCTACTTACCATTATCTTCATACTGACCGGGTACACTGCTCGTTAAGTGTGTGTGTTATTGATAAGTCGGCTAAATATAAATTTAAAACTTGAGTAGGCATTAAAACTGCTAAACCGCAACGACACATCACGCGCATCAAGTTTTTTGGCGCCGTTGCCGGGAAGTGAATTGTTATTTTCTGTTAATTTGATTAGTATTTTAATTAGGTTTTTCTTTTTATTAGATTAAATTGCATCATTGTACTATTTTGCATATTTGTTGTATTGTGTGTTATTTGTTTGCTTTTGTTTTTATTTTTTGTGTGTTTTATTTTTGTTTCGTGTGTTTAATTTTTATTTTTATTTTTCGTATTTTTCTGTTCTGCTATCGTTGTACTGTGCTAAATCAAACGATACGGCGCATCTGATCTCTCAGATACGGCGTATTGCGTTTAATTTTTATATACAACGCGTTTAATTAATTCGATACGACGCATCTTTTCCCCAAGATACGGCGTATCTGTTTTTAACAAGAAAATTTTTCTAAGCGATAAAGTAATACGACGCATCTGCTTTTGTAGATACGGCGTATCTGTTTTGATAAAAAATTTTCTAAACGTTAACGCCATACGACGCATCTGCTTTCGCAGATACGGCGTATCTATTATTTTAATTAAAAACAGTTTGCGAATTATTAAACAAATACGGCGTATCGATTTCCGTCGATACGGCGCATCTTACTGAATCAAAAATCTTTTATTTTTAAACGTAACGAAAATACGGCGCATTAACTTTCGTTAATACGACGCATTTAATTTTAATTAGATAAGTTGATTTTTGATTGATTAATTCGATACGGCGCATTCATAAATTCTAAGCGGCGTATCTATTTTCTGAATAAAGTCTGATTTAATTTTAACGATTATAAGATACGGCGTATCCAACTCTTTGGATACGGCGCATCGTCTGCAGATATCAGCTATTTGTATTCTTATATCCGTTTCTATATTTATTAATTTCTCTCCTAGCGAACAAATCCTACTGATGATTTTACCTTGGATGACAGATTTTGCTATGGAAGACATGTCAGTTAACGGATATCTTGCTAAGGAATGCTTGTTTTCAGATTCATTCAATGTACTCATGATCGATGCAGATTTATTCTCCTGGGAGACTCCTCTTGAAGCTGCTTTTAAGGAATTTATGCGTTTATGCAACATTGACAAAGAGGTATTCTCTTATGATGTATTTGTGAGGTACACTGGAGAAGAATTATCGCTCTTATGGCCTAGCATTGAAGCCGAAGGATTGAACTGGACTACTATCGAAGAAGATGATGGGAAATTCTCTCTTGCATACATGGACTCAAGCAACAACAACTGTGGTGGAGACAATACCCAAAACTCTTATATGCCTTATTTCGAGTGGTACTGGGGATTAAATGAGAACTATCAGGATAATGACATGAATTATGCTTTGGCGGAATTACTATTTCATGGCAGGATAGTAAGATTGATAGACCTCTCCCTCAATGATTGGTTAGAACTCAAATATGGTAGTCCGGAATTTGCCCCTGCAAACGAAGTCAAGGAGATTATGACTTCATGGTTGACTCGGAGTTTTAAGAAGCAATTTAACGAGTTCATGGAGATAAAAAAGAATATGATTGGAAAGGTTTGCTTTGACGTTAACCATGACCCTAACGATGTTGATTTTTCAGAATGGTTAGCTAGTAAGTTTAATAACCATAAGAGCATGGATCGAGCTACTAAGGATGCATTATGGGTATATTGGATGAGAGGAGAAGACGAAGAAGTAGAAAGCAATTATGGGTCGTCACTTCATGATTCAACAATCAATGAAGGCATTGAAGAACTTTTCAGAATTGACATTGATTTGTTAGAGTATGAGACACCCTTGTGCAAGCAGTTCAAGGAATTTAACTACCTTCTTCGAGTCGATGATGATGTGCTTACTGGGGATCTACCAGGATTTAAGACTTATGATGATTTCAAAAACACCTGGTACTATGAATGGAATGACCAAGTACCATGGGTATCGGATAAACCATGGGAATTTGAGCACATTAATCATACCTGTACACCCTTCGTTTTCAAGGACGGGAGTAGTGTTTGGCCAACCTGTGATTATAAAAGTGACGGAACCTGTAATGGGGGAAGTATAATTGGGATGAAAAGAGTTGGAATGGATGTAACCTTTGAAGATTATGAGTGGTACGATAATGTTGAAGACTGCCCACGAAAATCGGAGGCTTTACAAGAAAAGGGCAGGATTGAACGCTTGAAAGGACTTAAGGGGACATCGGATACTACTTTCTGGGAATGGGTGCATAAACAGTTTGATGATTTCACAAAGCTTAGTCGACGGTTACAATATGATTTGGAAAGAGAATGGGAGGCGATTCAAGATGATAATAATAATGAGTCGTTGATTGAGGAACTAGATGACTATTTGATTAAGGATCCTTATTTTAAGTTTGTTGACAAGGACGAAGAAGAGTTCACCAAAAGAAAGTGTCAACTACTTGGGATTCCATACAATGAGCCACCCATGATTATTTCTGAAAAATTTAAAATCATCAAATATTCTTTGGGTCCTGATGAAGAATATACTGCTGTGATGACCAAAAGTTATATTAGATTAAGTCGAACGGAGGAAAACGTCACAGAGATATACGGGAAAATCTTTCGGATGAAGGAGGAAGGATGGACCGTGACAAGGACCAAGTAAAGAGCTGAAAGTGAGTCTAACTTGAAGACTCTGGAATAAAGACAAGTGCTGACCGGGAGACAACCCGGATTTATCATTTATTATTCTGTTTTCTGTGTCGAGTCAGTCCAGGCCGCACGAGGATACGGCGCATCTCAATCCTGAGATGCGACGCATCTCCTGCAACGGTCATATCTTATTTTATTTTTCTGCATTTTAATTTTCGACTTTAAAACTATTTATCAGTTTATTTTTAATGCGGCGCATCCCTGGTTAAGGATGCGGCGCATCTTTATTCTGATCCGTATTAATTCCAGGCTCGATACGGCGCATCTTCTTCAATAAGATACGGCGCATCGACTGACCTGATGATTTTCAGTTTTAATTTTTAAGTTTTATTTTTCCTAACTACTAATGTGTTATGCAAGTTGAACCTTTCTTATCTTAGGTGTGTTTTAAAGTGTTGGTGGTATTATAGTTTTCTGAATTTTCTGTGGATACATCAAGTATGAAGCTTTAACGTTCTAATCCACAAGAAAGATGATTTTTGCTCTTACACTAATGGAGGATCATACCGAGCAAATCTCAGGGGAGTTTTTCTGTTCTAATTCTTTTTATTTTCCAGTTTTTAACCTTTTATACAAACAACGAGGACGTTGTTTAACTTAAGTGGGGGGATAGGAGAATTAGAACACTTAACACTTACTTGTCCTAAACTTTTTCAAAAATTATGCTTAAAATGTGCTTAATATATCAAACTTAAATTTTTTTTTAGCATGTTTTTGTTTAAGATCTAAGTTACATAACTGCACACATGACGTTATTTTCAAAAATTGTGATTTTTCCAAAATTCACAAATCTATGAGTGTGCCGGCGACTTGTAAACTTTAGAACTTGGCTTGTATACTATTCGAGACCACCATAATGAGTATTATTTATTTAATTGGAATGACTTGTCTAACTTGGTAAAATTCTAGGATTACACCCAAATAGCCTATTATATGTTATGTGTTATTAACTAACTACACTGGTTAGTTAACCCCCGTATAAACCCTTTTGTTACTCTCATTTTTAGAGTAAGATACCCCTAGAAAAACACTCAGAGCCATTCCTTTCGTTTCTTACACCAATGTTTAAAATGTTTCGTTACACCCTTACACCTTAGCCTACCCTGTAGATTAAAGTCCGTGGTTGGTTAATTGCTATAGGCAGAGTGTGTTTCCTTACATTACCTGTGTTCGCGTGCGTAATTCATTATATATGGTTAGGTCGGGAAATTGCATAATGCAATTGGAGTGAAAGTAAATATTGTATATTTTAGAATTTATTTTTCGTGTGTTTACTACTTTCACTATTACCATTATTTCTGAAGTTATGAAAAGTATGAAAAAATTATCCGGAAAGAAAGTTGTAGTGATGTGGTGAAATTTTACACATATATGTTGATGTCAAAAAAAAAAAAAAAAAAAAAAAAAAAAAAATTAGAAAAGATGAGAAAAGAAAAAGAAAGAAAAAAGAGTTGGATGTTTATTTTAAGCCAACGATGTAAAGTTATGTAAGTGGTTCATATGGCCACTATTTGTTGTACTATATCTATGGATTGAATGGGAATTGGCAGTTATGGGAACGCCAATTAAGGTTTATTCTTTGATTAAGATCTTGTTGAGTATAATTCGTGTCTACCTAAAGCGTGTGTTTCAAGTGTTAAAGCGTGAGTTATTCAATGATATAAGTCTTATTCATGGGATGGTTGGGATAGTGATTAACCACACTTAGGATTTTAATTTATTTGTTTTGTTTATTTTTTTATTTTACACCAATTTATATCCCAAATATTATCCATACCCTATATTATTCTTTATCCAACCGAACCTTTGATTTATTGAGATTAGGGATTTGAGCAATCTTAAGTATCGTAGTCGTGGATTCGGCTATGTATTTATGATTTTGTCGCCCTTTTTGATATATTATTATTGGTGAAGTTTGGACCTATCTTTAGCCTATTCGAGTTAAGGATTTGAGCAATTGCAAGTATCGTGTTCGTGGATTCGATCATGTATTTGTGATTTTGTCGCCTTTTCTGGAATTTGAGATCGATAGTGAAATAAGAATAATTAACCCTTAAGCCTAAAAACCCTTTTTACCGCTTTAGACTTGTTATTCCTTAGCTTTAGTGGTGGAGATGTGTATACTTGCCAAGCTTATGATAGAATATTCGTCGCGACTGGACAGTTAAACGATTAGATTTGCTTTTATCGACTTATTTTATTTTACTTCTAATTCGTTAAGTGTTTAGTTGTGTGATTACGAAATAAACGAATACATGCTTAAATATAAAAATAAATCCTAACATCTTTTAGGATACATTTTCATAAGTTTTAATCTAAGGTTTACTTGGGGACAAGTAAAGTTCAAGTGGGGGGATATTTGATGAACTCAAATAAGTACATTTTATTACTATCATTTATCCTATTAATTTGACTTGTTTTACTATATTATGTATGAGGATTGATACTTAATCGTTTACTTTTGTAATTCTCAGGTAAAAACAAGCATTTGGTGAAACTTGGCGATTTTGGACTAATAATGGAGCAAAACGTGCATAAAGTGAAGAGTCTACTGAAATGAAGAAGATCAAGACTAATCTGCTCCAGATGCGCCGCATCTCACTATCAACATGCGCCGCATCTCTATCAAGATATCACCAGATACGATCCAAGATACAAGAGGACATGCGCCGCATCTAATCATGGAGTTACGCCGCATCTTCTGGCGGTGTACGAATATTCCTGAATATTATAATCTTGGACCCCACGCGAAGTTACGTAGATACGCCGCATCTACTTAGTAGATGCGCCGCATCTTCCCTCAGACACAAACTATAAATACCCCGTAGACCAGACGAGAAAAGGGAGTTCGAAACCCTAAAACCGAAGTTCGGACAGCAGAGCAAAAGGACGAATTCAGTCAAGAGGCAGCACAAGACACACCCAAATCGAAGATACAAGAGCTGTAAGAAGGTGCTGCATGTATTTAATTCATTAAGTAGTTTTGTTTTATTGTTTTAGCAAACTTTAATTCATCAAGATTGGTGGCTTGTGTAATGTGGCAACGGAAAGATTGCACTCCCTTAAAACTGCTTTCTCATTAATTAAAGTTTATATGTTGATGTCTTTGGTTACTACTTATTAGTGCATTGATAACCTCTGTGTTTATTAGTGGCTTGCGGGCATCCGACTGCGGGACAAGATGTGGCTCCCACGGTTGTTTCTAAATTGATCACTTAGGAATAACTTTTAGACATAAGTAATCATTAAGGGTTTACTCGCCGATAAGAATAGGACCAACGAGAAAGGGTTAATTACATACACTTCATATAAAGCTATCAATAAAACAAGTGACAATCTACTTAATCATAAGGACAGCCCTCTTATTGTCTCAAGTATCTATCTGTGTACGTGTGTGCTACTTGCTGATTCGTGCCTATTTGTTTATTTTATTATTTAATTGCAAACAAAACTGTGCCAGTCTCTCAGGCTGAAACCCCCTTGCGTTAGGATATTAAAATACTGATTAGATTAACGAGATTATACGTTCCACTCTTAGTGATCGACACTCTACTTACCATTATCTTCATACTGACCGGGTACACTGCTCGTTAAGTGTGTGTGTTATTGATAAGTCGGCTAAATATAAATTTAAAACTTGAGTAGGCATTAAAACTGCTAAACCGCAACGACACATCACGCGCATCAGTCTACTCACTAGATTCCTTTCTAGTGAGATTTTTATTTTATTTTTCTAGATTCTCTTTAGTCTATCTTTTTTCTTCGTTTCTTTGTTCGTAACCATTACCATAAGATTTTCATTGACTATTCAGTTTGCCATTATGGAAAACGCGAATCCACCCCTTACACCTGGCGAAGTGGCTTTGTTGCGTAGCCAACTTGAGAATGAGATTAGTGAGCTCAGGGAGCTTAGTAGAATGATTGATATAGAGCTTGATTATGCCTTGAACAACTTTGAGACCGCCATATACTCAGATAATTACTTAGAACGTAATAATCTTACGGTTGAGGAGTTGATTGAGAAAATTGATGAAGTGGAGGTAGATCCTAGGTTGGATGATTATTTCAATGAATACCCCACTAAGGAGGAGATTACTTACTATAACAACCTAGTTGATAACCCTCGACCACCTTTTGTTAGAATTGACCCAAAGATTAAGAGGGGTGATCTCGGGAATGTGAAGATACCATGTATGATGGGATACCAATACGTTGAGCATGCTTATATTGACTGTGAATCCCCAACCAACGTGATGTCATCAGGCCTTTATAGCCAAATCATGAACACACCACTTGAGCCTAGGAAAGACCCCAAGTGCCCCGGCGGAGTTTGCAACTTCGTTGGAAGGATTAAGGATATGCATATCCTTGTTGGGAATTTTACCTTTGTCACCGACTTCATGATCTTAGAAGATTTGGCAAGTGTTGTTGACTGCCGCCTATCTCGCGTGGTGTTAGGAAAGCCGTTTATTGAAGCCTCCAATTTAAAGTATGATCGTTTAAGAGGCACGGTTCAGTTTTCTAATCACATAGATAGGATCACATATAGGATGCCTTATCGGGTAAATGAATTTCGTTTTGTGCCTCGATTTGACAAGGACAACATTGGTGCGATTGAGGACATCAATGATGAGGATAAAGAAAAAGGCATGGACTATGTTTGGAATAAGAGAAGCCTTTATTATAAAGATTGCTTGAACCTAGGACCTAAATACAAAGTTGATATGGAGGTTGTTAGGATGATTAGAGGGGCAATTGAGAAGCAAAACGGAAAAACGTAGAACCCGTGACTTTGAGTCTAGCTACAAGACTCGTTAATAAAGAAAAGCGCTTCTTGGGAGGCAACCCAAGCTTTATTTGTTTGTTTGATTTTATTTGTTTCCGTATGTATGTTTAATTTTTATTATTATTGATTCATGTTCGAAACTAAATTGTGAAAATGCTTTATTTTGTTTTTAACTTCGTCTTAACTACATATAAAGGTATTTTGCAAAAAGTTAAGTGTAAGGGAAATCTAAATCGGTTTATTAGAACAAATGAACATGAATCGTAATAATATTAAATTAACATACATATTAGTATTTGTTTGAGTCAAATGCTTGTATCGAGTCATAATGATGTTTTGCAGGAATTCCAGGAAGTAAGGTATAGGTTTTTCCAAAAATTTTCCGGAAACGTAACATGAGAATTCTGTCAGATCATTTCTGACGGCGTCAGGAGTTACAACCTGACGGCGTCAGGTTTTAATTTTCAGAAATTTTTGAAAGTTTTGTTTTCATAAAAAGTTTTTATTAAATCTATAACTTATAATCTCCAGGAATCTGCAAAATTATCATTCCACAAGCATTATATCCTTATATATAGAATTTATCCCGCCGATGTTATGCAGGTTTTCGTGTTTGTTTTCTCAGGTTTAACAGGTTATTTTGGACAAGGAGATGTATGTGGAATCAAGCTTTTGGCGATGCATTAGTCTTGGAGCTTCAACATTCTCTTGGAAGAAGATCTAACCATGTTACCTCTTTATCCACCGAACGAATCAGGGGAGTATTTGATTTCATTCTTTTACCTTATTTACTTTTACATCTTGTTATTTGAACATTGGGGACAATGTTCATCTTAAGTGTAAGGGGGGGTAAAGTACGATACTTTAGTTAGATTTACTACATGATAAGAGGCATTAGGATTAACCCATTGTTTTACACCTGTGTTTTTGTTATAATTACATTGGCTACATTGGTCAAGTAATTCTCCCACACCCTTTGCGTTGTACTCATTTTTAGTACACGATACCCCTAGTACACCCCTCAGAGCCTATCTTTTCGTTTCTACCTTTAAGCATTTTACTTAAAGGAAGAATTTGTTTACACCCCACTTAAATGTACACCCAAATCGCCTTAGCCTACCTTGTATGCACTCATTTTTAGTGCATTATTGTGACAACATTTGTTTAAACCCCAAGTTAATTATCTAATTGATTACATGGTTGCTAAGTCGAGTCATATCCTTGTACATATTGTTTTGGGACGATTGGGACTCATGGGTAAAATACTAGTGTAATGGAGTAATGGGGAAGAACAACAATATTACCCCCATATGTGCTAAATATTTTAAAAGTACTCCAAGTGTTTCGATTATCTTAATTCGAGTCATTAGAATAGCATTTGTAAAGTTATGTAAAAGTTCAAGTGTAAGGGGAATGCAACGCCCCTATGATGTATTATTTTGGATGGTAGGGCAAGAGTGAATCAAAAAAAAAAAAAAAAAAAAAAAAAAAAAAATCAAGAAAAATACAAAAAAATGAGAAAAGAAAAATAGAAAAAACATACGGACTACCATCCCGTTTCATTTTATGTTTGTCTTATGTTTTTGTTATTTTGTTTTTAGCTTAAGTCGAGTCTAGTCTTGGCTTAGCAACGCCATATTGTACATGTAATTAATCAAGATCCTTAACTCGCCACCAGTAAAATATCCCTTATCCAACAAAACCGTGTTTATCATATCCCTACACCTAACGTTATAACCCACTTAAAAGCCCTCTTTGATAGTTTATCTTAGGTGCTTACGCCTAGTGGAGGAGGTTTTCGATCCTTTCCCAAGCCTATGGTAATCTATTTGCTATGACAGGTAGTGAGAGATATTATCCGTTTTCATTTATGAGATTTATTTTGATGACACCTGAGAGATGTGAGTATCTAAACACTACTTGTGAGTTGCTAGTTTGTAATCTCCGTGCTTATTATGATTAAAGTGGAATGACTATTTGTTGTAATTACTTTTATATTAGCATTAAATGACCCCTAACTCGTATTTTGATTAGAATAAAAGCGCATTTGCTTGAGGACAAGCAAATCTCAAATGTAAGGGTATTTGATGAAGCGAAAAGTGTACCGCTTTTAGGGGTCATTTAAGCCCTAAATCGTGTTTATTTGATCAAATATTGCCCTAAATCGTTCCTTTTGTCATTTTAGGTACTTTTGAGAAGAAATCTAAAAAAGGAAGCATTTTGGACTTTTTTGGAGCATAAAAGTGAAGAAAACGACAAAGTCTCAAAATTATGCTGGAAAGTACCTTTGACGGCGTCAGGGATTGGTCCAGACGGCATCACGGCTTGGCAAAAAAGGTGGATATGAAAATTACTCATGATAAGCCAGAGAATTTCACAATGGAAAGTCTGACGGCGTCACCCTTTGAAGTGATCAAGGTCGTCACGGTTTATCCTAAAGAGGGACGGCGTCAAGCCATATTCTGACGGCGTCAAGCTTTGATAAGCCAGAGCGGATTTTGGAGGTCTAAAGAGGGACGGCGTCAAGAAGGCCATCCGGGAACCCTAGACACGGCGAGGTGACGGCGTCAAGTCCTATAACGTGACGCCGTCAGCCCTTAAACTCTATATATAGTTTTACAATTTTTTGTCATTGGTGTGCAACTTTGTGAGGAGAAACCCTAAAGATGAATTTCTGCCATTTTTAAGGGTTTTCATACCCTTGGATCTCCCATGCTTAATTAAAGATAAGTTATCATTTAATCAATCAATATGTCTATGTGTTGTTTGATTATATATTGTTCTTGTCTTTTAATTAACATGCTAGGCTAGATTTATCTTGTGTTTGCTTAGATCTAATGAAACCTAGCTATTCATTATTGTTTATTAGTGTGTTATTAGTTGTATTGGATGATTGCTCATCGATGTTAGGCTTAAGAAAACTGGCTAACTTCCTATTCGGTAACTTGCTTGAACGTCTTAAGAAACATGAACCAATGCGTACTAAGGTTTTTATGGTTGTATTTAATGCATGAGCGAATTATAGTGATCCCATGTTAGGAGCTTCCTAGCCGGCTCGACATAGGAGTGAAGTAGGAGCTTGTAGAGTTGGGGAAGTACGTACGCCACCCCACGATTGGTATTAAGGAATACACCCGTCATCCACGCAATTAATACACACTAATCAACCGGTAAAAGATAGTTAGGGAGTAAGGAAATCTAAGTAAACACATTTCTCTCCACATAAGTTTCACAACTCTTTTCATTTTCAGTTATTTTATTTTATTTGCATTCGTAGTAATTTGGGTTAGTTGACTAGCAACTAATTCCGCCCACTCCTTCAAACCCGAGATTTTACTTGCTTTCATAAAAAAATTATAAAAAATACAAAAAGAATCTTCCCTCACCCTTAGACCTATTAAAGTAGTTTTTCATACCTAACGAACACTATTCCCTGTGGAGAACGATCAATCCCCCGTACTTACCACTACACTATACTACATCGGTCAGGTACACTGCCTGGTGGGGTTGTAAACCTCTTGAGATCCCTCGAGAGGTAAAACCTGTTGTAAGGTTGCAAAACCACGCATCAATTGTAAAGTTATGTAAAAGTTCAAGTGTAAGGGGGATACAACCCCCCTACGATGTATTATTTTGGATGGTAGGGCAAGAGTGTATGCACAAAAAAAAAAAAAAAAAAAAAAAAAAGTAGAAAAAAACGTACGGACTACCATCCCGTTTCATTTTATGTTTATTTTATCTTTTTGTTATTTTTTTCATTAGCTTAAGTCGAGTCTAGTCTTGGCTTAGCAACGCCATATTGTACATGTAATTAATCAAGATCTTTAACTCGCCACCAGTAAAATATCCTTTATCCAACAAAACCGTGTTTATCATATCCCTACACCTAACGTTATAACCCGTTTAAAAGCCCTCTTTGATAGTTTATCTTAGGTGCTTACGCCTAGTGGAGGAGGTTTTTGATCCTTTCCCAAGCCTATGGTAATCTATTTGCTATGACAGGTAGTGAGAGATATTATCCATTTTCATTTATGAGATATACTTTTATGACACCTGAGAGATGTGAGTATCTAAACACTACTTGTGAGGTGCTAGTTTGTAATCTCCGTGCTTATTATGATTAAAGTGGAACTACTATTTGTTGTAATTACTTTTATATTAGCATTAAATGACCCCTAACTTGTATTTTGATTAGAATAAAAGCGCATTTGCTTGAGGACAAGCAAATCTCAAGTGTAAGGGTATTTGATGAAGCGAAAAGTGTACCGCTTTTAGGGGGTCATTTAAGCCCTAAATCGTATTTATTTGATCAAATATTACCCTAAATCGTTCATTTTGTCATTTTAGGTACTTTGGAGAATAAATCTGGAAAAGGAAGCATTTTGGACGTTTTTGGAGCATAAAAGTGAAGAAAACGACAAAGTCTCCAAAGCTGCTGGAAAAGTACACTTGACGGCGTCAAGGATTGCTCCTGACGGCGCCATGGCTTGGCAAAAGAGGTGGATATGACAAAATACACGTGACGCGCCAGAGAGTTTTACAATGGAAAATCTGACGGCGTCACCCTTTAAGGTGATCAAGGCCATCACGGTTTAAGTTAAAGAAAGACGGCGTCAAGCACTATTCTGACGGCGTCAACCCTTGATAGGCCAGAGCGGATTTTGGAGGATTAAAAAGGGACGGCGTCAGGAAGACCATCCGGGAACCCTAGCCACGGCGAGGTGACGGCGTCACCTCCTACAACGTGACGCCGTCAGCCACTAAACTCTATATATAGTTTTGCAATTTTTATTCATTGTGTGCAACTTTGTGAGGAGAAACCCTAAGACGAATTTTCTGCCATTTTTAAGGGTTTTATACCCTTGGATCTCCCATGTTTAATTAAAGATAAGTAATCATTTAATCATTCAATATGTCTATGTGTTGTTTGATTATATCCTGTTCTTGTCTTTTAATTAACATGCTAGGCTAGATTTATCTTGTGTTTGCTTAGATCTAATGAAACCTAACTATTGATTATTGGTTATTAGTGTGTTATTAATTGTATTGGATGATTGTTTATCGATGTTAGGCTTAAGAAAACTGGCTAACCTCCTATACGGTAACTTGCTTGAACGTCTTAAGAAATATGAACCAATGCGTACTAAGGTTATTATGGTTGTATTTAATGCATGAGCGAATTCTAGTGATCCCATGTTAGGAGCTTCTTAGCCGGCTCGACATAGGAGTGAAGTAGGAGCTTGTAGAGCTGGGGAAGTACGTACGCCACCCCACGATTGGTATTAAGGAATACACCCGTCATCCACACAATTAATACACACTAATCAACCGGTAAAAGATAGTTAGGGAGTAAGGAAATCTAAGTAAACACATTTCTCTCCATATAAGTTTCACAACCTTTTCATTTTCAGTTATTTTATTTTATTTGCATTTGTAGTCATTTGGGTTTGTTGACTAGCAACTAATTCCGCCCACTCTTTCAAACTCGAGATTTTACTTGCTTTTATAAAAAAATAAAAAAATACAAAAAGAATCTTCCCTCACCCTTAGACCTATTAGAGTAGTTTTTCAATCCTAACGACACTATTCCCCTAGAGAATGATCAATCCCCCGGTACTTGCCACTTCACTATACTACATCGGTCAGGTACACTGCCTGGTGGGGATTGCAAGCTTCTCGAGATCCCTCGAGAGGTAAAACCTGTTGTAAGGTCGCAAAACCACGCATCAATTTCTATGATTAGGTTGTCCTATTGAACCCAGATCTTGGGATCTCCAGTCAACTGGGTTAGGTTTTCCTTCATAGAAACTCATTCCTTCAAGGGCTTTAGTCTCATTCCTTTAGATAACTTACTAACTAACTCTCTGCTTAAGCCTTTCATAAGCGGATCCTCCATGTTATCCTTTGACTTCACATAGTGTATTGAGATAACTCCTGTTGAGAGTAGTTGTCGTATCGAATTATGTCGACGACAGATATGTCTGGACTTTCTATTATACATTATGCTATGAGCTCTGCCAATTGCCGATTGACTATCACAATGTATACTAATGGCCGTTACCGGTTTAGGCCACCTTGGTATGTCCTCTATGAATTGACGTAGCCATTCCGCCTCTTGTCCACATTTGTCTAACGCGATAAATTCTGATTCCATCGTGGACTTAGCTATAATAGTTTGCTTAGAAGACTTCCAAGATATAGCTGCCCCTCCTAGTGTAAACACGTATCCACTAGTCGATCTAGAATCCTTTATTTCAGATATCCAATTTGCATCACTATATCCTTCTATAACAGCTTGATATCTTTCATAATGCAGTCCATAATCACGACTGTATCTCAAATAATGAAGTACCCTTGTCATAACTCCCCAATGTGCATAACTTGGATTACTAGTATACCTACCTAGCCTGCTAACTGCATATGCTAAGTCAGGTCGGGTACTTGTCATTAAGTACATTAACATGCCAATAATTCTTGAATACTCTAATTGGGCAACACCTATGCCTCTATTTTTAGATAGATGCTTACTGGTGTCAATTGGAGTTCTAGCTAGGCCTGAATCCCCCGCATTGTGAGTATTAAGAATTTTGTCCACATAATGTGCTTGACTTAACACAAGTCCATTTTGAGTTCGTATGATATTTATTCCAAGGAGTACATCAGCCAAACCCATATCCTTCATGTCAAACTTTGATTTCAACATGTCTTTAGTAGATTTGATCATCTTGTCGTTACTGCCAATGATAAGCATATCATCAGCATATAAACACAAGATTACATATCCACTACTTTTGTCCTTTACATAAATACACTTGTTGCATTCATTAATTTTGAATCCACTCTCTAGCATGTCGTGGTCAAATTTTTGATGCCATTGTTTGGGAGCTTGCTTTAAGCCATATAATGACTTAACAAGCCTACAAACTTTGTTATCTTGTCCAGGAGCTATGAAACCCTCAGGTTGGTTCATGTAGATTTCTTCTTCTAAATCCCCGTTTAGAAAAGCCGTTTCCATATCTATTTGGTGAACTTCCAAATTTCTCAAAGCGGCAATAACAAGTATCATCCTGATCGAGGTTATTCGCGTAACAGGCAAATATGTATCAAAATAATCTAGACCTTATCGTTGTCTAAATCCTTTGATTACCAATCTTGCTTTGTACTTGTCAGTGGTGCCATCGGCTTTCATCTTCTTCTTGAAGATCCATTTGTAGCCTAGTGGTTTACAACCAGGTGGTAAATCCACGAGCTCCCAAGTATGATTTTGTAAAATAGAATCTATTTCACTTTTAATGGTTTTTTTCCATTGAGGCCCTTCCGAGGAAGTTACCGCTTCTCGATAAGAAGTAGGTTTATTTTCTACCATAAAAGAAACAAAATCGGGTCCAAACGATTCCTCGGTTCTTGCCATTTTGCTTCTTCTAGGTTCAACCTCTTCTTCCTCGATTTGATCTTATCTCTCATCTTGGAGATCATTATCATCTCTTTGTCTCTTATCTTCGACAACTTCGTCATCTATTCTAGGTGAACTTTCAGTTTCCTTCGTTAAACAAGGAAATATATTTTCAAAGAAAGAAGCATTCTTTGATTCCATTAGTGTACATTTTTGTATATTCGAATTCTTCGAATCATGTACAATGAAAAGATAAGCACTGCTATTCCTAGCATATCCAATGAATATACAATCCACAGATTTAGGTCCAATCTTTTGGGCCTTGGGTTTCGGTATAGCTACCTTTGCTAGACACCCCCACACTCGTAAGTATTGATATGATGGTTTTCTTCCCATCCATAGTTCATAAGGGGTCTCTTCTGTTTCCTTATGAGGTATCTTATTTAAAAGATAAGTATCCGTTAGAATGGCTTCCCCCCACATGCCCTGGCTTAAACCAGAACTTATCAATATGGCATTAGCCATTTCCTTCAAGGTACGGTTCTTCCTTTCGGCAATACCGTTTTGCGGAGGTGAGTAAGGAGCAGTGAATTCGTGTCTAATTCCATGTTTAGCACATACATTTTAGTACATACATCAGCAAATGGAGACACGTATTCACCTCCTCTATCACTTCGTACAACCTTGATTTTCTTGTTAAGTTGATTCTCAACTTCGTTTTTGTATAGAACAAACTTGTTTATAGCTTCATCTTTACTTTTTAACAAGTAAACATAGCAATACTTTGTACAATCATCAATAAACGTGATAAATTACTTATTGCCACCTTTTGTGGGCAGTGATTTCAAATCACATATGTCAGTGTGTATCATATCAAGTGGTTCGGTTTTTCGTTCAACCGATTTGAAAGATGATCTTGTAAGTTTGGCTTCAACATAAGTTTCACATTTATATTTTGAGTCAATATGGAAATTAGTTATGCAATTAAATTTAATCAAACGACGCATCAAATTAAAATTTACACGCCCAAGCCGGCCATGCCACACATTAGAAGACTCAATCAAGTAAGCAGAAGAATTCATTTTATTGATATCATTCTTAACAACCATTACATTGAGCTTAAACATACCATTCAGGGCATATCCCCTACCAACATACATTTGATTCTTAGACAGAACAAACTAATCAGACTAAAAAACAAGACGAAAACCAAACTTGTTCAACAGCCAACCAGACACAAGATTCTTGCAAATCTCTGAAACATACAAGACATTAGTCAACTTGAGCTCTTTCTCGGATGTCATCTTCAAGATTACATCTCCTTCACCCTTGATATCAGCAGTTGTAGAGTTGACCATGTACAACTTCTCTCCATTGTCAACCGCTCTGAAAGAGTGAAACATACTCTTATCAGCACACCAGGTACATTCACAGTAGTAGTCACAGGAGGGGTAGTGGTGTTAGTCATCCTGAAAATCACCAAACACAAACAGTTAAGTCAACTGTTATACAATCGGTATCTAAGAAATTCTATTCTGATTTCTTAAAAGCTTGTACCGAATCTGCTTCAAAGAAACTCTATCTTGGTTTCAATGAATCTAGATTTAAATAAACCAAATAAGAAACTAAATAAAATAGATCAGTTTAATAGAAACTCAATGTTGGTTTCAATATAAACTGATAAGAATAGATTGGTTTAAAAAAGTTTTAGATCTTTCGTTTTCTTTTGCCTTTACCTTTGACATTGGACTTTGAAGATGACGAAGCGTGCTCAACCATATTTGCCTTGGCAGAATCAGGCCTATAAGTGTTTTTCTGAGCCAGCTTGTTGTCCTCTTCAATACGAAGACGAACAACCAAGTCTTCAACACTCATCTCCTTTCGCTTATGCTTCATGTAGTTCTTAAATTCTACCTAGCTTGGAGGCAACTTTTCAATGATAGCA
The DNA here is from genome assembly GCA_021014915.2 of Artemisia tridentata subsp. tridentata. NCBI lineage: Eukaryota > Viridiplantae > Streptophyta > Magnoliopsida > Asterales > Asteraceae > Artemisia > Artemisia tridentata. The sequence continues at coordinate 73,564,986 of CP139506.1, read as the reverse complement.
GTAACTTGAAAAGTTTCACTCAAAGTCATTCCCTTAGCATGAATGTCGTGTAGCAAAACCTGCAGATCTTGAACCTGACTCATCACATTCTTTGAATTATCCATCTTGTAATCCAAAAAATGAGCTACCACGAACTTCTTTGTACCAGCATCCTCAGTTTTGTACTTGCGTTCCAATGACTCCCATAATTCTTTGGCAGTCTTGGTCTTGCAGTACACGTTGTACAAAGAGTCCACCAAACCATTCATAATATAGTTGTGACACAAAAAGTTTGAATGTTTCCATGCTTTTAAGGCTTGAACAGCCTGTTGATTAGAGGATTGACCTTCTGTAGGAGGTTCCACGTGAGGTGGATTATCTTTTAAGAACCGCGCAAGGTTCAAAGTAGTGAGATAGAAGAACATCTTCTGTTGCCACCTCTTAAAATTTTGCCCATTGAATTTCTCTGGTTTCTCAGCATGATTAGCAACCGTGTTGGTAACTGGCGCACCAGGTACATTCACAGTAGTAGTCACAGGAGGGGTAGTGGTGTTAGTCATCCTAAAAATCACCAAACACAAACAGTTAAGTCAACTGTTATACAATCGGTATCTAAGAAATTCTATCCTGATTTCTTAAAAGCTTGTACCGAATCTGCTTCAAAGAAACTCTATCTTGGTTTCAATGAATCTAGATTTAAATAAACCAAATAAGAAACTAAGTAAAATAGATCAGTTTAATAGAAACTCAATGTTGGTTTCAATATAAACTGATAAGAATAGACTGCTTTAAAAACGTTTTAGATCTGTACACCAATCTGAAAATTAAAATCCTGTTAAGAAAACTGGTTTTCCAAAGAAACTCAATCCTGGTTTCGACAGAAAACCGTTTGTATATTGAGAGGGATTCGATACACTGAAAAGGTGGTTAAACCTTGTCAACTTTGTGTATATGATATGTTGTGTAAATATGATCAAGTACGCGTAATTTACTTAATCACACTTAGAAGGTTGTGTATGTTATGGAAATGGAATTGTTATGTTTGTTAGTTAGCAATGAACACATAAAGATTATCACCAAACGATTCAATATTATTCAAGAAATAATACGAGTGATCACTATCACTAGGGTTACAAAGACCTTGAATCTTATGTTCTTACAATTTGTGTTTTTGTGTTTGTTGTATGTTCTAACTGTTATGAGTTCTTAACATTAACATGCATATCTAACTTATGTAAAACACTAGTCTAAGATCTCTTTTATAGTCCAAGAGATCTTTTACAATATTGTTAAGTCAAATCAATCTTTCAAGTTGTTGCTTGGTTATGCGTAGTCAGTGGAAGCCTTTCAAGTTATTGAAGTTGCTTTATGAAAGCACATGCACTCAACAAGTTGATTAAGAACATATCTAGATATTATTTTTTGTATAAGAGTGACTCATACAAATAATATCTTGTTCGTCCTTATCTTCTTAAGCAGCACTATGAGTCACTGATCAGCAGTACCATGAACAAAGCTAGCCGTTCCTTTGAACTTGAGTCAGCAGTTCCTTTCTTGTTATTGAACCAGCCGTACCTTTGTGTTCTAGCAGTACCTTCTTGTTCTTGAACCGTACCTTTGGTCTTGAACTAGCAGTACCAATTTGTTCTAGCAGTACCTTGACTTTGAACTAGCAGTACCTTTATCTTAGAGTATTTTCTGATACTCTAACTTCAGAATATTTAATTCCCAACAATCCTCCCCTAAACATGTGAATCATTTCAAACATGTTTTCTGAATTAAATGAGGACTTGTGAAGATCTTTCAAACACTTCATGAATCTGAACTATTCTTCTATTCTGAACTAATCTGCTTTGTTCTTCTCTGACTTTTAACAATATCAAAACATTGCTCCAATCTTGGACTAAAAGATGGTGCAATTTCCTTGGATGGAGGAATTATAAGAGGCAATGATTTCAACAAGTGAAATCATCTATCAGCATGCCTTTTCAAGTGATGAACAAATGTAGTGAATTGAAATTCAACTTTGATTGACCTAGATAGAACTTTCTCCTTCATGTCTGATCTTGTCATTTTCAACCTCCATATCATCAACTTCCTCCCTTTCCCTTTCATTGGTTATTCTTCCTTCTTTGAATTTTGTGGGTTATTATTTCCTCCCCTGAGATTGTTACCTCCCCTGAGATTGAAATAACTTTTGTTTCCTCCCCTTGTTTGGAAGATCTCACTATGTAGCATTAACTGATCTATCAATGTGAACTTGTTATCAGACAATGTTGTACATGAAGCCATCAATTCCTTAAGAGTTTAAGTTTGCTGCCCTCATCACTTCTAGGTGTGTAACCTCCTATGAGCGGTGAATCATGGGGCAATAGCACATATTCCATCATTTGATGGTTTCTGAGCCATTCTTATTCCAAAAATCTCTTTTAAGAAAAATTCTTGACTTTTAGCAGTATGCATATGATTTTAGTATAGAAAATCATACTGCTTTGCAACCATTTTGAAGGGATCAAGTGTAGTTACAGACACTTAATCAACATTTCGGTTTAAATCAACCTCTGGTTGTGTGAGAACCAATGTTTTTCAGTTATAAATAATTGCCTGTGTGCAGATAAACTCATTCAAGGAGTTTTCCTGACAGGGTTTCCAGCTCATAGCAATTGTTGCCTCTAACACAAGTGTTAGATTCACTTTTACTAGCTGTTCTTTCTATCAGATGTCCTTAGACTTGCACATTATACTTAAAAGTATAAAATGATAGAAAGTGAGTTGCATCAGTTACTATCTGATCAACTAAGTCATCAATTCAATGTGAAACATCATAACTAGGTTTCAAGAAAGCAGTTTTAAGGAGTTTAAATTCCCAAACTCAGTCCATCATAAACCTACTATGGTATGGCAGCAACCAATATTAGCAGTTTGTTGCTTCCATTTCACTTGAAATATCCTTTGTGTTCACATATTCATACCTGAAATAGTTAGTCTAAAACCAAAAGAACAATGTACAAAGTACTTGTCTTGCATTAGAATAAACATAGAGCTAACTGTATGAATTACACAATTTATATTTGTACTAGCACTTTTTGTGCTTATCAGTACCTTATGATATACTAGTAGTACCTAATAAATCCAATAGTACCAACAAAAATTTATTTACATAAACACATCATTTGAAAATTTTTCAAAGATTAAGCATTCCAATACTTGCTACCAAGTACTGAAACCTTCCAACATCAAAAGCTTTTGTAAGTAGATCTGCAAAATTATATTCTGAAGCAATTTTCATTACTTGAATTAATCTTTTCTCATTGCAATCTCTAATAAAGTGATGTCTAATTTCAATGTGTTTTATTTTAGAATGTTGCACTGGATTTCTAATAATACAAATTGTACTACTATTATCAATATGAATAACAGTGTTTAAGAAGTTGTACCCATAGTCAAGAAGTTGGTTTTGAAGCCATAGAACTTGAGCACAGCAACTTGCAGCAGCTACATATTCAGCTTCAGTTGTTGAATTAGCCACAATAGTTTGCTTCTTACACTGCCATGAGACAAGTCTACACCCAAGGAATTGACATCCTCCAGTTGTTGACTTTCTGTCCAAGCTAGCACCAGCATAATCACTATCCGAAAATGCTACCAAGTCAAAAGGAGATTCTCTAGAATACCATATACCCAACCTTGGTTGACCTTTGAGATATCTAAAAATTCTCTTGACTGCAATTAAATGAGAAACCTTTGGAGTTACTTGAAATCTTGCACAAGCACAAACAGGAAACATGATATCAGGTCTAGATGATGTAAGATACATCAAAGAGCCTATCATAGATCTGTAAGTGTGTACATCTACATTTTCTCCATCTTCATCTTTCAGAAGGTGCTTCTCAGAGTCCATTGGTGTGCTTGCTATTTTTGAATCAGCAAATTGAAATTTTCTAAGTATCTCTGCAACATATTTGTCTTGACTAATAAATATGCCTTCAGATGATTGCTTAACTTGCAAACCCAAAAAGAATGTGAGTTCTCCCATAGAACTCATCTGAAACTTATCTTTCATAAGCTTCTCAAATTCTAAACACATTTCCTTCCTTGTAGATCCAAAGATATGATGAAAAGTGTCTGATCAATCTTTCCTCTTTGAAATCCATTTTCTAATAAATAGGAAGCAAGTGTTGCATACCAAGCTCTTGGTGCCTGATGAAGGCCATATAGAGCTTTCACTACTCTGTACACTTTGTTTGGATGGTCAGGATCAATGAAGCCAGGAGGTTGTGAAACATACACCTCTTCTCCAATTGTACCATATAAAAATGCACTCTTGACATCCATTTGGTAGACTGTGAAGCCTAAAAATGAAGCATAAGCTAGAAACAGCCTAATTGCCTCAATCCTTGCTACTGGAGCATAAACCTCATCATAGTCTATCCCTTCTTCTTGTGTGTACCCTTGGGCTACTAATCTAGCCTTATTCCTAATCACTATTCCCCGTTCATCTCTTTTATTCTTAAAAACCCATCTAGTGCCAAATACCTTTGCATTGTGAGGTAAATCAACTAGTATCCAAACCTTCTGCATCTTAAACTGAAGAAGTTCCTCTTGCATAGCCTCTACCCAGCTTGTATTATCTAGGGCTTTAAGAATGTTCTTTGGTTCATCTTGTGATAGAAAACATACAAACAAACAAGAGTTTGAAAACTCATGCTGTTTTGAAGCATAAAGGGCATCAAGAATCCCTTGTTGGTCAGAAGACATCAATTGTTATCTTGTCTTCACACCGGATTGTACATCTCCAATCACATTATCTAGGGAGTGAACTCTGTGAATTCTTGTGTGTGGTGTAGAGTGAACTTCATAAGATGGTGGAAGATTACTCAAATCCACTTCATCTTCTTGGAACTCTGCATCTTTTGAGTTTGAAGGACCAGCAGTATTTTCAACTGAACTAGCCGTACCTCCAAATGTACTAACAATACCTTTATAGATACTAGCAGTACCTTGCTCTGTGTCAGCAGTACCATCAATATTTGAAATATTGAGATGTTCCTTTGTTCCATCATCCTTGTTGTCATCTTCAACATCTCCTTTAGCTTTACTAGAAGAAGATACATCATTTGTTGAAGTTGATTCCACACTTGCATTTGACCATATTGGCATTGTGCCATCATGTTGATCTTTCTCTAACTCTGCCTCATTTGTTGCTTGTGAACCTGAAAAATTATTAGTTTCTGCAACAAAAGGTATATAATTCATAGAATTTGTTAGATACTCAAGATCAAATATCCATTTTGGTCCTTGGCCTACTACATTGGATTTGTTTTCCAGAAACTCCACATGTAGTTCTTCTTGTACTTTCTCAGTTCTTAAGTTGTAAACTCTAAAAGCTTTGCTAACAAGAGAATATCCAACTAAGAAACCTTCATCTGCTTTACCATCAAATTTTCCTAAATGGTCTAAGGTATTGAGAATTGTCACATGACATCCAAAAGGTCTAAGAAATCCTATTGCAGGAGTTCTACCATTAAAGAGTTCATATGATGTCTTATTGTGAGGCTGCACAACTAAAACTCTATTTTGAACATAGCAAGCAGTGTTGATTGCCTCTGCCCAAAAGATTATAGGTAGCTTAGAATCAGCTAACATTGTTCTAGCAGCTTCAATTAGTGTTCTATTCTTTCTTTCAGCCACTCCATTCTGTTGTGGAGTTCTAGCAACACTATATTCTCTCCTAATACCTTTTTCTTTGCAGAAATCATCCATAACTCTATTTTTGAATTCTGTCCCATTATCACATCTAATGACTTTTACTTTCTTGCTTACTAGGTTTTCTATTTCTGTTATGAAAGTCTTAAGGGTGTTTGATGTCTCATCCTTAGAAAATAGAAAGAAAACCCATGTAAATCTGTTATAGTCATCAGTTATAACAAGACAATATTTCTTATGTTGCATACTCCTTACTGAAACAGGTCCAAATAAGTCCATATGAAGCATAAACAATGATTGATTGATAGAGTTAAAAATCTTGGGCTTACAAGTGGCTTTGTGTTGTTTGCCTTTTAGACAAGCAATGCATGTTTGATCATTTTCAAATCGTTTCTGAGGTAAACCTCTTACCAAACCATTTTTGACAATCTTATTTATGGTTTTGAAATTAATATGACCAAGCCTTCTATGCCATTTCATTGATTCATCCAATGTGGCCTTTGCTACAAGACAAGTTAAATCCTTTTTGGGAATAATGTTCTTCATATCAACACTATACATATTGGCCTTTCTAGGAATTCTAAGAAGCACTTGATTTTCATCAGGCATCTTAAAGTCCTTAGAGAGAACAAGACATTCAGTGTCAGTAAAGAGAACATTGTTCTTTTTGTCACACATTTGTGAAACACTAAAAAGATTATACTTTAACTCTTGTACATAGTACACATCTTCAAAATCTAAATTTCCAGTTTTGATTGTACCTTTACCAGAAATTTTTCCACGAAAACCACCTCCAAAGATAACATAGCCTCCATCTATTGATTGAAAATCTGAGAGATAAGACTTGTTGCCTGTCATGTGCCTTGAACATCCACTATCTGAGTATCCTTGATCTTCTTGCTTATCAGTTGAATGTTCCTGCACACAAATGAGAGTGTTAGTTTTCTTTTGGGACCCAAGCCATTACTGACTTGGATCTGCCTCTTGCATCAATGTAATTTAATCTTTTAAGAACAGTTGATGCAACATTGGATTTAAGAATCCAACATGTTGAGGCCTTAACAGCATTTGCTCTATTTCCCTTAGCAGCAGGTTGAGATACATGCTTAGCAGCAGAGACTGCTAGCTTTGTAGTTGAACCCTTTGGTCTCCAAATTAGTTTGTGGACCACTGCTTTTGTTTGAATGGGCCTTAGAACAGATTTAGATGCATGTTTGAAAGTTGTTTTTGCATCCTTAGCTGTTGGTTTTGGGTTAACAGTCATCAATGGTCTAACCGTACCTTTTGTTCTACCCATACCTTTTATTTGTACTGGCAGTACCTTTTTGTCTGTGCTAGCAGGACCTTTTGGTCTAGCAGTGCCACCAGACTTGTTTGAGACTGTTATGGGTTTTGTTTTCTTAGAACTAAAACTAGAGTGAAAGTGTGTTTGAGGAGTTTTCCTTTTGTATTTCACGCTATGGTTTTCATACCCAGATACCCATTGGTTGCAGAAAGCTGCAAGATGGTCAAAACTACCACATGTATAACAAGCTTTGTTGTAAAAAGCAAAGTCATTACCTATTTGGTGAGACTTGAGGTCATTCCAATTCCTTTGGTTACCTCTGGGCTTGTTTGTAGTTCTATATTGTTCACAATATCTAACTGGTTGCCTAACATGATTAACATTGTTCTTAGGCCTGGTAGTGTTGTGATTGACTATCTCAGGAACCTTTGTTCCTACTTTCTTAACCAAGACAGGTTTAGATATAACCTGATCTTCATCATCATCAATATCAGTTGTACTATCCTCAACAACTATAGCATCTCCTTTCTTAACAAAGGACACCTTGTCCTGAAAAAGTAAAGTTTTATTTAAACTTTCACTTTTCTTTTCTACATTAAGTCTATTAGCATCCTCAGTGCCATATTCCCTGTTTAGATCTTGAAACTCAGCAAGACCTGTGTGTGCTAGGTCAATACCTGGAGGTGAAGGAACACCTTTATATAGTGGAGGGACAGACTTGTATCCTACACCAGAATTAACCTTATCAGTTACTTGAGCTTCCCAAAGCTTATTGAATCCTTCTGTGGCATGAGACAAAACATCTATAGATATCTTAACATTTTCCTTACCTTCTTTGTGTTTAGCTAATGAATCATTCAGCTCAACAATACACTCATCTCTGATCCTTATGTCATTTTTTAGTATATTGATGTCATCAGTAAATTTAGATTCATTATTTTTAAAATGCAAGACTTGTTTTTCTAGAACACCTAGACCTCTTTTGTGATTAGCTAAATTAAAAAGAGCATTAAGCAGCTCTTCTCTATGAGCAGCAAATCTCTTACTAAGGTCTTCATAATCTTTAAGATTAGGACATGATTCAGTACAATTTTGAATAGGATTTACCTCTGAATCAGAAAAGGCCATTAGAGCAAATTCATTGGCCATAAGAGCAGCATTTGGTGGTGCTTCCTCTTCATTAGCCATAGAGCTCCAATCATAACCAATACCATCAATAGCCAACATAGCCTTTGGCTCTTCGACAGTAACTTCCTTTTTCCTATCTTGCTTATACTCATTAGGTTTGATCATGGGTAACTTTGCAGCAACATGTGTCTGAGCATCTTGTACATCCATTTCTGTTTCTTCTAAAAACAACTATATCAGCCTTGCTCTGATACCAACTGAGAGGGATTCGATACACTGAAAAGGTGGTTAAACCTTGTCAACTTTGTGTATATGATATGTTGTGTAAATATGATCAAGTACGCGGAATTTACTTAATCACACTTAGAAGGTTGTGTATGTTATGGAAATGGAATTGTTATGTTTGTTAGTTAGCAATGAACACATAAAGTTTATCACCAAACGATTCAATATTATTCAAGAAATAATACGAGTGATCACTATCACTAGGGTTACAAAGACCTTGAATCTTATGTTCTTACAATTTGTGTTTTTGTGTTTGTTGTATGTTCTAACTGTTATGAGTTCTTAACATTAACATGCATATATAACTTTTGTAAAACACTAGTCTAAGATCTCTTTTATAGTCCAAGAGATCTTTTACAATATTGTTAAGTCAAATCAATCTTTCAAGTTGTTGCTTGGTTATGCGTAGTCAGTGGAAGCCTTTCAAGTTGTTGAAGTTGCTTTATGAAAGCACATGCACTCAACAAGTTGATTAAGAACATATCTAGATATTATTTTTTTGTATAAGAGTGACTCATACAAATAATATCTTGTTCGTCCTTATCTTCTTAAGCAGCACTATGAGTCACTGATCAGCAGTACCATGAACAAAGCTAGCCGTTCCTTTGATCTTGAGTCAGCAGTTCCTTTCTTGTTATTGAACCAGCCGTACCTTTGTGTTCTAGCAGTACCTTCTTGTTCTTGAACCGTACCTTTGGTCTTGAACTAGCAGTACCAATTTGTTCTAGCAGTACCTTGACTTTGAACTAGCAGTACCTTTATCTTAGAGTATTTTCTGATACTCAAACTTCAGAATATTTAATTCCCAACATATATGAAATCTGTTAATTAATAATTAATCCGATTATACGAAAAGTGTATTAATTCTGTTAAACATAATCTGTTTTAAGACCGTGGGAAACGGTGTACACTTTTATTAATTAAATCAGATTACAATAAATAACAGAATGTAAATAACAGATAGAAGGGAGTAGAATCAGAAGACAGATACTATTCAACGAAAATTAAAGGAAAGCAGTAAAGGTCGATCAAGGCACGAGGCTCGTGTTTAACACGATTCTCTTAAAAGAGATTCGTCGTCTGTTTCCCAGGGTACAACTGCAAAAGCTGATGTACAGCCGGACGTGACAAACTTGCCTGAAAGATCAAGGAAAATCTTGCGTGTTTCTGATCGAAGGATAACATGATTTGAAAATCATATTGAATCTGAATTAAACTAGTACACAAAGTTTAAATCAATTCCCAAAATAGGTTTGCACAAAATCTGGAAAGAAAGGAATCGAAATCTGCAGCAAAAAGATACACACGTAGGCTAAGTTTCGGAGCTGCATTTGTGTCCGTAGGTCGCGCGGGCTCGCATGAGTTCAGAAGCTTCGAACCCATTTTGGCCCAGAAATCCTGAAATCTGCACCCCCCCTGCGCGCACGCACGTAGGTGTGGGAGTAAAACCCAACTAAAAGATTTTGATAGCAAATATCATGATTTCTATATAAACACCTTCCCACTTCCTTTTCTAGGCGATGTGGGATGTGTTCTTTTTCCCAAATTTTATGTTTCATGTGCCTCACTTTGAGACACGATATCTCATTCATACCAACTCTATTTTTGATACATTTTAGCTCGTTGCGAAGCTCTCGTCAAGGAGAACGCAAAGCTACCAAGAAATATAAATATATATAACCTATACATATATTAAATAGTGTCCAAAATTTACAAAAACTCATTTTGTAAAATCATTTTTCCAACAATCCCCCACATGAATGGAGATCGGTCGAAAATACGCGAAAGTTTCAGCGAAATTCCAATGGTTAAGTCATGCATAGGATAGGTAGGTGCAACCCATTGAACCTTCCCTTGTGAGATGCACTTAGTCTCCTAGATCTGAGTAGACGCGATGTCCTTGAACTCAGCCTCTGTTTACGTAGACGACATTACACTTCACACAAGACTCTCCCTGACATTGTCAAGTCCTCATAGTCGTGTTCGTTATGGTCATGAACACTAGCCTGGTTCTTCAAGAGCTCTTAGGAATTGCGCCCCCCACAATTCCTTTCGAAGTGACCCCACTTCTCTCTCACATAGGTGATTTCATCTTGAATCATTAAAAACATATGTTTTGTGATTTCATCTTGAATCATTATGCTTTATGATTTCATCCTGAATCATAAGAGCCATATGTTTAACCTCTCAACAAGTCACATTTGTTATAGGAATGGATTAGGAAGTTACAATATTTAGTAACTCCCCCACATTGACGTGACTTCCCCCACATTTCTATGATTAGGTTGTTCTATTGAACCTAGATCTTGGGATCTCCAGTCAACTAAGTTAGGTTTTCCTTCATAGAAACTCATTCCTTCAAGGGCTTTAGTCCCATTCCTTTAGACGACTTAATAACTAACTCTCTGCTTAATCCTTTCGTAAGCGGATCCGCGATGTTATCCTTTGACTTCACATAGTCTATTGAGATAACTCCTGTTGAGAGTAGTTGTCGTATCGAATTATGTCGACGACGGATATGTCTGGACTTTCCATTATACATTATGCTATGAGCTCTGTCAATTGCCAATTGACTATCACAATGTATACTAATGGCCGTTACCAGTTTAGGCCACCTTGGTATGTCCTCTATGAATTGACGTAACCATTCTGCCTCTTGTTCGCATTTATCTAACGCGATAAATTCTGATTCCATCGTGGACTTAGCTATAATAGTTTGCTTGGAAGACTTCCAAGATATAGCTGCCCCTCCTAGTGTAAACACGTATCCACTAGTCGATCTAGAATCCTTTATGTCAGATATCCAATTTACATCACTGTATCCTTCTATAACAACTGGATATCTTTCATAATGCAGTCCATAATCGCGATTGTATCTCAATTAATGAAGTACCCTAGTCATAACTCCCCAATGCGCATAACTTGGATTACTAGTATACCTACTTAGCCTGCTAACTGCATATTGTTGTTCCCTTAACACACTTAGAGTTAACTAAATAGTTAATCTATTATTTGTGTTAATGACTGAGATTAATGAGATTATTACTTCTAACATTTTAAGTCGTAAATTAAAAACACAGAGTATTTTCAACGTTTAAATTCTTATTAGAAATGAATCAAAGAATCTATACCCAAGTGTTTTGCGGAACAAACACTTGGGATTGAATAGACAAGGTATGGTTGTGTCTCCTATCTAAACTCAAGCTATGCTTAAGTGGTAACAATGCGACCTCACTGAGCTATCTCAGGGATACGTTACTCTTTGTAGGAGAGAAGTTGTTTTGTAAAAGTCTAAGCTTTCAATATACAAAAACACACTCAACTTCTCTCCTGTTCAGTCTATTTATACACAAGTAAACTGAGTAAAAGTAATTAAAATATTACAAGTTGTTGAGCAAGCATGTCTGACAATTACAACAGTATTTGTCATTTCCAAGAACCAATGGGATTGGGCTATAAAGTCTTTAGGAGTGGTTGGTCTGACACTCCAAGACTTTAAGCCGTCTTAGGAAGGATTTCTTCCTGACAAGATAAGATTTGATCTTATCTTAAATCCTTCCCAGATATTTCGCCTTTCTTCTCAGGTGCTTGGTTCTTCAGGACACGCTCCCAGTCATCACCCTAATTACTTCATTGTTGTTGAGGAGACTGAGGGTTCAGTGAGTTCTTGTCCAAACTCACTGAACCATCATCTTCTTCTTTGGCTTAAGTCCTATATCAGGGAGTACCGCCTTCCTGATAAGTGAATCCTTCTTTTGAATTCGCCTTAAGCATCCTGAAGATGACTCACTGAGAGACTGTTCTCTCAGTGACTTGAATTGTTCTCGGTTTAATAACACTTAGATAATTTGTTTCCAAATCTTGTTTAACGACTTTGGGTACTGACGGACCCAACAATCTCCCCCTATTTGGATATAAATTATTCGTAAGTGTTTTGATCAGTAATGAGTGAGCAAAAGACTTCTACTCATACTGAATGTACTAGAAAGTAAATAAGGACACTGATATAACAAAACATTCAACAATTTATTTATATCATTACAAAGTCCTAACATAAACTATGAACAAAGGATAGTGGTGAGGTTCAGATAGATTCATCAGGTCAACTTAATTCCAAGGGCTTCAAGCTTTGGCTTCTTTGACTGAAGTTCATGCTGATCAGGATGTTCTTGAATCTTTCTTTTCAGCTCTTGGCAGAACCTTTCATTCTCAGGGGTTTTGATTGGTAAGGCCATCATAAGGAAACCCAGCATTGTCCTTATCCCTGAAAGGTCAATATCACTCCACCTTTGGAAGGCTTGGTCACCAAACTCATCAATAAAGAACATACCTCTCTCAGGTTGTTCAATGACCATGTTTTTCTTGAAAGGAACACCTTCAGGGACAACCCTATTGCAGTTAAGGCCAGGAACCTTGATCTCAGGCTCAGTTTCAATCTTCTTTCTTTTTCTTGAAGAAGAATGAGAGGGAGCTGGTTGTGCTGATTCAGGAAGAAGAGATGGAGTGCCAAGTTCCTGAGGTGCAGCTGCCAATCTTTCGTACCTCTGACTCAAGGACTTCATCAGACTAGGGACCACAACATTAGATTTCTTTGCTATTAATGGACCCAACTCATCCAGTTCTGTGATCCCGAAGTCAGCAAGTCTGAATGGATTGTGTACCTCAAAGACTCTTTTATCAAGACTCCTGTAAACAGTGACAATGGCAGGAGTGGTGTTTCGGTGGATCTTAATATCAGTGATTGGTTCTGGTCTCAACCTGTTCGTCATATACCACTGATACTTTTTAATTTCGCCCTGCCTGATCTCTTCAGCCCTTTTATTCCTTTCCTCCCTTTTCTTCCTGAGAGTGATCATCTCCTCAGTCTGAGCTTTTACAAAAGTCGTACCACCCTCTCTTCCTGAAAGATCCTTAGCCTCAAGACCAATCTTCTCAGCCTCTTCATGAACAACCTTAATAATAGCAGGCTTGCTCACCTTTTGCTCCTCTTCTAACTTCTTCTTTGCTTCCTCCTCCTCCAGGTAAGCACTGAGTTCATTACTTGTGAAGTGATAAATAACTCCATCGATTTCATAAGGGATCCTGAGTGGTGATTCAGGATCCTTTGTCACGGTGATTGGTGTTGGTTGAGGCTTAGGATCAGTAACTATTTCTTTGCCTTCTCGATGGAATGAAGAAGCTTCGGGAATCTCCTCCTCAATGTAAGAAGGAGGTTGCTGGCTTGAGGAAGCTTCAGGAACTCCAGTGTTTCTCTCCCCCTCAACTGTTGCTGGAGCTGCGGTGAGAGCAAGAGTTGGTGCCACTGGAGCAGCAGGACCCTTAAATGCCTGATAAATTTCAATCATCATTGACTTGATATCTGAAGTATCCTGCTGAAGGATGGAGACCTTAGCCTCAAGAGATGCCTGAGATCCCTCGATGCTTGACATTCTTGACCCAAGAGACCAGGCCAATGAGCTTGAAGACTTAGCCAGAGTAGCCAAGTTGCTTTCCATGGGAGCTAAGGATGCCTGAATGGATGCCACTGAAGAGCTGTGGTCCTGAAGATTTAAAGACTTCAGTATGCTGAGAAGCTCACTGAACTGAGCAGCATGTGCCTGATAAGTTTCAGAAGCCTATAGAATTTTCTTTGTAAGTGCAGGATCATCTTTCACTGATTCATGAATTGTTGCAACACTTTGAGTAATGCCTGATAGAGTTGTGTTGAAGCTTTGGAGTTTGGTGTCAATGGCTGTCAGGGATGCATTGATATCTGACTCCTGTTCATTCACACATTCGGTATAAGTTTCAACTGATGCTCTCAGGTCTGCATAGTTAACAGCTGCTTCAGTGTAATGATCTTCCATAGTTTCAGTAAGACCAGTGTAAAGAGCTCTATTGGTCTTGAGCAGGAACTTGACCAACTTTCTTTCAGTGAGAGGAATGGAGTGATCATACTTCTGAAGGATGTCAGCAGTATCAGACGAATCAGGAGTTTGAGAGCCTGACTCTTCATTTGGGTGTGGAGATGACTGATGTGATTGTTTAGGTTGTTCATCAGTTTCCATATCCTCACCTGCTTCAAAAATTTCCTCCTCACTCTCCTCTTTAAGCTCATCATCAGACTCAAGAAGAGCCTGAATGTCCCCCATGGACTCAAAACCCAATAGCTCAACCGGCTCCTCTTCATAAGAAGACTCGCCTTTGTTTTGGCCAGGTCCTGACACCGTTGTCATAATAACTGAGTGGGTTTGCTCAGCCTGACTAGCCATAATAACTGGGGTGATACCAGCCTGGCTTTTGGTGGCAGTTCCTGAGAGAATAGATCTGCCTGAGGGGTGGTTCCATATCAGCGGGTTGTTTCTTTCCCTCTGAGTCTTTGTCCCCCTTAGCGCCTTCAACCACTGATGCGTGTTTTCCAGTAGTATCTCTAGGCACTGATTGTGATTGTTGGTGGGCCCCCTTCTCTGTAGGGTTGATCTGCCCTTTAGAGGATTTAGGGCCCTTTCCTCCCTGAGATCCTGAGGGTGATGGCTTAGGAACGTTAACGGGATGTGAATGTTTGTGGATCCCCTTCTCAGTAAGGTAGTGTTACCTTACCGAGGATTTAGAACCCTTTCCTCCCTTGGAAACTGATTGTTTTTGGACAGTTCCTTCATCAGGATGTGAGATGGTTAGTGTTCCTAACCCCTCAGACTTGTGTTTGTCCGAGGGGACTTGCGGAGAGGGTTCGCCCAAGGATACTGAGGATGATTGATCAGTGCCCTTCGATGATCTTTGTTTTATGGTCAGGGGGTCTTAGTAACAGGTGTCTCAGAAGTCTGGGCCACAACTTTCAAGGTGCCTGGAGCAGCAGTCTCAGTGGCGAGAGGTTTAGGTCTAACCCCCTTACTGGACTGTCCCCCATTCTTTGTCTTTGATGCGTGCGATGTGTCGTTGCGGTTTAGCAGTTTTAATGCCTACTCAAGTTTTAAATTTATATTTAGCCGACTTATCAATAACACACACACTTAACGAGCAGTGTACCCGGTCAGTATGAATATAATGGTAAGTAGAGTGTCGATCACTAAGAGTGGAACGTATTATCTAGTTATTCTAATCAGTATTTTAATATATTAAGTTAGCTATACAATCTAATCTAACGCAAGGGGGTTCAGCCTGAGAGACTGGCACGATTTGGTTGCAATTAAATAATAAACTAAACCAATAGGCACGAATCAGCAAGTAGCACACACGTACACAGATAAATACTCGAGACAATAAGAGGGCTGTCCTTATGATAAGTAGTTTGTCACTTGTTTTATTGCTAGTGTTATATGAAGTGTATAGTTCGATGCAACGCACCGAGATTAAGTCCTTTCTCGTTGGTTCTAATCTTATCGGCGAGTAAACCCTTAATGATTACTTATGACTATCCCGTTTATCTTTCTCCTACTTTTCTACAGACCATAGAATACATAGGCATCTAATAAACAGGCGAGGGCAGAGGCATGGCGACCCGATCAACGCTCAGCTAGACACAGAGGTTATCAATGCACTAATAAAAGTCACCAATGACATCAACATATAAACTTTAATTGATGAGAAAGCAGTTTTAAGGGAGTGCAACCTTTCCGTTGTCACATTACACAAGCCACCAATCTTGATGAATTAAAGTTTACTAACACAATAAAACAAAACTACTTAATGAATTAAACACATGCAGCACCTTCTTACAGCTCTTGTATCTTTGATTTGGGTGTGTCTTGTGCTGCTGCCTTGACTGAATTCGTCCTAGGTTTCTGGTCTTCGGTCTTCGGTTATAATATATGTCGTACGAAATTCGTCTGGTCTTGGGGTATTTATAGTTTCTGTCTGAGGGTGAGATGCGGCGCATCTAGTAAGTAGATGCGGCGCATGTACTTAACTTCGCGTGGGGTCCAAGATTATAATATTCAGGAATATTCGTACACCGCCAGTAGATGCGGCGTATCTTCATCTTTGGATGCGGCGCATGTCCTCTTGTATCTTGGATCGTATCTGGTGAGATCTTGATAGTGATGCGGCGCATGTAATGAGTGAGATGCGGCGCATCTGGAGCAGATTTGACTTGATCTTGTCCATTTCAGTAGACTCTTCACTTTATGCATGTTTTGCTCCATAATTAGTCCAAAATCGCCAAGTTTCACCAAATGCTTGTTTTCAACTGAGAATTACAAAAGTAAACGATTAAGTATCAATCCTCATACATAATATAGTAAAACAAGTCAAATTAATAGGATAAATGATAGTAATAAAATGTACTTATTTGAGTTCATCAAATATCCCCCCACTTGAACTTTACTTGTCCCCAAGTAAACCTTAGATTAAAACTTATGAAAATGTATCCTAAAGATGTTAGGATTTATTTTTTATATTTAAGCATGTATTCGTCTTTTGTCATAATCACACAACTAAACACTTAACGAATTAGAAGTAAAATAAAATAATCTGATAAAAGCAAATCTAATCGTTTAACTGTCCAGTCGCGACGAATATTCTATCATAAGCTTGGCAAGTATACACATCTCCACCACTAAAGCTAAGGAATAACAAGTCTAAAGCGGTAAAAAGGGTTTTTAGGCTTAAGGGTTAATTATTCTTAATCTCTATCGATCTCAAATTCCAGAAAAGGCGACAAAATCACAAATACATGATCGAATCCACGAACACGATACTTGCAATTGCTCAAATCCTTAACTCGAATAGGCTAAAGATAGGTCCAAACTTCACCAATAATAATATATCAAAAAGGGCGACAAAATCATAAATACATAGCCGAATCCACGACTACGATACTTAAGATTGCTCAAATCCCTAATCTCAATAAATCAAAGGTTTGGTTGGATAAAGAATAATACAGGGCATGGATAATATTTGGGATATAAATTGGTGTAAAAATAAAAAAAATAAATAAAACAAATAAATTAAAATCCTAAGTGTGGTTAATCACTATCCCAACCATCCCATGAATAAGACTCATATCATTGAATAACTCACGCTTTAACACTTGAAACACACGCTTTAGGTAGACACGAATTATACTCAACAAGATCTTAATCAAAGAATAAACCTAAGTTGACGTTCCCATAACTGCCAACTCCCATATCAATCCATAAATATATAGTACAACAACTAGTGGTGATATCGACCACTTACATAACTTTACATCGTTGGTTAAATCAAACATCCAACTTTTTCTTTTTCTTTTTCTTTTCTCATATTTCGATTTTTTTTTTTTTTTTTTTTTTTTTTTTTTTTTTTTTTTTTACAAAGATGTGTAAAATTTCACCACATCAATATAATGATAATTCTGGATAATTTTTCCATACTTTTCATACTTCAGAAATAATGGTAATAGTGAAAGCAGTAAACACACGAAAAATAAACTCAAAGATATACAATATTTACTTTCACTCCAATTGCATTGTGCAATTTCCCGACCTAACCATAGATAATGAATTACGCACGCGAACACAGGTAATGTAAGGAAACTCACTTTGCCTATAGCAATTAACCAACCACGGACTTTAATCTACAGGGTAGGTTAAGGTGTAAGGGTGTAACGAAACATTTTAAACATAGGTGTAAGAAACGAAAGGAATGGCTCTGAGGGTTTTTCTAGGGGTATCTTACTCTAAAAATGAGAGTAACAAAGGGGTTTATACGGGGGTTAACTAACCAGTGTAGTTAGCTAATAACACAAAACATATAAAGGCTTTTTGGGTGTAATCCTAGAAATTTACCAATTTAGACAAGTCATTCCAATTATATAAATAATACTTATTATGGTGGTCTCGAATAGTATACAAGCCAAGTTCTAAAGTTTACAAGTCACCGGCACACTCATATATTTGTGAATTTTGAAAAATCACAATTTTTGAAAATAACGTCTTGTGTGCAGCTATGCAACTTAGACTTTAAACAAAAACATGCTAAAAATTTTAAATTTTGATATATTAAGCACATTTTAAGCATATTTTGAAAAGTTTAAGGACAAGTAAGTGTTAAGTGTTCTAATTCTCCAATCCCCCCACTTAAGTTAAACAACGTCCTCGTTGTTTGTAATAAAGGTTTAAAACTGGAAAAATAAAAGAATTAGAACAGAAAAACTCCCCTGAGATTTGCTCGGTATGATCCTCCATTAGTATTAGAGCAAAAATCATCTTCCTTGTGGATTAGAACGTTTAAGCTTCATATTCGATGTTTTCACAGGAAATGCAGGAATCTATAATACCACCAAGGCTTCAAAACACACCTAAGGTAAGAAAGGTTCAACTTGCATAACACATTAGTAGTTAGGTAAAAATAAAACATAAAAATTAAAAATGAAAATCATCAGGTCAGTCGATGCGCCGTATCTTATGGAAAAAGATACGCCGTATCGTGCCTGGAATAAATACGGATCAGAATAGAAGATGCGCCGTATCCTTAACCAGGGATGCGCCGCATTAAAATAAACTGATAAAAAGTTTTAAAGTCGAAAATAGAAAATGCAGAAAAATAAAGATATGACCATTGCAGGAGATGCGTCGCATCTCAGAATTGAGATGCGCCGTATCCTCAGCGGCCTGACTATAAAATAAAACTAAATAAAGGATAGGATGCGTCGCATCTGTTCCCCAGATACGGCGCATGTGTTTACCAGACAGACTGCTAGCAGCCTGTTGCAAAAATGGCTCATTCCATGGTTCATCTCTCACGTCCTCTCATACTCTCATGCTGAACTTAATGCCAGTCTTTGTCAAGCACATCAAGAAATATAAACTGAAACATCGAATACATAAATGAGAATATAGATTAGTACAATCCAAAAAGAATAATAATAATGTGCATGGAATAATGTCAATAAACACGTGGAATCGAGAGATCAAGGGTCAGACTGGTCGTCTGGGTGGGCCCCTGAAGTGCTGGCATCGTCAGTCCTAGGCCGGACTCTGCGAGCGTATGTACGTGTCACTCCCGCAACATGAGTACCATCAGGACGGGTGTGGGTAATACCCTGATGCTCCAGCAGTCTGCTCACACTCGTAACCACCCACTCAACAATGCCTCTCAAGGCTCTAAGCTCTCCCTCGACTGCGTCAACTCTCTGACCCATCGTGCGTACAGGGACTGGTGGGGGTACTGGTGCCTGCGGCTCCTCCTGATGGGCTGGAGCAGCAG
This sequence comes from Artemisia tridentata subsp. tridentata, assembly GCA_021014915.2. NCBI lineage: Eukaryota > Viridiplantae > Streptophyta > Magnoliopsida > Asterales > Asteraceae > Artemisia > Artemisia tridentata. The sequence goes on along the minus strand of CP139506.1, from coordinate 73,545,440 downwards.
CCGGAGGTCCCTGAGGGCCTCCCTGCTCCGCCTCTGGTCCTGCAGCTCTGGCGGGCCCTAATGCAACCCAAACGTACTCTCCCATGGCCAACTGGCATATCCCAAGCCTAACCAAGTAATCCCTGTCAATAACTGGGAGACTAGTCACCACAACCTCCAGCCCCGCTGGAATCTCCGCTCCAATCACTCCAAAATGGCGGGCCAGCCGAGAAACAAAATGCCCGCCAGTCATCTGGCTCCTCCGATCTCTCCCCGCAGCTGATCGGTGGAGGTAGTGTGCCAAAAAGTGGGGGATGTTCACCGACAACCCCTCATCCATGCTCCTAAGGAGGAAGAGGTCCAGAGTGGTCACCTTCTCAGGTGACTGACCCCTCCCAGCAATAGTAAGTGCAATCAGCCTGTGGCACAGCCTCCTCATCGGCTCCCTGATCAAAGTGTATGAGGGGGTGGAAGTAGTGATATCACCCCCCGAAGAAATCCTGTCCCAATAATCACTAAATAATCCTCTGTCAGGGACCGCTCGCAAACTATCATCCCAGTATCTGTCAAACCCATCTGACTCAAGCTCCTCAGCAGTATGTAAACCCATGGCCAGGATAAACTCCCTCATCGACATCTGCCTGTGCACTCCCCCCAACCTAAAAACCAAAGTGTCGGCAGTATCCAACTCCATATCAGTCTCCCTATAATGGACAGTACTGAAGAACTCCAACATAAGCTCCCTGATAAGAGGCTCATCGATCCTGAACAGTCTCTCCCAAGCACTAGACCTGAACACCACCTCCTCATCATCTCCAGCAACAACATCTCCATCCTATGCTGTAAACTCTCAGCAGCATGTCCTGCCCCAATCAATCCTACGTCAGCGAAATCCAAAACCTGTACCCTGAATATCCTCCTAAAGTAAATCGACTCAAGTCTCCGTAAGTAATCCTCCAAAGTGCCAGGGGTTAGACCCATATCCTCGAATCGTAACCACTGGTGTCTCTGTGCAGCTTCAGGTAGTGCCATCTGAAATAAATTTTCAAAGTTAGTAAACAGTCTGCAAGATAGGTAGATACGGCGCATCTGATTTAATCAGTGCGGCGTATCTGCATAAAATATAAGAGATGCGGAGCAAGAGGTTAGATACGGCGTATGTAGATGCGTCGTATCTAGATTAAGCAATACGGCGTATCTAGAATTTTATTAATTTGGAAAAGGTCGTTACGCCGCATCTATTAACCTAGATGCGCCGCATCTAGAAGCATATCAGTATAAATAAAGGGGATCAGGCAGACTATTCAAGAATCCGTATCCGTGACGTAAACTAACACTAAATATCACACTATCATATAATCCTTATATCAGTTCTAATAGCTCAATATACCACTACTAATCCATTTCCCACCAAATATTCAAAATCGAATTATAAACCCCAAATTTTCGTTCAAATCAAACTAGGCCAGAAATTCGATTATTTACGCAAGTTAAATACGGGGGAAATCGTCTAATACAAACTCTAATCACATCTCTATATCATTTAAGCACAAATCAATTTAATCACATAAACCCTAATTTTCATATTAAACAAGATTAAATTGAAATTGAGTAATTACCTTAATTTGATGATTAGGAGAAAGATTATAGATCAGATTAAAGGTGGGTTTAAGAAAAGTGATCGGAATCAGAGTATAATATCAGTGTGTGAAAGTTCTTAACTGTGTGTGTTTATGCGGTAAGAATTTTAGATCCGGCGCATTCCCGTCGTATATATAAGGCAAAACGATGCGCCGTATTGGAAATTGGGATGCGCCGTATCTATTTAATTTCGTTGACTAGTCAATGGGCCCTAGATGGTCAGAGATACGGCGCTTTGGATATTTAGATCCGCCGTATCGCTATGTTAGTAAACGAAATTTAAATAAGGAACGTACCTTGGCCTCCGCAACACGATTCTATATACACCAAATTGGGGTAAAACGGTTACACCATACGATATAAATGAATTCAAAATAAGAGCAATAGGTATAACGTTTTATTAACAATTGTAATCTTATAGTTCAGAGGATAAGAATTTATTCCGAGGTTAGGAACAAATATCGTTTTTAAACATACAAAATTATGATCACAATTTGAATCAGATGTATAATATGGATAATAAAATTGAGATTATAATGTAGAGAACTTCCCTTTGGGCTGGTTGAATTATCGTTGAGGTTACCTGGAGTTCTATTTCAAGAATTTAAGACGTTTAATGTTACCAGTATTGAGTTATCCTCCACTCACGTCGTCTTGTGTATGATTAGTCCAGCTGGCTTTTCTCAGTTTTGTTCAGAACGTAATCTTTCATGGTGATGCTTGAGTCATCCTTTTATCCTGAGAATAAACAACTTGCACACGAGAGTAGCGGTCCGATCAAAGTAAATATCAAAAATCAAATATATTTATCAAATTATATTCGTCGTATTAACAAAGGTTAATGCGCCGTATTTTCGTTACGTTTCAAAATATAAGATTTTTGATTCAGAAGATGCGCCGTATCGATAAAAATCGATGCGCCGTATCTGTTTAATAATTCGCAAACTGTTTTTAATTAAAATAATAGATACGCCGTATCTGCTAAAGCAGATGCGTCGTATCGCGTTAACGTTTAGAAATTTTTTTTTTATTAAAAACAGATACGCCGTATCTTGGGGAAAAGATGCGTCGTATCACTTTATCGCTTAGAAAAATTTTCTTATTAAAAACAGATACGCCGTATCTTGGAGAAAAGATGCGTCGTATCGAATTAATTAAACGCGTTGTATTTTATAAAAATTGAACGCAATACGCCGTATCTGGGAAATCAGATGCGCCGTATCGTTCGATTTATCTCAGTACAACGATAGCAGAACACACAAAATACGAAAAATAAAACAAATAAAAACACACGAAAATAAACACAAATAAAAGCAAACAAATAACACACAAAAACAGAAAATATGCAAAATAATACAATGAATGCAAATTAATCTAATACACAACAAAATTAGCGGTTAGTAAAAAAAAATTAAAACCTAATTAAAATACTAATCAAATTAACAGATAATAACAATTCACTCCCCGGCAGCGGCGCCAAAAACTTGATGCGTGCGATGTGTCGTTGCGGTTTAGCAGTTTTAATGCCTACTCAAGTTTTAAATTTATATTTAGCCGACTTATCAATAACACACACACTTAACGAGCAGTGTACCCGGTCAGTATGAATATAATGGTAAGTAGAGTGTCGATCACTAAGAGTGGAACGTATTATCTAGTTATTCTAATCAGTATTTTAATATATTAAGTTAGCTATACAATCTAATCTAACGCAAGGGGGTTCAGCCTGAGAGACTGGCACGATTTGGTTGCAATTAAATAATAAACTAAACCAATAGGCACGAATCAGCAAGTAGCACACACGTACACAGATAAATACTCGAGACAATAAGAGGGCTGTCCTTAAGATAAGTAGTTTGTCACTTGTTATATTGCTAGTGTTATATGAAGTGTATAGTTCGATGCAACGCACCGAGATTAAGTCCTTTCTCGTTGGTTCTAATCTTATCGGTGAGTAAACCCTTAATGATTACTTATGACTATCCCGTTTATCTTTCTCCTACTTTTCTACAGACCATAGAATACATAGGCATCTAATAAACAGGCGAGGGCAGAGGCATGGCGACCCGATCAACGCTCAGCTAGCCACAGAGGTTATCAATGCACTAATAAAAGTCACCAATGACATCAACATATAAACTTTAATTAATGAGAAAGCAGTTTTAAGGGAGTGCAACCTTTCCGTTGTCACGTTACACAAGCCACCAATCTTGATGAATTAAAGTTTACTAACACAATAAAAAAAAAACTACTTAATGAATTAAACATATGCAGCACCTTCTTACAGCTCTTGTATCTTTGATTTGGGTGTGTCTTGTGCTGCTACCTTGACTGAATTCGTGCTAGGTTTCTGGTCTTCGGTCTTCGGTTAATATATGTAGTACGAAATTCGTCTGGTCTTGGGGTATTTATAGTTTCTGTCTGAGGGTGAGATGCGGCGCATCTTGTAAGTAGATGCGGCGCATGTACTTAACTTCGCGTGGGGTCCAAGATTATAATATTCAGGAATATTCGTACATCGCCAGTAGATGCGGCGTATCTTCATCTTTGGATGCGGCGCATGTCCTCTTGTATCTTGGATCGTATCTGGTGAGATCTTGATAGTGATGCGGCGCATGTAATGAGTGAGATGCGGCGCATCTGGAGCAGATTTGACTTGATCTTGTCCATTTCAGTAGACTCTTCACTTTATGCATGTTTTGCTCCATAATTAGTCCAAAATCGCCAAGTTTCACCAAATGCTTGTTTTCAACTGAGAATTACAAAAGTAAACGATTAAGTATCAATCCTGATACATAATATAGTAAAACAAGTCAAATTAATAGGATAAATGATAGTAATAAAATGTACTTATTTGAGTTCATCAGTCTTCTTCACCTTTTTGATTGGTGAAGGAACTGGTGAGACAGCGTCATTACCCAGGATGACTGATTGCATGTAATCAGTCAGGGCAATATGTGTAACCTCACTGATGCCACTAGTGAAGTTTGACTTGTGTAGGATGTCAGGCATTACACCTTCTACATTAGGCCTCACGTAGTCAGAACCGAGTAGGTCCTGAAGCACACAGGAAACAAATCTAGGGTAGGACATATGCCTTTGCCTATGTTTTCCTGAGAGCTTGGCAACAAGGTCTCGAAAGATTATTCCTCCGATGTCAACCTTTGTACCCTCAAGGAGACTGAACATCATCAATTGTTGTGATGAGTTCAATTGTTCCGTTGAGGATTTGTTTCCACCCATGACCTGAATGGTAAATGTCATCAGGATCCTCCAGATTGGATGGAACCATGTTTTGACCACTGGAGCCTTCTCCAATAAGCCTTCAGCAGACGTTGTAGGACGTTTGGGGTCGTTGGGTGCTAGAAAGATCAGTTCATTCTTTATTTCCTGATCAGTGAGGTTGGGTTCAAACACTTCAACAAAGTCAAGGCCTGTGGCTTTGATGAAGGTTGAGTAGTCAAAGGAGAGGGTTCTGCTCCCATTCATCACCGTAAAGGTGATGATTGACTCTTTGGTGTCTTTGGGGCTGGTAGCCACAGCCGTGCACCAAAATTCCCTCAAATAGTCATGATAAATGACTGAGGGGGTGTGAGTGAAAGCCTTTGCAAGAAAACAATTACGAAGGTATTTCATAACGTTCTTGTAGGCTGGGTAAAGTTGTGGATAAGAAAAATTTCCTACCACATTGTTCTTGGTGAGGTCGACACCCTCTAATGTGAAATCCACATTTGGGGCGTATTTTACAGCTTTAGAAGAAGCCATTTTGTGGGTAAGTCTGGGTTTGACTAAAGTTTTAGGGTTTCTAAGGCTTAAGAATACACACACAATTTGTTTTTTTTTTTTTTTTTTTTTTTTTTTGAGAATTGAAAAATGGCAGAGTTTTGCTTAAGATTCCCAAAAAAAAAAAAAAAAAAAAAAAAAAAAAACATGTGTGTTTTTTCTTTTGGTTGGGGTATTTATAGGGAAGTGGAGAAGGGGTGTTCTTATTTAATTCAAAAATAATTTTGGAAATTATTTTGAATAAAACGTTTGAGATCCGCATTAAATGCCACCACTCCACTTTTCCTCGTTTTTCACAACTGTCAGGGTGAACAGTTGAGCAGTTTCTGCAAAAGTGGAAGCTTGCAGAGTTCATCATCACACAGTGTTTTGTGTGAGAGAGGGCATTGAATGCCAAGTTGGGAAGTGGGGGCCCATAGGTGTATGCCAGAAAGGCAAGTGGACAAATATTCTTATATTAAATAAGAAGATCAGTTACCAACCTAGGACATTTACTAACTAATTACTTAGAGCATTTAAGTTAGCATTCAATGTCACTTATAAGGGCCCTGAATGAGTTTTCATTCAGTGAGGGTATCAGGGACTTGGGTTTAGTCACTGATGGTTAAGAGGATCAGGGACTTGGGTTTAGTTCCTGACGCCAGGGATTTCAGAAACTTGGGTTTAGTTCCTAAGATTTATGGTTTCAGTGATCTTTAACACTGATAGAACACATTGACTCAGGGGCCTGAGTTCTCAATATCCAACATTCCTAGTTCAGCCTTCAGTCTGGTGAAATTAGGTTCATCCAGGGGCTTAGTGAATATATCAGCTAGCTGATATTCAGTAGGAATGAAGTGTAATTCTATGTCACCATTCATGACATGGTCCCTGATGAAGTGATATCTGATATCAATGTGTTTTGTTCTTTGATGAAGAACAGGGTTGTTTGATATGGCAATTGCACTTGTGTTATCACAAAATATGGGAACCATCTTGTAATGGATTCCATAGTCACTGAGTTGACTTTTCATCCAGAGTACATTTGCACAACAACTTGCTGCTGCAACATATTCAGCTTCAGCTGAGGACAAGGCAACTGATTGTTGCTTCTTAGCACTCCAACAGACTAGTTTACCACCAAGAATTTGGCAGGAGCCTGAGGTGCTTTTTCTGTCCATGTTGCATCTAACATAGTCAGAGTCTGAGTATCCTTTAAGATCAAGGCCTGAGCACTTTGGATAGTATAATCCAAGGTTTGGAGTGCCTTTCAGGTACCTGAATATCCTTTTCACAGCAGTGATGTGAGATTCTCTTGGGTCAGATTGATATCTGGCACATAGACATACTGAGAATTGGATATCAGGCCTTGATGCAAGTAGATACATCAGTGATCCTATCATTCCTTTAAAGAGAGTTTGATTAACTGGTTTACCAGTGAGATCAGGACCAAGGTTGTTTGGGGGTACCATGGGAGTTGTGACTGAGGCACAGTCACTGAGATCATATTTTTTAAGTAGATTCTTTACATACTTCTCTTGACTGATGGTGGTTCCTTTATCAGTCTGCTTGATCTGTAGACCAAGGAAGTAGGTCAGTTCTCCCATCATGCTCATTTCAAATTGCTTTGCCATTAGATTTTCAAATTGTTTGCAAAGTTTGAAACTTGTTGAGCCAAAGATGATGTCATCAACATACACTTGTACTAGTATGACATCATTATTTGTCTTATAGATAAACAAGGTGTTGTCTATCTTGCCTCTGACAAATTTGTTCAGGATTAGGAAGGCTGAGAGAGTCTCATACCATGCCCTGGGAGCTTGTTTTAGTCCATAAAGGGCTTTATTAAGCTTACAAACATGATCAGGAGACTCATGGCTTTCAAATCCAGGAGGTTGCTGAACATAAACTTCTTCTTTCAGTGAACCATTTAAGAATGCACTTTTAACATTCATTTGGTACACCTTGAAGTTCATGTATGTAGCAAATGCAAGGAAGATCCTGATGGCTTCCATCCTTGCTACTGGTGCAAATGTTTCTTCATAGTCAATGCCTTCTTGTTGATTATAGCCTTTAGCTACAAGTCTGGCTTTGTTTTTAATGACTATGCTATTTTCATCAGTTTGGTTTTTGAATACCCATTTCATGCCAATGACTGAGACCTTCTCAGGACATTTGACCAAGGTCATTACCTTGTTTCTGTCAAATTGTTCTAGTTCATCATGCATGGCCTGAACCCAACTTGGATGTGTAAGTGCTTCTTTAATGCTTTTGGGTTCAATTGTGGAAAGAAAGTCCACAAATAGGCTTTCATTGGCAGAGGCTGCTTTTAGACTAGCATCCATGCTTCTTGTAAGCATGCCTTCAGTAGGCTCACCAATGATATTGACAAGTTCTATGTCCTGAGACCTGGTCCAACTGTCCTGAGGTCTTGGGAGTGGATTAGAACTTGTAGTGGCCTGATGGGTATGATCAGGATCAGACACCTGATTTTCATTATCTTGGGTGTCTGAGTAGGTTGATTCATCACTGAGAATGTTTGGTTCCTAAGTATTTTGTTCAGACTGAATGATTTCATCAGTGCTTGTATGTGCCTAAACAAACTCAGTGATGTTTGGGTTGGGAAGGTTGTGTGGGATAATGTGATAGGAGATGTCAGCATTATTTTGATACTGAGTGGGAGGATTATTATCAGGAAGATATTCATCAGGAGGGTATCTTGATGAAATATCTATTCCAATTTCTCCCACTAATGCAGTTGAGAACCTGATTGTATCAGTGCTCTCATCAAAGGTAACATGAAATGTTTCCTCAGTCTGCTGTCTCCTAGTGTTGAACACCCTGAAGGCCTTTGAGACAAGTGAGTATCCCAGGAAGTATCCATCATCTGATTTTGCATCAAATTTCCCTAGGTGATTGATGAACTCAAATAAGTACATTTTATTACCATCATTTATCATATTTATTTGACTTGTTTTATTATATTATCTGTGAGAATTGATACGTTAATGTTTACTTTTGTAATTCTCAGGTAAAAACAAGCATTTGGTGAAACTTGGCGATTTTGGACTAATTATGGAGCAAAACAAGCATGAAGTTAAGAGTCTACTGAAATGTACAAGATCAAGACTATTCTGCTCCAGATACGCCGCATCTTGCTTATTACATACGGCGCATCACTATCGAGATTTCACAAGATACGATCCAAGACAGCAAGGACATGCGCCGCATCTAAGAATGAAGTTACGCCGCATCTTCTGGCGGTGTACGAATATTCCTGAATATATTAATCTTGGACCCCACGCGAAGTTAAGTCAATGCGCCGCATCTTACCCTCAGACAGAAACTATAAATACCCCAAGACCAGACGAAATTCGAGGTTCGACATTTAGCTAAGTACGAGAAGACAGAAACCCTAGGACGAATTCAGTCGAAGTAGCAGCACAAGACACACCTTGAACGAAGATACAAGAGCTGTAAGAAGGTCCTGCATGTATTTAATTCATTAAGTAGTTTTGTTTTATTGTGTTAGTAAACTTTAATTCATCAGGATTGATGGGCTTGTGTAATGTGACAACGGAAAGATTGCACTCCTCTTAATATTGCTTTCCCATTAATTAAAGTTTATATGTTGATGTCTTTGGTGACTTTTATTAGTGCATTGATAACCTCTGTGTCTAGCTGAGCGTTGATCGGGTCGCCATGCCTCTGCCCTCGCCTGTTTATTAGATCGCCTATGCATTCTATCGTCTGTAGAAAAGTAGGAAGAAAGATAAATAGGATAGTCATAAGTAATCATTAAGGGTTTACTCGCCGATAAGATTAGAACCAACGAGAAAGGACTTAATCTCGGTGCGTTGCATCGAACTATACACTTCATATAAAACTAGCAATAAAACAAGTGACAAGCTACTTATCTATCAGGACAGGTCTTCTTATTGTCTCGAGTATTTATCTGTGTACGTGTGTGCTATTCGCTTATTCGTGCCTATTAGTTTAGTTTATTATTTAATTGCAACCAAACCGTGCCAGTCTCTCAGGCTGAACCCCCTTGCGTTAGATTAGGTTGTATAGCTAACTTAAGATATTAAAATACTGATTAGGATAACTAGATAATACGTTCCACTCTTAGTGATCGACACTCTACTTACCATTATATTCATACTGACCGGGTACACTGCTCGTTAAAGTGTGTGTGTTATTGATAAGTCGGCTAAATATAAATTTAAAACTTGAATACTGCTAAAACCACAACGACATACCGTGGGTATAAATTAGAGCATACGCACACGCGCATCAAGTTTTTGGCGCCGCTGCCGGGGAGTGAATTGTTATTATCTGTTAATTTGATTGGTATTTTAATTAGGTTTTTAATTTTTTAATCTAACCGCTAACTTTGTTGTATATTAGATTAATTGCATTCATTGTATTATTTGCATATTTTCTGTTTTCGTGTGTTTTTATTTTCTTTTATTTGTGTTATTTTGGTTTGTTTTTATTTGTTTTTATTTTTCATATTTTTCTGTATTCTGCTATCATTGTACTGAGCTTATTCAAACGATACGGCGCATCTATTTTCATAGATACGGCGTATTGCGTTTAATTTTTATAAAATACAACGCGTTTAATTAATTCGATACGACGCATCTTTCCCCAAGATACGGCGTATCTGTTTTTAATAAAAAAAATTTCTAAGCGATAACGCCATACGACGCATCTGCTTTTGCAGATACGGCGTATCTATTATTTTAGTTAAAAACAATTTTCGAATTATTAAACAGATACGACGCATCGATTTTTATCGATACGGCGTATCTACTGAATCAAAAATCTCGTATTTTGAAACGTAACGAAAATACGGCGCATTAACTTTTGTTAATACGACGCATTTAATTTTAAATAAATATCGATTTTTGATAATTAAACTGATACGGCGCATCCTAAATTTATAAGCGGCGTATCTATTTTCTGAATAAAGTCTGATTAAATTTTAACGATTATAAGATACGGCGCATCCAACTTTTTGGATACGGCGCATCGTCTGCAGATATCAGTAACTTTAATTTTTCGTATTCCGTTTTCGTTGTTAATTTTCTGATATATTACTTTCTTGAGCATACCCTACTGATGTTTTTGTGTTGATTTCAGAAAGTGCATGACCAGGAGTTCTACGAAGAACTTGATTCAACCTTTCGAAGATCCTGAACGAGTCTTTCATTCGCTTAAAAGGCTTTTCAACACAAAAAGCTTTGATATTTCAAGTTCATTCGAGCTTGATTATTTTTCTGAAGAGAAAGAGGAAGTAGAAACAGAAGCAATGGGCGAAAACAAAACTATGGAGGAATACATGAACAGTACCCGTGCTGATTACAGTTCAGGAGTTGCTAGACCAAAGTTTGATGATAAGTCAAAGTTTGAGTTGAAGGGTCAGTTTCTCAAGGGGCTAAGAGAAAATGCTTTCAGTGGATCGGAACATGAAGATGCTAATGAACATGTTGAAAGGGGATACGGAAGTTTACCTAGCTCAACTGAAACCAACCCAAGAGATCATGTCAAGGCCATAAGCACCACTGAAGAAGTCACTCCTAACATTCCTTTTCCTAGAAGATTGATGAATGGTAATGATGGTGCAAGACCCGAATTTTTCTTTAATTCTTCAATCAGTTTAAGGAGACTACTAAAAGAGAAGACAAAGATTGAAGAGGAGATCAAGGCTACAATGAAAGAAGAGAGCTCTGCAACCGACTTAAATGCCTTGCCTCATAAAGAAAAAGACCCAGGGAGTTTTACTTTACCTTGTTCAATAATGATATATCTTTCAATAATGTGTTAGCTGACTTAGGAGCTAGTGTTAGTGTAATGCCCCTTAAGACATTCACTACCCTAGGACTAGGAAAATTAGCACCAACTAAGTTGCTTATTGAATTGGCTGATAAAACGGTAAAACGACCTGAAGGGATTGCTAATAATGTGCTAGTTAAGATTGAGAAGTTTATTTTCCCTGTAGACTTTGTTATATTAGATATGCCCGAGGATGCTAAGATTCCTTTAATCCTTGAAAGACCTTTCTTGTCTACTGCCCATGCTAAGATTGATGTGTTTAAAGGAAAAATCTCATTAAGGGTAGGGAATAATAAACTAGTCTATAAGTGCCAAGATCCTGTTAAAAGCATAATTAGAGGCGTTTATTTGCTAGGATTAAGAGAGTGTATGGACCTCGATCTTGAAGCTAGGCTTATGGGAGAAACATTGATTCAAAACAACTCAACTAATCCTAATCATGAGAACTTTGAGGAATTATTTGACCTTAATGTACCTACCGAACTTAGGCGCGATATTATTAATGATTCTGATGATAAGTGGTATGATTGCGTAGTAATTAACAAACGTAGGAGAATAGTTGAGAAAACGAATTTGAATAATGATGTGTTTATTGAACTACCACCCCACCTTGCTTATTTATGCCTATATGATAATAAGAATTTCCCGTCTATCATTTTGTCATCTCTGCCCGAAAGGGACAGAACTTTATTTATACAGATATTAAAGAAGAACGGCGTGGAAATTAAGGACGAGCAAGGAGTGTTCAATATTACTGAATTGGCGATGAGGGAGCGCGATGTTTCCGACTCCTTCAATGATCGATATTAAAGAGCTGAACGTGAGTCTAACTTGAAGACTCTGGAATAAAGACAAGTGCTGACCGGGAGACAACCCGGAGAGAAAATTTTTACTATTCTGTTCTGTGTCGAGTCAGTCAGGCCGCAGAGGATACGGCGCATCTCCATCCTGAGATGCGACGCATCTCCTGCACTGGTCATATCTTACTTTATTTTTCTGCATTTTTACTTTTGACTTTAAAACTTTTTGTCAGTTTATTTTAATGCGGCGCATCCCTGGTTAAGGATGCGACGCATCTTCTATTCTGATTCGTATTTATTCCAGGCTCGATACGGCGTATCTTCTTCTATAAGATACGGCGCATCGACTGACCTGATGATTTTCATTTTTAATTTTTATGTTTTATTTTTACTAACTACTAATGTATTATGCAAGTTTGAACTTTCTTAACTTAGGTGTGTTTAAAGTCTTGGTGGTATTATAGATTACTGCATTTCCTGTGGATACATCAATATGAAGCTTAAACGTTCTCATCCACAAGAAAGATGATTTTTGCTCTTATACAAATATGGAGGATCATACCGAGCAAATCTCAGGGGAGTTTTTCTGTTCTAATTCTTTTATTTTCCAGTTTTTAACCTTTGATACAAACAACGAGGACGTTGTTTAACTTAAGTGGGGGGATTGGAGAATTAGAACACTTACTTGTCCTAAACTTTTCAAAATATGCTTAAAATGTGCTTAATATATCAAAATTAAAATTTTTTAGCATGTTTTTGTTTATGATCTAAGTTGCATAGCTGCACACATGACGTTATTTTCAAAAATTATGATTTTTCAAAATTCACAAATCTATGAGTGTGCCGGTGACTTGTAAACTTTAGAACTTGGCTTGTATACTATTCGAGACCACCATAATAAGTATTATTTATATAATTGGAATGACTTGTCTAAATTGGTAAAATTCTAGGATTACACCCAAAAAGCCTATATATGTTATGTGTTATTAGCTAACTACACTGGTTAGTTAACCCCCGTATAAACCCTTTTGTTACTCTCACTTTTAGAGTAAGATACCCCTAGAAAAACACTCAGAGCCATTCCTTTCATTTCTTACACCTTTGTTATAATGTTTCGTTACACCCTTACACCTTAGCCTACCCTATAGATTAAAATCCGTGGTTAATTGCTTTAGGCAAAGTGTGTTTCCTTACATTACCTGTGTTCGCGTGCGTAATTCATTATCTTTGGTTAGGTCGGGAAATTGCACAATGCAATTGGAGTGAAAGTAAATATTGTATATCTTTGAGTTTATTTTTCGTGTGTTTACTACTTTCACTATTACCATTATTTCTGAAAGTATGAAAAGTATGGAAAAATTATCCGGAAAGAAAGTGATAGAAAAGTTGTGAAATTTTACACATCTATGTTTATGTTTCAAGTAAAAAAAAAAAAAAAAAAAAAAAAAGAAAATCGAAAAAATGAGAAAAGAAAAAGGAAAAGTTGGATGTTTGTTTTGACCAACTTATGTAAAGTTTTGTATTAAGTGGTCGATATCACCACTAGTTGTTGTATATTATATCTATGGATTGAATGGGAGTTGAACGTTATGGGAACGCCAACTTAAGGTTATTCCTTGATTGAGATTTTGTTGAGTATAATTCGTGTCTACCTAAAGCGTGTGTTTCAAGTGTTAAAGCGTGAGTTATTCTATGATATGAGTCTTATTCATGAGATGGTTGGGATAGTGATTAACCACACTTAGGATTTTAATTTATTTGTTTCGTTTATTTTTCATTTTACACCAATTTGTATCCCAAATATTATCCATACCCTATATTATTCTTTATCCAAACCTTTGATTTATTGAGATTAGGGATTTGAGCAATCTTAAGTATCGTAGTCGTGGATTCGGCTATGTATTTATGATTTTGTCGCCCTTTTTGATATAATATTTGTAACACCCCAACCCGGCAAGGGTAGAAGTGTCACGTAAATGGTGACGTATCAAAGGCAAGCATAACATACGACTTACATAATACAAATGGTTTACAATGTTACAAAAGAAAATATATCAAATCTACGTAGTCATAAATAAATGAATACTAAAACTAAGGTATCGTCTTCATAAGCTAATCTCTCATCCCAAAGCAAACCCAAGCTCCGGCTTCCTACTAAAACCTGCCGCAGGAAAAGAAATGCGGCTGAGCTTAAAAAGCCCAGTGAACAAATATATAATAAACGGAAACAAAATTTAATGGAGATGAACAGACATATCATAATGAATGAGATATAGGAAAAGGAAATAAAGAGTAAGGTTTAGGACAGTAATCCACCACGAGCCCATATCATAACATATCATATCATATCATAATCATGTAGAGGGGATGCCGGCGCCTCTCAATAAACAGATAATATGAGGGGTGTCCTCATTCTTCAATCCAAATAATATGAGGGGTGTCCTCATTCTTCAAATGGAGTGATCAGCTCCCAGGGGTGTGAAAGGAGTGGATTGCACCCAGCCCCAGTCACCATATCATAACATATCATATCATATCGTACATAAAACATATCTAGGATGCATCCATACGCCCCCCAAACAAATCATATTGGCCATAAACAAATCATATTGAGCTCATATCATATCATAATGGGGACGGTGTGGCTAATCACTCGAACCACACACGAGTCATGCCATTGGTGCATCAATGACACGGCCATGTTACCTTCATGGCTAGGAAACATATTTTGGCTCGTAGTATCAAACTGGGGTCAAGGTCAAAGGTCAAAGGTTCATATCATAGCAAAGGTTCATATGTCATAATCATAGTCCAAATCTCAAGGTTCATATCAAAGGGTTCATATGAGAGGTTCAGAAATCAAAGGTTCATATCAAAGTGTAGGGAACATAGCAATGGTATAGGGAAACCCTAATACGAATCAAAATAGAGACCGAAGGCTCCTTATACAAAGAGCAGAATATCTGTACCTTAATCCAAAAGCAAAGCACAAACCAAAATGAATTAGATAGAATCAGGTCCTCTCCTTCTTCACACCTAGAGGGGTAGAAAAGAATTACAAACCTTTCCATTTTAAGTAACTTTCCATTTTTAGCAGGTTTCCATATTTAGTAAGCTTCTATTTTTAGAAAGTTTCCTTAATTAGTAAGATTTCCATATTCTCATTTAGGTTAAGTCATTATTAAGGTTATTATGGAAATCACATTCATTTTAAATAAGTTATACAAGTTTAAGGTTAAATATGACCAGTTTTCATAACTTAGGGTTCAAAATGTAATTTATACCAAAGATGAAGGTTCAAAGTGAAAATATCATTAGTAATTCATTTTACTTCTTAAGTTATCCAGAGTTACACATTTAGTCCTTTAGTTTACACAATTTACACTATATACCCTTTGAATTACATAAGTTACATTTTAAACCTTATACATTTATACTTACATATCAAACCTTTAGTTTACCAATCTTACACAAAATACCCTTAAATTGATATGTGGTACGAATCACACCTTCAAGATTATAAGAATTTCACAACAGTCCCTCAATTTACAAAGTTTACAATTTTAACCCTATAGTTTCCATTTTAAATCTTTAATTAATAATAATTACACAATGGTCCAATAATTCTCCAAATTTACACATTATCCCCTGAATATAATTTATTACATGAATCAGCCTTAACTTTCCAGAAATTACATATTTAGTCCCTCTATTTTAATTATTTTATAAACCGAATTACATATTAATTAATAAATCAAAATAACCCTTTTAAATACAAAATTAACACATGAGACCCTCCTTTTATATTTTATATGAATTCCAGCAGGTCTAAAATAATTAAAAAAAATTGTCCCATGAGTTTTAAAAATTACAAAATGCACCCTTCTATTTTAATTATACAATCGGCATACTTTTTATTATCCAAATCAAACCCTAATTTTTACCACTCATCATCTCATCATTACCACATCATTTAAAACACATTTAATTTCCAGATTTGATCATCTAAACCCTAGGTCGAACATGTTCTTGGGGTTTTCCATAATTTTCTTTTATTTTTCTTTTATACGGTTTTAAACTAAATTCGACCACGATGATTTTAGGCCTCAACAATTCGAAAGAACATTTTTGTGATGTTATATGGTGATTATATAAGCCACAAAAAATAATAACCAGGTCCAGAAAAATCGCATAGGTGTATTTGAGATTTAATTCGATTTTAGGGTTCCAAAACACATAAATTATCATACGGCTAGAATATGATGCATGGCCTATTTTAATCATTTTTCCCACGTTATATAGGATCAGTAGAAGCTTAGAAAAATACCATAATAATTATGGAACAAACGGATGGATGATTTTGAATTTGTGTTACTCGGCTAGAATCCTTCAAACCAAATAAATCACCACGCCCAAAAACGCGACCAAACCACCTTGTAGAAATTTTTCACAGAGTATACATCATGTGAGGATCATGAGAAAAATGGAAAACGAATTTTATGGTGATCGAATGAATTGTTTGTGAATTTACCTTCGGATTTGATTTTGCGACAGGAATAAAAGCTAGCGATCAAAAGGCCAACTCCCATGACCTAAACCAAATTTTCTAGGCCTCCTTAGATCATGTACAACACCAGAAAAATATGCTTGGACTCCATAAAATTCGTATGAGCAAGGAGAGGAATTATGGTGTGTTTTTGTTATTTTCGGTATAAATTTTAGGGTTTAAATGAGTTTGTTATACAAAAGTGGGATAAGGCCGAATGAGGGGGGGGGGGGGGGAATGGGCTGTCAACACACGTTTTCATAAAGCCAAGATCAATTTTTGATAGCCTTCCATATTTTCTTGCAATTTAAATGTGTTTATTCTAATTATAAACTTTAATAATATAATTAATATGTATATAAAGTATCTTCGGTTCATAGAGGGTATTTTGGTCATTTTGTACCTTGCAAAAATGTAAATTGTAATAGCCAAAATTATTTGGTAGCATAACTTATCCATTTCCAGAAGTTCGGGATTGATTTGGTACTTTATAAACCTTTTATTTAGTTTTTAAATTCATAGGGGCATTTTAGTCTTTTACCATGCTTTCAAATTTCTGGGTTTTACAACTCTTCCCCTCTAACAGAAAAATTTCGTCCTCGAAATTTGCAAAGAATCAGAAGTGAAAGGATCGAAAACAAAATAGGGACGTACCAGATCAGAATACAAAATGCGGATAACTAGCTCGTATCGACTCTTCGGTCTCCCAGGTAGCCTCCCGCTCTGGGTGGTTCTTCCCAAGAATCTTTACGAATGGAAATGAAAAATCCTAACGATCGGAAATGAACGAAACAAAAGACACAACGGACAGCGAACAGAAATGTAAAAGACTTGTTTCTCATGACTCTTCGTTGTCGATCTAAGATAGCTTCGGGTTTCTCAGAAAGACATACTATACTGAATTTCAGATTGCAAAGATCATATCCAACATGACAAATGATTATCGCGTTCTCTCGGAAGAGATACAAGGAATACATAGGATTTTGACGGATATGCCGTCCATAGAATTTGATTAAGCAAATCACATGAGATCGTACAGAACATAGATTGTTGGTGACATCAAATGGCAGAAAACTTCACAGCAGATCTTATGATTCTTGTCAGAAGTATATGGATCAACAAATGCGTGTCAAGAATCGAACGTATCAGATCGTATAACGGCGAACAGATTAAGCGTATAGGTGGAATGAACCTAAGTCTTACAGATGCAAAAATTCTCACATCTCCTATCAACATTATAAGGTTTCTAAAGTACTCCTCGAAATATCCTATGAACACAATAAGGGTACGTCATATGACGTAAGTATTATCACGTTAGCTACTCGTCATTATACCAGCATCATATGAGTATACCATCATGATGGTCATACTTTATCTCAAGTCGCGCAACAGAACTACTTATCTTAACCACCTATCAGTCATTCTACCTCCTAAGGTTGGTCAAAAACAAACATCACTACGGATTCTAAATCGGAGGAATTTGAACGTACAAATAGCGTAACGGAATGGGTACACCTCAAAATGAAACTCGTCGTCGAAACGTTAGGTCTTCCACATTTTATCATCCTTCTCAAAACGAAACCATCATCCAAACAAATGCATAACGAACACATAACGGAATTTCTAATAGGGTAAGGCTCATTCAAAAGATCCTATCGAGAGGTAACGGAAACTTAAGTGGTCTAAGAGGAAATGAATTACATCTTCAATATCTTCATCCTTTACAACAATCAAATCTTCCAAATCCAAACGTTTACTACAAAATTTCATCCATTCAATTTCATGATCTCGAATCTTTTCAAATTCCAAGTAGTCACTCTCTTGTCTAATCATACAATCATAGGGTGAAAAAGGAAATCATAAACTTGAGTCTGGTTCCTCAAGTCTTCGACACTTCTTCTGGACACTTCGGTGTGGTAGCGTGAATCTCCGACGTGATCACCGTGCATTCCTCCATTTGCGAGTCTACTTCAGCTCTCAATTCATCTTAGTACAACTAAAATGACTAGAGAAACAAAGTTGCGTGTCTCCTACAGGTTTTCTAGCATGATTTAAAATTCGCCAACTCAAACTGCTGTGGACTTCCTAGTTTATGTGCTGAAAGTTCATCTTCTACGGTCTGGTTGTCTTGATGCTCAATTGAAATCTCCACGTGCTATTTGAGGTGTAATCGAGTTTCATCTCAATCTGTCTTCTCCTCTCATGCCTCTCTCTTGGTAACGCCGGTCGCGAACATCTTCTACCAATCTTCTACAAGGTTTCTAACTCTAACCATGGTCTTCAGTCTTGGTCCTTTCTGTGGAAGCTCTGTCGTCATCGGATACCTGGTGGTGTTGTCTGCTGCAATCTCTGAACGCAAATCAAAACTATTCTTCCAGAACAAAGGGTCGGTTCACAAAATACAAACAAATGGTCTACGAGTTCCTCGTTCGTCTCTGAGCATAAACACACTGTCATACTATGACAATTGTCCAGCTACTTGCAAAAATATGCTTCTTCTAGCCAATACGATTGACATCATTCAAACTCATAGTGGTCACACGAGTACTAAAACAGCTTCAAGAAATCTTCTTAGGGAAAAGCTTCATATCACAAATCTTTCTCTTCACAAGGATGGAACAAATCGAATCAAATACTGGTACGCAGAAATGAATAATGATTACGGTTAAAATTCACAATAGTCGGTGCGCCGCCGCATACTTCTCTCTTTCTTCTTCATAAACAAACAGGAGCATTCAAAGAGATCACTGAAGTGAACAAACTCATATTCCATCAGTTCCTACAATCTCTTAACTTCTTCAGGTCAATGCAAACTTCATTTCCCAACGGATCTCAAAAGGTTCATCGGAACACCAGAAATTCGTACAACAAAACTTTCAGATGCTAGAGTTTTCAAGTGTGGATATTAACAGGCGTTAGGAGAAAATTGGAAATCAAGGAGATCAGAGTATGTGCTTCCAAAGCACAATAATTTTAACAGATCCAAATGATTGAGAATATCATATCAAATATGGTGGAACAGATTATGAAAGGTCACGTTTCAAATATGGCAGTCTACGGTAGCTTCACAAAAGTCACCAATCCAAAATCAAAAGACCTCAAGGTCAAATGCATCCAAAGGCAAACGGATTCTTAGAGCGAATGTGGTTGTCAAAACATACGGATAGTTCACATGTCAAATTTAGGTACATGGTTCATCAAAGTGTGGGATGGGAGAGTATTAGAATATATCAAAGTCAAATATATCAAATTGAAGGTTAGAATAGTGAACAGTTCAAAGGATTGGAATCTTGTTTAGCTTATAGCATAGGAATGGTAGGGTGTGCACCGATAGTAACACGAACATCGTTTAACTGTCTGAGTTGGGAGGTAAGGAATATCAGTTATTAGCATCGGCACGCTCAGATAACAATTCCGTACTGGACAAATGTCAACATCAAATCCTTCCAAAGGAAATTGGTTAACATAATAAGTTCATCATGAAAATGAAGGGAGGTAAGACTTCCTCGTCTTCTGAGACAAACGTTCTTATAAGGCATGACTAAGGCAAAGGCAAGATTCAGAGTGATGCGGAAGCAAATACTACTCACATGGATGTCCTAGACTACCCATTCCTCACCGGTTATGACTTATGTTCCTATGGGAAAATCTTACGCAACTTCGCAAAGGTTATCCTACGAGCGCCTACAGTGGAAACTTAGGGGTCCTAACTTACACAGGCCAAGGGTAGATGTACTACAAGTCGCAAACCTGTCTCTGATACCATAATTGTAACACCCCAACCCGGCAAGGGTAGAAGTGTCACGTAAATGGTGACGTATCAAAGGCAAGCATAACATACGACTTACATAATACAAATGGTTTACAATGTTACAAAAGAAAATATATCAAATCTACGTAGTCATAAATAAATGAATACTAAAACTAAGGTATCGTCTTCATAAGCTAATCTCTAATCCCAAAGCAAACCCAAGCTCCTGGCTTCCTACTAAAACCTGCCGCAGGAAAAGAAATGCGGCTGAGCTTAAAAAGCCCAGTGAACAGATATATAATAAACGGAAACAAAATTTAATGGAGATGAACAGACATATCATAATGAATGAGATATAGGAAAATGAAATAAAGAGTAAGGTTTAGGACAGTAATCCACCACGAGCCCATATCATAACATATCATATCATATCATAATCATGTAGAGGGGATGCCGGCGCCTCTCAATAAACAGATAATATGAGGGGTGTCCTCATTCTTCAATCCAAATAATATGAGGGGTGTCCTCATTCTTCAAATGGAGTGATCAGCTCCCAGGGGTGTGAAAGGAGTGGATTGCACCCAGCCCCAGTCACCATATCATAACATATCATATCATATCGTACACAAAACATATCTAGGATGCATCCATACGCCCCCCAAACAAATCATATTGGCCATAAACAAATCATATTGAGCTCATATCATATCATAATGGGGACGGTGTGGCTAATCACTCGAACCACACACGAGTCATGCCATTGGTGCATCAATGACACGGCCATGTTACCTTCATGGCTAGGAAACATATTTTGGCTCGTAGTATCAAACTGGGGTCAAGGTCAAAGGTCAAAGGTTCATATCATAGCAAAGGTTCATATGTCATAATCATAGTCCAAATCTCAAGGTTCATATCAAAGGGTTCATATGAGAGGTTCAGAAATCAAAGGTTCATATCAAAGTGTAGGGAACATAGCAATGGTATAGGGAAACCCTAATATGAATCAAAATAGAGACCGAAGGCTCCTTATACAAAGAGCAGAATATCTGTACCTTAATCCAAAAGTAAAGCACAAACCAAAATGAATAAGATAGAATCAGGTCCTCTCCTTCTTCACACCTAGAGGGGTAGAAAAGAATTACAAACCTTTCCATTTTTAAGTAACTTTCCATTTTTAGCAGGTTTCCATATTTAGTAAGCTTCTATTTTTAGAAAGTTTCCTTAATTAGTAAGATTTCCATATTCTCATTTAGGTTAAGTCATTATTAAGGTTATTATGGAAATCACATTCATTTTAAATAAGTTATACAAGTTTAAGGTTAAATATGACCAGTTTTCATAACTTAGGGTTCAAAATGTAATTTATACCAAAGATGAAGGTTCAAAGTGAAAATATCATAAGTAATTCATTTTACTTCTTAAGTTATCCAGAGTTACACATTTAGTCCTTTAGTTTACACAATTTACACTATATACCCTTTGAATTACATAAGTTACATTTTAAACCTTATACATTTATACTTACATATCAAACCTTAAGTTTACCAATCTTACACAAAATACCCTTAAATTGATATGTGGTACGAATCACACCTTCAAGATTATAAGAATTTCACAACAGTCCCTCAATTTACAAAGTTTACAATTTTAACCCTATAGTTTCCATTTTAAATCTTTAATTAATAATAATTACACAATGGTCCAATAATTCTCCAAATTTACACATTATCCCCTGAATATAATTTATTACATGAATCAGCCTTAACTTTCCAGAAATTACATATTTAGTCCCTCTATTTTAATTATTTTATAAACCGAATTACATATTAATTAATAAATCAAAATAACCCTTTTAAATACAAAATTAACACATGAGACCCTCCTTTTATATTTTATATGAATTCCAGCAGGTCTAAAATAATTTAAAAAAATTGTCCCATGAGTTTTAAAAATTACAAAATGCACCCTTCTATTTTAATTATACAATCGGCATACTTTTTATTATCCAAATCAAACCCTAATTTTTACCACTCATCATCTCATCATTACCACATCATTTAAAACACATTTAATTTCCATATTTGATCATCTAAACCCTAGGTCGAACATGTTCTTGGGGTTTTCCATAATTTTCTTTTATTTTTCTTTTATACGGTTTTAAACTAAATTCGACCACGATGATTTTAGGCCTCAAAAATTCGAAAGAACATTTTTGTGATGTTATATGGTGATTATATAAGCCACAAAAAATAATAACCTGGTCCAGAAAAATCGCATAGGTGTATTTGAGATTTAATTCGATTTTAGGGTTCCAAAACACATAAATTATCATACGGCTAGAATATGATGCATGGCCAGTTTTAATCATTTTTCCCACGTTATATAGGATCAGTAGAAGCTTAGAAAAATACCAGAATAATTATGGAACAAACGGATGGACAATTTTGAATTTGTGTTACTCGGCTAGAATCCTTCGAACTAAATAAATCACCACGCCCAAAAACGCGACCAAACCACCTTGTAGACATTTTTCAAAGAGTATAAATCATGTGAGGATCATGAGAAAAATGGAAAACGAATTTTATGGTGATCGAATGAATTATTTGTGAATTTACCTTCGGATTTGATTTTGTGACAAGAATAAAAGCTAGCGATCAAAAGACCAACTCCCATGACCTAAACCAAATTTTCTAGGCCTCCTTATATCATGTACAACACCAAAAAAATATGCTTGGACTCCAGAAAATTCGTATGAGCAAGGAGAGGAATTATGGTGTGTTTTTGTTATTTTCGGTATAAATTTTAGGGTTTAAATGAGTTTGTTATACAAAAGTGGCATAAGGCCGAGTGAGGGGGGGG
Source organism: Artemisia tridentata subsp. tridentata (assembly GCA_021014915.2). Taxonomy (NCBI): domain Eukaryota; kingdom Viridiplantae; phylum Streptophyta; class Magnoliopsida; order Asterales; family Asteraceae; genus Artemisia; species Artemisia tridentata. The sequence continues at coordinate 73,522,261 of CP139506.1, read as the reverse complement.
GGGAATGGGCTGTCAACACACGTTTTCATAAAGTCAAGATCAATTTTTGATAGCCTTCCATATTTTCTTGCAATTTAAATGTGTTTATTCTAATTATAAACTTTAATAATATAATTAATATGTATATAAAGTATCTTCGGTTCATAAAGGGTATTTTGGTCATTTTGTACCTTGCAAAAATGTAAATTGTAATAGCCAAAATTATTTGGTAGCATAACTTGTCCATTTCCAGAAGTTCGGGATTGATTTGGTACTTTATAAACCTTTTATTTAGTTTTTAAATTCATAGGGGCATTTTAGTCTTTTACCATGCTTTCAAATTTTGGGTTTTACAATATTATTTGTTAAGATTACTTGGTCCTATCTTTAGCCTATTCGAGTTAAGGATTTGAGCAATTGCAAGTATCGTGTTCGTGGATTCGATCATGTATTTGTGATTTTGTCGCCTTTTCTGGAATTTGAGATCGATAGAGATTAAGAAGAATGATTAACCCTTAAACCTTAAAACCCTTTTTACCGCTTTAGACTTGTTATTCCTTGGCTTTAGTAGAGGAGATGCGTATACCTACCAAGCCTATGATAGAATATTCGTCACGACTGGACAGTTAAAAGATTAGATTTGCTTTTATCAGAATATTTTATTTTACTTCTAATTCGTTAAGTGTTTGGTTGTGTGATTATGACAAAAATGAATACATGCTTAAATATAAAAATAAATCCTAATATCTTTTAGGATACATTTTCATAAGATTAATTCTAAGGTTTACTTGGGGACAAGTAAAGTTCAAGTGGGGGGATATTTGATGAACTCAAATAAGTACATTTTATTACCATCATTTATCCTATTTATTTGACTTGTTTTATTATATTATCTGTGAGAATTGATACGTTAATGTTTACTTTTGTAATTCTCAGGTAAAAACAAGCATTTGGTGAAACTTGGCGATTTTGGACTAATTATGGAGCAAAACAAGCAAGAAGTTAAGAGTCTACTGAAATGTACAAGATCAAGACTATTCTGCTCCAGATACGCCGCATCTTACTTATTACATACGGCGCATCACTATCAAGATTTCACAAGATACGATCCAAGACAGCAAGGACATGCGCCACATCTAAGAATGAAGATACGCCGCATCTTCTGGCGGTGTACGAATATTCCTGAATATATTAATCTTGGACCCCACGCGAAGTTAAGTCAATGCGCCGCATCTTACCCTCAGACAGAAACTATAAATACCCCAAGACCAGACGAAATTCGAGGTTGGACATTTAGCTAAGTACGAGAAGACAGAAACCCTAGGACGAATTCAGTCGAAGTAGCAGCACAAGACACACCTTGAACGAAGATACAAGAGCTGTAAGAAGGTCCTGCATGTATTTAATTCATTAAGTAGTTTTGTTTTATTGTGTTAGTAAACTTTAATTCATCAGGATTGATGGGCTTGTGTAATGTGACAACGGAAAGATTGCACTCCTCTTAATATTGCTTTCCCATTAATTAAAGTTTATATGTTGATGTCTTTGGTGACTTTTATTAGTGCATTGATAACCTCTGTGTCTAGCTGAGCGTTGATCGGGTCGCCATGCCTCTGCCCTCGCCTGTTTATTAGATCGCCTATGCATTCTATCGTCTGTAGAAAAGTAGGAAGAAAGATAAATAGGATAGTCATAAGTAATCATTAAGGGTTTACTCGCCGATAAGATTAGAACCAACGAGAAAGGACTTAATCTCGGTGCGTTGCATCGAACTATACACTTCATATAAAACTAGCAATAAAACAAGTGACAAGCTACTTATCTATCAGGACAGGTCTTCTTATTGTCTCGAGTATTTATCTGTGTACGTGTGTGCTATTCGCTGATTCGTGCCTATTAGTTTAGTTTATTATTTAATTGCAACCAAACCGTGCCAGTCTCTCAGGCTGAACCCCCTTGCGTTAGATTAGGTTGTATAGCTAACTTAAGATATTAAAATACTGATTAGGATAACTAGATAATACGTTCCACTCTTAGTGATCGACACTCTACTTACCATTATATTCATACTGACCGGGTACACTGCTCGTTAAAGTGTGTGTGTTATTGATAAGTCGGCTAAATATAAATTTAAAACTTGAATACTGCTAAAACCACAACGACATACCGTGGGTATAAATTAGAGCATACGCACACGCGCATCAAGTTTTTGGCGCCGCTGCCAGGGAGTGAATTGTTATTATCTGTTAATTTGATTAGTATTTTAATTAGGTTTTTAATTTTTTAATCTAACCGCTAACTTTGTTGTATATTATATTAATTGCATTCATTGTATTATTTGCATATTTTCTGTTTTCGTGTGTTTTTATTTTCTTTTATTTGTGTTATTTTGGTTTGTTTTTATTTGTTTTTATTTTTCGCATTTTTCAGTATTCTGCTATCGTTGTACTGAGCTTATTCAAACGATACGGCGCATCTATTTTCATAGATACGGCGTATTGCGTTTAATTTTTATAAAATACAACGCGTTTAATTAATTCGATACGACGCATCTTTCCCCAAGATAAGGCGTATCTGTGTTTAATAAAAAAAATTTCTAAGCGATAACGCCATACGACGCATCTGCTTTTGCAGATACGGCGTATCTATTATTTTAGTTAAAAACAGTTTTCGAATTATTAAACAGATACGACGCATCGATTTTTATCGATACGGCGTATCTACTGAATCAAAAATCTCGTATTTTGAAACGTAACGAAAATACGGCGCATTAACTTTTGTTAATACGACGCATTTAATTTTAAATAAATATCGATTTTGATAATTAAACTGATACGGCGCATCCTAAATTTATAAGCGGCGTATCTATTTTCTGAATAAAGTCTGATTAAATTTTAACGATTATAAGATACGGCGTATCCAACTTTTTGGATACGGCGCATCGTCTGCAGATATCAGTAACTTTAATTTTTCGTATTCCGTTTTCGTTGTTAATTTTCTGATATATTACTTTCTTGAGCATACCCTACTGATGTTTTTGTGTTGATTTCAGGAAGTGCATAACAAGGAGTTCTACGAAGAACTTGATTCAACCTTTCGAAGATCCTGAACGAGTCTTTCATTCGCTTAAAAGGCTTTTCAACACAAAAAGCTTTGATATTTCAAGTTCATTCGAGCTTGATTATTTTTCTGAAGAGAAAGAGGAAGTAGAAACAGAAGCAATGGGCGAAAACACAACTATGGAGGAATACATGAACAGTACCCGTGCTGATTACAGTTCAGGAGTTGCTAGACCAAAGTTTGATGATAAGTCAAAGTTTGAGTTGAAGGGTCAGTTTCTCAAGGAGCTAAGAGAAAATGCTTTCAGTGGATCGGAACATGAAGATGCTAATGAACATGTTGAAAAGGTCCTCGAGATTGCAGACTTGTTTACTACGGAAGGAGTCACTGATGATCAACTCATGCTAAGAATCTTTCCAATTTCTCTTAAAGGAGCTGCTAACAAGTGGCTAAGGAATGAACCTGCTAGTTCAATCACTACATGGGAAGATTTGAAGAGCAAATTCCTGAAAAGATATTGTCCACTTGCTAAGACCGCTAAAAAGATGGAGGCTATCAACAGTTTCAAGCAAGAGCCTGATGAGACTCTTTATCAAGCTTGGGAACGATTTAAAGACTTACTGGTGAAATGTCCTCAACACTATCTAACACAAATGCAGGAGATAATATTGCTTTATCAAGGATTGGACGTGCCTACTAGACAGATTTTGGATGCTAAGGGAGCTGTGTCTCAAATGAGTGCAGCCAATGCTAGGAAAGCGATCCAAGAAGCTGCTGATCATTCTCAAAAATGGCACGATGGGACCTCTACTAGATGATGAAGCGAAAAGTGTACCGCTTTTAGGGGGTCATTTAAGCCCTAAATCGTATTTATTTGATCAAATATTGCCCTAAATCGTTCCTTTTGTCATTTTAGGTACTTTGGAGAAGAAATCTGGAAAAGAAAGCATTTTGGACGTTTCTGGAGCATAAAAGTGAAGAAAACGACAAAGTCTCAAAATCGGCTGGAAAAGTACCTTTGACGGCGTCAGGGATTGTTCCTGACGGCGTCATGGCTTGGCAAAAAAGGTGGATATGAAAAATACACATGATAAGCCAGAGAATTTTACAATGGAAAATCTGACGGCGTCACACTTTGAAGTAATCAAGGTCATCACGGTTTAAGCTAAAGAGAGACGGCGTCAAGCCCATCTCTGACGGCGTCAACCTTTGATAGGCCAGAGCGGATTTTGGAGGACTAAAGAGGGACGGCGTCAGGAAGGCCATCCGGGAACCCTAGACACGGCGAGGTGACGGCGTCAAGATCTACAACGTGACGCCGTCAGCTACTAAGTTCTATATATAGTTTTGCAATTTTTTGTCATTAGTGTGCAACTTTGTGAGGAGAAACCCTAAGACGAATTTATGCCATTTTTAAGGGTTTTCATACCCTTGGATCTCCCATGTTTAATTGAAGATAAGTATTCATTTAATCAATCAATATGTCTATGTGTTGTTTGATTATATCTTGTTCTTGTCTTTTAATTAACATGCTAGGCTAGATTTATCTTGTGTTTGCTTAGATCTAATGAAACCTAACTATTGATTATTGGTTATTAGTGTGTTATTAATTGTATTGGATGAATGTTTATCGATGTTAGGCTTAAGAAAATTGGCTAACTTCCTATACGGTAACTTGCTTGAACGTCTTAAGAAACATGAACCAATGCGTACTAAGGTTTTTATGGTTGTATTTAATGCATGAGCGAATTCTAGTGATCCCATGTTAGGAGCTTCCTAGCCGGCTCGACATAGGAGTGAAGTAGGAGCTTGTAGAGTTGGGGAAGTACGTACGCCACCCCACGATTGGTATTAAGGAATACACCTGTCATCCACGCAATTAATACACACTAATCAACCGGTAAAAGATAGTTGGGGAGTAAGGAAATCTAAGTAAACACATTTCTCTCCACATAAGTTTCACAACCTTTTCATTTTTAGTTATTTTATTTTATTTCCAATTGTAGTTATTTGGGTTAGTTGACTAGCAACTAATTCCGCCCACTCCTTCAAACCCGAGATTTTACTTGCTTTCATAAAAAATATAAAAATACAAAAAGAATCTTCCCTCACCCTTAGACCTATTAGAATAGTTTTTCAATCCTAACGACACTATTCCCTGTGGAGAATGATCAATCCCCCGTACTTACCACTACACTATACTACATCGGTCAGGTACACTGCCTGGTGGGGTTGTAAGCCTCTTGAGATCCCTCGAGAGGTAAAACCTGTTGTAAGGTCGCAAAACCACGCATCAAGTTTTTGGCGCCGCTGCCGGGGAATAGTTATTGTTTAGGTTGAATTTTTATTTTATTAGGTCTACTCACTAGATTCCTTTCTAGTGAGATTTTTATTTTATTTTTCTAGGTTTTCTTTAGTCTATCTATTTTTCTTCGTTTCTTTGTTCGTAACCATTACCATCCGACATCATGGAAGGTGGTAATATCCTTGATCCCAACAACCCACCACCACGACAACACCCACCTCCTAGAGCCCGTACCTTAGGAGAGTATTCCCGTCCTAGCCACCATGGCTATCGAAACACCATTGAGCTCTGATGCGTGCGATGTGTCGTTGCGGTTTAGCAGTTTTAATGCCCACTCAAGTTTTAAATTTATATTTAGCCGACTTATCAATAACACACACACTTAACGAGCAGTGTACCCGGTCAGTATGAATATAATGGTAAGTAGAGTGTCGATCACTAAGAGTGGAACGTATTATCTAGTTATTCTAATCAGTATTTTAATATATTAAGTTAGCTATACAATCTAATCTAACGCAAGGGGGTTCAGCCTGAGAGACTGGCACGATTTGGTTGCAATTAAATAATAAACTAAACCAATAGGCACGAATCAGCAAGTAGCACACACGTACACAGATAAATACTCGAGACAATAAGAGGGCTGTCCTTATGATAAGTAGTTTGTCACTTGTTTTATTGCTAGTGTTATATGAAGTGTATAGTTCGATGCAACGCACCGAGATTAAGTCCTTTCTCGTTGGTTCTAATCTTATCGGCGAGTAAACCCTTAATGATTACTTATGACTATCCCGTTTATCTTTCTCCTACTTTTCTACAGACCATAGAATACATAGGAATCTAATAAACAGGCGAGGGCAGAGGCATGGCGACCCGATCAACGCTCAGCTAGCCACAGAGGTTATCAATGCACTAATAAAAGTCACCAATGACATCAACATATAAACTTTAATTAATGAGAAAGTAGTTTTAAGGGAGTGCAACCTTTCCGTTGTCACGTTACACAAGCCACCAATCTTGATGAATTAAAGTTTACTAACACAATAAAACAAAACTACTTAATGAATTAAACATATGCAGCACCTTCTTACAGCTCTTGTATCTTTGATTTGGGTGTGTCTTGTGCTGCTACCTTGACTGAATTCGTCCTAGGTTTCTTGTCTTCGGTCTTCGGTTATAATATATGTCGTACGAAATTCGTCTGGTCTTGGGGTATTTATAGTTTCTGTCTGAGGGTGAGATGCGGCGCATCTTGTAAGTAGATGCGGCGCATGTACTTAACTTCACGTGGGGTCCAAGATTATAATATTCAGGAATATTCGTACACCGCCAGAAGATGCGGCGTATCTTCATCATTGGATGCGGCGCATGTCCTCTTGTATCTTGGATCGTATCTGGTGAGATCTTGATAGTGATGCGGCACATGTAATGAGTGAGATGCGGCTCATCTAGAGCAGATTTGACTCGATCTTGTCCATTTCAGTAGACTCTTCACTTTATGCATGTTTTGCTCCATAATTAGTCCAAAATCGCCAAGTTTCACCAAATGCTTGTTTTCAACTGAGAATTACAAAAGTAAACGATTAAGTATCAATCCTCATACATAATATAGTAAAACAAGTCAAATTAATAGGATAAATGATAGTAATAAAATGTACTTATTTGAGTTCATCAAATATCCCCCCACTTGAACTTTACTTGTCCCCAAGTAAACCTTAGAATTAATCTTATGAAAATGTATCCTAAAAGATATTAGGATTTATTTTTATATTTAAGCATGTATTCATTTTTGTCATAATCACACAACTAAACATGTTAGGAATATGAATATTCAGCTGAAGACTCGGTCACCCCGAGTAATTATTAGTACATCATAGCTCATAGGTTTATCAGTAATATTATTAGTAGCTTAGTTATTATTAGTATTGTGGAGTGGGTCGGGTCTTTACCCTCTGTCAGGTCACTCTACAGCCCGCTAGGGGCATAATATATTGTAAGTATAAATACCCCTTCCCACACATGGGAAGGGTTGGAACTTCACATTATCTTAAGCTAATACACACATTGTTTCTCTCTCTAGAAGTTCCCATCACTTTCTCTCTCTAGTTCTTTGTCCATTCGATCCAATCTAAAGCCTCAAACTAGTGTTTCTTGCATTGTGAATACCCTACAATTGGTATCAAGAGCCATGGTTAGGTCCATGAGAGTTGGTATTCACGGATTTGTGTAGTTTTTGAAGTTTTTTGGTTCGATTTGAAAAGTTACTAATATTTCATTTTGTGCTTTGTTTAGTGATTAGAAGTTGTTATACCTTGTACTTTCTAGCTTAAGAATAGTATTAGAGTGGTATTTGGTGTTTGGATTCACAGATCTAAGAACGGTGTGGTGATTTTGAGGCAATTCGTAGGTGTTTAGTGTTGTGTTCTTCGCAGCGGTTTGTGTCCTTGGGACATGTTCTTGGACTCGGTTTGTGTCAATTCGCAGATACGGTTTGTCTTATTACTTGTTTAGGCAAAAAGACAAAAGGCAGTGAAAGCGACGTGCTTGGGAGTTTGTGTCTACTCGGTTTGTCCCTGCTGCGCGTACTCGGTTTGTGCCTACTCGGTTTGTCCCTCCAGCGTGTACTCGGTTTGTGTAGACTCGGTTTGTCTCTGAGGAATTTACTCGATTTGTGCCTACTCGATTTGTCCCTCCAGCGTGTACTCGGTTTGTGTAGACTCGGTTTGTCTCTGAGGAATTTACTCGGTTTGTGCCTACTCGATTTGTCCCTCCAGCGTGTACTCGGTTTGTGTAGACTTGGTTTGTCTCTGAGGAATTTACTCGGTTTGTGTCTACTCGTTTTGTCCCTCCAGCGTGTAGTCGGTTTGTGTAGACGCGGTTTGTCTCTGAGGAGTATACTCGGTTTGTGTCTACTCGATTTGTCTCTACAGTGTGCACTCGGTTTGTATCTACTCGATTTGTTCCAGCAGCGTGTATGCGGTTTGTGTCTTGGTGATTTTAGAAATTCCCGCGAAAGATTCAATTTCTCGGTTAAATCACAAGATCTGTAAAATCCCGTAGTTACTATGGCTACCACATCAAGCACATCATCAGAAGATATTCAAGCAGCAGGATCTGACACTCGTCCACCTATGCTAGATAGGACGTATTATGAGTCTTGGGCACAACGAATAAGACTTTACTGCTTGGGAAAAGATAATGGTGTTAACATTCTTAAGTCAATTGACGAAGGACCTTATCAGATGGGCACCACCAGAGACGTTGTTACAACTGGTGAAGATGGGACTGTAACTTGGGGCATCGACAGACCTAGAAACTACAATGATCTTAATGAAGATGAAAAGAAGAGGTATGATGCTGATATTAGAGCCTCAAACATAGTCATTCAAGGTCTTCCAAAGGATGTATACAAGCTCATCAATTTCAACACTGAAGCCAAGGCTGTGTGGGACAACGTTAAAATGTTGTTGGCAGGGTCAGAACTCACAAAGGAAGATCGTGAGTCACAGCTGTATGATGAGTTCGAGCATTTCAAAATGAACCCAGGAGAGAATATCACAGACTACTATGTGAGATTTCACAAGTTGGTGAATGATATGAGGATGATCAGAATGACTATGCCCAATATCCAACTTAACTCAAAGTTTGTGAACAACATGACTCCTGAATGGGACAGATTTGTTACTGCTGTCAAACTCAACAAAGGTTTAAGGGATACCAACTATGAACAGCTGTATGCTTACCTGCAACAACATGAGAAGCATGCGGTCTACGATCGGGTGCTGAGAGAAAAGTTTAATCCTTCAACTACAAATGATCCACTGGCGTTCATGACAAATGTTCAACCGACAATCCAATCATCTTCCAACCCAAGCTATCATCAACTTCACTCACAAGTACCTGCTATGAGTTCTCAACTTGACTCAGGGTACTCTCAGACTGACAAAATGATTGACCACCTCACCAATCAAGTATCATTACTGGTTCAACAGTTTCAAGCATCACTCCCTCAGACCAACAATCAGTTAAGGAATTCATCCAATCCACGCAATCTAGCAATGGTGGAGGATGGGAAAATTGTGGTTCAGAATGTGCAAGGGAGAGCTGGTAGAAACATGGGTCGAGGTTATGTGCAGAATAGAGCAGGGAATGCCAATCAGGGACAAGGGAAAGAGATCAAGTGTTATAATTGTGGGGGGCTTGGACACATTGCTAGACGCTGCAATCAACCTAAACGTCCTCAGAACTCAGATTACTTCAAAGACAAGATGCTGTTAATGCAAGCTCAAGAGAATGGTGCTGTGTTGGATGAGGAAGAGTTATTGTTCTTGGCAGGAGATGGAGGAAATACTTTTGATGAAGATGTGGATGAGAAACCTGTTCAGGATCTAGCACTTAATGATCCTAACATCTTCAAGGCAGATGACTGTGATGCATATGATTCTGATGTAGATGATGAACCTACGGCTCAAACAATCTTCATGGCTAACTTGTCTTCCCTGGTCTCATCTCCCTGTCAAGCTGGTCCTTCTCATGCATCCGTGATATCTGAGGTACTAAAAATTTATGACACATATAATATTGTCGAGGGACAAAAGAATCCCGAAGAAGTACATCAGGCAGATGTTTCTGACCCAAGTAATGTTGACATGGAAAATAGCAATATTATTTCATATGAACAGTATTTGAATTACAACAACTCGCCTGATGTACCAAATGGTGAATCTTTTGTCAATAATGATGTTTGTGTTAGGAGTAATGTATGTGCCTTAGATAATGCGGATAATATAGATAATGCATGCGAGTGCCATGAGAACAAATTGCCTGTCCCTGATGATAACTTGATCACTAAACTAAACATCTATAAAGAACAAGTGGCTATGTATGAATAGCGTGCTAAGTTTGAGCTTAATGATCGTGAGCAGAAATTAGAAGGTCAAATGAGTACACTTATTAAAGAGTCTAGAGTGAGAGAAGAAACATTAAAATTAGAGTTGAGTTCTTTGAAAAGTCAGCTAGAGCAGTCTGTCAAACAGAAACAGGAAGCACAAAAGTGTGTTACTACACTTAAGCAAGAATTCAAACAAAAAGAAACAACTCTTTTAAATGATTTCTCTAGACTCAAGACGTTAAAAAATAAGCTTGAAGATAAGTTGTACACACAAAATCAAACCATACAAACTGCTCAAATGATTCGTAAGCACAGAAAGTTGAGTGATAAGCATAGTAAAATCATGATAGGTGAACCTAAGTCAACCATCCTTAGGGACATGAAAATACTTCAACCAGCCCTATATGATGGTAATGTGATGCTTATGCCTATTCATGACCAACCTGAGCATATCTACACTAATGAAGAGGATGAGATAAGTGATAAAACGAGGGAAAAAATGAATGAGAAAATGAGGGATCCCGAGTGCATAGCCAGACGAATAATAATCAAACCCCATGATTATTATGAGGAAAATCATTTGACTGTGTTTGCTCCTCAAAAGAAGTTAACACCTGAACAGATATTTTGGAAACAAGATAATGAAAAACTTAAGGTAGACAAACTTAAGGCCAACACCCCCCTCATTAGAAAAGTTGCGTCCATAACGGTGTATCCTCCCAATACACCTAGGAATCTGGTGCCTTTGTCTCTTCCCACTGAATGCAAAACCTTTATTAGCTTATATGTGCTTTGGCAATTATTTGCTGATTTTGATAAAACATGTAAGAAGAGAATCACACCAACCGGCATTACTGAGGGGGAAAGGTGTTTTGAACATGCAAAAAGGTGTTACTTAACTGAGGTCATGCCATTCTTTAAGCTACTTAAAGAACACTTTGAAGGGTTGCAAACTGCCCTTAAAGCCGAAATAAAAGAAATGGAAGTAGTGTTTAAAGATATGGAAAATGAGGTGAATGAACATGCAATAGAACTTAAGAGTCGAGAGATTGAAAGAAAAAACATACTCATTACTAACGACAACTTGATTGCTAAATGTATTGCACAAGATGTATTTTACACTGTCACTGATTCTGCATTGTCTGCTTGTCAATTTAATGAGTATGCTATTGCGTTAAATGTCACCCAGAATCGTGTTGTTGAGCTTGAGGGGGAGAATTTAAAATTGCTTGAAAAAATTCAAAATGATGACCATGATAATATGGTTAAACGTTTTTCAAAATTGGAAGTTGAATATCTTAATTTGCAATTGAAATATCAACATTTAAATGAAAAACATAAAATATCAAATGACAAGACATCCTTGGATGCTCCTGAATTTGATACTTATTTTGAATTAAGCAAACGAGATGAGACAATTCAAGCTCACACGAACACGATTCGACTGCTGAGGGCCCAAATTGCCCAATTGAAATCCAACAAGTGTGAAGTATATGGCACCAATAAACCTTCGTCTTCAGATTCTCAGAATTTTCAATATCAAAACACCATAAATAAGTTATATTATGAAAATGAGTGTTATCGAGAAGAAAATTCAAAGGTTAAACAACATTTCAAAGAGTTATATGATTCTATTAAAGTTACAAGAAGCAATCACAATGATCAAATAACCTCTTTGACAAATGAAATTGAGAATCTGAAGGTTCGGGTGAAAGGTAAAATGCCATGCACCACTTGTAATTGTGATGCACCAAAGGCTACTGATTGTAAAAAGTATGATGTTGATGTTGGGCGTATTCCGTTTAAGCTTAGAAATAACAGCTTTGCCCATCAAACATATCTCGATCATCTTAGAGAGGGCCTTGACACACTTCGTGAGGTAGTTGAAGAGGATAGGGCTGATAAGCCACTTGATAGGGCAGTTGTCTATGCTTGCAAACTCACGAAAAGGATTCAGGAAAACTTAGAATATGCCATAGGCTCAATTCCTAAGTTTAGCTGCCATAGAGATAGATTTGTTGCATCATCATCCAATGTTGAGAACAAGCATGTAGCCTTTGATCTACCACCTAAAACATCAGAACCCAACACATCACTATCAGGAAGGCATGTGACAGAAAAACAAACTAATGTTACCTTCGATGCTTCTACAGGAGTAAAAAGTGACACCCAAGCTAGCGGGTCAAGGTCTAGAGGAAATGCAAGAAAGGATAGGACTGCGCCAGCTAAGAATGATCACTTGAAGAATGTAGAAGCCCAACCTAGGAACAATAAGTTTGCAATGAGTAGGATGAATTGTGTTGATTCTAGTATCAAAAGTACTGTAATTAATTCGAATTCTAATGCTATCTGTAAAACATGCGACAATTGTTTAATTTCAGCTAATCATGATGAATGTGTTGTGTCTTTCTTGATGTCTTCTGCATCATCCCATGTTAAGAATGGTAGGATAACTGAAGCATGCAAAAAGGTTTGGAAAGCAACAGGAAAAACATTTGCTAGCATAGGCTATCAATGGAGACCCACTGGAAGGAAATTCAATTTAGGAAAACAGTGCACGTTACCTAAAATGAATAAGCATAAAATTGTGAATGTTAAAGAATGGAGACCCACTGGAAGGAAATTCAACTTAGGAAAACAGAGATCATTACCTAAAATGAATATGCATAAAATTGTGATGAATAAGGAATGGAGACCAACTGGTAGAATCCTGTCTTTAGAGTCACAATGCCTTCCATCTAGGTCTTGTCCTGCCTCTAGTTCTGTCTCCTCAGTAAAGACAGTAGCATCTGTGGAATCTGTGGTTCCAGAATTTGTGTGTGCTGACCAAACGGACCCCAATTGCACTTGGGGATCCACATTTTTCAGTTATCCATTGTTGTCTGGTTTCAAATGCAGGTCGTACAAATCGTCCTGTGGTATTTGGACTCAGGCTGCTCAAAACATATGACTGGGGATCGCTCGCGGCTCAAGAACTTCGTGAAAAAGTTTATCGGGACAGTTAGATTTGGGAACGACCACTTTGGTGCTATTATGGGTTATGGAGATTATGTGTTTGGTGACAGTGTAATCTCAAGGGTATATTATGTGGAAGGACTAGGGCACAATCTGTTTTCTGTGGGTCAATTTTGTGATTCAGATCTGGAAGTGGCTTTCAGAAAGCATACATGTTTCGTCAGAGAATTGGATGGTATAGATCTCCTTAAGGGCAGTCGGGGCACCAATCTATACACCATATCGATTGAAGAAATGTTGAAGTCCTCTCCCATATGCTTGCTTTCTAAAGCCTCTAAAACAAAATCATGGCTGTGGCATCGTCGTTTGAACCACTTGAACTTCGGTACCATAAATAATCTTTCCCGTAAAGATCTTGTCAGAGGGATGCCCAGATTGAAATATGATAAAGATCACCTCTGCTCTGCATGTCAACTGGGTAAAAGCAAGAAACAAACCCACAAGCCTAAAAGCATCAACTCCAACTTGGAAGTTCTTCATACCCTCCACATGGACTTGTGCGGTCCAATGAGAATACAAACCATAAATGGAAAGAAGTACGTTCTGGTGATTGTAGATGATTATTCTCGGTTCACATGGGTAAAGTTTTTGAGAACCAAGGACGAAACTCCAGAGGTTATCATTAAACTGATAAAACTGCTGCAAGTAAGGCTCGATAAAACTGTCAGAATCATCCGCACTGATAATGGTACTGAGTTTGTTAACCAACAACTCCGTAATTTCTATGAAAATATTGGCATCACGCATCAGAAAAGTATCCCTCGCACTCCTCAATAGAACGGAGTGGTTGAACGAAGGAACCGTACTCTGGTAGAGGCTGCAAGAACTATGCTTATATTTTCAAAGACACCGATGTTTCTCTGGGCAGAGGCTATTGCAACAGCATGTTACACTCAAAACCGATCCTTAATTCATCCTGTTCATGAGAAGACTCCCTTCGAGTTAATTCATAACAAGAAACCAGATCTCTCTTTTCTCCGTGTGTTTGGTGCACTTTGCTATCCAACTAACGATAGTCAAGACTTGGGAAAGTTAAGAGCTAAAGCAGATATAGGTATATTTGTTGGATACGCACCAGACAGTAAAGGGTATCGAATCTACAATAAGAGAACCCGTAAAATCATGGAAACCATTCATGTTACGTTCGATGAGCTGAGTGAGCAACCTGCTTCAGGACAAATTAGTTCTGGACCTAATCTTAACCTTTTGTCACCTGGACCCATTAGTTCAGGACTTGTACAGAATTCTACGCCTGCAGATTCTTATGTGCCACCTACATGCGAGGAGTTAAAGAAGTTATTTGATCCTATGTTTGATGAATACTTTGAGCCAACGAATGGAACCATCCCAAGTGAACCTGCTGTACTTCCAATGGCTGAGGTTCAAGCCCCACAAGGTACAGAAGGTCTTACAGCTTCAGTATCAGTCAGTCACAATGCTCCAGCTGCCAGTCAGTCGCCTTCGTCATCAAACGCTCAAACTTCTCCAGTAACACAAGAATCTTCAGATAATAATTCATTGGAAGTTAATCCTTTTGCTCCTGTTGATGAGGTTCCTTTTGAAAACATATTTGCTCCTGAACATTCATCAGACACATCCTCACTTGAAGGACACAGCACTGCTACGTCTGTTCATAACCCTCAACCTCACGACCATCTCAGGAAATGGACCAGTGATCATCCAATCGACAACATCATAGGCAATCCTTCACGTCCAGTATCCACACGTAATCAACTAGCCACTGATGCACTATGGTGCTTCTTCAATTCCGTACTGTCCAAAGTCGAACCTAAAGATGCCAAAGAAGCTATGACTAAAGATTGCTGGTTCCAGGCTATGCAGGATGAAATACATGAATTTGATCGACTTGAAGTATGGGAACTAGTGCCTCCTCCAGAGCTTGCAATGATCATTGCTTTAAAGTGGATCTTCAAAGTGAAGCTTGATGAGTATGGTGATGTGTTAAAGAACAAGGCACGGCTAGTTGCTAAAGGGTTCAGACAAGAAGAGGGCATTGATTTTGAAGAATCGTTTGCTCCGGTTGCTAGAATTGAAGCTATAAGAATCTTCCTGGCAAATGCTGCTATTCGAAATATGATAGTCTACCAAATGGATGTTAAAACGGCATTCTTGAATGGCGACTTGAAGGAAGAAGTTTATGTGAGTCAACCAAAAGGATTCGTGGATACTGAACATCCTACTCATGTTTACCGCTTGAAGAAGGCTCTTTATGGGTTAAAACAGGCGCCAAGGGCATGGTACGATACATTGTCCAAGTTCCTCCTAGTGAACGGATTCTCCAAGGGTGTTGTTGATCCTACACTATTCACCAGGAAGTCAAGAAACCATCTACTACTAGTTCAGATATATGTAGATGATATCATCTTTGCTTCAACAGATCCTGGTGAATGTGATAGTTTTTCAAAGGAGATGAATTCCAAGTTCCAAATGTCCATGATGGGACAAATGTCATTCTTCTTAGGATTACAAGTTTCTCAAAGTCCCGGAGGCATATTCATTAATCAATCTAAATACGCCAACGAGATCTTGAAAAAGTTTGGATTCTATTCAAGTGAACCTGTTGACACTCCCATGGTTGATAGAACGAAGCTGGATGAAGATCCTTCAGGGATCCCAGTAGATATAACAAAGTATCGAAGCATGATTGGATCTTTGATGTACATCACGGCTAGCAGACCAGATCTATTGTTTGCTGTGTGTATGTGTGCTCGGTATCAATCCAGACCAACCAAGAAGCATGTTGAAGCAGTGAAAAGGATCTTCCGATATCTTCAAGGCACGGTTCATATGGGTCTCTGGTATCCTAAGGACACTGCAATGGAGTTAACGGCTTACGCGGATGCTGATCATGCGGGATGTCAAGACACTCGTCGAAGTACTTCAGGAGGAGCTCAGTTTTTAGGGGAAAAGTTGGTTAGTTGGTCTTCTAAGAAGCAGATGAGTACTTCCATATCATCTACTGAAGCTGAATACATTGCCATGTCTGCTTGCTGTGCACAAATCCTTTGGATGCGATCACAACTTTCGGACTATGGATTCTCATACAACAAAATTCCTCTATATTGCGACAACAAAAGCGCCATTGCTCTTTGTTGTAACAATGTTCAGCACTCCAGGTCAAAACACATCGACATCAGGCATCACTTCATCAGGGAACAAGTGGAAAAAGGAATTGTGGAACTATACTTCGTGAGGACAGAGTTTCAGTTAGCAGACATCTTCACCAAGGCCCTCCCAAGAGAAAGGTTTCAGTTTATTCTCCCACGCCTTGGCATGAAAAGCATGACTCCTGAAACCCTCAAGTGTCTTCAGGAAGAAAAGGAGGAGTAAAGGATTGTCTTCTTATATCCTCGTACATAGTTGTATATATCTTAAATCCAAAAAGAAAAATACAAAAATATAAAACCTATAAAAACCATAAAAATCGAAAAATCAGAAAATACCAAAAATAGTCCCACCTAGGCATGTCTTCTGTTTATCGATAACATTTACGGATCTAGAAATGTCATTCAACAATGGCACGGATTCTTAAATGAAGCTCGAGCAGAAGTTATACTAATCAGTTAAAACATGTCTAAATGGCTTGCAGTTACTTCATACTGCAACCCGCGCTGTACAATGGGGAAAGCATGTCGCCAAAAGGACAGCTGTTCCTCCAACCGGGTGATGTTCACCTGGGCATGGATTACTTTATATCCATGTTTCCCCGACTTGATGTACGTTTCAGTGCGTCTTGTCGTGTATAAGAAGAGAAGTCTTCTTTTTCATCAAGACTCTTTATCTTACTTGAAACTTCTAGAGAGTCTTGATGTTACACAAGGTGGTAAATTGAAGTAAAATTTTCACAAATACTTATCGCTTAATTGAATGACTACAGCTCTTTTAATAGAATATGGGTCATTAATTAAGGGGGAGAGTACTTGTTCAAATTTTTGACACCTTGCCAAATTTGTGCAACATCAGCAGTGACACTCTCTCGTGGTTTAAGGGGGAGCATAGTATGCTCCTAAATCAGAATACATTTAAACCTGACCACATTTTCTCCCAAATTTTCTAAACTTATTTAAATCACTTGGGATCACAAATCTCAAATGGTTTGAAATTTTTGATCGGGGGAGAGAATGTGATTTAAATAGGAAATTCTGATAAAATGTGATGATTTGGATGTTAATGTAAGCTCTCCCGTATGTGCTAAACCATTTTGCATATCAAGGCACATATTGAGGGGGAGCAAAATGTTTTGGTCATAAATGCAAGCTCTTCCATATGTGTGAAAATCTTTCTTAATATCGATGCACATATTGAGGGGGAGCAAATGTTTTTAACAAAACAAAGGATTTGGCATCTCACGTGAGCAAGGCTTAGACTTCACCAATGAATTGACGAAACTTGAATTGCCATCAATCGAAAGGATACGTCTTGGCCGGGTAATAATTTCAAGCTGGTCTAACCAGTGATGTAAGCGTGTCTCGAAAAAGATGTATCTGAGTAGAGTGTACCGTTTCGAGAAAATTTCTGTGGACTTGACCAGGCCGGGTAATAATTTCAAGCTAGTATAACTAGTGATGTAAGCGTGTCTCGAATCGGTCATGTTCACTGAAAGTTGATCAATTCTAAAAGTGCGAGCTTTACCTAACATGTGCAAATTTATAAAACTATCACTCGAGCACATGTTGAGGGGGAGCATTTGAAAAATATAAAACTCTCAAGTGTTTGCAAAAATGTGTTTCGTAATCATGAACACTTTGAGAGATTTTTCAAAGATTTGGTTTGGCAATTGTGGAAGAACACCAAAGACCGACCATTGTATTTCATATAATGGAGTTATAAGGATGGTAAGGTTAGGTACAAGTTCCCACGATCCCGCCAGAGCCGGAGGGATCTACCCAGGGACAATCCACTAGTTAGTATAGAAGTCCTTAGGTATGATTAAAAAGGAGAAAAGTGAATGAGGGAAGAGTGCCGACTGAGATGGAGCTAACACTGGAACAAACCCAACAAGGTGTTAGTTATGAAGTCTCGGTAAGCACTGAAGGGGTTGAAGAATGAAAAAGAATTGTAAAGAGAAAGGGTGAAAAGAAATAGCCCTCCTTACAACTTAGGCAGAAACCGGGTCAATACATATGCTGTCAGAATCACTTAGTTGATTGCTGGCATTGAAGACAAAGTATCATGGACCCAGTGATACGCTGCACAACCCTCCCTAGCCACTCAAGGTCCCTCAAAGGACTCTTGTTTTAATTGTCACGGAGTTCAATACATTTCTATCGTCTCTCTCACTCCGAGTTAGATGATATTGAAAAGGTGGCAGTCCTCTCCAGCCTCCGCTCACTAAATCAAAACGCACTATCGAGTCTAGAGCCACGAGATGCATAATAAGATCTCATAGGGACACGAATTATTTCTACACTGGTTGTTCAACATTAAGGACACCAGTTGTAAACTCATGAGTCCTACGCAGATCTTAGCAATCTGCCAGAACATTTATGAGAGAATTTACTAATGTAATTCTCAATGATTGAATGGAAATTCCTGCCAGGGTCAACATCAAGCAGCCCTGAAAGCAGGTCACTTCGGTAATTCCTCGTGGATTACGCTTAGTGGTCGCGGCGGTTTCAACCGGTCTACAGTCGTGGAGTGATCTCCAGCGACTCACCTAATCGTTTATTTACTACGGTAAAATCTTAAAAAGCCCTCTGTGGGTTTTCGATTATGAACGGTCTTGGTAAGGATTAGAGAGAGTTTTCACAATATGCTGTTGACTATCTCGAAATCCAAACTTATAAGTACCGGGTCGAATTATTGCAAACTGTCGTATGCAGGAACTTCTGGCGATTGTAGCTGTGGAATGCTGTAGCTGGTTGCTGTTGTAGCTGGTTGCAGAAAAGATGCCAATCCATCACCACATGCTCATACCACATCATCATCAAAGAAGTCATGATCAACCTAAAAGACCTTCAACACAGCTTCTGCTAACTCTGATGCTGAAGATCATGACACCATATCGTGTGAGCATGTCGGCTCTAAGTATATTTCATCACATGGAGACCTACTACTGAAAGATGACTTGGAGACTCAAGTGGGATGATACTTTCAAAGATTACTCAAAGTTTATCCAAGACAAAAGAGGAGTCATCTTAAGATCACTGATGTCTGCACAACAATCTATGACATTGAAGATTCAATGATTACGAGCTATGATGTCAAGATCCAAGGAAGAAGTACTGAATTTCAGAACATTACTTCTGGGGTGACCTCCCTTAGGGGGAGATTGTTAGGAATATGAATATTCAGCTGAAGACTCGGTCACCCCGAGTAATTATTAGTACATCATAGCTCATAGGTTTATCAGTAATATTATTAGTAGCTTAGTTATTATTAGTATTGTGGAGTGGGTCGGGTCTTTACCCTCTGTCAGCTCACTCTACAGCCCGTTAGGGGCATAATATATTGTAAGTATAAATACCCCTTCCCACACATGGGAAGGGTTGGAACTTCACATTATCTTAAGCTAATACACACATTGTTTCTCTCTCTAGAAGTTCCCATCACTTTCTCTCTCTAGTTCTTTGTCCATTCGATCCAATCTAAAGCCTCAAACTAGTGTTTCTTGCATTGTGAATACCCTACAAAACACTTAACGAATTAGAAGTAAAATAAAATAATCTGATAAAAGCAAATCTAATCGTTTAACTGTCCAGTCGTGACGAATATTCTATCATAAGCTTGGCAAGTATACACATCTCCACCACTAAAGCTAAGGAATAACAAGTCTAAAGCGGTTAAAAAGGGTTTTTAGGCTTAAGGGTTAATTATTCTTAATCTCTATCGATCTCAAATTCCAGAAAAGGCGACAAAATCACAAATACATGATCGAATCCACGAACACGATACTTGCAATTGCTCAAATCCTTAACTCGAATAGGCTAAAGATAGGTCCAAACTTCACCAATAATAATATATCAAAAAGGGCGACAAAATCATAAATACATAGCCGAATCCACGACTACGATACTTAAGATTGCTTAAATCCCTAATCTCAATAAATCAAAGGTTTGGTTGGATAAAGAATAGTAAAGGGCATGGATAATATTTGGGATATAAATTGGTGTAAAAATAAAAAATAAACAAAACAAATAAATTAAAATCCTAAGTGTGGTTAATCACTATCCCAACCATCCCATGAATAAGACTCATATCATTGAATAACTCACGCTTTAACACTTGAAACACACGCTTTAGGTAGACACGAATTATACTCAACAAGATCTTAATCAAAGAATAAACCTTAGTTGACGTTCTCATAACTGCCAACTCCCATTCAATCCATAAATATATAGTACAAAAATTAGTGGTGATATCGACCACTTACATAACTTTACATCGTTGGTTAAATCAAACATCCAACTTTTCTTTTTCTTTTTCTTTTCTCATTTTTTTGATTTTTTATTTATTTATTTATTTATTATTATTATTTTTTATTTTTTATTTTTTATTATTTTTTTTTTAATAACATAACATAGATGTGTAAAATTTCACCACATCACTATAATGATAATTCTGGATAATTTTTCGTACTTTTCATACTTCAGAAATAACGGTAATAGTGAAAGTAGTAAACACACGAAAAATAAACTCAAAAATATACAATATTTACTTTCACTCTAATTGCATTGTGCAATTTCCCGACCTAACCATAGATAATGAATTACGCACGCAAACACAGGTAATGTAAGGAAACACACTTTGCCTATAGCAATTAACCAACCACGGATTCTAATCTACAGGGTAGGATAAGGTGTAAGGGTGTAACGAAACATTTTAAACATTGGTGTAAGAAACGAAAGGAATGGCTCTGAGTGTTTTTCTAGGGGTATCTTACTCTAAAAATGAGAGTAACAAAAGGGTTTATACGGGGGTTAACTAACCAGTGTAGTTAGCTAATAACACAAAACATATAAAGGCTTTTTGGGTGTAATCCTAGAAATTTACCAATTTAGACAAGTCATTCCAATTATATAAATAATACTCATTATGGTGGTCTCGAATAGTATACAAGCCAAGTTCTAAAGTTTACAAGTCACCGGCACACTCATAGATTTGTGAATTTTGAAAAATCACAATTTTTGAAAATAACGTCTTGTGTGCAGCTATGCAACTTAGACTTTAAACAAAAACATGCTAAAAATTTTAAATTTTGATATATTAAGCACATTTTAAGCATATTTTGAAAAGTTTAAGGACAAGTAAATGTTAAGTGTTCTAATTCTCCAATCCCCCCACTTAAGTTAAACAACGTCCTCGTTGTTTGTATAAAAGGTTAAAAACTGGAAAATAAAAGAATTAGAACAGAAAAACTCCCCTGAGATTTGCTCGGTATGATCCTCCATTAGTATTAGAGCAAAAATCATCTTCCTTGTGGATTAGAACGTTTAAGCTTCATAATCATGTATCCACAGGAAATGCAGGAATCTATAATACCACCAAGGCTTCAAAACACACCTAAGGTAAGAAAGGTTCAACTTGCATAACACATTAGTAGTTAGGTAAAAATAAAACATAAAAATTAAAAATGAAAATCATCAGGTCAGTCGATGCGCCGTATCTTATGGAAAAAGATACGCCGTATCGAGCCTGGAATAAATACGGATCAGAATAAAAGATGCGCCGCATCCTTAACCAGGGATGCGCCGCATTAAAATAAACTGATAAAAAGTTTTAAATTCGAAAATAAAAAATGCAGAAAAATAAAATAAAGATATGACCATTGCAGGAGATGCGTCGCATCTCAGAATTGAGATGCGCCGTATCCTCAGCGGCCTGACTGACTCGACACAAAAACAGAAAATTAAAAGATAAATCCGGGTTGTCTCCCGGTAAGCACTTGTCTTTATTCCAGAGTCTTCAAGTTAGACTCACGTTCAGCTCTTCATTTAGTTCTTGTCACGGTCCATCCTTCTTCCTTCATCCGAAAGATGTTCCCGTATAGCATTGCGACGTTTTCTTCTGTTCGGCTTAATCTTCTATAACTCTTGGTCTTCGTCGCAACATACTCTTCATCAGGTCCAAAAGAATATTTGATGATTTTAAATTTTTCGAAAACAATCATGGGTGGCTCATTATAAGGAATCCCAAGTAGTTGACACTTTCTTTTGGTGAACTCTTCCTCGTCTTTATCAACAAACTTAAAATAGGGATCCTTAATCAAATAATCATCTAGTTCTTCAATTAATGACTTATTGTCTTGAATCGCCTCCCACTCTCGTTCCAAATCATATTGTAACCGTCGACTAAGCTTCGTGAAATCATCAAATTGTTTATGCACCCATTCCCAGAAAGTAGTATCCGATGTTCCCTTAAGTCCTTTCAAGCGTTCAATTCTACCCTTTTCTTGCAAAGCCTCCGCTTTTTGTGGGCAGTCTTCAACATTATCGTACCATTCATAATCTTCAAAGGTTACATCGTTTCCAACCCGTTTCATCCCAATTATACTTCCCCCATTACAGGTTCCGTCACTTTTATAATCACAGGTCGGCCAAACACTACTCCCGTCCTTAAAAACGAAGGGTGTACAAGTGTGATTAATGTGCTCAGATTCCCATGGTTTATCCCAAACCCATGGTACTTGGTCATTCCATTCATAGTACCAGGTGTTTTTGAAATCATCATAAGTCTTAAATCCTGGTAGATCTCCAGTTAGCACATCATCGTCGACTTGAAGAAGGTAGTTAAATTCCTTGAACTGCTTGCACAAGGGTGTCTCATAATCGAACACATCAATGTCTATTCTGAATAACTCTTCAATGCCTTCATTGATTGTTGAATCATGAAGTGACGACCCATAATCGCTTTCTACTTCTTCATCTTCTCCTCTCATCCAATATACCCATAATGCATCCTTAGTAGCTCGATCCATACTCTTATGGTTATTAAACTTACTAGCCAACCACTCTGAAAAATCAACATCGTTAGGATCGTGGTTAACGTCAAAGCAAGCCTTCCCAATCATATTCCTTCTTATCTCCATGAACTCGTTAAATTGCTTCTTAAAACTCCGCGTCAACCATGAAGTCATAATCTGCTTGACTTCATTTGCAGGGGCGAATTCCGGACTACCATATTTGAGTTCTAGCCAATCATTGAGGGAGAGATCAATCAATCGTACCAACCTACCATGAAATAGTAACTCCGCCAAAGCATAAATTCCATCATTGTCCAGATAGTTCTCATTTAATCCCCAGTACTGTTCGGAATAAGGCATGTAAGAGATTTGGGTATTGCCTCCACCACAGCTGTTGTTGCTTGAGTCCATGTATGCAAGATAGAATTTCCCATCATCTTCTTCGATAGTAGTCCAGTTCAATCCTTTGGATTCAATGATAGGCCATAAGAGCGACAGTTCATCTCTAGTGTACCTCACAAATACATCATAAGAGAATACCCCTTTGTCAATGTTGCATAAACGCATGAATTCCTTAAAAGCAGCTTCAAGAGGGGTCTCCCAAGAGAATAAATCTGCATCGATCATGAGTACATTGAATGAATCTGAAAGCAAGCATTCCTTAGCAAGATATCCGTTAACTGATATGTCTTCCATAGCAAAATCTGTCATCAAAGGTAAAATCATCAGTAGGATTTGTTCGCTAGAAGAGAAATTAATGAATTTAGAAACGGATATAAGAATACAAAATAGCTGATATCTGCAGACGATGCGCCGTATCCAAAAAGTTGGATACGCCGTATCTTATAATCGTTAAAATTAGATCAGACTTTATTCAGAAAATTAGATACGCCGCTTTAGAAATTAGAATGCGCCGTATCTGTTTTAATTATCAAAAATCGATATACTTATAAAAATTAAATGCGTCGTATTTTCGTTACGTTTCAAAATATAAGATTTTTGATTCAGAAGATGCGCCGTATCGATAAAAATCGATACGCCGTATCTGTTTAATAATTCGAAAACTGTTTTTAATTAAAATAATAGATACGCCGTATCTGCTAAAGCAGATGCGTCGTATCGCGTTAACGTTTAGAAATTTTTTTTATTAAAAACAGATACGCCGTATCTTGGGGAAAAGATGCGTCGTATCACTTTATCGCTTAGAAAAAATTTCTTATTAAAAACAGATACGCCGTATCTTGGGGAAAAGATGCGTCGTATCGAATTAATTAAACGCGTTGTATTTTATAAAAATTGAACGCAATACGCCGTATCTGAGAAATCAGATGCGCCGTATCGTTCGATTTAGCTCAGTACAACGATAGCAGAACACACAAAATACGAAAAATTAAAAACAAATAAAAACACACGAAAATAAACACAAACAAAAGCAAACAAATAACACACAAAAACAGAAAATATGCTAGATAGTACAATGAATGCAAATTAATCTAATACACAACAAAATTAGCGGTTAGATAAAAAAAAATAAAAAACCTAATTAAAATACTAATCAAATTAACAGATAATAACAATTCACTCCCCGGCAACGGCGCCAAAAACTTGATGCGTGCGATGTGTCGTTGCGGTTTAGCAGTTTTAATGCCTACTCAAGTTTTAAATTTATATTTAGCCGACTTATCAATAATACACACACTTAACGAGCAGTGTACCCGGTCAGTATGAATATAATGGTAAGTAGAGTGTCGATCACTAAGAGTGGAACGTATTATCTAGTTATTCTAATCAATATTTTAATATATTAAGTTAGCTATACAATCTAATCTAACGCAAGGGGGTTCAGCCTGAGAGACTGGCACGATTTGGTTGCAATTAAATAATAAACTAAACCAATAGGCACGAATCAGCAAGTAGCACACACGTACACAGATAAATACTCGAGACAATAAGAGGGCTGTCCTTATGATAAGTAGTTTGTCACTTGTTTTATTGCTAGTGTTATATGAAGTGTATAGTTCGATGCAACGCACCGAGATTAAGTCCTTTCTCGTTGGTTCTAATCTTATCGGCGAGTAAACCCTTAATGATTACTTATGACTATCCCGTTTATCTTTCTCCTACTTTTCTACAGACCATAGAATACATAGGCATCTAATAAACAGGCGAGGGCAGAGGCATGGCGACCCGATCAACGCTCAGCTAGCCACAGAGGTTATCAATGCACTAATAAAAGTCACCAATGACATCAACATATAAACTTTAATTAATGAGAAAGTAGTTTTAAGGGAGTGCAACCTTTCCGTTGTTACGTTACACAAGCCACCAATCTTGATGAATTAAAGTTTACTAACACAATAAAACAAAACTACTTAATGAATTAAACATATGCAGCACCTTCTTACAGCTCTTGTATCTTTGATTTAGGTGTGTCTTGTGCTGCTACCTTGACTGAATTCGTCCTAGGTTTCTGGTCTTCGGTCTTCGGTTATAATATATGTCGTACGAAATTCGTCTCGTCTTGGGGTATTTATAGTTTCTGTCTGAGGGTGAGATGCGGCGCATCTTGTAAGTAGATGCGGCGCATGTACTTAACTTCGCGTGGGGTCCAAGATTATAATATTCAGGAATATTCGTACACCGCCAGAAGATGTGGCGTATCTTCATCATTGGATGCGGCGCATGTCCTCTTGTATCTTGGATCGTATCTGGTGAGATCTTGATAGTGATGCGGCGCATGTAATGAGTGAAATGCGGCGCATCTGGAGCAGATTTGACTCGATCTTGTCCATTTCAGTAGACTCTTCACTTTATGCATGTTTTGCTCCATAATTAGTCCAAAATCGCCAAGTTTCACCAAATGCTTGTTTTCAACTGAGAATTACAAAAGTAAACGATTAAGTATCAATCCTCATACATAATATAGTAAAACAAGTCAAATTAATAGGATAAATGATAGTAATAAAATGTACTTATTTGAGTTCATCATGGCTATCGAAACACCATTGAGCTCACTCAAGGAGCCAATGTCACTCCCTTGCGATCCGACACCATCCGGTTGGTGCAAAGCGGATGCGCATTCCATGGACTTCGTTCCGAAGATCCTAATCAACATCTCAAGGACTTTCTCAAAATCGTTGATTCCATAGACATTGATGTTGCCACTCGAGAGACGACCCGACTGCGTCTCTTTCAATTCTCTCTGCGGGACCAAGCTAGCCAATGGCTAGAGCGCCTACCCGCAGGATCCATCACCTCTTGGGATGATCTCACCACTCGTTTCCTTGCTCAGTTTTTCCCACCGGGAAGAACTACCAAGTTAAGGAAGGATATCTTGATGTTCGAACAACGTCGAGGCGAAACCCTATATGGGGCATGGATTCGATTCAAGGACTTACTCCAAAAAGTCCCTCATCATGGCATAAATCTCTGGCTTCAAATCCAAATCTTCTATGACCATGTTGATTACCACACCAAGCGTGCCATCGATCGAGCCGCCGGAGGCAAATTGCGTGACAAAAGCGCCGAGGAATCATGGGAAATCATTGATGAGCTTGCATCCGACGATGATGAATTGTGGCAAGTTTCCCACGACGTACGCTCGGCGGTCAAGACATATTCATCGCCCGATAAAGCCAATCAAATCACCGAGGAAAGCGTTAGTGAACTTGAGAAGAGGGTTGCATATCTTATGGAAAAGCAAAAGAGACCCTTAAGTCCACAAAAAGCAACAGTTAACTCGGTCTCAAGCATTAAGCAAATACCATTGTCTGAATCACCCCAGAGGGAAAATACTAAACCCTTCCATAAGCACGCTCAACCCAACCCACCACCTCAGGAACTTAGTCCGACATTCGAAGCTCGAATGAGAGAATACATGTCAAAACACTCCGAACGGTTGGCAAAATTTGAGGAAGCTATCTACAAACAAAAGGAAGAGATGGAAGAGAAGATGGCTGAGATGATGGGCCTTTTGAAAGAATACTCAAAAACAAAGGCTCCTGAAAATGTGTTAGTGCGAAAAGACGTTGAAGTTCCCAACACTAAATGTGTTAATGCCATCTCCGTCGTCCAAGAGGGCGAAAATGATGGAAGAGGGAAGTTGATAACTATTGAAGTTAACAAAATTGACCTTGTCCCACTTAATGACGGAAACACCAATGCCTACAAATGAGATTCCGACAAGGGAAAGGAGGCGCCCTCTGAGGAGCGCCAATTGGTAGAACCGCCAAAGTCACAACAAGTGAGGCATTACTTGAAGCACGAAATAAACAAGGAGACCATAAACGATTGGGTGAGAAACTATTGACGTACTCATCTACCCAACAAAGAGTCCAAGAGGATGGAACCGGATGATGAATCTGACACATTACCCGAAAGGCAATTGTATGAGAGCCTCATAAGACAAAAGTTAGTGGAAAAGCAGGAATTTTATGGGGTCTTCGAAATACCATGCAGCATTGGAAAACTCAAGTATCTGGATGCGGTAGCTGACCAAGGTTCCGACGTAAATTTGATGCCCTTATCCGTTTATGTCCAGTTAACCGACGAACTGCCATCCATCACCCGTACTAAACTCTCCTTTGCAAAACATTCTTATGAGTACCCGTTAGGAATTGCAGAAGATGTGTTGGTGAACGTTGCCGGATTCCTGTATCCGGTCGACTTCATGATCATTGAAAGAAATGATATGAATATGCCAATAATCCTTGGGGCACCCTTTCTCGCTACCACTAGGGCACAAATCGATTACGAAAAAAGTACCATCCAAATGAAGAAGGGGAAGAAAACAATAAACTTCCCAACGATCCCACGTCATATACGAGATGTTGCTCTACAAAAGAAGATGGAGGCGAACCCCAATGTAATCCGTGGTAATGTTCGAGAGAAAATCCTTGCATGGGAGGCAAGGATTAAGAATTACAATGAAAATGAGATTAGAGAATGTAAGGGTGGAAATAACGATTATATTGAGACTGATGAGCAGCCCAATAACCCCGCTAAATTTACGAAAGGAGACTCAGTGCTCCTAAGGCATTCAGAAACAAAAGCACTTACCGATGAACCAAGTCCCTGGTGGTACGGACCATTCACAATTAAAAGTCTACACCAAGATGGGGTAGTAAGCTTGACCAGCAAGGGAGGAGGTGAAGTGACTGCGAATGTCGAGTGATTGAGACACCACCACCCTGACAACAAGGATTATATCTATCAGGGATACGTCATTATGAATGATGGAATCACGTAATGTACGTGACTTTGAGTCTAGCTACAAGACTCGTTAATAAAGAAAAGCGCTTCTTGGGAGGCAACCCAAGCTTTATTTGCTTTGTGTGTTTATTTATTTGTTTGTTTGATTTTATTTGTTTCCGTATGTATGTTTAATTTTTATTATTATTGATTCATGTTCAAAACTAAATTGTGAAAATGCTTTATCTTGTTTTTAACTTCGTCTTAACTACATATAAAGGTATTTTGCAAAAGTTAAGTGTAAGGGAAATCCAAATCGGTTTATTAGAACACAAATGAACAAGAATCATAATAATATTAAATTAACATACATATTAGTAATTGTTTGAGTCAAATGCTTGTATCGAGTCATAATGATGTTTTGCAGGAATTCCAGGAAGTAAGGTATAGGTTTTTCCAGAAATTTTTCGGAAACTTAACATGAGAATTCTGTCAGATCATATCTGACGGCGTCAGGTGTTAATTTTCTGAAATTTTTGAAAGTTTTGTTTTCATAAAAAGTTTTTATTAAATCTCTGACTTATAATCTCCAGGAATCTGCAAAATTATCATTCCACAAGCATTATATCCTTATATATAGAATTTATCCCGCCGATGTTATGCAGGTTTTCGTGTTTGTTTTCTCAGGTTTAACAGGTTATTTTGGACAAGGAGATGTATGTGGAATCAAGCTTTTGGCGATGCATTAGTCTTGGAGCTTCTACATTCTCTTGGAAGAAGATCTAACCATGTTGCCACATTATCCACCGAGCGAATCAGGGGAGTATTTGATTTCATTCTTTTACCGTATGACTTTTACATCTTGTTATTTGAACATTGGGGACAATGTTCATCTTAAGTGTAAGGGGGGTAAAAGTACGATACTTTAGAGAATGCTTTTACGCTTGATTTTTGTTTGTTTGATGGTAGATGTGTAATAAAACTGAGATAAATACCTGTTAGGGCAATTTTAGTGCCAAATTTAAAATTTTTTACAACATATAGGAGTGAAACTTTGGTCTTAATGAGCGTCTCACGGATAGGAGTTATATGACTAGCACAAAAACCGTACCACTAAAAAATTTTCCGCCCCCAAATATGTGAGGTTCGCCCCTAGAATTGGTAGGAAAAGCATTTATGCTATGATGTGTGTACCGGTAGCACTTAGATTCTAGAACTTGCGTTAGGACCATTCCGAGGCCACAAGTGAGACTACATTCGTGTAGTTAGATTTACTACATGATAAGAGGCATTAGGATTAACCCATTGTTTTACACCTGTGTTTTTGTTATAATTACTTTGGCTACATTGGTCAAGTAATTCTCCCACACCCTTTGCGTTGTACTCATTTTTAGTACACGATACCCATTGTACACCCCTCAGAGCCTATCTTTTCGTTTCTAACTTTAAGCATTTTACTTAAAGGAAGAATTTGTTTACACCCCACTTAAATGTACACCCAAATTGCCTTAGCCTACCTTGTATGCACTCATTTTTAGTGCATTATTGTGACAACATTTGTTTAAACCCTTAGTTAATTATCTAATTGATTACATGGTTGCTAAGTCGAGTCATATCCTTGTACATATTGTTTTGGGACGATTGGGACTCATGGGTAAAGTACTAGTGTAATGGAGTAATGGGGAAGAACAACATTATTACCCCCATATGTGCTAAATATCTTAAAAAAGTACTCCAAGTGTTTCGCTTATCTTAATTCGAGTCATTAGAATAGTTATTTGTAAAGTTATGTAAAAGTTCAAGTGTAAGGGGAGAACCGAGGCCCCTATGATGTATTATTTTGGATGGTAGGGCAAGAGTGTATGAAAAAAAAAAAAAAAAATTAAGAAAAATACAAAAAAATGAGAAAAAGAAAAGTAGAAAAAACATACGGACTACCATCCCGTTTATTTTATGTTTTTGTTATTTTGTTTTTAGCTTAAGTCGAGTCTAGTCTTGGCTTAGCAACGCCATATTGTACATGTAATTAATCAAGATCTTTAACTCGCCACCAGTAAAATATCCCTTATCCAACAAATCCGTGTTTATCATATCCCTACACCTTACGTTATAACCCATGTAAAAGCCCTATTTGATAGTTTATCTTAGGTGCTTACGCCTAGTGGAGAAGGTTTTTGATCCTTTCCCAAGCCTATGGTAATCTATTTGCTATGACAGGTAGTGAGAGATATTATCCGTTTTCATTTATGAGATTTATTTTGATGACACCTGAGAGATGTGAGTATCTAAACACTACTTGTGAGGTGCTAGTTTGTAATCTCCGTGCTTATTATGATTAAAGTGGAACGACTATTTGTTGTAATTACTTTTATATTAGCGTTAAATGACCCCTAACTTGTATTTTGATTAGAATAAAATCGCATTTGCTTGAG
This sequence comes from Artemisia tridentata subsp. tridentata, assembly GCA_021014915.2. Taxonomy (NCBI): domain Eukaryota; kingdom Viridiplantae; phylum Streptophyta; class Magnoliopsida; order Asterales; family Asteraceae; genus Artemisia; species Artemisia tridentata. The sequence continues at coordinate 73,491,470 of CP139506.1, read as the reverse complement.
GACAAGCAAATCTCAAGTGTAAGGGTATTTGATGAAGCGAAAAGTGTACCGCTTTTAGGGGGTCATTTAAGCCCTAAATCGTATTTATTTGATCAAATATTGCCCTAAATCGTTCCTTTTGTCATTTTAGGTACTTTGGAGAAGAAATCTGGAAAAGAAAGCATTTTGGACGTTTTTGGAGCATAAAAGTGAAGAAAACGACAAAGTCTCAAAATCGGCTGGAAAAGTACCTTTGACGGCGTCAGGGATTGTTCCTGACGGCGTCATGGCTTGGCAAAAAAGGTGGATATGAAAAATACACATGATAAGCCAGAGAATTTTACAATGGAAAATCTGACGGCGTCACACTTTGAAGTAATCAAGGTCATCACGGTTTAAGCTAAAGAGAGACGGCGTCAAGCCCATCTCTGACGGCGTCAACCTTTGATAGGCCAGAGCGGATTTTGGAGGACTAAAGAGGGACGGCGTCAGGAAGGCCATCCGAGAACCCTAGACATGGCGAGGTGACGGCGTCAAGATCTACAACGTGACGCCGTCAGCTACTAAGTTCTATATATAGTTTTGCAATTTTTTGTCATTAGTGTGCAACTTTGTGAGGAGAAACCCTAAGACGAATTTATGCCATTTTTAAGGGTTTTCATACCCTTGGATCTCCCATGTTTAATTGAAGATAAGTATTCATTTAATCAATCAATATGTCTATGTGTTGTTTGATTATATCTTGTTCTTGTCTTTTAATTAACATGCTAGGCTAGATTTATCTTGTGTTTGCTTAGATCTAATGAAACCTAACTATTGATTATTGGTTATTAGTGTGTTATTAATTGTATTGGATGAATGTTTATCGATGTTAGGCTTAAGAAAACTGGCTAACTTCCTATACGGTAACTTGCTTGAACGTCTTAAGAAACATGAACCAATGCGTACTAAGGTTTTTATGGTTGTATTTAATGCATGAGCGAATTCTAGTGATCCCATGTTAGGAGCTTCCTAGCTGGCTCGACATAGGAGTGAAGTAGGAGCTTGTAGAGTTGGGGAAGTACGTACGCCACCCCACGATTGGTATTAAGGAATACACCCGTCATCCACGCAATTAATACACACTAATCAACCGGTAAAAGATAGTTAGGGAGTAAGGAAATCTAAGTAAACACATTTCTCTCCACATAAGTTTCACAACCTTTTCATTTTTAGTTATTTTATTTTATTTGCAATTGTAGTTATTTGGGTTAGTTGACTAGCAACTAATTCCGCCCACTCCTTCAAACCCGAGATTTTACTTGCTTTCATAAAAAATATAAAAATACAAAAAGAATCTTCCCTCACCCTTAGACCTATTAGAATAGTTTTTCAATCCTAACGACACTATTCCCTGTGGAGAACGATCAATCCCCCGTACTTACCACTACACTATACTACATCGGTCAGGTACACTGCCTGGTGGGGTTGTAAGCCTCTTGAGATCCCTCGAGAGGTAAAACCTGTTGTAAGGTCGCAAAACCACGCATCACTAGATCTAAAAGCAGCACTAATTTTGACGAGTTTGCTGCTATTCAAGCTCAATTGGATAAAATTAGTAGAGAGATGAAGAAGCGTGATGAGAAAGTGTATGCTGCCCAAGTTGGTTGTGAAAAATGCGAAGGACCTCACTACACTAAAGATTGCCCGAATAAGAATGAAAGTGAGACTTTTGAAGAAGCATACTACACATAATTTGGACAACCATTCTGACCTTCAGGAAGATTTAGGGAAGCTACTCCGGGATTCTATCAAAAGAACAACTTTAATCCCACTTATCAAGAAAGGAGGCAGACTTTAGATGACACTCTAAAGCAAATTATGGCCGATGCTGCTAAAAGACATGAAGAGAATACTGCTATGATCAAAGAAATCCGAGCTTCAACGGACACTATTACAAGAAATCAAGGAGCTTCGATCAAAGCATTGGAACAACAAATTGGTCAAATGAGCAAAGTTCTTCAAGAAAGGGGATACGGAAGTTTACCTAGCTCAACTGAAACCAACCCAAGAGATCATGTCAAGGCCATAAGCACCACTGAAGAAGTCAATCCTAACATTCCTTTTCCTATAAGATTGATAAATGGTAATGATGGTGCAAGACCCAAATTTTTCTTTAATTCTTCAATCAGTTTAAGGAGACTACTAAAAGAGAAGACAAAGATTGAAGAGGAGATCAAGGCTACAATGAAAGAAGAGAGCTCTGCAACCGACTTAAATGCCTTGCCTCATAAAGAAAAAGACCCAGGAAGTTTTACTTTACCTTGTTCAATTAATGATATATCTTTCAATAATGTGTTAGCTGACTTAGGAGCTAGTGTTAGTGTAATGCCCCTTAAGACATTCACTACCCTAGGACTAGGAAAATTAGCACCAACTAAGTTGCTTATTGAATTGGCTGATAAAACGGTAAAACGACCTGAAGGGATTGCTAATAATGTGCTAGTTAAGATTGAGAAGTTTATTTTCCCTGTAGACTTTGTTATATTAGATATGCCCGAGGATGTTAAGATTCCTTTAATCCTTGGAAGACCTTTCTTGTCTACTGCCCATGCTAAGATTGATGTGTTTAAGAGAAAAATCTCATTAAGGGTAGGGAATAATAAACTAGTCTATAAGTGCCAAGATCCTGTTAAAAGCATAATTAGAGGTGTCTATGTGCTAGGATTAAGAGAGCGTATGGACCTCGATCTTGAAGCTAGGCTTATGGGAGAAACATTGATTCAAAACAACTCAACTAATCCTAATCATGAGAACTTTGAGGAATTTATTGACCTTAATGTACCTACCGAACTTAGACGCGATATTGTTAATGATTCTGATGATAAGTGGTATGTAATTAACAAACGTAGGAGAATAGTTGAGAAAACGAATTTGAATAATGATGTGTTTATTGAACTACCACCCCACCTTGCTTATTTATGCCTATATGATAATAAGAATTTCCCGTCTATCATTTTGTCATCTCTGCCCGAAAGGGACAGAACTTTGTTTATACAGATATTAAAGAAGAACGGCGTGGAAATTAAGGACGAGCAAGGAGTGTTCAATATTACTGAATTGGCGATGAGGGAGCGCGATGTTTCCGACTCCTTCAATGATCGATATTAAAGAGCTGAACGTGAGTCTAACTTGAAGACTCTGGAATAAAGACAAGTGCTGACCGGGAGACAACCCGGAGAGAAAATTTTCACTATTCTGTTCTGTGTCGAGTCAGTCAGGCCGCAGAGGATACGGCGCATCTCCATCCTGAGATGCGACGCATCTCCTGCACTGGTCATATCTTACTTTATTTTTCTGCATTTTTACTTTTGACTTTAAAACTTTTTGTCAGTTTATTTTAATGTGGCGCATCCCTGGTTAAGGATGCGGTGCATCTTCTATTCTGATTCGTATTTATTCCAGGCTCGATACGGCGTATCTTCTTCCATAAGATACGGCGCATCGACTGACCTGATGATTTTCATTTTTAATTTTTATGTTTTATTTTTACAAACTACTAATGTATTATGCAAGTTTGAACTTTCTTAACTTAGGTGTGTTTAAAGTCTTGGTGGTATTATAGATTCCTGCATTTCCTGTGGATACATCAATATGAAGCTTAAACGTTCTCATCCACAAGAAAGATGATTTTTGCTCTTATACAAATATGGAGGATCATACCGAGCAAATCTCAGGGGAGTTTTTCTGTTCTAATTCTTTTATTTTCCAGTTTTTAACCTTTGATACAAACAACGAGGACGTTGTTTAACTTAAGTGGGGGGATTGGAGAATTAGAACACTTACTTGTCCTAAACTTTTCAAAATATGCTTAAAATGTGCTTAATATATCAAAATTAAAATTTTTTAGCATGTTTTTGTTTATGATCTAAGTTGCATAGCTGCACACATGACGTTATTTTCAAAAATTGTGATTTTTCAAAATTCACAAATCTATGAGTGTGCCGGTGACTTGTAAACTTTAGAACTTGGCTTGTATACTATTCGAGACCACCATAATAAGTATTATTTATATAATTGGAATGACTTGTCTAAATTGGTAAAATTCTAGGATTACACCCAAAAAGCCTATATATGTTATGTGTTATTAGCTAACTATACTGGTTAGTTAACCCCCGTATAAACCCTTTTGTTACTCTCACCTTTAGAGTAAGATACCCCTAGAAAAACACTCAGAGCCATTCCTTTCGTTTCTTACACCTTTGTTATAATGTTTCGTTACACTCTTACACCTTAGCCTACCCTGTAGATTAAAATCCGTGGTTAATTGCTTTAGGCAAAGTGTGTTTCCTTACATTACCTGTGTTCGCGTGCGTAATTCATTATCTTTGGTTAGGTCGGGAAATTGCACAATGCAATTGGAGTGAAAGTAAATATTGTATATCTTTGAGTTTATTTTTCGTGTGTTTACTACTTTCACTATTACCATTATTTCTGAAAGTATGAAAAGTATGGAAAAATTATCCGGAAAGAAAGTGATAGAAAAGTTGTGAAATTTTACACATCTATGTTTATGTTTCAAGTAAAAAAAAAAAAAAAAAAAAAAAAATCGAAAAAATGAGAAAAGAAAAAGGAAAAGTTGGATGTTTGTTTTGACCAACTTATGTAAAGTTTTGTATTAAGTGGTCGATATCACCACTAGTTGTTGTATATTATATCTATGGATTGAATGGGAGTTGAACGTTATGGGAACGCCAACTTAAGGTTATTCCTTGATTGAGATTTTGTTGAGTATAATTCGTGTCTACCTAAAGCGTGTGTTTCAAGTGTTAAAGCGTGAGTTATTCTATGATATGAGTCTTATTCATGAGATGGTTGGGATAGTGATTAACCACACTTAGGATTTTAATTTATTTGTTTCGTTTATTTTTCATTTTACACCAATTTGTATCCCAAATATTATCCATACCCTATATTATTCTTTATCCAAACCTTTGATTTATTGAGATTAGGGATTTGAGCAATCTTAAGTATCGTAGTCGTGGATTCGGCTATGTATTTATGATTTTGTCGCCCTTTTTGATATAATATTATTGGTGAAGATTACTTGGTCCTATCTTTAGCCTATTCGAGTTAAGGATTTGAGCAATTGCAAGTATCGTGTTCGTGGATTCGATCATGTATTTGTGATTTTGTCGCCTTTTCTGGAATTTGAGATCGATAGAGATTAAGAAGAATGATTAACCCTTAAACCTTAAAACCCTTTTTACCGCTTTAGACTTGTTATTCCTTGGCTTTAGTGGAGGAGATGCGTATACTTACCAAGCCTATGATAGAATATTCGTCACGACTGGACAGTTAAAATATTAGATTTGCTTTTATCAGAATATTTTATTTTACTTCTAATTCGTTAAGTGTTTGGTTGTGTGATTATGACAAAAATGAATACATGCTTAAATATAAAAATAAATCCTAATATCTTTTAGGATACATTTTCATAAGATTAATTCTAAGGTTTACTTGGGGACAAGTAAAGTTCAAGTGGGGGGATATTTGATGAACTCAAATAAGTACATTTTATTACCATCATTTATCCTATTTATTTGACTTGTTTTATTATATTATCTGTGAGAATTGATACGTTAATGTTTACTTTTGTAATTCTCAGTTAAAAACAAGCATTTGGTGAAACTGAGCGATTTTGGACTAATTATGGAGCAAAATAAGCATGAAGTTAAGAGTCTACTGAAATGTACAAGATCAAGACTATTCTGCTCCAGATACGCCGCATCTTGCTTATTACATACGGCGCATCACTATCGAGATTTCACAAGATACGATCCAAGACAGCAAGGACATGCGCCGCATCTAAGAATGAAGATACGCCGCATCTTCTGGCGGTGTACGAATATTCCTGAATATATTAATCTTGGACCCCACGCGAAGTTAAGTCAATGCGCCGCATCTACTTATTAGATGCGCCGCATCTTACCCTCAGACAGAAACTATAAATACCCCAAGACCAGACGAAATTCGAGGTTGGACATTTAGCTAAGTACGAGAAGACAGAAACCCTAGGACGAATTCAGTCGAAGTAGCAGCACAAGACACACCTTGAACGAAGATACAAGAGCTGTAAGAAGGTCCTGCATGTATTTAATTCATTAAGTAGTTTTGTTTTATTGTGTTAGTAAACTTTAATTCATCAGGATTGATGGGCTTGTGTAATGTGACAACGGAAAGATTGCACTCCTCTTAATATTGCTTTCCCATTAATTAAAGTTTATATGTTGATGTCTTTGGTGACTTTTATTAGTGCATTGATAACCTCTGTGTCTAGCTAAGCGTTGATCGGGTCGCCATGCCTCTGCCCTCGCCTATTTATTAGATCGCCTATGCATTCTATCATCTGTAGAAAAGTAGGAAGAAAGATAAATAGGATAGTCATAAGTAATCATTAAGGGTTTACTCGCCGATAAGATTAGAACCAACGAGAAAGGACTTAATCTCGGTGCGTTGCATCGAACTATACACTTCATATAAAACTAGCAATAAAACAAGTGACAAGCTACTTATCTATCAGGACAGGTCTTCTTATTGTCTCGAGTATTTATCTGTGTACGTGTGTGCTATTCGCTTATTCGTGCCTATTAGTTTAGTTTATTATTTAATTGCAACCAAACCGTGCCAGTCTCTCAGGCTGAACCCCCTTGCGTTAGATTAGGTTGTATAGCTAACTTAAGATATTAAAATACTGATTAGGATAACTAGATAATACGTTCCACTCTTAGTGATCGACACTCTACTTACCATTATATTCATACTGACCGGGTACACTGCTCGTTAAAGTGTGTGTGATATTGATAAGTCGGCTAAATATAAATTTAAAACTTGAATACTGCTAAAACCACAACGACATACCGTGGGTATAAATTAGAGCATACGCACACGCGCATCAGTGATCCTTGTGATTATGAATAAACACTGGGCACCCAAAGACATGAAAATAGCTGATGTCAGGGATTCTTCCTTTGAATATCTCATATGGGGTTTTCCCATGTCTCTTCACAATGATGGACCTGTTTTGTGTATAACAGGCAGTTTTGATTGCATCAGTCCAAAAATGTTTGGAAAGGGCTGATCCATTCAACATTGTCCTAGCAGCTTCAATGAGTGTTCTATTTTACCTTTCAGCCACACCATTTTGTTCAGGTGTGTAGGGTGAGGAAAAATTCTGGGAAATTCCTTTCTCATCACATAAACATTCAAGTTCATGGTTTTTGAACTCAGTCCCATTGTCAGTTCTAATCTGTTTGACCTTAATGTCATTCTGATTTTCAATGTTCCTGACAAAGGACATGATTGTTTCTGCTGCCTGACTCTTTTTGATCAGGAAGTATACCCAAGTATATCTTGAGTACTCATCTACAATGACCAGAGTATACTTCTCATGGTTAATAGACCTTGGACTGACTGGTCCAAATAAATCCATATGGAGAAGATGTAGGCAGTTCCTGATGGAAAAGTTGGTTTTGGTTTTAAAGGATGCTCTGTGATGTTTACCTTTTTCACAAGTTGAGCATGGTTTATCCTTTGAAAACACAAGTGATGGTAAGCCAAGAACCTTGTTTTGTTTTACAAGAGTGTTTATGTTTTTGAAATTCAGGTGGGTGAGTCTCTTATGCCAAAGCCAGTTGAGGGTATCAGTGGCTTTAGCAAAGAGACAAGTTCCATCCTGAGTTAGACTAGTCATGTCTAATACATAAACATCATGTCTTCTTGGTGCAATGAGGACAATTTCCTTATTTGCATTGAAGATAGTTCCTTGCTTATCATCAAACTGAATTATGTATTTTGCATCACATAGCTGACTGACACTGATCAGGTTGTACTTAAGACCATTCACATAATCTATCCTTGTAAAGACTATACCATTGCAGTTTACTGAACCATAACCTTTAGTGAGACACGATGAATTATCAGCAAATATCACCTTGGGTCCTGGTTCTTCCACATATTTGTGCAGATACTCCTTTTGACCTGTCATGCTTCTTGAACATCCACTATCTAGATGCCAAACAGGATCCCTGACATGTCTCTGCACAAATGTAAACTGGGTCAGTTCTTTCTTGGACTCCACTTCATGGAGGGTTTGGTTTTGTAGGTCTTTATGAAAGTATCAACAGATTCATGGTCAGTGGTTGAGTGGACTGAGCTACCACAAGTTTTGCATTTAGGTGCAGGGGTAGCTTCAGTAGTCTGAGAGGATTGTTTGTTCATTCCTCTTCTTGACTGAATGACCTTTTCTGTTCCTGAGGATTTCTGAGTGGAACTTCCACTAGATTCACAGTTTTTGTCACTTTGACAATCCTTAGGATGATGGTCATTAAATCCACACAATGGGCAAGGTGGAAAAGGTTTGGCCTTTTGCTTCTGTTTCTGCTTAGAATTAAAAGGATAGTTCAAGCACTGAGCCTTAAGTCCTGAAGAGTTTGACATGACTGAGCATTTTTTATGATCAGAAGTCCTGTGATCTTCCGTTTTGCAAATCATGCAATAAAGGACTCTATAGTAATCATCAGTGATGTGATTTGTATAGTTGCACAGTTCACACCTTTTCAGGGGTTTAGTTGGTTTGGGTTTGGTCCTAGAGGAAGCTGCTTTTGATTCCTTCTTGGGTTGAGAAGGTTTCTCAGAAGGTGAAATCTTCTCACTTAGCATCCTGACCATTTCAGTCAACTGATCAATTCTTGGACCAGGACTTTGGGTTGGAACTTCAGAAGGGACTGAAGTTGATGAGTCATCAGTATTGACTGAGACTTCAAGAGTTGGTCTTTTCAGGATGGTAGTTCCCATTCCTGATCTCTCCTTTGGAAGGTGTGGTGAGAATACCATTGGTGGGAGGCCTGAGTTTGGTGTAGCACACTGAAGGGTATTCAGTGGTGGGAGTGATGGATATGATTCAGGTTCAGACTCATTTACTGACTCAGTATTACTGAGTTGTTCAGTGAGTCCAAGCTTACTGAGTTGTTCAGTAAGTCCTAGCATATTTTTCAAGGCCTGACTTTCAGGAAGCAAGATCTTTCCAGTCTCAAAGTTTGGCAACTCACTGACTGGGTTGTCCCTGACTACCCAGTCATTTGACTTGGGTAGCATTTCTTACTCAAAAGATATGCCAGCTGGAACAAAAGTTAATTCACTGTGACTCATGTAGAGGTTGTCAATGAGATGGTCAATTCCAATTGTTTTTCTAGGAATTAGACCCACAGTATCAAAAACCTTGGGGTTCTTTTTGGTCCAGCCTTGGATGATAGCCTTTTCTTTGTTAAGTTCCTTTTGTAAGGCTTGGTTATGTTTCAAAATTTCAGTGTTCTGAATTTGTAGAGTAATTGTTTCTAGTTTAGCTTGCTTCAGTATAAGCAATTCATCTCTACATTTATTCAATTCTGACACTAAATTGTTATATTTTGAAAACAGGTTAAGCCTTTGTTCCTCAACAAATTTAAGATCTACACAAATATAATCCATGTAAGACTGCCAGTCAGAATCATCATCCATAGAAAGTAAAGTGTTTACATTCTTTATGGTGATGTTTACCCACTCTCCATTCCTAGCGTGGCTTTTCCCAACAGCCACCTGATCACCATCTGAGAGTGCCATCAGTGCACTCACTCTAATTTCCTCATCAGAGGAGACCTCCTCTTCATCCCAATCATATGCTTCAGCTACTAAAACCTTGTTCTTTCCCTGAACAGGTTTGGATGGTTGTGCAGCCTGAGACAATAAGGGATTAGTTTCAAGAAGTGCAAGTTTAGCCTTTGCTTTCCTATATTTAGTTTCAAAGTCTTTTTGACCCTGGTTTTGAATTTGATGAGTCGACTGAAACACTCTAGGTTGGAACTTGCGAGTCCCTGAGGAACTGTTTCCTGAAAATTTGTAAGGGTGTTTTGAGGTGGTTTTAGAATAACAATCCTTTGCAAAATGACCCTTTTTACCACAATTAAAACATTCGGTGGTTTCATTTGCCTTTCTTTTTGAAAAGTTGGGTTGTTTTCTATTGATGAAACGTTTTGAACTAGCAAGGAGTGCACTCTCTTGGAATTCCAAGTTCAAATCGTTTAGGTACTCATCGCTAGTCCTTTCATCTATTTCATCCTCAGAATCCTCTTGAAAGTCCTGCACAACACCATTAGTATAAAAAGCAGTTGATATGGGTGTGGAGGTCAAGGCCTTTTTGGACTCAAGAGCTTTTGAGTCTGGGTATCTCCTTGAGATCAAGTTGTCCTCATAGACAAATTTCCCATAGATTTCAGGGAGCTCAAGGGTTTGAATGTGATTAGCATTCCTCAGGCCTTGTGAGAAGTTTAGCTACTTCTCAGGGAGACTGTTGACAAAGCCAACATTTGTCTCATGCTTAGATAATACTACACCATCATTTGACAGTTCGTTTATCAAAGTCTTGTATCTGGTGTAAGTCTGAGAGAGACTTTCAGAGTCTTTTGCCCTGAAAGTGTTATACTCAAGTTTCAGGTCCATGACCCTGTTTTCCTTGGTATCTGAGGGACCTTCAAAGCTATTAACCAAGTCATCCCAAGTTTGCTTGGCTGTTAAACAGTTGATGACTGATTCCATTATATCGTCAGGAAGACAAGATATAAGGATGCTTTTAAGGCGTTGGTCTTGATTGACCACCCTCCTCTCATCAATGGTCCATTGGGCCTCATGCTTGTTTAGCCCTTCAGCAGTCTTAGGGACAAATGGGCCATCCCTGATACAGGTGATGTAGTAAGGTTCCATACCAGTTAAATAGCAAATCATACGTTTTTTCCATTTGCTAAATTTTTCAGCTTCTAGTCTCGGTGAAACAGCAGAATAGCTGCCACCCTTTTTATCAACCAGCTGGGGTACATTAATATCAGCCATAGTTGGATCTTGGTTTTAAAAAACCTTGAGCACTCTTGGTTAGTTTTAAAAGATTTTATAAACCAGAGGCTCTGATACCACTTGTTGTTCCCTTAACACACTTAGAGTTAACTAAATAGTTAATCTATGATTTGTGTTAATGACCGAGATTAATGTGATGATTACTTCTAACAGTTTAAGACGTAAATTAAAAACACAGAGTATTTTCAACGTTTAAATTCTTATTAGAAATGAATCAAAGAATCTATACCCAAGTGTTTTGCGGAACAAACACTTGGGATTGAATAGACAAGGTATGGTTGTGTCTCCCATCTAAACTCAAGCTATGCTTAAGTGGTAACAATGTGTTAGGAATATAAATATTCATATGAAGGTTCGGTCACCCCGAGTATCTACTTAGCATTTACATAGCTCGTAGGCTTATTTATATTTGTTTAGTACCATTAGTATTATCAGTATTATTAGTGTAGTTACATATATTCGTGGAGTGGGTCGGGGCTTTCCCCACTGTCAGCTCACTCTACAGCCCACTAGGGGCACAAGTATTAGGTAGTATAAATACCCCTCTCCTCACAAGGAGAGGGTTGGAACTCTTGTAACATTTTTCACACACAAGCTAATTGATATCAAGTTTTCCCTTACCTCTCTCTAGCTTTCTCTCACTAACTCCAACCATGAACATCATGTTCTTCCACCATCCAAGACCACCCGATCCACACAATCAAGATGGGTATTTCCTACAATTGGTATCAAGAGCCATGGTTAGGTTCATTTTGATTGTGTGTTGGTTTCATTTTTTTTGGTTCGAATCTTTGAAAAATAGTTTTTGTCACTATAATGTTTATGCTACTGTCCATGTGGTGTGTTCTATTTGGCTCGAATCTTTTCTGCTAAAACTGTTTTTGCAACCAATCTTCATTAGAATACATATCTTGTAATTCTGTCTTGTTGTAATCTTCATATGGGCCTCTAATGGGTTTGTATTTTTGACTGCACATTGGCTTGGTTAAAACATCATGCTTAACCGGTTGACTTGGTCCATATTCACCCTTAGATCTGTTCATATTTGATGTTGCTCAGAAATACCGCATGTGTTGCTCGTTATCATACTATATTCATGAACACTTTTGTGTTTGCGGCTTATTTGTGGATTGAATGTTGTGTTAAAAGTTGGGTTATGTGGTCAATATATGGTCTGAAAAATGTGGTCAAGAATGTCAGAATAGTTGGGCGGAATACTTGGTCGGAATCTCGCCGTGTTCTTGGTTGCTGCTTGTGTTAATATGCTATGTTCTTGTATGCGGTTTGTGTCATCTTGGGATTGTAGTTTGGATTGTAGCTGCAAAAAGAGGATGCGGTTTGTATGGTCTAAGCATACTGTTTTGGTTTTTAACTAAAACCGGCATAAAGACAAAAATGGGTAAAAGTGACAGCTTTGACCGGTCATGAATGTTGTTTGTCTAGTTGTTCATGAATGCGGTTTGTATATATGAGCATGAATGCGGTTTGTCTGTATGATTGTGGATGTTGTTTGTCTATTAGATTCATGGATGCGGTTTGCATGAATATTCATGAATGCTGTTTGTCTGAATGATTATGGACGCGGTTTGTCTAAGTTTTTCATGGATGCGGTTTGTATGAATATTCATGAATGTTGTTTGTCTGAATGATTATGGACGCGGTTTGTCTAGTTTTTCATGGATGCGGTTTGTATGAATGTTCATATATGCGGTTTGTCTGTCACTCGGTCAAACGGTCAAACGGTCAACGTGTTATCAAATATCAAAATGAAAGAAGAAGGAGATGAAGCAGTGAATCAGACCATGACCAGCATACAACAAACCAAAATAACAGTTGACTTCAGTATTATACACATCATCAGTCCAACAACATTGATACAAACGATTATTTCAAAAGGTAGAATGAAATAGAAGCTAGAGATGCAACAGACCATGACCAACAACCATAACCTCATACCCATCTAAAACCAACAACATACAAACTTTCATACAGCCAACCAAATCCAAACATCTTTAACAAACTCAAAGTAACTCGTATCTCAGATTATTGTTTCGTGTAGTACAAAGGCCTAAGATCTTTTACAAATCCAAACACACGAAAGATAATCATCATAGATTTGAGATGAGTTTATACTCATTTTCTTTTATCCGAATAAATCTTCAAGAAAAGGTCAATAACATCTTTTTGTTATCACCTTTCTTGCTATTCGGTTCTATAAATACAACAACATCATTGATCTACTGATGCAATTATGGAAGCATTGCTTCGTTTATATCCGAAGTTAAAAGAAAGACATATAACAATGATGTTATTGTCTATCTTTGATTCGATTCAATGTAACACAAACAAAACATATAACCTACCGTGACCCTCCAAAGGATCTTGAAATCTTCAATTGCTCTCTTGACTCGATTGGTGATGAAACTTTCATCTAGGTATCGGTGTGGTTGTGCCTGCGTTTGTATCTTATTCGGATTAAACATGTGAGATTCGATTGATAGATGATGATGATGTGATGAGATTCTTGAAGGTGAGTTGTTACTGAGATGAGTTTAGATCTTGATCTAAGGGTTTGGGTTGCTGCGATTTTTACGAGTGAAAGGGGCGGATGTTTTAAGAATGTGATTAGGGTTTGAGATCAAGTAGGTTAATGATGGTTAAATACCCACTGTGTTAGGGTAGGATTGTTATCATTGGACCGTTCCAAGTTGGTGATAACTTTTCTGGGTTGTGTGGTCATGGAATTCTCAGTGGGTTAATGGGTAATAATTGTTGATTGGGCTTATGGACGTGTGAATTCATCTTAGCTGAATTTATTTACTCGGCTAAGTATTGGATGAAAGTGTGGTACTTTTGAGGTTCACAATTTTTTTTTATAAGTATTTGGCAATATGAGTGAGACTTTGGTCGTATATAATCTCACAAGGACACACACGACACGGCTAGCATGTGGGTTTAAGAATGTCGATGTGATTTCTGAACTGTGGATCTGGCAGCATTGTCCTATTGGTGCCTACGACTTGAGTGAGCCTGCAATTTAATCTTTGCAATTTGAGTTATAGCTGACAAATAATAATTTGTTTAAATTGCGATTTGTTAAGTTGCGTTTTGACTTATTACAACTTGACTGATAGCAATCTGACCAGTTGCGATATGACGTTGCGAGTTGACACTTGCGATTTGACTAATTGTGATTTGGTTGATTGCAATCTGACTTGTTGCAAGTTGACAACCTGTGACTTGACGAGTTGCGATCTGATCAAGTTGTGATTTGACGTCTTTGACTTGAATTTTAAAGATTAGTGTTGCACTTCACTCTTGGTTGTTCTTGTTGATTTCACGGTTTCTCTTTTTGATTTTAGAAAATCCCACGAAAGATTCGATTTCTCGGTTTAAATCACAAGAGTTGTAAAATCCCGTGAAATTAATTTTGGACAAGTGGTCGGGACTTGGATTTAGACAAAATATAACTTACGGGGTTTGACTATTTTTTTCGGGATAAGTTTGTGCTTCAAGATCAGCAGGAATTGGGAAATTATGGTAACTTGGTTGGTTTGTTAATTCACGGGTTGGTGTACTTAGTGTCACAAACATCTCGGGGTGGATGGATGCACGATGTTTGATGACCCTTGCTCAAGCGTATTTAAGGTGATTAGACCTGGATGTTCAAGAAGTGGATATATACAATAAAGGATGGAAGGTTGGGTATATATCACTACCTATATTTAAAGGAGTTACGTTGTTGTGCTCAATATAGGTTCTAAATCACAATTTGCAATTTAAGGTGATTTGACTTGGATGTTCACGAAGTGGATATATACAATTAAGGATGGAAGGTTGGGTATATATCACTACCTATATTTAAAGGAGTTACGTTGTTGTGCTCAATATAGGTTCTAAATCATAATTTAGTGCAAGTTTATGTCGCGGACTTGTTCTTTATCAAGCTTCATCAAGTGATTGTTGTTTCTCAAGCTTCTAATGGGATTGTTGTTCAAGATCTTCTCAAGAGGTAGTCAGGCTTAAAGACAAGAGGTGATTTGTTTGGAGACATGTTTTAACCTTTTACTCACTTTAAAGTCATATGCATTTCATCAAGCGGTTTTGGCATATTACGAGCTTCAATGAATTGTTAATCTACTAAACCATTGATGATGAGGAAAGCAAGGAGTTACTACAAGAGAGTCTTAATCACCATCTTCGTTGCAGTAGTTTCATTTGTCTCTTTCCATGTTTTGTGCCTGACAAATTCACAAACATCACGGACTCTCAGCTTTGGCAAAAAGGTCATTTCATGTCCTTCTTGAGGGGGAGAATTATCGCAAGTTTCCTAGAAGTTCCGTCTCCAGCGATGTGAATTTTAGCGGTTCCGGTTACAGCGGGTTAGATCGTATCGGTTCAGTCTTCAGCGATTTGAATCTTAGCAGTTTCGGTTACAGCGGGTCAGATCGTAGCGATTCAGGATTCAGTGGTTCAGTCTACAGCAGTTTGATACTTACTGTTGTGCAGTTAGTTCTTGAATTTATTTCTCAGATAAATCTCAAGAACTGTAAAATCCTGTACACAGTACGACAACTATTCCACATCCAAGTAGCTGGGTCAGACAGCTTTGTTTGATAGGACTGACAATGAGTCATGGGCACTTCTAAGAATTAGCGCATGTTTCTTCTCTTTTTGGCTAGTCAACAGCACAAGATGATCACGAAGTTAATCAGGTATTCTTTATTTGTGATTGAAGTTGAATTTCATGAAGGCGTCTACTTATTTTATCTTGAAGTCGGGGTTGGTTGGATGCATGACCTTCATTGATAACTTGCTCGTGCTTAAAATTTTGAGTTGAAGACTTGGGTTATCTAGTTACCAGCAGTCGGGGTAACTGTCACTTAAGAGTCATGGGAGTACTCAGTGTCACACGTCAATGACGATGTCGATAATCGCAAGAGGTGTTAATGTCTCATACTTTGGTTGGGTATTGAGCTCTTAGAGATTTGCTTGGAGCATTAATTCTCTACACCGTTCTTCCAACATTAGTGCAAGCTTAAGTAACAAATTTGGGGACTTCTACTTCAGTTTTCAGTATTGGTATATCGGGTTTCCTTCATCAAGTGGTCACTAATCTGTGTACAAGGTTGGTTAGTTGGACAAAGGTTTTAAAAGTTGTGATGTGAACTGTAATTCTCTCAAGATATTCTTAACCCAAACTGATGTTCACCAATACCAAATCAGTCATGCCACATTCAATCTGTTACTGTCTCACGGTTTCTTCTTGGTTTTGTAAAATCCCGCGAAAGAACTTATTTCTCGGTTTAAATCATAGATTTGTAAAATCCCGTGATGATGGGCTATGCGCTCTTGACCATGATCGGGTTAAAACCATTATCAAAGTTCAGCTATAACATCACTAATGGCTGGATCGAGGCATTTAATCGACAAGATGTGACTAAGGGGTTAGTTCAGTATTATTTATTTGAGGCTGAAGTGAAATTTCATGGGTGCGTGTACTTAGTATCTGAAGATATCGGGGAGGTTGGATGAAGATTCTTCGAGATCCTTGTTCGAGCTTTCAACATTTACAATGACGAGGACTTGGATATCTAGTTATTTTGTCTTTCTCTCTATCACAAAATAACTATCACTTTAAGGAGTCACGTTGTAGTGCTCAGTGTCACACGAAGTTGTGGATATCCAAGAGGTGATGTACGTCTTATACTTGATGGTTGGTTGGTTGAAGAGTATAGAGTACTTAGGGATTCGATGTTGCACGATGTCTCTACACCGCTCTTTGTCACGCATTAGTACAAGTTTAAGTTACAAGTTCGGGTTATATTACTTCTGTATCAAGTTCATCATATTGGGTTTTTCTCCATCAGTGGTCACGACATCAAGCCGACAGAATGATAATGCGGTTGGTAACGAGTTAGATGAGAGAAGAAGTAAAGAGAGAGTAATGACGTCTGTACACATCAGTGCAGGCCTTGCTCTTCATCATAATGACGTCTGTACACATCAGTGCAGGCCTCGCTCTTCATCATAATGATGTCTGTTCATATCAGTTCAGGCCTCGTTCATCAAAGAAAAGAAAAGTGTACGCTTGAGTGCACTTTATCTTCAAAAGAAGAGGAGTCTTCTTATTAATGGCCATTCTCATCAACAAGATTCATGCTCTTTCCGTGCCCATTCAATCTTCAAGTGGATCGGCGCATATTGGAGTATTCTTTTATTCGCGTATTCAACCAAAAATTGCAGTTGACAGGCATATGCAATTTTTGAGGGGGGGAAAGGGTGAATAAACAACGTGTTAGTCTTCAAGAACCGTCAAGCGGAGCCACTTACCATTGATGGTACTCATATTCACAAGTTCAATCATCAAAAATTGCAGTTGCCAGGCATATGCAATTTTTGAGGGGGGGAAAGGGTGAATATTAATCTACATGTTGGTTGATGATTGAGAAATGGTCATACGACTCCTGAATACGTCAGTTCAGGAGTCGTGCAAACCATGTTTCTCCAACACTACTTCTTCCGTCTATCAAGGTGTTGAAGAACATGGTCATGGAATGCTAATCGACATAGTCTCACGGGTTGGTACAATCAGCAACAATGGGTTTCTAGTCAATGCTTCATGTACACTTCATTAGGCTACATGTACACATCATGATGATGATTCCGATTAATCGTAACCATCATGGGGGAGAGAAATGTGTACACCAAGGACGCACAGCAGGTTCACGTGATCGGGCTTAATCATTTATTCTGGTGTTGATAACCGCAGAGATGATCAGTGGTTCAACTTGTTACCTTGGTATTAACATTTCACTGTTACGTCATGGGCTGATTAATCATAACCATCAGGGGAGAGAGAATGTGTACATCAAGGAAGCACAACAGGTTCATGTGATCAGGGCTTAATATCCAAGGATGGATACATACTATAGATGATCAGTGGTTCAACTTGTTACTTTGGTGTTATACTTAAGACTGAAGAAGGTCGAGTCGTCAGTCTACTCTTCAGTCTCTGTTGGGTGTTATCATCTCATGTGTATGCTGCGGGCTGATGGGTTACATGTAAGATTACTGGAAGGCATTTGGTGAGATGAAGATGATTGGTATTCTGTTCCTCCACATTGGGCAATCTTGAAGAAGGGGAGAGAGAATGTGTACATCAAGGACGCACAACAGGTTCACATGATCAGGGCTTAATATCCAAGGATGGATACATACTATAGATGATCAGTGGTTCAACTTGTTACTTTGGTGTTATACTTAAGACTGAAGAAGGTCGAGTCGTCGGTCTACTCTTCATTCTCTGTTGGGTGTTATCATCTCATGTGTATGCTGCGGGCTGATGGGTTACATGTAAGATTACTGGAAGGCATTTGGTGAGATGAAGATGATTGGTATTCTGTTCCTCCACATTGGGCAATCTTGAAGAAGGTCGAGTCTACAGTCTTCTCTACATTCAAAAATGTTAGGTTCTTTTCTTACAACTTGATATTTAACTTAATCCCATGACAGTTCTTGTTTGATGAGTTGTGGAGTTAAGTTAGGTTCAAGTTGTTCTGTAGTTTAAGGTTAGGTCCAACTTGATTTTAACCTAATCTCATGACAGTTCTTGTTTGATGAGTTGTGAGGTTAAGCTGAAATCAAGTTGTTACTGGGCTTAAATTTGTGGTTTAGCTTAACCTCATGACAGTTCTTGTTTGATGAGTTGTGGGGTTAAGCTAGATTTCAGTTGAGGCTCAACTTAAACTATCGAAAAGATGCCTAAGGTTTTTGACGGTGTTACTCAAGGACGGGAGTGTTAGAAGACTAAAGACGGCATGCATTTGGTTATCAAAAGACTTCTTCATATTATGGGCGCTCATCCAAAGTCTTCTTCCTATTATGGGTGTTCATCAGAAAGGTTGTCAGATTGGGGGAGAGCACTAATTAGGGGAGAGTGAAAAGCCAGAATCTATCCCTGTTTAAAAGTGCTCACATTGCTCTTCAGCAAGTCAAGTGATGAATGCGGAGAAGATTCAGAATGCTGAGGAGTAATGGTTTCTGGTTCGTATCCTTGTATATATTTTGCTTCTTACATTCTTTTTCATATCTTATACCATTTTTGTAAATAGATATATAGAAATCTTGCTAATTGTAAATAGAGAATCGTAAAATCAGAAAAACCATAAAAATTAAAAAATTAGAAAAGACCAAAAATAGTTTCACCTAGGCATGTCTTCTGTTTATCGATAACATTTACGGACTTAGAAATGTCATTCAATAATGGCACGGGTCTTTAAATGAAGCTCGAGCAGAAGTTAAAATGGAGTCTTAAAACATGTCTAAATGGCTTGCTATTACTTTAGATAGCAACCCGCGCTTCAAAATGGGGAAAGCACGTCGCCAAAAAGACGGCTGTTCCTCCAACTGGGTGATGTTCACCTGGGCATGGATTACTTTATATCCATGTTTCTTCGATCTGATGTACGTTTCAGTGCATCATTTCTTGAAAAAGAAGAGAAATCTTCTTTGTATACAAATAGTTTTCATTCAATGATTCTTCTGAAAATTATTTGTGAGACACTTGGTGATTATGTGTTGCCTGAAATTCTATTATACTTGGATTATGCATAAAATTTGTCACTCAATCAACGACTACAAATCTTTAAATAGGTTATTGATTGAGGGGGAGAGTGAATTCAAATTTTATATCATCAAACGGGTTTCTTGATTAATTCATGATTCTTAGAAAAGGTTTTGCAGTTAATGGGGTATTAGTTGAAGAGGAAATTGCTTAAATATATCAAATGACCAAGTGTGTTAGTTGCTAGAAAGTTTAGGACATTATGTGCAACTTGCTTATAGTATCCTAGCTTCATATAACTAGAAGGTTCATTTGTATCTCTTTGGAATCCTCGTTTAATCCCCTAGATACATTAAAACTCAAAATCTAAAAGAAGTTATAAAACCCGATGCGTTTGATGTTCTTGAATGCTCCACTGACATCTGTATGATCTAAGTGAATGAGTCTCAAATGTTGCTTGTCTCTGCTGCTTAATTGTTGTTGATATTGTGCATATGTTCTCAGGAATCGCTTAGGTATATTGCTATTATGTTAGAATCATGTTCCTAAGATCCTGATTTAAATATTGAAATCTGTGTGAATTGCCATGTTCATGATTGCTAATTGCTCTTCATGCTAGATAGTGGTTTGACGTAGTTCCTGATTGGGGTTTGATTATAAGATGAACTTGGTATTATAATGTGGCAAGCTGCTGAAGGGTAGCTATTAAGGAATAGTGTATCTGTATGTATGCATATCTGTGTTGATATTCTTATGCAGATTCCATAGCCAAAATGAATGTGCCAGTTCCCATTCTAACCATTTGATCAGACGTTCAAACTCTATTGATTGGCTCGAAATTCACCACAACAACAACGTCGGCAGCAACAACAACAACAACACTGTCATCACCACCACCACCTTCACTTCAACAAAGCAGTTCGTATTCTGATCTCGCCAAGTGGAGATCTTCAACGTGTGGGAAAGATTTGTTGGTGGATGGATGATTGATTTTGACCACTGACTCACTCAGAAAAGCGGGTGATTATATCGTCTGCGCAGAAAGGTCAAACTCATATGTGTCATAATAATCAAATGTGCAAAATAAGCAGTGAATCTCCCTCTTAGATTAAGGGGGAGCATAGTATGTTCTCATCATCAGAATATATTAAATCGGACACATTTTCTCCCACATTTTCTAACTTATTTAAATCAATTGAGATCACAAATCTCAAAAGGTTTGAAATTTTTGATCGGGGGAGAGAATGTGATTTAAATATGAAACCTGATGAAAATGTGATGTTTTGGACTTTAACGTTAGGCTCTCTGATGAGTGTCTAAATACTCATCATTTCTGTCACATTTAGACTGCCAAAACGTTTAAAAACATGCAAATATGCTTCAAAATACAAGAAATATCATTTGATTGTGTTTTTATGTGTTGCAAGTGCAAAATGATTAAAAACAATTGAAAACGAACATATTTTGCATAATTGTCAGTTTCAATCCCTGAACTTTCAGAAATTGGCAAAAATAGTCCCTGGTGTGAAAAATATCATTCAAGGTCCCTAAACTATTTGACTTTTACAATAATGGTCCTTGGATGAAAGTTTTAAAGAAATTACAATTCAGGTCCTTCAACTTTTAAAAATGACATAAAAGGTCCCTGAAGTTTCAAAAGTTGTCAAAACAAGTCCCCGGTTTTCAAAATTAGAAAATTATCTAAATTGGTCCTTGTACTATTGACACTTGACAGTTTCAGTCCCTGGAGTTAATTTACAGATTTGGCAGATATGGTCCTTGTATTTTCAGAAAATTACTAAAGTGGTCCTTGTGTTAAATACTACAAACAAACCAAACAAAACACAAACCCAACCACAAGGCCCAATCCTACAACCCGGCCCATTTTTGTTTTTAACTAAACCCAGACCAAAACCAGGTTTGACCTGGTCAAACCCGTCACCCTCCCACACCATACCGCCAAAACCACCACCAAAACTACCACCACTGTACACCACCTTTCCACCTCAACCCCCCAGCTGGCTACCAACTTCCCTCCACCTCCACAAACAACAAAATCCTTTAATTGCTCCCTAACCTGCTCAATCCACTTGTTAGACCTTTTGGCGCCAAATTGCAAGTGGACGATTCAGATTGTCTCAATTTAATCCAATGGTGGGGAAATAATGGGAAGTCGACAAGGAAGCTTTTGGATGATTATTTAAGAAGAATGAAGACCAGAAGATAGGGTTGTCACGCTTTTAGACCAATTTCGTAGTGTAGCATTAAGCTTTAGCTTAATTAGTTTTAATAATGCCTTAAATTCTGCTTTGTATTCAAGTTTAAACTCATTTCAATGTACTGTAACATTTAAATTCTCAGTTGTATCTTTAATTCAGTTGTTCCCAAGTTGAAAGTTTTTATGATCAATTCGAATTTAATTTCCAGGTTGTTAAAAAGTGGTTCCAAGCTCACCTTACTGTCACTTTAAGCTCATATGAGCTTATCACAACTTTTGTCAAAGTTCATTTTCATTAATTCAGTTCTAATTTTCATAGTCAAGAAAAAGTCAAACTTGGTCAACAGAAAGTCAACCATAGGCATTTGCTTATTGAGAGCTTATTCCTGGTCATACTTTGTTTTTCTGGGTTGCATTAAGTCATTTAAACATTAATCAATCAGTTCTCCAAGTTCTTTCAGTTGCATTCATTTTTAATTAAAAATCAGTCAAGTTAAAGGAGTGTTTGGTTCTGGGTCAAATTGGATCATTTGGGGTGTTCACTGTTGCATTACCATTTGATCAAGTTCAATTGAGCTTATTTTAACTTGTTTAAGCTGTTTCAAGTTCCATTTTTGTTGTTTTGAGATCTTTCACAGGTTTGAAGTTGATTGGGTGCAAGGAAAGGCAGTTAAGCTGCCAAATAAGCTCTCCATAAGCTTTGAGTTTCTTTTGGACTACTTTTGTCATTCCCAGGTTCCAACTTTTCACTTTCCATCTCATATTTAGAATACCTAAGCCTTAGTTTAAAGTTTCACCCTTTAACAGTTAAACTAGACCATAGCAGTCCTATTAGCTGCTGATTCAAGGTGCTTCCTAGATTATCAAATTAAGCTCATGGTCTAATTTTTGTTGTTTTTAAAAGCTTGTAGTACAGTCTTGAAGTATAGCATCTGGTATCTCTAGTTACAGCTTATTATGTAGCTTATTTGTGCCATTAAGTAGCACTCATTCACTCAGTTTATTCTGAGTACTCAGCAGAACCACCCAACTTCACAAGCTCTTTGAGAGCTTAATTGTGGGTCCCACCTTGTGCATCTGAGCTTTTTGGGAAGCTCAGTGGCCAAGCTTGTTAGATCCTAGCTCCATTTTCATTTTGAAGCTTATTGTATAAGCTATAAGTGGCCTGCAAGTTGGTCCTTCCATCTGTTTGGTTATTCAGTGGTTGGACTTGCTTATTCAAGCTTATTGGCTTATTCAGTAAGCTTGGCTTGTTGTTTTTGCTTATTCCTAGTTTCATTCACTTGTTTCCATCTTATTTTGTCTCTTGTTTTCAGTTTGCAGCTTATCTATAGCTTTTCCAGTTTCATAAGTCCATTTTGAGCTTATTAGCCTAACTGTTGGGTTTTTAAGCTTGTGTTCAGCTTATTTTCATGTTCTAAAAATATTGTCTTTATAAAAGTTTGTTGTTTTTAGTGTTTAAGTGTATTTGTAACAGAAAAACTAAAAAAATAAAATAGTTTGTCAAATCTGTCACTTGTGGGATTCGAACCTGTGACCTCTTGGTCAAACAGGTCAAAACCACAACAAGGGCGTGCACCATCTGCCCTTTAGTATACTTAGTGTTTTAATTTTCTTTTGTTTTCTTTATAGTATTCAGTTTCCAAATAAGCCTAATTAAGCTTATCTGTTTATTTTCTGCTTATTTGTTAAGCTTAGTACCACTTTTATATTTTTCCTAGTCTTATATTACTACTTAGTATTTATTATAAAAGTTTTATAATTTTCACTGTTCATTTGATATTTATTTTAATTTTAATTAGTTTAATTAGTTTTTAATTAAAAATAAATAATATAAAAGTAAGAAAAAATATTTTTCTTTTTCCTGTAATTTTCTTAAGTCATTAGGAGTGTAAAAAAAATATAATTAGATTATTAGACCTTAAGAAAAAACAAAAATAGAAATAAAGTGATAGCTTCTATTTAATAGAATTTATCTTTTTAAATTTTAATTAAGTAGATTTCATTTTTATAATTTTCTTAGCTTCTTATTACTTTAAAGTATTTATAGAAAAAATTTCAGATTTTTCTTTGATCTTTTAGTATTTATTAGAATTTTAATTAGTTTAAATAATTATTAAATAGTTTTTAATTAATAATAATTAATTAATAAGTCAAATAAATAATTTTCTTTTTCCAATAATTTTCTTTTATTATTAGGTTTGTAAAAATATAATTTTCATATCCGTAGGCTTTTTATTTCTTAAAACTCGCGTTTTATTTCGTACGTTTACGTTTATTTAAATTTAAACGTACGTCTTTTAGTTTTAATCGTTTCTAGTTAATTTGTTTTCACGTTCTTATTTTTATAGCTTGTTTAAGCTATTTCCTTTATATTTCCTTAGTTTAATCAATCACACCCCTTTTCTGTTCAATTATCACCCGATCACAAATTCGTTTTATTTCAGAATTCACACCTCGCTGGGACTTAACGACCCGGGAATATTCTGTACTCCTTGGTAAATTGTATCGTGCCCTAGATTGTTTGACTTTATTTGACCACATCCGTGGTTGATTTAAGTTGACCGTTTGGGGACGATCAAATTTTGGCGCCGCTGCCGGGGAGGTGTGCTGCGTTGAACGAATTTGAAGCATCAGTGATTGTTGAATATACACCCATTGTATATTTACCATCTTTTGTTCATATTTCCTTATTTTCAGAAAAAACCAAAATTATCGTGAAGTTAATTTGTTTGACTAAACGATTGCCAAAAATATTTTTATTCAAGTTTTCAACGAACACAAAAAAAACCCAAAAATATTCATCTTTACCCTCTCATCCTTTTTGATTCTTTATCCCTTTACCCTCTATCCATTTGATTCTAAACTTCTTATACCTTTCTTCTATGGCGTCTCTCGGGTACAAATGTTTTGATTGTAAAAACCCGTTGATTGACAGCCATCGTTGTTCTAAGTGTGCGTGTGAGCGGTGTGGAAAGCATGCACCAAAGGATCGTGGATCTTGTTATTGGTGTGAATTATCCACTAAAGAGTCTCTCAAGGATTCTCAAAGTCCTTCCTACTACCCTCCACAGCCCGAGATACGTGCTATTAATGACAAACCATCGAGAATCGATCCTAACCTTTCAGGATTTACGGTTAAAAGTTTGTCAAGCAAACGTACAGAACTTAGAACAGTGACTAAAAAGAACGACTTGCCTGATCTTCACGTTTATCAAAAACCAGAGACCATAACAGAAGTGGTGGAAATTCCTAGCTCTCAGAGCACACCACTTGTCCCACCTCCGGATTTTATTCCTTGTGTTGGTTGTGGTGAGCGGCTTTTTGGTCTACCATGTCGTTGGTGTACATGTGAACAATGTGGTAATGATAGTCGAGACGGAAGTTGTTTGTTTTGTGGTTCGAGGAATTCATTTTCTTATGATCCTGATCCGAACTCATTCAACGACTCTTCAAATTTCTCCAATTACCCATCACATTCATACGAGCAAGTATCATATTGTCCAAATCTCAATGATGCATCGTATCAAAATACACCAAACTTTTCTTGTGAGTACTGTGGAGGTCCACACTTCAGCTCTGATTGTCAAACAGGGAATCCATTTCCTTGTAACAATTACGACGATCCATATCACGACCAACCTCCACAGTGCCAAGTAACTCAAACTCCTCAGCAAACCCAGCAAGACACTTATCTAGAGCTTCTAGATTTAGTGAAAAGAGCTGAGGAGTTTAATAAAAAAGAATTTCAGAATGCTCCCAGTTTTTCTTGTGTATATTGTGGGGGTCCTCATGATGATTATCAATGTCAACCTTCCGGTTTTGACAACTCCCCACTCCCACAATGTCCCGTCATTAAAAATTCACATGAGAAATCCATGGTAGAATTATTGACTGAAGAGCAGGTTGCTAAAATAGATTCCCATGATGCCTTTGAAAAAGCTGTTATGGAATCAATTGCAAAAGAAAAAGCAGCCAGATCTAGCTCTCAGTTCTGTTTTATTCCTGATGACAGTGATGATGAAGATACACTTGATATCCTTCAATTCTATAAAGATTCATCAAGTTCATCAGTTGAAACTCAGTCAGTTGTTATCACACCCGAGGTTCCCACTAACTCTCTAAGCATGGGGGATGAGCTTCTTGACACAATTCCTGCAAAGGAATCAGACGTATTCATAAAGTCTAGTGTCGAGAACCTTGTCCCAATCCCAAGAGAGTCACAGGGAATTCTCGAGCATTTGTGTGATATCCCTCCTCCTCTTATCTTCCCAAAAGATCATGTTGAGATGTTCTCCGATTCTAATGATGACGATTCGTTATCTTGTGGAGACATCATTTATGTGGAAGAATTACCTTCTAAGCTAGTCAGCTTAGAAGAAGAGAATAATGAAGAAATTGACACTGAAATCAAAGATGAAGCTCTTCGAGCAACATTATTGAATGTCAGTCTTCTCGTTTCTAAAATCGAGGCTTTCAAAGAAAAACCCATTTCATCTCCTATCCCCATAAAGGATAGTGACATATTTTCCGATGATTCTATTCCGGAAATGGAAGCCTTCTGTTTTGATCAGATGGGAGAGAAAATTAGTGGCAACACCACTTCTCATTCTCATAATTCTCTCCCCGATTATGAATCATTTACATTTGAGGAGTTCTCCGGTGAACTCACTCATATCATATCTCCGCCGGAGTATGATAACTTCCACTTTGATCTTGACAAAGATTATCTTTGTGTTCCGGAGGGAGATGTTCTCAACACTGAGAATTTGATTGTTATCAAAATCCCATCCCTCCCACCCAGAATATGTCTTGATCATCTGAGCTTAAATGATGAGATTCATGATACTGAAAGCATGAATTCTCCTTCTTCTGATAATGATGAGTTAGTCATGATTTTTATCATGACTTTCTTTCTTTTCTTCACCTACACGGTGACTTCTCCTGTTCTTCACTCCTTTGGGAATGAAGACACTATCTTTGATCCCGGCATTTTCATTTATCATTTGTGAGCCGGATCTGTGTATATCTCATCGGAGTGGAACTTTCATGAAATTCAATGTTTTTCCAAACATTTTAAACGAAAGTCCGATGGAGATTTTTTGTTCCACATACTTCCCCAAGAACAAATGAATGCGGGGTCGAGTCAAGCTAGTGACTCGGTGAACAAAAATTAGCTCACCATATGGGTTTTCACCCATATTTCTGACTTCTTTCTCTTTTCTAACACCCAAGTGTGGGGGAGATGCCCCACATGTTGTATATGAGTAAAGTTTCCCAAAAAAAAAAAAAAAAAAAAAAAAAAAAAAAAAAAAAAAAAAAAAGGAATTTGCATGCCTTAACGGCTTAAATGCAAATTAAATAAAAATAAAATAAATATCTATATGAAATAAAAGGCTATTAGTATTTCCCTTTCACGTTCTAAGTGTTGGTTTAACAACCGGTTCTTTGAATATTGAGGGCAATATTCAGTTCTAAGTGTGGGGGGGAATTCTGGCGAATTTTGTCACATGTGTGCCCCAGTACCCCCATTTTGGCCAAAATTTTAAAATTTTTTCTCACTTAGAACGCAATAAATGGTTATCAGTCCACCATGTCTAACCCACATAAGGACTGGCTAATCCTGAGCAAACGGCTGCAGGTAAAGATATATCAAATCCGTTTATGGCTTGCAATTTGCCCAAAATTGTATGGTATTCAACTCACCATATCCTTATAAGTGAAGAGTTGGCTAGCCCGCAAGGTTATGGCTTGTGGTAAAGGCAAGTGGAAAAACCATAATTGGTAATCAGCTCACCAAAGATAATATTAATAATTTATCTAAGAGTTGGCTAGTCCAGAAGCAAACGGCTTCTGGTAAAGACAAATCAAAACCGTTGACAGCTGATGATTTGCTCAAAATCATTTGGTTATCATTGTACCAAAGTTCTTACTTGAACTGAAACATTTGGCTACTCCAGAAGTGATGGCTTTTGGTAAAGAGACTTAAAATCCATTAAAACTTCATAAAATATTGCTAGGGACTAGCAATAGTTTAGTGTGGGGGATTGATGAGTGTCTAAATACTCATCATTTATGTCACATTTAGACTGCCAAAACGTTTAAAAACATGCAAATATGCTTCAAAATACAAGAAATATCATTTGATTGTGTTTTTATGTGTTGCAAGTGCAAAATGATTAAAAACAATTGAAAACGAACATATTTTGCATAATTGTCAGTTTCAATCCCTGAACTTTCAGAAATTGGCAAAAATAGTCCCTGGTGTGAAAAATATCATTCAAGGTCCCTAAACTATTTGACTTTTACAATAATGGTCCTTGGATGAAAGTTTTAAAGAAATTACAATTCAGGTCCTTCAACTTTTAAAAATGACATAAAAGGTCCCTGAAGTTTCAAAAGTTGTCAAAACAAGTCCCCGGTTTTCAAAATTAGAAAATTATCTAAATTGGTCCTTGTACTATTGACACTTGACAGTTTCAGTCCCTGGAGTTAATTTACAGATTTGGCAGATATGGTCCTTGTATTTTCAGAAAATTACTAAAGTGGTCCTTGTGTTAAATACTACAAACAAACCAAACAAAACACAAACCCAACCACAAGGCCCAATCCTACAACCCGGCCCATTTTTGTTTTTAACTAAACCCAGACCAAAACCAGGTTTGACCTGGTCAAACCCGTCACCCTCCCACACCATACCGCCAAAACCACCACCAAAACTACCACCACTGTACACCACCTTTCCACCTCAACCCCCCAGCTGGCTACCAACTTCCCTCCACCTCCACAAACAACAAAATCCTTTAATTGCTCCCTAACCTGCTCAATCCACTTGTTAGACCTTTTGGCGCCAAATTGCAAGTGGACGATTCAGATTGTCTCAATTTAATCCAATGGTGGGGAAATAATGGGAAGTCGACAAGGAAGCTTTTGGATGATTATTTAAGAAGAATGAAGACCAGAAGATAGGGTTGTCACGCTTTTAGACCAATTTCGTAGTGTAGCATTAAGCTTTAGCTTAATTAGTTTTAATAATGCCTTAAATTCTGCTTTGTATTCAAGTTTAAACTCATTTCAATGTACTGTAACATTTAAATTCTCAGTTGTATCTTTAATTCAGTTGTTCCCAAGTTGAAAGTTTTTATGATCAATTCGAATTTAATTTCCAGGTTGTTAAAAAGTGGTTCCAAGCTCACCTTACTGTCACTTTAAGCTCATATGAGCTTATCACAACTTTTGTCAAAGTTCATTTTCATTAATTCAGTTCTAATTTTCATAGTCAAGAAAAAGTCAAACTTGGTCAACAGAAAGTCAACCATAGGCATTTGCTTATTGAGAGCTTATTCCTGGTCATACTTTGTTTTTCTGGGTTGCATTAAGTCATTTAAACATTAATCAATCAGTTCTCCAAGTTCTTTCAGTTGCATTCATTTTTAATTAAAAATCAGTCAAGTTAAAGGAGTGTTTGGTTCTGGGTCAAATTGGATCATTTGGGGTGTTCACTGTTGCATTACCATTTGATCAAGTTCAATTGAGCTTA
Organism: Artemisia tridentata subsp. tridentata; assembly: GCA_021014915.2. Taxonomy (NCBI): domain Eukaryota; kingdom Viridiplantae; phylum Streptophyta; class Magnoliopsida; order Asterales; family Asteraceae; genus Artemisia; species Artemisia tridentata. The sequence continues at coordinate 73,462,244 of CP139506.1, read as the reverse complement.
TTTTAACTTGTTTAAGCTGTTTCAAGTTCCATTTTTGTTGTTTTGAGATCTTTCACAGGTTTGAAGTTGATTGGGTGCAAGGAAAGGCAGTTAAGCTGCCAAATAAGCTCTCCATAAGCTTTGAGTTTCTTTTGGACTACTTTTGTCATTCCCAGGTTCCAACTTTTCACTTTCCATCTCATATTTAGAATACCTAAGCCTTAGTTTAAAGTTTCACCCTTTAACAGTTAAACTAGACCATAGCAGTCCTATTAGCTGCTGATTCAAGGTGCTTCCTAGATTATCAAATTAAGCTCATGGTCTAATTTTTGTTGTTTTTAAAAGCTTGTAGTACAGTCTTGAAGTATAGCATCTGGTATCTCTAGTTACAGCTTATTATGTAGCTTATTTGTGCCATTAAGTAGCACTCATTCACTCAGTTTATTCTGAGTACTCAGCAGAACCACCCAACTTCACAAGCTCTTTGAGAGCTTAATTGTGGGTCCCACCTTGTGCATCTGAGCTTTTTGGGAAGCTCAGTGGCCAAGCTTGTTAGATCCTAGCTCCATTTTCATTTTGAAGCTTATTGTATAAGCTATAAGTGGCCTGCAAGTTGGTCCTTCCATCTGTTTGGTTATTCAGTGGTTGGACTTGCTTATTCAAGCTTATTGGCTTATTCAGTAAGCTTGGCTTGTTGTTTTTGCTTATTCCTAGTTTCATTCACTTGTTTCCATCTTATTTTGTCTCTTGTTTTCAGTTTGCAGCTTATCTATAGCTTTTCCAGTTTCATAAGTCCATTTTGAGCTTATTAGCCTAACTGTTGGGTTTTTAAGCTTGTGTTCAGCTTATTTTCATGTTCTAAAAATATTGTCTTTATAAAAGTTTGTTGTTTTTAGTGTTTAAGTGTATTTGTAACAGAAAAACTAAAAAAATAAAATAGTTTGTCAAATCTGTCACTTGTGGGATTCGAACCTGTGACCTCTTGGTCAAACAGGTCAAAACCACAACAAGGGCGTGCACCATCTGCCCTTTAGTATACTTAGTGTTTTAATTTTCTTTTGTTTTCTTTATAGTATTCAGTTTCCAAATAAGCCTAATTAAGCTTATCTGTTTATTTTCTGCTTATTTGTTAAGCTTAGTACCACTTTTATATTTTTCCTAGTCTTATATTACTACTTAGTATTTATTATAAAAGTTTTATAATTTTCACTGTTCATTTGATATTTATTTTAATTTTAATTAGTTTAATTAGTTTTTAATTAAAAATAAATAATATAAAAGTAAGAAAAAATATTTTTCTTTTTCCTGTAATTTTCTTAAGTCATTAGGAGTGTAAAAAAAATATAATTAGATTATTAGACCTTAAGAAAAAACAAAAATAGAAATAAAGTGATAGCTTCTATTTAATAGAATTTATCTTTTTAAATTTTAATTAAGTAGATTTCATTTTTATAATTTTCTTAGCTTCTTATTACTTTAAAGTATTTATAGAAAAATTTTCAGATTTTTCTTTGATCTTTTAGTATTTATTAGAATTTTAATTAGTTTAAATAATTATTAAATAGTTTTTAATTAATAATAATTAATTAATAAGTCAAATAAATAATTTTCTTTTTCCAATAATTTTCTTTTATTATTAGGTTTGTAAAAATATAATTTTCATATCCGTAGGCTTTTTATTTCTTAAAACTCGCGTTTTATTTCGTACGTTTACGTTTATTTAAATTTAAACGTACGTCTTTTAGTTTTAATCGTTTCTAGTTAATTTGTTTTCACGTTCTTATTTTTATAGCTTGTTTAAGCTATTTCCTTTATATTTCCTTAGTTTAATCAATCACACCCCTTTTCTGTTCAATTATCACCCGATCACAAATTCGTTTTATTTCAGAATTCACACCTCGCTGGGACTTAACGACCCGGGAATATTCTGTACTCCTTGGTAAATTGTATCGTGCCCTAGATTGTTTGACTTTATTTGACCACATCCGTGGTTGATTTAAGTTGACCGTTTGGGGACGCTCACTCTCCCATATGTGCTAAACTCTTTCGTATAACGATGCACATATTGAGGGGGAGCAAATGAACTAAAAAGGATTTGGCAAAGCATGAGATCGTGACTCAGACTTAACCAATGAATTGACGAATCTTGAGCTGTCATCAATCGAAAGGATACGTCTCGGCCGGGTAATAATTTCAAGCTGGTCTAACCAGTGATGTAAGCGTGTCTCGAAAAAGACGTATCTGAGTAGAGTGTACCATTTCGAGAAACTTTCTGTGGACTTGATCAGGCCGGGTAATAATTTCAAGCTAGTCTAACTAGTGATGTAAGCGTGTCTCGAATCGGTCATGTTCACTGAAAGTGGATCAATTCAAAAATTGCGAGCTTCACCTGACATGTGCAAATTTATAAAACAATTACTCGAGCACATGTTGAGGGGGAGCATTTGAAAAATATATAACTCTCAAGTGTTTGCAAAAATGTGTTTCAGAATCATGAACACTTTGAGAGATTTTTCAAAGATTTGGTTTGGCAATCGTGGATGAATACCAGAGACCGACCATTTTAATTAATGCATGGAGTTATAAGGATGGTTAGGTTAGGCTCAAGTTCCCACGATCCCGCCAGAGCTGGAGGGATCTACCCAGGGACAATCCACTAGTTAGTGTAGAAGTCCTTAGGTATGATTAAAAAAGGAGAAAAGTGGATAAGGGAAAAGTGCCGACTAAACCTGCCAAGTTAGATAAACCAAAGGACCTTTATTGTTTTTATTACAATTTAAACACCCGGGGGACCTTTTATGACATTTTTCAAAGTTGAGGGGGTGAAATTGTAATTTTCCCAAAAATTATCAAAAGGTTCCAAATTGTCATTCATGAATAGTACAAGGGTGATATTTGATAAAACTTCATTTTAAAAACACCCAGGGACTGATTTTGCCAATTTTGATACTTGAGGGGTAAAAGTTGCCAAGTTGTGTAAACTTTTATCCAGGGACTATTTGTGAATAAGTTTGAGTTCCCATGGACTTAAGTTGACTTTTCTATCATTTTGAGTTTTCAGGGACTAGTTTTGCCATTTGCTGAGATTTCAGGGACTGAAAAAGACAATTGTTGTGAAATTGATCATTTTTCACTTGTTTTTCAATCTTTTGTACCTGAATCACATAAAAACACATTTTGATGAATTTGTATCGTTTTGTGAGTCATTTGTGTGTTTTTGGTCGTTTTTGTGGGTTCAAATTGTATAAAAGATATGTGTAATTAGGCACATATCAAATCCCCCACACTAAACTATTGCTAGTCCCTAGCAATCTTTTATGAAAATTTAATGGGTTTCATCTCTTTACCAAAAGCCATTACTTCTGGAGTAGCCAATTGTTTCAGTTCAAGTAAGAACCTTGGTACAATGATAACCAAATGATTTTAAGCAAACCATCAGCTGTCAACGGTTTTGATTTGTCTTTACCAAAAGCCGTTTGCTTCCTGACTAGCCAACTCTTAGATAAATTATTACTATTATCTTTGGTGAGCTGATTACCAATCATGGTTTTTCCACTGCCTTTACCACAAGCCATAACCTTGCGGGCTAGCCAACTCTTCACTTATAAAGATATGGTGAGTCGAATACCATACAATTTTGGGCAAATTGTAAGCCATAAACGGATTTGATATATCTTTACCAAGAGCCGTTTGCTCCTGGATTAGCCAATCCTTATGTGTGTTAGACATGGTGGACTGATTACCATTTGTTGTGTTTAGTACTTAGTACTTCCACTAAATTTTTTTTTTTAAATTTGGCCATTTTGGGGGAAAAAAGGGACTAAAATGGAACATTTTTTATGAAATTCGCCAAAATTTCCCCCCCCCCCACACTTGAACTGAATATTGTCCTCAATATTCAAAGTCCCGGCTATTATGCCGAATCCTTGAACGTAAAAAGAAAACATTCCTAAGCCAAGTGGGGTAAACACAACAGTTATTCTGTTTTTTGGTATATACAATTTTCATTTGTTTTTTATATCTATACACGAAATGTGGGGCACACCCCCACACTTAGGTGGTAGAAAGGGGTAAGAAAAGTGAAACACGGGTGAAAACCCATGTTATGGCTACTGTTTATTGATTACCGAGTCGCTAGCTTGACTCGACCTCGAATTAAGTTGTTCATGAGGAAGCTACTGTTTTTGATAACCGAGTCGCTAGCTTGACTCGACCCCGAATTAAATGGTTCATGGGGAAAAGATTGGGTGAGAAATTGGAGTGGGGACCACTCACAGAATTATGAATAATGAGGAAGGAGAATATTTTTGGTTTTTTTTTTTTTTTTTTTTTTTTTTTTTTTTTTTATTTTTTTTTTTTTTACGAATATAAACAGAAAGGGAAAATGTTTTTGGATTTTTATCTTTTAGATATATACAAAGGATAGAAAACACAAATCGTTATACGCAGCACACCTCCCCGGCAGCGGCGCCAAAATTTGATTCCTCCCGAACCGTCAGGTTTATCACGCAAGCCAACCGCTTGTGAACGGTCAACCGTAATAAAGGGCCCTGGCAGCCCGGGAGAAAAAGCAATTTAAATCCATGGGAGTATAGAAGTACATCCCCGGGTCGTTAAGTCCCAACGAGGTGTGAACGTGATAGTACAACGAATGTAGGTGCTGAAATGATGTGGAATATACAAAAACAGGAATTTGATTGACTAACATGAATTTAGATCCTATACTAATGACTGATTATGTAATATTAAGTAATAAAAACATGATATTAACAAAGATTAACAACATTTATACACAGATATGCAAGTTTGTTGGATTCAACAATCTCACAGTCCACACATAAATCAGTACAAGTGTCAATTTGACTTTTCTACATGTAACACTGCTTGATTAAGGATTGACTGAGTTAATTAGATCATATATGGCATACATCACACAAGAACAACAACACACACAACTCCTAACTCAGTTTAACCATTAAATCCAAACACCCTTTAAAATGGACCAAATTGAGATTTTCACTACACATGACTGTATAAACCAATTTTATCAAATCCAGAGGTTTTAGTGTGTCAAACCAAACCTTTTTCAGCCAAAACAAGTAGTCACACATGTTCAAACTTAGGTTTCTCAAAAACTAGCATATTGACAGTCAAGATACTAAATCAAACCACAATCAAATCCAAAACATATACACCTAAGAATAAGCTATATAATCATTAAGGAACATCATAGAAACAAGAAAATACAAGAATCAAAGCATATTAAAGATTAAAACAGTGAAATGTAAAAAATGGGAAAATGAGCTTACAAGTGAATCAAGCTGAGAACATGGAACCAAGGACCACAATTACATCCTACAGCCTCCCATGAGGCACTAATACCTATGGCAATCCATAATAGCCATGCTCCAAGCTTGTACACCATGAACACACTATTTTTGGTTTTTCATTGATTTTTCTTGATTTTCTATCTATTTTTAAATTTTAAAGACTAAGCTGAATTAAGGTTTCTAAAAAGCTTTAAAGCTTTTGTCAGGAGCTTACATGAGCTATTTGAATCCATTAAACAACAATAATTAACTAGAAATTAAAATGACTTGAAAATTTAAAGGTACAAATATGAAAACTTGAAATGTAAAGATAACTTGAAATTAAACTGGGAATGAGTTTCATTACACTATTTTGAGGATCACTATACTACTTGAAAGCTGTAAATTACATTAATTTAAAGAAAGCAATAAGTTAATTAAGCTACGTGACTAAGGCTATTCCAAAGTAGTTTTTTTCTCTTCTTCCTTCTTCTTCCTTTTATACTCTTTCTGAATTCCCACTAGCATCCTGGTCAAATCCCACCTTTAATCTTGGCCTTTGATTGACTGTAAATCATCCCAGCCATCAAATAAGCTTTTGGCGCCAAAAGTCCATTTGCTAGCTTGTAGCTGTTTTATTTCAGTTAATGCATCTTGGATGTTAGTAGATGTGGAGGGGACAATGGAGGAGAGTTGGTGATGAGCTGGTAGCCAAGTGGTGGCAAAACCATGGTGGTTTTGTGACTCAGTGGTGTTGGAGGGAAAAAGGGAAAGGAGACGGGTCAAACCAATGTTTGACCCTGGGATATTTTAACTCAGAAAAAGTGGGTCGGGTCAATGGTTGGATTGGGCTTGGGTTTTGTTGTGTTGGGTTGGATTTGGATTTAAGGATTAAAAAGGAATCCGTTTGGTTTTTTTAGTAGTATAGCCCAAGGACTAATCTTGTAATTTCTGAAACTTGAGGGACCATATGTGACAAGCTTCCAATTTTCCTTCAAGGGACTAAACCTGCCAAGTTAGATAAACCAAAGGACCTTTATTGTTTTTATTACAATTTAAACACCCGGGGGACCTTTTATGACATTTTTCAAAGTTGAGGGGGTGAAATTGTAATTTTCCCAAAAATTATCAAAAGGTTCCAAATTGTCATTCATGAATAGTACAAGGGTGATATTTGATAAAACTCCATTTTAAAAACACCCAGGGACTGATTTTGCCAATTTTGATACTTGAGGGGTAAAAGTTGCCAAGTTGTGTAAACTTTTATCCAGGGACTATTTGTGAATAAGTTTGAGTTCCCATGGACTTAAGTTGACTTTTCTATCATTTTGAGTTTTCAGGGACTAGTTTTGCCATTTGCTGAGATTTCAGGGACTGAAAACGACAATTGTTGTGAAATTGATCATTTTTCACTTGTTTTTCAATCTTTTGTACCTGAATCACATAAAAACACATTTTGATGAATTTGTATCATTTTGTGAGTCATTTGTGTGTTTTTGGTCGTTTTTGTGGGTTCAAATTGTAAAAAAGATATGTGTAATTAGGCACATATCACTCGAGCAGAAGTTAAAATGGAGTCTTAAAACATGTCTAAATGGCTTGCTATTACTTTAGATAGCAACCCGCGCTTCAAAATGGGGAAAGCACGTCGCCAAAAAGACGGCTGTTCCTCCAACTGGGTGATGTTCACCTGGGCATGGATTACTTTATATCCATGTTTCTTCGATCTGATGTACGTTTCAGTGCATCATTTCTTGAAAAAGAAGAGAAATCTTCTTTGTATACAAATAGTTTTCATTCAATGATTCTTCTGAAAATTATTTGTGAGACACTTGGTGATTATGTGTTGCCTGAAATTCTATTATACTTGGATTATGCATAAAATTTGTCACTCAATCAACGACTACAAATCTTTAACTAGGTCATTGATTGAGGGGGAGAGTGAATTCAAATTTTATATCATCAAACGGGTTTCTTGATTAATTCATGATTCTTAGAAAAGGTTTTGCAGTTAATGGGGTATTAGTTGAAGAGGAAATTGCTTAAATATATCAAATGACCAAGTGTGTTAGTTGCTAGAAAGTTTAGGACATTATGTGCAACTTGCTTATAGTATCCTAGCTTCATATAACTAGAAGGTTCATTTGTATCTCTTTGGAATCCTCGTTTAATCCCCTAGATACATTAAAACTCAAAATCTAAAAGAAGTTATAAAACCCGATGCGTTTGATGTTCTTGAATGCTCCACTGACATCTGTATGATCTAAGTGAATGAGTCTCAAATGTTGCTTGTCTCTGCTGCTTAATTGTTGTTGATATTGTGCATATGTTCTCAGGAATCGCTTAGGTATATTGCTATTATGTTAGAATCATGTTCCTAAGATCCTGATTTAAATATTGAAATCTGTGTGAATTGCCATGTTCATGATTGCTAATTGCTCTTCATGCTAGATAGTGGTTTGACGTAGTTCCTGATTGGGGTTTGATTATAAGATGAACTTGGTATTATAATGTGGCAAGCTGCTGAAGGGTAGCTATTAAGGAATAGTGTATCTGTATGTATGCATATCTGTGTTGATATTCTTATGCAGATTCCATAGCCAAAATGAATGTGCCAGTTCCCATTCTAACCATTTGATCATACGTTCAAACTCTATTGATTGGCTCGAAATTCACCACAACAACAACGTCGGCAGCAACAACAACAACAACACTGTCATCACCACCACCACCTTCACTTCAACAAAGCAGTTCGTATTCTGATCTCGCCAAGTGGAGATCTTCAACGTGTGGGAAAGATTTGTTGGTGGATGGATGATTGATTTTGACCACTGACTCACTCAGAAAAGCGGGTGATTATATCGTCTGCGCAAAAAGGTCAAACTCATATGTGTCATAATAATCAAATGTGCAAAATAAGCAGTGAATCTCCCTCTTAGATTAAGGGGGAGCATAGTATGTTCTCATCATCAGAATATATTAAATCGGACACATTTTCTCCCACATTTTCTAACTTATTTAAATCAATTGAGATCACAAATCTCAAAAGGTTTGAAATTTTTGATCGGGGGAGAGAATGTGATTTAAATATGAAACCTGATGAAAATGTGATGTTTTGGACTTTAACGTTAGGCTCTCCCATATGTGCTAAACTCTTTCGTATAACGATGCACATATTGAGGGGGAGCAAATGAACTAAAAAGGATTTGGCAAAGCATGAGATCGTGACTCAGACTTAACCAATGAATTGACGAATCTTGAGCTGTCATCAATCGAAAGGATACGTCTCGGCCGGGTAATAATTTCAAGCTGGTCTAACCAGTGATGTAAGCGTGTCTCGAAAAAGACGTATCTGAGTAGAGTGTACCATTTCGAGAAACTTTCTGTGGACTTGATCAGGCCGGGTAATAATTTCAAGCTAGTCTAACTAGTGATGTAAGCGTGTCTCGAATCGGTCATGTTCACTGAAAGTGGATCAATTCAAAAATTGCGAGCTTCACCTGACATGTGCAAATTTATAAAACAATTACTCGAGCACATGTTGAGGGGGAGCATTTGAAAAATATATAACTCTCAAGTGTTTGCAAAAATGTGTTTCAGAATCATGAACACTTTGAGAGATTTTTCAAAGATTTGGTTTGGCAATCGTGGATGAATACCAGAGACCGACCATTTTAATTAATGCATGGAGTTATAAGGATGGTTAGGTTAGGCTCAAGTTCCCACGATCCCGCCAGAGCTGGAGGGATCTACCCAGGGACAATCCACTAGTTAGTGTAGAAGTCCTTAGGTATGATTAAAAAAGGAGAAAAGTGGATAAGGGAAAAGTGCCGACTGAAATGGAGCTAGTACTGGAACAAACCCAACAAGGTACTAGTAATGAAGTCTCGGTAAGCACTGAAGGGGTTGAAGAATGAAAAAGAATTGTAAAGATAAAGGGTGAAAAGAAAGAAGCCCTCCTTACAACTTAGGCAGAAACCGGGTCAATTCATATGCTGTCAGAATCACTTAGTTGATTGCTGACATTGAAGACAAAGTATCATGGACCCAGTGATACGCTGCACAACCCTCCCTAGCCACTCAAGGTCCCTCAAAGGACTCTTGTTTCAATTGTCACGGAGTTCAATACATTCCTATCGTCTATCTCACTCCGAGTTAGATGATATTGAAAAGGTGGCAGTCCTCTCCAGCCTCCGCTCACTAAATCAAAACGCACTATAGAGTCTAGAGCCACGAGATGCATAAAGAGATCTCATAGGAACACGAATTATTTCTACACTGGGTGTTCAACATTAAGGACACCAGTTGTAAACTTATGAGTCCTACGCAGATCTTAGCAATCTGCCAGAACATTTATGAGAGAATCTACTAATGTAATTCTCAATGATTGAATGGAAATTCCTGCCAGGGTCAACATCAAACAGCCCTGAAAGCAGGTCACTTCGGTAATTCTTTATGGATTACGCTTAGTGGTCGCGGCAGTCTCAAACGGTCTACAGTCGTGGAGTGATCTCCAGCGACTCACCTAATCGCTGATGTGCTACGGTTCGATCTTAAAAAGCCCTCTGTGGGTTTTCGATTAGGAACGGTCTTGGTAAGGATTAGAGAGAGTTTTCACACTATGCTGTTAACAATCTCGAAGTCCAAACCTGTAAGTACCGGACGTTTTATTGCTAACTGTCATATGCAGGAACTTCTGGCGGTTGTAGCAGTGGAATGCTGTAGCTGGTTGCTGTTGTAGCTGGTTGCAGAAAAGATGCCAATCCATCACCACATGTTCACACCACATCATCATCAAAGAAGTCATGATCAACCTAAAAGACCTTCAACACTGCTTCCGCAACTCTGAAGCTGAAGATCATGATCAAGATAAGTGTGAGCATGTCGGTGCAACAAACACTATCCATTACCACATGTTCACTCTACTCCATCATCATATTCAAAGAAGTCATGACAACCTAAAAGACCTTCAACACAGCTTCTGCAAACTCTGATGCTGAAAGACATGACCCAAAATAGAGTGAGCATGTCGGCTCAAAGATTTACATTTCACATGGAGATATACTGATGAAAGATGACTTGGAGACTCAAGTTGGATGATAGTTTCGAAGAAGACTCAAAATCATCCAAGACAAAAAAAAAGTCATCATAAGTCCACTGCTGAATGCACAATGTTTCAAGACAATGAAGAATCAAAGACTACGAGCTATGATGACAACTTCAGAAGACAAAATGCTAGAATTCAAGTTATTATTTTCGGGGTGACCTCCCTTAGGGGGAGATTGTTAGGAATATAAATATTCATATGAAGGTTCGGTCACCCCGAGTATCTACTTAGCATTTACATAGCTCGTAGGCTTATTTATATTTGTTTAGTACCATTAGTATTATTAGTATTATTAGTGTAGTTACATATATTCGTGGAGTGGGTCGGGGCTTTCCCCACTGTCAGCTCACTCTACAGCCCACTAGGGGCACAAGTATTAGGTAGTATAAATACCCCTCTCCTCACAAGGAGAGGGTTGGAACTCTTGTAACATTTTTCACACACAATCTAATAGATCTCAAGTTTTCCCTTACCTCTCTCTAGCTTTCTCTCACTAACTCCAACCATGAACATCATGTTCTTCCACCATCCAAGACCACCCAATCCACACAATCAATAAGGTTAGATCTTACACAATGCGACCTCACTGAGCTATCTCAGGGATACGTTACTCTTTGTATAAGAGAAGTTGTTTTGTAAAAGTCTAAGCTTTCAATGTACAAAAACACACTTAACTTCTCTCCCGTTCAGTCTATTTATACACAAGTAAACTGAGTAAAAGTAATTAAAATATTACAAGTTGTTGAGCAAGCGTGTCTGACAATTACAACAGTAATTGTCATTTCCAAGAACCAATGGGATTGGGCTATAAAGTCTTTAGGAGTGGTTGGTCTGACACTCCAAGACTTTAAGCCGTCTTAGGAAGGATTTCTTCCTGACAAGATAAGATTTGATCTTATCTTAAATCCTTCCCAGATATTTCGCCTTTCTTCTCAGGCGCTTGGTTCTTCAGGACACGCTTCTCAGTCACACTCTAATTACTTCATTGTTGTTGAGGAGACTGGGGGTTCAGTGAGTTCTTGTCCAACACTCACTGAACCATCATCTTCTTCTTTGGCTTAAGTCCTATATCAGGGAGTACCGCCTTCCTGATAAGTGAATCCTTCTTTTGAATTCGCCTTAAGCATCCTGAAGATGACTCACTGAGAGACTGTTCTCTCAGTGACTTGAATTGTTCTCGGTTTAATAACACTTGGTTAATTTGTTTCCAAATCCTGTTTAACGACTTTGGGTACTGACGGACCCAACACATATGCTAAGTCAGGTCGGGCACTTGTCATTAAGTACATTAACATGCCAATAATTCTTGAATACTCTAATTGGGCAACACCTATGCCTCTACTTTTAGATAGATGCTTGCTGGTGTCAACTGGAGTTCTATCTAGGCCTGAATCCCCCGCATTGTGAGTATTAAGAATTTTGTCCACATAATGTGCTTGACTTAACACAAGTCCATTTTGAGTTCGTATGATCTTTATTCCAAGGATTACATCAGCCAAACCCATATCCTTCATGTCAAACTTTGATTTCAACATGTCTTTAGTAGATTTGATCATCTTGTCGTTACTGCCAATGATAAGCATATCATCAACATATAAACACAAGATTACATATCCACTACTTTTGTCCTTTACATAAACACACTTGTTGCATTCATTAATTTTGAATCCACTATCTAGCATGGCGTGGTCAAATTTTTGATGCCATTGTTTGGGAGCTTGCTTTAAGCCATATAATGACTTAACAAGCCTACAAACTTTGTTATCTTGTCCAGGAGCTATGAAACCCTCAGGTTGGTTCATGTAGATTTCTTCTTCTAAATCCCGGTTTAGAAAAGCTGTTTTCACATCTATTTGGTGAACTTCCAAATTTCTCAAAGCGGAAATAGCAAGTATCATCCTGATCGAGGTTATTCGCGTAACAGGAGAATATGTATCAAAATAATCTAGACCTTATCGTTGTCTAAATCCTTTGATTACCAATCTTGCTTTGTACTTGTCAGTGGTGCCATTGGCTTTCATCTTCTTCTTGAAGATCCATTTATAGCCTAGTGGTTTACAACCAGGAGGTAAATCCACGAGCTCCCAAGTATGATTTTGTAAAATAGAATCTATTTCACTTTTAATGGTTTCTTTCCATTGAGGCCCTTCCGAGGAAGTTACCGCTTCTCGATAAGAAGTAGGTTTATTTTCTACCATAAAAGAAACAAAATCGGGTCCAAACGATTTCTCGATTCTTGCCCTTTTGCTTCTTCTAGGTTCAACCTCTTCTTCCTCGATTTGATCTTGTCTCTCATCTTGGAGATCATTATCATCTCTTTGTCTCTTATCTTGGACAACTTCGTCATCTATTCTAGATGAACTTTCAGTTTCCTTCGTTAAACAAGGAAATATATTTTCAAAGAAAGAAGCATTCCTTGAATCCATTAGTGTACATTTTTGTATATCTGGATTCTTCGAATCATGTACAATGAAAAGATAAGCACTGCTATTCCTAGCATATCCAATGAATATACAATCCACAAATTTAGGTCCAATCTTTTGGGCCTTGGGTGTCGGTATAGCTACCTTTGATAGACACCCCCACACTCGTAAGTATTTGAAAATCATATTGAATCTGAATTAAACTTGTACACAAAGTTTAAATCAATTCCTAAAATAGGTTTGCACAAAATCTGGAAAGAAAGGAAACGAAATCTGCAGCAAAAAGATACACACGTATGCGAAGTTTCGGAGTTGCATTCGTGTCCGCAGGTCGCGCGGGCTCGCATGAGTTCAGAAGATTCGAACCCATTTTGGACCAGAAATCCTGAAATCTGCACCCCCCCCTGCGCGCGCGCGTAGGTGTAGGAGTAAAACCCAACTAAAAGATTTTGATGGCAAATATCATGATTTCTATATAAACACCTTCCCACTTCCTTTTCTAGGCGAGGTGGGATGTGCTCTTTTTCCCAAATTTTGTGTTTCATGTGCCTCACTATGAGACACGATATCTCATTCATACCAACTCTATTTTTGACACATTTTAGCTCGTTGTGAAGCTCTGGTCAAGGAGAACGCAGCGAAGCTACCAAGAAATATAAATATATATAAACTATACATATATTAAATAGTGTCCAAAATTTACAAAAACTCATTTTGTAAAATCATTTTTCCAACAAGTTTTTCTTCACCCAATTTTGTTGGGGTGGCAAAACTCGGTCGAACAAGCAAATTGGCTTTAAAAATAAAACCAAATTGGCTTTCTTTTTGTTTCACAAGTGAAACCATGCACAATATTTCAAGGTCTACACATTTTTAAATCGATACACACATACATCTTTATTCGGTTCATGGTAAATTTTTAAGGACTATCACCGGATTCGAACTAACCTAGAATCAAAACCTACAAATGTGATTGGTGGAAGTTAAAATTTGATTGGTGAATATGATGAGAGAGAATAAGTGTATCACACTTGTAAAATTTTGAATGAATTAGGCATACTTGTACGTCTAATTAGTAGGTCGATTTACCATTACTCTTAATTTAATTCATACTGCATTCGTTTCACATTTTAGTAAGCAATATTCGTAGTTATTTTTGTCAGTCTTGTGCGACTTAAAAATCTTTTATTGTCAAAAAGAATAAAATAGTATAGTATTTTTAGAGCGTCTTCTTTACTGAATAATCAAATCATCTAACATCCGAAAGCAAATACTAAACATCTTGTAACCTAAATATTTGAAAGTGTTGATTCTGGCTAATTATTTAAAAGTGAAGACTCTGAATGATGGAATAATTGTTATGTTAAGATATAAGTAAAAATGTTAAAGAGTTTATGTTAAGACATAAGTAAAAATGTTAAAGAGTTTATGCTATTTTTTTGTGTGTTTGAACTTTGGAGTATTGCTATTTTAACATAAATATTAAAAAGTTATGCTTATATCAATTTGGAGCGAAGTGTACGTCATGAGTTTAATATATTTAACATACTAGGTTATTAACCCGTGAAATTCACGGGATTAAATGGAGAACCGTAGAATAGTAGTTTTTAATATGTTATGGAAAGAAATACATTTATAGAAGAGAACGAATTTTGATATTATGTGAATAGATGATACGTTAGTTAGACGTATGAATAGAAAATATTTGTACTACATAAAAATAAAAATAAATCTATAAACGATATAAAGGTCATCTAATGTTTTTTGCTAATTAAGTTTGAAAACATTTCTCGTAGAGAAAAAGAAAAAATAAGGTAACAACAAAATAAATAAAATATGTAACAACAAACACAAATAACATTTCATGGCATTTTATAAAAAAATGTAACATACTCTTGACATGTTGCTACATGGTCGAACATTATGTATTGTATAAGTGCTTACAGTTAAATGATGTAAAATGTAGCATATACTCTCGGAGTATCCAAAAAACATTTATCCATCACAACCTTCAAATATATATTTCTCTTATACCTTGTCGAGTGACTAAAATCATTCTATTTTAGCAATCTTTCTAAACATCAAAATCACGCAGTAAGTCACTTATAGCAACAACTTAATTCAAATTCATCAAGTCTCGATTGTAGTACCAACAATCTCGTAGATCTACAACAAATTAACAGTTTGAAAGACCGATAACTTTTTCAGTTTCAAAGACCGAGAACGGCTTTTCATTTCATCAGGTTTCACGGTAAGTCACTTATAGGGAACAACTTAATTCAAATTCTTCTCAGTTTATTGACCCGTGAATTGACGAGATTAAATGGAAAACCACATGAGCGATAAGAGTGACCATTCAATATAATGCTAATTTTGAGTCTTTAATTTTTAATCAAGAAAAATTGGTTCACCGTCAAAAGTGATGTGTACATCACAATTATGCATATGTAGTGTTGTGCTATGTGCATCACCAGGGACGGAACCAGGGGGTTCCCGCGAGTGCCCATAAACCCTATGGATTTTTAGGATGTAGTGTTAATTTTTGAAACAAACATCAATTTTTTCTAAACGCGTCTTAAATGAACCCGGTCCATCGAAATGTGTTTCTATATTACGGTTTAAAAAATTTTGTGCACCCGGTCATATTTAGTTCAGGTTCCGTCCCTTATCACTAATGTGTTTTATAAAACGTATTTTCTTATATGGGGTTTTTAAAACTTATACATAATAACCTACCTTTTTCTAACGGTACAAGTATATCCTAAAATAGGGAAAGAATAAATGACATGATTCTGGCGTGCCTGCTTGGCCATTAATTACCATTTTGATAGCATGTCATCTCCTCCTACAGCTGCTCGCGCTGCCACATTGGCAGCTGTTGTCCGCATCTTATTATCCTCTTCTTTACCTTCAATTAAACAAACATTTTCATGACTTCACCAATATAACTTAAAATAGTTACAAAGCAACTATGTATTCTCATACCTTCGATGATTTTCCACGACTATCATCACCATCATCACTACCTTCAGGCTACATTCAAAAAATTCGATCATTTTAAACCTCGTTGGTATGTACTCTGCATTAACAGATGTCAAACAATTCAAACCTCATATGCTCTTTGGAGTTTTTCTACATCCGCCTGCTTCTTCTCCCATTCTTCTCGAGCTTTTTGATTCATTGACATAATTTGTTTTCGAACATCTGATGTGATAACAGTCCTGTGTCTTGGCCTCTCTAAATCAACACTCTAAAATTTTGTTATAGACAATTAGTAAACCTATATGTGTGGAATCAGGAGTTGACTTGTGGTTTGTAAAGAAATGGAATACAAAAGAAAATATATCCTATAATAACCACATACTTGTTTTGAAATCCGGATCAGGTTGCTAATCAATCCACGCAATCTTTCCTCTACACACTGGATACCAGGTTTCATAACCAAATGCATGATTTCATAAGGTTGCAATTCTTTTAATAAAAAAATGTATGATTTCACAATTATAACGTAAGATAGCTAAAAGCTCACCAGTGACAAGCACCAGTCCAAATCATTGCTTACGGTCTTTACACCACATTTTGCCACCGTTGTTTAACATTCAAACAGTAAGTTATGCACATAGATCAGATAAAGCTGATATAAATCTAAAATCTTAACTGATTTCAGCTAATTTCTTTTGAAGTGGATTTTTCTGCAAAATCAGCCTTTCTTTTTCTTCTTGAACGACCTTTCTAGAAGCTTCTGAAACTCGACTATCTTCCTTGGCCCCAAAAAATAGCTGTTCCTCCTCTTCCTATTTAACCAAATCATCACTGAATCAATTCACTAACTTTCATGAAACATATATGATGCGGCATCCTAATAATGGGGAAACAACATACCCTGAGATTCACTCCACTGACAGCAGGTACATCATTAAGTTGCTCAATACTTTGATCCGCAATCGCTTTAACTAATTAGAAATCAACAATAATCTAAAGCATAACAACTAATAGAAGAACTCAACTGAGTTCTAGAAACAAAAGGCGACCAAATTACCTGCTGTTTCAGAGCAACGCTACCTTTTAGAAACATGCCCAAGATTGCTTGTTCCTTATCCAGAAACAACCTTTACTCTAGATGGAAAAATCAAACTCATATTGAGATACCATATATAACTTGTATCAATTTTTGAGGTACCACTTACATCATCCAAAGATCAAACTAAATCTATATATACTTTTAATACTTAAAAAATAAATAAGAGAAACTTAAATTGATCAATTCTTGCAAAATAGACTTGTTGACGCACCACACTAATTGCACATTCAGAGATGAGATTAACAAAAATTCATGTATCAATACTTACTATTTGCTGAAAAAAACAACTTTGGCAAGGTACTTACATGACCATGACATGTTGCTTCAAGATCACCATCACATTCATCTGCATCTTTATCATTTACTAATTAAAGTACTTCACCATTGGCTGAAATCATATTTGCTTCAGATGAAGACATTATATACACACAAAAAGAAATAGATTACACTTGTCTATAACCATAATATTTTTTTACTCCGAAAAAAACTTAAAATGAGAGTGGATGTGAGCATAAACTTTCAATAACTTCCCCATGAGCTGAGTGCATACATTACAAACATAAATAGAACAATAACTTTCCCATGAGCTCGGGCGCATACATTACAAACAACATGACATAAACGTGCTTAACTAAATAATGCCACATTCACAACTGTGCGAATCAAACTATTGCTTAATTACAACCCGCTTTTTACTTTCATTCCTCTAAATTACCAAAATAAGTTGGAATTTAAAATACCTTATAAAAATGAAAGATTATAGCTACCAATTGTATAAAAGATTATAAATGAAATCAAACAGGCAAAAAGGCTATAACTACTACATCCACATCAATTTAATCTTTCCATAGTTCTCATATAGCTACTACATCCTTACTTTGCATAAAAATTTATATATGAAATTAGAAAGGCATAAGGTTGCAATCAGTTAACATAACAGAACTATCAAAATGAGGAAAGGATGAATATACTTCACCTCAAGATAATCTATCTCTCAAACCAACTCAAACTCGAACTGGAAAAAACCTATATAAGATTGAAGAAAAATAAATTTAATAATAAAGCACCATAACACCTAATCGACAAAATTAAAATTCATATCAAATTGAAGACATCTATTATAACTAAAAACATAAAAACGAATTAATTGTTGGAATACCTTTTGAAGCAAATGCATGAGTCTATATCTTCAAAAACAAAAGAATTGTTTTTTATTTTTTTTTTTTTTTTTTTTTTTTTATGTATTTCTTATAGATTGATATGCGAAATAACACTGAATCAAAATCAAAAGATCAAAGCAAAATTAGTTCAACCTAAATCAAAACTGATCAAGAATTGCAATAAGAGATGATGAATATGAATGAATCAAAAACAAAATTAAGGAAACGATGGGTCGTATGTTTGAGTTAAAAAAGAATAAAAAGAACTCAAAAACGCTTACTGATGGAGAGAATGAGTAATTACTCTTTTGAATTGTGAAAACAAAATCTTTTCTATAAATATAATCTAAAGCGAAGGTCCATGCGATTTTCTGATGATGATGGAGGGTTGGGGTTTATGATTGACACTGGGTTGAGGTTTCCTGAATGAAGAGGTTTTGGTTATGTTTAGGTTAGTGAGTTTTGAAAAGCACAGTTACAACCGGGGTGAAGGTTGTAGTTTACCGAAAATCAGGAGGCTTACCTTAGAAGATTTGACTAATAATATATCATTTCCTTAATTAGTGGTTAACTTAAAATTAGTGTGTTAAAATGACTAATGTAGACACTCTTAGATTTCAGAATCATTTTTTAGAGGGGCGGAATGGTCTTTTTCATACTCTCCTTTATAAGGCTTACTTGAGAAGTTTTGCCAACTTAAATTGTATCGTAAAATTACATATGTAGACATCTTAGAATTTCAGTATCACTTTTTAATAGGGGCATTTATGGACTTTTTCAACTGCGGTATATTAGAATATATAGATATAGATAGATATTAAACCTCATTCTATACGCACCGCTCAATATTGACATGAACTAGAGATAAACCGTATCTATACACACTAGTATATGATCAAGAAACATTTCACTTCTCCCACCTATGTGGGATGCAAAGTTGAAAATTTGAAATGTCTTTTTTTGTATCAAAAATCAATAAATGAATGGTCACCTACGTACATACATTGATGGTATGTGCTTAAACACATCCCTTTTCTTGACCAAAACCGGACTCAAATAGACCAAAAACTAACAAATTATGCCAAATATCTCGTGTTTTTGTGTTTATAATTATGCAGGGACGGATATCGAGAAAAATAACAAAAGACACGGAAAATCCGGGAAACCGAGCACGGGATTTGGAAGAGTGAATAAAAGCCGGAGCCGGGGAAGTAATCATGGTCAAAAAGTCAACCGAGGTCCTCCATCTATCAGCAATTATCAAATTAAGCCCTTGGATTTATTTTTGGATAAGTGGCAACAATGGTCCTTGAGATTTCTGAAATTACAAAATAAGTCCTTGTTATTTTTCCTAACTTTAAAAACCTTTAAAACCTCTCACTACTAAAAATCCGGATTTAACACAACAATTTACTCAACTCAATTTACCCCCATAACCCACCTAAGCCCACTAAAAAAAATAATCCATCAACCCACTTTATATTACACCGAGCCCACATTTAAACTTACTCAAGCCCAACTACCCAACCCATTCTTTACCCGGTCAAACATTCGGTCAAAAAGAAAAGGAATAAGATAAAACAAAAACACACTTATCTCTCACACGCCCGCCTTTTATCCCCAATCCTTTTCACCACGAAGAACCCTAATTACCGTACCCTTCAATTACCTCACTTCATCAATTATTACCCAATCATAAGTGTTTCTAGAAGGCCTGACAGCTGCAGGGACACGTGGGAGCTATGGATTGGACAGGCCACCTCACTACTTTGATCAAACGGATAGAAATAAAGGAGTGATGCAAAGGAATGATCCAAGGGTGGTTACGAGCTCATGTGCACACGGATCGCCAAGGTGGCAGGACCTAGAAGCTTCACCCCGTGGCTATAAATAGCCTCCTCAGCTCACGGATTCGGTTGGTTAGGTTTTTAGTTAGATATTAGGATTAGGAGTAGATTAGTATAGATTTTAATTACTGCTTATTGTAATTTCATGTCCAATTTTTATGTCTTTAAAAAAATTGTTACCGATTTAATTTCGTGTCATTTTAATGTTTTTGTAGTATAGTTTTTAAATTGAAGTTGTAATTTTATTTCCAGTCGTATGTACTCAGTTTTTTTAAGTTTAATGTAAGTCAAAATTTGGTCAATGAAACAGTTCATCAGCTTATTTTCTTAATAAGTGCTTATTTTTGTTCTTCTGTTTTTCTTTAATTTAGTTTTGATGTTAAATTGTTGGGGTATGATAGTCTGCTTTTCATTCTTCTTTATTATTAAAGTCAGAATTTAAGTCAAAGTCAGCATGTGCTGATTCATCAGCTTATTTCATTTTAATAAGTCCTTTTCCAGTTGAAAGAAGTGAGGTTTAAATCTATGTAGTTTAGCATAAGTTGATAACAGTTTAGCTGTATTTTATAGTAATTTAGAGGTTTCTAGTGCTTTTAAGAAGTTGAGCCTTTATGTGCAAATTTAGGAGTTGAGACTGCCTTCATAAGCTTAGCAATAAGCTGAATTTCATTTGAGGTTCAGGTTGGTTAGTTTATAAGTAGCATAGTGTGTTTTATTTAGCTTGATAGGTGTGAAGAAGATTAGGTCCAGTTTTGCGCCAAATTTAATAGACTGCTGTCACAAACATTTTAGTGCAGATCCTAGGTTTTAGCTGCTGATCTAAGGCTTAAATAGAGTAGCAATTGAGCTTAATTTTTGGAGCTTTTTATTTTCTAGGTAGCTAGTAGTATAGGCTAGCTTTTGCCCCTTAAGGTTTCACTTTAGAGCTGATTTGAACTGCTTTTTGAGGTCCTCTAGTCGGTTAAATGGCCTCTATATCTGTCTTTTAATTGTAAATGCTTTTGTGCTAAGTGGCTTAGTGACTGAGCATTTTTGAATAAATTGAGTAGCTTTAAGTTTGAATTAGTATTATTCACGGTTTCTGAGCTTTTAGCTCATCTGCTTATTGTTTGAACTGCTTATCGTTCTATTTGTATGATATTGTGTGCTTTTTGATTTGAGTTCAGTTTATTTGTGTTCTTTTGAGTGATTTTACCTTCTGGTGAGTTTTCAGAAGTCTTGGTTCTTTTCAAATAATTAGTGTTAAGTGAATTGCAAAAGAAGAAAAAAAAAAAAAAAAAAAAAAAAATAGTTTAGATGGATTGTAGTCAACCAGGTTCGAACCTGGGATGTTGTTCTTAGTGTAAAAATGTTTTAAATTTTCAGTTTTTATTAATTAGTCCCCTAGTTTCAGTTAAGTCGAATTCAGTCCCTCACTTTCTTCTAAAATCGTTTTCAGTTTTTGTACTAGTTTCAGAATATGGCAATCTTAGTCCCTGTCTTTGTTTAAGAATTTTTCAGTTTCAGTTTTGTCAACTTTAGTCCCTCAGCTTTTATAAAACTTTTATTTTTCCAAATTTTCTTTTTCCAAGCTACATTTTCAGTCCATTAGTTTTTTTTTACTTTTGCATTTTAGATAAATCATTTAAATAGTTTTAATTAGTTTTAAATTCATAAAAAATTATTAAAAAGTCAAAAAAATATTTTTCTTTTTCCAAAAATTTTCTTTTATCATTTTTAATATAGGGAAATTATTTTGATATTTTTAGGATTTAAATTTTAGAATTTCACTTTTATTTCCGTTTTATAAATCGTCGCGTAACATTTTTTAAATTCAAATTTTCGTTTTTAAGTTCGTATGCTTAGTTTAATTGTTTTATTAGCATAATGAGTTGTTTTTATTTCATATTTCATTGTTCGTAGTGTAATCACCAATTAATCACTCTTATTCACATTCACTACACGAATCACGTTCCGGGAACACAAATTCCATTCGATCTTCGTCGGGACAAACGACTCGGGTTAACACATATTTCCACGTGTGTTTTCCTTGAAAAATATATACTATAATTGTTAAATCAATTGACTCAAGCATTTTTCGTATTCTAATGCTAATCTATATCATTTATGTTTTCTTAGAACTTTGATCAGCAGATCCTCTATGGAATATGAACATATCAATGATATCAATCTCATGTTTTTCCTACTAGACGGAAAAATGAGCAGTAATGCAACCCAAGTTTGTTTCTTGAATTACATACCATAAAAATTAAGCTATTTGGCATTGGTATTTTACTACTCCGTATTTGTGTAGTAACTCGTATGAGTAAAAGGCAGACCAAGAAATATGGTGTAATCTAGTCGAGCCACGTATCAATTTCCACACTCGAGCTCGAGCTTAGTGATAGAATATTGGTTACAATATTAAGGCTACTTGCAGTAATAAGGGTCAATCCCTCCCAATTTCTCTGCCACATCAGCTTTCTCTCTCCAGCGACCTTCAGGCGATTGGGTGCTCCAGTAAGGCGACCTTCATCAATTTTTATTTTTTATTTATTTTTTTTTTTAACACAAACTTTTTTTTTTTTTTTTTTTTTTTTTTTTTTGTGAAAAGGAAAATTTTATTACTTCACAAAAGTACAATAAGATCCATTCATGTACATGGGTCATTCCCCATTACAATCTAACCTTGGATCCCACAAATTAGCTAACTATGATCAAGCATTCTAAAACTACATACTAATACTCAATACATCAAAAAACATACAAACCAAATTCTACATTAGACTGCACTTCTCTTCAATTTTACCTTCCAAATTCTTTCCACTGCTAAAACTGCCATTGACTCTTTAACATGGAAACTCATCATCCTCATCTTAACTGTTTCAACAATATTTTGTACTAAAACATCCACTGCTTTTGTACCTCTGTTAAACAGTCGATTGTTCCTTTCTTGCCACACATAGTATACAGCAGCACCAATCACAATTCTTCTCAAAATGCTCCATATGTTACTATTAGCAGCTAACATTGAGATTTCTTCAATAATAGTCTGCCAATTATTAGAGAATCTTTTATCAAGTAAAGCCTGCATTTCTTTCCACACTACACTTGAATATTCACATTTGAAGAATAGGTGCTCATGAGAATCCATGCATTTCTTGCACAGAGTACATTCCAAAACCTCATTTATTCTCCATTTTGCTATCTTGTCTTGTGTCATCAACCTTTCCTGCACAGCCATCCATAGCACAAAGGAGTGTCTAGGTATACTTTGAGAAAACCAAATCACAGAGCACCATTTCACTTTTGCCCCATTGTTGCTCCCAGAAATATCATTCCAAACAGTTTTATTCTTGTATTTTGTTTTCATACCAGACCCAGTCACCCATATAGCCTCATCACAACCATATTCATTAAGCTCAGGAACCTTTATGTTACTTAATTGAGGGTATTTAGTTAACCAATCAGCTGGCCAACACCATACACCTTGTTTAATTATATCAGCAACAGAGTAATCAGCTTTAAACCTTGCATCATAAATCTCTCTTGCAGATAAGAATTCACACAAGGGACCTTCTAAGCACCATTTATCAAACCAAGCTGATGTTGTCTTCCCATTCCCCAATTTAAAAAATATGTGTTTCCTCACCTTATCCCTTAGATTCAAAATGTTCTTCCAACCACTACTACAATTCTTTTCACAAGATACCTCCCAAATGCTTCTACCTTTTAATTTCTCAACATTAATCCATTTAACCCACAAATTATCTTTTTTAGCTGCAATGTTCCATAGTTGCTTTATAAGAAGAACTTCATTCCAAATTTGCAGGTTTTTAAGACCCAAACCTCCCTGATCTTTAGGTGTACAAATATTATCCCAAGCCACTTTAGCTTTCCCTTTTGTCAATTCACCTTGGCACCATAGAAAGCCTTTCAATGCTCTATTAATTTCCTTAATCACAGTCTTAGGAATACTGAATACAGAAGCCCAGAACACTTTCATAGATGATAAGATAGAAGCAATTAACTGAAGTCTTCCAGTATAAGAAAGAGCTCTATTTCTCCAATCATTCACTCTACTTTTGACCTTTTCAATTAGAGGCTTACAATCAGTTATACTTAGTTGTTTTGTGATGAGAGGAACACCTAAGTACCTAACTGGCAGTTTCCCAATAGTGAATGGAAGAATTTGAGTAATAGCAATCTTTTCAGGTTCAGAAATTCCCCCAAAAAAAATAGTACTTTTCTGCATATTCACTTTCAATCCTGAATATTTACTAAACTCTTCCAAGGACTTCTTTACAACACTCACATATCTGCAATCCCCATGACTGAACACTATGAGATCATCAGCAAAACCTAAATGAGTTATTCTAAGTTTCTTACACCCCTGATGATATTTGAAATGATCAGCATTCTCAATATTCTTTCTCATTATTAGATTCAGAACCTCCATAGCCATTGTGAATAGATAAGGTGAAATGGGGTCCCCTTGTCTTAAACCTCTACCTCCACTGAAATACCCTACTCTTTCCCTATTTACATTAATAGAAAACTTGGTAGTTGTAACACATGTCATTATCCAACCAACCATTTTACTATGAAACCCAAATCTGTCCAAAACATTCTTCAAAAACTGCCAATCCAGAGTGTCATAGGCTTTCTGTAAATCTATTTTGAGGGCACATTTTTTGACAGTTTGTTTCCTATTATATCCTCTCAGAAGTTCTTGGGCTAATAAGATATTGTCAGTGATTTGTCTGCCAGCTATAAAAGCACTTTGATTTTCATTCACTAACTTTCCTAACACCCCTTTAATTCTTGATGTCATAATCTTGCTAATGCACTTATACAATACATTACAACAAGCTATAGGTCTAAAATCAGAAACCTTATTGGGTGTAGCTATCTTAGGAACAAGTGAGATTAAAGTAGCATTTACCTCTCCAAGAAGTTTCCCAGAATTGAAGAACTCTTGAATAGCCAGACATACATCTTTGCCAACTACATCCCAAGCCGCCTTAAAGAATTTTGAGGTAAATCCATCAGGTCCAGGAGCTTTAGAATCTTCAATAGCAAACATAGCTTCTTTTATCTCTTTCTCCAAAACAGGTTTGATCATATCCTCAGCTTCACTCTGTGACAATTTACAATTGAACTCCACAAGATCCTCAGGTAACTCTGGAATGCTATCTTTTGTACCAAGAAACTTTTCAAAGTGCTTAACAAACTGCTCTGCAACCATCTCATTCTCAAAACTTTTACCACTTTCATCACAAATCTGCATAATCCTGCTCTTATGTTGTCTACCTTTAATTATCTTATGAAAAAAAGTAGTATTTCTATCACCTTCCTTTAACCACTCAATTTTAGCTTTTTGGCATAACAAACTCTCCTCATCTTTAACTGCTTCACAATATTCCTGTAGAATTTGACAACTCTGTTCTTTGATCTTTTCACAATGTGGATTCTTATCAACTTCTCCTTGAACCTCTTTTATCCTGCTTCTCAACTTTTCTACTCTTTCATGAACATTACCATTCTTCCATCCCAGTTGACTTAGTATTTTCTTGAGCATTTTCATTTTCTTCACAACTTTATACATTTGAAAACCATCAACATCTTTTTTCCATTCTTCTTGCACCAATGGTTTGAACTCCTTTTTTTCAGTCACAAAGTTAACCATTCTAAATGCTTTCTTTTTCTGAACACCCCCTTTAGGAATAATCATAATTGCAGGAGAATGATCTGAAATGATGTATGGCATGAAAATACTATGTGCATCAGGATATGTATTCAAGAAATCTTCATTGATCATGACCCTATCCAGCTTCTTCAAAGTTCTACAGTTAGGATTCCTCAAACTCTTTGTCCATGTAAACTGAAAACCTGAACTACACATATCTTCAATCTCCAATTCATCAACACAGTTTCTAAATTCCATCATATCATCAGATGACATAGAACTTCCATTAGAATGCTCATTTGGATCTAATGTGACATTAAAATCCCCACTAATCACCCATGGTTGCCTATTTATAATCTGCCTATAAGCACCTAATTCTTTCCAAAGCTTCCTTCTTTCAACCCCTAAATTACTTGCATACACAAAAGAGCAGAAAAATTTTGACTTTAGACAATTGGTTTCAAATAGGAATAACATGCTCTGTTTAGACTTAGCAATCAACCATGCAGATATTTTGTTTTGATTCCATCCCACCATGATTCTACAACCCTTGTTGTTATCTTCAGCATTACTCACAAACTCCCAGTTTCCAAAAACTGTATGACCCACTTTATTGACTTTCTGGAATTTCACATGTGTCTCAATTACAGCACAAACTTGTAGCTGTTCCTCATTAATAAGTTTCCTTACCTCATCTTGTTTATCAGAGGTACTTAAACCTCTGACATTCCAAGTAGCAATTTTAATATCCATCTATACTCTCTTTCTGTTTTTGGCTCACTTTTCTCTCAAATCTTTTGGCTCACTTTACACTCTATTTATTTTATCACACAAACTCTCTTTCTGTTTTTCTACTCACCACTTCTCTCAATTCTTTTAGCTCACTATCACTCTGTCTGTTTTTTGATATACCCACAGCTCTCTTTCTGTTTTTGAAACTCACTTTATTCTCTCAATTCTTTTATGCTCACAACTCTCTGTCTGTTTTTACACACAATTCTTCTCTTTCTGTTTTTATCTCCCAATTCTCTCAATTCTTTTGGCTCACTAACACTCTGTCTGTTTTTGTATACACACAGCTCTCTTTCTGTTTTTGAACTCCCTTTATTCTCTCAATTCTTTTGACTTACAATTCACTCTGTCTATTTTTACACACAAAAATACAAAAAAAAACAAAATACTATTCTATCTATATACAAAACAGTCTTGATTGATACAGATTATCAAGTAAGGGTGTTACAGCTAACACCCTCAATTTCATTCCTTAGCATACTGTCACCATTAGATGATACATCATGCACAACATCTTCTTCATTCACTACTTTGTCAACTGCATCAATCAACTCTTTTTTACCCCTATAATACACTTTCATTTCATCATTCCAGCTTTTCCATTCAGTTACTGTTGGATCCAAATTAGACTCTATCACACTATCAACATGTTGTCTATCCTCAACATTTGGCCTTACAACCTCTTCCTCACCCAATGATTCCAATACAGAATATCTATTTTGCCCTATAACTCCCACATTACTCTGTTTCTGCCCACCACTATTCTTGTTTTCACTATTTTTATCCATTGGACTTGTACACTGTAACACTTCCTTTTCATTCTCC
Source organism: Artemisia tridentata subsp. tridentata (assembly GCA_021014915.2). Classification (NCBI taxonomy): domain Eukaryota; kingdom Viridiplantae; phylum Streptophyta; class Magnoliopsida; order Asterales; family Asteraceae; genus Artemisia; species Artemisia tridentata. The sequence goes on along the minus strand of CP139506.1, from coordinate 73,435,053 downwards.
CCATTCTTACTACTACTTCCATTATCTTCAACATTGTTACAACTTTTTCCAGTATCCTGACTCTCCTTATGATTGTCAACCTTCCCAGCTTGATTTGTTACACTCTGTTTAGGCCTATAATTCTGCTTATTGTTATATTGCTTATACCCATTCATTTTTTTAGGATAAGTATTTTCTCTTGTGTACTCAAACTTTCTACTGTTATTATTGTAATTCTCATTCTTACCATTCCTATATTTCACTTTCTGAAAACCATCATTAGCTTCACCTAGCTCATTGTTCAGTTTCTCATTACCAGCATCTCTAGGAATCAATCTACAGTTAACATCATCATGCCCAAACACACAACAGTGGCTACACCTAATAGGCTTCCAAGTGTACTCAACCTGAACATATTTGGTCATACTTATACTAGCATCTTTTTTCCTGTATGCAATTTCAATCACATCTTTGAACTGCTTTTCAGCATTCAATTCAATCAGAACCCTAGCAAAACCTAGCCTACCCATTCCTGTTTTGCACACATTAGTAGTCACTTCATCCATAATGAGAGGCCTGCCTAAACAACTAGCTAATGAGCTTATTCCTTTCACACTCCAAGCTTCTAATGGCACATTAAGTAGTTTAACCCACACAGGCAATTTCTTAGGTTTTGTTTTGTCCAAACAAACATCAATACCCCATCTTTGAACAAACAAAGGCTTGTTATTAACCATCCAAGGACCATTACTAATGACCTGTAAAATACCATGTTCATCTTGGAACTTAAAGAAGAATATACCTTTATCATTCACAGTCATATCCTCTAATCCAAACTTATTCCACATTCTCCTTAGATGATACCTAGCCTCATTAAAACTCACCACACAATCTAGAAATTGGCCACAAACAGTTTTGTCCCATTTAGCACTTCCTAATTCCACAATTTCTTCATCAAATATAGCAATTTCCACCCCATTCTCATTCAATTCAGTTGGAACTATTAGTAGCTTATTATCATGAGAACTACTTTTAAGCATATCAGCCAAGGTACTAGTGGTTACCTTCCTACTCTCATTCACATTAGTGCATACATTGTTATTATTGACATTAGTATTAGCATTATTACTCACATTTTCACTATTACCACATGCATTCTTAGAAACACAATCATCACTTGAAGTTCCACCAATACTAACATCATTCAATTGATTATTCTCATTAGTTTCACATTTAGAATCAACATCACTAGTAATTGATATGTTTACCTGACTTTGCAGAACAGGAAAACTATCTCCATTCAGTTCTACATCAAAAACACACTCTTTCCCCTTAATCCCAATTTCTTCATTAACCTTTCCATCACCATTTGCTTTGTCCCTTCCATCTTTGTTCTGCTCTTGATTATTCTTTTTTCCATTATTCTTACTTCCATTTCTCTTATTGTTACCAAGAATTGAATCTCCATACCTAGCAGGAGGCCTAACATTACGCACTGATGACCTCTTACTATTCGACATACTTGCAAACTATACTAATCTTCAATTCAAAGAAATTATACTAATATTTTTTGGTTTTTATTAGAGAAATGAAGAAAGATTCAGAAAAGATTCAAAAAACGAATCAAGAAAGCAAAACCCTAATTCCCACAATTTGGGTGTTTTCTCTAACCTGGATGAAAATCAAATCAAATCATACCATTGCATGCGCAATGATGAAACGAAGTGATTGATATATTCAGAATTGAAAAAGATTATGATTAGAGTAGGTAAATTGATGAAACAATGGATTTTTGGTGATGAAGTTATGGCGGGAAGTTGTTAGGCGGTTAGGAATTTTGGGGCTTTTTAACACAAACTTAAATTTATTAATAATTAAATTTTAATTACATTACATTTTCAACTTCTTTCAACTAATAACAAATTTTAATTACTACAAAACAACTACTAAAATTGGTCAAAACAATTTTGTTTCAAAAATAAAAAATAAGAACCAGCAGCTTGTACACTGTGCATAAAAACTTGTACATCTCAACAAAAAAAAGCTAAACACTCACCATCATCATCCTCAAAACATCCATCCTCATCTTCAAAAGAAGCTGCTTATGAGCTTATCACAACCCAACGGTAACATTTTTTTTAGTCCAACCCATGAAACAAAACAAATAACTACTAAAAAGGAAGAAAAAAAAATATATATATAGCAATCCAATCGATCGCATTTGCGACCTCCTTCCTCTTTTTTTTCCCCAATCGATCGAGTGCCAGAATTTCTTGCAATAAGGACGATTGAGTCGATCGACTCAATTGATTGATTCGTTTTCACTACTGCAGGCAGCCTAATATAAGCTATCATTATGATTCGAGATATTTGGAGCTCGACTTGCTTGTATATTACAAAAATTAAGTAAATATACAAATACATAAAGGTACATTTGTACAAAGACACAATATCAATAAAACCTCACGAGCTTTACAAGCCGAGTTGTAAAATGATTGAGCTCAACTCCAAAGTCTAGTTAAATCGTTCGAGCTCGACTCACTTTAGGTAATCATTTTGAGTATTTCGTAAGGTAATCATTTTGAATATTTGGGGGATAGCTAGAGAATGGTCGGAAATGATCCCGTGATCAACCCTGTGATGCTGCGTACAGTAAAGAAAGCTCGCCCTCCCATATTAACCTAAACTTAAAAAACCTCATCCGTTTACCCGTCTTAACCTTACGCAAGTCACGAATATTACGAGCTAAAGGTTTTAATGCTCGAACTCAACTTGGGTTAAATCAGATCAATTCCTTATATTTTACGCCTCAATCTTAACTAGCTCACAAGTTTTATGATAGGAAAACAAAAGGAGCAACACTTTTAGCATATTTTTATTCTTTACTCACTTTTTATAAAAAAGAAAAGTAAAAACACAACCAATTATCTTTCTTTTTATTTTTTTTTTTCATTTCATCACGATATGATTTAAAATAGTCAAAATACCAATTTAAAACTCAAAAGTAATCTCAATCCAACAATCAATCAATCCATCACCCTATTTCGTAGCGCAAAAATTGGGACTACATATCATCTCCTTCAAGTCAAACCTACCAAACACACACTAAAAACACACACACACACAAACAAACACTTAAACAATAGCTTTCACGCAACAACTTAACTTCCTCCGATTAAGCTAAAATCGGATGATCATAACGGTGACGATAACGATAACTGACGGTGACGGTGACGGCGGTGAAGAAGGATGAAGAAGAAGCTGAATTCGTTGAAGATAATATCTTCGTGTATAAAAAACCGTTGGAACTAATGCTAGTACTGTTGTTCGTGCTTCTCTTGCTAATTCTATTGCTGCTCCTGATGAGCATAGAGATCAGGTTGTTGTTGTTAAATCATCATTTTAGTTACACTTATTTTAACTGTTTCAAATAGGTGTGTATATGTTTGTTAGTTACAGGTACGAGCTCTCTGATGTCCTTGATTTTAGTTAGAAACTGATTTTAGGAGTTGTTAGGTTTATTAATTACAGTTATGTGCTCTTAACCGTTGCCGAACGTTTTATGAGCTGATTTGAGGAGTTATAAGTTCATGTTAAATACGTTAAATTAGTTTATATAGTTATGTTAGTTAATTAACTGATTTTGTTTGTTAATTAACTCTTTGAAATAAATACGTTTATGTTAGTTAGTTAATTACAGTTATGTGCTTCGGTGAGCGTTGCCAGTCATTAACGATTATTTTTGCGCGTTATAGTTATGTGCAATTATGAGCTGATTTTAGAAGTTACAAGTTATAACTGATTAGTTTGTTAATTAACTGTTTGAAATAAGTAGGTTTATGTTAGTTATAATCACAGTTATGTGCTCCCGTGAGTGTTGCCGGTTATAAATGTTTATGCGCGAGATATAGTTATGTGTAATTATGAGCTGATTTGAGAAGATAAATGTTTGTTATATCATCGGTTTAATCAGTTTTTTAGCTGTGTTAGTTAGTTAATTGTTTGAAATAGGTGTGTTTATGCTTGTTAGTTACAGTTCCGAGCTGATGAAATGAAATGTGTTTTAGTGTTGTTAGGTTTGTTAGTTACAGTTATGTGCTGTGATGAGCGTTTCTGAATGTTATTTTCGCGATTATAGTTATGTGAAGTTATGAGCTGATTCGAGGACTTATAAGTTCATGTTAAATACTTTAAATTAGTTTTTATAGTTATGTTTGTTAATTAACTGTTTAAAATAAGTACGTTTATGTTAGTTAATTATAGTTAAGAGATAACGGTTAGTAACGTTTTATTCACTAGTTATAGTTATGTGTAATTATCAGCTGATTTCAGAAGTTATAAGTTCATGTGATGTTAATTATTTGCTCTTTTAGTTATGTTAGTAAACTATCTGTTCGAAAAATGTGTTTATGTTAACAGTTATGAGCTGATTTGAAAAATTATGAGTTAATGTGTTGATTTCACGAGGAGTTAGATTTTTGGATGTTAAATAACTGATTAAGTATGCTGGTAAGTTTAACCGAGACGTATTTTAGGAGTCGTTAGGTTAGTTACATTTATGTGCTTCAGTGAGTGGTGCCGATTATCAACATATTTGCGCGAGTTATAGTTATGTGCAGTCATGAGCTGATTTGAGAGCTTATGAGTTCATGTTATTTTAATCAGATTTTAGTATTGTCTAGGTTAGTTAATTACATTTATTAGCAGTTTTGTGATTATTTTAATTAGTTTTTTTAGTTATGTTAGTTAATTAACTGTTTGAAATAAGCGTGTTTATGTTTGTTAGTAACAGTTATGAGCTGATTAAATGAAACGTATTTTAGTATTGTTAGGTTTGTTAGTTACAGTTATGTGCTCTGGTGACTGTTGCCGAAGGTTTTCTTTTCATTTTAGGAGTTGTTAGGTTTGTTAGTTACAGTTATGTTAAATAGTTTTACTGTTTAAAATAACTATCCTGAGTAAGATTACGCTAAACTGATTTTAGGAGTTGTTAGGTTTGTTAATTATGTGCTCCGGTGAGCTTTTTTTTTTTTTTTTTTCCGCGAGTTATAGTTATGTGAAGTTATGAGCTGATTGAGGAGTTATAAGTTCATGTTATATGTTAATTAGTTTTTGTAGTTATGTTAGTTAATTAACTGTTTGAATTTAGGATTGTTAATTACAGCTATGAGTTCATGTGATAAGTTTGAATGAATCATATCTTAGGAGTTGTTAGATTTGTTAGTTACAGTAAAGTGCTCCGGTGAGTGTTGCCGAACATATTTTTCACGATTTAAAGTTATGTGAAGTTGTGAGCTGATTTGAGTAGTTATAAGCTCATGTTATATATGTTAATTGTTAGCTTTTGTATGTTAAATTAACCATTTGAGATAAGTATGCTGAATAATATTACATGAAAATGATTTTAAGAGTTGTTAGGTATGTTAATTATAGCAGTAGTAGTTAGGAGCTTGTATTGTTAGGTTTGTTATTTACAGTTATTAGCAATTATGAGCTATTTAGGTTTTTTTTTGCTTACATGTTGGTTAACTGTTTGAAATAAGTGTTGATGTTTCTTAACTAGAGTTATGTGCTTGGTTGGCGTTGCCGGTTAGGAACTATTTTTCTGAATTATAGTTATGGGTAATTGTAACTTTGTGAGCTGATTTGAGGACTTATAAGTTCATGTGATGTTGTTGATTTCAGTTGAATTTTTATATGTTAATTAACTTTTGTGAAATTAGTATGCTAGATATGATTAAGCGAAACTGATTTTAGGAGTATTAGGTTTGTTGATTGCAGTTACTAGCGATTTTGAGCTGATTTGAGGACGTAATGAGTTCATGTGATAGATGCGAATTAAGTGTATAATATAGGTATGGTGGATTAATAAGTTCATGTGGTACATGTTAATTAACTGCATGATATAAGTATGCTTGATAAGAGTAAATGAAATAGATTTTAGGATTGTTGAGTCTCTTAATGACAGTTACTATCAGTTATGAGATGATTTGAGGACTTATAAAGCTATAAGTTTCTGTGATATTGTTTGTGCATAGTGTAATAGATAGAATATGTATGCTGGATAAGATTAAACGAAACAGATTTTAGCATAGTTATGTTTGTTAGATTCAGTTATTATCAGCTTTGAGGACTTATAAGCACACTTCATAAGATTAAGTGAAATAAATTTAGTATTGTTATGTTGGTTAGCTGCCAGTATGTGCAATCATGAGCTGATTTGAGAGCTTACAATCTCCGGAATGTATGGAATCCCTGTAAAGAATTAGCAATCTGTACCATGGATCCAAAGTCAACCCACCATGAATTAATAGGGCCATTAATATTAAATGATCCATTAATCATGAAAGATTCAAATATACCTTTTTTTGCTAACCATTCCTTGAATTTTGGTCAATCCTTTAGAGTATTCCTTTTCTTATGGCAAAACTTGCATTTTGGACCGTCTTGGAATGTGCTAGTACTTGCACCATTTTTCTGGACTTTATTTGGAGTAGAATTATCTCCACTTGAACCTTTGCCCTTCCATGAGCCCTTCCTCTTATTGGTGTTAGTGGTAGCAACATGAGCGACATCAGGCTTTTCAACTTTGAGGCGTTTTTCCTCTTGTACACACATGGCAATCAGTTCGCTCATTTTTCATTTCTCCTTTTGCGTATTGTAATTGATCTTGAAAAGACCAAATTGCGTAGGGAGAGATTTCATAATGAAATTGTTAGGTCACCTTGATAGTAGAACACAAGTATAGTAAATGATAGGATGAGAGAAAGAGATAAAATGGTTCGATTATAACATAAGAGAGAATGAAAAAAAGTTTGCTTGCATACATGAAATAGCCAACAACAAAAGAGTATGTTTACATGTCTATATATAGGAGTGGAAGACTAGGGCAACACTTCCTAGGATCTTCCATCCATACGTCTAACTAAAAGGCATGGCCCATAGGCCTTCTACATTGGGTCGGCCATAAAACAAACATAAAGACCTATAACTTAAACAACCTATTACATAAAATAATGACCGACACTTGATATTAGTTAAACATATTCCCAACAGAAATGAACTAAGAAGCCTTCAATGATTTCCATGTCCATGCCTTTCAGTTTGTTTGCCCCCACCACTAACCCCGTCATACTTGGTAGTCAACATTTTGAGGATCAAAGTGCTTCATGGGCTTTTGAAGTCCCTTTAAATTGTTCCTATACGGAGCTTAAGTACTCCTTTGCATTCTCAGAGTCACGAATGGCTCCTCAAATGACAATGGATATGGAGTTCTTAATGATCATAAGGGACATACGGTTAGATCGCTCCCACTGTTCATAAGCACGTTTTCAATCTGCTGTACTATCAGCAGTAAGTGCAGCGGGAGGATCGGTACAAAGTGCATGATCGAGGTCCATTACTCCAAGAGTAAGTTTGACTTGATCTCTCCATGTTGAGAAGTTAGCACCAGTTAAGGGTTTAATTCCGGATAAGTAACCCGGAAGTTAAGGTAGATGCTGACATAGATTGAAAATTAAATGTATGCTCAGATAAAGTTAAAGGAATTAATGGGATATATATGTAAAGCATATCAGTATAAACATAAACCTATCATGAACACCAAAATAATAGGTATAAAGATGTTGTGCCCAATTGTCAACCTCACGTTGGTTTAGTTAACAATTGAAACCATTAATCATCTTTAACTAGACTAAGCATGCACATATATCACATATCACCGTTGGGCAGAAACGTAAAATATACGCTAATTAGGCTAATATATATATATATATATATATATATATATATATATATATATATATATATATATATATAGGGGGCCTTTATTTTCAGAACCCTATTAAGTGCGAGAACTGCGAGAACTCTTTTAGACCAATGAGATTTTTTTAAATATTAAAGATTATTATTTAATCTAAAGGGTATTATAGTAAAAGACAACTTTTATACTTTTTAGATTTTTTTTATTAATTCCCGTTTTTAAATATCACATAATTTTAGGATTTTTTTTTTTTTTTTTTTTGGTTTCTTAGCATGCATGTTTTTAGAAAGTCAAGGTGCATATGTGTTTCTTTTAATATTGTAAATTTACATGTGTTTTTTTTTTGTATACTAATTTAAACTTCAAATGAGTTTTACTTAAAGATGTAACTGCACATATGTTTCTACCGTATATTCTATAAACTTCTTAAATAAAAACTAAAAGCATAAATTATAGTCGTAACCTTTAGATTTATAACAAACCAAGAACATAATATAATACACAAATTTTTATATCAAATGAAATAAAAATCAAATGTATCATTTTGAATATACGTATGCACGCCTTCTAAGAACATATGTGCGCAAAATATATGTATTTGAAGTTTCTCATCAGATTCTTTCGAACATGTGTGCACGTCTTCCAAGAACATACATGCACGCCTCCCAAGAATATATATGTACTTCCAGTTTCTCATCAAATTCGTTAAAACATATGCGCGCACGTCTTCCAAGAACATACATGCACGTCCAGTTTCTCATCAAATTCGTTAAAACATATGTGCGCGCCTTCAAAGAACATATTGTTACGCCTAGAAAAAATAATAGTCAAGATTAAATACTTTTCGAAGAATGCTTTCTTGTGATCAAAGGACTCTAAATTAACATTAATGACCACAACATCTTTCCAAATTAATACATATTACATAATAGAATAAAACTAACAATCCATAGCGTCTTTTAAAACTACCCAGCAGAGAAGATGAGCAATTACAACAATTTGCACATAATAATTATCTTGATAAGACTCTTTTTATTGACTTAAATCATACAGTATATTTGAAAAACAGTAACACACAACAGTTAATCAAAACTTATCAATAGTGCAAAACCTTTTACACACTTTTAATAGCGCATAAAATGTTGGTATTTTAGTGTAAAATAAATTGAGTTTAATATGCAAATAAGGGTCGATACTTAGTTGCATATTAATGGGACTAACGGGGTTCCAAAGGGGCGTAGGTGCTGCTAGCTTATGTTAACCTGCTGCTAGCTTTGTTAACGTGCTGCTAGTGTTATGTAACCTGCTGCTAGTGCAATTATCCTGCTGCTAGGGTTATGATCCTGCTGCTAATATGCAGAAGCTGCTGCTAGTTGATGAACTTTAATAATAACTGTTTTACAGTTATTAGGCCCCTTATAAACCGTTTTAATAACCGTTTGGAAACAAAAAACGGTCTTGGATGTTCTCACACAGAAAGACAGAGAATAACAAGGCTGATCAAAACTTCTTTTGATCACGAATTTCTGCAAACATACATACATACTAAATCTTGAATCAAATTCGATTTTATCCGATCATAAATTGGCATCCACTCCATTTTATTGATCTGAAAGTGTACTCACACGACTTCGGATTTCTATCGGGTTACAAACACTACAACACACATATAAACAACAAAGATCAATAAAATCTAGTGACGATGGCTGCTGAATCAATTCGTGATATGACATCCAAGTTCGTGAAGTTGGCAAAATTTGAAGGACAAGATTTTAGGCGTTGGCAGAAAAAGATGCAGTTTGTGTTGACAACTTTGAAGGTTGTGTATGTTCTCACTACCCCAGCACCAGAAGAAGTGGAAGATGAGACCATTGAACAAACAAGGAAGCGCAACAAGTTCTGGAATGATGATTTCATTTGCCGTGGAACAATTCTAAATGGTATGTCTGACACTTTATTTGATATTTACCAAAATGTTGAATGCGCAAAAGAATTGTGGGATACGCTTCAAGCCAAGTATATGGCAGAAGATTCCTCAAGCAAAAAGTTCTTGGTAAGCGATTTTATGAATTATAAAATGGTAGATGGGCGTTCTGTGATGGAACAATACAATTAGTATTTGGGAATACTCGGTAGGTTTGAACAACATGGGCTGAAAATGGATGAATCCATTGCCACGGCTTCCATCATAGACAAACTCCCGCCTTCTTGGAAAGAATTCAAACACAGTTTGAAACATAAGAAGGAAGAATACAACCTGGTTGATTTGGGCAGTACGTTTAGTATTGAGGAAGGTTGTAGAAGAATGGAAAACGTTTGGGGAAAGGAAAAAGACAAGGATATTGGCGGGTCTTCTGTCAATATTGTTGAAGAAACTAATCCTAGTTTCAAAAAGGGTTCGAATACTAATAACAAGAAAAGAAAGTTTCAAGGTAATGGAAACAAAAAGGGTTTTGGAAAGAAGTCAAAACAGTCCGGGTTTGGAGACTGTTGGAAATGTGGAAAACCAGGGCATTTTAAGAAAGATTGCCGTGTTGGTAAAGGCAAGAATGATGCCGGTACTAGTGGTGGATCCAAAGGGGATCCGAAACAAGCAGGTCAGATTTTAACTATTAATAATAATTCCGTTTTGAATTATGTGTCGTTAATTTCTGAATCATTCTATGTACAGGATGATGACATAGCTTGGTGGTACGATTCTGGTGCGACGTGTCATGTTTGCAAGGACCGAAGATGGTTCAAGGAACTTGCAACTATAGATGACGGGCGTGTTTTAACAATGGGAAACGTCGCTACAGAACCGATCCTTGGCATTGGACTAGTAGATTTAACTTTTACTTCTGGAAAAACTATTTCGTTGTGTAATGTATTATATGTGCCCGGTATTCGGAAAAACTTGTTGTCCGGTGTAATGTTAAATAATTGTGGGTACAAACAAGTGTTACAATCCGATAAGTATATCTTGTCGAAACATGGTTCTTTTGTTGGATTTGGTTATTTGTGTAATGGTATGATTATGTTAAATTTGGATGTGCCGTTTAGTTCTAATTCGATTTGTATGGTTGATTCAACATCTAATGTTAAATTGAGTAACTTAGAATTATGGCATGCTAGATTAGGACATGTTCACCATAAAAGAATGAAAGAAATGTCAAAAATGAGCATGATTCCATGGATTGAATTGGACCATAATAAATGCAAGACTTGCATGTTAACTAAGATTACTAGAAAACCATTTAAAAAGGCAAATCGTGAATCCAAACTTTTAGATCTTATTCATAGTGATCTATGTGATTTGCATGCTACTCCATCTCTAGGTAATAAAAAATATGTCATAACTTTCATAGATGATGCATCACGTTATTGCTATGTTTATTTATTGCATACAAAAGATGAAGCTCTTGATAAATTTCGAATTTATAAACAAGAGGTAGAACTTCATCAAAAAGAGTTGGTAAAAATCTTACGTACCGATCGTGGAGGGGAGTATTATGATCCGGTATATTTTCAATCTACCGGAATAATACACCAAACTACAGCTCCATATACACCACAACAAAACGGTGTAGCTGAAAGAAAGAATAGGACATTGAAAGAAATGGTGAATTCAATGTTGTCTTATTCTGGGTTAAGTGAAGGATTTTGGGGTGAAGCTATGTTAACGGCTTGTTACTTGCTAAACCGTATTCCCGGTAAAAGCAACAAGAAAACCCCATATGAACTTTGGCACAAGAAAGCACCAAACTTGAATTTTCTCAAGATTTGGGGATGTAGGGCTGTGGTTAGGCTCACGGAACCTAAAAGGAAAACTTTAGGTGAAAGAGGTATAGATTGCATATTTATTGGATATGCTGAAAACTCATATGCTTATAGATTCTATGTATTAGAATCAAATGAGTATGTTTCTGTGAACTCGGTGATAGAGTCACGAGATGCAATCTTTGATGAAGAAAGATTCACATCTATACCTAGGCCAAGGGACATGAATCATAGTTCGAAGGCACCAGTTAATACCGAGGATGTTCCATCGACTAGCACTGAACCAAGAACAGGTACAAGAGTTAGAAAAGCTAAAACTTTTGGTGATGATTTTCAACTTTATTTAGTTGAAGGATCTAGGAATGAAATTAATTTTCAATATCAATATTGTTTCAATATTGATAAGGATCCAATGACATTTAGTGAAGCAATGGCTTCAAGGGACGTTGCTTTTTGGAAAGAAGCAGTCCAAGATGAGATGGATTCTATCTTGCAAAATAAAGTTTGGAAGTTGGCTGATTTACCTCCTGGGTGTAAACCATTAGGATGTAAATGGATCTTCAAAAGGAAGATGAGGGTGGATGGTACTATTGACAAGTACAAGGCAAGGTTGGTAATCCAAGGTTTTAGGCAAAAGGAGGGAATAGATTATTTCGATACTTATGCTCCAGTTGCTAGGATATCCACCATTAGATTGTTATTGGCATTAGCTGCTATACACAATCTTGTAATTCACCAAATGGATGTGAAAACTGCATTCTTGAATGGTGAATTAGATGAAGAGATTTACATGAAACAACCCGAAGGGTTTGTTATGCCTGGACATGAAAACAAAGTCTGTAAATTAGTTAAATCTCTTTATGGGTTAAAACAAGCTCCTAAACAATGGCATCAAAAATTTGATGAGGTTGTTTTGTCAAGTGGTTTTGTATTAAATCAAGCAGACAAATGTGTTTTAGTAAATTTGATGATTCTGGAAATGGAGTCATGATTTGCTTATATGTGGATGACATGTTGATCTTTGGTACAAACCAAGATCAAGTTGATGAGACAAAGGAATTCTTGTCATCTAAGTTTGCTATGAAAGACATGGGGGAGGCGGAGGTGATCTTAGGATTCAAGATCATACGTGAGAACAAGGGTATCTCAATCTCTCAATCACATTATATTGAGAAGATTTTGGATAAGTTCAATTTCAAGGATTGTTCTCCCATAGGTACTCCCATGGATCCAAACCTTAAGCTATTACCTAATAAAGGTAAAGCGGTGTCTCAACTTGAATACTCGAAAAGGATTGGATCGTTAATGTATGCCATGATAAGTACTAGGCCGGATATAGCATGTGCAGTTGGAAAGCTTAGTAGGTTTACTAGCAATCCTAGTACTTTTCATTGGCGAGCTTTAGGTCGAGTATTCCAGTATTTGAAAGGAACGGTTGATTATAAGTTAACTTACATTGGATTTCCTTCGGTGATTGAAGGTTATTGCGATGCAAGTTGGATATCCAATAAGGAAGATCATTCTTCTACATCTGGATGGGTGTTCCTTCTTGGGGGAGGTGCCATTAGTTGGGCATCGAAGAAACAGACTTGCATAACAAACTCAACTATGGAGTCTGAGTTTGTTGCTTTGGCAGCAGCTGGTAATGAGGCTGAATGGTTAAGGAATTTGCTTTATGAAATTCCATTGTGGCCAAAGTCGATATCTTCTATTGCTATCAGGTGTGATAGTCAAGCTACTTTGGCTAAGGCTTATAGTCAAGTATATAATGGCAAGTCAAGACACTTAGGTGTGAGACACAGCATGGTTCGTGAGCTCATAATGCATGGTGTCATATCCGTTGAGTGGATTGCAACTCATCGGAATTTAGCTGATCATTTAACCAAAGGGTTATGTAGAGATCTCGTGAAAGGATCAGCTGTGGGATTAGGGTTAAAGTCCATATGAAAACTCTCATGTTAAGATACCCAATTCCCACCTAATATGATGTTAGGTGCTGAATTTTCAATGTGGAAAGCTTAACATCTAGAGTTTGGAACACAACATAAAAATTATCCCAAGGTATGTGTTCGGTTCTGCAAGTTAAGGAAGGTTGAAGTGTTCTTCTTAATAGTTCTTTTGAAAAATTGCATTTGCAGGTGCAAGATTAAAAGAACTACCTATATGAATATGAAGTTTAGCTGCTTCAAGAAGCTGGGACTTGGCTTTGATATACTTATGAAGGATAGGGACACAGGCTAGTAAAAGAATGTGTCATGTAAGAATTAAGTATGTAAAAACTAATGTGTATATTATCTTCATGTATTCAATATGAATATTACAAGGTTCAATCTTTCGGGAAACCTTGGTATTCGAATATTTGGAATGTGTAATATACTAATATGAAATTCAATCGTCTCGACATTTCATTTATGCATTAGTTTGATTGTTTGCTGTACAAGTTAGTTAATTTATGATTACACTAAAATGGGGGAGGTTTGTTGGTATTTTAGTGTAAAATAAATTGCGTTTAATATGCAAATAAGGGTCGACACTTAGTTGCATATTAACGGGACTAACGGGGTTCAAAAGAGGCGTAGGTGCTGCTAGCTTATGTTAACCTGCTGCTAGCTTTGTTAACGTGCTGCTAGTGTTATGTAACATGCTGCTAGTGCAATTATCCTTTTGCTAGGGTTATGATCATGGTGCTAATATGCAAAAGCTGCTGCTAGTTGATGAACTTTAATAATAACTGTTTTACAGTTATTAGGCCCCTTATAAACCGTTTTAATAACCGTTTGGAACCTAAAAAACGGTCTTGGATGTTCTCACACAAAAAGACAGAAATAACAAGGCTGATAAAAACTTATTTTGATCATGAATTTCTGCAAACATACATACATACTAAATCTTGAATCAAATTCGATTTTATCCGATCATAAATTGGTATCCACTCCATTTTATTGATCTGAAAGTGTACTCACACGACTTCGGATTTCTATCGGGTTACAAACACTACAACACACATATAATACAACATAAAATTCAACTTTAGCACAATTTTCAATAGCGTAGAGCTTTCAAGCAATATAACAATGGTATAAAACATTCATCCAAACATTAACTATGGTGCACAACATTCAAACTAGCGCAAAACCCATTTAACTACAAATATCATTCAAAAAACTCAGATTTTTATCTTTGTTTCAATCAAATGCTTCCTAAAGCTTTAAACTACTTCTAGGAATTATTTGAAATAATCAAAACACAAAATCTACATATTCGAGTTAGTTTTGCTCGACCGAAAACGTGTACCCAAACACCTCTTTAAACCCACATAATTCAATGATAAGTATATACTAGTCGTTTCCTAGTTAACGTGTTACAAGTCTACACTATTTCCTATAATTTAAGTGAATGACGAACTGGTAAGTAACATTACTTAACAAAACAACAAGTACTTCTTGCTTGTGTTTTTGTTTATATTATCTTCGACATTCAAAGAGAAAAAGAAAAATAATACATTCATGTACATATAGCAGTTGAATAGCAGATCTATGTTCGACAAAACTTACCATGCCATGCCATCTATCAAAAATACATACATGTTCTTTGATTTTTAAATATTATCTTCGACACCTATCTTCCACATTAAAAAATCAAACATACCATGCCTTGAATAGCAGATCTATAAAGTCAACAAAACTTCAATCTTTCAATAGCAGATCTCTCATGTGAACTTTTTGTAAAAATAAAAATAAATAAAAATTAAAGAAAATCAAACATACCTGTAAAAGGTCTTGTGAAACATATCAAAATAAAAAGAACATAGATCGAATCAAACTGATCACAGATCGGTAAAGGTCTCATGTACAAGATCGAAACAGATGATTATGTTCATTTTGGGGACCAAGTTTCGATATTCACATAAGAGAAAGAACAAGATTTGGGGCGGCGGTTATTTTAGAGAGAGATATAGAATAGATATAGTGTGTGAGATACAATATGCAATGATAGAGGAGAGTTTAAAAAGATTCCACTAAAACTATTTTTTAAAAGACTAGAATACCCTTTTCCTCTTTATCAGATGTTCCACCTTTTTTATTTAATTACAAGAGTGCTACAATCGTTTTTAACCATTGATCAACTAATCCAATGGCTAGAAAGGAGTTCTCGCACTTAACATGGTTCTGAAAATAAAGTGTACACTATATATATATATATATATATATATACATAATATATATATATATATATATATATATATATATATATATATATATATATATATATATATATATATATATATATATATATATATATATATATATATAGTGCAGGGTTATTTTCAGAACCAAAAAAAAGGTCAAGAACTGCGAGAACCGATCTGATTCATTCATTTTTTGATCAATGGCTAAAAATATTGGTGGCATAATAGTAATAAATTTAAATATCAAGTTACATTTTAAAAGTGATGGAAGGGCGTTTATGTAATTTTGTATCACTCTAAAAAACTGCATTATTCTCTCTATTCATAAATTACCTACGTCTCTTCCATTTTTAACCTAATAACTGCCTTACCAAAGTCTGAGCCGCCACCCCTAAACCACGAATCTCTTCTTCTCCATCTCAACCGTATCCACCTCACACCTCCATTTTCGTTCAATCACCACCATTGAAACCTTGTCTAAAAAACGATATGCATTATTTTTTTTCAGTTATATGATCCAAGAACCCAGCCGCTAGCCGCTAGCCTTTCTTTTCACTTTTTTATGGATCTGACGACAAGCATGAGAATGGAGATTTGGTTCGTGATTCTTATATAAAGGTTGGGGTCCTAAATTCGCTTTAATTGTTTCGAAAAGTAACAAAAAATGAGAAAAACCTCCATGGGTTGATTTATCCCACGAGACCAAGACATCAGGCAAGGTAAAAAAGATTAAACTATTTAAATCATTTGTTGTTTTTATAGTGGGATGGAATTTTATAATGACTTGTGACGTTTTTCTTTCCTCGTAATGAATTTGGTGTATTTTTGATGTAATTTTCATAATCCATTTGATTTTGGTTTGTGTATATCCACCACAGATATGAATACTTGTTATCATTATTATTCTTTTTGTTACTTTGTTTATTGTTTGCATTGTTCTTTTTTTTGTCAAATTTTTTAATCTGTGACAACCTAAAGACGCAGGCTCTTTATATCTTTTTCCTAGAATGCTTGAATTTAATAATTATTTGTATTATCGGAATTTAACAATAGTAATTATTGAAAACACAAAGGAAGAAAAAGACACATGTGCACTGGTGCATAGTAGGGGCATGTGGGTTGTTGATTTAGCTGTAAAATATGAGTTCTTTGGTTGTTGCGTTTGTTGTCCAAGTGTGCATATGTGCACAAGATCATCGCCACTTTCTAGATCATTTACAAATCACTTTTTCTTGTAGAGATTTGTGTGGATAGCTAATATTAATATTACATGAAAGAATAAACTAATTGGTATGAGTTAAGAATTTCTTTTACAACAGTTTGCAATAGTCTCAATTTTATAATCGTATAACGATGGATCTATGATAAACCATTGGAAAAGCACTTAATAACATAGGAATTTTATTGTCGATCAATAATTAAATTTTCGTTTTTGGTTTTTATATATGCAATTTGGGGAAGTAAATGGTTAGGCACCTAAATTATAACTTTAAAGAAGGCTTTTTAACACATCAATTATATTAGAGGTGCTCATATATGTTTTGAATTGTGCATATGTGTTTAGATTGTGCATATGCATTTGCTATTTTTTTATGATAAAAAAATAACAATTATTTGTGGTTACTAGTATTGAACATGTTTGAAATACATGAGGCTCACGGAGAATATGAAGAATGCACATGTGTTTTGTTAGTTGTTATGATTAAATAATTTCTTTATTAATTGTTTGTGATTACAGGTATGAGTATGATGAGGAATATGAAGAGTGCACATGTGTTTTGTACAAACTAGTTAGCGAGATGACAAGGATGATGATGAATGGGTACAAGACCAATGATGATCTCGAACGGAAGGCGTGCACATATGTTTTTCGAAAGCGCTCGCATATGTTATAGTGAATTTTGATGAGAATTTCAGATATCCATGTTATTTATGGCATTTACATATGTTTATATAAGACGTGCATATATTCAACATTATATTTTTGGTTTTGAATTATATTTCATTTGATGTCAAATTCTATATATAATATTGTGCTCATGGTTTGTTATAAGGTTAGAAGTTACATGTATAAAGTTTATGTTTTTGGTTTTAATTATTGAAGTCTAAAGAATACTAAAAACGAAATATAAAAAAGCATACAATCAAAACACATTTAAAATAACATTAGTTTGAAAAACACATATGCACATGAATTTTTTTCTAAAACGTACATGTTGAAAAAACATAAACAAAAAAAATCCGAAAATTTTGGGATAAAAAACGGGTTTCTATTAAAAAAATTCAAAAAAGAGTGTTTTACAACTATGCCCTTTTGAATTAATTAAAAACTAATAAAATTGAAAATGAGATGAGTGGTCCAGATCGGTTCTCGCAGTTCTCGACCTTTTTCTGGTTCTGAAAAGAACCCTTTCCTATATATATATATATATATATATATATATATATATAGAATCTGGATCGATTGAGAAGGTTTTATATTTGAGAAGATTGAGAAGGTTTTCAAAAACGATAGATTTTTAACTTTGATTCATGTTTTTTCAAGCGTAAAACTCATTTTAATGTGATTAAAATTCAAAATGTGTAAAAAAAATTTGAATCAATGTTAAAAATCTCTCGATTTTGCGATATATGTAGAATACTGAATCATCTGTACAAATTTAATGAATCATCATCATAACTCGATTTTAACAATGATTTGTGAATCAAATTTGTAATTTATAGATTCGATTCACCATAAAATGATGTTTTACTTGTGAATCAAATAAAAAACATGAATCAGTTTGTTCAAACGAAGATTTCTCAATCTTCTCAAATTAAAAACCTTCTCAATGGAACCGGATCCTATATATATATATATATATATATATATATATATATATATATATATATATATATATATATATATATATATATCATTGTTCAAGTTATAATACAATAGCCGTTGGGTTCATTGAGTGATAACGTGAACAAGTTTATAATACGGCATGATTAAACTTTTATACCAATCTTAATAATCAGTCGTTGGACTGGTTATAAACTGACGTACAAGTAGCCATGCAGTAAATTTCATCAACCATTGCGCGTCATATGGTTTCAAAAACGTAAGTTAAGAAAGTATAATCATAGCAGATTGTGTTTAAATTACTGTTCTGGATAAATTACTGTCCAAATAAATTTATAATTACACAATCTATTGTTTTACTATCAAGGCATCATGAATATATTATTTTAATTCATGGGTAGTGCTTGGTTAATTTATACAATTTTAAAAGTGATTCTATAGCAAATAACATTAGGCTATTGGTTAATTGGTTTACTATGGCAATTCGGTGACAGATACGTGGAGTAAATATAGGAACAAAATCCATTAACATGACTTATCACCAAAATTACAATTTTGCAGTATCCAACAATTATCAAATGGAATTTTATAAAACACAATAATCGTAAAAAGGTTTACTCCTTTTCTGCCGCAATTGAGGGGGTGCTTGGTTGGGGTTAAGGGGGTGGGGTAATGGCAAAGGTAATCAATAATGATGCTCGACCCTAGGTAATATAATGATTATCCAGTAATGGGTAATGGACCATTATAGAGTAAATTGGGGGGGTAAGGGATTGATTACCCACCATCACTCATTCCTTTGCATTCTTTTTCCCTTTCCCTTTGCATTCCCTTTCCCTTTCACATGAGATTTTAAACCACTCTGATGCCACATGTTAGATTAATTAAATATCTACAAGATCAATATCATGTAATCATATTCTAACAATAACATCAAAGTAAACTTACTTAATGATACAACCGACTGAGGATTATATGATTAGATGATGAAGTCATAGCGTTAGGGTTAGTCGATTCCGGAAGTCATGTCAATAATCCAATAGAGGGATTTCTCTCTTGTTAATTGTGTTTGATATGAGAGAATATGTTCTTGACAAGATAGAAAATGACCACTTCCCAGGGATTTATTGTTATGACAGTTATTTCTATCAAATAACTGCCAAATGTTAGTTAGGGTAGATTATGTCACTAAGACATAGTTAAGGGTCTAAATGGTCAAGGCCACATCTAAAGGGATTTATTCTAACATGACATTCTTAACTATCACTGAAGGGTGTGCCTGGTTAGTAGTGGGGAAACGAAAAGGGAAAGGGAAAGGGAATGAAAAGGAATGAGTGATAGTGGGTAATCAATACCTTACCCCCCCCCCCCCCCCCCCCCCCAAAATTTACTCTATAATGGTCCATTACCCATTACTAAGTAATCATTATATTACTTAGCTCCAACCAAGCATCATTAATCATTACCTTTGCCATTACCCACCCCCTTAACCCCAACCAAGCACCCCCTAATTATTTATATGCTTTTCAGCTTTCATATATACCAATTATACATACTTTAGGCGTATAAACTTTTGATATAAATTCAAGAGCTTTAATATGGTCAAGTCATATACGTATAATCATCAAAGTTGGTTCCACATGCGACAACTTGATGTTTTCACTTAATATATCATGTTTAAACATCGCTAGATACATATCTTGAGGGTGATTAAAGAAGAAGTCGGAAACGATCACGAAATACCCCATTTAAGCCGCTTACATCTAAGTTAAAAACTCGTCCGACCTGAATAACCTAAAGTAGAAAACCTCATATATGTTTTTAGTGTAGTTGCATGTTTTGGTTTCATTATTTATAGTTCAATAAGTTTTAAGAGTGTTAATAGAGGTATGCAAACACCTAAAATATGATTTTATATGTCTTTAAAGTAGTCATATATCTAAAAGGTTTCTCGTCATTCCATGGTTATTAAATAGATAATGAAATTGCAAACGAAGCTTTGAATATAGTCGTCGATATACAATAAAAAAAAAATTAGATACTGTCACATACATACAAGCAAATAAGACATGACCAGACCAATATATGAGTCTATAATTGTTAACTTTTTAATTTATTGTTGAATATATTGCACGCATAAATAAATAAACTATCAGCAATCATCAGCAGGAACCGCTGCACTGCCAGGGGCTGCCGCCCCTTGGACCCTGCTTCTCTCAGGGGCGTTGCCCCCGAACCCCCACCAAGGGGGCTACGCCCCCTTGGAACCCCCGTTAGTCCCGTTAATATCCAAATAAGTGTCGACCCTTATTTGCATATTAAACTCAATCTATTTTACACTAAAATACCAACATAAACTAATTAGCGCATTTGTGATACTTAAACACCAATAATCATCCACTTGATACAATAATCGACTTTCGAAGGAATATATTCCCTTTCCTTCTAGAAGTGTATTTTAACATATTAAGTTTAATTTATGGTTATTACCAACGATTACGTTAACATATATGTGTTTGCATACTATTTTCCTCGTGTAACAAGCAGATTACTATAAGGGTTTACCACTACCCGAAAAGTAAGTATGCATTTGCCAAATAATGACATAGGGACATGAAAAAACAATGTTCCCAACAAAAACGGCATGCTCTAACAAAATGGCATGACTATGTTTGTGACATCTCAGTATAAAGTGAAGCATATATCTTTGTCCTCAGATCAGGCTGCATTCAGCTTTGCAGCAGCTTCCGGTGCAAATATGGCCCCTACTCTCAAAGTGAAGGTCAAGTATAGTTTGCTTCAACACGTCAAGTTTTACAGAATGGCTGTTGATAGTTTCCACAATTTTAGTAAAAGAAAAGAGGACATAGCAGTAGCCACTGTATGGTAGTTGTGCAGCAGATATTCAAATCGTGCTTCACAACTGTACACAAGGCGGTGTATTAGATTTAGTACTAGCATAAAACATCTTGGATATCAGCCTTCAGCCTGCACCAATAACAAGTATGATACTATGTTAGTTTTCCAAATAACATTCCACGAAAAAAAATGATGTGCATAATTACACTATAAATGATAATTAGAACACTTACACCAGCAGATTGATGATCATCTTGTCTTATTCATTTTCTATCAGATTTCTTTTTGGTGAATAAGGGATTCAAGTCACCCTAACCTTTACTTAAAAAAAGGTCACTCTACCAAGTAGAACATTAAGCACATGAGCTTATGAAGATTATTAAATCAGTCTCATGCCTCATTTCAATAAAAATTTATCTTAAGTTGTTGGAAATAAACATTTGAAGCTAAAATTACCAAAAGCATTATATAGATCCATGAGAGACAATGATTCATACCTGTTTTTATGATCTCTGGAGGAGGTCAAACGTAGCAGATGGACTGGTAAGAGAAGTGTTAACCGTTGAGTTGCAAGTTAAAATAGTCACTGAGCATTTCTCATCAGGGTTGAAACCAAAAGTTTTATGTGAAGATAATTGAGATTTTTTTATCAATGCTTGACTGATTTTCAAAGCAAGTCTACTGAGTTTTTATTGCAAACAAACTACAACTAATGTGAAAACACTACAACATTTGCTGGATATTTTCAGACTTTGTTCAAAAAAGACCATTCTTGCAAATTGCACTACTTCTCAGTTTCCTGCAAATAACATTATTATTTTGCCATTTCCGATGCTTTTATTCTCCTAATTTTTTTATTATTATTACTATTTTGCAGCGCTTTTCTTCATACACCAACATGTGTACATTTCTATTTTAAGAAACCTTGTAGTGCCTTGATCTATAGAATCAGATCAGATGACCGGATCCCTTCACATTTATTGTGCTACAGGTGCATTTGTCCAACTTAATATACATGTGTGTGCGTGTGTGAAACATAGTATCCATGTTGTGTGCATGAGTGCATGTTTAATATCTTGTTTCTTATTGTTTTTATCAAAAGACTAATTATGAACAAGTCATGCAATAGTTTTAAACCAATATTGTCAAGAACCATACTCACTATCAATACATGTTTACTCTAAGTGTAAACTCTCGTTGAGTGTAAGCGGGAATTCAATTGCTTATGAATAATCTGTACAAGTAGATTGTCCCATGGGGAAAAAACAAGGCATGGCTTTATGGTTGACATAATCATCAAACATCAAGATTCACTTGGTAAAAAATTGAAAGAATACATTTTTAACTTATCAGACATTTATCTCATCTACATACCTGTTAAACATCCTGTCCTATGGCAAAAATATCGCTTTTTCATTATGCGCTATTGTGTGTCAAATCTCTGTCTTGTATGTGTAAATATCCGAGTTAATATCACTGCAAAAACATAAATGATGAAATGTAAGGCAACAAGTGATACAAATATGTTTAAGCACGATATAAATAATCAAGTGACCTATGCTAGAGGTGTTAAGATGGGCAGGATGGGTAAAGAATTCCGGTTTAAATGGGTCAACTCGGGTTTTGTCTTGACCCATTAATACTTTTTTGTCCATCTCTAAAAATTAGATATTGGATGTCGCCGAAGGGACAATATAAATTAGATACAACATTTGAGTTAATTATGATTAAGTAAACAAACCACCACAATAATTATCCAAATCGTGGAACAAAATGATTTAGGAGGTAGTATGCACTGAAATGAGACTTTAGGAGGGTTTTCAACCAGCTCAAGCTATTTGGCCCGTTAGTAACCCAATTTGACTTTGTATCTGGGTCAAAAATGCCACGCCCATTCTATGCTTAACAGCCTATGCAAGAATACAGATCTAACGAGCAAACAAAATAAATGATTCCTTTTGCTATACTGTAAATAATATTTTTATTGTTCCAAGTTTCTAATAATACAACAATCCAAGTAAAATTGGAAAAACTAACTAGCGATTTATGTTTCTTCCACAACTTCATAGATTATGTTTCGATCAAGTTTGATTTTACTTTGCTCGAACAAACAAGTTAATAATTCTTTTCTGGAACCCCTCGATTAAAAGAAAAAGTTGAAAATTTAACATTAATACAGATCAAGGTAATTGTTGAATTTTCAACTCTTACTTGTCTAAACTAGTTGTACAATAAATTATTGTACCCCTAATATTTGTTGTCTAATTCATAGCCATTCATTTACATCCTAGCAGCCTATATTGAAATGTTCAAATAGAAAGAAAAAAAAATAACATAAGCATTGACCATAACAAAGACAATAATGCAAGTATATTATTTCAAGATCTCTAAATTGACAATTCACACCTACTACTATAGTGTGTGCTCGGTAGTTGGTGCATATATAATATATAGTGAGACTTTCTTGCGAGAACCATCTTATCTGCGAGAACTGACAAAACCACCAAAAACATACATGCACGCCTTCAATAATTGTATTTTTGCACATATGTTATAAAAACAACATATATGTTTAAAAAAAAAACATGGTTGTTCTAAAGAATTTGATAAAAAATTGGAAATACAAAATTTTTCTTGGAAGGTGTGCGTGTATGTTCTTATAAGGCGTGCAATGACAATATTGCGGCCGTGTGTAAGGTTTTTGTGAAAAAAGATGATGAGTTTATGATGATATTGAAGAACATAGGTGGATACTTACGATAATTGATGATTTGCATGTATTTTTATTTTATTTTAAAAAGCGTGCATGTATGTTTTTGGTGGTTCTGTCAGTTCTCGCAGAAATATAACAGGAGGCGTTACACGTAGATAATGCCACATAAATGCCACCTCAATGCCACATAATCATTTTAATGCCACATAATCATAAACTATGCAAAATTCGGAATTAATTCGGAATTAATTGTGTAAAAAATGTAGGCCTCGCAAGATTTGAACCTGGGTCTATTAGTTCAGAAACAAGCACTTCAATCAATGGAACAAGCCAGAAGTTGTGATAGACAATTTAAAATCAAAATGTAATATCTTAATAACAACACATTCTTAAAACCCTAGAATATAAATCCCATATTTATTTTCTCTATATTACGGTTTGTTACAAAAAAAACATACGCCTCATTTAAAACCCTAATGAAACACGATTTTACACAGGCCCTACGTCTCTTTCATCTCAAATCGAAGAGGTAAAAAAATTATTGTTAACCCTAATGATGAAACTTGGTTACTCTATATGCATATGTTGATTTCTTTGCAAGTTTTTGCATGTTAGACATCTTCTTTGCAGGTTAGTTATAATATATTATAGGAAGGAGTTGCAATAGTTATGTCTTGATATCATTAGTCATTCGTTTGTGTGCCCTATGTTGATATTTAGATTCACAGGAAGGAGAGGAAAAAGCTGTAGGAGCTAAGGAAATAAGAGATTGTACTTTTTAGTGTCTTGATGGTTGCATGGGGTATGTTAAAAACCAATCTAAATTCTTGCAATCATTCCTTCATCGTAAATGCTCTATGAAGGAATTATTTATGTCAATCATGTTCTGAAAAATCAATACCTGATTCAGTTGAGATATAAAAAAAATCAGGCTCTTAAAAGACTTCTACGACTTCGAAAATATAAATGGCAGTATATGTTTTGTACCTGCACTGGGATTTGAAGATGTAGGAGAGGCAAGTGGTTCGTGTGTAGTTCTTTAATTTTTAGCATTGTAATTTTTATTCATGTAGTTGTAATCGAGTGAATATGCTTAAAATAAGGTTGAAAAGTTTATGCATATTAAATCGAGTGAATATGCTTAAAATAAGGTTGAAAAGTTTTGAATATTAAATCTAAGCGTCATCATGATCATAATTCGAGGTATGTGTTCTTTGGATGTAGCTACAATCTGGCAATAAGAGACTGTACTTTTTAGTGTCTTGATGCTTGCATGGGGTATGTTAAAAACCAATCTAAATTCTTGCAATCATTCCTTCATCTAAAGTACAGATTGTGGTCCTTTTAACATAACCATCCGGGGTTTGTTTTCTTATTATCTTTTTGTAGGACTAATATCAGATATAGACATCGAGTCAGAGAAGTATCGGTGGATGGGAAGTGCTAGAATAGAATTCTATGTAAGTTTATACCTTTTCATTTAAGATTGCACTGGAAAGTGGTAGTAAATGCTCTATGAAGGAATTATTTATGTCAATCATATCCTGAAAAGTCAATACCTGATTATGCAAAGGGTGCCTTTTGTATAAAATTGGTACTGTCAGGTCATCTTTTATTGGCTATGGTTTCTTCAGTTACCACATTATGCAAAGGACGTCTCTAATATAACCTGTGGTCGCACCTGCTGATTTCATCCGTGTTTAACCTGTGTTTTATTTGGCATTGAAGATCGGCAACTGAGGAATGGAACATTAAAGGTTAAATATCTCCATGTTTATTTGCATTCCCTAAATGTCTGCGCGCTCTTTTGCCTTAACTGGTACATATTTTTTTCTTTTTCCAGGTTAGATTGAAATGTTACTGTCGCAAACGCGATGCCAGAGATGATTGAGCATAACGTAGGTGGGAGATAGGTGTGATCCGTCCTTTGCAACTTTATGGAGCGTAGAAAAGCTGATATTAAATAGATTATTGTTATACGTTTAACAAGGAGCATTCATTTGCTTGGTTAACAAGGCAATGGTGCGTTTAACATTACCTTTTGTGCCCTAACTACATGAGTAAGGTGTTTCTTATAAGCATTTTCTTCAAAGGACACTTTTAATTACTTCCTAATGAAACATTTGTCATCATTAGACACTTTTAGATACTTTCCTAAAGTCATCATCAGCCATTACAATCAGTAAATTCTTCTTTTATGTTTGTTGTCATATTCATAGAAAGTGTACCAAAATATCATTAGCTGTTCATTTTTTCCTACTTATAATTGAAATATGGATAACCACAGTAGGAAAATATTTTTCGAAAAAGTGGTGTTGGAGGACTATGAGAAAATCATCAACGAAATAAAGATTGAAAGTCTGCAATCACTTAAGATATGTTTATGCAATCACTTACGATATGTGACATTTCAAATTAATTATTTAGATTTCAAGAACTACATTTATTAATGGAGAAATTTATATCTGTATGCAACCTTGAGATTTCTACAGTAAACATTTATGATTATCAATGTTTAAGAAAGCTTATTCTAAAAGGAGTTATTCCAAAGTTTCCGGAGTTCATTGTCCAGTTAGGTCTAGAGGAGCTGATTTTGCTGTCTACAAAGATAAACATCTTCCATAAAGTATTTGTATGTTGAAATATCTGAAAATTAAAAATTAATTTTATAACTGATTTCCAGGTTGTTTACGCTTTTGGAGGAACCTGAGGAAGAAGATTAACAGTATGGTTGGTTCGTGTAGGATTGCAAGTACGAGCAGACACCGACTTTAATCCAGGTATGTTAACTGTTCACTGATTTTCCGTCCTGATAGCTGTTGTTGTCGAACAAGCTATTAGAAAACGCTAACTTTTAGGATCTCATTGCTAGATCCCTTTATTATTGGTTTCTTGGATCAAAGTATACGACTGTTTGCCCTTGACAGTTTTAATAATGCAAATGATGTTCACATAAATAACCTACGACATGTAATTAAAGTTTTAATTGGCATTGAACAAAAAGGTTATATCTGTTTGATATCAATGCGTATTACTATGGAGGTTGACAATGGCAAATTGATTTCATGTTGGTGCTTGGAGCATGACCAGATGCATTACAAGAATGATCAGCAGGGTTCAATATATAGCATAAAAAACATTATATAATAATGGATAACCTTTGCTCAGGAATATACACCACACATGATCTTTATTCCTTTAGATTATATTATCAACTTGGTTATAATTTTAGGTAAGTAGCTTATAAAACAACCAAGTTGAAGCCTTCGTGCTTCCAATAACTCTATCTATTTTATGGCATCATTTCAATGCTAAGATATCATAATATTAGACAATTTTTTCCTGAACTCAACCTAAATAACTCGAGATGCTCCTCAAAAGAACTTGGGTGTTGTATCCGTGTTTAGTTATGCTATAACGGTACCTTCTGGTGTTTATGTCTAGCATCGCCAACTTTTTTAGATAAACATTTACGGTCAAGAAAAGAATACTATTTAGAAACTTTACGTTCGTATATGAAACAAGATTCCCAGAATAATAGCAAATTTAAAAGGCTTTAGGAGCTAGAAAAGATCAGATGTCGTGCACACATTACAACAAATAATGAGAGAATTAAAAGTCAGCACAATATGAATACCCGTAAAACAAAAAGGTTTGTAATAACAATTTGTTGATAAATTAGCTCTAAAACAGGTCATTGATGGAAGCATTCAAAGGAGACTTTCTCATCTTCATACTATAAATTGGAAACTCTCCTGAGTTTCCAAATCATCTCTTCTTCTTTGTGTATTTGTTAGCTAAGCGATATGGCAATCCAAAAGCAACTTATAGCTGTCCTCCAGCTTCTTTGTGTATTTGTGTATATTCTATTGGCTGAGATGTACATGTTGCTGCCCAAACTCACTTGCAACTGTTATGAAGAGATATTTGGAAGCAAAACCTGACAAGAGACAGGAGATGGATGAGGTGGTGGCAATGTTGGAGGCAATTGGCACTTCAAAGGGTGAACGAATGATACCCGGAGATCGGGAACAACAGGGAGTTTTTATTTTGTTTTTATTTTTGGGTGTGTTTATGTATATTCAATAAACTCATGAACCTTTTACCTTAAAGTTTATGTGATAAATGTGTTTCATATAACCAGTTTCTAATATAACCACTTTATCAAGCATTATGCAATTTTGTTGCTAATTAGGTTGGACTTGGGCTAAGAAAGAAGTGATATAGATCATGATGGGGCCTGAAAATATCAGTAATGAAGGCATAAAAGGAGTTGCAGCATCTTTTTTGATGTCCAATAGGTCAAGCTTCAAGGATCCTAGATACAATCTACAAAGAAGAAACCAATGTCAGTAATGAAGGCATAAAAGGAGTTGCAGCATCTTTTTTGATGTCCAATAGGTCAACATGCTTCCAGCATGCTCAAAGAAGTAATTAGTATTTCTCTACTATTGTTTAGTGACTGATCAAGACATCAGGTTTGTCAGTAGAAATAATTAAGTAACTTATGTCGTAAAATTTTTTTTAGCTTCTAGCTTCATGGCTTCACTCCTTTGTATTTTGGATCTTCCTTGGAAGAACAATGTCCCTATATCAAGCCAACGTAACTAATATTGACAATATACACAGCAACAACGAATATCTTTGATAACATGTCATTCCTGTTGTTTTGATTGCAACTCAAAACTTGAAATCAGAGAGCATATTTACCTTTCCAGTATTCCCATTGATGAAGATGTTGCTACAATTGAGATCTCTATGAATGACGCATGGCTTCATCTTCGTCTCCATCAAACGCGTTCAGTTTGATCTGATTCCATGCAATATCTCTACCTTCTTCCATATCAAATCCCCTGTAGCAAACATGAGTACTTTCCTTCTTACGTAACATATAAACAGAAAGTACCATAACTCATACGAACAATATAATACTGGTCCAATCTTAGGTTTATTTGTGGATTCACATATAAGCTATTTTCACAATGTTGATTATGTAATTTTAACAAAGAACATGTGTGATCAAACATCGAATATTAATATTAAGTGTACCTGCAATATAGGACACATTGTGTCAAAGCTTATATAATTATGGCCAAAACAAATACAAAACTAAAAAGTTCAAAGATATCACCCTGCAACAGAAAATCAAAATGTAAAAAATTGAGCCGGGAATCTTCAGAAAACATATCCTATAAATATTAATAGTCTGCAATAAGGTTCGAACATGGGTTGCTCTCCAAACCAAAACCAACATCTCTACCACTAGAGCAATCCAATTTTTGTTATATATTTTACAACAAAAAATTGATAAAGATTACCTACTTGTTTTTAATTATGATTCACATGCAGAATCAGAAAACGTCTATCTATTTTTTTCCAAAAAAAAGAAGATCTAAATCATATATAAAAAACGTGTTTCTATAGATATTTGTGATTTTTTCATAAAAAATATATAAGATAAGTTTGGTAAAATATAAGATAAGTTTGGTATATATATATATATTGTTATCTTAAAGATTTTGTTAATGTTTAACCTAATCTTATAGTATATATACACCGGTATTTATTGAACAGCTTCATAATTACTAAGTCGAATAACTTTTGACAACAACATGCAGGCACAAAGACAGTCACAGAGGCTTTCAAAAGCAAATAAAAGTAACGCATACGAAAAACAGCTGGGTGAAAAGAAAAAGACTAGAATGAATTCAGGTTAATTGTGTTGTTTTGATGAGGAGAGAAACTGTTGGTTTGTGTTATATAAATTTGTTTGTTTGATCTTTAAATCTCATATATATTTGTTGTGTATGTGTTGGTTATTTGATAGCAACAAAGCAACCACTTAAGAAAGGTACTCTACTGGATTTACAAGGTATGTTGTCATTAAGAATTATCGATGCATTGGTGTTTTTATTTTTCCGTTAATGCATACAATGTTATTTGTGTTAAATTTACAGAAGCCAAGGATGTTGAAAACGATGTGAGTATATCGGATCGACCAGGTAATAGTTGTATGTTTGTGGTTTTGTTAATGTGTGGTATATATCCAATAATAATAATGATCAACATGTAGGACTGTGTTTTTTGTTACCATTGTTAAGTAATGTTATTTGTGTTAAATTTACAGAAGCCAACGATGTTGATAACGATGTGACTATATTGGTTCTACGACTTCGAAAATATAATGGCAGTATATGTTTTGTACCTGCACTGGGATTTGAAGATGTAGGAGAGGCAAGTGGTTCGTGTGTAGTTCTTTAATTTTTAGCATTGTAATTTTTATTCATGTAGTTGTAATCGAGTGAATATGCTTAAAATAAGGTTGAAAAGTTTATGCATATTAAATCGAGTGAATATGCTTAAAATAAGGTTGAAAAGTTTTGAATATTAAATCTAAGCGTCATCATGATCATAATTCGAGGTATGTGTTCTTTGGATGTAGCTACAATCTGGCAATAAGAGACTGTACTTTTTAGTGTCTTGATGCTTGCATGGGGTATGTTAAAAACCAATCTAAATTCTTGCAATCATTCCTTCATCTAAAGTACAGATTGTGGTCCTTTTAACATAACCATCCGGGGTTTGTTTTCTTATTGTCTTTTTGTAGGACTAATATCATATATAGACCTTGAGTCAGAGAAGTATCGGTGGATGGGAAGTGCTAGAATAGAATTCTATGTAAGTTTATACCTTTTCATTTAAGATTGCACTGGAAAGTGGTAGTAAATTCTCTATGAAGGAATTATTTATGTCAATCATATCCTGAAAAGTCAATACCTGATTATGCAAAGGGTACCTTTTGTATAAAATTGGTACTGTCAGGTCATCTTTTATTGGCTATGGTTTCTTCAGTTACCACATTATGCAAAGGACGTCTCTAATATAACCTGTGGTCGCACCTGCTGATTTCATCCGTGTTTAACCTGTGTTTTATTTGGCATTGATGATCGGCAACTGAGGAATGGAACATTAAAGGTTAAATATCTCCATGTTTGTTTGCATTCCCTAAATGTCTGCGCGCTCTTTTGCCTTAACTGGTACATATTTTTTTTCTTTTTCCAGGTTAGATTGAAATGTTACTGTCGCAAACGCGATGCCAGAGATGATTGAGCATAACGTAGGTGGGAGATAGGTGTGATCCGTCCTTTGCAACTTTATGGAGCGTAGAAAAGCTGATATTAAATAGATTATTGTTATACGTTTAACAAGGAGCATTCATTTGCTTGGTTAACAAGGCAATGGTGCGTTTAACATTACCTTTTGTGCCCTAACTACATGAGTAAGGTGTTTCTTATAAGCATTTTCTTCAAAGGACACTTTTAATTACTTCCTAATGAAACATTTGTCATCATTAGACACTTTTAGATACTTTCCTAAAGTCATCATCAGCCATTACAATCAGTAAATTCTTCTTTTATGTTTGTTGTCATATTCATAGAAAGTGTACCAAAATATCATTAGCTGTTCATTTTTTCCTACTTATAATTGAAATATGGATAACCACAGTAGGAAAATATTTTTCGAAAAAGTGGTGTTGGAGGACTATGAGAAAATCATCAACGAAATAAAGATTGAAAGTCTGCAATCACTTAAGATATGTTTATGCAATCACTTACGATATGTGACATTTCAAATTAATTATTTAGATTTCAAGAACTACATTTATTAATGGAGAAATTTATATCTGTATGCAACCTTGAGATTTCTACAATAAACATTTATGATTATCAATGTTTAAGAAAGCTTATTCTAAAAGGCGTTATTCCAAAGTTTCCGGAGTTCATTGTCCAGTTAGGTCTAGAGGAGCTGATTTTGCTGTCTACAAAGATAAACATCTTCCATAAAGTATTTGTATGTTGAAATATCTGAAAATTAAAAATTAATTTTATAACTGATTTCCAAGTTGTTTACGCTTTTGGAGGAACCTGAGGAAGAAGATTAACAGTATGGTTGGTTCGTGTAGGATTGCAAGTACGAGCAGACACCGACTTTAATCCAGGTATGTTAACTGTTCACTGATTTTCCGTCCTGATAGCTGTTGTTGTCGAACAAGCTATTAGAAAACGCTAACTTTTAGGATCTCATTGCTAGATCCCTTTATTATTGGTTTCTTGGATCAAAGTATACGACTGTTTGCCCTTGACAGTTTTAATAATGCAAATGATGTTCACATAAATAACCCACGACATGTAATTAAAGTTTTAATTGGCATTGAACAAAAAGGTTATATCTGTTTGATATCAATGCGTATTACTATGGAGGTTGACAATGGCAAATTGATTTCATGTTGGTGCTTGGAGCATGACCAGATGCATTACAAGAATGATCAGCAGGGTTCAATATATAGCATAAAAAACATTATATAATAATGGATAACCTTTGCTCAGGAATATACACCACACATGATCTTTATTCCTTTAGATTATATTATCAACTTGGTTATAATTTTAGGTAAGTAGCTTATAAAACAACCAAGTTGAAGCCTTCGTGCTTCCAATAACTCTATCTATTTTATGGCATCATCTCAATGCTAAGATATCATAATATTAGACATTTTTTTCTTGAACTCAATCTAAATAACTCGAGATGCTCCTCAAAAGAACTTGGGTGTTGTCTCCGTGTTTAGTTATGCTATAACGGTACCTTCTGGTGTTTATGTCTAGCATCACCAACTTTTTTAGATAAACATTTACGGTCAAGAAAAGAATACTATTTAGAAACTTTACGTTCGTATACGAAACAAGATTCCCAGAATAATAGCAAATTTAAAAGGCTTTAGGAGCTAGAAAAGATCAGATGTCGTGCACAACATTACAACAAATAATGAGAGAATTAAAAGTCAGCACAATATGAATACCCGTAAAACAAAAAGGTTTGTAATAACAATTTGTTGATAAATTAGCTCTAAAACAGGTCACTGATGGAAGCATTCAAAGGAGACTTTCTCATCTTCATACTATAAATTGGAAACTCTCCTGAGTTTCCAAATCATCTCTTCTTCTTTGTGTATTTGTTAGCTAAGCGATATGGCAATCCAAAAGCAACTTATAGCTGTCCTCCAGCTTCTTTGTGTATTTGTGTATATTCTATTGGCTGAGATGTACATGTTGCTGCCCAAACTCACTTGCAACTGTTATGAAGAGATATTTGGATGCAAAACCTGACAAGAGACAGGAGATGGATGAGGTGGTGGCAATGTTGGAGGCAATTGGCACTTCAAAGGGTGAACGAATGATACCCGGAGATCGGGAACAGCAGGGATGTTTTTATTTCATTTTTATTTTTGGGTGTGCTTATGTATATTCAATAAACTCATGAACCTTTTACCTTAAAGTTTATGTGATAAATGTGTTTCATATAACCAGTTTCTAATATAACCACTTTATCAAGCATTATGCAATTTTGTTGCTAATTAGGTTGGACTTGGGCTAAGAAAGAAGTGATATGGATCATGATGGGGCCTGAAAATGTCAGTAATGAAGGCATAAAAGGAGTTGCAGCATCTTTTTTGATGTCCAATAGGTCAAGCTTCTAGGATCCTAGATACAATCTACGAAGAAGAAACCAATGTCAGTAATGAAGGCATAAAAGGAGTTGCAGCATCTTTTTTGATGTCCAATAGGTCAACATGCTTCCAGTGTGCTCAAAGAAGTAATTAGTATTTCTTTACTATTGTTTAGTGACTGATCAAGACATCAGGTTTGTCAGTAGAAATAATTAAGTAACTTATGTCGTAAAATTTTTTTAGCTTCTAGCTTCATGGCTTCACTCCTTTGTATTTTGGATCTTCCTTGGAAGAACAATGTCCCTATATCAAGCCAACGTAACTAATATTGACAATATACACAGGAACAACGAATATCTTTGATAACATGTCATTCCTGTTGTTTTGATTGCAACTCAAAACTTGAAATGAGAGAGCATATTTACCTTTCCAGTATTCCCCTTGATGAAGATGTTGCTACAATTGAGATCTCTATGAATGACGCATGGCTTCATCTTCGTCTCCATCAAACGCGTTCAGTTTGATCTGATTCCATGCAATATCTCTACCTTCTTCTGATAGAACTTATGCACGCCATCATCAATTAAGTTCTTGGATCGTTTTGAGCCTTAGGGTTCAACAATAACAATTAACAATTATGCACAGCGGAATAGAACAAAACAATTGTTATTGACACAAAGTTTTACCAAACACCATCACCTCCAAATATTATTTGATCAGAATAATACGGTTACACTAAACTTGTAACAGGATCAAAGACACCTTTGATCTTGGAGGAATACGAACACAAACTAGTTCTAGGCATTTACAAGACATATGCCCTAGAACACACACACACACCTTTCTGATATTTACATTGTGGAAGACCTATATAAAACCTGTACCTATGACTCTTTATATAATAGAGTCATTAGGTTTACAAAGAGATAAGAATACAGAATATGTATAAATCGTTTCTACATAATAGAATATTTCCTGTATCTTTAATCATTGTAGCTTTCTCTCTTTGTCAATATTAGTCCTTCATGTTTCATTCTTTTATTTATTTTGTCACATCAAATCTATAAAACCCAACAATCTTCCCCTATTTGATGATGACAAAACAAACAAAGTCGTGTACGAACTTCCCTAGACGAAGTAGCAGAAGTTGAGATGTAGTCATCTCCCTGAATGAAACAAACTGTCTTCCCCTTAATCCATGCCATGCCATCACAATATTTCTTCCCCTTTTTGTTATCAACAAATAGAGAATGAATAAACCGTAGAAACTTCCCCTCGAGTGATGCATGTACATAAAATGATTCTTCAAATCAGTAGGCTTTATATACTGTTGAAGAAAAATAATCATCACCAATTTGATGTTGAAGTAGAAGAAACCAACCTTGTGTCTTATGCCTTGTACTAAATACGACTTCGAACGTATACTTAACGTATAGGGAGACCGCAATCTCTTGACAACAACCACTGAGCACAAATAACGTAACTCCTTCAAGTGTTTTGTCAATTCTTAGTCACTTGAACGAACAAACAAGTTACCTCACCTGAAAGGTATGCTAAGACACAACCTTGATAAATTCAACCGCATCATCAAAGAAATAATAAATAATCTTCTCCTCCAATAAGAAAATTAATGCGAGCCTTTAAATCTTTTAAGAACAAATAAACAAACTCCTTCTTGTGTGTGAACTTCCCCTGTGTGTGTGTAAACCAATAACTCCATATACTTACTTCCCCTCACTGCTCGTAAATAATGCAACACCGTGTTGTATTATCACAGAAGATCGATACCCTTAAAATTTAATACCATGAAAAACTTTTACCGATCTGCTTCTGTCATCAAATCTGCTCCTCTTTGACAACGAACTTTGTGAATCCCTAGGTAACGAGCTCCCCAAGCTCTGATACCACCTGATAGAACTTATGCACGCCATCATCAATTAAGTTCTTGGATCGTTTTGAGCCTTAGGGTTCAACAATAACAATTAACAATTATGCACAGCGGAATAGAACAAAACAATTGTTATTGACACAAAGTTTTACCAAACACCATCACCTCCAAATATTATTTGATCAGAATAATACGGTTACACTAAACTTGTAACAGGATCAAAGACACCTTTGATCTTGGAGGAATACGAACACAAACTAGTTCTAGGCATTTACAAGACATATGCCCTAGAACACACACACACACCTTTCTGATATTTACATTGTGGAAGACCTATATAAAACCTGTACCTATGACTCTTTATATAATAGAGTCATTAGGTTTACAAAGAGATAAGAATACAGAATATGTATAAATCGTTTCTACATAATAGAATATTTCCTGTATCTTTAATCATTGTAGCTTTCTCTCTTTGTCAACTTTAGTCCTTCTTGTTTCATTCTTTTATTTATTTTGTCACATCAAATCTATAAAACCCAACATCTTCCATATCAAATCCCCTGTAGCAAACATGAGTACTTTCCTTCTTACGTAACATATAAACAGAAAGTACCATAACTCATACGAACAATATAATACTGGTCCAATCTTAGGTTTATTTGTGGATTCACATATAAGCTATTTTCACAATGTTGATTATGTAATTTTAACAAAGAACATGTGTGATCAAACATCGAATATTAATATTAAGTGTACCTGCAATATAGGACACATTGTGTCAAAGCTTATATAATTGTGGCCAAAACAAATACAAAACTAAAAAGTTCAGAGATATCACCCTGCAACAGAAAATCAAAATGTAAAAAATTGAGCCGGGAATCTTCAGAAAACAAATCCTATAAATATTAATAGTCTGCAATAAGGTTCGAACATGGGTTGCTCTCCAAACCAAAACCAACATCTCTACCACTAGAGCAATCCAATTTTTGTTATATATTTTACAACAAAAAATTGATAAAGATTACCTAATTGTTTTTAATTATGATTCACATGCAGAATCAGAAAACGTCTATCTATTTTTTTCCAAAAAAAAGAAGATCTAAATCATATATAAAAAACGTGTTTCTATAGATATTTGTGATTTTTTCATAAAAAATATATAAGATAAGTTTGGTAAAATATAAGATAAGTTTGGTATATATATATATATATATATATAATATATTGTTATCTTAAAGATTTTGTTAATGTTTAACCTAATCCTATAGTATATATACACCGGTATTTATTGAACAGCTTCATAATTACTAAGTCGAATAACTTTTGACAACAACATGCAGGCACAAAGACAGTCACAGAGGCTTTCAAAAGCAAATAAAAGTAACGCATACGAAAAACAGCTGGGTGAAAAGAAAAAGACTAGAATGAATTCAGGTTAATTGTGTTGTTTTGATGAGGAGAGAAACTGTTGGTTTGTGTTATATAAATTTGTTTGTTTGATCTTTAAATCTCATATATATTTGTTGTGTATGTGTTGGTTATTTGATAGCAACAAAGCAACCACTTAAGAAAGGTACTCTACTGGATTTACAAGGTATGTTGTCATTAAGAATTATCGATGCATTGGTGTTTTTATTTTTCCGTTAATGCATACAATGTTATTTGTGTTAAATTTACAGAAGCCAAGGATGTTGAAAACGATGTGAGTATATCGGATCGACCAGGTAATAGTTGTATGTTTGTGGTTTTGTTAATGTGTGGTATATATCCAATAATAATAACGATCAACATGTAGGACTGTGTTTTTTGTTACCATTGTTAAGTAATGTTATTTGTGTTAAATTTACAGAAGCCAACGATGTGACTATATTGGATCAACCAGGTATTAGTTATATCTTTGTGGTTTTGTTAATGTTTGGTATATATCCAATAATAATAACAATCAACATGTAGTGATGTTTTTAGTGCTATGTTTAACCTCTTTTATTAGTATACCAGAAGACTCATAGTGCATACAATGTTATGTAACTCATTTAAGTATCAGTATGAGTAACTCATGTAAATTAGACATGAGTTATTTTATTAGTATATCATATTAACGTATGACTGTTAATTAATAATGATAATATATTAGTTTAACCTCTTTAATGAATAAATGATCAATCATGGACTTTGTTGTTAATATTTATTAGTTTTTTGTATGACACAAATAGAGTGTTTTGGAGTTATTAGCTAACAAAATTTAGGTAAGTTACACTTGAACTAATACTAAAGTGTCAATTTAGATGGTGTTTCTGATTGCTTATTACAACTGTTAACTTGGTCGTTATTGTGTTTAGATGGTGTTTCTGATTGCTTATTACAACTGTTAACTTGGTCGTTATTGTGTTTTGTAAGTTTGATCCACACATTTTTTTTTATTGTGAGATTATGGCATAAGAAATTTCTTGAGAGAATAAGCTTACGCACATCAATAAGATATTGTTTATTATGTGGAAATTTGCATGAAAGATTGATCAACTTCACAACTACATTATCTATCCTGAAGCAGAATCTTGAAGTTAATATGTGGTCTGCTTATGGCTTATTGACGTATGGTTCAAAAGATATTGACTTTTTCTTTTAAATTTGATATGTTGTTTAGTTTTGTAAAATATGCAACAGGTGGTATTTACTTTAGTAAATTATATAAATTTTGTAGTTCAGTGGAACATATATGTATCAGTTTTCCAAGCTTAATCTCACTGGTCGTGTTTCTACATATCACTTTAAGTTTCTGTATAAGTTTCAATGTAATTCTCACTTTAAGTTTCTGTATAAGTCATTACCCCTTGGTTGTAGATGCTAGATTCAAGTTTTTAATGCCTATTTAACCTTATAAAAACTATTTATATTAGTTTGACCAGGTTTGAGGTTTGTCCTAAAAACATTGAATTTTATGTTGTCTATATAACAATATGGTCTATATGTTACAATCTACGAACACATGCTATGAGTTGTTCAAGGTTTTTTAATGCCATATGTTATGAGTTGTTCATGTGTTGGTTTTAACTACTTCAAGGGTCATGATCTTTGTAAGTAATTCTCATTGTGTATGTGTTGATGATTTGATAGCATCAAAGCAACCACCGAAGAAAAGTACACGATTGAATTTACAAGGTATGTTGGTCAAAAGAATTAATGATTGATTGTGGTTTTTTAATGTTTTAGTTTATAGTGCATAAGCTATATATTTATGTTGATGTATTTACAGAATCAAGCCATGAGGATATTAATGAGACTATATTGGATCCACAAGGTATTTTTACAATAAAGAAGTAAGTTTTAACATAGATTATGGTTTCATAAAACCTTAGAAGAAAATATGTTTTACCTTGCATCAGTTTCACACCGAACAAACAAAGACACTTCCATCGATATGTCCATCTTTGAAAGTGACATACCTAGGAGAAACTATGGATCTCATGCTTTAAATTTAAGAAGGCCAAAGAAAGGTACAAATTCTTCAGTTTCACAACCAACATACATAGACCCTTCTATCGATATGCCTATGTTTCAAAGTGACACACCAGTGAGGAAGTATGGTTCTCATGGTTTAAATTTTAAAAAGCCAAACAAAGGTACAATACTTGCAACTTATTGTTTTTTTTTTTTTTTTTTTTTTTTTTTTTTTTTTTTTTTTTTTTTTTGTAATATTTTTCATATAGTGAATTTTTTTATTATGCGTTCAATAATTGTTGTTAGGAAATGGATATTCAAGCAATAACTTTGGCAATGAATCATCATGTTTTGAAGGCCATTTAGCTAATGAAAACTCTGAAATACCCAAATCAGTTGACACCTATAGATCAAATTTTTCGGATTTACGAAGCTTAACAAAAGGTACATTAATACAAATGTCATGGTACAAGAGTATTTATTATAAATAATTAGTGTATCTTGAACATTCTAAATACTTAATACATTCGTATCTTGAACATTCTAAATACTTAATACATTCCTCATTATCTTTGCTAACAGGTAAAACATCTTCAAGGGGACGCAATATAACTGATGCTGAAAGGCTATCTTACATAAAAAAACAACAAAGAGATCCGAGAAGTGCATGTTATTTGCCATCAGGAAGTATAACAAAAGGTACAATGTCTAATAACTATCTAATCAACTCCATTAGGTTTTTTTCTCTTTATTTGTTCCTTTTATTAAAGAAACTATGTTTTTAAAAATCTCAAACTGAGTTTAAAAAATAATTTATAGGAGGAAAACCTCAACAAAATAAAGGATCTGCAATAGAAACCCAAACTTTTGGTTATCAAGAAAATGAGACAGGGTTGCATACTACTCGGTATAAAAGAAACCTTTCAGGTAATTTATGTTTTAAAAATGAATAGAGACAATTATATTTGTAACTATGTTATATTCCATGATATATTCCAATGTTTAAAAAATGTTTAACCATTGATTTACAGGAGTGAATTCACAAGAAAATAAAGGCTTTGAATTAAACACTTCATCCTTTCGTAGTGATTCACAAGGTTGATTGTTAATCCATTGTTAATGCATTTCAATGTATATATAGCATTACATATTGATAATACTTATAAACCTTGATTTGCAGGAGGCAAAACAACTCCAAAAACCCGTTTTGGAATTCATTCTCCATCGTTTGAAAGTGCTTCAGCAAGTTTGATTGTTTATGAATTATTGAATATACATTGTTGTTATTATTATTTTGCTAAACATAATTTTACAGCAAACAAACCACAATTCAAAAAAGGATATGGAATGGAAAGTTCAGGCTACGGGAGTTTTTCAGCAGGTTAATTGTTTATTCGTTTTCCAATATTCATTGTTGTGTCAATGCATTTGTAATTTTAAATATGTTTGAAAAAATTCAGCCCAAAAGATGAAGGAACTAAAAATGACTCCAATAAAAGACGTGAATCCTATGGTCAATAACATGGCAATTAAAGGAAGATGTATCTCTATTTGGCATTCACACAAACTTAACGAAGAGCATGACCCATACAATTTGGATTGTATTTTTCAAGATGTTGAGGTAAGTATATTTATTTGTGTTTCGATAAATATTATTTTTAAAAACATTTACAAAACATCTAATTGTTTGTATTACATAAACAGGGCGAGAGAATTCAGATTTACATCAAAAAGGAATTCATGTTTAAATTTGAACCTCTTCTTCAAGAGGGACATTGCTATATGATCTCTAACTTCGGTGTAGCAGAAAATGGTGGAAGATTGCCGTTGTTACCCAATAGGTGGAAAATAAGCTTTTTTAAAGGAACCGATGTCACGAGAATTGATCAAATTGATGATAACTTTGTTGGATTCATTAATGAACCGTTCACACGTATATTGGACCCAAACAATGAGTACCATGAACATGATTGTGTTGGTATGATTTCTATTCTTACATAGAAAGAAAATTCGTTGATTTATTTGTTTAAAAATAAAGTTACTAATACACATGTTATTGGACAGATGTGATTGGAACAGTTGTAGCTGTTGGTAAAATCGTGTCCGTAAATAGCCATGGTGGTCCTAAAATTCGGCGAACAATTGTCATTGAAGATGCTGAGTAAAAACATTTTTTTTCAATGTTATAATTTTTTGTAACATTTACCAATATATGTATATATATAACCATGAATCCATATCAAATTTTGCAGATCTTTAAGAGTCGATTGCACTTTTTGGGACAACTGGGCACTCATGTGGAATGAGTACGAGAACAGACTTGAAGAAATTGGTCATTTAGACTTCCTCTTCATGTTAGGGAAGATTAAATATTGGCACAGTAAGTTTAAAAACATGTTTTTTTTTAAATTTTTTAATACATTAAAGTAGA
Source organism: Artemisia tridentata subsp. tridentata (assembly GCA_021014915.2). Taxonomy (NCBI): domain Eukaryota; kingdom Viridiplantae; phylum Streptophyta; class Magnoliopsida; order Asterales; family Asteraceae; genus Artemisia; species Artemisia tridentata. The sequence goes on along the minus strand of CP139506.1, from coordinate 73,393,685 downwards.
ATTTATGTTTTAAGTTCTGATGATATATATATGTTTTTAATATTAAAATTGATAGATAAACCAGCCGTGCATAATGCATTATTTGGGAGCAAGATATACATTAACAGGAAAATACCTCAATTATTATCTTTTCGAGAAAGGTAATTTAATTAACATTAGCATATTTGAGTTTAAATATACAATTAATATCATAAAAACAGTAACATAAAATAATTTTCATTTGAAACAGCTATGAATCTCAAGAGGGATATAATGCTAGTGAATTCAGGATTCAAGAGCATGCGCAAGACATGCATGTAGTTACACCAGCAGAATTTATGCAAGGTTGTGTAAAGAGATTGGTAGGAGTGATTCGTACTATTGAGCCGGTAAGATTGCAATTATGTTTCTCAATTTCGTATGCATATTAAAGCAATATTCATCTACAACCAAAATATGATTTTCTAAAATAAATGTACAAAATGCAGGAAACATGTTGTGTTATTTATGCAACTGTGCATAGCATCCAATATGAAAATGGATGGGTTTATAGAGGATGCAAAGAATGCAACACAAGAGTGACACCGGTAGCAACAAAAGGTGGAATGAATTCTAGAAACAAAAAGCAATTGTAGTTTTGCAAGAGACATGGAGAAACATATGCTGTTGCATGCAAGTAAGAAACACATTTACATATAATTAATTATCAAATTTGAACAACTAAGCAATACAAAATAACATACTAAAACCATTTGACTTTTTATGTAAAGGTTCAAAATCATTGTGCGCATTGTAGACGAAAGTGGAACAGCACAAGTGGTAATTTTTGACAACAATGTGCATAAGATGACTAAGGTGACTGCATGGGAGATCATGGAAGAACATGGCATTAATACAGATGAATACTTTCCAGATGAGCTTAATCAGATTATTGGAAAACAATATCTATTCAAGATTAAATACACAGAATTTAATCACAACAATAATAGCCATATATATCGAACTGAGAAGGTTACTGCTGATGTTGATACAGTCAACTACTTCAAAAATGGCTTCCTAGATGAAGAGGTGATTAAACTTTATTTTTAAATTAACTTACCATCATGAAACTATGAACATAAAATTTTATTTATAGAACAAAATTTTTTTTTTGATTATGCCAATTTAAAATAAACTTATTTTTTGTACAAAACAAAACAGGATATTGAAGAAGACTTTGAAGATGGTGAAGATTATATACAGAATTCTGGGGATGATTTAGAAAATGATGGAGAAGAGTTTGAAAATAGTGATGATGATTTACCAAATGGCAAAGCTGAGCTTCAAAATGGGGGAGATGAGTTTGAAAATGCCGAAAAAGAAGATGATTTAGAGGACAGCCAACATGATTATGACAATAATGAAGATGAGATAGTTGATGGAGAAAATGTGTTAGAAGATGCTGAGAATATGAATATAGAAGCATCAAACAATGTGGATCAGGTATCATATATTATACTATTTAGTGTAAGTAACAGTAATCCATTTTTAAAAACTAATAGTTATTGATATTTTATGTGTTAAACATTCCAGAACGTTGACGATGACATTGCAAATCCATCTTATTTTGTTAATGAGGTATTACATAATATATTCATAAATAGTTTAACAATAACATATTTTTTAAACTAATTGTAAATGATTCATTTGTTTATAAATCATTACAGGATAATGAAGGGGAAACCAACATCCACATCAGCAACGCAAGAAAGAATAATGCGGATTCCTCAACAAGTAATCTTAGTGGTGGTAATGAGAAAAAAAGAACACATGAAACCATTGATGAGCATGATGCACAAGGAAATAAAAAGATGGCGACAATGAATATAACAAAGAATGTTTGAGATAAATCAACACTTCACCATCTTCAGATATGACTGCTTTATTTTTCATAAAACAATCAGTTGTTTACTTTTAGGTTTTTCATTGACAATTAATATTCTACGATGTTATGTTATTGGATATTTATAATTTTGCATAGGAACCATTATTCTCTGGATAAATGTTTAGTAATGGATACTATGTTTTTTTATAATATGATATTTTTAATTCTTCATCATTTTGGAATGGAATGAATGACAGCTTATTACCTCTTTAGTTGATTTGTAGCACCAATATTTGTTGTTAAATTCTTGCAGACACAAAAGTTGGGGGCTAAAGAAATATGATAGAAATAGTAGTAGTATCTTTTTTTTTTTAGTTATGTAAAGACGCGAAGAGGAAAAAGATATATTACCTCTTTAGTTGCTTTGTACCACCAATATTTCCAACCTAGGTAAAGACGCAAAGATGAGAAAGATTTGCCGCCTTAATGATTTGTGTCGTTGGGCTATAATTGTACGTGAAAAAGGCTCAATATGACAAGATACATATAAGATTGCATTAGATTACATTAGATAGCATATAAAAACAAAACATTAACAACTGACATTCGATGACTATCAATCAGGAAATAAATGTAATTATCATTATGGAATTACTATCAAAAACCTCTTTTACTTATTTTCCGATTAATTAACGAATAATTATTTTGTTTTCATGTATATACAAGGGTCCAACACGTACTAATATGCCGTCAAGTAGCAATTCCATTCTCAACCTCTACATCTACTGACCCATATGCCACAAAACCTCACCTTTTGGCTGCATCCGGCATCCAAGTACATTGTAACCTAGGGCCCACACATAGTTATGGTAAATACGAGCAATTGTCTTTCTTGAAAGATCAGTGGGTGTCATCACATCTTCTAAATTGCTTTTAATGAGTACCATGTCAGCGGCTTCAATTGCTACATCAGTTCCTGCACCAATCGCTATACCGACATTGGCTGCAACTACAGCTGCTGAATCGTTTATTCGATCTCCAACCATTGCAACTATTTTTCCTCGTGCCTGCGGGTTGTGTTTTATATTATACTTATCAGATAAATCAAAGTTTTTATCGTTTGTTAACCAATATGTTTGTATAATGAAATGACATTAGTAATTCAGTGAGTAAACAAGAAGTTAACCTGCAAATCTTTGATCCTATCAGCTTTTCCCAGAGGATCAATCTCAGCAAACACATTTTCAATTCCAACCTCCTTTGCAATGGCAGTTGCGGTTGACCAGCTATCACCGGTTACCATAATACTGGTGATGTTCATCGAACAAAGAAAAGATATAAGCTGTGCAGCTTCCGGTTTGACTGGATGAGTGACTGCAAAAGCACCAGCAACCTTCCTATCCACCACCACTATAACACATGTACCCATCTTATTCCTTGCTTGGTGCCCACATGGATGCATCAATTGCAACTCTCCCTATTCAATAACTGATATAGACAACCATCCATCTGACTTCACAACAGTAAGATGCTTTCTTCTATGTATACGCTTAATCACCTTGGCTTCTTTATTTAATACTATCAGTCCTTTTTTTTAAGCATATTAATTAAACTTGTGGAATGTAAAAATAGTATGAAATATATTCAATTTCATATTCTGAAAATACTATAATATTATATTTCATTCCTAATATAAATAGAATTTTTAAGAATCAATAATGTACTAAAAAACCTGTAGCTATATATTTTCCAATAATCTTATATTTATTTTGTGATTTTATCCAAAAATAAATATAAGATAAGTTTGGAAAATATCAATTGTTATCTACAACTTTCACTTAATGCTTAACCTAATGTTACACTATATATACAACATTAATTAATTCCCTAGATCATAATTGAAAAGTCGATTTTTATTGATAGAAAAATGCAGCCCCAGAGAAACTCACAGCCACTTTCAAAACAGCAGCAAAGTAATGCATCTGAACAAAACCTGGATGAAAAGAAAAAAAGTATTATGAATTCAGGTAATGTGTACATAAAGAAGTTACACATGTGTTTTTTTTTAACTGTACAAATAACTGTTATTTGTAGTTATAAGTTTATTTAAATTTTTAAAAGCTCATAAGCTCATTATCTAAAACTATGTTTAAATTCAACTAATGACTTTCAACTTAAAATAATGAAATCTCGACATGCATTGCTGTACTTTTATTACAATTCGTATAAATATATATTTTGTGATTACCAAATAGCATACTTCAGACATTATTTATAACAAGTTATTTACTTCAAAATTACCTGAATTTTGTGCTGCTTGCTTTTTGGTGTTCAACTTTATTTCTAATTTGTTTTCTGGTCATTGGTTACTAATTGAGTGCTTAAATCTCAGTTTCAATTTGCCTCAGTACGCTAATTTTAACATGTATCATTACATTATTGGTTTTTATTGATGGTCAGTGAAGTTTGTATTATGTAATTCCCAAATAGCATACTTTAGATCTTATTTATAACCAGTTATTAAGCTGTAAATGACCTGAATTTTATCCTGATTGATTTTTGGTGTTCAAGTTTTATGTCTATTTTGTTCTGTCATCATTGATTGCTAATTTGGTACTTAAATCTAAGTTTATATTTTCCTCAGTATGAATTTTTGGTCCCCTTCTTTATATTTTTTCATTGTTAGTGTTTATCTCATCATGGTTGTTGGTTAATCGGTTACCCATAGATTATTTAAATTCAACTTAGTCTTATATACCATACTTAAGTTTTACTTTAGGGGGTTTTAACTTATTAGGTTAATTGCCTTTCATTTTAGCTTATAATCTTATAAATAACATTCTGATACTTTAGGTACCTTTTGTTGGGCTTATTTTTAAGTTACTTAATATGTTATTTGTACACAAACAAGTTACGGCTTTCTTTTTTAAATGTTTTAGTTTATAGTGCATAACATGTATATGTATGTTGATGTATTTATAGAATAAAACCATGAATTTGTCAATGTTTTTTTACCAGGAGTATCAACAAATAATAGTACTCCATGTACGGCAAAAGATGCTATGAATAAAGATATACCAGTCGTTGATATATCCGATGATGAACAGGTACGATATATAAGATTAGTTTGTATTTTAAATAAAACATGTTAAACAAAATATGATAATTTTACCCGTAATTGTAGGCTGTAGCTGTTAATTTGATGAACAATAATATAGAAATCATACATATATCAGATAGTGAAGAGGTATGAATAACAAGGTTTTTTTCTACTATATAACTGTTAAGAAACACAATCACTTAACAAGTTTCACATAATTACAGTGTAAACAAGTTATGCGCAAACGAAGGAGATTGATAAAGAAAGACAACTTTGTAAACAAAAAGGTTATTGAACTTCTTTCATCAGACGATGAAAAAACAAACACAACTTCTGTCAACCATCATCAACCAAGTCAGATTCAAAATAATGAAACAACGGTATGAACTTCATATCATTAGTGGCATTATTTTTTGCGTAAGTCTATACATTAGTTTAAATAACATCATTATAAATTTTATACTTTGAATCTTAGATGTCTGATGATGAAGCACCGGTACAGTTTAAACGTACAAAAACAACTCATAACTCTACTAACACAAAAAACAACAAGTATATGCTATGTGATGAAGACACAGATGACGAATATGACAATTACAAGATCACATCTGAAGACGACTATGATGGCGTTTGGACAAACATAAATGATCTACCAGAATCGTTTTATCCTTTAAAAGAATATAAACCAAAATATGCTATCCCTGATGAAGATATCACCGAAGACTCTCCAACAGGTTGTTTTAACATAAATAATTTTATACACATTTATTTTTGCAAGTTGTTTATAAATGTTGTCAAATTCAACTTATATATATGTACATATATTTTTGAACTTTACGTAGGTGACTACAAATACACTGTCGTTGATGAGGAATATGATACAGAGCTGTTGGAAAAACACAACATAATTGACTACGACATGTGGGATGATATGGTCGATATTGATGGTAAGCTACACGGAAAAGATGTTCATTCCAATTACATTGATGAAGAAGCTTGGGAAGTCGATTCTGATGCGTATAGTAAGCGATCAGTATCTGATAGTGATGATTTAGACAGTTTTATTAACGACAATACAACTGATTATGAAACCACTGACAACAGCAATAGTGAAGATGACTTCTGATCAAGCAGAGAAAGATTTAACAAGCATTATGTTTTTCAAATATTTTATTTCATAAAATACCAATGTTCATTTTTTAACTCCTAATATTTATCAGTATTGTTTATTATGACAGTATAACAACCTGTTTATTACAGGTATTTAAATACGTTTTATTGTGCTGTTTCTATCACCAGTTGTTCTATCATAGGTTGCATCAGGAACACCGACCGTTCCCTCATATATTCGACCACAGTCACAAACATCTGACCTAGCTGACTAGAACTATGATTTATTCGTATGTCTTAAGAGTTGTGTCACTTGAATGACAGTTCTTCCATATGTTGGATTACTATATGACCTACTTATAAACCAAAAATGAGGTCCTAAGATTAACTGAATAACCTACAAATGCACCTAGATCAACAGCTGAAAAACACATGTCTGCATAAAACTGTTCTGTGACAGCAGATTTAGTTTTTTGGTGTTTTCTATTTGTAAACCTTGACCAAACCAAACCACCCCTAGGAAACTCACTTAATCCTTCACAAGAAACTTAAAAATGCCAATATTTGGGTCCAAATAAGCTGAGCTTAATGAGAGCTTATTGAGAGCACTTTATACCTTAAAAGTCACACTATAGGCCTATCACTTCTAAATGACCTATAATCCTCTAAATTCTTACTGATTAATGATCACCACACCTTATTTTAGCTTAATCAAACTTCACCTTAGTGTTGCAACTTTCCTAAATCTGTGTAAATAGTTTCTGAATTCGTATGTAAAATATACCATTAGGACCTGAGAACGCATTTACTCCTAATCAACCCATAAATAAAGATTCACTCTTAACAGAACTTTGGACTTCAAAATAATGTATTAATTTAAAAAGTGAACTTACTTCAGCAGTTGGACCGCCTTACGGGACGACAATGCTATTTCTATTTTAAGTCCTAACAGATATGTAAAATATAGTGCTAAGAGCCTAGACAATATGCTGACCTGCATGTTTCAGCCAAAGTTGGGCAAGAATGGCAGCAACACAAACTTGATGGGTAAGATCAACATTGTCATTGTAGGTAGTCGCTTCTCACCAACAACTCTTGAAGCTTGACAGATTCATGTTCCCAAGCTTCTCTACTGATGTTATATGCTTACATCTGAAGTCTTAGATGCACTTAATTTTGTACATATTGACACAAGTGCAGTACAAACTACAAAGACATCTATTGTGTGCATTTAAGAACAACCTTATACTGTACAAAGATATCTATTGTGTACATTTAAGAACAAGCTTATACTGTACTTGAACACATAATGCTCACTTATCAACAGAAGAAAGGAGCTGATCAAGAAAGCATGGTGAATGACTCTGAAATTGATTCTGCTGAGATAAAGACTAACCTCCAAATTCTTCACATCAGCTTAAAACACACTACAATCAACTTATTGAGGCTAATTCAAGGATGATAAAGACTAACCTAAGGTGCTAATGAACAATCATGATCATTTTTGAACCATTCAAGGGTTGTACAAAACAGTCCTTATGGTGACTATTATAAGATTTAAAATTACAAGGGAACTAAATAACCCTAAAATTTACAAGTGAGTAGAGTTGTACATTACGCTTCTTAAGAGTTGTGTCACTTGAATGACAGTTCTTCCAGTGGACCACCATAACCACAGATACGACCAAAATCTCCTTTTACTCCTAATCCACCCGAAATACGACGATAGGCATAAACAAGAGTACCAAATCAGATTTAGATGCTGATCTACCTATTTACAACTGACTAATAAGCCAGGAAAGGCCTTATTAGTGGAATCCATAGGCAAAGGCTTAAACCTTATACCAAAATCTAATCCCAGAGCAAAAATGCCTAAATTCTAAAACACAATTGCTTATTGAAATAAGCTTGGGATCAGATGGTATCTGGGAACAAAACAAGTGCAGGCTTAGATCAGTGCTGATAACGTAGTTTGCAGATCAAGGTTAAGTTATTTAATAAGCTAAAAACCTAAATACCAGATGTTTCCTTAAATCCTTACTATATGACCTACTTATAAACTAAAAATTAGGTCCTAAGATTAACTGAATAAGCTACAAATGCACCTAGATCAGCAGCTGAAAAACACATGTCTGCATAAAACTGTTCTGTAACAGCAGATTTAGTTTTTTTGGCGTTTTCTATTTGTAAACCTTGACCAAACCAAACCACCCCTAGGAAACTCACTTAATCCTTCACAAGAAACTTATAAATGCCAATATTTGGGTCCAAATAAGCTCAGCTTAATGAGAGCTTATTGAGAGCAGTTTATACCTTAAAAGTCACACTATAGGCCTATCACTTCTAAATGACCTATAATCCTCTAAATTCTTACTGATTAATGATCACCACACCTTATTTTAGCTTAATCAAACTTCACCTTAGTGTAAATAAACAGTAAAAAGCCAAGCAACCTATAAACCAAACACTCCTTATTAAACTGATTTAGCAAAATTACCTAGACCTAGCTGATTAGAACTATGATTTATTCGTATGTCTTAAGAGTTGTGTCACTTGAATGACAGTTCTTCCATAGGTTGGATTACAAAGCAATTAATATGACTGCTTATGATAATTTAAAAGTATAAATGATAATTATCATATAAATTTAATACGTTGTTTAATAATATTAATAAAAAGAATTTTCTCTGATATTTTTCAACAAATATTAATAAAATAAGTAACCATTTATTTGTTTAAAACTTTTAAAAACTAATTTAATAAAAGATTCTTATCCAAATATATAAACCCTAATCCAATCAATATAAATCAACACAAAAAAAAATTAATCCTCCATACGAAAAGATGGCTTCTCATGATACTATTTCTGATTCAACAACTGTGTTTCATAAACTTCCAGATGAAATTCCTTCACATACAGGTACACCACTACTAAAACATACAGGAAAATCAACAAAACCAAGAGGAAGACCGGCCATGTTTCCAAAACAAATAGGTATTCCATTATATTTGAGGAAAATATGTTTATTCATCTCACAATTTGAAACAAAAAATTTTGTGTATGTATATACTAAGATTTTACACAGTTGACAGTAATGACATACTTATTCGCTAGCCGGGCAGACGGCCAACCACGAAAACAACAACCGGTGGATCTTCAAGTAAGTTAAACATTGTACATGCGTTTACACTTAATTATATATATATATTTATGAAACAACATCAACCACCAGCAAAATACACAGCAAATTCAGCAAAATCAACAGGACAACCGGCCATGTTTCCAAACCAAATAGGTACTCCATTATATTAGAGAAAAATATCCTTATTCATTTGACAATTTAAAACCAATACTTTTGTCTACGTATATGTTAAAATTTTACACAGTTGACAGTAATGACATACTTATTCGCCGGCCCGGCAGACGGCCAACAACAAAAACATCGACCGGTGGATCTTCAAGTAAGTTAAACATTGTACATACATTTACACTTAATTTTATATATCTATTTATGAGAAAAAATCATCGAAATAAATATATTATTAATGTTTAATGTGTTAAATTTTAAACAGCTATTAACAATGATCTACTTCCCCCGGTTCAGCACAATCAACAGGACAACCGGCCATGTTTTCAAACCAAATAGGTACTCCATTATATTAGAGAAAAATATCCTTATTCATCTTACAATTTCAAACCAATAATTTTCTGTACGTATATGTTAAAATTTTATACAGTTAACAGTAATGACATACTTATTCGCCGGCCTGGCAGACGGCCAACAACAAAAACATCGACCGGTGGATCTTCAAGTAAGTTAAACATTGTACATGCATTTACACTTAATTTTATATATCTATTAGAGAAAAGATCATCGAAAGAAATATATTATTAATGTTTAATGTGTTAAATTTTTCACAGCTATTAACAATGATCTACTTCCCCCGCGTAGGGGCAGACCGCCTGAAAATAATAAATCAATTGGTGGGTATCATTCAGTTTAATTCAAATATCAAACAAGGTAACCTATTTTGTATATCGTAAATAACAAAAACCAATATATGTAGGGACACCTAATGAAAACTCCAGTGCAACGGTTCTGCCAAGGGGACGCCCATTGAAGAACCCAATCCAACCATGTAATACAGATATCAAAAATAACATATGCAAATACTTAATTTTATTTTCTAACTAACAACTTTGTAACATATGTTTTCGTTTACAGCAACAACGGAAAGAACAACTACTCTTGAATCGAATCAATCTTTCAGACAGTCATGTAAACGCAAGTCAGAAAGGCTTAAAGAAAAAACTAGAATGGTTAGGCATAAATCTTTATGCAAACAACCTTTTGGTCAAACATCTTTAAATCATGGACATGTCACACAACGAGATTCATTTGTTGGGATATCAAACGGTAAAAACATTACACTCTTAATTAAAACACACAATTAGATATCGTAATACGATAACTAATGATTCTGTATAATGTGCTATTTTGTATATATACAGATTATATTGACCATGGAGATCCTGTTTTTCAATGTGAATCGTGTGACGCATTATTATGGCATGCTGAAAGCATGGTAGGAAATACACATTCAACAACGCAATCATATTCCCTTTGTTGCAGTAGGGGAAAAATCAAATTAGGAAATGAGGTGGAGAAGCCGCCAAAATTGTTGATGGAGCTTATTAACGGAGACCACCCAAAGAGTTCAATGTTCATTGAGAATATCAGACGATATAATTCAATGTTTGCATTCACATCTATCGGTGCAAAACAAGACATGTCAGTTACTGATGGACGGGGACCGTATTGTTACAGAATTCATGGGGAAAATTACCATATAATGGGTACTTTGATACCCGAACAAGGAAAAGCCCCAAAGTTTGCACAACAATATATTTATGATCCGAAAAATGAGATACAACACCGGATCAACGGTGTGAGGTAACAAAAAAAAAACATTGATGTTATTACAAATTCGTTATATTACTCAATTTTAAAAAAATTATTTGATTAATTCAAAATATTATTAAAGTCACCTTATTTTGAATTTTAAATACAGCAAGGAAACATCAGCTTCATCAAAAAACAATATCATCGACCACCAGCTAACAGTTGAGTTACGTGACATGCTTGATATCATTAACCCGTTAGTGTGCCAATTCAGAATGGCTGGCGAACGTTTCGTCAATGAACATGAAGCAAATAAATATAAGTTAAGAATTATTGGTACAAGAGAACGTGATGGAAGAGAATATAACCTCCCAACGGCAACAGAGGTCGCTGCTCTAATTGTAGGAGACTTTGATTCCACAACTAATAAGAGAGACATAATTCTACACATGCAAGAAGGGGGACTGAAGCGAATCAGTGAGCTACACCCTTCGTATCTTGCACTCCAATACCCATTGTTGTTCCCATATGCCGAAGATGGTTATAGAACCGACATATATCACTTTGGCATAACTGACGAAACGGCAACCAACAAGAAGACAAGAGTAACAATGAGGGAGTATTTTGCATACCGTTTGCAAGAAAGGCCAAATATTTTCTCAACGGTACTAAATGCACGGAGACTATGTCAGCAGTTTATTGTAGACGCATACACCATGGTTGAATCTGAAAGGATGTCGTTCATTAAAAAACAACAAAAAGACCTACGCAGCGAAACTTACTCAAAATTAGCTAAATTAGCAGAAGCTAACGACTCAGGGGTTAAGCTAAGAGGGAAAAAATTCGTGCTGCCATCATCCTTTACAGGAAGTCCAAGGTATATGATGCAAAACTATTTAGACGCAATGACAATTTGTAAGGTTTATGGCTACCCGGATCTGTTCATAACATTTACGTGCAATCCAAATTGGCCGGAGATTCAGCGTTTTGTGGTTGAAAAAGGTTTGAAATCTGACGACAGGCCCGACATAATCACACGAGTTTTTAAACAAAAACTTGACAGCCTTATGAGCGAATTCAAAGAGAGGCATTACTTTGGCCGCCTAAAAGCAGGTAAATACTTTTCCAATTAATATTACAAACATAATTACTAAATAACTTTAAGTAAATTCTTTAATACAAATTAACTTATGTTTTTTTTACAGCGGTTTACACTGTCGAATTCCAAAAGAGAGGGCTTCCTCATGCACACATTTTGCTATTTTTGGAAGAAACAGATAAAATAACTCAACCAGCACACATTGACCGAATTATTTCAGCAGAAATACCAGACAAAAATGAAGATCCAGAATTGTATAAAATTGTTACGGATCACATGATGCATGGTCCATGTGGGCCGCAACAGCCAAGTTGTCCGTGCACGGTCAAGAACAAATGTACCAAAAAATTCCCAAAACAGTTTAATGATCAAACCTTCATTGACGAGAGTGGGTATGCCATTTATAAAAGAAGAAATGACGGGAGCACTATAACAAAAAGTGGAATTGAATTGCACAACGGATATGTTGTACCATACAATCCCGGATTGCTAAGGCGGTTCCAATCACATATTAACGTTGAGTGGTGCAACCAGGTGGGTTCTATAAAATATCTGTTCAAGTATATTAATAAGGGACCTGACAGATCGACAGTAGGCTTGGAAGAGGAAGACGTTGATGAAATAAAAGAATATTACGATTGTAGGTATCTTTCGGCATGTGAAGCGGCATGGAGAATCTACGGATTTGATATACATTATAGGTTCCCACCCGTTGAAAGATTACCCTTCCACTTAGAAGGAGAACAATCGGTAATATTTGAGGCCACTCAAAGTATTGATTTTGCGTTGGAAAAAGCATCGGTTAATGAATCAAAGTTCGTTGCATGGATGGAATACAACAACAAAAACACAGACGCCCGAGAACTACTTTACCATGAGTTTCCAAAGCATTACGTATGGAAGCAAGAACAAAGAAAATGGGAGAAAAGACAAAAAGGCACAGCTATTGGTCGTGTACATCATGTGCCTCCTTCTTATGGAGAATTCTTTTATTTACGGATATTGCTCAACAAGGTTAAGGGAGCTAAAGATTGGAGTGATTTCAAGAAATATGAGGATGTTGTTTATCCAACATATAAAGATGCCTGCCAAGCACGTGGTCTTTTAGAAGATGACAAGGAATATATAGACGGTTTAACGGAAGCCAGCTTATGGGGTTCGGGAAATTATTTACGTAAATTTTATGTCATGCTAATTATGACAGACAGCATGTCAAGGCCAGAGGTTGTTTACGACAAGACATGGGAACTGTTATCAGAAGATGTTCAACATATCGAGCAGAAGAAAAGAAATGATCCAGGTATTAAATTCATTAAATTATCCCCTACATAAACATTCGATAAATTAATTCCTATGAATTTTATAAATTTAATACCAATAACATTAATCAAAAGTAACCTTCTACAGATTATAGAAATAACAATCAACATGAATTAAAAAGGTAGACGGTTAAACAAATCATGTAACTCATCAACTATGAACTAACATATATTCTCTCTTTTTTACCAGATTTGATTCTTACCGATGAGCAAAGAAAGAATATTTGTCTAACGTACATCGAGCACATGCTGCTTTGCAACAACAAAAGTTTAAAACAAATCCCAAACATGCCGTTCCCTAATGAAATGATGACAATGGCTGATTACAACAGATTGGTGTATGATGAGTTGAAATACAACAAAGAAGAGTTACAAATGCAACATGAAAACCTGTACAAAACACTAACACATGAACAGAAAAACATATATCAAACTTTAATTGAAGCCGTTCAAGGGGAAGAAGGAGGAATGTTCTTCGTTTATGGATACGGACGAACAGGTAAGACATATCTTTACAAAACCTTATCTGCTGCAATAAGATCAAGAGGTGAAATAGTGTTAAATGTTGCATCAAGTGGTATCGCAGCTCTTTTGTTAGAAGGCGGAAGAACCGCACATTCTAGGTTTGCTATTCCTATAAACGTGGTCGAGGATTCAATGTGTCATATTCCAGCAGATAGTGACTTGGCAGATTTAATACGAATGTGTAAACTCATCATTTGGGATGAGGCTCCTATGACACATAGACACTGTTACGAAGCTTTTGATAGGTAACTCAGAGACATTTGCAGGACAAACACATTTGAACCTTCAGAAAAGATTTTTGGAGGTAAAGTAGTCCTATTTGGTGGAGATTTTCGGCAAATATTACCAGTGATTACAAATGGATCCAGACATGATGTCGTACATGCGTCAATAAACTCTTCCTATTTATGGCAACATTGCACCGTCATGCGATTGACTATTAACATGAGACTAGAAAAGGGATCAAACGCATCAGAAAAAAAAGAAATCCAGGATTTTGCAGATTGGATATTGAATATTGGAAATGGGAAAATTGGAGGAAAAAATGACGGAGAAGCAACAGTCGAATTCCCTGATGATTTGTTGATCCCAAATTCTAATGATCATATCGGTAAAATTATTGAAGAAACATACCCAGATCTGAAAGACAACCTTAATAATCCTACATTCTTCCAAGAAAAATCAATTCTTGCACCAACTCATGAGCTTGTGGATATGATAAACGATCGCATGCTACAACTTCTTCCAGGAGATCAAAAGACATACGACAGCTCAGACTCAGTAGGTGTTATTGATATGGACGCAGATTTTAATGACTCACTGTACACTGATGATTTCCTTAATAGCATCCGAATTGCTGGGCTTCCGTAACATTCTCTAAAATTAAGAATAGGTGCTGCAATAATGTGCATGAGAAACATAGACCAGAGAGGAGTATTGTGCAACGGTACAAGGTTGCAAGTGCTAAGGATGGGTGTAAATATAATCGAAGCAAGGATTATCTCAGGCGGGTATGTTGGAAGTATTTGCGCAATACCAAGAATGGTCTTAAGCCCTACTGATAATAAAATGCCATTTAAATTTAATCGTAGGCAATTCCCAGTTGCATTGTGCTTTGCAATGACTATTAACAAAAGTCAAGGACAAACTTTAACACAAGTGGGGTTGTTTCTTCAAAGACCGGTATTCTCTCATGGGCAACTCTACGTAGCAGTATCAAGAGTAAAAAGTAGAAAAGGATTAAAGATTTTATGTTGTGATGAAGAAGGGAATTACGCAAAGTCAACAATTAATGTTGTGTATAAAGAAGCTTTATTTATAATTTAATCCAAAAAAATGTCATTTATAACAGTACATAGTTTAGTAAATTTATTTTTTAAAATTTATTTCTTTTAATTACTTACATACTGATTCACTACTTATGTGTTGTTTTCTATGTGTTTACTATCTGTATTAGACATCTCATATGAGGTCCATTCACTATTTTACCCCACATAAGGATCTTAACCAATATCAATAATGTACATCATTTGTTAATAAACATTGATGAACACTAACCTAAGCTGCTAATAAACATTGATGATCATTTTCAACCCATTCAATGGTTTGTGACAAATAGTCCTTATGGTGTCTATTTTAAGATTTACAACTACAAACGACCTAAAAAACCATAAAATTTAAAACACAAATGATCTACCGAGACTAATAAGCACTCTTGAACACTGACAAACTAAGCATAAGCTCATAGATAAGCTGATTCTAAACTAAGCTATTTTTCCCTTTTTCATGATTTTTTAAGACAATTCTAATTCACACTAACTTTGACTATCAAACAGTATCAAAAGGCAATTTTTAAGAACAAATAACCTAAGAAAAGAAAAATAAGCATTAATAGAAGCAGAAATAACCAATTTCACACTTTATGATATACGTCTTATGGTGTCTATTTTAAGATGTACAACTACAAAGGACCTAAATAAGCATAAAATTTAAAACACAAATGTTCTACTGAGACTAATAAGCACTCTTGAACACTGACAAACTAAGCATAAGCTCATAGATAAGCTGATTCTAAACTAAGTTATTTTTGCCTTTTTCATTATTTTTTAAGACAATTCTAATTCACACTAACTTTGACTATCAAAACAGTATCAAAAGGCAATTTTTAAGAACAAATAACCTGAGAAAAGAAAAATAACCATTAATAGAAGCAGAAATAACCAATTTCACACTTTATGATATCTGACTAAAGAATTTACCTTTGAGCTAAACGAGCGTACACTAACTGTTAGCGGAAAATTAAACTTCACAACATTTTGTAAAAGAATTTGCAAGAATGCGTGTACCGCCATGCACTAAGTCTTCGCAAGATCAGAAGCTGTCAAAACAGTTGCCCGTGTAGTTCGAGCCTGATCGGGAGTACATACTACATCCGCCGTGGCTTAATCACAAGCAGGATAGATAATATGAGGCCCGATATCTGAGCCCAACTCTACAGGGTTAAGTAAACCGACCATTTATGGTTCAAGGATGCCCGGATCTACACGCTGATCCGTTTCCCCCCAAAGATTCCCATAAATAGCCGATCACCATCGGAATGATACAACACTTCGATCGATTGCAAAGACAAAAGCAAAAGGTTTCCAGCGCTTGCACTTGAAAATTTTTTTAAAAAATTGTGTGAAGTTTCATTCCCTAAAACAGCCATCTAACTATGTAACAGTACCCGTTCATAATAAACGTACTCACAAAATAACCGGTCAAATTAATCAGTACTTAAGCTAAATCACAACTAAAACCATGCAAGCACGGAACTATTTTCGAGCTTATACTACTTTATCTACAACAAAATTAGCAACCTACAAAACTCGCCAAAGCTGCAATCCCCGTGATCTATGGCCATGGCACAAAACTATTTTCAACCTTAGAATTCTTTTCTGTTTAATATACTGTATAACTCATCTCATATGAAGTCCATTCACTATGTATTACCCTACATAAGGATCTTAACCAATATAAATAATGTACATCGAGCTGATGGTAATTGATTCAAAACAGAAATGTACACGTAGTTGCGTATATATTTTACCTGCCCTGTCGGGTTTCCTGGATTGATAACAACCAATGCCCTAACAGTAATACCCTTTTGTCTCCTAGTTTCCAACTACTTATTGAGTTCATATATATCAACTCCCCACCCTGTTGCTTCATCAAGATAATAACGGACCTGAAAAAAAAACAGAAGTGTTATTATTTGTAGAATTTAGTTTCAGGTACAAAACAATCATACGTACAAGAGTGCCACCATCAAGGCCGATGGAAGCAGAGTAAAGAGGGTACTGAGGGATGGGACATAATATTAAATCATTCTTTGATTTTATTAATAACTGCATCATCATATGGACCTATCAAGATAATCATAAATTAGTCAATTAGACATGCACGTATATTTTTAAAAAATGTTTTCTGCAAAACAATAAAAGCAAGAGAATTTACCCCTGGACTTGCGCCGTCTGTCAAGAAAAGATCGTTTGGATCAGCAGGAAAACCATCGCGTGCTTCAATACCAGCAGCAATAGTATCACGTAATCCCTTGATACCTTGATATGTTATCAGAAATAGGTAAAATAGTGACGCCTTGACTAAACCTATCCCGTGTCTAAGGAAAACATTCAAGTTAAAAGACCTGCAGATGAATTACCTGACTGTGACTATACGCACCAGTAGCTCTTCCAGGCATTTCGTCCAATATCGTCAATGCTCGCTTTATTGAATCGGCACTATAACCAGCAAATTAATACCAGTTATTACGGTAAGAAAATGCACATTTTAGTTGGTAAGAACAATTGCATTCACACCCCAAAGTAAACTGACCGACCCACAATCTGAATAACACAAACTTTAATAAGCATATCAATGGGAAAATCTTAGATATACAGAGAAATACCATTATACCAAACCTAAATACATTTTTTTTGACATAAGATAGTAATGCTCTACAAGTATCAATGATAAACAGCATTAACAACGAAAGCAAAGTAAGATCTTTTGACCAACTGTACCTTGATCATGTAATCAGGACAAGAATCTTCCTTAATGCAGTTTAATGCTTTTCGAGCATAGTAATCAGCAGAATCACCAAGCATGAAAGCTTCAAAGTCATTTTCATAGTAATCAATTTGTCCCATCCCAATTTCAACGTATATACCAAGAACATTAGTTAATAATGCTCTGTCAATCTGCTCGCCTTCACGTTCTTGATTAATTTGTATCAAGAGCACTGCACTGTTAATTTCAACATCACCCAACAGACAAAAAAATGGCGCAAGCAAATAAATAAAACTTACGAGGGAAATCACTGCATCTTTGGCTCTACCCTTAGTTTCCCCATAAACCTGTATGAAAAGTAAAGGGTTTCATGAGTAACAAAAAACCTAACACCTGTAATGAATTGTTTGCTCAAACAAGTGAGACCAACTTCATGCAGGCCAGGTAAAGACCTACGAGTAATAAAATTACAATCAAGGAAGTGGAAAAACAGTGGAAGCCACCTGACAATCCTCCTTCCTAATAAACGTATCAAACATGATGAAACTAAACATAAGATAGTAATGCTCTACAAGTATCAATGATAAACAGCATCAACAACGAAAGCACAGTAAGAGCTTTTGACCAACTGTACCTTAAAAGTACAAATGTTTGTTGCTTAACCCAACCCGACACAGACCATTTTACTATAAGAATAAGCATATAACAGTTTATCCTAACATTCACACAGCGTAAATAATAAGTAGACACGAAATTATATAGGCAATCCTAAGCATATTTATCCGCACCTGTTTCCATCACCATCACCTTCATGCCAACTAATCACTACACCTACACATCTAACACGCTAACCTAAACATGGCAAAAATAAGCCTAACACGCCAGGCGCTAACACAACACCATTTTACTTAATTTTGACTTTTGACGAGTCAACAATAATTCAAAAATCCAGGAACACAATCAAGAGTGAAATATACAGCCAATACACTAGATAACATATAATCTACACATGATATTGAACACATCCAACCAAACAAAAGTCTTAAACAAGCACTAACCAAGATTTTGATGACGATTCGACTGGGCGACCTAGGATAAAATAGAGATGAATTAGAGTCAAGCAACGATAATTAAGATCAACTACTGACTTAATCATAAATGGGTTTTTACTATCTTCAAATGAATGGGGTTTAGATTGGGGCGGCGACAAATATCAGGTGAAACGAAAATGGAGATGACCGGAAATGATGAAGACCAAAATGAAACTTTACCCTTTCATATCTGTAGCTTTTTTTTAAAAAAAAAGTATTTTTAATTTAAAATTAAATTACATTTTCAAAATTTTCATATTTGTAGCCTTTTTTTTTAATTTAAAGTAAATAACAAATTTTTAATTATCTTTTATATATAAATAATAAATAAATAAATAAAGACATAAGACTATACGTTTTTCAAAAACAATATGATTGTTTTCTTTTTCCAACAATAAAATAATAACACATTTCATTATCTTAACATTAAAAAAAGTGTTATTTTTTTCATTCATTATAATAAAATTCAAATATACCAAATAATATATATCACAAAAACTATATTATATCAACACTTATTTAGAGTATGTGTACCAAATTATAAATATATCATTTTAAAAAAAAAATTAACATCACAATTACACATAAAAAAAACATTAAGAGAAATAATACATCCATATACAAATTAATTATTAAATACTCAATCACAAATAATTAATAATTACAAATAATTAACGACCATCTAATATTACTCAACAAATAATTACAAGTCATGCCCGCCCATCGGGCGGGCTTAGAAAACTGGTATATATATATATATATATATATATATATATATATATATATATATATATATATATATATATATATATATATATAAGTGCGTTCATGTGGTGTACAAGCTTAAAATAGATAAAATAAATACACATGTGGACCGTTGGATCAGTCTTAATAGATTAGATCAAAATAAATAATATTAATTAATTAGATTGTAATATTAATTAATTAGATATTTAGTTTAAGGGTATTATAGTAATCTTTGTCATGTCCAGTTATCTGATTCAATGTAATCCCTTCTTATTCAATGTAATCCCTTCTTAAATGACCTACAATCCTTACAAATTAATATGTTTCATACGTTATTTTTTTCTCACTCTCAATAAAACCATTAAAACCATGGAACCAGGCACATCTTCATCCCAAAAACACCAGGGTCGAATTTACCACTATGTCGAATTCAATAGATAATGATTCCATTCAAGGTATTCTTTTTTCAACCTGTTAGTTGGTTAACTAAATCAGTAGTCTTCAGTATAACCATTTTTAGTTGTTATCCTTTTCGTTACATTTTTTAACCATTTCTAAATGGAATTGTGCATTAGCTTATTCGAATTGTTCATTAGCTTATTCGAGTTGTATTCCTGTTAGTGTGTCGATAACCATCAGTTTCATATATGTTTTGAAAAGAATCTGTTAGTTGATTATGTGTATTAGTTTCACGTGTTGTTTTCAATTTAGGTATATGTTGGTTATGTGTATTAGTCGAAATATATCTTTTCGAATAAGGTATTCGTTGTTTATGTTTGTTTCTTGAAATAAACTATTTGGTATTGGTTGATTAGGATTAATATGCGCCAGCTGCGTATACGTTTTGTAATAAGCTATTAAGCTACAATGAATTAGCAGTTGGATCATTTTATTTTCTTTTTCGATTCATAGTATATACATAATGTTTATTTGATAGCAGGTGAGCCATCAACTCCACGATCAACTGATAATGTGCGAGACAATGTTGTTGATGTTGAAAGTGTCCCACAAGTTGGGAGTTACCAACCAACCCCGCCAGGTAGTAAGTTTTGGATTCTCGAAGCTAAGAAAAATCCCGTGGAAGGAACCTTGTTTGATACAATTGAACAAGCTTTCCAGTTTTGTAAAGAGTATGGGAGGGAAGGTGGTTTTGAAGTTAGGAGAGGTGGGCAGTCTAACAGGAAAAAAAAAGAAAAAGAAAATCCTGATTTGAAACACTTTTGTTGTTCTAGAGAAGGCTCGAAACCATCAAAGACAGATAAGTCAAAGACTGATACATCATCATCTGATATCGCAGAAGTAGTAAAGGTGAGTAAAAGAAGGAAACGAGCATCCCAACATTGTGGATGCAAAGCTCTACTTCGTCTTAGGAAGACCCCTGAAAATAAGTATGTTATGTACACCTTTTATGAAAAACATAACCACAGTTTGGTTCATGAAAATGATTACAAGTATCTTCGGGCTGCGAGGAAACTTACTTTTTCTAAACAGCAGTTATTGCGTCAGCTTTCCAATGCTAATATTGGTCCCACAAGAGATTGGAAAGTAATGAAAGAAATGTATGGCGGGTTTGAAAACATTGGGGTTACAGATGTGGAGTGCAGGAACTATAGGCGGGGTTTGGATAATTTCATTGGTAATCGGGATGCGCAGAAGGTTGTCGAGAAGCTGTTGAGTAGACAAGAATTTTTCTCTGACTTTTCTGTTGAATACAAGCAAGACAAGAATGATAAAACCTTGATAGGGTTGTTCTGGGCAGATGCACAAACAAAGTTTAACTATGCTTCTTTTGGTGATGTGGTATCTTTTGATGCAACCTTCCGTTCAAACAGGTATACTGATACATCTAAACATACTATATGCTTTGACAATGTCATTTTATTTAATGTATTCACATAATTCCACATTCTAAACATACCCATGTTAAAGATGTATGCTTCTGTTAATTAAGCACCTAATTAGGTATACTTGGTTATTGACATCAGTGACCTTCAATTCAATTTACATTTTTATTTTTACTCCTTAACTAAAGTTATTAACATCAGTGACCTGCAATTCAATTTTAGATTTAAAGTTCTTAACATTAGTGACATGCAATTCAATTTACTTTTATATTTGTACTACTTAAGTAACTACAAACAATATCGTTACACAAGTGTATATATCTTTGTGTTACATGCTGTAATTAGCTTGCGTGCATATAGGTACAAAATGGTGTTGGTTCCTTTTACGGGGATAGATAATCACAATCGATGCATACTTTTTGGAGCTGCATTACTAGCAAGTGAAGCAGCCAAACGGTATACTTGATTATTGAAAAGGTTTAATAAAATATTTGGTACTGCGCCAAAGGTAGTCGTAACTGACCAAGACCCCGCAATGAAGATTGCAATAGAGAAAATATTTCCTGAATCAAGGCATCGCCTGTGTATGTGGCACATAATGCAAAAACTCGCTAAAAAGGTATTATTACAATCCAAATATAGTAATGAATCACTTTACTGATTTGCTGTTAAACGTTTACATGACTCTTTTAATTTCTAACTTGTTGTAGGTCGGCCCAGCATTATGTAGCGACACTGATTTCAAGCGCCGTTTATGTGACATAGTTTGGACCGACAAAATTGAACCCGGTGTGTTTGAGTTGGACTGCAAATCTATCATGGACTACTTCAATTTGAATGAGAACAAATGGTTGAGCGACATGTTTGACATGCGGACTAAATGGATACCCTCTTACTTCCGTCATGAACCCATGTCTGGCCTTATGCGCACTACATCCAAGTCCGAGAGTGAAAAACACTTTCTTGGGCAGATTACTAACCCGCACTTGAGTCTGGTAGAATTTCTTAGCCATTATGACACTGCAATTGATTCACAAAGATTCATATACGGCAAGAATACACATAATTTGAACTACACGACGCCTGATTTTAAAACTCATCTGCAAGTTGAAAAGGAAGCTTCTGAATTCTATACACACACAATTTTTTATGATGTTCAAGATGAGATTTTATCATCGCTGATGCATTGTTGTTCACTGAGTGTACAAGAGTCTGATACGTGTTCTACGTTTGTGATTCATGACAAAGAAGCCGACTACAGAATAAAGGATTCATTCGTGCAAGTCAAGTATGAGGTAACAATAAACATCCAACACTGTTTATGTTGTTACATTATCTATTTTGTGTACCTGCATACTTGCTGATGTTGTGGTAATGGTCTTTTTAATCCCATATGCAGGTTACGTACGTACCTTCTGAATGTTCTGCTCAGTGCACTTGTTTAAGGTACGAATGCTATGGTTTATTGTGTCGTCACATTTTTTACGTGCTCCATATGTCCAAGGTACACCACTTCCCAAAACAATACATGGATAATAGATGGTCAAAGCACGCTATGCGTCACAACCCTGTTGACAATACAAAGGCTTTTCGAAGCTCAGATTCTGTAGTTGATGATATAGTAAGAGAAATTTACAGCACCGTTGAAGAATATATTAGCCATTTGGTTGGTGACATTCAAAAGCTTCAAATATATAGGGACGACCAAGCAACAATGATGAAACAAGCCAAACTTGACGTTCCTAACCCTCCAAAACTGAACACGAATGAGGCTTACGCAAGAACGCTTGGCGTAACTGAACCTGCAGAGTTGACAATTTTGACCGCTACAGATATTAATAACAAGGGTCAGGTGAGACGCACAAGGCACAAATCAAAGAGTGAAATCGCAATGGAACTAGGCCAAAAACCAAAGAGAATGTGCAAAAGTTGTGGCACGTTGGCTAGGCATGATTCTAGGAATTGTCCCAAGAAGAAGAAGCGCCTTCAAGACGAGGACATGGACCAGGTCAATGATGATTATATGAACAGTGACTAGTTTATGTATTCGCTTTGCCTATTCCCACTCACTTTTAAAAATTTAAGACTTTTTGTTATGTTAGACTTACCAGCAAGTCCTTTCTTTGTTTCAAACGGTTGTTTCAATCGTAGTTTGTTTAATAAAAAGAATTCATTATTCTATCACATGAGCTACTTGTATTGGTATGTCAATTGGATGTGTTCACCAGTCAAACTTGAGTATATCGTCTTCGTTGTTAATGCACGGTAGGAACCGAATATTGACGGTATTGCTCAAATTTAGCTCACCAATTGTTGAAAAAAACAATACCAAAAAATTCAGCTTAAACATCCACCCACCTTGTTTAGTTTTCAATCTTTGACTTGCCACATGAGTGTTGTAATACTTTTTAACACCATCCCCAAACTGTTCCTTCCACTGCTTCACTAACGGGTTCCTATAATCTGCATTCTCACGAGTCTCCAAGTGTACATCCCCCCTTGGTACACCTAACACATTTTTAACTAGGTCGGGTGTAATATTTATTCTTCTACCATCTACACACAAGCAACATGTATTTTCATCAAAGCTATCCAACAGCCAGTAAGCTAGACGGGTCGGTATATCCTTTATCTTAAACTCTAGCAACTCACCAAAACCCATTCTTCTTACATCATCTTTTTGTGTATTCGACATCTCTGTTATCACGCGAAACAAATTGCCTGGCGGATTTCTTAAACGTACTCTATTCACATTTCTACCTACATTAGGAACCGCTCTATTTTTTTTCCTTTTTTTGTCTCCGATCCTACTTTACCTTTATTTTCAAACCTTTTTTTGGTAAAAACTTTTTTCTTACTGACAGAAACTTTAGTTATCTTCGTTTTATGCTGCGAAACAAAATCATCGTCCGTCGATGGTCCATCTAAAGCTGCAGCATCTTCATCTACTGACACACCAAATAAAATGAGACAATTACATCAACATATTTAAACACGTACACACTTATCACTTGCTCCATTCAATAAAACTGTAATACAAAATCCAATTACCTTTATCAAATAATTTTGCCCCTATTCTGGCTTCTGGTCCATTTTCCTTTTAGCCGTTGCACGTTCGCCTGTTGACACCACAAGTTTCCATAAATTATACCACTCAATCATAAATAAAATACGAAACACATAAATAATATCTCTTAGCTATAAAATACCTTTTCCAGTTCCCTCTCTTTCATGATCCATTTTTTTAGTACCCTTGTCCCTTTTCAACTCCTTTTTTTTACGTGCCTCGTCATTCTTTAAACTAGCACCTTTCTCAGTTTCTTTATCCACCTTTTCTCCTTCAAATTGAACACCAATATCTGATTGACCATATACACCAACCAAAAACATTACACTCTTATATACAACATTAACCAAACAACCTAATACACATAAGTCATCAACAGATACAGATTAGTCTATTAAAAACTCTTTTATAAGTCATCAACTAACACACAGACCAAGCTATTACTAGACATGCATGCAACTGATGCACATGACTCATTACAGACACATATGTAATTATAAAGTTACAGCATACATTACATAAAAAGCAAACAAAGTTAACCTCCTTTTTTTAGAACCACCAAACTATGTTTTACATTACACTCTTATATACTCATTACAGACACATATGTGGACTGATTTAGATAGCCACAATCTATCAAGTCTCAAAGGATGCACATACCTTTCGCTCATCTATGAAATGCAACAGATCAAAAGTTATACCAGTAGTTCATTACTTATATGACCCATTCACCATTAGGTATGTATATCATGTAATACGTATGAGCTGCTATCAACTACCACACGGTCCAAACTATTACTAAACATGTATGTGACTGATGCACAAATATTATTACACACCCACTGGTTTACGTAGCTAAGACTTAAAAGCACCTATATGCAGCTAATAAACCGTCATATATAACTAGCTACACCACACAACACCTACTAGTTGTTTATTTCAAAACAGTTAATAAGCAATACACAATCAACTACTTCAACTTATACACTTAATCAACCAATAACTTCTTTTAAAACCCAGCCATATACAACTAACAGTTAGCTAACTACCTTCCACAACTAATTCAACTCATACACATCCGTTAGGTAAGAAGCTTACACAACCAACTCAACTCATAGATACCAAGTGACAAATACACATAAATCAACACAATGACATCCCAATAATTAAAACCGTATATTAATAAGAAGCAATACACAATACCTTGATCCTCTTCACTATCTCCATCAAGAGTTAGATCGATCGTTTCAGGTTCCTCATTATCACTTCGTCGGTTCTAAGAGTTAGATCGATAGTTTGGTCGTCTAACCATTGACAGCCTTCCACTTCGTCGGACTGAAACCAAAACACAACAATGTGTTGATTAAATAAAAAAAAAACAATCTTTTAAGAATGAATAAAAAAAA
The DNA here is from genome assembly GCA_021014915.2 of Artemisia tridentata subsp. tridentata. Lineage (NCBI taxonomy): Eukaryota > Viridiplantae > Streptophyta > Magnoliopsida > Asterales > Asteraceae > Artemisia > Artemisia tridentata. Next base: position 73,367,583 of record CP139506.1, on the reverse strand, counting down.
ATTAGAAGAACCATGAATCAATTACCAAACGTTATTTCTTGTGCATTCGAATTGTGAATCACTTGAGAAACAAAATTCGGCATAGTTGATTGTTATGATAGCTACCTGTATTTAAAGGAAAAATGTATAACGAAGATTTGGGGATTTTCTATTGATTGATCGATTTGGGGATTTTCTATTGATTGATCGAATTGCATTATATCCAGTTAACTAATTGGGGGTGCTTAATTGTTGCTAGCTAATTCTTAGTCTAACTGATACTCCTTAATGATCAACACAATATATACGATCCTATAAAAACTTGTTACACAAAAGCCATTTGTCTGTAACTTAATTACAATTGTGCCACTTATCTATTTAATATCTAATCTCATCTATTTAGATTGATCCAACGGTCCACGTGTGTACCTATTTTATCTATTTTAAGCTTGTACACCATGATAACGCCCCATATATATATATATATATATATATATATATATATATATATATATATATATATATATATATATATATATATGTATATATACCCCAAATTACCGCAGTGGAAACAGTAGTGTCAAGGGGGTATTACTTCATAATACAGATCAAGGTATAGAAAACGACCTCTAAATGAGACGTTTTGAAAAGTTATCATTCGAATTATTAAAATCAGAGTTATGACAATAAGATCCAAAGTAAAGATTACATAAAGTTTTCAAAGTGTATCGAATGATAAAGATAAGATATGAGTCTTCGTGTATGCAAATGACTCTAGCAATCCACGCATCCATAATAGTCGTAAAACCTGAGATAAACATGCTAAAAGTGTCAACCAATGGTTGGTGAGTTCATAGAGTTTAGTTTAAAAGTAAAGTATTTGAATAAAGATTTCCCAGCAAAGGCCTTGTAAATCCACTCAGTTCCAAGCCCCGCCCATACAAGACTTGCAACCTGTGTGTTTACAACCCACTGCTAACATAGTATGTCTATCAAGTATATTTGAATAAAGGTTTCACAGCAAAGGCCTTGTAAATCCACTCAGTTCCAAGTCCCGCCCATACAAGACTTGCAACCTGTGTGTTTACAATCCATTGCATAAAAGATTGTACGTTTTATAGTCAAACACATATGGTTAACAAGTTCACATTAAAGGACTAGGTATATAATAATGTATGCGGAAAAGCCCCTAAAATAAATAATATGCATTCTGTAGACAGGGGAATGAGAGGCTGGCCGACCTCTAATAGCGCTATCCATACTACCTACTGCTCCGCACAAGGGAGCCGTACGAACGGTACATCATACCAACTATTATATACTATTTAAGTCAAGCCTGCTCCGACAAGGGAGACTAAAATTTAAGTGCGTACGGCACGTCAACAGTTCAAAACAAGTCATATGTTCAAAAGTTTAAGTCTAGTTCAAAAGTTCAAGTCAAGTTCAAGAGTTCAAAACAATTTATAAGGTCAAGATAAGTCAAAAGGGTTCAAAATAAGTTAAAAGGGTTCAAGATCAAGTCAAACAAGTTCAAAATAGTCCAAAGGTTCAAAATCAAGTCAAACAAGTTCAAAATATATATCGTATGGTTCAAACCAAAGTTTAAATAGTTCAAGTAATAATTGTATGAATAAATAATCAGTTTTGAGCATGTATCTCCCCCAAAAGAGTTAATAAAACGAGTATTGAAAGAGTAGGGGCTATGACTCACGGTAATCCGTAGGTACGTGCAAGTCTTAGAATATGTCACCAGTACTCGAACACCTAATAATTTATCATACTCTTTATTAATAAGAGTATCCTTAGTAGGAGTAATATCTAATAAAAGATATGTTCTAAGTCTTAGCCAAACGTCACTACTTAACTCGACTAGCCTTATAAATTATTAGTGCAACAATGTCTACTTATTTAAATAAACCCAACTAATACATTTCTCATTGAATGATAAGCTTATAACCATTTATCAAGTTGAAGGGCTATTATCGTCAATTACCAAAACTTGAGGGGCAAATTCTGTAAATTAATTCAAATGACAAACTTATATTGCGAATGAATTCACATGCATTGTACGAAATGTCCCTTTATCTTTCCAATTAATATATATTTTGAACTATAAATGAATATACTGGATATTATAAGTTATGCTTTAACATATTCAATGCAATAGGCGATATATTTTTACATGTTCACAATGATTACTTGTTAATAAAGTTTGCAACATCAATTTCATACACTATCATGATCAATTTGTACGTTTTCTGCTTACGCTATATTACTAATACATTTAGAAATCTCTCATAGTATCTTACCCGATTTGACTAGTGTGTTAAATATGATTCGAGTCGACTTAAGGTATTATAGCCTTTGATTCATAATGATACTCAATCACTTGTTATATTTTTATCCTTATAGTTTATACACATATGATACACAGCACAAGTGTTTAGGTTACATACATAAGCAACACAATGATTTTTAATAACAGTTATTGCATGACAATAAGGTTTCAGTTTCTGAGCATACATTATATATTAGAAATACGTATAGGTGGATTAGAATTGATACGTTCGACTAACAAAAAAAAAAAAAAAAAGCGAAAACTTGCATGGCTTAGTTCTAGTCGTATATATGTGATATTTTTGGAGTTCATGAAGTTACAAGATTGATGAGAATGAGTGTGGTACGTTGGAAAGCAATAGAAACGCAAGAGCTCGCTCAATCCTCAAAAAGTATACAAATTAAAATACCCCGTTCGACTCAAAACAACTAGCCCGATTACTTGTAGCTTTCTTCTGGACTTCATGGCTTATCAAATGAGCTAAAATAGTTTTGTATAGTATTGTGATTATTTAGAATGAATGAGAATGAGTTTTTGTGTTTCACTCGGTATTAAACCATGAACCGAAAGTGATATATTGACTTGTTTACTAAAAACAAAAGGAGACAGGAACCTAACTTATGCTTAATTTTCACATGGTATAGAATAGAAAAATAATTGAGTTGCTATGATTTAGAGGTTGGTCGAATATAGAAATCAAAAGCAAGATACTTTTGGTTTCATTTTATAATACAATATGGGATGACTTCTTCGGTTATATCAAGAACCGAATATTTCTCTTGTTAGTTTGTGATTAATTTAAGGATAGTGGAGATTATGTATCACATTTCATTGTCCCTTTCTCATTTAATATTGCCATAGCATGTGAAAAGAGAAAATTATGTTGGGGTGGTTGAATATAAAACTCATAGGGCCATAAATAATGTATAGATCGATTTGTATATTGCCTAGGACGCAATTATTGATCTTGAGCTTTGAAATGAGATTGCCACGACTCCTGGATGTTTTTGGATTTTATTTCTGATTGTACAATAAATTGCACTACCAGTCCTTCGATGGTGATCAAAAGATATATGGGTGTTGAGATTGCGCCAAGCTTGTTCTTAACCTGAAAATAAGAAATACCGAGACACTACGTTAAGTGATTGCACAGGGGTTGGGCCCTGCGAACCACCTCCGGCGTGCGAGTAAGTATGTGTAATTGTTTAAGTAGGTCGTAAATTGAGAGAGTGAAGTTAACTTACATCGTCTTGGCCCGACTAATCTATTTATAGGAGAGAAATAGGACTTAGTGGGCGGTTGCACTTGTTTCAGAGATCATGGGGGCGTCCCATGATTTGTGGTAACCGCTAGGGCTTTGTAGCCCACGATCTCTGTTTTGGCGGGTAAGCCAATGGGAAGAGGAGACATGGGTTTGACCAGGTTGATTGTACAATAAATTGCACTACCAGGGCTTCGATGGTGATCAAAGGAATAATGGGGTGTTGAGATTGCGCCAAGCTTGTTCTTAACCTGAAATAAGAAATACGAAGACACTACGTTAAGTGATTGCGCAGGGGTTGGACCCTGCGAACCACCTCCGGCGTGCGAGTAAGTATGTGTAATGGTAATGTAGGTTGTAAATGACGAGAATGGAGTTAACTTCCGGTTAACATACCTTGGTTTTGGTCCGTCTAAGCTATTTATAGGGGAGAAATAGGCCTTAGAGGACGGTTTGCACTTGATTCGGAGATCATGGGGGCGTCCCATGATTTGTGGTAACCGCTAGGGCTTTGTAGCCCACGATCTCTGTTTTGGCGGGAGAAGCCTAGGGGAAGAGGGAACGTGGGTGAGACCAGGTCAAGATGGTTCTTCGTTATGGTTCCTTTGCAGGAGGTACCCCGAAGGGCTTAAGGCTCCGAAAGGTGACGGAGGCCAGGCTCCGATCATTGACGGAGGCAGTTATGGAGGTCATGGCAGTTACAGAGATCATGGCTGAAATCATGGCTATTGACCAGATCTTCTTTGACCAGTTCTTTTTACCAGTTATGTTTGACCTTTAGGCTTCGAACCTTGTCGGAGGTGAGGCTCCGAACGGTGACGGAGGCCAGGCTCCGAACGTTGACGGAGGCCAGGCTCCGAGCGCTGACGGAGGCCAGGCTCCGAACGCTGACAGAGGTCATGCTCCGCACGGTGACGGAGGCCAAGCTCCGAACATTAACGGAGGCCAGGTTCTAAACCTCGACAGAGGTTAGACACTATGAGTGCTTTGGGTGAAGATTGACCTGGACCTTCGAAGAGAAGGCTTCGTACAGGCTCGAAGGGGAGTCCTTCGACCCGTTTGGAGGGTACATCATCACAGGTCATAGTAGTTCTCCGTTGTAGTTCCTTCGAGAGGAATACCCCGAAGGGCTTAAGGCTTCGATTGGCGGATTCCCACATGGTAACCACTTCGTAGACGAATGGTTTTACGCCTATGAAACGTGTTAGGAGATTAACCTGGGCCTCCGAAGGGAGGGCTTTCTACAGGCTCGAAGGGGAGTCCTTCGACCCGTTAGGAGGGTACATCATCATGCCCCCCAGTCGAAAGTGATATATACGTACGAGTATAAATTGCATTCGACTCAAAAAATGTCCTACACTTATCCCTTCCATCACAACTTTGGACGGAATCAAGATAAGTGTTTAAACAAACTATGCCATAAATGCGGCTATTGAATGTTAATCTACCATGCTCTAGGTATCAACAGCTAGTATATCGGTAGCCACAAACTTCTTTTCAAAATTTTAAAAGCAGCTTTGAATCCGTATATTATGCGGACTATGGGTACACGTGGATGATCAGGATAAACTTTCAAAAGTCATACAGAAATCCTTCTCAATCTCTACCTGATCTTATACTATTTTTCTTTGCACCCCAAATACACATACACAGTATTGTGATCCGTGTTTTATCTGGGTTTAAGGTAACTCTCTTCTCCAAAACTCGTTGCTTCTAATTACAAGATGAGTATGGCAGCAGAGAGAATTATAAGGCAACAAAAATGCACCTTAACGGAAAAAGATTTGACAGAATTTCTTGGGAAGTACCCCATACCCAAGGAGTTCAAAGTGATTCTTCCGAACAAAGACCAAAACATTTTTGACGCCCCGATTGGGTATGTTGGGCTCTATGTTCATGCATTCACATAATCCAACTTTATGATTCTCATACATCCGCTCATCCTAGAGTTTTTACAGTACTATCAAGTACATATTTCCAGGTTGAATCCTTTTGGTTTAGCCAAACTAACCACTTATATCGTTGTATGTAAAGCTTATGGCTATGAGCCAACACTTAATGTGCTTAGAGGCTTTATGAACCTTTGACCTGGTTGTGATTGGCTAACTTTAGCGAAAAGGAGTGAGCCGGATGTACCTTGCTTAATAACTAAACCCTTTGCTAATATAAGAAAATGGAAAGGTTTGTTTTTCTATGTACAAAGCACAATCATACCTTCCGACTACCCAGCCTTGCTGGATAAAGCATTTCGGTTTGATGAGAAGCGCTTTGATGATCCCTTACCGTTCTTCATAAGAAACAATCCTGTGTACCAACGTCTTGCACGCCATCCCTTTGATGTACAAACGTTTCCAGAACCAATATTGTACATGGCAGGCATCATTGATCGTTGGGAAGGCTCTCCGTTGAAACCTGATATTATATGTGAAGGGAAAAGTATGTATATAACTATGCAAATAAAGTAAATAACTCATCTGCTAATTCTTATCGCTTTCCTCTTGTCCTTACAGGAATGGCGTTCAGAAACTTCGTTGTATCCCGTGGTATTAGAGAGGTTACTTTCATCTCCCAAGATTCAAAGAATGTGAGTGACGGAACGGGCTCTCCGTCATCCTCAGCTAATGATGACAAGGCTCCACATTTTGTAGAGACTGTAGCAAATTCTGATGATCCACTCATCAAGGAATTTCAAACGAGACTCATGGGATCTTCCTTCATGCCGGATAAGAATAAAATTAGCAAAGGGAAAGCTGCCATCTCTGTGAGGACCCCTCCGAAAAGAAAGTTGTCACTCCCGACTCCTCCGACAAGGACAGTGAAACCGAAAGGCTCCCATGCTAAGACCTTTGTACCTACCCCTCTAAGTGTTCCCGAAGAAAATACTCCTGGTAAGTAGCAATCTTGCGTGCATAATGAACATGGTTTATCGTATAACTGATTGTACTATCCTTCGCAGGCCTTCCCAACGTCCCGGAGCTTCCTAACGCGCTTGCATGTCGTTAATTGGTTGAAAAAATGACACCCTCTAGCTGGAAAGGCCTTTTGGATAATATGTCCTTGGAGGAGTTATGTAACTTGCATTCTCAAAGTTATGTTAGACAAGCTATATTGGATAATCATCTTAATTCCCGAACAAGGGAGCTAGCTCAAACAGTGTTAGCCGTAAGAGGGAAAATGGATGTTATCTTAGCCAAAGAAAAAGCTAGGGATCATGAGTATGATGGGTTAGAGGCTAAGTGCAAAGAGGTAATGGAGAATTTTGAGAAGAATCCTTTTGTACAAGATATGCGAGCCAAGATTGACAGACTTACAGGTCAATTGAGGGAGTCTCAAGCAAAATGTGGTAGATTGAAGGTTGAGGAATCTAAAGTATCCATTTATAGGGCACAAATCACAATGCTTGAATCTAAATGTACAAGTCTGGAAGCTGAAAGGTCTAGGTTGGTTGAGCAGGAGGTCAAGCTTTGTGAGGAGATCGGCCGTCTTAAAACCCAGTGTCAAAACTTAAGGAAGGACCGAGCTGATGTAGTTTCGAAGGTTGTGCCTCATGTGGCGATGGAATTGTACCGCAGTGACGAGGTGGGGGAAGATATTGAAAAACTAGTGAACGCAGCCATCTTTTATGGTACCTGCACCACATTGGAAGAAATTGCCTTGACCAAAAAACCTGTGGTTTTGTCGGAGGTACCTTACTACCACCCTAATTCTGAGCAAGAGTATAATGATGATGGCACTGCATTCGCTTTGGCGAAGTATTCCTTTCTTTCAGAGGTAACCAAGGATCCCCTAGCACCTCTAGAAGATCTCCTTGCAAAGAAACCTCAAAAAATTCAGCCTCCGTCTCCTACCAAGAAAACTTCCTGATTGTACAATAAATTGCACTACCAGGCATTCGATGGTGATCAAAGGAATAATGGGGTGTTGAGATTGCGCCAAGCTTGTTCTTAACCTGAAATAAGAAATACGAAGACACTACGTTAAGTGATTGCGCCGGGGTTGGACCCTGCGAACCACCTCCGGCGTGCGAGTAAGTATGTAATGGTAATGTGGGTTGTAAATGAAGAGAGTGAAGTTAACTTACTTTGTTCCAGCCCGACTAAGCTATTTATAGGGGATAAATAGGGCTTAGTGGGCGGTTTGCGCATGATTCGGAGATCATGGGGGCGTCCTATGAAATGTGGTAACCGCTAGAGCTTTGTAGCCCACGATCTCTGTTTTGGCGGGAAAGCCAAGAGGAAGAGGAGACGTAGGTTTGACCAGGTCAGGATAGCTCTCCATGCTAGTTCCTTCGAGAGGAATACCCCGAAGGGCTTAGGTCTTCGATTGGCGGATTCCCACATGGTAACCAGTTCGCAGGCGAATGGTTTTACGCCAATGAAACGTGTTAGTAGTTTAACCTGGGCCTCCGAAGGGAGGGCTTTCTACAGGCTCGAAGGGGAGTCCTTCAACCCGTTAGGAGGGTACATCATCAAGCCCCCCAGTCGAAAGTGATATATACGTGCGAGTATATATTGCATTCGACTCAAAAACATTAATATGCATAATACCGTGTGAAATAACATTGCTGTGCAAAAAATAAATGACAAACCAAACCACGCATTTAATGCGGATTAATGATTATCTACCCAATTGCACCATTAATCCCAAACGGCTATATCGGTAAACGCAAAACGTTATTTCAAAATTTTATCTCCCATTTGAAATCCGTAAGATCGGTGGAGTTAGTTGCACACGTGTGCGGCCATGATTAAGAATACCATGGGTATATAAACCCTTGCGTACAGTAACCCTAGATCATTTTTTACCTCCGCCCAAAATATACACACACTTCCTCTGCGTTATTGTGCTTCCATTGGAACAAAAAAGGTAAAATTTCGATTCTCTTCCTTTGTGCATATATTCTTTTAGTATGAGTATGGCTGCGAAAAGAATTATTAGGGAACAAACATGCACCTTATCAAAACAAGCATTGTCTGATTTTCTTAATGACTACCCCTTACCTTCTGGGCTCAAAATCATTCTTCCAAGTAAAAGACAAAATGTTTTCGATGCTCCCGCAGGATATGTGGGTTTGTATGTGCATGCATTTACCCAGGAAAATCTTTGGATTCCACTTCATCCTTTGATTCTTGAGTTTTTGCAATACTATAAGGTGCACATTTCCAGATTGAACCCGTTTGGACTAGCCAAACTGACCACGTACATCGTGATGTGCAAAGCTTATGGATATGAGCCTTCGTTAGATATTCTTATGGGTTTTGTCAATTTGTATCCCGGCGGGGATTGGGTGACTATTGCCAAAAGGAGTGAACATGATGTTCTCGTCCTTGTGACGAAACCCTTTTCGAACATAAGAAATTGGAAGGGTCAGTTCTTTTATATTGAAAGTACAATCATACCGTCCAAATATCCAGCCTTGCTTGACGAAGCCTATATGTATGATGAGAAAAGATATAATGACCCCTTGCCCTACGAGGTAAGGAGCGAGCCTTTGTACCAGCGGCTTGCTCGTCACCCTGCTGATGTCCAGACGTTCCCCCAACCTATCTTGTTCATGGTTGGTATTGCTGAGAGTTGGGAAGGGTCTCCGTTGCTTCCTGAAATTGTTTGTGAAGGAAAAAGTATGTATAATTCCTATTTAAATAATAAAAATAACTTATCTGCTGATATTCATCTCTTTTGCGTTTGTTGTTGCAGAAATGGCTTTTAGGAACTTTTTTGTGGCTGGAGGTGCCAAAGAGGTTAGCTTCATGCCGAGGGAACCTCATGATTCAAGTTACGGAGCGGGGTCTCCGTCACAATCCATCAATAATAATGATGTGGACGCATCCTCAGTGCAACCTCTTTCTGTGATCCCCCCTATCAAGCCTGCGGATACCGAAGAGGCTCCGTTGTTTGTTGAGAATATTGGGGACTCCGATGACCCTCTTTCTGATGCTGATGAGCTAAAAGTCGTAGGATATTCCGGCATTGCCGATAGGGTGCGAACTAGAAAAGGAACCAGTGCCCAAGCTATAAAGACTGCTCCAAAGAGGAAGCCCAATGTTCCTACTCCCACCTCAAGGAATGTCAAACAAAAAGCTTCGAAAGTTCGTGGAAAAGCTATCATGTATGCACCAGAAGGGATGGCTGATGAGGATGATATCCCTGGTAATCAATGATTTCTTCAATTTCTCCTTTGTTTTTTTTACAATGTGCGAAGTATTTGACTCATATTGTTGTTTCTTTTTTTTTTTATAGAATTGCCAGATACAAAAGAACTACCCAATGCCCTCGCATGCCGCTTGCTTGTGGAGAATGTCACTCCTGCTTCTTGGAGAAAGACAATGAGTGAGATGTCCATTGAGAAACTTTGCAATCTTAATGACAAAAGCTATATCAGGCAGGCTATGCTGGACAGTCATCTTAGCTTTCGTACAAGGGAGTTACTGAACAAGGTTAAAGAGGCGAATGAGGAGGTTGCTGTTGTTGTAGCCAGGGAGAAGGAAAGGGAGAAGAATTATGCTGAGTTGGAGAAAAGGTGTGACGAGGCCATGGCAGACTTTGAGAAACATCCCCGATATGAGGCCCTTCGTACAAAAATGGAGGACCTTGAAGAACAGTTAAAAAAGGCGCAGGCTGAATGTGGCAGGCTAAAGGTGGAGGAGGCCAAGGTTACTGGTTATGAGACCCAGGTGAGTGCCCTGGAGTCTAAATGTACCGGTTTGGAAAGTGAGAGGGCCAGGCTGGTTGAACAGGATGTTAAGCGATGTCAAGAGGTGGATAAATTGAAGCTTGAGTGCAAAAATTTGAGGAAGGATAGGGCTGAGGTTGTGTCGAAGGTTGTCCCCTATATTGCTATGGAGCTGTACCATAGTGATGAGGTGGGGGAGGTTGTGGGTAAGCTGGTGAATGCGGCCATCTTTCATGGCAAATGCACAACTTTGGAAGAGATTGCTGAAACTAAGAAACCAGTTATGCTGTCGGAGGTGCCATATTACCGCCCGAATTCTGTGCGGGAATACGATGAAGCTGGCAACGCTTTCTCAATAGCAGAGTACCCCTTCCTTGTTGAAGCAACCAAAAATCCTTCAGCCTCTATCGAAGATCTCTTATCCAAGAAGCCAAAGAAGATCCAGCCTCCCTCTCCATCCAAGAAAACCATCTCTGAGAAGCCTAAATCCACATCTCACCAAGAGGATCCAAATTCCTCCAAAAATGCTTGAAGGTTGCCGTGTTGGCACTAATTTGGTCCCTGGGGGTGGCATGTACCCCCTTTTAAACAATTTGTCCTTGTTGAAGGCGTATGCCTTTGTTTGTTGAACAATTTGTGATGCTTTTGTCAGGCATGTGCCTGTTTGAACAGTTTGTCCTTCGTATTTATGGGCTTCGACCCAGAACTTAAACAATTATCCCTTTTTGGCGATGGCTATAACTATGCGTAGCCATTATTAATATTAATTTAGCGGGTTATGTCCCACTTTTAATGTCATGTTTTTCTTCTCTTACGTTCATTTCAAGAACGTAAACATACAACCTAAGGTTATGACCTTATTGTGTGTATTTTCGACCAAGATTTTAAGCAATCGTATAATTTGACTGGGACAGAGGGTCGCAACCCACTCCGTCTTTGTCCTCAAGTAGCGGAGGGCTTTTAATACCCTAAGACTTTATAGGAAAGTTAATGTGAATTGTACTGGATGCAACTAGTATACAAGACTTGTGTCTTGCTTCATCCTTCGACATTGAAACTTGTAAATTACTTGGCAGAACAAATCTTTGTTGTGCAAAACGAAACAAGAGATTTTGAGGGAAATATGTTATATCATTAAGTGGGTAGGGAGGATTACATCATTTTAGGAAATGAATACTAAGACACCTACCATTAATGCTTCTTTCCCGATGTTAGAAGAGTGCGTTACATAAACAAGAAAAACAACTAAGTGCTTTAAATGGGTAAGTCTTACGTGTAAAGCTTACGGAAGCTAGCATCCAGTTCTTCGGGCTCGCATGTAGTGTCTATCTTTACCATTGGACCCTTCGACTTGGCTTTGCTTGCGTTTATTTGAAGGACATATTCTTATATGCCCTCAGGACTTTGGGTAACTTCTCTGTCCACTTATGTTGATATTGCCCCAATCTTATTTCGATCTCCATGACAATGTCCTTGTCAACACAAGTGAATACTTGCTTCACATCCAAGCTTTCACAGAAAGGAGGGAATACTCCTTCGGCAAAGTGTTTCCCCTTATAAGAAGTGATGACTTGTGGGACTCCAAACCTACAGATTATGTGTTCCCACAAAATTTTCCACATGCTTTCCTGTGACTGATGCCAAAGGCTGGGCCTCAACCCATTGGGTGAAGTGGTCTATGGCTATGACTAAGAATTGTACCCCTCCGGGGGCTGCTGCTAGGGGTCCGATGATGCTGACTCCCCATTGGTCGAAAGGCCTTGCCGATGCGATAGGAGGCGTGTCATTCTTTAAGGGGCTCCGCGCTCGTGGGTATGTCTGACATGTCGTGCATACCCTGATCGCTTCCGTTACATCTTCCAATATAGATGGCCAATAGTACCCCCACCTTGCTACTTCTGATGCGATGGATCTAGGGCTTGCATTCCTTCCACAAGATTCTTTATGAGTGTTATAAAGGATGTTTGAAGCCTGCTTCAGCCCCACACAACGAAGCCATGGGGACGAGTAAGACCTTTTGTAAAGGTTTTCCCCTATAAGCCTGTATTGGGGAGCTTTGACTTTGATCTTTCATGCTGCTTTTGGGTTATCGGGCAGAATACCACTTATCAAGTATGTCCTTATTGGATTCATCCAGTTATAGCCTTCGTTAGAGGCTTCATCTTGTGTGATTGACCTATGGGCCAATGTGTCCACTAAAACTTCTTCGGGCAGATGAGTCGTAGCCTTTGAAGATAGCTTGCTCAGGGTACCTGCCCTCTTGTTCTGGCTTCTACGAACATGCGTTACCTCGTATGATTCAAATTCCTGGAGAAGCTCTTTGGTCACGTCCAAATACTTCTTGATTGTAGGCTGTTATACCACGTAGGAGTCTTTGATTTGGCGGGTAACTAGTTGTGAGCTTATGAAGGCGGAGAGGCCCTCAGCTTCCATGCCCTTTGCGAGCCGGAGGCCAGCTAACAGAGCTTCGTACTCTGCTTCACTGTTCGTAGCTTTGAACTCAAATCGCAGTGCGTAAGCGTACTCTTTCCCTTTTGGGTTGATTAGGATTAGACTTGCTCCCGAACCATTGTAATTCAAAACCCCATCTGTGTATAATTTCCATTTCACTTTCGTCCTTGGTGGCCGCTCTCTGTCCTGACTGTGCTTGGAAGTTGCTTTAGCAAGAGGACCTGCGAATGTCTTATTTTCGACAGAGTCTGACCCTTTATGCCTTTTTGATGATTTTGAAACTTGCATATTATCGGTGGCTTGGACCTTTGAAGAATTGACCTTGACTCCTTGCTTAATTGGTTCGACGTGTTTGGACTTATCAAGCTTGTCTTCTGTGCCGGAGGACTTGCTATTGGTCCTTAGTGCTTGAGAGGCTTCGGTTATGTCCAGATGTACCTGTGTGTGGGCTTCCTTGCGCAGCTTTTCTAAGTTTGTCTTGGGATTAGTAGGGGGATGCTTTTTGGCTACCGTCGCCCGCTTAGAGTGGTACTGATGCTTGTTTTTATTTATTTTATTTTTCCAAAGGAATCGTAACGAATACAATTCCCCGGGTCGTTCTCCCAACGAAGGTTTGACGGCGTTTAAGTCGATTCGGAGTCGTGAAAATGTGAAGTGAATAAGTGAACGCGAAAGATTATTTTGGTGTTGGTTAAACTAAAATATGAAAATTTAAAAACAATCTACGATAATAAATATAAGCACACAACAAGAAATAAAATAACGCAAATCCCGGGCTAATCCCGAGACTTATAAAACTAATAGCGAAAATATACTAAAATGCGAAAATAAAAACCTAAAGGACTGAAAATGTAATTTAGAAAAACTAAATTTTAATAAAAGAAAATAAAGAAAAAGTTTATAAAAACTAAAGGGACTGAAAATGTAATTTATTAAAAACTGATTTTATAAAAGAAATTTAAGAAAATAAAAGTTTTATAAAAGTCTAGGGACTAAAATGGAAAAGACTGAAACTTTTATAGACCTGTTAAAAGACAAGGACTAAATCTGCCAAAAAGACAAACTACTTTAAATACTAAAATTACTCAGCCACTATTTTAAACTAACACAGAAAATTAAGGGACCAAAAGTGACAATCTTAGAAACTTATTTAATTGTCTTTACATCAGAAATCAACCACACAAGCCCTTTTCAAGAGCTTATAAAAAGCTCAAATCTTAACCAATTTTAAAAATAAAAACTGTTTTGGAAAGCTCACCAAGCAGAGATTACTAAAATCTAAAAAGCCCTATGCCTATATCTCAATTGCTAGTTCAATTTGAAGCAAATACAGTCAACCAAATCATGAATATGCAGCAATATTTCATTCAGCAGACTAGGAACATATTTTGAGAGCAAATTTATGTGACCAGATGTTGTTGTTACTTTTTGAGATTAAAAACTTTAAAACTACACTAGGAAAGCTACTCAGAAACAGATTATCACGCCAAATCAAACAAAGGTGATCGATTAAATTCGAGCAAGAACATAGCAGCTAAATAAAGGATCTGCACTTAAGTCCCTGTGACAGCAGTGAACTGGTTTGGCGCAAGTCTTATGAAATCTAAGACCAAATTAAAGCAACTTTTGCACTCTTACTTTAGCAACTAAGGGGAGTTCAAAAATGTCACAAGTTCTTTCCAACAAGCTCAGCTCATTATGGGAGCTTGTGAGGCAGTTTTCTCTCCTAATCTCTAATTGATAAGTGCAAAACCTCAAATTCAATCAAAAACAACTTATGATAATCAATAACAAGCTCAAACCAACTAATATTATCCTACTCTAAGTATCTCAAAAGGCAAATCTATAGTGCCAAACTTGTATACCCCCTAACTGTCCTTTGTTCCAAACACACTTTAAGGAAACTGAATGAGAAATTTTAAACTAGAAACTGAATATAAGCTAAAATACTGATAGGACTAAGATCTCCTAAGTTATATAACAACTGAAAAGCTAATATAATCTACTAAACAGCTTCCTAATTACATAACAAGCTAAAGCACAAATAACGCTTATAAAGGAAATTTGATGCTTACAAGTAACTGAAGTGCAAACTGATTCTGAACTAACACAATATAACCCAGGCTCATTACATAAGCCAAAAACAACCCAAACAAGCTCTTCCAGATCTAGCTTGTCCTTCTAGCTTATTGAACAGTAAGTTGACTTTTCTTGACTTGAAGCAATATTAAGGAGAAATGAAAAAGCAAATTAACAATGAAGCAATTGCACAGGACTAATACCAAACATTTGACTTTGATTAAAAACTTCAATTCGAATACAATTGTAATACCGAAAAGTGAATTAAAAAAAACTTGCTACAATAAGCCACAATAAGCAGAAATTAAACTAATCTAATTAAAGCTACTCCTAATTTACCCTAACTTCTAACCTAAAATTATCTAACCTAGCTAACCATTTCCGAATTGTGAGTCAGGGCTTTTTATAGCCGAGCTCAGAGATCAAGGGTTAAGGAAGCATCTGGATCCTCTATGATCAGCCCTTGGATCTTTTCTGATGTGGAACTCATAATCACAGCCCTTCGATCAATATGGTGAGGTGTAGTACCCAATCAAATCGCTCCCTTTAGCCACGCTGGCAATCCTGGCCTTCTGACATTCACTGACACGTGCTGAGGCTTCTAGAAGCTCAATCATTGGTTAATTATTTATGAATTGAGGTAATTTTGGGTATGGTAAATTTAGGGTTCATGGAATTTGGGGGGAAAGGGATATACGGGGATAAGAGTGTGAGAGATAAGGTGAGTTTTTTTTTTAGTTTATTTCTCTTTTTTACCGAATTAGTGTTGACCGGGTGAGTTTTATCTCTTGACCCGGGTTATGGGTGGATCGGGTTGTGTTTAATATAGAAGGGGAGTGGGCCGGTGGTGTAGTTGGGCTAGGATAGGATTAGGTGGGTTGGATTTAGTTGCTAGTTGGGTTAAGTTTAAGTGGGATTCGGGTAGAATAGGATTTAAAGGTTTAAGAGTTTTAAAGATTGTAGGGACCTTTTATGTAATTTCTGGAAATTAAGGGACTGAGCTGCCATTATTTAAAAGATAATCCAAGGGCTGAACTTGAGAACTTCTGATAGATGGAGGACCACGGTTGACTTTTTGACCATGTCTTTCTTCCCGGTTCCGGCTTTTGAACACTTTTCCATCTCTCATGCTCGTGTTTGTTGGTTTTGATTCGTTTTGAGTCCGTTTCACACATATCCGTACCTGCATATTCAAAAACACAAAAACAACACATATTTGGCATTTATGATCGGGTTTTTGGTCTTTATGGTCCGGTTTTGGTCAAATAAAAGTATGTGTTTTAGCACATACCAAAATCCCCCAGACTAAGTATTGCAATGTCCTCATGCAATGTTATAAAAACTCCCCGATTTTCCTTTTTATTTTATTTTTGTATTTTCTTATTATTCAAGTGACGGTTTTGTCGACAATCATTATCTAACGATAACTTTTAGGATCACGGAGCAGGAAACACGACTCATAAAGAAGTGACCATACGGATAAAATTCGTCGTTCCTGATTTTTCACAAGTCCCCAAACTAAGCTTAAAAACAAGATCATTGTCATTTACAAGTTAGATTGCCAACACTACTCAGAAAAGCTAATTGTGGACTTCTCGTTCCCAAATTCCTATTTTCCTCTATTTATTTTATTTTTGGTGAGAAATGAATTTCTTCAAATTCTCGTTTCGATAATTTTTAATCCGATAAAGATACCTAGTTTAGACGCTAAGTAGTTTCCAAACCTTCCCTCGAAAACCGTTGCATACAAAAATGAGGTCCACATCAAGGTCTCTGATTTAACACGATTTTGAGAATATCCCTTTTATTTGCGACCGAAACAACTCATCTACGAGTCCAGAGACGGAAGCCTTTATTAGGATACCTCGGAGTCGAAATTTGGCATTTTTAACATTATTAAGCGCTTTTTATTAATCCTTGGCCCTTTATAACAATCACAACATCGGCTGCGAACCGGCAAGATGTGATAGTCTATTATGACCTTGGAAATTTTCCTCTGCCTTTATTAGAAGTCTACAACATCGGCTGCGAACCGGCAAGATGCAGAAAACTTTTTATGGCTTTGGATTATTATTATTATTCATTATTCATTATATATTTTGCCAAATCCCGAGTCCTACGGCTTTTCTAACAATCCCAACATCGGTTGTGAGCCGGCAAGATGGAATAGTCTATTACACCGTAACACTGGCAGTACCTTGATGTGTACCCAACTCTTATAAGCAAGGATTCTCTTAAGAATGATTAAAAACTAAATTTCGCCAAAACCAAAATAGCTTTATAGTTTATAGAGTATTATTTTCGGTGAAACAAGCTGATGGGAACAAAAAGCCACAAATAACTTCGATGAGCTTTAAAGAGATCCAACTACTCCACGTTTAGCAATCTAACTTATAAACAACTCTATCATTTCTCGTTCTTCGCAAATTTAAAATCTTAAATAATAAGATCCGCGAATGCTTAGCCTTATAATCAAGCCATGCATATATAAAGTCAAATACGGGAACTTGCAAACTCTTAAAAAGAATTCGCGTTTTCTAGCTCCTTGTGTAAAAGACTAGCACAAGCTTATAGATTATAAAAGGTTAAGGGGACAAGCTAGGGCTCAACACGCCCGATCAAGTCAGAATTTTATTCCTACTCTCTCCAACGGAAAATCAACAAAAATGTCAAAATTTATTATATTTTTGGAAAAATTTTTAAAATTTTTTCATTTTTTGGATTTTTTCAAATTTTGGAGAAAAAACGGGATTGCACGAGACAATAGCAAAAATGCAAGGCAAAAATCAAATCGCAAGATTACCCCCCCAGACTAAAACGAGACATTGTCCTCAATGTCTTAAAGGTAAGGGTTCTCCGACATAAATCTAAGGCCGTTTATTAATTATGCCAAAAGATAGATGTAAAACGATAAGATTTTAGGATATCGATAAGCTGCGAATGATGAAACTCGAGTAGCGTGAAGGAAACTACGAGCACGAGAGTCTTCATCATCGGGCATTCCTGGACACATCACAGAAAACACGAAACACAAGATATGGAAGAGGGAGCCCTCCTCACTCACTTTATTAGAAAATAGATAAGAAGATAGAAGGATAAGCATGGGGTGCCTCCCACGAAGCGCTTGTTTATTTATCGAGTCGTATAGCTTAGACTCGCCCCGAATTTACTTAATCTTGGGGGAGCAAATGGAACGGACACCCGGCATGAAGAACGGAGATGCCGGGGTCGAAGACGGTATCCTCACTCCCGGAGGAGTGGAAAGATGGAGAAATGAGGGGATAAGAAAAGAAAGGGTGAAACACTCGGATGGTGAAAGCATAATCATCATTGGAATCACGGGTGAGTTGGGTGGGGAAAATATCAAGCACGGGATCATCAATATCATAAGTCACGTCCACCACTCCATCAATTACTTCATTCACACCGGATCCAAGATCTACATCCGGTGGTTTCGCGGGTGGACGAGAAGACGGTAAATCAAAGATAAATGAATCAGCCTCAGAAAGTAAATCATCATCATTAATTTCTTCAATAAAACCATTCTCGTCATTCTCAATACCCGGTGGTATCAAGTCATCCGAAGCAAGAAATCGATCGACATCCTCTAAAAGAGAGTCTCGTGACGGATTATCGGAAATATTGCTCAAATTAAGTTCGGAATTGATCTCAAAGTCAAAACTCTCATAATCCGGAAGAGAAATATCAGCATGAATAGTGGGACTGCCACTACTCTTCTCTTCAAATCGAAAAATTTCAAGCTCGGGTAAGAAATCACTATCCATATCGGGGATAGGAGAAGAAGAAGTCGGAGGATCATGTAATGCCTCGATCTTAGAAATGAGAAGATAAATTGTAGATAATTTCTCACGAAGAACATCATCTTGGATTTCAGTATCATTATCTTCTTCATCCTCTTCTTCTAAGCTGACGAGCTCAGAAGGTGACTCCTCAACATAATCGATGTCTCCACAAGATAACGAATCGTCATTGTCGGAATCGGAGTACATCTCATCATCGTTCTTTTCAACGTACATATCATCACACGGCTCATCATTCGTATCAACGAGATTATCAAAACGATCATTTTCAACAAAATCACAATTACCGTTAGAATTTTCCCCGGACTCACTTTGGATTGGGACGAGGTTCTCAACACTAGACTTTTGGAATTCGTCCGATTCCGTTGCCGGAATAGTGTTTAGATGCTCGTCCCCCATTATTAGAGAGTCCTCGGGTTCTACGGGAGGAAAGATAGGTGAAATTTGAGGGAAAACGTTGAATGACACAAGTATCTCCTCGTCAGCACATTGCTGTAAGGCCCTCCGAAAATTAGCCTCTTTTTCCTCGGCAAGTAATTCTTCTATAGACTTCTCATGAGGATCAGGAGTAGAAGTATAGTGTTTAACCACCAATCTCTTAACTTCTTGGAAGTCTTCCCAAAGTCTTTCAATTTCGCGCATTCTATTTTGATTTGGACAATTGCCGGGATTTTGTGGGGGTTGGTTAAAACCATGAGAATCGTAACACGAATTTGGCTCAAAATAAGAATTATCAAACGATCCCCCACAATTTTCAAAATTTGACGAACTTCGAAATGAATCACCATTATAATACGGTACTTGCTCATACGAGTTTTGAAAAGGAAGAATGAAATCGTTTTGAGGATAATTATCAAAACTCGTATCACAAGCATAAGACGTTTCAGCACTCGGGACGTAGCACATACAATAGGTGTATCCACATTGATTACAAAAACACTGTCCACAAGGTACTCCTTCTTCGGAGGGATTTCCACAATTAAAACAAGTGAACGAAGGTGGTGGTGGTGGTGTCGGATAATAATCGGGAACGTTTGAAAAATAGTTAAACGAATTGTGAACATATTCGGGAGAATTACAATTCAAACAAACGCCATCATGAATATCACTACCACATTGATCACACGTACACCAAAAACATGAACCTTCGAAGAACGGTTCTCCACACTTAAAACAAATGGGATCCATAAGAATTAAATATAAGAGGAAGAAAGATATAGAATTATCGGTTTAGAGGGTTAAAGAAGAAGAATTATATGTATAAGAGGATAAGAAGATTATTTTTAGGATTTTATAATTTAGAAACATTGAATAACACAAAAGAAAAGGAAAATAAAATTTGAAAAGAAAAATCTTTTTGGATTTTTATATTTATAAAAACCTTGAAAAACAAATTTATTTTATTTTTGGTAACCGTTACGTTATCCGTAACCGTTTCCTTCAAAACTACTCGCTATCCGGTTGTAGAATTAAAGTAGTCCGATAACGTTTAATTTCACGATTTGTTTTGTTGTTTATTCGGAATGGTTTACAACCGCCCTCCTTCAACGGAAGACCGAGGATGTTTATTAATGGTGAAAACACTTTAAGAAAAGTGTTTTTTTTTTTTTTTTTTTTTTTTTTTTTTTTTTTTTTTTTTTGGAATTGTGAATACTTGGTGACAAGTATTCAAATGGTTTTTTATTTATTATATATATATATATATATATATATATATATATATATATATATATATATATATATATATATATATATTTTTTTTTTTTTTTCAAAAACAATTTATTTACAAAACAAGACGATAACTTCCACGGGGAAGGTTCTTCAATACACAAAATACGATACGAATCAACGACAACGTTTCAAGCCTTCCCCGGCAGCGGCGCCATTTTTTTTGATGCTTGTTTTTATTTATTTTATTTTTCCAAAAAACTGTAACGAATACAATTCCCGGGTCGTTCTCCCAACGAAGGTTTGACGGCGTTTAAGTCGATTCGGCGTCGTGAAAATGTGAAGTGAATAAGTGAACGCGAAAGATTATTTTGGTGTTGGTTAAACTAAAATATGAAAATTTAAAAACAATCTACGATAATAAATATAAGCACACAACAAGAAATAAAATAACGCAAATCCCGGGCTAATCCCGAGACTTATAAAACTAATAGCGAAAATATACTAAAATGCGAAAATAAAAACCTAAAGGACTGAAAATGTAATTTAGAAAAACTAAATTTTAATAAAAGAAAATAAAGAAAAAGTTTATAAAAACTAAAGGGACTGAAAATGTAATTTATTAAAAACTGATTTTATAAAAGAAATTTAAGAAAATAAAAGTTTTATAAAAGTCTAGGGACTAAAATGGAAAAGAGTGAAACTTTTATAGACCTATTAAAAGACAAGGGCTAAATCTGCCAAAAAGACAAACTACTTTAAATACTAAAATTACCCAGCCACTATTTTAAACTAACACAGAAAATTAAGGGACCAAAAGTGACAATCTTAGAAACTTATTTAATTGTCTTTACATCAGAAATCAACCACACAAGCCCTTTTCAAGAGCTTATAAAAAGCTCAAATCTTAACCAATTTTAAAAATAAAAACTGTTTTGGAAAGCTCACCAAGCAGAGATTACTAAAATCTAAAAAGCCCTATGCCTATATCTCAATTGCTAGTTCAATTTGAAGCAAATACAGTCAACCAAATCATGAATATGCAGCAATATTTCATTCAGCAGACTAGGAACATATTTTGAGAGCAAATTTATGTGACTAGATGTTGTTGTTACTTTTTGAGATTAAAAACTTTAAAACTACACTAGGAAAGCTACTCAGAAACAGATTATCACGCCAAATCAAACAAAGGTGATCGATTAAATTCGAGCAAGAACATAGCAGCTAAATAAAGGATCTGCACTTAAGTCCCTGTGACAGCAGTGAACTGGTTTGGCGCAAGTCTTATGAAATCTAAGACCAAATTAAAGCAACTTTTGCACTCTTACTTTAGCAACTAAGGGGAGTTCAAAAATGTCACAAGTTCTTTCCAACAAGCTCAGCTCATTATGGGAGCTTGTGAGGCAGTTTTCTCTCCTAATCTCTAATTGATAAGTGCAAAACCTCAAATTCAATCAAAAACAACTTATGATAATCAATAACAAGCTCAAACCAACTAATATTATCCTACTCTAAGTATCTCAAAAGGCAAATCTATAGTGCCAAACTTGTATACCCCCTAACTGTCCTTTGTTCCAAACACACTTTAAGGAAACTGAATGAGAAATTTTAAACTAGAAACTGAATATAAGCTAAAATACTGATAGGACTAAGATCTCCTAAGTTATATAACAACTGAAAAGCTAATATAATCTACTAAACAGCTTCCTAATTACATAACAAGCTAAAGCACAAATAACGCTTATAAAGGAAATTTGATGCTTACAAGTAACTGAAGTGCAAACTGATTCTGAACTAACACAATATAACCCAGGCTCATTACATAAGCCAAAAACAACCCAAACAAGCTCTTCCAGATCTAGCTTGTCCTTCTAGCTTATTGAACAGTAAGTTGACTTTTCTTGACTTGAAGCAATATTAAGGAGAAATGAAAAAGCAAATTAACAATGAAGCAATTGCACAGGACTAATACCAAACATTTGACTTTGATTAAAAACTTCAATTCGAATACAATTGTAATACCGAAAAGTGAATTAAAAAAAACTTGCTACAATAAGCCACAATAAGCAGAAATTAAACTAATCTAATTAAAGCTACTCCTAATTTACCCTAACTTCTAACCTAAAATTATCTAACCTAGCTAACCATTTCCGAATTGTGAGTCAGGGCTTTTTATAGCCGAGCTCAGAGATCAAGGGTTAAGGAAGCATCTGGATCCTCTATGATCAGCCCTTGGATCTTTTCTGATGTGGAACTCATAATCACAGCCCTTCGATCAATATGGTGAGGTGTAGTACCCAATCAAATCGCTCCCTTTAGCCACGCTGGCAATCCTGGCCTTCTGACATTCACTGACACGTGCTGAGGCTTCTAGAAGCTCAATCATTGGTTAATTATTTATGAATTGAGGTAATTTTGGGTATGGTAAATTTAGGGTTCATGGAATTTGGGGGGAAAGGGATATACGGGGATAAGAGTGTGAGAGATAAGGTGAGTTTTTTTTTAGTTTATTTCTCTTTTTTACCGAATTAGTGTTGACCGGGTGAGTTTTATCTCTTGACCCGGGTTATGGGTGGATCGGGTTGTGTTTAATATAGAAGGGGAGTGGGCTGGTGGTGTAGTTGGGCTAGGATAGGATTAGGTGGGTTGGATTTAGTTGCTAGTTGGGTTAAGTTTAAGTGGGATTCGGGTAGAATAGGATTTAAAGGTTTAAGAGTTTTAAAGATTGTAGGGACCTTTTATGTAATTTCTGGAAATTAAGGGACTGAGCTGCCATTATTTAAAAGATAATCCAAGGGCTGAACTTGAGAACTTCTGATAGATGGAGGACCACGGTTGACTTTTTGACCATGTCTTTCTTCCCGGTTCCGGCTTTTGAACACTTTTCCATCTCTCATGCTCGTGTTTGTTGGTTTTGATTCGTTTTGAGTCCGTTTCACACATATCCGTACCTGCATATTCAAAAACACAAAAACAACACATATTTGGCATTTATGATCGGGTTTTTGGTCTTTATGGTCCGGTTTTGGTCAAATAAAAGTATGTGTTTTAGCACATACCAGGTACTCATCCATCGCAACTCGCTTGTTGGCGCTCGTATGACTTGGGATAGCCTTCGAAGGCTCTTGAGGGCCTTCCTTGATCCCTCTACCCATCTCTCTTTCCCTTCTATGATTATGACTAGAAAGTACGGTTCCTATTCCATGAGGAGTATGGAACTTTACTGCTGCATGTATGGTGGAGACTACGATACCCATCTTTTGCATGGCGGTTCTTCCTACCAATAGATTGTAGGGAGAGTTGGACTTTACTATGGTGAACAAGAGGGTTTCGGTCCTTACAAGTTCGCCTTCTCCGATAGTTACATCTAGCGGAACCTCCCCAAGAGGCCACGAAAGTTCACCAGAGAATCCTACCAAAGGCTTCTTTGAGCTAATCCTTTGCGCCCTGATCGAGGGCCTGAGCCTTCGAAAACAATGCTCATATATTATTTCACAAGGGCTTCCGCAATCCATGCAAGCTCCCTTTACTTCTTGGTTAGAAATGAGAACTTTGATGACCACGGGATCGTTCGAAGAGACCTTGTCTTTGATAGGAGGAAACATTATCTCCCCTATCTCGTTAGCCTCCGGCTCTGGCACCTTTCTTTTCAAATTGGTTTCCCCCCAACGAACCATGAGTATTGGGGCCTCGAGGGGAGTGGTATTTTTGGCCTATTGAGTGTCAGTCATTTTTTCCTTGCCCTTTTTGATTCCTTTTACCAGGTGTGCCAATTGCCCGGACCTTACGGCTTCTTCAATCTGCTTCTTTAATTCTCTACAGTTGTTCGTATCATGGCCATAATCTTCATGGAAGTGACAGTATTTACTTGTATCCCTGCTTTTACTTTTACTTGTCATGCGAGGGGGTGCTTCGAAGGCTTTAGCAGCCCTCTCTGTGGCAAGTATTTCCTTCGGAGACTTACTTAGACTCCCTAGCAGGCCGTGGTTAGGGCCTTTATATGGAGAGAACCTATCTCTGTTTTTGCTCTTGTTTTTGGACCCTTCCCACTTTGAAAACTTGTTGTTGTTGTCTCTATCGATCGGAGCACCATTAGTAGACACCTCCTTTGCCTCAATCCAAGTGTATGTCTTTTCCATTATGCCTTTATAAGTTGTCGGAAGGTCAGTAGATAAGAATTCTACTAAACTCCGATTTCGAAGGCAATGTACGAAGCCAGAAATACGCTGTTCTTCATGAAGACCCAAGATCTGCAAGGTTTCATCTGTGTACCTAGTAACGAAGGCCCTTGTGCTTTCGTTTTCCTTTTGTTTGATGTTGTGCACCGTAAGATGAGTTCTTGTAAATTTCTTTTGCTGACTAAAGTGTGATCGAAACTTGGCTTTGAGATCGTCAAGATTGACGATGCTCCCTGGTTTTTGCCCATTCCACCAAATGCGAGCAGCGTCTCGCAGGGTGTAAGTAAACATGTGACAGGCTACAGGCATAACCCATTTTTGCATTTTAATAGCCCCTTCGAACAAATGTAAGAAATTATCCGGATCCCCCTTTCCGTCATAAGTTCCAACATGCGAAGGCATTTTCAACCCGTTAGGCAATGGGTAGTCCTCTATCCACCTCACGAAAGGGGTAGCTGAACCCATGGGGTCCGAATATAGGCAATTATAGGGCGGTGCATGATGAAGCGAAAAGTGTACCGCTTTTAGTGGGTCATTTAAGCCCTAAATCGTATTTATTTGATCAAATATTGCCCTAAATCGTTCCTTTTGTCATTTTAGGTACTTTGGAGAAGAAATCTGGAAAAGGAAGCATTTTGGACATTTTTGGAGCATAAAATTGAAGAAAACGACAAAGTCTCCAAAGCTGCTGGAAAAGTACACGTGACGACGTCAAGGATTGCTCCTGACGGCGTCACAGCTTGGCAAAAGAGGTGGATATGACAAATACACGTGACGCGCCAGAAAGTTTTACAATGGAAGTCTGACGGCGTCACCCTTTAAGGTGATCAAGGCTGTCACGATTTAAGTTAAAGAGAGACGGCGTCAAGCACAATTGTGACGGCGTCAACCCTTGATGCGCCAGAGTGGATTTTGGAGGATTAAAGAGGGACGGCGTCAGGAAGACCATCCGGGAACCCTAGCCGCGGCAAGGTGACGGCGTCACCTCCTACAATGTGACGCCGTCAGCCCCTAAATTCTATATATAGTTTTGCAATTTTTAGTCATTAGGGTGCAACTTTGTGAGGAGAAACCCTAAGACGAATTTTCTGCCATTTTTAAGGGTTTTATACCCTTGGATCTCCCATGTTTAATTGAAGATAAGTAATCAATTAATCATTCAATATGTCTATGTGTTGTTTGATTATATCTTGTTCTTGTCTTTTAATTAACATGCTAGGCTAGATTTATCTTGTGTTTGCTTAGATCTAATGAAACCTAACTATTGATTATTGGTTATTAGTGTGTTATTAATTGTATTGGATGATTGTTTATCGATGTTAGGCTTAAGAAAACTGGCTAACCTCCTATACGGTAACTTGCTTGAACGTCTTAAGAAACATGAACCAATGCGTACTAAGGTTTTTATGGTTGTATTTAATACATGAGCGAATTCTAGTGATCCCATGTTAGGAGCTTCTTAGCCGGCTCGACATAGGAGTGAAGTAGGAGCTTGTAGAGTTGGGGAAGTATGTACGCCACCCACGATTGGTATTAAGGAATACACCCGTCATCCACGCAATTAATACACACTAATCAACCGGTAAAAGATAGTTAGGGAGTAAGGAAATCTAAGTAAACACATTTCTCTCCATATAAGTTCCACAACCTTTTTATTTTCAGTTATTTTATTTTATTTGCAATTGTAGTTATTTGGGTTAGTTGACTAGCAACTAATTCTGCCCACTCCTTTAAACCCGAGATTTTACTTGCTTTCATAAAAATATAAAAATACAAAAAGAATCTTCCCTCACCCTTAGACCTATTAGAGTAGTTTTTCAATCCTAACGACACTATTCCCCTAGAGAACGATCAATCCCCGGTACTTGCCACTACACTATACTACATCGGTCAGGTACACTGCCTGGTGGGGATTGCAAGCCTCTTGAGATCCCTCGAGAGGTAAAACCTGTTGTAAGGTCGCAAAACCACGCATCAAGTTTTTGGCGCCGCTGCCGGGGAATAGTTATTGTTTAGGTTGAATTTTTATTTTATTAGGTCTACTCACTAGATTCCTTTCTAGTGAGATTTTTATTTTATTTTTCTAGGTTTTCTTTAGTCTATCTTATTTCTTTGTACTTTTGTTTGTGACACCTTCCACCTACCTCATGAGTAATAGTGATCGCTTGATCCCTGTTATTCATATTTTCCGCCGTGCAAACTTCCAACTACCCGTTCCCGCTCGCATCGTAGAAAACAACAACCTTTCACCCGACCATCACTTTGGTAACAATTCTGAGATGGAGGAGTCTGACCATGAGACTGACTATGCAGTTAGTCCATTTTACAACTCAGACTCCGATGAGGATGCTGGTAATGGAGAAGTAGTTAACGAGGAAAGGAGAAAAGAGGAAATTGATCCCTTTAAGTATGTTGACCCTAGGACTAAGATCGAAAAGGATAGCCTCTTTAACATGCAATTTCCGTGTAAGATTGGTTATCATAGTTTTTATGCTTATCTTAACTCATCTTTGCCTATGAACATTATCTCTCGCGCCAATTATAATAAAATCATGGTAGATGAGCTAGAATATCAAGGAGATAACATTGTTGCCAGGATTAAGCCACTACACGTATTCGTAGGAAGTTTTGTGTATTTGGTGGATTTTATGGTTATGGAGAACTTAGGAGAATTTATTGATAACAAATTAACCCAAGTCATTTTTGGAGAACCCTTCAAAAGGTTGACCAACCTTGATGAAAAACTTGTGGACGGATTAATTACATTCTCGGATGGGGATGAAGATTTTGTTTACCAAATGCCCGATCACATCCTAGGTTTAAGAACTTCTCCATTGAATCTTGCAATAGACTTGTGCCTATTGACTTGTTAAGTGAGAATGATAAGAGAAAGGGGCTCAAATATCCACATGAGAAAAATAAGAGATATTATCATGGATGTCTGGAGCTGAATGATGAATACAAGAAGGATGAGGCAACAATTAGATGGCTCACACTCGGATACGTGAGCATAAGCGACACTAGATAAGCCTGACTTTGAGTCTAGCTACAAGACTCGTTAATAAAGAAAAGCGCTTCTTGGGAGGCAACCCAAGCTTTATTTGCTTTGTGTGTTTATTTATTTGTTTGTTTGATTTTATTTGCTTCCGTATGTAGGTTTAATTTTTATTATTATTGATTCATGTTCAAAACTAAATTGTGAAAATGCTTTATCTTGTTTTTAACTTCGTCTTAACTACATATAAAGGTATTTTGCAAAAGATAAGTGTAAGAGAAATCCAAATCGGTTTATTAGAACAGATGAACATGAATCGTAACAATAATAAATTAACATACATATTAGTATTTGTTTGAGTCAAATGCTTGTATCGAGTCATAATGATGTTTTGCAGGAATTCCAGGAAGTAAGGTATAGGTTTTTCCAGAAATTTTCCGGAAACTTAACATGAGAATTCTGTCAGATCATTTCTGACGGCGTCAGGCCTTACAACCTGACGGCGTCAGGTTTTAATTTTCTGAAATTTTTGAAAGTTTTGTTTTTCTACCGGAATCATAAAAAGTTTTTATTAAATCTCTAACTTATAAACTCCAGGAATCTGCAAAATAATCATTCCACAAGCATTATATCCTTATATAGATTTATCCCGTCGATGTTATGCAGGTTTTCGTGTTTGTTTTCTCAGGTTTAACAGGTTATTTTGGACAAGGAGATGTATGTGGAATCTAGCTTTTGGCGATGCATTAGTCTTGGAGCTTCTACTTTCTCTTGGAAGAAGATCTAACCATGTTACCTCTTTATCCACCAAACGAATCAGGGGAGTATTTGATTTCATTCTTTTACCTTATTTACTTTTACATCTTGTTATTTGAACATTGGGGACAATGTTCATCTTAAGTGTAAGGGGGGGGGGGTAAAATACGATACCTTAGAGAATGCTATTACGCTTGATTTTTGTTTGTTTAATGGTAGATGTGTAATAAAACTGAGAGAAATACCTGTTAAGGCAATTTTAGTGCCAAATTTAAAATTTTTTACAACATATAGGAGTGAAACTTTGATCTTAATGAGCGTCTCATGGATAGGAGTTATATGACTAGCACAAAAACCGTACCACAAAAAAATTTTCCACCCCCAAATATGTGAGGTTCGCCCTAGAATTGGTAGGAAAAGCATTTATGCTATGATGTGTGTACCGGTAGCACTTAGATTCTAGAACTTGCGTTAGGACCATTCCGAGGCCACAAGTGAGACTACATTCGTGCAGTTAGATTTACTACATGATAAGAGGCATTAGGATTAACCCATTGTTTTACACCAGTGTTTTTGTTATAATTACATTGGCTACATTGGTCAAGTAATTCTCCCACACCCTTTGCGTTGTACTCATTTTTAGTACACGATACCCCTAGTACACCCCTCAGAGCCTATCTTTTCGTTTCAACCTTTAAGCATTTTACTTAAAGTAAGAATTTGTTTACACCCCACTTAAATGTACACCCAAATCGCCTTAGCCTACCTTGTATGCACTCATCTTTAGTGCATTATTGTGACAAAATTTGTTTAAACCCCAAGTTAATTATCTAATTGATTACATGGTTGCTAAGTCGAGTCATATCCTTGTACATATTGTTTTGGGACGATTGGGACTCATGGGTAAAATACTAGTGTAATGGAGTAATGGGGAAGAACAACATTATTACCCCCATATGTGCTAAATATTTTAAAAGTACTCCAAGTGTTTCGATTATCTTAATTCGAGTCATTAGAATAGTTATTAGTAAAGTTATGTAAAAGTTCAAGTGTAAGGGGAATGCGACGCCCCTACGATGTATTATTTTGGATGGTAGGGCAAGAGTGTATGGAGAAAAAAAAAATCGAAAAAAATCGAAAAAAAAATCAAGAAAAAAAAAATGAGAAAAAGAAAAGTAGAAAAAACATACGGACTACCATCCCGTTTCATTTTATGTTTATTTTATGTTTTTGTTATTTTGTTTTTAGCTTAAGTCGAGTCTAGTCTTGGCTTAGCAACGCCATATTGTACATGTAATTAATTAAGATCTTTAACTCGCCACCAGTAAAATATCCTTTATCCAACAAATCCGTGTTTATCATATCCCTACACCTAACGTTATAACCCGTTTAAAAGCCCTCTTTGATAGTTTATCTTAGGTGCTTACGCCTAGTGGAGGAGGTTTTTGATCCTTTCCCAAGCCTATGGTAATCTATTTGCTATGACAGGTAGTGAGAGATATTATCCATTTTCATTTATGAGATATACTTTTATGACACCTGAGAGATGTAAGTATCTAAACACTACTTGTGAGGTGCTAGTTTGTAATCTCCGTGCTTATTATGATTAAAGTGGAACGACTATTTGTTGTAATTACTTTTATATTAGCGTTAAATGACCCCTAACTTGTATTTTGATTAGAATAAAAGCGCATTTGCTTAAGGACAAGCAAATCTCAAATGTAAGGGTATTTGATGAAGCGAAAAGTGTACCGCTTTTAGGGGGTCATTTAATCCCAAAATCGTATTTATTTGATCAAATATTGCCCTAAATCGTTCCTTTTGTCATTTTAGGTACTTTGGAGAAGAAATCTGGAAAAGGAAGCATTTTGGACGTTTTTAGAGCATAAAAGTGAAGAAAACGACAAAGTCTCCAAACCTGCTGGAAAAGTACACGTGACGGCGTCAAGGATTGCTCCTGATGGCGTCACGGCATGGCAAAAGAGGTGGATATGACAAATACACGTGACGCGCCAGAAAGTTTTACAATGGAAGTCTGACGGCGTCACCCTTTAAGGTGATCAAGGCTGTCACGGTTTAAGTTAAAGAGAGACGGCGTCAAGCACAATTGTGACGGCGTCAACCCTTGACGCGCCAGAGTGGATTTTGGAGGATTAAAGAGGGACGGCGTCAGGAAGACCATCGGGAACCCTAGCCGCGGCAAGGTGACGGCGTCACCTCCTACAACGTGACGCCGTCAGCCCCTAAATTCTATATATAGTTTTGCAATTTTTAGTCATTAGGGTGCAACTTTGTGAGGAGAAACCCTAAGACGAATTTTCTGCCATTTTTAAGGGTTTTATACCCTTGGATCTCCCATGTTTAATTGAAGATAAGTAATCAATTAATCATTCAATATGTCTATGTGTTGTTTGATTATATCTTGTTCTTGTCTTTTAATTAACATGCTAGGCTAGATTTATCTTGTGTTTTCTTAGATCTAATGAAACCTAACTATTGATTATTGGTTATTAGTGTGTTATTAATTGTATTGGATGATTGTTTATCGATGTTAGGCTTAAGAAAACTGGCTAACCTCCTATACGGTAACTTGCTTGAACGTCTTAAGAAACATGAACCAATGCGTACTAAGGTTTTTATGGTTGTATTTAATGCATGAGCGAATTCTAGTGATCCCATGTTAGGAGCTTCTTAGCCGGCTCGACATAGGAGTGAAGTAGGAGCTTGTAGAGTTGGGGAAGTACGTACGCCACCCCACGATTGGTATTAAGGAATACACCCGTCATCCACGCAATTAATACACACTAATCAACCGGTAAAAGATAGTTAGGGAGTAAGGAAATCTAAGTAAACACATTTCTCTCCATATAAGTTCCACAACCTTTTTATTTTCAGTTATTTTATTTTATTTGCAATTGTAGTTATTTGGGTTAGTTGACTAGCAACTAATTCCGCCCACTCCTTCAAACCCGAGATTTTACTTGCTTTCATAAAAATATAAAAATACAAAAGAATCTTCCCTCACCCTTGGACCTATTAGAGTAGTTTTTCAATCCTAACGACACTATTCCCCTAGAGAACGATCAATCCCCCGGTACTTGCCACTACACTATACTACATCGGTCATGTACACTGCCTGGTGGGGATTGCAAGCCTCTTGAGATCCCTCGAGAGGTAAAACCTGTTGTAAGGTCGCAAAACCACGCATCAGTGCATATGTAGGGATAGTGTTATATGGAACATGACTTGGTGGTACTCCCATGGGAGTTTGGATAGGGTAAGGTTGGTAGGGTGTGTTTATGCTGAATGGGTAACCGTTTCCTACGGCCTATGGAGGGTATGCCGTAGGATGCCCGAAGGGCATGCTCCCGTATGGTTGAGGGAGACTAGGGTTGCTAGGTTGCCCACTAACGGGGGGATATAACCCTTGAGGGTAAGACTGAGTTTGGAACGGAGGGTACATACCATTGGGAGGAAGATTTCCTCCTATATTAAATGTAGACGGATTTCCTTCTACGCCTGATGCGTGAGAAGGCTGTAATGGGACCCCTGCTTCCGTTCTTCCAAGATGGGCTGCTAACAAAGGAGGTAGATTTACCCCCGTGTCTTCCCTTTGTTGACTCCTCCCGTTGGAACCTTCGGCACCCGTTCCTTCCCTCCTAGTAGGAGCCCTATCTGGGACTCCTTAAAAACCCACGGACCTTCTACCTAGCCTTCGACCGGCTGGCGACCCAATTCTTAATGCTGAAAACGTTGGTCCATGTGTCAGAGGCCTAGGCTCTGCCTCCAACTCTTCATCATAATCGTCACTCGAGTATTTCAGCTCTTTTCGCATTTCAACATTCCGAACTTGCCTCTTTCGAGCTCTTAAAAGGGATTCCAGCACTTCGTAGTTGGCTTCGACAAAGTCTGGGCTAATAATAGGCTCCGGATTGGCTGATGTGGAAGCATGGTGGTTGGGTGTTATCTCTGGGTGAGAACGTGTGGTGAACGTGGATGCGGTTATTGGGGGAAGGTTGTTGGAGTCGTTGACTGGTATCGGTGCTACGGTAGAGAAACCCGGTGGGGGAGTATCTTCTCTTCCTTGATCCATGCCGGATATGTAGTGAAAGTAGTTGGTTGGTTATAAGCTTGGAAATAACGAGACCAATTGTAGCGGTCCCACGGATGGCGCCACTGATTGTACAATAAATTGCACTACCAGGCCTTCGATGGTGATCAAAGGAATAATGGGGTGTTGAGATTGCGCCAAGCTTGTTCTTAACCTGAAATAAGAAATACGAAGACACTACGTTAAGTGATTGCGCAGGGGTTGGACCCTGCGAACCACCTCCGGCGTGCGAGTAAGTATGTGTAATGGTAATGTAGGTTGTAAATGAAGAGAGTGAAGTTAACTTACTTTGTTCCAGCCCGACTAAGCTATTTATAGGGGAGAAATAGGGCTTAGTGGGCGGTTTGCGCATGATTCGGAGATCATGGGGGCGTCCCATGAAATGTGGTAACCGCTAGGGCTTTGTAGCCCACGATCTCTGTTTTGGCGGGAAAGGCAAGGGGAAGAGGAGACTTGGGTTTGACCAGGTCAGGATAGCTCTCCGTGCTAGTTCCTTCGAGAGGAATACCCCAAAGGGCTTAGGGCTTCGATTGGCGGATTCCCACATGGTAACCAGTTCGCAGGCGAATGGTTTTACGCCAATGAAACGTGTTAGGAGTTTAACCTGGGCCTCTGAAGGGAGGGCTTTCTACAGGCTCGAAGGGGAGTCCTTCGACCCGTTAGGAGGGTACATCATCACTTCCTCTGTCAGCCTTCTTCCTGCACCATACTAGGGAGACTGTCATGCTGGCAGGTATTTGATCCCAAGGGTGGTATGTACCCTTTTGACAATGTCGCATCATGTTTAATTGCTTTTGACGATATACTTATGCATCTGTATGGGCTTCGACCCGTGCAATGAATAATTGCTTGTTTTGTTTTGGCTATGACCATATGTGGCCTTGTGAATGCCAATTAGGAACAGCATCCCATTATGTTTTTCCTCTCTTACGCCTATAATGGACGTACACATACAACCTAAATTTATAACCTTAATGTGTGTATTTTGAACCAAGATTTTAAGCAATCATATAATTTGACTGTGACAGAGGGTCGCGACCCACTCCGTCTTTATCCTTAAGTTGCAGAGGGCTTGTGCTACCCAAAGACTTTATAGGAAAGTTAATGTGAATTGTACTGGATGTTATTTATATAAAAGACATGTGCCTTGCTACATCCTTCGACATTGAAACTTTTATATTACTTCGCTGGACAAATCTTTGTTGTAAAGAACGAAACAAGAGATTTGAGGGAAATGCGTTATATCATTAATTGGGTAGGGAGGATTACATCATTTTAAGAAATGAATACTAAGACGCCCACCATTAATGCTTCTTTACCCAAATGAGAAGAATGCGTTACATGAAATCAGAAAAACAAACTGAGTGTTTTTTTTTTTTGTAGTAAGTTTTATATGTAAAACTTACGAAGGTTAGTACCGTTCCAAGTTTAATCCATGACCTCTCCCTTCATTGTTGCGAGCTTGTAAGCTCCATTACCGTAGGCTTCGGATATGATGTAGGGTCCTTCCCATGTGGGCCCCAGTTTCCCTTCGTATTCTGCTTTGCTTGCGCTGTTTAACCAAAGGACATACTCACCTGGCTTGAATGTTGAGGGTCGAACTCGGTTGTTGTAGCACTTTTCAAATTTTTGTTTGTGGATAGCCTCCCTAATTGAAGCTATTTCTCGTCTCTCTTCCAGAAGATCAAGATTTTCTCGAAGCCTTTCGTCATTTGTTTTTTCTTCAAAGTTCACAATGCGCTCTGTTTCTATGCTGATTTCGGAGGGTATGACAGCCTCCGTTCCATAAGTAAGGCTAAAAGGAGTTTCCCCATGGCTTGACTTGGGGTGCGTCCTATGTGTCCACAGAACTTGGGGTAGCTCGTCCACCCATCCATGATGGCTTCGTCCTAATCTCTTCTCGATACCATCTACGATGTCCCTGTTGGTGACTTCGACTTGTCCGTTGCCCTGAGGGTGGTATACGGAAGTAAATGATTGTTTGATTTTTAGGCCTTCGCAGAAGGTTGGGAACACTCCTTCGGCGAATTGTTTCCCGTTGTCGGAGATGATAATGTGAGGGACACCGAACCGACAGATTATGTTACTGATGCCAGAGGCTTGGCCTCTACCCATTTGGTGAAGTAGTCTATAGCTACGACCAAGAACTTGACCCCTCCTGGAGCCATTGGTAGAGGTCCGACTATATCGATTCCCCATTGACAGAAAGGCCATGCAGATGTGACAGAGGTCATGTCTTGTTTAGGCAATCTTGGAACTCTAGCGTGGAGCTGACATGCTTCACACTTTTGTATGATTTCTATCGCGTTCCTATGCATGGACGGCCAATAGTATCCCAGCTTCATTATTTTTGACACAACGGAGCGAGGACCCGCATGAAGTCCGCAGGACCCTTCGTGAACCTCATATATGATGTTCGAAGCCTGTTTTGGTCCCACACAACGGAGCCATGGAGATAAAAAGGACCTCCTGTAGAGATGATCCCCAATGAGTCTATATTGGGGAGCCTTGACCCTGACCTTCCTTGCAAGTATTCCTTTATTGGAGTCATCCAATTGGGGCCTTCTTCGGATATGATATCATACACTTCATTTCTTTTGATTGACCTGTCTGCCAGTACTTCTACTAAAACCTCCTTTGTTAGGTGAGCAAACACCATTGAAGCCAGTTTGCTCAGGGCGTCTGCTTTCTTCTTTTGGTTCCTACGAATATGTGCTATCTCGTAGGACTCGAACCCTTGAAGGAGCTCTTTAGCTTTATCCAAATACTTTTTGATGGTGGGCTGCCTTGCCTCGTAGGAGCCTTTGATTTGGTTTGCTACTAGCTGTGAGTCCACAAAAATGGAGAGGTTGTGGGCCTCCATGTCTTTTGTGAGCCGAAGACCGGCTAGCAGAGCTTCGTATTCAGCTTCATTGTTTGTAGCTTCGAACTCGAAGCGTAGTACATAGGTGTACTCTTTTCCTTCCGGACTAACCAGCATGAGACCCGCTCCTGAACCATCAGAGCTTGAGGCTCCGTCTGTGTATAATTTCCAATCCTCCATTTTTGGCGGTCTTTCCTTAGGGATTTTTTTATCGTGGCTGGGTCCGGAGGGCGTTTCAGCGAGAAAGTCCGCAAGTATCTGGCCCTTGACGGAGTTTCAACCCTTATACTCTATTTCGTGCTCACCCAATTCAATGGCCCATTTGGCTACTCTTCCTGATTTCTCAGGCTTCAACAGTATCTGCTTAATTGGCTTTTCAGTTAATACCGTGATGGGATGAGCTTGAAAGTACCTTCGAAGGCGTCTCGCAGCATAAACCAAGGCTAAAATTAGCTTTTCTAACTCTGGGTAGTTTAATTCAGCCCCTTGTAGGACCCTACTAACGAAGTAGATTGGGACTTGCTTCCTGTCCCTTTCGGCTAAAAGTACTGCACTAATGCTTTCGAAGGATGCCGCGATGTACATGAATAACACTTCGCCTTTGATTGGGGCTGTAAGTGTTGGTAGGATTTCCATGAACTCTTTTAGCTTTTGGAAGGCGGCTTCTGCATCACAACTCCATTGAAAAGTCTTTTTGTCCGTACACCCCTTGAGTGTTTTGAAAAATGGTAAAGACCGATCCGCGCCTTTCGATAAGAACCTGCTGAGTGCTGCAAGCTTCCCGTTAAGGCTTTGAACTTCCTTCAATGACTTCGGAGCTTGTAGGTCTGTGATAGCTTTGACTTTCGAAGGGTTGGCTTTGATTCCCTACTTCGTGATTAAGTGTCCCAAGAATTGCCCTTCTTCTACGCCGAAGGAGCACTTCTTAGGATTGAGCTTCATGTTTATAGCCCGCAGTTGATCGAAAGTCTCTTGAATGTCGGAGAGTAGGTCTTCCTCGGTTCTGCTCTTAATTACCATGTC
Organism: Artemisia tridentata subsp. tridentata; assembly: GCA_021014915.2. Classification (NCBI taxonomy): domain Eukaryota; kingdom Viridiplantae; phylum Streptophyta; class Magnoliopsida; order Asterales; family Asteraceae; genus Artemisia; species Artemisia tridentata. Next base: position 73,331,387 of record CP139506.1, on the reverse strand, counting down.
GTCCACGTAGGCTTCCAGGTTCCTCCTAATTTGTTTGTGAAAGGCTTTGTCTACTAAATGCTGGTAAGTGGCTCCTGCGTTCTTTAAACCGAAGGGCATTTTCTTGTAGCAATAGACACCTTTTCCTGTGTAGAAGGATGTCTTCTCCTCATCCTCCTCCGCCATTTGTATCTGGAGATACCCTTCATAAGCGTCTAAAAAACACTTCAGACGGAACCCTGAGAGAGATTCAACCTTTCAATCAATTTCTGGCAGAGGGTAGCAGTCCTTCGGGCAGGCTTTGTTGATGTCGGTGAAGTCGACACACATACGCCACCCTCCGTCACTTTTCTTTATGTGAAGACTTATTTTAGAGGTCACTAACATAAATTTTCGTGATCGTTTATGGGCTCTAGGGTGTTAAGCCTTGATCTAGGATTTTGGCTATTACAAGTACGATGATAATATTGACGGAATATTCAAACAAAGAAACAATACTATCACAACAAGGTTTTTCCAAGTTTCACCGTTTGTTATTCCATTAGCCCCAATACTACTTGATCAACAGCAGTACGATTACACTCTAATCAGGGATCAAAGATCCTTGAGGCTAAACAAACCTAACAACATTAGACCCCATGTCCAATGTTCATCAGACCCCTCGTCTGATGTTCCCACACACACTCTTTTGATGTTTTACATTTTAACACCCTTTGGTGTTTAAATTCTAAGCATACTAAAACACTTATAAAACATTCTGGTGATTAACATCTAACCACACTTTTATCTAAGGGTATGATCTCCCTTTTATAGTATAAAGGAGATCATTACAAAGTTGATAAGCTTTTGTCTACTACTTGCTATAACGTGTGTCAGTCAATAAGATACAACTTGTATCTTTGTTTACAACTTTGTTGACTGAACAAATATCTAGATATTATTTATGAATGACTCATATAAATAATATCTTCTTCAATCTTATCCTTCCAGCAGTAGTATGACTCACTGATCAGCAGCAGCTCGTTTGTACTAGCAGCAGGATCAGTTAATGCTAGCAGCAGCATCATGTTAATGCTAGCAACAACATCAAATACACTAGCAGCAGCAATGGTAACACTAGCAGCAGCACAATGGTAATGCTAGCAGCAGCATCAATTTCACTAGCAGCAGCATCCACTTAGCGTATTTTGCTTATCATTTCAGTATTCTTCATGTTTCATTCTTCTTGTTTTTATATCATCAAATCTATGAAAATATAATTCCCAACAATCTTCCCCTATTTGATGATTACAAAACAAACACATTCTTGTATGAATTTCCCTAGACGAAGTAGAGAAATTGAGATAACTAAATCTCACCATGAATGAAACTATACTGTCTTCCCCTTAATCTATGCTATCCACCACGTCTCTTCCCCTTTTTGTTATCAACAAATAGGAAATTTACAAATATGATCTTTACAACTACGAACTAATATTACACATCCAATCTATCCTTCTAATATCTCAAATTACCCTCCATTAAGCTTTCCGCACTAAAAATGAACTTGAGACATCAAAATTTTAAACCATCAGTAGAAATACTAATCAACAATAATAAGAATGAATAACTTTCCCTTTGGTGATGCACATATAATAAATGGTTATACATCTGAACATTTAAGCTTCCCCTGAAACCCATATGTTAACCATTCGAATCTCCAATTCTGTAGGCTTTTATGATTGATGAAGAAAAACCAATCATTACCAACTTGATGATGAAACAGAATAAACCAACCTTGTGTCTTATGTCTTGTACTAAAACTGACTTAGAACTTATACTAACACCATATAAGTAGACCGCAGTCTCTTGATAAAATCCTCATCTTCAATGAGACACTGAGCACTACAAAGTAACTCCTTTAAGTGATAGTTAACTAGGTCTTCGTCCATCCTCCCCTTGACCTATGAAAACCAGATTTAACAAGTCATCGCCATAATTATTGAAGCACAAACAAGTTATCTTTTCTTCCAAAGATATGACAAAACACAATCTTGAAAAATTCAACCTCAACTTCAAATAAGCAACAAATGACCTTTTTCACCAATAATAAATTGATAAACAAGCCTTTTTATCTTTTAAGAACCAACTCTCTTCTGTGTGTGATTCTTCCCCTTTGTGTGTGTAAACCAAGAAAGAAAAACCAAAAATTCGACCATACCTCAACTGTTTCTGCAGCAGTTTTCAACGATGCATATCTTGCAACCTAAGGCTCAGATTGAAGATCCCTCCAGTGAAAATCTACCTTGATATACCAAGAACCTTCAACAAAAATTTCAGCCCGATCCAACGGTTAACGAAGGAGTTATCGCCTTTTGAAAACAGCCCTGCAGTGAGTTACGAAAATACGAACCAGATCCGAATTTTTCTTCTTTCTTTAGCTAAAACCTTTTCTTTTCCTAGATTCAGAGCCCCCCGCTCTGATACCATTTATGAAAACTTATTTTAGAGGTCACTAACATAAATTTTCGTGATCGTTTATGGGCTCTAGGGTGTTAAGCCTTGATCTAGGATTTTGGCTATTACAAGCACGCTGATAATATTGACGGAATATTCAAACAAAGAAACAATACTATCACAACAAGGTTTTTCCAAGTTTCACCGTTTGTTATTCCATTAGCCCCAATACTACTTGATCAACAGCAGTACGATTACACTCTAATCAGGGATCAAAGATCCTTGAGGCTAAACAAACCTAACAACATCAGACCCCATGTCCAATGTTCATCAGACCCCTCGTCTGATGTTCCCACACACACTCTTTTGATGTTTTACACTTTAACACCCTTTGGTGTTTAAATTCTAAGCATACTAAAACACTTGTAAAACATTCTAGTGATTAACATCTAACCACACTTTTATCTAAGGGTATGATCTCCCTTTTATAGTACAAAGGAGATCATTACAAAGTTGATAAGCTTTTGTCTACTACTTGCTATAACGTGTGTCAGTCAATAAGATACAACTTGTATCTTTGTTTACAACTTTGTTGACTGAACAAATATCTAGATATTATTTATGAATGACTCATATAAATAATATCTTCTTCAATCTTATCCTTCCAGCAGTAGTATGACTCACTGATCAGCAGCAGCTCATTTGTACTAGCAGCAGGATCAGTTAATGCTAGCAGCAGCATCATGTTAATGCTAGCAGCAGCATCAAATACCCTAGCAGCAGCAATGATAACACTAGCAGCAGCAATGGTAACACTAGCAGCAACAATGGTAACACTAGCAGCAGCAATGATAACACTAGCAGCAGCATCCATTTAGCGTATTTTGCTTATCATTTCAGTATTCTCCATGTTTCATTCTTCTTGTTTTTGTATCATCAAATCTATGAAAATATAATTCCCAACACTTTACCATAACTGGATTGGCCACCCAGGTTTGGTATTTTACTTCTCTGAGAATACCCGCTCGCACAAGTTCATCCACCTCTTTGCAAGCGGCTGCGTTCCTTTCAGGTGCCAGGCTCCGTTGCTTTTGCTTAATTGGTTCAATATGCTTGAACTCATTGAGCTTGTGCTCTGTGCCGAAGGGCTTTCCATCAATCACAAGAGTTCTAGGAACCCCTGTCATGTCTGAGTATGTCCATGCGAACACATCTTTGTTGGCTTTTAACAGTTTTTCCAGTTCTGCTTTGAAGCTAGCAGGAAGCTGCTTTCCGATTACCACGTTTGCTCTGGATAGAGCTCATTAACCACAATGCGTTCTTCTGCATCAGTACAACTCAGAATGGCCTTCGGAGGCTCCTCCGGACTTTCTCTAATCTTTTTCCCACTGTCTCCCGCCTGTCCTTGATTGTAACTAGAGTATACGGTTCCTATTCCATAAGGTGTATGGAATTTTACCGCTGCATTTATGGTGGAGACTACGATACCCATCTTTTGCATGGCAGTTCTTCCTATCAACAAGTTGTATGGAGAGTTGGACCTTACGATGGCGAATATGAGGGTTTCTGTCCTCGCGAACTTGCCTCCTCCAATTGTCATTTCTAACGGAACTTCCCCCAGAGGCCACGAATGCTCGCCAGAAAATCCTACCAAAGGTATCTTCGAATCAACCCGCTGCGACCTGATCGAAGGCTTAAGTTTAAGGAAACAATGCTCATAAATGATTTCACAAGAGCTTCCACAGTCCATATAGGCTCTATTCACTTCCCGGTTGGAAATGAGGAATTTGATAACTACCGGATCATTCGAAGGGACTTGGCCTGCAAGAGGAGGGAAGGTTACTTCTCCCACCTTACTACCCTCCTGTTCCGTTACCTTTCTTTTCAAACTGGTTTCGCCCCAACGAACCATGAGTATTGGGGCTTCGACAGGTGTAGTATCATTAGCCAATTGATTGTCAGACATCTTTTCCTTTCCCTTCTTTATACCTTTTACCAAATGTGCCAATTGTCCGTATTTCACAGCCTCTTCTATCTGTTTCTTTAACTCTCTGTAACTGTTCGTATCATGGCCATAATCTTCATGGAAGTGACAATAATTGCTCGTATCCCTATTTTTACCCTTACTTGTCATACGAGGGGGTGCTTCGAAAGCCTTAGCAGCCCTCTCCGTTGCAAGTATCTCCTTCGGAGACTTACTTAGACTCCCTAGCAGACCGTGGTTAGGACCTTTGTACGGGGAGAACCTGTCTCTGTTTTTGTTCCTATTTTTTGACCCTTCCCACTTTGAGAGCTTGTTGTTGCTGTCTCTGTCAATTGGAGCACCATTAATAGATACCTCCTTTGCTTCAATCCACGTATACATCTTTTCCATTAACCCTTTGTAAGTTTTCGGGAGGTCAGTGGATAAGAACTCACCAAATTCCGATTTCGAAGACCATGTACGAAACCCGAAATACGCTGATCTTCATGAAGACCCAGAATCTGCAAAGTTTCATCGGTGTACCTAGTAACGAAGGCCCTTGTGCTTTCGTTTTCCTTTTGTTTGATGTTGTGCATCGTAAGATGAGTTCTTGTAAATTTCTTTTGCTGACTGAAATGTGATCGGAACTTAGCCTTGAGATCATCAAGATTGACGATGCTCCCCGGCTTTTGCCCATTCCACCAAATACGAGCTGAATCTCGTAGGGTGTATGTAAACATGTGACAGGCTACTGGCATAGCCCATTTTTGCATCTTAATGGCCCCTTCGAACAAATGTAAAAAATTGTCCGGATCCCCCTTTCCATCATAAGTCCCAATATGCGAAGGCATCTTCAACCCATCAGGTAATGGGTAATCTTCTATCCACCTAATGAAGGGTGTAGCCAAACCCATGGGGTCCGAATATAGGCAATTATAGGGCGGTGCATATGTAGGAACAGTATTATATGGGGTATGACTAGGGGGTATTCCCATAGGAATTTGGATAGGGTAAGAATGATAGGGTGCGTTCATGTTAAATGGATAACCATTTCCCATGGAGTACGGAGGGTATACCGTAGGGGGCCCAAAGGGCATGCTCCCGTACGGCTGAGGAAGACTAGGGTTGCTAGGCTGTCCACTGACGGAGGGATACAAACCTTGAGGGTAAGATTGAGTTTGGAACGGAGGATACATACCGTTGGGAGGAAGATTTCCTCCCATATTAAAGGTAGGCGGATTGCCTTCTACGCCTGATGCGTGAGAAGGCTGCAACGGAACCCCTGCTTCCGTTCTTTCGAGATGCGCTGCCAACAATGGAGGTAGATTTACCCCTGTATCCTCCCTTCGCTGATTCCTCCCATTGGACCCTTCGGCGACCACTCCTTCCCTCCTAGTTGGAGCCCTTTCTGGGACTCCTTCAAATCCAACGGACCTTCTGCTTAGCCTTCGACCGACTGGCGATCCAATCCTTAGTGCTGAGAGTGTGGCTCCGTGTGTCGGAGGCCTAGGCTCCGCTTCCAATTCTTCGTCATAGTCATCACTGGAGTATTCCAACTCCCTTCGCATTTCAACATTCCGAATTTGCCTTTTACGAGCCCTTAAGAGAGATTCCAACACTTCGTGGTTGGCTTCGACAAAGTCTGGGCTGATAATGGGCTCTGGATTGGCTGATGTCGAAGCATGATGGTTGGGTGTTATTTCTGGATGTGAACGTGTTGTGAACGTGGAAGCAGTTATTAGGGGAAGGTTGTTAGAGTCGTTGATTGGCATTGGTGCTAAAGTAGAGAAACCCGGTGGGGGAGTATCTTCTCTTCCTGGATCCATGCCGAATAGGTAGTGAAAGTAGTTGGTTGGTTATAAGCTTGGAAATAACGAGACCAATTGTAGCGGTCCCACGGATGGCGCCACTGATTGTACAATAAATTGCACTACCAGGCCTTCGATGGTGATCAAAGGATATATGGGGTGTTGAGATTGCGCCAAGCTTGTTCTTAACCTGAAAATAAGAAATACCGAGACACTATGTTAAGTGATTGCGCAGGGGTTGGACCCTGCGAACCACCTTGCGAGTAAGTATGTGTAATTGTTTAAGTAGGTTGTAAATAGTGAGAGTGAAGTTAACTTACATTGTTCATGCCCGACTAAGCTATTTATCTGGGAGAAATAGGACTTAGTGGGTGGTTGCACTTGTTTCGGAGATCATGGGGCGCCCCATGATTTGTGGTAACCGTGGGTTTGACCAGGTCATAGTAGTTCTCCGTTGTAGTTCCTTCGAGAGGAATACCCCGAAGGGCTTAAGGCTTCGATTGACGGATTCCCACATGGTAACCACTTCGTAGACAAATGGTTTTACGCCTATGAAACGTGTTAGGAGATTAACCTAGGCCTCCGAAGCGAGGGCTTTCTACAGGCTCGAAGGGGATTCCTTCGACCCGTTAGGAGGGTACATCATCAATTTCTGACAAGTATGACTTTGGGGAGGGCTTGGATAACATGGAATCAAGTGTGAGTTGATTATAGTAAAAAAAATAGATACGATCGAGTGTGGTTTCACAAGGGACCATTTGATGTTTTTATTATTGTAGCACTAATAAGAAATGATTATTGAGGTGTAATAGATAGTTGTAATTAGTTAAGAATGAATTAGATTTAAATTTACACGCAAAAATAGTCAATTGAACAGTAATGGTAAATAGTACTCGATTAATTGTTACGAATTACCGAGGGATTTTTACGAATTGCTACAATATATATATATATATATATATATATATATATAGGGGTGCGTTCTATGCAGTACCAATATTAGATACAGTACTTTACAGTACCACTTTAGAGCAATCTAGACCTTTGGATCATTTGATCAATGGTTAATAATACATGATGGCATTTATGTAATTTTTTTTTAATATTCAAGGATTTTATTTAATTCAAAAGGGCATAATAGTAAAACTATATTTCTACTTTTTATTTAATATTTTCATTAAAAAAATGTTTTTTTTGAAATCCATTAATTTTCAGAATTAAAAAAATAATTATTTGTAGTTTTTTTTATTTTTTTTATTTTTTTTTTATTATTTTTTTTAGCAAACAAGTTTTCAAAAAACATATGTGCATATGTGTTTTTCTAACAAGTTTTCAAAAAACATGTGTGCATATGTGTTTTTCTTAAGAATGTAAGTTTATGTGTGTTCATTGTATACAATTTACAATTTTTTTTAACATTGAAGGCTTTTTGCTCAAGAAGGTAACCGCGTATATGTTTCTAATATATATTTTTTAAACTTCAAAGTTTAAAGCCACCAATATAAACATTATACATATGACCTCTAAATTTATAGCGAATCAAAAACGTAAATATCATATACAGAAATTGATATTAGATAAAAAGACAATAAAAAACAAAAGTATTATTAAATTCATTATAACATATGTGCACGTCTTCCAAAAACATATATGCACGGCTTTCGAGAACATATGTGCATGCCTTCTAAAAACACAAGTGCATTCGTTAGTCATCTTCATCACACACCGTCTTTCCTATGATTGAGCCATCCCCACTGAAACAAATATATATTAAAAAATTATAAAAAAAAAAAAAAAAAAAAAAAAACTAGTTATATCAAATTATGCCATGTTAAATTAATTGTAAAACTAGTTGATAAAATAAAACTTAAACAAAAACATATATGTGTCGAACTATAACTCGTGACCATGACAACCAAACGAGTCTATAATCATAACAACTATAGCATAACACAATTGCATAGTCTTTATTTATATCAAGTTATGCAAAAAAAATATATAAAAATAAAAGTAACAACTAGCACAACACATATGCATAGTCCTTATTCATGTAGTTATGTCAACTAAAATTCCAAAAATAAAAGTAACAACTAGATAACACATATGCACAATCCTTGCCTATTTGGTATTATGTGCCTCAACTAGATAAGAAGATAAGACACCATTGATTGATTATTTCAATAAAAAATCACGAACATGATGTTCATGAAACTATGCAAGCACTTGCAATTAAACAAAGACATCCAAACAACCAACAACTGAAACAAAGATTAAAATTCATCATAATATCTTATATACGAAACCGCTCAACTGTCAACCGAATTCATCTTAATGTACCAAAGGTGGATTCAATACCAAATTAAAAAATCAAACCTTAAATAAGTGATAAGATGATTGTGAATCTAGCGATTTTCTTCTATTGTAGATCGAACCAAGAGAGACAATAACTGGTACAACACAACATCAGTGTGAACCTCATGCGCTTCTGACGCCGCATTCGAGTACGCAAGGTTTTCCAAAAAGAATAAGGGTTCACGAGCGATTGATATATCCGGTTATTTTTTTGGCCGAATATTAGATCTAGAAAGCAGATCTACAGGTTTTTGGGGTGGGTTTTTAGCCTAAGGCCCGGCCGTTTCTAGCGGATATTATTGATATAAATACCATAAATACCCTTCGAAAATAGGATGATTTAAATAAATGGAAAGTAATTTATTAAATTCTAATTGGTCAAGAATGGTACTGTAAAGTATTGCATCTAATATGGGTACTGCATAGAATACAACACTATATATATATATATATATATATATATATATATATATATATATATATATATATATATATATATATATATATATATATATATATATATATATATATATATATATATATATATATATATATATATAGTGCATCTTTATTTTCAGAACCCTGTTAAGTGCGGGAACTGCGAGAACTCTCTTTGGACCGTTGGATATTTTAATCAATGGATGAGATGATATGTGCCATTAGTGTCATTAATGAAAAGAATAGGAAAACTTTTGTAAATGACTTAAATGGCTGAAGGGTATTATAGTCACATCCAAAAAAAGTGCCTACATAAATTATGGAGTAGAAACCGCCACCCTTTTAATCCTCTCCTATTCTCATCTTTTTCTCTCACACACGCTCCATCCCCCTCATCTAAACCTAGCCGCTCCTCTGCCTCCATCACCAGAAGATCAAATCGTGCAATGATTAAAACCGCCCAATCAACACCCCCCTCATCTTATCTGTGCAATCCACTCCCCTAAACATCCGATCTGTGAAACCTACACCGCGAACCACTGTTTTTTCCAGTTGTAGCTGTTGTATTTTGTCGTTGCATTTTTCCAGTGGCGGCTATGATGTGGCGGTTGCGTTTTTTTTCCAGCAGCGTAAAGCCAAATGGAAGAATCTTGTCACATATTATAAGGTTTGTATTGTGCATTTTCAACAGTATGTGTACGTTTGTTTTTTTTAGATCAAGATGTTTCAAATGATATTTCAAATCTATCTTTTGTAGGGGTATTGGTTTATTATGATTGTTTGTCGCTTGTGGTTTTTGGTCAATATAGTGGGGCTTGTAAATTGGGCGAGAATTATTAAATGGTTGTGTCGTTTGCTCAATCAATGATTGGTGATATTGTTTTGTGTGGGGGCTGTGATTCTTTAATACTGGTTTGAAGTGAAAATATTACCTCGTACTCAATTAAAGTTATGGGTGGATTAAACTTTAATTGGGTTTGTCGGTTGTAAAGCAAATTAAAGAATTTTTAAGGTTGCTGCTATTGATTGACTTTTCGATGATGTGTGGTAGTGGTATATTCATTCGATTTGTCATGTGGTGAATTGTTTTCAATTGGTCGATGCAACGTGGGTTAAATCTGTTTGTCCATTGGGTAATTTAGTGATAAGTCACTTCATTAGAACACATGAGCAAGAAACTGGTCATATGGTGATTAGATTACCCAAGTTAGCCTCTTTCAGGTCAGGACACTGGATTTAGTTAGTGACTTAGTACCATATGTGTTTTACCAATAGATGAGCCTAAAACATACATGTTTACGGATAAAACATATATGTTTTGTGTTTGGATTATATATGTTTTGCATACATAAAAAAAATTGAACATTCTTGTTTGGACGCATATGCTATAATGAATTTGAACATACATGTTATTCATTGAACATTCTTGTTTTTACATTGAACATACTTGTTTTCGATGATGAACATATTTGTTTTTTCATGTTTAGATTAAACTTGGACTTCATGTTTGAACATACTCGTTTTTCAGTGAACATACTTGTTTTTTACATTGAACATGGCTGTTTTTCATGTGTATATAATACATGTCTAGATTAAACGTGGAATTCGTGTTTAAACATTCTTGTTTTTTCGGTGAACATGCTTGTTTGAACATACATGTTATTCGGTACACATTTGGTTTTCATAGAACATACATGTTATACAAGATTTTGCATATGCATTATAATAGTTGTTAGGATTATTTTTTATTTCTTATTTGTTTATGGTTTAATTGTTTTTGTGCATGCTTGTTTCAGATTGATGAAGATGACGATATCATTGAAGACCGAGAAGTGGATGAACAAAAATATACATGAAGATAATTTGTGATTTTTGAAGATATACGATTATTGCATACGTGTTTTATGTTATTGTAATTAAGTGGAATGTAACATTTAAGTATATAAATCTTATTTATTTCTTTTATAATGATTTATTTTCTTTGATTTGTGTTTCAAACTTCTTAAAAAATAATGGTTAGACAAAAATATTGATAGGTTGATAAAAAAATGTGAACAATTACGTTATAGAAAGACATTTAAATTTACATTATTTAAAAAACATGCATGCACCTAATTTTTTTCAAAAAAAAAGAAACAAAAACACATATGTTCTTGTAGAATTCTGGATACACATTACCACCAAAAAAAAAAAAAAAAAAAAAAAAAAAAAAAAAAAAAAAAAAAAAAATCCGAAAATTTAGGAATGTTTTTGAAACGGGATTAATAAAAAATTCGAAAATATATTAAAAATTGTTTTTTACTAAAATACCCTTATGATTAAATAATAATCTTTAATATTTAAAAAAATCTTATTGGTCTAGAAGAGTTCTCGCAGTTCCCGCACTTAACAGGGTTCTGAAAATAAAGCCCCCCTATATATATATATATATACATACTGAAAGCCAAACGGTATGACTTATATAATTAAGTTTGATATTGTGTTTAGAAACTGTTTATGCCAGTATGCCGCATTGAGAATACTTTTGTAATTTCATTGTTTAGGTTTTCAACATTTTATTTATTGATCACAATGTTTCTTTTTATATAATTAAGTTTATGCTATTTAAGAAGTTCGTTGACACATACACATAAAGATTGTGTAATAGTAAAATCCATGGTTGTAAAGATCTTGATCATAATCTTCGGATTTTACAATACTACTAAGCAAAAATGATACACCAGCATAATCGAGTATTGTTGTTGTGCAGCTGCTAAGGAAAAATGACTCGACACTACGTAGGATCTCTTAATAGAATCCCGATTTTGACAATCGGATCATAAGATCTCGATCATGTTTGATTTTAATTTGCTCGAACAAACAAGTTAATAATTTTGTTTCTCGAACCCCTCATTTAAAAGAAAAAGTTGAAAATGTAACATATAATACAGATCAAGCTAATTGTTAAATTTTCAACTTGTCTTAAACTATTGCACAATAAATTATTGGACCCTTAATATGTGTTGTCTAATTCATAGCCATTCATTCACATCCTAGCAGCCTGTATTGAAATGTTCAAATAGCAAAAGAAGCATTGACCATAACAAAGACAATAATGCAAGTATATTATCTCAAGACAAAAGTTCGGTATAGATCCGAATTTTGTCATAGAACCGGGTATTTAATCTTGTCCATCCATCTCAATCCCCATCTACGGTTAAGATAATTCCCTCTTTTTTTTCTTTTCCTTTTCTCAATTGGTTAAAGGGTAATATCGGTAACACTTCTCCCACACTCACACTCACCAAACGCTCTATCTTCTCTCACACTCACACTCACTCACCTTACTCCATTTCAAAACCCTAAATTGTGCCCTAATTTCTTTTATCATTTATGAATAATGGATATTCGAGATGAAATATCACGGGATAATCGTAAATCGAAGGTCTATTCATCATCTGTTCGTGCTGATACTGTTGCTGGTATTTTTTTTTCTTCTTATTAAATTCATTAGATATTGAATATAATGATATTCTTAGTATTTTTTATTTGTTTTTCTCTGATTTTAGTTGATTTAGTTGTTATTAATGGTGTTATTGATGCGTTAAGTAGTTTTTAGTTGTTTTTAGTTGTTTTAGTTGTTTTTTTTTATTTTAGTTGTTTTTAGTTGGTATTTTAGTTGTTTTTAGTTGTTTTTTTGATTTTAGTTGTTTTTTGATTTTTTTGATCAAGGTAAATATGTTTTAGTTGATGGTGTTATTGATGCTTAAATTAGTTTTTAGTTGTTTTTAGTTTTGCTGATTTAGTTGGTATATTTTGATTTTAGTTGTGTCGTTGTTATTAGGAATCATAGCTTAACTAAAATCGTTGTTTTAGTTATATGTCGTTGTTTTAGTTACGCTCTTTGAAGTTATGTAATGGTTGTTCTGCCGTATGTTTTGAAAATGTGGTATTGTAGCCTTTGAAGTTATGTGTCGTTGTTCTCCTGTAATCGTTGTTCTACTCAAGTTATGTGTCGTTGTTCTGCTGTAATGGTTGTTATGTTGTATGTTTTGAACAAGTTTATTCGCTGTAATGGTTGTTTTGCTGTATGTTATGTTTTGAACAAGTTTATTCGCTGTAATGGTCATTCGCTGTAATGGTTGTTTTAGTTACGCTCTTTGAAGTTATGTGTCGTTGTAATGGTTGTTCTGTTGTATGTTATGTGTATGGATTAGTTACGCTCTTTGAAGTTATGTCTTTGAAGTTATGTGTCACTGTAATTGCAGCTAGAATTACATGTGATTTTCAGAGAATCACATGTGATTTTCAGAGAATCACATGTGATTCTTTTTTATACAGCTAGGCTGACTAATTGTTTGTGATTTTTTATTGCAGGTGAAAGTGTTAAAAAGACATCTGGCTGTAAGAAATCTTTTGTAAAAGCCAAAGGAAAGGGAAAAGCAAACCCTTCTGTCAAACCAAAACCTCCCGTCATACCAAACCCTCCCGTCAAACTAAAGGAACGTTTAGCAAAGGAAAAATTAGCGAAGGAAACCAAACCAAACGCTCCTTCCAAGCCAAAGGTTCTTGTCAAACCAAACCAAACTAAACCAAAAGTCGTCGAAGCAAAGGTAGCGTTGAAGCAAAAGTCATCGAAGCAAGAGGGTTCTGATGAAGAAAATTATGATGAAGAGGTTTCTGTTGAAGAGGGTTCAGATGAAGATGGTGAGGAAAAGGGTTCAGAGAGTGAAGAAGATGGTGAAAAAGAAGTTTCTGATGATGGAGAGGATGGGGGGTCAGAGAGTGAAGAAGATGGTGAGGAAGAGCATGAAGAAGAGGGTTATGATGATGGAGAGGATGGGGGTTCTGAAGAGGAGGAAGAGTATGAGGGTTCAGAAGAGGATGGCGGTTCAGAGGATGAGGTAGAGGATGGAGAGGACGAAGGAGATGGTGAAGAAAGTGATGAGGATGAGGGTGTTGATAATAGGAGTTCGGTACTGTTAAGGGAAAATGTAGAATGGTTTCTGGGTCTAAGAAAAGGAAGCAATTTTCTGATGAAAAGAGTGGGTTGAAGCATAAAAAAAATGTTTCAAAAGGTAAGAAAATGAAACAAGTTTTTGAAGAAAAGAAGGTGTCGAAGCGGAAGAAGAAATATGAATCATCTTCCTCTTCCACTGAGGATGAGAAACCTATGAAGAAGAAGGAGCGTTTATCGAAGCCCAAATCTGAATCATCCTCTAAATCAAAGAAAGAGAAGAGAAAGGATTCGAAGAAGAAAATGAAGAAACCCTTAACTGAAGAGGAGAAGAAGAGGTTGGCGTATTTGAATAAGTTCAAACCTATGAAATCAAGGACTGTACCTAAGACCTTGTTTGCTGCCATCCGTGATTCGAGAGTAGACATGGAATCTTTCCTATCAGGTATTGGTTTTAGCTCTTTGTACAATATTTCTATGGATACAATGCCATCTAGGCTTGCTAGATTTGTTGTGAGTAGCTTTGATAGCAAAAGTTATGAGTTTAAGTTGGCTAAGGGGAAGTTTGTTGTTACTTCTAAGAAGGTGCATGAGATTTTGGGAATACCACTTGGTGGTAAATCTTTGTTTGATTTACCTGAAAGATCACCTGATGATCCGTTTATGAAGAAGTGGTTTGAGCAATTTGGTAATAGAAAGTTGAAGGAAATCCATCTTCCCGATCTTGCTTCAGTGTTGGTGGGTGCTAAGAAAGTTGACTTTATGTTTAAAGTCAACTTCCTTATGCTATTTGTTAACACAATGTGTGTTGCTGATACCATGAAGGGGATTCTGAATTTGACCGTTGTTAAACGTATTCGGGAAGATACGGTGATTTCAGAAATTGACTGGTGTGGCTTTCTTCATAACTGTCTTCAATACAGTCAACTTCCCAATACCGATGATGGCTACTACATTGGTCCAATCGCCTTCTTGATTGTAAGTTTTTACGTTTTGTGTTTTTTATATTTTGATTATTGTAATCTTACTATTTTATTGTGATCTTACTTTTTTTTTACAAGCTCTTGTACTTGGATTCTACGAAGTTCGACTCGTTTCCTGTTGTACGTGTACGACCTGCTATCAAAAACTGGAACACGTTTGCAATGAAGAGACGACAAGACCTTGAACTTAAAGAACAAGTCATTGGGAAGCTTGAATTGCATGGAGAGTGGACTGAAAATGAAGCTCGTGAAACAGAAGGCTTTGTTGTTGGTGATTCTGTTAGAAGTCGTCCTCGTTTGGACTCTTTCCCACCTGGAACTAACAAACAGGTATGTGAGAGTGGACTGAAATCACATGTGATTTGTTCATGAATCACATGTGATTTTCTGAAAATCACATGTGATTTGTTCATGAATCACATGTGATTTTCTGAAAATCACATGTGATTTTTTATATCATTTGTAACTTTAGTTTTATATGATTTTTTAAGCTGTTTGTTTGAAGTTTTGAGCTTAATTGAAGGATTTGATAGTTTTGGATTGGTAATTAGAAGTGTTGAGGTAGGACTGTTCATATGAGCTACATTTTGGCTTAAGCATTTTTAGCCCCCACTTTTGGTATTTTTTAGGGTTCCTTTAGTGCAATAAGTTGATCTCAAAGTGTTGGAAAATTTGCATTAGCCTTTGGATAGTTTTAGGCTAAGTTTTGCTCAATTCTGCACAGAACACATAGCATACTGCATCAGTAGACTAATTTTAATCAGGTTATGTTTTTTATTTTTAATTTTTTAATTTTTAGATCAATTAAGCTGAAACATTGTACAGATAATCTTGGGTAGCTTATATACTTATCCCATATTTTTTTTTTTTTTTTTACATCAGCTTTACAATAGCTTTTAGGCAGCTGCAAAAGCACATCAGAATTCACAAATCACATGTGATTTTCATAGAATCACATGTGATTTTTTATATGATTTTCTAACTTTAGTTTTATGTGATTTTCTGAAAATCACATGTGATTTGTTCATGAATCACATGTGATTTTCTGAAAATCACATGTGATTTGTTCATGAATCACATGTGATTTTATGAAAATCACATTGGATTTATTATATGATTTGTAACTTTAGTTTTATGTGATTTTTGTTTTTATTGCAGAGTTTTTATCAGAGGATTGAAGAAAAGCTTTCAATAATATCTCATGAGAAGCACGATCTTGAAGTTGTTTTGAAACATGCCAATTCAGAGTTTCCGGGCGATGAGAATGTGGTTCGACTGTATGAGAAGTATGTTGATCTTTTCAAAGAAACTGTATCACTGGATGAAGAGCAAGTTCATGTTGATGATTTTTCCCAAGAAGATCATGAAAAGAATGAAGGTGGTCCGAGAAAAGAAGATCTGAAAAAAGGTCCAACTAAAGATGGTGGTCAGAAGGATGGAGGTCAGAAGGATGGTGGTCCGAAAGATGGTCAGATTGATGATGCGGATAATGTTGATGGTGGTGAGAAAGATGGGGATGGTGAGTCTAGTCAGGATGAAGAGATAATTGAAGTTGGAAGTTTCACGCAGTGGCTTGAAGAAAATTATGATGTGGTTGGTGATGTGATTGATATTATTTGTGATGCATATTATGATGTACTATATCTATCTTAGAAAAAATATAGTTTCTTCTTTTTATTCTTATATTTTCTAACTAAATATTTGTTTCAATTCAGGGACTACCGAATGATGATCCTCAGGCTGCTCAGGCGGATAATATAGATCGTCCTTGGACTCCTGAAGGAATGGGCACTCGTCGTTCATACCTGTGCTCTCCAAATCTTAAGAAACGCGCTGTTAAACCATCTCCGTACCTGTGCTCTCCATACATGAATAAGAAGACGGTAGTAATTACTAAGCTTACAAAGTTGGAGTTCATGTTGGGTAATAGCTTATTTGCAATGCAGGGCGAGAAGCTGTAAGTTTAAATTCATTATTTGTTTAAGTTTTGGAGAATCGCATGTGATTTTCTTATACTGACATGTGATTCTTTTATATATAGTGAAAAGGTTTTTGAAAGTCATTCTGGCGACTTTGAGCTTTCGTCTGTGCGTTTGAATATGGAGACGTTGGCACCAACCTTGTGGGTTGATTCTAATGTTGTTGACTGCTGGGGAGCAATACTTAACTATGAAGAGCGATTTAAAGAGGAATCCTCACCATGGAGGCATTTTTTTCCAACGGGCTGTCTTGTAAGATTTTATATATATTTTTTTATTTACAGGCAGTTTTATAGATATTTGTATTGTACAGATTTTTTATTTTTATTTTATTATTTATTTTATTTTTTTTTATTTATTTATTTTATTTTTTTATGTTTTAATACAGACAAATGCTATGGTTAATGATCCGTGTTTAGATGAGGATCAGCATTGGGAGATTTTTTCGAAAGAGATTGAAGCTCAGCTTAGAAAAGACGATGCTACTCTTTCTTTAGTTGAACTGGTAATTTTTTAATTCCCTTAGAAATATAATTTTGCGATAGTTGATTTGGTATTTAAGTTTCATTTTTATTTATTTAAACAGGCATTTTTCCCTGTTTGTGTGTCCAATCATTTTTATGTGGTTGTTTTCAACCTTAAGAAGCAAACAACAATGACCATCCTTGACAACAGTGACGTTGGAGAAGATGCCTACGAGAAAAAGTACAAAAAAGCTGGCGACCTTCTGGTAAGTATTTTATGTGATTCTTTGTGGATCACATGTGATTCTCTGAAAATCACATATGATTCTTATATCAAAATCATTTAGTTTACTTACCAATATCTTCTCCTTTTTTTTTTGTAGAAGAAATTGTTTTCCAGGTATTTGAGTGTTTATGAACATCCAAAACATGCTTCTGTTGCTAAAGTAAAACCACGGTGCCCAAGATTGAAATGGAGAACACAGATGAATCACATAGACTGTGGTGTTTTTGCAATGATGCATATGGAGACATACATGGGTCAAGCTGCTTCAAAATGGGATGTTGGACTTTGCGCAGAATCTGAGCAACAGAAGTCATTGTTGAAGCGCATGAGGTTCAAAATTGCGACGAAGATTCTATTGCATGAAGAGAATGCCCATGCCCAGAAGATGTATGACTTTGCTAACCGTTTCCACACTGAATATGATGATGCCACAAGGATTTCGATCATTGTTGATGCTATTAGAAACAGAGGTCAACGTGAAAGTCAAGAGTAGTTTTCTGATGGTGGTAGTCTTTTGATGGATGATAACTGATGGTAGTCGTGTTCTGATGATTGTTAATTGTCTTTGAACTAAAACTATTGATAACTCATGGTAGTCGTATTTTGATGGTTGATAACTGATGGTATTCGTATTCTGATGGTAGTATTGAAAGTAGTTTTAGTTATGATTGTAGTCTTCTGATGGTAGTCGTATTTTGATGGTAGTCATTGAACAAGTTGTAATGATCTTTGAACATGCTTTATGTAATGGTCTTTTGAACAAGTTGTTTATGGCAACTGATTTTAGTCTTTCTGCTCTAATGGTCTTTTGAACAAGTTTTTGCTAACTATTTTTTATTCCAATGGTTTTCTGCTGCAATGGTCTTTGTATACTACTAGAATCACATGTGATTTTCATAGAATCACATGTGATTTTCATAGAATCACATGTGATTTTCATAGAATCACATGTGATTCACATAGAAACACGTGTTTAATCTCCCAGAACATTAAGCAAAAAAAAATAAAAATCCTTGTAACACAGTTGCAGAAATTTGATATGTTCGAATTAAGAATCTTTGTAACACACTTGCAGAAATTAAATCAAAACATATAACAAAATCCTAATGTACCAAAACACTTTACCAAAAGTTCAAAAAAAGTGTGAAAATCATAATGTAAACAAAATATGAAATTCAAGAAGCGTTTGTCGCTTGTTTAGCAGCATCAATTCTTGCTTGTTTTTCAATATACTTTGGATTCAACGGACATGTTTTCTTGGTTTGCTTGTTAGTCTTCTCTCAACAGCATCCACATTTCCTTTTCGGCTAAGATGTTTCTTCAAGTGCCATTTCTTTTCCACTCTTTCTACGTGCTTCTTTAGACCAACCTTTGTTTTTACCCTTGGATGGATTGTTGACCACCTGTTTTTCAGGTTTCTCAACTGCATATATATCCTCAACCACATTCTCAATTTCTTTTTTCCTCGAAGGAGGTTTAGGCACTTCATCCTCAATTTGTTTCTTGATTGATTTCAATTGTTCCACAAACTTTCCTAACTTGCCTTCATCTTTATTCAACAAATATAAACACTCGTCTACCACGAAAGTAACCTCATTTGTTAATTTTTCAATTGGTTCATTTTTTTTCTCCATACCTGTTTGTCTTTCTTCTCAATGCAGGTGGTATTATGTCCCTCCTCCAACGCCTCAAAATGTACTTTTCCGGGATCATTTGAACATTACGGTTCTTCAAAGCACAGAATGCGTGTCGACATAAAAATCCGAATCGAAGAAAATGCCTGCAAGTACATTCCACTGACCCGTCTTCAAGAGAACGCAAAACCTTTTTTCAGAAAAGAAAGAAAAGAAAATTAAAACTTTTTATTACTGCTGGAATCACATGTGATTCTTGTGAAAATCACATGTGATTTGTTATATCAGATGATAACAGCTAAAAAACATTTAATAATTTCAAGTAAATTTACCTTGTATTCTGCTACTTTTTCACATTCCTGCACCTGGTCTTCTCCTTTTTCTATATAAAGTGTCCTATAAGCAGCCGCATTCCTATCTCTAACCCTAAGTATCTCACAACCCTCTTCCGTTTTAAACTCTTCTATTGTGCAATTCCAACAAGCTTCTTTAATTTCCTTTTGAACAAGCAGAAATATGGTTCTTGTATAAACTTTAGATGCATGGCGTTCCATATTTAACTCTGAACAAAGTTTTGGAGCTGAGTCAAATGTGTTAAAGTCCATTTGTTCTTGCCTATACCTTTGCCTCTCCATTGCTGATTCGAAGCACATCATGAAATTAACTAATGTTGAACCGTGATTTGTGAAATTTTTGAAGAAAGCATTTTCACTCTCAGACCTTGAAGTAGTTCTCATCAATCCAAACAATTGTGAGTCAATAAAATACGCTGGTAGCCACATTTCTCGAAGTCTAAACATCTTTTTCATCCATTTGTGGTCTTGCAATCCGAAATCTTCAATCAATTTTGTCCATTTTTCTTCAAACTCTAATGGTTCCATGAACATATTCCACACAATCTTGTTCAAGCGCTTTTTGAAATCAGTTTCATCATAGATTTTTTTACAAATCTGTAAACAAATTTCATGTTATTCATGATATAAACAAAAGTGAATCACATGTGATTCTCTAAAAATCACATGTGATTCTATGAAAATCTTATCTGAATTTTAAAACAGTATATGATCTAAAATACCTTTGCTGGAATTTTTTGGGTGATATGCCACATGCATAGTCTGTGTTTGGATTCAGTAAAAACTGCTTCAATTGCTAATTTCATGGCTCCATCTTGATCCGTTACAATCATTTTTGGTTGTTTTTCATGTGCACTCATGAATGATTTTAGTAGCCATGTGTAAGCTTCTTCATCTTCTTTTAGAAGCATTCCAGCACCAAGTGTCACACACTTTCTCTGATTATCTATCCCGGTGAATGGAACAAAAACCATGTCGTACCTGAATATCACAAGTTTCACACAAAAATCTCAAAAAGAATCACAAGTGATTTTCATAAAGGTATAACAGCTTTGAAAACTTGAAAACAGACTTACTTGTTAGTTCTGAATGTGGCATCAAATGACACTATATCTCCAAACTCCTTGTAGTTGCATTTTGCAACTTCATCCGCCCAAAACATGGCAACCAACTCACTATTTTCAACCTTATAATGAAATGTAAAGTTTGGCACATACTTCTGTCGGTTTTCCATTTTGTCTAATAGCATTTGCGCGTCGCTTTCACCTATGAAAGCATTTATATCCCTTAGTTGATTCTTAAAATCAGAAGTTGTGCCATGAACATATTGAGTGCCACCCTTCATGCAAGAGTATATATGGTGTGCCTTTGTTGCCCCAAGTTTGAAGGTTGAAGCTTTGACAACGAACATTTTTTCCGCTTGAGTCATCTTCCTTTGTTTCTTTGTTAGATGCTTATACTCTTTTGGAATCATTAAATGATTGTGCTTAGCAATGAATTTAGTTACTTCATACTCTCCAGAAACATGATCCAAAGTGATGAATATTCGTGCCATACAACTTGTTATCCGTTGTCTTGTATTTCTGACTTGTTTATCACTCTTTTCAAGATCCAATGTGTTTATATTTATGTTTTTTGGAAGCCCTTCCCTATTACACATAATGTACTTACTTTTTACCAAACCACTTCTTGTATTTTTTTGTGCCGATTTTTTAACTTCAAAACCTGCTATTTCAGCATATTTGTTGTACATTTCAATACATTCCTCTATCGTACTAAACCTTTTCCCCTCAACAGGTAAATACATATCGTCAACAAAAGGTTCCCAATAAACTGATCCTCCCGGAGTTTCTTCATGTGCGTATAAAGTTGGTCTTGGTGTCGTAACAGAATCTGTTTTACAGAATCACATGTGATTTTTTAGTTGGTATTTTCATTACCTTAGAAACCTAAAAATCTAAATAAGCAACAAATTAAGCTGAATTACATGTGTTTTATTTTAAACCTCTAAAAACTTGCTGAATCACATGTGATTTACCTTAAAAACTTAAAAATCTAAAGAAACAACAAAATAAGCAACAAAATAAGTTACAAAATAAGCTGAATCATATGTGATTTACCTTGAATAATAGATATATTTTCAGCATCCATAATCTTATCTGAATTTTCAGCAACCGCAACTTGAACATCAACTAAATCAGACACAACCACATGATTTTCATCGACTGCAACTTGAACATCAACTAAATTTGTTTCGCTTAACTGATTACTATCCATTTGATGACGGTCGATTGACGGTGATGACGGCGTATTCATGGTGGTGACGGTGGATTGAAGGTGGTTACGGCGAATTGAAGGTGGTTACGGCGGATTGAAGGTGGTGATGGCGGATTGAAGGTGGTGATGGCGGATTGAAGGTGGTGATGGTCGATTGAAGATGGTGATGGCCGATTGAAGATGGTGGTTATCGGTGTTGTTGTGTGTGTGTGTTTGTTTTCCCTAATTTTTTAGGGAAAAAATGAAGGTTAATTTCTTTTTCTTTTTTTATAATTGTCTAATTTGCCCTTCAAGTGTAAATAGATGATTTGATCTCAACCTTTGGATCAAATTGGATTGGATGGTTGGGATTGATTGAATGGTTCTATGACAAATTGTGGTTCTTTAGGGATCTCAACTCATTATCTCAAACCCCTCCATTCGATGCTCGGCCCATTCCTAGCAATTTAAAAAAAAAAAGGGAAAAAGATTCAATTTTTCAACATCTCAAAATTGACAATTCACACCTACTACTATAGTTCGGCACACCACCTTGTTCCTTCCTTCCTTCCTATTATATATATAAAACCCCTGGGGACTCTCCAAGAGTCCCAACATCTTTAATAAAATACACACCTTTCACACACACACTAACAAACAGATCAACCCTCCTTATCCATCCACATTCATACTTTCTTTTGTGCTTTCACCATAAACCAACAATGGCTGAACTCATTCTTTCTGCCTTGCTCCCAGTCATTTTTGACAAACTAACAGCTGTAGCCGTGAACAAGATAACTCGCTCCAAAGAAATTCATTCCGAGCTGAAGAAATGGGAGAGGTCGTTATCCCAGATCCGAGCCTTGCTTAATGATGCTTCTCAGAAAGAAGTAACAGATGAAGCTGTTAAACAGTGGCTGAATGGTCTCCAACATTTGGCTTATGACATAGATGATTTTCTTGATGCTTTGGCAACAGACGCTATGCATCACGAGTCTGATCAAGGAATCAGTAGCAAGGTAAGAAAGCTCATCCCAGCTTGTTGCACAAATTTCTCACTAAGTACTAGGATGGGCGGCAAATTAGATAGTATTACCACCAGGTTACAAGAACTCATAGATGAAAAAAATAATCTTGGTTTAACTGTGAAAGATGGCGGGTCAAAAAATATGAATAGAAGTTACGAGACCTCTTTGGTAGATGCACCTAGTATTGTTGGGCGTGAAGGTGATAAGAAGGAATTACTCCAGAAGCTATTGGGTGATGAACCATGTAGTCAAAACTTTAGCATCGTGCCCATTGTTGGTATGGGTGGGATAGGAAAAACGACTTTAGCTATACTTTTGTATAACGATCAGCAAGTGAAGGATCACTTTGAGCTCAAGGCATGGGTTTGTGTGTCTGATGACTTTGACCGCTTCAATATAAGTAAAGTCATCTTTCAATCTATAAGTGGGGAAAAGAAGGAATTTGAAGATCTAAATTTGCTTCAAGCAGCTCTTAAAAATCAACTTACAGGGAAACAATTTCTCCTTGTCTTGGATGATATATGGAGCGAAAAGCTCGGAGACTGGGAAAAATTAGTGGCCCCATTCGTTGATGTGGCTCCTGGAAGCAAAATAATCATCACAACTCGGAATAAAAATTTGCTTAATAAGTTGGGCTACGATCATCCATACGATCTGAAGAAGCTGTCACATGATGAAGCTTTATCTTTGTTTGCTCAATATGCTTTGGGTGTAAAGAAATTTGATTTACATCCTGTGCTGAGACCACACGGTGAAGGCATCGTGAAACAATGTGATGGCTTGCCTTTGGCTTTAAAAGCACTTGGAAGCTTACTCAGAACAAAAACATATGAAGAAGATTGGAAGCAGTTGTTGACTAGTGAGATATGGAAGTTAAAAGACAGAGGCGATATTCTTCCGGCGCTTAGACTAAGCTACCATGATCTTTCTGCACGTCTGAAGCAATTGTTTGCATACTGTTGCTTGATCCCCAAGGACTACGTGTTTGAGAAAAATGACTTGATATTGTGGCGGATGGCGGAAGGGTTTTTGCACAATTCAACTACAGAAAAATCAATGGAACGCTTGGGTGAGGAATATTTTCAAGAGCTGTTGTCAAGGTCTTTTTTTCAACAAGTCCCTGATGACGGATCATTGTTTGTGATGCACGACCTTATGAATGATTTAGCCACATTTGTTGCCGGAGAATTTTATTCAAGGTTAGACATAGAGGTGAAGAAGAATGTTATGAAGGAAGCTTTTAAAAAGTACCGCCATATGTCATTTGTCTGTGAGAGATATATGACTTACAACAAGTTCAAGGCATTTGAAAGAGCTAATAGTTTGAGAACGTTTTTAGCTATGCCCAATGTGATGGGAGATGATAGGTGGTTCAACTTATCAAGTAGGATTCTGGTTGACACACTTCCCAAGTTACCATTGTTAAGGGTTCTAAGTTTGAGTAGATTAGATATATATGAGGTACCAGAGTGTTTCGGCAATATGAAGCACTTGCGGTATCTTAATTTATCTCAAACTAGAATCACACATTTGCCAGAAAATGTCTGCAATCTTTATAATTTACAGACACTGATCGTTTCCGGCTGTGATAGCTTGACCACGTTGCCCGACAACTTCTTAAAGCTTAAAAACTTGCGGCATTTTGATATTCGGGATACATTGCTTTGGAATATGATGCCGTCAGGGATTAGTGAGATGAAAAGCCTACAAACTCTTTCCAACAATGTTGTTGTTGAAAACAACGCCTTCTTTATATCTTGGCTTAGGAACTTAAGGAATCTCCAAGCGGGGATTTACATTCATGGGCTGGACCAAGTGCAAAGTGCAAGGGAGTGAACTTATCACAAAAAAGGGTTAGTAAGTTACATGTGGAATGGAGTAGCGATTTTAATGATGCTCGAAATGAAACACTTGAGAATGAGGTCCTGAATGCCCTCAAGCCTCATAGTGATAATTTGAAAGATCTTTTAATTGAGTCATATGGAGGTAAAGTATTTCCAAAGTGGATTGGGGATCCCTCATTTCATCAGTTGACTAGTGTTTCAATTCGGGGTTGTAGAAATTGTACTTTTCTACCACCACTTGGGCAACTACCATCGCTTAAGAAGCTGGTTATTCAAAATCTGAAGGAGGTGAAAGTTGTGGGCTCAGAGTTCCTTGGGACAGGTATTGCATTTCCTAAACTTGAAAGTTTAAGGTTTGCATATATGAGTGAGTGGGAGGTATGGTCAACAAATAGTGGTGTTGTAGGTGCAGTAATGTTTCCATGCCTTGAAGAGCTTTCTATTCAAGATTGTCCTAATTTGGCTGAAGTCTCACTTGAAGCACTACCTTCGCTTAGGGTTTTAGATCTCAACCGCTGTGGTGATGGTGTATTGATAAGTCTAATTCATGTAGCTTCAGCAGTCACCAAGTTGAGTATAAAGGGTATTACAGGACTAAGTGATGAGGTGTGGAGAGGTGTTATGGACTATCTTGGGGCAGTTGAAGAACTAAGAATAGAAAGATGTAATGAGATAAGATACTTGTGGGAATCAGAAGCAGAGGCAAGTAAGGTTCTTGTGAATTTAAGGAAGTTGGAAGTAGTTGATTGTTCAAAATTGGTGAGTTTGGGAGAGAAAGAGGAGGATGGATGCAACCAACTAACATCTCTCAGGATTTTGGACTTATGGAGTTGTCAGAGTCTTGAGTGTTGCAATTTGCCAAACAAACTTCAAGAATTAAGTACTCTTTCTTGTCCTATGATTGCATCTGTCTCCTTCCCAACAGGAGGGCACAAGCTCAAGTCACTCAGAATTGTCTATTGTGAATAACTACTGGAAAAGGAGGTGCTTCTCAACACAAGCACGCCACTGATGCTTGAGGTTGTAGGCATAAATAGTTGGAAAGATCTGAAATCAATTAATGAATTGACTAGTTTCATTCACCTCACCGAATTGGAAATACAAAGTTGTTCGAGTATAGAGTCATTTCCTGCTGCCGACTTGCCCAATCTCACCTCATTAAAACGTCTGATCATAAATAATTGTAAAAGTATGGATGTTGATTCCTTTGGGCTTTGGCCCCCCCAATTGGGTTTTTTAACAATAGGGGGTTTGAAGAAGCCCATATCAAAGTTTGGCCCACAAAACTTCCCACCTTCTCTTGTTTACCTAACGCTATTTGGTGGATCGGCAGAAGAAGAAGAAGATGTGACTAGTGGAAGTCAATTGTCTCATATGCTTCCTTCATCTCTTACTACACTTACGTTATTCTATTTTAAGAAATTGGAATCAGTTTCAATGGGACTCCAACACCTCACCTCCCTCCAACATATCACTTTTGAATGCCCAAAGATGAAAGATCTACCAGAAGAGTTGTTGCCTTCACTTTTGAGTTTGCAAATATTGCAATGCACAGATGAATTGAAAGAAAAGACGAGTAGAAGAGGTTCCTATTGGCCCCGCATCTCCTATATCCCACATGTCAACATATGGTAAAGGTATGACCCTCTCTCTCCCCCATTTTGACTTTATATATGTGATTATATTCTATATTTGAAGGGGTCTTTTGCTTTGCATTTTCAAGTTAAGTTATCTCATTTCAATTAACAGCTCACTTATAATCCATTGCAGCAAAACACTGGTAACTTATATAAAGTCGATCATGAAGACAGGACCGTAAGAAAGATTTCATCAAAAAAGGAACTGAGTATGGTGTTGCGCTTAGAAGTGATGGGGTTCTTTTGGTGGTGTCGCAAGATAAGCTTTATTATATAAAAAGTGATAACAGTTGGAGTGACGGTGTGGTTTATGACGAAACTGCTCTTGACTCGTGTAGTTTCCCGACCTCGGTGACTGTAGGAGATGACGATCGGGCTTATGTGCTGTATGGTCATGTGAAAGAGGGCATCTTGGGGAATTCGCAAAGGCGGAGGTTTACTATATTGGAGGTTAGGTCGGCTGATGAGAGTGGGAGTGAGGCTGTTTGGGTTTAGTTTACTTCTTGGATTTCGAGGTTTCAAATGCGTCAACTTGTTGCAAACAGTAACAAGAAAGTTGCCTAAACTGTTTCTTATAGGTTTAGTGAAGACATTTTGATGTTCTTTTTGTTTCAAGTTTATGGTTTTTAAGATCTTACAGAATTCTTGATAAATTTTGTTTCTCCTCACTTCGTATAGCAAATAATTTTTTTTGTAGTGCTTCATGTATATGTTGATAATTTAATATAAAATCGTTTGCATTTTTTTTAACTATAGTTTTTGATATTTTAACTGACTTGTTCACGTGGTTTGATCGCTACGCAAACTCAAACCGGTTAAAATCTTTCGTTTTCAGAAGATTTTCGAGGTCATTTCAGAGGAGTAAGCAACATTTTACCAATTAGCCATAGTAGGTGGTTATCAGTTACATTTTTATGATCAAGTTTTAGCATCATTTCAATTTTAACTTTATGGGTCTTTAATACGGAGTATATGTGTTCTCGCTATCTCATTTATGACGGCAGCATTTCTACCTAAAAGTTGATATAATCATTACTTGAAACGGGTATGGTAAGGCATTATTCATTGTGGTTCATCCATTGACAACCCTAAGGTCCCATTCTCCTAGGTCTTTTCATAAGCATGTTGGCAACGGTGAAAGTATGTTCCAGAAAGATAATTGGTTTGAGAATGAGTGCTGCTTAAAGGACCATTTTCCATGTATATTTGCATTGTACTCAAATCAAGATTGTTTACTAAGTTATCGATGGAAATTTATTGACAGTTCATGGAGTTTTGTTGGGGCGTGGCGTTATTCCCGTACGACAGTTTGATGCAACTGCTTGGTCCCTTCTCTCTTTCTAGTGACTCGTGTGATGGATGGAGGTGGTCCCTTGATCAAAAAGGTCTATTCACAGTTAAAAGGCTCTCATACCTTCTCGAAAAAGTTCTCTTTGGCCATTTCAATTAGGTCGTAAACATGTACATAACAACTGGATTAAAAATAAATATGTGTGTTTGACGGGTGGCGAATAATAAGATGCCGACGCTCCTCTTCTTGCCGCAAAAGTGTTTGTTGTGGCTTTTCAGATGTACCCATTTTGCAACTTAAACATTAAATCCATTGACCATGTCTTGTGTAGTTTCCCATGGTCAAGTCACTTTGGTTAAATTGTTGGCATTGGAGACTATCCTGCCCCTACTGAGATCTCAATCTTTGATGCGATCTTCAACTTGATTCTATTGGGATAAAAAACAACACAGGGTAACTTGATCAACTTGAGTATCTCGATCAAAGGCAGTAACTCGACTAAATAGTAGTAACTCGATCAAACTATCTCAATGAAAGCAGTAACTCGATCAAAATGAAAAATCTCGGATAATGAACAGAAGTAACTCTGATGAACAGTACGGTGTAGTTTTTTTTTTTTTTTTTTTTAGATCTAATCTTTTAACAACCTAAATTACCCCTAGGCGAATGATACCACTTGTTGTTTTATACTATTATGAATTAAGCTACCTAGATTAACCACTAATAAGCCTAGATCTAGAGAGAGAAAGTTAGAGAGAGAAAGAGTGTTTGGAAGATTGACTTAACAATAATATGAAAGGTTTAGTGCATTCAATCAACCAACCCATTCCCTTGTAATGGGAGGGGTATTTATAGTTTTACATGAGCATGGGCTTGTAGCCCTAATTAACTTACATAAACATAATTAAATAAGTAAATGACACAGCCCATGGGCCTTCTACATGGGTTGGGCCTAATAACAAAACCTAAAGGCCAAAGCAACCTATTACAATATGATCAATACTTGAATTAATACAAAACGTGTTCCCAACATATATATATATATATATATATATATATATATATATATATATATATATATATATATATATATATATATATATATACCGAAAGCCAAACGGTATGACTTATAAGATGAGCCAAGCTAGGCCTAAAAGTATTGGTTTAAAGGGTGTTTGGTATTGTGTTTAGAAACTATTTATGCCTGTATGCCGCATTGAGAATACTTTTGTAATTTCATTGTTTAGGTTTTCAACATTTTATTTATTGACCACAATGTTTCTTTTTATATAATTAATTTTATGCTATTTAACAAGTTCGTTGGCACATACACATAAAGATTGTGTAATAGTAAAATCCATGGTTGTAAAGATCTCGATCATGATCTTCGGATTTTACGATACTACTAAGCAAAAATGATACACCAGCGGAATCGGGTATTGTTGTTGTGCTAAGGAAAAATGATTCGACACTACGTAGGATCTCTTAATAGAATCCCGATTTTGACAATCGGATCGTAAGATCTCGATCATGTTTGATTTTACTTTGCTCGAACAAACAAGTTAATAATTTTGTTTCTCGAACCCCTCATTTAAAAGAAAAAGTTGAAAATGTAACATATAATACAGATCAAGCTAATTGTTAAATTTTCAACTTGTCTTAAACTATTGCACAATAAATTATTGGACCCTTAATATGTGTTGTCTAATTCATAGCCATTCATTCACACCTATATTGAAATGTTCAAATAGCAAAACAATAATAGAAGCATTGACCATAACAAAGACAATAATGCAAGTATATTATCAAAATTGACAATTCACACCTACTGCTATAGTTCGGCACACCACCTTGTTCCTTCCTTCCTTCCTATTATATATAAAACCCCTGCGGACTCTCCAAGAGTCCCAACTTCTTTAATAAAATACACACCTTTTTCACACACAGATCAACCCTCCTTATCCCCCCACATTCATACTTTCTTTTGTGCTTTCACCATAAACCAACAATGGCTGAACTCGTTCTTTCTGCCTTGCTCCCAGTCATTTTTTACAAACTAACACCTGTAGCCGTGAACAAGAAAACTCGCTCCAAAGAAATTCATTCCGAGCTGAAGAAATGGGAGAGATCGTTATCCCAGATCCGAGCCTTGCTTAATGATGCTTCTCAGAAAGAAGTAACAGATGAAGCTGTTAAACAATGGCTGAATGGTCTCCAACATTTGGCTTATGACATAGATGATATTCTTGATGCTTTGGCAACAGACGCTATATATCACGAGTCTGATCAAGGAATCAGTAGCAAGGTAAGAAAGCTCATCCCAGCTTGTTGCACAAATTTCTCACTAAGTACTAGGATGGGCGGCAAGTTAAATAGTATTACCACCAGGTTACAAGAACTCATAGATGAAAAAAATAATCTTGGTTTAACTGTCAAAGATGGCGGGTCAAAAAATAAGAATAGAAGTTACCAGACCTCTTTGGTAGATGCACCTAGTATTGTTGGGCGTGAAGGTGATAAGAAGGAATTACTCCAGAAGCTATTGGGTGATGAACCATGTAGTCAAAACTTTAGCATCGTGCCCATTGTTGGTATTGGTGGCATGGGAAAAACGACTTTAGCTAAACTTTTGTATGACGATCAGCAAGTGAAGGATCACTTTGAGCTCAAGGCATGGGTTTGTGTCTCTGACGATCTTGACATCTTCAATATAAGTAAAGTCATCTTTCAATCTATAGGTGGGGACGGAAATAAAATATTTGCAGATCTGAATTTGCTTCAAGCAGCTCTTAAAAATCAACTTACAGGGAAACGATTTCTCCTTGTCCTGGATGATATATGGAGCGAAAAGCTGGAAGACTGGGAAAGATTAGTGGCCCCATTCGTTGATGTGGCTCATGGAAGCAAAATAATCATCACAACTCGGAAGCAAAATTTGCTTAATAAGTTGGGCTACGATCATCCATACGATCTGAAGAAGCTGTCACATGATGAAGCTTTATCTTTATTTGCTTAATATGCTTTGGGTGTAAAGAACTTTGATTTACATCCGAGCTGAGACCACATGGTGAAGGCATCGTGAAAAAATGTGATGGCTTGCCTTTGGCTTTAAAAGCACTTGGAAGCTTACTCAGAACAAAAACAAATGAAGAAGATTGGAAGCAGCTGTTGACTAGTGAGATATGGATGTTAAAAGACGGAGGCGGTATTGTTCCAGCGCTTAGACTAAGCTACCACGATCTTTCTGCACGTCTGAAGCAATTGTTTGCATACTGTTGCTTGATCCCCAAGGACTACGTGTTTGAGAAAGATGACTTGATATTGTGGTGGATGGCGGAAGGGTTTTTGCACAATTCAACTACAGAAAAATCAATGGAACGCTTGGGTGAGGAATATTTTCAAGAGCTGTTGTCAAGGTCTTTTTTTCAACAAGTCCCTGATGACGAATCATTGTTTGTGATGCACGACCTTATGAATGATTTAGCCACATTTGTTGCCGGAGAATTTTATTCAAGGTTAGACATAGAGGTGGAGAAGAATGTTAGGAAGGAAGCTTTTAAAAAGTACCGCCATATGTCATTTGTTTGTGAGAGATATATAAAGAGCTAATAGTTTGAGAACATTTTTAGCTATGCCCAATGTGATGGGAGATGATAGCTGGCAGAAATTCTACTTATCAAGTAGGATTCTGGTTGACACACTTCCCCAGTTACCATTGTTAAGGGTTCTAAGTTTGAGTAGATTATATATAGTTGAGGTACCAGAGTGTGTCGGCAGTATGAAGCACTTGCGGTATCTTAATTTATCTCGAACTAGAATCACACATTTGCCAGAAAATGTCTGCAATCTTTATAATTTACAGACACTGATCGTTTCCGGCTGTAATAGGTTGACCACGTTGCCCGACAACTTCTTAAAGCTTAAAAACTTGCGGCATTTTGATATTCGGGATACATCGCTTTGGAATATGATGCTGCTGTTAGGGATTAGTGAGATGAAAAGCCTACAAATTCTTTCCAACAAAGTAGTTGTTGAAAACAACGCCTTCTTTATATCTTGTCTTAGGAACTTAAGGAATCTCCAAGCGGGGATTTACATTCGTGGGCTGGACCAAGTGCAAAGTGCAAGGGATATACGGGAGGTGAACTTATCACAAAAAAGGGTAAGTAAGTTACATGTGGAATGGAGTAGCGATTTGAATGATGCTCGAAATGAAACACTTGAGAATGAGGTCCTGAATGCCCTCAAGCCTCATAGTGATAATTTAAAAGATCTTTTAATCGAGTCATATGGAGGTAAAGTATTTCCAAAGTGGATTGGGGATACCTCATTTCATCAGTTGACTAGTGTTTCAATTCGGGGTTGTAGAAATTGTACGTGTCTACCACCACTTGGGCAACTACCATCGCTTA
Source organism: Artemisia tridentata subsp. tridentata (assembly GCA_021014915.2). Lineage (NCBI taxonomy): Eukaryota > Viridiplantae > Streptophyta > Magnoliopsida > Asterales > Asteraceae > Artemisia > Artemisia tridentata. The sequence continues at coordinate 73,299,308 of CP139506.1, read as the reverse complement.
AGAAGCTGGTTATTCAAAATCTGAAGGAGGTGAAAGTTGTGGGCTCAGAGTTCCTTGGGACAGGTATTGCATTTCCTAAACTTGAAAGTTTAAGGTTTGAAGATATGAGTGGGTGGGAGGTATGGTCAACAAATAGTGGTGTTGTAGGTGCAGTAATGTTTACATGCCTTGAAGAGCTTTCTATTCTAGATTGTCCTAATTTGGATGAAGTCTCACTTGAAGCACTACCTTCGCTTAGGGTTTTAGATCTCAACCGCTGTGGTGATGGTGTATTGATAAGTCTAATTCATGTAGCTTCAGCAGTCACCAAGTTGAGTATAGAGGGTATTACAGGACTAAGTGATGAGGTGTGGAGAGGTGTTATGGACTATCTTGGGGCAGTTGAAGAACTAAGAATAGAAAGATGTAATGAGATAAGATACTTGTGGGAATCAGAAGCAGAGGCAAGTAAGGTTCTTGTGAATTTAAGGAAGTTGGAAGTATGGAAATGTTCAAAATTGGTGAGTTTAGGAGAGAAAGAGGAGGATGGATGCAACCAGAGATGCGACTGAGCTTTAAAAGCCCAGTGAACAGATATATATACATATATATATAATATATATAATATATATATATATATATATGTATGTATATATATGTATATATGTATATATATGTATATATGTATATATATGTATATATATATATATATATATATATATATATATATATATATATATATATATATATATATATATATATGTATATATATATATATATACATATATATATATATAAAGTAACCGAAAGATAAAGAACGAACATATAAAGGATGGATTTTTGGTTTTTGATTTGGTGTTCTTATTGTCTTCGATATATATATATATAATATATATATATATATATATATATATATATATATATATATATATAATATATATATATACATATATATATATATATACATACATATATATATATATATATACATACATATATATATATATATATATACATACATATATATATATATATATATATATATATATATATATATATATATATATATATATATATACATATATATATATATATATAAAGTAACCGAAAGATAAAGAACGAACATATAAAGGATGGATTTTTGGTTTTTGATTTGGTGTTCTTATTGTCTTCGATTGATCTTCAAGGGTAACGCGTATCATCCTATTTGTTTTCCTCCATTTTTAATCTTTTGTTTATTGTGTAAAATTGTCACCATGAAAAGCTTAATGAATCGGCACAAACTTATTTATGAATCGGCATAATTAATTTGTATACATAAAATCATGAAATCTCACATAAAATCATAGATCATCACATGAAATAATGAATTTGTAATTAGAGTTTTGATGGGAATTCGTGGGTAATTTAATGTGGGATTTTTAGAACATGTTAATATGATGTTAATATACAGATCTTATGAATTATGAGGGTCATGGATGTGTTTGGGTGCGTTAACAATCGTTATAGTGGTCTAAAATGAAACTCTAAAACTGGACATCCCGTATACCGATTTTGTGAACGAGTTATGGTCATGTTATAAAAGGGTTTGATTCGGTTTCTTTTCATGAAAACTTAGTTTTATGTCTTAGTAAAGTTCTCCAATTGATTTGGAGTGATTTCGAGTTGATTTGGTCATGTTTTTTATTTTTGTATGATTAAGTGTTGAATCTGAATTCGAGGGTCTGGAAATCAGTCCGTTTTGCCGATTTTTCATTTTCAAACCATGAAGAGTTGGGTCATAAAACTTTACAGTATTTAACTTCTATATTCCTAGTAATGTCATGAATTTTTGGGGATTTTTCCTGGATGTATTGGTGGGTCAACCAAGTGGATACTTTCTGGGTACCACAGCAGATACGTTTTCTGGGTAGTCTGAGTTGGAGCATTTTCGTGTGGGGTTAAACTAACTAATAAATTCTGGGAAAATTCGTGTGGGTTCTAAAGACATGAAAGTACCTGTGAGAGTTTTTGTGGAATTTATCTTTGAGTCCTGATATGGTAGAAAAATTCGACAAGTTGTGATCTGTTTATGGGTAAAATCTAATAAAAGTTAAAAAGGCTAAATAAATGTTTTAAACCTAATTGTCACTAACATGTTTTAACCTAATTACACTTTATCATTATTATAACCTCTAAAGGCGTAATTAAGATACCTTAATACATTTCATAACTTAAATTGGCCTATGACATGATTAGTACATGTATTAAATGTTAAACATAAGATTAAAACCCTAATTAAGATAAATGTAACCCTAAGATACCATATATGGAAACCTACTAATTATGGAAACTTACTAATTCGGGAAACCTGCTAAAAATAAAAAGTTACTTAAAACGATTAACTTACTTAAAGTGGAAACTTACTAAAAATAGAAAGTTACTATAATTGGAAAGTTACTAAAAATAGAAAGTTACTAAAAAGGGAAATTATACTAAAAGAGTAACCTAATTCAATTGGACTTAAAGTAATACTTGGTATTTAATTTGTATAGGTTCCGTGAAGCGGGAGTGACCATCTTGTGACTTTTCTTTTCTTGTTTGCTTGCCTTGAATAAGGTACAGATATTCTGACCTTGTCTCTTAAGGTTTCTCATGATTCATTTACGTCCTTTTGATATTAGTTTGATTATGATGCCTATGATCTAAGCCTCCTTATTGTGGCTTTCTTATATGATCTATGCCTTTGCTATGTTTCCCTTAGATTTATGAACCTTTGACATTTGGACTTTGATTATGATTCTTTGATGACTTAGACATTTGACTTTGATAGGATAGGCCATTAGAACCCTTCAGTTGATACCCGAGCCAAAATTTGTTTCCTAGCCATGAAGGTAACATGGCCGTGTCATTGATGCACCAATGACATGACTCTAGTGTGGTCGAGTGATGTTCCACACCGTCCCTTTTTGTTATATGATAATGAGCTCAAAAATATATATGTTTGGCCACTATGATTTGTTTGCAGGGGCGTATGGATGCATCCTAGGTTTGTTTTGTTTAGTGGATTTAACATGATATAATATGATTTGATTTGGTGATTGATGTTGTGTGCAATACACGTCCTTCACATATTTGGGAGGTCGCTCCTCTATGGCTACTATGATATTTGATTTGTTTTGCTTGGGCTCGTGGTAGATTACTGACTTTTCCTTACCTTTGATATTCCATTTGTTTATACCTTATGCTTTTCCCAATGCACCATACTTTATATGTTCGTTCTTTATCTTTCGGTTACTTTATATATATATATATCTGTTCACTGGGCTTTTAAAGCTCAGCCGCATTTCATCAAAACCGTTCAATTCCACTTTTTGGCGCCAAAAGTCTAAAAGCAAGCATGGAGTGGATTTTGAGCAATTAAGGAAATTTGTTTAGTTGTGAAGGTGGAGGAGGTGAGGTGTGATGTAGAGTAGCCAGCTGGGGGGTGAGGTGGTAGAGAAAACCAGAGATGTGGAGGGTGGTTTTGGTTTTGTGGTTTTGGCGGGGATAGTGGTATAGGGAAGAAGGGTTGAGTGTTTGACTTGGGTGTTGACCCCGTATTAGCTAAACACGGGGTAAAAGGGTTGGTTAATTGGGCTTTTTATTTTTGGTGTTGGGCTTGGGTTTAAGTGGGTTAAGGGTTTTAATTTGGTGGGTTAAGTGATTTAGGATTTAAATTTGTTTTTAGGTAAACCTTAGGGACCATTGTTGTACCATGCTGAAAATCCAAGGACTAAAGCTGCTAAAAATCAAATTTATTTCCAGGGACCTTTTGTGTAACATTTGGATTTTTGAGGGGGCTGGGTTGACAACTTTCCAAAGTTATCAAAAGGGTATTTCTTGCCAAGTGTGAATAGTACAAGGACCATAAAAGATAATTTTCCATTTTTGAAAACCAAGGACTAATTTTGACAACTTTTGAAAGTTCAGGGACTGAAACTGCCAATTATGCAAACTTTGTTTGTTTTCACTTGTTTTCAATCCTTTTGCACTTGCAACACATAAAAACACAATCAAATGATATTTCCTGTATTTTGAAGCATATCTGCATGTTTTTAAATGTTTTTGCAGTCTAAATGTGACAGAAATGATGAGTATTTAGACACTCATCACGTGCTGCAAAGAAAGCTCGATCCGAGAGCACGGGAGGAACGAGCACGGGAGCGAGTACGGGAGGAAGTATGTCGTCAGTGCAATTCGTGGAGAGTATGACACTCCAGTATAGTCACAAACGGGAATTGGCCGAAGCCGCGTATCGGGCAACAAAAGAAAAAGAGGAGGCGATAACAAGGCTGGAGGAAATAAAGTTTTTGAAGGAGAAGACCGACGGGCAGCCTCCAGATGTGGTGTGGTATATCAACCAAGAAAAAGCTCGCATCGTGGCAAAATACAAGCTCGGGGATTATATTCCACAGTAGATTTAGGATTGTCTTTATTTTTATTATGTAATTTTTAATTTCGTCTTTATTTTTATTTATTTCTTTAATTTCGTTGTAACCTTTTTTTTAAAGTGTGTTAATGTAATGTTATGTTTTAATAAATGTGTTGTTTTAAAAAAATGAAGTTATTTATAAGTTAGGGGTTGAATTTGAAAATTTATGTGTAAAGTTGAGTTAAGGTGTGTTAAAGCTGAGTTATTGATGTGTGAGTTAAAGCTGAGTTAAGTTAAAGGGTGAAAAAGCTGACGTGGCATGCCTTAAAATTTAAAACTGAGTTAACTGATGTGAGTGGTCTAATAGAAGTATTGACCATAACAAAAGACAATAATGCAAGTATATTATCCCTATATTGAAATGTTCAAATAGCAAAACAATAATAGAAGTATTGACCATAACAAAAGACAATAATGCAAGTATATTATTTCAAAATCTCAAAATTAACAATTCACACCTACTACTACTATAGTTTGTTAATAATAGAAGCATTGAGCATAACAAAAAGAGTAAACTCCAAAATACATCCATGTGGTTTGACCAATTTCGCACGATACATCCCTCCCGAAAAAGTTGCAACATACACATCCCAGCGTTAGTAAAAGTCAAACAAAATACATCCCTCCGTCAAAATAAGGACTAACGGCGCAAACCATTTCTCCGTTATCTCCTAACGAGATAGAAAATGTTTACACCGTTAGTCCTCTGGGTTAACACTATTTGCACCGTTAGTCCTTTTTTACGTTTTCGTCCGTTTTTTTTACGTTTACGTCCGCTTTTTTACGTTTTCGTCCGTTTAGTTTCAAGGATTGACTTAATCAGCTGACTCGAATCATTTATAAAAATTCGAAAAAACTTATATAAATTCGAAAATTTTATAAAAATTCAAAAAATTTATATAAATTCGAAAAAAATTATAAAAATTCAAAAAATTTATATAAATTCGACAAATTTATAAAAATTCGAAAAATTTATAAAAATTCGAAAAAATATTAAAAAATAAAAATTTTATAAAAATTTGAAAAAATTTATAAAACTTCGAAAAACTTATAAAAATTAAAAAAAAATTTATAAAAATTCAAAAAATCTATAAAAATTCGATAAATTTATAAAAATTCGAAAAAATTTATAAAAATTCGAAAAATTTATATAAATTTGAAAAAATTTATAAAAATTCCAAAATTTTATATAAATTGAAAAAATTTATAAATATTTCGTAAAATTTTTAAAAATTCAAAAAATTTATAAAAATTCTAAAAATTTTTTGAATTCGAAAATTTTGAATTTTCATATTTTTCGAATTTTTATAAAATCTTTTATATTTTTTCGAATTTTTATGTTTTTTTTCAGTTTTTATAAATTTTTCGAATTTTTATAAATTAATCAAATTTTTATATATTTTTTGAATTTTTATAAAATTTTTGAATTTTATAAATTTTTTCGAATTTTTCTAAATTTCTCGAGTTTTTATAGGTTTTTAGAATTTTTATAAATTTTTTCGAATTTTTTTAAATTTTTTGAATTTTTATAAGTTTTTTCGAATTTTTATAAATGATTCGAGTCAGCTGATTAAGTCAATCCTTGAAACCAAACGGAGGAAAACGTAAAAAAGCGGACGTAAACGTAAAAAAATGGACGAAAACGTAAAAAAACGGACGAAAAAGTAAAAAAAACAGACGAAAACGCAAAAAAGGACTAACGGTGCAAATAGTGTTAACCCAGAGGACTAACGGTGTAAACATTTTCTATCTCGTTAGGAGATATATGGTTTGCGCCGTTAGTCCTTATTTTGACGGAGGGATGTATTTTGTTTGACTTTTACTAACGGAGGGATGTGTATTTTGCAACTTTTTCAGGAGGGATGTATCGTGCGAAATTGGTCAAACCACAGGGATGTATTTTGGAGTTTACTCTAACAAAAAACAATAATGCAAGTATATAATTTCAAAATCTCAAAATTAACAATTCACACCTACTACTATAGTTTGGTAGTTCTGCACACCTTCCTTCCTATTATATACTCCGTATATAAAAGAGTCCCAACTTCTTTTATAAAATACACCCTTAAATCACATGCTAGCCACTTGGGTTGTTTTAAATAATACTGATAAACACTTTACTATAACTCACTCGACACATTTACAATTCTTTATTATTTACAGCTGTCAAATGAATTAAACAATGATAAACACTTGACTATAACTCAGTGGACACATTTACAATTATTTATTATTTATATTTACAGCTATCAAATGAATTAAACAATGATAAACACTTGACTATAACTCAGTGGACACATTTACAATTATTTATTATTTACAGCTATCAAATGAATTAAACAATGATAAACACTTGACTATAACTCAGTGGACACATTTACAATTATTTACTACGCTATTTACAGCTGTCAAATGAATTAAACAATGATAAACACTTGACCATAACAATGTGATAGACAATTGAATGGTCAATGTGCCTTCCCCATTGGGGATGTATGAATAAATAAATACAAAAGTTACAGATTAGTACAAAGAGAATAAATAATTACATAAAGACACACTAAATATTAATTACCGAATAGGAAGTTAGCCAGTTTTCTTAAGCCTAACATAGATGAACAATCATCCAATACAACTAATAACACACTAATAACCAATAATCAATAGCTAGGTTTCATTAGATCTAAGCAAGCACAAGATAAATCTAGCCTAGCATGTTAAACAAAAGACAAGAACAAGATAGAATCAAACAACACATAGACATATTGAATGATTAATTGATAACTTATCTTCAGTGTAACATGGAAGATCTCAAGGCAAAAAGCCTTGAAAAAGCTGCTAAAATCGTCTTAGGGTTCTTACACACAAAGTTCCTCAATAAGTTCCACACTAATGACAAAAAATTGCAAAACTATATATAGACTTTCAGATCTGACGGCGTCACGTTATGGAGTGTGACGCCGTCACCTCGCCGCTTTTAGGGTTCCCGGATGACCTTCTTGACGCCGTCCCTCTTTAGCTCTCCAAAATCCGTTCTGGCTTATCAAGGCTTGACGCCGTCAGAATTAGGGGTGACGCCGTCCCTCTTTAAATTAAGCCGTGACGACCTTGATCAGATTAAAGGGTGACGCCGTCAGAATTCCCATGCAAATTTCTCTGGCTTATCATGAGTAATTTTCATATCCACCTTTTCTTGCCAAACCATGACGCCGTCCAGAACAAATCCTGACGCCGTCAAAGGTAATTTTCAGCCGATTTTGAGACTTTGTCGTTTTCTTTACTTTTATGCTCCAAAAACGTCCAAAATGCCTCCTTTTCCAGATTTCTCCTCAAAAGTACCTAAAATGACAAAAGGAACGATTTAGGGCGATATTTGATCAAATAAATACGATTTAGGGCTTAAATGACCCTTTAAAAGCGGTACACTTTTCGCTTCATCAAATACCCTTACACTTGAGATTTGCTTGTCCTCAAGCAAATGCGCTTTTATTCTAATCAAAATACAAGTTAGGGGTCATTTAACACTAATATAAAAGTAATTGCAACAAATAGTCGTTCCACTTTAATCATAATACGCACGGAGATTACATACTAGCACCTCACAAGTAGTGTTTAGATACTCACATCTCTCAAGTGTCATCAAAATAAATCTCATAAATGAAAACGGATAATATCTCTCACTACCTGTCATAGCAAATAGATTACCATAGGCTTGGGAAAGGATCGAAAACCTCCTCCACTAGGCGTAAGCACCTAAGATAAACTATCAAAGAGGGCTTTTAAATTGGTTATAACGTTAGGTGTAGGGATATGATAAACACGGTTTTGTTGGATAAGGGATATTTTGCTGGTGGCGAGTTAAAGATCTTGATCAATTACATGTACTATACAATGTTGCTAAGCCAAGACTCGACTCAATCTTAAGCTAAGAACAAAATAACAAGAACATAAAATAAACATAAAATGAAACGGGATGGTAGTCCGTATGTTTTTTCGACTTTTCTTTTTCTCATTTTTTTGTATTTTTCTTGAATTTTTTTTTTTTTTTCATACACTCTTGCCCTACCATCCAAAATAATACATCATAGGGGCGTTGCATTCCCCTTACACTTGAACTTTTACATAACTTTACAAATAACTATTCTAATGACTCGAATTAAGATAATTAAAACACTTGGAGTACTTTTAAAATATTTAGCACATATGGGGGTAATAAATGATGTTCTTCCCCATTACTCCATTACACTAGTACTTTACCCATGAGTCCCAATCGTCCCAAAATAATATGTACAAGGATATGACTCGACTTAGCAACCATGTAATCAACTAGATAATTAACTTGGGTTTAAACAAATGTTGTCACAATAATGCACTAAAAATGAGTGCATACAAGGTAGGCTAAGGCGATTTGGGTGTACATTTAAGTGGGGTGTAAACAAATTCTTCCTTTAAGTAAAATGCTTAAAGGTCGAAACGAAAAGATAGGCTCTGAGGGGTGTACTAGGGGCATCGTGTACTAAAAATGAGTACAACGCAAAGGGTGTGGGAGAATTACTTGACCAATGTAGCCAATGTAATTATAACAAAAACACAGGTGTAAAACAATGGGTTTATCCTAATGCCTCTTATCATGTAGTAAATCTAACTACACGAATGTAGTCTCACTTGTGGCCTCGGAATGGTCCTAACGCAAGTTCTAGAATCTAAGTGCTACCGGTACACACATCATAGCATAAATGCTTTTCCTACCAATTCTAGGGGCCAACCTCACATATTTGGGGGTGGAAAATTTTTTAGTGGTACGGTTTTTGTGCTAGTCATATAACTTCCTATCCGTGAGACGCTCATTAGAACTAAAGTTTCACTCCTAAATGTTGTAAAAAATTTTAAATTTGGCACTAAAATTGCCCTAACAGGTATTTCTCTTATTTTTATTACACATCTACTATTAAACAAACAAAAATCAAGCGCAATTGTATTCTCTAATCGTACTTTTACCCCCCCTTACACTTAAGATGAACATTGTCCCCAATGTTCAAATAACAAGATGTAAAAGCATAAAGTAAAAGAATGAAATCAAATACTCCCCTGATTCGTTCGGTGGATAATGAAGTAACATGGTTAAATCTTCTTCCAAGAGAATGTAAAAGCTCTAAGACTAATGCATCACCAATAGCTTGATTCCTCATGCATCTCCTTGTCCAAAATAACCTGTTAAACCTGAGAAAACAAACACGAAAACCTGCATAACATCGGCGGGATAAACTCTATATATAAGGATATAATGCTCGTGGAATGATAATTTTGCAGATTCCTGGAGATTATAAGTTATAGATTTAATAAAAACTTTTTATGAAAACAAAACTTTCAAAAATTTTCAGAAAATTAAACCTGACGCCGTCAGGTTGTAAAGCCTGACGCCGTCAGAAATGATCTGACAGAATTCTCATGTTATGTTTCCGGAAAATTTTTGGAAAAACCTACACCTTACTTCCTGGAATTCCTGCAAAACATCATTATGACTCGATACAAGCATTTGACTCAAACAAATACTAATATGTATGTTAATTTAATATTATTATGATTCATGTTCATTTGTTCTAATAAACCGATTTGGATTTCCCTTACACTTAACTTTTGCAAAATACCTTTATATGTAGTTAAGACGAAGTTAAAAACAAAATAAAGCATTTTCAAAAATTAGTTTTGAACATGAATCAATAATAATAAAATTTAAACACACATACGGAAACAAATAAAATCAAACAAACAAATAAACACACAAAGCAAATAAAACTTGGGTTGCCTCCCAAGAAGCGCTTTTCTTTATTAACGAGTCTTGTAGCTAGACTCAAAGTCACGTACATTACGTGATTCCATCATTCGTCACGGTTTCTAGGCCATTCTCCTTTGACTCTCTGTCAGAATCACTTTCATAGTGAAGGTATTTCGGGTCCTCGAGATCAAAAGGATTGTTTTGGTATTTAGAACTAAACTCCTTATCATGCATAAAGAATCCACTCGACAGGTCAAAAGTGTTCTTACATCCCCGTCTCACATCATCATCACATAACACGAGTTGGGAACTTAACCCATCGAGCCCTTCATAATCAATCTCCTTAAATTCTCTCATCTTGTAAGGCGTTTGGTATGAGAATTCCCTAATCCCATCGGTGAAAGTCATGATCCCATTGAGCTCGTCCACAACCAAGCTTGTGGCCTTGCAAAAAGGTGCCCCAAAAACAACTTGTGATAACCTGTGATCGATGTACTTTTCGATATTATCGATGATTGCGAAGCTCATAGTGAATGTCATGTTTCCTACAAACACCTGTACATCATCATCTATGCCAATGTCGTCCTTCCCTTTATGAATCATTCCCCATCTGCAAATGTTGTTATAATGAAACAAGGACATCACATTTTTGGGTAAACATGTGTCAATGTAAACATTATAAAAATGCTTGTGACCAATCATGCAAGGTATTTTGAGATTATTCGGATCATGTCGCTTAATTCGGCCAGGCCTTCTATCGTGTAGCCCCCATGTGTTGCCACTTGCTGATGGTTGATACTCATACACTTCTTCACAGCCATCCCGAAAAATCACTTTCCTGACACCATCGATAAATAAGGCACTCCTATCATCCTCATCGAGTATCACTCCCGTCGCTTTTATTAATGGTTTGCCTAGAACAAGGCCAGTTAAGGATGGGCTGACGATAGAGTTTATGTTATTAATTACAGTTAGCTCGATATGAAAGAGGAACTTTTCTATCATAATTGGTACCCTTCTTATTACCCCGATGATATTAAACCCTTCATATTTGACCTGTTTGGTGAAGGCTTCGTTATATAGAGTAAGGGATATTGCATTCATAGAAGAGTTGGGGTTTATATAGGCATCTTTTATAAACTTCTTCCTAGTGGTGCAAGACACCTTAAAGACCCTGTGAGCGTCATCCTCTATTCTCTCTCCAAATTCCACAGGCAAAATTGTTGTGCCCCTCTCAAGTTCCTCCACTAGGGGGCGGTCTAGCAATCCTGGGAGCCCATGAGGCATTTCGGATTTCTCTTTCGAGCCCTCCTCATCATTCAACTCTATAGTATTAGAGTTCTTTGGTGAGTCTAGATAGTCGCCGGGCGCCTCTGTGTCCTTTTCGGGAACTTCACCCTCCATTTCATTGTCCATGTTCTCGGTTGATTGTTGTTCCAGATGGGGTTTAGGAACAGGCATTGTTGTAATGACGTTCACGAAGTGGAGTGGTTTTGAGGGGGTATGGGTATCTCTAGTTTCTTTTCCGTTTTGTGATATGTGTTTGAAGAGTTTACTAGGGTGCTTGATTTTTACAGGAGGGGGTGTTTGGTGAGTCACCGTGACAGACTTGATCTCATTAACTCGTGTCAACTCACAAGTTGACCTGCCATCAAGGCGATCATTGATAACCTTTAACAGGTTATCAACCTTGTTGTTCATATCAACTTGCTGTTGTCTGAATTGATTCTCAAGCTTGGAGAGCTGTGTTTCTTGAGAGAGAATGAATTTTTGCAGTGATTCCTCGCGATTTTGTTGTTTATGCGTATGTTGCAGAGGATAATGTTCAGACCAGGTGAGTGGGGGAGAGTCATTGAATGATACGCTTCGAGTTTGGTTCCAATTAAAATTTGGCTTACTCTTCCATGCCTCATACCTATCTTCGGAATTCTTGGGTCCATAATTAGTGGTGAGCCACTCATCTCCCGCCTTATCGATTCGCGAGGATGCGAATTCTTTGAAAGCCTGTTTGGGGAGTTCCATGCAATCATGAGTGTCGTGGGGACCACTGCATAATTTACACGAAGAAGTGATTTTGCTCACTTGGCTTGAAGGGTTAGGAGCCTCGTAGGATTTCATTAGAAACTTGACTTGGTCTTCAAGTTCTATGATCCTACGGTCGGAAGTGCTTGAATTGTTCGAAGGCAAAGATATTGCCTTGACCGTTTTATTCAAATCACGGGGATCACTCCAACTTTCGTTGTCATAAAGAGCAAGATCCTCTAGGAGAGCCCATGATTGTTCCGCACTTAGATCACGTAGCTTACCACCGGCCGATTGGTCAATGGTTTGCCTCGTGGAGAGATTGATATGGTCATAGAAGATTTGGACTTGGAGCCAAAGTTCTATGCCATGGTGAGGGACTTTTTGGAGTAAGTTCTAAGAAAATAGATAGACTAAAGAAAACCTAGAAAAAGAAAATAAAAATCTCACTAGAAAGGAATCTAGTGAGTAGACCTATAAAATAAAAATTCAACCTAAACAATAACTATTCCCCGGCAGCGGCGCCAAAAACTTGATGCGTGGTTTTGCAACCTTACAACAGGTTTTACCTCTCGAGGGATCTCAAGAGGCTTACAACCCCACCAGGCAGTGTACCTGACCGATGTAGTATAGTGTAGTGGTAAGTACGGGGGATTGATCGTTCTCCACAGGGAATAGTGTTCGTTAGGTATGAAAAACTACTCTAATAGGTCTAAGGGTGAGAGAAGATTCTTTTTTTGTATTTTTATATTTTATGAAAGCAAGTAAAATCTCGGGTTTAAAAGAGTGGGCGGAATTAGTTGCTAGTCAACTAACCCAAATAACTATGAATGCAAATAAAATAAAATAACAGAAAATGAAAAGGTGGTGAAACTTATGTGGAGAGAAATGTGTTTACTTAGATTTCCTTACTCCCTAACTATCTTTTACCGGTTAATTAGTGTGCATTAATCGCGTGGATGACGGGTGTATTCCTTAATACCAATCGTGGGGTGGCGTACGTACTTTCCCAACTCTAAAAGCTCCTACTTCACTCCTATGTCGAGCCGGCTAGGAAGCTCCTAACATGGGATCACTAGAATTCGCTTGTGCATTAAATACAACCATAAAAACCTTAGTACGCATTGGTTCATGTTTCTTAAGACGTTCAAGCAAGTTACCGAATAGGAAGTTAGCCAGTTTTCTTAAGCCTAACATAGATGAACAATCATCCAATACAACTAATAACACACTAATAACCAATAATCAATAGCTAGGTTTCATTAGATCTAAGCAAACACAAGATAAATCTAGCCTAGCATGTTAAACAAAAGACAAGAACAAGATAGAATCAAACAACACATAGACATATTGAATGATTAATTGATAACTTATCTTCAGTGTAACATGGAAGATCTCAAGGCAAAAAGCCTTGAAAAAGCTGCTAAAATCGTCTTAGGGTTCTTACACACAAAGTTCCTCAATAAGTTCCACACTAATGACAAAAAATTGCAAAACTATATATAGACTTTCAGATCTGACGGCGTCACGTTATGGAGTGTGACGCCGTCACCTCGCCGCTTTTAGGGTTCCCGGATGACCTTCTTGACGCCGTCCCTCTTTAGCTCTCCAAAATCCGTTCTGGCTTATCAAGGCTTGACGCCGTCAGAATTAGGGGTGACGCCGTCCCTCTTTAAATTAAGCCGTGACGACCTTGATCAGATTAAAGGGTGACGCCGTCAGAATTCCCATGCAAATTTCTCTGGCTTATCATGAGTAATTTTCATATCCACCTTTTCTTGCCAACCATGACGCCGTCCAGAACAAATCCTGACGCCGTCAAAGGTAATTTTCAGCCGATTTTGAGACTTTGTCGTTTTCTTCACTTTTATGCTCCAAAAACGTCCAAAATGCCTCCTTTTCCAGATTTCTCCTCAAAAGTACCTAAAATGACAAAAGGAACGATTTATGGCGATATTTGATCAAATAAGTACGATTTAGGGCTTAAATGACCCCTTAAAAGCGGTACACTTTTCGCTTCATCACTAGCCAATGCGGTTGGATAATGGCGGTTTTGAAGTGTTTGGGGTCGGTTTGGGTAAGGGGAGGGGAAGGGCCTGTGGTTGGGGACACGTGGGCAAGGTCGGTGCGGTGTTTTATTTTAAAGATGCCGGATTTAGCACGAGTTTGCATGGGATGGTGAGAAACGGAAATGGGGGGCTGTGGGGGTATGTTGTTTTGGGCGGTGGGAGGAGATGGAGGTGACATGGGGGCAGCAGGTGGAGGGGTTATAACGGGAGTTGCTGTGGGTGAGGGGGGTTCGGCTGGTGGTTCAGTGGGCTGCAGCCCAGTTGTGGAAGGCCCAACAGTGGGTGTGGTACTTGGGTCTATGGGGAGAGCATAGGAGGTTGAGGGAGTAGGTTGGGCCTGAGCTGTGGGCTGATGTGGGCTGGGAATGGTTTCATCTAAATAAGAGTGAAATTGAAGTAATTCAGTTTGTGTAGGAGAGGAGCTAGCCGCAAACGGAAACGTATGCTCATCAAACCGAACATGTCGCGAGACATACATTCGGGAGGTCGTCGGATCGAGACAATAATAGCCTTTGTAACGTGAACTATATCCAAGGAAAATGCAAGCAATACTTCTTGGGGAGAGTTTATTATCCGAATAATCACGGAGATACGGGTACACGAGACAACCAAAGGCACGAAAATTACCATATGTCGGTTTTTGGGAAAATAGAGTTTCAAACGGAGATTTGCCATCAAGTACCGGCGTTGGTAGCCGATTGATTATATACACCGCGGAGCTAAAGGCATGAACCCAATATGAGGGCGAGACATGAGCATTGAAAAGCATCGCGAGACCGGTTTCGACAATGTGTCGATGTTTTCGCTCGACCCGCCCGTTTTGTTGTTGAGTGTGTGGGCACGAGAGACGATGAAAAGTTCCATTTGCTTCCAACATATTTTTAACCGTGTTATTCACAAATTCAGTGCCACCATCAGTTTGGAAAACTTTAATTTTTCTTGTAAACTGAGTTTGCACGAAGGCTAAAAAAACCCGTAATATATCATAAAAGGCATTTTTTGTTTTCAATGGATATAGCCAAGTGAATCTAGAAAAATCATCCACGAATGCCACGTAATACTGATAACCATCAACCGAGGTGACCGGAGAAGGGCCCCATAAATCACAATGTACCAAGTCAAGGGGTTGCAAAGCACCTTTTTCATTCAAATTAAAGGGTAAACAATGAGCCTTGGCAAGTTGACATGCCGAACAAAGTGTCGGTTTTGGTAATATAGATGAAACTGATAATTGTCCCAATTTATTTAAAGCAAAAATAGTGTCATAAGACACATGACCAAGGCGACAGTGCCATAATTCAAAAGAGGCCTTCGGTGTAGATCCCGTAGAAGCAAAAAAGGCTTGAGAGTCTTCACCAAGAACATATAGCCCATCCTTACACATCCCTTTTGCCAGGACCTGTTTCGTCATTCGATCCTGAATGAAAAAATTAGGTTGTGACAAAAGCACATCCACATGATTATCCAACGTTAGTTTGCTCACGGATAATAGATTTTTGGTAAGATTCGGCACAACAAGAATATTGTGTAGTTTAATATTATTGGGTTAAGTAGATTCGCCCGTAGAAATAATAGGACTTGAATTACCATTCCCAAATATAACGGATGAGTTACCTTTGTAAGGGGCGGTTTTCGGGAGTGTGTCTTTGGAACCGTTCATGTGGTCTGTGGCCCCGGAGTCAACAAACCAGTCGGGATTAGACTCCGTAACATGACATTGCGCATGAAAAGCTTTGGCGAGATCAGAATCGGACTCGAGACCACCGGCTTTGGAAGCAAAAGTCGCAAGTTTAGGGCAGGCCGAGGCATAGTGCCCTTCGGTTCTGCACAATTGGCAGTGGGGCAAACGGCGGTTGCGGCCACGACCACCGCCACGATATGAACGACCACCCCGATTGTAAGCAGATTGCTGTGGCGGAGCTGTGTTAGCAGTGAAGGCAACCGGCGACGGATTTGGGCCGTGTAAGGACTGTAAGAACATTTCATGTCCCTCAGCCCTAGCAATTAGATCCCGGAACTGATAGACGACACCGGAGTTACGAACAGCAGTGATAAAATTCTCGAATGAAGGACCGAGACCGCGTAAAAACCAATGTACCTTATCCGATTCTGGAACCGGGTGACCGATGGCAGTGAGTTGGTCACACAGGGAGCGGTACCGCCGGCCATACTCGGCAACAGAGAGAGTCCCTTTCAAGGTCTGTCGGAGTTGGTCCTTGAGATTCTGGATCAGTTCAACAGAATTGTTACTATAAGCGGCCTCTAGGGCAAGCCACATCGAGCGGGCATCGGTGAGGCCAACGTTCTCAGATAGGGCTTCTTCAGTTAGAGATCCCTGGATGATAATAATGGCTTGTTGATGAGCAGAAAGCCATGTTAAATACTCTGGATTGGGGGCGGAGCTATCGCCGGTTTTAATCTCGGCGGGAGGGCAGGCGCCAGAGCCATCAACGTGGGCCATCAGATCTTGAAAAGTGAGCACAGGGATGATCTGATTCTTCCATAATAAGTAGTTGGAAGATGATAGGCGGATGAGATTATGCATAACAGAGTTCATGGAGAGGGTGGGGGAGGGAGAAGAAGAGGAACCAGCCATGGGAGGGAGAGGGCAGGAAAAGAAATCGGTGAACGGAGAGAGAGGGTTTTAGGCGTATGATACCATGATAGACAATTGAATGGTCAATGTGCCTTCCCCATTGGGGATGTATGAATAAATAGATACAAAAGTTACATATTAGTACAAAGAGAATAAATAATTACATAAAGAGACACTAAATATTAATTAGGTCTATTACAATGACTTGTACCACTATTAATATTAACGAAAGTTGAGATCTTTCTTTCACAGTTCACTGCACTCTTTTCTTTTCATACCAATCTCTACTGTACTATATTCTGTGTTCTAACCTTTTCATACCAATAATTAATGGCTGAACTCGTTCTTTCTGCCTTGCTCCCAGTCATTTTTGAGAAGCTAACAGCTGTAGCCGTGAACAAGATTACTCGCTCCAAAGAAATCCACTCCGAGCTGAAGAAATGGGAGAGGAAGTTATCCCATATCCGATCCTTTCTTAATGATGCTTCTCAGAAGGAAGTAACAGATGAAGCTGTTAAACAGTGGCTGAATGGTCTCCAACATTTGGCTTATGACATAGACGATGTTCTCGATGCTTTGGCAACAGACGCTATGCATCATGAGTTTACCAATGAGTCTGAAGGAATCACTAGCAAGGTAAGAAAGCTCATCCCAACTTGCTGCACAAACTTCTCACTAATTACTAGGGTGGGCAGCAAGTTAGATGATATTTCCACCAGGCTACAAGAACTCATAGATGAAAAAAATGATCTTGGTTTAACTGTCAAAGATGGCGGGTCAAAAAATATGAATAGAAGTTACCAGACCTCTTTGGTAGATGCACCTAGTATTGTTGGGCGTGAAGGTGATAAGAAGGAATTACTCCAGAAGCTATTGGGTGATGAACCATGTAGTCAAAACTTTAGCATCGTGCCCATTGTTGGTATGGGTGGCATGGGAAAAACGACTTTAGCTGGACTTTTGTATGACGATCCGCAAGTGAAGGTTCGCTTTGAGCTCAAGGCATGGGTTTGTGTCTCTGACGACTTTGACAGCTTCAACATAAGTAAAGTCATCTTTCAATCTATAGGTGGGGACGGAAATAAGAAATTTGCAGATCTGAATTTGCTTCAAGCAGATCTTAAAAATAAACTTACAGGGAAACGATTTCTCCTTGTCTTAGATGATATATGGAGCGAAAAGCTGGAAGACTGGGAAAAGTTAAAGGCCCCATTCTCTGAAGTCGCTCATGGAAGCAAAATAATCATCACAACTCGAAAGCAACAACTGCTTAATAAGTTGGGCTACGATCATCCATACGATCTGAAGAAGCTGTCACATGATGATGCTTTATCTTTATTTGCTCAATATGCTTTGGGTGTAAAGAACTTTGATTTACATCCGGTGCTGAGACCACATGGTGAAGGCATCGTCAAAAAATGTGATGGCTTGCCTTTGGCTTTAAAATCACTTGGAAGCTTACTCAGAACAAAAACAGATGAAGAAGATTGGAAGCAGCTGTTGAATAGTGATATATGGAGGTTAGAAGAGAAGTTAGAAGACGGAGGCGATATTCTTCCGGCGCTTAGACTAAGCTACCATGATCTTTCTGCACATCTGAAGCAATTGTTTTCATACTGTTGCTTGATCCCCAAGGACTACGTGTTTAAGAAACATGACTTGATATTGTGGTGGATGGCGGAAGGGTTTTTGCACAATTCAGAAGAATCAATGGAACGCTTGGGTGAGGAATATTTTCAAGAGCTGTTGTCAAGGTCTTTTTTTCAACAAGTCCCTGATGACGAATCATTGTTTGTGATGCACGACCTTATGAATGATTTAGCCACATTTGTTGCCGGAGAATTTTATTCAAGGTTAGACATAGAGGTGGAGAAGAATGTTAGGAAGGAAGCTTTTAAAAAGTACCGCCATATGTCATTTGTTTGTGAGGAATATATGACATACAACAAGTTCAAGGCATTCGAAAGAGCTAATAGTTTGAGAACGTTTTTAGCTATGCCCAATGTGATGGGAGATGCTAGGCGGCGCCAATTCTTCTTATCAAGTGAGTTATTGGCTGACATACTTCCCCAATTACCATTGTTGAGGGTTCTAAGTTTGAGTAAATTAGAAATAGTTGAGGTACCAGAGTGTGTCGGCAATATGAAGCACTTGCGGTATCTTAATTTATCTCAAACTAGAATCACACATTTGCCAGAAAATGTCTGCAATCTTTATAATTTACAGACACTGATCGTTTCCGGCTGTAATAGGTTGACCACGTTGCCCGACAACTTCTTAAAGTTAAAAAACTTGCGGCATTTTGATATTCGGGATACATTGCTTTGGAATATGATGCCGTTAGGGATTAGTGAGATGAAAAGCCTACAAATTCTTTCCAACAAAGTTGTTGTTGTTGAAAACAACGCCTTCCTTATATCTTGGCTTAAGAACATAAAGAATGTTCAAGCGGAGATTAATATTGATGAGCTGCAAAAAGTGCAAAGTGCAAAGGATATGCGGGAGGTGAACTTATCACAAAAAAGGGTTAGTAAGTTACATGTGGAATGGAGTAACGATTTTGATGACGATGCTCGAAATGAAACACTTGAGAATGAGGTCCTGAATGCCCTCAAGCCTCATAGTGATAACCTGAAAGATCTTTTAATTGTGTCATATGGAGGTAAAGTATTTCCAAAGTGGATTGGGGATCCCTCATTTCATCAGTTGACTAGTGTTTCAATTCGGGGTTGTAGAAATTGTACTTTTCTACCACCACTTGGGCAACTACCATCGCTTAAGAAGCTGGATATTCAAGAACTAAATGAGGTGAAAGTTGTGGGCTCAGAGTTCCTTGGGACAGGTATTGCATTTCCTAAACTTGAAAGTCTAAGGTTTAAAGATATGAGTGGGTGGGAGGTATGGTCAGCCAAGGATGTTGTTGTAGATGCAGTAATGTTTCCATGCCTTGAAGAGCTTTCTATTCAAGATTGTCCTAATTTGGCTGAAGTCTCACTTGAATCACTACCTTCGCTGAGGGTTTTAGAAATAAGTAACTGTGGTGATGGTGTATTGACAAGTCTAATTCATGTAGCTTCAGCAGTCACCAAGTTGAGTATAGAGGGTATTACAGGACTAAGTGATGAGGTGTGGAGAGGTGTTATGGACTATCTTGGGGCAGTTGAAGAACTAAGAATAGAAAGATGTAATGAGATAAGATACTTGTGGGAATCAGAAGCAGAGGCAAGTAAGGTTCTTGTGAATTTAAGGAAGTTGGAAGTATGGAAATGTTCAAAATTGGTGAGTTTAGGAGAGAAAGAGGAGGATGGATGCAACCAACTAACATCTCTCAGGATTTTGGACTTATGGAGTTGTGAGAGTCTTGAGCATTGCAATTTGCCAAACAACATTCAAGACTTGAGTATCTGCTCTTGTGATTCGATTGCGTCAGTCTCCTTCCCAACAGGAGGGCACAAGCTCAAGTCACTCGAAATTAAAGGATGTGAACAACTACTGGAAAAGGAGGTGCTTCTCAACACAAGCACGCCACTGATGCTTGAGGTTGTACAATTATTTAGATGCAAAGATCTGAAATCAATCAATGAATTCACTAGTTTCATTCACCTCACCGAATTGGAAATACAAAGTTGTTCGAGTATAGAGGCATTTCCTGCTGCCGACTTGCCCAATCTCACCTCGTTAAAACGTCTGATGATAAATAATTGTAAAAGTATGGATGTTGATTCCTTTGGGCTTTGGCCCCCCCAATTGGGTTTTTTAACAATAGGGGGTTTGAAGAAGCCCATATCAAAGTTTGGCCCACAAAACTTCCCACCTTCTCTTGTTTCCCTAACGCTATTTGGTGGATCGGCAGAAGAAGAAGAAGATGTGACTAGTGGAAGTCAATTGTCTCATATGCTTCCTTCATCTCTTACTACACTTACGTTATTCTATTTTAAGAAATTGGAATCAGTTTCAATGGGACTCCAACACCTCACCTCCCTCCAACATATCACTTTTGAATGCCCAAAGATGAAAGATCTACCAGAAGAGTTGTTGCCTTCACTTTTGAGTTTGCAAATATTGCAATGCACAGATGAATTGAAAGAAAAGACGAGTAGAAGAGGTTCCTATTTGCACCCCATCTCCTATATCCCACATGTCAACATATGGTAAAGGTATGACCCTCTCTCTCCCCCATTTTGACTTTATATATATGATTATATTCTATATTTGAAGGGGGCTTTTGCTTTGCATTTTCAAGTTAAGTTATCTCATTTCAACTAACAGCTCACTTATAATCCATTGCAGCAAAACACTGGTAACTTATATAAAGTCGATCATGAAGACAGGACCGTAAGAAAGATTTCATCAAAAAAGGAACTGAGTGTGGTGTTGCGCATACAAGTGATGGGGTTCTTTTGGTTGTGTCGCAAGATAAGCTTTATTATATAAAAAGTGACAACAGTTGGAGTGACGGTGTGGTTTATGACGAAACTGCTCTTGACTCGTGTAGTTTCCTGCCCTCGGTGACTGTAGGAGATGAGGACCGGGATTATGTGCTGTATGGTCATGTGAAAGAGGGCATCTTTGGGAATTCACAAAGGCGGAGGTTTACTATATTGGAGGTTAGGTCGGCTGATGAGAGTGGGAGTGAGGCTGTTTGGGTTTAGTTTACTTCTTGGATTTGGAGGTTTCAAATGCGTCAACTTGTTGCAGTAACAAGAAAGTTGCCTAAACTGTGTCTTATAGGTTTATTGAAGACATTTTGATGTTCTTTTTGTTTCAAGTTTATGGTTTTTAAGATCTTATGATCTCTTGATAAATTTTGTTTCTCCTCACATTGTAGAGCAAATAATGTTTGATATGTTACAGATGAAAGGTCACAATCCGTAGAACTGGTCTCTAATATGTTGTATTTTAATGCGCTGAATTCTGTAAATTGTATTCAGGAAATAACCATAGAATCTGGTTGATGTGGTAGTATTCTAGTAATAAGATATAGTTAGTACATATATTTTTACTCAAAGCCAAACGGTATGACTTAAAAGATGAGTCAAGCTGGGCCTAAAAGTATTGGTTTAAAGGTTGTTTGGTATTGTGTTTAGAAACTGCTCTAAGAAGATTTCTACTAGTCAACGTCATGTTTGAATCAATGTGATAGAGCCAGAGAGGTCAACGGTTATCGCTCCATCCATTTATGTTATACATAGTATTGTTTTGTAATTTCAACATAAAATCATAGATAAAACAATTTCATCATTAGTCACTCATACTAAATAGACATCTTGCGAGTACAATATGGAACAAAGCAAGGGGCACAACAACGTTTTTTCAGCGTTGTATCAAGTCACCACCCCAGCTTCGGTGTTCTCAAAGTTAACGGCCAAAGTTATTTGGATAATGCTTTATTATGGTTGTGTACGTGTGCATTTTGATGGGTACTACTTTTCACACTCCAGATAAAAATAGTTTCAATGTTATGCTGATGTCACAACACTTTTCGACAACTTTAGTGTTACTACACCGTGTGCCGCTAATGGAAGATAATAAAAATTGCAATGTCCAGACACTACCTGAAATTTCCCTCAACCACTTGTTCACAAACACATCAGACCATTAATGTGTGCACATATAACAGCTACAGAGTTAAATACTCGGAATTGTTTGTTATTTTATGTCAGCAGGAGTGTACTACTCGCGTGTATAATACAAACGGAAAATCTGTAACAAGCAGATTACTGTAAGGGTTTACCACTACCCAAAAAGTAAGTATGCATTTGCCAGATAATGACATAAGGACATGAAAAAACAATGTTCCCAACAAAAACGGCATGCTCTAACAAAATGGCATGACTAAGTTTGTGACTTTTCAGTATAAAGTGAAGTATATATCTTTGTCCTCAGATCAGGCTCCATTCAGCTTTGCAGCAGCTTCCGGTCCAAATATGGCCCCTACTCTCAAAGTGCATGTTAAGTATAGTTTGCTTCAACACATCAAGTTTTGTAGAATGATGGTTGATAGTTTCCATACTATTAGCAGTAGGCATTGCATGATGCAGCAGAGATTCAAATCACATAAAGCATCTTGGATATCAGCCTTCAGCCTGCGCCAATAACAGGTATGATACTACGTTAGTTTTCCAAATAACATTCCACGACAAAAAATGATATGCATAATTACACTAGTGACAATATTCTATGCACACGAATACACGATTCAACAAATATGACAATTCAGACCTACTACTACTATAGTGTGTGCTCGGTGGTTGGTATATATATATATATATATATATATATATATATATATATATATATATATATATTTGTATTGAAAGCCAAACGGTATGACTTATAAGATGAGCTAAGCTGGGCCTAAAAGTATTGGTTTAAAGGGTGTTTGGTATTGTGTTTAGAAACTGTTTATGCCAGTATGCCGCATTGAGAATACTTTTGTAATTTCATTGTTTAGGTTTTCAACATTTTATTTATTGACCACAATGTTTCTTTTTATATAATTAAGTTTATGCTATTTAAGAAGTTCGTTGACACATACACATAAAGATTGTGTAATAGTAAAATCCATGGTCGTAAAGATCTCGATCATGATCTTTGGATTTTACGATACTACTAAGCAAAAATGATACACCAGCGGAATCGGGTATTGTTGTTGTACTAAGGAAAAATGATTCGACAATACGTAGGATCTCTTAATAAAATCCCGATTTTGACAATCAGATCGTAAGATCTCGATCATGTTTGATTTTACTTTGCTCGAACAAACAAGTTAATATTTTTTTTTTCTCAAACCCCTCATTTAAAAGAAAAAGTTGAAAATGTAACATATAATACAGATAATACAGATCAAGCTAATTGTTAAATTTTCAACTTGTCTTAAACTATTGCACAATAAATTATTGGACCCTTGTTGTCTAATTCATAGCCATTCATTCACATCCTAGCAGCCTATATTGAAATGTTCAAATAGCTAAACAATAATAGAAGGACCATACAAAGACAATAATGCAAGTATAATAGTATATTATCTCAGACCCCTCCATTCGATGCTCGGCCCATTCCTAGCAATTTAAAAACAAAAAAGGGCAAAAGAGTCAATTTTTCAACATCTCAAAATTGACAATTTCACACCTACTACTATAGTTCGGCACACCACCTTGTTCCTTCCTTCCTATAAAACCCCCGCGGACTCTCCAAGAGTCCCAACTTCTTTTATAAAATACACCCTTATCCATCCACATTCATACTTTCTTTTGTGCTTTCACCATAAACCAACAATGGCTGAACTCGTTCTTTCTGCCTTGCTCCAAGTCATTTTTGAGAAGCTAACATCTGCAGCCATGAACAAGATTGCCCGCTCCAAAGAAATTCATTCCGAGCTGAAGAAATGGGAGAGGAAGTTATCCCACATCGAAGCATTCCTTGAGGATGCTTCTCAGAAGGAAGTGACCAAGGTAGCTGTTAAGCAGTGGCTGAATGGTCTCCAACATTTGGCTTATGACATAGATGATATTCTCGATGCTTTGGAAACAGATGCTATGCATCACGAGTTTATCAATGAGTCTGAAGGCTTCTCCAGAAAGTTAAGAAAGCTCATGCCAATTTCACTAGTTTCTCACTAAGTACTGTGGGCAGCAAGTTAGATGATATTTCCACCAGGCTACAAGAACTCATAGATGAAAAAAATAATCTTGGTTTAACTGTGAAAGATGGCGGGTCAAAAAATATGAATAGAAGTTACCAGACCTCTTTGGTAGATGCACCTAGTATTGTTGGGCGTGAAGGTGATAAGAAGGAATTACTCCAGAAGCTATTGGGTGATGAACCATGTAGTCAAAACTTTAGCATCGTGCCCATTGTTGGTATGGGTGGGATAGGAAAAACGACTTTAGCTAGACTTTTGTATGACGATCAGCAAGTGAAGGATCGCTTTGAGCTCAAGGCATGGGTTTGTGTCTCTGACGACTTTGACAGCTTCAATATAAGTAAAGCCATCTTTCAATCTATAGGTGGGGACGGAAATAAGAAATTTGCAGATCTGAATTTGCTTCAAGCAGCTCTTAAAAATCAACTTAGACCATCCGTAGTGGGGCGTGATTACCATTTTTTTTCCTCTATAACGCCCTTTCTCCCAAAATTGATGGGCGCTAAAAGCAAAAAAAAAATTCGAGGCGTTTTGTATACAACGCCTATGCCCACTGACAATTCTTTTTAACTTTCTTGCTTTTTGAAATTGTCACACACACAAACTGGTTTGATTCTTTTTGCTTTTTGCTTTATTGACTTTTTTAGTTTTTAAACCAATCAAATGAAATGCCACATGGCGCAAAACGCCCCATCTACCACTACACCACTTTTTCTACCAAGCCCCAGCATGGCCCACACTGCCACATGGCGCAAAACACCCCACGCTCTCTTACACACCACTACACATGGTCTTACAGGGAAACGATTTCTCCTTGTTTTGGATGATATATGGAGCGAAAAGCTGGAAGACTGGGAAACATTAGCGGCCCCATTCTTTGAAGTGGCTCATGGAAGCAAAATAATCATCACAACTCGAAAGCAACAATTGCTTAATAAGTTGGGCTACGATCATCCATACGATCTGAAGAAGCTGTCACATGATGAAGGTTTATCTTTATTTGCTCAATATGCTTTGGGTGTAAAGAACTTTGATTTACATCCGGTGCTGAGACCACATGGTGAAGGCATCGTGAAAAAATGTGATGGCTTGCCTTTGGCTTTAAAAGCACTTGGAAGCTTACTCAGAACAAAAACAGATGAAGAAGATTGGAAGCACCTGTTGACTAGTGAGATATGGATGTTAAAAGACGGAGGCGGTATTGTTCCGGCGCTTAGACTAAGCTACCACGATCTTTCTGCACGTCTGAAGCAATTGTTTGCATACTGTTGCTTGATCCCCAAGGACTACGTGTTTAAGAAAGATGACTTGATATTGTGGTGGATGGCGGAAGGGTTTTTGCACAATTCAGAAAAATCAATGGAACGCTTGGGTGAGGAATATTTTCAAGAGCTGTTGTCAAGGTCTTTTTTTCAACAAGTCCCTGATGACGAATCATTGTTTGTGATGCATGACCTCATTAATGATTTAGCCACATTTGTCGCTGGAGAATTTTATTCAAGGTTAGACATAGATGTGGAGAAGAATGTTAGGAAGGAAGCTTTTAAAAAGTACCGCCATATGTCATTTGTTTGTGAGGAATATATGACTTACAACAAGTTTAAGGCATTCGAAAAAGCTAATAGTTTGAGAACGTTTTTAGCTATGCCCAATGTGGTGGGAAATAGCTGGCAGACATTCAGCTTATCAAGTAAGATTCTGGTTGACACACTTCCCCGGTTACCATTGTTAAGGGTTCTAAGTTTGAGTTGATTAGATATAGATGAGGTACCAGAGTGTGTCGGCAATATGAAGCACTTGCGGTATCTTAATTTATCTCAAACTAGAATCACACATTTGCCGGAAAATGTCTGCGATCTTTATAATTTACAGACACTGATCATTTCCGGCTGTGATAGCTTGACCACGTTGCCCGACAACTTCTTAAAGCTTAAAAACTTGCGGCATTTTGATATTCTGGATACATTGGTTTGGAATATGATGCCGTTAGGGATTAGTGAGATGAAAATCCTACAAACTCTTTCCAACAAAGTTGTTGTTGTTGAAAACAACGCCTTCTTTATATCTTGGCTTAGGAACTTAAGGAATCTCCAAGCGGGGATTTACATTCGTGGGCTGGACCAAGTGCAAAGTGCAAGGGATATGCGGGAGGTGAACTTATCACAAAAAAGGGTTAGTAGGTTACATGTGGAATGGAGTAACGATTTTAATGATGCTCAAAATGAAACACTTGAGAATGAGGTCCTGAATGCCCTCAAGCCTCATAGTGATAATTTGAAAGATCTAAATATTAGGTCATATGGAGGTAAAGTATTTCCAAAGTGGATTGGGGATCCCTCATTTCATCAGTTGACTAGTGTTTCAATTCGGGGTGGTAGAAATTGTACGTCTCTACCACAACTTGGGCAACTACCATCGCTTAAGAAGCTGGATATTGAAAGTCTCGACGAGGTGAAAGTTGTTGGCTCAGAGTTCCTTGGGACAGGTATTGCATTTCCTAAACTTGAAAGTTTAAGGTTTGCATATATGAGTGGGTGGGAGGTATGGTCAACCAAGAGTGGTGTTGTAGGTGCAGTAATGTTTCCATGCCTTGAAGAGCTGTACATAGAAAATTGTCCTAATTTGGCTGAAGTCTCACTAGAAGCACTACCTTCGCTGAGGGAATTAAAATTAAGTTTCTGTGGTGATGGTGTATTGACAAGTCTAATTCATGTAGCTTCAGCAGTCACCAAGTTGAGTATACGTGGTATTACAGGACTAAGTGATGAGGTGTGGAGAGGTGTTATGGACTATCTTGGGGCAGTTGAAGAATTAAGTATCGGGGGGTGTAATGAAATAAGATACTTGTGGGAATCAGAAGCAGAGGCAAGTAAGGTTCTTGTGAATTTAAGGAAGTTGGTTGTAGTGAATTGTTCAAAATTGGTGAGTTTGGGAGAGAAAGAGGAGGATGGATGCAACCAACTAACATCTCTTATGCTCTGTTCTCAAGTCTAAATTTTAAATAATAGAAGGGGATGGAATGGGAAGGGGAAAGTAAGGAATGACACTAGGAAGAAAGTGGTTTTTTTTATTTGTGTTCTTGAGTTTTTATTTTTAGTTGCAAGGAAAGGAAAGGAAGGTACCCAAATTACCAAGATACCCTCAAAACATAATTTAGTTTTATATATCTCACATCTTAGTTGTGCAAACATTCTTCATGTACAAGACCTACACCACATATTTTATGCTCAGTAACATTCTCAGATGTGATGTCATGAAATTGAAGTCAATAATATGAATGCTTGACCTGTTAGTTGGATCAAGTAGTACGTTGTGCAGCTGTGCTTGTTGCTTGGTGGTTAACCATCAATTTATCTTTTGGTTTATAATGTGTACAGGATCGTGCTTACTACTGTATATCCAAAAAGAAGGCACCTCCCCATGCATATTTGGATCAGTTGAAAAACAAAGATGGTCATATGCATGTACCAACTGTAGCATGCTTACTCACTTCTTTTCCTGCTAACATTTCACATAAAAAGCAGAGTGATAAAGTCGTGGACCATAATAGCTGCTGTGTGATATGGGATAAGTAGGTCAAAAAATATAAACCGTACATGAAAAAATGAGGCTATAATTGTAATTTTCACAAGCCCATTATGTTAATGACCCATTTCCCCTCCTAATCCCCCCAAAATTGGGAGGAACAAAACAACACCCAATATCCTCTACCTTTCCCTCCCTCCCACCCTCCCATCCCCTACCTTTCCATCTAAAAAAAACTCAAGAACACTAATTTTTTTGATTTCCCTTCCCATCCTCTTCCTTTCCTTTAAAAAAAAAAAACTCGAGAACAGAGCGTTAGGATTTTGAAATTAATGAGTTGTCATAGTCTTGGGCGTTGCAATTTGCCAAACAACATTCAAGAATTGATTATCTTCTGTTGTGATTCAATTGCATCTGTCTCCTTCCAAACAGGAGGGCACAAGCTCAAGTCACTCCAAATTGCTGGATGTGAACAACTACTGGAAAAGGAGGTGCTTCTCAACACAAGCACGCCACTGATGCTTGAGGTTGTACATTTATTTAGATGGAAAGATCTGAAATCAATCAATGAATTGACTAGTTTCATTCACCTCACCGAATTAAGAATACAAGATTGTTCGAGTATAGAGTCAATGGTTGAATTGACTTGTTTCATTCACCTCACCGAATTAATAATAGAAGATTGTTCGAGTATAGAGTCATTTCCTGCTGCCGACTTGCCGAATCTCACCTCGTTAAAACATCTGACAATTGTTAGTTGTAAAAGTATGGATGTTGATTCCTTTGGGCTTTGGCCTCCTAAGTTGGGTTTCTTAAAAATAGGGGGTTTGAAGAAGCCCATATCAAAGTTGGGCCCACAAAACTTCCCACCTTCTCTTGTTCACCTAATGCTATATGGTGGATCGGTAGAAGAAGATGTGACTAGTGGAAGTCAATTGTCTCATATGCTTCCTTCATCTCTTACTACACTTTATTTATGTGATTTTGAGAAATTGGAATCAGTTTCAATGGGACTCCAACACCTCACCTCCCTCCAACATCTCGACATTGATAACTGCCCAAAGATGAAAGATCTACCAGAAGAATTGAAAGAAAAGACAAGTAGAAGAGATTCCTTTTGGCCCCGCATCTCCTATGTCGAGCTATGGTAAAGGTATGTACATCTCTCTCCATTTTGACTTTTTTACATATATTTGAATGGGTCTTTTGCATTGCATTTTCAAGTTAAGTTATCTCATTTCAATTAACAGCTCACTTATAATCCATTGCAGCAAAACACTGGTAACTTATATAAAGTCGATCATGAAGACAGGACCGTAAGAAAGATTTCATCAAAAAAGGAACTGAGTATGGTGTTGCGCTTAGAAGTGATGGGGTTCTTTTGGTGGTGTCGCAAGATAAGCTTTATTATATAAAAAGTGATAACAGTTGGAGTGACGGTGTGGTTTATGACGAAACTGCTCTTGACTCGTGTAGTTTCCCGACCTCGGTGACTGTAGGAGATGAGGATCGGGCTTATGTGCTGTATGGTCATGTGAAAGAGGGCATCTTGGGGAATTCGCAAAGGCGGAGGTTTACTATATTGGATGTTAGGTCGGCTGATGAGAATGGGAGTGAGGCTGTTTGGGTTTAGTTTACTTCTTGGATTTGGAGGTTTCAAATGCGTCAACTTGTTGCAAACAGTAACAAGAAAGTTGCCTAAACTGTTTCTTATAGGTTTAATGAAGACATTTTGATGTTCTTTTTGTTTCAAGTTTATGGTTTTTAAGATCTTACATATTTCTTGATAAATTTTGTTTCTCCTCACTTTGTAGAGCAAATAATTTTTTTGTAGTGCTTCATATCTATGTTGATAATTTAATATAAAATCGTTTGCATTTTTTTTAACTATAGTTTTTGATATTTTAACTGACTTGTTCACGTGGTTTGATCGCTACGCAAACTCAAACCGGTTAAAATCTTTCGTTTTCAGAAGATTTTCGAGGTCATTTCAGAGGAGTAAGCAACATTTTACCAATTAGCCATAGTGGGTGGTTATCAGTTACATTTTTATGATCAAGTTTTAGCATCATTTCAATTTTAACTTTATGGGTCTTTAATACGGAGTATATGTGTTCTCGCTATCTCATTTATGACGGCAGCATTTCTACCTAAAAGTTGATATAATCATTACTTGAAACGGGTATGGTAAGGCATTATTCATTGTGGTTCATCCATTGACAACCCTAAGGTCCCATTCTCCTAGGTCTTTTCATAAGCATGTTGGCAACGGTGAAAGTATGTTCCAGAAAGATAATTGGTTTGAGAATGAGTGCTGCTTAAAGGACCGTTTCCACGTATATTTGCATTGTACTCAAATTAAGATTGTTTACTAAGTTATCGATGGAAATTTATTGACAGTTCATGGAGTTTTGTTGGGGCGTGGCGTTATTCCCGTACGACAGTTTGATGCAACTGCTTGGTCCCTTCTCTCTTTCTAGTGACTCGTGTGATGGATGGAGGTGGTCCCTTGATCAAAAAGGTCTATTCACAGTTAAAAGGCTCTCATACCTTCTCGAAAAAGTTCTCTTGGGCCATTTCAATTAGGTCGTAAACATGTACGGAACAACTGGATTAAAAATAAATATGTGTGTTTGACGGGTGGCGAATAATAAGATGCCGGCGCTCCTCTTCTTGCCGCAAAAGGGTTTGTTGTGGCTTTTCAGATGTACCCATTTTGCAACTTAAACATTAAATCCATTGACCATGTCTTGTGTAGTTTCCCATGGTCAAGTCACTTTGGTTAAATTGTTGGCATTGGAGACTATCCTGCCCCTACTGAGATCTCAATCTCTGATGCGAAATTCAACTTGATTCTATTGGGATAAAAAACAACACAGGGTATTTATTCTGTGTTGATGTCGTAATGCATTGGCTTTTTTTAATGACTTTTTTGCACTATATCGTTTTTAAAGGTAGATTTGTATCATCATAAGAAAAATTAGTCTACAAATATACATCTTTCAAAGTAACTTTTTGTTGCACTTTTTACTATTGTTCACATTCTTTGTTTATTATACTTGTCATACGTAGGTGTGGAATATACGAAAAACGTGCTTATAAATGCAAATAAAACTCAAATATTAAGAAATCATGTGGAGTTAACCATGAAAAAACAGATATTTAATCATATATGAAAATAGATAAATCATAGACTTAACACTTTGCACTTTTGCATTCTTTACCTTTAATAAATTCTTTCGAAATTTTATAAAAAAACATTATTTTCTTTTTGCGGTTGATTTTGTCCGAATTTTTCAAAGGGTGTTTTGATTGGTTCTCGATGCCACTCTTACAATTATATTATTTCGAACTTTGTAACTCGTTCTGACATTTTGCAATTCTATCGATTTATTTGTGTATTTTTGCATTTAATAATTTACAAATTCAAAATAAATAATAAGTGAGGTATCAAAACGTTTTTACTAAAAGCATTTATAATATGTACATGATGCAATAACACGTGTATTGTTTAAATATATATTGATAAGCGTCTTATAAAATTTCTGAAAAGATGTCATTAATGCATCATCATATGTAATACCAAAAAAGAAAAAGGAAAAAAATCTAGAACCTACGAGACAGCATGGCCCGTGCGATGCACGGGCTTCGATTACCATGAAGTAGCATCAGTCTGGTAACGGTTAATTAGGTGTGTTAACATTAGTCGTGAAACTTAAAGTGTTAAACTAAAAAATTTGCTTTATTAAGCTTTTACAAATAGAAATGTTTCATATGAAAGATACTCAAAGATGTGTTTGACCATTAGTACACGTGGTTGTAAGTAGTACGTGCACGTTTGATTTGCTTACTTAGCGGTTCTCAGCTTTGAGGTTCCTCGATTTGATCATTCTTCCATGCTGATACTCTACTAAAGGTTACCACTTAACCATGATAATTTCTTTTGTACTAAAGGATTCTCAGCTTTGATGTATTTCGGTTGGATCATCCTTCCATGCTGATACTCCGCATAAAGAATTTTAAATACAAATTTAAGAAAGTGATATATTTAAATTCAATCACACCTTTTAAAATTGTTTAAATTTTATTTGGGTAAATTGGGTTATTGTATAAACATACTAATGTTAGCTACTTATAAACGGACTGGAACCATCTGACTTTGAGTCATGTAAAAATACTAATCATGTCAAACATAATGATAGTTATTCCATCTCGAGAAGGGATAATTGATCGGATGAAGCACAGACGGACAAAATATGATAAAATAAAATAGAGAAAGACTACCAAGGTTTGGGGAGGCCCGTGCGGTGCACGACCTTTGTTCACCATGATTAAATCATACTTATATGTCAAGTAAAAAGTGTTCGGCTTATGTTGATGCGTTGATTTCTTTTATATACAATATTTAAATGCATCGGTTTACTCATTCTAGTCTGTTACATTGTGATAAATAATACATCTCAACAAGTTTAACTTACAACTTGAAACGACAATTTATTCTCTGAGGTCTTAGTTTAGGTAAGATTTTGTCCAATACTTTAAATATTAATTTTCAGCGACAATCTTAGGAAATACTAATAGCGATATAACTCTTCATTTAGAAAAAAGTATATATATAGTATTGCTCGAGTATGAGTTATATGTCCTTTTTTTTTTGTAATTATCATACCTAATTCTTCAACCTCTTGTTCTTGTATACTCTTATTGCCATCAACTATTATGTGAATTCGGCTTACTTATTCAATAAGTTCTATAATAGTATAGCTAAAACGACATTATATCTCGAGATATATGGTTATCCCGTAGTATTTAAATATGAGATATCCTTGTTTTGTAATATCGTACCTAAATCTTAACCTCTTGTGTACTCTTTTAGTCCCCACTTATTATGTGACTTCGACTTACCTGATTCAATTAAGATCTAAAAGATATATCTAACACGTCATTCTATCTCGAGATTTGTGATTCTCTAGATTAAATATGAGTTATCCTTATTTTGTAATAATCATAACTAAATATGAGTTTCAATAAAAAATTATCTAAACACGACATTCTATCTCGAGATTTGTGGTTCTCTTCAACTTATTAAATACTTTGTTAGTCCTAAACTATTATGTAACTTCGTCTTGCCTAATCGAATCTAAAAAGTATGGGTAACATGACATTCTATGCTGTGATTTATGGTTATCTTGTAAAATCTTCATTCATCATGTGTAACATCAAATCATTGATGTTGCTCTCCCATTTACCGTAATTCGCATTCCCGTTGCCATGAATTGTATAGTGCGAGGTTTTAAGTAATTTATTTTATCGTTATAAAGTTCAATTCGTTATTTACAATAAAAATCTTCATGCTAGGTTCCACCATATACTTGTGCAGCTTACCTTATATAATCATGTGCTAACGTTGAACTCATGATTACTCGATAGTTAAGAGAAAAACCCACATACATTCATTGCTAAAGTCAAGAATAAAGAAATCATATGGTGTACACACAAAGACTTTTTGCATTTCTCTTTTATATAGCAGGTAGATATTCTCATACTTAATGCTTGAAACTCAATTGTTCAAGAGTCACAGGTAGAATGACAAACTCATAAGAAACAAATACTTGCATAGGGTGTTATCGGGTTGGGTTGAATTGGGTTTTGAATTTTTAAAAAGTAACCTGCAACCAACTCGATTAGGAATCGGGTTATCAGCTGCGGTTGGGATTCGGGTCGGGTGATGTAGCAACCGCGAATTTCCAGGTCCTTACTCAAAATAATTTATTTTTGAAGTTACATATTTCTCTTACGTATAACTTATATCTAAACTGCACGAATTAAGAGAACGATACTGTTAGTGCAAGCAGTCTCGTTGAGGAGATTGTTAGTGCAAGCAATCTTGTTTGTTTTGATTGATGACAAACATGTAACTTGATACATAACGTAAAATGTACAAGTTACTTGTAATCTTATTTTGTCTCAACATACATCCAACACCTCTCGACTTCTCGAGTCTTCGTATGATACAACACAGGTTCGTACATGTTTGTTATGTGGCATTATGATCAAACCCTTAATAAACCATTTAGAATGTTTAAAATACAGTTAGGTCATTAAGTATTTTTAAAAGGTTAATCATTCTACTTAGAACTTCATTTTACACCTTTGCATAAACAAGTATTCTTACTTGTACATCATGTTTCCTAAGTTTAATAGAATAAGTACACTTTAGGTGTCAAACTAACATGATACATCTTGGTAAACATATATTAGTTAAGCTAGTATATACATGCTACATGATCACTAGGATACATGTTACATACATATATACATTTACATTATTTACATTTTAAATCTTAAAATGGAAATATATACATGACATCATGGCATACATCATTTAGAAATCTTGTAGATTTAGAAAGATATTTTGGAATGATCTTGAAGCAATATAGTTGACTTTGTAAGATTGTGCAAGATATGGAAAGATTTGTGAAGATCTTAGCTGGCAGGTCCCGGCTGAACCAAACAACATAAAGGGCGGATCCCTTTATTTGGTTCCGCCAAATCCGCGGGTTGTCTGAACAAGTTTTCCTATAAATAGTAGCCCATTGTTTACCCATTGTTTTTAACAAACTTGAACACACATTCCCTCTACCCTTTGCATACACATTAATCACCCTTTACATAATGATCATAATGTTACTAACTTTCATTATGTTGTAAGCATACACTCGTAATGATCCTGTGAAGCTAGCTCAGAGATCGTGAGTCATCATCCATCATAAGCTTGCATACTTCCTGATCCACCAAGAAGGTTAGAAGATCTTGAAGTCATTATCCACCAAATCATTCCAACATATGAAGATTCAAGGGCACTTGACATCCTCAATGATTGAATACTTCTTATTCAAGAAGTTCATGTTGATTCCATATGCATATATGAAGATTCATCACAACAAGTTTAGGGAGCTTGTGATCTTCATCCATTGAAAGCTTCCTATCAATGGAAGTTCATTTAGATTAGCTATTCATATCCATGACCCATTTATGTCATGGATCATCATTGTAATCTATTCATACTAGATTAGGTGGTTTATGTGTTTCTGCCATAAAACACAAGGTTTCTATGTTGGGCCATAAAACATAGCGGGAGTGGTTGTACCCTTGTAAAGAACTCGGTATCTAGCTTAGTACCGGAAAAAGGTTAAGCGACGACGGGAGTGGTTGTACCCATGTAAAAGAACTCGACATCTAGCTTAGTGTCGTAAATTGTATAGGCGACGTTAGGTTGGTTCTACCTCGAACTAGAACCCGGTATTTAGCTTTGTACCGAAAAAAGTGTAAGCAACGTGTGTAAGGTTTTCTCTGCCGAGAAGGGAGCTTGTTGATCTAGTGAAGTAACTCTCGAGTTGGGTACTCGGGGATTGGAGTAGGGCGGAGAGGAGCTCCGTGACCGAACCACTATAAATCATCGTGTTCGGTTTGCGCTTTCTTTACTCTTTACTTTTATGTTTGCATTATATGATTGCTTGTGTTGTGTCTTGATGATCATACTTAGATGACAACGTGTTTACGTATATGGTAGTCATAAATTACAACAAACATCTTTCATATTAGAACAAGCTTAAATGGATATTTGATACAACAAGTTTTAAGATTTTAAAACGGTAACGTATTCACCCCCCCTCTACGTTTTCACAATTGGTATCAGAGCCTCGTGGCTCTTATTTTCAAAACAAATGGTTTTTAAAATGGAGTACGATCCATGTATCAAATTACCATTAAAGCAGAATATAATATGAAAAATGTTTCGCTAAGTATACTTAGAAATTTTGTTGTTAAATGTTACTTTGTATACAAGCTTGAGGATGTCTTTGGAAAATCAAAAGAAAAGATTTCTCAAAAGAATTAAGTGTCAAATTATGTGCTTAAATCAAATTTATGAAAAATACGGTTTTGAAAGGGGTGTTTGGGATAACTATTAATTTAGTTAAAAAATCACCTCCGTAATGTTTAGATAAGTCACATAAAGTAGAAATGTTGTTAAATATGTGCAATATATGTTTAATATTAAGTCTAGCAAGTCCTACACGTTTTCTGTTGATACAAAAGTTGGGCGTTCCTTGATTCTGTACCAATCAGATCTTAATGCTTGAGACCTGCGCACTAAGAAAACAAAAAGACACCGTTAGGCTTATCGTGGGATTGTCTCCCACGAATATCCTCCGGCGTGAGAGTAAGTAATCGGTTTTTAGGGTTTAGTTGAAGAGTTAGGGTTTGTGAAATCGTACCTTTGTGAGGGCTGAGGTGCCCTCTATATATGGACACGAAATCCTTGTTGGTTTCGTGTTCCCCAATCTTCGGTCTATCCCGCGTAGGGCGGTTAATTGATATATATCCTGTAAATAGAAGATATACTATCAAAACCATAAATAACGTTGGGTTTGGGGCATCGTAAGCCCAAACAGCTATCGCAATAGCCCATATCGTGATGGGCTGGAGTCCATTCATGATGGACTTGAGTATGGGTCGGGTTCGTGACCCGAATACGGACTATACGTCATCATGTCCCCCCAGTCTAGTGTGCGCAATGCGAAATTGCGGATGCTAGACTAACAATTGGAACTAAAAATATTTCTTGATGCGTAGCGGGGAAGTTTCAAGTATTTCCCGCCAAAATTAGCAAGTTAACCTAGTCCAAGTATCTTCTTCGAAAATCGTGAGGGTGGGTGAAAAAGTGCTTCACCTTTTGGGTTCCCAACCGTCCGATTGGAACAAGTGGGGTACACATGTCGTTCATCCACGAATATGTGTAACCCTTTATAAACTTGAGCCGTCATTTCACTGTGGTTATCACAGTAAAAAATCATCATCTTCCGCCATTGTTAAACCTCCAAACAGCAATCAAAAAATCAACAAAAAACTAAGGTAATAGCGCGTGCGCTTATAATAGTTATTGAAGGTTAATCATGGTTCTTCAATTGTCTGATTTTACTTCCGATTTATCTAAGGATGAACTTCGTCAGTTCACTTCAGATTATTACATCCCTCTCGCATTGCATCCGGTAGTTCCGGCCGCAAATGCGTCGATAGCGGATTTCCCGCAAGGGAAAGTAGGGGTATATACGCGTTTTTTCGAATTCGCTAACCAGCGTGCGCCCATCTCCCTCTTTTTGTGCGATATTCTAAATCACTATCGCCTTCATATTTCCCAGCTGCACTGTAAAGGTGCAGCCAAAATAACCAATTTTGAAGTGAATTGTCGCTTATTAGCGATAGAACCCACAATTCATTTTTTCCGCGCGTTTTACCACACGTCGTGGTCAAACGGGTGGGTTTCCTTCTCCAAGCGCGCAGGGACACTGCAGTGCTATACGGAGAAGTTAGACGCACTTAGGGATTGGAGAGAAAAATTCTTTTGGGTCGATAGTGCATTTTTCTCATCGATTTTTGGGTTCTATACTCGAGAATTATTACCGAGAGACGAGCGCCCCGACCCCGGATTGTATAATGTAGCTGATGCGGATACGATAAACACCAATCGCATACCGATCAAAGCGTATCCCGAAGAGTTTTTGGTGCACATGGGCATTAGCCGCAATTACTTCGGTAGTCCGGAAGAAGTGCCAACGTTTCTGGATGAAAATAGCCGGGGTGGGTGCTTGTCTCTTCCTTCATCTTCGCTTAGTAGTTGTAAGCGTTCTTCCCTTTGTAGCTTATTAACATATTTTGTGTTTGTTTGTTGTTTATTGCACAGAGATGGATCTATTCCGCGTTGTGCATTTAGAGTTACATATCATACAACACTTCCGCGTTGTGCACAACGCGGAATAGATCCATCTCTGCGCAATAAACAACAAACAAACAAAAAATATGTTAATAAGCTACAAACGGAAGAACGCTTACAACTACTAAGCGAAGATGAAGGAAGAGACAAGCACCCACCCTGGCTATTTTCATCCAGAAACGTTGGCACTTCTTCCGGACTACCGAAGTAATTGCGGCTAATGCCCATGTGCACCAAAAACTCTTCGGGATACGCTTTGATCGGTATGCGATTGGTGTTTATCGTATCCGCATCAACTACATTATACAATCCGGGGTCGGGGCGCTCGTCTCTTGGTAATAATTCTCGAGTATAGAACCCAAAAATCGATGGCAAAAATGCACTATCGACCCAAAAGAATTTTTCTCTCCAATCCCTAAGTGCGTCTAACTTCTCCGTATAGCACTGCAGTGTCCCTACGCGCTTGGAGAAGGAAACCCACCCGTTTGACCACGACGTGTGGTAAAACGCGCGGAAAAGATGAATTGTGGGTTCTATCGCTAATAAGCGACAATTCACTTCAAAATTGGTTATTTTGGCTGCACCTATACAGTGCAGCTGGGAAATATGAAGGCGATAGTGATTCAGAATATTGCACAAAAAGAGGGAGATGGGCGCACGCTGGTTAGCGAATTCGAAAAAACGCGTATATACCCCTACTTTCCCTTGCGGGAAATCCGCTATCGACGCATTTGCGGCCGGAACTACCGGATGCAATGCGAGAGGGATGTAATAATCTGAAGTGAACTGACGAAGTTCATCCTCAGATAAATCGGAAGTAAAATCAGACAATTGAAGAGCCATGATTAACCTTCAATAACTATTATAAGCGCACGCGCTATTACCTTAGTTTTTTGTTGATTTTTTGATTGCTGTTTGGAGGTTTAACAATGGCGGAAGATGATGATTTTTTACTGTGATAACCACAGTGAAATGACGGCTCAAGTTTATAAAGGGTTACACATATTCGTTGATGAACGACATGTGTACCCCACTTGTTCCAATCGGACGGTTGGGAACCCAAAAGGTGAAGCACTTTTTCACCCACCCTCACGATTTTCGAAAAAGATACTTGGACTAGGTTAACTTGCTAATTTTGGTGGGAAATACTTGAAACTTCCCGCTACGCATCAAGAAATATTTTTAGTTCCAATTGTTAGTCTAGCATCCGCAATTTCGCATTGCGCACACTAGACTGGGGGGACATGATGACGTATAGTCCGTATTCGGGTCACGAACCCGACCCATACTCAAGTCCATCATGAATGGACTCCAGCCCATCACGATATGGGCTATTGCGATAACGGTTTGGGCTTACGATGCCCCAAACCCAACGTTATTTATGGTTTTGATAGTATATCTTCTATTTACAGGATATATATCAATTAACCGCCCTACACGGGATAGACCGAAGATTAGGGAACACGAAACCAACAAGGATTTCGTGTCCATATATAGAGGGCACCTCAGCCCTCACAAAGGTACGATTTCACAAACCCTAACTCTTCAACTAAACCCTAAAAACCGATTACTTACTCTCACGCCGGAGGATAATCGTGGGAGACAATCCCACGATAAGCCTAACGGTGTCTTTTTGTTTTCTTAGTGCGCAGGTCTCAAGCATTAAGATTTGATTGGTGCGGAATCAAGGAACGCCCAACTTTTGTATCAACAAGTGGCGCCATCCGTGGGACCCTACACTAAGAACTTTGCTAAGAACTAGAATGACGAAGCACGGAAATCAGCGGACTCCGCATGCGAAGAAAACGCATGACGACCTACTAGGGAAGAAACACAAAACTGATGCGGCCTCTAAGCAGGCCTCTGGAACAACCAGTACGCCCAGAAGCTTAGGATCGTATCCAGATCTGCTCTTTACTCCAATAGAACCGCTCACTATGACTACCAATGCTACTACAACAAGTACTAGCGCGGTAGACCTACAGCGCACTCCTCTCACCATGCCAGAAGTAAACTTCACTGAGCCACCAAATGCGCCTATCCGAAACAAGGATCTTGTTTTGGAAACAGACTCCCTCGCGCTAGAAGGAGTCACGCTTGAACTAGTGCCAAGTGATTTCGTATCTCAAAACTACGAAGCCTTGGCTGCGCTCATGCGAGAGGAGGCGAAAAAGAGGTCAAGCCAAAGTCTGCACGCCAGGCTCAACTTCGACCCTGAGCATGAGGCATCCCCACCGCGCTACCGAAAGGAAAGACGCGAGAAGGATAGCCGCAAACACCCAGTGTTTACTAGGATTGGAAGGAAGGTTGTGGATAACGAAGCAGCCGACTTTCAGTATCTGGAAGAGCATGAAGATGGGGAACGGGGCGCCAATGTCCACACTAGGCTTGGCAGTCTCAGGGTTCATGATAGGCTTGGGCGACGGTGCTCCCCAAGTGAAAGCCCTTCAAGCTCTGATTCCGAGGATAGTCGGCGCAAGCGCCGCAGAGGAGCAAGCTCAGATTCCGATGATAGTCGGCGCAAGCATCGCAAAAGAGTAAGCTCATCCTCAAGTGACTCCTCGGACAACGAGGACAAAGAAACAGGACACTGGAAATCAAGGGGAAAATACCGCGACCAGGAAGACGAAGACATGTCTCGTCCCTGGCGCCGCCAAAAAGTTGATGCGTTCACTCGGCGCATCAGCGATTTTTCAGAAAATAAGAGAAGGCGCATGCCTGCTAATGTCAAAACATACGATGGGATAGGTGATCCTGATGATCACCTAAAAATTTTCGAATCAGCAGCCACTATCGAAAATTGGCCACAACCTGTGTGGTGCCATATGTTTAACTCTACATTAGTAGGGAATGCGCGCAACTGGTTCAGTAAGCTTCCACGCAGAAGCATCGGTGGGTTTGAAGAGTTGCAAAAGGCGTTTCGTTTAAACTTTACTCAAAGAAAGAAGTGCGCCAAAAACCCTGTCGAGCTCGCTAGGGTAAAACAGCGCCAAGGGGAATCCACAAGCGCTTTCATGGAGCGCTATAAGGACGAATGCATGCAGGTCAAGGCGTGCCCAGAAATACTAAAGATATCGGGGTTTATGAACGCAATCAATAACCCAGATTTGATAAAAAAGTTAAACGATAGGGTTCCCCAAACCTTTGACGAACTCATGAAGCGCACGAGATCCTTCGTCCAAGGAGAAGCAGCCGCTGCGGATAGCAAGAAAGGCTACTCGAACCATAGGTCACAAGAAGAGCCAAGGAGACAATCCAATGACCAGAGTGGCAATCGTAACAAAAGTTATCGCAACCAAGGGGGCGGAAGGGGAAACGACAAGTACACCCCACTAACAAAAACTCCAAAGGAGATATTTGCGACGGAAGGTGCGAACTTTCCAAGACCCCCACCTATGCGCACCCCTGAAGATCGGCGCGTAGGGAA
Organism: Artemisia tridentata subsp. tridentata; assembly: GCA_021014915.2. Classification (NCBI taxonomy): domain Eukaryota; kingdom Viridiplantae; phylum Streptophyta; class Magnoliopsida; order Asterales; family Asteraceae; genus Artemisia; species Artemisia tridentata. The sequence goes on along the minus strand of CP139506.1, from coordinate 73,258,041 downwards.
CGGATACTGCGAATATCATGGACAGAAGGGCCATACAACTAATGACTGCGTCCAACTGCGCCAACTAATAGACAAGTTAGTAAAAGAAGGCAGATTGGACCATCTCGTTAAAAACATTAAGGACGGGAAAGACAAACAGAAAACTGGGGACAAGAAAGAAGCGCCCAAAGATAAGGCTGACACAATCTACATGATACAATCATGGCAGCGAAAGACTAGGCAAAAGGTCAGCCAGAAATTCTCCCATGGAAGCGAAATCTCTTTCCCCACCTTGGCTGCGGACAACGCAGTGGCAGAGCCACTCACCATTGAGATAAATGCGAGGGTTCACGATATCCACCGCATGTATGTCGATGGAGGGGCATCAGCGGATATAATGTATGAGCATTGTTTCAAGAGACTGCGCCCTGAAATACAAAGACAGTTAAGCCCAGCCACGACTGCGCTTACTGGCTTTACAGGAGAAAAGATATGGCCCATGGGACAACTGCGACTACTAGTCGCTGTTGGTAATAAGGAACACTCCACGACAGCCTGGATGAACTTTATGGTGATCAAATCTCCTTCGCCATACAATGGCATTATTGGAAGGTCAGGAATCTCGGCGATGCGCGCGGTACCATCCACAGCACATGGGATGCTCAAATTCCCAGTAGAAGGCGGCATTGTCACCATATACAACAGCGCTGCGCCATCAGAAGAGTGTAACACGATTACATGTGAAACAACGCACATCCCAGAACAGAGCGCAGCTAAAGTACCAAACCTAAAGGTTGTGATTCACCCTGAATACCCGGAGCAAGAAGTGTCGATTGGAGGATCGTTGTCTGACAAAGGCAGAGCGGCCGTGTGCGCGCTCTTACAAAGGAATCTGGACATCTTCGCATGGGAACCAAAGCACATGACTGGTGTGCCACGATCGATTGCAGAACACAAGTTACAAATCCGACAAGGATATTCCCCAGTAAGGCAGAAAAAGCGCGGCCAGGCTCCAGAGCGCGCAAAAGCCATACTGGAAGAAGTACACAAACTTGTGGACGCTGGCATCATGCGAGAAGTCTATTACCACGATTGGCTCTCAAATCCAGTAATGGTAAAAAAGAGCGATGGCAGTTGGCGGATGTGTGTGGACTTCACCGACCTTAATAAAGCATGTCCACAGGACTGCTACCCACTACCAGAGATAGACTGGAAAGTGGAATCTTTGTGCAGATATCCCTTTAAATGTTTCTTGGATGCATACAAAGGGTACCACCAAATCCAAATGGCTAAGGAAGACGAGGAAAAAACAGCCTTCCACACAAGCCAAGGCATTTTTTGTTATACAAAAATGCCTTTTGGCCTGAAGAATGCGGGCGCCACCTACCAGCGACTGGTAGATAATGCGTTTGAGAAGCAAGTGGGACGCAACCTAGAAGTCTATGTGGATGACCTTGTCATAAAAAGCCATACTGAAGATGAAGTGGTGCGCGACATTGAAGAAACATTCACAACACTACGAAAGATCAACATGAAGTTGAATCCTAAGAAATGCACTTTTGGCGCTACAGAAGGCATGTTCCTAGGATATTTGATAGAACCAGATGGCATTAAGCCATGCCCAGAAAAAACAGAGGCTGTCATCCAACTTCCTTCACCGCGCACGTTGAAAGAAGTTCAATCTCTAAATGGAAAGCTAGCCGGTTTGAACAGATTCCTGTCCAAATCAGCGGATAAGTCACTTCCTTTATTTAAAACACTCAAGAAGTATACTAAAAAGGGAGACTTTCGTTGGACTGCGGAAGCGGAGGAAGCTTTCACACAGCTTAAGCAACATATAACAGCGCTTCCTAAGCTAGTTGCACCCCGACCAGGGGAGGAGTTAATCGTCTACTTATCCGCGACCCATGGAGCGATCAGCGCAGTGCTACTGACGGATAGGAATTCTGTACAAACTCCGGTGTATATTGTAAGCAAAGCACTCAAGAAGACAGAGATTAATTACAGCTCAATGGAGAAGTTGGTCTTGGCGTTAGTATTTGCTGCCAAAAGACTGCGTAGATACTTTCAAGCGTACCCAATAGCAGTGATTACTGACCAACCTATCAAACAAGTTATCTCTAAACCTGACGCATCGGGGCGATTACAAAAATGAAGTGTGCTACTAGGCGAATATAACATCTCTTACAGACCACGCACTGCGGTTAAAGGGCAAATACTAGCAGACTTCATCATCGAAAAACCAGATACCGATGACGCACCCCCACCGAGCAAGGTAGAATTACAAGAACCATGGGTCTTGTTCACCGATGGATCTTCATGCGTAGATGGATCGGGCGCTGGCCTTATCCTCACTAATCCAGAAGGAATGGAATTCACTTACGCACTGCGTTTTGAATTCACAGCCACGAACAACGAGGCAGAATATGAAGCCCTAATCGCTGGATTACGCATTGCAAATCGAATGGGTGTACGTTACCTAGAAGCAAATGTGGACTCCCGATTGGTAGCCAACCATGTATTGGGCGAATATGTGGCTAAAGAGGATAACATGGTCCAATACCTCGACAAGACCAAATCGCTAATACAAGGCTTTGACAGGTTTACCATTAAGCAAATTCCTAGAGGTGAAAATAAGAAAGCGGATGCGCTAAGCAAGATCTCATCTACTAGCTTCGCGCACCTATCAAAACAAGTTTTAGTGGAGATCCTAAAGAACAAATCCATCTCGGAGATGGAGATATCCACGGTAATAGAGGAAGAGAATCCTACGTGGATGACCCCTATTATCGAATTTATAAGCAAGGGCAAATTGCCCGATGAGCAGAAGGACGCTCGACGGATACGGCGCACAGCGCAGAGATTCAAACTTAGAGATGGTATCCTATATCGGCGCTCATTCCTACAACCATGGCTTCGGTGCGTTGGACCTCTTCAGGCAGATTACGTACTCCGAGAGATCCACGCTGGTTCATGCAGTATGCATTCAGGACCACGGTCCGTCGTAGCTCGAGCATTGCGCTCAGGATACTATTGGCCTACTATGCACCGTGATGCGCGCGATGTGATAAAGAAATGCAACGACTGCCAAGTTCATAGACCCATCCCGCGCAGACCACAACAAGAGCTAACACCTATCACTTCTCCATGGCCATTCTATAAGTGGGGTATTGACATTGTGATGCGTGGTTTTGCGACCTTACAACAGGTTTTACCTCTCGAGGGATCTCAAGAGGCTTGCAATCCCCACCAGGCAGTGTACCTGACCAATGTAGTATAGTGAAGTGGCAAATACCAGGGGATTGATCGTTCTCTAGGGGAATAGTGTCGTTAGGATTGAAATACTACTCTAATAGGTCTAAGGGTGAGGGAAGATTCTTTTTGTATTTTTATATTTTTATGAAAGTAAGTAAAATCTCGGGTTTGAAGGAGTGGGCGGAATTAGTTGCTAGTCAACTAATCCAAATAACTACAAATGCAAATAAAATAAAATAACTGAAAATGAAAAGGTCATGGAACTTATATGGGGAGAAATGTGTTTACTTAGATTTCCTTACTCCCTAACTATCTTTTACCGGTTGATTAGTGTGTATTAATTGTGTGGATGACGGGTGTATTCCTTAATACCAATCGTGGGGTGGCGTACGTACTTCCCCAACTCTACAAGCTCCTACTTCACTCCTATGTCGAGCCGGCTAAGAAGCTCCTAACATGGGATCACTAGAATTCGCTCATGCATTAAATACAACCATAAAAACCTTAGTACGCATTGGTTCATGTTTCTTAAGATGTTCAAGCAAGTTACCGTATAGGAGGTTAGCCAGTTTTCTTAAGCCTAACATCGATAAACAATCACCCAATACAATTAATAACACACTAATAACCAATAATCAATAGTTAGGTTTCATTAGATCTAAGCAAACACAAGATAAATCTAGCCTAGCATGTTAATTAAAAGACAAGAACAAGATATAATCAAACAACACATAGACATATTGATTGATTAAGTGATTACTTATCTTCAATTAAACATGGGAGATCCAAGGGTATAAAACCCTTAAAAATGGCAGAAAATTCGTCTTAGGGTTTCTCCTCACAAAGTTGCACACAATGAATAAAAATTGCAAAACTATATATAGAGTTTAGTGGCTGACGGCGTCACGTTGTAGGAGGTGACGCCGTCACCTCGCCGTGGCTAGGGTTCCCGGATGGTCTTCCTGACGCCGTCCCTTTTTAATCCTCCAAAATCCGCTCTGGCCTATCAAGGGTTGACGCCGTCAGAATAGTGCTTGACGCCGTCCCTCTTTAACTTAAACCGTGATGGCCTTGATCACCTTAAAGGGTGACGCCGTCAGACTTCCTTTTGTAAAACTCTCTGGCGCGTCACGTGTATTTGTCATATCCACCTCTTTTGCCAAGCCATGACGCCGTCAGGAGCAATCCTTGACGCCGTCACATGTACATTCCAGCAGCTTTGGAGACTTTGTCATTTTCTTCACTTTTATGCTCCAAAAATGTCCAAAATGCTTCCTTTTCCAGATTTCTTCTCCAAAGTACCTAAAATGACAAAAGGAACGATTTAGGGCAATATTTGATCAAATAAATACGATTTAGGGCTTAAATGACCCCCTAAAAGCGGTACATTTTTCGCTTCATCAAATACCCTTACACTTGAGATTTGCTTGTCCTCAAGCAAATGCGCTTTTATTCTAATCAAAATACAAGTTAGGGGTCATTTAACGCTAATATAAAAGTAATTACAACAAATAGTCGTTCCACTTTAATCATAATAAGCACGGAGATTACAAACTAGCACCTCACAAGTAGTGTTTGGATACTCACATCTCTCAGGTGTCATCAAAATAAATCTCATAAATGAAAATGGATAATATCTCTCACTACCTGTCATAGCAAATAGATTACCATAGGCTTGGGAAAGGATCGAAAACCTCCTCCACTAGGCGTAAGCACCTAAGATAAACTATCAAAGAGGGCTTTTAAACGGGTTATAACGTTAGGTGTAGGGATATGATAAACACGGATTTGTTGGATAAGGGATATTTTACTGGTGGCGAGTTAAAGATCTTGATTAATTACATGTACAATATGGCGTTGCTAAGCCAAGACTAGACTCGACTTAAGCTAAAAAAAACAAAATAACAAAAACATAAAATAAACATAAAATGAAACGGGATGGTAGTCCGTATGTTTTTTCTACTTTTCTTTTTCTCATTTTTTTGTATTTTTCTTTATTTTTTCGATTTTTTTTTTTTTTTTTTTTTTTTTTTTTTTTGGACATTCATTCTTGCCCTACCATCCAAAATAATACATCATAGGGGCCACGGTTCTCCCCTTACACTTGAACTTTTACATAACTTTACAAATAACTATTCTAATGACTCGAATTAAGATAATCGAAACACTTGGAGTACTTTTAAAATATTTAGCACATATGGGGGTAATAATGTTGTTCTTCCCCATTACTCCATTACACTAGTACTTTACCCATGAGTCCCAATCGTCCCAAAACAATATGTACAAGGATATGACTCGACTTAGCAACCATGTAATCAATTAGATAATTAACTAAGGGTTTAAACAAATGTTGTCACAATAATGCACTAAAGATGAGTGCATACAAGGTAGGCTAAGGCGATTTGGGTGTACATTTAAGTGGGGTGTAAACAAATTCTTCCTTTAAGTAAAATGCTTAAAGTTAGAAACGAAAAGATAGGCTCTGAGGGGTGTACTAGGGGTATCGTGTACTAAAAATGAGTACAACGCAAAGGGTGTGGGAGAATTACTTGACCAATGTAGCCAATGTAATTATAACAAAAACACAGGTGTAAAACAATGGGTTAATCCTAATGCCTCTTATCATGTAGTAAATCTAACTACACGAATGTAGTCTCACTTGTGGCCTCGGAATGGTCCTAACGCAAGTTCTAGAATCTAAGTGCTACGGGTACACACATCATAGCATAAATGCTTTTCCTACCAATTCTAGGGGCGAACCTCACATATTTGGGGGTGGAAAATTTTTTTAGTGGTACGGTTTTGTGCTAGTCATATAACTCCTATCCGTGATACGCTCATTAAGACCAAAGTTTCACTCCTATATGTTGTAAAAAAATTTAAATTTTGCACTAAAATTGCCCTAACAGGTATTTCTCTCAGTTTTATTACACATCTACCATTAAACAAACAAAAAATCAAGCGTAATAGCATTCTCTAAGGTATCGTATTTTACCCCCCCTTACACTTAAGATGAACATTGTCCCCAATGTTCAAATAACAAGATGTAAAAGTAAATAAGGTAAAAGAATGAAATCAAATACTCCCCTGATTCGCTTGGTGGATAAAGTGGTAACATGGTTAGATCTTCTTCCAAGGTAATGTTGAAGCTCCAAGACTAAAGCATCGCCAAAAGCTTGATTCCACATACATCTCCTTGTCCAAAATAACCTGTTAAACCTGAGAAAACAAACACGAAAACCTGCATAACATCGGCGGGATAAATCTATATAAGGATATAATGCTTGTGGAATGATTATTTTGCAGATTCCTGGAGTTTATAAGTTAGAGATTTAATAAAAACTTTTTATGAAAACAAAACTTTCAAAAATTTCAGAAAATTAAAACCTGACGCCGTCAGGTTGTAAGGCCTGACGCCGTCAGAAATGATCTGACAGATTTTTCATGTTAAGTTTCCGGAAAATTTCTGGAAAAACATACACCTTACTTCCTGGAATTCCTGCAAAACATCATTATGACTCGATACAAGCATTTGACTCAAACAAATACTAATATGTATGTTAATTTATTATTATTATGATTCATGTTCATTTGTTCTAATAAACCGATTTAGATTTCCCTTACACTTAACTTTTGCAAAATACCTTTATATGTAGTTAAGACGAAGTTAAAAACAAGATAAAGCATTTTCACAATTTAGTTTTTGAACATGAATCAATAATAATAAAAATTAACCATACATACGGAAGCAAATAAAATCAAACAAACAAATAAATAAACACACAAAGCAAATAAAGCTTGGGTTGCCTCCCAAGAAGCGCTTTTCTTTATTAACGAGTCTTGTAGCTAGACTCAAAGTCCTTCTACCCTATGTAAGTGAGTTCGTCATCGAGGACGTCTTTAGGGTTAAGCTTGGATTGAAGTTTCCTATTGGTCCGCTTAGTACAATATATCTTTTCAAACTTCTCTCCATCCGGGTCATACAATGTCATCTTAATATGCCATGACCCATCTCCATCTTTGGGTGGTTTGTCCCAATCCCACTTATGATCATCGTCCTCACAAGTCCACTTATTCATCCCTAGGTTAATTGGCAAAACTCCTAGGAAATCAATCATCTTTCTAAAAACTAGAGGGTCTTCAAATGGATCCAATTCGGTGTCCCTAGGCAAGAGTTACTCTACCGTATGTGTTCGGTTCACAAAGTCCTCTTCTAGGTAAAATGGGCGTTGGGGTCCTATGAAGTCTCTATCGATCCAAGGTCCATATCTAGATGGTCTCCTATTTAATTCTAACCAATGGGGTGTTGGTTCATCACTAGTATCATAAGCATGTTTCTTCACATCATAGACTGACCAAGTGTCACCTTCTCCTACCGCTATCTTAGATTCCTTACAATCAATCATAGCACTAGCGGTCGCCAAAAATCCTCTACCTATCAACAAGGGGCATGTAGGGTCGCTAACCATATCAAGGACGTGGAAATCGGCTAAAATGGTTAGTTTTCCAATGTGTACTAACACGTCTTTGACTACTCCAATCGGGTAAGCAACACTTCCATCCACTAAGCCTATTATTACCTCGGTTTCTTCAAGTTTTCCTAGTTTTAGAGAGGTGTAGAGAGGTAACGGAAGTAGGTTAAGGCTTGATCCAAGATCGGCTAATGTGTCATAAGCCTCCGAATTACCGATCTTGCAAGGTAGAACAAATAAGCCCGGATCATCTAACTTCTTAGGTAGCTTGTTTTGAACGAAGGCGGTCCCTTTTTCGCCTAACTTGAGCTTCTTCTCATCCAACACATCAATAACCGGACTTTCAAGGTGGAGCTCCTTGAATTCATTGTCAAGGTTTTGAGTGGGAGGTGTCTCAACTATGTTGTTGACCAATTTGGATATCATAACTTCTTGGTCATTTTGAACGACTTGGGTTTGTTTGAAACACGTGCTCATGGAATTGACCGAATAATATTGTGGACAAGAACTAGGAGACGAAACTGACGAGATGGCGTTGACGTTTAGTTTCAGGTTCTTGACTGTGTTGCTAGGGAGTGCTCCCATTTCTCGGTCATTGAGGGCTTTCAACAAAGTGTCAATCTTATTGGTCATCTCGCTTTGTTTTTGTTTGAAATCGGCTTCAAACTTGGCCAAACGAGCTTCTTGAGATGCCATAAATTGGGACATCAATCCTTCAAAGTTATTGGTACTACCATTGCTGGAAGGATTGTTGTTGAAAGTACGGTTCGAGTTAGAACCGCTTGATTGGAAACGATTAGGTGGGTTGGAAGAATTGGTTTGTTGTGCGTTTTGGTTTTGTTTCCACCTAAGGTTTGGGTGATTTTTCCATGAGGGGTTGTATGAATCACCGTAGGGGTTTGGCTTGGGTTTGAAAGTGTACCAGTTGTCTCCCGCTCCGTCGGTACGCGAGGATGCGTAGTCCGCAAAAGCTTATTCGGGGAGTTCCACGCAATCACGAGTGTCGTGGGGACCACTACATAATTCACATGAAGAAGTGATTTTGTTCACTTGGCTTGAAGGTTTAGGAGCCTCGTAGGATTTCATAAGAAACTTGACTTGGTCTTCAGGTTCTATGATCCTACGGTCGGAAGTGCTTGAATTGTTCGAAGGCAAAGATATTGCCTTGACCGTTTTATTCAAATCACGGGGATCATTCCAACTTTCGTTGTCATAAAGAGCAAGATCTTCTAGGAGAGCCCATGATTGTTCCGCACTTAGATCACGTAGCTTATCACCGGCCGATTAGTCAATGGTTTGCCTCGTGGAGAGATTGATATGGTCATAGAAGATTTGGACTTGGAGCCAAAGTTCTATGCCATGGTGAGGGACTTTTTGGAGTAAGTCCTTGAATCGAGTCCATGCCTCGTAGAGGGTTTTGCCTTGACATTGTTGGAACATCAAGATATCATTCCTTAGCTTGGTAGTTCTTCCTGGTGGGAAAAACTGAGCAAGGAAACGAGTGGTGAGATCATCCCAAGAGGTGATGGATCCTGCGGGTAGACACTCTAGCCATTGACTAGCTTGGTCCCGCAGAGAGAATTGAAAGAGACGTAGTCGGGTCGTCTCTCGAGTGGCAACATCAAGGTCTATAGAATCAACGATTTTGAGAAAGTCCTTGAGATGTTGATTAGGATCTTCGGAACGAAGTCCATGGAATGCGCATCCGCTTTGCACCAACCGGATGGTGTCGGATCGTAAGGGAGTGACATTGGCTCCTTGAGTGAGCTCAATGGTGTTTCGATAGCCATGGTGGCTAGGACGGGAGTCGTCTCCTAAGGTACGGGCTCTAGGAGGTGGGTGTTGTTGTGGTGGTGGGTTGTTGGGATCGAGGATATTACCACCTTCCATGATGTCGGATGGTAATGGTTACGAACAAAGAAACGAAGAAAAAAGATAGACTAAAGAAAACCTAGAAAAATAAAATAAAAATCTCACTAGAAAGGAATCTAGTGAGTAGACCTAATAAAATAAAAAAATTCAACCTAAACAATAACTATTCCCCGGCAGCGGCGCCAAAAACTTGATGCGTGGTTTTGCGACCTTACAATAGGTTTTACCTCTCGAGGGATCTCAAGAGGCTTGCAATCCCCACCAGGCAGTGTACCTGACCGATGTAGTATAGTGAAGTGGCAAGTACCGGGGGATTGATTGTTCTCTAGGGGAATAGTGTCGTTAGGATTGAAAAACTACTCTAATAGGTCTAAGGGTGAGGGAAGATTCTTTTTGTATTTTTATATTTTTATGAAAGCAAGTAAAATCTCGGGTTTGAAGGAGTGGGCGGAATTAGTTGCTAGTCAACTAATCCAAATAACTACAAATGCAAATAAAATAAAATAACTGAAAATGAAAAGGTCATGGAACTTATATGGGGAGAAATGTGTTTACTTAGATTTCCTTACTCCCTAACTATCTTTTACCGGTTGATTAGTGTGTATTAATTGCGTGGATGACGGGTGTATTCCTTAATACCAATCGTGGGGTGGCGTACGTACTTCCCCAACTCTACAAGCTCCTACTTCACTCCTATGTCGAGCCGGCTAAGAAGCTCCTAACATGGGATGACTAGAATTCGCTCATGCATTAAATACAACCATAAAAACCTTAGTACGCATTGGTTCATGTTTCTTAAGACGTTCAAGCAAGTTACCGTATAGGAGGTTAGCCAGTTTTCTTAAGCCTAACATCGATAAACAATCACCCAATACAATTAATAACACACTAATAACCAATAATCAATAGTTAGGTTTCATTAGATCTAAGCAAACACAAGATAAATCTAGCCTAGCATGTTAATTAAAAGACAAGAACAAGATATAATCAAACAACACATAGACATATTGATTGATTAAGTGATTACTTATCTTCAATTAAACATGGGAGATCCAAGGGTATAAAACCCTTAAAAATGGCAGAAAATTCGTCTTAGGGTTTCTCCTCACAAAGTTGCACACAATGAATAAAAATTGCAAAACTATATATAGAGTTTAGTGGCTGACGGCGTCACGTTGTAGGAGGTTACGCCGTCACCTCGCCGTGGCTAGGGTTCCCGGATGGTCTTCTGATGAAGCAAAAAGTGTACCGCTTTTAGGGGGTCATTTAAGCCCTAAATCGTATTTATTTGATCAAATATTGTCCTAAATCGTTCCTTTTGTCATTTTAGGTACTTTTGAGAAGAAATCTGGAAAAGGAAGCATTTTGGACGTTTTTGGAGCATAAAAGTGAAGAAAACGACAAAGTCTCCAAAGCTGCTGGAAAAGTACACTTGACGGCGTCAAGGATTGCTCCTGACGGCGTCACGGCTTGGCAAAAGAGGTGGATATGAAAAATACACGTGTCGCGCCAGAGAGTTTTACAATGGAGATCCGACGGCGTCACCCTTTAAGGTGATCAAGGCCATCACGGTTTAAGTTAAAGAGAGACGGCGTCAAGCACAATTCTGACGGCGTCAACCCTTCATAGGCCAGAGCGGATTTTGGAGGATTAAAAAGGGACGGCGTCAGGAAGACCATCCGGGAACCCTAGCCACGGCGAGGTGACGGCGTCACCTCCTACAACGTGATGCCGTCAGCCCCTAAACTCTATATATAGTTTTGCAATTTTTAGTCATTAGTGTGAAACTTTGTGAGGAGAAACCTTAAGACGAATTTTCTGCCATTTTTAAGGGTTTTATACCCTTGGATCTCCCATGTTTAATTGAAGATAAGTAATCATTTAATCATTCAATATGTCTATGTGTTGTTTGATTATATCTTGTTCTTGTCTTTTAATTAACATGCTAGGCTAGATTTATCTTGTGTTTGCTTAGATCTAATGAAACCTAACTATTGATTATTGGTTATTAGTGTGTTATTAATTGTATTGGATGATTGTTTATCGATGTTAGGCTTAAGAAAACTGGCTAACCTCCTATACGGTAACTTGCTTGAACGTCTTAAGAAACATGAACCAATGCGTACTAAGGTTTTTATGGTTGTATTTAATGCATGAGCGAATTCTAGTGATCCCATGTTAGGAGCTTCTTAGCCGGCTCGACATAGGAGTGAAGTAGGAGCTTGTAGAGTTGGGGAAGTACGTACGCCACCCCACGATTGGTATTAAGGAATACACCCGTCATCCACGCAATTAATACACACTAATCAACCGGTAAAAGATAGTTAGGGAGTAAGGAAATCTAAGTAAACACATTTCTCTCCATATAAGTTTCACAACCTTTTCATTTTCAGTTATTTTATTTTATTTGCATTTGTAGTCATTTGGGTTAGTTGACTAGTAACTAATTCCGCCCACTCTTTCAAACCCGAGATTTTACTTGCTTTTATAAAAAATATAAAAATACAAAAAGAATCTTCCCTCACCCTTAGACCTATTAGAGTAGTTTTTCAATCCTAACGACACTATTCCCCTAGAGAACGATCAATCCCCCGGTACTTGCCACTTCACTATACTACATCGGTCAGGTACACTGCCTGGTGGGGATTGCAAGCTTCTCGAGATCCCTCGAGAGGTAAAACCTGTTGTAAGGTCGCAAAACCACGCATCATCTTCCTGACGCCGTCCCTTTTTAATCCTCCAAAATCTGCTCTGGCCTATCAAGGGTTGACGCCATCAGGATAGTGCTTGACGCCGTCCCTCTTTAACTTAAACCATGATGGCCTTGATCACCTTAAAGGGTGACGCCGTCAGGCTTCCTTTTGTAAAACTCTCTGGCGCGTCACGTGTATTTGTCATATCCACCTATTTTGCCAAGCCATGACGCCGTCAGGAGCAATCCTTTGCGCCGTCACGTGTACATTTCCAGCAGCTTTGGAGACTTTGTCATTTTCTTCACTTTTATGCTCCAAAAACGTCCAAAATGCTTCCTTTTCCAGATTTCTTCTCCAAAGTACCTAAAATGACAAAAGGAACGATTTAGGGCAATATTTGATCAAATAAATACGATTTAGGGCTTAAATGACCCCCTAAAAGCGGTACACTTTTCGCTTCATCACATTGCGGGTCCCTTCCCTGTCGCAGCGGGAGGACTTAAATTCCTTATTGTTGCAATAGACTACTTCACTAAATGGATTGAAGCGAAGGCAGTAGCGACAATCACAGGTAATCAAATAAAACGCTTTGTTTGGGAAAATATAGTATGCCGCTTTGGATTACCTGGGGAGATCGTTTCGGACAACGGAAAACAATTCCGTGATAACCCCTTCAAAGACTGGTGCGCAGAGTTACATATCACACAACACTTCGCATCAGTAAAAACACCCACAAACCAATGGTTTAGTTGAGCGCGCAAATCGTAGTCTAGGCGAAGGAATTAAAGCGCGCCTGGACAAACACAAAGGAAGATGGGTGGACGAATTGTCGCATGTCTTATGGGCGCACCGCACAACAATCAAAGTTAGCAATGAAGACACTCCCTTTTCCCTTGTCTACGGGACATAAGCTTTCATACCAGCTGAAATAGGAATGCCAACTATCCGCACCGCGGAAGTTAATGTCGCGACTAATGACGAAGAACGACGGATAGATTTGGACCTATTGGAAGAAAGGCGCGAGCGCGCAGCTATACGAGAGGCAAAAACCAAGTCAAAGATGAAGGGATACTACGATGCTAAAGTTCGAAGCACCTCATTCAGACCAGGCGACTTTGTGTACCGCGCTAACGATGCAAGCCACGCAGAAGATACAGGTAAACTTGGACCAAAGTGGGAAGGACCCTATGAGGTCATTGAAGCACTAGGACAAGGCGCGTACAAGCTGCGTGACATGGATGGCCGTGAGCTACAACGCACATGGAATATCTGCAATCTCAAGAGATGCTATCTTTAGGAAAGGTTACGACCCAATACACGGACACCTACGCACTTTAGTAAGTGCTCAATAAATATCCGTGTATTTACATTTTTTGTTTCTTTAAGAAAAATGTTTTTATCTTTTTACAAAAACTTGCAAGTATTAATAAAATGTTGCGGTTTCTAGCTAACTCCATGACAGACTTTACTTTATTGCTTACATATAATTTATGTCTCAATACTGTTTGTTATATTATATTTTGCCTACATGGCGTGCATGCACTAATTAAAAACCCACGATGGTAAAAGGATGAGTAAACCTACTAAATGACTCGTTGAGTAAGAGGGTTGCAAACCCATCAACATCGGATCACGCATCCTTGTTAAACACCTTACTCTCAAGACGTTGGAGTAAGTTCGATGCGTACCCCACGACGGATACACATCAATGCACACTGTGCGCGTTTAACAAATTAGGAGTTAAGACAATTAACCCCTTAATATGGTATTAGTAGCACGCTGCGATCCATACACTTGTGCACCCCACGAAGGATACACAACAACTTGTAAATTTCATACACAATTATGTTATATACAATCATGTCATACACGACTATGTCATAAATTTCATACACGATTATGATATAAGTGATTATAAATCCTTGTAACTTTCTTTAAATGTGTTTATACAAGCGGTTTGATTCTTAGACATCTTTTACGCAAAGACAAAATAACTAAGTACAAACGTTATAACCACAGCCAAATTTGATACAATATGCATACAATTGTATTTTTCAAAATCAACGCTTCATTATGGATAACAAGTTCATCAAAAGTACACATCCAACACGCATATGTACAACAAAAAGTGGACATACCACAAAATATCACTACATCGAAACTACCAAGACATGCTACGAGTACGCCTGAGCCCTGAGCTACCCGCTTGGCGCGCCACACAATCAGCATCCTTAAGCCTCTGCAACAACTCAGCATCCTTGGGTGCTACCGTTGGCACGCTAACGGGCACTCCATCAGATCTGGGAATGTGAGCCGCACCAAGACTACAAAGAATGGCCTTCCCCTTCTGGCCCTTCTTCTTGGCAAGTCTCATCTCATGAGCTTCTAAGGACGCCTTCAACGGAATTTCTTTCTCAAGGGCAAAAGGGTTGAGGATGTCGCGGGGACGAGCAAAAATAGGCACATGTAGCTGCGACACATCAGGCTTCAGAAAATAGTCAAGCTGCACCTCAGCATCCTCGGATGAGTGCCTAGCCAAAGTCAGCCCCTCCATAATCACACTGATAGGAAAATCCTGGTCACGCTCCAGGTGAGCAATATGAGGAAGCTCGAAAAGCTTCATCTTCTCCATGGCAGCGACAAGCTCATCATAGGAGTTGGCGTTATAACCCGGCACTTGAGTAATAGGCACGGTCAACAAATTGCTCTCGGCAAGCTTTTCTACAGCCTGCGCTTGGCCACGTGCCAACGCGCACTCAACAACTTCCCTAAATACCCCCGTCACCTCCTGCGACTCCAAAGTACCCAAAGCAGCAAGGCGCAAACCATGGCTGATAAGCCACCTGCGCTCAGCTATGGTTGACACCAAATGAGGATACAATTCCTCATCATACTCAATGCTGAGCTTTCGCAGCTTGGCCTCCTGATTCTCCAGCAAACTCTCCACAGCCTTGCGGAATTCATCCAAGTCAGACATGAGTTTCCCCTTGTTCAGCTCCATATATCTCAAGGCCCAAAGGCAGGAGGCCTTGTACTCTTTTGCTCCAGTGCGCTCTTTATTCAGTTCGGCCATGAGCGACATCTTCTCATCAGCAACTTTCTGGTCATACATAGCAGATGCCCTCAATTCAGCCTGCGCATCAGCCAACTGCGCCTTTAGAAGGTCAATCTCCTTATCCTTCTGCGCAACCAGGCTGCCCTTACCACCAGACTCAGCCTATAGCCGCGCAACCAATGAAGCCTGGTGAGCAGCAGCCAACGCCAACTCCTCTAGAAGGCTATTTCTTGGCGCATCTCCAGCAGATTTTTCCTCATCCACTGGACTCTCAGGCCCAAACTCACCAACATATCCAGAATCAGTCTTAGGTGGCGAATTCTCAACATGCGCATCATCATCAACAGCAGTTTCAGCACTACACGCAAATAACAACGTTACTCTATAGTACTAATAGCGGATTAAAGGACTAAAGATCTAAAAGGTACAAGTACTTACTTGGGGGGGAGGAGTTTTATGCGATGACGCATCCTCTTCAGTTGGTCGCTCGACAAAAATAGCAGGGCGCTTACTTGATGTCCCTGCGCCATCATCACCAGACGACCTCTTGCGCTTTAACCCTTGGCCTTCCTCCTCAGACTCATCCATAGCACTCCCTGACGAGTCTATATGCAATAACTCCACAGGGATTTGCGACCCAGGAGGGGGAAAACTGCGCAGAGGAGTAGCCATAGTAACACCTGCAGGGATCTCCACAGTCTCATCTGTCCCCTCTGGCTCCCCCTGCGCGATCGCCATTGTGCGTCCTGCGGTAGCCTATAGAATGGGCTCCTCACCATCTCTCAAAGGGCGCACACCCACAATAACCTGCTTCGGCTTCTCCAAATGCACAACGCGGAATAGATCCATCTCTGTGCAATAAACAACAAACAAACACAAAATATGTTAATAAGCTACAAAGGGAAGAACGCTTACAACTACTAAGCGAAGATGAAGGAAGAGACAAGCACCCACCCCGGCTATTTTCATCCAGAAACGTTGGCACTTCTTCCGGACTACCGAAGTAATTGCGGCTAATGCCCATGTGCACCAAAAACTCTTCGGGATACGCTTTGATCGGTATGCGATTGGTGTTTATCGTATCCGCATCAGCTACATTATACAATCCGGGGTCGGGGCGCTCGTCTCTCGGTAATAATTCTCGAGTATAGAACCCAAAAAGCGATGGGAAAAATGCACTATCGACCCAAAAGAATTTTTCTCTCCAATCCCTAAGTGCGTCTAACTTCTCCGTATAGCACTGCAGTGTCCCTGCGTGCTTGGAGAAGGAAACCCACCCGTTTGACCACGACGTGTGGTAAAACGCGCAGAAAAGATGAATTGTGGGTTCTATCGCTAATAAGCGACAATTCACTTCAAAATTGGTTATTTTGGCTGCACCTATACAGTGCAGCTGGGAAATATGAAGGCGATAGTGATTTAGAATATCGCACAAAAAGAGGGAGATGGGCGCACGCTGGTTAGCGAATTCGAAAAAACGCGTATATACCCCTACTTTCCCTTGCGGGAAATCCGCTATCGACGCATTTGCGGCCGGAACTACCGGATGCAATGCGAGAGGGATGTAATAATCTGAAGTGAACTGACGAAGTTCATCCTCAGATAAATCAGAAGTAAAATCAGACAGTTGAAGAACCATGATTAACCTTCAATAACTATTATAAGCGCACGCGCTATTACCTTAGTTTTTTGTTGATTTTTTTATTGCTGTTTGGAGGTTTAACAATGGCGGAAGATGATGATTTTTTACTGTGATAACCACAGTGAAATGACGGCTCAAGTTTATAAAGGGTTACACATATTCGTGGATGAACGACATGTGTACCCCACTTGTTCCAATCGGACGGTTGGGAACCCAAAAGGTGAAGCACTTTTTCACCCACCCTCACGATTTTTGAAGAAGATACTTGGACTAGGTTAACTTGCTAATTTTGGCGGGAAATACTTGAAACTTCCCCGCTACGCATCAAGAAATATTTTTAGTTCCAATTGTTAGTCTAGCATCCGCAATTTCGCATTGCTCACACTAGACTGGGGGGACATGATGACGTATAGTCCGTATTCGGGTCACGAACCCGACCCATACTCAAGTCCATCATGAATGGACTCCAGCCCATCACGATATGGGCTATTGGGATAACGGTTTGGGCTTACGATGGCCCAAACCCAACGTTATTTATGGTTTTGATAGTATATCTTCTATTTACAGGATATATATCAATTAACCACCCTACGCGGGATAGACCGAAGATTGGGGAACACGAAACCAACAAGGATTTCGTGTCCATATATAGAGGGCACCTCATCCCTCACAAAGGTACGATTTCACAAACCCTAACTCTTCAACTAAACCCTAAAAACCGATTACTTACTCTCACGCCGGAGGATAATCGTGGGAGACAATCCCACGATAAGCCTAACGGTGTCTTTTTGTTTTCTTAGTGCGCAGGTCTCAAGCATTAAGATCTGATTGGTACGGAATCAAGGAACACCCAACTTTTGTATCAACAAGTAAAATATTTAGGTGATCATCAGGATCACCTGTCCCATCGTATGTTTTGACATTAGCAGGCATGCGCCTTCTCTTATTTTCTAAAAAATCGCTGATGCGCCGAGTGAACGTATCAACTTTTTGGCGGCGCCAGGGACGAGACATGTCTTCGTCTTCCTGGTCGCGGTATTTTCCCCTTGATTTCCAGTGTCCTGTTTCTTTGTCCTCGTTGTCCGAGGAGTCACTTGAGGATGAGCTTACTCTTTTGCAATGCTTGCGCCGACTATCATTGGAATCTAAGCTTGCTCCTCTGCGGCGCTTGCGCCGACTATCCTCGGAATCAGAGCTTGAAGGGCTTTCACTTGGGGAGCACCGTCGCCCAAGCCTATCATGAACCCTGCGACTGCCAAGCCTAGTGTGGACATTGGCGCGCCATTCCCCATCTTCATGCTCTTCCAGATACTGAAATTCGGCTGCTTCGTCATCCACAACCTTCCTTCCAATCCTAGTAAACACTGGGTGTTTGTGGCTATCATTCTCGCGTCTTTCTTTTTGGTAGCGCGGTGGGGATGCCTCATACTCAGGGTCGAATTTGAGCCTGGCGTGCAGACTTTGGCTTGACCTCTTCTTCGCCTCCTCTCGCATGAGCGCAGCCAAGGCTTCGTAGTTTTGAGATACGAAATCACTTGGCGCTAGTTCAGGCGTGACTCCTTCTAGCGCGAGGGAGTCTGTTTCCAAAACAAGATCCTTGTTTTGGATAGGCGCATTTGGTGGCTCAGTGAAGTTTACTTCTGGCATGGTGAGAGGAGTGCGCTGTAGGTCTACCGCGCTAGTACTTGTTGTAGTAGCATTGGTAGTCATAGTGAGCGGTTCTATTGGAGTAAAGAGCAAATCTGAGTACGATCCTAAGCTTCTGGGCGTACTGGTTGTTCCAGAGGCCTGCTTAGAGGCCGCATCAGTTTGCTATTTCTTCCCTAGTAGGTCGTCATGCGTTTTCTTCGCATGCGGAGTCCGCTGATTTCCATGCTTCGTCATTCTAGTTCTTAGCAAAGTTCTTAGTGTAGGGTCCCACGGATGGTGCCACTTGTTGATACAAAAGTTGGGCGTTCCTTGATTCCATACCAATCAGATCTTAATGCTTGAGACCTGCGCACTAAGTAAACAAAAAGACACCGTTAGGCTTATCGTGGGATTGTCTCCCATGATTATCCTCCGGCGTGAGAGTAAGTAATCGGTTTTTAGGGTTTAGTTGAAGAGTTAGGGTTTGTGAAATCGTACCTTTTTGAGGGCTGAGGTGCCCTCTATATATGGACACGAAATACTTGTTGGTTTCGTGTTCCCCAATCTTCGGTCTATCCCGCGTAGGGCGGTTAATTGATATATATCCTGTAAATAGAAGATATACTATCAAAACCATAAATAACGTTGGGTTTGGGCCATCGTAAGCCCAAACCGTTATCGCAATAGCCCATATCGTGATGGGCTGGAGTCCATTCGTGATGGACTTGAGTATGGGTCGGGTTCGTGACCCAAATACGGACTATACGTCATCATTTTCCTTATGTCAAAATATGAGTTTAGGAGAATTTGTCACAGAGACCCACGGAACCCTTTGTTACAAAGGGCGGAACCCTCAAAAAGGTTCCGTGAGATCCGTGTGTCTCTGTTCATCAGCTTTTGCAAACTTCAAAAAATCATAACTAATTAACCGTAAGTCCGTAGGAGTCGTGCCACCTACCATTTTTAAGGGAATTGAGTCTACTTTCATTTCAAAATACTCTTATGACCTGAATCTAATTTCAAAGTGAGTGAAATAAACCAAATGCTACAGTGTGTCCAAAATATTAAGTTTCGTTTTGAAATAGAAACTCAAATCTTTGAGTTGGGCAATTTAAGTTGGTATCCTTTGAACATTGATATACTTTCTTTTGAAACTAAAGAATTTGGTAATATTTATATATAAAAAGGAAACTAATCAAGCTTGGTATACATCGTCATATTTAAACACAAAGTGACGAAAAGTATCTTTCTTTTTATGCTATGTGACTACTTGTTCTAGTTGTTTGCATACATGTTGTTTGCTTGTTGAATGTTGTGATTACACTTGTTTGTTTGTAATGCATAAGTGTAAATCTTGCCATAATATTCATTTGCTTGTTTGTCAATTTCCTGTTTATGCACAATAGGACTTTTGCTAGATTTTGTGCAATAAGTTGAAAATTTGTTTTAGATAGCTTTTCTTGCAAATGTTATGCATAATTGATTTGGGAATGAGAACTAAGTGAAATTTGTTAAGTGTCTTATAAATTGTTGTTTTGCACATGATCTCTCCAAATGGTTCAAGCGTTGAATTGAGTCACTGTCTTAAAGTATTATCTAACAGTATATTTGATAAAGTGTTTGGTATAAACAATTTCAAACAATGATAGGATGAATTGTTATGTTTTTAGGATGTTATGTTGTTATTAAACATCTATGTGAACTAACTTAACAATGCAGGACGATAACACTTGATGTTATCAAATTTTCATGATTAAGCCACTGTTTGGCTTAACATCCATATATGGTAAGTTCTAAATCATCCGTTTGATTTATATGTTCACATGTGTTAGAACCTGTGTTTTTAGTTTTAATCTATCACAACTAAGTAGTTACATATTTCTTAGAACAATTTTCGGGAATTGAACGGGTTTCGGGTATTTTAGCATACTCTCTGTTAAGAAATTCCATCTGACGGAAATGTCGGAACCAAATTCTGGGTTCAGTCTGTTGAAATATTTGGCTCCGCCTAAAATCAACTCACGGATTCCGCAGAACCAATAACTGGGATCCGCATTTGTTATAACTTGGGTTCGCCAGAACTAACAGCTAGTTTTTTAAATTTTTGTTTAAATTCCGCAGTCAAGATCACTCACCTTTATCACTAGGATTCCTTTCACTGATAATTCACTTAGGATCATAACATCTCTCATACACCAATAGGATAATCATTTCTAATCAAATTTCATGAAAATGCTCCAAGGTACCTTTTCATGAACCACTGAGTATTTATGATCATTACACACATCCTCCTGTCCTTTACTCATCCATTAGCTTGATTTGTAAATTGACAACTTCCTAACATATTCGGACTCACTTTTGCAAAAATATCATAGATCACAAGTCCAACTGATGACTATAGATATTGTCCAGTATCCACAAATGTTACCTTACTTGGTTAACATGTCAAGACGATTAAGATTTACATCGAGTCATAACTCACACTTAGGTTATATCAAAGTCTTGCTATCCTTGAATGATATCCAATCTCATCAAAGTAGGATTGACAACTTAAGTATTTCATCCGAAATATTCAAGTAAATTTGACTTACAATTGTAATCATTAAAAGTCACATCCGAAAGAATCAACACCCAAGTATTTTAACAACATATGTTGAAACACTTATCCTATCACATAAGTACTCTTGTACTTTCACCATCATCCCATCACATTCACCTCTGTGATATGTATCAGGCCCAAAGCCTCTAATCACATCACCCACTAGTTGTACCAATCAATAGATAACAAGAATTAGTCTTCATCTTTGTTGTCTTCAACATCCATGAAACCTAAAGTACTTCCATAGTACAAGAAACCCTTTCAACACCACAATCGTTACCATCATTTGAATCCATTGAGTGCATTGCTCAAAAAGCCCTTTGTCCAAACACTCGTACCAAATCAAATGCACGTTAAACAAAATCAACCATACTTTACCACCTATAGGATTAGAACCTTCACCATCAAATGAGCATGATGCTCACATTCATTGTTTAAGCAGTACTAGGGGTGAGCAATCCCGACCGAATCCCGAAATCCCGAAAAAAAACCGACCGAAAATGAGCGTCCTGAAACCGAACCGACCACACTCGGGTCGGGACTCGGTTTTGGTTTTTCAGACATTCGGGACTCGGGATGGGTCGGGACGGGTCAAAAACCAAAAAAATACAAACAAAACCAACTGTTTTCGGGATTCGGTTCGGGATTCGGGATTCTGTTTTGGTTTTCGGTTCGGGATTCGGTTTTGGTTTTCGAGACATTCGGTTTCGGGATCAATCGGTTTCGGGTCAGGACGGGTCGGGACCAGCCCGATGCTCACCCCTAAGCAGTACCACAAGTCATCAAAGTATTGGTAATACTTCGTCATTTGACTTCTGCATTAGTTTCATTAAACCTTAGATCAACATTGTAACAACTTATGTTATAATGTAATCTCATGACAATGAATCTTGAGGAGTATACATAAGAAACTCGAGTGAGTTCCACTTGTCATCATCTAGTTATTATAATATTGAGACCAAGTTTATTTAGGATAGGTCTATCCAAACACTTAGGCTTAATATCTTCATTTAGGAAAATCATGATGTTTCGGAAAACATTATCCCATGAGATAATCTTATTTGTTGAAAGATACTTTATGTATCTATTTTTCTTCAAGCGTACATCATAACCAAACCTTGGTCAAACCTTGTGCATATCCACATCTCTGGAGCATACACAAGATCTATTAAAGTTAGTAACTTTACTTAGATTCTTGTTCCAAAGAACTTTCTCGAGAACATTCTTGACATAGTCCATTATCACACACAAACACATTTCTTGATCTTAGATGATCAAATCACTTGCATAACACATAATTAAACTCAACATAAACGATATCACCCTTTAGATCATTCAACCTTATATTCCAAACACAAAGATTAAAATCTGTTGACACATATTTGTCAAATTCCCGTGTATAACATGACATCTTCATCAACTTAGTTTTAATAGAAATAGTTGAGTCTTATTAAGTCAAGTATTGGTGAATTATCATCTTTATATACTTCAAATATACAAAAATAGGAATTTCTATCTTTCTAACATGAGAATGACTACTGGAGAACCTATTGCACTAGAAACTCAATTTAACCTAACAGTTAAATTGCTTCCAGCAGAGAAGTTGGGTATGTGGAATCACCCGTAAAAATGGTTGTGTTTAGCCTGAATTGAGCACCGCTATTAATAGTCTCATATTCATTCTCCAACTTGAAAAATCTTTATTCATATACTTACCTAAAGTAAGTATTAAAAGATGATAGTTTATCTTGTCTTAGGAATATTAATCAAACAAGTAGTAGATGTGATTTTTCTTTAAAATTACTTGCATTACACATACATGTGTTAATTACATGTTATTTGTTTGATATTTAGTATCTTGACGTTATCATTATTTGATAGTCAAATAAGTAAACCTTGGAAAGGTTTTATCTGCATGCTTATATGCTTCATGTTAACATGATTTGTATGATATGTTCGTTCTTTCGTTTTATGCTATTTCGTAAGATTAACATATTACTTGTTAACTCATGATATGTCATTTTTATATTGATGTTTCTATAATTGATAGCTCGTGTTTTTTGTTGACATTCTTTGAGTCTTTTCGTAGAATAGCCTAAATGATACATGCTCCAAAATGTTATAATGGTTTGCATGAATTTGTCGTCTCACTTCTGTTGTGACTTTGTCACAATATTTGTTTTTCATGTGTGCACCTATAATTTGTCTAAGAGCTTTTGGTATAATAATCAGTTAGAAGTCGTTTTATTGTGATTAATTAATGAGTAAGTATGCTTAAGAGACTAAGCATTACATCATAATAATTTCGCAATGTAGTAACTCAAACAATGTCATGCTATGATTATTTGTCTTGATGCTATGTGGTAACTTTTAGTCTAGTAGTCAAATATAGTGTTTTGTTTAACACATTTGTCTTATAGGTTGATTACAAATTATTTGTTATCTTACTTTGTTATGCTTATTTTGCATAATTGTTATCCCTTTATTGCTACTTAGATTAGTAATATGTTTATGGGATCCTTTCACTTGCATATAGTGTTTAAAACTAATAGGATTAAGTTTTAGAGGTTTGAAATTTGTGTTTGGGTATCTTTCAATATACCTCTCTCCAAATCGTATTGTTGTTTCCGCTTTCCTAACAACATCTCCATCATCTTTTAGTTATAACAATACACCTTCCATGAGGAAACCACATGCCTCATCATATGATCATCTCGCATTGATAGAGAAGAGCTACGTGACTTCAAGGATGAAGTTCTTTGTATGCTAACAAACATTCGCAAAAACTTTGCTAAGCTCATCACTTTCATTAATTTGTATCGTCATTCTTCATCCGATACATCTCACATTATGTTAGATGTCCATCGATTAAGGGGGAGAGAAATTCATTCACATAATTGTCTTTTCACATTAAAGAACATGTACTCATGTTTCTTACATCCTTAAATACCGACACATAGGTTCACACCATTTAGTTAAAACTAGTTCACAAAATCACAAGTGTTTCAAACCTTATTAACCCAACATCACAGTTATGCACCAATACCTCGTCAAAAACACATCATGTGTTTGACAAACCTCTTAAACAAGAAGCATTAAGTCTCCTTAGACTTTGACTAGGATTAGTGAAACCAAATCCATAGTTATAAGTAAATAGACCTTCGTTTGATCAAAAACGACAAAACATGAAAAAATCAATTCTGGTCCCACGGTACCTTTCGATAAGACGGACGGAACCAAAGTTTTGGTTCCGCCCAATCCGCAGGTACCAAGTTCAGTTTTTAACCATTTAAAACAGACAACCCTCTCACAACCGAGTCTAGGATTTTCCTTCACAACTTCATTGTCTAGAACACCTTCATTGTCTAGAACACCATCATAGGATCTCATCCTTTTCATTCTTGATACATATCAAGCACGTCATTGTTAGTGCAAACGATATATCAAAACCACCAGTGTCAACACGTTGGTCCAACCAACACTCTCTCATCATATGATGACATTTTCATCCTCATATAGGTATCCAGTATTTCTAATAGTTGCATATGGAATTTTTATTCCTAAGTGATCATTGTCTTCACTTCCTCTTAATTCCATTCGAGCATTTATTATGGCACGATTCATCATCTTTGGTAGATGATAATATCATAACATTAACCGTCTTCAATACTCTTATAGCATTTGCTATACATTAGAGTTTTTGAATTCATTGCATTGATTATAACCACCACCTTCCATCACCTCTTTCACTAATCGTCACCTCATGGATTAGCGAAAAACCTACTTGCATCAACCTTTAGTTATCAATTGAGTTATCACTAGTAAACTAACACCAACACTAGCATCACTCACTTTAACTCTACTTCATATCCACCTCATATGCATTGTATTGTAGGAGTTTATCATATTATATTCTTGTGATTGTAATTCTTATTAGAAGATTACACACTTTATAACATAGTTTACTAGATAATCACAATTGGTATGACATGGTTTGCCAAATAATCATAGTTCCATGACTTAAGTTGCTTGTGCTTAGATTATTGATATATAGCATCATATTTTTCTTTGAGATAAAATATATTGCACTAACTATTTTATTGTAGGTTCATCATCATATACGTTCGATCGTATATAGCATACTCATCATAGGATGAAGTTTGCATCGATTATTTTTCTTCTTTTATAGGTGCTTCTTGACGTCCTCAAACCAGGAGGTTTATCAATCTAGTACTCATATTGCATCGTCTATACACTTGGTCGTATATGACATAGTGTACTAATTTTTGTTTTGTAGGTTGATCTTGACGCCCTAGAGCAAGGGGGAGCTTTCGTCAAGCATTTTTAGAATGCATCATATACACGCATTGTTGTATATCACATACTAACCTTTATTTTGTAGCATTTCTCATCCTTGGATCAATTAACCTCTTGTGTACTCTTTTAGTCCCCACTTATTATGTGACTTCGACTTACCTGATTCAATTAAGATCTAAAAGATATATCTAACACGTCATTCTATCTCGAGATTTGTGATTCTCTAGATTAAATATGAGTTATCCTTATTTTATAATAATCATAACTAAATATGAGTTTCAATAAAAAATTATCTAAACACGACATTCTATCTCGAGATTTGTGGTTCTCTTCAACTTATTAAATACTTTGTTAGTCCTAAACTATTATGTAACTTCGTCTTGCCTAATCGAATCTAAAAAAGTATGGGTAACATGACGTTCTATGCTGCTATTTATGGTTATCTTGTTAAATCTTCATTCATCATATGTAACATCAAATCATTGATGTTGCTCTCCCATTTACCGTAATTCGCATTCCCTTTGCCATGAATTGTATAGTGCGAGGTTTTAAGTAATTTATTTTATCGTTATAAAGTTCAATTCGTTATTTACAATAAAAATCTTCATGCTAGGTTCCACCATATACTTGTGCAGCTTACCTTATATAATCATGTGCTAACGTTGAACTCATGATTACTCGATAGTTAAGAGAAAAACCCACATACATTCATTGCTAAAGTCAAGAATAAAGAAATCATATGGTGTACACACAAAGACTTTTTGCATTTCTCTTTTATATAATAGGTAGATATTCTCATACATAATGCTTGAAACTCAGTTGTTCAAGAGTCACACGTAGAATGACAAACTCATAAGAAACAAATACTTGCAAGGGGTGTTATCCAATTGGGTTGAATTGGGTTTTGAATTTTTAAAAAGTAACCTGTAACCAACCCGATTAGGAATCGGGTTATCCGCTGCGGGTGGGATTCGGGTCGGGTGATGTAGCAACCGCAAATTTCCAGGTCCTTACTCAACATTTAAAACTCAAAATAATTTATTTTTGAAGTTACATATTTCTCTTGCGTATAACTTATATCTAAACTGCATGAATTAAGAGAACGATACTGTTAGTGCAAGCAGTCGCATTGAGGAGATTGTTAGTGCAAGCAATCTCGTTTGTTTTGATTGATGACAAACATGTAACTTGATACATAACGTAAAATGTACAAGTTACTTGTAATCTTATTTTGTCTCAACATACATCCAACACCTCTCACCTTCTCGAGTCTTCGTATGATACAACACAGGTTCGTACATGTTTGTTATGTGGCATTATGATCAAACCCTTAATAAACCATTTAGAATGTTTAAAATACAGTTAGGTCATTAAGTATTTTTAAAAGGTTAATCATTCTACTTAGAACCTCATTTTACACCTTTGCATAAACAAGTATTCTTACTTGTACATCATGTTTCCTAAGTCTAATAGGATAAGTACACTTTAGGTGTCAAACTAACATGATACATCTTGGTAAACATATATTAGTTAAGCTAGTATATACATGCTACATGATCACTAGGATATATGTTACATACATATATACATTTACATTATTTACATTTTAAATCTTAAAATGGAAATATATACATGACATCATGGCATACATCATTTAGAAATCTTGTAGATTTAGAAAGATATTTTGGAATGATCTTGAAGCAATATAGTTGACTTTGTAAGATTGTGAAAGATATGGAAAGATTTGTGAAGATATTAGCTGGCAGGTCCCGGCGGAACCAAACAACATAAAGGGCGGATCCCTTTATTTGGATCCGCCAAATCCGCGGGTTGTCTAAACAAGTTTTCCTATAAATAGTAGCCCATTGTTTACCCATTGTTTTTAACAAACTTGAACACACATTCCCTCTACCCTTTGCATACACATTAGTCACCCTTTACATAATGATCATAATGTTACTAACTTTCATTATGTTGTAAGCATACACTCGTAATGATCCTGTGAAGCTAGCTCAGAGATCGTGAGTCATCATCCATCATAAGCTTGCATACTTCCTGATCCACCAAGAAGGTTAGGAGATCTTGAAGTCATTATCCACCAAATCATTCCAACATATGAAGATTCAAGGGCACTTGACATCCTCAATGATTGAAGACTTCTTATTCAAGAAGTTCATGTTGATTCCATATGCATATATGAAGATTCATCACAACAAGTTTGGGGAGCTTGTTATCTTCATCCATTGAAGGATTCCTATCAATTGAAGTTTATTTAGATTAGCCATTCATATCCATGACCCATTTATGTCATAGATCATCATTGTAATCTATTCTGTGACAAATGGTAATTTTCACGTTGTTAATTAATATTATATGAGTATTAATTATTTTTAAGCTAAGCATTTCTATGCGCATTTGCATGTTTCTGAGTATTTTTGAGCATTTTCGGGAGCTGTCCCAGCATACTATAGCTTACAGTCACTGCAAAAAGTTTATTTTTGTCAGTAAAGTTAAATTATTATATTTCTGATAGTTACTGACAAGTATTATAATTAACTGAGATATTTCTCGCATTTTTATGAAAAACAACCGCACGCGCGTACCGACAGCACAGTAAATATGGTAAAGGTCAAATAAATATGTTTTTGAGTCAGTAATGGCATTTTATTATATTTCTGACGAAAACGTGGTTAAAAACTTTATTTTACGTTATCGGGTCCAAAAACGTCAAACCGGAACTTTACGGTAACTTTTTAACTCAAACCGACACACTATACACCAAAGCGGGATAAAAACTAAATTTCTCCCTTCTCTAATAGCCCTAACCGGCCACCTATACACACCAAAAACCCACATGTGACAAAAAATTCCTTATCCTTAATGTAATCCAATTTTTACTACAAAAGGTGTATTACTTTTGAGATTTTCATACTCTATCTTTAATATTTGCCAAAAATAAAAGAGATCATCCACCATATTAGGCTTCATTTGTACACCTAATATCACACACACAAACATCATTTTACAAAATTTTCACTACAAAGATTCAAGATCATAAGTGTTTGCAAAGAGTTTTGGGTAATTTGGAGTTAGATTTGGGTAAAATTAGTGAAGTGTTGGGTGTTTTTGCTCTTCTATCCCACGTACCACATTAAAACCATTGTAAGGATTCTTAAAACTTTTCTAAATTTGTTAATCTCTTATTTATTTGGTGTATAGTGATGTTTAAAAGTGTTAAATGTATATGTTTTGATGATATGATTTAAGCTAAGGTTTGATCTTGATTATATAGTGCTCGACTTTTCTAGTATTTATGAGTTAGTTTGTAGATTTCTTGCTTGTGTGGTAAATATTGTTACATATAGTGCTTATTTGATAATACAAACATTAGTTATGGTTTTTACACTAATTTAAGCACTATGATGATTTTTGGAGTATATATATGGTTCGGCCTATATTAAAAATAAAAGATTATTGGGGTTTTGAAAAACATAAAATTTTGGCTCAAGTGGTGAAATGGTGGAAAAATAAAGTAAAGTGCTTATTTGGATTAGCTTATTTAATAAGCTATAAGCTACTAAAAATAACTAGTAAAAAGGTGAAAATAAGATGAGATACATAAAATGGGTCGAATGAACAGTAACATAGTCAAGTTTGACTTTTTGACCAAGTAGCTTAATTATAAGAGCTTATTGATAAGTAAAAAGTATATTTGGTAACTAATAAGTAACAAATAAATACAAATTGGACCAAATGGAATTTTTGGGCCAAAAAGCCCACGAATTTACTGTTGGGCCGAAGCCCGTATGTATTTTTGAAAGTTTGACTTTTTGACCAAACGGATGTATTGAATGTGTAAAATGATTTTAGTAACGTGTCGATATATACGTTATAACTAAAAATGTGTTTTGGGTCAAAAATGGTAAATGGGCTTATTTAAGAAGTTTCGGCCCAATTTACAAAGAAAAATGATAAATTTGATTTTTGGAATATTTTCCGACTCACCGTAGTTAATAATGTTTAACGACGCGATAAATATAACGATAACTATTTTGGACTTGTTTTGAGACGCTTAGTCTCCGAAAGGGTAAAAATTGACATTTTTACTAAAATGATATTGAGATTGACTTTTGTTGACTTTTGAAGAAATATTGACTTTGTGTCGAAATTTAGTGATAATACTTAAAAGTGAAGATAACGAACAATATAACTACGAATATATATTGACGACACTTGACATATGTCACTAAAAGTATTGTGCACTTATAACTAGTTAGCGAAGTATTTGAGTAAAAGTTGCAACATTTGAGATAAAATGGAAACGTTGCATAAACGAATGGGTCATGCCCAAATTTTCCAAATATCCAACACTTAGCATATTTTTGAGAAAATCCACAACTTAAGTAAACTTTATGAAATTACTTAACAAACTTGTTTTCCTTATAATAAATGTTGCAACAAAAATAATAAACGATGTTTCTAAACATAATGATTTTCACTAACTATATTTTATTAACCAATCTTCAAAACGTATTTAATTAATCTTCATAATTAAATATATGAGAAATAAATTTATAAAGTATATATGTATATATATATATATATATGTAAAGTATGAGTAAATATATATATATATATATATATATATATAACGGTTGCACGTTAAGTTGCGAATACTAGCACGGATGTTCCGTTACGTATTCCCACCATGCACTTTCACCATGAGCTACCCCCAAAGAGTTATAAAAATAAATCGTTTCGAAATATACTTTACCACACAGCAAGCAAGAAATACACGAGCACGGGTCAAACGTAAAACTTTTCAAATAAAATAAAGACACTTGAGACACGAACGTTTTGCTAAGACTTACCGTACTAATTTAGGGTGCTGATCGGCGCGGTTGCATTATTTTGATTGATTGCTGAATTGCTGTATTTGAAAGGTGAGTTTATAGCCCCACATTTTATACGATTTTTGTTTTATAATCTTGGGGTGAGAAACATGCAAAATTGTTTTCATGGACCAGAAATGAAATTGCTTTAAAGATGACACTAGTATGTAGAAACCTAAGTTTGCTGAATCCCATTTTGTGCCCACTATCATCTGCCGTTAATTCCTGTTGGGAAGCCGTTTGTTATAAATAGATCTATTGGGAGTGACGTCCCCGTTCGGTTGGCTCGGCATAGCCAAGGCGAATGTATACCAAGTCGGGTTTTTGGCCGAGTGTCTGGGGATTAACACTCGCGGGCAACCTTTATTATTTTGCTAACACTAGTCGTGCTGCATTGTCTTAGTTTCGGTAGGATGAGGCTTAGTGTTTGCATAACGGATAGTGTGTATCTGCTGAATTGTTTTTATGATATTGCTATTGGTCCATATGTGCTATTTACTTAAACCTATGAACTCACCAGCGTTAGCTGACTTTTAGCATGTTTTTCTCAGGAAACTGAGGTGCGTTTAGCCTGGAGCAGTGCATGGCGTCGGTCACAATAAATGATGGAAATGTTTTTAATGCGTTTACTCTGACAACTGGACCTTTTGTTTAAATGGGCTTCATTTTCATCTGAAATGGTTTTTATGTATCGCTACATGACTTGACTTATGTAATATATTTTAAAACGGATTTTTAATCCGTTCACTATATCTTGTGTTGTGATTACCATTTCGTAACACCCAAATTGTATGCTTCCGCGAATATTGTGATTTTGGGGGTGTTACAGATTGGTATTCAGAGCCTAGGTTATAGAGAACGTGGTTTATAAAAACCCTTAAACTATAACCGATTTTGAAAAACTTTCCATCATGACCGCCGGATGCCTGCCAGTTTAGCTTGCTATGATTTGAGCATTAGTTGCTTATTTGATTTGAGCATTGTTTGCTTTATTTGATTAAGTGTTTTTGGCATGCTATTTGAGTATAATATACTAAGCATATATGATATAAGTAATTTCTATATACTTATACGTGTCGCACTATATTTGTCACAGATCATGTCTCTCCCATTCGGCACACACTCTGAGGTAGATGCTACTGGATTCACTTCTCAGACACAGCAGCCAGTTCCGTTCATGGATGACCCACTGATGGAGGTTATTCGTGCTGCTGCTCAGCCATCTATTCCAGTTCAGCCTGCACACATCACTTCAGTATCCACCTCGCCGTATTTACACAGATCTACCACAGCACACCGTTCATCACCAGCTCAGTTGTACACCGTTACTCAGCGTGATCTCGATGCTCCACCTATCAGGCGACGGGCATCATATAGGCGAGTCCGTAGACGTCGTCTTCAGTTATCTTCGGTATTGACTTTATCTCGTAGTAGGACCCGCTATGGTTATATGGGTACTCCTGCTGACTCACCACCTCAGTCACCTGTACTATCTCCAGATGATTCCCCACCTAGTCAGAGACGTAGGAGATCAGTGGAGACTTATTTTGATGAGGACGAGGATCCAGTGGAGGATCCAGAGCAGGTTCAGGATGAGCCTACTCCTGCTGTGACTGCACCTGCTGAGCACACTTCTATGGGTTTAGAGGATGATAGGGATAGGGATACTCCTATGGATATAGATCAGGTTATGATGCCGAGGGATGGCAAGGGTATTATGGAGGATGTTTAGGGATTGTTTGAGGTTGGACAGAGCTCGAGAGATGCACAGTTTCAGGGTTTGGATGATAGTCAGTGGTTGGACATTGCTTGTGATGTTAGCACGGGTGTACGTACAGCTAGCCCAGAGTACACACCGTCATCTCCTTCTTTTATACCACCATCTCCGATGCCTACTCCACTCCCTTCACTAGTTGGTTCCCCACTTACAGAGCCTGAGCTTACCGAGATGGATCAGATCTGGATTCAGTTGACGAACCAGGCGAGTTTACTTGATGTTCATTTTGATCGGCTTGGGAGATTGGAGCAGTCTGAGCATATTCAGACTGTGGAGAGGCGAATTGGGACTATTGATCAGGCAGCTTGTGTTTTGTTTGAAGAGTTGTATTCTGACCGTAGAGTGATGATTGGATTGAGGGCTAGATTGGATGCTTTAGAGAGATTACATGGTAGGGAGCTTAGAGGTTTGGACTTTAGGGCCATTGGTTTAGGTAGAGGCCAGCAGAGGATTCAGGGTATGTTGCGACGAGCTAGAGGAGTCGATCGTACCCAGTGGCAGAGGATTGTGACCGCTGAGATTATCATTGGTTCAGTGATGAGGGAGAACCAATAGCTTAGAGACCGGGTAGCCCAGCTAGAGACCACCATTGGAGGATTGACCCGAGCATTTGAGGAGCTACGCATTACTAGGGTCGATCACTAGATTAGTAGTAGTGATGATGTATTCCTAGATTTGTAGTAGCGATGATGTATTCCTAGATTTGTAGTAGAGATGATGTATTCCTAGATTAGTAGTAGTGATGATGTATTCCTAGATTCTTAGTAGTGATGATGTATTCCTAGGACTAATAGTACCTCTGTAGTATCTTAGAACTATCTATTGACAAGCTTGTAATTTTGTGAACCTTCATCTTTTGATATATATAACAAGCTTAGTCTTCCTATCCGATTTATATATTTTTTTTTCTTTCCTTCTTTCATTGTTCCTCTGTGGTTGACTTTATTCTTGTATTTTGTTTTCGCTATCCACGTATCCATATAACTTATTTTCCCATAACGAAAGATCTCATTTATCGCCATCTTTTGTGATGCAGATAAATGACACCAAAACGAAAGTCAACCGGAGTCACACGAGGACAACCCGCTAACACACCCATTCAGACAAGGTCAGTGAGGGGAAGGACTGCTGAACCTACTGCCCCGACCAGAGTCACACGAGGACGACCTGCTAACACACCGGTTTAGACAGCAGAGGAAGAGGCACCAACTAGGGCCGCAACTGCTACCCCAGTGGTGACTCAAGCAACACTGGATCAACTTGTTGCTGACCGTGTGGCAGCCGCTCTCGCAGCTGTGACCAATTCGACCACCAACACCGGAACATCTAGACCAGTAACCAACAGCCGAGGTTGTACTTACGCTGAGTTCTGAAAAATCATGGTTGGAGGATTTGGAGGAACAGAGGGAGCCGTTGGTTTGGTCAGATGGATTGAGAAGCTTGAGACCGTATTTCATATCAGTGGATGTCATGAGAATGACAGGGTTAAGTTTGCGTCATTCACTTTCATGGATTCCGCTTTGACCTGGTGGAACAACTACATGAAGTCTGCTAACATGGAGGTTGCTTATGCCATGCTTTGGGAAGATTTTAAGGAACTAGTGATTAGGAAGTATTGCCCACGAAATGAGATTAAGAAGTTAGAAATTGAGTTTTGGAATTTGAAGGTGCAAAACAACAACTAGGGGTGGCAATTTTTGACACGACACGCTAACCGACACGGACACGACACGAAGATAAACGGGTTTGGGTCGAGGATAAACCGGTTTGGGTCGAAAACAGGTTAACCCGTATAACCTGTTTAATAAATGGGTCGGGTATGGGTTTAGTAATTTTAAACAGGTCAACCCGTGAACCCGTTTAAATATATAAACTTTTAATCAATAAAATATATAACTACCTAATATGATATATGTACTTATTTAGGATGTGGATCTATGTTTTCTTAAGTGCTACTATAATATATATTAGTATCTATGTGTTGTTATTTGAACACTTACACTCTTCAACACTCAAACTAATTAAACCTTTTAACTAGTTTATTTAAACGGGTTACACGGGTCATAAATGGGTTACACATGTTAGGTGTGTGCGGGTTAGGGTTGAGGTTTTTGACACGATTAATAAATGGGTCATGTTTGGGTTGAGGCTTTACCAACCCGCGAACCCGCCAACCCGCGTGGGTCGACACGGACACGACTCGATTGCCACCCCTAACAACAACATCGCTGCTTACAACCAGAGATTTCAGGAGTTGGCTTTGCTATGTCCAGAAATGGTTCGGACGAAAGCCAGATTGATTGAGAGGTATATCGGTGGTTTGCTGAAATCCATAAGAGGTGATGTGATTACCTCGAGAGCTGTAGATCTTCATGAGACCATGGAGACGGAAAACAAGTTAATGGATCAAGAACTGGAGGATATTCCAGAGAAGAGTACTGACCACAAAAGGAAGTGGGAAGATCACTCCAAGGGTAACAACAACAGCTCTCAAAACAAAAAGCAGAATGGAGGCAAGGTTTATGCAATTGGTTCAGGAGACAAGAAGGGTTATGATAAGAATACGCGTTTCTGTAACCGCTGTAAGTTACATCACAGGGGACAGTGCACTGTGAAGTGTAACAATTGCCAGAGGATAGGGCACATAGCAAAGAACTGCAGATCAAGACCACTGGCCACCGCACAAGCAGCACCAGCCTACAACCGTAAGGCGGATATCACCTGCTTTGGGTGTGGTGAAAAGGGTCATTATCGGAATGAGTGCAATAAGCCCCGAAACCAAGGAAACGGTGGTAGACTAGGGAACCAAGTGGCAATGATTAACAATGGAAATCAGGGAAATGAAGGAAGAGCTCATGGAAGAGTTTATGCCGTAGGCCGAAGAGAAGCACAGGACGACCCAAACGTGGTGACGGGTACGTTTCTCTTAAATAATCGTTATGCTTCAGTACTTTTCGATACGGGAGCAGATAGAAGTTTTGTATCAACCGATTTTAGTCCTTTACTTGACATAGCCCCAACCACCTTAGATAATGCCTTCGACGTAGAATTAGCAAACGGAAACCTAGAAAGAGTAGGTACCATCATCAAGGGTTGCACTCTAAACTTGTTGAATCGTCCTTTCAACATTGATCTGATGCCAGTGGAATTAGGTAGTTTTGACGTCATCATAGGGATGGATTGGTTATCGAAATATCATGACGTCATCATTTGTGATGAGAAAATCGTTAGAGTTCCCTATGGGAACGAAGTTCTGATTGTTGAAGGTGACCGTTCTGATCGTGCGCGTTCGTCAAGATTGGCAATCATCTTGTGTACGAAGGTGCATAAGTACATCGAGAAGGGATGTTATCTCTTTTTAGCTCATGTCACGGAAAAGAAAGGAAAGGAACTTGGAGAGAAAAGGTTGGAAGATGTGCCAATCGTAAGGGATTTTCCAGAGGTCTTTCCAGAAGACTTACCGGGACTTCCACCGGCCAGACAAATCGAATTCCAAATTGATTTAGTGCCAGGAGCCGCGCCTGTAGCGCGAGCACCATATCGTTTAGCACCTACGGAATTACAGGAACTATCCGAGTAGTTAGCTGAACTGTCTGGAAAAGGTTTCATCAGACCTAGTTCATCGCCCTGGGGAGCTCCTGTTTTGTTTGTTAAGAAGAAGGATGGATCCTTCAGGATGTGTATAGACTATCGGGAACTGAATAAACTAACCATTAAGAATAGATACCCACTCCTGAGGATAGACGATTTGTTTGATCAGTTGCAGGGATCATCGGTTTATTCTAAGATAGACTTGAGATCGGGTTATCACCAACTTCGAGTCCGGGAAGAGGATATCCCGAAGACCACATTCCGAACCCGATATGGCCATTATGAATTTCAAGTTATGCCATTCGGCTTGACAAATGCACCATCAGTATTCATGGATCTCATGAATCGTGTGTGTAAGCCGTATTTGGACAAATTTGTGATAGTGTTCATTGACGATATCTTGATATATTCCAAGAATGAGCAAGAGCATGAGGAACATCTCAAGCTAATTCTGGAATTATTGAAAAAGGAAGAGTTATATGCTAAGTTTTCGAAGTGTGAATTTTGGATATCGACCGTGCAATTTCTTGGTCATGTGATCGATAAACAAGGAATTCACGTAGATCCTGCTAAGATTGAGGCCATCAAGGATTGGGCAACGCCCACAACGCCGACGGAAATCCGATAATTTTTAGGACTTGCCGGTTATTACAGAAGATTTATAGAGGGATTCTCTAAGATAGCTAAACCGTTGACGAAATTGACTCAAAAGAATGTGAAATACGACTGGGGAAATGATGAGGAAGAAGCTTTTCAACTCCTTAAGGAAAAATTGTGTAGTACGCCTATTTTAGCTTTACCCGAGGGTAGCGAATATTTCGTTGTGTATTGTGATGCATCACACAAAGGTTTGGGAGCCGTGTTGATGCAAAGAGAGAAGGTAATAGCATACGCTTCTCGACAGCTGAAAACCCATGAGAAAAACTACACAACCCATGACCTAGAATTAGGATCAGTCGTGTTTGCACTGAGAATTTGGAGACACTACCTTTATGGAACTAAGTGCGTAGTGTATACTGATCACAAGAGTCTACAGCATATATTGAACCAGAAGGAGCTGAACATGAGACAGCACCGATGGTTGGAGTTGCTTAGCGACTATGATTGTGAAATCCGTTATCACCCAGGCAAGGCAAATGTTGTTGCCGACGCCCTTAGCAGAAAAGAACGGATCAAACCTCTTAGAGTTAGATCATTAGGGATGACGATTAATTCGCCGCTTCTAGCAAAAATTCTTGAGGCTCAGGATGAGGCACTCAAAGATGAAAACCGACCTAGTGAAAAGATTCACAGAATGCCAGAACTTGAGAATGGATTAGTAAGAGGATCCGATGGGATTTTGCGTTATGGAGACAGGTATTGGATTCCATTGTATGGAGGAATTCGTGATTTTATTATGCACGAATCCCATAAGTCCAAGTACTCCATTCACCCAGGATCTGACAAGATGTATTTAGACCTGAAAAAGTTGTATTGGTGGCCAAACATGAAGGCCGATATAGCAGAATATGTCAGCAAGTGCTTAACGTGCTCGAAGGTTAAGGCAGAACACCAAAGACCGTCCGGTCTACTTGTTCAACCTGAGATTCCAGAATGGAAATGGGAGTGCATTACTATGGATTTTATAACGAAATTGCCTAGGACATCGAGTGGTTATGACACGATTTGGGTAATCGTTGACCGTCTCACAAAATCAGCGCATTTTCTTCCTATAGCGGAGAAAATTGAGATGGATAAACTCGCGCGTTTATATGTTAAGGAAATTGTTGCAAGGCATGGTGTGCCTGTTTCTATTATCTCTGATCGAGACAGTCGATTCACGTCAAATTTTTGGAAGTCGCTTCAGGATGCATTGGGAACCAAACTCGATATGAGTACGGCATATCATCCCCAAACGGATGGTCAGAGTAAAAGGACCATTCAGACATTAGAGGACATGTTAAGAGCCTGTGTAATTGATTTCGGAAACGGCTGGGACAGGCATTTGCGTTTAGTCGAATTTTCCTATAACAACAGCTATCACACCAGCATTAAAGTTGCACCGTATGAAGCACTTTATGGACGTAAGTGCAGATCGCCGATTTGTTGGGCGGAAGTTGGAGAGAGCCAACTTACCGGACCAGAGCTAGTCCATGAGACTACTAAAAAGATTTTACAGATCAGGAACCGAATGCAGGCGGCTCGCGACCGTCAAAAGAGTTACGCCGACAAGAGGCGGAAACCCCTTGAGTTTCAAGTGGGAGATAAAGTGATGTTGAAGGTCTCGCCATGGAAAGGCGTGATCAGATTTGGCAAGCGTGGTAAATTGAACCCTCGCTATATAGGACCTTTTGAGATCCTTGATAAGATCGGGCCGGTAGCCTACCGACTCGAACTGCCATCTGAGCTCAGTGCTGTGCATGACATTTTTCACGTCAGTAATTTGAAGAAGTGTTTATCCAATGAAAGCGCAGTTATTCCTTTGGATGAAATCCAGCTTCATGAGAGGTTAAATTTTATTGAAGAACCGATTGAAATCATGGACCGGGAAGTGAAACGACTAAAGCAGAGTCGTATCCCAATTGTGAAGGTCCGATGGAACTCTCTCAGAGGCCCCGAATACACTTGGGAGCGAGAGGACGAGATCAAGCGAAAATACCCTCATCTTTTTCTGAAAACCAAGAGTGGCGTCAATTGAAATCCGGGACGGATTTCCCGATTAGATGGGGAGACTGTGACAAATGGTAATTTTCACGTTGTTAATTAATATTATATGAGTATTAATTATTTTTAAGCTAAGCATTTCTATGCGCATTTGCATGTTTCTGAGTATTTTTGAGCATTTTCGGGAGCTGTCCCAGCATACTGTAGCTTACAGTCACTGCAGAAAAGTTTATTTTTGTCAGTAAAGTTAAATTATCATATTTCTGATAGTTATTGACAAGTATTATAATTAACTGAGATATTTCTCGCATTTTTCTGAAAAACAA
Source organism: Artemisia tridentata subsp. tridentata (assembly GCA_021014915.2). Lineage (NCBI taxonomy): Eukaryota > Viridiplantae > Streptophyta > Magnoliopsida > Asterales > Asteraceae > Artemisia > Artemisia tridentata. The sequence goes on along the minus strand of CP139506.1, from coordinate 73,219,299 downwards.
CCGCACGCGCGTACCGACAGCACAGTACATATGGTAAAGGTCAAATAAATATGTTTTTGAGTCAGTAATGACATTTTATTATGTTTCTGACAAAAACATGGTTAAAAACTTTATTTTACGTTATCGGGTCCAAAAAGGTCAAACCGGGACTTTACGGTAACTTTTTAACTCAAACCGACACACTATACACCAAAGCGGGATAAAAACTAAATTTCTCCCTTCTCTAATAGCCCTAACCGGCCACCTATACACACCAAAAACCCACATGTGACAAAAAATTCCTTATCCTTAATGTAATCCAATTTTTACTACAAAAGGTGTATTACTTTTGAGATTTTCATACTCTATCTTTAATATTTGCCAAAAATAAAAGAGATCATCCACCATATTAGGCTTCATTTGTACACCTAATATCACACACACAAACATCATTTTACAAAATTTTCACTACAAAGATTCAAGATCATAAGTGTTTGCAAAGAGTTTTGGGTAATTTGGAGTTAGATTTGGGTAAAATTTGTGAAGTGTTGGGTGTTTTTGCTCTTCTATCCCACGTACCACATTAAAACCATTGTAAGGATTCTTAAAACTTTTCTAAATTTGTTAATCTCTTGTTTATTTGGTGTATAGTGATGTTTAAAAGTGTTAAATGTATATGTTTTGATGATATGATTTAAGCTAAGGTTTGATCTTGATTATATAGTGCTCGACTTTTCTAGTGTTTATGAGTTAGTTTGTAGATTTCTTGCTTGTGTGGTAAATATTGTTACATATAGTGCTTATTTGATAATACAAACATTAGTTATGGTTTTTACACTAATTTAAGCACTATGATGATTTTTGGAGTATATATATGGTTCGGCCTATATTAAAAATAAAAGATTATTGGGGTTTTGAAAAACATAAAACTTTGGCTCAAGTGGTGAAATGGTGGAAAAATAAAGTAAAGTGCTTATTTGGATTAGCTTATTTAATAAGCTATAAGCTACTAAAAATAACTAGTAAAAAGGTGAAAATAAGATGAGATGCCAAATATGGGTCGAATGAACAGTAACATGATGAAGATTGACTTTTTGACCAAGTAGCTTAATTATAAGAGCTTATTGATAAGTAAAAAGTATATTTGGTAACTAATAAGCACTAATAAGTAACAAATAAATACAAATTGGGCCAAATGGAATTTTTGGGCCAAAAAGCCCACGAGTTTACTATTGGGCCGAAGCCCATATGCATTTTTAAAAGTTTGACTTTTTGACCAAACGGACGTATTGAATGTGTAAAATGATTTTTAGTAACGTGTCGATATATACGTTATAACTAAAAATGTGTTTTGGGTCAAAAATGGTAAATGGGCTGTAAGACCCTGTGAAAAACCCTTGTAATTAATCTAAGTGATTAATAATAATCTCGTATTAATATTTCTCAACGCCTATTTTTGCTAGAAATTTAAACTTTTCGTTATCATTGTTAATAGCTATGCATTATATATACACATATATATATTTAACACACAACGCTAGAAATTATATCTTACGACGCAACATCACTTTCTTATAAACAACGACAAGTAATCTTAACCATTTAATTAGTTCACTACACTTAATCAAAATTAATATCACCTACATCTATTTAACTAAAACATTAAACCCTAATAACACTAACTATAAATCTAATCCTAAATGACCTCTACAAACCAAGTTGGGCTTTATGTGTTCGACCCACCCACAATCCTTCAACCTTATTATTCCAAAAGCCCATTGAACTAGTTAATTGCCAACCCCATTTAAACACCACAGCCACTCGATCACCTATTAAAGTTGTTGTATATTTTGTGTTTCTTTCTCTTCAAACCGCTCCATACAACAACTCCCATGCAAAGCTTAGAACTCGAAACCGAACGGTTAGCCAATAAAAACCCAACTTCCATTTCATACCCCATCACCATGACATTAGAAATGTTTCCTTAACCCATCTTTAATTTTTCTTTCTTTCTTGCTTTAATATTAATAACCACTCGTTCCTCATTTTCCCAAAAACCCGATATTATGAATAAGACCAAGCTCGACTTTCATTCGCCCTTACACATTCGAAAGCATCACGTAATTAACTAATGTAATATCCAAAAACCCAACTAACATTATCAACGATTAGCACAATAATGACACTTGATTTAACTATTCTCATTTCAACACTAAACCTTATCATACATCCACTTAAAAAGAATTCGAACCAAGTATACCATTAAAGATCTCGATCCAAAACTGTGAACATAATTCGATAGATCCCACAAACTACTAGCCACTTTGCTAATTAAAATATGTCATACAAAAATAGAAATGAAACTTGTGGTCAAAGAGCTTATACACGTAGGAGAACCAAAGAAACTAAAACATACAATAGCTAAAGTACAAGGTTATAGCTACTCTCACACTCAAATGAGGGAACTATCATACAAGTGTCCTTCACTAACAGTAACTTCAATCATATGCAATACACTTGAGATATTTCACCCATATAAACCCTCCTATTCGTTCGGTACCAATCCTCTATCACCATCACTTTTCATCAACATCACTATATTCCTTAAACACCACAAAGAACCTTTCTGTCGTTTATATTGAAAGCGAACCCAATCCGATCAAGTCTTATAAGAACGATTATAACTCATTATCCTTTCATTGTACTTCATTCGAACCCCACCATATCTTTCACACCCAATTCCCTATCAAAATACCTTCATGTAAAACTATCTTTGTTCGACCCAAGGAACTCAACCGGCGTAAGAATAAGAGTCCAAAGCAAGTGGGTTAGTCACTACGTGTTCCATTCTACAAGCTTTTAAGTCTCCACCACCTTTTCTCAAAAGGTGTTGTAAGTTTCTTGTTCTCTCTTAAGTTTACAATCCCATGCATGCATAACTACTACTCCTTTCGAACGTTCCATTTCATTCCATATAACACACTGTCACGAATTATCTCACACATTAGCATATAAACAAACCATGCATCATTATGTTATAACGTAGTTAGTAATATTTCATATAGTTACATGCACACTTTACCCAACTCAAGATATTTGAACTCAACTAGTTAACAAAAGCTAATAAAAACATGTTCAATATTAACTTGGTCGACCCACTTATGTTGCAAATAATCAAATAACCTCTTCTTGTACGCCCTCCAAATTCAACTCGAACACAAATGATAACTATGCTAAATCAGTTGGGAATAGAGAGAAAGATAACAAAAATGTTATTAGTTAAAAACTCACCCGATCGAACCACTTCACATATAATTTACTACGAGACACGACATACAAAACATTAATATTCTTGCACTTTTCAATAGCCCATATGTTGAACTAAATATTTCATTTTCTAAGATCCCTCCCGTAACCTCATATCGACACTCAAATTAATCCCTCATAACGCCATTCGACTAAGAGCAAACCCTTAGAAAATGTTCAGAGAATATTCACAAAAATCTCTTCATTCGACTAGCCTAAAAACCTTAATTATATTTTCGAAATCTCGTATATAACATATTTACATTTTTATACCACTCGAATGTCAAGCTAGCAAACTATGTTTTTCATGTTCTAAGTTCGAACCCATAAGCTCGACATCACGCCCAAAATAATCCCTTTTGATCGGCATTCACTAAATACTAGCAAACAATTTTCAGAAAATATTAAAACTTTCGATTGGGCCAAAAACCAAGCCCAACAATGATTTGCGTTAACAAGGCCCAACAGGCCCGAATAATATATTTTTAGAATCCTAAAAATAGCCTAAATCCAAGCCCAAAACTATTGTCACGCCCTCGCCTCTAAAACCCTTAACGGGCTAGGTTACAAATCGTTAAGGAGCCCATTAAGGTAAAAATAATTTATTTTCTGAAATAATAAATTGAAATAAGTTAAAATAAACTTGATAAAATTATAAAAATTTTCAGAATATTTTTCCCGTCATTTATATGCGAAAAGGACTAAAAATGTAACGCGACTTAACCGAAAAGGACTAAAACTGCCAAACCTGGAAACTAAGGGACTGAAGCTGTAAAAACAGTTGTAAAGGACTGAAATTGACATATTATTGAACTTCAAGTCTTATATGGACTATTGGACAATTACTGGACGATTATCGGACTATGGACTGAATAAGGACTAACGACGTAACGCGAACCACGGTTAGGGTAGAAAATGTAAAATCTGGAAAGACCAAGGAATAACTATTATAACTTGTTATTCTTATTTTCTTTTTCATTTTTGCACCATAGCTTTACTTCATATGCATATTTGTATTATATATTTGCATTCAAATAGCGATAGAATATTTCATGTTAATATTTTGTTTACATGTTAAAACTATAATCTCATGAGGGTACGAGCATCATAAGCATATAACATCTTCATTAGATCGTTAAATAATCATCGTCCACCACTCATACTCATACACACTAGAAATTAGTAAGATTCTCAGATATTTATATATTTACCAGGGTTATATCGAAGTTGTTATAATCACCTCTGAATTATTTTACCATCACCAGGAACGCATAAGGTGAGTCATGGCCTCACTTTTTAACTCTTTATACTTTTTAAACTCCGTGAGGGGGATACATGCTATAACTAAATCACAAGTATTTTTCTGTATGCTACCTGACTTGATATATGCCTAAGTACTCCATATTGCCATAAGACCCTTTATCATGAGCCATTAATCACTGCGGTGAACGCGAATATAATGAATAGATCTATTAGAGGTTGACGACCTATCCCACTAATACTGTGACGGAATGCTTTTTGCTAGTCGTATTAGTCGCGATGCATTATATTTGAGAGAAATAGGAATTGGCAAAATCACCTATTACCCGAGGGCAAATTTTCATCATTAATTTGGTGGACTCCTCCGTTTAGGCGGTACTTTGTTAACGTTTGCGTGTCATGAGACTTAGGGCAATATATGAACTGCAATATCAATCTTTTAAACTGATTGTATCTCCAATACAATCTTACTTGTGATTAAACTGATATTTAAACTACAAACTCCATGATTTCACTCAACATTATGTTGACTTTTAAGCATGTATCTCAGGAAACTAAAGGAGCACGGCAAGGCATGGAGCAGGCATACCCTATCTTCAATAAATGGTGTAAAATAAGTTGTAATTCAGTTAAAATAATGTTTCTTTGAAGAAACCGTAGTACTCTGATGTAATGTTTTATAACTGAATTAGTATTATGGACCTATGTAAATTAAAAATGCCATCTTAGGCTGTTTTTCTATGATTTCACATTCGATCCTCACAGTAACACCCAAATAAATCTTCCGCTGCCACAAATCAAATTTGGGGGTGTTACAGTTTGGCATCAGAGCTTCGGTTATAGGGAACCAAATGTTTTTAAACGTTGGACTATAACTACATTTTTCAAACAAATTAACTATACACCATGTTACCTTAAATTCTCCATGCCTGCTTGCTGCCGTGCTCGGTATGTTATTCGTTAAATTGTCATATATAAGCCCTGCATACTTGATAGTTACTGTGCACAGCTAGATCATCTTATGCTTATAATACACCACTTGATGTTAGTAAGTTACTTATTCTACGATATATGAATTATTACAGTACTATGTCGTTTATCACCCACTTTAGTATATCATCGGAGCCGGACTCCGAGGGATCACCAGCATCAGTTACGTCCCCCGTACTCCTCGATGCTGTAGTACCAGAGATTGTACCTGACGCGATCGAACCTCTCGTAGAGGGTAGAGCTGCCGCTATACCTTTATTAGATGACATACATGTACCAGTCTTGCCAGCACCTACACTACCACCACATTTTGTTTACGACACCTACTCTCCTTTCTATATACCACCCCCTGACGACTTGTATTATGAGAGTCAGCAATGGCTCCCTGCTGATGATTTACCCGAGCCCCATCATATTGCACCACCACCACTACCTGACCATGTACTTGACATACATACCCAGACATATCCACTACCACCTCGACAGCGGGATCCGATTCCTGCAGAGGACATTCCTTCATCGAGTAGACGTCGCATCACAGACCAGACACCCCCATCCTCACCATCACTACCTTACCCTCCTGGTTTTACTCCTCCAGATCAGACCTATGATGCTTGGGAAGGATTTAGACCGGTAGTCACCCACACCCTTATCCCATCCACAGTAGTGACACGACTCGAGAGTCACGGAGAGCAGATCGAGTCACTTCTTCGGATGACCGACCATGTGCCATTAGATTCTCCAGGGACTATCAGCGATACTCTGCATAGGCTGGCTTCCAACAGAGCAGTGATACAGCAGTGCCTGAGACAGATGCAGACAGACTTGGCAGATACCCGTTCCCACGCGATATCCTTACGTAGAGAGGGCCAGGACTTAGCTTGGGAGGCGCACACAGCACAGCGTAGAGCTGACACATTAGAGAGACTCATGGGAGACATACAGATGGAGCATCAGGCAGAGATACAGAGACTCAGAGACCAGATCTCAGAGCTCACGAGACGTACGGATAGACCTGAGCAGTAGACATAGTTAGCATGATTGTATAGTTTGAGACATTGTAGTCTGCCGCATGTGGCACTTAATAAAGACTCTTGTATCGTTTTGTTGTATAAACTCAACTGATCAAGTTATTAATGTTGTAATGCTGGTAGTAATGTACTATATATCTGTTAACTTATGTATTATGGTTGTTCGTATGTAACTGTATCCAGACATGTCGTGATGTTACCTGTGATTATTATGATTCTCTAATTGTGTAAATATTGCAGAACCGGAACACATAAATATGGTGACATGAAATCCAGTTTGCATAATTAAATTGATTGTTCCTTAATAATCCCACATCTGTAAATTGATAAACTACAGAGATATCATAATTATGGGCAAATATTCAATTTAATTATTATTTCACACCATGATTACATTGTGCATATACTCAGCTATTCTGTCCGAATTCTAAATTTATATTCTTGTGACATTAATAGAAAATGGCACATAGCGACAACGAAACCATCAACGCAACCGTAACACTAACACATGAGGAGGTTCGAAGAATGATTGATGAAGGCATCACCGCAGCACGCGAGGCCGATGCAGCAAACCGCTCAAGCAATACTATGGGAGCAACAAATGAAAGTGAGGCATCTACTCCACGTAAATGCACTTACAAAGAATTTTTAAGTTGCCAACCAACCACCTACCGAGGAGTAGAAGGAGTAACGGAACTAGCACAGTGGTTTGAGTGTATGGAGACGGTATTCATGAGAAGCAACTGTGCAGAAATCAATAAGGTCACTTTCGCCACCGGAACTTTAAGAGGAAATGCATTATCCTGGTGGAATGCTACGGTCAAGATAATGGGTACTGAAGCAGCATTTCAGATCTCATGGACCGAACTGAAAAATAAAATGCTGAAAAAGTACTGTCCCCGGACTGAAGTCAGAAAGCTCGAAGATGAATTTTACCAGTTAGAAGTGAAAAACAATGATATCGGTGCATACAACCGGAGATTTCAAGAGTTAGCTCTTTTGTGCCCACACATGGTACCTGATCTGGAAAAGACATTGGAGAAATACGTGGAAGGATTACCTTCAAGCATTGAAGGAGATGTCACCGCATCACACCCACAGACTCTTGAAGCTGCATTCGTATTTGCTCAGCGAATGATGAGCCGAGTGATTAAACGAGGTTCTAACTCCACGATCAGTGGACAAAAGAGAAACTATGATAACCGTGACGGCAACAACCGGAACAGCAACAGTTATTACCATCACAGCAGGAACTACCGCAGCAATGATCGAAGTGACCGCAGTAGGAACTATCAGCAAAGCAGGAATGACAAACATCAACAACAAAACCGCAGACAAGAAGCTGCTAGAGCTTATGTGGCCACACCTGCTGAAGGAAAAGTGTATGCTGGAACAAAACCCCAGTGTAACAAGTGCAAGCTGCATCATACAGGACCTTGTACCGCCATCTGCGGTAACTGTAGGAAAATAGGCCATGTAGCCAAGGACTGTAGGGCCACGGGAGCAAACGCGTACCCAATAGCAGTGAAGTGCCACGGTTGTGGTGAAACAGGTCATTATAAAAGCCACTGCCCCAAGAATGTCAATCAGGTTGCCCGAGGAAGAGCTTATGTACTCGGAGATGGAAACGTGTCACCAGACCCCAACGTCACTACGGGTACTTTCTTACTGAATCAAAATAGTGCTAAAATATTATTTGATTCTGGAGCCGATAGAAGTTTTGTATCTACTTCATTTGCTTTATTGCTTAAGATAACGCCTGTAGAATTAGACACCTCGTATGAAATTGAGATAGCCGACGGGAAATTGTTAAACACCAACACCGTACTCAAAAACTGCACCTTAACTCTCCAAAACAACTCATTTCCAATCGATCTCATGCCCATCCAACTTGGAAGCTTTGACGCAATTGTGGGTATGGATTGGTTATCCAAGCATCGTGCTCGAATTATCTGCGATGAAAAAGTTGTCCAAATCCCCATAGACAATGAAACACTTATTGTTCGTTGTGACCACCATAAAACCCAACTCAATATCATCTCGTACATCAAAACGGTGAAATACATAAACAAAGGATGTCACGCATTTTTAGTCCAGGTAACAGAAAATAAATCGAAAGAGAAAGAAAAGCGACTAGAGGAAGTGCCAGTTGTAAATGAGTTTGCAGAAGTGTTCCCTGAAGACTTGTCAGGTATTCCACCCATCCGGCAAGTAGAGTTTCGAATCGATTTAGTGCCTGGAGCAGCACCTGTTGCAAAAGCACCATATCGATTAGCCCCTTCCGAAATGAAAGAATTATCTGAGCAGTTGAAAGAACTGTCAGATAAAGGATTCATCCAACCCAGCTCATCACCTTGGGGAGCACCAGTCCTGTTTGTCAAAAAGAAAGATGGAACATTCAGAATGTGCATCGATTATAGAGAGTTGAACAAACTCACAGTGAAAAATCGATACCCATTACCAAGAATAGATGATCTATTTGACCAACTGCAAGGATCGAGTGTTTACTCAAAAATTGATCTAAGATCAGGATACCACCAACTACGAGTCAGAGAAGAAGACGTTCCCAAAACAGCCTTTCGAACACGATACGGACATTACGAATTCCGCGTAATGCCATTTGGTCTTACCAACGCACCCGCAGTGTTCATGGATCTCATGAACCGCGTGTGTAAACCATATCTGGATAAGTTCGTGATCGTATTCATTGACGATATTTTGATCTACTCACGCAACAAACAAGAGCATGCGGAACATTTGAGAACCATTTTGGGTGTACTCAAACAAGAGAAACTGTATGCAAAATTCTCCAAATGTGATTTTTGGATCTCCACCGTTCAATTCTTAGGTCACATCATCAACAGTCAAGGAATTCACGTTGACCCCGCCAAGATCGAAGCAGTTAAAGGTTGGGCTTCGCCCACCACTCCCACTGAAATTCGACAATTCTTAGGACTCGCTGGTTACTATCGAAGGTTTATAGAAGGTTTTTCCAAAATCGCAAAACCTTTGACAGAACTCACTCAGAAAAACAAGAAGTATATCTGGGAAGAGAAACAAGAATCAGCATTTCAACTCTTAAAACAAAAACTCTGTGAAGCACCAATTCTAGCGTTACCAGACGGAAATAACGACTTTGTAGTATATTGTGACGCATCGCATCATGGTTTAGGTGCGGTGCTAATGCAAAGAAACAAAGTCATAGCATATGCTTCTCGACAGCTCAAGAAAAACGAGGAAAACTACACCACTCATGATCTAGAACTAGGAGCAGTAGTATTCGCTCTTAAGATATGGAGACATTACCTATATGGTACAAAGTGTACGGTATACACCGATCACAAAAGTCTTCAACACATACTGGATCAGAAGGAGTTGAATATGAGACAGCGCCGATGGATAGAACTACTCAACGACTACGACTGTGAAATTTGTTACCACCCTGGTAAAGCAAATGTCGTGGCCGACGCCTTGAGCAGAAAAGAAAGAATTAAACCTCTTAGAGTTCGATCATTAGAAATGACAATTCATTCACCACTCCCATCTCAAATACTCATAGCCCAATCAGAAGCTCTTCAGGAAGAGAATCGAGCTCAAGAGAACATTAAGGGCATGATAGAAAGGGAGAACGGACTCATACGAAGATCCGATGGAATGTTATGCTTCAAGAAAAGATGCTGGATTCCTCTTTATGGAGGTATTCGTGATTTTATCATGCATGAATCTCACAAGTCTAAATATTCCATTCATCCCGGATCCACCAAAATGTACCAAGACCTCAAACAACTCTACTGGTGGCCAAACATGAAAGCCGACATTGCAACATATGTTGGGAAGTGCTTGACTTGTTCAAGGGTCAAAGCCGAAAGTCAGAAACCTTCTGGACCACTTGTACAACCGGAGATACCAGTTTGGAAATGGGAACGAATCACCATGGATTTTATTACCAAGTTACCAAGAACGTCGACCGGATATGACACCATTTGGGTCATCATCGACCGTTTAACCAAATCAGCTCATTTTCTGCCTATCAAAGAAACTGACGAGTTGGACACACTCGCTCAGTTATACTTCAAGGAAATCATAATCCGACATGGAGTCCCAATCTCTATCATCTCTGACAGAGACAGTCGATTCACTTCAGGATTTTGGCAATCCTTACAGAAAGCTCTCGGTACTCAATTGGACATGAGCACCGCTTATCATCCTCAAACTGATGGACAAAGTGAAAGAACAATCCAAACCTTGGAAGATATGCTTAGAGCATGTGTGATTGACTTCGGAAAAGGTTGGGATAAACACCTGCCATTGGTTGAATTCTCGTACAACAACAGTTATCAAGCTAGCCTGAAGGCTGCACCTTTCGAAGCACTTTACGGAAGAAAGTGCAGATCACCCATCTGTTGGACAGAAGTTGGTGACATGCAGCTTACCGGACCAGAATTAATCCACGACACAACTGAGAAAATATTCAAAATCAAACATCGTCTCCAAGCCGCTCGTGACAGACAAAAGAGTTACGCAGACGTGAGAAGGAAACCCATGGAGTTTGAAGTCGGAGATAGAGTTATGCTAAAGTTTCGCCCTGGAAGGGGATGATACGCTTCGGAAAGCGTGGAAAACTCAACCCAAGATACATTGGACCGTTCAAAATCCTCGAAAGGATAGGTCCAGTTGCCTATAAGTTAGAACTCCCGGAAGAACTCAGTAGGATACACCCTACATTCCACGTCTCTCAACTTAAGAAATGCCTATCCGACGAGACTCTTGTCATTCCACTGAAAGAGATTAAACTAGACGACAAACTTGTATTCACCGAGGAACCCGTAGAGATAATGGATAGAGAAGTTAAGCAACTCAAGCAAAGTCGTATTCCTATTGTGAAAGTAAAATGGGACTCTAAAAGAGGACCAACGTACACATGGGAACGCGAAGATCAAATTCGTGAGAAATATCCCCACTTATTCCCGTAAATCACTCTTAGTAGCCATTTTAGACTTGAATTCCGGGACGGAATTCGAATGAGGAGAGGAGTACTGTAAGACCCTGTGAAAAACCCTTGTAATTAATCTCAGTGATTAATAATAATCTCATATTAATATTTCTCAACGCCTATTTTTGCTAGAAATTTAAACTTTTCGTTATCATTGTTAATAGCTATGCATTATATATACACATATATATATTTAACACACAACGCTAGAAATTATATCTTACGACGCAACATCACTTTCTTATAAACAACGACAAGTAATCTTAACCATTTAATTAGTTCACTACACTTAATCAAAATTAATATCACCTACATCTATTTAACTAAAACATTAAACCCTAATAACACTAACTATAAATCTAATCCTAAATGACCTCTACAAACCAAGTTGGGCTTTATGTGTTCGACCCACCCACAATCCTTCAACCTTATTATTCCAAAAGCCCATTGAACTAGTTAATTGCCAACCCCATTTAAACACCACAGCCACTCGATCACCTATTAAAGTTGTTGTATATTTTGTGTTTCTTTCTCTTCAAACCGCTCCATACAACAACTCCCATGCAAAGCTTAGAACTCGAAACCGAACGGTTAGCCAATAAAAACCCAACTTCCATTTCATACCCCATCACCATGACATTAGAAATGTTTCCTTAACCCATCTTTAATTTTTCTTTCTTTCTTGCTTTAATATTAATAACCACTCGTTCCTCATTTTCCCAAAAACCCGATATTATGAATAAGACCAAGCTCGACTTTCATTCGCCCTTACACATTCGAAAGCATCACGTAATTAACTAATGTAATATCCAAAAACCCAACTAACATTATCAACGATTAGCACAATAATGACACTTGATTTAACTATTCTCATTTCAACACTAAACCTTATCATACATCCACTTAAAAAGAATTCGAACCAAGTATACCATTAAAGATCTCGATCCAAAACTGTGAACATAATTCGATAGATCCCACAAACTACTAGCCACTTTGCTAATTAAAATATGTCATACAAAAATAGAAATGAAACTTGTGGTCAAAGAGCTTATACACGTAGGAGAACCAAAGAAACTAAAACATACAATAGCTAAAGTACAAGGTTATAGCTACTCTCACACTCAAATGAGGGAACTATCATACAAGTGTCCTTCACTAACAGTAACTTCAATCATATGCAATACACTTGAGATATTTCACCCATATAAACCCTCGTATTCGTTCGGTACCAATCCTCTATCACCATCACTTTTCATCAACATCACTATATTCCTTAAACACCACAAAGAACCTTTCTGTCGTTTATATTGAAAGCGAACCCAATCCGATCAAGTCTTATAAGAACGATTATAACTCATTATCCTTTCATTGTACTTCATTCGAACCCCACCATATCTTTCACACCCAATTCCCTATCAAAATACCTTCATGTAAAACTATCTTTGTTCGACCCAAGGAACTCAACCGGCGTAAGAATAAGAGTCCAAAGCAAGTGGGTTAGTCACTACGTGTTCCATTCTACAAGCTTTTAAGTCTCCACCACCTTTTCTCAAAAGGTGTTGTAAGTTTCTTGTTCTCTCTTAAGTTTACAATCCCATGCATGCATAACTACTACTCCTTTCGAACGTTCCATTTCATTCCATATAACACACTGTCACGAATTATCTCACACATTAGCATATAAACAAACCATGCATCATTATGTTATAACGTAGTTAGTAATATTTCATATAGTTACATGCACACTTTACCCAACTCAAGATATTTGAACTCAACTAGTTAACAAAAGCTAATAAAAACATGTTCAATATTAACTTGGTCGACCCACTTATGTTGCAAATAATCAAATAACCTCTTCTTGTACGCCCTCCAAATTCAACTCGAACACAAATGATAACTATGCTAAATCAGTTGGGAATAGAGAGAAAGATAACAAAAATGTTATTAGTTAAAAACTCACCCGATCGAACCACTTCACATATAATTTACTACGAGACACGACATACAAAACATTAATATTCTTGCACTTTTCAATAGCCCATATGTTGAACTAAATATTTCATTTTCTAAGATCCCTCCCGTAACCTCATATCGACACTCAAATTAATCCCTCATAACGCCATTCGACTAAGAGCAAACCCTTAGAAAATGTTCAGAGAATATTCACAAAAATCTCTTCATTCGACTAGCCTAAAAACCTTAATTATATTTTCGAAATCTCGTATATAACATATTTACATTTTTATACCACTCGAATGTCAAGCTAGCAAACTATGTTTTTCATGTTCTAAGTTCGAACCCATAAGCTCGACATCACGCCCAAAATAATCCCTTTTGATCGGCATTCACTAAATACTAGCAAACAATTTTCAGAAAATATTAAAACTTTCGATTGGGCCAAAAACCAAGCCCAACAATGATTTGCGTTAACAAGGCCCAACAGGCCCGAATAATATATTTTTAGAATCCTAAAAATAGCCTAAATCCAAGCCCAAAACTATTGTCACGCCCTCGCCTCTAAAACCCTTAACGGGCTAGGTTACAAATCGTTAAGGAGCCCATTAAGGTAAAAATAATTTATTTTCTGAAATAATAAATTGAAATAAGTTAAAATAAACTTGATAAAATTATAAAAATTTTCAGAATATTTTTCCCGTCATTTATATGCGAAAAGGACTAAAAATGTAACGCGACTTAACCGAAAAGGACTAAAACTGCCAAACCTGGAAACTAAGGGACTGAAGCTGTAAAAACAGTTGTAAAGGACTGAAATTGACATATTATTGAACTTCAAGTCTTATATGGACTATTGGACAATTACTGGACGATTATCGGACTATGGACTGAATAAGGACTAACGACGTAACGCGAACCACGGTTAGGGTAGAAAATGTAAAATCTGGAAAGACCAAGGAATAACTATTATAACTTGTTATTCTTATTTTCTTTTTCATTTTTGCACCATAGCTTTACTTCATATGCATATTTGTATTATATATTTGCATTCAAATAGCGATAGAATATTTCATGTTAATATTTTGTTTACATGTTAAAACTATAATCTCATGAGGGTACGAGCATCATAAGCATATAACATCTTCATTAGATCGTTAAATAATCATCGTCCACCACTCATACTCATACACACTAGAAATTAGTAAGATTCTCAGATATTTATATATTTACCAGGGTTATATCGAAGTTGTTATAATCACCTCTGAATTATTTTACCATCACCAGGAACGCATAAGGTGAGTCATGGCCTCACTTTTTAACTCTTTATACTTTTTAAACTCCGTGAGGGGGATACATGCTATAACTAAATCACAAGTATTTTTCTGTATGCTACCTGACTTGATATATGCCTAAGTACTCCATATTGCCATAAGACCCTTTATCATGAGCCATTAATCACTGCGGTGAACGCGAATATAATGAATAGATCTATTAGAGGTTGACGACCTATCCCACTAATACTGTGACGGAATGCTTTTTGCTAGTCGTATTAGTCGCGATGCATTATATTTGAGAGAAATAGGAATTGGCAAAATCACCTATTACCCGAGGGCAAATTTTCATCATTAATTTGGTGGACTCCTCCGTTTAGGCGGTACTTTGTTAACGTTTGCGTGTCATGAGACTTAGGGCAATATATGAACTGCAATATCAATCTTTTAAACTGATTGTATCTCCAATACAATCTTACTTGTGATTAAACTGATATTTAAACTACAAACTCCATGATTTCACTCAACATTATGTTGACTTTTAAGCATGTATCTCAGGAAACTAAAGGAGCACGGCAAGGCATGGAGCAGGCATACCCTATCTTCAATAAATGGTGTAAAATAAGTTGTAATTCAGTTAAAATAATGTACTCTGATGTAATGTTTTATAACTGAATTAGTATTATGGACCTATGTAAATTAAAAATGCCATCTTAGGCTGTTTTTCTATGATTTCACATTCGATCCTCACAGTAACACCCAAATAAATCTTCCGCTGCCACAAATCAAATTTGGGGGTGTTACATGGGCTTATTTAAGAAGTTTCGGCCCAATTTACAAAGAAAAATGACAAATTTGATTTTTGGAATATTTTCCGACTCACCGTAGTTAATAATGTTTAACGACGCGATAAATATAACGATAACTATTTTGGACTTGTTTTGAGACGCTTAGTCTCCGAAAGGGTGAAAATTGACATTTTTACTAAAATGATATTGAGATTGACTTTTGTTGACTTTTGAAGAAATATTGACTTTGTGTCGAAATTTAGTGATAATACTTAAAAGTGAAGATAACGAACAATATAACTACGAATATATATTCACGACACTTGACATATGTCACTAAAAGTATTGTGCACTTATAACTAGTTAGCGAAGTATTTGAGTAAAAGTTGCAACATTTGAGATAAAATGGAAACGTTGTATAAACGAATGGGTCATGCCCAAATTTTCCAAATATCCAACACTTAGCATATTTTTGAGAAAATCCACAACTTAAGTAAACTTTATGAAATTACTTAACAAACTTGTTTTCCTTATAATAAATGTTGCAACAAAAATAATAAACGATGTTTCTAAACATAATGATTTTCACTAACTATATTTTATTAACCAATCTTCAAAACGTATTTAATTAATCTTCATAATTAAATATATGAGAAATAAATTTATAAAGTATATATGTATATATATATGTAAAGTATGAGTATATATATATATATAACGGTTGCACGTTAAGTTGCGAATACTAGCACGGATGTTCCGTTACGTATTCCCACCATGCACTTTCACCATGAGCTACCCCCAAAGAGTTATAAAAATAAATCGTTTCGAAATATACTTTACCACACAGCAAGCAAGAAATACACGAGCACAGGTCAAACGTAAAACTTTTCAAATAAAATAAAGACACTTGAGACACGAACGTTTTGCTAAGACTTACCGTACTAATTTAGGGTGCTGATCGGCGCGGTTGCATTATTTTGATTGATTGCTGAATTGCTGTATTTGAAAGGTGAGTTTATAGCCCCACATTTTATACGATTTTTGTTTTATAAGCTTGGGGTGAGAAACATGCAAAATTGTTTTCATGGACCAGAAATGAAATTGCTTTTAAGATCACACTAGTATGCGAAAACCTAAGTTTGCTGAATCCCATTTTGTGCCCACTATCATCTGCCGTTAATTCCTGTTGGGAAGCCGTTTGTTATAAATAGATCTATTGGGAGTGACGTCCCCGTTCGGTTGGCTCGGCATAGCCAAGGCGAACGTATACCAAGTCGGGTTTTTGGCCGAGTGTCTGGGGATTAACACTCGCGGGCAACCTTTATTATTTTGCTAACGCTAGTCGTGCTGCATTGTCTTAGTCTTGGTAGGATGAGGCTTAGTGTTTGCATAACGGATAGTGTGTATCTGCTGAATTGTTTTTATGATATTGCTATTGGTCCATATGTGCTGTTTACTTAAACCTATGAACTCACCAGCGTTAGCTGACTTTTAGCATGTTTTTCTCAGGAAACTAAGGTGCGTTTAGCCGGGAGCAGTGCATGGCGTCGGTCATAATAAATGATGGAAATGTTTTTAATGCGTTTACTCTGACAACTGGACCTTTTGTTTAAATGGGCTTCATTTTCATCTGAAATGGTTTTTATGTATCGCTACATGACTTGACTTATGTAATATATTTTAAAACGGATTTTTAATCCGTTCACTATATCTTGTGTTGTGATTACCATTTCGTAACACCCAAATTGTATGCTTCCGCGAATATTGTGATTTTGGGGGTGTTACATATTCATACTAGATTAGGTGGTTTATGTGTTTCTGCCATAAAACACAAGGTTTCTATGTTGGGCCATAAAACATAGCGGGAGTGGTTGTACCCTTGTAAAGAACTCGGTATCTAGCTTAGTACCTAAAAAAAGGTTAAGCGACGACGGGAGTGGTTGTACCCATGTAAAAGAACTCGACATCTAGCTTAGTGTCGGAAATTGTATAGGCGACGTTAGGTTGGTTCTACCTCGAACTAGAACCCGGTATTTAGCTTTGTACCGGAAAAAGTGTAAGCGACGTGTGTAAGTTTTTCTCCGCCGAGAAGGGAGCTTGTTGATCTAGTGAAGTAACTCTCGAGTTGGGTACCCAGGGAGTGGAGTAGGGCAGAGAGGAGCTCAGTGACCGAACCACTATAAATCATCGTGTTCGGTTTGCGCTTTCTTTACTCTTTACTTTTATGTTTGCATTATATGATTGCTTGTGTTGTGTCTTGATGATCATACTTAGATGACAACGTGTTTACGTATATGGTAGTCATAAATTACAACAAACATCTTTCATATTAGAACAAGCTTAAATGGATATTTGATATAACAAGTTTTAAGATTTTAAAACGGTAACGTATTCACCCCCCCTCTACATTTTCACAGATACCACACGCGTATCGACACCACATTAGTAATGGTTCAAATTTTTAATTCATTTTCAGAGTCAATGAATTTTTCTTGATGTCAGTTTTATAAAAACGACTCTAAATTTGTGTTTTTCACATTTATGTGAAACCTGGGTACCACAATTTTAACTCAGCTCAACAAAACACAGGTACACAAAATACAGTTTATATAATAAAACACACTCACACTCACAACTGATCTTATCTTATCTCTCTCTTAATATTATCACCACACAACCCATCCACATTCATTCTTTGACTTTCCTGGTTCTCTCCCCCAACTCCCCAAAAAAACTGACCCACCATCAAAATTCTGGATTGAGGTGCTTTCTATACTCCCAAGGTGATTGTCGTCTATTAAAGCTCCTTCCCCTAGAAGTCAACACAGTCAAAGTGACTCGGATTGAGAAGTATTTTTGCTGAAAATGGATGATCTCCATTCCCCCATGTTCTAAAGTATAACCAAGAACGCCCTTAATGTGTTCTTTTTATTTTCATTCGATTCTCAGTGAATCTACACACAATAACTCGTTCATAAGAGCTTTTCAAGATCTGCGGATTCGGGTATATCGATCTACAAATCACTGAGGTGTGTGGGTTTGCTTGGAATCGGGTCCAGTCCGTGTCATAAATCAGTGTCAATCGATTGGGATTGTAAGCTCTTGAACTATTTTCTTTTTCTTTATTGTATTCGATCTTTGGTTATGTTTTAATGAAAAATTTGTTATCAAGTTTGTGGTTAAAGAAAACTTTGGTTTTAGTTTAAGGTCGTGGTGGTGATGATGGTTGTGTTGTACTGTGGTGTGGTAACAAGTAAAACTGAGAATTTAAAGCTAAAAATCAAAACTAAGTATTGGCTCAGATTGGAAGTGAATGTTGTAAAAATGTTGTGTTCGAAATAGTGGTTATTGTTTTAGTTGTATTATAAGCAGCTACGGATTTAGTAGAATTGAGGATAAAAAGAAAGAATTTGATGTTTGAATGTTTGTGGTTATGAATGTCATGTTCAAATCCTAGTGTTTGTGTTAAGTCACATCTTGTCTGTGTTGTGCTCATCCTGTGTTATGTTCATGTCTGGGTTTGCATTCATGATATAGTCGAATCTGTTATGCTTGGAATTCGTATGTTCATGTTCGAAATATATGCTTGAAGTGTGTTTGAAATTAGGTCCGAATAGAGTGTATATCCTGATGCTCAAAATCCTGTGTCTAGGTCCGGATTTCTTTGTGTTATGCTCGAGTATGATGTGTTTGTGCTCAGTTTCAAGTTGCGTTAGAATTTGGGATTGTTGTGCTGGTATTCACATTCAAATCGAGCTCAACTCGAGCCTTGCTCAGGCTGCTCTTTTCATTGCTTTGGTTCGACCACTTGGTCATTAAAAACGCCCATGGGGGTGTTAATCTCACTCGCTCAAACAAAGGGTTTCACACCCTAAAATGAAGGTCTTTTTAAATCATGTTATGGTTCGAATCCCCTCCTCATTTGTTCTGCACGATCGCACATTGAAACCTACATATTGTATCCAAAACGTAGCATACTGGACTTTTAGTTGCAAAATGTGGGCTGAATTTCCTTAAGCCCCAAGGTGGGCTGATGAGTCAATGACCAGGCTAAGTCTTCTTTTAAATTTTAAAGTTTCAGATTGGGTCGAAGCCCAAGTAGCGAGTGATAAAGTCTGTCTAGCGTGAGTCCTTTAATTCAACTCGTCAAAAAAAATCTTAACGTAATAATGAATTTGAAATCCGTTCCGAGACCCGAGTTGCGATCACCATCGTTCGAGCGGTCGTTACAATTATTACATCTTTATATTTTACGATTTAAAAACAACTCAACTAGTTATTATCCCGTTACACATCACTAAAACCTAACCTCTCGATATATATATATATATATATATATATATATATATATATATATATATATATATATATATATATAGGGGTGAGTTAAAATAAAAATAGTATTTTTGGTGAGAAGAGTAAGAAGAATTTTGAACCCTTGATTTAAAAATTAATGGATGAGATTAAACTATATTCTTAATTAAATCTGGAAGGACAAAATAGTCTTTTAATAAGTATCTATTAAAACACATTTATAATACAAAAAGAACCTCACGATTCAATCATTCTCACACATTATTTCTCTCACCTCTAACAACTTTCTCTCTCTAACTTTACCTTCTCTCTCTAAATTTACTTTCTCCCTCTAAAAACAACAATCAATCATTGATTTCTCATTTAATCATTCAAATATGCATCGGATATTTGTCAATCGAATATGTTAACAGTGATTCAACGGCAATTGGAGTTGAAATCAATGATTTTATGGGTAAAAATGCTTGCGTAAGTCAATTAAACCTAGTTTTGTTCATATTATTATAAAGGTGTAGGATTTTCGTTCATATTGTTTGTTAAAATCTATAGGTATTGATTATATAACATAACATTGCTTTTTTTGTTTCAGATTTTGTTAAAATGTGTATTAGATTAAAATGTATCTATTATGCGCATCAAATTAGTTTAATGTGAATATTGGTAAAAAAATGTGATATGCTTGGGTAAGTGTACGCTTTTGTGAAATAACCTTGTTTTGTGCATAAAAAACAAGCTAAATGTGCATTATTTTCGTAGAATGTAATTAAAAAATGTGATATGTTTGGATAATCCAGAGTCATGCGAAATAACACTGTTTTTTGAATTAAAATCGGGCTAAATATGTATTAGTTTTCATAAGAAGACACTAAAAAGTGTGATATGTTTGGATAATTATGAGTTGTGTGATATAACATTGTTTTGTGCAGTAAAAAGTAGGATAAATATGCATAAGATTTTGTATGAAGTAAGTACATATGTCATAAGTCTTAATAACCGTGAGTTGTGTGAAATAACATTGTTTTGAGCATTAGAAATGAGCTAAATGTGCATTAATATATGTACAAAGTTAGTAGAAATATGATACATATTGACAATCGTGAGTTGTGTGAAATATCATGCTTTGTGCATAAAAAAGTGGGCTAAATGTGTGTTAGTTTTTGTTGGAATTTAGTAAAGATGCGATACGTTTGGATAAATCATTGTTTGATGAATTAAATCAGGCTAAATATGCATTAGTTTTCGTAAGACGGCACTAAAAGTGTGATATGTTTGGAAATTATGTGCATTAGAAATGAGCTAAATGTGCATTATTATCCGAAGTTAGCAAAAGTATGATACATATTGATAATCATGAGTTGTATGAAATATCAATGTTTTGTGCATAAAAAAGTGGGCTAAATGTGCATCAGTTTTTGTTAGAATTTATAAAAAAATGCGATATGTTTGGATAAATCATTGTTTGATGAATTAAATTGGGCTAAATACGCATTAGTTTTCATAAGACGACACTAAAAGTGTGATATGTTAGGAAAATTATGAGCATTAGAAATGAGCTAAATGTGGATTATTGTCTGACGTAGCAAAAGTATGATATATATTGATAATCATGAGTTGTGTGCAATATCAATGTTTTGTGCATAAAAAAAGTGGGCTAAATGTGCATTAGTTTTTGTTGGAGTTTAGTAAAGGTGCAATATGTTTAGATAAATCACTGTTTTATGAATTAAATCGAGCTAAATATGCATTAGTCTTCATAAGATGACACTAAAAGCGTGATATGTTTGGAAAATTATGAGTTGTGTGATATAACACTGTTTTGTGCATTAGAAAGTGGGCTAAATATACATCAGATTTTGTAGGAAGTACATATATCATACGTTTTGATAACCGTAAGTTGTGTGAAATAACATTGTTTTGAGCATTAGAAATGAGCTAAATGTGCATTAATATACGTACAAAGTTAGTAGAAATATGATACATATTGACAATCGTGAGTTGTGTGAAGTATCAATGTTTTGTGCATAAAAAAGTGGGCTAAATGTGCATCAGTTTTTGTTGGAATTTAGTAAAGATGCGATACGTTTGGATAGATCATTGTTTGATGAATTAAATCAGGCTAAATATGCATTAGTTTTCGTAAGACGGAACTAAAAGTGTGATATGTTTGGAAAATTATGAGCATTAGAAATGAGCTAAA
This sequence comes from Artemisia tridentata subsp. tridentata, assembly GCA_021014915.2. Lineage (NCBI taxonomy): Eukaryota > Viridiplantae > Streptophyta > Magnoliopsida > Asterales > Asteraceae > Artemisia > Artemisia tridentata. Next base: position 73,197,214 of record CP139506.1, on the reverse strand, counting down.
TGTGCATTATTATCCGAAGTTAGCAAAAGTATGATACATATTGATAATCATGAGTTGTATGAAATATCAATGTTTTGTGCATAAAAAAGTGGGCTAAATGTGCATCAGTTTTTGTTAGAATTTATTAAAGATGCTGATATTTTTGGATAAATCACTGTTTTATGAATTAAATCGAGCTAAATATGCATTAGTTTTCATAAGACGACACTAAAAGCGTGATGTGTTTGGAAAATTATGAGTTGTGTGATATAACACTGTTTTGTGCATTAGAAAGTGGGCTAAATGTACATCAGATTTTGTAGGAAGTACATATATCATAAGTTTTGATAACCGTGAGTTGTGTGAAACAACATTGTTTTGAGCATTAGAAATGAGTTAAATGTGCATTAATATACGTACAAAGTTAGTAGAAGTATGATACATATTGACAATCGTGAGTTGTGTGAAGTATCAATGTTTTGTGCATAAAAAAGTGGGCTAAATGTGCATCAGTTTTTGTTGGAATTTAGTAAAGATGCGATACGTTTGGATAAATCATTGTTTGATGAATTAAATCAGGCTAAATATGCATTAGTTTTCGTAAGACGGCACTAAAAGTGTGATATGTTTGGAAAATTATGAGCATTAGAAATGAGCTAAATGTGCATTATTATCCGAAGTTAGCAAAAGTATGATACATATTGATAATCATGAGTTGTATGCAATATCAATCTTTTGTGCATAAAAAAGTTGGCTAAATTTGCATCAGTTTTTGTTAGAATTTATTAAAGATGCGATATGTTTTGATAAATCATTGTTTGATGAATTAAATCGGGCTAAATATGCATTAGTTTTCATAAGACGACACTAAAAGTGTGATATGTTTGGAAAATTATGAGCATTAGAAATGAGCTAAATGTGCATTATTTTCTAAAGTAGCAAAACTATGATATATATTGATAATCATGAGTTGTGTGCAATATCAATGTTTTGTGCATAAAAAAAGTGGGCTAAATGTGCATTAGTTTTTGTTGGAATTTAGTAAAGGTGCGATATGTTTAGATAAATCACTGTTTTATGAATTAAATCGGGCTAAATATGCATTAGTCTTCATAAGATGACACTAAAAGCGTGATATGTTTGGAAAATTACGAGTTGTGTGATATAACACTGTTTTGTGCATTAGAAAGTGGGCTAAATGTACATCAGATTTCGTAGGAAGTACATATATCATACGTTTTGATAACCATAAGTTGTGTGAAATAACATTGTTTTGAGCATTAGAAATGAGCTAAATGTGCATTAATATACGTACAAAGTTAGTAGAAATATGATACATATTGACAATCGTGAGTTGTGTGAAGTATCAATGTTTTGTGCATAAAAAAGTGGGCTAAATGTGCATCAGTTTTTGTTGGAATTTAGTAAAGATGCGATACGTTTGGATAAATCATTGTTTGATGAATTAAATCAGGCTAAATATGCATTAGTTTTCGTAAGACGGCACTAAAAGTGTGATATGTTTGGAAAATTATGAGCATTAGAAATGAGCTAAATGTGCATTATTATCCGAAGTTAGCAAAAGTATGATACATATTGATAATCATGAGTTGTATGAAATATCAATGTTTTGTGCATAAAAAAGTGGGCTAAATGTGCATCAGTTTTTGTTAGAATTTATTAAAGATGCTGATATGTTTGGATAAATCATTGTTTGGTGAATTAAATCGGGCTAAATATGCATTAGTTTTCATAAGACGACACTAAAAGTGTGATATGTTTGGAAAATTATGAGCATTAGAAATGAGCTAAATGTGCATTATTGTCTGTAGTAGCAAAAGTATGATATATATTGATAATCATGAGTTGTGTGCAATATCAATGTTTTGTGCATAAAAAAAGTGGGCTAAATGTGCATTAGTTTTTGTTGGAATTTAGTAAAGGTGCGATATGTTTAGATAAATCACTGTTTTATGAATTAAATCGAGCTAAATATGCATTAGTCTTCATAAGATGACCCTAAAAGCGTGATATGTTTGGAAAATTACGAGTTGTGTGATATAACACTGTTTTGTGCATTAGAAAGTGGGCTAAATGTACATCAGATTTTGTAGGAAGTACATATATCATACGTTTTGATAACCGTAAGTTGTGTGAAACAACATTGTTTTGAGCATTAGAAATGAGCTAAATGTGCATTAATATACGTACAAAGTTAGTAGAAATATGATACATATTGACAATCGTGAGTTGTGTTAAGTATCAATGTTTTGTACATAAAAAAGTGGGCTAAATGTGCATCAGTTTTTGTTGGAATTCAGTAAAGATGCGATACGTTTGGATAAATCATTGTTTGATGAATTAAATCAGGCTAAATATGCATTAGTTTTCGTAAGACGGCACTAAAAGTGTGATATGTTTGGAAAATTATGAGCATTAGAAATGAGCTAAATGTGCATTATTATCCGAAGTTAGCAAAAGTATGATACATATTGATAATCATGAGTTGTATGAAATATCAATCTTTTGTGCATAAAAAATTTGGCTAAATGTGCATCAGTTTTTGTTAGAATTTATTAAAGATGCGATATGTTTTGATAAATCATTGTTTGATGAATTAAATCGTGCTAAATATGCATTAGTTTTCATAAGACGACACTAAAAGTGTGATATGTTTGGAAAATTATGAGCATTAGAAATGAGCTAAATGTGCATTATTTTCTGAAGTAGCAAAAGTATGATATATATTGATAATCATGAGTTGTGTGCAATATCAATGTTTTGTGCATAAAAAAAGTGGGCTAAATGTGCATTAGTTATTGTTGGAATTTAGTAAAGGTGCGATATGTTTAGATAAATCACTGTTTTATGAATTAAATTGAGCTAAATATGCATTAGTCTTCATAAGATGACACTAAAAGCGTGATATGTTTGGAAAATTATGAGTTGTGTGATATAACACTGTTTTGTGCATTAGAAAGTGGGCTAAATGTACATCAGATTTTGTAGGAAGTACATATATCATACGTTTTGATAACCGTAAGTTGTGTGAAACAACATTGTTTTGAGCATTAGAAATGAGCTAAATGTGCATTAATATACTTACAAAGTTAGTAGAAATATGATACATATTGACAATCGTGAGTTGTGTGAAGCATCAATGTTTTGTGCATAAAAAAGTGGGCTAAATGTGCATCAGTTTTTATTGGAATTTAGTAAAGATGCGATACGTTTGGATAAATCATTGTTTGATGAATTAAATCAGGCTAAATATGCATTAGTTTTCGTAAGACGGCACTAAAAGTGTGATATGTTTGGAAAATTATGAGCATTAGAAATGAGCTAAATGTGCATTGTTATCCGAAGTTAGCAAAAGTATGATACATATTGATAATCATGAGTTGTATGAAATATCAATCTTTTGTGCATAAAAAAGTTGGCTAAATGTGCATCAGTTTTTGTTAGAATTTTATTAAAGATGCGAAATGTTTTGATAAATCATTGTTTGATGAATTAAATCGGGCTAAATATGCATTAGTTTTCATAAGACGACACTAAAAGTGTGATATGTTTGGAAAATTATGAGCATTAGAAATGAGCTAAATGTGCATTATTGTCTGAAGTAGCAAAAGTATGATACATATTGATAATCATGAGTTGTGTGCAATATCAATGTTTTGTGCATAAAAAAAGTGGGCTAAATGTGCATTAGTTTTTGTTGGAATTTAGTAAAGGTGCGATATGTTTAGATAAATCACTGTTTTATGAATTAAATCGAGCTAAATATGCATTAGTCTTCATAAGATGACACTAAAAGCGTGATATGTTTGGAAAATTATGAGTTGTGTGATATAACACTGTTTTGTGCATTAGAAAGTGGGCTAAATGTACATCAGATTTTGTAGGAAGTACATATATCATACGTTTTGATAACCGTAAGTTGTGTGAAACAACATTGTTTTGAGCATTAGAAATGAGCTAAATGTGCATTAATATACGTACAAAGTTAGTAGAAATATGATACATATTGACAATCGTGAGTTGTGTGAAGTATCAATGTTTTGTGCATAAAAAAGTGGGCTAAATGTGCATCAGTTTTTGTTGGAATTTAGTAAAGATGCGATACGTTTGGATAAATCATTGTTTGATGAATTAAATCAGGCTAAATATGCATTAGTTCTCGTAAGACGGCACTAAAAGTGTGATATGTTTGGAAAATTATGAGCATTAGAAATGAGCTAAATGTGCATTATTATCCGAAGTTAGCAAAAGTATGATACATATTGATAATCATGAGTTGTATGAAATATCAATCTTTTGTGCATAAAAAAAGTGGGCTAAATGTGCATCAGTTCTTGTTAGAATTTATTAAAGATGCGTTATGTTTGGATAAATCATTGTTTGATGAATTAAATCGGGCTAAATATGCATTAGTTTTCATAAGACGACACTAAAAGTGTCATATGTTTTGAAAATTAGGAGCATTAGAAATGAGCTAAATGTGCATTATTGTCTGAAGTAGCAAAAGTATGATATATTGATAATCATGAGTGATCCGTGCTAAATAGATATAAATATTATGCAATGACGGATACACGTGAATAAATACAAATCACCCCTTTGTGAAAAAGGAAACTTGCAAAAACTCACGTTCGTGTGTAGTGTGAAACCAGGTAAGTGTTTACCCGGATCGTTTCCCAACGAGGTATGAATGGGCAAACTGTGGAAAGCTTTGGATTAGAGTGATAGATGATTTAGATATTTTGGATTTTGCTTTTTATATCTAATTAACAAATTAAATACAAATATACACAAGAAAATTAAACGCGAATTAAATTAAACTGAAAACGCGTAACGGGAAATCTAAAATGGGACTAAAAAGTGAAATAATATAAAATTAAAACCTAAAAGTGTAAAATTACTTAAAACTTATTTTAAAACTAAAATTATATATTTTTTTTACTTTATATCTAATTATTATTAATTATTTATTATTTAATAATTATTTAAACTAATTAAATTTATAAAAAATACTAAATGAACAAAGAAAAATCTAAAACTTTTTCTATAAATATTATGAAGTGAAAAGAAGCTAAGAAAATTATAAAAATGAAAATTACTTAATTAAAAATTTAAAAAGATAAATTCTATTAAATAGAAGCTATCACTTATTTTCTATTTTGTTTTTCTTAAGGTCTAAAAATATAATTATATTTTTCCTAGATTATAAATGACAAAAGAAAATTATGTAAAAAAGATTTATATTTTTCTGATTAAAATTCTATTTATTATGATTTAATTACTATTTTAAACTAATTAAAAAGATTAAAAATATCAAATGACTTAGGAAAAATCTTAAAAATTCAGAATAAGTCTAAAATAATATTCTTAATATAGGAAAATTAAAATCAAAAGTTTGCTAAACCCTAATAAGCAGTTTGGCCAATAAGCAGTTTGGAAAATAAGCTAAAAATAAGCTAATAAGCTCAAAACTCTACCAAAGGCTCAGGACAGGTTTAACCAACTTAAATAAGCACAAAACAACTTAATTAAAAGAGCTTATCCCACAGAATAAGCAAATGAGCAATAAAGCAGTTGCAAAATTAGGGCAGAAATGGTGTTTAAGGCCCCTACTTGCAGACCTGATTAAGCACTCCAATAAGCTATAGAAAAGAAACCTAATGGGGGCAAAAGCTTCTCAGCACTACTGAGTATCCTAAAAACTAAAAAGCCCTATGGATAACACCCCAATTGAACTCCAATTGAACCCTAGAACAGGTGGTTCAGGAAACTTTAAAACTGAGCAGGGTTGATTCAGTGAAATGAGGCAATTTGCAGGCCTCAATTTAAGCTGATTAATAAGCTAGAAAGTGGAATCCCAGATAATAACCTTAAAGCTAGTACTATGAACTATTTGTAAACTGAAAATCAGGACCTGAGCTCAATGGAATAAGCACTAAGATCAGCTGAGAATAGAAGCTATTTTGGCTGTTCAACTCAGTGTATACTGAGTATGAAGAATTGTGCAGAAGGCACAACACCTAATCCAACTCTTCCTAGGCTATTAGATAATCACTATATGGACCAAATGAAGCTCAGAGAAGCCAAGGTTGAGGTCTCAGTAAGCTTCTAGCTTATTTTGGCTTATTTGGTCATCTTAATGGCTGAAATTCACACAGTGGGCTAAGTACCATGAAATCTATCTAATAGGCTAATTTGAACTTGAAATCTGCTTATAATGACAATAATAAGCTTGTACAAAGTTGGTCTAATTGCAGATGTACAGTAACTATGGAATTTTGACCTGTTGACTTGCTGTGCCAAACACCCCTATGTGGGACTGTTTTGGTTATTTTTAACTGAAAATGACTAATTAAACTAGGTTTTATAATAAACTATTTTTAACTAACTTATTTAAGTTCTATTGAGTATTTATTAACTGAAATTAAGCTGGAATAAGTAGTTTCTAATTATAAGCTATTTTTGGCTTTTTCTAAGTTTTTTAAGTGAAAATAATGTAAAGGCTAATTAAGACTGATAATAATGATGATATAAACTTGTAAACTATTAATAAGTAAGAAATCACAATAATAAGCTATAGATAAGCTGTAGTACAGTAATATGGAGAATTAAGAAAAACTTGAGAATTGCTTACAACTGATAAGACTGTGACACAAAGAACCAAGGACCAGAACCTTTCCTAGCTTGTTCTCACAAGCTAGAAAACCCAAAAAAACTTCCAAGATCAGCTTATATCACCTAGAACAGCTTATTGGCCACCAGGTTGACTTTCATTGACTTTCTTGAATTTCTTGGTTTAGAACTGATTTAAGCAAAAATAAACTTACAACAAGCTACAATAAGCTTGTATAAGCTTATAGAAACAACTGAGAAGCTGTTCTAATTACTACTTAATTAGGTTTGATTTCTCAGTACAACATGGAAAATTAGAATTATCATTAACTACTGAAATTGTACAAAGATTGATATCAAACAAGCTTAATTTACTTTGTATTGATTACTGAAAGTTGAGATTACAAATTATGACTACTGGAATTGAAATACGATTATGCTACTATTATCTACTTTTTATTTAAGGCTACAAAAGCTTTCTATTTATACTAAACTATGGTGGGATCTTCTTCCTATCTTCCTCTAATCATTCTTGTACCTTTGGATCCTTCTGACATCATCATGGTCGTTGAAATGGATTTTGGCGCCAAAATGAGATAGTGGGAAATACCACTATCTCTGATAACTGTGATGATGAAGGAGCATTAATTGTATTTGGGAGTGTTAGGTAATGTGTTGAGGAGGAGGGATGAGGTGGTAAGTTTGAGTAGCCAGCTGGGGGGTGAGGTGGTGGTGGTGACTGGTTTTGGCGGTTTAGGGGAAAGGGATAAGAGTTTGACTGGGGTCAAACTCTGGGTTAAATAAAAAGGGTTGGGTCGGGTTTTATTAGTGGATTGGGCTTGGTGTTTATAATAAGGTAGTGGGCTGGGGTTTAATTAAGGAATGGGTTGGGTTGTTTTTATTTAAGGGTCCGGATAGGTTTGTAGTTAAATCACAAGGACCATTTTTGTATTTTTGGATTTTTAGGGGCTGAAACTGAAACTGTTTCAAAGTTATCACAAAGGGTATTTCCTGCCAAGTGTCAATAGTACAAGGACCATAAAAGACAATTTTCCATTTTAAAACACCCGGGGACCATAAATGTCATTTTTAAAAGTTGAAGGACCTGTTTTGCAATTTCTTTAAAACTTTCATCCAAGGACCATTATTGTAAAAGTTAAATAGTTCAGGGACCTTGAATGATATTTTTAACACCAGGGACTATTTCTGCCAATTTGTGAAACTTCAGGGACTGAAAATGACAATTATGCAAACTTTGTTCGTTTTTCACTTGTTTTCAATCTTTTTGTTCCTGAATCATATAAAAACACATTTTATGATATTTTCTGTATTTTGAAGCATATCTGCATGTTTTTAACTGTTTTTGCAGATAAAATGTGACAGAAATGATGAGTATTTAGACACTCATCAATCCCCCACACTAAACTATTGCTAGTCCTTAGCAATCTTTTATGAAAATTTAATGGATTTTATCTCTTTACCAAAAGCCATTACTTCTGGAGTAGCCAATGTTTTAGTATGTGATACTTTGGTACAATGATAACCAAATGATTTTGAGCAAACCATCAGCTGTCAACGGATTTGATTTGTCTTTACCAAAAGCCGTTTGCTTCTGGACTAGCCAACTCTTAGATAAAATACAGCTATTATCTTTGGTGAGCTGATTACCAATCATGGTTTTCCAATGCCTTTACCACAAGCCATAACCTTGCGGGCTAGCCAACTCTTCACTATAAAAGATATGGTGAGTCGAATACCATACAATTTTCGGCAAATTGTAAGCCATAAACGGATTTGATATATCTTTACCAAGAGTCGTTTGCTCTCGGATTAGCCAATCCTTATGTGGGTTAGACATGGCGGACTGATAACCATTTATTGCGTTCTAAGTGAGAAAAAATTTTAAAATTTTGGCCAAAAATGGGGGTACTAGATGGTACATTTGATCAAATTCGCTAGAATTCCCCCCCCCCCCCCCACACTTAGAACTGAATATTGCCCTCAATATTCAAAATACCGGTTGTTAAACCAACACTTAGAACGTGAAAGGGAAATACTAATAGCACCATTTTATTTTATTTATTTATTTATTTTTTTTATTTTTATTTTTTTTTTACAACTTGTACATATATACAACATGTGGGGCATCTCCCCCACACTTAGGTGAGACATGGGTGAAAACCCATGTTTTACTACTGTTTTTATTAACCGAGTCGCTAGCTTGACTCGACCCCGAATTCATTGTTTCATGGGGAAGTAAGTGGAAGAAACCATCTCAATCGGACTTTCATTCAAATTTGTTTGGATAACCAATTGAACATAAGAAAGTTCCACACCGATGAGATAAATCCGGCATTTAAACCAAAGTTAGATGGAAAATGCCGGGGTCAAAGGTAATATCCTCACTCCCAAATGAGTGATAGATAGGGGAAATCACCGGGTAGGTGAAGGGAAGAAGAGAGATCTGAATAGCAATTAAGACAAGAACTTCCTCCTCAAGAATTGCATATTCAAGTGGAGGAGGCAAGTCCTTAAACTTGATCTCCGGAAATTTATCAGTTTTCTCAACTGACTTAATTTCCTTTTTATGAAGTTCAACGGGAGGGAGAGGAGGAGAATTGTCCTGATTCAACAATTTCTCAAGAAGAAGAATATCTCCCTCCAGATCAATCTCAGCGTTATCAATTCCTTCAAGAAATGAATCACACTTGAGAAAAGCCTCGATCTCTTCCAAATTGGAATCACTTCCCTCAAACGGAGTGAGAGAAGGGGAAGAGTCGGAAATGATAGGCAGAGAAGATGTGGTGGGATTACCACTCACAAAATTATGAAAATAACCAATACTTTCATGAGAGTACTCCTTTGAAGCAACATCAATGACATCGATTCGGTTAACCGATTTAGAATCATAATTTGAGGAGTACCTCGAAGTTTGATCATGGTTAAAGGTAACAGCTTCATTACCTACACGCAAGGTGATCTCATGCTTAAATACATCAATAAGAGCATGGCCCATTTTTAGGAATCCTCTTCCAAGAATGAGAGGAACCTTTTGATCTGCGTCGAATTCAACAACCACAAAGTCAGCTGGAAAATGGAACTTACCTACTTTCACAAACACATCCTCGGCAATGCCGCATGGATGAGATATGGTTCGATCTGCAAGCTCAAGAGTCATGCATGTAGGAGTAAGAGCCGGAAGAGAAAGTTTCTTCCACACTGAATGAGGCATCAGGTTAATGCTTGCACCAAGATCGGCCAAGGCATAGCATTCAACCATCCCCGGAAATACACAAGGTATTAGAAACTTTCCAGGATCTCCAAGCTTTCCGGAAGCTTTTTCAAGATAACTGCTGAGCAGTTCTCATTTAATGGAGTTTTAGCCATTTCAATCAGTTTTTCCTTGTTACTTAACAAGTGTTTGATTGTTGATGCAAACTTGGGCATCAGAATGATAGCATCCGCAAAACTTATGTCAAAATGTAATTCTTTAAATATTTGAAAGAATTTGTCCATTTGTTGACTAGCCTTTTCGCGGAGCTTTTGCTCATTTAAGCGCGATGGGTAAGGAATGTAAGGTTTGGATTTAGGGGCAATGACTTCAGGAGTCTCAACAGATTCAAAGACAACTCCTGGTTTGGATTTCTTTTTAGGGACAACCGGAGGATGGACTTGTGCTGTACTTTGTGGGCTTGGAATTTGCACTTTGTCCGTTGTATCCTCCGTCTCTTTTTCCATTTCAAACAACGGAGGAGGAATAGGACCAGATGGTCCCTCATAAGCAGCACCACTCCGAGTGGTGATAGCTTTGACGAAAGTGGTATCTTCATCATCATCACTATCATCAAGTACACTGACAGGAACAACATTGAGCATATCGGAATAATATCTGGCTGTTCTTTGCTCACTACGTTTGCTTGACAAACTTTTAACCGTAAATCGTGATAGAGTAGAATCTATTCTTGACGGTTGAGGAGCAATTGTGGGTGTAGAATTTTGGACAACCTTAGGTTGGACGTATTTAGCACTTCCATTGTTAGTGGGAAGTACCGGGTCCTTTATCACCTTGAGTCCAACATGAGCTTTACCACTACGTGTAGTGACAGCTTTGAGTTCACCCCTTGGGTTGACAACAGTGTTACTTGGGAGACCTCCCGAGGTAGAAGGTAGATCATTTAAAGATTTTTTTATGTCATTTATTTGGGTAACCAATAACTGGTTTGTCTTATATTGAGTCCTGTTTGTCTCCTCTTGAGATTTTATGAATTGCTCAAGCAATTCATCTGAGGATGTCTGATTTTGATTTTGGACATTCTATGGCTTTTGGTTATAATTACCCTGATTCTGACCTCGGTTTTGATTGAAATTTTGAGAATTGTTAAAATTTTGTCCCTGATTTTGAACGAAGCGATTTTGATTATTCTGATTTGGCACGGGTGGAAAACCGGGTGGTACCATAGCATTCGGTGCTCGGTACTGAGTTTCAGCATGCGGTCGGTATTGATTTTGGTTTACTGCAGCTACGGGAGCTGGGTAAAGAGAAGCATCGGTTGCTTGACAATCATAATACGCATGTGGGCCACCACAAGTTTCACACACTTTGTTTATTGCTTTGATTTGTTCCGGTTTATGAATTTCACTCTTCAATTCTTTCATTTCCTTCATCATACAACGCATTGCGTCCGTTAAAAAGGCTAACTCTGATGAGTTACCGGATGAAGAAGAAGCAGGAGTGACAGGAACATTCACTTTGTTTCGAGAAATAGGAACTTTTGATTTATTTTCACAAATTTCAACCACCTCTTTAGGTTTACGATTCAAGATATTGCCACCGGCGGCTGCGTTAAGTGCATCTTGATCGTTTTGGTTCAACCCATTATAAAACGTATTTATCTGTTGTAACTCCGTGAAATCGTGATGTGGGCATTTTCTTAGGAGATCTTTAAATCTGTCCCATGCCTCTCCGAAATTTTCATCAAAACCTTGATGAAATCCAGCAATTTCATTTTTTAGATTAGTTGTTTTTTTATGGAGGGAAGAAATAATTGACAAATTTCTTTACGAGATCTTCCCAGGTTTCAATGGATCAAGGGGGTTCTTTATCCAGCCAAATCCGGGCTGCCCCCTCAAGTGAGAATGGAAATAGCATCAATTTGATAACTGTTTGCGGCACATTCTTATAATTGATTGTAGAGGTCAACTTGTTGAACCAACGAATGTGTGCATATGGATCCTCTCGTTCAAACCCGTGGAATTGGTTTGTGGACACGAGCTGAATCAAATGTGTTTTCAGTTCAAAATGATCAGAATCGATGGCTGGTAAAACGATGGCATCTCCGTAACCCTCGGTGGGTGCTTGGAGCATCTCAGCCATTGTGCGTTCGTCTACCATATTATCAGTGAGAACAGTACGAATCTCGGGTTTGACTATTTGGGCAGCACGTCTACGATTACGTCTTCTCGGAATATCTACGAGTTCACGTAAAGGGCTTGATGACGTGGAAGAACGAGTGCGCATGCACTAAGTAAAATATTTTAATTAAATCAAAAACGAAGCAAAACACAAGTGAACTTAAACCAACAATCAACAAGCGTACGGTAGCTCTCTAAAAGATAAACGTACAGAGTGGCGGAGAAGCAAAGGTGGTCAATTAATGCTCCTTAAAAACCCGCTTCTTTCAGTCCGACAATTTAATGTCAAACTATCCTTAAACCTCCGTTATAGTTTGTTTATCAATTAAAGGTGAGCCGATATTCGCAAGTGATACAGAGGCAAGTTTTAAATCTGATGTTTGGGAACTTATTATGGTCGTACCCCCAGTTAGGTAGTACTCTGTCTTGGTTATCGATGGTAAATTTTATTGTTTGTTATTATTAAACAAAGAAAACGGAAAATGTTTTTGGTGTTTTTATTTTTTATATGATAATTTATATAGAAAAGAAAAGAAAAAATATTTTTGTATTTTATATGGTTTATGGGAAATAGGAACTTCTGGAAGAAGGATCTCAAATCACTAATCGCTTAAACTCTACACAATAGTCGCAACACAACCTCCCCGGCAGCGGCGCCAAAATTTGATCCGTGCTAAATAGATATAAATATTATGCAACGACGGATACACGTGAATAAATACAAATCACCCCTTTGTGAAAAATGATACTTGCAAAAACTCACGTTCGTAACCAGGTAAGTGTTTACCCGGATCGTTTCCCAACGAGGTATGAATGGGCAAACTGTGGAAAGCTTTGGATTAGAGTGATAGATGATTTAGATATTTTGGATTTTGCTTTTTATATCTAATTAACAAATTAAAAACAAATATACACAAGAAAATTAAACGCGAATTAAATTAAACTGAAAACGCGTAACGGGAAATCTAAAATGGGACTAAAAAGTGAAATAATATAAAATTAAAACCTAAAAGTGTAAAATTACTTAAAACTTATTTTAAAACTAAAATTATATATTTTTTTTACTTTATATCTAATTATTATTAATTATTTATTATTTAATAATTATTTAAACTATTTAAATTTATAAAAAAATACTAAATGAACAAAGAAAAATCTAAAACTTTTTCTATAAATGTTATGAAGTGAAAAGAAGCTAATAAAATTATAAAAATGAAAATTACTTAATTAAAAATTTAAAAAGATAAATTCTATTAAATAGAAGCTATCACTTATTTTCTATTTTGTTTTTCTTAAGGTCTAAAAATATAATTATATATTTCCTAGATTATAAATGACAAAAGAAAATTATGTAAAAAAGATTTATATTTTTCTGATAAAAATTCTATTTATTATGATTTAATTACTATTTTAAACTAATTAAAAAGATTAAAAATATCAAATGACTTAGGAAAAATCTGAAAAATTCAGGATAAGTCTAAAATAATATTCTTAATATAGGAAAATTAAAATCAAAAGTTTGCTAAACCCTAATAAGCAGTTTGGCCAATAAGCAGTTTGGAAAATAAGCTAAAAATAAGCTAATAAGCTCAAAACTCTACCAAAGGCTCAGGACAGGTTTAACCAACTTAAATAAGCACAAAACAACTTAATAAAAAAGCTTATCCCACAGAATAAGCAAATGAGCAATAAAGCAGTTGCAAAATTAGGGCAGAAATGGTGTTTAAGGCCCCTACTTGCAGACCTGATTAAGCACTCCAATAAGCTATAGAAAAGAAACCTAATGGGGGCAAAAGCTTCTCAGCACTATTGAGTATCCTAAAAACTAAAAAGCCCTATGGATAACACTCCAATTGAACCCTAGAACAGGTGGTTCAGGAAACTTTAAAACTGAGCAGGGTTGATTCAGTGAAATGAGGCAATTTGCAGGCCTCAATTTAAGCTGATTAATAAGCTAGAAAGTGGAATCCCAGATAATAACCTTAAAGCTAGTACTATGAACTATTTGTAAACTGAAAATCAGGACCTGAGCTCAATGGAATAAGCACTAAGATCAGCTGAGAATAGAAGCTATTTTGGCTGTTCAACTCAGTGTATACTGAGTATGAAGAATTGTGCAGAAGGCACAACACCTAATCCAACTCTTCCTAGGCTATTAGATAATCACTATATGGACCAAATGAAGCTCAGAGAAGCCAAGGTTGAGGTCTCAGTAAGCTTCTAGCTTATTTTGGCTTATTTGGTCATCTTAATGGCTGAAATTCACACAGTGGGCTAAGTACCATGAAATCTATCTAATAGGCTAATTTGAACTTGAAATCTGCTTATAATGACAATAATAAGCTTGTACAAAGTTGGTCTAATTGCAGATGTACAGTAACTATGGAATTTTGACCTGTTGACTTGCTGTGCCAAACACCCCTATGTGGGACTGTTTTGGTTATTTTTAACTGAAAATGACTAATTAAACTAGGTTTTCTAATAAACTATTTTTAACTAACTTATTTAAGTTCTATTGAGTATTTATTAACTGAAATTAAGCTGGAATAAGTAGTTTCTAATTATAAGCTATTTTTGGCTTTTTCTAAGTTTTTTAAGTGAAAATAATGTAAAGGCTAATTAAGACTGATAATAATGATGATATAAACTTGTAAACTATTAATAAGTAAGAAATCACAATAATAAGCTACAGATAAGCTGTAGTACAGTAATATGGAGAATTAAGAAAAACTTGAGAATTGCTTACAACTGATAAGACTGTGACACAAAGAACCAAGGACCAGAACCTTTCCTAGCTTGTTCTCACAAGCTAGAAAACCCAGAAAAACTTCCAAGATCAGCTTATATCACCTAGAACAGCTTATTGGCCACCAGGTTGACTTTCATTGACTTTCTTGAATTTCTTGGTTTAGAACTGATTTAAGCAAAAATAAACTTACAACAAGCTATGATAAGCTTGTATAAGCTTATAGAAACAACTGAGAAGCTGTTCCAATTACTACTTAATTAGGTTTGATTTCTCAGTACAACATGGAAAATTAGAATTATCATTAACTACTGAAATTGTACAAAGATTGATATCAAACAAGCTTAATTTACTTTGTATTGATTACTGAAAGTTGAGATTACAAATTATGACTACTGGAATTGAAATACGATTATGCTACTATTATCTACTTTTTATTTAAGGCTACAAAAGCTTTCTATTTATACTAAACTATGGTGGGATCTTCTTCCTATCTTCCTCTAATCATTCTTGTACCTTTGGATCCTTCTGACATCATCTTGGTCGTTGAAATGGATTTTGGCGCCAAAATGAGATAGTGGGAAATACCACTATCTCTGATAACTGTGATGATGAAGGAGCATTAATTGCATTTGGGAGTGTTAGGTAACGTGTTGAGGAGGAGGGATGAGGTGGTAAGTTTGAGTAGCCAGCTGGGGGGTTAGGTGGTGGTGGTGACTGGTTTTGGCGGTTTAGGGGAAAGGGATAAGAGTTTGACTGGGGTCAAACTCTGGGTTAAATAAAAAGGGTTGGGTCGGGTTTTATTAGTGGATTGGGCTTGGTGTTTATAATAAGGTAGTGGGCTGGGGTTTAATTAAGGAATGGGTTGGGTTGTTTTTATTTAAGGGTCCGGATAGGTTTGTAGTTAAATCACAAGGACCATTTTTTTATTTTTGGATTTTTAGGGGCTGAAACTGAAACTGTTTCAAAGTTATCACAAAGGGTATTTCCTGCCAAGTGTCAATAGTACAAGGACCATAAAAGACAATTTTCCATTTTAAAACACCCGGGGACCATAAATGTCATTTTTAAAAGTTGAAGGACCTGTTTTGCAATTTCTTTAAAACTTTCATCCAAGGACCATTATTGTAAAAGTTAAATAGTTCAGGGACCTTGAATGATATTTTTAACACCAGGGACTATTTCTGCCAATTTGTGAAACTTCAGGGACTGAAAATGACAATTATGCAAACTTTGTTCGTTTTTTCACTTGTTTTCAATCTTTTTGTTCCTGAATCATATAAAAACACATTTTATGATATTTTCTGTATTTTGAAGCATATCTGCATGTTTTTAAATGTTTTTGCAGATAAAATGTGACAGAAATGATGAGTATTTAGACACTCATCAATCCCCCACACTAAACTATTGCTAGTCCCTAGCAATCTTTTATGAAAATTTAATGGATTTTATCTCTTTACCAAAAGCCATTACTTCTGGAGTAGCCAATGTTTTAGTATGTGATACTTTGGTACAATGATAACCAAATGATTTTGAGCAAACCATCAGCTGTCAACGGATTTGATTTGTCTTTACCAAAAGCCGTTTGCTTCTGGACTAGCCAACTCTTAGATAAAATACAGCTATTATCTTTGGTGAGCTGATTACCAATCATGGTTTTCCAATGCCTTTACCACAAGCCATAACCTTGCGGGCTAGCCAACTCTTCACTATAAAAGATATGGTGAGTCGAATACCATACAATTTTCGGCAAATTGTAAGCCATAAACGGATTTGATATATCTTTACCAAGAGTCGTTTGCTCTCGGATTAGCCAATCCTTATGTGGGTTAGACATGGCGGACTGATAACCATTTATTGCGTTCTAAGTGAGAAAAAATTTTAAAATTTTGGCCAAAAATGGGGGTACTAGATGGTACATTTGATCAAATTCGCTAGAATTCCCCCCCCCCCACACTTAGAACTGAATATTGCCCTCAATATTCAAAATACCGGTTGTTAAACCAACACTTAGAACGTGAAAGGGAAATACTAATAGCGCCATTTTTTTTTTTTTTTTTTTTTTTTTTTTTTTTTTTTATTTTTTACAACTTGTACATATATACAACATGTGGGGCATCTCCCCCATACTTAGGTGAGACATGGGTGAAAACCCATGTTTTACTACTGTTTTTATTAACCGAGTCGCTAGCTTGACTCGACCCCGAATTCATTGGTTCATGGGGAAGTAAGTGGAAGAAACCATCTCAATCGGACTTTCATTCAAATTTGTTTGGATAACCAATTGAACATAAGAAAGTTCCACACCGATGAGATAAATCCGGCATTTAAACCAAAGTTAGATGGAAAATGCCGGGGTCAAAGGTAATATCCTCACTCCCAAATGAGTGATAGATAGGGGAAATCACCGGGTAGGTGAAGGGAAGAAGAGAGATCTGAATAGCAATTAAGACAAGAACTTCCTCCTCAAGAATTGCATATTCAAGTGGAGGAGGCAAGTCCTTAAACTTGATCTCCGGAAATTTATCAGTTTTCTCAACTGACTTAATTTCCTTTTTATGAAGTTCAACGGGAGGGAGAGGAGGAGAATTGTCCTGATTCAACAATTTCTCAAGAAGAAGAATATCTCCCTCCAGATCAATCTCACCGTTATCAATTCCTTCAAGAAATGAATCACACTTGAGAAAAGCCTCGATCTCTTCCAAATTGGAATCACTTCCCTCAAACGGAGTGAGAGAAGGGGAAGAGTCGGAAATGATAGGCAGAGAAGATGTGGTGGGATTACCACTCACAAAATTATGAAAATAACCAATACTTTCATGAGAGTACTCCTTTGAAGCAACATCAATGACATCGATTCGGTTAACCGATTTAGAATCATAATTTGAGGAGTACCTCGAAGTTTGATCATGGTTAAAGGTAACAGCTTCATTACCCACACGCAAGGTGATCTCATGCTTAAATACATCAATAAGAGCATGGCCCGTTTTTAGGAATCCTCTTCCAAGAATGAGAGGAACCTTTTGATCTGCGTCGAATTCAACAACCACAAAGTCAGCTGGAAAATGGAACTTACCTACTTTCACAAACACATCCTCGGCAATGCCGCATGGATGAGATATGGTTCGATCTGCAAGCTCAAGAGTCATGCATGTAGGAGTAAGAGCCGGAAGAGAAAGTTTCTTCCACACTGAATGAGGCATCAGGTTAATGCTTGCACCAAGATCGGCCAAGGCATAGCATTCAACCATCCCCGGAAATACACAAGGTATTAGAAACTTTCCAGGATCTCCAAGCTTCTCCGGAAGCTTTTTCAAGATAACTGCTGAGCAGTTCTCATTTAATGGAGTTTTAGCCATTTCAATCAGTTTTTCCTTGTTACTTAACAAGTGTTTGATTGTTGATGCAAACTTGGGCATCAGAATGATAGCATCCGCAAAACTTATGTCAAAATGTAATTCTTTAAAGATTTGAAAGAATTTGTCCATTTGTTGACTAGCCTTTTCGCGGAGCTTTTGCTCATTTAAGCGCGATGGGTAAGGAATGTAAGGTTTGGATTTAGGGGCAATGACTTCAGGAGTCTCAACAGATTCAAAGACAACTCCTGGTTTGGATTTCTTTTTAGGGACAACCGGAGGATGGACTTGTGCTGTACTTTGTGGGCTTGGAATTTGCACTTTGTCCGTTGTATCCTCCGTCTCTTTTTCCATTTCAAACAACGGAGGAGGAATAGGACCAGATGGTCCCTCATAAGCAGCACCACTCCGAGTGGTGATAGCTTTGACGAAAGTGGTATCTTCATCATCATCACTATCATCAAGTACACTGACAGGAACAGCATTGAGCATATCGAAATAATATCTGGCTGTTCTTTGCTCACTACGTTTGCTTGACAAACTTTTTACTGTAAATCGTGATAGAGTAGGATCTATTCTTGACGGTTGAGGAGCAATTGTGGGTGTAGAATTTTGGACAACCTTAGGTTGGACGTATTTAGCACTTCCATTGTTAGTGGGAAGTACCGGGTCCTTTATCACCTTGAGTGCAACATGAGCTTTACCACTACGTGTAGTGACAGCTTTGAGTTCACCCCTTGGGTTGACAACAGTGTTACTTGGGAGACCTCCCGAGGTAGAAGGTAGATCATTTAAAGATTTTTTTATGTCATTTATTTGGGTAACCAATAACTGGTTTGTCTTATATTGAGTCCTGTTTGTCTCCTCTTGAGATTTTATGAATTGCTCAAGCAATTCATCTGAGGATGTCTGATTTTGATTTTGGACATTCTATGGCTTTTGGTTATAATTACCCTGATTCTGACCTCGGTTTTGATTGAAATTTTGAGAATTGTTAAAATTTTGTCCCTGATTTTGAACAAAGCGATTTTGATTATTCTGATTTGGCACAGGTGGAAAACCGGGTGGTACCATAGCATTCGGTGCTCGGTACTGAGTTTCAGCATGCGGTCGGTATTGATTTTGGTTTACTGCAGCTACGGGAGCTGGGTAAAGAGAAGCATCGGTTGCTTGACAATCATAATACGCATGTGGGCCACCACAAGTTTCACACACTTTGTTTATTGCTTTGATTTGTTCCGGTTTATGAATTTCACTCTTCAATTCTTTCATTTCCTTCATCATACAACGCATTGCGTCCGTTAAAAAGGCTAACTCTGATGAGTTACCGGATGAAGAAGAAGCAGGAGTGACAGGAACATTCACTTTGTTTCGAGAAATAGGAACTTTTGATTTATTTTCACAAATTTCAACCACCTCTTTAGGTTTACGATTCAAGATATTGCCACCGGCGGCTGCGTTAAGTGCATCTTGATCGTTTTGGTTCAACCCATTATAAAACGTATTTATCTGTTGTAACTCCGTGAAATCGTGATGTGGGCATTTTCTTAGGAGATCTTTAAATCTGTCCCATGCCTCTCCGAAATTTTCATCAAAACCTTGATGAAATCCAGCAATTTCATTTTTTAGATTAGTCGTTTTTTATGGAGGGAAGAAATAATTGACAAATTTCTTTACGAGATCTTCCCAGGTTTCAATGGATCAAGGGGGTTCTTTATCCAGCCAAATCCGGGCTGCCCCCTCAAGTGAGAATGGAAATAGCATCAATTTGATAACTGTTTGCGGCACATTCTTATAATTGATTGTAGAGGTCAACTTGTTGAACCAACGAATGTGTGCATATGGATCCTCTCGTTCAAACCCGTGGAATTGGTTTGTGGACACGAGCTGAATCAAATGTGTTTTCAGTTCAAAATGATCAGAATCGATGGCTGGTAAAACGATGGCATCTCCGTAACCCTCGGTGGGTGCTTGGAGCATCTCAGCCATTGTGCGTTCGTCTGCCATATTATCAGTGAGAAAAGTACGAATCTCGGGTTCGACTATTTGGGCAGCACATCTACGATTACGTCTTCTCGGAATATCTACGAGTTCACGTAAAGGGCTTGATGACGTGGAAGAACGAGTGCGCATGCACTAAGTAAAATATTTTAATTAAATCAAAAACGAAGCAAAACACAAGTGAACTTAAACCAACAATCAACAAGCGTACGGTAGCTCTCTAAAAGATAAACGCACAGAGTGGCGGAGAAGCAAAGGTGGGCAATTAATGCTCCTTAAAAACCCGCTTCTTTCAGTCCGACAATTTAATGTCAAACTATCCTTAAACCTCCGTTATAGTTTGTTTATCAATTAAAGGTGAGCCGATATTCGCAAGTGATACAGAGGCAAGTTTTAAATCTGATGTTTGGGAACTTATTATGGTCGTACCCCCAGTTAGGTAGTACTCTGTCTTGGTTCTCGATGGTAAATTTTATTGTTGTTATTATTAAACAAAGAAAACGGAAAATGTTTTTGGTGTTTTTATTTTTTATAAGATAATTTATATAGAAAAGAAAAGAAAAAATATTTTTGTATTTTATATGGTTTATGGGAAATAGGAACTTCTGGAAGAAGGATCTCAAATCACTAATCGCTTAAACTCTACACAATAGTCGCAACACAACCTCCCCGGCAGCGGCGCCAAAATTTGATCCTTGCTAAATAGATATAAATATTATGCAACGACGGATACACGTGAATAAATACAAATCACCCCTTTGTGAAAAAGGATACTTGCAAAAACTCACGTTCGTAACCAGGTAAGTGATTACCCGGATCGTTTCCCAACGAGGTATGAATGGGCAAACTGTGGAAAGCTTTGGATTAGAGTGATAGATGATTTAGATATTTTGGATTTTGCTTTTTATATCTAATTAACAAATTAAAAACAAATATACACAAGAAAATTAAACGCGAATTAAATTAAACTGAAAACGCGTAACGGGAAATCTAAAATGGGACTAAAAAGTGAAATAATATAAAATTAAAACCTAAAAGTGTAAAATTACTTAAAACTTATTTTAAAACTAAAATTATATATTTTTTTTACTTTATATCTAATTATTATTAATTATTTATTATTTAATAATTATTTAAACTATTTAAATTTATAAAAAAATACTAAATGAACAAAGAAAAATCTAAAACTTTTTCTATAAATGTTATGAAGTGAAAAGAAGCTAATAAAATTATAAAAAAGAAAATTACTTAATTAAAAATTTAAAAAGATAAATTCTATTAAATAGAAGCTATCACTTATTTTCTATTTTGTTTTTCTTAAGGTCTAAAAATATAATTATATATTTCCTAGATTATAAATGACAAAAGAAAATTATGTAAAAAAGATTTATATTTTTCTGATTAAAATTCTATTTATTATGATTTAATTACTATTTTAAACTAATTAAAAAGATTAAAAATATCAAATGACTTAGGAAAAATCTGAAAAATTCAGGATAAGTCTAAAATAATATTTAAAATCTAGGAAAATTAAAATCAAAAGTTTGCTAAACCCTAATAAGCAGTTTGGCCAATAAGCAGTTTGGAAAATAAGCTAAAAATAAGCTAATAAGCTCAAAACTCTACCAAAGGCTCAGGACAGGTTTAACCAACTTAAATAAGCACAAAACAACTTAATTAAAAGAGCTTATCCCACAGAATAAGCAAATGAGCAATAAAGCAGTTGCAAAATTAGGGCAGAAATGGTGTTTAAGGCCCCTACTTGCAGACCTGATTAAGCACTCCAATAAGCTATAGAAAAGAAACCTAATGGGGGCAAAAGCTTCTCAGCACTACTGAGTATCCTAAAAACTAAAAAGCCCTATGGATAACACTCCAATTGAACCCTAGAACAGGTGGTTCAGGAAACTTTAAAACTGAGCAGGGTTGATTCAGTGAAATGAGGCAATTTGCAGGCCTCAATTTAAGCTGATTAATAAGCTAGAAAGTGGAATCCCAGATAATAACCTTAAAGCTAGTACTATGAACTATTTGTAAACTGAAAATCAGGACCTGAGCTCAATGGAATAAGCACTAAGATCAGCTGAGAATAGAAGCTATTTTGGCTGTTCAACTCAGTGTATACTGAGTATGAAGAATAATGCAGAAGGCACAACACCTAATCCAACTCTTCCTAGGCTATTAGATAATCACTATATGGACCAAATGAAGCTCAGAGAAGCCAAGGTTGAGGTCTCAGTAAGCTTCTAGCTTATTTTGGCTTATTTGGTCATCTTAATGGCTGAAATTCACACAGTGGGCTAAGTACCATGAAATCTATCTAATAGGCTAATTTGAACTTGAAATCTGCTTATAATGACAATAATAAGCTTGTACAAAGTTGGTCTAATTGCAGATGTACAGTAACTATGGAATTTTGACCTGTTGACTTGCTGTGCCAAACACCCCTATGTGGGACTGTTTTGGTTATTTTTAACTGAAAATGACTAATTAAACTAGGTTTTCTAATAAACTATTTTTAACTAACTTATTTAAGTTCTATTGAGTATTTATTAACTGAAATTAAGCTGGAATAAGTAGTTTCTAATTATAAGCTATTTTTGGCTTTTTCTAAGTTTTTTAAGTGAAAATAATGTAAAGGCTAATTAAGACTGATAATAATGATGATATAAACTTGTAAACTATTAATAAGTAAGAAATCACAATAATAAGCTATAGATAAGCTGTAGTACAGTAATATGGAGAATTAAGAAAAACTTGAGAATTGCTTACAACTGATAAGACTGTGACACAAAGAACCAAGGACCAGAACCTTTCCTAGCTTGTTCTCACAAGCTAGAAAACCCAGAAAAACTTCCAAGATCAGCTTATATCACCTAGAACAGCTTATTGGCCACCAGGTTGACTTTCATTGACTTTCTTGAATTTCTTGGTTTAGAACTGATTTAAGCTAAAATAAACTTACAACAAGCTATGATAAGCTTGTATAAGCTTATAGAAACAACTGAGAAGCTGTTCCAATTACTACTTAATTAGGTTTGATTTCTTAGTACAACATGGAAAATTAGAATTATCATTACCTACTGAAATTGTACAAAGATTGATATCAAACAAGCTTAATTTACTTTGTATTGATTACTGAAAGTTGAGATTACAAATTATGACTACTGGAATTGAAATACGATTATGCTACTATTATCTACTTTTTATTTAAGGCTACAAAAGCTTTCTATTTATACTAAACTATGGTGGGATCTTCTTCCTATCTTCCTCTGATCATTCTTGTACCTTTGGATCCTTCTGACATCATCTTGGTTGTTGAAATGGATTTTGGCGCCAAAATGAGATAGTGGGAAATACCACTATCTCTGATAACTGTGATGATGAAGGAGCATTAATTGCATTTGGGAGTGTTAGGTAACGTGTTGAGGAGGAGGGATGAGGTGGTAAGTTTGAGTAGCCAGCTGGGGGGTGAGGTGGTGGTGGTGACTGGTTTTGGCGGTTTAGGGGAAAGGGATAAGAGTTTGACTGGGGTCAAACTCTGGGTTAAATAAAAAGGGTTGGGTCGGGTTTTATTAGTGGATTGGGCTTGGTGTTTATAATAAGGTAGTGGGCTGGGGTTTAATTAAGGAATGGGTTGGGTTGTTTTTATTTAAGGGTCCGGATAGGTTTGTAGTTAAATCACAAGGACCATTTTTGTATTTTTGGATTTTTAGGGGCTGAAACTGAAACTGTTTCAAAGTTATCACAAAGGGTATTTCCTGCCAAGTGTCAATAGTACAAGGACCATAAAAGACAATTTTCCATTTTAAAACACCCGGGGACCATAAATGTCATTTTTAAAAGTTGAAGGACCTGTTTTGCAATTTCTTTAAAACTTTCATCCAAGGACCATTATTGTAAAAGTTAAATAGTTCAGGGACCTTGAATGATATTTTTAACACCAGGGACTATTTCTGCCAATTTGTGAAACTTCAGGGACTGAAAATGACAATTATGCAAACTTTGTTCGTTTTTCACTTGTTTTCAATCTTTTTGTTCCTGAATCATATAAAAACACATTTTATGATATTTTCTGTATTTTGAAGCATATCTGCATGTTTTTAAATGTTTTTGCAGATAAAATGTGACAGAAATGATGAGTATTTAGACACTCATCAATCCCCCACACTAAACTATTGCTAGTCCCTAGCAATCTTTTATGAAAATTTAATGGATTTTATCTCTTTACCAAAAGCCATTACTTCTGGAGTAGCCAATGTTTTAGTATGTGATACTTTGGTACAATGATAACCAAATGATTTTGAGCAAACCATCAGCTGTCAACGGATTTGATTTGTCTTTACCAAAAGCCGTTTGCTTCTGGACTAGCCAACTCTTAGATAAAATACAGCTATTATCTTTGGTGAGCTGATTACCAATCATGGTTTTCCAATGCCTTTACCACAAGCCATAACCTTGCGGGCTAGCCAACTCTTCACTATAAAAGATATGGTGAGTCGAATACCATACAATTTTCGGCAAATTGTAAGCCATAAACGGATTTGATATATCTTTACCAAGAGTCGTTTGCTCTCGGATTAGCCAATCCTTATGTGGGTTAGACATGGCGGACTGATAACCATTTATTGCGTTCTAAGTGAGAAAAAATTTTAAAATTTTGGCCAAAAATGGGGGTACTAGATGGTACATTTGATCAAATTCGCTAGAATTCCCCCCCCCCACACTTAGAACTGAATATTGCCCTCAATATTCAAAATACCGGTTGTTAAACCAACACTTAGAACGTGAAAGGGAAATACTAATAGCGCCATTTTTTTTTTTTTTTTTTTTTTTTTTTTTTTTTTTTTATTTTTTACAACTTGTACATATATACAACATGTGGGGCATCTCCCCCATACTTAGGTGAGACATGGGTGAAAACCCATGTTTTACTACTGTTTTTATTAACCGAGTCGCTAGCTTGACTCGACCCCGAATTCATTGGTTCATGGGGAAGTAAGTGGAAGAAACCATCTCAATCGGACTTTCATTCAAATTTGTTTGGATAACCAATTGTTAATCATGAGTTGTATGAAATATCAATGTTTTGTGCATAAAAAAGTGGGCTAAATGTGCATCAGTTTTTGTTAGAATTTATTAAAGATGCTGATATGTTTGGATAAATCATTGTTTGATGAATTAAATCGGGCTAAATATGCATTAGTTTTCATAAGACGACACTAAAAGTGTGATATGTTTGGAAAATTATGAGCATTAGAAATGAGCTAAATGTGCATTATTATCCGAATTTAGCAAAAGTATGATACATATTGATAATCATGAGTTGTATGAAATATCAATGTTTTGTGCATAAAAAAGTGGGCTAAATGTGCATCAGTTTTTGTTGGAATTTATTAAAGATGCGATACGTTTGGATAAATCATTGTTTGATGAATTAAATCGGGCTAAATATGCATTAGTTTTCATAAGACGACACTAAAAGTGTGATATGTTTGGAAAATTATGAGCATTAGAAATGAGCTAAATGTGCATTATTGTCTGAAGTAGCAAAAGTATGATGTATATTGATAATCATGAGTTGTGTGCAATATCAATGTTTTGTGCATAAAAAAAGTGGGCTAAATGTGCATTAGTTTTTGTTGGAATTTAGTAAAGGTGCGATATGTTTAGATAAATCACTGTTTTATGAATTAAATCGAGCTAAATATGTATTAGTCTTCATAAGATGACACTAAAAGCGTGATATGTTTGGAAAATTATGAGTTGTGTGAAATAACACTGTTTTGTGCATTAGAAAGTGGGCTAAATGTACATCAGATTTTGTAGGAAGTACATATATCATACGTTTTGATAACCGTGAGTTGTGTGAAACAACATTGTTTTGAGCATTAGAAATGAGCTAAATGTGCATTAATATACGTACAAAGTTAGTAGAAATATGATACATATTGACAATCGTGAGTTGTGTGAAGTATCAATGTTTTGTGCATAAAAAAGTGGGCTAAATGTGCATTAGTTTTTGTTGGAATTTAGTAAAGATGCGATACGTTTGGATAAATCATTGTTTGATGAATTAAATCAGGCTAAATATGCATTAGTTTTCGTAAGACGGCACTAAAAGTGTGATATGTTTGGAAAATTATGAGCATTAGAAATGAGCTAAATGTGCATTATTATCCGAAGTTAGCAAAAGTATGATACATATTGATAATCATGAGTTGTATGAAATATCAATCTTTTGTGCATAAAAAAGTTGGCTAAATGTGCATAAGTTTTTGTTAGAATTTATTAAAGATGCGATATGTTTGGATAAATCATTGTTTGATGAATTAAATCGGGCTAAATATGAATTAGTTTTCATAAGACGACACTAAAAGTGCGATATGTTTGGAAAATTATGCGCATTAGAAATGAGCTAAATGTGCATTATTGTCTGAAGTAGCAAAAGTATGATATATATTGATAATCATGAGTTGTGTGCAATATCAATGTTTTGTACATAAAAAAGTGGGCTAAATGTGCATTAGTTTTTGTTGGAATTTAGTAAAGGTGCGATATGTTTAGATAAATCACTGTTTTATGAATTAAATCGAGCTAAATATGCATTAGTCTTCATAGATGACACTAAAAGCGTGATATGTTTGGAAAATTACGAGTTGTGTGATATAACACTGTTTTGTGCATTAGAAAGTGGGCTAAATGTACATCAGATTTTGTAGGAAGTACATATATCATACGTTTTGATAACCGTAAGTTGTGTGAAACAACATTGTTTTGAGCATTAGAAATGAGCTAAATGTGCATTAATATACGTACAAAGTTAGTAGAAATATGATACATATTGACAATCGTGAGTTGTGTGAAGTATCAATGTTTTGTGCATAAAAAGTGGGCTAAATGTGCATTAGTTTTTGTTGGAATTTAGTAAGATGCGATACGTTTGGATAAATCATTGTTTGATGAATTAAATCAGGCTAAATATGCATTAGTTTTCGTAAGACGGCACTAAAAGTGTGATATGTTTGAAAATTATGAGCATTAGAAATGAGCTAAATGTGCATTATTATCCGAAGTTAGCAAAAGTATGATACATATTGATAATCATGAGTTGTATGAAATATCAATCTTTTGTGCATAAAAAAGTTGGGCTAAATGTGCATCA
The DNA here is from genome assembly GCA_021014915.2 of Artemisia tridentata subsp. tridentata. NCBI lineage: Eukaryota > Viridiplantae > Streptophyta > Magnoliopsida > Asterales > Asteraceae > Artemisia > Artemisia tridentata. Next base: position 73,169,922 of record CP139506.1, on the reverse strand, counting down.
GTTTTTGTTAGAATTTATTAAAGATGCGATATGTTTGGATAAATCATTGTTTGATGAATTAAATCGGGCTAAATATGCATTAGTTTTCATAAGACGACACTAAAGTGTGATATGTTTGGAAAATTATGGCATTAGAAATGAGCTAAATGTGCATTATTGTCTGAAGTAGCAAAAGTATGATATATATTGATAATCATGAGTTGTGTGCAATATCAATGTTTTGTACATAAAAAAGTGGGCTAAATGTGCATTAGTTTTTTTGGAATTTAGTAAAGGTGCGATATGTTTAGATAAATCACTGTTTTATGAATTAAATCGAGCTAAATATGCATTAGTCTTCATAAGATGACACTAAAAGCGTGATATGTTTGGGAAATTACGAGTTGTGTGATATAACACTGTTTTGTGCATTAGAAAGTGGGCTAAATGTACATCAGATTTTTGTAGGAAGTACATATATCATACGTTTTGATAACCGTAAGTTGTGTGAAACAACATTGTTTTGAGCATTAGAAATGAGCTAAATGTGCATTAATTACGTACAAAGTTAGTAGAAATATGATACATATTGACAATCGTGAGTTGTGTGAAGTATCAATGTTTGTGCATAAAAAAGTGGGCTAAATGTGCATCAGTTTTTGTTGGAATTTAGTAAGATGCATACGTTTGGATAAATCATTGTTTGATGAATTAAATCAGGCTAAATATGCATTAGTTTTCGTAAGACGGCACTAAAGTGTGATATGTTTGGAAAATTATGAGCATTAGAAATGTGCTAATGTGCATTATTATCCGAAGTTAGCAAAGTATGATACATATTGATAATCATGAGTTGTATGAAATATCAATGTTTTGTGCATAAAAAAGTGGGCTAAATGTGCATCAGTTTTTGTTAGAATTTATTAAAGATGCTGATATGTTTGGATAAATCATTGTTTGGTGAATTAAATCGGGCTAAATATGCATTAGTTTTTCATAAGACGACACTAAAAGTGTGATATGTTTGGAAAATTATGAGCATTAGAAATGAGCTAAATGTGCATTATTGTCTGAAGTAGCAAAAAGTATGATATATATTGATAATCATGAGTTGTGTGCAATATCAATGTTTTGTGCATAAAAAAAGTGGGCTAAATTTGCATTAGTTTTTTGTTGGAATTTAGTAAAGGTGCGATATGTTTAGATAAATCACTGTTTTATGAATTAAATCAGCTAAATATGCATTAGTCTTCATAAGATGACACTAAAAGCGTGATATTTTGGAAAATTACGAGTTGTGTGATATAACACTGTTTTGTGCATTAGAAATGGGCTAAATGTACATCAGATTTTGTAGGAAGTACATATATCATACGTTTTGATAACCGTAAGTTGTGTGAAACAACATTGTTTTGAGCATTAGAAATGAGCTAAATGTGCATTAATATACGTACAAAGTTAGTAGAAATATGATACATATTGACAATCGTGAGTTGTGTGAAGTATCAATGTTTTGTGCATAAAAAAGTGGGCTAAATGTGCATCAGTTTTTTGTTTTTGTTGGAATTTAGTAAAGATGCGATACGTTTGGATAAATCATTGTTTGATGAATTAAATCAGGCTAAATATGCATTAGTTTTCGTAAGACGGCACTAAAAGTGTGATATGTTTGGAAAATTATGAGCATTAGAAATGAACTAAATGTGCATTATTATCCGAAGTTAGCAAAAGTATGATACATATTGATAATCATGAGTTGTATGAAATATCAATCTTTTGTGCATAAAAAAGTGTGCTAAATGTGCATCAGTTTTTGTTAGAATTTATTAAAGATGCTGATATGTTTGGATAAATAATTGTTTGATGAATTAAATCGGGCTAATTATGCATTAGTTTTTATAAGACGACACTAAAAGTGTGATATGTTTGGAAAATTATGAGCATTAGAAATGAGCTAAATGTGCATTATTGTCTGAAGTAGCAAAAGTATGATATATATTGATAATCATGAGTTTGTGTGCAATATCAATGTTTTTTGCATAAAAAAGTGGGCTAAATGTGCATTAGTTTTTGTTGGAATTTAGTAAAGGTGCGATATGTTTAGATAAATCACTGTTTTATGAATTAAATCGAGCTAAATATGCATTAGTCTTCATAAGATGACACTAAAAGCGTGATATGTTTGGAAAATTACGAGTTGTGTGATATAACACTGTTTTGTGCATTAGAAAGTGGGCTAAATGTACATCAGATTTTGTAGGAAGTACATATATCATACGTTTTGATAACCGTAAGTTGTGTGAAACAACATTGTTTTGAGCATTCGAAATTAGCTAATGTGCATTAATATACGTACAAAGTTAGTAGAAATATGATACATATTGATAATCGTGAGTTGTGTGAAGTATCAATGTTTTGTGCATAAAAAAGTGGGCTAAATGTGCATCAGTTTTTGTTGGAATTTATAAAGATGCGATACGTTTGGATAAATCATGTTTGATGAATTAAATCAGGCTAAATATGCATTAGTTTTCGTAAGACGGCACTAAAAGTGTGATATGTTTGGAAAATTATGAGCATTAGAAATGAGCTAAATGTGCATTATTATCCGAAGTTAGCAAAAGTATGATACATATTGATAATCATGAGTTGTATGAAATATCAATGTTTTGTGCATAAAAAGTGGGCTAAATGTGCATCAGTTTTTGTTAGAATTTATTAAAGATGCTGATATGTTTGGATAAACATTGTTTGATGAATTAAATCAGGCTAAATATGCATTAGTTTTCGTAAGACGGCACTAAAAGTGTGATATGTTTGGAAAATTATGAGCATTAGAAATGAGCTAAATGTGCATTATTATCCGAAGTTAGCAAAAGTATGATACATATTGATAATCATGAGTTGTATGAAATATCAATGTTTTGTGCATAAAAAAGTTGGCTAAATGTGCATCAGTTTTTGTTAGAATTTATTAAAGATGCGATATGTTTGGATAAATCATTGTTTGATGAATTAAATCGGGCTAAATATGCATTAGTTTTCATAAGACGACACTAAAAGTGTGATATGTTTGGAAAATTATGAGCATTAGAAATGAGCTAAATGTGCATTATTGTCTGAAGTAGCAAAAGTATGATATATATTGATAATCATGAGTTGTGTGCAATATCAATGTTTTTGCATAAAAAAGTGGGCTAAATGTCATTAGTTTTTGTTGGAATTTAGTAAAGGTGCGATATGTTTAGATAAATCACTGTTTTATGAATTAAATCGAGCTAATATGCATTAGTCTTCATAAGATGACACTAAAAGCGTGATATGTTTGGAAAATTACGAGTTGTGTGATATAACACTGTTTTGTGCATTAGAAAGTGGGCTAAATGTACATCAGATTTTGTAGGAAGTACATATATCATACGTTTTGATAACCGTAAGTTGTGTGAAACAACATTGTTTTGAGCATTAGAAATGAGCTAAATGTGCATTAATATACTACAAAGTTAGTAGAAATATGATACATATTGACAATCGTGAGTTGTGTGAAGTATCAATGTTTTGTGCATAAAAAGTGGGCTAAATGTGCATCAGTTTTTGTTGGAATTTAGTAAAGATGCGATACGTTTGGATAAATCATTGTTTGATGAATTAAATCAGGCTAAATATGCATTAGTTTTCGTAAGACGCACTAAAAGTGTGATATGTTTGGAAAATTATGAGCATTAGAAATGAGCTAAATGTGCATTATTATCCGAAGTTAGCAAAAGTATGATACATATTGATAATCATGAGTTGTATGAAATATCAATGTTTTGTGCATAAAAAGTGGGCTAAATGTGCATCAGTTTTTGTTAGAATTTATTAAAGATGCTGATATGTTTGGATAAATCATTGTTTGATGAATTAAATCGGGCTAAATATGCATTAGTTTTCATAAGACGACACTAAAAGTGTGATATGTTTGGAAAATTAATGAGCATTAGAAATGAGCTAAATGTGCATTATTGTCTGAAGTAGCAAAAGTATGATATATATTGATAATCATGAGTTGTGTGCAATATCAATGTTTTGTGCATAAAAAAAGTGGGCTAAATGTGCATTAGTTTTTGTTGGAATTTAGTAAAGGTGCGATATGTTTAGATAAATCACTGTTTTATGAATTAAATCGGGCTAAATATGCATTAGTCTTCATAAGATGACACTAAAAGCGTGATATGTTTGGAAAATTACGAGTTGTGTGATATAACACTGTTTTGTGCATTAGAAAGTGGGCTAAATGTACATCAGATTTTGTAGGAAGTACATATATCATACGTTTTGATAACCGTAAGTTGTGTGAAACAACATTGTTTTGAGCATTAGAAATGAGCTAAATGTGCATTAATATACATACAAAGTTAGTAGAAATATGATACATATTGACAATCGTGAGTTGTGTGAAGTATCAATGTTTTGTGCATAAAAAAGTGGGCTAAATGTGCATCAGTTTTTGTTGGAATTTAGTAAAGATGCGATACGTTTGGATAAATCATTGTTTGATGAATTAAATCAGGCTAAATATGCATTAGTTTTCGTGAAGACGGCACTAAAAGTTGATATGTTTGGAAAATTATGAGCATTAGAAATGAGCTAAATGTGCATTTTATCCGAAGTTAGCAAAAGTATGATACATATGATAATCATGAGTTGTATGAAATATCAATGTTTTGTGCATAAAAAGTGTGGGCTAAATGTGCATCAGTTTTGTTTAGAATTTATTAAGATGCGATATGTTTGGATAAATCATTGTTTGATGAATTAAATCGGGCTAAATATGCATTAGTTTTCATAAGACGACACTAAAAGTGTGATATGTTTGGAAAATTATGAGCATTAGAAATGAGCTAAATGTGCATTATTGTCTGAAGTAGCAAAAGTATGATATATATTGATAATCATGAGTTGTGTGCAATATCAATGTTTTGTGCATAAAAAAGTGGGCTAAATGTGCATTAGTTTTTGTTGGAATTTAGTAAAGGTGCGATATGTTTAGATAAATCACTGTTTTATGAATTAAATCGAGCTAAATATGCATTAGTCTTCATAAGATGACACTAAAAGCGTGATATGTTTGGAAAATTACGAGTTGTGTGATATAACACTGTTTTGTGCATTAGAAAGTGGGCTAAATGTACATCAGATTTTGTAGGAAGTACATATATCATACGTTTTGATAACCGTAAGTTGGTGAAACAACATTGTTTTGAGCATTAGAAATGAGCTAAATGTGCATTAATATACGTACAAAGTTAGTAGAAATATGATACATATTGACAATCGTGAGTTGTGTGAAGTATCAATGTTTTGTGCATAAAAAAGTGGGCTAAATGTGCATCAGTTTTGTTGGAATTTAGTAAAGATGCAATACGTTTGGATAAATCATTGTTTGATGAATTAAATCAGGCTAAATATGCATTAGTTTTCGTAGACGGCACTAAAAGTAGATATGTTTGGAAAATTATGAGCATTAGAAATGAGCTAAATGTGCATTATTATCCGAAGTTAGCAAAAGTATGATACATATTGATTAATCATGAGTTGTATGAAATATCAATGTTTTGTGCATAAAAAGTGGGCTAAATGGTGCATCATTTTTGTTAGAATTTATTAAAGATGCGATATGTTTGGATAAATCATTGTTTGATGAATTAAATCGGGCTAAATATGCATTAGTTTTCATAAGACGACACTAAAAGTGTGATATGTTTGGAAAATTATGAGCATTAGAAATGAGCTAAATGTGCATTATTGTCTGAAGTAGCAAAAGTATGATATATATTGATAATCATGAGTTGGTGCAATATCAATGTTTTGTGCATAAAAAAGTGGGCTAAATGTGAATTAGTTTTTGTTGGAATTTAGTAAAGGTGCGATATGTTTAGATAAATCACTGTTTTATGAATTAAATCGAGCTAAATATGCATTAGTCTTCATAAGATGACACTAAAAGCGTGATATGTTTGGAAAATTACGAGTTGTGTGATATAACACTGTTTTGTGCATTAGAAAGTGGGCTAAATGTACATCAGATTTTGTAGGAAGTACATATATCATACGTTTTGATAACCGTAAGTTGGTGAAACAACATTGTTTTGAGCATTAGAAATGAGCTAAATGTGCATTAATATACGTACAAAGTTAGTAGAAATATGATACATATTGACAATCGTGAGTTGTGTGAAGTATCAATGTTTTGTGCATAAAAAAGTGGGCTAAATGTGCATCAGTTTTTGTTGGAATTTAGTAAAGATGCGATACGTTTGGATAAATCATTGTTTGATGAATTAAATCAGGCTAAATATGCATTAGTTTTCGTAAGACGGCACTAAAAGTGTGATATGTTTGGAAAATTATGAGCATTAGAAATGAACTAAATGTGCATTATTATCCGAAGTTAGCAAAAGTATGATACATATTGATAATCATGAGTTGTATGAAATATCAATCTTTTGTGCATAAAAAAGTGTGCTAAATGTGCATCAGTTTTTGTTAGAATTTATTAAAGATGCTGATATGTTTGGATAAATAATTGTTTGATGAATTAAATCGGGCTAATTATGCATTAGTTTTCATAAGACGACACTAAAAGTGTGATATGTTTGGAAAATTATGAGCATTAGAAATGAGCTAAATGTGCATTATTGTCTGATGTAGCAAAAGTATGATATATATTGATAATCATGAGTTGTGTGCAATATCAATGTTTTTTGCATAAAAAAGTGGGCTAAATGTGCATTAGTTTTTGTTGGAATTTAGTAAAGGTGCGATATGTTTAGATAAATCACTGTTTTATGAATTAAATCGAGCTAAATATGCATTAGTCTTCATAAGATGACACTAAAAGCGTGATATGTTTGGAAAATTACGAGTTGTGTGATATAACACTGTTTTGTGCATTAGAAAGTGGGCTAAATGTACATCAGATTTTGTAGGAAGTACATATATCATACGTTTTGATAACCGTAAGTTGTGTGAAACAACATTGTTTTGAGCATTCGAAATTAGCTAAATGTGCATTAATATACGTACAAAGTTAGTAGAAATATGATACATATTGATAATCGTGAGTTGTGTGAAGTATCAATGTTTTGTGCATAAAAAAGTGGGCTAAATGTGCATCAGTTTTTGTTGGAATTTATAAAGATGCGATACGTTTGGATAAATCATTGTTTGATGAATTAAATCAGGCTAAATATGCATTAGTTTTCATAAGACGACACTAAAAGTGTGATATGTTTGGAAAATTATGAGCATTAGAAATGAGCTAAATGTGCATTATTATCCGAAGTTAGCAAAAGTATGATACATATTGATAATCATGAGTTGTATGAAATATCAATGTTTTGTGCATAAAAAAGTGGGCTAAATGTGCATCAGTTTTTGTTAGAATTTATTAAAGATGTGATACGTTTGGATAAATCATTGTTTGATGAATTAAATCGGGCTAAATATGCATTAGTTTTCATAAGACGACACTAAAAGTGTGATATGTTTGGAAAATTATGAGCATTAGAAATGAGCTAAATGTGCATTATTGTCTGAAGTAGCAAAAGTATGATATATATTGATAATCATGAGTTGTGTGCAATATCAATGTTTTGTGCATAAAAAAGTGGGCTAAATGTGCATTAGTTTTTGTTGGAATTTAGTAAAGGTGCGATATGTTTAGATAAATCACTGTTTTATGAATTAAATCGAGCTGAATATGCATTAGTCTTCATAAGATGACACTAAAAGCGTGATATGTTTGGAAAATTATGAGTTGTGTGATATAACACTGTTTTGTGCATTAGAAAGTGGGCTAAATGTACATCAGATTTTGTAGGAAGTACATATATCATACGTTTTGATAATCGTAAGTTATGTGAAACAACATTGTTTTGAGCATTAGAAATGAGCTAAATGTGCATTAATATACGTACAAAGTTAGTAGAAATATGATACATATTGACAATCGTGAGTTGTGTGAAGTATCAATGTTTTGTGCATAAAAAAGTGGGCTAAATGTGCATCAGTTTTTGTTGGAATTTAGTAAAGATGCGATACGTTTGGATAAATCATTGTTTGATGAATTAAATCAGGCTAAATATGCATTAGTTCTCGTAAGACGGCACTAAAAGTGTGATGAATTAAATCAGGCTAAATCTGTTGAAGTAAGTACCCTGGGTACGATTATATGGAATAGAATTTTGTATTGTTAGGTTTGTTATTTACAGTTATTAGCAATTATCAGCTATTTAGTTTTTTTTTGCTTACATGTTGGTTAACTGTTTGAAATAAGTGTTGATGTTTCTTAACTAGATTTATGTGCTTGGTTGGCGTTGCCGGTTAGGAACTATTTTTCTGAATTATAGTTATGGGTAATTGTGACTTCGTGAGCTGATTTGAGGACTTATAAGTTCATGTGATGTTGTTGATTTCAGTTGGATTTTTGCATGTTAATTAACTTTTGTGAAATTAGTATGCTAGATATGATTAAGCGAAACTGATTTTAGGAGTATTAGGTTTGTTGAGTTACTAGCGATTTTGAGCTGATTTGAGGACGTAATGAGTTCATGTGATAGATGCGAATTAAGTGTATAATATAGGTATGGTGGATTAATAAGTTCATGTGATACATGTTAATTAACTATATGATATAAATATGCTTGATAAGAGTAAATGAAATTGATTTTAGGGTTGTTGAGTCTCTTAATGACAGTTACTATCAGTTATGAGATGATTTGAGGACTTATAAAGCTATAAGTTTCTGTGATATTGTTTGTGCATAGTGTAATAGATAGAATATGTATGCTGGATAAGATTAAACGAAACAGATTTTAGCATAGTTATGTTTGTTAGATTCAGTTATTAGCAGCTTTGAGGACTTATAAGCACACTTCATAAGATTAAGTGAAATAAATTTAGTATTGTTATGTTGGTTAGTTGCCAGTATGTGCAATCATGAGCTGATTTGAGAGCTTACAAGTTCATGTGATGTTATTCATTACTTTTATATGTTGATTAACTGTCTGGTATGTAATTGTGGTTGTATAATTGAAATAAGTATGCTGGGTAGGATTGAACGAAACTGTTTTTGCATTGTTAGGTTTTTATTTAACATTGTGAGCTGATTTGAGAGCTTCTAAGCTCATGTGATGCTGTTTCTGCAATTGTGCATAATAAGGGAATGTAATGGGTAGTCGTCTAGGAGTTTGGACTATATGCGTTATACTATTAAACCAGATTAAGTATTATAGAAAGGTTATGGGACTTATACCATGGGTGTCAGATTTTGTTTGAACATTTTTAGTTTTGTCCAATTAGTTGAGTTTTGCAATAACTAATTTAGGTCTTAATCTTATACATTTGTGTTTAAGCATGCATGAAGGCCTACTATCTTATATATTTAATGTAACCAGGTGATATGGGCCGGCTTCGACAGATTAGAAATCGGTCCTGCTTCCTTCAGACACGTACTATTGCTTGGTCGTCAGAATGGTTTTCAAGTAATTGATGTCGAGGATGCTTCTGATTTTACCGTGCTAGTGTCAAAGCGGGGTGGCCCTGTCACTTTTTTATAGTTACTGCATATTCCTGCAAAGTCTGATGAAAATGACAAGTTCATACCGCTACATCCGTTACTCATGGTCGTTGCAGGTGATGAAGCCCCCAGGTCAGCGTTGGGCCAAAATCGTACCTATCTGAGTGCACCTGGCAGGGATGGTTCTAATGTTTCTCAGTCAGAAACATCTGTGGATTCTCCTACTGCTGTGAGGTTTTATTCTCTTCAATCCAACTGTTACGTGAAGGTTCTCAGGTTCAGTTCAACTGTTTTTATGGTCAGATGCAGTCCCACGATAGTAGCCGTGGGTCTTGAAAAGGAGGTAAGATGCTAACTGTTCGAGATTCTTTTGACATTTAAGCCACGTTTCATGACTAATATCCACAAAGCAATTTGTACTTGCATATTAGAATTAATTACATAAAAAGGTAACCAACTTTGGTCTAATATCCTTATTGGGTAACTGATTTCTTTATTTGCCCAGAAAAATACCATTAAACCATCAATATTTTACTTTGGGAGAGAAGTAAGTTTTCGGTTCCAGCACTTCAAACATATGTTGTCTAATGATCATTTTGTGCACCAGACTTATGAAATAGGACTGGCCATGTAACTTGCATTCTGGTAAATATGCATCATTTGCAAAGCCGAGCCATGAACATATGATTTCTTAAGTCGTTTCTTGAATGTAGTTGTACATAGCATCATTCTTTAGCACGAATGTTAGCAGTTCCATGGATTATAATGTCTGAGGTACATACATCAACATCAATACAGTTTTTCCTTATGGTTTTCTTATCGAAAACTTATTAACCATTCAGGCTTGGACATGACATTGTAGAAGAGTTGGTAAAAGCAATGGAAAGGGCTGGCCTTTATATGCATGCTTCAGCTTTGGTGATTTTTTCCGCTTATTAATTTTATGTTCATATATACTCTGTAGCTTTAACATAAAGAGTGTTTTTATGGTCAAATCGAGCCTAATCATAACATTTTTGTTATATTGTGATTGAAAACAGAGGTGAATATACAGTTGGAACTTTGGTAGGAGGCAAATACAATAATAAAGATCTAATCGCAGCTATGAGTCTATGATATTAGGTACCGAACTAATGCAACATTGTGGAGCGTGCAAATGCAATCCCTAAATGGCAAGGCCTACTTCCCAAATCCGGAGAGATGGTTAGTAACATGCGTATAACGTTTTCTTATCTTAATCTTTAATCGGTTAAACGGGTATGTGTAATAAAATTAACGTGAAAGGTTAAAGTTCAGATTGGTCGAAAGTCACCCAAATGTATATATGAATGCATAAAACTTCTGAGTAGTTTCATTTCAAAAACTTAAGGTTATTATTGAAATAGTATAATGTTTATAATCATATTGGACACACTAATACAATTAATAAAACTACATATATTTTTTGGCCAATGTCGCCATGGAAACACATTTACGACATACTACTCTTAACCAGTTCGAGATAAATAATTGGAATTGCACCTAATTATCATCACCTAAAAACCCAAACAAACCAACTATATAGATATACAACTTCTTTTCTTTGACCTGCTATTTTTTTTAATTTTTTTTTTATGCATAATCACATTATAAATGTGTAACTTATAATGGATATAGAGATATAGAATGGTTAAAGTGCTAAACTTGCAAATTTTTTTAAGAAGAGATAATTGGTATGTAATTAATTGTGCTTATGTTTATGAACTCGCTAACCATTACGATAGTTTTCTAATGTAGAATAACTTATAGGCATTCTATACGTGCATTTTTCTAGATTGATGTGTTGGAATATGTGAACTATATAAACATCAAGAACACGCAGCGGAAAGATCTACAAGAACTGGTAATTAATTAATCTAAATAGACACGTACCTTATGCAAGCTTCCAAGAACAAGTATAAACCCTAGAAAAGGTTTATATATGTCGATCCAAGTAAAGGGAAAAACACTAGCTAAAATAAGCTAGTCACTCGTTCTTGTACACACGTAATGATAGCGTTCCAATAGGAAAAGCTAGGTTCAAGAATCACTAAACAACCAAACACTTTATAAGCCTTATTAGAATCGACCAAGTTCTAGTGAACTTAAAAGAGGGTCGATCGTTTGGACTTAGAGGGAGAGAGGAGAAGAAGTTTGGCTATAGTTAGGGATTCAAGATTAGGAATAACTAAAACACAATGAATTGTATTTATAGGTAATCCCTACCTTTGTCCCCAAGCTACCAAAACCGACCTAAGGCCCCAAGAGACCCATTCGGCCGATCCAACCCATTAGATGGGTTTCTAGATCCTTCTAACTCTCAATTACACATTTAGTCCTTTAACGGTCGTTATCTCTAACTCCGTTAAGTCCTAACCGTCGTTAAGTGTTATTTAGTGAAATGAATAAATATAAATATAAAATATATTTAATTCATTCAAACTATTGGAACTCTCACGTATTGTGTGCAATCCCGAGTCTCGGGTTCGAAACCGGACATAAACATATTAATATTTATCCATAAAACCTAACAGCTCCCACTTGGATAATTATTAATATATTAATGACATGGGCTAGTCTAGCTTAACAGATCCCAATGCCCCCAGTTCGATCCGAGTATGGTTTTCCTGGAAAAACCACGTGATGAATTTAATCATCATACTTATCCTTTTGTTACTAATACCGCGTTAATTTGGATATGGATCTTGTCATTCCATAATTAACAGTAGTTTCTCGTTTATACATAATTGAACAAGATTACCAAAACATCTGAACGTCTTCCAGATAGACTTTGGGTAAGGCCTTACAAACATCTTGTCAATCCTACGAGTGGCCAAGCAGTATTAAACTTCAACACAAAGTTGAAGGAACAAATCCTTTATTGACTACGAGCGTGACCCTCGAACTTTGTATCACCTCCGAAAATAGCCCTTATAACTACCTTTTATGGATAGCGTTAGACTACCTTACAGAAAATGAACTACATCCTTGGCTGTCACCTGGTATCTCAAGTCTGAAGATAAATATTCATGATTCACTTAATGACGACGATCCATAAAGTACAATCATGTGGTTGGGATAAGTCCTATATTCAATTTATCCATATTGAATATCATGTGACATTGGTGTCTCAACCTTACAGTACATTCTACCAATCTTCACATTTGTCTTTATTCAATGATATTCCCATATCATTAATCGACAACGGACAATTTAGAATAACATAAGTTATTCACGGATTTAAACATGCAAATACAGGATACAATATTATAAATGATAATAAACGTTATCCGCACTTTATTTCATTAAAATAATATTGCTTTATTATCCCTTATCCAAATACTAACTAGATAAATGCATGACAATTCTCATTAGTGAATTATGCCACAAGTCATGTTCCACATACTTGTTGACAAGGCATAAATCAACTAATGTTGATCTATCGGAATTTTGAGAATACTTATTTCATATAATGAAATTCTTGTTTGTGTGCTTCATCTATCTAGATATTGCCACATACTTCATAAAATGTGTGACATCCTCATGCACGAATTTATGACAATTAAACTACCAAACCTTTGTAGTTAAAGTATTCAAATTCTTTATGTATAATGCAACTATGCTCATATTGAGCACAACTAGTATACATGGTCTCCTAATAAGAATGAGCTCCCACCATGACTAGTATTGAGTGTCATCTCAATCTTACTAGCATCATTGTATCAAACAACAATATGCTCTTTTAAAGTTCCGTAAACTTTTAACATTCATCGTGTAATGTTTGATATCTTCAAATCCTTCAAGATTTGATCACAATATCAATCAAGCAATAACTTGCCATATGGTTCGTATTTAGAATTTTGGAGCAAATCCAGGCTGAGGATGTAAATTCCAAACCATATCCATTACACTTAACTATCTAATAATTTTCATATTAGATATTAATGTTGTCAATCATCTTTCATTCAAGTATGATACAACAAGCAACATGATGTACATGAAAAATCCTTGTGTCAAACTTAGATTTTGCTCATGTCATATCTTTCCAAAGATATGTTACTATCTAGATTATTCTAATAGTATATCATGTTCTTTTTAGAATCAGTTATTATTACCTCTTATGTTTATTATGATAAACATATGTTCCAAGGTTTTATTTTCTAAATTTCCATATGAAGTTTCATTTCAAATTAAGACTTAACATATAATGTTAACGTCAATGGAATGTTACTTCCCATATGTTATTCAACATATATGAAACAAGAAAATAAATATATCACTCCCACTAGCTTTCAGGAATATTAAGAAATATCTTAATTTTAATTATAAATCATGCTAGATTTAGTAACTAAAAAATAAGTATATCTTTTAGATGCATGCATTAATCCATTCACAAATGATTTGCATTTTGTATACTACTAAAGATTATTTGAATTCAAACACTCCTTTCAAATACTTTTCGTCCTCGCTCAAGTAATTATTAAAGAAAGAGTTTTGACATTCCATTATTAATTTCATATAAATGAAACTAATAATGACAATCATAATCTTTATATATTTAATGTGCTTAGAAAGAATTTCAATCACATTTAATTGCTTAATTGTGATTGATAATCTTTTCACATATTAAATATGTATACAAATTTGTCCATTATGATTTCTACACAAGAATTTAAATCTCTAGGATTTTCATTTCCATTGTAGAAATTCATTTCCATTCTATAGTGTTACTATAGAGTTTAAGATTAACTACGTTTCCAAACTAGTTATCTTCTTGGACTGCATCTAATTATTCATAGTATGAGTAATTTGCCAAATAACATTTGCAATTTATTAACAGGCATACCACGATCCTGTAACTCATAACCCTCAACATATTCTACAAATATTTGAGATATCCTTGCGGATCTATGAATAAGAATTTTTCAAGAGTTTGATTTTCCTAATTGAACATACCATAAACACTATGTATTTCATTAGGATTAATATTGTAAGTCAATCTTACAATATCATAAGATAAATATATATTTCATTTTGGCTCACCTATTTACCAACTAAATCAATTTAATGGTACAATAGATTTTTCAAGCCAATTGCATACTTTATAACATAAGTGCCTTTTAGCCCAAGCCACTTAATATCTATGTCTTACCAAAAAGACATAAATTGTTATAATCCCAATGTACGTTATAGATCATTGATCAACTCAATGACTTCTTGTATATGTCTTAATTAAAAACATAACAAGTTAACGTCTTACTTTATTTATAAGTCTTATAGCAATAAAAGACTTCATATTTATATCTACAATATAAACATGTATAACTAAAGTAATTATTAAACCCACAACTTGGTTTAATAGTATTTCAAGTCAATAAATAAAATTACTACAAAGGTTTCATAGTTATTAGTCTTATTTATTTTTATTTTGAAAAATTACCCTCTTTTGTTGTTTACAATCCATCATAATATTAAACACAAAAGATCAAGTAATTATAAAAAATAAATAAACACATAATAACAAATATATGATCATCCACGATATCATATAGCCACATGCAAACCTTTTTCAATAAATCCTAATATTAATTCTATGTGAAATTTAAATGTATGTAACTAACAAAACTCCCATTGGTTTTCGAGCTCATTGTGCCCAATGGTCCACAGACGCCAAATAACTTGGCCGCGTAAGTTTTGGTTAGTTAGATACCACATTGCACATAACTTATTAATTAATATATATTGAGGTCTTCCCCAATTTAAGATTTATTTAAATCATGTAGCAAATAATTCAATACAAAATCATACAAACCATACCATGACAAATATGCAAGATTTGTCAAGGATACCATATTGATCACATAATCATGCATTCCATATTATCATGTCAATATCTTGTACGTATCTAATTAATTTAGTGACATCACATACGGTATTCACAAATTAATCCCTAAAAATTTCATGCAAACCTAGGGTTTTTCTATAAGTTTTAATTAAAAAAAAAACTACTAAACCCTAAATAAAATAAGTGGGTGTCGACCAAAGTTGCATGTATCTAATCAAGATTCAATTTTTAGGTTTTAGTAATTAATTACAAGTTCTTAACCTGGCTCTGATACCACTGTTGGAATATGTGAACTATATAAACATCAAGAACACGTAGCGGAAAGATCTACAAGAACTGGTAATTAATTAATCTAAATAGACACGTACCTTATGCAAGCTTCCAAGAACAAGTATAAACCCTAGAAAAGGTTTATATATGTCGATCCAAGTAAAGGGAAAAACACTAGCTAAAATAAGCTAGTCACTCGTTCTTGTACACACGTAATGATAGCGTTCCAATAGGAAAAGCTAGGTTCAAGAATCACTAAACAACCAAACACTTTATAAGCCTTATTAGAATCGACCAAGTTCTAGTGAACTTAAAAGAGGGTCGATCGTTTGGACTTAGAGGGAGAGAGGAGAAGAAGTTTGGCTATAGTTAGGGATTCAAGATTAGGAATAACTAAAACACAATGAATTGTATTTATAGGTAATCCCTACCTTTGTCCCCAAGCTACCAAAACCGACCTAAGGCCCTAAGAGACCCAATCGGCCGATCCAACCCATTAGATGGGTTTCTAGATCCTTCTAACTCTCTATTACACATTTAGTCCTTTAACGGTCGTTATCTCTAACTCCGTTAAGTCATAACCGTCGTTAAGTGTTATTTAGTGAAAGTAATAAATATAAATATAAAATATATTTAATTCATTCAAACTATTGGAACTCTCGCGTATTGTGTGCAATCCCAAGTCTCGGGTTCGAAACCGGACATAAACATATTAATATTTATCCATAAAACCTAACATGATGTTGATATTGTTATGGTATTATAAATTTTGAGTATTTATGGTTTGCCACAAAATCTTCATTGGTTATTTTGTGATGTATCATCAACTATGATTTTGATTACCCAATCTTTTGAAAATTTACTACTATGTAACATGATCATTTCTTTGATTGCAGGATTATGTTGCAAAACAAAATGGTACATGGCACCTGAGGTATGTCGACATATTTTCTTGATGGTGATGTATCTAGACTTGATCTTGACTGCAACCTTAATTTTAAACCAGGAGATCGTGCCAACAATATGAGAAAAAATGGTATTCTTCTGTTTTATTAAACATTCCTTCTTAGTATTACTAGCGGGATATCTCCTTATAGAAAAAACCTTTTTAGTAGAACCTATTTCACTGGCTCTAAGGTTTGTCCACATATCGACATAAATCCATGGTTTAAACTCACACTATTATCTTCACATGTTTATATCATTGATGACCCATTTAAGGCACCGTTAAAATCCGAGCTGTGTTTGGTCTTAATATTACACTCTATTGTTTGAAAAACGTAGTATTTGACTTACCAAGCGTTCACGATCATAGTAAACTTAATAGAGTTACTGAATGAAAGTATTGGAAGTATGTTTATACGGTCTATACTCAAAGAGGGTCTTAATACTCAAAGGGTCTTGATTATTGTTAAGTAACTCTATTGTATTTAACATATTGATTTGCTTTTATTTTGCACATATTATTAATCACCATTTAATTGTTAGTCGACATTTGCTTATTTTGCATATATATGTATTTAGTTAATGGTTATAATTTCTCCCTTTTATTCCCTATAAGTTATGCGCGATAGTTTATTAATCGACTTTGCAATCAAAGTTATCTCTAATCTCATTCAATAACACCCACACCCCTCCAAATGCGTGATAGTTTTATCACGGGAAAGAAGTCACGATTTCTATAGTCAGACAAAAAATCAGCCATCTTCATCTTTTCAAGACCTCCTTCGAACTATGGCTCTTTTATATATGAGACCAAATTGTATTTTGTTTCAAGATATGGGAAATACCAACAAGACTGGAAAGCACGAGCCGGAAACATATGTGTAGCATCATTTGACTAGACTTGCAGTGGGATTTGTCATTCCTTAGACAAGATTAATGAAGTACACAGACAATGTGGACTTCCAAATAACGTTGTCTGGTGGATGTACATAAAGTACATGTGTTACTGAATTATTATTTTTTTTATTTTTTATTTTTTTTTTACATGAACACTTTACTTTTTGTTTCTAATATATTGACATTATTCACTATTTATTTACGTCCAATTAAACTTCGTTATGTAATATGGATTTTTTTTTTTTTTTTTTTTTTTTTTTTTTTTTTTTATTTATTTATTTTTTTATTTTTTTATTTATTTACATGAACACTTTACTTTTTGTTTCTGATATATTGACATTATTCACTATTTATTTACGTCCAATTAAACTTTGTTATGTAATATTTTGAGGGCGGGTTATGAAGCTAGTTATTTATATGCTTTTCAGTTTTCATATATAGCAATTATGCATACTTAGGCGTATAAACTTTTGATATAAATTCAAGAGCTTTAATATGGTCAAGTCATATACGTATAATCATCAAAGTAGTCTAGTGGTTCGACATACGACAACTTGATGTTTTCACTTAATATATCATGTTTAAACATCGCTAGATACATATCTTGAGGGTGATTAAAGAAGAAGTCGGAAACGATCACAAAATACCCCATTTAAGCCGCTTACATCTAAGTTAAAAACTCGTCCGACCTGAATAACCTAAAGTAGAAAACCTCATATATGTTTTTAGTGTAGTTGCATGTTTTGGTTTCATTACTTATAGTTCAATAAGTTTTAAGAGTGTTAATAGACGTATGCAAACACCTAAAATAGGATTTTATATGTCTTTAAAGTAGTCATATATCTAAAAGGTTTCTCGTCATTCCATGGTTGTTAAATAGATAATGAAATTGCAAACGAAGCTTTGAATATAGTAGTCGATATACAATAAAAAAATTTAGATACTGTCACATACATACAAGCAAATAAGACATGACCAGACCAATATATGAGTGTTTATAATTGTTAACTTTTTAAGTTATTGTTGAATATACTGCACGCATAAATAAATAAACTAATTAGCGCATTTGTGATGTTTAAACACCAATAATCATCCACTTGATACAATAATTGACTTTCGAAGGAATATATTCCCTTTCCTTCTCGAAGTGTATTTTTTTTTTTTTTTTTTTTTTTTTTTTTGAAAGGCATCAACTTAGACTCGACCACCTTCGCGAACGAAGGCCCCATCGCCACCCCGCCAGACTATGTTGTCTTAACCGGGCCCACGCTGAACTCAGGTGGCAACGGGTTTCCCCCGGAAACCGTACTGCCTCCACACAAGTTACCTTGCTGGAGTAACAGCCGGATGAAAACCGGGCCATTGCTCAAGTTCGAACCCCAGCGGCTAGGTCTAAGGGGTTCCAACCATCATTGCAAATATATCTCCGGAACAATATGGTCTGCGAGTGGACCACAAGTGAGGACTTCCCGGGTGGTCACCCACCCGGTACTACTCCCACTTGTGGCTCGCTTAACAAGTTAAGCCCCACCCACTAGACCACAAGTCCTTTGATTTCTCGAAGTGTATTTTAACATATTAAGTTTAATTTATGGTTATTACCAACGATTACGTTAACATAAAGTATAAAAGTATAAAAGACGTTATGTTATAGAAAATGAACATGCATTAGTGCGTTAGAATATCATATATGTGTTTGCATACTGTTTTCCTCGTTTTATTACAGCTCTAGAAAGATTATTAGACACAATAAGTAGAGTAATACGTCATTTCATAGTATTATTATTTAAGACATCATTAAGGGGCGTTCTATATAGGTTAAGGAGGTAGTTACACTCTATAGATCGTGTTTTAAATGCTGATCTGTACCTGTTTGTAGTCGTTTGTATCGAATCAATCAATCAAACTCGATATCGTAAGCTAAATCAGAAGTAGAATGCAAATTCACTAATTTAGTTATATAAAAAGATATCAGCCCATATATCAGTATCAGGCCCATTAGTGGGAGACCATGATCCAGTAACAAAAATGCTAGTATTACAAATTGGATATAACTGAATATGCTAACGCTTGTTTAGGTTATCTGGAGAGGGTAAATTTTCGGGGTTCTCTACATGTATTGACTTGTAAGCTCTTTTTGGCAGAAAAACCTGGTTGAGTTTTGCCTATAGCATGTCTGTCTTACATTTACCTATCAGAATTTTGTTGGTATTTTACATGTCTAGGTGTGCAAAACAACATTACTCTTCAAGGGGATGAAGCGAGCTCCCGTGTCCAGCTTTATGGAAGGATGTCTATAATTCTACTCGACACAAAAAGCTAACGCATCAAGGATGTGCGTAAACAGATCTTCAAAATCAAAATAGTATGTGTTCAAAACGAGCAAATAAAAAAAGGGCTTCAACTTGTTTATTTGTTTTACAAATGAACCAGGCTTAAGGAAGGTATTAATGAAAAGTAGTTGAGGTTAGTTATTTTGCCAAAAAGTACATGATTATCACTTTCTAAATAAAACGAATATCTTACAATTTACCTTTTTACTAGAAACAAATACACTTGCAAATTAAACTCATACAAATTATGGATATTTTCCCTACTCGTTGGTCATGGCTTCCAAACTTACTTTAAAATAAGAAAATACTAACTTCGTAACATAGGATTCTCGATAATAATAATAATAATAATAATAATAATAATAATAATAATAATAATAATAATAATAATAATAATAATAATGCACCTGACTTGCCACTTTTTCTTTTGTCTAAACTAAACTTTTAATCATTCCCATTGTAGGCATTGTCACGAGTAAGGTTTGGTGTGTCACAAGTTTCAAATGGCATGTCTTAGCTGTTGGAAAATTTAGTGCACTTGAGAGATTAATTCACACCTGGTAATGGGCTTGGAGTTACGGAGTGTACACCCATCAGGTCAATGTTTACCCTGACTCAATTGAAGTGGTTTGATAGTGAAAATGATAATGCTGCTGATGCAAATCATTCTGCTGCTAGCTTTATCATTCCTGCTGCTAGTGTTATCAATTCTGCTGCTAGCTTTATTGATTCTGCTGCTAGAATGATAATGCTGCTGCTGAACTGATGGACAATGGAATCTGCTGCTAGCACAATTAATTGTGCTGCTAGGCAAACGATTCTGCTGCTGGTTATAACCACTGAATCCTACTATTATGGAAACTATTATGGATAATTAATGGGCCGTTAATTATACATAATTCCATGGGGTAGGGTTTGAGTAAACTCTATTATAAATAGAGGTCGTATCATAACTGCATGGATACACAGAACACAAACCCTAAACACTTGAATACGATTTTGGTTCTTGATTTGTGCCTAAAACAAGAACATCACTTGGTCTTATCCCATAGAGATATTCGTGTAACCCAGGCATAGGGTCGAATAGTTTCTATTGGAAAGTGATAACACGATTTCAAGTGAATATCCGGTACCTTGTTCATTGATTATCTTAACCCTTTTCTGGGAACACTACGACACACAAAACTAACAATCAATAGAAACTATTCCTGTGATAATCAATGGCTGCTGCTATGAGGCATATGGCTGCTAACTTTTCCAAACTGGAAAAGTTTGAAGGTGTCAATTTCAGAAGATGGCAAAAGAAGATGAAGTTCTTGTTGACTAGCATGAACGTGGCATATGTTCTGACCACACCTATTCCTGAAGATCATGGGGATAATGCTACGATGGAACAGATGAGGAACAGAAGCAAATGGGAGAATGATGACTATGTCTGCAGAGGTTTAATCCTCAATGGTATGTCTGATACTCTATTTGACATATATCAAAATGTTGAATCTTCTCTAGAACTGTGGGATTCCTTGGAAGCCAAATATATGGCTGAGGATGCATCATGTAAGAAGTTCCTTGTAAGTAATTTTAACAATTACAAAATGGTCGATTCTAGACCTGTCATGGAACAATACAATGAACTTCTTAGTATACTTGGTCGATTCACACAACACAAGATGAACATGGATGAGGCTATTTCAGTCTCTTGTATCATCGATAAACTACCTCCTTCTTGGAAAAACTTCAAACATATGCTAAAGCATAAGAAGGAGGAGTTAACTCTTGTTGAGTTGGGCAGTCATTTGCGCATTGAGGAATCACTCAAGGCGCATGAAATTGACAAGCCAAAGAGCAGCACTGCTGCTGGTCCATCAGTTGTCAATATGGTGGAGCATAACAACTCCACCAGGTTCAATGACAACAAGGGCAAACGTAATCATCAGGATAACACCAAGACTGATCCAAACAAGAAGTCAAAAGCTACTTGTTGGAAGTGTGGTAAAACTGGACACTTCAGGAAGGATTGTAAAGGTGGTAAAATTGGCAATAAGACCAATGGATCAGGCACAAGTGGATCTGGGAATGGTAACTCCAATTCCCTGAAAGGTCAGAATATATTTAATAAGTCTTTTGAGATTTATTATGTTACATATATATCTGAATTGTACTTTGTGCAGGATGATGATGTTGCGTGGTGGGTTGACTCTGGAGCAACAATCCATGTGTGTAAAGATAGAAGCTGGTTCAAGACCTACGAGTCAATGAATGATGGTTCTATTCTTCATATGGGAAATGAGTCAACAGCCCTGGTGCATGGAAGAGGATGTGTGGATTTGAAGTTTAGTTCTGGAAAGATTGTTTCTTTGTTTAATGTTTTACATGTTCCTGATATTAGGAAGAACTTGGTTTCTAGTAGTGTTTTGAATAATTGTGGTTACAAACAAGTAATTGAATCTGATAAATTTGTTTTGTCTAAAAATGGTGTATTTATTGGTTTTGGTTATTTATGTAATCAAATGTTTAGACTTAATATTGTTCATGATATGGTTGATTCTGCTTTTATGTCGACATCTAAGTTATATGATTCAACCCTTTGGCATGCTAGACTTGGCCATGTACACTTTAAAAGGATGCAAGATATGTCTAAGGATGGGTTAATCCCAGCATTTGACATGGACACTGAAAAGTGTAAAACTTGTATGATGAACAAGATAACTAAGAAACCATTTCAAAGTGTAAAACGTGAAACTAATGTGTTGGAACTGATTCATAGTGCTTTATGTGACTTGTATGCTACTCCCTCTTTGGGAAATAAGAAATACTTTGTGACTTTTATTGATGATGCTTATAGGTATTGTTATGTTTCTCTATTACATACTAAGGATGAAGCATTAGATAAATTTAAAGTGTTTAAAACTGAGGTAGAATTGCAACAAGAGTCCCTGATCAAGAGATTAAGGACTGATAGGGGAGGTGAGTACATGGATACTCTGTATTTTCAGTCGGTTGGTATAATCCATGAAACGACTGCCCCCTATACTCCTCAGCAAAATGGTATTTCTGAAAGGAAAAACCGAGTGCTGAAGGAAATGGTGAATTCCATGTTGTCCTATTCTGGGCTGAGTCAAGGGTTCTGGGGTGAAGCTATGTTAACAGCTTGCTATTTGTTAAATAGGATTCCCAACAAAAGGAACAAGACAACCCCTTATGAACTCTGGACTAAAAGGAAACCAAACCTGAATTATCTCAAGGTTTGGGGTTGTAGGGCTGTTGTGAAACTCCCTGATCCAAAAGTAAAAAACTTTGGGTGAAAGAGACATTGAATTCATCTTTGTTGGATATGCTGAGCATTCTAAGGCATATAGGTTCTATGTTATTGAACCTAATGAATCTGTTTCGATTAACTCAATAATTGAATCAAGGGATGCAATCTTTGATGAGAATAGATTCTCATCAGTCCCTAGACCAAGTCAGAGGATTCCTAATGGAACTAATGATGTTGGTGTATCAGAAATCTCTGATGAGGTTCCTGATGAGGTTGTAGTACAACAACCTGAACCTGAGCTCAGAAGGAGCAATAGGGTTAGGACTCCAAAATCATTTGGACCTGAATTTCAATTGTACTTAATTGAAGGAACAAGGGATGAGGTCTCTGACCAACACTCCTATTGCTTTAATGTTGAGGATGATCCCAAAACATTTGATGAAGCAATGAAGTCCCAGGATGTTGCTTTCTGGAAAGAGGCAATAAATGATGAAATGGATTCCATCATGGGCAACAACACTTGGGTGTTGGCTGATCTACCACCTGGTTGCAAACCTTTAGGTTGCAAATGGATTTTCAAAAAGAAAATGAAGGTAGATGAAACTATTGAAAAGTTCAAGGCTAGACTAGTCATTCAAGGCTTTAAACAAAAGTCAGGAATAGACTATTTTGATACTTATGCCCCTGTGGCTCGTATCAGTACCATAAGATTGCTAATTGCCTTGGCATCTATTCACAATCTGATTATTCATCAGATGGATGTGAAGACAGCTTTCTTGAATGGTGAATTGGATGAGGAGGTTTATATGAACCAACCTCTAGGCTTCATCATGCCTGGCAATGAAAAGAAGGTGTGTAAACTGATTAAGTCCTTATATGGACTAAAACAGGCACCTAAGCAATGGCATCAAAAATTTGATGAGGTGATTTTGTCTAGTGGTTATTCACTTAACCAGTCTGACAAATGTGTATATAGCAAATTTGATGAATCTGGTAAAGGAGTCATCATTTGTCTATATGTTGATGACATGTTGATCTTTGGCACTGACCAAAGTCAAGTGGACCTAACAAAGGAATTTTTGTCATCAAGGTTCTCCATGAAGGATATGGGGGAGGCTGATGTTATCCTTGGTATAAGGATTAAACATGAAAGTAACCAAATTTCCATCTCTCAGTCTCATTACATTGAGAAGGTGTTGAGGAAATTTAATTACTTTGATTGTACTCTAGTGAGTACTCCTATGGATACAAGTGAGAAGCTCATGCCTAATAAAGGCAAGGTTGTATCTCAACTTGAGTATTCTAGGGTGATTGGCTGCTTGATGTATGCCATGACTTGTACAAGACCTGATATTGCATTTGATGTGGGTAAACTGAGCATGTATACTAGTAATCCTAGTGCTCATCATTGGCAAGCAATTCAGAGGGTACTGAAGTATTTGAAGAGAACTATGGATTATAGTCTCTCATATACTGGTTATCCTTCTGTATTAGAAGGATACACTGATACAAGTTGGATCAGTAACACCGAAGATAATTCGTCTACTAGTGGCTGGGTATTCCTACTTGGTGGAGGTGCAATTTCTTGGGCATCCAAGAAGCAAACATGCATCACCAGTTTAACCATGGAATCTGAATTTGTGGCCTTAGCTGCTGCTGGTAAAGAAGCTGAATGGTTGAAAAACTTGCTTCTTGAGATTCCATTGTGGCCTAAACCTATAGCACCTATTTCTATCCGTTGTGATAGTGCTGCTACATTGGCAAAGGCTTATAGCCAAATGTACAATGGGAAGTCTAGACACTTAGGTGTCAGGCATAGCATGATTCGTGAGCTTATCATGAATGGGGTGGTATCTATAGAGTTTGTTAGATCTCAACATAACTTAGCTGATCACTTGACGAAGGGTTTGGCTAGAGACTTGGTTTTAAAGTCTGCTAAAGGGATGGGTTTAAGTCCAACTTAGTCACTGAATGCTAAGACACCCAACTCCCTCCTGAGGAAAGCTGAACATTTAGTGGACTGGAGCACATGTTTTATTTACATCCCAAGGTTGTGCTCAGAACCTGCTGAAAAGGAGGATGAAGTCTTCACTTCTTAATGGTTAATTTTCTTTGAAAAAGTGCTTTGCAGGAGCATGAATAAAAGATGAACCACCTATGTAAATGTTGAAGTTTTGCCGCTTCAGGAAGCTTTTGGACTTTTAGCTTTTACAACATTTATGAATTGGATATGGACACATGGCTTGTATAGTGTCAGGAGTATTTAAGTGTTTGAAAATGTATGTGTATTTTATCTTCAGGTATTCAAATGGGTTGAAGGGTTCAATTCTTAGAACACCCTGATTCTCGAATATTTGAACGTGTAATGTACTAAGATGAGAATTCAATCTTCAAGATATTTTCATTTATGCATATGTTTTGTTTTGTGTTTAATTTTCATGCAAAGGAAGTGAACTAAATTTGGGGAGGATTGTTGGAAAATTTAGTGCACTTGAGGGATTAATTCACACCTGGTAATGGGCTTGGAGGTACGGAGTGTAACACCCATCAGGTCAATGTTTACCCTGACTCAATTGAAGTGGTTTGATAGTGAAAATGATAATGCTGCTGATGCAGATCATTCTGCTGCTAGCTTTATCATTCCTGCTGCTAGTGTTATCAATTATGCTGCTAGCTTTATTGATTCTGCTGCTAGAACAATAATGCTGCTGCTGAACTGATGGGCAATGGAATCTGCTGCTAGCACAATTTATTGTGCTGCTAGGCAAACGATTCTGCTGCTGGTTATAACCACTGACTCCTACTATTATGGAAACTATTATGGTATAATTAATGGGCCGTTAATTATACATAATTTCATGGGCTAGAGTTTGAGTAAACTCTATTATAAATAGAGGTCGTATCATAACTGCATGGATACACAGAACACAAACCCTAAACATTTGAATACGATTTTGGTTCTTGATTTGTGCCTAAAACAAGAACATCACTTGGTCTTATCCCATAGAGATATTCGTGTAACCCAGGCATAGGGTCGAATAGTTTCTATTGGAAAGTGATAACACGATTTCAAGTGAATATCCGATACCTTGTTCATTGATTATCTTAACCCTTTTCTGGGAACACTACGACACACAAAACTAACATTAGCAAGTTTTAAAGGTCACATCAAAGCTTACCCGTAACAATTTTGAAAATAAGAATGATTAGCAAATTTGATATTTAAATATGAAAATTAAAAGTTCATTATAAACAAAACAAAAGAAAAAGTTGACAATTAGATGAATGTTTAAACAGTTATCCGTTAAAAAATATAAATACATATGCACAAAAAAAAGGTAAGAAAGTAATCGTTTCACCTTTTATTTATTTTACCCAATTTTTGTTCCACTATCATTATTAGGCCACTCACATCAGTTAACTCAGCTTTAAATTTTAAGGCATGCCACGTCAGCTTTTTCACCCTTTAACTTAACTCAGCTTTAACACACCTTAACTCAACTTTACATATAAATTTTCAAATTCAACCCCTAACTTATAAATTACTTCATTTTTTTAAAAACATAACATTTATTAAAACATAACATTACATTCAAACATAACACAACATTAAAACATAACATACTTAAAAATAAAATTACAACAAGATTTAAAAAACATAACATGATAACGAATTAAATATGTATTCATCGTCTTCTTGATGTTGAAGGTGCTTCTGCCAAATATGATCCATAAGGTCTCGTTGGAGGCGAGTATGTGTGTCTCTGTCGCGAATTTCTCTTGCCCTTCGACGTTGGCCATCGCATCTGTCGACCCACGAATTTTGCCTCAGACGTTGTGACGGATCCACCCACATGTCGTTAAAATCACGTATTGCAAAATTTTGATCTTTTATAATCATGTTATGCAAAATAATGCAACAATACATGATTCTCTTTATCCTCGCAAGTTCCAATTGACGTGCCGGTTGTCGTAGTATACCCCAACGTCCCTGAAGCACACCAAAAGCACGTTCGACATCCTTTCGTGCACTTTCTTGTTTCCTTTTAAAGTAAGCATGTTTCGCGTCAGTTGTTGCCGAGAAGGATTTGACAAACGTAGCCCACTGTGGGTAAATACCGTCGGCTAAGTAATAGCCCTTTTCATACCTCCTTCCATTTACCATATAAGGTGCTGCAGGGGCGGCGTCATTAAGAAGGTCGTCGAATAAAGGTGAGTTATCCAAAACACTAATATCGTTATTCGCCCCCGCCATCCCAAAAAATGCATGCCAAATCCATAAATCTTGTGAAGCAACTGCTTCAAGCATTATAGTTGGGTATTTTTTATCACCCCTACCAAATTGCCCTTGCCAAGCAACCGGACAATTTTTCCACTCCCAATGCATGCAATCAATGCTACCAAGCATTCAGGAAAACCATGGACTGACTCATGTCTTTCGTAAATACTTTGAATGTCGGTCCATGTTGGTTTTCTTAAATACTCCGGCATAAACAAATCAATAACGCACTTGTTAAAATTATCAAGACACTTCGTTGCTGTAGTCGAACCCATTTGTAAATACTCATCAAACGCATCGGGTAACGTGCCGTATGCCAATTGGCGTACAGCAGATGTACACTTCAAAAGAACACTTAAACTTTTTCGACCAGTACAATCTTTCGCTTCCGTAAAATACTTAAAATGATCAGGAACAATACCAGAGGTATAAGATTGAATACCTTCGACTATTTGTAGAAATAGTCGCCGGCTCATACGAAATCTTCTTCGAAAAACCTGTCCCGGATACTTTTAGTCTTCATTGAAATAGTCGGCACGCAAACGTTGATCATCAAGCTCACGTTCACGAAAGATATGCCCACATACAATCGAAGGTCCAACGGCTTCTTGTTGTTCTTGTTGTTCCATATGCACAACTTGTTCGTACACGGATGCCATCCACTGAATATCGTCTTCGTCACTTGAAAAGTTGTTAGCTTCGTTCGGATCCATTGTGAATCAAAAATGTTTTTTTTTTTTTTTTTTTTTTTTGGTGGAAGGTTGAAGAAGATAGTGTAAGATGTAGTGTATTGATTTGTGGAAGTGTGAAAAAAAAATGTGGTGTGAAATGGGTATCTATAGGAGAGTGAAATTGGTTTTGAGGTGTTTTTTTTTTTTTTTTTTTTTTTTTTTTTTTTTTTTTTTTTTTTTTTTTTTTTTACAAAAGTAGCCGTTAAACACAAGGACCATATTTGTAATTTTCGAAAGTTGTCACATGCCATGCAGTAGCCGTTTGGGGGGGGGGGGCATAGTGTAATTTTTTTATTTTTTTTACAAAACACACCCTTAACGTGACGTTAAGGGGCTAACGCAGCCCCTTAACGCCACGTTAACGCAGCTTCATACATCGGGTAACTCAAGTTAACGTGCGTTAAGGCACTATATTTTCCCTTTAACGTGAGTTTGACACTCACCGATGTGAGAATATGGTCTTAGGCCACTCACATCAGTTAACTCAGCTTTAAATTTTAAGGCATGCCACGTCAGCTTTTTCACCCTTTAACTTAACTCAGCTTTAACCCACACATCAATAACTCAGCTTTAACACACCTTAACTCAACTTTACACATAAATTTTCAAATTCAACCCCTAACTTATAAATTACTTCATTTTTTTAAAAACATAACATTACATTCAAACATAACACAACATTAAAACATAACATACTTAAAAATAAAATTACAACAAGATTTAAAAAACATAACATGATAACGAATTAAATATTTATTCATCGTCTTCTTGATGTTGAAGGTGCTTCTGCCAAACATGATCCATAAGGTCTCGTTGGAGGCGAGTATGTGTGTCTCTGTCGCGAATTTCTCTTGCCCTTCGACGTTGGCCATCGCATCTGTCGACCCACGAATTTTGCCTCAGACGTTGTGACGGATCCACCCACATGTCGTTAAAATCACGTATTGCAAAATTTTGATCTTTTATAATCATGTTATGCAAAATAATGCAACAATACATGATTCTCTTTATCCTCGCAAGTTCCAATTGACGTGCCGGTTGTCGTAGTATACCCCAACGTCCCTGAAGCACACCAAAAGCACGTTCGACATCCTTTCGTGCACTTTCTTGTTTCCTTTTAAAGTAAGCATGTTTCGCGTCAGTTGTTGCCGAGAAGGATTTGACAAACGTAGCCCACTGTGGGTAAATACCGTCGGCTAAGTAATAGCCCTTTTCATACCTCCTTCCATTTACCATATAAGGTGTTGCAGGGGCGGCGTCATTAAGAAGGTCGTCGAATAAAGGTGAGTTATCCAAAACATTAATATCGTTATTCGCCCCCGCCATCCCAAAAAATGCATGCCAAATCAGTAGCCGTTTGGGGGGGCCATAGTGTAAATTTTTTTTATAGGAGAGTGAAATTGGTTTTGAATTTTTTTTTTTTTTTACAAAAGTAGCCGTTAAACACAAGGACCATATTTGTAATTTTCAAAAGTTGTCACATGCCATGCAGTAGCCGTTTGGGGGGGCCATAGTGTAAATTTTTTTTATTTTTTATTTTTTTACAAAACACACCCTTAACGTGACGTTAAGGGGCTAACGCAGCCCCTTAACGCCACGTTAACGCAGCTTCATACATCGGGTAACTCAAGTTAACGTGTGTTAAGGCACTATATTTTCCCTTTAACGTGAGTTTGACACTCACCGATGTGAGTGGTCTTACGGTGGTCCTTGACAGGGATTGAACAATTAATTAAGTGTATCATAAAGTTTATTTGTATTTGTGGTTTAATATAAGATGGAGTAGTTATTTTCGTAGTTTAAAAAAAAAAAAAAAAAAAAAAAAAAAGCGATTCGAGGTACGAAATAGTAAGCACTTTTTGACGCAAAAAAGGCATGCATATCTTTCGTCCTAGTTTCGTGCTAAGTTCGCCAAGCTGGGCCTAAAAGTATTGGTTTAAAGGGTGTTGGGTATTATGTTTAGAAACTGCTCTAAGAAGATTTCTATTAGTCAATGTCATGTTTGAATCAATGCGATAGAGCCACAGAGAGGTTAACGGTTATCGCTCTATCCATTTGTGTTATACATAGTATTGTTTTGTAATTTCAACATAAAATCATAGATAAAACAATTTCGTCATTAGTCATGGAAAAAAGCAAGGGGTGGCTGGGTGCAGCAACGTTTTTTCAGCGTTGTATCAAGTTACTACCCCAGCTTCGGTGTTCTCAAAGTTAATGGCCAAAGTTATTTGGATAATGCTGTATTATGGCTGTGTATGTGTGCATTTTGATGGGTCTTACTTTTCACACTGCAGATAAAAATAGTTTCAATGCTATGCTGATGTCACAACACTTTTCGACAACTTTGGTGTTACTACACCGTGTGCCGCTAATGGAAGATAATAAAAATTGCAATGTCCAGACATTACCTGAAACTTCCCTCAACCACTTTCTTACAAACACACCGGACCAGCAATGTGTGTATATAACAGCTACAGAGTTAAATACTCTGAATTGTTCGTTATTTTATGTCAGCAGGAGTGTACTACTCGCGTGTATAATACAAAACGGCAAATCTGTAACAAGCAGATTACTGTAAGGGTTTACCACTACCCGAAAAGTAAGTATGCATTTGCCAAATAATGACATAGGGACATGAAAAAACAATGTTCCCAACAAAAACGGCATGCTCTAACAAAATGGCATGACTATGTTTGTGACATCTCAGTATAAAGTGAAGCATATATCTTTGTCCTCAGATCAGGCTGCATTCAGCTTTGCAGCAGCTTCCGGTGCAAATATGGCCCCTACTCTCAAAGTGAAGGTCAAGTATAGTTTGCTTCAACACGTCAAGTAGAGGTGGCAAAACGGGCGGGCACGGGCACGGGCTAGAACGGGCACGAGCTAAAATGGGCACGGGCTTAAACGGGCACGGGCTAAACGGGCACATGTTATACAAATCGCTTTATAGAAGACCGAAAATGACGAAATAAATTCCTTAAACGTAATACCCCATTTATATTTAAAAAATTAAATATGTTATATATATAAATTTTTCTTCAAAAAAGATTATAATGTTCTCTAATTGAGAGAAAATATGTGCCCGTTGTGCCGTGCCCGTTAGCCAATTTTTTTTCATTTTGGGCACAAATTGTCACCTCTAACGTCAAGTTTTACAGAATGGCTGTTGATAGTTTCCACAATTTTAGTAAAAGAAAAGAGGACATAGCAGTAGCCACTGTATGGTAGTTGTGCAGCAGATATTCAAATCGTGCTTCATGGCTGTAGACAGGGCGGTGTATTAGATTTAGTACTAGCATAAAACATCTTGGATATCAGCCTTCAGCCTGCACCAATAACAAGTATGATACTATGTTAGTTTTCCAAATAACATTCCACGAAAAAAAATGATGTGCATAATTACACTCTAAATGATAATTAGAACACTTAGACCAGCAGATTGATGATCATCTTGTCTTATTCATTTTCTATCAGATTTCTTTTTGATGAATAAGGGATTCAAGTCACCCTAACCTTTACTAAAAAAAAGGTCACTCTACCAAGTAGATATTGTATGCTTATTATTTTACTATTGCAATTCATATGTGCGTATTGTAAATTTATAGCAGTGCACATATCTAGAACATTAAGCACATGAGCTTATGAAGATTATTAAATCAGTCTCATGCCTCATTTCAATAAAAATTTATCTTAAGTTGTTGGAAATAAACATTTGAAGCTAAAATTACCAAAAGCATTATATAGATCCATGAGAGACAATGATTCATACCTGTTTTTATGATCTCTGGAGGAGGTCAAACGTAGCAGATGGACTGGTAAGAGAAGTGTTAACTGTTGAGTTGCAAGTTAAAATAGTCACTGAGCATTTCTCATCAGGGTTGACACCAAAAGTTTTATGTGAAGATAATCGAGATTTTTTTATCAATGCTTGACTGATTTTCAAAGCAAGTCTACTGAGTTTTTATTGCAAACAAACTACAACTAATGTGAAAACACTACAACATTTGCTGGATATTTTCAGATTTTGTTCAAAAAAGACCATTCTTGCAAATTGCACTACTTCTCAGTTTCCTGCAAATAACATTATTATTTTGCCATTTCCGATGCTTTTATTCTCCTAATTTTTTTATTATTATTACTATTTTGCAGCGCTTTTCTTCATACACCAACATGTGTACATTTCTATTTTAAGAAACCTTGTAGTGCCTTGATCTATAGAATCAGATCAGATGACCGGATCCCTTCACATTTATTGTGCTACAGGTGCATTTGTCCAACTTAATATACATGTGTGTGCGTGTGTGAAACATAGTATCCATGTTGTGTGCATGAGTGCATGTTTAATATCTTGTTTCTTATTGTTTTTATCAAAAGACTAATTATGAACAAGTCATGCAATAGTTTTAAACCAATATTGTCAAGAACCATACTCACTATCAATACATGTTTACTGTAAGTGTAAACTCTCGTTGAGTGTAAACGGGAATTCAATTGCTTATGAATAATCTGTACAAGTAGATTGTCCCATGGGGAAAAAACAAGGCATGGCTTTATGGTTGACATAATCATCAAACATCAAGATTCACTTGGTAAAAAATTGAAAGAATACATTTTTAACTTATCAGACATTTATCTCATCTACATACCTGTTAAACATCCTGTCCTATGGCAAAAATATCGCTTTTTCATTATGCGCTGTTGTGTGTCAAATCTCTGTCTTGTATGTGTAAATATCCGAGTTAATATCACTGCAAAAACAGAAATGATGAAATGTAAGGCAACAAGTGATACAAATATGTTTAAGCACGATATAAATAATCAAGTGACCTATGCTAGAGGTGTTAAGATGGGCAGGATGGGTAAAGAATTCCGGTTTAAATGGGTCAACTGGGGTTTTGTCTTGACCCATTAATACTTTTTTGTCCATCTCTAAAAATTAGATATTGGATGTCGCCGAAGGGACAATATAAATTAGATACAACATTTGAGTTAATTATGATTAAGTAAACAAACCACCACAATAATTATCCAAATCGTGGAACAAAATGATTTAGGAGGTAGTATGCACTGAAATGAGACTTTAGGAGGGTTTTCAACCGGCTCAATATAAATTAGTAACCCATTTTGACTTTGTATCTGGGTCAAAAATGCCACGCCCATCCTATGCTTAACAGCCTATGCAAGAATACAGATCTAACGAGCAAACAAAATAAATGATTCCTTTTGCTATACTGTAAATAATATTTTTATTGTTCCAAGTTTCTAATAATACAACAATCCAAGTAAAATTGGAAAAACTAACTAGCGATTTATGTTTCTTCCACAACTTCATAGATTATGTTTCGATCAAGTTTGATTTTACTTTGCTCGAACAAACAAGTTAATAATTCTTTTCTGGAACCCCTCGGTTAAAAGAAAAAGTTGAAAATTTAACATTAATACAGATCAAGGTAATTGTTGAATTTTCAACTCTTACTTGTCTAAAGTAGTTGTACAATAAATTATTGTACCCCTAATATTTGTTGTCTAATTCATAGCCATTCATTCACATCGCGTTAGCTGGCTGAATTGAATGTGAAAACAGTAAAACAATAATAGAAGCATTGACCATAACAAAGACTTAAGACAATAATGCAAGTATATTACTCCGTATCTCAGACCCTTCCCTTCCTTGTTCCTTCCTTGTTCCTTCCTTCCTATTATCTATATAAAGCCCCTGCGGACTCTGCCTTATCCATCCACATTCAAACTTTCTTTTGTGCTTTCACCATAAACCAATAATGGCTGAACTCGTTCTTTCTGCCTTGCTCCCAGTCATTTTTGAGAAGCTAACATCTGCAGCCATGAACAAGATTGCCCGCTCCAAAGAAATTCATTCCGAGCTGAAGAAATGGGAGAGGTCGTTATCCCATATCCGATCCCTTCTTAATGATGCTTCTCAGAAAGAAGTAACAGATGAAGCTGTTAAACAGTGGCTGAATGGTCTCCAACATTTGGCTTATGACATAGATGATATTCTTGATGCTTTGGCAACAGACGCTATGCATCACGAGTCTGATCAAGGAATCAGTAGCAAGGTAAGAAAGCTCATTCCAACTTGTTGCACGAATTTCTTACTAAGTACTAGGATCGGCGGCAAATTAAATAGTATTACCACCAGGTTACAAGAACTCATAGATGAAAATAATAATCTTCGTTTAACTGTGAAAGATGGCGGGTCAAAAAATATGAATAGAAGTTACGAGACCTCTTTTGTAGATGCACCTAGTATTGTTGGGCGTGAAGGTGATAAGAAGGAATTACTCCAGAAGCTATTGGGTGATGAACCATGTAGTCAAAACTTTAGCATCGTGCCCATTGTTGGTATGGGTGGGATAGGAAAAACGACTTTAGCTAGACTTTTGTATAACGATCAGCAAGTGAAGGATCGCTTTGAGCTCAAGGCATGGGTTTGTGTCTCTGACGACTTTGACAGCTTCAACATAAGTAAAGTCATCTTTCAATCTATAGGTGGGGACGGAAATAAGAAATTTGCAGATCTGAATTTGCTTCAAGCAGCTCTTAAAAATCAACTTACAGGGAAACGATTTCTCCTTGTTTTGGATGATATATGGAGCGAAAAGCTGGAAGACTGGGAAACATTAGCGGCCCCATTCTTTGAAGTGGCTTATGGAAGCAAAATAATCATCACAACTCGAAATACAGAATTGCTCAGAAAGCTGGGCCACAAACATCCATACAATCTGCAAAAGTTGTCGCATGACAATGCTTTTTCTTTATTTGCTCGTCATGCGGGCATAAATGACTTTGAGTCATATCCAACGCTAAGACTTCATGGTGAAGGCATCGTGAAAAAATGTGATGGCTTGCCTTTGGCTTTAAAAGCACTTGGAAGCTCACTCACAACAAAAACAGATGAAGAAGATTGGAAGCGGCTGTTGACTAGTGAGATATGGATGAAAGACGAAGGCGGTATTGCTCCGGCGCTTAGACTAAGCTACCACTATCTTTCTGCACGTCCGAAGCAATTGTTTGCATACTGTTGCTTGATCCCCAAGGACTACGTGTTTAAGAAAGATGACTTGATATTGTGGTGGATGGCGGAAGGGTTTTTGCACAATTCAGAAAAATCGGGTGAGCAATATTTTCAAGAGCTGTTGTCAAGGTCTTTTTTTCAACAAGTCCCTGATGACGAATCATTGTTTGTGATGCACGACCTTATGAATGATTTAGCCACATTTGTTGCCGGAGAATTTTATTCAAGGTTAGACATAGAGGTGGAGAAGAATGTTAGGAAGGAAGCTTTTAAAAAGTACCGCCATATGTCATTTGTTTGTGAGAGATTTATGACATACAACAAGTTCAAGGCATTCGAAAGAGCTAATAGTTTGAGAACGTTTTTAGCTATGCCCAATGTGGTGGGAGATGATAGCTGGCAGAAATTCTACTTATCAAGTAAGATTCTGGTTGACACACTTCCCCAGTTACCATTGTTAAGGGTTCTAAGTTTGAGTAGATTAGATATAGATGAGGTACCAGAGTGTGTCGGCAATATGAAGCACTTGCGGTATCTTAATTTATCTCAAACTAGAATCACACATTTGCCAGAAAATGATCGTTTCCGGCTGTGATAGCTTGACCACGTTGCCCGACAACTTCTTAAAGCTTAAAAACTTGCGGCATTTTGATATTCGGGATACATTGCTTTGGAATATGATGCCGTCAGGGATTAGTGAGATGAAAAGCCTACAAACTCTTTCCAACAAAGTTGTTGTTGAAAACAACGCCTTCTTTATATCTTGGCTTAGGAACTTAAAGAATCTCCAAGCGGAGATTTACATTCGTGGGCTGGACAAAGTGCAAAGCGTAAGGGATATACAGGAGGTGAACTTCTCAGAAAAGATGGTTAGTAAGTTAAAGGTGAAATGGAGTAACGATTTTAATGATGCTCGAAATGAAACACTTGAGAATGAGGTCCTGAATGCCCTCAAGCCTCATAGTGATAATTTGAAAGATCTTTCAATTGTGTCATATGGAGGTAAAGTATTTCCAAAGTGGATTGGGGATCCCTCATTTCATCAGTTGACTAGTGTTTCAATTCGGGGTTGTAGAAATTGTACTTTTCTACCACCACTTGGGCAACTACCATCGCTTAAGAAGTTGGATATTCGAAGTCTGAACGAGGTGAAAGTTGTGGGCTCAGAGTTCCTTGGGACAGGTATTGCATTTCCTAAACTTGAAAGTTTAAGTTTTGAAGATATGAGTGGGTGGGAGGTATGGTCAACCAAGAGTGGTGTTGTAGGTGCAGTAATGTTTCCATGCCTTGAAGAGCTGTACATAGAAAATTGTCCTAATTTGGCTGAAGTCTCACTTGAAGCACTACCTTCGCTTAGGGTTTTAAAAATAAGTGATTGTGGTGATGGGGTGTTGACAAGTCTAATTCATGTAGCTTCAGCAGTCACCAAGTTGAGTATAGGTGGTATTACAGGACTAAGTGATGAGGTGTGGAGAGGTGTTATGGACTATCTTGGGGCAGTTGAAAAATTAAGTATCTTGGGGTGTAATGAAATAAGATACTTGTGGGAATCAGAAGCAGAGGCAAGTAAGGTTCTTGTGAATCTAAGGAAGTTGAAAGTATGGGATTGTTCAGAATTGGTGAGTTTGGGAGAGAAAGTGGAGGATGGATGCAACCAACTAACATCTCTCAGGATTTTGGACTTACTTGAATGTGAGAATCTTGAGCATTGCAATTTGCCAAACAAACTTCAAGAATTGTCAATTGTGAATTGTGATTCGATTGCATCTGTCTCCTTCCCAACAGGAGGGCACAAGCTCAAGTCACTCCAAATAATTGGATGTGAACAACTACTGGAAAAGGAGGTGCTTCTCAACACAAGCACGCCACTGATGCTTGAGGTTGTATGCATAGATAGTTGGAAAGATCTGAAATCAATCAATGAATTGACTAGTTTCATTCACCTCACAAAACTGACAATAAGTAAATGTGACAGTATAGAGTCAATGGTTGAATTGACTTGTTTCATTCACCTCACCGAATTAATAATAGAAGATTGTTCGAGTATAGAGTCATTTCCTGCTGCCGACTTGCCGAATCTCACCTCGTTAAAACATCTGACAATAAGAGATTGTAAAAGTATGGATGTTGATTCCTTTGGGCTTTGGCCTCCTAAGTTGGGTTTCTTAGAAATAGGGGGTTTGAAGAAGCCCATATCAAAGTTTGGCCCACAAAACTTCCCACCTTCTCTTGTTAACCTAGACCTATTTGGTGGATCGGCAGAAGAAGAAGATGATGTGACTAGTGGAAGTCAATTGTCTCATATGCTTCCTTCATCTCTTACTACACTTCAGTTAATGTATTTTGAGAAATTGGAATCAGTTTCAATGGGACTCCAACACCTCACCTCCCTCCAACATCTCATCATTGATAACTGCCCAAAGATTCAAGATCTACCAGAAGAGTTGTTGCCTTCACTTTTGAGTTTGGTAATCTATAGTTGCCCAGATGAATTGAAAGAAAAGACAAGTAGAAGAGGTTCCTATTGGCCCGGCATCTCCTATATCCCAGATGTCTACATATCTATAGACTAAAGGTATGTCCATCTCTCTCCATTTTGACTTTTTTACATATATGATTATATATATTCTATATTTGAAGGGGTCTTTTGCTTTGCATTTTCAAGTTAACTTATCTCATTTCAATTAACAGCTCACTTATAATCCATTGCAGCAAAACTGACTGGTAACTTATATAAAGTCGATCATGAGGACAGGACCGTAAGAAAGATTTCATCAAAAAAGGAACTGAGTATGGTGTTGCGCTTAGAAGTGATGGGGTTCTTTTGGTGGTGTCGCAAGATAAGCTTTATTATATAAAAAGTGATAACAGTTGGAGTGACGGTGTGGTTTATGACGAAACTGCTCTTGACTCGTGTAGTTTCCCGACCTCGGTGACTGTAGGAGATGAGGATCGGGCTAATGTGCTGTATGGTCATGTGAAAGAGGGCATCTTGGGTAATTCGCAAAGGCGGAGGTTTACTATATTGGAGGTTAGGTCGGCTGATGAGAGTGGGAGTGAGGCTGTTTGGGTTTAGTTTACTTCTTGGATTTGGAGGTTTCAAATGCGTCAACTTGTTGCAAACAGTAACAAGAAAGTTGCCTAAACTGTTTCTTATAGGTTTAATGAAGACATTTTGATGTTCTTTTTGTTTCAAGTTTATGGTTTTTAAGATCTTACAGAATTCTTGATAAATTTTGTTTCTCCTCACTTTGTAGAGCAAATAATTTTTTTGTAGTGCTTCATGTCTATGTTGATAATTTAATATAAAATCGTTTGCATTTTTTTTAACTATAGTTTTTGATATTTTAACTGACTTGTTCACGTGGTTTGATCGCTACGCAAACTCAAACCGGTTAAAATCTTTCGTTTTCAGAAGATTTTCGAGGTCATTTCAGAGGAGTAAGCAACATTTTACCAATTAGCCATAGTGGGTGGTTATCAGTTACATTTTTATGATCAAGTTTTAGCATCATTTCAATTTTAACTTTATTGGTCTTTAATACGGAGTATATGTGTTCTCGCTATCTCATTTATGACGGCAGCATTTCTACCTAAAAGTTGATATAATCATTACTTGAAACGGGTATGGTAAGGCATTATTCATTGTGGTTCATCCATTGACAACCCTAAGGTCCCATTCTCCTAGGTCTTTTCATAAGCATGTTGACAACGGTGAAAGTATGTTCCAGAAAGATAATTGGTTTGAGAATGAGTGCTGCTTAAAGGACCGTTTTCCACGTATATTTGCATTGGACTCAAATCAAGATTGTTTACTAAGTTATCGATGGAAATTTATTGACAGTTCATGGAGTTTTGTTGGGGCGTGGCGTTATTCCCGTACGACAGTTTGATGCAACTGCTTGGTCTCTTCTCTCTTTCTAGTGACTCGTGTGATGGATGGAGGTGGTCCCTTGATCAAAAAGGTCTATTCACAGTTAAAAGGCTCTCATACCTTCTCGAAAAAGTTCTCTTGGGCCATTTCAATTAGGTCGTAAACATGTACGGAACAACTGGATTAAAAATAAATGTGTGTTTGACGGGTGGCGAATAATAAGATGCCGACGCTCCTCTTCTTGCCGCAAAAGGGTTTGTTGTGGCTTTTCAGATGTACCCATTTTGCAACTTAAACATTAAATCCATTGACCATGTCTTGTGTAGTTTCCCATGGTCAAGTCACTTTAGTTAAATTGTTGGCGTTGGAGACTATCCTGCCCCTACTGAGATCTCAATCTTTGATGCGATCTTCAACTTGATTCTATTGGGATAAAAAACAACACAGGGTATTTATTCTGTGTTGATGTCGTAATGCATTGGCTTTTTTTTAATGACTTTTTTGCACTATATCGTTTTTAAAGGTAGATTTGTATCATCATAAGAAAAA
This sequence comes from Artemisia tridentata subsp. tridentata, assembly GCA_021014915.2. Classification (NCBI taxonomy): domain Eukaryota; kingdom Viridiplantae; phylum Streptophyta; class Magnoliopsida; order Asterales; family Asteraceae; genus Artemisia; species Artemisia tridentata. The sequence continues at coordinate 73,130,345 of CP139506.1, read as the reverse complement.
TTAGTCTACAAATATACATCTTTCAAAGTTACTTTCTGTTGCACTTTTTACTATTGTTCACATTCTTTGTTTATTATACTTGTCATACATAGGTGTGGAATATACGAAAAACGTGCTTATAAATGCAAATAAAACTCAAATATTAAGAAATCATGTGGAGTTAACCATGAAAAAACAGATATTTAATCATATATGAAAATAGATAAATCATAGACTTAACACTTTGCACTTTTGCATTCTTTACCTTTAATAAATTCTTTCGAAATTTTATAAAAAAACATTATTTTCTTTTTGCGGTTGATTTTGTCCGAATTTTTCAAAGGGTGTTTTGATTGGTTCTCGATGCCACTCTTACAATTATATTATTTCGAACTTTGTAACTCGTTCTGACATTTTGCAATTCTATCGATTTATTTGTGTATTTTTGCATTTAATAATTTACAAATTCAAAATAAATAATAAGTGAGGTATCAAAACGTTTTTACTAAAAGCATTTATAATATGTACATGATGCATTAACACGTGTATTGTTTAAATATATATTGATAAGCGTCTTATAAAATTTCTGAAAACGAGCAACTTGCATATAACTACATAAACCTCGAAGTCTATTCTCAGTGTACATGGTGTTTGTCTACTAAAAAAAATCATTTACGATCAAACTGAAATAAAAATACTGGGATCGAAAACGAGCTCGATGTTGAACACTTGAACCAACTGTTAACCAAATTTAGACTCGAAGTTTTCCAGTGAAGTAGAATTGACTTTACATATGCTCGTCATTGTTGTACGGAGTAATTTTTAAATAACTCATAGTTCTTCGAAACAAAAGGGACAATTTTTCTCTCATATACATGCATGAAAATCAATATATAGTACGATTTTTGTCTTCCAAAAACAAAGTAAGTTGCTTTTTACCGTCATAATTTAGAAAGTATGAATTAAAAGATTGCAATAATCTAAGATAGACGACCATTAGCTTAGTGGCAAGTGAGCGTGATCACCAACTAGTAGGTTGTAAGTTTTATTGTAGACATGTGTGAGATATATTGTGAACTAGATGATATAAAAGCGTGAAAAGTCGGCGTTTAAATGAAAAAAAATATTTAGTTGTAGTTTATTTTTTTAGTTAATAAGTTATTACCAGCAATTTATAATTAAAATTAATGCAAATGGTCGGCATTATCTTAAATTGCAAGAACAACCGAGCAATTCTATGTTATCGTGAAGTTATAACTGAATTAAGGTGGCAACACTTTGTTCGACAACTAAACTAAGAAAGATGGATTGAAATTGATTATCTTGACTCGATTGATCAAACGTTCTAGTTTTCAAAAAATAATTTACGAATATGTTGCTTTTGTTTCAATCATGAAACCACAATATTTTAAGATTTACATTTGTCGTATCAATACAAACCTACATCTGTATTCAATTCATGGTCCGGTTTGCAAACAACCAATATGCTTTAAAGTTTAAACCTGAATCAAATAGTTTACATTCACTTGTCTTATTACGTTAACTCATTCAGTTCGGTCCCAAATATGTGTTAGAGTTTTGAAAAAATATTAAATCGTGTATGACTAGAATCGAACACGGGACTGAGGGATTGCACACTTTACGTATGAATGATCATAGGAATAATTAATATATATAACTATTATATATTTTAATTATTTGGACACGAAATTATAACTAACGGACGTTAAAGTAATTAACGGAATTGACTAATGACTGTTAGTAAATAAAGGAGGGGGTTGAGTGTCAAGTTTTGGAACTTGAGGAGATATTAGACTCAAACTTAGAGAACAAATTTGGAGGCTATATAAACAAACTCAATAGCCCTCAAAAGGGACGACAATATTAATAAACTCTAAAGTCAGTCGACTTTAATGATTCATGTTTCTATGAATACATCATAGAGTGGGAGGTGCAGTGAGGAACCATTTCTCTTCATTCTGGCCCCACGGGGTGCCACGTCACCACAACTAACAACCCCCCTCCCCAACAACAAACCACAACTTACTCATTTGGGCCCCACCACTATCTATTTTTATTTCTTTTAATCAAATACCCAAATAAACTAAATTAATTTTATTCAAATAAAAATACAATACATCAAACTTAAAAACATACGAAACATACAATTACGAAACGAAAAAAAAATGATACGGGAATTAAAAAAAGGATACAACAAATACTAATAATACATCAAATGCATCAGCTAACTAATGATCTTGTTGTTGTTGCTGTTGTTGCTGAAATGCTTCCCATTGATTTACTTGCCAAACATGCTTGATGAGATTTCGTTGAAGCGCTGCGTGTACGCGTTTATCGCGTAGTTCCCTCCCCTTCTTTCGCTGCACATCGCATCGCTCAATCCATGTCCGTTGTAAATTTATTCGCGGACAAATATACGTTTCACTAACATCAGAAATGGCAAAGTTTTGGTCCTTCAAAATCATGTTGTGCAATATGATGCACGTGTACATGATTCTCCGTAGCTTGGCAATCGTAAATTGACGCGCCGGTTGGGCAATAATATACCAACGTCCTTGTAGGACACCAAAAGCTCTTTCAATATCCTTTCGAGCACTTTCTTGTTTGTCTTTAAATGCGGCATTTTTTGGGGTATGCGCAACCGTGAATGATTTAACAAAACTAGACCACTCCGGGTAAATTCCGTCGGCAAGATAATACCCTTTTTTGAATGTACGCCCGTTGACTTCAAACGGAACCTCGGGGGCGATGTCATCAAGCAGGTCGTCGAATAAGTTAGAATTATTCAAAACTGTAAGATCGTTATTCGCGCCCGCTACCCCAAAAAATGCATGCCAAATCCACAAATCATATGAAGCAACGACTTCAAGCATTATGGTTGGATACTTTTTATCACCTCGGGAAATGGATGTGCGTGTGCTACTTTCGGCTTGTTGTTGCTGGAACAATTGCTCGTTCTCGAATTCTTGAACAAGCATATCGATCTCTTCAAGCTCCTTAAGATCATCCTCGCTGGACCAAGATGTTTCACTCATGTTTTTTGGTTATGTTTTTATAGACTTAAGTGTGTTTTTTTTTTATAAGATTTGTGTTTGTAAATTATATGTATTGTAGTGTATATATAGGGAAGAAAAAAAAGTGGGGTTTATTTTTATTACCGTTTGAATTTATTCCTTTCATTTATTCCTTTGCAATATAATATACGGAGTAACGTTCACAATGTCAGACAATAAGGCTCGTTGTGCAGACGAGCAAGGGAAGCTCGGCGAACAACGGCGAACCTCCATGGTGCAGCGGCGAAGCACGGCGAACTCCACGTCAGCCACAACTAGCCCTTCGGCGAGCTGCACCCCCCACTCTAATGATTCATGTTTCTATGAATACATCATACAGTGTGTATAGTACAATTTGATATCTTTGACTTAGGATATGCATTGTACAATATACATAATGATGATATCATATATCATAAGCATATGCACCGTACAGTGTGTTTATATTATATTATTACTTCATTCTTGAATAAAAGATTCAAGTATTATTAAACAAAATAGTTTTGGTTTAATAATTGTGTTCATTCACTAACATCAACCTTTGATCGGTTATAGTACGTGTGTACATGAACTCGGATAATAACTTACTTTAGTTATTTATCTTGGATTGTGAAACAAACCGGTAAGGGGTTTCACGGTAATCCTATTTGTTAGATCAAAAAGAAGAGTTCAAGTTCGATCCTTGTTTGGCTAGGATCAAAAGGTATGTAACCATTTATTATTCGGTAATTCTATTTATGTGTTAAATTAAAGATTCTTGCTTCCGCTATATGCTCTTTGATGTGTTTATTTATTTATTTGATTGTCAAGTTATTTAAATTCCAACAATACCCACTCACTGTTCCAAGTTGTTACACAAGACTTATCACCAAATTGTGTTAAACGTTATCACCTTTTCAAAGGTTTGTAATCGTAATAAACAACAAATTTGTAAGCTCGTATAAACAATCACAAAAGTTTTATATCATCATATATATATAAAGATTAACCCCTAAAAATCATTGGGGAGTATTAATGACACCAATTTTGTGAGGAGTATTAATGACACCATTTTTTGAAGTGAAAATATAGCCATGCGAAAATCAATCCCATTGATGAGATTAATGCCAGGTGCATGTCAAGTGTCGATGTAGTTATTCCTGGAGTTACAACATTCATGCCCTCTCAAATCACCAGCAATTATAACAAAAAAAATATACATTCCCCACCAATCGGTTCAACTTCTTAAACTTAAATGTGGAGTCTTAAATGACTATATCATCTCACACACTAAGGGAGCCTATAAATAACAGCAAATAAACCACCAAAACACAAAGTCACCACTGGTACGAAAGAGCAAAGAGAAACCAAAAACTGTTTGAGGATTATAACCTCAGACCACTTAGTCATCGTTGGTCCAATATCAAAAATGAAAAAAAAAAAAAAAAAAAAAAAAAAAAAAAAAAAAAAAAAGGCCAATTCAAACCAAGGCCAAAAACACAAATCCTAATCTAGACACAACCATGACCCTCACATCTTTCCCCAACACTCATCAAACTTAAACCAGATCGGATTTACAAAGAAATTAATATAAGATCTCAGTTTAATTCGTTTGTGTTACTCACAGATATATCAAGACTTTTGAAGGTCGTACAAACGAAATAAATCATCACATATCCGTTGTGAGGCTCAACCCATTTTTAATATACGAAACTTTTAAAGAGGATGTATAACAAATCTGTTAAACTCCTTTTTTTGTTCGATTATTAAAACGAAAAACAACAATCAAAATTCACACCTACCCGAGACCCCATTTAGGGATCCTGAAATCGTGGTACTTGGGTTCTTCGATGAACAAGAGAACAAACGGACCTTTGTTTTTTTGCATAATATAGAAGACGGGTGTGTTTCTTTTTTGTTCGGTTATATCAAAGAAGCAACGTGTTTTTTTTGGTCGTGTGATTTGGTGAAGATAAGATATATGAAGATGTGATAAGGTGGGGGGGCGTTATGTTTAAGATGTGTGTGTAGGGTTAGGGTTATACCTTTAACTATCAGGTATTTGATTTTGTTAATACAAATATCGTCTCAAAAACGTTATTTATATTCTTTGATCTTTTCTTAGTTTTGTTAATGACAAATAAAAGGAATATCTTTTAGCAAATAATAAATATTAGTTTAAGTCTCTTAAAGTACACATTTTACACTTCACATAATAACCAAGAATTACAAGTTTGCTTATTTAGTAACTTGTTTCCTTAAAAGGAAACTTTAATTCTAAAATCATTCCATGACATCATTGCACACATCACATATAATATCTTTGATATATCTTGTTTAGATTTACAAGTTACATAGTTGACATTTGAGGATCTTGGATGATTTGGTAAGATATGGTAAGATACAACAAATCCTTAGCTGTCACATCCCACAGATCCAAGTCCAATGAAGGACGGATCCCTATTATGGGATCCGTGGGATCCGTCAGCTGAAGATCAGCTTGCCTATAAATAGCAAGCTGATCATTTGGCTTTCTCATCACTCATATAGCTTAACACACATATTCATTCAGTACATATCTTACTAACATCATTCATAGTTTCATTTCACTTTGATCTTTCATTTTGTAGAAGAGAGATCAAGCTTTCAAGGATCTACAGAACCGTAATCCTTTAGTTGCATTACTGTGTGATACTGTAGTTTGTTTCACACATCATATCTATCATTTGTAATCAGTGAGTGTGGTTAGTGCTTTAGTCCTTAAAGCACAAAGAGTTTAGGGAGTGGTTGTACCCTTGTAAAGAACTCGACATCTAGCTTAGTGTCGGTAAAGTAATTAGGCGACGTCAGGTTGGTTCTACCTTGTGAAAAGAACCCGGTGTTTAGCTTAGTACCGGAAAAGGAAGTAAGCGACGTGTAAAGGTTTTCTCCGCCTAGTAAAGGAGTTTGTTTCTTAGTGAAAGATAAACTCTCGAGTAGGAACCTCGGGGAGTGGAGTAGGGTAAGGAAGAGAGTCCTTGTAGCCGAACCACTATAAACAACAGTGTTGTGTGGTTTGATATTTCCTCTCTTTATCTTTTGTTTACATTGTGTGATTATTTATTTGTGATTGTTTCCTTTGAATTAACATATAGTAACAAAGCAAATAAAACTTGAAAAACGGATAAAACTATTCAACCCCCCTTCCAGTTTTTCACAATTGGCATCAAGAGCTACGTTACTTAAGATTTTTAAAATATATTGTATTTTAAAAGTTAAAACGATCCATGGATTTTGAAAACTTTAAAGAAGGGCAATCTATGCAGAGACCACCTCTATTTGAACCAAATTGTTTCATTTATTGGAAAAATCGCTTTGAGACTTATGTAAAGTCAAAGGATATAGATCTATGGTATATAATAGTTGATGGTGATTACAAACCTATTAGTAATTATATTTCGGGTGGTCGGGATGAAGGAGCTTCTCTTACTCGTCACAGTGATGAGCAAAAGAAACTAATTGCCAAAAATAATGAAGCCAAAATGATGCTTTATAATGCCTTACCTAAGAAAGAATATGAAAGAGTTTTTATGTGTAAAACGGCTAAGGATATTTGGCAATCTCTTATTATCACACATCAAGGGAACTCACAAGTAAAAGATAACAAAATTGATCTTCTTGTCCAACAATACGAACAATTTGTTATCTCTGAAGATGAGACCATTGATTGTGCATTTGCTAAGTTCAATACTATTATTACATCACTTAAAGCACTTGACGAATCTTTTTCTAGTAAGAATTTTGTCAGGAAATTTCTAAGAGCACTCCATCCGAAATGGAGAGCAAAGGTGACAGCCATTGAAGAATCTAAGGATCTCTCAAGCATGACACTGGATGAGCTCATAGGAAACCTAAAAGTTCATGAAATGATTATGGAAAAAGACTCGGAAATTGTCAAAGGCAAAAAGGAGAAGATTAAGTCTATTGCCTTGAAAGCCAAAGCCGAGTCAAGTGACGATGATGAATCTTGTTCTAACAGTGATGATGAAGAGTATGCAATGGCCATGAGGGATTTCAAGAAATTCTTCAGGAGACGAGGAAAGTTTGTAAGACCACCTCGTGATGAAAAGAAATCCTCTCGAAAAGATCGTGACGATAAGAAAGGTAAGGTTGATAGGAAATGCTATAGGTGTGGTGACTCTAGTCACTTAATAGGAGAATGTCCAAAGCCTCCAAAGACCAAGTGTCAAAGAGCCTTCGTTAGTGGAGCTTGGAGCGATAGTGAAGGAGATGATGATGATGAGCCTATGAACAACGAAATTGCTCTTATGGCTAATGACAGAGAAGAGGTACATTCTGATTCATACTCTTCTATAGATGATGAAACCTTAGAAGTAGAATATAACAAACTGTGTGAGGTCACTTTAAAAATCATAAACAAAAACAAATTTTTGAAAACAAAGACAACACTTTTAGAAAATGAAGTATTTTGGCTTAAAGAAAAAGCAATACAAATTGAAAAAGGTAAAGATAGTAAAGAAACGTGTGTGTCTTGTCAATAACTAAAACTTGAACTAGAAACCTTAAGAACCACACAGGAAGATTTAATTAAACAAAATTCAAAGTTTAAAAGGTTTGATAAAAATATAAGTTGTGCAGATGAAATAATGAAAATGCAAAAACTACCTCATGATAAAATAGGACTAGGCTTTATGAAACTAGGAACATTAAGTGATCATAAGGAACAGACTGTGAATAAAACTGATTCAACCAAGTTGGACACTCACGGATCCGACGGATCCAAAAATTTGGATCCGCCAGGTGTATCCAAAGGATCCGCGGGTACAGAAGTTGAACAGAAGGTTCACAAAGTCGACCGTTCCGAGTTTGTTAAAGTTACTAAGAAATCTAACAGTAACATAACCAATAATAAACACAAACCAGCAGTATCTTTAGGAAGAGGTCAAGCTAGAAATGAATATAGAGTTAAAACGGATCAACAGAGACCTCAAATGAGTTTTCCCAAACACCCCTTTCCAAAGAGTATAGTTAATCCACAACACACTTATCAAAATAATTGGAACCAAAACATGCCTAGAAACTTTCATGGTCCTAACTATATGCCGTGGAACAATTGTCCACCATTTCAGTACATAAACCATGATAATGTCATGTTTAACCCAAACGGACCCATGAGATATTGGGGACCAAATGCTTGAGTCTTTTATGAACTTAGGTATGCTTGAAAGTTGATCTTGAACCTGATGAGTGGATCAAAGATAGTGGGTGCTCAAGACACATGACGGGAAACAAAAATCTTTTCTCAACCTACCAAGTGTATGACGGAGGTAATGTCACATTCGGTAGCAAGCTTAAAAGTAAAATCATCGGAAAAGGTACAATCTCTCATGACTCTCTATCTATTGATGATGTTGCTCATGTAGATAATTTAGGATTTAATTTACTTAGTATAAGTCAATTATGCCGCAAAAAGTATAACGTCCTTTTCAGTGAAAATGGAAGTAAAATACTTAAAGATGGCATAACCGTAGGAAAAGGTGTTTTAAAGAATAATGTCTATGTTATGAAATTAGATAAAACACCTAAAGTTAAGTTATGTCTTACCTCCTTGGACGAAAACTCAACTCTATGGCATCGACGCTTAGGTCATGCTAATATGAGGCTTATTCAATCTTTGTCATCCAAAGAACTCGTTAGGAACCTACCCAAGTTGAAATATGACCAACACTTTTGTGATGCTTGCAAAATTGGGAAACAAGTACATAATAGCCATAAGGCTAAAAACATGGTATCTACATCTAGATGCCTAGAATTATTACATATGGATTTGTTTGGCCCGTCGGCTATACAAAGTTATGGAGGAAATTTTTACACTTTAGTAATAGTAGATGATTACTCTAGATATACATGGACAAAAATTTTGAAAACCAAAAATGAGGCATTCGATAAATTTGAAATTCTAAGCAAGAAAATTCAAAATCAAATAGGAAGTAACATAGTATCTATTAGAACTGACCATGGTCGAGAATTTGATAATGAAATCCAATTTGGAAAGTTTTGTGATAATAATGGAATAACTCATAATTTCTCGGCTCCTCGTACACCTCAATCTAATGGTGTAGTAGAACGTAAAAATAGAACAATTCAAGAAATGAGTAGAACTATGTTAAATGAACAAAACATACCTCAAAATTTTTGGTGTCACGTTGTAGATACTTCCACATATATCCTAAATAGAGTTTTAATTAGACAATTTTTAAATAAAACTCCCTATGAAATTTATCGAGGTAAAAAGCCTACATTAGGATATTTTAGAGTTTTTGGAAGCAAGTGCTTCATTTTAAACACAAAGGATTATCTCACCAAGTTCGACCCAAAGTCGTATGAAGGTGTATTTCTTGGGTACTCACAAAACAGTAAAGCATACATAGTATTAAACAAGGAATCATCTAGAGTCGAGGAATCATTGAACGTAACATTCAACGAAAGTCCACCTCCCTCTAAGACATCACCTTTGGTAGATGATGACTTAGTTGAAAATCAAATGGCTAATGATATAGAAAACATTGAAAATGACAATGAACCCGTAAAAGGAGAAATAGTCAATATTAAAGAAACTAAAAGTCATCCATTAGAAAACGTCATAGGAAAACTTAATGAAAGAACATTAAGATCCAAAGCTCAAAATGAAAGTAATTATTTTTGTTTTATTTCAACGGTTGAGCCTAAAAATATAAACGAGGCAATAAAAGATGAATCTTGGGTAATTGCTATGCAAGAAGAACTAAATCAATTTATTAGAAATGATGTTTGGACATTAGTTCCTCCACCTAAAAACCAAACCATAATCGGCACCAAATGGGTCTTTAGAAATAAAATGGATGAAAATGGTATTGTATCTAGAAATAAAGCTAGGCTAGTAGCTCAAGGCTACAATCAACAAGAAGGTATAGATTACGATGAAACCTTTGCACCCGTAGCAAGACCTGAGTCTATTAGGATATTACTTGCATATGCATGTGCACATGATTTTAAGTTATTTCAAATGGATGTCAAAAGTGATTTCTTAAATGGTTTTATAAATGAACAAGTATATGTTGCACAACCTCCCGGCTTTGCCGACTTTGAAAAACCAAATTATGTTTTCAAACTTAAGAAAGCTTTATACGGACTGTTAGGAATTAAATATTCATGAAGTTCTTAATCGGGAAATACTCCAAGTATGTTTCTGCTGATGATGTTGACTCTGCTGTTTAGTACATTGACTCTGCTGATAGGCTTAACAACTCTGCTGATGATTCTACTGATAGCGATAGATTGTTCCTGCTGATAGAGAACACTCTGCTGTTTAAGAGGATAAGATCAAGAAGATATTTATTGTATTTTGGTCAAACATATACGGTAGAAAATATCTTACTCCATGTGCTTAGTTAACAAGTTGTATACATAGATACATGTTGTATCTTATGTACTGACACCAACATGCATAAGTTAACAAAGTAAGTCGGTCAAGACTTTTAGCAAATTTGTAAAGATCTCTTGCAACTATAAAAGAGATCTTAGACTTGGATATTGTAAAAGACACACACATGCACATGCATAACTGTTAGAAAAAGAACAAAAACAATATCACAAGTCTAAAACATAAGATTCAAGGTTTTTGTAACCCTAGTGAAAAACTCAAGATCACTCGTATTATTTGGAATAATATTGAATCGTTTAGTGAAATATTCTCTTTGTTCATTGTTAAGTAACAAATATAATTCTTCCATTTCCATAACATAAATAACCTTCTAAGTGTGGTTAAGTAAATTCCGCGTGCTTAATCATATTAAGTCAATATATCTCATACACAAAGATACAAGGTTTAACCACCTTAACCGTGTACAATCCGGATCTCCACAGTTGGTATCAGAGCTAGAGGTTGATATATTTGAATTAGAAGAAACAGAAATGGATCCACATGATGTTCAAACAAATGTTGCTGCAAAGTTGCCCATAATCAAACCCAATGAGTTTGAGTTATGGAGGATGAGAATTGAGCAATATTTCATGGTCCAAGATTATACTCTTTGGGACATAATTATATATGGTGATTCCTTTTCACCAAGCTACTCAGAGGTTGTCCTAGAAGGTTAAAACAAGTAGAAAAAGAAATACTGGACCAGTGTCAAATGAAGAGAAGATACTGAAGAGAAATGATCAGAAAGCAAGAAATTTGCTGCTTATGACCATTCCTAGTGAGCAGATGCTATCATTCAACAAGTATCTTGATGCAAAAACTCTTTTTGAAGAGATTTGTGCATATTTTGGTGGTAATGAAACTACCAAAAAGACACAGAAGACACTACTAAAGCAACAATTTGAAAACTTTACTGCTTTTAGTAATGAGTCTCTTGATAAGCTATTCTCAAGATTACACAAGCTTGTCAGTCAGTTAGCTGTGTTAGGTGTTGAGACAGAGAAGGAAGATCTCAACATGAAGTTTTTAAGAAGTCTACCTGATGAGTTCCATACTCATGTTATTGTCTGGATGAACAAGCCAGACATTGAAACAATGAAACTCAATGATTTGTACAACAACTTCAAAATTGTTGAACAAAGTCTTAGAAAGTCTGGAACTTATGGTACTAGTTCTGGAAACGTGGCACTCTTGTCAGTTCCTAGTATTAGTAAGAGTGAAGAGGTAGATGAAGGTGAAAGTGCTCCTTCTACAAGTTCTCACAAGGATGTTGCTGGTCTTGGAGATTCAACATTCTATGCTTTTATTACCAGTCAATCTAATGGCTCTCCTCTCAACCATGAAGACCTTGAGCAGGTAGATGGTGATGATTTGGAAGCTATGGATATTAAATGGCAGGTTGCTTTGCTTAGCATGAGGGCTAAGAAGTATTGGCAAAGAACTGGGAAGCAGATTACCATAAATGGTAATGATACTGCTGGGTTTGATAAGAAGAAAGTGGAGTGTTTCAACTGTCATAGGTTAGGACACTTTGCTAAGGAGTGTAGAAGCCCAAGAAAGCAGGAGAATAGAAACACATGGTATAAGCAAGATAGGAGAAAGGAAGTTACTGTTGAAGAGCCAAAGGCTATGTTGGCTATTGATGGTATTGGTTATGATTGGAGCTCTATGGCTATTGAAGAGGATGCACCACCTAATGCTGCTCTTTTGGCCAATGAATTTGCTCTAATGGCTCATTCTGATTCAGAGGTAAACAATATTACATCTTGTACTGAATCATGTCCTAATCTTAAAGCTTATGAAGACCTTAATAAGAGATTTGAAGCTCATAAACAAGAACTGCTTGATTCTTTGTTTAATTTGGCTAATCACAAAAGAGGTCTAGGTGTTTTAGAAAAACAAGTTTTACATTTTAAAAATAATGAAATTCATTTTGCTGATGACATCAATATACTAAAAAATGACATTAAGATCAGAAATGAGTGTATTGTTGAGTTGAATGAATCATTAGCTAAACACAAAAATGAAAGAGAAAATGTAAAGGTTTCTGTGGATGTTTTAGCACATTCCTCAGAAGGATTCAATAAGCTTTGGGAAGCCCAAGTTATTGATAAAGTTAATTCTGGTGTTGGATTTAAATCTGTACCCCCTCCATACAGAGGTGTTCATTCACCTCCAGGTATTGATTTAGCACACACAGGGTTACCTGAGTTTCAAGAACCAATCATGGAATATGGTTCTAAGGTCACTAAATCTCCTAAGATAGAAAAGGTAAGTAAAAGTTTAGATAAAACTTTATCTTATCAGGACAAGGTGTCCTTTGTTAAGAAAGGAGATGCTATAGTTGTTGAAGATTGCACAACTGATAGTGATAGTGAAGAAGAACAGGTTATGTCTAAACCTGTCTTGGTTAAGAAAGTAGGAACAAGTCTTCCTAAGATAGTCAATCACAACACTAACAGGCCTAAGTCAAATGTTAAGACAGTTAGGAAACCAGTTAGATATTGTGAACAATATAGAACTACAAACAAGCCCAGAGGTAACCAAAGGAATTGGAACAACCTCAAGTCTAACCAATTAGGTGATGACTTTGAATTTTACAATAAAGCTTGTTATACATGTGGTAGTTTTGACCATCTTGCAGCTTTCTGCAACCAAAGGGTATCTGGGTATGAAAACCATAGAGTGAATCACAAAAGGCAAACACCTAAATCTCACTTTCACTCTAGTTATAAGAAACCAAACCCCAGAGTAGTCAAAAGCAAGTCTATCTCAAAATCTGATTCTGCTGATAGACCAAATGATCCTGCTGATAGCAAATTTTACTCTGCTGCTCGACCATTTATGACTATTAACCCAAAATCAACAGCTAAGGATGCAAAAACAACTTTCATTCATGCATCTAAAACTGTTCTAAGGCCCATTCAAACAAAAGCAGTGGTTTACAAACAAATTTGGAAACCAAAGGGTGTGACTTCAAGGTTAGCAAACTCTACTGAACATGTTACTCACTCTGCTGCTAAGGGTAATAGGGCAAATGCTGTTAAGGCCTCAGCATGTTGGATTCAAAAATCCAATGTTGCATCAACAGTCCTTAAAAGATTAAACTATATTGATGCAAGAGGCAGATTCAAGTCAGTAATGGCTTGGATCCCCAAAGAAAACTAACTTTCTTATTTGTGTGCAGGGACATTCTATTGATCATCAAGATCAAGGATTCTCAGATAGTGGATGTTCCAATCACATGACAGGCAACATGTCTTATCTTTCAGATTTTCAAGAATTCAATGGAGGATATGTTACCTTTGGAGGTGGTTTTCGTGGCAAAATTTCTGGTAAAGGTACTATTAAAACCGGAAATTTAGATTTTGAAAATGTGTACTATGTACAAGAGTTAAAGTATAATCTTTTTAGTGTTTCACAAATGTGTGACAAAAAGAATAATGTGCTTTTTACTGACACTGAATGTCTTGTTCTATCTAAGGATTTTAAGATGCCTGATGAAAATCAAGTACTTCTTAGAATTCCTAGAAAGGCCAACATGTATAGTGTTGATATGAAGAACATCATTCCTAAAGAAGATTTAACTTGTCTTGTATCAAAGGCCACATTGGATGAATCAATGTTATGGCATAGAAGGCTTGGTCATATTAACTTCAAAACCATAAATAAAATTGTTAAGAATGGTTTGGTAAGAGGTTTACCTCACAAAAGATTTGAAAATGATCAAACATGCATTGCTTGTCTAAAAGGCAAACAACACAAAGCCACTTGTAAGCCCAAAACTTTTAACTCTATCAATCAGTCATTGTTTATGCTGCATATGGACTTATTTGGACCAGTTTCAGTAAGGAGTATACAACATAAAAAATATTGTCTTGTTATAACTGATGACTATAGCAGATTTACATGGGTTTTCTTTTTAGCTTCTAAGGATGAGACATCAAGCATTCTTAAGGAATTCATTACACTGATAGAAAATCAAGTAAGCAAGAAAGTAAAAGTCATTAGGAGTGATAATGGGACAGAGTTTAGAAATAGAGTTATGGATGATTTCTGCAAAGAAAAAGGTATTAGGAGAGAATATAGTGTTGCTAGAACACCACAACAGAATGGAGTGGTTGAAAGAAAGAATAGAACACTAATTGAAGCTGCTAGAACAATGTTAGCTGATTCTAAGCTACCAATAATCTTTTGGGCAGAGGCAATTAACACTGCTTGCTATGTTCAAAATAGAGTTTTAATTGTGCAGACTCACAATAAGACATCATATGAATTCTTTAATGGTAGAACTCCTGCAATAGGATTTCTTAGACCTTTTGGATGTCATGTGACAATTCTCAATACCTTAGACCATTTAGGAAAATTCGATGATAAAGCAGATGAAGGTTTCTTAGTTGGATATTCTCTTGTTAGCAAAGCTTTTAGAGTTTACAACTTAAGAACTGAGAAAGTTCAAGAAGAACTACATGTGGAGTTCCAAGAAAACAAATCCAATGTAGTAGGTCAAGGACCAAAATGGATATTTGATCTTGATTATCTAACAAACTCTATGAATTATTTACCTGTTGTTGCAGAAAATAATAATTTTTCAGGTTCACAAGCAACAAATGAGGTGGAGTTAGATAAAGATCAATCTGATGTCATTATGCCATTGTGGTCAAGTACCAGTGTGGATTTAGCTTCAAACAATGATGAATCTTCTACTAATAAAGCAAAAGAAGATGTTGAGGCTCAAAGAAAAGATGATGGAACTATGGATCAACACAATGTTTCTGCTGATAGTACAGTTGTTCCTGCTGAACACTCTGCTGATGAGCAAGAACATTCTGCTGATAAGCCAGAACACTCTGCTGATTGGCCAAATACTTCTGATATAGGGCCATCACACACAAAAGAAGCAGAATTCTCTGAAGACGAAGTGGATTTTAGTAATCTTCCACTTAACTATCAAGTTCCAACAACCCCACACACAAGAATTCACAAAGTTCATTCCCTAGATAATGTGATTGGAGATGTACAATCTGGTGTGAAGACAAGAAGACAACTAGTCTCTTCAGACCAAAAAGGGATTCTTGATGCCCTTTATGCTTCAAAACAACATGAACTTTCAAACTCATGTTTATTTGTATGTTTTCTTTCTCAAAAGGAACCAAAGAATATTCTTACAGCCCTAGATGATTCAAGCTGGGTAGAGGCTATGCAAGAAGAGCTTCTTCAGTTCAAGATTCAAAAGGTTTGGGTGCTAGCTGATTTACCTACAGGTGAGAAGCTAATTGGCACTAGATGGGTTTTTAAGAACAAAAGGGATGACAGAGGAATTGTGATCAAGAATAAGGCTCGATTAGTAGCACAAGGGTACACACAAGAAGAAGGAATAGATTATGATGAAGTTTATGCTCCAGTAGCAAGAATTGAGGCAATTAGGCTGTTTCTAGCTTATGCTTCATTTTTAGGCTTCACAGTCTATCAAATGGATGTCAAAAGCGCATTTTTATATGGTAAAATTGAAAGAGAGGTGTATGTTTCACAACCTCCTGGTTTCATTGATCCATTACATCCAAACAAAGTGTACAGAGTAGTGAAAGCTCTCTATGGCCTTCATCAGGCACCAAGAGCTTGGTATGCAACACTTGCTTCCTACTTATTAGAAAATGGATTTCAAAGAGGGAAGATTGATCAGACACTTTTCATCAAACAGCACAAGAAGGATCTTCTGTTAGTGCAGGTGTATGTGGATGACATTATCTTTGGATCTACAAGGAAGGAAATGTGTTTAGAATTTGAGAAGCTTATGAAAGATAAGTTTCAGATGAGTTCTATGGGAGAACTTACATTCTTTTTGGGTTTGCAAGTTAAGCAATCATCTGAAGGCATATTTATTAGTCAAGACAAATATGTTGTAGAGATACTTAGAAAATTTCAATTTGCTGATTCAAAAATTGCAAGCACACCAATGGACTCAGAGAAGCACCTTCTGAAAGATGAAGATGGAGAAAATGTAGATGTACACAATTACAGATCTATGATAGGCTCTCTGATGTATCTTACATCATCTAGACCTGATATCATGTTTCCTGTTTGTGTCTGTGCAAGATTTCAAGTTACTCCAAAGGTTTCTCATTTAACTGCAGTCAAGAGAATTTTTAGATATCTCAAAGGTCAACCAAGGTTGGGTATATGGTATTCTAGAGAATCTCCTTTTGATTTGGTAGCATATTCGGATAGTGATTATGCTGGTGCTAGCTTAGACAGAAAGTCAACAACTGGAGGATGTCAATTCCTTGGGTGTAGACTTGTCTCTTGGCAGTGTAAGAAGCAGACAAGCGTGGCAAATTCAACAACTGAAGCTGAATATATAGCTGCTGCAAGTTGCTCTAGTCAAGTTCTATGGCTTCAAAACCAACTCCTTGATTATGGGTACAATTTCTTAAACACTGTTATTTACATTGATAATAGTAGTACAATTTGTATTATTAAAAATCCTGTACAACACTCTAAAACAAAACACATTGAAATTAGGCATCACTTTATAAGAGATTGCAATGAGAAAAGATTAATTCAAGTTCTTAAAATTGCTTCAGAGCATAATTTTGCAGATCTGTTAACAAAAGCTTTTGATGTTTCAAG
Organism: Artemisia tridentata subsp. tridentata; assembly: GCA_021014915.2. Taxonomy (NCBI): domain Eukaryota; kingdom Viridiplantae; phylum Streptophyta; class Magnoliopsida; order Asterales; family Asteraceae; genus Artemisia; species Artemisia tridentata. The sequence goes on along the minus strand of CP139506.1, from coordinate 73,113,221 downwards.
GTTTCAGTACTTAATTGCAAGTATTGGAATGCTTAATCTTTAAATTTTCAATATGATGTGTTTTTGTACATAAATTTTTGTTGGTACTACTGGATTTATAAGGTACTGCTAATATATCAAAATTTGAATTGTGTTATTCATACAGTTGGTTTTATGATTATACTAATGCAAGACAAGTACTTTGTACATTGTTCTTTTGGTTTTAGACTAACTATTTCAGGTATGAATATGTGAACACAAAGGATGTTTCAAGTGAAATGGGAACAGCAGAATTCTTATCATATTGCTGACCATAGTAGATTTATGATGGACTGAGTTTAGGAATTAAACCTCCTTAAAACTTCTTTCTTGAAATCTAGTTATGATATTTCACATTGAATTGATGACTTAGTTGATCAGATAGTAACTGATACAACTCACTTTCTATCATTTTATACTTTCAAGTATAATGAGTTAGTCTAAGGACATCTGATAGAAATAACAGCTAGTGAAAGTGAATCTAACACTTGTGTTGGAGGTAACAATTGCTATGAGCTGGAAACCCTGTCAAGAAAATCTTTTGAATAGATTTATCTTTTCACAGGCAGTTAGTGATAACTGAAATACATTGGTTCTCACACAACCAGAGGTTATTTTTAAACCGAAATTTTGATTAGGTGTCTGTTACACACTTGATTCTTTCAAAATGGTTGAATGTAGTATGATTTTTCAATTCCAAAATCATAAACATACTACTAAGCTAAATGATTTCTTAAAAGGATTTTCAAGGATTCAGAAAAACCATTCATTTATGGATTATGAATCAAAATGTCCACTGATTCACCTCTCATAGGAGTTAACACACCTAGAAGTGATGAGGACAGCAACTTAAACTCTTAAGGAATTAATGGCTTCATGTACAATATTGTCTGAAAATAAGTTCAAACTGATAGATCAGGTGATATGAAGAGAAGTTCTTTAGTACATAGTGAGATCTTCCAAACAAGGGGAGGAAACAAAAGTTATTTGCTTCAGGGGAGGAAATAATTGCCCAGAAAAGGAAGAATAAACCAATATATGGAAGGAGAAGACAAGAGCATACAAGATGATGATGTAGAGGTTGAAAATGATTAGAACAGATCAAATATCTAGAAGGGATGAAGCATTCCAAAGGAGAAAGTTCTATCTAGATCAAACGAAAGAAAGATTCAATTTCAGCTCATTATGTTTGTTTATCACTTGCAAAGGCATGCTGATAGATGATTTCACTTGATTGAAATCATTGCCTCTTACAATTCCTCCATCCAAGGAAATTGCACCATCTTTTGGTACCATGTTTTGATATTGCTAAAGTCAAAGAAGAATAGAGCAGATCAGTTCAGAATCATGAAGTGTTTGAAAGATCTTCTCAAGATAAGTCCTCATTTAATTCAGAAAACATGTTTGAATTGATTCACATGTTTAGGGGAGGATTGTTAGGAATTAAATATTCATGAAGTTCTTAATCGGGAAATACTCCAAGTATGTTTCTGCTGATGATGTTGACTCTGCTGTTTAGTACATTGACTCTGCTGATAGGCTTAACAACTCTGCTGATGATTCTACTGATAGCGATAGATTGTTCCTGCTGATAGAGAACACTCTGCTGTTTAAGAGGATAAGATCAAGAAGATATTTATTGTATTTTGGTCAAACATATACGGTAGAAAATATCTTACTCCATGTGCTTAGTTAACAAGTTGTATACATAGATACATGTTGTATCTTATGTACTGACACCAACATGCATAAGTTAACAAAGTAAGTCGGTCAAGACTTTTAGCAAATTTGTAAAGATCTCTTGCAACTATAAAAGAGATCTTAGACTTGGATATTGTAAAAGACACACACATGCACATGCATAACTGTTAGAAAAAGAACAAAAAACAATATCACAAGTCTAAAACATAAGATTCAAGGTTTTTGTAACCCTAGTGAAAAACTCAAGATCACTCGTATTATTTGGAATAATATTGAATCGTTTAGTGAAATATTCTCTTTGTTCATTGTTAAGTAACAAATATAATTCTTCCATTTCCATAACATAAATAACCTTCTAAGTGTGGTTAAGTAAATTCCGCGTGCTTAATCATATTAAGTCAATATATCTCATACACAAAGATACAAGGTTTAACCACCTTAACCGTGTACAATCCGGATCTCCACACGGACTTAAGCAAGCACCAAAGGCTTGGTATGATCGACTTAAGACCTTCCTAGTTGACTATAAGTATACCATGGGTCTAGTAGATAATACTCTCTTCACCAAGAAAAAGGGATCACATATTATCATAGTCCAGATATATGTGGATGACATTATATTCGGTTCAACTTGTCAAGAGTTATGCGACGATTTCTCAAAAATCATGCATGACGAGTTTGAAATGAGTATGATGGGGAAACTAAACTTTTTCTTAGGTCTCCAAATTAAACAATTAGAAGATGGGATATTCTTCAACCAATCAAAGTATATCAAAGATATGCTTAAGAAGTTTGGTCTTGAAGACTCAAAACCCATGAGAACACCCATGTCCTCTGAAACCAAACTCACAAAGGATGAAGAAAATGAATCCGTAGATTGCACTAAATATAGTGGAATGATTGGTAGTTTACTCTATCTTACGGCTAGTAGGCCTGACATTATGTTTAGTGTTTGTCTATGTGCACGTTTTCAAGAAGATCCAAAAACATCCCATCTTGAAGCCGTTAAACGGATATTTAGGTACATCAAAGGTACTACACACTTAGGATTATGGTATCCCAAAGGAACGGGTGTAGAAACCATAGTGTATACCGACTCAGATCATGCTGGTGACTATGTTGATAGGAAAAGTACTAGCGGTATTTGTACTTTTGTAGGATATTGTCTCACATCATGGTTCGCTAAGAAACAAACTGCCCTCGCAATCTCAACAATAGAGGCAGAGTATGTGTCTGCAGGAAAGGCGTGTCAACAAGCACTATGGATGAAACAAGCTCTTGTCGACTATGGAATTGAACTCAACAACATTCCCATTCTTTGCGACAACAAAGGTGCTATCGATCTAAGCAAAAATCCAGTCCAACACGCTAGAACCAAACATATTGAAATACGCCATCACTTCCTTCGCGACAATGTACAGAAGGGAATCATCTCAATTGAGAAAGTTTCCTCAGAGGACAACATTGCCGATATTCTCACAAAACCACTTAAACGAGAACCTTTCAACTATCTTAGACTTGGATTAGGATTAATGGAACCTAGTGATTAGGTAAAACATTAGTGTAAACATTAGTTTAACCACACACGACACTAAACCAAAACTTGTGTTCTAATCCGCGGATCCAATCGATAACAAGGACGGATCCTTTGTTTTGGATCCGCCGGATCCGTCGCATGCACAGTCATGTTTATTATTAAATAAACAAGAACAAGTACTATTCATTCCTAACTCCAAAACATATCACCTTACTGTATTCGACACACACTAAATCTTCATCACAATTTAGACCATTTTCTTCCACAAATTTGTGCTTCTAACACCACTGTAAGTATTCTTCTCATATTTATAATCCTGATCTGCGTCTAGGATTTCTAGTTCATGCACAAAACCAAAACTTGGGGTATATGCATAATTTTTGACAAATCATGAAGCATGTTTACTGCATTACACTTAAAAACATGTTTTTCTTAGTTAGGAATTACATCTCATAGCACATTGTCTTAATTTAACAAAAACCCCTTGAAAAATTTTACTAAAACCTTCTAACGACTAGGTAAAATGATTTTTTTTTAAAACATTGTTCATACAAATGCAAAAACGTTATCTTTTAGCCATCACTTGCATTATGTCTCTTGAATGCTAAAGGAAATACATAATTAATATGTATTTTCGGGTACATTCAACCGTAGCTACATTGAAATAGGAGCGTTTGGGTTATCTCTTTTTTTTTACACTAAACTTGCATAAACTAAATTTTTAATGCATCAAAAAGGGTCGAGATAACCGCACCTCCACATTGTCCCCATGTAGGCACACACTAGGAATTTTACACTTAATTTGATCATTTCAACTAAAACTATGTAACTTTTGTATTTAGAAAAATCATGCCTCCCGCAACCAACTACGATCACAAAAGAACCGTTAACTACTTACCCGAAGTCCACAAAACCAAAGGTCTAACCAATGCCCAAATCGAAATTTTCAAAGCCTTAGAGAAAAAGTATGTCCATGAGGGTAGAGTCGTAGATTCATCGTTCTATGAAGGAACACAACTTAGGGAACAATTAGCCGCCATAAGATTTGATACTCTTTTGGATATAGATGAACCAATCGTCCCTAGGTTCATTCTTGAGTTCTATGCTAGTATAGGTCTTAGTTCATGTGACCAAGGTTTCTTAAGTCTTCAGTTTACTTTAAATGGAAATTTTGTCAACATCCCTCTTGATCAATTTGGTGAGGTCTTGGGCATTCCAAGTCAAGGGACATGTGTTTACTCGGACAAATGGTCCTTAACAATCTTAGAATCCAATCTCGATAGGACGGCACCATATGTCACTCCTCTCGCATCAAAAGAAGAGATTAGGGAACATCTCTTCATTCCTAAGAACAACCCCACAAGGATGTATCGTGGCCGTGAAGTTGCTACAGATCCATTTGCAATGGAGCTAAATGAACTCAAACCCGAATTCAAGAAAATGGAAGACGTCTTAAGGGCTAATGTGATGTGCACCATAGGAAACCGTGATCACATCAATGCTTGTTTGTGTCATATGATGTACAACATCTCTACTCGTCAACCCTTCAATCTTGCTTATTATGTTGCCAAAAGAATGGCTGACATTCCGGTTCAAAGCAAGATGGCAATGCCTTATGGAATGCTCTTAACCCGCCTTTATAGAGCCTTTGCACCCGCCCGTCCAAACCCGTTAGGTTTTGTTCCTGAATACAATGAAATTGAACATACCTTCGTTCCTTTGAGTGACTTTAGGGTTAGTGTTGATAAAGGTAAACATCCTCGTGGACCAACATCATCCTCATCATCTTCAATGAGTGAAGATGATGGTTTACCAAATTCTAGAATTCCTCCACCCGAATACTTGAGCCATCTTCCTCCAATTCCAAATGAATCCGCTGAGTATCGAAACATTAAAGGAATGGTAAAGAATCTTGGTCGTTGGATGATGAAATTGCACAAAGGAATGAAGAAGTTGAAGAAGAAGCTTAGTTGAAGGAGTGTTTGGATTTAAACACTGTTAGCCTATGTGATGTTAAACTCTATGTGTTTCGACTCTATCTGATAATACTTGTTATGTATGTGTAATAACTAACATTTTCAGGTAGATAACCTTCATGGTTATCAATTTTTCGGGTTATAGCCTATGTTTGGCATAACATCTAAAACGGTAAGTTTCTAAGAACGGATTAAACTATGTTCAATCGTGTGTTAATGTTATCATATTTAGTTGTTTTGCTATACATATTAGATGTTAAGTAAGGTCTAGGTGAATTTTCGGGTTTTCGTCGAAAAATGCAAAATATGACAATTGTTCTGTTTAGTTTGAACAATTAGGACACGGATCCGGCAGATCCCAAGCTTTGGCTCCGCCAAGGCTTATCGTTGGTTCCGCCATCCGCCTACCTGCGGATTCGGCGGATCCCGAACTTTGGATCCGCATGTGCAACAACTTGGATCCGCAGGTTCCCCAGCATAATTCTTAACCTTTTTCGACTAATCACGATTCTTAAATCTTAGTGTTTAGTATCATTTAGGATTCATTCACTGATAATAATTCATCTTAGAATCATTTAGGAAATCTTAGAAACTTAGGAACAAAATTTCCCACCAAAATTTAAATTTTTGAATTTTAGGTGTGAGTTACCAAACTGATACAAAGAAGGAACCCTTTTTAGGGATCCGTCAAATCCGTGGAAATATCAAATCATAAGATTTTCCACTATCTCCTTGTATTAACTACAAATCCACAACACATTACTCAACCAAAGCTCAATGGATTGACTTCCTTGATATGACTTGCACAAATTTTTGTTCCAAATCATTAGAAACCAACATTCTCTATTGGATTCACATCAAATCCAAACACACAGACTCACAAACCTTCTGTCTATAAATTAGCACTTTAGGATCTTCAATTCACATCACAACCATTTCTTCTCCTGTACATTTTAGCTATCATACTTCACCAAAAAGTCTCAATGACAAAATCAAACAACTCCTCCACATCCAAGCCACTCAAACGAACAGCCCGTATGAGTGTGAAACCTTGTTGTTTCATCAACATCCACAATTCATCCTCTAAAGAATCATTACCACTAAACATCTCCTCACCCATTGCTAGTGAAAACTTCCTTACTTTAACCACTCCAACTCCTTCACATGTAGTCATAAAAACACCACCTCCTACCATTACTCCTGTAGCAACCACACCACCACCCGCTCCCGCTCCATGACAGTCTGAGAAGTCTGCCTCATCACCATCCTCACCAAAACTCCAACCCATGGAACTATTTAGGACACCACCAACATCTCCACTACCATATCTTGAAGAGTTAGAAGATCTTCCACCTACATCAACCAATCCTCCACCAATAAGTCTTGAAAACTTAGAACCTATGCTATTTCATCCTCTCCATCCGGAGATTCATGGTCCTCTATACCGTGAAGCACCACAACCTCGTCCACAAATACCACCACTATCACCAACTTCAACACTCATCGCCATTGATGAGGCAATGTGGAGCAACATTCCTCAAACACAAGAGGAGATAAGTGCGGAGTTAACACAACTCTATACTCTCTCGGGTATGGTTGACCATCGCCTTCATGAAGCAATGGACATTCAAAACATCCTTATGAACTCCCTCCAAACACCACAACAACCATCAAACAACAACAACAACCAACCACCATCACCACCACCACCACCACAAAACTTGGAGCCTAGTCTTCCTCCCGGCTTCTCAAGTCATGATTGCGCACATTGTGAGAGAACGGCTCACTTGGCCCAAAGGACCAACATCTTAGTCCATGAGCTTCAAAATGAGATGAGGTTCATCTTGAACCATGTTCTTGAACGTTTAAACGCCATCTCTCATCCTACTCAATAGGAGCTTTCTAGACTAGTTGTTAGGACCTTTTAAATTGTTGCTTTAGGACTTTTTATCTTTTTCTAGGATGTCTTTTTATTGTACTTGTAACATCATTTCATCATTGTGACTTTTGTCACAAAATTTTCAATATCTATGAATGTGATGTTTTATGCTTATGAGTGATCAACATATTGCATATTATCATTATCATTATGAACTAACATCATTATATAACCTATATTATACCTTGATTATGATTGCTTTAGGTACAAATAATGATCAGACACTTAGTTTGACTTTTAAAAGTCAAAACATATTGAAAGGATTGTTTGGAAGAATACTTCACAAGCATTCTACTTCTTCATTGAAGTCATTCATTACTAACACTTCATTTGCAGCATATCATACCCTTCTAAGTATACGTTGGTACTCGAGAAGTGAGGAGTATACATCGAGGGGGAGCATTTCATATACTAACCGTTTGTTTTGTAGATTCATGCATCATTTCCTTGATTACTCCATCTAGGGGGAGTATAAAACAAGGGGGAGCTTTAAAGTTCTCAAAATCGCATTCCGCTACGCTACTCTTTTTGTTTCGACAAAAAGGGGGAGAAAGGACTAAGTTTGCATCAACTGTGATTCATCACAGTACATACATTTTTACAAAACTTTTCTTTAATAAACAAACTTAATATATATTTTTAAGAACTCATGCTATATTTATTCTCTTGCTCAAAAATATACCTTATGTTTTGTCATCAACAAAAAGGGGGAGATTGTTAATACAAATATCGTCTCAAAAACGTTATTTATATTCTTTGATCTTTTCTTAGTTTTGTTAATGACAAATAAAAGGAATATCTTTTAGCAAATAATAAATACTAGTTTAAGTCTCTTAAAGTACACATTTTACACTTCACATAATAACCAAGAATTACAAGTTTGTTTATTTAGTAACTTGTTTCCTTAAAAGGAAACTTTAATTCTAAAATCATTCCATGACATCATTGCACACATCACATATAATATCTTTGATATATCTTGTTTAGATTTACAAGTTACATAGTTGACATTTGAGGATCTTGGATGATTTGGTAAGATATGGTAAAATACAACAAATCCTTAGCTGTCACATCCCACGGATCCAAGTCCAATGAAGGACGGATCCCTATTATGGGATCCGTGGGATCCGTCAGCTGAAGATCAGCTTGCCTATAAATAGCAAGCTGATCATTTGGCTTTCTCATCACTCATATAGCTTAACACACATATTCATTCAGTACATATCTTACTAACATCATTCATAGTTGCATTTCACTTTGATCTTTCATTTTGTAGAAGAGAGATCAAGCTTTCAAGGATCTACAGAACCGTAATCCTTTAGTTGCATTACTGTGTGATATTGTAGTTTGTTTCACACATCATATCTATCATTTGTAATCAGTTAGTGTGGTTAGTGCTTTAGTCCTTAAAGCACAAAGAGTGTAGGGAGTGGTTGTACCCTTGTAAAGAACTCGACATCTAGCTTAGTGTCGGTAAAGTAATTAGGCGACGTCAGGTTGGTTCTACCTTGTGAAAAGAACCCGGTGTTTAGCTTAGTACCGGAAAAGGAAATAAGCGACGTGTAAAGGTTTTCTCCGCCTAGTAAAGGAGTTTGTTTCTTAGTGAAAGATAAACTCTCGAGTAGGAAGCTCGGGGAGTGGAGTAGGGCAAGGAAGAGAGTCCTTGTAGCCGAACCACTATAAACAACAGTGTTGTGTGGTTTGATCTTTCCTCTCTTTATCTTTTGTTTACATTGTGTGATTATTTATTTGTGATTGTTTCCTTTGAATTAACATATAGTAACAAAGCAAATAAAACTTGAAAAACGGATAAAACTATTCAACCCCCCTTCTAGTTTTCCACAGATTTGTATAATGGATTGGGTTATCTCATTTCCTATCGGGCTGAATTGCTATACGAGAAGATTGGGTATTTTATTGGGCTGCAAATACTTATTATCCAATGTATAGAAAAACCCTAAATACTATGAATCACCATACTACCATATCATTTTTTATTTTGTTTAACTGTCTACGATTATGACAAAAGCAAATCAAAGTTGAAGAATCAAATTCAAGAGTGGAATAGAAAACATGCTTGATTGAATAATTAAAACTAATATATACAGTATGTGTTTGTGTATGCAGATGGAAAAGATAGAAGAAGATATTGAAGAAGCAGCAAAAGGACAAGGAAAAAAAGGACTTTTTATAATGTATTACTATGAATACCTCTTAATGTTCAATCTCTTTTTGTAGTATATTAACAATTGTTATGAACATTTTAGGTTGTGGATCAAAATTATCTGTTTCGCCTATTATGAGCAGGTGAAAATTAATAGAAGCCTCATGATTTCCTTCACTTTAATACATTAAGTATTACTATATATTATCATTACTTTAAACTCTATAAAGGTTAGCAAGTTGTGTTTTTTTATTTAGACGACCAAAATTAAAGTTTTGAGGAAGTCAAATGTTGCTACTATGAGTTAATATTTGTTTGATAAAAAAAAATGAAGTGTGACTTTAGCTTATATGGTCAACATATATAAGCCAATAGATGGAATACTAATAGACCACAAGAGGCCCATTTCCTTTGTATGCACTATCGACAAAGTCCGCCCGACGCAATCTTTGTTATACATTGTAATATATTCAGCCATCTGCACAAACATTACGCACATAACACGTACATATAACCTTTGTGCATCGCACGGGTTCTGAAAGCAACTTTTGCAACATTAAGAATAGGGTACTTGACTACAAAAACAAGTTATGAAAATTTCAGTTTTGTATCATTGATGATATATGAAATGCATGTTACTAATGTGCTATATATTACACTTGGTTTGATCTAAAAATCCAATAAACTACATTGACATAACAAAGCCCAATTAATTCGTATGGAATAATAAGACCAATAGTCTATTATGATAATACATTAACATAAATTCAACCATCTCCACATATTCAACCATCTGCACCAACATTACGTATAAAATCCAACGCAATCTTGATAACAAGTATTCAACCATCTGCACCAAAATCACGTCCAAACAACGTAGATATTCAACCAAAAACACAGCCGGTGCAACGCACGAGTTCATAAGGCCTCGTGTATTATATGTATTTGGTTGTGCAATAAATGTTGTATATGTATATGTATTTTGTTGTGCAATAAATGAACAAAAGTCCATTGTAGTCTAGTAGTATATATTTATTTGTTTATATTCGTAGATCATATCTTTTAATTGTATACTTTTAAAACGTGTTTGTTTAAACAAAACAACATTTATAAAACAAAATATTATACATAATTTAATAAGTTTATGTTTGTTTTTCTACGTTCATTTATGTTTGATCGTTTATGGTTCATTTAGTGTCTTAATGAAGTAACATAAACAAACATAGATAACTCATTTTTTTAATAAACAAACATGAAAAAAAAAATTCGTCCATTTAAACATTCGTATCTGTTTATTTGTCCGATTAAAATTAAGTGAACAAACATTAACAAGACTTTATTCATTTTCGTCTGATTCGTTTACGGCCCACCAGTCAACCGTATATAACCATAGAGCATCTCTACCTCTTTAACCTATGTGGGATGGTTTATTTTCTATTTATATAAAAAAAACTAACTAGCAGGGTACCCGCGCGTTGCGGCGGCGGATACCCTGAAATAATATTTTCCGGTGAATCATGTATTTTAGTTTATTATGTTCTTTTTAATAATAAATTTACGGATATCAAGAATTTCATATGACGTATTTCAACTCCTTAACTAAGGAATTTATGTCATCCTTTTAGGTCTTTTTTAAAGTTATTCGTATAACATGAGCCCGTTTGGCCAGTGCCCGTTTAGCCCGTGCCCGTTTGGCCCGTGTCAGTTCGGGTTCTAGCCCGTTTGGCCCGTGCCCGTTTAGCCCGTGCCCGTTTGACCCGTGTCCGTTCGGGTTCTAGCCCGTTTGGCCCGTGCCCGTTCGGGCTCTAGCCCGTTTGGCCCGTTGCCCGTTCGTGCTTAAATATTTGTATAATGTGCTTTATTATTTGTATTAGTAACATTTAATGTAGGAATTGTGTTTAAGTTGGTTGTACAATATGCTTGATAATTTGTATTTCTTATGTAAGGGGTGTTTTAATAACTAAATTAATTGTATTTATTGACCAATTAATTAATTGACTACATTAAATATTTTGACCAAATTAATAGTGCTTTGTATTTTGTACATTAAGCTTTAAGACTTGTAAGTCTTAAAATTAAGATTGATGAGAAAGATCATTAATAATGCTTTGTGTATTGTACAATAAACATTATAGCTTGTAAGTCTTAATTTTAAGACCAAGAGGAGAGATAGTCATTCATGCTTTATATGTAGTATAGATAAAGGAACCGACCTACATTGACTAGACCATATTTTTTTCTTTAATTAAAAATTAAAAACTAATTAAGGAACCTACCTACATTTACTCAACTCTCAATCATTTTTAGTATCTATACCATTTATGCGTTCATGAGCGTTGGTATATTGAAGGTACTTCGATTTGGAGATCCTTTATGGGTTCGCTTTCATATTTGTGTTTTTTTTAGTTGGTTATGTTCAATGGAAAAATGGCAGTAATGAGTAATGACTCATTTTTTGCTTCTTTGAGTTACATGGCATAAAAGTCAAGCTATTTGGCATTCTTATTGTACAACGTATTTGTGTAGCAACTTATAAGGGTAAAAGGTAGACTAGCAAATACATGTGCAATTTAGTCGAGCCAAGTATCAAATTTTATGCTCGAGCTTAGTGATGGAATATGGGTTACATGCAATTATAATATATGCTAACCATTACTCGAGTCAACCAAGTTGATTATAATACAAAAACTAGAAGGAAACAAACTGGATAAGACACTTTTACAAGCCAAGTAGTTTGACACTCGAGCTCGACTCAAAGGAGTACTTGAGTAGCCTTGAACTCAGCTCAATGTAAAACAAATTAGTTTCACGTTTTTAGGAGTCAGTCGCAAATGACTTGTGGTAGATCTGCCAACAACAAGACATGTCAAAGAAAATATGATGCAAGAGAGGGGCAACACTCGTAAAAAGTTTGGAGTACTTGTTTTGTTAAAATAAATATTCACAAAAAAATTAGAATTAATGTTATTTTCGCATATAAAGAAGCCGCTTAAGTTAAATATTTAGCTTTATATTGAAGTTACCCGACAATTACTATACGAAAAGTTACAAATTCTAAATACTGGCATATACAGACAGGGCGACAACACTATATAACCACATAACAATTCATCTCTTAAACCGATGTGGGATATGTTAAAACTTGAAGTGTTTATGTTATTTATTTATTTATCAAAAACTAGTAAAGGAACCTGCCAACATTGATTCAAGCATATTTTGGATGTGTTCATTTTGGAGCGTTGTATATTGCTGCTAATCTGATAGTTAATGTCATACTTAATGTGGTTATTAAGCGATGGCGCAAATTGGCATGGGATCAAAATTCTTTCAAGTTAATTCAAACATGATTGATCATGTTAGCTTTATTGTGAGAGTAAATTAATAAGCGGGTTCACATTTTTTATTATAAGAAAATATTTTATATATTTAACTTGTTTGTGATTAGTGAACATGATTTATCATGTTTAACTTAATCTTTGGCATGGTTATTATACATTTATACTACGAAGTACTCTGTGGTTGTGTGGGTAAAATGTGTCTAAATAAGGCATGACAAAGAAAAATGATGGTAAATAAATGGTCTTATTGTTTTCAGAAGTTTTATTATTAATTAAACATTGTATCTTTAAAGCATATATATTATAAACTTCTCAAATGTTTTATTATTGGATTAGGGTGGAAAAACTCGGTCCCAGAAGTAAACTAAATAAAAAGGATTGGAATCGATTATGTTGAGTCGAATTTGGATTCTACTTTGTTTTAGAAATCAATTTATGAGTTTGTCATGTTTAATTCAGTTCAAAATGGAACCAAACTTCTTCTTTTGTCGTTTCAATATTGAAACTAAAATATTTCAAGGTTTACGTTTTTAAAAATCGACACATACCTACGTCTTTATTTGGTTCATGGTTCGATTTTCTTAGCACTAAGCTCTAAACCTAAACCAAATGGTTCAGGTTGACTCATTTTGTATTTGACACCCCCTTAGTGTATGTAATGCAACAAGCAATTTCAACATATCAATAAAATCACAGTATTTGATTATTTGTTTTACAATTTTGGATTTGGGATTCCATTGTTTTAATCAAATTATAAGTATATTTAATATCCACGTTTATTTGGTTACTGCGGTGCAACTTTTAAATTTATTTGCCAAAAAGAAAAATAAATAATATTACTCCGTATATTTCATCTATAGCTTTAATTTAGAAGCAATTACTAAATTTTTAGCTACATAAAAGTATGCACCATGAACTTCCGTTAGTATAAAGTTTGGAGTATTTTGTTATGTTAATACAAAATATTTAAAAAAAAAAAAAAAAAAAAAAAAAATTTAAAAAAAAAAAAAAAAAAAATTATATATTTAACTTTGCTTGTAATGAATCTGCAAGATTAATAACTATTTTTTAGTTTATATCAATTATTCTTACTAAACTCATAACAATCAAAGTATAACATATTCTAGATGCATACCATTTATATGCGCATTATATATATTATACATTTAGCGGGATCACTTAACTCATTTCTTTGTCCCACCCACTCCATCCGTGACCCGGCTACTAAGATGGTGCCCCGCCCTGTTCATCCTCACTCACACCCATCGTATATCTTTTAGATCCGAAAGGTGCTGCCCCAGGACTAAAACCCGATGGCTATTCAAGTTTCTCCGATCCGACCTTTGGCAGCTACAGTTGCCTGTGAGGGGGTGAACAAGGTTAGAAATAGTGAACGCAATTTTTTAATGCTTTTGTGGCTGTTGTTGCGCCATATGTTACTGATACAGTATCTCATTAGTTATAGCCACATGTTTAGATCTAATTTTACCTGGATTCCTCATTTTTTGCTCAAAAAGGCAGTTGACCTTATTGTCTGAAGATCCAGTGTGAAAGAATACGTTGTAGGTTTCCCTTTCTTATTATGTTTTGTTGTTATCCGTAATGTTCTTATCTCAGATTTATGCTCTTGGTTGATTTAATTGTTGATCTAAATGTTATTCGTAATGTTCTCATCTCATCTCAGATTTAGGGTCTTGCTTCATTTAATTGTGGCTGTTATTGTTGTGGTGGTGTATGCAAGCAGACAACTGCTATTATTTTAGGGTTCCAACTATTGCTAATTTTCGGATATTAGATTTAGGGTTTTGTTGTTGTTATTGCTTGATTTACGGTTTTGGTTTATTTAATTGTGGTTTTTGCTAATTTTATCATCTCAGGTTTAGGGTTTTGTTGTTGGTATTGGTTGATTTAGGGTTCTACTGGATCACTTGGTTACTGTTAGGATTCGAACACACTATAAGGTGGTTAAACCTTTGCAACTTTGTGTGTATGATATATTGAGTGAATATGATTAAGTATGCGGAATCTACTTAATCACACTTAGAAGGTTATTGTGGTTATGGAAATGGAACAGTTATGTTTGTTATATGAAAATGAACAATGAAAGCTTATCACCAAACGATTCAATATTATTAAGATAATAATACGAGTGATCTTGAGTTATCACTAGGGTTACAACCTTGAATCTTATGTTTCTATAACTTGTGATATTGTTTGTGTTTGTTCTTGAGAGATATATATTTAAGCACTATCTTTTTTTAACACATATATATCTCTAGTCTAAGATCTTTCTTTTATATATTAAGAAAGATCTTTACAATAATGTTAAGTCTTGTCGAACAACTTGCTAGCTTATCTTATGTGTGTCAGTAACTAAGATACAACATGTATCTATGTTTACAACTTGTTCTGTGAGTATAAGATAAAGACTGAGCACATGGGGTAAGATATTATCTACCGTGTATTATTGACTTTAGTCAACCAGACTTAAAGATAGAAGAACAGACTTAATTCTGTATTCACCAGAATTAACACTAGCAGACTTAATCTTCAACGACCAGACTTAACCAGGTAGCAGACTTAACCAGGATTAACACTAGCAGACTTAAGCACCAGACTTAATCACTTAGAGAATTTCCCGATACTTAAACTTCAGAATATTTAATTCCCAACAATCCTCCCCTAAACATGTGAATCCATTTCAACATGTTTTCTGAATTAAATGAGGAATTGTGAAGATCTTTCAAACACTTCATAGTCAGACCCTTGGACTGAACTTTCTTCTATTCTGAAAGGTTAATATCTAACTCAGTAACTCATCTGCTTTCTGATCTTTGACTTCAACAATATCAATACACATCTTCAGGCTTCATTCATTGACCTAAAAGATGGTGCAATTTCCTTGGATGGAGGAATTATAAGAGGCAATGGTGCTGTGTATCTTGGATACTTGTTTCAACAAGTGAAATCATCTATCAGCATTCCTTTGCAAGTGATGAACAAACGTAGTGAACTGAAATTGAAACTGAAATCTCTCTTCCTTTGACCTAGATAGAACTTTCTCCTTTGGAATGCTTCATCTCTTCTGAATATATATAATACTCCAGAATCAGCTCTATTCTTGACATTTTCAACTTCCATGTCATCATCCTGTATGCTCTTGTCTTTTCCTCCCTTTCATTGGTTAATCTTCCAACTTTATTTCCTCCCCTGAGATGCAAATAACATTTCCTCCCCTGTTTGGATGATCTCTTACAATGTACCAAAATATTTCTCTACCCATCATCTGAGCTATCACTTAGAACTTGTTATCAGACAATGTTGTACATGTAGCCATCAATTCCTTAAGAGTTTAATTTGTTGCCCTCATCACTTCTAGGTGTGTTAACTCCTATGAGAGGTGATTCATGGGGCAATAACCCATAATCCATCATTTGATGGTTTTCTGAGTCATTTTTATTCCAAAAATCATTTTAAGAAAATTTTTGACTTTTAGCAGTATGCATATGATTTTATTATGAAAAATCATACTGCTTTCAACCATTTTGAAGGGATTAAGTGTATAACAGACACTTAATCAAAATTTCGGTTTAATGCAACCTCTGGTTGTGTAAGAAACAATATTTTCAGTTATAAATAACTGCCTGTGTAAAGATAAACCTATTCAAAAGGCTTTCTTGACAGGGTTTCCAGCTCATAGCAATTGTTGCCTCTAACACAAGTGTTAGATTCACTTTTACTAGTTGTTCTTTCTATCAGATATCCTTAGACTTGCTCATTATACTTAAAAGTATAAAATGATAGAAAGTGAGTTGAATCAGTTACTTTCTGATCAACTAAGTCATCAATTCAATGTGAAATTTATGATAACAAGGTTTCAAGAAAGATGTTTTAAAGAATTAATTAACTTAGGTATAAACCTTTGTTAAAAATTCCCAAACTCAGTCCATCATAAACCTGTTATGTAAGCAATTGATATAACATTCTGCTGCTTCCATTTCACTTGAAAACTTCCTTTGTGCTCAAATGTTCATACCTGAAATTGTTAGTCTAAAACCAAAAGAACAATGTACAAAGTACTTGTCTTATATTAGAATAAACATATGACTAACTGTATGAAATAACACAATTTTAAAGTAATAGCTAGTACAAATTTACAAAGACAACAGCACAAACAAAAATTTAACTACCAGACTTAATTGGGTAACCACCAGAATTAACTGAGTAATCACCAGAATTAACCACACTGGTATACAAAAACACATATATTGAAAAATTTAAGTATTAAGCATTCCAATACTTGCTACCAAGTACTGAAACCTTCCAACATCAAAAGCTTTTGTTAGCAGATCTGCAAAGTTGTATTCTGAAGCAATTTTAAGAACTTGAATTAATCTTTTCTCATTGCAGTCTCTTATAAAGTGATGTCTAATTTCAATGTGTTTTGTTTTAGAATGTTGTACTGGATTTTTAATAATACAAATTGTACTACTATTATCAATATGAATGACAGTGTTCATGAAATTGTACCCATAGTCAAGAAGTTGGTTTTGAAGCCATAGGACTTGAGCACAGCAACTTGCAGCAGTTAGCCACAATTATTTGCTTCTTACACTGCCATGAGATAAGTCTACACCCAAGGAATTGACATCCTCCAGTTGTTGACTTTCTGTCCAAGCTAGCACCAGCATAATCACTATCCGAAAATGCTACCAAGTCAAAAGGTGATTCCCTTGAATACCATAGACCCAACCTAGGTTGACCCTTGAGATATCTAAAAATCCTCTTGACTGCTGTTAAATGAGAAACCTTTGGAGTTACTTGAAATCTTGCACAAGCACAAACAGAGAACATGATGTCAGGTCTTGATGATGTGAGATACATCAAAGATCCTATCATAGATCTGTATGTGTGTACATCCACATTTTCTCCATCTAAATCTTTTGGAAGTTGTTTCTCAGAATCCATTGGTGTACTTGCCATTTTTGAATCAGCAAAGTTGAACTTTCTAAGTATCTCAGCAACATATTTATCTTAACTAATAAATATGCCTTCATATGATTGTTTAACTTGCAAACCCAAAAAGAATGTAAGTTCCCCCATGGAACTCATCTGAAACTTATCATGCATAAGCTTCTCAAACTCCAAACACATCTCCTTCCTTGTAGATCCAAAGATAATGTCATCCACATACACCTGCACTAACAGAAGATCCTTCTTGTGCTGTTTGATGAAAAGTGTCTGATCAATCTTTCCTCTTTGAAATCCATTCTCTTTTAAATAGGAAGCCAGTGTTTCATACCAAGCTCTAGGTGCCTGATGAAGGCCATAAAGAGCTTTTACAACTCTGTACACTTTGTCTGGATGGTCAGGATCAATGAACCCTGGAGGTTGTGAGACATACACCTCTTCTTCAATTGTGCCATATAGAAATGCACTCTTGACATCCATTTGGTAAACTGTGAAGCCTAAAAATGAAGCATAAGCTAAGAAAAGCCTAATTGCCTCAAGTCTTGCTACTGGAGCAAAAACTTCATCATAGTCTATCCCTTCTTGTTGTGTGTACCCTTGGGCTACTAATCTAGCCTTATTCCTAATCACTATTCCCCTTTCATCCCTTTTATTCTTGAAAACCCATCTAGTGCCAATTACCTTTGCATCCTTAGGTAAATCAACTAGCACCCAAACCTTCTGAATCTTGAACTGAAGAAGCTCCTCTTGCATAGCTTCTACCCAGCTTGAATCATCTAAGGCTTTCAGAATGTTCTTTGGTTCATCTTGTGAGAGAAAACATACAAACAAGCAAGAGTTTGAAAACTCATGCTGTTTTGAAGCATAAAGGGCATCAAGAAGCCCTTGTTGGTCTGAAGACTTCAGTTGTTGCCTTGTCTTCACCCCTGATTGTACATCTCCTATCACATTTTTTAGGGAGTGGACTTTGTGAATTCTGGTGTGTGGTGTAAGTGGAACATGATAGTTTGGTGGGAGATTTCTCAGATCCACCTCATCGTCTGTTAATTCTGCTTCCTTTGTTGATTCTGCTTCTTCAGTTAAGTCTGTTTCTTCAGTTAAGTCTATTTCAACAGTATTATTGATAGCAAAACTATTTTCTTGTTCCTTTGCTCCATCTTCTTTGCTTTCATCTTCAACATCTTCTTTAGCTTTACCAGAAGAAGATTCACCAATTGTTGAAGTTGATTCCACACTTGTACTTGACCAGATTGGCATCCATATATGATCTTGATTTGTCTCCTTTTCTAACCTTGCCTCATCTGTTGCTTGTGAACCTGAAAAATCGTTAGTTTCTGCAACAACAGGCACATAATTCATTGATTTGGTTAGAGTCTCAAGATCAAATAGCCATGTTGGTCCTTGACCTTCTACATTGGATTTATTCTCCAAAAACTCCACATGTAGGTTTTCCTCTACAATCCTGGTTCTTGAGTTGTATACTCTAAAAGCTTTGCTATTGAGAGAATATCCAACTAAGAATCCTTCATCTGCTTTACCATCAAATTTTTCTAAATGGTCTAAGGTATTGAGAATTGTCACATGACATCCAAAAGGTCTAAGAAATCCTATTGCAGGAGTTCTAACTCTAAAAAGTTCAAATGATGTCTTATTGTGAGGCTGTACAACTAAAACTCTATTTTGAACATAGCAAGCAGTGTTGACTGCTTCAGCCCAAAAAGTTATAGGTAGCTTAGAGTCAGCTAACATAGTTCTAGCAGCTTCTATTAGTGTTCTATTCTTTCTCTCAACAACACCATTTTGTTGTGGAGTTCTAGCAACACTAAATTCTCTCCTAATACCTTTTTGTTTGCAGAAATCATCCATAACTCTATTCTTAAACTCTGTCCCATTATCACATCTAATGACTTTCACTTTCTTGTCTACTTGGTTTTCTATCTGTGTAATGAATGTCTTAAGAATGCTAGAAGTTTCATCCTTAGAACCTAAAAAGAAAACCCATGTAAATCTGCTATAGTCATCAGTTATAACAAGACAATATCTCTTATGCATTATACTACTTACTGAAACAGGTCCAAATAAGTCCATATGAAGCATAAACAATGATTGATTGATAGAGTTAAAAATCTTGGGCTTACAAGTGGCTTTGTGTTGTTTGCCTTTAAGACAAGCAATGCATGTTTGATCATTTTTAAATCTTTTGAGAGGTAAACCTCTTACCAAACCATTCTTAACAATTTTATTTATGGTTTTGAAATTAATATGACCAAGCCTTCTATGTCATTTCATTGATTCATCCAATGTGGCCTTTGCAACAAGACAAGTTAAATCCTTTTTGGGAACAATGTTCTTCATGTCAACACTGTACATATTTCCCTTTCTATGAATTTTAAGCAGTACTTGACTTTCATCAGGCATCTTAAAATCAGGAGAAAGTACAAGACATTCAGTGTCACAGAAAAGAACTTTGTTCTTTTTGTCACACATTTGTGAGACACTAAAAATATTATAATTTAGCTCTTGTACATAGTACACATCTTCAAAATCTAAATTTCTAGTTTTAATGGTACCTTTACCAGAAATTTTGCCACCAACACCTCCTTCAAAGGTAACATAGCCACCATATAATGTTTGAAAATCAGAAAGATAGGACTTGTTTCCTGTCATGTGCCTTGAACATCCACTATCTGAGTATCCTTGATCCTCTTGTTGATCAATTGAATGTTCCTGCACAGAAATGAGAAGTATTAGTTTCTTTTGGGGACCCAAGCCATTACTGACTTGGATCTGCCTCTTGCATCAATGTAATTTAATCTTTTTAGAACAGTTGATGCAACATTGGATTTAGTTGAATTCCAAACCCAACATGTTGAGGCCTTAACAGCATTGACCCTCTTTGCCCAAGCAGCAGACTTAACTACTTGCCTACCAGAATTAACTACTTGCCTACCAGAATTAACTGCTGGCTTTGTAGTTGTCCCCTTTTGTTTCCAAACTTGTTTTTGGACCACTGCTTTTGTTTGAATGGGCCTTTGAACAGTCTTTGGTGCATGTTTGTAAGATGTTTTTGCACCCTTAGCTGTTGATTTTGGGTAAACAGTCATATATGGTCTAGCAGAATTAACTTTATTGAAGCCAGACTTAACTGAAACTATTTTGGGTTTAGTTCTGTTAACATTAGAACTAGAGTGAAAGTGAGGTTTAGGTGTTTGCCTTTTGTAGTTCACTCTATTGTTTTCATACCCAGATACCCATTTATTGCAGAAAGCTGCAAGATGGTCAAAACTACCACATGTATAACAAGCTTTGTTGTAAAAAGCAAAGTCATCACCTAATTGGTTAGACTTGAGGTTATTCCAATTTCTTTGGTTACCTCTGGGCTTGCTAGTGGATCTATATTGTTCACAATATTTAACTGGTTTCCTAACATGTTTAATGTTTGATTTAGGTCTAACAGTATCCTTTTTGACCACTTTAGGAACCTTTGTTCTTGCTTTCTTAACTTTTTCATGTTTAGACATAACCTGTTCATCTTTATCACTATCAGTTGTACTATCCTCAACAACTATAGCATCTCCTTTCTTAACAAAGGACACCTTGTCCTTAGGAAGTGAAGTTTTATTTAAACTCTCACTTACTTTTTCTATCTTAGGACCCTCAGTAGACTTAGAACCATATTCCATAATTGGTTCTTGAAACTCAGCAAAACCTGTGTGTGCTAGGTCAATACCTGGAGGTGAAGGAACACCTCTGTATGGTGGAGGAACAGATTTGTATCCTAAACCAGACTTAGCTTTATTGATTACTTGAGCTTCCCAAATTTTATTAACTCCATCTGAGGCATGAGCTAAAGCATCTATTTTTATCTTAACATTTTCACTGTTATTTAGGGCTTTAGCTAATGATGCTCTTTCTGAACAAATCATTTCAACTTGAAAATCTATTTTTCTTTGGAGAGCATTCATGTCATCAGCAAACTTAGACTCATTTTCTTGAAAATGTACAAGTTATTTTTCAACAACAGATATACCTCTTTTATGATTACCTAAGTTGGCTAATGCATCATATAACTGTTCTAGTTGAGCATCAAATCTCTTTTTAAGATCTTCATAAGCTTTAAGAGCAGAGCATGATTCAGTACATTTAATTATGGAATTTACCTCTGAATCAGAAAAAGCCATTAGAGCAGTCTCAGTGGCCACCAGTGCAGCATTTGTTGGTGCTTCCACTTCATCATCCATGAAGCTCCAATCATAGTTAACCCCATCTATGGCTAGCATAGCCCTTGGCTCTTCCACTGTGACTTCCTTCTTCTTCTCTTGCCTATACCATGTGCTTCTATTATCCTGCTTCCTTGGGTTTCTACTTTCTTTAGCAAAGTGTCCTAACCTGTGACAGTTGAAACACTCTACTTTCTTCTTATCAAACCCAACAGTTTCATTACCATCAATGGTAATCTGCTTACCAGTTCTTTGCCAGAACTTCTTAGCCCTCATGCTAAGTAAAGCAACCTGCCATTTGATTTCCATCTCTTCCAAATCATTATCATCCAACTGATCAAGATCTTCATGAGTTAGAGGAGAACCACTAGTTTGACTAGACATGAATACATAGAATGCCGTATCTCCAAGTCCAGCAGCATTCTTTTGTGAACTAGTAGAAGGACCACCATAGATAGCAGTAGAAACACCTACTTCTTCATCTACCTCATCTGACTTACTAATACTAGGAGATGACAAGAGTGCCACATTCCCAGAACTAGTACTATAGATTCCAGACTTCTTTAGACTTTGTTCAACAATTTTGAAGTTGTTGAACAAATCATTGAGTTTCATGGTTTCAATGTCTGGTTTGTTCATCCAGACAACCACATGAGTATGGAACTCATCAGATAGGCTTCTCAAAAACTTCATGTTGAGATCTTCCTTGGCTATCTCAACACCCAACACAGCTAACTGACTGACATGCTTATGTAATATTGAGAACAACTTATCAAGTGATTCATTGCTATTTGAACTAAAGTTTTCAAATTGTTGTTTTAGCAATGTCTTCTGTGTTTTCTTGGTAGTTTCATTACCACCAAACCATGCACAAATCTCTTCAAAAAGAGTTTTTGCATCTGGATACTTGCTAAAGGATAGCATTTGTTCACCAGGAATGGTCATAAGCAATAAGTTTCTTGCCTTTTGATCATTCCTCTTCTGTATCTTTTCATCATTGCTTGCTGGTCCAGTATTTCTTCTCCTTTCAGTTTTGCCTTCAAGAATAATATCTGTATAACCTAGTGTAAATGAATCACCATACAGAATGATATCCCAAAGAGCATAATCTTGAACCATGAAATATTGCTCAATTCTCAACCTCCATAACTCAAACTCATTCTGTTTGATCATGGGCAACTTTGCAGCAACATTTGTAGCAGTATCTTGAACATCCATTTCTTAAGCTTTTTCTTCTAAATCAACTATATCAGCCTTGCTCTGATACCACTTGTTAGGATTCGAACACACTATAAGGTGGTTAAACCTTTGCAACTTTGTGTGTATGATATATTGAGTGAATATGATTAAGTATGCGGAATCTACTTAATCACACTTAGAAGGTTATTATGGTTATGGAAATGGAACAGTTATGTTTGTTATATGACAATGAACAATGAAAGCTTATCACCAAACGATTCAATATTATTAAGATAATAATACGAGTGATCTTGAGTTATCACTAGGGTTACAACCTTGAATCTTATGTTTCTATAACTTGTGATATTGTTTGTGTTTGTTCTTGAGAGATATATATTTAAGCACTATCTTTTTTTAACACATATATATCTCTAGTCTAAGATCTTTCTTTTATATATTAAGAAAGATCTTTACAATAATGTTAAGTCTTGTCGAACAACTTGCTAGCTTATCTTATGTGTGTCAGTAACTAAGATTCAACATGTATCTATGTTTACAACTTGTTCTGTGAGTATAAGATAAAGACTGAGCACATGGGGTAAGATATTATCTATCGTGTATTATTGACTTTAGTCAACCAGACTTAAAGATAGAAGAACAGACTTAATTTTGTATTCACCAGAATTAACACTAGCAGACTTAATCTTCAACGACTAGACTTAACCAGGTAGCAGACTTAACCAGGATTAACACTAGCAGACTTAACCACCAGACTTAATCACTTAGAGAATTTCCCGATACTTAAACTTCGGAATATTTAATTCCCAACAGTTACTTATGTTTGAGTGACCTTATTTTAAGCGCTTCATAGCTTATTTTAGTTGTGGAAACAAATGAACCACTTTGAATGTGTTTGCTAAATCTTATGTCAAAAGTATTATCATTTTTGTCAACCAGATACGATAACCATTGTTTTTTGCCTCATTTGCTGAAGGTATGGTTAGATTACCTTATTTTGTTAACTTATGAGCTAATGCTCATGTGTTTGTTTTATGTCGTTTGTAAAAGTTTTTAACTTTTTACCATGTTTGGTTTGTAGGTTAATGTTATGTTAGTGGAACAGCAGCTTTTCACAAAGATTTGTGGAGCTCATTGCGTTTACAATGGGTTTGATGGCATAACAATGATGGTCGTATTCGTTGCAATAACGGATTATAAGTCTGCAGGGTAAGGGGATTAAAGTTTAGATGGTCCACATCTTGGCGGGGCAGGTCACTAGACTTGCAGCCATAGTGGCCATATCCTTTTTTTTCGATTCTTAGCAGACTTATTTGTTGTAGGTGGCTACCAGTTTTATTCGCATTTGGTTTGCTCCAAAACACCTTTTGTTGCTTCACGTACGCTGACTTATTTGTTGTAGTTGGCTACCAGTT
The DNA here is from genome assembly GCA_021014915.2 of Artemisia tridentata subsp. tridentata. Classification (NCBI taxonomy): domain Eukaryota; kingdom Viridiplantae; phylum Streptophyta; class Magnoliopsida; order Asterales; family Asteraceae; genus Artemisia; species Artemisia tridentata. Next base: position 73,088,745 of record CP139506.1, on the reverse strand, counting down.
TTATTCACATTTGGTTTGCTCCAAAACACCTTTTGTTGCTTCACGTACGCTAGGGCTATGATGATTAACACCTTTTTTCTGACACAAATGAACCCTATGTGTTATGGACGGAGAGGGTGGGACAAAGAAACGGGTTAAGTGATCCCACTAAATGTAATATATATTTAATGTTATCTTAGTGGAACAGCAGCTTTTCACAAAGATTTGTGGACCTCATTGCGCTGTCAATGGGTTTGATGGCATAACGACGATGGTCGTATTCGTTGCAAGAACGGATTCTGAGTCTGCGGGATAAGGGGATAAAAGTTTAGATGGTCCACATCTTGGCGGGGCAGGTCACTAGACTTGCAGCCATGGTGGCCATATCCTCTTTTTTCGATTCTTAGCAGACTTATTTATTGTAGGTGGCTACCAGTTTTATTCACATTTGTTTTATACAATTACATAAAGTGTTATTATACAGTTTCATTCTTAAAATACCTTTTGCAATTCGTACAATTTATATAACAAAACGTTACGCTTATATTTACATAACGTAACTGTTAACGAATACACATAACTTATCATCCACCAACTTTTGAAGAGACGATATTTACAGATTCAATAAACATAAATACATGATAATATTATATATAATATTATTTTTGAACTTTAAGCATTTTAAGCATGTCATCCATTTTCATCACGAACCGATTCGTTACCCGATATCTTTCCACAGTCACTATTCATATCATGACAATCTTAAACCATCGAAATCTCAGACTTCCCTATTATTCAGGACGTGTGTTGGAGCCGTTCCCGGGATACATTTGACATAACTTAGCTAAGGTGAGTCGTAGCCCCACTCTTACTCTTTTATATTCATTTTAAATTACTTGGGGGAGATTCATGCTTAAATTACTTTACTCGTTTATCAAATACATTTTGCATTGGTATGCAAGTTCTCTAATTCATTTTGCATTGTGATGCAAATACTCAAACATTTATGATACGCTATGCTTTTATACTTTCTGGACACGATGTGTAGTTTTATTACGATATATGCCTTAATGTGTCAAACTATTCATATTCATAGCAACTGTTTAACTTCTTTGCGAAGAAGCCGTTGGAGAGGTATTGATAGTAACTATCGGGCTGACGCCCCCTACCCTTTGTCCAAAGTTCGAGGCAATGGGTGAATATAATCCACGATACACATGATACATTATACGCAGTCAGGAGGTTTAGTTTGCATCTATTCATTACATTAAGTCCCTTGTATATCGTATACACATCTGTCTTACTCATACTATAGCAATGGGTTGTAAACACACAGGTTGCAAGTCTTGTATGGGCGGGACTTGGGACTGAGTGGATTTACAATGCCTTTGCAGTGGAAACCTTATTCATCATACTTTAGGAGTGGATTGTAGACACACAGGTTGCAAGTCTTGTATGGGCGGGGCTTGGGACTGAGTGGATTTACAATGCCTTTGCTATGAAATCTTTATTCAAATGCTTTACAGTTAAACTAACTCTATGAACTCACCAACCGTTGGTTGACACTTTTTAGTATGTTTATCTCAGGTTAATAAGGCGATAGTGGATGCATGGATCTTAGAGTCATTGCATACTTCGGGGACTCATATCTTATCTTTATCATTCGATACACTTTGAAAACGTTTATGTACTCTTTATACTTTGAATCTCTTGTTTAACTCTGATTTTAATAATTCAAATGGTAACATTTCAAAACGTCTCATTTAGAGGTCGTTTTCTATACCTTGTTCTATATTATGAAGTAATACTCCCTTAACACTACTGTTCCGCTGTGGTAATTTGGGGGTGTTACAGATTGGTATCATAGACTTGGTTATAGAGAACTAGGTTGCATTTAGGTGCCTAGACTATAACTACTATATACCTTGAGACTCTCATCCCTATCGCCTTGCATACGTAGAACTTTTTTTCGTTATTATCCACGCTGTTGGATATTATAGTATTTGTACTGATAGGGAAAATCTCAGAATTTGGTCGAGAATTGTTCGAACACTTATGTATTCTCTTTGCAGCTCTAAACTTTATGTGTGGCTGTCTTTCAATTCATTTGCTATGTTGCTACATAAGTAGAGCAAACAAAAGATAAGTATTGCTTCAATTTTTTTTATGCCATAGTTCAATATGAAACTGCTGCATTTGTATAGGTATGCTTATGGTATCTTAAATTTACAGGCATGATTGTAACCACTGTAGTAGATGATTCTGCTTATATTTTGTTTTCTGCCAATGGGGTAACGACCTGATTGCATACTATGGACATAAGTTAAATATCAAAAATAGACGGAATATCAATGATGGATGTACGGAGACCAACCCCAACTATTACTAAATTCGTATAGTCTGTGCATCCATCATTGATACTTTGTCAAATTTTTTGTTGCACCCAGCTTTTCGCATTCACCTGCCTGAGCACATTATGGTTCAAGTAAGATCGAGGTGGACTATGTAGTTTGTATGTCTGCCTTTTGTTTACCGGTTTTATATCATACTTAATAATACAATCTTCTCTCCACTTACAGGATTGCACACCAAGGTATACAAGAATGCAAATATTCGTTCAAAAACCCGACAGTAGAAGCATCAGGTCATTACTCCAATGCCAAGTGACCACAAATCTTTTAGTATAAAAAGGGTTGTGATATACACAATTTAATCCAAAGAGAATTGCAAAGGAAATATGCAAAACCCGAGGTTCGTTGTCCCGATGAAGATTGAATGGAATTGTGATTCGGGTTCGTGAATCGTGCAGTGAATGGTGAATAAAAGTGAGTGATAATGATTTTTAAACTAAAATGATGAAACATAAACTAAAAACAGTAAATAAGGCAAGGGAAAATTCTATTCTAAGGCAAACGTAAGGGAAATCCTAAAAACGCGCGAATAAATAAAAATCTACGTACTAGCGCAAAAATAAAAGTGAATTTGAAGCACTACTAATCCTACGGGCATGAAAATAATTTTCCTAGATTCTAAATGATAAAAGAAATTTTTAGTAAAAAGAATTATATTTTTTTGACTTTTATTTTATTTTTTATGAATTTAAAACTAAAAGAAAGATATTAAATGATTAAAAATAGCAAATAATTTTGGAAAAATATGAAACTTTGCAGGAAATAAGTTTATACTAAGACTAACCTAGGAAAAATAATAGGAGGGGGGAATCAGTCCTAATTAAGCAGATAATAAGCAAAACAGTTGATTAAGCTAGAATGAGAAAACAAGGTTAAAAGAAATCAAGTGCAAGGTTATTACTGAAGAAGTACCAAGGGCAGATGGGTGTGTTGTGGCTTTGTGAGTGAGCAGACCAGGGTTCGAATCCCTGGTCATGCACTTTTTGCAAAACTAATTTTTTTTATTTTTTTTTTCTTTTTACCAACTGAATAAGCACATTGAAATAAGCTATTTTGATAACTATGACTATTTTTAAAAACTGATGATAAGCTCAGAAAAAGCTAATCAGTTTGAGGTTTTTAAAGATTGGAAAAAGCTAAACTCAAATGTACTGCTAATCTAAAATAAGCTAAGTGGAAACTAGACTTAAGCTAAATGAAGCAAAGAGGGATCAAGTATAACCAATTTCCTCACAAAAATCTAATATCAGAAACAAAAAGCTCTTAATAATCAACAAAGAAGAAAACTGATGCAGGAATAACAGTTGACTGATGTGCAGCCCTATTATGGGCTGCTGAGGCAGTTTTAAGACCAAATTTAAGCAACTAGAAAAGCTCTAGAACCCTAATTAAGCCCAGAATCCACAAGTCAGTACTATAAGCTACTAATTAAAAAGAACAAAGATCAGACAAGAACCTTAAGTAAATAATTAGAATTTCAGCTATGAAAAAGGGGTAAAAGCTTGTGCAGACTGCAAATGTGGTCTGCTCAGATTACATCTCTACAAAACCTAATAACCTATCAACTAAATATGATAATCTTAACTGAAACTAAAGATAGCATAAACAAACGTCTGACTGCTTATTCCTAAATTAAGCTCCACAAGGCATATATGAACCTACAAACTAGGCAACTCAGCCAAGATCATCAAAATCATCCAATCTAACTTAAAAGCTCTTCCCACCGACTAATATAGGTTAATTTAAACTGAATCAAAAGCACCCCATAAGCAAATGAACTGTGATTTTGACCAAAGTTTGACTTACATTAAAACTGAAATTTTGAGTACAATATTGAAATTCTGAAAAGAAGTAATACAAATAAGCTGAAAAATAAGCTGCTACTACTACCTAAATTAACCTACTCCTAAAGCCTAAAAATCTAACAACTTCAATCCGTGTGAGAAGAGGGCTATATATAGCCAAACCACAAGCTGCCATGTCACTGATCCGTGTGAATTTTGTGCTTCTTTAGTGTCATAACAGCCCTTGGATTTCCCTTGATCACCAATCTTTCATTGCTAACCCTTGGATTAAAATGGCCACGTCCCAATAGCCAATCAGAGGGCTCCATTCTGCTAACATGTCATTCTTTTGCGTCATTCCTCCTAGAAGTCCATGCAAAGTACGGATATGCCCTTAATTGTGGTAATTATTTGGTTTAGGTTTCTAGGGTTCTTCGCACAGTAACTTTTCTGGGTAAATGGGGAATTGGGGCGCGGGTAGGTTAAGTTTGACCGAGTTTTTATTTCCTTGACCGGGTTAAGGGATAATGGATGGGTCGGGTTAAGAGGTCATGGGATTGGGCTGTGGTATTTGGATTATTATATCCGGATAGATTTATGAATAAGTGAATTAAGATTTTTGGTTTAAAAATACAAGGACCAAAGTTGTAATTTCTGGAATTCAAGGGACTAGTTTTGCCAATTTTCCAAAATAAATCCAAGGGCCATTCTTGTCATTTGGTGAAACCTTGAGGGTTGACTTTGACTTTTGAGCATAAAATTCTTTCCCGGCTTCGGCTCTTGACCTTTTCCAAATCTCGTGCTCGGTTTGTCTTTTTTATCTCGATATTTGTCCATTTTTACAATATCCATCCCTGCACAATCATAAACACAAAAACACGAGATAGTTGGCATAATTGGTTAGATTTTGGTCTATTTGGGTCCGGTTTTGGTCAAATAAAAGTATGTGTTTAAGCACATACCAGGTTGAAAATGAACCAACGCCTTCGGTTCGACTGGAACCTCTCCCCGATTCTGAAGTCAAAACTGAACGCCCTTCTCATAATGGCCCTCCACCAATGGCTACCCATGTAAAAAGACTAAAGCATGATCAAATTTTTTGCATGTCTCGATTCAGTTTATACACTTTGTATCAACAATGTACCCAATTCCCCAGTTCTTTTTTACTGTTTTATGAAGATGTAATGTATATTCCTTTAAACTTGAGTAGTCTTTACCAACTATTGATTGCAAATACGTTAACTATACTAACATGTTACTATCCTGTATGAATAAACTAACGCACATAAACCTTATCTATACAAAAAGGCATCACAATGTTGAACTATTAAAATCTTTTTTCCCCATTTCAAGCTTGCAACATTAGCAACAACAACATAAACTACTTCTTTAGCAAAACATCCCGCCGCGAAGCGCGGGTTTCTGTTGGGTTTATTAATTTGATGAGACAAAACGACCAAGAATGAAACAAGAGGGAATATTTATGACAAAGAGGAAACCTACAAAGATGGAAGATATCAGAAGATATTGTTGAATATTTAAAAGATTTATTTGTTTTATACTTATCTTCTTATGTAAGTCTTGATCTCTCCCTTTATAAAGAGATCATAGACGTGTAGGTTTTCACATAGGTCTTCCACAATGTAATCTAAAGGTGTGTGTGTGTGTGTGTGTTTAGGCGTGATCTTATAAACGCCTAAACAAGTTTGTTCGTAGCCTCAAGGATCTTTGATCCTGTTACTGTTGAGTAACTGTATTATATTGAGGCTGATTGTGATAATGAAGAAAAACCTTGTTCATAATATTGTTGTTCTTATTGTTGAATATTCCGCTGCATATCAACATTATGTTCCTAGATAATATGAGGTCTAAACAACCTCGAGCTACAACGATCCTACAGGTGGTATCAGAGCAAGGTTGCTCGTGATTTCTAGGATTATACAAGGTTTTTGTTGTCGAATAATAGCAGATTTGAAGATGGTTTGAAGATCGGTAAAAGTTTTTGTGAGGTAATCATTATTTTGTTTATAAAAAGGGTATCGGATCATATATGTTCTATATTTGATACCGATAAGAATTAATGATGTCGGTGATGCCTCGATTGTGATTGGATGCACGTTATTAATGGGTCAATTATCATATTCTAATTGATTGAATATTTATCACGTGGGTACTGATCGATTATTAACGTAATTGGTCTGCTTGATTGATTGACTTTTGCGCACAAGTGATTTTATATTATAATCGATTCTATTGATTGGTCGCAGCTTTATTGAGGGTTAGATGGTACTATGAATTTGTGATGTTACGTGTGAATAAAATTGGTCAGAGGTGACATGGTATTATGAATTAAATTGGTTTATTTGCAAGCAGTAGTCATCCGTATGTGGGGTTAGTAAATTGATTTTCGTTTCTCTGGAAAGTGCAAGATTCGAATTGGTTTGAATATTACATTTACTGATGTTGACGCAATCATGTGTCAGTGAACAGCTTTATTTGTTTATTAGGTCAGTTCGAATTAATTGAAGATTTTTACTCTGCTGCTAGTAATAATACTCTGCTGCTAGCTTTGATCATTCTGCTGCTCGACATATATCACTATGCTGTTACGCATATTGACTCTGCTGTTGGACTTACTCTCTGCTGCTACGTTATTGCTGGGTTTACACGATTAATACTTGCATAATTTACGAGCAGTGAGGGGAAGTAAGCATTGGTTATTGGTTTACACACACAGAGGGGAAGTTCACACACACAAGGATTTTTGGTTTTTGTTCGTTAAATGTTTTTAAAGGCTCGATTTAATTTTCTTATTGGCGAAGAGGAGTATTTGTTGCTTCTTTGATGGTGCAGTGAAATTTATCAAGGTTGTGCCTTATCATATCTTAAACGTCCACATATCGTTTAAAGATGCTTGTTTGTTCGTTCAACTGACTCGAATTGACAAAACACTTGAAGGAGTTACATTGTAGTGCTCAGTGATTATTGTCAAGAGATTGCGGTCTCCCTATACGTTAAGTATACGTTCGAAGTCGTATTTAGTACAAGGCATAGGATACAAGGTTGGTTTCTTCTACTTCAGCATCAAATTCGTGATGATTATTTTTGTAATACCTAAAATTCTATAACATGTAAAATGACCAAATTGCCCCTGGGAATTTAAAACCTAAATAAAACATATGTAAAGCACCAAATAAATTTCAAACTTCTAGCAATGAGCAAGATATGATCCCAAATAATTTTAACAACTTCATTTAACTTTTATACAAGCCATGAAAATTACTAAAATGCCCTTGGGCGCCTAATATAATTTAAATTCAAATTCTATGATTTAATTAGGAAATTAAAAGTAATAAAAGGGGCATTAAAGATACTAAATCAAGGCAATCAATTTCCCTAATCAAAACCCCCGAAATTATGGCCCATTACCCCCCTAAGACTCGGTCATAACCACATTTTTATAACTCCCATATTTTCTCCAAAAAGTTTCTAACCGATTAAACCCTAATCTCCAAATTAATCACCCCTTTGATCATACGAAATTCTGGAAGTGAGGCACTATTTTTCCTGTGTTCTTAAGGTTCTCAAGAAGCCTATAAAAATAGCTTCACGAATTTTAGAGGTCGGGATTGCAAGTTGTCGAAATTTCTTCTTCTATTCCACTCGATAGGTAATAATTCCATTTTTATTAATTTGATCAATGTAAAATTCATTCTCTATTTTTCTCACGTCCCTCACATCATGTATGGTCTGTGAAAAATGATTACAAGGTCGTGGAGTGGCTGTGGTGATCATGGTGAATTCTTTGGTGTCGAGCACTAGATCCGATAGGTCCAAAATTAAAACGCCCTATCCACTCGTCCTATAAATTATCTGGTATTTTTCTGAGCTTATACTAATCCTATATAACGTGAGAAAAATGCTAAAACACATCCATGCATTGTAATTTGATCGTATGCTAATTATTGAATTCGAAACCCTAGAATCGTATTAATTCTCTAAATCACTCATGCGAATTTTCTGGGAAAGTTTTATAATTTTCGTGGCTTCCTTATACATCATATATCATCACAAAAATGGCCATTTGAATTTTAGAAGCCTAAAACTATTATTGGTGAATTTGTGTATAGATCGGCTAATTAAAAATAAAAGGGAAAGTATGAACAAAACCCTAAACCAATTGAATTAAGGTTTATATAATTAAATCTGGACTTTAATGGTATTAAAATGATATGGTAATGATTATATGATGATTTGAAATAATTAGGGTTTGATTTTGTATATTAAATGTATTACCGATTTAAAATATAAAGGTCAAGGGTGTGTTTTGTAACTTTTGAAACTCGTGGACTATTTTTAAAATGTTATTTAGGTCTGTTACAATGTGGGAAAAATATAACTTGAGGGTCCTAAGTGTAAATATTTCAAGATAATGAATTAATGGTAATTAGAGGGTATGATTTGTAATTAATTAAACTAGAGGGACTAAAAAGGTAAATTCTGGAAAGTTGAGATTGTACTGAGTAAATAATGATATTAGAAGTGTTTTGGGTAAATTTGAATATTTATGGGCTTAATATGTAATTAATATGGAATTATGATTTAAATTATAAGTTTTGTAAACTTAAGGGACTAAATGTGTAATTATGGGAAACTAAAGGGCTAAATCGTACCATGCATGAAATTAGTAGGTAGATTCTGTATATAATTAAATCTAAGGGTTAATGGTGTAATTAAAAATATTATATGGATTAAATTGTAAATTATGTAACTTCAGGGTTTATTTTGTAACTTTATAAATAAAGGGTTTAAAAATGTAAAATATGGAACTTAAGGGACTAAAGATGTGATTCTGAATAAATGGGGTATTTAAATAAGTAAATCATGATATTTTCATTCTAGACCTTTAATTTGATATATTTACAATTAAAACCCTAAACTTTGTAAACTTGTCATATTTAACCCTAAACTTTTATAACTTGCTAAAGTCAACCCTAATTCCATAATGATACTAAATTAATGACTTAACTAAATCATAATACTTAAATCTTACTCATTATAGAAATCTGCTAATTTTGGTAACTTACTAAATAAGGAAACTTTCAAAAAAATGGAAACTTGCTAAAAATAAAAAGTACTTAATATGAACATGGGATCCTTAGTAATTCTGTCTCTACTCCTCTAGGTGTCAAGGAGGAGAAGTTTTATCTGTGTCTGCCATTTCACTTGCTTACTTGATCACTAAGGTACAGATATTCTGCCCTTCTTTAATAAGGCGCCTTCGTCTCATTTCTGATTTCTGATTCACTGTCATGTTCTTTGATTTTGTGAACCTTTCTGGTTTCTTTCATGATATTATGAACCTTTGACATGACCCTTCTGTTATGAACCTTTCTGATATTAAACCTTCTGATACATGACCTTTCTGTTATGAACCTTTCTGATATTAAACATTTCTGATATATGACTTTTCTGACATGGAACCTTTATGGTATGAACCTCTGATTATGAACTCTGATATTCTGAAATGGAATTTGACTTATGAAACTAAATTAAATACTGGATACATGATACTTGACCTTGACCCACAGTTTGATACTACGAGCCACTCACTAGGCATGAGGGTTTCATGTCCATGTCAGTCGATGCACCGATGGCATGACTCTAGGGCAGGAGAGTGATGACCTGTCCCGTCCCTTTTCTGTATTTTATTTGGTGTGTTGGGAGTTATGGCCACCAGGGGCGTATGGATGCATCCTAGATTTGTTCATGTACAAGTTATGTCAAGTTAGGTTATGTTATTCATGGTGACTGATGGTGTGTGCGATACACGTCTTTCACACTCTGGGAGCTAGCTACTCCATTCATGATTTTTGGGATTAGTGAGAGGAACATCTCTCTGCATGGCGGTATGATTATGATTTCATGTTCATGTTTCTGGGCTCGTAGAGGATTTCTGTATCACTAGACCTCAGGGACTTCTGACCCTTACCCTCATGACACCCATGATATGTTTCTGGACTTATTTCTGTATGGGCATGGTATGTTGGGACTCATGGAATTCTGGACTGGGCTTGGGCATATTGGGCTTTATGGAACCTTGGACTTATTCTGTACTGGGTTGGTTATATTTGGGCTAGTTGGGACTTTATTTTACTCATCCGTATTCATGGTACAACTCTATACTCCTGATATCTCAGCATGCTCTTTCCTACTTCATTATTATTCATGTACTTTTCTATACCTTCTAATATCTCTGTATGACCTTCCTATCTTTTCTTATCTGCTACTATGTCACGTTTTGTTTCTTTCATTTATTTTACTTCATCATTATATCATGATCTGTTCTGCCTTTATTTATCTCATCATTATATCACGTATGGTTTCTTTCGTGTTTCCCTATTTTATGATTATTATTTGTTACCGTTATATCTGTTCACTGAGCTCGTATAGCTCAGCCGCGTTTCTTTTCCCGCGGCAGGTATTAAGCTAGGAGCTGGGTTATGGATTTTGGGAAGAGTGTTCACGAGTGAAGCTTTGTTTTTGTTGGATTATTCTTCATTTGTAATATGTTTTGTAATTCATGTATTTTCTGTCTCATGTTACATTGTATTTCCGCTGTTTAATTATGGATGTTATGTATGATCTGATGTGAAACCATGTACTTGTGACATCTTTACCCTTGTCGGGTCGGGGTGTTACAATTTTTCTTCTACAATATATCAAGCCTACAGATTTGAAGAATCATTTGATGTTCATGCACCACTCGAGGGGAAGTGTTTGATTTTTACTATTGTTGATCATTATTACTACTGCTAGTTGGAGTTTCTATTGTTTTGGATTCATTATTCGTATTTGAGCTTCATGGAGGGAAATTTGAACATTGGACGACTTGGATTGGAAGTTTATGATATTGGTTAGTGGTGGTCAAGATCATGTTTTCATATGTTCCCTATTTGTTGATAACAAAAAGGGGAAGAGATGTGGTGGTGGCATGGCATGGTTTAAGGGGAAGACAGTTTGTTTCATTCAGGGAGATGATTACATCTCAACTTCTGCTACTTCGTCTAGGGAAGTTCGTACAAGACGGTGTTTGTTTTGTCATCATCAAATAGGGGAAGATTGTTGGGTTTATTAATTTGATGAGACAAAACGACCAAGAATGAAACAAGAGGGACTATTTATGACAAAGAGGAAATCTACAAAGATGGAAGATATCAGAAGATATTGTTTAATATTTAAAAGATTTATTTGTTTTATACTTATCTTCTTATGTAAGTCTTGATCTCTCCCTTTATAAAGAGATCATAGACGTGTAGGTTTTCATATAGGTCTTCCACAATGTAATGTAAAGGGGTGTGTGTGTGTGTTTAGGCGTGATCTTATAAACGCCTAAACAAGTTTGTTCGTAGCCTCAAGGATCTTTGATCCCTGTTACTGTTGAGTAACTGTATTATATTGAGGCTGATTGTGATAATGAAGAAAAACCTTGTTCATAATATTGTTGTTCTTATTGTTGAATATTCCGCTGCATATCAATTTATGTTCCTAGATAATATGAGGTCTAAACAACCTCGAGCTACAACGATCCTACAGTTTCCCACCTCGTTACTATATAACCATGAAACATTCCACTAGTTTTAGCTATGTGGGATGTAATGTACAAGTTTGGAGGGTTTTTTTTTTTTTTTTTTTTTTTTTTTTTTTTTTTTTTTTTCCCTTCAAAATAGAAAACTAACTAACACCTGCATTTTATTTTTTTAACGAACCTACCTACATTGACTTAGGATTTTCAGATGTGTTCATTTTAGAGTTTGTATATTTCGACTACTTTGATAATTAACACCATCCATTAAATGAGGTTATTATATGACGACGCATTGCTATTTTACTACTTCGCATTTGTGTTGTAAACCATATCGGTAAAAAGTAGAAAAACAAGGCATGATAAAGAAAAATGATTTGAATATTAAAATTGAAGCAATTATGCTATTAGGTAATGACATTATAAATAGTTTCATCATGCGAGCTTTACGATAGTTGATAACATTTATACAAGTTTTTCTTCACCCAATTTTGTTGGGGTGGCAAAACTCGGTCGAACAAGCAAATTGGCTTTAAAAATAAAACCAAATTGGCTTTCTTTTTGTTTCACAAGTGAAACCATGCACAATATTTCAAGGTCTACACATTTCTAAATCGATACACACCTACATCTTTATTCGGTTCATGGTAAATTTTTAAGGACTATCACCGGATTCGAACTAACCTAGAAACAAACCTACAAATGTGATTGGTGGAAGTTAAAATTTGATTGGTGAATATGATGAGAGAGAATAAGTGTATCACACTTGTAAAATTTTGAATGAATTAAGCATACTTGTACGTCTAATTAATAGGTCGATTTACCATTACTCTTAATTTAATTCATACCGCATTCGTTTCACATTTTAGGGTCGGGAACTCCACTGTTTTAATCAAATTACTATTTTAGTAAGCAATAATCGTATTTATTTTTGCCAATCTTGTGTGACTTAAAAATCTTTTATTGTCAAAAAGAATCAAATAGTATAGTATTTTTAGGGCGTCTTCTTTACTAGATAATCAAATCATCTAACATCCGAAAGCAAATACTAAACATCTTGTAACCTAAATATTTGAAAGTGTTGATTCTGGCTAATTATTTAAAAGTAAAGACTCTGAATGATGGAATAATTGTTATGTTAAGATATAAGTAAAAATGTTAAAGAGTTTATGTTAAGATATAAGTAAAAATGTTAAAGAGTTTATGCTATTTTTTTTGTGTTTGAACTTTGGAGTATTGCTATTTTAACATAAATATTAAAAAGTTATGCTTATATCAATTTGGAGCGAAGTGTACGTTATGAGTTTAATATATTTAACACTAGTCAACATGGCCCGTGCGATGCACGAGTCTTCTTATTTACGACGATAAATCAATTTCGTACACCACTCATTCATTCTATACGTAGTCTTGGATAAGTTACGTAATTCATATACCCACACTTGTCCACATCATTATAAATAATTAATAAATAGTTGTTGTGATGGCTTAAATTTCGGTAAGTAAATAATGCGGCCCAAGCCCAATCACACATATCTAATAACCCAAATATGATACATAAAACAAACTAACCCTAATTTATCTCTATGAAGAAACGCAGTCACTGCAGCCACAGGAAAAAAATCGTTCCTTTCTTCTTTATCTGCTCAAACCAATCAACATGAATCACTTCCAACCAAACTCCCAAATGCTTACCTGCACAAACCAAATCACAAATACCCCTTTACACTAAACCTTCTTCTGTTTTCATAAACCCGTGTGTTTTGTTACACATAATCCGAATGTTGAAGATGGCTTCAAGATCTTTTGTTAAAAGTCTCAGGTAGGTGATTTAGCTTCGTGCTTGTTTTTGCTTTTCGTTCTTGGTCAAGATCTATGATGGTTTTGTGGTAAGATCTTTTAAAGATCGATTGCTGAACTGAAAATCAACATGAGATCTATGTTATTTTTGTCTTCGTGTTGTATGGAGATGGGTCTAGGGCAGATTGTGATTGTAAAACCCGAAAATTCTAAAACATGTGAAAAGACCAAAATGCCCCTATAACTTAAAAGTTAATTTAAAGCTTATTAAGGCACCAAATGAATTCCAAACTTTGAGAAATGATCATAATATGAAGTAAAATTAATTCTAATGTTTTTGTTGGCAATTGTGAAGTCTCAAAATAATGTTATGCACATTTATGGTCCGAAAATTTACTTAGGTGAATTAAAACAAATTATATAAACTTTATAATATAATTAATATACATTTAGTGTAAAATAAATATAGAAAGTATTCCCAAAATTCAAAAATTGATTGAGTCCAATAGTGAACCGAAAATCACAGCCCATAATCCCCAAAATGTCGGCACTAATCTCCTTATTTGATTTAATCCCTTTAAACCCTATTTTATTCTTGCCGACTAGAACAAAAACCACACAAAAATCCCTAAAAACTTTCATCCGAATTTCTGGAGGTGCAAGTATATTTTTATGGTGTTAGTCAAGGTCCAAGGGAGTGTAGAAAAATTGGTGTTGGTCGTGGGTCTCGCTAGTTTGATCGCTAGAGGTTATTTTGCATTCGATAGGTAATATTCCAAATCATGTCATACGACCCTTCTAAAATCTCTTAATCATTTTTCTCATGTTCCTCATGTCAAATATGTTCTGTGAAAAATATTCCTAAGGTCGTGGAGGCTGTGGATCGATCGCTAGGAGTTTTTGGTTCCAAAATCCACCCGATAAGGTGTAATTTGATTTCTGCTCATCCACATGTAAAATCTCTGATTTGGTATTTTTCCTATGATCCTTTGGTCTCATATAACTCAAATAAAATGATTAATTCGATCCATGCACACCCTATGAATTATTTGTGAATTAAATCTCAAAAACGTGTATAAAACATAAATAATTCAATCCGAATTTTTGAGGCTTCATATTTATTTTATTTGGACTCTACATGATCATATTAGCCTGGGAAAAATGCTACTTCGATTTGTTATGGCCTGATCTAATTATTTTTGATTTATTTGTTTTACCGGATTTAAGTTATATATAGAAGAAATAAAAATAAAATGTAATCCGATTTAGGGTTTGAATATTAGGGCTTGGTTTTGACAAATTAATGATGTTATAATGATTTTATAATGATTTGGTAATTATTGGTATTTTTAGCATTAGAGTTTTATAAATAAAAAGTACAATCGGTTTGTAATTAAATTCTAAGGGGGTGTTTTGTAACTTTTAAAACTCAAGGGTTATGTTTAGAACTTTATTTGGGCTGTGTACTATTCGAATAAAATATAAGTTGGGGGTGTCATGTGTAATTTTTATAATTAAAAGGATTAAAATGTTTATTTTGATAAAGTGTAATTCGATTTTAAAAATAATTAAATAGAGGGACCATATATGTAATTTCTGGAAACTTAGGGTTGATTTGAGTAATAAATTATATTCAGGGGGTTATGTGTCATTTTGGTAATTTAATGGCTTAATATGTAATTATTAATAAGTAAAGGTTGAAAATGTAAATTAAGGGTTAAATATGTAACTTTATTAACTTGAGGGACCTATTGTGTAAATTATGAATACTTAAGGGTAGATTCGTATAATATGATAAAATAAGTGATCATTGTGTAATTTTGATAAACTAAGGGTCTAATGTGTAATTATGGATATTATAAGGTTTAAAATGTAAATTATATAACTTAAGGGTGTAAAGTGTAAAATTGGGAAACTTGAGGGGCTGAAATTGTTAACTTGATAAATATGGATTTAAAACAGATTACTTGGGATATTTTCATATTTGAACTTTAACTTTGATATAATTACACTTAAAACCCTAGAATATGTAAACTTGTCATTATTAACCCTAAGCTTTGGTAACTTGTTAAAATACACCCTTAAGCCATAATGATTTGATTATGACTCAACCTAAATGAGAATATGGAAATCTTACTAATTATGGAAACTTTCTAATTAAGGAAACTTTCTAAAAATAGAAACTTACTAAATATGGAAACCTGCTAAAAATGGAAAGTTACTTAAAATGGAAAGGTTGTAATTCTTTTCTACCCCTCTAGGTGTGAAGAAGGAGAGGACCTGATCCTTGCATCTTATTCTTTTGATTTGTGCTTTGCTTTGGAATAAGGTACAGATATTCTGCCCTTTTAATAAGGTGCCTTCGACCTCTTGATTTCTGATTTGAACTTATGATATGAACCTTTGGCATTTGAACCTTTGATATGAACCTTTGACTTCTGAACCTCTTATATGAACCCTTTGATATGAACCTTGAGATTTGGACTATGATTATGATATATGAACCTTTGCTATGATATGAACCTTTGACCTTGACCCCAGTTTGATACTACGAGCCAAAATATGTTTCCTAGCCATGAAGGTAACATGGCCGTGTCATTGATGCACCAATGGCATGACTAGTGTGTAGCCCTAGTGATTTGGTTACACCGTCCCCATTATGATATGATATGAGCTCACTATGATATGATTTGATATGGCCAATATGATTTGTTTGGGGGGCGAATGGATGCATCCTAGATATGTTATGATATGATATGTTTCGATATGATATGATATGGTGACTGGGGCTGGGTGCAATCCACTCCTTTCACAAAATATGGGAGCTGATCACTCCAACTGGTACATGAGGACACCCCTCATATTATCGGCTTATTCGAGAGGCATCCCCTCTATATGATTTTGATATGCTATGATATGATATGTTATGATATGGGCTCGTGGTGGATGACTGTCCTAACCTTTACTCTTGTACCTTATTTATATCTCTTTCATTATGCTTCGTTTGTTCGTTTCCGTTTATTATATATATCTGTTCACTGGGCTTTTTAAGCTCAGCCGCACGTTTTTCTTTTCGTGTGCGGCAGGTATCTAAGTTAGAAGCTTTTGGATTATGCTTTGGATGGGATGAGAGCTAGATGAAGCCTTGACCTTAGATGACCACCTTTATCTTATGATTTTGTTTGGACATGGATTTCATTTGTATTCGTACCTTTGGATTATTTCCTTTCCTTGAACTTATGTATTATTCAAGTCGGGTTGACTTGACTTTCTCTTATGTATTTGTTTAAGACTTCCGCTGTGCTATTATGTATGCTTTGATTGGTCACCATAATGTGATGCTTCTACCCTTGTCGGGTTGGGGTGTTACAGTGATGGTGGTGGAAGGGGTTAGGATAGATGTGGATTTGTTTGGTTATTTATAATCTTCGAAAAACCAAGTGAAAAGTCACATTTAAAGATTAAAATTAATTGCCGTAAATGTTTACCATTAATTTACACCCCTTTCATATTCATCTTGTGTAACTCCAGGACTGAATCTTTAAGTATTAGTGTGGAAATCAAATTCGAAGGCTATATATGGTACCATCAATTCGTGAGACATTTATTGTGAGCACTTTACATTGATAACACTACTCAATCTTTTAGTACATAAGATATATTAAACCTCATTCTATACACACCGCTCAATATTGACATGAACTAGAGACAAACCGTATGTATCACACTAGTATATGATCAAGAAACATTTCACTTCTCCCACCTATGTGGGATGCAAAGTTGAAATTTTGAAATGTCTTTTTTTTTAATCAAAAATCAATAAATGAATGGTCACCTACATACAAATACATTTATGTTTTCTTAGAACTTTGATCAGCAGATCCTCTATGGAATATGAACATATCAATGATATCAATCTCATGTTTTTCCTACTAGACGGAAAAAGAGCAGTAATGCAACCCAAGTTTGTTTCTTGAATTACATGCCATAAAAATTAAGCTATTTGGCATTGGTATTTTACTACTACGTATTTGTGTAGTAACTCGTATGAGTAAAAGGCAAACCAAGAAATATGGTGTAATCTAGTCGAGCCATGTGTCAATTTCCGCACTCGAGCTCGAGCTTAGTGATAGAACATTGGTTACAAACTTACAATATTAATTATAAGTTATCATTACTTGATTCGAGATATTTGGAGCTCCACTTGCTTGTATATTATATATATATATATATATATATATATATATATATATATATATACTAAAACACAACGTCGGTGGAGATTATTTTATATTTTCTGTCATTAAAATATAATATGTTTACAGCCCAAAGCGTTAGCCCAAAGTTGGCCCAATGCACAAGATATACTGGGAAATTATGCTGGGAAGGTATACCTGACAGTGATTAGTTTCAGGACGACGTGGGATCTCGAGTTCATAACACACGTGTCTTCATCATCTTCATCATAGATAACCTTCACCGCCCTTGCGCGGCATACAGATAACTTCATACCCATATATATACATACTAAAACACAACGTCGGTGGAGATTATTTTATATTTTCTGTCATTAAAATATAATATGTTTACAGCCCAAAGCGTTAGTCCAAAGTTAGCCCAAAGTTGGCCCAATGCACAAGATATACTGGGAAATTATGCTGGGAAGGTATACCTGACAGTGATTAGTTTCAGGACGACGTGGGATCTCCAGTTCATAACACACGTGTCTTCATCATCTTCATCATAGATAACCTTCACCGCCCTTGCGCGGCATACAGATAACTTCATACCAAAAAAAAAAAAAAAAAAAAAAAAAAAAAAAAAAAAAAAAAAAAAAACAAAATAAAAAGAAAACTTCAGGTGTATGCTTTTTTTTTTAATAAGAAGAGATATATGAAATTTCTACGCTTCTTAATAGATCAAAAGCAGGTTAGTGTTTTGTTGTTACCATGGATTATAATTTTTTTTTTTTTTGGGATAATATGTTTGGTTTTAGTTCTACTTTTTCAGATTAGGTTTGCGGCACAGGTCAGCATGAAGAAAATCAGTAATATTGTAAGTATGTGAACCCAAAATTCTTCTAGTCGTTCTTTTTTTTTTTTTTTTTTTGAATCTAACTTTCTATAATGGGTTTCAAATTTTTGATTCGGGTTATGGGTTAACAGCAAAAAAATAAAAAATAAAAAATAAAATAAATAAATAAATAAATTCGTAGGTTAAAAAGGGAAAATCAATGGGGGAAAACCACTACGTCCATAGGCTTTACACTTTTTACCAAGCCAAACAGGTTGAGCGGGTCACTCCGGTTAGAAGTCACTCAAGCTATTATTTGTATGTTTTTAACAACCTAAAATCGATTTATTTAAAAACTAGATAAAATTACTGATAGATTATCTAATAATATGTGACACATGTTGAAGCAATTTCTTGCAACCACTCCAGACAAATAAAGATGGCCTTCCGGTTGAACTCAGCTAGGGTTCTTCCGGGAGGCTTGGGTGCTAATCCCTTCGGCTATTGGAGCTCCTCCGGGTATCTGCACAAAACAGCACACGTTAGGCTCGCCCCGGGTGTTATCCCAGGACCCACCTCCGGTGTGAGAGTAAGTATTTGGTATTCCGAAAGGGCTATATAAAATATAGTGAGAAATAAATGCAGGTTGTAGGTTAGTTGAGAGTAGTAAATGAGCTGAGTATTTATAGTACTCAGCCTCGATACCTGGAATGGCGGCGCCGGATTTTCAGGGAACATGTCCCCGACACAATCCCGTAAATCCTGGGCGGCGACGGCGGTATCTGTAGCTGCCATCTGTACAAGAGGAGATGCCACTTGTCATGCTTTAAACCTGTATGTTCCGGACGGCCTTAGGGCCGTCCGGATTACTCCGGAGGTCCTTGTTCCGTCCGGCCAACCGAGAGATCCAGTCCGTTCGAACACATACGTCAACATGTCCCCCCAGTATCATAATATCGGTTTCGCCGATGTTGTGATACTTGTAAAATCCTTGAAGTTCCAATTCACTAGTTCCGAAAGGACTGGGTCGTTCGGCATTCAGAGAGTTGACCTATGCGCAAACTGCCAAAAAACATTATTACCTCTTTTTAAGGATCGCCGCCATTTTTACTGGGGCTCTGAAACGTCGACACGTGCGCATGCGTATATCGTACGAGTGAGAGGGTGCCACCTTATCCACTGACAACGCACGTCGTTTCATTTTTCTTTTTCTTCGCCTATAAATAGCGCCATTTCTGCGGTATTTCTTTTTTTACCACTTGTAATTTTTCTCGCTCTGACAAATTTTCTGAGAGACTCACTTTTAATCATATCCGAACGATTTCATTTGCCATCCGGTTAATCATGTCAAATTCTCCCTCTTCGGCTTATGAAGAAGACACCCAAGAGGCTGAAGGGTATCTTCCTAAGTTCGACATTCGAAAATATACCTCCCAGATGAGTGAGGAGGATTTGTTTATGGTGAGGACGGACGCAGGCATTCCGGATGAACTGCGCCCCAGACTACCCCCTTCGGACATGACGATGGACCGGCTGCCGAGAGATGTCATCGGCTTATATCTGGAGTATTTTTACGAGGGAGGCCTTAGCGTGCCCTTCTCTACTTTTTTGCTGGGCGTTATCCGGCATTTTAAAGTGCACATCTCTCAAATGGTTCCGTTGGGCGTACATCGTGCTACACTCTTCGAGGTGTACTGTCGGAGTTTGGACATTGTTCCCACCACTCCGCTCTTCCGGGCTTTCTATAAGTTAAGCAAGCAGGGCCACTGGTTTTCCTTCGAGAAACGGGGCGGGAAGGGGAAGTGGGTTTGTTTCCGAGAGATTCTAATCGGGTTGAAGGGCTGGAAAAATAATTTTTTCCTGATAGATAGGCGGGCGATCCCTTTCGCCATGCCTTGGAGGCATAATGACTCTGATATTTCGGATCCCTATCCGGACGGTGAGTTTACCATCGCGGATGCCGAGAAGCTAGCCGCCAACATAATCGATCTCATTCAGATTCCGAAAGGCTTTCTTTATTCTTTGGGGTTAACTTCTCATTGGGAGCATTCAGGCTTCCGAGCCGTTCTTGAAGACGCCGAGGGCAGAGGTACGCCTTTCTTCCTTTTCACTTTAGCTGATTCGTGTCATGTATACTTGTATCTAACCGTTTCGCTTTCTCTTTTTGTAGTCGTGCCCATGTCCGAGTATTTGATCAACCCTGATGCCCGCCAGGACACTTCCATGGTGAGAGGTGAGGAGTATGCCGAGGGGGAGCGTCGTGAACTATTTGTGACCCTCCCGGCTGCGTCAAATGCCGATATACCTGAACTGACGGCAGAGGAAGAGGAGGTTGAGAGGGCCAATAGTCGGGTTGTCGCGGCAAAGCTTAGAAAGCAAAGGCAAGCCGCCACCCGGCGAGCTTTGCAGGCCGAAAGGCGTGCTGAACGTGGTGAGGGGAGCGGCGGAGCGACCCGAGCGGTCAAGAGAAGGAGGACGGCGAGGACTCCCGTTGAGGATCCAGAGTCCGATTCGCCGGATGTTGAGGTCATCCCCGACCTTCCCCCATCCGTTCTATTCGACCGGAAGATATTGGGCCCCGTCCGGAAGGGGCAGGTTTTACCGAAGGGAGTTCCCGCGCTGGTAAGCTGTTCGACTATTTCTCTTGTGTTATTTATTTCTTTTCATTTCTTTGATTATGACGCCTTGTTCCTTTCAGGGGTTGCTCCCGTAGCCGCTTCTGGTCGTGGTAAAATAAAAGCCATGGCCGAAGGTGATCCGGCGGCGCTGTTCGTTCCGGAGTGGTCGGTCAAAAGGGGAGACCGCTTGAACTCCTCGGCTGTCTGCAGGGATCTGATGTCAAACCTACCCACCCCTCGCGAAGAGATTCATTTTCAAAGTTTGGGTGATCCGGTGACCATCCGAAGGGGCTGGGTGTTATTAGGTCGAGGGGCAACGGCTCAAGCGAAAATTCTGGGCCGGCATGAGGTCCTCCTTAAAGAATATCACAGCTACGCCGTGCTCATGCGGAGTGTGAAAGCGCAGCCCAAGAGGAGGAGGAGCTTCGGCAGCTAAAACATGAGCACGCGGGTTGTATGGTAAGGGATTCGGACTTAAAAATCCGGCTCTCTCAGCTGGAAAAAGTAAGGGATGAAGGGAGGAAAGCTTCCTCCGAATGGGTCAGAGCCCTGGAGGTTGAGTTGGAGGATGTTAAAGGTAAACTTGTTGCCGAGAAAAAGACCAGCACCGAACTGTACAAGGAAAGGATGGACATAGCTGTAAAGCTAGGCCAGACGGAAGTCGAGCGTCACAAACTTGTAAAGGAATTCCTTTCGGAAATGGTTCGTCGGCTCCTGAATAGCCATGAATATAAACAACGCTTGGCCGATCCTTTCAGCTTGTCTTCTCAATCTGGGTTCTTGGAAGCTATCTCCGTTGATCGCAATCCGGAGGATGTGGCCGAGATTGCGGCCGGGGTGGATGATTTGGATCTGGAAGCTGAGGCGAAACTTGACCCCTTGTATGATGGTCTCTTCTCTGTAGAATATCCGTATGTATTGAAAGTTAGTGATGCTGCGGATAGGTCTTTTCCGGAGATAATGGATCTGTTTCCTGACCCTGCTCCCCATGATTCCTCTGACGGCCCTTCGTCTTGATCTGGAGACTTTTGACTGCAAGGCCTCCGGACCGTTAGATTGGTTTATGAACTGTTAATATATATATATTTTTCTTTTTGAGCAAATGTAATGATCAATCGGTTGCGCAACTGTTAGCGCTTTTTGTCTGTTTGAAAATGATGTAACGCCGCTTGATTCATTATGAGCTATTGACATTTTATGTGTATTTCGTTCGTATTATTTTATGTGTTTTTTGCTGACTTTTCTTTTGGTCGCATGACCCTTTTCTTCCCAAACACTGACCACAAATTCTCCGGAGGGCACGAACCTCTCGGAGGGGTCACTTTTCGCTTGTGTCCAAAATTATACAGATGGCTCAGTATTTCCGCCAGGATTATGGCAACCCCTTTCCTGGGTATCAACCATCTTTGAACATTGACCACACACTCCCCGGAGGGCGTGAACCTCTCGGGGGGGGGGCATTTTCTAATTATGTTCAGAAACAAGGAACATTGATCACTGATCTCCGGAGGGCACGAACCTCTCGGAGTGACCATTTTCTACTTATGTTCAAAATATTACAGATGGTTCAGCCTTTCCGCCAGGATTATGGCAACCCCTTTCCTGGGTATCAACCATCTTTGAACATTGACCACACACTCCCCGGAGGGCGTGAACCTCTCGGGGGGGCCATTTTCTAATTATGTTCAGAAACAAGGAACATTGATCACTGATCTCCGGAGGGCACGAACCTCTCGGAGGGACCATTTTCTACTTATGTTCAAAATATTACAGATGGTTCAGCCTTTCCGCCAGGATTATGGCAACCCCTTTCCTGGGTATCAACCATCTTTGAACATTGACCACACACTCCCCGGAGGGCGTGAACCTCTCGGGGGGGCCATTTTCTAATTATGTTCAGAAACAAGGAACATTGATCACTGATCTCCGGAGGGCACGAACCTCTCGGAGGGACCATTTTCTACTTATGTTCAAAATATTACAGATGGTTCAGCCTTTCCGCCAGGATTATGGCAACCCCTTTCCTGGGTATCAACCATCTTTGAACATTAACCACACGCTCCCCGGAGGGCGTGAACCTCTCGGGGGGGCCATTTTCTAATTATGTTCAGAAACAATGAATAATGTAAAAGTCCAAAACGTAACACAAAAGCTTTCCCATAACTGAAATAAACTGCGCTTATCATTGAAATTAGTCGAATAGCCCCTTTCGGAAGCTTACATTAGACTTTTTTAGTTGTTTACAAAAAGCATTTTCTGAGGTTAACAGCGTGCCAAGTTCGGGGCACTTCCTTTTCTTCCATCGTTTCCAATTTATAGGATCTAGTCTGGTACGCCTCCACAACTCGGTAAGGCCCTTCCCAATTTGGCCCTAACTTTCCTTGATTCTCCACCCTGCTAGCCTCATTCCTTCGGTATACAAAATCACCTACCTTGAACGACTCAGGATGGACCCTTCGGTTGTAATATTGTTCAATCTTCTTTTTGTACTTCGCCTCTCGTATGGCAGCCATTTCCCTTCGTTCCTGTAGGAGGTCGAGATTCATGAAGATCTCCTCGCCATTTTCTTTTTCACTGACCTTCATGGTCCGAAAAGTTGGCATCCCTATCTCCGCCGGTATGACCGCTTCGCTACCATAAGTAAGGCTGAATGGTGTTTCCCCGTTGCTTGTCTTCAGTGACGTTCGGTGCGCCCATAGGACGTTCGGCAGCTCATCCACCCATCCAGCTCTTTCCCTGCCGAGCCTCGTCTTGAACCCTTTCATCAGACTTTTGTTCGCTCCTTCCACCAATCCGTTGGCTTGAGCGTGTGCCACAGCCGTGTTTACTTGAGTTATGTTCAGTCGTTCGCACCAACTTTTGAAAGGATCATGGATGAAATTGCTTCCATTGTCCGTCACGATCACCTTGGGCAGACCGAATCTGCATACTATGTTTTCCCAAACGAACTTCTTTACTTCCTTCCCGGTCGTGCGGGCCAGCGGCTTGGCCTCTATCCACTTGGTGAAGTAGTCAATGGCCACAATGACGAATTTGATTTTTCCCGGGGCCTCTGGCAGGGGACCCAAAACGTCCATCCCCCATTGGTAGAAGGGCCAAGGAGCCATTAATGAAGTTAAAACAGTTTTGGGGAGTCTCGGAACGGGCGCGTGTATTTGACAAGAATCACATTTCCGAATCACTTCCCTAGTATCTCTGTGCATGGTGGGCCAGTAATACCCTTGCCGCATTAGCTTTGCCACCACGGATCGCGGCCTGGAGTGCATTCCGCATGCTCCTTCATGTACCTCTCGGATAACATAGTTGGCTTGAAGCGGTCCAACGCATCTTAGCATTGGACCTAAATAGGATTTTTTGAAAAGCACATCGTCTACCATGGTATATTGGTTTATTTTCATCCGAAGAGATCGAGCTTCGTTTTGGTCTTCCGGCCAGATGCCTTCTTGCTTGCATCGAATGATCGGGGTCATCCAGTTTTCCCCTTCTTCTTCCACAATTGCGTTGACTATCTCCTCCTCCGTTGATGGCCTCTCTAAAACTTCCACCATGGTTTTCTTTGTCAGATGGTCGAAAGCCATGGACGCCAGTTTGCTGAGTATATCAGCTTTTTGGTTTTGCGCCCTTGGGATGTTTCGGATTTTAAACTGATCGAAGTGCGCAACGTATTCCTTGGCTTTGGCTAAATACTTTATCATGTTATCCTTGATTGCCACGAATTCCCCGTTGACCTGACTTGCTACCAAATTGGAATCCACTCTAACTTCCAACATCCGAATTTCCATTTTCCGAGCGACTCTTAACCCTGCTAGCAAAGCTTCGTATTCTGCTTCGTTGTTGGTGCTTTTGAAGTTTAGTCGGATGGCGTAAGTGTATTCCGTTTGATCTGGACTAATCAGTACCAGGCCTGCTCCGGCACCTGATTTGCTGGAGGCTCCATCGGTATACAGTATCCATGGTTCTTGGTTGGAGATGTTGCATATCTCCTTGCCCACCTCTTTTATGCTTTGGCTCAATGCTTCCACGGATATTTCCGTTATGAAGTCCGCGAGGACTTGTCCCTTAATGGCACTCCGAGGTATGTAAGTGATATTGTAGGCTCCCAACTCCACGGAGTACTTGACCATCCTCCCGGAGGCTTCTGCCTTGTTTAATATTTGCTTGATAGGTTGGTCGGTGATGACTTTTATTGGATGGGCTTCGAAGTATCTTCGTAGCCTTCTGGCCATGTGTAGTAGGGCTAGAGCTAACTTCTCAACGGGGGCGTAGTTTTGTTCGGCCTCGTGTAATGTTCGGCTAACATAATGTATTGGGATCTGCTTCCCTTCTCTTTCTAGCAACAACACCCCGCTCATTGCCCCTTTCGACGCCGAGAGATATACATATAAGTCTTCCTTCGGCCTTGGCGTTGCCAGATAAGGTAATTCAAGGATCATCTTCTTCATCTCCTGGAAGGCTGCCTCCGCTTGACTTGTCCATCGGTACTTGTCCTGGTTTTCTTTCGTGATGTTCCTCAACGTCTCAAAGAAAGGGAGCGCTTTTTCTGCCGACTTGGATAGGAATCGGTTCAGAGCTGCTAGCTTACCACTTAAGCTTTGCATCTCCTTGAGCGACTTGGGGGACTGCATGTCCACGATAGCCCTTGTCTTCTTCGGGTTTGCCCTTATTCCTTCGGACGTTACCATATATCCAAGGAACGTTCCTTCCTCTACCCCGAAAGAGCATTTCTTGGGGTTTAGCTTCATGTTAATCCTTCGGAGATTGTCGAATGTCTCCGCTACATCGGCAAGTAACTCCTTTTCGGTTTTGCTCTTTATGACCATATCGTCCACATACGCCTCGAGATTCCTTCCTATCTGTGACCGAAAGGCGGAATCCACTAAACACTGGTATGTGGCCCCAGCGTTTTTTAAACCGAACGGCATCTTGGTATAACAGTATGTCCCGTGTTCGGTATAGAAAGCTGTTTTTTCCTCGTCCTCCTTGGCCATCTGTACTTGGTGGTATCCCTTGTAAGCATCCAAAAAACACTTGTACTTGAATCCCATAACCGACTCTATTTTCCAATCAATATCAGGTAGAGGGTAATAATCCTTTCGGCAAGATGAGTTGAGGTTTTTGAAGTCGATGCACATTCGCCAACTACCATCGGACTTCTTTACCAACACCGGGTTTGAGATCCACGTAGGGTACTGCACCGGCCGAACTATTCCGGCCTTCACCCAATCTTCCACCTCCTTGGCTATGGCTTGATTCTTTTCGGCGGAGTAGGTTCTTTTCTTTTGTGCCACTGGGCGGTCTTAAACATTTACGTTAAGCTTGTGTTCGATGATCCGACGGGGAACTCCCGTCATATCGGATGGTTCCCAAGCAAACACATCCCGGTTGTTTTTTAGTAGCGTGATTAACTGTCTTCGGCACTCCGAGGAGAAGTTTCCCCCTATCGTAACTAGTTGATCCGGATAAGCCGGATGTACCATAACTTCTTCCGTTTTTCCGACCACCGCATCCGTCGGTCCGGCCTCGCGGGGTTCCGTTTTGACTTCCTTTTTTGCCATCTGCTTCTCTTCTAGCTTGCGACATTCTGAGACAATTACGGACCGGGTAGTAAGGGTTGCTATGCCTTTTGATGTGGGGAATTTCACCATTGAGTGGATAGTTGATGGGATGGCCCGTAATTTCTTTAAACCTGAGCGCCCTAGTATGATATTGTATGGAGAAGGGGATCTTATCACAGCGAACTTCATCATTGTTCGGCGAGACAAGCCTTGGCTTCCGAAACAGACTTCCAATTCAATCTTCCCCAATGGCTTTATGGATTCCCCCGCGAATCCTATTAACGGTGTGCCGGTTTCTTTCAGCTTGGCCTTAATGGAAGGGCATAAATGCTCGAAACAGTGTTCGTACATCACCTCGACCGAAGCGCCTTGATCCACATAGACCCTTCTGAGTGTAGCCTTCCACTTCGGCCTCGACTATTAATTGTCCGTCCGACACATCTACCGGAAGGATGGGTGGGAAACCGATCGGAACATTCATCCATTCCTCCTCGGCTTCCATGGTTTTCCTTTTTTGGGATGTAGGTCCAGCCATATCGAACTATAGGTAGATCGAGCAGTTGGTCCCACGGATGGCGCCAATTTGTTGAAGCAATTTCTTGCAACCACTTCAGACAAATAAAGATGGCCTTCCGGTTGAACTCAGCTAGGGTTCTTCCGGGAGGCTTGGGTGCTGATCCCTTCGGCTATTGGAGGTCCTCCGGATATCTGCACACAACAGCACACGTTAGGCTCACCCCGGGTGTTATCCCAGGACCCACCTCCGGTGTGAGAGTAAGTATTTGGTATTCCGAAAGGGCTATATAAAATATAGTGAGAAATAAATGCAGGTTGTAGGCTAGTTGAGAGTAGTAAATGAGCTGAGTATTTATAGTACTCAGCCTCGATACCTGGAATGGCGGCGCCGGATTTTCAGGGAACATGTCCCCGACACAATCCCGTAAATCCTGGGCGGCGACGGCGGTATCTGTAGCTGCCATCTGTACAAGAGGAGATGCCACTTGTCATGCTTTAAACCTGTATGTTCCGAACGGCCTTGGGGCCGTCCAGATTACTCCGGAGGTCCTTGTTCCGTCCGGCCAACCGAGAGATCCAGTCCGTTCGGACACATACGTCAACAACACATCAATTTTTTAAAAAGAAAGACAATATTGCTGGCGGACTAACGTTAGCCAAGCCGCTTTGACCTGAAGTCATTGACCCACTACCCCACCTGTCCGACCTGTTGATGTGGCAGGAATAAGTTGATATAGGATAATATTTCTTAATCACTAAAGGGTAATATAAAAATAGCTTAGAAGGAAACAGGTAAATGTATCATGCATGAACTTTCTAAATCGTTTTTCTAAAAACTTAGATTATTATTGAAAAAGAAGATTTGTTTTGTTATCATACAGTAGCTAACTATAGATAGTTACCATCTTTGGACAATAACTTTTCCGGTTCAACCCAACACAACCCAGCCTGTTTGAATCCTTACCACAATACGCATGTGGACCCATCTTGCCCAAACCGCCTCTTTGGCCATCTTTTTCATAATTGTTTGTTTTTTATTTTCTATTGCAGGAGTTTCAGAAACCATTGTTCTGAACATGTCTACATTATCTTGGTCAGTTGTAACAACTGTTGAAGGACGTGTTCCTCTTGCTAGCGAGGTATTCTCTTATTAAAACAATTACTCGATGGCTTCTAATAAGCCTTAACTGATACCGATTCTCTATTCTGCAGGGCTTGAGTTCGTTGTTAACCTCCTACAATGGTGAAGATGTTTTACTTTCTTTTGGATGATACAATGGTCAATGCAACAATGAGGTAATAAATAATCCTCTTTCTTTGTCATTGCAAGAATCTTTAGGTGGAAAAACAGGAGGGTCAAACCCACAGGTAACATTACGCTCAATCTGATAGCTTATGTTCAAATGGTTTCGTCATTGCAGTCATGGCGGACGTTTATGTTGTGTGTCTGTTTAACGGTGCTTAAAGCATGCCATTTTTGATAAACGGTAACAGCCGTAGTGTAAGTGCCTTTGATCTAAAAAAATTATATTATTTGTGAGGGAATTTACATGCTTTAGCTGATATCAGAGGGTCTTGCTCAAGAAGGGTTAGGATTTTCTCGATGCAGATCCACAAAAAGTAAATATGGAAACATACCAAAATGAGTGATATTATTGCGCCATACATGTCGGTACCAACCCTCTGGCACTGTCCTGCTCATAAGCTTGCTCACATAAACTTTCCATTGCGCCTGCCATTCCGAACTTTCGCATTTGTTTTGAAATTAAAAACAACGAGGAACATTTTTATAATGCCCTTAGTTATATAAAGAGCTTGCATTCGTGTTTAGGCTATATTCTAGAGTGATCAGTTTTCACTATTATTGTGTGATTCATTGTTCTTTTTTGGTTTTTATTACGTATGATTATTGATAATAACTTACTTTTTGGATGCAGCTATGTTACACCCCGTGCCCGCTTATACTAAAAACTTTGACTTTTGACGCGGAAACGTTTGACTAAAACAGACTTATACAAATTCTTCATTTAAATATCAGAGTCTATAACATTTAACCCTTTAAAACATTTGCAAGAACATAAACTCAACAAGCTCTTCAACACATTCTACATAAAACTTTATAACACGACCTGACAATCCTTCTGTGACCACCGATACGCCGTATCCTTTTAAAGGATACGCCGCATCTACTGATGCGAGACTATGCGCCGTATCAACCTGAAATGATACGCCGCATCTACTCAAGCTTATGATACGCCGCATCTGACATATTAGATACGCCGCATCACCTTAAACTTCTGATGCGTCGCATCTATTATACTAGATGCGCCGCATCGACCAATTTAGACAGAACATCAGCAGGAAAGCCTGCATATACTCAACTTACCCCAAAATCCACTTTGACCTCAATACAACACTATAACTTGTACCAAAACACTCAAATAGCATTCAAAACTATAACAATTCATAATACACGACAAATGACCCGTTTGACCCCAAAATGGGTACGAATAGACACTTGTGCCAAACGCCCCTTAACTTAACCCATAGGCGTGTAAAACATACTTTGAGCCACCAAATGGCTACCAAATCATTTGGACGACCTTAACATACAACTTAACACTTGACTTTACATCACAATCCATTAAAAGACCAACGGGGGTACAATATCGCCATAGAGCTCGGTAATCTATACTAAGCTCCTAGTTTCTACCTTCTAACCTTCGACACACATCCAATCCTCAATCCATAATCCAAGCCATATCATAAGCACCTACAAAACGGTTAGACAACTAAACCGTAAGCGATAACGCTTAGCAAGTAAAACAATAATAACATATAATCATACTTCAATCCACATGATGCATCATATACATAAGCACTTACTTGACGGGCTTACAACCCAAACTCATCTAGCACATAACATCATCATATACCATAACATCAAGTCATCACATAAACCATATTCATGGCATCACATAATCATAGTCCATAGTCCATACCACTTCCATACAAACATACATAACACATATGTTAGAAATCCAGATAACACATGTTACTATCATTTTACTTACCTCAATCCAAGCTAAACAACACATCAAGAACATCATCATCATGATCCATCATCATCAACATAATCTTCCACAACCTAACAACATAATAATCAAAATACATAACAAGGGTTATCAAAACCCATCAAAACATAATCATCTTTCTAATCAAATCATCATATGATCATACCCACATCATATGATGATTTCCCACTTAAATCACTAACTTGAAAGGGGGATTACTTACTTGATAATCATAGCTAAGAAGGATCCTAAACATGAGCCCTTCATCCTCTTCAATAAAAGCCATCCCTAGCTCTACCTTCCCTCCTTTTCTCCTTGGTCCGACCTTCACAGGAAACACACTCTCTTTTACAGGAGAGTGTGGAAACTTATAGATAAATGGGGAAGATTCTAGCTACAAGGGCAATTTAGTCAATTCTGCTTATTTAGGGTCGATGCGCCGCATCTATCTTCATAGATGCGCCGCATCCACATATACGCCGTATCTCTTTCTCCCATACGGCGCATGGACTATAACAAGTCGGTTCTACTTTCCCTTTCTACCATACGCCGCATGTACTTCCTAGATGCGCCGCATCTAGGCTATAACAGGCTAACACTTAACACTATAACCATTGCCCTTAGACAACATATACTCTTGGTCAAACACACTTAGGCTCGGGTCAACTTCATCTAGGGTGGGGTCCCACCACCCGGGAAACGGGTCTAACAATTCTACCCCCCTTATTTAGATTTCGTCCCCGAAATCTCTCGTCTAAAACTACCCAAAACTAATTCACAACATATATAAGCCCTTGATCCCATGCTTTCTAGGCCAATTCCTTGCAACGATCTACATGATCTTGCAAATTCTACTCTTACTAGACATAAGCACAACTCCTAATCCGCTAAAAGCACACTTCTCATCATAAACTTTCTAAGATTTCCCGAAACAACTACTTGTCATCCGGGAAAATCTACTACCTTGACTCTATATGAGTCAAACTTCATCACTATAACACAACATACGCCCATGCACTAACCATAACATAACATCATAAATCCGGCAAATCTCTCATTCCACATAATACCAAATACGCATTTATACTAAAAACCGGCAACTTATCTTAAAATACACAAGGTACCATACAAACGGCACCTTCAAAAATCTATCACACACAACACTTAAGCAAACTTTCTTATAAATTCTCGGGAAAAGCTCATAAATTAACTTAT
Organism: Artemisia tridentata subsp. tridentata; assembly: GCA_021014915.2. NCBI lineage: Eukaryota > Viridiplantae > Streptophyta > Magnoliopsida > Asterales > Asteraceae > Artemisia > Artemisia tridentata. The sequence goes on along the minus strand of CP139506.1, from coordinate 73,057,195 downwards.
CAAATTAAAACATAATTCAATTTAGACGTCTAACTTATGGTTTCACACATTATCTTATCGCTGCTATAAGTTTTGTTCGTATTTATCTTTCTTATGACGTCTAACCGGTTTTAGTTTTTACTTTCTCATATCACTATCCGTACTCATGTCATATCGGCTACACATAAGCCCACTCTTTTGTAACTCTTCATTTACATAAAATGGCGTCCCAATCTATGTAAATCAAGAAATACAAATTCATGGTTCGGTGATTTACAATTTCTTCATTCAAATGAAAAGGCGTCCCAATCCATTTAAATTAAGAAACCATAAACCATCCTACTTATACGCTTCCGACCTAACACTCGTACTTAACTACTTCCCATCTTCACTAGCCTTGGATCCAATCTCACTAACTTTCCATCCATGCCATAAAGGCAAGCTAACCATCATGCCGTAAGGGCAAGCTAACAACCATGCCATAAGGCAAGCTAACATCATGCCATAGAAGGCAACTTAACCTCGTGCCATAAAGACACCTTAACATCGTGCCCTAAAGACACCTTAACATCGTGCCCTAAAGACACCTTAACATCGTGCCATAAAGACACCTTAACATCGTGCCATAAAGACACCTTAACATCATGCCAAGGATATAGGCAAACCATGCCGGTGAAGGCAAGCTAACAATCATGCCATAAAAGGCAAGCTAGGCCATCCCAAAGGATGCCAAAACTAGAGCATTGGATCCAAGCTATATCTGTCTTATCATATCTACTCATTTTATCTTTCATGCACTTATATAATTAGGCACACACTGTCATTTATTCAATTTTCATTGCCTTACGCAATCTCAACATTCACTATCACGCTTTCTATCATCTAGGCAAGTTTCTATATAACACTTGCACATTTATTATCATTGCATTTTCACAATGCCACTTATCTTTCACCCGTCAACCCCATGTTGACTCACACTCTTGCTATGTGCCATTTTTATTTAGACAATTTATATGTAATGCTTATTCATTACAACTTACACATTTCTACGTGTTCTTACAACACACTTTTATTATTAAACGTCAACCCTTGTTGACCATATTTTCAATTCATACTGCCACTTCATTTAATCTATCCCACTCACACACAAATAAACCTTACATAGGTTTATTCTATAACACTTTCGTTAATTTCATCTTACATATTCAAATATATTAACATGATCACATTCATGTTTTACAACTCTTTCTAGCGCACTTCAAGTCACCTATGACCTCTGACGCTCTATATTTTATTCGTCACTTTGACTCATCATACTTTACCATATATCACTAGCACTTTTCAATTTATCATGTTTTATATGTAACATGTTCTCATCACTTCTTAACTTTTCACTTTAACTTTCTCATTTAGTTTAGCATATAAGAACTCACGCTTCTCAAAACATCAAGCTATAAACATACTTCGCTATTCACTTCTTACTTATCTAAATCTTTTTAAGCATTTATACTTTTTCAAATTATTAGCATGCTTCTTAACTTATTTCACATATCAATGTTTTCTTTTTAGCTTTACCGACCACAATTAGGTCAACACCTAACACACACATTCTAAGGCATCTATCTCAACTCATACCCTTCAATACAAACGTGCTCTCAAGCACATCACATAAAGCTTAAACATATAATTAACTACCATAGACTTATCATCATATAAACAACAACACTTAATCATCATATAATGCAATCATATCATAACGCTTAACACTTATCCGACAAGTGTTAAAACATTCAAAATCAAAACCAACTCACAGTCTATGGCATTATATATTACATTGCATAACCAAGCAATGTCTATGCATCGACCTTCTAACTAACCACAAGCAATAGCCCATCTTATAGCTAAGGCATCATAAACCTTAGTTCACTTACTAACCCATCTCTAATACCACTTAACATCGCTACTAGCAATCCATCACTATGGTTCTATCTTACATTCACATCTCGTAGTACAATTCACCGGCACCAACCGAGGTGCACGGCTATCTAATCATATAAACATTTCAAATCCCCATGGACTTACATCACATAATCACTATACCAATACCGGCACCAACCGAGGTGCTCGGCCAACTAATGATCTAAACATCTCAAGTCCCCATGGACTTGTATCTCATACTCAACAACACTATAACATACATACATCACTTATCATCAAAAGGCTCAACTAACATAAAACATAATCCGTCTAACACTTAGCAATTAGTTTCCGCGCAGTCTAACACTTACATCTAAGGCTTCTACGAGTGGTTTAAGACTAGGCACCCTATAGTGGAAACCTAATTCACTTAAACCGAAGCTCTGATACCAATTTGTTACACCCCGTGCCCGCTTATACTAAAAACTTTGACTTTTGACGCGGAAACGTTTGACTAAAACAGACTTATACAAATTCTTCATTTAAATATCAGAGTCTATAACATTTAACCCTTTAAAACATTTGCAAGAACATAAACTCAACAAGCTCTTCAACACATTCTACATAAAACTTTATAACACGACCTGACAATCCTTCTGTGACCACCGATACGCCGTATCCTTTTAAGGGATACGCCGCATCTACTGATGCGAGACTATGCGCCGTATCAACCTGAAATGATACGCCGCATCTACTCAAGCTTATGATACGCCGCATCTGACATATTAGATACGCCGCATCACCTTAAACTTCTGATGCGTCGCATCTATTATACTAGATGCGCCGCATCGACCAATTTAGACAGAACATCAGCAGGAAAGCCTGCATATACTCAACTTACCCCAAAATCCACTTTGACCTCAATACAACACTATAACTTGTACCAAAACACTCAAATAGCATTCAAAACTATAACAATTCATAATACACGACAAATGACCCGTTTGACCCCAAAATGGGTACGAATAGACACTTGTGCCAAACGCCCCTTAACTTAACCCATAGGCGTGTAAAACATACTTTGAGCCACCAAATGGCTACCAAATCATTTGGACGACCTTAACATACAACTTAACACTTGACTTTACATCACAATCCATTAAAAGACCAACGGGGGTACAATATCGCCATAGAGCTCGGTAATCTATACTAAGCTCCTAGTTTCTACCTTCTAACCTTCGACACACATCCAATCCTCAATCCATAATCCAAGCCATATCATAAGCACCTACAAAACGGTTAGACAACTAAACCGTAAGCGATAACGCTTAGCAAGTAAAACAATAATAACATATAATCATACTTCAATCCACATGATGCATCATATACATAAGCACTTACTTGACGGGCTTACAACCCAAACTCATCTAGCACATAACATCATCATATACCATAACATCAAGTCATCACATAAACCATATTCATGGCATCACATAATCATAGTCCATAGTCCATACCACTTCCATACAAACATACATAACACATATGTTAGAAATCCAGATAACACATGTTACTATCATTTTACTTACCTCAATCCAAGCTAAACAACACATCAAGAACATCATCATCATGATCCATCATCATCAACATAATCTTCCACAACCTAACAACATAATAATCAAAATACATAACAAGGGTTATCAAAACCCATCAAAACATAATCATCTTTCTAATCAAATCATCATATGATCATACCCACATCATATGATGATTTCCCACTTAAATCACTAACTTGAAAGGGGGATTACTTACTTGATAATCATAGCTAAGAAGGATCCTAAACATGAGCCCTTCATCCTCTTCAATAAAAGCCATCCCTAGCTCTACCTTCCCTCCTTTTCTCCTTGGTCCGACCTTCACAGGAAACACACTCTCTTTTACAGGAGAGTGTGGAAACTTATAGATAAATGGGGAAGATTCTAGCTACAAGGGCAATTTAGTCAATTCTGCTTATTTAGGGTCGATGCGCCGCATCTATCTTCATAGATGCGCCGCATCCACATATACGCCGTATCTCTTTCTCCCATACGGCGCATGGACTATAACAAGTCGGTTCTACTTTCCCTTTCTACCATACGCCGCATGTACTTCCTAGATGCGCCGCATCTAGGCTATAACAGGCTAACACTTAACACTATAACCATTGCCCTTAGACAACATATACTCTTGGTCAAACACACTTAGGCTCGAGTCAACTTCATCTAGGGTAGGGTCCCGCAAGCTATTGGAGCATAAAGGATGCTTTTGGCCGATAAGGAGTTGGTGCCTGCTGGAACATCCAAACTAAAAATATAAATATTGATGGCGGTAAAGGATGCGTAATTACAGTAGAGGTTATTGTGTTAAAAACATATTATAGCCGTAATCGATATGTATATTTTCCTTGACTGTCTTTTCTTTGTGTCGTAGGGTGAACGGAATTTCAACAGATTTGGAGGGTGGCTAGGTAAGAGCTCTACAATGGGAAAGAACTACAGGCTCCTTGAAGATGCACATGTTCATCCGCTATCATCTCTACAATTCAACTGGGCAGGTGATTCCGTTACCAGATCACTATACTTACTATATTTAATGTGTAATGTAAATGTGTGATAACAAATGAACTCTTTGGATTTTGATTTGCTATCTAGGATCTTGAGCGTAGAATGGAACTTAGCTGCCGGAGAAAAACCTTCTGATGTTTACTCAGAGATTGCAGCGAGGTATGACGCACTAACATCATTTTCAGAGTATTTATGTAATATAAGTTTTATTGTATTGCGACACATTTTGAGTTCTATTGAAATACTTTCAAAAACTATGTCTTTTGGAGCCTTGACAAACATGTACAAACTATGACTTATGACGATAGATCATTTACTTATGAATGGGTTGGTTTGGGATTTGGGAATTCTTAACGGGTTAACATAAACTGACACCCAAAAAACATGTCAAACATGGTGAAAGTCGAGTACAATTTTTTTATTGTTATCTATAAAGGCTTAATAATCAGTTTATTTGAAGAAAAGGGATTTTTGTTGTAATTACATTGTTCGTTTCATCATCTTTGTAGGACTAAAAATTGAACGATCACCTGGGTAATGCTAGACTCAAAAGATATTGAATAAGAAGCCTAATTGGTAAAATCTTATAACAAATGCATAATTTAGTCTCAGATGTTAAAGTGTATGTGCTTTTCAAAATATAATTGCTTCAATTCCATTAAAATCTGAGTTAATTTCTTCTTCTTTAGTCTCAATGGTAGCAAGGACTCTGGAGCTCAGTTATTCGAAAAAGCTCCTGACTCGAGAGCTGCTATTGTGTTTCCTCCTCCAGTTACTACATAGTGGGAAAAACAGGTAATGCACATCTTTTCATAGAGCGTATTATGTACACTGACTGACACATACAGTGACATTAGTATTTCAACCCTTAGCTTACAGTTACATATACTAATAATCCAATTGTTACCTCTACAAATAAAGCGACGAGACATGAAGCAATTTGACACCAACCTTCAGGTTAACTCATGCTATAGAATCTCTGGCTTTGGCTGTAAAACCACCGGCGAATGGCAAAGGTACACCCTAAAAAACCTAAATTACTTTAGAAAAAGTTACTTAAAATCCTACTACAAAAAATAACTGAACATGTCATATGGTATGTTGACAGCTACTCCATCAAGATGACTGCTTCAGCCCGGATGCAGGTTCGCTGGTCCTCCAACCAATAACCGACGTGCTCAGCTACCTACCGGATCCAAATCCCAACAAAGCACCTCCAATAATTACAGATTTGGAGAATACAAAGCATAGGTTTGAATTGCACTTTGGTGTTGGCAGTCGGCTAGGTTATTCCAAGGTTCAGCTTTCAATTTGGAGACGAGATGAAGAAACTTCTTCATTTTTGTGACAATCTGATACGCTCATCAGGGATGGGGAGACGGTGTACGTTTGTTGAAATAAGCAGCCACTGTTTTTTATAAATCTAACGAATAGCCCAGCCGCAACGCGCCGGGGTCGTATTCCTTGTTAACTCTATATACTAAATCCCATGGTCGGTTAGACCTTAAAATAATGAAGCTGCTCAATAGAATATTATTAAACGTTTGGCCCGTATAACAAGCCCATGATTGGCCCATCTGCTGCGTTTCCTTTCAGTCCGCTTAGGTAATGGTTACTGATGCGTGCGATGTGTCGTTGCGGTTTAGCAGTATTAATGCCTACTCAAGTTTTAAATTTATATTTAGCCGACTTATCAATAACACACACACTTAACGAGCAGTGTACCCGGTCAGTATGAATATAATGGTAAGTAGAGTGTCGATCACTAAGAGTGGAACGTATTATCTAGTTATTCTAATCAGTATTTTAATATATTAAGTTAGCTATACAATCTAATCTAACGCAAGGGGGTTCAGCCTGAGAGACTGGCACGATTTGGTTGCAATTAAATAATAAACTAAACCAATAGGCACGAATCAGCGAATAGCACACACGTACACAGATAAATACTCGAGACAATAAGAGGGCTGTCCTTATGATAAGTAGTTTGTCACTTGTTTTATTGCTAGTGTTATATGAAGTGTATAGTTCGATGCAACGCACCGAGATTAAGTCCTTTCTCGTTGGTTCTAATCTTATCGGCGAGTAAACCCTTAATGATTACTTATGACTATCCTATTTATCTTTCTCCTACTTTTCTACAGACCATAGAATGCATAGGCGATCTAATAAATAGGCGAGGGCAGAGGCATGGCGACCCGATCAACGCTCAGCTAGACACAGAGGTTATCAATGCACTAATAAAAGTCACCAAAGACATCAACATATAAACTTTAATTAATGAGAAAGCAGTTTTAAGGGAGTGCAATCTTTCCGTTGTCACATTACACAAGCCACCAATCTTGATGAATTAAAGTTTACTAACACAATAAAACAAAACTACTTAATGAATTAAACACATGCAGCACCTTCTTCCAGCTCTTGTATCTTTGATTTGAGTGTGTCTTGTGCTCGCTATTCGACTGAATTCGTCCTTGGTTTATGTACTTCGGTCTTCGTATATAATATCTGTCCCCAGAAATTCGTCTGGTCTTGGGGTATTTATAGTTTCTGTCTGAGGGTAAGATGCGGCGCATCTAGTAAGTAGATGCGGCGCATTTATTTAACTTCGCGTGGGGTCCAAGATTATAATATTCAGGAATATTCGTACACCGCCAGAAGATGCGGCGTATCTTTATCTTTGGATGCGGCGCATGTCCTCTTGTATCTTGGATCATATCTGGTGAGATCTTGATAGCGATGCGCCGTATGTGATAAGCAAGATGCGGCGCATCTGGAGCAGATTAGTCTTGATCTTGTACATTTCAGTAGACTCTTAACTTCTTGCATGTTTTGCTCCATAATTAGTCCAAAATCGCCAAGTTTCACCAAATGCTTGTTTTCAACTGAGAATTACAAAAGTAAACGATTAAGTATCAATCCTCATACATAATATAATAAAACAAGTCAAATTAATAGGATAAATGATAGTAATAAAATGTACTTATTTGAGTTCATCAAATATCCCCCCACTTGAACTTTACTTGTCCCCAAGTAAACCTTAGAATTAATCTTATGAAAATGTATCCTAAAAGATATTAGGATTTATTTTTATATTTAAGCATGTATTCATTTTTGTCATAATCACACAACTAAACACTTAACGAATTAGAAGTAAAATAAAATATTATGATAAAAGCAAATCTAATCGTTTAACTGTCCAGTCGCGACGAATATTCTATCATAAGCTTGGCAAGTATACACATCTCCCCCACTAAAGCCAAGGAATAACAAGTCTAAAGCGGTAAAAAGGGTTTTTTAGTCTTAAGGGTTAATTATTCTTAATCTCTATCGATCTCAAATTCCAGAAAAGGCGACAAAATCACAAATACATGATCGAATCCACGAACACGATACTTGCAATTGCTCAAATCCTTAACTCGAATAGGCTAAAGATAGGTCCAAACTTCACCAATAATAATATATCAAAAAGGGCGACAAAATCATAAATACATAGCCGAATCCACGACTACGATACTTAAGATTGCTCAAATCCCTAATCTCAATAAATCAAAGGTTTGGTTGGATAAAGAATAATACAGGGCATGGATAATATTTGGGATATAAATTGGTGTAAAAATAAAAAATAAACAAAACAAATAAATTAAAATCCTAAGTGTGGTTAATCACTATCCCAACCATCCCATGAATAAGACTCATATCATTGAATAACTCACGCTTTAACTCTTGAAACACACGCTTTAGGTAGACACGAATTATACTCAACAAGATCTTAATCAAAGAATAAACCTTAGTTGACGTTCCCATAACTGCCAACTCCCATTTCAATCCATAAATATATAACAACTAGTGGTGATATCGACCACTTACATAACTTTACATCGTTGGTTAAATCAAACATCCAACTTTTTTTTTTTTTTTTTTTTTTTTTTTTTTTTTTTTTTTTTTTTTTAATAACATAAACATAGATGTGTAAAATTTCACTACATCACTATAATGATAATTCTGGATAATTTTTCCATACTTTTCATGACTTCAGAAATAACGGTAATAGTGAAAGTAGTAAACACACGAAAAATAAACTCAAAAATATACAATATTTACTTTCACTCCAATTGCATTGTGCAATTTCCCGACCTAACCATAGATAATGAATTACGCACGCGAACACAGGTAATGTAAGGAAACACATTTTGCCTAAAGCAATTAACCAACCACGGATTTTAATCTACAGGGTAGGCTAAGGTGTAAGGGTGTAACGAAACATTTTAACAAAGGTGTAAGAAACGAAAGGAATGGCTCTGAGGGTTTTTCTAGGGGTATCTTACTCTAAAAGTGAGAGTAGCAAAAGGGTTTATACGGGGGTTAACTAACCAGTGTAGTTAGCTAATAACACATAACATATAAAGGCTATTTGGGTGTAATCCTAGAAATTTACCAATTTAGACAAGTCATTCCAATTATATAAATAATACTTATTATGGTGGTCTCCAATAGTATACAAGCCAAGTTCTAAAGTTTACAAGTCACCGGCACACTCATAGATTTGTGAATTTTGAAAAATCATAATTTTTGAAAATAACGTCATGTGTGCAGCTATGCAACTTAGACTTTAAACAAAAACATGCTAAAAATTTTAAATTTTGATATATTAAGCACATTTTAAGCATATTTTGAAAAGTTTAGGACAAGTAAATGTTAAGTGTTCTAATTCTCCAATCCCCCCACTTAAGTTAAACAACGTCCTCGTTGTTTGTATAAAAGGTTAAAAACTGGAAAATAAAAGAATTAGAACAGAAAAACTCCCCTGAGATTTGCTCGGTATGATCCTCCATTAGTATTAGAGCAAAAATCATCTTTCTTGTGGATTAGAACGTTTAAGCTTCATAATAGATGTATCCACAGGAAATGCAGGAATCTATAATACCACCAAGGCTTCAAAACACACCTAAGATAAGAAAGGTTCAACTTGCATAACACATTAGTAGTTAGGCAAAAATAAAACATAAAAATTAAAAATTAAAATCATCAGGTCAGTCGATGCGCCGTATCTTATGGAAGAAGATACGCCGTATCGAGCCTGGAATAAATACGGATCAGAATAAAAGATGCGCCGCATCCTTAACCAGGGATGCGCCGCATTGAAATAAACTGATAAAAAGTTTTAAAGTCGGAAATAAAAATGCAGAAAAATAAAGTAAGATATGACCATTGCAGGAGATGCGCCGCATCTTGGAATTGAGATGCGCCGTATCCTCTGCGGGCCTGACTGACTCGACACAGAACAGAAAATAAAATAAAATAAAAGATAAGCATGGGTTGCCTCCCACGAAGCGCTTGTTTTTGTTCGAGTCACGAGCCTGACTCCACCCTTATTTACTGTGTAATAGGGTGTTGTTCCCCCCACTTGGGATCAAGTGCGGGTGATAGTAGCAATAAACACGAAAAGAGTGTAAATTTGCTATTAAAGATGGAAGAAATACATAAAGATCATACCTTGGCAATATATGTAAATCTTTCCTATCCATACCCGGTTTGGTTGATAAATTGAATGACTTGACCACTTCATCAGAAAGAGTAGTATGTTGAGGAAAAATGAGTCTCCTTTCTTTTTGGTTAGTCTCTTTGGTAGTAAGGCATCCCTTGACTTCCGCAGAAGATGAGAAAGGGTCTTTAGCAAGTAAAAGTTCGAGTTCCTCTATATACTTCATGGGGTCCAAATCATCATCTTCATCAATCATAGCGATGTTTAAGAGCTCATCACTAAATTCTTCCTCGAGCTCCACCAAAAACGGGTTGATCACAGGTGCTTCATGTGTTTCAATAGGTAGTGTAATGGATTTGACCTCATCATTCTTTTGTTTTGCAACCTGTTTAGGAAAACTAGCAAGATTATTAGTAACGGGATTAATAATATTAAATAAATTTGTACCACTTTGTGTTTTAGGTGACTCCAATTCATCTTGTGAATCTCCATCTTCAACCAGTGGTCTTGCAACTTCAGCATCGTCCCGAATTTCATCCTTAAATAAGTAATCCCATATTTCTTCAAAATCCCTCGTTGGGTCAAAATCTGGTTGAGGTATGTCATCATAAACTATGGCGTCAAATAGTTCGAAATCAAAATTAGAATACTTTTCATCTTCATCCGTTGGATTGTCTAATGGTGGAAATACGGTTGCTGAATATTCTTCATCGTAATGTTCCGTATACCCATCATCTTGTGCAATCTCCGGAGAAAAAGTATTATCAAGAACAATTGCCGGAATTGGTTTCACGGTATATGAATCTTCTTCATCATCATTGGACATACACCAAGTGTGTTGAAACGGCAACTTGTTTCTTTCTTTCCTTGACTTTTCTTGTCCTAAAATCAAGTATTCTTCCATAGTGATTTCTTTCGTCTCAATGACTTGTGCACCATATCTTGCTCTTTTCCAATCATTCACCTGATTATTGCTCAAGGCTTTTTCCTTTTCAAACCTAATATATTCTTCCATAGTAATATCCGGATCGTCCATCTCCCTGAAATAAAACTTACTCGTGCAAAAGAAGAGTGAAACAATCAAAGTAAAATAAAAGCTTCTTATATCTGCTGTTGATGCGCCGTATCCTATAAATGGGATACGCCGTATCTTAATACGTTAAAAATAAATCAGACTTTTATTCAGAAAAGCAATACGCCGCGCTCGATAAATCAAATGCGCCGTATGTTTAAATAATCAAAAATCAGTTATACTTATAAAAAAAAAAATTAATGCGCCGTATCAGCAAAAACTAATACGCCGTTACTTCGTTACGTTTCAAAATATAAGATTTTTGATTATCAGTAAAGATGCGCCGTATCGACAGAGATCGATGCGCCGTATCTGTTTAATAATTCGAAAACTGTTTTTAATTAAAATAATAGATACGCCGCATCTGCTGAAGCAGATGCGTCGTATGGCGTTAAAGTTTAGAAAAAAAATTTCCTTAAAAACAGATACGCCGTATCTTGGGGAAAAGATGCGTCGTATCGAATTAATTAAACGCGTTGTATTTTATAAAAAATTTGAACGCAATACGCCGTATCTATGAAGATAGATGCGCCGTATCGTTCGATTTAGCTCAGTACAACGATAGCAGAACACACACAAAAAAAAAAAAAAAAATTAAAACAAATAAAAACACACGAAAATAAACACAAACAAAAGAAAACAAATAACACACAAAAACAGAAAATATGCAAAATAGTATAATGAATGCAAATTAATCTAATACACAACAAAATTAGCGGTTAGATAAAAAAAATTAAAAACCTAATTAAAATACTAATCAAATTAACAGATAATAACAATTCACTCCCCGGCAGCGGCGCCAAAAACTTGATGCGTGCGATGTGTCGTTGCGGTTTAGCAGTATTAATGCCTACTCAAGTTTTAAATTTATATTTAGCCGACTTATCAATAACACGCACACTTAACGAGCAGTGTACCCGGTCAGTATGAATATAATGGTAAGTAGAGTGTCGATCACTAAGAGTGGAACGTATTATCTAGTTATTCTAATCAGTATTTTAATATATTAAGTTAGCTATACAATCTAATCTAACGCAAGGGGGTTCAGCCTGAGAGACTGGCACGATTTGGTTGCAATTAAATAATAAACTAAACCAATAGGCACGAATCAGCGAATAGCACACACGTACACAGATAAATACTCGAGACAATAAGAGGGCTGTCCTTATGATAAGTAGTTTGTCACTTGTTTTATTGCTAGTGTTATATGAATTGTATAGTTCGATGCAACGCACCGAGATTAAGTCCTTTCTCATTGGTTCTAATCTTATCGGCGAGTAAACCCTTAATGATTACTTATGACTATCCTATTTATCTTTCTCCTACTTTTCCACAGACCATAGAATGCATAGGCGATCTAATAAATAGGCGAGGGCAGAGGCATGGCGACCCGATCAACGCTCAGCTAGACACAGAGGTTATCAATGCACTAATAAAAGTCACCAAAGACATCAACATATAAACTTTAATTAATGAGAAAGCAGTTTTAAGGGAGTGCAATCTTTCCGTTGTTACATTACACAAGCCACCAATCTTGATGAATTAAAGTTTACTAACACAATAAAACAAAACTACTTAATGAATTAAACACATGCAGCACCTTCTTACAGCTCTTGTATCTTTGATTTGAGTGTGTCTTGTGCTCGCTATTCGACTGAATTCGTCCTTGGTTTCTGTACTTCGGTCTTCGTATATAATATCTGTCCCCCGAAATTCGTCTGGTCTTGGGGTATTTATAGTTTCTGTCTGAGGGTAAGATGCGGCGCATCTAGTAAGTAGATGCGGCGCATTTACTTAACTTCGCGTGGGGTCCAAGATTATAATATTCAGGAATATTCGTACACCGCCAGAAGATGCGGCGTATCTTTATCTTTGGATGCGGCGCATGTCCTCTTGTATCTTGGATCGTATCTGGTGAGATCTTGATAGCGATGCGCCGTATGTAATAATCAAGATGCGGCGCATCTGGAGCAGATTAGTCTTGATCTTGTACATTTCAGTAGACTCTTAACTTCTTGCATGTTTTGCTCCATAATTAGTCCAAAATCGCCAAGTTTCACCAAATGCTTGTTTTCAACTGAGAATTACAAAAGTAAACGATTAAGTATCAATCCTCATACATAATATAATAAAACAAGTCAAATTAATAGGATAAATGATAGTAATAAAATGTACTTATTTGAGTTCATCAGTTACCAACTGAACGTTATACATGATCCGACGTTCCATTACCTTCTGGTGAATCGATTTCTTCTAGGTGAAGCTACCGACATACGTCACTGCATTTTAGGGTTTTGGTAGGTACACTCTGTCTCACTTTTCTTCACCTTTTGCATGTTAATTTCGACTAATAGGTAAGTTGTAGCCATATGTTGTTTCATTGTGGTCGTTGTTTTCGGCTGTATTTATACCTTCTAACTTGGTAACTGTTAGCTTTGTTCATGTATACATGCTAAAAAAGTATTTGTTAGTTAACCTGGCTGTAGATCTCCTAGGGTTACTGATTTTTTTGGTTTTAGATACATGCATGGGTGTCGAACAAATTGTTGCTAATAAAAGTGGTTGTAGATCTCTTAAGGTTAATGTTTTGCTTTTTTTACATACCTGTTATTTCATTAAACTAAAGCTCTAAGCTATGAGAACCAAAAGTAGACCATGCAAAAAAACGTGAAATACGGGATATTTTACCTGAGACGGGTTTGCCAACTGAGGGTGTTGAGATCCCACATGAGGTTGCTACTGCTGTTTTGCTTGACCGTATGTCTGGTACGACGTTTTATGAGGGGGAATGGGGTCAGGTAAGTTGAAAAGGAAACGGTCGGCTTTTGAAAATGTTGGTGCGTTTGTATGTGGCGAGGTGTCTCAAGGGAGTAGTTTTCGTAGTAGCTGTTCTCATGACTGTCATTTTCATGAGGCTGCCAATGAGGTTAGTGGGCATATGTTAGGCGTAAATGATGACGCTCAGAATTTACATGTTCAACGACCTGTGGTAGTGCCGATCGGCAGCTCTTCGGTCAACAAAAAAGGAAAAGAGACGGTGTTTGTAGCTACATGTAGTACGGGTGGCATGGTTGATGAGAGTTCGTGTACCTTGGAAGGCACCGGTTGTGTGTTAAATCCCTTCAAAAGGAAAGCAGAATGTGTAGGTGAGCCTCTGTTAGAAAGTAACGAGAAAAGATGCAGGCAATACTCGGACGTGTGCACGTCTGCGAGTGATTTGGGTTTCGAGTATGGGGGCGTTCGGTAAATGTGTTAAAAAGGAAAGCATGCGGTGTACAGGAGTCTTTGTTGAACGATAGTAGTATGCGTCCCACTCAACCGTCTCATTTAGACGGTCATCAGTGTGTTGTTGATTCATATTTCATCGGTAACCCTTTGCCGTCGTCCAAAAAGAGAGCTGTTACTGCTCAATAGGTTTCGGTGCATACTGATGAAACCGTTCCTTCCGTTCGTGCAGCCATGATACACGCAACTATTGTTGATGAAAACTTAGATTCAGGGCAAACAATGTGTATGCAGCCTTTTCTTGAATCCGTGCTCGCTAACGTTCCTGGTGGAGGTAGTTGTTCACAATAGTTTTATATTTCTATTTAATTAAACGAAAATGTACCTGCTAGAGTTGGTGAATGTTTTTCTACTTCTTATAGTAACGCTGCATCAGCCAGTTGTTCTTGACTTTCAGTCAGGGACGGTACGTCGAATCGGAAATGCTGATAATGAGGTTGAATCGACTGTACCTGCTGTTAGTGCCTGCGGTTCTTATTCGTCTGGAACGTATGGTCCAGAAAATGTTGCTGACGTTGTTGCCGGCGGAGTTCCTTGCCAAGGTATGTGGTATGTACATTCATTTTTTTTTCTTCAAAATTATTGCACAACGGTTCTTTTGACACATTTGATAAACGTTTCAGAAAATGTCACGGGAACAGTTTCTCGCCCGCTAATCCTAGATTTTCAATCACATACTACTTCTCATTCTTTTGAAGGTACTTTGTAGTAAATGTTACTGTTGTTGTGTGGCTTTACACGCCGCCTACTGCTATTACTTAATGTGCTATTGTTTATGTAGGGCCTTTCTTTAATAATAGGGGATCAGATTTCCTCCATTGTACGGCCACCGCATCTGCAGCAGGTAAATAACGATACCTTTTTTTTTTTTTTTCAATACAATGTCTTGCAAATGTTTTGTTTATTATGCAACCTAAAATAACGTTGTAGCTTATTATTAAGTATGTTGTTGTTCATAGAGGAGGTACTTCTTACGCCTCTGCACGTAATGCTTTTAACGCACCAGAAACGCCGTTTAATGAAACACGTTGGTCTGCGAGCAGAACAGGTTATGGTGTTGCATTTTTTTGACTAACGGTCTTCCTTTTATGCTTTCTGAACCTTTTTTTCTAATAAATATTTGTCTTATTTCTGTTCAGGCCCTCCAAGCGAGTATAGGCGATTTGGTCCTTGCAATCAAGTGTGTAGACAATGTAGAGCTGTATTTTGGGAGGAGGAAAAGCTTGCTTGCTCTACTGCCGCCACCGGATGTTTATATCATCGTTGCTGTCTTGAAGGAAGGGTTAGGCTTTTTGTGCAGCGGGAATATCCTCCTGTTATTTCAGAACTGTTTGGCGATAGTCATTTTCTAGAAAATATTCATGCATACAATCAAATGTTTGCAATGTCATCGTTAGGAGCTGACATTGATAATTCTGTGAACGCTGGAAGAGGGCCGTATGTTTTTAAAATATCGGGTCAAATATATCATCGGATAGGACGGTTTTGTCCCAACCCGAACCAATCCCCAAGATTTTTACAGCTGTATATCTACGATACTGTTAACGAAGTTCAGAACCGCTTGAGTCACTTCACAGAGGGTGGTCAAAGTACGCTAAGATCGGACGTTGTACAGGCTCTTATCAATTTTCTTGACAACAACAACGCGTTAGTACAATTGTTTAGGACAGCCAGGGATAAGTTGCAGGAAAATGACGTCCCCGAATTTAAGATTAGACTCTTCAATATCGGAAAGGCGTCACAGTATGACCTGCCTACTGCAAGTGATATTGGTGTTATCGTGTTTGACGATACTCAAGAAACACAGGCTGACTTTGATGTGGTATTGGAAGCGCATTCGGGCGATCCACAAAGGATAAATAAACTTCATGCAGTTTATATGTCTGCTCAATTTCCGCTGCTGTTCGTGTATGGCGAGCACGGATATCATCTTGGTCTACATTACTTGAACGTTCAGACCACTTCGACACGGAGAGGTAAACGTATGTCAATGAAATCTTTTTACGCATACCAGTTGCACGATAGGTTGGGTTATTACAATTTGCTAAGTAGAGGAGGTCGGCTGTTTCAGCAATATGTTGTTACCGCTTACTGTTCTATCGAACAAAACCGGATGGATTTTATTCGTGCCAATCAAGCTGATATAAGAGGTAATTACTTGGCTGGCTTATATGACGCAATAAGTCTTAGTGATAGTAACGGGTCAGACGCTGGATCCAGAATTATTCTACCTTCGTCATTCACAGGGGGGCCTAGGTATATGTATAGTCACTACTTAGATGCTTTGGCGATTTGTAGAGTTCATGGAAATCCTTCTTTTTTTGTCACTTTCACTTGCAACACAAAGTGGCCTGAAATGAGTATATGGATGCATTCCCTCAGTTAACACCCGCCGACAGGCCTGATGTAGTAGATAGGATATTTGAGAGTAAAATACACGCTTTCATAAAGTATGTACGTGAACGACGGTCTTTTGGATTCTTAAATGCCGGTATGCATTTTCTTAAACCTTTAAAAAGTAATATGATCTTTTTCTTTCAACATCGGCGTAAGTTATCAATAACATTCTTTATTTTGACAGTCTTATACACAGTCGAGTTCCAGAAAAGGGGTTTGCCGCATTGCCATATCCTGCTGTGGGTTACCCAAGGATCTCAGGGGCCGCGTGAACTGGATGTCGACAGATGTATTTCTGCAGAGCTTCATGATTAGCTTCAGGATCCTGAGGGGTTCAGGGTTATTTCAGAATTTATGGTACACGGCCCGTGTGGAAATGCCTTTCCGAACGCTCAGTGTATGCAAAATAGAACAACTTACAAGAAGTACTTTCCCAAACAATATTGTTCTTCAACATTCACTGACAAATTAGGGTATGTGCACTACCAAAGACGGGATATACGAATAAATGCTACACGGCATGGTGTTAGGTTAGACAATGCGTATGTCGTTCCTTACAGTCGGGAGCTTTGTATGTTGTTCTATGCACATATAAATGTTGAGTATTGTGGTTGGACTATGCTTATCAAATATCTGTTAAAGTACATTTCAAAAGGCACTGATAGGATCATTGCTCAAATCACGAGGCAGATAGGACAGCAGCAACCGGCACCGTCAGTTGCATCCACTTCTCTTAATCCTCCAGGCATTCACGTTGATGAAATTAAAAACTTCGTCGACGCTAGGTATATTAGTCCTCACGAAGCATGTTGGCGAATTTTGGGTTTTGACATTCACAGTCGAGAACCGGCCGTTCAAATACTAGCAGTTCATTTAGAGAACATGCAGTCGGTTACTTTCAGAAGTCGTCAAACCTTGCAGAGTGTACTTGCCAATCCCGGTTCTCGAAAGACCACTCTCACTGAATGGTTAGCTTTTAATGAATGCTATACATTAGGGCGCCATCTTACTTATTTGCAATTCCCGTCAGAATTTGTGTGGTCCAAGACTGATAAGGCTTGGTCTCCTCGGAGGTGCCTTAACAAACCAGCGATTGGTAGGTTGGCATACGTGCACCCAAGTGCAGGGGATTTATTTTATGAACGCATGCTATTGTCTCATCAAAAAGGTTGTATATCGTTTGAAGCAATCAGAACGGTTAACAACGAGACGTTAGCTACAAATCGGCGAGCATGCGAAGCGATGGGTTTGCTAAAGGATGACCAAGAATGGATAACAGCAATGCAAGAGGCTTCGGCAACAGCTACCGCATCCGAGCTAAGAGCTTTATTTTCGGAGATACTGATATTCACTGACGTTGCAGACCCGTTAACTTTATGGTCTACTTTCTGGAGGCAAATGTCGGATGACATACCTATGTTATTGTCGCGGCTATTACGGATGTGTTTCCTGTTTCTCAATGACCCTAACTACAAGGAGGCGTATTATACGAATTGTAGTCGCTGCTCGCCATTCACGGTAAATCGCTGCAAGATTTTGGTTTACCGACGCCACCAGAGGGCCTCCTTAACCTGTTTAGAAATAGGGAAATCATGGAAGAAATGAGTTATGACAGAGCTGAAATGGCTGCAGAGAGTAGGAGGCTGATTCCACTTCTTAATGAGCAACAATGCCATATATTCAACATTATTATGCGTGCAATAACTTACCAAGAACAAGAATTCCTATTTGTGTATGGTCACGGCGGGACGGGAAAAACTTTCTTATGGAAAGCAGTTATCAGTACCGTTCATGCTGAAGGGAAGATTGTCCTTGCAGTTGCGTCCTCCTATATAGCGTCGTTGTTACTACCATCAGGTAGGACTGCGCATTCAAGGTTCAAGATACCTCTGGATTTGACCGACGAGTCTGTTTGCATCATCAAGAAGAACACTCAGCTTGCGGAGCTTTTGAAGCAAACTGAAATAGTAATATGGGACGAGGCCCCTATGAATGAAAAGAGGTGTTTCGAGGCGATTGATAGAACTCTTAAAGATATTCTTGGTAACTCACAACAATCATTTGGCGGGAAATCTATAATACTAGGTGGTGATTTTCAACAAACATTACCCGTGAAGAAATCAGCCTCAAAAGAAGCAATAATAGCATCGTCAATTGCATAGTCGTACCTGTGGCCGTATTTCAAGGTTTTCTTTCTTCTAGAAAATATGAGGTTGCACAGATCATCTATGACAGAAGCTGAACGACAGGAAACTAAAAATTTCTCAAAATGGTTGATTAACATTGGCAACGGAAACGCTGGTTTACAAGATGAGGACGATCCCCGTAACGCCTCATGGATACGTGTACCAGACAAGTACTGTTTACCACCGACAGAAGAAGGTCTTCTCCAACTGATTCAGTTTATATACGATGCTCCTTTCATGGAAATGTCGACTGCAAACGATTTCCAAAAAAAAGCTATAGTTTGCCCAAAAAACGAGACAGCGGGCGAGATAAATGCGCAAATACTCGAGACCATTTTAGGTTCATCTGAGTTTTATACGAGCATCGATGAGGCAGTGCCTATTGGGAATGATGGCGGTGCCGCTGAGTTACTGTATCCCAGTGAGTATCTCAACTCAATGAAATTTCCAGGAATCGCTCCATACAGACTTGAACTGAAAATAGGTGTTTCGGTTATGTTACTGCGCAACCTTAACTTAATAGGAGGGCTTTGCAACGGGACTTGCATGATCGTTTCCCAAATGCTGACGCGTGTCATTGAGGCTAAGATAATCACCGGGACCCAGGTTGGCGAGAAAGTTTTTTGCCAAGGATTGTGTTGAGAAAGATGCTGTTTGTTTTTAAACGCATACAGTTTCCTATTAAGTTATGTTACGCAATGACGATTAACAAGAGTCAAGGACAGTCGTTGGAAAAGATTGGGATTTATCTACCCGAACCTATATTCAGCCACGGGCAGTTATATGTTGCACTATCTAGAGCTACATCACCAGCGGGCCTTAAAATGATCATAGGATCTCAACCCGGACAACCACCCAACACCACGAAAAATATAGTGTACAAAGATTTTCTCAACAAAATTAGCCGAACTCAGGTTTCTATTTTTTTTGTTTTCCTTTTAATATGTTGAAACTTCAATGTTAAAACGACAGTCGAAACACGCTACAAAAACATTCGACAGAACCCTTTAGCGCGTCAAGGTAGTAACATACCGTAGAAATGTTTATCAACAAACCTAAAGCATGCTGAGGTCGTATTCCTTTCTAGCATAGGTTCTGACAGGTTGTTGTCTGCTACACAGACTATTCAGCTGCAACAACACTTCGCCCCGTTAGGTTTCTGCAATATTTTTTTGTTTAAAATTCTGTGTCAACGTAATCATTAGTGACTTCCATAGACAGACACATACAATACAAGGTATAGAATACAACCACCTACATTTGAAACTGCTATACATGTACTTATTTGTTTATTTTACATCCTCATTAACTTCATTTTTACGCCAAATATATACAACTTATTCAGGAATACAACTACGTCATCTGAATTTGCATACACATATTGTTATCCACATTTTTTTTATACATTTTATTTCATCCATGGGTTGCATACTAACAATATGATGCAGAACAATGGCTGATCAAGAACAAATTGAGACCACTTTGAAAGAAACACAACAACCAGTAACAAAAGAAACTCGCGTGCCGCCTGAAATAAAAGACAAAGGGAAAATGGTTGCTATACCTTCCAACGCTGTAGATATTCCCGACATCAACCTGACCGATCCTAATCAGCTTTTGGAAGTCAAGGTCTATCGAAAATGGATATAAAAAAATGTCCCGGATCCAAACCCAACAGGATTGTGTTTCATTTTACTAGACAAACGTGTAAGCAATTCTAACTGAAAAATCTTAAACTAACAAAACAATGCAAAAATTTTGTTAGATCTAATACCCTTCTCTTTCAGGGTTATACGTGTAAGCAATTCTATCTCCAAAATTTTCAAGTAACAAACTGATACAGAAACTTTGTCACTACTAAGACCCTTTTCTTGCAGGGTAATGCCGTACAGGAAAATGTTGAAGTAAGAGATATGAGGCAGTTCGAAACAACACTGCAGGTTAACTCATGCTACAAAATACAAGGGTTCGGCTGCAAGCGTACCGAGAGCTGGCAACGCACTTTAGAAAATAACATTACCCTGTTGTTTGGAAGATATACAAGAGCAGTTCATTTGGAAGATGAAGGATTCCCCGAGCATTACTTTAATTTCATCGCATACAACGAGCTTGCCCAGCGTGCAGACGTGCGAGATTCCATCCTAACAGGTGCATCTTCGTATGTATACTACATTTTAATGTAAATAGGTACCCTTAACTTTTGCAAATACTTGCAGACTATATAGGCATCATTCGTAGTGTGGGCCAGATCAAAGAATTTGGCGGCGCAACAACGAACCGAATCATTAGAAAGAATGTTGAAATCCAAAATCTAAAGTAAGTTATACCCCAAAGAACTTAGCAGAAAGGTCCATACGTGTTAGACAAACACTCTAACAATTTGCTTTTTCGTAGTGGAAATACCGTCACTTTAAGTTTCTGGAACGAGATGGCCATCGCATTTGAATAGCACGTAGCGATGCAGCACGAGCAACCAACGATCTTAGCAGTCAGTTTGTGCATAGTGAAAACATATGGAGGTAACGTATTCTTTTAAAGTTTAAATGACAAAATGATTTAAAATACACTAACAACAAAAACCTATGCAAACAAGAGGTTTTATCCAACTTTCAGCTACCCCAGCTACACATTATTATTTAAACCCCAACGTACCTGAAGCTGATCATATACGGGCAGTGTAAGTGTTTAGTAAATAGCTTGGGTGGTAGGTATTCATTAACTTTTCATATGATAAAGAATTACACTCATTTTAATGCAGCTACAACGACCTTCGCGGCCCCGTTATGTCCATACCATTAATCGCCACCACGCTGCAGCCAGAAGAAGAATCAACACCCCAGGAACCAATATCAATAGCAGAGCTGCTTGAAATTAACCCCGAAAATGTGTCGGTAATGCAATAACATAGTTAACTTCATACTTGGAATATTGTTGTTGCTAACAACCCTTACTAAACAGTTGCAGCAAAAGTTTACTACTGAAGCAGTGATAATGACGATTGAAGAAAGCAAAGGCTGGTACATATGTAAAACGTGCAACCATAGAATTGAAGACAGTTCCCCGCATTGGCACTGTCAACAACCGGGAATAGAGGTTATACCCAACTACAGGTTTGCAACGTATACATACAAATACCTTTAGCTCAGCTGAATTTTTTTAGTGTTAACTAAGCAAATCCAAACATGTTATGTTTGTAGCTATTGCCTTAGGGCAATTATTGCCGACGTTACTGGAAGCCTTTTAGTCACATGTTATAGTCCTCAAGCACACTCACTCCTCCCACCAATTACTGAGCTTCTTAGTTACGTTCCTGACCGAAATCCTTACAAACTTCCTCCGATCATAAAAGACCTCGAACACACCAAGCGAAAGTTTGTCTTGCACTTTGCCAAAGGAAGCCGTAAGCGATCTCCAAGGTTCATTCTAGATGATGCAAGAGACGCTGATCCACCAACGTTACCAACAGCCGGAACTGTCCAGCCTTTACCAGCATTACTACCTGCTCCATCTGCCGAACAAGGGGCCACTTCTTCAAAAACCACAGCAACAACAGGTCGTGAAAGAAGGTTGAGTGAAATATCTTCAGCAAGCACAGAAACACCAACTCGAGAAACAACCTTAAGTGAAATATTAGTACAGACATTAACTCCTCCACCTACATCAACTGATCCGGCAGAAAAAATACAAGGCAAAAAAGAAATAGAAACATCAACGGTCCGAAAACAATTATTCCAAACTTCAAAGGACAAGGATAATATGCTAGCTACGAAGAAAGTAAAGAAAGTTGAAGATGATCCGGCGCAGTAAGATATCTATTCAGATACATATACGTAACTAAACAGACCGTTAGTGTCTGTTAGTTAACTGATGTTCCAGTATGTGCATAAAGACTGTCAATATAAGTAGTAGCATAAAAGTGTCATAGAAACAACATGGCACAAATTTTCACCAGCTTTTACATCTAGGCAGCGTATCTAAACCCTGGTGTTGCATTTTCTGGTAAAGGTGTGCAAAAGCTACAATAGTAAAAGTGCCGGAAAAATGTTATGGCACTAATTTTCAACAAACCTATAACATGGTTATGTTAGGGACTATGTAGATATGCTAAAGTGCCACGACAATGTCGCGGCACATATTTTGGACAGCTATTGCAGTGACGCTGCAATAAAAAACCATTATGCTTATTCCTTAGATCGTTTGTTAAGCTACCTAAATACCAGCCTGTTTCAAACAATACAACGCCTGTGATTACTTTTACTTCTAATATATTAAAACATCCACTCTGAAATAACAAGTTAAGAAATAGATACAATCATAGTGGCATCTGATAGAAGTTGTATTACATGCATCAGATGCAAAATGAAAGAGTGACTCTATTTAACATACATTACACCAACGCGTCTAGTAAAACAGATTACAAACACGACACACAAACGCTTATATCCGATAATAGTAACCTTAAAAGGTTAAAAAAAACAAAAGCAGGCATTGTAACAAAACTAATTGCCCAAACCAACACCTGCAAAACCACACTGTGTTCATTCTACCGTCACACGAAACTGTCCATACACCTTCAATAGTACCCCACAATACTACAAACGACAGTTATATTCAAACAACATTAAAGCGACTGACAAAGCGTCTTAGACGACACATATGACTTTCAGACGCTGCAAACAGAGCATGCAGGTTGCTCAGCTTCTCGGCTTCGAAGTTTCGGATCGCTCTTAGATACATGATTGAATCCGCTACAAGAATATCGTCGCCAACCGTTAACTGCATCACCAAATTTGCAGCTGAGATGTTGCTGCTGCATAATTCAAGCTCACGGATGACACAATCTAAGTAACCCACCTGATCAGTAACATGTGTACACCAAACGCGCAAAAAAGATTGCCAAGTCCGCTCTTCATCAACCTCCCTCTGAAAGCACAGACGCATCATTCCTGTAAAAAAAGGTGAATTCGAAGAAAAACCCAACTCAACAAGCAACAGTAACCCAGCCATGAAGCAAACAATAAATTAAAATGAAAAAAGTTAATCACCAAAAATAACATCAACTAAACTCTTTAAATAACCAAATCTGAAATGAATAAGTGGTTGAAAATGGAGATGCTCTGTCCAAGACAAATAATAAGAACATGTTGACCAACAAAATAGTGACATATTACTGTGAGATATGAAAACTCACCTGCATTACTCGAAAACATAAACTAGCAAACGCTGTGTTACCCCAAACCACCTGTGTTAGCACCATTGACCACATACTTCATGACAATAAACTTACTAAAAATATTAACAACCTAATAATGAACCATATGGTATTCCTTTAACAACATTTTTTGCAACAATAGACCTGATCCAAAATGAAATGTCAAGTGTCCAAAACAAATTGCTGCAGCCGCATTATATGTCAACCGAATACGATAATACATACATAAAAGCTTTAGATAAAATATAAACAAGTATTCTAACAAAACTAAATTCCAAAACTAACAACCACAACATTACACTCCCCTTATTCAACCATCGCATAACACAACGCATACAGTTGAAATACCTACGTTGCTGCTAAAGTATCATACACCTTCTATTTATACAAAAATATGACTGATATTAGTACCTGCCATCCCCAATATATTAATATTCATGGGCAAACACATTACTGGACGTATAGATATTCCAAAACATACACTTATAGGTTACGACAAGCTGCAACATGCATTTGATAAAACAGAACAAGTGAGTGTTACAACAACAGCTCTCAAAAGCAAGGAACAACAATAGCTAAAACAGCTAAGAGACACAAACTATGACAAATTTTTTATTCTAAATTCAGACAAAGACTGATACGGTCACACATAAGATCCTACATAAACATTACAAAGACAAACATACAACGGAATCACACGCAACGGCGCAGATCAACAGACGTGAAACGACCTAAAAACCACAAACACGACAACGATACACAGCTGTACCCACCCTAGTCTTTGCTACTCCAACAATGATCAGGCCTCAGGATACCTACCCACATACCGACGTCTATTGATGACAGCAATCTGAAACTCCTAAAATTGATAGACCCATCTATTTCGACAAGATCCATTTATGTATGTGTTTTATGGCTGTCTGTGTGAGAGAAATAGTCAAACACCCAATAAATACTAAATATGTGATGAACTCAAATAAGTACATTTTATTACTATCATTTATCCTATTGATTTGACTTGTTTTACTATATTATGTATGAGGATTGATACTTAATCGTTTACTTTTGTAATTCTCAGTTGAAAACAAGCAATTGGTGAAACTTGGCGATTTTGGACTAATTATGGAGCAAAACATGCAAGAAGTTAAGAGTCTACTGAAATGTACAAGATCAAGACTAATCTGCTCCAGATGCGCCGCATCTTGCTTATCACATACGGCGCATCGCTATCAATATTTCACCAGATACGATCCAAGATACAAGAGGACATGCGCCGCATCTAAAGATGAAGATACGCCGCATCTTCTGGCGGTGTACGAATATTCCTGAATATTATAATCTTGGACCCCACGCGAAGTTAAGTACATGCGCCGCATCTACTTACTAGATGCGCCGCATCTCACCCTCAGACAGAAACTATAAATACCCCAAGACCAGACGAATTCGATGTGACATATATTATATACGAGACCGAAGACCAGAAACCAAGGACGAATTCAGTCAAGGCAGCAGCACAAGACACACCCAAATCAAGGATACAAGAGCTGTAAGAAGGTGCTGCATGTGTTTAATTCATTAAGTAGTTTTGTTTTATTGTGTTAGTAAACTTTAATTCATCAAGATTGGTGGCTTGTGTAATGTGACAACGGAAATGTTGCACTCTCTTAAAACTGCTTTCTCATCAATTAAAGTTTATATGTTAGTGTCTTTGGTGACTTTTATTAGTGCATTGATAACCTCTGTGGCTAGCTGAGCGTTGATCGGGTCGCCATGCCTCTGCCCTCGCCTGTTTATTAGATCGCCTATGCATTCTATGGTCTGTAGAAAAGTAGGAGAAAGATAAACGGGATAGTCATAAGTAATCATTAAGGGTTTACTCGCCGATAAGATTAGAACCAACGAGAAAGGACTTAATCTCGGTGCGTTGCATCGAACTATACACTTCATATAACACTAGCAATAAAACAAGTGACAAACTACTTATCTTAAGGACAACCCTCTTATTGTCTCGAGTATCTATCTGTGTACGTGTGTGCTACTTGCTGATTCGTGCCTATTGGTTTAGTTTATTATTTAATTGCAACCAAATCGTGCCAGTCTCTCAGGCTGAACCCCCTTGCGTTAGAATAGGTTGTATAGCTAACTTAATATATTAAAATACTGATTAGAATAACTAGATAATACGTTCCACTCTTAGTGATCGACACTCTACTTACCATTATATTCATACTGACCGGGTACACTGCTCGTTAAGTGTGTGTGTTATTGATAAGTCGGCTAAATATAAATTTAAAACTTGATTAGGCATTAAAACTGCTAAACCGCAATGACACGCAACACGCATCAAGTTTTTGGCGCCGCTGCCGGGGAGTGAATTGTTATTATCTGTTAATTTGATTAGTATTTTAATTAGGTTTTTAATTTTTATCTAACCGCTAATTTTGTTGTGTATTAGATTAATTTGCATTCATTGTACTATTTTGCATATTTTCTGTTTTTGTGTGTTATTTGTTTGCTTTTATTTGTTTTTATTTTCGTGTGTTTTTATTTGTTTTTAATTTTTCGTATTTTTTGTTTTCTGCTATCGTTGTACTGAGCTAAATCGAACGATACGGCGCATCTGATTTCTCAGATACGGCGTATTGCGTTCAATTTTTATAAAATACAACGCGTTTAATTAATTCGATACGACGCATCTTTTCCCCAAGATACGGCGTATCTGTTTTTGATAAAAAAAAATTTCTAAACGTTAACGCCATACGACGCATCTGCTTTAGCAGATACGGCGTATCTATTATTTTAATTAAAAACAGTTTTCGAATTATTAAACAGATACGGCGTATCGATTTTTATCGATACGGCGCATCTTCTGAATCAAAAATCTTATATTTTGAAACATAACGAAAATACGGCGCATTAACTTTCGTTAATACGACGCATTTAATTTTTAATAAATATCGATTTTTGATTAATTTAATTCGATACGGCGCATTCATAATTCCTAAGCGGCGTATCTATTTTCTGAATAAAGTCTGATTTAATTTTAACGATTATAAGATACGGCGTATCAAACTTTTTGGATACGGCGCATCGTCTGCAAATATCAGTAACTTTAATTTTTCGTATTCCGTTTTCGTTGTTAATTTTCTGATATATTACTTTCTTGAGCATACCCTACTGATGCTTTTGTGTTGATTTCAGGAAGTGCATGACCAGGAGTTCGACTAAGAACTTGATTCAACCTTTCGAAGATCCTGAACGAGCCCTACATTCGCTTAAAAGGCTTTTCAACACAAGAAGCTTTGATCTTTCAAGTTCACTCGAGCTTGATTACTTTTCTGAAGAAAAAGAGGAAGTTGAAACAGAAACAATGGGCGAAAACACTACTATGGAGGAATACATGAACAGTACCCGTGCTGATTACACTTCAGGAGTTGCTAGACCAAAGTTTGATGATAAGTCAAAATTCGAGTTGAAGGGTCAGTTTCTCAAAGAGCTTAGAGAGAATTCTTTCAGTGGGACGGAACATGAGGATGCTAATGAGCATGTTGAAAAGGTCCTGGAGATTGCAGATTTGTTTACTTCAGAAGGAGTCACTGACGATCAACTCATGCTTAGAATCTTTCCAATCTCACTAAAAGGAGCTGCTAACAAGTGGCTAAGGAATGAACCTGCTAGTTCAATCACTACATGGGAAGGTTTGAAGAGCAAATTCCTGAAGAGATATTGTCCACCTACTAAGACTGCTAAAAAAATGGAGGCTATCAACAGTTTCAAGCAAGAGCCTGATGAAACTCTTTATCAAGCTTGGGAACGATTTAAAGATTTATTAATAAAATGTCCTCAACACTATCTAACCCCTATGCAGGAGATAATATTGTTTTATCAAGGATTGGACGTGCCTACTAGACAGATTTTGGATGCTAAGGGAGCTGTACCTCAAATGAGTGCAACTAATGCTAGGAAAGCGATCCAAGAAGCTGCTGATCATTCTCAGAAATGGCACGATGGGACCTCTACTAGATCTAAGAGCAGCACTAATTTTGACGGGATTGCTGCTATTCAAGCTCAATTGGATAAAATTAGTAGAGAGATGAAGAAGCGTGATGAAAGAGTGTATGCTGCCCAAGTTGGATGTGAAAAGTGCGAAGGACCTCACTACACTAAAGATTGCCCGAATAAGAATGAAAGTGAGACATTTGAAGAAGCATATTACACCCAATTTGGACAACCATTCCGACCTTCAGGAAGATTTAGGGAAGCTACCCCGGGATTCTATCAAAAGAACAACTTTAATCCCGCTTATCAAGAGAGGAGGCAGACTTTAGATGACACTCTAAAGAAAATTATGGCTGATGCTGCTAAAAGACATGAAGAGAATACTGCTATGATCAAAGAAATTCGAGCTTCGACGGACACTACTACAAGGAATCAAGGAGCTTCGATCAAAGCACTGGAACAACAAATTGGTCAAATGAGGAAAGTTCTTCAAGAAAGGGGATACGGAAGTTTACCTAGCTCAACCGAAACCAACCCAAGAGATCATGTCAAGGCCATAAGCACCACTGAAGAAGTCACTCCTTGTTTACCTAGAAGATCGATGAATGGTAATGATGGTGCAAGACCCGAATTTTTCTTTAATTCTTCAATCAGTTTAAGGAGACTACTCAAAGAAAAGACAAAGATTGAAGAAGAGATCAAGGCCACAATGAAAGAAGGGAGCTCTGCAACCGATTTAAATGCCTTGCCTAATAAAGAAAAAGACCCAGGAAGTTTTACTCTCCCTTGTTCAATTAATGATATATCTTTCAATAATGTGTTAGCCGACTTAGGAGCTAGTGTTAGTGTTATGCCTCTTAAGACATTCACTACCCTAGGACTAGGAAAATTAGCACCAACTAAGTTACTTATTGAATTGGCTGATAAAACGGTAAAACGACCTGAAGGGATTGCTAATAATGTGCTAGTTAAGATTGAGAAGTTTATTTTCCCTGTAGACTTTGTTATTTTAGATATGCCCGAGGATGTTAAGGTTCCTTTAATCCTTGGAAGACCTTTCTTGTCTACTGCCCATGCTAAGATTGATGTGTTTAAAAGAAAAATCTCATTAAGGGTAGGGAATAATAAACTGGTCTATAACTGCCAAGATCCTATTAAAAGCATAATTAGAGGTGTCTACATGCTAGGATTAAGAGAGCGTATGGACCTAGATCTTGAAGCTAGGCTCATGGAGAAACATTGATTCAAAACAACTCAACTAATCCTAATCATGAGAACTTTGAGGAATTTATTGACCTTAATGTACCTACCGAACTTAGACGCGATGTTGTCAATGATTCTGATGATGAGTGGTATGATTGTGTAGTAATTAACAAACGTAGGAGAATAGTTGAGAAAAAGAGTTTGAATAATGATGTGTTTATTGAACTACCACCCCACCTTGCTTATTTATGCCTATATGATAATAAGAATTTCCCGTCTATCATTTTGTCATCTCTGCCTGAAAGGGACAGAACTTTGTTTATACAGATACTGAAGAAGAACGGCGTGGAAATTAAGGACGAGCAAGGAATGTTCAATATTACTGAATTGGCGATGAGGGAGCGCGATGTCTCCGACTCCTTCAATGATCGATATTAAAGAGCTGAACGTGAGTCTAACTTGAAGACTCTGGAATAAAGAGAAGTGCTTACCGGGAGACAACCCGGATTTATCTTTTAATTTTCTGTTTGTGTCGAGTCAGTCAGGCCGCCGAGAATACGGCGCATCTCAATTCTGAGATGCGACGCATCTCCTGCAATGTTCATATCTTTATTTTTTCTGCATTTTTTATTTTCGAATTTAAAACTTTTTATCAGTTTATTTCAATGCGGCGCATCCCTGGTTAAGGATGCGGCGCATCTTTTATTCTGATCCGTATTTATTCCAGGCTCGATACGGCGTATCTTCTTCCATAAGATACGGCGCATCGACTGACCTGATGATTTTCATTTTTAAGTTTTTATGTTTTATTTTTACCTAACTACTAATGTATTATGCAAGTTGAACCTTTCTTATCTTAGGTGTGTTTTGAAGCCTTGGTGGTATTATAGATTTCTGCATTTCCTGTGGATACATCTATTATGAAGCTTAAACGTTCTAATCCACAAGAAAGATGATTTTTGCTCTAATACTAATGGAGGATCATACCAAGCAAATCTCAGGGGAGTTTTTCTGTTCTAATTCTTTTATTTTCCAGTTTTTAACCTTTAATACAAACAACGAGGACGTTGTTTAACTTAAGTGGGGGATTGGAGAATTAGAACACTTAACACTTACTTGTCCTAAACTTTTCAAAAAAATATGCTTAAAATGTGCTTAATATATCAAGATTTAAAATTTTTAGCATGTTTTTGTTTAAAGTCTAAGTTGCATAGCTGCACACAAGACGTTATTTTCAAAAATTGTGATTTTTCAAAACTCACAAATCTATGAGTGTGCCGGTGACTTGTAAACTTTAGAACTTGGCTTGTATACTATTCGAGACCACCATAATGAGTATTATTTATATAATTGGAATGACTTGTCTAAATTGGTAAATTTCTAGGATTACACCCAAAAAGCCTTATATGTTATGTGTTATTAGCTAACTACACTGGTTAGTTAACCCCCGTATAACCCTTTTGTTACTCTCATTTTTAGAGTAAGATACCCCTAGAAAAACACTCAGAGCCATTCATTTCGTTTCTTACACCTTTGTTAAAATGTTTCGTTACACCCTTACACCTTAGCCTACCCTGTAGATTAAAGTCCGTGGTTGGTTAATTGCTATAGGCAAAGTGTGTTTCCTTACATTACCTGTGTTCGCGTGCGTAATTCATTATCTATGGTTAGGTCGGGAAATTGCACAATGCGATTGGAGTGAAAGTAAATATTGTATATCTTTGAGTTTATTTTTCGTGTGTTTACTACTTTCACTATTACCGTTATTTCTGAAGTTATGAAAAGTATGGAAAAATTATCCAGAATTATCATTATAGTGATGTGGTGAAATTTTACACATCTATGTTTATGTTTATGTTTAAAAAAAAAAAAAAAAAAAAAAAAAAAAAAAAAAAATGAAAAAAATGAGAAAAGAAAAAGAAAAAGAAGAGTTGGATGTTTGATTTAACCAACGATGCAAAGTTATGTAAGTGGTCGATATCACCACTAGTTGTTATATATTTATGGATTGAATGGGAGTTGGCAGTTATGGGAACGTCAACTAAGGTTTATTCTTTGATTAAGATCTTGTTGAGTATAATTCATGTCTACCTAAAGCGTGTGTTTCAAGTGTTAAAGCGTGAGTTATTCAATGATATGAGTCTTATTCATGGGATGGTTGGAATAGTGATTAACCACACTTAGGATTTTAATTTATTTGTTTTGTTTATTTTTCATTTTACACCAATTTATATCCCAAAAATTATCCATACCCTGTATTATTCTTTATCCAACCAAACCTTTGATTTATTGAGATTAGGGATTTGAGCAATCTTAAGTATCGTAGTCGTGGATTCGGCTATGTATTTATGATTTTGTCGCCCTTTTTGATATATTATTATTGGTGAAGTTTGGACCTATCTTTAGCCTATTCGAGTTAAGGATTTGAGCAATTGCAAGTATCGTGTTCGTGGATTCGATCATGTATTTGTGATTTTGTCGCCTTTTCTGGAATTTGTGATCGATAGTGAATAAGAATAATTAACCCTTAAGCCTAAAAACTCTTTTTACCGCTTTAGACTTGTTATTCCTTAGCTTTAGTGGTGGAGATGTGTATACTTGCCAAGCTTATGATAGAATATTCGTCACGACTGGACAGTTAAACGATTAGATTTGCTTTTATCATAATATTTTATTCTACTTCTAATTCGTTAAGTGTTTAGTTGTGTGATTATGACAAAAATGAATACATGCTTAAATATAAAAATAAATCCTAATATCTTTTAGGATACATTTTCATAAGATTAATTCTAAGGTTTACTTGGGGACAAGTAAAGCTCAAGTGGGGGGATATTTGATGAACTCAAATAAGTACATTTTATTACTATCATTTATCCTATTGATTTGACTTGTTTTACTATATTATGTATGAGGATTGATACTTAATCGTTTACTTTTGTAATTCTCAGTTGAAAACAAGCAATTGGTAAAACTTGGCGATTTTGGACTAATTATGGAGCAAAACATGCAAGAAGTTAAGAGTCTACTGAAATGTACAAGATCAAGACTAATCTGCTCCAGATGCGCCGCATCTTGCTTATCACATACGGCGCATCGCTATCAATATTTCACCAGATACGATCCAAGATACAAGAGGACATGCGCCGCATCTAAAGATGAAGATACACCGCATCTTCTGGCGGTGTACGAATATTCCTGAATATTATAATCTTGGACCCCACGCGAAGTTAAGTACATGCGCCGCATCTACTTACTAGATGCGCCGCATCTCACCCTCAGACAGAAACTATAAATACCCCAAGACCAGACGAATTCGATGTGACATATATTATATACGAGACCGAAGACCAGAAACCAAGGACGAATTCAGTCAAGGCAGCAGCACAAGACACACCCAAATCAAGGATACAAGAGCTGTAAGAAGGTGCTGCATGTGTTTAATTCATTAAGTAGTTTTGTTTTATTGTGTTAGTAAACTTTAATTCATCAAGATTGGTGGCTTGTGTAATGTGACAACGGAAATGTTGCACTCCCTTAAAACTGCTTTCTCATCAATTAAAGTTTATATGTTAGTGTCTTTGGTGACTTTTATTAGTGCATTGATAACCTCTGTGGCTAGCTGAGCGTTGATCGGGTCGCCATGCCTCTGCCCTCGCCTGTTTATTAGATCGCCTATGCATTCTATGGTCTGTAGAAAAGTAGGAGAAAGATAAACGGGATAGTCATAAGTATTCATTAAGGGTTTACTCGCCGATAAGATTAGAACCAACGAGAAAGGACTTAATCTCGGTGCGTTGCATCGAACTATACACTTCATATAACACTAGCAATAAAACAAGTGACAAACTACTTATCTTAAGGACAGCCCTCTTATTGTCTCGAGTATCTATCTGTGTACGTGTGTGCTACTTGCTGATTCGTGCCTATTGGTTTAGTTTATATATTTAATTGCAACCAAATCGTGCCAGTCTCTCAGGCTGAACCCCCTTGCGTTAGAATAGGTTGTATAGCTAACTTAATATATTAAAATACTGATTAGAATAACTAGATAATACGTTCCACTCTTAGTGATCGACACTCTACTTACCATTATATTCATACTGACCGGGTACACTGCTCGTTAAGTGTGTGTGTTATTGATAAGTCGGCTAAATATAAATATAAAACTTGATTAGGCATTAAAACTGCTAAACCGCAACGACACGCAACACGCATCAATATGTTACCACTTTAAATAATAAATGTAAAAAATAAATGTAAATTTTTAAAAAAAAAAAAAAAAAAAAAAAAAACACATAATCAAATACAACATTAGATTAAAAACTTATCATTGATCAGTTATACTTCCATTGATACCATAGAACCATCCATAATTACAACCAAAGTTCATAAACAAGAAGCTTGACAATAAAAAGACTAAGACAAGTATAAACTGAGACCAAAACACAAAAGCAACAAATGAAAATGACCTAAGCATCTTCATTTTTGTAACCACTATGAAAAATCCCTCATTAAAATAAACTATCTCTCAGAATACTTATCATTTTTCCACGTAGAATTTTTTTTCTTTCTTGATTGTAACTATTATCTTATGTGAAGGAGATCACATCCCGAATAACCGTGCTTGCAACCCGACCTTAACTGATTTAGTATTCAACTATGTAAACATCTTTGACCTAAAACGTTATGAGGTCTCACTTATCACTTTACGTTATTTCGCTAACGTACGATTAAAACTAAACGTTTCTTATTTAATAAGAGTTTATGAAACCCTAAACTACCATAACGACATGTGAAGATAATAAAACCCTAAAAATACTAAAATGCAATTTATTTAAACAATGTACAAGTCACTAAAGCACAGAAACCCTAATACCACTATAACTTCCGATAAAACCCTAATTTCTCAGAAACTATTATTTTATTTGTAAACTCTAGTTAATATTTTTATAAAATATTATGTACAAGTGTTTTAAGTCAAGGTACAAGTCATTTAAGCATAAAACTTAAATGAAAATAAAAACCCTATAAAACATTCAAAAATAATTATTTAAATGACATTTTATGTAATATTTTCACACAATAAATTCTAAAAATAATTTATTTATTTATTTAACATATGTACAACTTCATAAACTTAATGTACAACCCTCTAATGCACAAGATCATAAAAACTCATTTATTTGTATTTAAAGTGTAATAAAAATTACATAAAAATTATAGAAAATTAAGAAATAATTAAAAATACATTTTTTTGATTTTTCTAACATTAGTACAAGTCCCATAAGCCTAGAGTACAACTACCTAAAGCACAAAAACTATTTTTCTCCTATTATGTACAATTCGATAAGTGTAAATTTAGGTCAAATGAATTCAAAATTTATTTCTAACTTACCCTAAACCTAGGAAACTCTAACTTTACCCAAAACCCTAGTTTACAAGCCAACAAAGCACAAGTACAACACTCCTATGCCTAAATCGAACTAAAACTAGGCTAGTTAGGCTACCTAGTTCAAATCTAACTATAAACTAACTAGTAATTAGGATACTTAAACCCTAAGTGAGCCATATGGTTGGAGAAGAAGAAGGACACATAGCCTTTCTTCTAGAAATGGCATATGTGTATGGAAAGGAACATTCCACATCACCCTATCTCCTCCCTCACCATTGTGGCGCCTCCCTCACCTTACACCTCACTTCAAACTTTCCCAAGTCAGCCCTAGAAGCTTCATGAAACCCTAACTTGGTCTTCTATAAATAGCAACTCACCATAGGAACCATAAACCACCACAACCCATCGAATTACCACAAACAGCCACAACCTTTTACACAACTGATCCCCTTAGTCCCACATATGTTAAAATAAGTCTAGAGAACCAGAAGAAACAAGCTAGGTCTAGTAAGGAACAAGATCGAGTCATATTTCATCCAAAATACCCCTAGTCGACCATTTCAAAAGAGGTATGTTCTAGTTCTTTTTATTTGCTTTCACATAGTTGTTTTATGTCTAAATAAAGTTTAAAACATGTAATAATAAGTGTTAAAACCCAGAAGTAGCTAAAACGCATTTTTGTTTAATTTTTGTTTTATCGAGTAACATATATATATATATATAAATTCGAAACAAGGTTCTAATTTATCTAGGATATTAAAAGTAGTCTAGGAACACTTTAAACATGTTATAATAACTGATCAAATCATAAAAACAAAGGGTCTAAAAATCGGATTTAGAAAAATACACGTTTTTCTTTTCTTTTTCACCCAGTCGAACCACAGCAGGTCTGATGCTTTGGGCTTCGTTTTACCCTATCAAATATATTTCAAAAATTCTGATTTTCGACATGCTTAAAGTACACAAGAAGGTCTAAATGTAGGAAAAAGAATCAAAGATTTTCGTTGAGAAACGAAGGAGAACGGGGCGTGTGAAGTTGGGTAAATTTCTGTGTCGAGTGAAACTTGGATCACGACTTTCTGGATTTATTTCTGAAGTTGTGGGTTCGAATTAAGCTCCAATCTTTTACAAAAATACTTTTATCACACTTATAAATATTTTAGAAAAAGAGTCGTAAAAGGTCTCGGCTTGAATCGTTAGAAATAAATTGTTTTTGATCAAAAGGACTTCGGGTGTGATTGAGTATTAAACACAAGGACCATTTCTGCCAAAGCTCTAGTGAGTTTGGTGTTTTGGACCTGGTTTGCGATCAAGGAAACCCTAGGGGTGTAAAGTGTCTATTTTCAAAACTTGAGGGTACAAAGTGTCAATTAACTAAAGTCCGAGGGTAAAAGTTGTCATTTCCATATAGTCTAAGGGTAAAAGTTGTCAACTATAGAAACTTGAGGGTCTAAAACGAAAATATAATATAAACCCTAATTATTAATTGATATTATTTTATTAATATAATTATTATTATTAATATTATTATTATTATTAAGTTTTATTTAAACTTAATATACGTTTTGAACCGTAACTAACAAACGAAGAATCCTTTTAACGAACGGACAGAATCGAAACCTACAGATAAGAAGATAAGATAAAATCTTACTTTTGAAACTACATATTGGCTCAATTAAGCATTTAATCACCAACTAAAGTATTACGAAACGATCAATAGAAACTTATATAATCAGAAACAAATACTGAAAACTTGACATAACCAACCCAGGTTGCAAGCCGGAGACGTTTATCAACTCTACGTTTATCAGCTCTATTTCATTTTGTTTTCCATCCAGATTGCTCAGGTGAGTTCATAGTCCCACTTTTTTATTACGTTTTCTAAATATGTGGGGAGATACATGCTACAAACCGGACATAAGTATTTTCTGTATGATTTCATGATTAATATTGCCTAAGATACCCCATTTGTGTTGCTGGTTAAGTAACCAAATGCATCCCATTTGTGTTGCTGGTTAAGTAACCAAATACATCCCATTTGTGTTGCTGGTTAAGTAACCAAATGCACCCCATTTGTGTTGCTGGTTAAGTAACCAAATGCACCCCGTTATCATTTGTGTGTCATGAGGCTTAGTGCAATATTCCCGAACTGTGATATAACTGATTTCTCTTATTTGGCTTGTGTTCAAACTGATTATAACTTTAAACGCTATGGATTCACTCAACCTTTGTGTTGACTTTTTAAGCATGTTTATCTCAGGTAACTGGAAGTACGATTTGGCACGGAGTGGCGGTGGACTTTCTTTTAAAAGAGTGTCCATTTTGTTATCATTCAAAAGAATAATGTATCATTTATAATGTATTTCGAAACCTCCCGCTGGGACCTCTATATGTAAACTCTGATTTAATAAATGAATGATAACAATTTTATTTAAAAACGTCTCTTTTCGAGTCGTTTTCTATACTCATGACTGTGAACCATGAAGTAGCACCCCAAGCTTATATTCCGCTGCGTATCTCAAAAATGGGGGTGTTACAGAGTGGTATCAGAGCTTGTGGTTATAGAGAACCAAATGTTTTCAAACATTGGACTATAACCGATTTTCACAAACTTAACTAAAAAGTCCTCCGTGCCACAACGCCACTGAAACGTTACTTGTATATGCTTATTTCTAATTATTAGTTACATAGTAAAATGTTTATAATTACCGGGTGATTACAGAATCCTGACTTTCCCCTACCCATTCTATCCCTCTTATGTCGGACTCGGATATTGAAAAAATATCACGATAGTATCGGACATCATGATAATACCTACATCCTCATCACTACTACCACAACCACTTTCCTACATATATACCGTCAGTTCCTACATCTTTACCTCCATCTCCACTATCATCTATAAGTTTCTATCCCTCATCTGTTCCGTTTAAACTTAGTAAAGAAGCTAGGACCATTATCGCCCGATATCAAACTTTACCCCGATTACCTATTCCCGACTTCCCTACTCCACCACGAGTCTTTGAGGTGAGTGAAAGTTCGCAGACGGCACAGGAACGACAGTCGACTATTTCCACCCTGCTGACGCGATTAGAACAGCAAGAAGAACGGATCGAGACTGCTTAGATCATCTCGACAAGCTACCTCTAGAATGCATCAAGGGTGTAAAATATAAAGTTGAAGATTCAGAAACCATGAAGCAGAAGATGGACAAGAATCGTGAGAAGACAGAGAACCATCATGAGCAGCTGAGACGAGAAATACCTATGACGAATTGAAGATGTTAGAAGAGAAGAAATGAAGAAGAAAAATGAAGAACTGACGATAGCTCGGACGAAGATCACTATTTTGGAGAAAATAGTGGGAGATATGCAAGATAGATATTAAGAGTAAACATATATCCTCGTCAGCATGAAAAATACCAACGTTCCACTAATGACCCCGGAAGATATCCAGAAGTTAATAGTTAATTTCATCACGGCAGTACTCGAAGTAACCACAGTAGCCCACCTGAGTAGCAACAATATGGCCACAGAAGAAAAGGAGACGACTGGGTCTTGTAGGCATATCCCTGAAAGTTTCACGGGATACAAGACAGATTTTCATAAAGGTCCCGGAAAAGTGACCAAACCTACCATTACTCGTGCCTTAGGAGTTAAGAAAACTGTTACCTTTTAACAAAATAACCAAAAGCGAAAACACAAAACCATTATCCCCACTTACTACACATACCCAAATAACCATTACCAACAGAATTGTGGAAATAGTTACCTCGGAAGAAAATCATTGTGCAAACACTGCTTGTTGCACCATTACGGTCCATGCAATGTTAAGTGCGCAAGGTGTCGGAAGATAGGACATCAGATCAAAGACTGTAAGGCGACAGGAGCCAATCTACGGCCAGTAACGGTGATTTGCTATGGATGCGGTGGAAATGGACATTACAAGAATCGGTGCCCGAACTTCAACCCGAATTGGAAAGATAAGACTGATGCCTAGGAAAGAGAACTAAAGAGAATCTCGGAAAAACCGTTTATAGTAGCCGATCCAATAAATCTTAGCACGAAACCTTCTAGAGTAGGTTTTCTCTCGTATTCTACCTTAGTTACAATGAACGTAACCTAAGCGTATTAACTATCCTTTCTGCCGTATGAAGACACTATCTTGTAATACAATCTACGTTTCTATTTCAATTACCCTGTTCGTAGTCACTACGTAACCATATATTGTCATTTCATTAGAAATTTGGGTAATATTAGTTGTGACCGTCTCGCAGGAATTCCACCCGAACACTAGGATTTATCTTGAGATTATCCCATTAGTACCTAAAATCCCTAACCTATCACTGGGCTGAACAAAACATTACATCATTTGGTCCTCAATTATACATAACCTGATCAACTATGTATAATTCCGGAAGAATCATGTAATGAATTGGACCGGCATTTTAAGCATATCAAGCTCCCATCTCAACGAAATCGTTGTACGATTTTTCTTTATCACGTTCTCTATCTGGATAAGATAGAAATCTGAACCTAACTATCCCTATACATCAATTTTCCCAACTTTTCAACCAACGTAGACTGAATCTCGGGACGAGATTCCCTTAACGGGGGTGACTGTAACCACTATGAAAAATCCCTCATTAAAATAAACTATCTCTCTCAATACTTATCATTTTTCCACGTAGAATTTTTTTTCTTTCTTGATTGTAACTATTATCTTATGTGACGGAGATCACATCCCGAATAACCGTGCTTGCAACCCAACCTTAACTGATTTAGTATTCAACTATGTAAACATCTTTGACCTAAAACGTTATGAGGTCCCACTTATCACTTTACGTTATTTCGCTAACGTACGATTAAAACTAAACGTTTCTTATTTAATAAGAGTTTATGAAACCCTAAACTACCATAACGACATGTGAAGATAATAAAACCCTAAAAATACTAAAATGCAATTTATTTAAACAATGTACAAGTCACTAAAGCACAGAAACCCTAATACCACTATAACTTCCGATAAAACCCTAATTTCTCAGAAACTATTATTTTATTTGTAAACTCTAGTTAATATTTTTATAAAAATATTATGTACAAGTGTTTTAAGTCAAGGTACAAGTCATTTAAGCATAAAACTTAAATGAAAATAAAAACCCTATAAAACATTCAAAAATAATTATTTAAATGACATTTTATGTAATATTTTCACACAATAAATTCTAAAAATAATTTATTTATTTATTTAACATATGTACAACTTCATAAACTTAATGTACAACCCTCTAATGCACAAGATCATAAAAACTCATTTATTTGTATTTAAAGTGTAATAAAAATTACATAAAAATTATAGAAAATTAAGAAATAATTAAAAATACATTTTTCTTATTTTTCTAACATTAGTACAAGTCCCATAAGCCTAGAGTACAACTACCTAAAGCACAAAAACTATTTTTCTCCTATTATGTACAATTCGATAAGTGTAAATTTAGGTCAAATGAATTCAAAATTTATTTCTAACTTACCCTAAACCTAGGAAACTCTAACTTTACCCAAAACCCTAGTTTACAAGCCAACAAAGCACAAGTACAACACTCCTATGCCTAAATCGAACTAAAACTAGGCTAGTTAGGCTACCTAGTTCAAATCTAACTATAAACTAACTAGTAATTAGGATACTTAAACCCTAAGTGAGCCATATGGTTGGAGAAGAAGAAGGACACATAGCCTTTCTTCTAGAAATGGCATATGTGTATGGAAAGGAACATTCCACATCACCCTATCTCCTCCCTCACCATTGTGGCGCCTCCCTCACCTTACACCTCACTTCACACTTTCCCAAGTCAGCCCTAGAAGCTCCATGAAACCCTAACTTGGTCTTCTATAAATAGCAACTCACCATAGGAACCATAAACCACCACAACCCATCGAATTACCACAAACAGCCACAACCTTTTACACAACTGATCCCCTTAGTCCCACATATGTTAAAATAAGCCTAGAGAACCAGTAGAAACAAGCTAGGTCTAGTAAGGAACAAGATCGAGTCATATTTCATCCAAAATACCCCTAGTCGACCATTTCAAAAGAGGTATGTTCTAGTTCTTTTTATTTGCTTTCACATAGTTGTTTTATGTCTAAATAAAGTTTAAAACATGTAATAATAAGTGTTAAAACCCAGAAGTAGCTAAAACGCATTTTGTTTAATTTTTGTTCTATCAAGTAACATATATATATATAAATTCGAAACAAGGTTCTAATTTACCTAGGATATTAAAAGTAGTCTAGGAACACTTTAAACATGTTATAATAACTGATCAAATCATAAAAACAAAGGGTCTAAAAATCGGATTTAGAAAAATACACGTTTTTCTTTTCTTTTTCACCCAGTCGAACCACAGCAGGTCTGCTGCTTTGGGCTTCGTTTTACCCTATCAAATATATTTCAAAAATTCTGATTTTCGACATGCTTAAAGTACACAAGAAGGTCTAAATGTAGGAAAAAGAATCAAAGATTTTCGTTGAGAAACGAAGGAGAACGGGGCGTGTGAAGTTGGGTAAATTTATGTGTCGAGTGAAACTTGGATCACGACTTTCTGGATTTATTTCTGAAGTCGTGGGTTCGAATTAAGCTCCAATCTTTTACAAAAATACTTTTATCACACTTATAAATATTTTAGAAAAAGAGTCGTAAAAGGTCTCGGCTTGAATCGTTAGAAATAAATTGTTTTTGATCAAAAGGACTTCGGGTGTGATTGAGTATTAAACACAAGGACCATTTCTGCCAAAGCTCTAGTGAGTTTGGTGTTTTGGACCTGGTTTGCGATCAAGGAAACCCTAGGGGTGTAAAGTGTCTATTTTCAAAACTTGAGGGTACAAAGTGTCAATTAACTAAAGTCCGAGGGTAAAAGTTGTCATTTCCATATAGTCTAAGGGTAAAAGTTGTCAACTATAGAAACTTGAGGGTCTAAAACGAAAATATAATATAAACCCTAATTATTAATTGATATTATTTTATTAATATAATTATTATTATTATTATTATTATTATTATTAAGTTTTATTTAAACTTAATATATGTTTTGTACCGTAACTAACAAACGAAGAATCCTTTTAACGAACGGACAGAATCGAAACTTACAGATAAGAAGATAAGATAAAATCTTACTTTTGAAACTACATATTGGCTCAATTACGCATTTAATCACCAACTAAAGTATTACGAAACGATCAATAGAAACTTATATAATCAGAAACAAATACTGAAAACTTGACATAACCAACCCAGGTTGCAAGCCGGAGACGTTTATCAACTCTACGTTTATCAGCTCTATTTCATTTTGTTTTCCATCCAGATTGCTCAGGTGAGTTCATAGTCCCACTTTTTATTACGTTTTCTAAATATGTGGGGAGATACATGCTACAAACCGGACATAAGTATTTTCTGTATGATTTCATGATTAATATTGCCTAAGATACCCCATTTGTGTTGCTGGTTAAGTAACCAAATGCATCCCATTTGTGTTGCTGGTTAAGTAACCAAATACATCCCATTTGTGTTGCTGGTTAAGTAACCAAATGCATCCCATTTGTGTTGCTGGTTAAGTAACCAAATACATCCCATTTGTGTTGCTGGTTAAGTAACCAAATGCATCCCATTTGTGTTGCTGGTTAAGTAACCAAATGCACCCCGTTATCATTTGTGTGTCATGAGGTTTAGTGCAATATTCTCGAACTGTGATATAACTGATTTCTCTTATTTGGCTTGTGTTCAAACTGATTATAACTTCAAACGCTATGGATTCACTCAACCTTTGTGTTGACTTTTTAAGCATGTTTATCTCAGGTAACTGGAAGTACGATTTGGCACGGAGTGGCGGTGGACTTTCTTTTAAAAGAGTGTCCATTTTGTTATCATTCAAATGAATAATGTATCATTTATAATGTATTTCGAAACCTCCCGCTGGGACCTCTATATGTAAACTCTGATTTAATAAATGAATGATAACAATTTTATTTAAAAACGTCTCTTTTCGAGTCGTTTTCTATACTCATGACTGTGAACCATGAAGTAGCACTCCAAGCTTATATTCCGCTGCGTATCTCAAAAATGGGGGTGTTACAATTTTCATCAGATCCCATCTTGGCCACCTGTTCCTCCTTTTTAGTAATGCCTTCA
Source organism: Artemisia tridentata subsp. tridentata (assembly GCA_021014915.2). Lineage (NCBI taxonomy): Eukaryota > Viridiplantae > Streptophyta > Magnoliopsida > Asterales > Asteraceae > Artemisia > Artemisia tridentata. The sequence goes on along the minus strand of CP139506.1, from coordinate 73,014,281 downwards.
CGAGCTTCAACCAGGATTGAAGTCAAAACTCGAAGCCTCTGCTCCTCCCTCTCTTGAGTTTCAACAAGACAATCCCATGCCTTGGTAGCAGCATCGTTGAAAGGCTCAAATGTCTCAGTCTCCTTGATGTTCTCTTCACGTTTCGCTATTTTCGCTCAAAGCTGACTGCACTCTTCCCCAATACGAATCAAGAAACCCTCATCTTCAGTCATTTCCTAAGAAAACAAGAACGTGAAAGCATCAATCAGATCATCTGAACCACAGGAATTTTTCAACTCATCGATATTTGGGGTAGCAGCCATTGATGTGATTATGAAAGGGAAAGTGATCAGAAAATGAAAGGCTGGAAATGTAGTTGAGATTACAAATTGTAATTAAGTGTGTTATATAAGCTTCTAATAAATTCGGTGTTACAAAAAAAATAAAAAAATAAAAAATAAAAACGAAAAGGCATCATTATACATAATAGCACCCATTTAATTGAAGTACACTTCTTCCTCCCCAATGCATAACAATCATTTCAGCATTTAACAAAAAGATTTAAAAGTTAAAATAAAACCCCTCATATTTAACATTATGACAAATAAGGTCCTTAAAAAATATAATGCATAACATTAACATACTAAACCATAATAATAACCATGCCTTGATGCACCATTGGATGAACAATGACCATAACTGGAAACAGTAACAATGAAAAAAAAATTTGATCATACAGAACAAGTTGCACCTATAAGCTGCCAGTGGCTCAGTCACCAAGACTGCCTTCATTCAACATAGCTGGAACAATGACAATGCCTACAAAAATTTATAATAAAGACCTACCTACGGAATACCAACTTTTTAAAGCAATATCCACCTAACTGCAATTAAAAATTCAGATGCCAACAATGGGTGAATGAAACACCACAGAGACAGTCACGATACAAAAAAAAAGTTAATAAAAAAGAGGTAATTGCACCCAAAAATTGAATGAACAAGAACCTCTCCACAAACATAAATAAATACTTAGACAGTCCATTTAACAACACATCTTATACAATATCAACACTACAAAGTAACTACTTCAATTGAAAATACAACAACATCACCATATCGATAGCAAGACGAACAAATAATTAGAACAATAAGAAAAGGAACAACTACTTATACTTAAAACTTCCTACTACAAACAGGTAGACACTACTCCTACCAAATCCAGAATATACCGCAGGATTAGACACGATGTACATATCAACAAGTACGAAGCGCGGTTCTAGGTCGGGTATAAAAAGTGCAGAAACAAAAACACACACAAAAAACAAAAGAAAAGTAAAGTATAATATCACAAAAGACAAAATACACCCCTCAAACATAAACGATGTTGCTTATACTTAAATGAAAAGAAATGTTGGTACAAAAAAAAAAACACATGTAAGTTAGTTAAAAAAGTGTTGGATATTTGCTTATCTATTAACACTTTACTAACCATTTAAATTCCCGTGCAGTTAAATTTGAGTTAGTAGTGCATTTAATTCCCACAAATGATATATACAAATCGGAAAAAAACGAATACCATTTTCTTTATAAAACAAAGAGTAAATTACACGGATCGTCCCTGTGGTTTGTCAAAAATTTCACGCATAGTCCCTCGAAGTTTAAAGTTGCATGTATCGTCCCTCTGACTGCAAAAGAATAACACCTATGGTCCCTGTGATGGATGTCCGTCTATTTCTCCGTTAAACAGCCCTCACGTGATAAACACGTGAGGGTAATAAGGTCTTTTTCCCTTCCCACAGGGACCTATGGTCCCTCTGACTGCAAAAGAATAACACCTATTATTTTCTTTCAGTTCTAGTAGCTTCTCTTATAAATTCTGGATCGTGTTTGCATTCTGCTTTTGTTCCTCACTAGCCTCCACATACCTCTTTGCATCTTCAGATTCAAACGCAAGTGCCATAAGTTCATGAATCCTATCGCGTAAAAAACCAACCTTCATGCCGATAAGCTCAAAAGACTTTAGGGAACTATCCCACACTTCAAATTCCTCCTTTGTTGTGTTGAAATTACACTTCTTGATCATATTTGCAATGTTTACCATTTCGCCAATCATGCCCGCCACCAATTTGGTGTGGTTGCTAATCTGAGTTGGGGATTCAGACATATTCTGCTTCTTGTTTTGGACCTTGGCTAAGGGAGGCGAACTCGATCCCAATAAAAATCCTTCTTTATCCATTTCCAACACCAACATACCACTCAATCAACACCAACATACCACTCAATCAATTTACAGCAAATCCCAGTATCATCCAACAAAACTCCTTCTTTATCCATTTCCAAAAGTACCCATTCAGCATCCTTAAACAACCCGACCCGAACCAATAAACCAACCATAATCATAAAAGACTCATCAACATGCTTAACACTAACCCTTTTAAAAATAGCCAATAAAGATTCAATCTTTTTAACATCAAGCAACAACTTTTCATCACAAGACTCAAATCCCAATAATAATTCATGAAAATCTTGAGGTTTTATTTCATTTTTTCTCCATAATTTACGGGTGGTTTTGGGGTTTATATATGTGAGACGTACGTTTGAGAGTGAAGAGCATTACATAGTTTAAGGTGGTGCTTGTTCTTGATTTTGTTGTTGTTCTTGTTCTGGTTTTTTTCAACTATGGTTGTGTTTTTTGTGAGTTAGATTATTGATGAAGAGGGATACATTATTTAATTATCAGTAATGTACTTGGGGGAAAAAGACCTTATTACCCTCACGTGTTTATCACGTGAGGGCTGTTTAACGGAGAAATAGACGGACATCCATCACAGGGACCATAGGTGTTATTCTTTTGCAGTCAGAGGGACGATACACGCAACTTTAAACTTCGAGGGACTATGCGTGAAATTTTGGACAAACCACAGGGACGATCCGTGTAATTTTTTAAATATAAATGGGGTATTTAATTTTTTAAATATAAATGAGGTATAAAGGGATTTGTATAACATGTGCCCGTTTAGCCCATGCCCATTTAAGCCCGTGCCCATTCTAGCCCGTGCCCGCCCAGCCCGCCCGTTTTGCCACCGCTAGTTTAAAATTAGGTCAATTCCTTATATTTTACGCCTCAATCTTAACTAGCTCACAAGTTTTATGATAGGAAAACAAAAGGAGCAACACTTTTAGCATATTTTTATTCTTTACTCACTTTTTATAAAAAAGAAAAAAGTAAAAACACAACCAATTATCTTTCTTTTTATTTATTTTTTCATTTCATCACGATATGATTTAAAATAGTCAAAATACCAATTTAAAACTCAAAAGTAATCTCAATCCAACAATCAATCAATCCATCACCCTATTTCGTAGCGCAAAAATTGGGACTACATATCATCATCTCCTTCAAGTCAAACCTACCAAACACACACTAAAAACACACACACACAAACAAACACTTAAACAATAGCTTTCACGCAACAGCTTAACTTCCTCCGATTAAGCTAAAATCGGATGATCATAACGGTGACGATAACGATAACAGACGGTGACGGTGACGGCGGTGAAGAAGGATGAAGAAGAAGCTGAATTCGTTGAAGATAATATCTTCGTGTATAAAAACCGTTGGAACTAATGCTAGTACTGTTGTTCGTGCTTCTCTTGCTAATTCTATTGCTGCTCCTGATGAGCATAGAGATCAGGTTGTTGTTAAATCATCATTTTAGTTACACTTATTTTAACTGTTTCAAATAGGTGTGTATATGTTTGTTAGTTACAGGTACGAGCTCTCTGATGTCCTTGATTTTAGTTAGAAACTGATTTTAGGAGTTGTTAGGTTTATTAATTACAGTTATGTGCTCTTAACCGTTGCCGAACGTTTTATGAGCTCATTTGAGGAATTATAAGTTCATGTTAAATATGTTAAATTAGTTTATATAGTTATGTTAGTTAATTAACTGATTTTGTTTGTTAATTAACTCTTTGAAATAAATACGTTTATGTTAGTTAGTTAATTACAGTTATGCGCTTCGGTGAGCGTTGCCAGTCATTAACGATTATTTTTGCGCGTTATAGTTATGTGCAATTATGAGCTGATTTTAGAAGTTACAAGTTATAACTGATTAGTTTGTTAATTAACTGTTTGAAATAAGTAGGTTTATGTTAGTTAGTTATAATCACAGTTATGTGCTCCCGTGAGTGTTGCCGGTTATAAATGTTTATGTGCGAGATATAGTTATGTGTAATTATGAGCTGATTTGAGAAGTTAAATGTTTGTTATATCATCGGTTTAATCAGTTTTTTAGCTGTGTTAGTTAGTTAATTGTTTGAAATAGGTGTGTTTATGCTTGTTAGTTACAGTTCCGAGCTGATGAAATGAAATGTGTTTTAGTGTTGTTAGGTTTGTTAGTTACAGTTATGTGCTGTGGTGAGCGTTTCTGAATGTTATTTTCGCGATTATAGTTATGTGAAGTTATGAGCTGATTCGAGGACTTATAAGTTCATGTTAAATACTTTAAATTAGTTTTTATAGTTATGTTTGTTAATTAACTGTTTAAAATAAGTACGTTTATGTTGGTTAATTATAGTTAAGAGATAACGGTTAGTAACGTTTTATTCACTAGTTATAGTTATGTGTAATTATCAGCTGATTTCAGAAGTTATAAGTTCATGTGATGTTAATTATTTGCTCTTTTAGTTATGTTAGTAAATTATCTGTTCGAAAAATGTGTTTATGTTAACATTTATGAGCTGATTTGAAAAATTATGAGTTAATGTGTTGATGTTGATTTTACGAGTAGCATGGTTTAAAAAAACGGTGTGAGGCGGCGCCTCGAGGCGCGCCTTGAGGCGAATCGGCCGGAAAACGCTTATGAGGCGGCGCCTCTGGTGGTTGATTTGGAACGTACGCCTCGGTTGGGTGAGGCGGTGGTGAAGCGTGTGAGGCGGCGAGGCGGGTACGAGGCGGATCTGGTGGATTTGTGTTTTGAAGTAAGGAAGAAGGTACAGTCAGATCTGGTGGATCTGTGTTTTAAGTGAAAGGTGGCTGCTTTTGACCTAAAAGGAGAGAGAAGTGAATAATATATGGGTAGTGGGCCGGATTTTTTTTTTATTGGGCCTATTAACAAATAATAATGGGCCAATTAAAAGTTTTTATGTTAAATTAAGAATATGTCTTACTCAAATATACAACTAAATGTATATATAATGTAAATTTTGCAACATTTATATAAAATATATAATTCAAAAATATTAAATAAAATAAAAAATTAATAAAAGTTTATAAAATATGTATATAAAATATATAAATACCTATTAAAACTTATATATATATAATTTCTATATATTTTTTTAATTCCGCCTCGACCTTACGCCTCGGTCCGCCTCGAGGCTTATGCCTCTCGAGTCGGAGGGAAAACGCCTCGAAACTCGTTTCCGTACTTTTAAACCTTGACGAGTAGTTAGATTTTTGGATGTTAAATAACTGATGGAGTTAAGTATGCTGTTAAGTTTAACCGAGACGTATTTTAGGAGTCATTAGGTTTGGTAGTTACATTTATGTGCTTCAGTGAGTGGTGCTTATTATCAACATATCTGCGCGAGTTATAGTTATGTGCAGTCATGAGCTGATTTGAGAGCTTATGAGTTCATGTGATTTTAATCAGATTTTAGTATTGTCTAGGTTAGTTAATTACATTTATTAGCAGTTTTGTGATTATTTTAATTAGTTTTTTTTAGTTATGTTAGTTAATTAACTGTTTGAAATAAGCGTGTTTATGTTTGTTAGTAACAGTTATGAGCTGATTAAATGAAACGTATTTTAGTATTGTTAGGTTTGTTAGTTACAGTTATGTGCTCTGGTGACCGTTGCCGAAGGTTTTCTTTTCATTTTAGGAGTTGTTAGGTTTGTTAGTTACAGTTATGTTAAATAGTTTTACTGTTTGAAATAACTATCCTGAGTAAGATTACGCGAAACTGATTTTAGGAGTTGTTAGGTTTGTTAATTATGTGCTCCGGTGAGCTTTTTTTTTCGCGAGTTATAGTTATGTGAAGTTATGAGCTGATTGAGGAGTTATAAGTTCATGTTATATGTTAATTAGTTTTTGTAGTTATGTTAGTTAATTAACTGTTTGAATTTAGGATTGTTAATTACAGCTATGAGTTCATGTGATAAGTTTGAATGAATCATATCTTAGGAGTTGTTAGATTTGTTAGTTACAGTAAAGTGCTCCGGTGAGTGTTGCCGAACATATTTTTCACGATTTATAGTTATGTGAAGTTGTGAGCTGATTTGAGTAGTTATAAGCTCATGTTATATATGTTAATTGTTAGCTTTTATATGTTAAATTAACCATTTGAGATAAGTATGCTGAATAATATTACATGAAAATGATTTTAGGAGTTGTTAGGTCTGTTAATTATAGCAGTAGTAGTTAGGAGCTTATTTGAGGAGTTATAAGTTCCTGTTATATATGTAAATTAACTGTTGAAGTAAGTACTGATGGAATATATGAATCATAAAACTATAAACTTATAACCAAGAACATCAAAGCATATAGCAGCGGAAACAGGATCTATATACTAGTAATTAATTAACTAAATAAAAGAATACGCGTACCTTTGATTTCTAGCTAAACAAGAAATCGAGCATCCAAGAACAAGATAAACCCTAACTTAAGGTTTATGTAAATCGACTTCTCCTAGTCGAATTGGGGAAAATAACACAAGCTAAAGTAAGCTTAATCTCCGTTCTTGTACACACGTATTAGTAGCGTTTCAATGTGAAAAGCTAGGTTCTTGATCACAAAACAAACCCAACACTTAATGTTATTGTTTGATCGATTTTCCCTAGGGATTTAGGGAAGGGGACGATCAGCCAAAACAAAGAGGAAGAAGAGAGAGAGAAATTAGGTTTGCTAGGGAATCAAGATTAGTGAACTATGAATACAAGGGTTTGTATTTATAGGCTTCACAAATCTTTCTCCCCAAGTTAAAATAGGATTGGGCTTGCCAAACCCATACTCCAACCGGCCATAAGGATTCTAGAGGTGTTCTAGATCCTTCTTGCCTACTAATTTCTCCTTTAGTCCCTTAAGTTAATATTTAACGTCCGTTAACCAAACTCCGTTAAATACTAACGACCGTTAAGTGTTTATTCGTGAAATTAATAATTAATCATAACTTAATATATTAATTATTAAAACATTGAAACTCATACGTAATGTGTGCAATCCCGAAGTCTCGTGTTCGAAACTGGTCATACGTATATTAATTTATATCCATAACTCTAACAGCTCCCACTTGGATATGCATTAATATAGTAATGACATTGGTTAGTCTAGCTTAACACCCCAAATGCCCCCAGATCGACCCTGAGTATGGTTTCCTGGAAAAAACCTTGTGATGATTCATCATCATACTTATCCTTTTGTTTCTAATACCACGTTAATATGGATATGGATCTAAGTCATTCCATAATTAACTATTCTGTTTCTCGTTATTGATAATTGATCAAGATTACCAAATCATCTGAACGTATTCCAGATAGACCTTGGGTGCGGCCGCACAAACATCTTGTCAACCCTACGAGGGGCCCAGCAGTATTATACTTCAAAACAAATTTGAAGGAACAAATCCTTTCTTGACTACGAGCATAACCCTTGAACTTTGCATCACCAGTTACGGATAGCGTTAGACATATCTTACAGAAAATGAGCTACATCCTCGGCTGTTATCTGGTATCTCAAGTCTGAGGATAAATATTCATGATTTACTTAATGACAAAGATCCATAAAGTACAATCATGTGGTTGGGATCTGTCCTATATTCAATTTATCCATTATTGAATATCATGTGAATTTGGCATGTACAACGCATCAATATACTTAAGTATATTCTACCAAAACTCAGATTTGCCTTAATTCAATAATACTCCCATATTATTGATCGACAACGGACTATTTAGAATAACATAAGTTATTCACGGATTTAAACATGCAAATATAGGATACAATTAATTATTAATGAAAACAAACGTACCACGTACTTTAATTCATTGTGAATAATAATTGCTTAATATCCCTTATCCAAATACTAAATAGATCAAGCATGATAATTCCATTAATGAATTATACCTCAAGTCATGTTCCACATACTTGTTGACAAGGCATAAATCAACTAATTTTGATCTATTGGAATTTTGGGAATACTTATTTCAAGAATGAAATTCTTGTATGTGTGCATTCATCTACCCAGATATTGCCACATACTATTTCATAAAATGCGTGACATCCTCAACCGCGAATTTATGACAATTAAACTACTAAACCTTTTATAGTTTAAAGTATTCTAATTCTTTAATATATAATGCAACTATGCTTATAGTTAAGCATAACTAGTACACATGACCATTAACAAGGATGAACTCCCACCATGACTAGTATTGAGTGTCATCTCAATCTTACTAGCATCATTGTATGCAAACAACAATATGCTCTTTTAAAGTTCCATAAACTTTTAACATCCATCGTGTAATGTTTGATATCTTCAAATCTTTCAAGATTTGTCAACTATATCAATTACGTAACATCTTGCCATATGGTTCATATTTAGAATTTAGGAGCAATTCCAGAATGAGGATGTTAATTCTAAATCCAACCATATCCATTACACTCGGCTATCTAATAATTTCAATTAGATATTAATGTTGTCAAATCATCTTGTATCCAAGCATGATACAACAAATAACATGATGTGCATGAATAATCCTTGTGTCAACTTTAGATTTTATTCATGTCATATTTTTTTGAAAGATATGTTTCTATCTAGCCTTTCTAATAGAATCTCATGTTTTTTTAGAATCAATTATTTTACCGCTTATGTTTATAACAATAAACATATATTCCAAGGTTTTATTTTCTAAATTTCCATGTGAAGTTTCATTCCAAACTAAGACTTAATATTTAATGTTAATGTTAATGGAATGTTACTTCCCATATGTTATACAACATATATGAAATAAGAAAATAAATATATCACTCCCACTAGCTTTCAGGAATATTAAGAAATATCTTATTTTAATTATAAATCAACACTAGGATTTAATAACTAAACATAAGTATATCTTTTAGATGCATGCATTAATCCCTTCATAAATGATTGCACTTTGTATACTTCCAAAGATTATTTGAATTCAAATACTCCTTTCAATTACTTTCCGTCCTCGCACAAGTAATTACCCAAGAAAGAGTTTTGATATTCCATTGTTAATTTCATATAAATGAAAATAAGAATGACAATCATAATCTTTATACATTTAATGTGCCTAGAAAGAATCTCAATCACATTTAATTGCTTAAGTGTGATTGATAATCTTTTCACACATTAAATATGTATACAAAATTTTGTCCCTTATGATTTCTACTCAAAATTTTAAATCTCTAGGATTTTCATTTCCTTTGTAGAAACTCATTTTCATTTTATAGTGTAACTATAGAGTTCAAGATTAACTACGTTTCCAAACTAGTTATCTTCATAGTATGAGTAATTTGCCAAATTCAATATTTGCAATTTATCAACAGGTTTATCATAATCCTGCAACTCATAATCCTCAACATATTATCCAAATATTTGAGATATCCTTGCGGATCTATGAAATGAGAATTCCATCATCTTGAGATTTAACATTAACATGTTTAATCCTCATTATTACTTTGCTAGTGTATTTTTAGAAGATTACGTATTTTGTAATTTTATCTTTTTCAAGATAAAACTCCTACTTGCCTTTTACAATTTATAGATTATCTATAAATACTTAGCAAATAGAGCAACACAAAATTGTTCTCTTTTGGGACTTTACAAATACTTATTGACAGTTCCTTACATAAAGTTTGTTAATAACCTACCCAAAAGTAGTTTTAACAAATTCCGAACTTCAATTTTTAAGACTTAATGTGATTTATCACATTCCATAATAAATGGTGTCTTATTAATCTTCTAGGTTGGAGTCTAATTTGAGTATATACTTTCCATACTAAATTTCCTAACCTTGATATCATTAGGAAGAGAATAGAAGATTTAGTTATCTCAAATCAAACAATATAACAAGAGTTTGATTTTCCTAACTGAACATACCATACACTTATGTATTTCATTAAGATTAATATTGTAAGTCATTTTTACAACATGTAAGATAAATATATTTCGTTTTGGCTTACCTATTTAACATTTAAATCAAGTTAATGGTGAAATAGATTTTCCAAGCCAATTGCATGCTTTATAACATAAGTGCCTTTTGACCAAGTCACTTCATGTCTATGTCTTACCAAGAAGACATAACCTGTTATAATCCCAATCTACGTTATAAATCATTGATCAACTCAATGACTTCTTGTATATGTCTTAATTAAAAAACATAACAAGTTAATGTCTTACTTTATTATAAGTCTTATAGTAATATGAGACTTTATATTTATATCTTTTCAATATAAATATGTATAACTAAAGTAATCATGAACACCACAATTTGGTTTCAATAGTATTTCAAGTTAATTTATTACTTCATTTATTTATGTCATTCCAAGAATACATAAACATTCAAATTTGAAGTAGTATAAGATTACTTCATTTATTTATGTCATTACAATAATACATAAATATTCACATTTGAAGTAGTCTTATTATCATATTGACACTTGTTCTAATAGTTACCTAATTTAGAAACTTGCAAATTAACATAGTTTCATTACATCAGCTGAGGCTGCTAATAATGAAAGTATGTAATTTACCTTGTTATTAATATCTATGTCAAGTTTACACTGACGCTAGATATTAACTCCAAGTGTTCTATAACTAGGATGTGAATAACACACATTAGAACATTAGGAACCTTACAGTCAAGAGAATCCTTTAAATCATATTTCTTTGTGTTGTTGCTTGCACACTATAAATATTTCTCCCACTTGTGCATGGAACAACATCATGTATCAGATAAACAACACGTCTATCGTTTGTTTATGTGACCAATATGATTTGTGTCATAGATTTAAGTAGATATAGGAACACCTTGTCTAGTAAGGAAACGTACACGACTATCCTTAATACCACAAGTGTCTATAATTGGAAAGTAATTATCTCAAGAGATTCTAGAGATTATCCGGGATACTACCAAGATATCAAAGCTTGTGGCTCCCACTGAATTACAGATCATTAAATGAACTCACTATTCAGTAATTACAACACAATGCTCCCACTGGATTTGACAACATTATAAGTGTTTCATAACCAGTAAAAGCAAATAATGTGTTGTTTACTTTCCTACACCTTTGAGGAATCCCTTACGTAACATTACTAAGGTACTCAAAGAATGTATTTTACTTTGCAATTGATGGAGTATCCATCAATTCAATTAACTTGGAAATAATTGGGCATGCAATTTCTTCCTCAATAGGTCTACAATCCCACAATGGTATGTAGCACCTTTAATTGGTCAAAGCACAACAACTAGATAAGTATGCTAGTTTGCCTTTTACCAATTTTGCGGTAATTAGTCTAGCTTCTAATTTAATAACTCATAAAAAAGTGCAATTATTTAAAATTGCTACGAGTTATTTCTTAGAATTTAGACAATTCTAATTGTCCTATTATACCTTTCTCATTCATGAAAAGGAATAGGATTAAGTCTCACTCTTCTCACGGAAAGTAGACTAGGTTTATTCTTTTAGTAAAGTTGACTCTATCCAAAACCCCCTACGGGTGTAGATCAACTTTCCACTAAAGGAATGTCCCACGTTTACGGTTTTAACGTTGCATTTAATACATTAAAGAATATACAAAATTCAATTTTAGTATTTTCGATAATACATCTTTTCAAGAAAATTAAACACCCATGGTAAAATAACATTTAACCATTTAATTTTCACTGAAAACTAGGATCCAAATTGACGTCGTTTCATCACATCAGCTGAGGCTGCTAGCAATGAAAGTACTCAATAAGGTACGGGTCGAACCCAATTGCCAATATCAATTGCAATTCCTAGAGTCCGGGGATTTACATATTTTGCCAACTTCAGTTGCAAATGTAAGCATGTTTCATCCACATCTTTATGCCTTGACGTCGTTTCATCACATCAGCTGAGGCTGCTAGTGATGAAAGTACTCAATTAAGTTAACCAATTTAGAAACTGCAAATTGACGTCGTTTCATCACATCAGCTGAGGCTGCTAGCAATGAAAGTACTCAATTTACCCTTTGACTACCATTCTTTGAATCATCACATCAGCTGAGGCTGCTAGCAATGATAGAATGTAATCTCAGGTGTTTCCGTATTAATTGGATGGCATATAACTTAAATTTAAGGGTATTAAGTTTTTGATGTGTGTAATCAAAATATGTACAAAGATGTCATGCATTCATCTTGTATCATATGTTTCAAAAAACTGTTTACTCATTCGATACATTAATAAGCTCAAATCATCAAAGTTTTAATTGATGGCGTTGAGTAACTTACAACATTTCCTTAAGATGCTTCGTACGTTTTCATGGTTGTACTTGGTAAGTCTAATATTGACGCACAGGCGAGCGGAGAGACAGAATGGAGTCTCTTTAAGGCCACAATTTAATGCGAAACCAACCTTATACCCACTTTATAGTTTGTCAATATTAGGTCCGCCTTTCGACCACTTTTGTACAGTCGCATCAATTAACTAAAACTTATGATTTTCTTGCTTAAAACAATGTTACACCATTATTAAGTCAAGTTTATTTTTTATTTGAAAAATTACCCTTTTGTTTACAATCATGTCAACAACATATTTAAACAAATGCACAATTAATAAAAAATAAACAACTTAAATAATGAACATGCTAATATAAATCAATTTACATGTATACGTTTATCATAAGGCTCCCATTGGTTTTCGAGCTCATTGTACCCAATGGACCACAACACCAATTTCTTGACCGCGTAAGTCTTATAATAAATGTATACAATAACACACATAATTGATTTCATACACGATTAATGGGGTCTTCCCCAATTTTAGGTCTTCCCTAATGACCTAATTAATTAACTTTTAGTAATTTTTAACTTGTTCAACAATATAATTACTAAACCCTAGTTAATTAATAATCGCATAAACATAGCACGTAGAACATGTAACAATTAACATCAATTTTCCATGACAAAACATGCATGTTTTTGTCATGGATTCCCCATATTGCACTTATTATCATGTCAAACATATAATCAAGTCAATTTATACGCATATTCAATTAATGACATCACCAAGTACTTATTAATTTAACACATAAAATTTTACATGCAACCTAGGGTTTCTACAAGTTTTAACAAAACTAAAACCCTAATTAAAAAAATGATGGGTAATCGACCCAAACATAAGAAAATTAGGGTTTGCATAATTTAAAAACCCTTGAAACCAAAAGCATGTAAATAATCACAAAGATTCGATTTTTATGTTTTTTTAGTAATTAATTACATTGTATAAACGGGCTCTTGATGCCGCTGTTGGAATATATGAATCATAAAACTATAAACATATAACCAAGAACATCAAAGCATATAGCAGCGGAAACAGGATCTATATACTGTAATTAATTAACTAAATAAAAGAATACGCGTACCTTTGATTTCTAGCTAAACAAGAAATCGAGCATCCAAGAACAAGATAAACCCTAACTTAGGGTTTATGTAAATCGACTTCTCCTAGTCGAATTGGGGAAAATAACACAAGCTAAAGTAAGCTTAATCTCCGTTCTTGTACACACGTATTAGTAGCGTTTCAATGTGAAAAGCTAGGTTCTTGATCACAAAACAAACCCAACACTTAATGTTATTGTTTGATCGATTTTCCCTAGGGATTTAGGGAAGGGGACGATCAGCCAAAACAAAGAGGAAGGAGAAGAGAGAAATTAGGTTTGCTAGGGAATCAAGATTAGTGAACTATGAATACAAGGGTTTGTATTTATAGGCTTCACAAATCTTTCTCCCCAAGTTAAAATAGGATTGGGCTTGCCAAACCCATACTCCAACCGGCCATAAGGATTCTAGAGGTGTTCTAGATCCTTCTTGCCTACTAATTTCTCCTTTAGTCCCTTAAGTTAATATTTAACGTCCGTTAACCAAACTCCGTTAAATACTAACGACCGTTAAGTGTTTATTCGTGAAATTAATAATTAATCATAACTTAATATATTAATTATTAAAACATTGAAACTCATACGTAATGTGTGCAATCCCGAAGTCTCGTGTTCGAAACTGGTCATACGTATATTAATTTATATCAATAACTCTAAAAAGTACCCTGGGTACGATTATATGGAATATAATTTTGTATTGTTAGGTTTGTTATTTACAGTTATTAGCAATTATGAGCTATTTAGGTTTTTTTTGCTTACATGTTGGTTAACTGTTTGAAATAAGTGTTGATGTTTCTTAACAAGAGTTATGTGCTTGGTTGGCGTTGCCGGTTAGGAACTATTTTTCTGAATTATAGTTATGGGTAATTGTGACTTCGTGAGCTGATTTGAGGACTTATAAGTTCATGTGATGTTGTTGATTTCAGTTGGATTTTTGCATGTTAATTAACTTTTGTGAAATTAGTATGCTAGATATGATTAAGCGAAACTGATTTTAGGAGTATTAGGTTTGTTGATTGCAGTTACTAGCGATTTTGAGCTGATTTGAGGACGTAATGAGTTCATGTGATAGATGCGAATTAAGTGTATAATATAGGTATGGTGGATTAATAAGTTCATGTGATACATGTTAATTAACTGCATGATATAAGTATGCTTGATAAGAGTAAATGAATTAGATTTTAGGATTGTTGAGTCTCTTAATGACAGTTACTATCAGTTATGAGATGATTTGAGGACTTATAAAGCTATAAGTTTCTGTGATATTGTTTGTGCATAGTGTAATAGATAGAATATGTATGCTGGATAAGATTAAACAAAACAGATTTTAGCATAGTTATGTTTGTTAGATTCAGTTATTAGCAGCTTTGAGGACTTATAAGCACACTTCATAAGATTAAGTGAATAAATTTAGTATTGTTATGTTGGTTAGTTGCCAGTATGTGCAATCATGAGCTGATTTGAGAGCTTACAAGTTCATGTGATGTTATTCATTACTTTTATATGTTGATTAACTATTTGGTATGTATTTGTGGTTGTATAATTGAAATAAGTATGCTGGGTAGGATTGAACGAAACGGTTTTTGCATTGTTAGGTTTTTATTTAACATTGTGAGCTGATTTGAGAGCTTCTAAGCTCATGTGATGCTGTTTCTGCAATTGTGCATAATAGGGGAATGTAATGGGTAGTCGTCTAGGAGTTTGGACTATATGCGTTATACTATAAAACCAGATTAAGTATTATAGAAAGGTTATGGGACTTATACCATGGGTGTCAGATTTTGTTTGAACATTTTTAGTTTTGTCCAATTAGTTGAGTTTTGCAATAACTCATTTAGTTCTTAATCTTATACATTTTGTTTAAGCATGCATGAAGGCCTACTATCTTATATATTTAATGTAACCAGGTGATATGGGCCGGCTTCGACAGATTAGAAATCGGTCCTGCTTCCTTCAGACACGTACTATTGCTTGGTTATCAGAATGGTTTTCAAGTAATTGATGTCGAGGATGCTTCTGATTTTACCGTGCTAGTGTCAAAGCGGGGTGGCCCTGTCACTTTTTTATAGTTACTGCATATTCCTGCAAAGTCTGATGAAAATGACAAGTTCATACCGCTACATCCGTTACTCATGGTCGTTGCAGGTGATGAAGCCCCCAGGTCAGCGTTGGGTCAAAATCGTACCTATCTGAGTGCACCTGGCAGGGATGGTTCTAATGTTTCTCAATCAGGAACATCTGTGGATTCTCCTACTGCTGTGAGGTTTTATTCCCTTCAATCCAACTGTTACGTGAAGGTTCTCAGGTTCAGGTCAACTGTTTTTATGGTCAGATGCAGTCCCACGATAGTAGCCGTGGGTCTTGAAAAGGAGGTAAGATGCTAACTGTTCGAGATTCTTTTGACATTTATGCCAAGTTTCATGACTAATATCCACAAAGCAATTTGTACTTGCATATTAGAATTAATTACATAAAAAGGTAACCAACTTTGGTCTAATATCCTTATTGGGTAACTGATTTCTTTATTTGCCCAGAAAAATACCATTAAACCATCAATATTTTACTTTGGGAGAGAAGTAAGTTTTCGGTTCCAGCACTTCAAACATATGTTGTCTAATGATCATTTTGTGCACCAGACTTATGAAATAGGACTGGCGGCGGTACATGTAACTTGCATTCTGGTAAATATGCATCATTTGCAAAGCCGAGCCATGAACATATGATTTCTTAAGTCGTTTCTTGAATGTAGTTGTACATAGCATCATTCTTAGCACGAATGTTAGCAGTTCCATGGATTATAATGTCTGAGGTACATATATCAACATCAATACAGTTTTTCCTTATGGTTTTCTTATCGAAAACTTATTAACCATTCAGGCTTGGACATGACATTGTAAGAGTTGGTAAAAGCAATGGAAAGGGCTGGCCTTTACATGCATGCTTCAGCTTTGGTGATTTTTTCCGCTTATTAATTTTATGTTCATATATACTCTGTAGCTTTAACATAAAGAGTGTTTTTATGGTCAAATCGAGCCTAATCATAACATTTTTGTTATATTGTGATTGAAAACAGAGGTGAATATACAGTTGGAACTTTGGTAGGAGGCAAATACAATGATAAGGATCTAATCGTAGCTATGAGTCTATGATATTAGGTACCGAACTAATGCAACATTGTGGAGCGTGCAAATGCAATCCCTAAATGGCAAGGCCTACTTCCCAAATCCGGAGAGATGGTTAGTAACATGCATATAACGTTTTCTTATCTTAATCTTTAATCGGTTAAACGGGTATGTGTAATAAAATTAACGTAAAAGGTTAAAGATCAGATTGGTCGAAAGTCACCCAAATGTATATATGAATGCATAAAACTTCTGAGTAGTTTCATTTCAAAAACTTAATGTTATTATTGAAATAGTATAATGTTTATAATCATATTGGACGCACTAATACAATTAATAAAACTACATATTTTTTGGCCAATGTCGCCATGGAAACACATTTACGACATACTACTCTTAACCAGTTCGAGATAAATAATTGGAATTGCACCTAATTATCATCACCTAAAAACCCAAACAAACCAACTATATAGATATACAACTTCTTTTCTTTGACCTGCTATTTTTTTTATTTTTTTTATTTTTTTTATGCATAATCACATTATAAATGGTTAAAGACCATAAAATAACAACTTACTTTCTCCATTTTACCGAGATGAAACACGTACTTTTTTATCAACATTTAAGCCAACGAAACTATCAAGTATTGTTCCGAGATGAAACACTTACTTTTTTATTAACATTTAAGCAAACGCAACTATCAAGTATTGTTCCGATATCAACAAAAAGTTGTTTAAGAAGACAAGGGTAATATAGTCATTTCAAGTATTATTTAATTATTTTATACAACTTTTTGTTGATATCGGAACAATACTTGATAGTTTCATTGGCTTAAATGTTGATAAAAAAATACGTGTTTCATCTCGGTAAATTGGAGAAAGTAGGTTGTTATTTTATGGTCTTTACCCCATTATAAATGTGTTAACTTATAATGGATATACATATATAGAATGGTGAAAGTGCTAAACTTGCAAATATTTTTAAGAAGAGATAACTGGTATGTAATTAATTGTGCTTATGTTTATGAACTCGCTAACCATTGCGATAGTTTTTTAATGTAGAATAACTTATAGGCATTTTATACATGCATTTTTCTAGATTGATGTTGATATTGTTATGGTATTATAAATTTTGAGTATTTATGGTTTACCACAAAATCTTCATTGGTTATTTTGTGATGTATCATCAACTATGATTTTGATTACCCAATCTTTTGAAAATTTACTACTATATAACATAATCATTTCTTTGATTGCAGGATTATGTTGCAAAACAAAATGGTACATGGCACCTGAGGTATGTCGACATATTTTCTTGATGGTGATGTATCTAGACTTGATCTTGACTGCAACCTTAATTTTAAACCAGGAGATCGTGCCAACAATATGAGAAAAAAAATGGTATTCTTCTGTTTTATTAACATTCCTTCTTAGTATAACTAGCGGGATATCTCCTTATAGAAAAGACCTTTTTAGTAGAACCTATTTCACTGGCTCTAAGGTTTGTCCACATATCGACATAAATCCATGGTTTAAACTCACACTATTATCTTCACATGTTTATATCATTGATGACCCATTTAAGGCACCGTTAAAATCCGAGGTACATTTGGTCTTAATATTACACTCTATTGTTTGAAAAACGTAGTATTTGACTTACCAAGTGTTCACGATCATAGTAAACTTAATAGAGTTACTGAAATAAAGTATTGGAAGTATGTTTATACGGTCTATACTCAAAGATGGTCTTAATACTCAAAGGGTCTTGATTATCAAAGGATGTTAAGTAACTCTATTGTATTTAACACTGTGTTATCAATTTCGGTGGTATACCACTGGTATACCACCGAAATTTCGGATTTCGGAGGTCCACCGAAATACCAGTTGACCGAAATTTCAAAAAAAGTCAAACCGAAATTATCGGCGATATTGACCGAAATTTGACCGAAATTGACCGAAATTTTGACTTTTTTGACCGAAATTTCAGTGGTATACCAGTTTTGTTTTTTTTTTTTTTTTACTTTTTTGGGCCAAACATAATAAAACAAACTTTTTAATATAGATATATTATATAAAATACATAAAATATTATATGCAAACTTCTATATATTAAAAAACTATAGATATATTATATAAAATATATAAAATATTAATATTTAATATTACCGAAATACCACCGAAATACCACCGAAATACCAAAAATTTCGTATCTCGGTCCTTGACCGAAACACCGAAATTTTTGTCCTTAACTACTTAGATTTAACATATTGATTTGCTTTTATTTTGCACATATTATTAATCACCATTTAATTGTTAGTCGACATTTGCTTTTATTTTTGCATAGAGTAAATTGCAGAAATCGTCCTTGTGGTTTGCCAAAATTGCATGTATCGTCCCTGGTCTTCAATAATTGCAGGCGGCCTTCCTGTGGGGAAACTTTTGGTTCGTTTTGGTCCCTGGCACTAACGACCGTTAGTCCATCTCAGTTAGTTGATAATATTTGAAGGGCATTTCTGTCTTTTCCAGTGTGGTCCCAATTGACTCCCAATTATCTTTTCCAGTGTGATGATTAGATGATCAATCCTTGCTGATAACAAACCAAAAATTACAAAAAATCCAAAGAGCTTCATACTAAAACACCAACAAATGATGGTAGATAATTAAATCAATCTTTCCTCGCAACCTTACAAGAAATACAAAACTCCCCAAACGTATACTTTTCAAAGCAACTGAATATGTCGTAAATCATCATACGACCTGTCTTTACCGATAACCAACAAGAATGACAAAGTTCTAAAACTTATACATCTAAAAACACAAGTAATGTTGGCAATTCGTTTAACAAACATAACAAAAACATCTAACCATTTATATATGCATTAAGCCACAAAAAGATATTATCCAACACAATCCAAACACAAACCAAAGAAACACAAAACTCCAAAAATGCATCATTCATTCATTCATTCACCTATTCGCCTAATGACTCTTCTTTTCATAAATCTTCAAAGCCAAAGAATCATAAAACTTCAAATGCATACACTGCACCCCATCCCATTTCCTCGGCACAACCTCGGCCACTTCACTAACCGCGATCACCACATTCTCCACAATCTCGCTCTCCCCCATCCCAAATTTCCCAACTTTAACCACACTACAAGTCCCATTACTCAACCACAACAACCCGCAACTAAACCCCTTCTCAATCTCCTCCTTCCAATCCTTCTCATACCCCAAATCCACCGAAACCGGAATCTTCTTATTTTTATAAAAATTAATACATCCGGAGGTTACTAAAGTTTGCCAAAAATTTGAAAAAAGTTACTAAAGTTTTTTTTGGTTGAATTATGTTACTATAGTTTCCCACTTGGTCGTTTTTCCTCTAGCCAAGTTTTTTTCACTAGTTTCCCAGTTCTTTTATTGAATTATTGGGAAACTATAGTAACTTAATTCAAATTTTTGTGAAATTATAGTAACTTAATTCAAATTTTTGGCAAACTACAGTAACCTAATTCAACCAAAAAAAACTTTAGTAACTTTTTTCAAATTTTTGGCAAACTTTAGTAACCTCCGAATGTATTAACCCTTTTTATAAAAAAAACCTTCCCTAAAACCCCCGGCAAAACCTCGATCACCCTCTCGTCCGCTAAAAACACATCAAACGCATTAAAAAGGTCCATTTTTGACTCAAATGACCTGTAATCCGACTTTAACTTGCTAAATTTAACAATCTGTGATATGGGTATTCCTAAAGATTGAATCTTTTTACTAGCAAACTCAAATGTGAGCTTTTTGGACCTGTTTTTTGGTCTGTCATCGATAATTAAGCAAGTCCTGCAAGATTCTGGTGAGATATTTGAAGGGTGTTTTAAAGGGATTTTGAAAGGGGTTTTTGTGTATTCTTTACGTGGGGTTTTTGTAAGAGTTGTTAGTAAGTAGATGTGGTTGTCATCAGTGGGGGTGTTTGGATTTGAGTTTAGTTGGGTTTGTTTCCATTTGAGTAGGGAGTTTACTGCTTTTTGGATTCTGGGTTTTGGGTTTTTGGTGGTGGTGGTGGTGGTTGGAGACATGACTAGTTTTTCACGGGGGCGTTGAGGGTTTTAGGGTTGTTGTGTGTGTTGGTTTATACAGTATGCAGAAAATGGCAAGGCTAGTGTTTATTTAAGCTTATTTAACTGGTGGGAAAATGGGAGTCAATTGGGACGAAAAGACAGAAATGCCCTTCAAATATTATCAACTAACTGAGATGGACTAACGGTCGTTAGTGCCAGGGACCAAAACGAACCAAAAGTTTCCCCACAGGGAGGCCGCCTGCAATTATTGAAGACCAGGGACGATACATGCAATTTTGGCAAACCACAAGGACGATTTCTGCAATTTACTCTTTTGCATATATATGTATTTAGTTAACGGTTATAATTTCTCCCTTTTATTCCCTATAAGTTATGCGCGATAGTTTATTAATTGACTTTGCAATCAAAGTTATCTCTAATCTCATTCAATAACACCCACAGCCCTCCAAAAACAGGAACTTAGGGAGCTTTGGGACAAATCACATGCTTGGTTAAGGTTTTATCACGGGAAAGAAGTCACGATTTCTATAGTCAGACAAAAAATCAGCCATCTTCATCTTTTCAAGACCTCCTTCGAACTATGGCTCTTTTATATATGAGATCAAATTGTATTTTGTTTCAAGATATGGGAAATACCAACAAGACTGGAAAGCACGAGCCGGAAACATATGTGTAGCATCATTTGACTAGACTTGCAGTGGGATTTGTCATTCCTTAGACAAGATTAATGAAGTCCACAGACAATGTGGACTTCCAAATAACGTTGGTGTTACTGGATTTATTTATTATTATTATTATTATTATTTTTTATTTATTTATTTTTTTACATGACCACTTTACTTTTTGTTTCCATTTTTTGTTTCTAATATATTGACATTATTCACTATTTATTTACGTCCAATTAAACTTCGTTATGTAATATTTTGAGGGCGGGTTATGAAGCTAGTTATTTATATGCTTTTCAGTTTTCATATATAGCAATTATACATACTTTAGGCGTATAAACTTTTGATATAAATTCAAGAGCTTTAATATGGTCAAGTCATATACGTATAATCATCAAAGTAGTCTAGTTTTCGACATGCGACAACTTGATGTTTTCACTTAATATATCATGTTTAAACATCACTAGATACATATCTTGAGGGTGATTAAAGAAGAAGTCGGAAACGATCACGAAATATCCCTTTTAAGCCGCTTACATCTAAGTTAAAAACTCGTCCGACCTGAATAACCTAAAGTAAAAAACCTCATATATGTTTTTAGTGTAGTTGCATGTTTTGGTTTCATTACTTATAGTTCAATAAGTTTTAAGAGTGTTAATAGACGTATGCAAACACCTAAAATATGATTTTATATGTCTTTAAATTAGTCATATATCTAAAAGGTTTCTCGTCATTCCATGGTTGTTAAATAGATAATGAAATTGCAAACGAAGCTTTGAATATAGTCGTCGATATACAATAAAAAATATTAGATATTGTCACATACATACAAGCAAATAAGACATGACCAGACCAATATATGAGTGTTTATAATTGTTAACTTTTTAAGTTATTGTTGAATATATTGCACGCATAAATAAATAAACTAATTAGCGCATTTGTGATGCTTAAACACCAATAATCATCCACTTGATACAATAATCGACTTTCGAAGGAATATATTCCCTTTCCTTCTAGAAGTGTATTTTAACATATTAAGTTTAATTTATGGTTATTACCAACGACAGTTGCAAATTAAACTCATACAAATTATGGATATTTTCCCTAATCCTTGGTCATGGCTTCCAAACTTACTTTAAAATAAGAAAATAATTCGATAATAATAATAATAATAATAACTAGAGCTAGAGGAGTGGGAGCCCAATTAGTATCTCGGCTCCCTACTAACTTCTTGTAAATCCTATTTGTTTCTAATAAAGTGATGTTTATAATAATAATAATAATAATAATAATAATAATAATAATAATAATAATAATAATAATAATAATAATAATTGTCTAAAAATGCACCCGACTTGCCACTTTTTCTTTTGTCTAAACTAAACTTTTTGTTGGTATTTTAGTGTAAAATAGATTGAGTTTAATATGCAAATAAGGGTCGACACTTATTTGGATATTAACTGGACTAACGGGGGTTCCAAGGGGGCGTAGCCCCCTTGGTGGGGGTTCGGGGGCAACGCCCCTGAGAGAAGCAGGGTCCAAGGGGCGGCAGCCCCTGGCAGGGTCCAAGGGGCAGAGCCCCTGGCTGGGGTCGAGCTGGAAAATTTTTTATTTGGTATAACATTGCTATGTTAGAAATTCATTAGAATTTGTTTTTTCACCAAATAAAACATATTAATTTGATGCTCGTTTCTGCTGATAATGCTTGGTTTCTGCTGATATGGTTCCTGCTGATAGCGAATGGTTTCTGCTGATAGCAGATGGTTTCTGCTGATAGTGTATCGTTCCTGCTGAACGGTTCCTGTGAACCATTCCTGCCGATAGTGCAGTTCCTGCTGCTAGTGTTTTACAGTTATTAGGATTTAATAACTGCCCCTATAAACCGTCTTATATATTCTCTATTTCGTATAGAGAAAAGACAAGGCTGATCAACCAATTCTGATCACGTTTTTCTGCAAACATAACATCATTCACAAACTTGAATCAATTAGATTTTATCCGGTCGTTAATTGGTATACACTCCAATTTAATCGATCTGAAAGCGTACTGTTCGTGACTTCTAATTGCTATCAGGATACCAATCTCACCCCAATTACCACACATAAACAACACTTTTAATCATTCCCATTGTAGGCATTGTCACGAGTAAGGTTTTGGCGTGTCACAAGTTTCAAATGGCACGTCTTAGCAAGGTTTAAAGGTCACGTCAAAGCTTACCCGTAACAATTTCTAAAATAAGAATGATTAGCAAATTTGATATTTAAATATGAAAATTAACAGTTCATTATAAACAAAACAAAAGAAAAAGTTGACAATTAGATGAATGTTTAAACAATTATCCGTTAAAAAATCTAAATACATATGCAAAAAAAAAAAGGTAAGAAAGTAATCGTTTCACCTTTTATTTACTTTACCCAATTTTTGTTCCACTATCATTATTACGGTGGTCCTTGACAGGGATTGAACAATTAATTAAGTGTATCATAAAGTTTATTTGTATTTGTGGTTTAATATAAGATGGAGTAGTTATTTTCGTAGTTAAAAAAAAAAAAAAAAAAAAAAAAAAAAAAAAGCGATTCGAGGTACGAAATAGTAAGCACTTTTTGACGCAAAAAAGGCATGCATATCTTTCGTCCTAGTTTCGTGCTAAGTTTGCCAAGCTGGGCCTAAAAGTATTGGTTTAAAGGGTTTTGGGTATTATATTTAGAAACTGCTCTAAGAAGATTTCTACTAGTCAATGTCATGTTTGAATCAATGCGATAGAGCCACAGAGAGGTCAACGGTTATCGCTCTATCCATTTGTGTTATACATAGTATTGTTTTGTAATTTCAACATAAAATCATAGATAAAACAATTTCGTCATTAGTCACTCATGCTAAATAGACATCTTGCTCGTACAGTATGGAACAAGGCAAGGGGTGGCTGGGTGCAGCAACGTTTTTTCAGCGTTGTATCAAGTTACTACCCCAGCTTCGGTGTTCTCAAAGTTAATGGCCAAAGTTATTTGGATAATGCTGTATTATGGCTGTGTATGTGTGCATTTTGATGGGTCTTACTTTTCACACTGCAGATAAAAATAGTTTCAATGCTATGCTGATGTCACAACACTTTTCGACAACTTTGGTGTTACTACACCGTGTGCCGCTAATGGAAGATAATAAAAATTGCAATGTCCAGACATTACCTGAAACTTCCCTCAACCACTTTCTTACAAACACACCGGACCAGCAATGTGTGTATATAACAGCTACAGAGTTAAATACTCTGAATTGTTCGTTATTTTATGTCAGCAGGAGTGTACTACTCGCGTGTATGATACAAAACGGCAAATCTGTAACAAGATTACTGTAAGGGTTTACCACTACCCAAAAAGTAAGTATGCATTTGCCAAATAATGACATAGGGACATGAAAAAACAATGTTCCCAACAAAAATGGCATGACTATGTTTGTGACATCTCAGTATAAAGTGAAGCATATATCTTTGTCCTCAGATCAGGCTGCATTCAGCTTTGCAGCAGCTTCCGGTGCAAATATGGCCCCTACTCTCAAAGTGAAGGTCAAGTATAGTTTGCTTCAACACGTCAAGTTTTACAGAATGGCTGTTGATAGTTTCCACAATTTTAGTAAAAGAAAAGAGGACATAGCAGTAGCCACTGTATGGTAGTTGTGCAGCAGATATTCAAATCGTGCTTCACGACTGTACACAGGGCGGTGTATTAGATTTAGTACTAGCATAAAACATCTTGGATATCAGCCTTCAGCCTGCACCAATAACAAGTATGATACTATGTTAGTTTTCCAAATAACATTCCACGAAAAAAAAAAATGATGTGCATAATTACACTATAAATGATAATTAGAACACTTACACCAGTAGATTGATGATCATCTTGTCTTATTCATTTTCTATCAGATTTCTTTTTGATGAATAAGGGATTCAAGTCACCCTAACCCTTGTGAGCATATAATCTCGCTCATTGCTCCAGTCGAAGACACAGAAACATGAAGGACCAAAGTTGCTCGTTATAAAGATAATAACCGTTATGTCGGTTAGTTAGTTATGTTAGTTATATTAGTTGTTAGTTATAGCGGTTATAAAACCGAATGGTTGTGTTGTTTGACTTGTACCTGTTCGAACAAACAGAACCAACACAACCTTAGCAAACAGACACGATGGTTCATGGCAACCATTCGTATCCTATAAATACTTGAACATATGTATCATTTCAATAGTTAGAAAACATAGTTATTCAGAAATATATTTACTCTTGCAATTTCATTCATTCTAACGAATATTGGGACCAACATTTGGCATCAAGAGCCACTTTGTTTTCGTTACAACTTTTACAAAACCAGAAACCATACATAACGAAACAAGAAGAAAACCCAGGAAGAACACCCTGAACATCAAGTTTCAGAAGAAGAATACGCAACATTGAAACGTTGCCTGGATAACTTAGACGCAAGGAAAGTAGTGCACGACCGTACTTGTGTAGGAAATTGCAAACGAAAGAAGATAAAGTAGAAGCGCTTGTGAATCGTTAAGTTGTTGCTGTGATCATTTCTCATTCGAAAAGGCAGAAAGTATAAACTTTCTGTGAGAAATAAACTGCACGAACAACAACAGAAGTTAAGCCCATTTGTTGTATTCTATCACAACAATTTGGAAGGAGAACGACGTCAAGATTTGTAGAATACCCATCTTTGCAAACAATATTGCAACAGATTGGAAGTAAGAAGAAGAACGTTGCTTGGTTTGAAGAAAAGGTATACCGAATTTGGAAAAGCAATCGAGATTGTTTTTGGAAGTACGCTCGCAATACAAAGGACAACAGCAGGAACAAATTGATCACTTGTTCGCAAGGAATACCGTCGAGTATTTCTGTAGGTTGTTGTGAAGATACGGTGTGGAACAAAGAACAAAAGAGTAGGAGTATTGTAGAACGCGGACAAGCAACGAGAAGTAACAAGGTTTGGGCAAATTCACTTGCCTTGTTGAAGATACTGCCGTCGCAGCAGTAAGAAAAGAAGTCAAGCAAATCGCTTGTTTCTTTTGGAAGTAAGATACCGAGGAGTATCTTGTAGTTTTTGTGTTCACGAAGACGATTGAAAGCAACAAAGAAGAAACAACAAATCGTTGTTGTTTGTACCAAGAAGCATTTTAAGTATTCGTTGGAAATAAAGAAAAGGCCAAAGACAAAAGTTCTAGGGCGAAGTTGTTTTTCAAGTCGACACGAAAGACAAACAACGTGGTACAAGTGTGGAAACAATTCGAACAACGGAATTGATTTTGGAAGACAAGACGTGGAATAGAAAGGAAATAGTTGGTATATCCAAGTGCCGACACGTAGGGAATACACGCGTGACATAACACGAGGTCACAACAAATTTCAATATTTTGGATTTCATTTCATACGTATATAGTTAGATATTCATTTATATCTATAGAAATCCATAGAACTTATACTAGGATTCCCGGATAACTATTTCTGTTCCCGTAGTAGTAAGTGATACCACACTGGTTAGAATTCCCATACAATTAGAAGGTGAAGATATTAAATACAGTTAGGATGTCGGGTGACGATACAAATGGTACTACACCACCAAAACCTACAACACCAACCCCACAATATCAATGTCCAAAATTAAAAACCACAAATTACACTGTTTGGGCTATACAAATTAAGGTCATATTAGAAGCACATGGTTTATGGGAAGCAATAGAACCTAAGGAAAACACGCAAGTAGACGATAAGAAGGATAAGGCAACAACCGCCTTCCTGTATCAAGCATTGACCGAAGACGTAATTTTACAAGTAGCAAGTTGTAAAACGTCAAAGGAATTGTGGGAATCGTTAAAAAGGAGACACGTTGGAGAAGAAAAAGTGCAACAGGCACGATTACAATCATTAATGATTGGATTTCAGACACTTCAGATGAAGGAAGAAGACACGGTGGATGCATTTACAGCCAAACTGAACGGCTATGCCACGAAGGCAAAAGAATTAGGAAAGACTTTGGATGAATCTCTTTTAGTACGAAAACTATTAGATTCCACACCTGATAGGTTCATTCAAATAGTAGCATCCATAGAACAGACAAATGATCTCGACGACATTAGTTTAGATGAGATCGCTGGAAAACTTAAGGCATTCGAGGAAAGGATAAAACTCCGAAAGGGAGGACAAGTAGAAAGCCAGGATAATTTATTACTCGCACAAGGCGAACACTCTAAGAAAGGAAGACGTTTTCACAAACGTGGTGGTAGATCAAACCACTCACGAGGAAACTGGCAGAATAAGGGAAATAAAGGCAACTCGAATGAAGGAAACTCATCTCACAAAGATAAATCAAATAATGATAGACAAGGGTGGGATAAGAGTAAGATAAAGTGCTACAACTGTGGAAAACTAGGACACATGCAAAGAACCTGTAGAAAACCATCAACAAATCAGGAACATTCAAACCTTATCTTAGAAGACGAAGAACCATCACTGTTAATGGCTACATATGAAACTGAAGAAGTTTTATTGAACGAAGGTCAAATACAACCTCAGAAGTATGCTACAACAGATGCTAGCATATGGGATTTAGATAATGGTGCAAGTAACCATATGACCGGAACCAAGAGTCATTTTAAAGATATTGACGAAAGCATTACTGGACGCGTTCGTTTTGGAGATGGATCGTATGTAGAGATAAAGGGTAGAGGTTCAATATTGTTAGGATGTAGAAACCAACAACAAAAGATAGTTTCGGACGTTTACTACATTCCAAACCTCAAGAGCAACATACTTAGTCTAGGACAACTTACCGAGATAGGTTGCAAGATCATCATGGATGAAAATATACTGACTTTGTATGATAAGAACAAGACTTTGTTGATGAAAGTAGAAAGATCTAAGAATCGACTTTACAGTATCAAACTACACATTGAAGCACCTATATGTCTCTTAGCAAACATAGATAACCAAGCATGGTTATGGCATGCTAGATTGGGTCATCTGAATTTTGATGCATTAGACAAGATGACAAGAAAAGGTCTAGTAGAAGGGATACCGAGAATACAACATGCAGGACAAATATGTGATGCATGCTTATTAGGAAAACACATCAGAACACCATTTCCAAACAAAGCTAAATTCAGATCCAAGAACCCGTTGGACTTGGTATATGGAGATCTTTGTGGTCCCATAAGCCCAGCCACAAATTCTGGAAAGAAGCTCATCTTCTTATTAGTAGATGACTGTACACGTTTTATGTGGGTCTACTTTCTAACCTCGAAAGATCAGGCATTTAACACATTCAAGGAATTTAGGCAGAAGGTAGAAATGGAGTTGAAGTTGAAATTGAAAATGCTAAGAACAGATAGAGGAGGTGAATTTACATCTAACGAATTCACCAACTACTGTAAGGAAAATGGTATCGCAAGACAGTTAACAGCGCCGTACTCACCACAACAGAATGGTGTAGTAGAAAGAAAGAATAGGATAGTTTTATCAACTACTAGGAGTATGATGAAAGCAATGAAGTTACCCTTAACTTTTTGGGCGGAAGCAGTCAGACACGCCATTTACATACTCAACAGGGTACCTACCAAAGCCCTGGAAGATAAAACACCATATGAAGCCCTCTACAACAGAAAACCGAACCTGGAATACCTAAGAATATTTGGATGCACAGCTTATGCTAAGATAACGATACCTCACTTGAAGAAGTTAGATGATAGAAGCATACCAATGGTTTACTTAGGAGTAGAGGAAGGATCAAAAGCATGTAGGCTATATGATCCGAAAGGAAAGAAGAAACATGTTAGTAGGGATGTGAAGTTTATGGAAACAAAACCGTGGGATTGGGATAAAAATGGAAAAGATACAAGTATAGAAGATACATTTTGGGCTAGTTTTGTGTTAGACGATGGTGACAAAGAAAACCCTACACCAGTTAACACAGAAAACAATGATAACACTTATCAGGAACCGGAGCCTATACCAGAACCCGAATCACTAGTTACACCACAAACATACACTTACAACCCTAACTCAGAAAATGAAGATGAAGCTACACTTAGCTCATTAGGAAGCTCAGACCATAGATTTGATGATCAACCAATACGAGGTTTCAAACAAGTAACAGAAATCTACCAACATGCACGTGAAGTAGAAACACCTAGTTTATTCTTCACAGAAGAAGAACCTCGAAATTATAAAGAAGCATCAACAAATAAGAAATGGATTGAGGCCATGAAAGAAGAACTGGATTCAATTAATAAGAATCACACATGGACCCTCACAACATTGCCAGAAAATCAGAAGGCAATAGGACTTAAATGGGTCTTTAAGACCAAAAGGGATGCTGAAGGTAGGATCATTAGATATAAGGCAAGATTAGTAGCAAAAGGATATGTACAAGAACAAGGAATAGACTTCGATGAAGTATTCGCACCAGTTGCTAGGATAGAGACAGTTCGTTTGATATTAGCACTAGCAGCACATCATGGTTGGCAAGTACACCACTTAGATGTAAAATCAGCATTTTTACATGGGGAATTGAAAGAAGAAGTCTATGTTACACAACCTGAAGGTTTCATTCAAGAAGGAAACTCAGGAAAAGTCTACAAGCTAACTAAAGCTTTGTATGGCTTACGACAAGCACCGAGAGCTTGGAACATGAAGCTTGATCAAACCTTGAAGTCATTAGACTTAAGAAATGTAATCTCGAACAAGCAGTTTACACGAAGAGAAGCAAGACTTCTACACTAATAGTTGGAGTATATGTAGATGATTTGATAATCACGGGCACTCCAAAGAAAGAAATAGACTTATTCAAATCCCAGATGAAAGACAAATTTGAAATGAGCGACTTAGGGTTGCTAGCTTATTACCTTGGGATAGAAGTTACACAGACAGGATGAGAGATTACAATCAAGCAAACAGGATATATTAACAAGATCTTGAAAGAAACAAGCATGACGGACAGTAATGATACGAAGATACCAATGGATCCCGGCACTAAGTTGGTCAAGGCGGAAGATGGAAACCCAGTTGACGCAACTTACTACCATAGCTTAATTGGAAGTCTCAGGTACTTACTGCACACAAGACCAGATCTTAGTTATTCAGTCGGACTACTTAGTAGATTCATGCAAGACCCGAAGGATCATCACCTGAAGGCAGTAAAACAAGTAATCCGATACATCAAATGAACAAAGGATCATGGAATTATATACAAGAAAGAAGGCGGCTGCAAGATTACAGGTTACAGTGACAGTAGTTATGGAATCAACACCGATCAAGGAAAAGGAACTACTGGAATCGTATTTTACTTTGGAGAGTCACCTATTACTTGGTGTACTCAGAAACAACCCACAGTGGCACTATCATCATGTGAATCAGAATTCATGGCAGCTACTGCAGCAGCATGTCAAGCTTTATGGCTAAAACGCTTACTTGGTGAATTAACTGGATGGAAAGAAAAAAGAATAACACTTAGAGTTGACAACGTATCAGCTATAGCACTCGTAAAGAACCCAGTATTTCATGGAAGAAGCAAGCACATCGACATTCGCTATCATTTCATTCGTGAATGCGTAGAGAATGGTCATATCAAGGTAGAACACGTAAGTGGAGAACTACAACGAGCAGACATCTTAACAAAGGCCTTACCAAGACTCAAATTTGCAACTATGCGACAAATGCTCGGAGTTCAAGACTTAGGACGAAGCAACGATCAAGATTAAGGAGGAGAATGTGAGCATATAATCTCGCTCATTGCTCCAGTCGAAGACACAGAAACATGAAGGACCAAAGTTGCTCGTTATAAAGATAATAACCATTATGTCGGTTAGTTAGTTATGTTAGTTATATTAGTTGTTAGTTATAGCGGTTATAAAACCGAATGGTTGTGTTGTTTGACTTGTACCTGTTCGAACAAACAGAACCAACACAACCTTAGCAAACAGACACGATGGTTCATGGCAACCATTTGTATCCTATAAATACTTGAACATATGTATCATTTCAATAGTTAGAAAACATAGTTATTCAGAAATATATTTACTCTTGCAATTTCATTCATTCTAACGAATATTGGGACAAACAACCCTTACTAAAAAGAAGGTCACTCTACCAAGTAGATATTGTATGCTTATTATTTTACTATGGCAATTCATATGTGCGTATTGTAAATTTATAGCAGTGCACATATCTAGAACATTAAGCACATGAGCTTATGAAGATTATTAAATCAGTCTCATGCCTCATTTCAATAAAAATTTATTTAAAGTTGTTGGAAATAAACATTTGAAGCTAAAATTACCAAAAGCATTATATAGATCCATGAGAGACAATGATTCATACCTGTTTTTATGATCTCTGGAGGAGGTCAAACGTAGCAGATGGACTGGTAAGAAAAGTGTTAACCGTTGAGTTGCAAGTTAAAATAGTCACTGAGCATTTCTCATCAGGGTTGAAACCAAAAGATTTATGTGAAGATAATCAAGATTTTTTTTTATCAATGTTTGACTGATTTTCAAAGGAAGTCTACTGAGTTTTTATTGCAAACAAACCACAACTAATGTGAAAACACTACAACATTTGCTGGATATTTTCAGACTTTGTTCAAAAAAGACCATTCTTGCAAATTGCACTACTTCCCAGTTTCCTGCAAATAACATTATTATTTTGCCATTTCCGATGCTTTTATTCTCCAAATTTTTTTTATCATAATTACTATTTTGCAGCGCTTTTCTTCATACACCAACATGTGTACATTTCTTATTTAAGGAACCTTGTAGTGCCTTGATCTATAGAATCAGATCAGATGACCGGATCCCTTCACATTTATTGTGCTACAGGTGCATTTGTCCAACTTAATATACATGTGTGTGCGTGTGTGAAACATAGTATCCATGTTGTGTGCATGAGTGCATGTTTAATATCTTGTTTCTTATTGTTTTTATCAAAAGACTAATTATGAACAAGTCATGCAATGGTTTTAAACCAATATTGTCAAGAACCATACTCACTATCAATACATGTTCACTGTAAGTGTAAACTCTCGTTGAGTGTAAACGGGAATTCAATTGCTTATGAATAATCTGTACAAGTAGATTGTCCCATGGGGAAAAAACAACGCATGGCTTTATGGTTGACATAATCATCAAACATCAAGATTCACTTGGTAAAAAATTGAAAGAATACATTTTTAACTTATCAGATATTTATCTCATCTACATACACTACGACATTGACCGCATTCGGCGGTGACATTTTTTCCCTTTCGGCGGGGACATGTCACCGCCAATACCCTTTCGGCGGGGACATGTCACCGCCGAAACGTCACCGCCCAATGCTGGTCGCTGATACTTTCGGCGGGGACTTTTACCAACTTTGGGCGGCGACTTGTGGGTCCCACCGCCTTCTAGCCGGTCAAAGATTGTCCAGCGTGGCAAGGGTTTTCGCGCGGGGACATGTCCCCGTCAAAAAGTTGAAAAATTAATTAAAAACTTAATTAGTAAAGTGATTATATTATTTAAATAACAATTTTTCGCGGGGACATGTCCCCGCAGAAAAGGTATTTTACTGTTGTTTGAAATTCTTTCTGCGGGGACGTGTCCCCGCCAATAAGGTTGTAAATATAAATCTGTTTCTTTCTTATGGCGGGGACGGTCCCCGCCATAAGCCTCTGACCCATTTTCCAGTATATTGCTGCAAAACGGGTAATTTCAGGTTTTTTCCGCAATTGGTGCAGAAAAAACCTACCAAATGCAGCAACTAAAACCTGTTGTTTTCCCCATTGCAACAACTTCGCCAAAACAACAAATTCGCCAACAAAGATTCGCTAAACATATACAACAACACCAAATTAAACCCAAATTCGCTAAAAATAATATTAATCCAAATTCGCCAACTTCGCTAAACATAGAACCTGTTTTTACAATAACTATCCAAATTCGCTAAACATAATCATATGAATCCAAATTCGCCAAAAACGGTTCAAAAACCGTGATCCACATGATATTCTACAAAACTATACATAAGCTAGCCAGGAACAATTTAGTGGGAATCCTAACACATAATAATCCATCTAAATCTACACAACTATGTCCAATAACCCAAAACAAATATAAAGTGACCCATCCGACCCATACACTAATCCCCATTCTCCCCACCATCCCCATTACCCCCAGTACCCCCAGCTCCCCGACTACCCTCCCCTGTAGGTCTAGACTCACCCGCCGACGCATTCTGGGATCCTGATGTCCCCGGAAATCCCGCTGCTAGCTCCTCAGGAAAGCTCGGCTGTCTCCTCGCCCAATCCAGAATCATCTGCAGCGTGTTCCCTTGCTGCGTCACGGTCTCGCGCAGTGAGGACGAGGAGGCTTCCTCACAAGCTCGTGAGGAGCTGAGAGTCGACCTGTGACCACCACCGGGTAAAACTGGACCTATGCCAGGAATATGTCCCCTCTGCTTACCGCCGATCACCTGGCGCAAGATATCCGTATCTGACATACGCGTCCCAGAGGAGGTGCTCTCTGACCGCAGCCGGATCATCTCATTCTGTTTAGTTACAAAAAAACAAGAAAAGTAATATATAAGTCATGATTTATTATATTGCATTAATGTTGGTGAGTTTTTGGAAATAAATTATACTTACGTATCTGGATTCGGCCTCCTCAGACTCCCAGACTTCCCCTCTGGTATGGGTGTGTCTGTACATGTCGATATGGTCTCTAGTATCCTCGGAGTCGGGGGAGGGGAGCTCAACTGTTTATAAATAAAATCAATCAATACTCACCCAACACTATATATATAAATAAAATGATTAAAAAGTGTCTTATGAAGTTATCAGCTATGACAGCTAAGGAATGTGATCCATGAAGGGTGGCCGTCTTCATTTTGCTCCTATTTTGCCTGTTGATCTCCCCGATCTTCAACTTCTTTGTGTGGGCGAATTGGTGATGAACAGGGCGAGTTCATCGTCTTCCTCAGATCATCATCTCCTCTGTTCGGAATTTTCCCATGGCAACACCAACGACATGATCTAACACCCCCTGTTACATCATTTACTCAACTCTTGGTTGGGCTTCTTTTCTTTCTTCATTTGGGTTCGGATCCTTGGGATTTCTTTCTTGAAACCCTTCCCCTCTCTTATCCCGTTTTGCTGTTGTGGGCTGGTTATTTAACCCCTTGGGCATCATCTTGCAAAAGTTGTTGGCGATTTGACCTGGATTTTGTTCGACCTGGTTGTCTTGTCCGTTGGATAAACCAGGTAGCGGTTTGATCAATGGATAAAACCTGGTAGCGGTTTTGCCTTCACGTGAGTGTGTTGACTTTGGGTTTACGAGATAGCGGTTTGCTTCAGGACCCCACATGGTTGGTGGACTGATAAAAACCTTGCGTGTTATTTGCTCTCGTGGGCCCCACCTATTTTGCTGAACCTAGCGGTTTTGTTTAATTGTGTAGTGGGCTTAAGTTCAAACCAAAAAAAAAAAAAAAAATTGTGTAGTGGCTTTGTTTTTTGTTTTGGGCTTTGCGGTTGGGCTTATTTGGCTGCGGTTTGAGGCACCCAGCGGTTTGACTGCGTTCGAAAAAAAAAAAAAAAAAAAAAAAAAGTTTTGACTGGGTTCATTTAAAAAAAAAACAAACAAACAAACTTTTCTATGGCAATCATACGGTTTCATTGTCCTTTCGCGGGGTTAAGTGGTTGTCAGGATGGTAATGGAAATGGGCTCACCAAAACCTCGTTGATCACTCATCTTCGGGACCGTCATTTCAGTGAGGATGCGTTGGCCACCACCAAACTTTCCTTGGCTTCTAATCTTGCCATTTTTGAGGCGGCTGAGGTCACGCTGAAACGCATGGGACTTTGGTTATGTGGAAATTGTTTTAAGATGCATACTTTTCGTTAGAAATGCCGGCATGGACCTGATTTTGTGCCACCCCCTGATGGCGGTGATGGTGTCGTTAGGTTTGTGCTGTTTGACCTTGCCAAACCACAAGTCCCTTCTTCGGTCCAAATTACTCGTAGTGAGGACTCGGTTTTGGCGGAGCATGATGGATTCGATCTACAATTGCTTGACACCTTGCTCTCTAAAGGGTTGCACACGGTCAAATCCATCCCTCCAAAGTGTCGGTTGGGATTCTCTCGCGTATTGAAAGGTGCCCTCGATAAGGTGATCTGCACACCTGAAGACATTTCCTGCTGGGTTAGCCTGTTAGCCCTGCCTCTCTGTCTCCTTAAAACCTTTTGCCCGAGGAGTAACATGGAATGCAGGTCTGCTATTAAACGCCAACGTCAAGAAGAATACATCGCTAATGCCATTCGCTCTTGGGGTACGTCTGGGGGTAGTTTGCAGCTTGTTAGAGAGGTTTTAGCCGAACCCTCCCCTGCATGGGCTAATATTGATGAGGATACTGTGGATTTGGGTGAGCGTAATATCAAGCAATGTAAGAGGAAGATTTGTGATGGTCATTATTCTGCGGCTGTTAGAGTTCTTTCTTCTTCAGGTGTTGCTCCTTATAATGATACTACTCTCGAGGATTTAAAAGCTAAACATCCTTTCAAGTCTGCTCCTGCTCGGCCTGATACACCGCTTGATCATCATAACCTCATTGCATCTCCTGCTGTGGTTCTTGATATGATTAGGAGTTTCCCCCGTGGTACCTCTTGCGGTCGAGATGGTTTGCGTGCCCAACATCTTCTGGACTGTTTGAGTGGTGCTGCTGTGGCGGTTTCGGATGAATTAATTGCCTCTATCACCCAAGTAGTGAATCTGTTTCTCGGTGGCCAATGCCCCAGGGCGTTGGGTGAATACATTGCTAGTGCTCCCCTCACACCACTGATTAAGCCAGGAGGTGGTATCCGTCCCATTGCTGTGGGGACCATTTGGAGACGCCTAGTTTCCAAAATTGGTGCTTCCTTGATTGGTCATTCTTTAGATGGTTATTTGAACGATCTACAGTTCGGTGTTGGGGTGTCCGAAGGAGGGGAGGCTATTCTTCACGCTGTGAATCGGTTCCTTGAAGAATGTGGGGATAAGGTGGGTCTTTCGATGTTGCTGGTGGATTTCAAAAACGCCTTTAATTTGGTGGATCGGGAGGTTATGCTACAGGAGGTTCGCCTTCGTTGCCCTGCTATTTCACGTTGGGTGGAATTCTGCTACTCCAGCCCAGCTAGACTTTATTATGGGGAACACATCTTATGGTCGCACCAAGGGGTGCAACAAGGCGACCCACTCGGACCACTACTTTTTGCCTTAGTATTACACCCCCTGGTTCGCAAAATTAGAGACTCTTTTGATCTTGCCCTCCAAATGTGGTACCTGGATGATGGCACTATTATTGGTGATACTCTGGTCGTGGGGAAGGTCTTAGATCTTATTATGTCAGATGGACCTAGTTATGGCTTGCACCTTAACGTGGATAAAACTGAGGTTTTCTGGCCAACCGAGGATCCCAGAAGCAGGCTCGCAGGTGTCTTTCCGCCGAATATTGCTCGCCCTTTACGCGGTGTTAAATTATTGGGCGGGCCGGCTAGCGTGGACTTTGAGTTTAGTAGTGGGCTTGCTATGAAAAGGGTTGCTAAAACCATCGAGCTTATGGATGTCGTTGCTAGGCTTAATGATCCTCAATGTGAGTTGCTCCTTCTTCGTGCTTGTGCAGGTATTTCAAAGTTATACTTCTCTATGCGCACATGTTCTCCCCGGGTATTTGAGGATGCCCAGACTTCGTTTGATGCGGCGCTTCGTTCCTCTATGGAACGTATTGTCACTGCTTCTGGACCTGGGTTTGGGGATTGGCAATGGAGATTGGCCACGCTTCCTTTTGAGTTTGGGGGGCTTGGCGTATATTCTGCAGGTGATGTCTTGAATTATGCTTTCCTTGCGTCTAGACTCCAATCTGCTAGCTTACAGGCTAAGCTCCTCCAACAGTCTGGCATAGTAAATCATGGATCTTCCTTTAATGATGCTCTGTGTACTTTTAACGCGAAAATGGAGTTCGACCTCTTAAGTAACCCGAATGAGATCGCTGCCCCCAAACTTATGAAGAAATTGGCAGATATATATTTCACACGTGTTACTAAAACGGCTGAATCCACTTTTGGCCTATCCTCTCGACAGATGGCGCTTTGGAGATCACAATGTGAAGACTACACCTCCGATTGGCTTAGGGTGGCCCCGATATCTGGGTTGGGGCAGACTATGAACGCTAGAACTTACCGGTGTGTTTTATGCTACCGCCTGGGTGTCCCCCTTTTCTCAGTCCAGATGCCGTGCTCTGCTTGTTCCAGGTTATTTGCAGGAGACATTTGCGGGGATCATGTTGTGTCATGTGCTGGTATTATTGGTATTAAGCACCGACACAACGTGGTACGAGACACTCTTGCTGATATTTGCTCTCGGTCTGGGATCTCGGCTCGCAAAGAGGTTGACATTGGCCTTTGTGGAGAAAGAGACAAAAGTTTACGCCCAGCTGATGTATTGCTCTATTCTTGGGACGGTGGGCAGGATGTTTGTGTCGATTTGACAGGGTCGTCTCCTTTGACGCAATCAGGTATGGTCGATTTTGTACCAGGACGAGTGGTGGTTGAAGCAGCACAGCGCAAGCGTGTCAAATATGAGAGCAAATGTGCCGACATTGGATATGGGTTTCTTCCCTTCTCATTCTCTTCCTTTGGGGAACTTGGGAAGGATGCAGCAACCCTACTGAAACGGATCCGAAAGTTCTCAGTAACTCAAGACATCGGATCGCGAGCCGCTGCTCATATCTTTAATAGGATTAGCTTTGCAATAGCTAGAGGAGTGGGAGCCCAGTTAGTATCTCGGCTCCCCTCTAATTTCTTGTAAATCATATCTTCTTCTAATGAAGTGATGTTTTAAAAAAAATAAAATAATAATAATAATAATAATAATAATAATAATAATAATAATAATAATAATAATAATAATAATAATAATAATAATAATAATAATAATAATAAAATAACAAAGTACGTGTCGATCCAGAAATTTACCTGCCTCTCCCATTCTTCATCCTCCATGTTCTCGGGACGCTTTGCCTTGATCTCGTCCACTTTCTCGACCCCACCTGCCTGTGTAAAATGTTTCTTCTTGTGCTTGTACTTGTTGTCATTGTATATCTTTTTCAGGTAAGCTTCGATACTAGCGACAATCTCGTCTCCATTTGGACCGGCAAGGTGAGGGGCGAGATCAAAGAAATGCTGCAATAAAATAAAATTAAAATAAATATACAAATTTAAATAAAGAGACAAATTTAAATAAATAAACACATTTAAAATAAATAAACACAATAATTAAAAAAATAAAAGATAAAAAAAAAAAAAACTTACGTGGAGCCGGTTATCCACGTGTGCCTTCTTGGCCTCTGGAACATCATCCCACGAATCGTGATACAGTGGAATGGTTTCCCGTATCAAGCTCCCGACATAGTTCGAGAACCACGAAGTGTGAAGGCCTACATGCTGCCACATGTGTAACACCCCAACCCAGCAAGGGTAGAAGTATCACACTAATGGCTCCATATCAGATCAAACAAAGCATACAATCAATAGTAATACAATAATTTTCAAAGTTTACAAATGAAATCTTGCAATACAAAGGTTACAAAGGAAAATAAAAGCTGCCTATCAAATCCATAAGTACATCTCTTCTAATGGCTTCTACTCAAAGTCTTCTAAGTCCAAAGTCTCTTCACTCATACCCAGCTTCCAACTAAAACCTGCCGCACACGAAAAGAAAACGTGCGGCTGAGCTTAAAAAGCCCAGTGAACAGATATAACGTAACAAGCAGTAGTATAATGAATAAATAACATGAGTAAATGTGAATGGAAGCATGAATACATGGTAAGAATACATGGTATCATAAGGGAAAGGACAAAGGTGCATGGTAAAGAAAGGTCAGTAATCCACTACGAGCCCATAACATGAAATCATAATCATAATCATAGCCATAAACATGTAGAGGGGAGACCTCTTAGTATCCTGTAAATATGAGGGGTGTCCTCAATCATGGGTATCCTGTAAATATGAGGGGTGTCCTCAATCATGGGTTGGAGTAGCTAGCTCCCGGAGTGTGAAAGACGTGTATCGCACACACCATCAGTCACCATGAATAACATAACATAACATGAACATGAACAAATCTAGGATGCATCCATACGCCCCAGGTGGCCATAATCTGCCTCTACGTAAACATGAATCATAAACATAACATGCAGGGACGGGACAGGTCATCACTCTCCTGCCCTAGAGTCATGCCATCGGTGCATCGACTGACATGGACATGAAACCCTCATGCCTAGTGAGTGGCTCGTAGTATCAAACTGAGGGTAAAGGTCAAGTATCATGAATCATGTTTTTAGTTTACTTGCATAGGTCAAAATCTTGTTTCATAAGTTCATAATCATAGGTTCATAATCATGGTTCATAAGCAAGGTTCATAAGCAAAGGTTCATGAATGAAAGGTTCATAATCATAAAAGGTTCAATATCATGATGGTTCAAAAATCGGAGTTCATGAATGAAGGGAACATAGCAATGGTATAGGGAACCCTAATATGAATCATAATCAGAGAATGAAGGCCTCTTAATAAAGAAGCAGAATATCTGTACCTTATTGCTTGACAAAGGAAAATACTGGATAAGATGATCAAGAGCACAAGACACTCCCTCTTCACACCTAGAGGAGTAAAGACATGATTACTAAAGATCCCATTCCGTATTAAGTAACTTTCTATTTTAGCAGGTTTCCATTTTTAGAAAGTTTTCTTATTTAGTAAGTTTCCTCTTTTAGAAAGTTTCCATTTTTAGAATATAGAGTAACATACTTAGTTGGATCATTAATTCTGGAAATAATGCATCTTTTATCACATTTACATATTTGTTCCTTAAGAATTCACAATTTACACTTTATACCCCTTTTATTATAAAAGTTACACTTTAGACCTTCAATTATTCATAGTTACCCATTAAACCCTTAACTTATCAATTTTTACACAATGAACACTTATTTTATCATATTATATCAATGTATCCTCAAGTTTTCA
The DNA here is from genome assembly GCA_021014915.2 of Artemisia tridentata subsp. tridentata. Lineage (NCBI taxonomy): Eukaryota > Viridiplantae > Streptophyta > Magnoliopsida > Asterales > Asteraceae > Artemisia > Artemisia tridentata. Next base: position 72,973,726 of record CP139506.1, on the reverse strand, counting down.
GAATTTACACATTAGGTCCCTCTAGTTATCAAAGTTACATATTTAGTCCTTTAATTTTACAATTTCAACCCTTTATTATAAACAATTACATATTAAGCCATTAAATTACCAAAATAACACATAACCCCCTGAATATAATTTATTACTCAAAACAGTAGCAAGTTTCCAGAAATTACAAGTTTAGTCCCTCTATTTCATTATTTCACAATTCGATCCCAAAAATATACTTAAAGACATTTTAATCCTTTAAAATATAAAAATGACACTAGACTCCCTCAACTCATATTTTATACAGAAAGTACACATTCCAAAATAAGTTCTAAAAATAACCCACGAGTTTTAAAAGTTACAAAACCTACCCTAAACATTTTAAAAGCATTCGTATGACATTTTAAACCCATGAATCCAAACCCTAACTCTTCCAAACTATTTTTAATCATTACCATATCATTAAACACCATTTATAATTACAAGAACAAGCCCTAGTTCTTCAAAATCAGATCGTACCAATTTATTTCCAATTTATACGTTTATACGCCTAGCCAAAATAATTCGAATTAATTAGATCTGGTCCATGACAATTCTTTCCAATATTTTTCCAGATCATATAACATCATAACATATGTAAATAAATTATACTTTGAGTTTTTATACGTCACATGCCTTTTTACACCATTTATACATGTTTTATTGATTTAATCTTCGTATAATTCATAGATCGAGCATGGTAGGTTCTAACCACTTTATTTGATGTTCTTAACACTTATAAGGTATAGAAAAATACCACAAAGAGATTCGAACGTGTGAGAAGAGTTGAACGAATTCTTTTATACGCGTATAGCCAAAACGAGTCAAAAATCACCACGACTCCACGAACAACCTTCAGACCTTGCAATCATTTTTCCCAGAGTATATTCGACATAAGGATCTTGAGAAAAATCATAAACGAATTTTAGGAAGGTCGTAGGATTTTTAAACGAATATACCTTGTTAATAGGCGAGCGAAAAGAAATAATTCCTCAAAAATAGAATTCGACCAAGAACAGCTCCAATACTATTTTTCCTAGGTTGGACATGTTATAAGGAGTGTTAGAAAAATGAGAAACGAATTTTGTGAAGGCCGAATGAATATCTACGAATTATACCTCTCTTTCTCTAGCGCGACAAGAATAATTGTACCAAAAACGAATCGTGCAATGAACCACTTCACAATGATTTTCTTGGGACTCCTTGGATGATGCTTGAACTCAGAAAAATGGCTTAGGGTTTGTGAAATGTCGAATGGAGGCTATAGTAATTTGTTTGTGTGTTTTTCTTCAATCGGAAATTAGGTTTTAAAATAAAAAGGATGTGATTGAATTTAAAAAGGGTAAACCGAGTAAGGGGGAGGGCTAATGGGCCAAAATTTCGGAATTTTAGTTTAGGAGATTAATTGCTTTGATTAGCCATTTTTAATGCCTTTTAATTACCTTTAATTTCCTTTATTAAATCATAAAATTTGAAATTAAACTCTAATTGGCGCCCAAGGGCATTTTGGTAATTTTGTGGCTTGTATAAATGTTAAATGGAGTTGTCAAAATTATTTGGGATCATTACTTGTTCATTGCCCAAAGTTTGGAATTTATTTGGTGCTTTACATAAGTTTTATTTAGATTTTAAATTCTCAGGGGCAATTTGATCATTTTACATGTTATAGAATTTCAGGTATTACAACATGCCTTTGGCATTCCTAGTGAATCTGATCGAGACCGGGCGCCTTGTTTCATTCCTCATGGCGTGTAAGGCTTCGTTCTTGGTGGTACCGCGAACCACCTTCCCGCCTTTCCCTATTTTCGACCCAGGCTTCGTAGGCTTAGGCCTGGGAGCTCTCGAATTAGAGCCTGCAAGTAATCAAATTAAAGTGATGGTGACATAAAATAACAAGTTATCAATTTCAAATAATGATCAAGTTTAATTAAAATAATCGAGAAATTCTTACGCTCGCAGTTGGTGCCTATCCTCCTCCCGGGACGGCGGGGTGGCTCGTGACCTCCATCACCACCATGGCTCGTAGCTACGACATCCGCCATCTGTACTAGAACATAGAAATTAGTGAAGAAACACATATACGCATATATATACACACATTCAAATAAATAACAATATATACCAAAAAAGATAATAATAAATAATTAAATAAATAAATAAACACATTTAACAACTCGATAACAATTTCATTCAAATAAGTGTCGTTTAACAAATTACAATTTGAGATCAATCTCCTACATCACTAAGATAAAAATCATCATTATTAGTGCCAGCTTCATCTTCACCATCGACGTGGTCTTCATGATCAGATGCTAAATCATGAGGAATGTGGTCATCATAATCAATATCATCGTCGTCGTCGACATCAGTGATAATTGGTGCTGGTGGTGCCTCAACTTCCGCTGGCTGGACATCTATATCTATGGTGCTATAATTCAACTTATCCAACTCAGCAGAGAGTGTGACATGTGATGAGTTGTTGTCATGTACAACATCTTGATTGTCTTCTACCACGATGATATCCGGATTCCAAATCTTTCGATGATAAGAATCTTGGACGGCCTTCCAACTACCACGTTTACCCGGGAAATCAAGGTAAAAGACTTGTGTTGCTTGTGTTGCAAGAATGTATGGTTCATTTTGAAACGATACACGGTCTGTCATAATTTGTGTAATGTTATTTCTATACGTACAACGTTTTATGCGACCCTCGCTATTAGTGTCGAACCATTTGACTTTGAACAGCACAACCTTGAACGGAACATACAAAAACTCGAGAATTTCTTCAAGCTGGCCATAATACATTACTCCGCTAGGATTAGGAGTTGAAATTCCGCTGTTCTGAGTTGAACGACGTAAATCACGGTCGTGTACGATAAACTTCACACCGTTGACTACGCAAGAGTCGACTGAGACTGCAGTGCATGCTGGTCCACAAGCTAAAGCGAATAACTCGGAAGTACAACTTGGGTCATCCTTTACTTTTAATTCACGAATCTATGAAAAAGTTAAGAATAGATATAGATGAGTAATAGTCGTTATTTTTACAGGGTAATACATACAATAAGTCTACCTTGCTCCCAAACCAGCGAGGAAATCCTTCTTGTATATCATTGCCAGGAAATGCCCTGTAAATGTTCATGATATTAGAATAAGTCGTCGAATAATAACTTACGTAAAACACATTTTGAAATAAAACGCGTACCTCTCGTACTCGTTCACGTACGGGTCGATTTCATGACTGTTGTGTAGTACATACCATACTACTTTCTGCATTGTGTCTGGTTGAACCCAGATCAATGATTGCTTGCCATTCAGTTTACAGATTGATCGAAACACCTGAAATTGACTTGTTGGGCTTGGACCATCCTCATTCCGGTCAGGACGATTAAATCTCGTCTCAACACCCCGAAAATAATGCGAACAGAAAGTTAATGCTTCATCAGCAATATAACCGTCAGCTATTGAACCTTCGGGCTTAGCTTTATTTCTGTCATAATTCTTGAGCTTTTTCATGTATCTTTCAAATGGATACATCCACCTCATGTAAACAGGCCCGCCTTCAATAGCCTCTTCGGGTAGATGAATAACCAAGTGAATCATTATGTCAAAAAAAGCAGGAGGATATATTTGCTCGAAACTGCACAAAATATTGATGAGTTGTTCTTTAGCTTTCAACATGTCATCCACCATCAAAGTTCGAGCGCATATTTGTTTGAAGAATGAACAAAGCTCGATTATTGGTGTTGCGGTGGTTTGGTCCTTCAAGTAATTTTGAAGTCCAGCAGGAAGCAACCGCTGCATCATTATGTGACAGTCATGAGCCTTCAAGCCTGTTATGTTGCTATCATTGTCGGTCACTTTATGCTTGAAGTTAGATCCGAACCCATCAGGTAGTTTAACACCTTTGATGAATTGACAAAAAAATCATGATATTAGAGTAAGTCGTCGAAATGGATACGCGAATAGAATTGGAACAAATAAATTTTGAAATAAAACGCGTACCTTTGATGAATTGACAAAATTGTTTTCTTTCTTCAGCTGTGAAAGAGTACGTGGGATGAGGCTTAGAGCACTTCCCGTTTCCTTTGTTGACGAGCCACAACTCTTCACGAATTTGCAAATTTTCTAAGTCTTGTCTTGTCTTGTTGGTGTCTTTTGATTTGTCATTCATTAACAAAGTACCCAACACACTCTCACACACATTTTTTTCGATATGCATGACATCTAAATTGTGTTTTAGTGTAAGAAAAGACCAATACTTTAGCTTATAGAAAATGGATACTTTGGTCCAATTCAATTCGCGAACAGGATCACGTTTTTTCTTCGCACCCCCAAAACTTGGATGTTTCCCCGGGATACGTTTAGGCAATCTCCTAAGTTGATTCAAGATGACATCACTGGTAAATTTTCTAGGAGGTTGTCTATCATCGACCTGAGTATAGAATGCCCGTCTATTTTTCCGCCATTTATTGGTCGTTTTTAAGAATCTTCTGTGACCAACATAAGCGGTTTTGCCTAACACGCGAACAGATGGAGTGTCTATATTACATGTCGGACATGCCAAGTAACCTTGCCCACTCCACCCAGACAAACTACTTCGAGCGGGAAAGTCATTGATAGTCCATAAAAGCGCTGCTCTCATACAGAATTCAGTGCCAGTGACAGCATCCCTAGTCATGACTCCATCTTTCCATAGAATCTTTAGGTCTTCAATCAAAGGCCTCAAGTAAATATCTATGTCCTTCCCGGGTGATTTAGGGCCCGGAATTAACAACGTCAACATAAGAGAAGTCTCTCTCATACATATCCAGGGAGGCGTATTGTATGTTGTTAATATGACCGGCCACATGCTGTAAGACTGACTAAGGTTGGCGTACGGATTGAAACCATCAGCAGCCAACCCTAATCGGACGTTTCTTTTTTCATAGGAAAATTCTTTTGAATACTTCATGTCAAATTTCTTCCATAATTGACCATCAACCGGGTGTTGCATCTTACCATCCTCCGTAGACTGCCCAGAAGCATGCCAAGTCATATGTTTTGCAGTGTGTTTAGACTTGTACAAACACTGTAGTCTAGGAATGATAGGAAAATAACGCAACACCTTGTTAGGAACTTTCTTCCCCAGTGTGTTCTTGTCTTTCCATCTACTAGCATCGCAGATGGGACAATTCTGCAAATCTTCATTACCTGCCCCCCCGATATAAAAAACAGTCATTTACACAAGCATATATGGATTCGTATCCTAACCCGATCGTTTTATATGTTTTCTTTATTTCATAGTATGACGATGGGATTTTGTATCCTAGAGCGGGTGGGAAACATTCTTTGAGAAATTTTAGGGTTTCGTTAAATGTGGTGTCACTCATTTTACCTTTGACCTTGATGTTCGTAAACTTTGCCATAAAGTCCAATGAAGACATCCAATTACAGCCCGGGTATAGTGGCTCGTTGGCAGTGGCGAGTAACTCTTCAAACTCGATAAAAAAAATTATAAGCACATAACATATTCGCACAATCATTTTCATATATTCACAAACGTATACCAAATACATTACTAATCTGATTTTTTCGATTCATGCTATTCAAACTCATTATATAAGTGAATACAAGTAATATGAGTTTATCTAATATACACTAAATGTTTTATTGTCAAGGTTGTGTTCAAGGCTGTGGTTAACTAAATGCACCCTTTCGCGGCACCATTTTGGGGCTGCTGTTAACCAAATGCACCCTAATCGGGGCTGCTTTTAACCAAATGCACCCTTGAGGGTTGCTGTTAACTAAACACACCCTTTCGGGGCTGTTGTTAACCAAATGCACCCTAATCAGGGCTGCTTTTTTCATTTACTAATATATCTTTTTCATTTTTTATTTTTTTCTTCCATTTATTCGTTGTGGGTTGTTGTTAACCAAACGCACCCCCTCTTGCTTAGCTGGGATTAGTTTGTGATCACTTCTGATGATGACTAGAAACAGGCATATAACCTAATGCCTATTTAAAAAATGCACGACTATGTTCCTAACTCAATACTAGTAACCGAGCTATACTACCTACTTTAACAAACACAGCACGCAAACAAAAAAAACGTACTGAATATGGTTGCTCTCAGCTGGTCTTGACAGTAGGCTGCCCTCGACTGTGGTCAAGGCTATGGTCTCGACAGCAAGTGGTCTCGGTCTCGACAGCAAGTGAGCTAAAAAAATTACATAAACATAAACTAATGACTATAAACTTTTGGCGGCGACATGTCCTCGGTACAAACATAAAAAAAAAAAAAAAAAAAAAAAAAAAAAAAAAAAAAAAAAAATTAACACAAATTAAACATAAACCTGCTGTGGTCTCGGCTTTGGTTCTCGGCTTCGGGTCTCGGCTTCGGGTCTCCTCTTCGGTTCTCAGCAGCAACTATACCCAAAAAAATTAACAAAAATTAACATATAAAAAAAATAAGAAAAATCAAGAAATTAACAAATGACAAAAAATTAAAAATAAATAACAAATTAAAAAGATAACGAAAATTAAAAAAATAAAAAAAGCTAAAATTACTCACCGGTAGGAGAAAGGAAGAAATGAGAGGAGGAGGAAAGAATTAAACGGGAGAAGGGGAGGAAAGAATTAAATGGGAGAGGAGGGGGAGGAAAGATGTGCACAGTGGTGTTGTAGATTGTGGTGTTGTAGATTGTGGTGTTGTACATGGTGGTGGTGTAGATTGTGGTGGTGGTGTTGTAGATTGTGGTGTTGTGGTGGTGGTGTAGATTGTGGTGTTGTGGTGGTGAGCGGCGTTGCTGGTGGTGTGTAGATTGTAGATCTGTTAGGAAGAAGAAGTGTGAGTTTTTTTTTTTTTTTTTTTTTTTTTTTTTTTTTTTTTTTTTTTTTCTAAGTGTTTCTTAGATCTGTTAATAATTTTGTGTGTTTTTAGCGATTACATTTTGCGCGGACATGTCCCCGCTGAAAGTAAATATTTATTTTAATCAGACTTTTTAGCGGGGACACGTCCCCGCTAAAAGTTGTAATTTTTCGCCAAATCATTTGGCGGGCTAAAGTAAATGCTACGAGGGAATATTAAATTTTGGGTGAAATCTTTCTGCAGGGACATGTCCCCGCTGAAAGTATTTTAATTAAAAAAAAAAAAAAAAAAAAAAAAAAAAAAAAACTCTTTTTAAATATTTTGTAAATTATCCTTAATTAATTTAAAACTTTTAAAAATAAATATGAATTCTTTTAAATTTAATTAATTTTTTTCTAAATCATATTTTATTAATTTAAAACTTTTTAAATTATTTACACGAGATATTTAACGAATGAGCCGAGATGTTACGGTTGTATACGAGATGTTTAACGAATGAGCCGAGATGTTATGGTTGTACACGAGATGTTTAACGAATGAGCCGAGATGTTACGGTTGTACATGAGATGTTTAACGAATGAGCCGAGATGTTACGGTTGTACATGAGATGTTTAACGAATGAGCCGAGATGTTACGGTTGTACACGAGATGTTTAACGAATGAGCCGAGATGTTATGGTTGTACACGAGATGTTTAACGAATGAGCCGAGATGTTACGGTTGTACATGAGATGTTTAACGAATGAGCCGAGATGTTACGGTTGTACACGAGATGTTTAACGAATGAGCCGAGATGTAATGGTTGTACACGAGATGTTTAACGAATGAGCCGAGATGTTACGGTTGTACATGAGATGTTTAACGAATGAGCCGAGATGTTACGGTTGTACATGAGATGTTTAACGAATGAGCCGAGATGTTATGGTTGTACACGAGATGTTTAACGAATGAGCCGAGATGTTATGGTTGTACATGAGATGTTTAACGAATGAGCCGAGATGTTATGGTTGTACATGAGATGTTTAACGAATGAGCCGAGATGTTACGGTTGTACATGAGATGTTTAACGAATGAGCCGAGATGTTATGGTTGTACACGAGATGTTTAACGAATGAGCCGAGATGTTATGGTTGTACACGAGATGTTTAACGAATGAGCTGAGATGTTACGGTTGTACATGAGATGTTTAACGAATGAGCCGAGATGTTATGGTTGTACACGAGATGTTTAACGAATGAGCCGAGATGTTACGGTTGTACACGAGATGTAACGAATGAGCCGAGATGTTATGGTTGTACACGAGATATTTAACGAATGAGCCGAGATGTTACAGTTGTACACGAGATGTTTAACAAATAAGCCGAGATGTTATGGTTGTACACGAGATGTTTAACGAATGAGCCGAGATGTTACGGTTGTACATGAGATGTTTAACGAATGAGTCGAGATGTTATGGTTGCAATGTTCTGAAAGGCTCAAGGCCCACTAAGACGCAAAGGGGGTCAAAGAGCCTCAAGTCGAGGCGCAAACCAAGGCGCGGGATTCATAAATATGAGGCACACTATACCTTTAGGTTTTTTTTATAACATATGTGACAACTTATGCAGCTTAAATAACAAAAAAATATCAATATTCAATGCATAATGCCACTTAATAGTTATTAGATCTAACAAAGCTTGCATTTAAACCCAAAATATCAAGCAAGCAATATATCAGAATCCATGAACTAACCTAAATCCCTGAATATACATTACAATATATGAGTTTATGACTTATAAAATTTAACAAATTACCATGTATCAAACTATCAACTATCAACAACAAAAAAATCTATAGTTGTTTGGTAACACTTAACACTAAAGAAACAACATTTGTATCTGTTAATAAGCTACTACTATTCTTAGACATTAGATTACAAAAAATATATACTCCCTCCGTCCCACTATAAGTGTCCACAATGGAATATTCAAAGTCTTTGTTTTTCAACTTTGACCGTAAATATTTTTGTTTGTGTTATATAATACTTGATAAAAAGTATACCCAATGAAAATCTCCCACCAAAAATTTCCCACCAAAACTTTCCCACCAAAATACTGGCGCCAAAAATTTCCCACCAAGATCTGCTCTTATATACTAACATCTTATCCACACAACTTCACAACCTCTTATACTCAAAACCACTTAACCTCACAACCACAAACACACACTGTTATCATGGTGAAGATGGCGGAATTTGAAGCTTTTGCTTGTCCTTGTAAACGAGGAGACGTAATTCTGCGAGAATCGCATAAACCTTACTCCCTTGGTAAACAATACTATGTGTGTCCTTTATCAAAGGTGAACAATTACATACTTTTTTGTGTGTTATATAAATAATTTGGTTAGTTGTTAAAAATAATAATTTTTACTCTTTAACAGGGTGGGACAAAGGAGTTTGGATGCGATTTTTTTTTATGGAAGGAGAAACGACTAGCCAAAATGACCGGTTCTCTTGGAGCTTCAACAACGCCTCCAACTCATTCCGCAGGACCATCCATAACTCCAACTCGTTACACTGCAGGACCTTCAACATCGAGTCCTGGAAATACAGAGTGCTCAAACTGCATCAAACTGAATCACCAGATAATGGTACTCAATAAAATGCTAGAAGTGTATATGCATCCAAACAAACACACAATTGATTCAGCTGCCTTATTTCACGACCTTTATAATGACATGCTAGGTGATATGGGAAATCTTCGTATGTAGGTTGTTGTTGTTGCTGTTATTGTTGTTGTTGTTGCTATTATTGTCGTTGTTGTTGTTTGTTGTTGTTGTTTGTTGTGTTATTGTTGTTGTTTAATAAAATGTTGTTGTTGTTGTAAAAACTGATGTCGAACGTGCTTTATATTTTTAATTTGTACGCTTTAATGTTGGAGTAATACATATGTTTTAAATTACATATGCACAAAGAATGGAACTGAAGGAACAATATCACAACTAACAAACACGAAGACAAACACACAAGAGTTCTCAACCACATACATTTCATACAGAATCAAACGAAATAACTCGACAAGCAAACGAAACAGATCAAACGAAAAACTCGACAACCAAACAAAACAACTCAAACTAAACAACTCGACAACCAAACGAAACAACTCAAACTATGCAACTAGACAACCAAACGAAACAGATCAAACGAAACAACCCTTTTATTTTTATTTTTTGCGGCTACTTCCCGCTTTGCTGGAACTCGCACCATCTTTTCCCTTCCTTGCTCTCATTTCCTTCAAATGTGCAAACGTAGCTTCGAGATTTGTTACTCTATTTTCCAGATTACCAAATTCGGTGTCGAGGTCCAACGTGCTTTCAGCTTCATCGTCACCTCCAACAGCAGCAGCTTGAGCTTCAGCAGCACGTTGAGCTTCAGCAGCATCTAGCTCTTCCAAATACTCTCTATAGTACGGCTTTCTCCTCAACCATTCCAGAATCTTGTCTCTCTGCCACGGTGCACAGTTCGCATAAGAATCATATTCATCAAAAATTTCCCAGCCCCAATGAAGTATAATTTCATTATACAGGAGCTCGTGTGATAAAGCCTTTGACCATTCTTGTTCCGGCGTTAAACCATCCATTGTTATGTGTGTTTTTTGTGAGAATTTACGTGTTTTGTGATAATTTCATTATACGATATATATAAGTAAAAAATTGGCGGGGTAAAAGGAAAATTTGGCGGGAAATACTTTCGGCAGGGACATGTCCCCGCAAAAAGCCCCTAAATTTTGGCGCGATAAACTTACCTTTTTGGAGCCAAAATGTTTAACGTTTTCGGCGGGGACATGTCCCCGCCAAAAATGAACAATATGCATCTTTTCTTTCGGCGAAGACATGTCCCCGCCGAAAGGTAGAGCGGGAAAAAAAGGCGCGAACGATTAAGCGCTCCAAAGTTTGGTCAAAGTTTGACAAATATGTGAAACAAGTCCCCGCCAAAAACCCGCGTTGAAAATTTTGTAAATGATTAGCGAGACTTTGTGCCAGCTCAGCACATATTTTGTCGTTTAGCGACTTTCGGCGGGGACAGAAGCGTCCCCGCCAAAACTCTGGTCGCCCGTCCTCTCTTTTGTTGTAGTGATACCTGTTAAACATCCTGTCCCATGGCAAAAATATCGCTTTTTCATTATGCGTTGTTGTGTGTCAAATCTCTGTCTTGTATGTGTAAATATCCGAGTTAATATCACTGCAAAAACAGAAATGATGAAATGTAAGGCAACAAGTGATACAAATATGTTTAAGCACGATATAAATAATCAAGTGACCTATGCTAGAGGTGTTAAGATGGGCAGAATGGGTAAAGAATTCCGGTTTAAATGGGTCAACTCGGGTTTTGTCTTGACCCATTAATACTTTTTTGTCCATCTCTAAAAATTAGATATTGGATGTCGCCGAAGGGACAATATAAATTAAATACAACATTTGAGTTAATTATGATTAAGTAAACAAACCACCACAATAATTATCCAAATCGTGGAACAAAATGATTTAGGAGGTAGTATGCACTGAAATGAGACTTTAGGAGGGTTTTCAACCAGCTCAAGCCATTTGGCCCGTTCCCCTTTTAGCTATATTTAGTTTAGTAACCCAATTTGACTTTGTATCTGGGTCAAAAATGCCACGCCCATCCTATGTTTAACAGCCTATGCTAGAATACAGATCTAATGAGCAAACAAAATAAATGATTCCTTTTGCTATACTGTAAATAATATTTTTATTGTTTCAAGTTTCTAATAAGACAACAATCCAAGTAAAATTGGAAAAACTAACTAGCGATTTATGTTTCTTCCACAAATTCATAGATTATGTTTCGATCAAGTTTGATTTTACTTTGCTCGAACAAACAAGTTAATAATTCTTTTCTGGAATCCCTCGGTTAAAAGAAAAAGTTGAAAATGTAACATATAATACAGATCAAGCTAATTGTAATTTTCAACTCTTACTTGTCTTAAACTATTGCACAATAAATTATTGGACCCCTAATATGTGTTGTCTAATTCATAGCCATTCATTTACATCCTAGCAGCCTATATTGAAATGTTCAAATAGCAAAACAATAATAGAAGCATTTACCATGACAAAGACAATAATGCAAGTATATTGTATCTCAGTCTATATTGAAATGTTCAAATAGCAAAACAGTAATAGAAGCATTTTCAAGATCTCAAAATTGACAATTCACACCTACTACTATCCGCACACCACCTTATTCCTTCTTCCTTCCTATTATATATATAAAACCCCTGCGGACTCTCCAAGAGTCCCAACTTCTTTTATAAAATACACCCTTATCATCCATCCACATTCATACTTTCTTTTGTGCTTTCACCATAAACCAACAATGGCTGAACTCGTTCTTTCTGCCTTGCTCCAAGTCATTTTTGAGAAGCTAACATCTGCAGCCATGAACAAGATTGCCCGCTCCAAAGAAATTCATTCCGAGCTGAAGAAATGGGAGAGCAAGTTACCCCAGATCCGAGCCTTGCTTAATGATGCTTCTCAGAAAGAAGTAACAGATGAAGCTGTTAAACAGTGGCTGAATGGTCTCCAACATTTGGCTTATGACATAGACGATGTTCTCGATGCTTTGGCAACAGACGCTATGCATCATGAGTTTACCAATGAGTCTGAAGGAATCAGTAGCAAGGTAAGAAAGCTCATCCCAACTTGCTGCACAAATTTCTCACTAAGTACTAGGATGGGCGGCAAGTTAAATAGTATTACCACCAGGTTACAAGAACTTATAGATGAAAAAAATAATCTTGGTTTAACTGTGAAAGATGGCGGGTCAAAAAATATGAATAGAAATTACCAGACCTCTTTGGTAGATGCACCTAGTATTGTTGGACGTGAAGGTGATAAGAAGGAATTACTCCAGAAGCTATTATTGGGTGATGAACCATGTAGTCAAAACTTTAGCATCGTGCCCATTGTTGGTATGGGTGGCATGGGAAAAACGACTTTAGCTAGACTTTTGTATGACGATCAGCAAGTGAAGGATCGCTTTGAGCTCAAGGCATGGGTTTGTGTCTCTGACGACTTTGACAGCTTCAATATAAGTAAAGTCATCTTTCAATCTATAAGTGGGGAAAAGAAGGAATTTGAAGATCTAAATTTGCTTCAAGCAGCTCTTAAAAATCAACTTACAGGGAAACGATTTCTCCTTGTTTTGGATGATATATGGAGCGAAAAGCTGGAAGACTGGGAAACATTAGCGGCTCCATTCTTTGAAGTGGCTTATGGAAGCAAAATAATCATCACAACTCGAAATACAGAATTGCTCAGAAAGCTGGGCCACAAACATCCATACAATCTGCAAAAGTTGTCGCATGACAATGCTTTTTCTTTATTTGCTCGTCATGCGGGCATAAATGACTTTGAGTCATATCCAACGCTAAGACTACATGGTGAAGGCATCGTGAAAAAATGTGATGGCTTGCCTTTGGCTTTAAAAGCACTTGGAAGCTTACTCAGAACAAAAACAGATGAAGAAGATTGGAAGCAGCTGTTGACTAGCGAGATATGGATGTTAAAAGACGGAGGCGGTATTGTTCCGGCGCTTAGACTAAGCTACCACGATCTTTCTGCTCGTCTGAAGCAATTGTTTGCATACTGTTGCTTGATCCCCAAGGACTACGTGTTTGAGAAAGATGACTTGATATTGTGGTGGATGGCGGAAGGGTTTTTGCACAATTCAGAAAAATCAATGGAACGCTTGGGTGAGGAATATTTTCAAGAGCTGTTGTCAAGGTCTTTTTTTCAACAAGTCCCTGATGACGAATCATTGTTTGTGATGCACGACCTTATGAATGATTTAGCCACATTTGTTGCCGGAGAATTTTATTCAAGGTTAGACATAGAGGTGGAGAAGCATGTTAGGAAGGAAGCTTTTAAAAAGTACCGCCATATGTCATTTGTTATTGAGAGATATATGACTGATGAACTCAAATAAGTACATTTTATTACTATCATTTACCCTATTAATTTGACTTGTTTTACTATATTATGTATGAGGATTGATACTTAATCGTTTACTTTTGTAATTCTCAGGTAAAAACAAGCATTTGGTGAAACTTGGCGATTTTGGACTAATAATGGAGCAAAACGTGCATAAAGTGAAGAGTCTACTGAAATGAAGAAGATCAAGACTAATCTGCTCCAGATGCGCCGCATCTCACTATCAACATGCGCCGCATCTCTATCAAGATATCACCAGATACGATCCAAGATACAAGAGGACATGCGCCGCATCTAATAAAGAGTTACGCCGCATCTTCTGGCGGTGTACGAATATTCCTGAATATTATAATCTTGGACCCCACGCGAAGTTAAGTACATACGCCGCATCTACTTAAGTAGATGCGCCGCATCTTCCCTCAGACACAAACTATAAATACCCCGTAGACCAGACGAAGTTCGGAGATTCGGAAGTTCGAAAACCTAAAGACCGAACAGAAGAGAAGGACGAATTCAGTCAAGAAGGCAGCACAAGACACACCCAAATCGAAGATACAAGAGCTGTAAGAAGGTGCTGCATGTATTTAATTCATTAAGTAGTTTTGTTTTATTGTTTTAGCAAACTTTAATTCATCAGGATTGGTGGCTTGTGTAATGTGACAACGGAAAGATTGCACTCCCTTTAATACTTGCTTTCCCATCAATTAAAGTTTATATGTTGATGTCTTTGGTTACTACTTATTAGTGCATTGACCACCTCTGTGTTTATTAGTGGCTTGCGGGCACCCGACTGCGGGACAAGGTGTGGCTCCCACGGTTGTTTCTAAATTGATCACTTAGGAATAACTTTTAGACATAAGTCGTCATTAAGGGTTTACTCGCCGATGAGAATAGGACCAACGAGAAAGGGTTAATTACATACACTTCATATAAAGCTATCAATAAAACAAGTGACAATCTACTTAATCATAAGGACAGCCCTCTTATTGTCTCAAGTATCTATCTGTGTACGTGTGTGCTACTTGCTGATTCGTGCCTATTTGTTTATTTTATTATTTAATTGCAAACAAAACTGTGCCAGTCTCTCAGGCTGAAACCCCCTTGCGTTAGGATATTAAAATACTGATTAGATTAACGAGATTATACGTTCCACTCTTAGTGATCGACACTCTACTTACCATTATCTTCATACTGACCGGGTACACTGCTCGTTAAGTGTGTGTGTTATTGATAAGTCGGCTAAATATAAATTTAAAACTTGAGTAGGCATTAAAACTGCTAAACCGCAACGACACATCACGCGCATCAAGTTTTTGGCGCCGCTGCCGGGGAGTGAATTGTTATTTTCTGTTAATATTGATTAGTATTTTAATTAGGTTTTTCTTTTTATTAGATTAATTGCATCATTGTACTATTTTGCATATTTGTTGTATTGTGTGTTATTTGTTTGCTTTTGTTTTTATTTTTGTGTGTTTTATTTTTTTTGTTTGGTGTGTTTAATTTTTATTTTTTATTTTTCGTATTTTTCTGTTCTGCTATCGTTGTACTGTGCTAAATCAAACGATACGGCGCATCTGATCTCTCAGATACGGCGTATTGCGTTTAATTTTTTTAATACAACGCGTTTAATTAATTCGATACGACGCATCTTTTCCCCAAGATACGGCGTATCTGTTTTTAACAAGAAAATTTTTCTAAGCGATAAAGTAATACGACGCATCTGCTTTTGTAGATACGGCGTATCTGTTTTTGATAAAAACTTTTTTCTAAACGTTAACGCCATACGACGCATCTGCTTTTGAAGATACGGCGTATCTATTATTTTAATTAAAAACAGTTTGCGAATTATTAAACAAATACGGCGTATCGATTTCCGTCGATACGGCGCATCGTCTGCAGATATCAGCTATTTTTATTCTTATATCCGTTTCTATATTCATTAATTTCTCTTCTAGCGAACAAATCCTACTGATGATTTTACCTTGGATGACAGATTTTGCTATGGAAGACATGCCAGTTAACGGATATCTTGCTAAGGAATGCTTGTTTTCAGATTCATTCAATGTACTCATGATCGATGCAGACTTATTCTCTTGGGAGACTCCTCTTGAAGCAGTTTTTAAGGAATTTATGCGTTTATGCAACATTGACAAAGAGGTATTCTCTTATGATGTATTTGTGAGGTACACTGGAGAAGAATTGTCGCTCTTATGGCCTAAGATTGAAGCAGAAGGATTGAACTGGACTACTATCGAAGAAGATGATGGGAAATTCTCTCTTGCATACACGGACTCAAGCAACAACAACTGTGGTGGAGACAATACCCAAAACTCTTACATGCCTTATTTCGAGTGGTACAAGGGATTAGATGAGAACTATCAGGATAATGACATGAATTATGCTTTGGCGGAATTACTATTTCATGGCAGGATAGTAAGATTGATAGACCTCTCCCTCAATGATTGGTTAGAACTCAAATATGGTAGTCCGGAATTTGCCCCTGCAAACGAAGTCAAGGAGATTATGACTTCATGGTTGACTCGGAGTTTTAAGAAACAATTTAACGAGTTCATGGAGATAAAAAAGATAATGATTGGAAAGGTTTGCTTTGACGTTAACCATGACCCTAACGATGTTGATTTTTCAGAATGGTTAGCTAGTAAGTTTAATAACCATAAGAGCATGGATCGAGCTACTAAGGATGCATTATGGGTATATTGGATGAGAGGAGAAGACGAAGAAGTAGAAAGCGATTATAGGTTGTCACATCATGATTCAACAATCAATGAGGGCATTGAAGAACTTTTCAGAATTGACATTGATTTGTTAGAGTATGAGACACCCTTGTGCAAGCAGTTCAAGGAATTTAACTACCTTCTTCGAGTCGATGATGATGTGCTTACTGGGGATCTACCAGGATTTAAGACTTATGACGATTTCAAAAACACCTGGTACTATGAATGGAATGACCAAGTACCATGGGTTTGGGATAAACCATGGGAATTTGAGCACATTAATCATACCTGTACACCCTTCGTTTTCAAAGACGGGAGTAGTGTTTGGCCAACCTGTGATTATAAAAGTGACGGAACCTGTAATGGGGGAAGTATAATTGGGATGAAAAGAGTTGGAAAGGATGTAACCTTTGAAAATTATGAGTGGTACGATAATGTTGAAGACTGCCCACGGAAATCGGAAGCTTTACAAGAAAAGGGCAGGATTGAACGCTTGAAAGGACTTAAGGGGACATCGGATACTACTTTCTGGGAATGGGTGCATAAACAGTTTGATGATTTCACAAAGCTTAGTCGACGGTTACAATATGACTTGGAAAGAGAATGGGAGGCGATTCAAGATGATAATAATAATGAGTCGTTGATTGAGGAACTAGATGACTATTTGATTAAGGATCCTTATTTTCAGTTTGTTGACAAGGACGAAGAAGAGTTCACCAAAAGAAAGTGTCAACTACTTGGGATTCCATACAATGAGCCACCCATGATTACTTCTGAAAAATTTAAAATCATCAAATATTCTTTGGGTCCTGATGAAGAATATAATGCGGTGAAAACAAAGAATTATACTAGGCTAAGTCAAACTGAAGAAAACGTCGCAGAGATATACGGGAAAATCTTTCGGATGAAGGAAGAAGGATGGACCGTGACAAGGACCAACTAAGGAGCTGAACGTGAGTCTAACTTGAAGACTCTGGAATAAAGACAAGTGCTGACCGGGAGACAACCCGGATTTATCTTTTATTATTCTGTTTTCTGTGTCGAGTCAGTCCAGGCCGCACGAAGATACGGCGCATCTCAGTCCTGAGATGCGACGCATCCTCTGCAATGGTCATATCTTATTTTATTTTTCTGCATTTTTATTTTCGACTTTAAAACTTTTTATCAGTTATTTTAATGCGGCGCATCCCTGGTTAAGGATGCGGCGCATCTTTATTCTGATCCGTATTTATTCCAGGCTCGATACGGCGTATCTTCTTCAATAGGATACGGCGCATCGACTGACCTGATGATTTTCAGTTTTAATTTTTAAGTTTTATTTTTACCTAACTACTAATGTATTATGCAAGTTGAACCTTTCTTATCTTAGGTGTGTTTCAAAGTGTTGGTGGTATTATAGTTTTCTGGATTTCCTGTGGATACATCAAGTATGAAGCTTTAACGTTCTAATCCACAAGAAAGATGATTTTTGCTCATATACAAATGGAGGATCATACCGAGCAAATCTCAGGGGAGTTTTTCTGTTCTAATTCTTTTTATTTTCCAGTTTTTAACCTTTTATACAAACAACGAGGACGTTGTTTAACTTAAGTGGGGGGATAGGAGAATTAGAACACTTAACACTTACTTGTCCTAAACTTTTTCAAAAATTATGCTTAAAATGTGCTTAATATATCAAACTTAAAAATTTTTAGCATGTTTTTGTTTAAGATCTAAGTTGCATAACTGCACACATGACATTATTTTCAAAAATTGTGATTTTCCAAAATTCACAAATCTATGAGTGTGCCGGTGACTTGTAAACTTTAGAACTTGGCTTGTATACTATTCGAGACCACCATAATGAGTATTATTTATTTAATTGGAATGACTTGTCTAACTTGGTAAAATTCTAGGATTACACCCAAAAAGCCTTTATATGTTATGTGTTATTAGCTAACTACACTGGTTAGTTAACCCCCGTATAAAACCTTTTGTTACTCTCACTTTTAGAGTAAGATACCCCTAGAAAAACACTCAGAGCCATTCCTTTCGTTTCTTACACCTATGTTTAAAATGTTTCGTTACACCTTAAACCTTAGCCTACCCTGTAGATTAGAATCCGTGGTTGGTTAATTGCTATAGGCAGAGTGTGTTTCCTTACATTACCTGTGTTCGCGTGCGTAATTCATTATATATGGTTAGGTCGGGAAATTGCACAATGCAATTGGAGTGAAAGTAAATATTGTATATTTTGGAGTTTATTTTTCGTGTGTTTACTACTTTCACTATTTACCATTATTTCTGAAGTTATGAAAAGTATGGAAAAATTATCCGGAAAGAAAGTTATAGTGATGTGGTGAAATTTTACACATCTATGTTTATGTTTCAAGTTAAAAAAAAAAAAAAAAAAAAAAAAAAAAAAAAAAAAAAAAAATCGAAAAAAAAAAAATGAGAAAAGAAAAAGAAAGAAAAAAGAGTTGGATGTTTATTTTAAGCCAACGATGTAGAGTTATGTAAGTGGTTCATATGGCCACTATTTGTTGTACTATATCTATGGATTGAATGGGAATTGGCAGTTATGGGAACGCCAATTAAGGTTTATATTCTTTGATTAAGATTTTGTTGAGTATAATTCGTGTCTACCTAAAGCGTGTGTTTCAAGTGTTAAAGCGTGAGTTATTCAATGATATGAGTCTTATTCATGGGATGGTTGGGATAGTGATTAACCACACTTAGGATTTTAATTTATTTGTTTTGTTTATTTTTATTTTTACACCAATTTATATCCCAAATGTTATCCATACCCTGTATTGTTCTTTATCCAACCAAACCTTTGATTTATTGAGATTAGGGATTTGAGCAATCTTAAGTATCGTAGTCGTGGATTCGGCTATGTATTTATGATTTTGTCGCCCTTTTTGATATATTATTATTGGTGAAGTTTGGACCTATCTTTAGCCTATTCGAGTTAAGGATTTGAGCAATTGCAAGTATCGTGTTCGTGGATTCGATCATGTATTTGTGATTTTGTCGCCTTTTCTGGAATTTGAGATCGATAGTGTAAATAAGAATAATTAACCCTTAAGCCTAAAAACCCTTTTTACCGCTTTAGACTTGTTATTCCTTAGCTTTAGTGGTGGAGATGTGTATACTTGCCAAGCTTATGATAGAATATTCGTCGCGACTGGACAGTTAAACGATTAGATTTGCTTTTATCAAAATATTTTATTTTACTTCTAATTCGTTAAGTGTTTAGTTGTGTGATTACGAAATAAACGAATACATGCTTAAATATAAAAATAAATCCTAACTTCTTTTAGGATACATTTTCATGAGATTTAATCTAAGGTTTACTTGGGGACAAGTAAAGTTCAAGTGGGGGGATATTTGATGAACTCAAATAAGTACATTTTATTACTATCATTTATCCTATTAATTTGACTTGTTTTACTATATTATGTATGAGGATTGATACTTAATCGTTTACTTTTGTAATTCTCAGGTAAAAACAAGCATTTGGTGAAACTTGGCGATTTTGGACTAATAATGGAGCAAAACGTGCATAAAGTGAAGAGTCTACTGAAATGAAGAAGATCAAGACTAATCTGCTCCAGATGCGCCGCATCTCACTATCAACATGCGCCGCATCTCTATCAAGATATCACCAGATACGATCCAAGATACAAGAGGACATGCGCCGCATCTAATAAAGAGTTACGCCGCATCTTCTGGCGGTGTACGAATATTCCTGAATATTATAATCTTGGACCCCACGCGAAGTTAAGTACATACGCCGCATCTACTTAAGTAGATGCGCCGCATCTTCCCTCAGACACAAACTATAAATACCCCGTAGACCAGACGAAGTTCGGAGATTCGGAAGTTCGAAAACCTAAAGACCGAACAGAAGAGAAGGACGAATTCAGTCAAGAAGGCAGCACAAGACACACCCAAATCGAAGATACAAGAGCTGTAAGAAGGTGCTGCATGTATTTAATTCATTAAGTAGTTTTGTTTTATTGTTTTAGCAAACTTTAATTCATCAGGATTGGTGGCTTGTGTAATGTGACAACGGAAAGATTGCACTCCCTTTAATACTTGCTTTCCCATCAATTAAAGTTTATATGTTGATGTCTTTGGTTACTACTTATTAGTGCATTGACCACCTCTGTGTTTATTAGTGGCTTGCGGGCACCCGACTGCGGGACAAGGTGTGGCTCCCACGGTTGTTTCTAAATTGATCACTTAGGAATAACTTTTAGACATAAGTCGTCATTAAGGGTTTACTCGCCGATGAGAATAGGACCAACGAGAAAGGGTTAATTACATACACTTCATATAAAGCTATCAATAAAACAAGTGACAATCTACTTAATCATAAGGACAGCCCTCTTATTGTCTCAAGTATCTATCTGTGTACGTGTGTGCTACTTGCTGATTCGTGCCTATTTGTTTATTTTATTATTTAATTGCAAACAAAACTGTGCCAGTCTCTCAGGCTGAAACCCCCTTGCGTTAGGATATTAAAATACTGATTAGATTAACGAGATTATACGTTCCACTCTTAGTGATCGACACTCTACTTACCATTATCTTCATACTGACCGGGTACACTGCTCGTTAAGTGTGTGTGTTATTGATAAGTCGGCTAAATATAAATTTAAAACTTGAGTAGGCATTAAAACTGCTAAACCGCAACGACACATCACGCGCATCAATGACTTACAACAAGTTCAAGGCATTTGAAAGTGCTAATAGTTTGAGAACGTTTTTAGCTATGCCCAATGTGATGGGAGATGATAGCTGGCAGAAATTCTACTTATCAAGTAGGATTCTGGTTGACACACTTCCCCAGTTACCATTGTTAAGGGTTCTAAGTTTGAGTAGATTAGATATAGATGAGGTACCAGAGTGTGTCGGCAATATGAAGCACTTGCGGTATCTTAATTTATCTCAAACTAGAATCACACATTTGCCAGAAAATGTCTGCAATCTTTATAATTTACAGACACTGATCGTTTCCGGCTGTGATAGCTTGACCACGTTGCCCGACAACTTCTTAAAGCTTAAAAACTTGCGGCATTTTGATATTCGGGATACATTACTTTGGAATATGATGCCGTTAGGGATTAGTGAGATGAAAAGCCTACAAACTCTTTCCAACAAAGTTGTTGTTGTTGAAAACAACGCCTTCTTTATATCTTGGCTTAGGAACTTAAGGAATCTCCAAGCGGGGATTTACATTCGTGGGCTGGACCAAGTGCAAAGTGCAAGGGATATACGGGAGGTGAACTTATCACAAAAAAGGGTTAGTAAGTTACATGCGGAATGGAGTAACGATTTGAATGATGCTCGAAATGAAACACTTGAGAATAAGGTCCTGAATGCCCTCAAGCCTCATAGTGATAACCTGAAAGATCTTTTAATTGTGTCATATGGAGGTAAAGTATTTCCAAAGTGGATTGGGGATCCCTCATTTCATCAGTTGACTAGTGTTTCAATTCGGGGTTGTAGAAATTGTACGTTTCTGCCACCACTTGGGCAACTACCATCGCTTAAGAAGCTGGTTATTCAAAATCTGAAGGAGGTGAAAGTTATGGGCTCAGAGTTCCTTGGGACAGGTATTGCATTTCCTAAACTTGAAAGTTTAAGTTTTGAAGATATGAGTGGGTGGGAGGTATGGTCAACCAAGAGTGGTGTTGTAGGTGCAGTAATGTTTCCATGCCTTGAAGAGCTGTACATAGAAAATTGTCCTAATTTGGCTGAAGTCTCACTTGAAGCACTACCTTCGCTTAGGGTTTTAGATCTCAACGGCTGTGGTGGTGGTGTATTGAGAAGTCTGACTTGTGTAGCTTCAGTAGTCACCAAGTTGAGTATAGAGGGTATTACAGGACTAAGTGATGAGGTGTGGAGAGGTGTTATGGACTATCTTGGGGCAGTTGAAGAATTGGAAATCAGAAGGTGTGATGAGATAAGATACTTGTGGGAATCAGAAGCAGAGGCAAGTAAGGTTTTTGTAAATCTTAGGAAGTTGAAAATATCAGGATGTTCAAAATTGGTGAGTTTAGGAGAGAAAGAGGAGGATGGATGCAACCAACTAACATCTCTTAGGAGTTGTCAGAATCTTGAACGTTGCAATTTACCAAACAACATTCAAGGATTGAGTATTCTTTATTGTCCTATGATTGCATCTGTCTCCTTCCCAACAGGAGGGCACAAGCTCAAGTCACTCCACATTGCCAATTGTGAACAACTACTGGAAAAGGAGGTGCTTCTCAACACAAGCATGCCACCAGTGCTAGAGGTTGTATCTATATGGAGTTGGAAAAATCTTAAATCAATCAATGAATTGACTAGTTTCATTCACCTCACCGAATTAAGAATAGAAGATTGTTCGAGTATAGAGTCATTTCCTGCTGCCGACTTGCCGAATCTCACCTCGTTAAAACGTCTGATAATTGTTAATTGTAAAAGTATGGATGTTGATTCCTTTGGGCTTTGGCCTCCTAAGTTTGGTTTCTTAAGAATAGGGGGTTTGAGAAGAGCCCATATCAAAGTTTGGCCCACAAAACTTCCCACCTTCTCTTGTTTACCTAATCCTATTAGGTGGATCGGCAGAAGAAGAAGAAGAAGAAGATGTGACTAGTGGAAGTCAATTGTCTCATATGCTTCCTTCATCTCTTACTGATCTTTGGTTAAGGGATTTTGAGAAATTGGAATCAGTTTCAATGGGACTCCAACACCTCACCTCCCTCCAACATCTCATCATTTGGGGATGCCCAAAGATGAAAGATCTACCAGAAGAGTTGTTGCCTTCACTTTTGAGTTTGATAATCAGAGATTGCACAGATGAATTGAAAGAAAAGACAAGTAGAAGAGGTTCCTATTGGCCCCGCATCTCCTATATCCCACGTGTCCTCATAGTCTAAAGGTATGTCCATCTCTCTCCATTTTGACTTTATATATATATGATTATATTCTATATTTCAAGGGGTCTTTTGCTTTGCATTTTCAAGTTAAGATATCTCATTTCAATTAACAGCTCAATTATAATCCATTGCAGCAAAACCGACTGGTATCTTATATAAAGTTGATCATGAAGCGGGACCGTAAGAAAGATTTCATTAAACAAGGAACTGACTTTTCCTGATGGTGTTGCGCTTAGAAGTGATGGGGTTCTTTTGGTTGTGTCGCAAGATAAGCTTTATTATATACAAAGTGATAACAGTTGGAGTGACGGTGTGGTTTATGACGAAACTGCTCTTGACTCGTGTAGTTTCCCGACCTCGGTGACTGTAGGAGATGAGGATCGGGCTTATGTGTTGTATGGTCATGTGAAAGAAAGCATCTTGGGGAATTCGCAAAGGCGGAGGTTTACTATATTGGAGGTTAGGTCGGCTGATGAGAGTGGGAGTGAGGCTGTTTGGGTTTAGTTTACTTCTTGGATTTGGAGGTTTCAAATGCGTCAACTTGTTGCAAACAGTAACAAGAAAGTTGCCTAAACTGTTTCTTATAGGTTTAATGAAGACATTTTGATGTACTTTCTGTTTCAAGTTTATGGTTTTTAAGATCTTATAGATTTCTTGATAAATTTTGTTTCTCCTCACTTTGTAGAGCAAATAGTGTTTGATATGTTACAGATGAAAGGTCACAATCCGTAGAACTGGTCTCTAATATGTTGTATTTTAATACGCTGAATTCTGAAAATTTTATTCAGGAAATAACCTTTGAATCTGGTCGATGTGGTAGTATTGTAGTAATAAGATATAGTTAATACATATATTTTTACTGAAAGCCAAACGGTATGACTTATAAAATGAGCCAAGCTGGGCCTAAAAGTGTTGGTTTAAAGGTTGTTTGGTATTGTGTTTAGAAACTGTTTAGAAACTGCTCTAACGCTCTGTTCTCGAGTCCAAAATTTAAAGAATGGAAGGGGATGGTATGGGAAGGGCAAAGTAAGGAATGACACTGTGAAGAAAGTTGTTATTGAAAGTTGTGTTCTTGAGTTTGTATTTTTAAGTAGCAACTAGCAAGGAAAGGATGTGAAAACTAACAAAATACCAATTTACCCTCAAAACTATATACATTGGTTGTTTCTTTGTAGTGAATGTACCTCTATTTCACCATTTGGCCAGGCAATATTAGTAATTAAAAAAAAAAAAAAAAGGTTACAAATCATCATTTTTATGCAAATTGGAAACTTACCAGCATGTTCTAACTTCTAACCATATAGGCTATAGCAAGGTCCAACTTTAAAAAAGATACTCACTTTCGTTAAATTTCAATAATTTACTTAATTAATTGTGTACAAATTTATTTCGATAACCAGAATACTTGATTATCAATTATAGGTTGGTGACATCACTTATATACAAAAGTTCGTTGGGATTTGATGAATAACATGTACTGATGTACACTAATGAAACTGCATAATAATCACTTTATACTAATATGAATAAAAAAGTGGCTGCTGAAAGTTAATGCGAAATGTGATTTCTAGGTCGAAGTTATGCAGTGCATTGAAAAAAAGAGAGGATATAATTGTAATTTACCACAAGCCCATGATGTTAGTAACCCACTTTCCTTCCTAATCCTTCCAATTTTGGAAGGAACAAATCTACACAAAAAAATCCATACATTCCCTTCCTCCAACCTTCCCGTACCTTACCTTTCCCTCTTAAAAAAAACTTAACACCCTTTTTTTTCAATTTCCCTTCCCATCTCTTACCCTTCCATTAAAAAAAAAAAAAAAAAAAAAAAAAAAAAAAAAAAAAAAAAAAAAAACACTCGAGAACAGAGCGTAAGAAGATTTCTACTAGTCAACGTCATGTTTGAATCAATGCGATAGAGCCACAGAGACGTCAACGGTTATCGCTCCATCCATTTGTGTTATACATTGTATTGTTTTGTAATTTCAACATAAAATAATAGATAAAACAATTTCATAATTAGTCACTCATGCTAAATAGACATCTTGCGAGTACAATATGGAACAAAGCAAGGGGCACAACAACGTTTTTTCAGCGTTGTATCAAGTCACCACCCCAGCTTCGGTGTTCTCAAAGTTAACGGCCAAAGTTATTTGGATAATGCTTTATTATGGCTGTGTACGTGTGCATTTTGATGGGTACTACTTTTCACACTCCAGATAAAAATAGTTTCAATGTTATGCTGATGTCACAACACTTTTCGACAACTTTGGTGTTACTACACCGTGTGCCGCTAATGGAAGATAATAAAAATTGCAATGTCCAGACACTACCTGAAATTTCCCTCAACCACTTGCTTACAAACACACCGGACCAGTAATGTGTGTGCATATAACAGCTACAGAGTTAAATACTCGGAATTGTTTGTTATTTTATGTCAGCAGGAGTGTACTACTCGCGTGTATAATACAAACGGAAAATCTGTAACAAGCAGATTACTGTAAGGGTTTACCACTACCCGAAAAGTAAGTATGCATTTGCCAGATAATGACATAAGGACATGAAAAAACAATGTTCCCAACAAAAACGGCATGCTCTAACAAAATGGCATGACTAAGTTTGTGACTTTTCAGTATAAAGTGAAGTATATATCTTTGTCCTCAGATCAGGCTCCATTCAGCTTTGCAGCAGCTTCCGGTGCAAATACGGCCCCTACTCTCAAAGTGCATGTTAAGTATAGTTTGCTTCAACACATCAAGTTTTGTAGAATGATGGTTGATAGTTTCCATACTATTAGCAGTAGGCATTGCATGATGCAGCAGAGATTCAAATCACATAAAGCATCTTGGATATCAGCCTTCAGCCTTCAGCCTGCGCCAATAACAGGTATGATACTATGTTAGTTTTCCAAATAACATTCCACGACAAAAAATGATATGCATAATTACACTAGTGACAATATTCTATGCACACGAATACACGATTCAACAACAACAAAGTTTGGTCAGGTTTCAAAAAAGGTAAATGAACATAGTTGCCAAGTACGTCTTTATTTGAACTATAAGCTAAGCGATAACTTTAAGGTTCTCTATAAATGATAATTAGAACACTTACACCAGCAGAGTGATGATCATCTTGTCTTATGCATTTTCTATCAGATTTCCTTTTGATGAAAAAGGGATTCAAGTCACCCTAACCTTTACTAAAAAAAAGGCCACTCTACCAAGTAGATATTGTATGCTTATTACTGTATGCTTACTATTGCAATTCATATGTGCGCGTAAATGCATGATTGTAAATTTATTGCTGCGCACATACCTAGAACAATAAGCACATGAGCTTATGAAGGTTATTAAATCAGTATCATGCCTCGTTTAAAAAATAAAAAATCTTAAGTCGTTGGAAATGAACATTTGAAGCTAAAATTACCACAAGCATTATATCGATCGAAGAGTTAACCGTTGAAATAGTCATTGAGCATTTTTCATCAGGGTTGAAACCAAAAGTTTTATGTGAAGATAATCGAGATTTTTTTATCAATGTTTGACTAATTTTCAAAACAAGTCTACTTGAGTTTTTATAGCAAACAACCACAACTAATGTGAAAACACTACAACATTCGCTGGATTGAGCAAACCTGGACATTAAGTGCTTTTATAGTTTATTTTCAAAGTTTAATCAAAAAAGATTATTCTTGCAAATTGCACTACTTCCCAGTTTCCTGCAAGTAACATTATTATTTTGCCAATTCCGATGCTTTTATTCTTCTATTTTTTTTTTGCATAAATCGTCCCTAAAGTTTGGCCAAATTGCATGTTTCGTCCCTAATGTTACGAAAGAGCAAGGATCGTCCCTGTGGGGAAAACTTTGGTGTAAATATCGTCCTTTTTGGGAAAACTTTTGGTGCAAGTATCGTCCCTGTGAGGACGATACTTGCACCAAAAGTTTCCTCACAGGGACGATCCTTGCACTTTCGTAATATTAAGGACGAAACATGCAATTTAGCCAAACTTTAGGGACGATTTATGCAATTTACTCTTATTATTACAGTAATATTTTGCAGTGCTTTTCTTCATACACCACCATGTGTACGTTTCTATTTTAAGAAACCTTGTAGCGCCTTGATCTATAGAATCAGATCAGATGACCGAATCCCTTCACATTTGTTGTGCTACAGGTGCATTTGTCCAACTTAACATACATGTGTGTGTGTGTGTCTGTGTGTGTGAAACATAGTATCCATGTTGTGTGCATGAGTGCATGTTTAATATCTTGTTTCCTATTTTTTTACTCCGTATTAAAAGATTATTTATGAACGAGTCATGCAATAATTTTAAACCAATATTGTCAAGAGCCATACTCACTATAGATACATGTTTACTGTAAGTGTAAACTCTTGTTGAGTTAAAAAAAAAAAAAAAAAGATATGGGAATTCAATTGCTTATGAATAATCTGTACAAGTAGATTGTCCCATGGGGAAAAAACAAGTCATGGCTTAGTTGACATAATCATCAAACATCAAAATTCATTTGGTAAAAAAATTGAAAGAATACATTTTTAACTTATCAGACATTTATCTCATCTACATACCTGTTAAACATCCTGTCCTAGGGCAAAAATATCGCTTTTTCATTATGCGCTGTTGTGTGTCAAATCTGTGTCTTGTATGTGTAAACATCCGAGTTAATATCACTGCAAAAAAAAGACAGAAATGATGAAATGTAAGGCAACAAGAGATACAAAAATGTTTAAGCGCGATATAATTAATCAAGTGGCCTTCTATGCTAGAGGTGGCAAGATGGGCAGGATGGGTAAAGAATTCCGGTTTAAATGGGTGAATTTTTGTAAGGGTAAAAATGGGTCAACTCGGGTTTAGCCTTGACCCACTAATACTTTATTGTCGATGTCTAAAAATTAGGTGGGTTTTCAACCAGCTCAACTCAAGCCATTTGACCCGTTTCCCCTTTTAGCTATATTTAATTTAGTAACCCAAATTGACTTTGTAACTGGGTCAAAAATGCCACACCCATCCTATGCTTAATAGCCTATGCAAGACTACAGATCTCACGAGCAAACAAAATAAATGATTCCTTTTGCTATACATAGATTTAGATCACTTCAAATATAAAATTGTCAATAATGCTATACTGTAATTGATGTTTTTTATTGTTCCAACTTCCAAGTTTCTAATAATACAACAATCCGATTTATGTTTCTTCCACAACTTCATAGATTATTAAAAAAACAAACCTAAAAAGCCGTCCAGGTGATCCGCCAATGTGTCCACCATAGTCATTTAGCAGCTGATGAGCCACATAACTTGAAGAAACTTTGCACCTTCAATGATAACTATAAAGACCGAACACTTTTTGCTTCATCAGTCTCCTCGTTACCAAGAACCGCATGTTCAAGATACCATACCGCGTGTGCCTTGGTTTCAAACCCTACTCGCTTTAAAAGTGTAGTATGCGTCCACGCATCAGGCTCAATGCCTCTATCCACCATCTCTATATATAACCGCAAAGCCTCATTCCAATTACCCAAATTACAATTCCCGTTTATCAAAATTGTGTAAGTATATTTATTAGCAACTAAACCTCTTGCTTCCATTTCGGCAAAACAACCATACGCCTGTGCCATTTTTCTTGATTTGCAGTAACCATTGATCAAAACATTGTACGCAATCACATTCGGCATAATGCCCTCCTTTTGCATCTCAACAAAATAGTTATATGCCGTATCTATCCTCCAGGTAACAGCATGAGCATGGATTAACACAGTGTAAGTCACAATTGTCGGTTTTACCCCTTTGCTTTGCATCTCAAGAAACAAGTCTGTAGCTTTTTTAATATTCCTAGACTCTAAATACGAACAAATTATGCTTGTATACGTGACATGATCAGGAACAAAATCTTGACTAACCATTTCTCTTAATAACTTAGCCGCTTCTTCAACATTTGCAGTCTTACAAAGGCCATAAACAAACACATTATATGTGACTAAATTAGGCGTAATACGTTTTTCCATTTCTTCTAATAATTTAAAAGATGATGAATCACCATATCTTAATCCACCCATTATTCGAGATGTGTACGCGTGATGATCAGGCTGCAAGCCACTGCTAATCATTTCATCAAACATTTCTTTAGCCATACTCAAATCACCCACTTTATAAGAACCGTTTACCAATATGGTGTACGTCATTACATCGGGTGGAAAACCGAGATTTACCATTTCACTCTTCAACTGTCTCGCCTTGTTTAAATTGCCATTCATGCATAACCCTTGCATAAGGGTATTATAAGTAATCATTGTAGGGAAAAGATCCATCCGTCTTAATTCATATAACAAAGAAAAAGCCTCCGTTACACGCCCCAAAAGACTGTACCCATAAATCAAAATATTGTAAGAAACTATATCCGGCATCAAGTTTTTCTTAAGCATGTTGGAATGTTGCTGCCTCCTAAAAAACTCGTCCTTGTATGTATACACACTCGGTGAGGCTCCTGCTACTACCATTTCTTCAGCAAGATTAAACGCTTCCAAAATCAAACCTTTTTCACAATACCCACGAATTAAGGGATTAAAACTATATGACGACACCTTCAAACCCAAAACCGAAATTTTGGTAATATTAAGGGGACCGGCCATCTGGAGATTCGGCTTACTGTTCTCTTTTTCAATTTCCAACCCATTTTATTCCATACTTCCCAAAATTCACAAACACATTTTGTCATAAACCACCCACCAAAATTTACCTTCCTAAACCACATCATTCCTACACTATAAATGCACCTCCTCATCATAAATACTCATTCATATCATCCACTCAAACATGTCATCCTCCAACTACCCAAAATCAAAACCCTCAAGAGTTGCTAAAATCTCGGTGAGACCAATTTGGAGAAGGAAGCTTGAAACTTGCCATAACCCAACAAATGATGTTGTTCAAACACATAACCAATCATCCATCCCTAACCCTTCATCTCCCTATGATCAATCCTAAAACTTCAATCCTAATCTCATTCACACTCAACCCACCAATGCATCATTAAAAACACTCACTACTCTTGGAACATCCACTTCATCCATATCACCATCTTCATCCACTCATGATTACCCAAGTTCACAAACATCTCCACCACCAAGAGTGTCACCACCACCTCCTACCAACTCACATGCTACCCCTATGTTGCATGTGCAAACATCCATCCCTCATAACAACAACACTTTACCATCATCACCTTCATCCGAACACTTGAAGTTCATTGAGGAACTCAAGGAAGCTCATGAGCTTAGTGCTCTTCTTGCCCTACACCTAGCCCAAAGAAACCTAGATCAACCTTCATCTAGCTCTCCCACATCACCCCACAACAAAAACCAAGTTGAGAAACATGTCAACAATTGTCCTTGTTGCATCTTTCTTCAACAACAAACCATTGCTCTAAATGAGCACTTTACTTGGATTGAGTATCTTCTCACTAGATCCAATCCAATATCCCCACTTGAACAACATCAAAACTCTCATCCGACATGGTCCACTCCAAACTCTCCACCTCCAATTTCTCCACCATCACACTCTCCAACCTCCATGAACCCAATAATACACCTCCATTAATCCAACATCCTCATTCACCATTCATCCAAGTTTTCATGTCTCAAGCAAGTCAAATGGATTTTTAGGCAAAATAGAATTCTCTAACGAATGTATGCTCTAAGCATAACATATGTTGTAACAATGATTATGTCTTTTACATAATCATTTTCTTTTATTAATGAAAGTCTTGTTTTATGTTTTAATATGTGTTTACTATGCTTGTTGATTTTATATATGATATCATGATATATATGCTTGTGCTTCTAATATCTTTTCTTGCAAGTATTCCATATCTCGATCCCTTGGTGCCCTCAAACGAGGGGGAGCACACATCAAGGGGGAGTTCTAGTTCCGACAAATTTTGTTTCTAAGAATTGTCGGCATAACCTTTTTGATTCTACAAAAAGGGGGAGAAGTGAATATAAACTCACTAAACACTTGTCCAAAAATAAATTTTTGGATTTAATGAGTTTAGGTTTTGTAATCATCAAAAAGGGGGAGATTGTTGACATAAATAATGCCTAAAAACATTATCAATATTTATTCATATCTCTATGTTTTGATGATCACAAAATGTAAACTCATTAAAACATAAACTTATAAAATAAACAAGTACTTAGTTGTAAATATTCACTTCTACAACTAAAATCACTTAATGTATGAATGAACTAATGCTTAATGCATTATATGATCAAAGGAACATTTTCTTAAACACTAGATTTTTTATAAAATGTCAAAAACATTTTATATCTTTTAGAAAAACATTTTTGGTAATAAATAAAAAGGTTTAATTCATTATAAATTTATGAATTCAAATTTTCAACCAAAATCAGTAAAAATATTCCAGAAAAACCTTCCCCACAAAAAGACAAAACTGGGCAACGGCTGGGGAGGGCGGCCCCCTTAATTATACAAGGCGGCCCCCTTAATTTTAAGGGGACCGCCCCCCTATTTAAGGGGGCTGGCCACGCTCCAGTAGGTTTCCAGCTGTCCAGTTTTCTGCCTATAAATACCAGCCTTCCCCTGGATTTTTACTCACCTTTTGCACCCCAAACCTTCTGTTTTAAATCTTGTAAATCCTTTCTAAAAACCCTTTGATCATATAATTTTAAGCATTGGTTTCCAAGTGATCCAAGCTTCCACCATCCAAGTGCAAAAGAAGAATACTTCTATCAATCAAGACTAGAAGTATTACAACTTAGTATCATCTTGTTACTCAAGTTGTTTGTTTTGTATACTTTGTAAATCATTCATTCATTTGTGTAAAGTGTGTATATAAGGTGTAAGCATAAGTTGTTAGGCTAGAGTTGTGTATAAGTAGTGAAGAAGTTGTGTAAGTAGTTGTGGTGTAAAGAAGTAGTGTAGAAGCATAGTGAAGTTGTAAAGTAGTCGCGGTGTGAAGAAGTTGTGAAGCCGTAGCATAGAAGCTGAGAAGCCGTAAGGTAGAGGTCGTGAAGTCCTAGTGTTGAAGTTGTGAAGCCGTAGCATAGAAGTCGCGAAGCTGTAAGGTAGAGGTCGTGAAGTCCTAGTGTTGAAGTTGTGAAGCCGTAGCATAGAAGTCGCGAAGCCGTAAGGTAGAGGTCGTGAAGTCCTAGTGTTGAAGTCGTGAAGCCGTAGCATAGAAGTTGTGAAGCGGTCGTGTTGAAGTTGTGAAGTCCTAGTCGTGAAGTCCTAGTGTTGAAGTCGTGAAGCCGTAGCATAGAAGTTGTGAAGCGGTCGTGTTGAAGTCGTGAAGTCCTAGTCGTGAAGTCCTAGAGTTCAAGTCGTGAAGCCGTTGTGAATAAGTCATGAAGAAGTTGTGTTGTGAAGTTGTGAGATTGGTTCTAGCTACGATTAGAACTCGAGCTTTGTGTCGTTAAACCCGTGTAAGCCAAAGTCGTGTAAGGTTTTCTCCGCCATAAGGGAGCTTATTGAAGTTGTGAAGAAAACTCTCGAGCTAGGTGCTCGGGGAGTGGAGTAGGGCAAGGAAGGTGTCCTTGTAGCCGAACCACTATAAATCTCTCGTGTCTCGGTTAGATCTTTCCATCCCTTATCTATTTCTTTACTTACATCGTCATTACTTTCATACACATAGACTTATATAATTGTTAGTATTACTTAGACGTCGACTTCACATAAAGATCAATTTGAAACTCCACTCAAGAAACCAAAACTTTTATAATCAATTTAAAAGAATACATATATAATTAATAATAGGATTCAAGTTTTATTTTTCATATAAACTTGAATCTAAGTGTTTTAGAAGTAAACAAAGGTTTTCATAATAAAATTAAAAAGACGTAAAACTATTCAACCCCCCTTCTAGTTTTCCACAACTACAAAGTAACTACTTCAATTGAAAATACAACAACATCACCATATCGATAGCAAGACGAACAAATAATTAGAACAATAAGAAAAGGAACAACTACTTATACTTAAAACTTCCTACTACAAACAGGTAGACACTACTCCTACCAAATCCAGAATATACCGCAGGATTAGACACGATGCACAGATCAACAAGTTCGAAGCGCGGTTCTAGGTCGGGTATAAAAAGTGCAGAAACAAAAACACACACAAAAAACAAAAGAAAAGTAAAGTATAATATCACAAAAGACAAAATACACCCCTCAAACATAAACGATGTTGCTTATACTTAAATGAAAAGAAATGTTGGTACAAAAAAAAAACACACATGTAAGTTAGTTAAAAAAGTGTTGGATATTTGCTTATCTATTAACACTTTACTAACCATTTAAATTCCCGTGCAGTTAAATTTGAGTTAGTAGTGCATTTAATTCCCACAAATGATATATACAAATCGGAAAAAACGAATACCATTTTCTTTATAAAACAAAGAGTAAATTACACGGATCGTCCCTGTGGTTTGTTCAAAATTTAACGCATAGTCCCTCGAAGTTTAAAGTTGCATGTATCGTCCCTCTGTCTGCAAAAGAATAACACATATGGTCCCTGTGATGGATGTCCGTCTATTTCTCCGTTAAACAGCCCTCACGTGATAAACACGTGAGGGTAATAAGGTCTTTTTCCCTTCCCACAGGGACCTATGGTCCCTCTGACTGCAAAAGAATAACACCTATTATTTTCTTTCAGTTCCAGTAGCTTCTCTTCTAAATTCTGGATCGTGTTTGCATTCTGCTTTTGTTCCTCACTAGCCTCCACATACCTCTTTGCATCTTCAGATTCAAACGCAAGTGCCATAAGTTCATGAATCCTATCGCGTAAAAAACCAACCTTCATGCCGATAAGCTCAAAAGACTTTAGGGAACTATCCC
Source organism: Artemisia tridentata subsp. tridentata (assembly GCA_021014915.2). Lineage (NCBI taxonomy): Eukaryota > Viridiplantae > Streptophyta > Magnoliopsida > Asterales > Asteraceae > Artemisia > Artemisia tridentata. Next base: position 72,939,337 of record CP139506.1, on the reverse strand, counting down.
ACACTTCAAATTCCTCCTTTGTTGTGTTGAAATTACACTTCTTGTGTAACACCCCCTAATTTGTTTTGTGGCAGCGGAAAAATAATTAGGGTGTTACGGTGAGGATCGAAGTTAAAATTTTAGAAAACGGCCCAGAAGAGGCGTTTTGAAAACTATATGTCATTCAAAATCATACATTTGTTATAAGGGTAAATTATCTGATTTGAAAATCCCGTTAAAAAGGTGTGATAATTTAGAAGGAATGACATATTTGATTTTACACCATTTTATTTATCAGAATATATGATGCCCGCTCCGTGTCTTGTCCTGCTTCGTTAATTACCTGAGATAAACATGCTTAAAACGTCAACACAATGGTTGGTGAGTTCGTGGAGTTTAATAGAAAATAACTTTCTTTCAATAAATTCAAGAGGTGTACAGTGATAGTTGAAATAAATACTAGTACTTCATGAAGTAAATAACAAGTTGCGTTGGGTAAAAATCCACAAGTAAATCATTTATGAACTCAGATGATCATAAGTTTCAAGTTTTAAATGAAAATGAGCTACGTTGTTATACGCTCGAAATGAAATGATGGGTCAACTTTTAAAAGTAACGATATACCAAGCATTGAGCTGTCTATATAACAGTTAAGTTCCAAGTACAGGATACATAATCCAAACACATAGTGAAAACAATAGTATAAAGTCTGAAGTCTATCAGTGTGGAGTGGTGGTTTACTAAATACAGCTGTATCTAAATATATATGAAACATTCATATATTTATAAAGTTATATTGCCCTAAGCCTCATGACACGCAAAACGTTAACAAAGTACCGTAAGACGGCGGAGTCCACATCAGGTTACTGATGGGTTTTGCCCTCATGTAATAGGTGTCTTGCCCGTTCCTATTTTTCTCAAATATAGTACATCGCGACTAAATACGACTAACCAATAGGCATTCCGTCAAAGTATTTAGTGGGATAGGTCGTCAACCTCCAACAGGTTTCGAAGCTGTTTACTATATTCGCGCTCACCGCAGTGATTAATGGCTCATGATAGAGGGACTTTATGGCAATATAGTAAACTTAGGCAATATAGGTTTCAAGGGTTCATAGAATATGCGTACTTTAGTCTTGGCAATTAGTCCCAGTTGAAGGGTAGAAATATCATAGTAAGGTTAGCTGTACATTCAATTGCTATATGAATGCATATAATGAGCCTCAGTATCATGTTACAACAAGTAGTTTGTTATCTTTCAAACACAGTGTTTAAGCTAAGCAAGCAATTTGCAAGTATAATGAGCATATATCCCTTCCAAAGGGTGATTCAAAACATGTAAAGCATAGTTGATGATTTTGAGTAAATCATGAGAGTTTTCAAAGTATAAAAGTAAACTTAAAATAGTTGAAGCATGTATCTCCCCCAAAAGAGTTATTAAAAACAAGTATTAAAAGAGTAGGGGCCACGACTCACCTGGAGTGTATCTGACAAGATGGAATTATAAGATCAAGTAAGGCTTATGATCACGGAAACGTCCTCAATACGAGACCTGAATATGAGGGAAGTCTAAGATTTTGACTTACTACTAACAATGAGTGTGAAAGTGAGAAATCGTATAACGATTTGATGATATGAGTGTGATATGCTTAAAATGCCTCAAGCTAAAAAAAATATATATAATATTATCTTGATCCTAATGTCAATCGACTCAAAATATTATCTCCTCGAAATATGATGAAATGATATGCAAAGTGAAGTCGCTAAATTTCTAGTTATAATAAATAACGAATAATGCATAACTAAAATGTATAAAAATGCATATGAAGTGATGGGGTGACGAAAAATGGAAAATGAAATAAGAATGTCAAGTGTATTCAGTAGGTCCTTGTCCTTTTCCAGATTTTATACTTTCATCCTAACTGCGATTGCGTCACACCGTTAGTCCTTCGTTAAGTCCATAGTCCATAAATAGTCCAAAAATTGTCCAAAAGTACAAGTAAGGCTTGTCATTCAATAATATGTCCATTTATACCCTCTATGTTCTGTTTTCACATCTTCAGTCCACATGTTTCTCGGATTGGCAGTTTTAGTCCTTCTAAGTGATTTGCGTTACATTTTTAGTCCAAAAGTGTAAATAATGGTGGGAAAGAGGTGGCGAGTTTTTCTATGACTGATTTAAGTTTAACAAAGCTTATTTTAATAGCTTATGTGGTCAGTAGCTTATTTTTCATATAAATGGGCCCTTAACGAGCCAAATTCCTAGCCCATTAACAAGTTTTAATCCGTGAGTTTTGAGGGAGGTTTGGTATATCAAAATGCTTATTTTTATCATTTCATTTCATATATAAAAGTTCCAAAAAGCCAGCTTAATCCATGGCTTTTAAAACAGCTTAATGGGCTTGATAGTCCAAGTCGTAGTTTTTAGTTGTTTGTAAAACAAATTTTTGCCATTTACTTTGACTATTTTTAAAGGTCAAAACGTGGTTATCATTACGAGTTGTCTAAGTGAAAAGTGTAGCTTGTTGGGTCGCTAATCATTTCATGCAAAAACATCTATATGTTACATGTACGAATACGACGTTAACCGTGTGGTTTATAGGCTGGTCGGGACAGTTTTGAAACTGAAAAACACAATACTTTTACTAAGTAGTTGAAAGCAGTCGAGTAGCGGTTAGGAAGGGGTTGATTTTAAGAGCTTTTAAGGGCTTGTCGTACAAAACTCTAAGCATGAAAATACTAGCTTGTTATGTTGAGAATCGAATTGAGTAAAAATATTCATAGGTTATTTGTGTGAATCCGAAAATACAAGACCATTTATAGGGTGAGTTGAGACGTTTCTATATGTCAATAGACTTAGAATAATTTTTAGTGTGTTATATGTTTTGTTCGTGTATACCAAGTTTTAAAAAGTGTTTCAAATATGCGTAAAACGAATGCATGAGAGTAATGTGAGGGTGTTTACGTGATCTCAGGTCATTCGAGAATGAGGTGCAACCAGATCTGAGCTCGGAACCAAAATGTACACGTAAAAATAATAGTATAGATTATATACGTTCGAATGAGAAAATATGAATAATGCATGGGTGAAGAGTGTACGTGAGATGTGAATGCAAACATATGAAACTTGAGAAGCTGAATTGAGAAGGGTTCCAAGACACTTACTACACCTCTTATAGGTGGTGAAGAAACAGTGAAGGTCGAATGAATGTAAGAGGAGACAGTCCACTCGTTAGAAACCAATATACGTTTGTACGTATACTTTTCCTTGCTCGGTAGCTTCCAAACGTTTCTGGGTTGTTAGGGTGTTTAGTGAGAGTGAAATAAGTGAAGAGTGAGCAGTGTAGGCTGCTAGAAAAGGGTGGGATATATAGAGATAGACTATGCATGTTTCTTGCCTATTTTACCCTCAAATTCAATTATTGATCTTTACTGTGGATGGGAGGACACCTAAGTTAGTTTTCTGACAATACAAGATTTTGGATAGATATGAAAACGTGGGAAATTCTTATCTTTTGTTTTTGTGCTATAGGTGTGTTCGGTTTGTATTTTAAACAAGTGACAAATGAATTTAACGAGCCATAATTGTCTACTGATGTTCTAACTGCCTTTTTAACATCATAGTACGTTAATATTATCGTTAGAAAACCGTAGGAAAAAGTGTGGGTTTAAACGGTTGAGTTTTGTGAGTTTTATGTTTGACGGGTTGAGTGAAATGGGACAAACAAAATGGCCTTGACTTCTATAGTAACACTCGACATCTAGGTCTGTAACTTGGCACATGTAAAGTCTAGTGGGTCGTGATCAAGGGTATGTAAAAACATTCTAGTGTCTTGCTTAATATTCGAGAGAACATGAGCTGTTTTAGAGATAGTGTGGCAGTCGAATACACATAAAATCATAAAAGGAAAACTGAGTTTGGAGGTTGGGCTTGGTATTCGAGTATTGGGCTGGACAGTTGGTCCGTTTGGTTTGTATTAGTGAAAGGGAAATGAAATTAGTGAAAGTTGAATGTAATTAGTGTATTTGGTAATTAAGACAAATTGTAAAAATGTAATTAAATTATATATCGATTAGTGCAAATTATAGTTTGTAATTTGTGTGAATGGTGACTTTTTGGATTATTATTTCTTATGAAATAATCATGTCTCAAATACGTGTTGTGAACTAAATTCGTCACTTGGTAAACGTTGTGATGACGTGATTTGGGGGGAATAGTAATAAAAGAAAATTTTAAATTTTTCCGTAAAAAATGGGATTTATTAAATAGTAACTCGAGGTTATTATTAATTAACGAAGCTTATTACAATGGATTTTTGTAGTGTCTTACAACTTGATCATTTATTAAATAGAGAACATTATAATTGTTTTTGAAGAAAAATTTTATATATATATATATATATATATATATATATATATATATATATATATATATATATATATATATATATATATATATAAAATATATTTAATTTTTTAAATATAAATGGGGTATAAAGGGATTTGTATAACATGTGCCCGTTTAGCCCGTGCCCATTTAAGCCCGTGCCCGCCCGTTTTGCCACCGCTAGTTTAAAATTAGGTCAATTCCTTATATGTGGGAAACTAGAAGGGGGGTTGAATAGTTTACCGGTTTAAAAACTTCTTTTAAAAATCTTGTTTTAAAAGTATGCTATTGTAAACTTTGATTCGAACTCTATGTGTAATCAATCAACACCAATATGAACTACTGATGCGTGGTTTTGCAACCTTACAACAGGTTTTACCTCTCGAGGGATCTCAAGAGGCTTACAACCCCACCAGGCAGTGTACCTGACCGATGTAGTATAGTGTAGTGGTAAGTACGGGGGATTGATCGTTCTCCACAGGGAATAGTGTTCGTTAGGTATGAAAAACTACTCTAATAGGTCTAAGGGTGAGAGAAGATTCTTTTTTATGTTTTTATATTTTTTATGAAAGCAAGTAAAATCTCGGGTTTGAAAGAGTGGGCGGAATTAGTTGCTAATCAACTAACCCAAATTACTACGAATGCAAATAAAATAAAATAACTGAAAATGAAAAGGTGGTGAAACTTATGTGGAGAGAAAGGTGTTTACTTAGATTTCCTTACTCCCTAACTATCTTTTACCGGTTAATTAGTTTGTATTAATTGCGTGGATGACGGGTGTATTCCTTAATACCAATCGTGGGGTGGCGTACGTACTTCCCCAACTCTACAAGCTCCTACTTCACTCCTATGTCGAGCCGGCTAGGAAGCTCCTAACATGGGATCACTAGAATTCGCTTGTGCATTAAATACAACCATAAAAACCTTAGTACGCATTGGTTCATGTTTCTTAAGACGTTCAAGCAAGTTACCGAATAGGAAGTTAGCCAGTTTTCTTAAGCCTAACATAGATGAACAATCATCCAATACAACTAATAACACATTAATAACCAATAATCAATAGCTAGGTTTCATTAGATCTAAGCAAACACAAGATAAATCTAGCCTAGCATGTTAAACAAAAGACAAGAGCAAGATAGAATCAAACAACACATAGACATATTGAATGATTAATTGATAACTTATCTTCAATGTAACATGGAAGATCTCAAGGCAAAAAGCCTTGAAAAAGCTGCTAAATTCGTCTTAGGGTTTTCACACACAAAGTTCCCTAATAAGTTCCACACTAATGACAAAAAATTGCAAAACTATATATAAACTTTCAGATCTGACGGCGTCACGTTATGGAGTGTGACGCCGTCACCTCGCCACTTTTAGGGTTCCCGGATGGCCTTCTTGACGCCGTCCCTCTTTAGCTCTCCAAAATCAGTTCTGGCTTATCAAGGCTTGACGCCGTCAGACTTAGGGGTGACGCCGTCCCTCTTTAAATTAAGCCGTGACGACCTTGATCACATTAAAGCGTGACGCTGTCAGAATTCCATGCAAATTTCTCTGACTTATCATGAGTAATTTTTACATCCACCACTTTTGCCAAGCCATGACGCCGTCCAGAACAAATCCTGACGCCGTCAAAGGTAATTTCCAGCACAATTTTGAGACTTTGTCGTTTTCTTCACTTTTATGCTCCAAAAACGTCCAAAATGCCTCCTTTTCCAGATTTCTCCTCAAAAGTACCTAAAATGACAAAAGGAACGATTTAGGGCAATATTTGATCAAATAAATACGATTTAGGGCTTAAATGACCCCTTAAAAGCGGTACACTTTTCGCTTCATCAAATACCCTTACACTTGAGATTTGCTTGTCCTCAAGCAAATGTGCTTTTATTCTAATCAAAATACAAGTTAGGGGTCATTTAATGCTAACATAAAAGTAATTGCAACAAATAGTCGTTCCACTTTAATCATAATAAGCACGGAGATTACAAACTAGCACCTCACAAGTAGTGTTTAGATACTCACATCTCTCAAGTGTCATCAAAATAAATCTCATAAATGAAAACGGATAATATCTCTCACTACCTGTCATAGCAAATAGATTACCATAGGCTTGGGAAAGGATCGAAAACCTCCTCCACTAGGCGTAAGAACCTAAGATAAACTATCAAAGAGGGCTTTTAAATGGGTTATAACGTTAGGTGTAGGGATATGATAAACACGGTTTTGTTGGATAAGCGATATTTTACTGGTGGCGAGTTAAAGATCTTGATTAATTACATGTACTATACAATGTTGCTAAGCCAAGACTCGACTCAATCTTAAGCTAAAAACAAAATAACAAAAACATAAAATAAACATAAAATGAAACGGGATGGTAGTCCGTATGTTTTTTTCTACTTTTCTTTTTCTCATTTTTTTGCATTTTTTTTTTTTTTTTTTTGTGCATACACTTTTGCCCTACCATCCAAAATAATACATCATAGGGGCATTGCATTCCCCTTACACTTGAACTTTTACATAACTTTACAAATAACTATTCTAATGACTCGAATTAAGATAATTGAAAAACTTGGAGTACTTTTAAAATATTTAGCACATATGGGGGTAATAAATGATGTTCTTCCCCATTACTCCATTACACTAGCACTTTACCCATGAGTCCCAATCGTCCCAAAACAATATGTACAAGGATATGACTCGACTTAGCAACCATGTAATCAACTAGATAATTAACTTGGGTTTAAACAAATGTTGTCACAATAATGCACTAAAAATGAGTGCATACAAGGTAGGCTAAGGCGATTTGGGTGTACATTTAAGTGGGGTGTAAACAAATTCTTCCTTTAAGTAAAATACTTAAAGTTAGAAACGAAAAAGATAGGCTCTGAGGGGTGTACTAGGGGTATCGTGTACCAAAAATGGGTACAACGCAAAGGGTGTGGGAGAATTACTTGACCAATGTAGCCAACGTAATTATAACAAAAACACAGGTGTAAAACAATGGGTTAATCCTAATGCCTCTTATCATGTAGTAAATCTAACTACACGAATGTAGTCTCACTTGTGGCCTCGGAATGGTCCTAACGCAAGTTCTAGAATCTAAGTGCTACCGGTACACACATCATAGCATAAATGCTTTTCCTACCAATTCTAGGGGCGAACCTCACATATTTGGGGGTGGAAAATTTTTTAGTGGTACGGTTTTGTGCTAGTCATATAACTCCTATCCGTGAGACGCTCATTAAGACCAAAGTTTCACTCCTATATGTTGTAAAAAAATTTAAATTTGGCACTAAAATTGCCCTAACAAGTATTTATCTCAGTTTTATTACACATCTACCATCAAACAAACAAAAATCAAGTGCAATTGTATTCTCTAAGGTATCATCATTTACCCTCCCCTTACACTTAAGCTGAACATTGTCCCCAATGTTCATTCAAAGGATGTAAAAGTAAATAAGGTAAAAGAATGAAAACAAATACTCCCCTGATTCGTTCGATGTGGATAATCCGGTAACATGGTTAAATCCTCTTCCAAGAGAATGTTGAAGCTCCATGACTAATGCATCGCCATAAGCTTGATCCAACAAACATTTCCTTGTCCAAAATAACCTGTTAAACCTGAGAAAACAAACACGAAAACCTGCATAACATCGGCGGGATAAAATCTATATATAAGGATATAATGCTTGTGGAATGATAATTTTGCAGATTCCTGGAGATTATAAGTTAGAGATTTAATAAAAACTTTTTATGAAAACAAAACTTTCAAAAATTTTCAGAAAATTAAACCTGACGCCGTCAGGTTGTAAATCCTGACGCCGTCAGAAATAATCTGACAGAATTCTCATGTTACGTTTCCGGAAAATTTTTGGAAAAACCTACACCTTACTTCCTGGAATTCCTGCAAAACATCATTATGACTCGATACAAGCATTTGACTCAAACAAATACTAATATGTATGTTAATTTATTATTATTATGATTCATGTTCATTTGTTCTAATAAACCGATTTAGATTTCCCTTACACTTAACTTTTGCAAAATACCTTTATATGTAGTTAAGACGAAGTTAAAAACAAAATAAAGCATTTTCACAAATTAGTTTTTAACATGAATCAATCATAATAAAACTTAAACACACATACGGAAACAAATAAAATCAAACAAACAAATAAATAAACACACAAAGCAAATAAAAGCTTGGGTTGCCTCCCAAGAAGCGCTTTTCTTTATTAACGAGTCTTGTAGCTAGACTCAAAGTCACGCTACCCTACGTAAGTGAGCTCGTCATCGAGGACGTCTTTAGGGTTAAGCTTGGATAGAAGTTTCCTATTGGTCCGCTTAGTACAATATATCTTTTCAAACTTCTCTCCATCCGGGTCATACAATGTCATCTTAATATGCCATGACCCATCTCCATCTTTGGGTGGTTTGTCCCAATCCCACTTATGATCATCTTCCTCACAAGTCCACTTATTCATTCCTAGGTTAATTGGCAAAACTCCTAGGAAATCAATCATCTTCCTAAAAACTAGAGGGTCTTCAAACGGATCCAATTCAGTGTCCCTAGCCAAGAGTTGCTCTACCGTATGTGTTCGGTTAACAAAGTCCTTTTCTAGGTAAAATGGGCGTTGGGGTCCTATGAAGTCTCTATCGATCCAAGGTCCATATCTAGATGGTCTCCTATTTAATTCTAACCAATGGGGTGTTGGTTCCTCACTAGTATCATAGGCATGTTTCTTAACATCATAGACCGACCAAGTATCACCTTCTCCTACCGCTATCTTAGATTCCTTACAATCAATCATAGCACTAGCGGTCGCCAAAAATCCTCTACCTATCAACAAGGGGCATGTAGGGTCACTAACCATATCAAGGACGTGGAAATCGGCTAAAATGGTTAGTTTTCCTATGTGTACTAACACGTCCTTGACTACTCCAACCGGGTAAGCAACACTTCCATCCGCTAAACCAATTATTACCTCGGTTTCTTCAAGTTTTCCTGGTTTTAAAGAGGTGTAGAGAGGTAACGGAAGTAGGTTAAGGCTTGATCCAAGATCGGCTAATGTGTCATAAGCCTCCGAATTACCGATCTTGCAAGGTAGAACAAATAAGCCCGGATCATCTAATTTCTTAGGTAGCTTGTTTCGAACAAAGGCGGTCCCTTTTTCGCCTAACTTGAGCTTCTTCTCATCCAACACATCAACAACCGGACTTTCAAAGTGGAGCTCCTTGAATTCTTCGTCAAGGTTTTGAGTGGGAGGTGTTTCAACTATGTTGTTGACCAATTTGGATGTTATAACTTCTTGGTCATTTGGAACGACTTGGGTTTGTTTGAAACACGTGCTCATGGAATTGACCGAATAATATTGTGGACAAGAACTAGGGGACGAAACCGATGAAATAGCGTTGAAGTTTAGTTTCGGGTTCTTGACCGTGTTGCTAGGGAGTGCTCCCATTTCTCGGTCATTGAGGGCTTTCAACAAAGTGTCAATCTTATTGGTCATCTCGCTTTGTTTTTGTTTGAAATCGGCTTCAAACTTGGCTAAACGAGCTTCTTGAGATGCCATAAATTGGGACATCAATCCTTCAAAGTTATTGGTACAACCATTGCCGGAAGGATTGTTATTGAAAGTACGGTTCGAGTTGGAATCGCTTGATTGGAAACGATTAGGTGGGTTGGAGAAATTGGTTTGTTGTGTGTTTTGGTTTTGTTTCCACCTAAGGTTCGGGTGATTTTTCCATGAGGGGTTGTATGTATCACCGTAGGGGTTTGGCTCGGGTTTGAAAGTGTACCACTTGTCTCCCGCTCCGTCGGTACGCGAGGATGCGTAGTCCGCAAAAGCTTGTTCGGGGAGTTCCATGCAATCACGAGTGTCGTGGGGACCACTACATAATTCACATGCAGAAGTGATTTTGTTCACTTGGCTTGAAGGTTTAGGAGCCTCGTAGGATTTCATGAGAAACTTGACTTGGTCTTCAAGTTCTATGATCCTACGGTCGGAAGTGCTTGAATTGTTCGAAGGCAAAGATATTGCCTTGACCGTTTTATTCAAATCACGGGGATCATTCCAACTTTCGTTGTCATAAAGAGCAAGATCTTCTAGGAGTGCCCATGATTGTTCCGCACTTAGATCACGTAGCTTACCACCGGCCGATTGGTCAATGGTTTGCCTCGTGTAGAGATTGATATGGTCATAGAAGATTTGGACTTGGAGCCAAAGTTCTATGCCATGGTGAGGGACTTTTTGGAGTAAGTCCTTGAATCGAGTCCATGCCTCGTAGAGGGTTTCGCCTTGACGTTGTTGGAACATCAAGATATCATTCCTTAGCTTGGTAGTTCTTCCCGGGGGGAAAAACTGAGCAAGGAAACGAGTGGTGAGATCATCCCAAGAGGTGATGGATCCTGCGGGTTGACGCTCTAGCCATTGACTAGCTTGGTCCCGCAGAGAGAATTGAAAGAGACGCAATCGGGTCGTCTCTCGAGTGGCAACATCAAGGTCTATAGAATCAACGATTTTGAGAAAGTCCTTGAGATGTTGATTAGGATCTTCAGAATGAAGTCCATGGAATGCGCATCCGCTTTGCACCAACCGGATGGTGTCGGATCGCAAGGGAGTGACATTGGCTCCTTGAGTGAGCTCAATGGTGTTTCGATAGCCATGGTGGCTAGGACGGGAGTACTCTCCTAAAGTACGGGCTCTAGGAGGTGGTGGTGGGTTGTTGGGATTAAGGATATTACCATCTTCCATGATGTCGAATGGTAATGGTTACGAACAAAGAAACGAAGAAAATAGATAGACTAAAGAAAACCTAGAAAAATAAAATAAAAATCTCACTAGAAAGGAATCTAGTGAGTAGACCTATAAAATAAAAATTCAACCTAAACAATAACTATTCCCCGGCAGCGGCGCCAAAAACTTGATGCGTGGTTTTGCAACCTTACAACAGGTTTTACCTCTCGAGGGATCTCAAGAGGCTTACAACCCCACCAGGCAGTGTACCTGACCGATGTAGTATAGTGTAGTGGTAAGTACGGGGGATTGATTGTTCTCCACAGGGAATAGTGTTCGTTAGGTATGAAAAACTACTCTAATAGGTCTAAGGGTGAGAGAAGATTCTTTTTTATGTTTTTATATTTTTTATGAAAGCAAGTAAAATTTCGGGTTTGAAAGAGTGGGCGGAATTAGTTGCTAATCAACTAACCCAAATTACTACGAATGCAAATAAAATAAAATAACTGAAAATGAAAAGGTGGTGAAACTTATGTGGAGAGAAAGGTGTTTACTTAGATTTCCTTACTCCCTAACTATCTTTTACCGGTTAATTAGTGTGTATTAATTGCGTGGATGACTGGTGTATTCCTTAATACCAATCGTGGGGTGGCGTACGTACTTCCCCAACTCTACAAGCTCCTACTTCACTCCTATGTCGAGCCGGCTAGGAAGCTCCTAACATGGGATCACTAGAATTCGCTTGTGCATTAAATACAACCATAAAAACCTTAGTACGCATTGGTTCATGTTTCTTAAGACGTTCAAGCAAGTTACCGAATAGGAAGTTAGCCAGTTTTCTTAAGCCTAACATAGATGAACAATCATCCAATACAACTAATAACACAATAATAACCAATAATCAATAGCTAGGTTTCATTAGATCTAAGCAAACACAAGATAAATCTAGCCTAGCATGTTAAACAAAAGACAAGAGCAAGATAGAATCAAACAACACATAGACATATTGAATGATTAATTGATAACTTATCTTCAATGTAACATGGAAGATCTCAAGGAAAAAAGCCTTGAAAAAGCTGCTAAATTCGTCTTAGGGTTTTCACACACAAAGTTCCCTAATAAGTTCCACACTAATGACAAAAAATTGCAAAACTATATATAAACTTTCAGATCTGACGGCGTCACGTTATGGAGTGTGACGCCGTCACCTCGCCGCTTTTAGGGTTCCCGGATGGCCTTCTTGACGCCGTCCCTCTTTAGCTCTCCAAAATCAGTTCTGGCTTATCAAGGCTTGACGCCGTCAGACTTAGGGGTGACGCCGTCCCTCTTTAAATTAAGCCGTGACGACCTTGATCACATTAAAGCGTGACGCCGTCAGAATTCCATGCAAATTTCTCTGGCTTATCATGAGTAATTTTCACATCCACCACTTTTGCCAAGCCATGACGCCGTCCAGAACAAATCCTGACGCCGTCAAAGGTAATTTCCAGCACAATTTTGAGACTTTGTCGTTTTCTTCACTTTTATGCTCCAAAAAGGTCCAAAATGCCTCCTTTTCCAGATTTCTCCTCAAAAGTACCTAAAATGACAAAAGGAACGATTTAGGGCAATATTTGATCAAATAAATACGATTTAGGGCTTAAATGACCCCTTAAAAGCGGTACACTTTTCGCTTCATCAACTACACACTAAGCTAAGTAATAATAACAAATAAAAGTAAAGAGTAGAGTTGGAAAGATCAAACCGAGACAGAGGATTTATAGTGGTTCGGCTACGAAGCTCTTCTTCGCCCTACTCCACTCCCCGAGTACCACACTCGAGAGTTTCAAACACTATATCAACAACCTCCCTTCAGGCGGAGAAAACCGTACACGTCGCTTATCTTATTACCGACACTAAGCTAGATGTCGAGTGCTAATCTTAGCTAGCACCAATCTACCAAGGTCCACGTGACCAAACACTCAAGCCCAGTGGCTTCAAGAGATCACCAAGATCTCAACACGATCACAATGATCAACACTCACTTCACTCTACTCAACTAACACTAACCTAATGACCCTTGATCTTCTTGATCAATCACACAAGCCCAATGGCTTCAAGAGATGTTCACTATCTCTATAGATCACACTTGATCTTCACTCTCACTCACAAAAAGGAAATAAACTTGATGTATGCTAAGACATAACAAGGTTGTAACAAGTGTTACAAAAACCTATCAACTATAACTCTAGTATCTTCTTGATTACTTGAGTTCTTCTCTTGCTAATGAAGAGGGATGACAACACCTTGTATCAACTTGGATACTTGTGTTCTTCTCTTGCTAGTGAAGAGGTATGAAGAGGATCAATTGAAGGATGATTGGATCACTCTTGAAACAAAGAAAAACTAATCTAAATGAACCTAAGAAATGAAAGGTGTGAGAGGATTTAGCTAAGGGATTTTTCTGTGTGTGAAGGGTGCCTAAAACTGTGAAAGAAGTGGGTATTTATAGGCAAAGAAAATTTGAACGTTACAAAGAAATTCTGTACGGACGGCTCCTTTAAATAACCCACGGCTCCGTTAAATTTAACGGTACCGTGGAGCCGTGGTAGACTAGGACGCTCCAAATTTTGTCTTTTCTGGTGAAAACTTATTTGGGGAAGGTTGGAGCTGATTTTGGGGGGAAAATAGCTGTTGTGATTTTCAAACTAATTTTTCCATTAAAACATTTCTTAATATTTCAAAAATAATTTGTCATGTATATCTTTGAAAAAATGTTTTGTCCCATTTAAAATGTGAATTTTCAAAACATAAATTCACTTCTTTGATCACTAGTTCAAGTTGTAACTTTGTTCAAGAGTGATTTGCGTAGAAACGGGATCTTCCGATTAAAAACTTGTTAACGTTAATTTTAACGTAACATTAGTTCACATTTTGTCATCCTCAAAACGTGAAGTAATCGAAAGATATAAATAACGTTTTTAGAACATTATTTGCATCAACAATCTCCCCCTTTTTGATGATGACAAAATATAAACTCATTTTAGGTTAAAATTAGTTTTAACAAGTTTTTAATGAGTTTACTCCCATTTCTCCCCCTTTTTGTCAAATCAAAAAGGTGGTTAAGGCTCCCCCTTGATGTGTACTCCCCCTCATTTGGAGAACACAAAGGAATCGAGCAATGGTTCGTGCTACAAAACAAGGTTAGACGGCAAATAAACAATATCTAACAAGTAGCACATAAGACAAATATCCAACCACAATAAAAGAATTATGGCTAAGTAGCCAAAGTGAAAAGCCCATTACATAAATATAAAATAAATGTCATACATAACTATGACTACAATATGAAAGCAAATTAAACTAACAAGAAGACACATAAACATCTAAAGTAACATGAGGCTTCTAGATTTGCTTCCAACTTCAAAAGGGTTCCTAGGTATTTATTGGGAAAAACTAAACATGACTATGTTTAGTTGGTTGGACTATGTGGTGGTGGAGGTGGTAAAATGATGGGTCCTTGTGGTGTTGTGAGGAGGTGTTCAAGGTAGGAGAATTGAAGACTCAATTCATCTTTAAGGCCCATGATAAGGAGTTGGTTGTGGTGACAACAAGCACAACTCAAGGTGTGTGGTTGTAGGGGATAAAGGATGGGATGACCCATTAAAGGTTGAAGTGATGGTGATAGGGAAGATGATGATGTGTTGGTGGTAAGTTCAAAAGGTGGTATGGGTGATAGGGCTAGTGTGAGGGCTAAAGGTTGTGGTGATGGTGAAGATGATGGGGTGAAGGTTAAAGGTGTGTTGGTTCTAAAGGTTGTGGAGGATGAGGATGTTGGTTTGGTTGATGTTGCCTTGGATGGAGCATGGGGTGTAGTGAAAGAAGATGATGATTTGGTTGAGGTTATGGGTGTGTGTGTATCATCTTCATCATCCAAGGTGAGATCAATGAAAATTGTCTCTTTGGTGTTTGGTGAGACTTATGATGTGTGAGTACTCTTGATCCATTGATCAATTTGAGTGGTTTCATTTGTTGGTTTGATGTAGAATCTTTGTTTCTTGAATACCCTTGATCCCATGATGGTGGTATGGTGAGTGTGAAGGTGTAAGGATGGGTGTAAGGATGGCAATGCATAATGTTAGCTTAAATAGCCAAATCATAAGCATGCAAGTTTGAAATGTTGGATTTGGGGATTTGGGTGCATGGGAATCAGGTTATGGTTGCAGTTTTTCAGGGAAAAGAAGTCAAAAAGTGGAAGAGAATAGCAGTTTTCGTCTTCCAGAGGCACGGCACCATTAAAGGTGCTACGACACCACTAAAATTAGTTGAGCCGTGGCCTATTTAATGGAGCCGTGGGTTCTTTTGACCTTCTTTCCAGGTCTGCAGATTTTAGGCAGCCTAAATGGGGAAATTTTCTGGGGAATCCATTGGCTGCAAATCTCAAAGCCTCAAATTACTAAGCACATAGAATTCCTAAAGCTAGTTAAACTAGCAACTAATATGATCATGTGATCATCTATGTATTTAGGCAACTATTAAGCATGCATGAATACAAGCAAGTTTAACATCTAGTGCATGTAATAAAATAATAGAACATGCATGAACTAGGCAAAGCTCATAATATATTGCTATTGATTAATTTGTCAAAGTAACCAATATTAAGCAAGATATATTAAAGTGATTCATACTGGTTAGAGGTAGATGGTCATGCACAAGACCATATTAATTGTAACTAATAATACTTAAGTCAGTTATACTACTTAAGTTCAACTCCTCTAATGTCTTCACTTCATCACACCTTCATTCATCATCGCTTGATGACACATCATAGTACGGGATTGGATCATCATTATGATCACTTCGAGATGATGTACATTCCCAATATAGAGAAGTGTAGGTGTTTTGGGTTAGAGGTGACATGACGGGTTCGACAAAAAGATATTTATTGTTTCGGAGATGGGGAAAAGTGTTCATGACAAAATGATAGAGACGAGTTAGCAACATGCCATAGGGTATTGCCTTATCGACTCGTCCCCTGACGCCGGCAATTCTTCTTGCCATAAAGTATGCAAGATTGTAGGGTTGCTTGGTGACAAGACAATACAACATGTGAGCACAACACGCCGGAAGTTGTTCACGGTTGTGAGGAAGACAAAAGACATTTTCACGGATGACTTCTATCCATCTCCGTAAGTGTGGATGAACTTCATCAACACAAATTTTAAGGAGATCCAAGTTGTTAGGAATATAAATATTCAGATGAAGGCTCGGTCACCCCGAGCATCTATTTAGCATTTACATAGCTCGTAGTCTTATTAATATTTGTTCAGTACTATTAGTATTATTAGTGTAGTTACATATATTTGTGGAGTGGGTCGGGGCTTTCCCCACTGTCAGCTCACTCCACAGCCCACTAGAGGCACAAGTATTAGGAACTATAAATAGCCCTCTCCACACAAGGAGAGGGTTGGAGCTTCACACATTTTCTAATCTAATCTTTCTTTGTTTTTCTCTCAACTCTCCCTCTCTCTAAAAGCTTCCCAACTTCTTCTTCATTTTCTTCTCTAAATTCATCTAATATATCATCATCTAATCCAAGCATACAAAAACAACAATTGGTATCAAGAGCCAAGGTTAGGTTCGATTGATTGTGCTTGGATTCGCGGTGTATATTTTTTTTTCCTGTTTTATTTTCTCCTTTTGGCTCGAATATCATTTCATACACTGGTACTATTTTTTTTTTCTTTTGTTCTTATTTCTCATTCGTGTGGGCTTACTGTTCTTGGGCTTTAAACTGTAACAACCTAAAAGTCTTGACTTTTGGTGTTGTGTATGGTATTTTGTGTATTGTGAAAACAGATATACGTGTATTTGGTAAATGGGCTTCAACTGTCATTTTTACTTCTCATTAATCCGAGTATTTTTGTTGTTCGAACAATATTGTCAATAGCTTGTGTGTGCCTGGTTCGTATATTTGTTCGGATAACAAGCTCATTAAAACTGCTTCCTTGTGTTTTGATGAAAACGTCACGGGTTGAGAAGTGATGTTTGGTCTCGAAAAGATATGTATTCAAGGTTGAGTTTAGTGGTGTTCTTGGTAGAGGGTTGGCTTAATTTCTTGGTAGCGGTTTGCATAAAGTGTTGCTAGCTGTTTGTACTCAAAAAGGGAGAAAACATTTGCTGGGGTTTGCCTTGGTCAGGTTTGGAGCTTAACTAAAAGCGGAAAGAAAACAAAGTTAATGAAAGTGACTGGTTTGGCTTGATGTTCCAGCGGCTTGACTGTTTGACCAGTCAACAGCAGTTTGACCTGCCCTAGCGGCTTAGCGATCTGGCGGTTTGCCTATTAATTGTTTTTTATTAGCAAATCCATAATGAGATGCTGCCAAAATTTCAACAAAAGTAGCGGCTTGCCAAAAACGCTGACCACAACTAATTGACCACAACTCTAGTTGACCATTGACTACAAACCGTATACCATCTCATGACCTCAGTCCATCATCATCATCGGTCCATTTTTAGAAGAAATCAAATAATTTCAACCTACGTCTAGTCTCAAGATATCATAACCGATCCAATACTTTTGAAGCCTAGCCTCATTTCAATATACGAAACATAAAGCTAAGGTTAATAACAATTTTGTTACCACCTTATCTTGATTCGTTCGAAAAGCACTCAAACAAGTCAAATAACAACTTTGTTATCATCCTTGTTTCGCTCGGTTTAAAAGAAATCAGAACAAGCAAATAAGTTAAAACGAGATACAAAATCACCTACCTGAGAAACATATATAGGATCGTAAATCATAAAGTTTAACCAATAGGTATCGATCATTGTTGGTTGCGGTTATTGTGTTTTGGCTTAATTTCAAAAGGGACGAAATATTTCTTGGGTGTTGTTTGTGGCTGCAAAGAAAAGGAGAGGCACATATTTGGATTAGGGATTATTTGAGAAAGGTGTTGGTGGCTGCGTGTTTTTTGGTATGAATTATTAGGTATAGTCCGTATAGATTAGGGAAGTGATTGTGTGTGTTAAAAACAAATAATTTAGGGACTAATTGGAGTTTGGATTGGGCTAAGTGTGTTTTTCTCTTGGGCCGGGTAATTGGTTTTTCGTTGGGCTGATCAAACTCAAGGACGATTTATTTGTGTTGACTTAAGTTTTTGGCTTAAGTTTTTTTTCTTCTTCTTTGACCATTATTGGTTATTATCACAAGGACGAATTCATCGGTTGGAAAAGAATTGTGTTTGATAACGATTTCCATTGAGCGTCAATTATCCGATATTAATCTTAATTTTGGGTGATATTTGTCGGGATCGTTGGACATAACTACCGAGATAATTATTAGATATTTTCGAGCCTATTAGATTTATCTACGGTGGTCGGTTGGTTTCTCTTAACAACTTTTCAACCAAAATCAAACAACAGTTCACATTATCATTATCATCTCATGGTTCATTCTTGATTTTTGTAAAATCCAGCGAAAGAATCTATTTCTCGGTTTAAATCATAGAATTGTAAAATCCCGTGCACGTTTACATCATGTCTGCTACTTCAGATTCCTTCATATCTGAGGTACTCAAGTTGTACGACACATATGATAAACAAAAGATTTCCAGTTCTGTACAAAAAATAAACGTGGGTGATTCTGATAATACCAATGTGGAATCTTCGTGCCCGAATTCACAAGAGAAAAAGCTTCATCAGTCACTTATGGTGCTTAATGCAAAGGAAAGTCGCATTGAATGTTTTCGTCTACTTCATTCGCATCTCACAGTTCTGTTTGAGAAACCTGAATACGTGATGGGTTACACGCGGGCTTTCACAACACTCTTTAGTCAAGATGTACATGATTTCACAGTCCAAATGACTTTATACTTGAATCAATTTGAACAACAACTTGACAAAGGAGAATTTTCTGAAGACGGATCCATGGCTGCTTTTTGTGTGATCAACAACCAACTCCAAGTGTTCATTGATTCGCAATTCCCTTTGGATCATGATTATGATAGTCAAATGACAGAAAAGTGTTTTGCTAATCACACTGGAATCGAGGTTGACGTGTTCAGAAGGACATTACTTCAACTTATGAGTAATGTTAAGGGGTTCATTGATGAAAGGGCTCAACATGTGGGAAATGGAACAGAATCAGACACGCATGACGGTAGCAGCAGTTATGTGACTCATATCACACATGTTGTGGATGCTGATATCGGACCAGTAAATGACCAAGAGCCATTTGCTGAGGTACATTTAACTGTTCAACATAATGTCCTTGCTAATGAACATCAACATTCTGATCAAAGTAAACCTACTTATGACACATATCTGTTGGAAAAGACTGATAGCAATATCACCTCTGAGTCAAAAAATATGAGTCATAAGGGGGGAGAAATTGATCAGGATGCTGATCATGATGATGCGTCAAGTTATTCGCTTATAGTTGAGTCTTCCAAAACAAATGATATAGTTGAAAAAGAAGTTTTTGATGAACTTTCAAACAGATTTTTACAACTTGAAAAACATTGTATTGATCTTGAAATATCAATACAACAAAAGGAAGAAAGTATTCAAACTAAACTACCATGTAAAAATCCGGAACTCCCTGAATTCCGTGACTTTTTTTATAATAAACGATTTGAAAGCTCAGCTACAAGCCAAAAACGTGACGATCAAAAACTTGAAAAACAGGTTGTCTGAGATGCGTGAAATGTGTAATGAAGTTAAAGCTAAACATGATGTTATTGCGACTACAAATGCTGAATTTGAACATAAAGTGGCTGAATTAATTAATGAAAATGAGACTTTGAAAATTCATTGCAAAGAACTGAGTGATACAATCAAAGAAACGAAAACTAAGAATGTAGAGCAAATTACCTCTTTGAT
Organism: Artemisia tridentata subsp. tridentata; assembly: GCA_021014915.2. Classification (NCBI taxonomy): domain Eukaryota; kingdom Viridiplantae; phylum Streptophyta; class Magnoliopsida; order Asterales; family Asteraceae; genus Artemisia; species Artemisia tridentata. Next base: position 72,919,375 of record CP139506.1, on the reverse strand, counting down.
TGCCAAAAATGATGAATTCAAGGCTCAACTTCAGGAAAAGGGTTTTGCGATTGCATCGTTGAAAAACGAATTGAGGAAACTGAATGGAAATGATGTGAACACTAAGTTTGCAAAACCATCAATCTTGGGGAAACCACCACTTAGGAACCAATCAGTTGTTAGACAACTGTCAGTGTTTAGATCTGAACGGTCAAATGTTTCAAAAACACGGTTTGCCTCCCAAGTTGATGCGGAAAAAGTTTTGTCAAAACCAGTCATTTCACAGTCTAGACCTAGTGAAAAGGAATATGTTGTTGCAAAACCACATCACATGAGTGCATCTAGTTCTTCTAGGATTAGTTCAACGCGTGTGTCACTTGTGACACCAAAGGAACATGTTAGACATAAAGACGTTGTTCAGAATCAAAACCTAGTGGACGCTAAGAAAAACACACATGAAAAGACTAGGAATTTGCCTGTTTCTAAGAGTAGTTGTGTGCCAATTAAGGCAATTCCCATAGCCGATCACTCTAAGAACCCTAGATCTTTTTCTGATTCCAAACACTTTGTTTGCTTGACTTGTCAGAAATGTGTTTTCAATGCAACCCATGATGATTGTATAACAAAACTCCCGAAGGAAGTAAATGCACGTTGTAACACCCCAACCCGACAAGGGTAAAGATGTCACACTAATGGTTTCATATCAGATCAAAACAAAGCATACATTTACAGTAATACAAGGGTTACAAATGAAATACTGAATACACGAGGTTACAAAGGGAAATTTCAATAACTACTAAGTCTAAATATAATGTCTTCTAATCCCTGCTAATCCATAATAGCTATCAAAGTCTTCTAAGTCCGAGGTTCTCTCCACTCATAACCCAGCTTCCATCTAAAAACCTGCCGCACACGAAAAGAAAACGTGCGGCTGAGCTTAAAAAGCCCAGTGAACAGATATAACGATAACAAACAGTAATAGAGAATAGTACAGAATAACAGAAACAAAGGTCAAACAGATGTAATATGGTTCAAGGAATAAGTCACTGAATAAGTATAAAGGAAAAGAGAAAGGGATAGTAATCCACCACGAGCCCAGAAACAGATCATATCATATCGTAACCATAAATCTTCATAATCATATAGAGGGGAGACCTCTCAGATAATCAGATAATATGAGGGGTGTCCTCATTCTTCAAATGGAGTAGCTAACTCCCAGACATATGTGAAAGGCGTGTATTGCACACAGCACCAGTCACCAGACAAATCATATCAAATCATATATAGTTAAATCCACTAAACAGAACAGATCTAGGATTGCAATCCATACGCCCCCCAAACAGAAGTCATAATCACATAATCATAATAGCCGGCAGATAGCAGAACAGGGACGGTGTGAGAAATCACTCCCCCACACAGGAGTCATGCCAGTGGTGCATCACAGACACGGCCAGGTTACCTTCCTGGCTAGGTAACAGAAAGGTGGCTCGGGTATCAAACTAAGAGTCAGGTATCATATCATAATCAGAGGGTCATATATCAAAGGTCAAATCAGATGGTCCATAACAGATGGTTCATAACAGATATATCAGATGAAATACCAAAGGTCCAAATCAGAGTGTAATCAGAAAGGTTCATAATAAAATAATCAAGGCCAGGTTCAGATCAAAAGTTCATTTCAAAAGTTTCTATCAAAAGTCCATTTTAAACAATCCTTTATTCATGATTTTCATAAAACGATCCTTTAAAGTGATTTTCATAAAAATAATCTTTCAAAACGGTTTTTTATAAAGATAGTCTTCAAAATATAGTTTCTCATAAAAGTTAGTAACAATTTTATATAACAGTAGTTTCGCATCATTTATAAACATCTTTTTAAAATGGTTTTCCTCAAAACATTTTCATGGTATAATTAAAAAGATTTTCATAACATAGATTCATAACAGAGGTCATATCAAATGGGATCAACAGAGAAGGTTCAAGCAAAGGGAATCATAGCAATGGCATCGGTTCAGAAACTAACGGATCAGAAAATGAAAGAGATCATGAGAAACCTTAAAAGAAAGGTCAGAATATCTGTACCTTATACCGCAAGTGAAAACACACAACAGAACAACAAAGGTCGGAAGCAAACTCCATCTTCAGCGTATCTACATGAATTCATGATTGTCTTATTAATAGCTAGCTCAGATTACTTATTTTAGTCGGCTTTCTATCTTTAGTAATTTTTCATAAATAGTAAGTTTCCCGAATTAGTTATTTTCATAAGTTAAGGCTATTATTGACAATTAAGTAAACTTAAAGATTTAATATGACCAATCTCGTAGTTTAGTGTTAAAAGTGTTAATATAGCAAGGTTCAAGGTCCGACATGTAAATTTCTCATTGCTTAAGGTTAGATGTGTCAAATTAATTTATTTCTTTTGACTTGTATACACCATGCAACTCTTTTTTTTTTTTTTTTTTTTTTTTTTTTTTTTTTTTTTTTTTTACATAATTCACGTAACATTCATTGGAATGATTTTGAAAACCAAAAATCATCTTCTACTTCCTTTCGTCCCATACGGTAATACCGAGACCCGAAATCGACTCGAATTGCACAAACATATACGGATTACATTCATACAAAGCAACCTCGGTTACCTCATAACGTAACGGCAATAGACTCATACCGCGACATACATTTGCGAGACCAAAGAATAAAGGGTGCGAGGGTTTATGTGCAGCAACAAAATACAACCAACTCCTCCATTTAAGTTTTATTAGTAGCTTGTTATCACCATGTTTTAATGAAGCTCACCTCACTGTTAAAATAACTAGATATAGGTGTCGTAAATACGAGTTCAAAAGGAAAACAGAAACAAGTTAGATAGATATATGTATTATTCAGTTCCCTCATTTCATGTTGCGTTTATTGCAGATTTTAAGACATATATTAGAGATCGACATTTGTAAAATGACCAGATCACATGCGCATAAAACAAACATATCCGAATAGTACGACAGGAACTGATATCGACATGCATATGTTATATAGTTTTCATTATTTCCTGTATGTGACCCATATATATGTTATTCATGTTTACAGATTTGACAAGGCCTTTATATACTTATTAACACACTTATATGTTACATTTAACTTGTTTTAAATTCTGATTTCATGCACCAGATGTAGACGCATTTCAAAACAGATTCGAATAGGGAAATCGTCAAACTGTATTCGACACACACATGGTTTATATATACATCATTTCATGTGACGTTTAACATACGTATGATCATTATATCAAGATGCATTAGTTTAGGTTTTCACAACTCATTCTTATATCCATTTTTAAATGAGACAACAGATTAGATTACATGTTATAGACGTATATATGTATTTATGTTTCATATGTCGAATAAAAGGATAAAAGAGGCAAGGAAAAACCTTGGGTCGGATCACGCGAATGAAATCAGAGACAAAGAACCAAAACCAAGACCTTCGAATCCAAAACACACGATCACACCAAAAGTTAATCATCGCGACCACCACAGTTTGTATACCAATGTCGATCACCACCTTGTTACCCCTCTTCGAACTTGATTTTTTTCTTGGAGCCAAAGACCAGCCGTCTAGTGTGTGTGTATTTAGGGTTTTGTGTGAAAGAAACTATGTGGTATACGTTTGATAAAAGAGAAACGAATGGGAAGATTTGCAAAGTGGGCCGAGATTTTTGGAAGAATATATGGACCTGATTTTATGCGTGATTTCAGGGATCTTATTATAAGATTGGGTCTTTTAAAAAAAAAGAATTACGTGTGAGTATGGGAATGTCAATGATACATCAAATATATGGTATTTAAGTGGGATAGACTTTGGTTCTTATCTCTTTTACAAAAACGTGTACATCATTAATACCTAACATATTAAGTATTACATCATACTTATAATGAAATGTTTTATTAGTTAGCTCAATTCATTAAGAAATCTTAGAGTATAACTTACATTAGGTTAAAGCACAAATTAATGTCACTTATATAATTTTCATAATTTCTTAAAGTTCAAATTCAGAGGGTATTTTAGTCCTTTCATATTATATTAATTTCAGGGTTTTACAACTCTTCCCCTCTAAAAGAAAAATTCCGTCCTCGAAATTTGAAGTCGCAAAGTTAGACAGAGTCGTTGCAATTCGCAAAAGATCGTCACGAACAACCTCACGCCCGGGGAGGTTCTTCCAAAAGCTCTCCAAAACAAATGGTTTCTCATGACTCGATCAAAACAAGGTGGGTTCAGATTCCTCAGGAGGAGACAAATTAGGTTGATTCAGATCAAAAGAACCATTCAACATGAAATGGATGATAGGTGAATCTTCAGAAAGCTCACATGGAATACGAACAAGATTTCAAATCAAATTGACTGTGTCAACATTATAGAGCTCTTCAAAGAGTTTTCAAGATTCATAACTGAGGTCAACAGAATGCAGAACGAGAGTCCAAACTCATCCAGATATCTAGTGAATGGGAACAGAGTATACGCATGGGTAGAATGAACCTAATGTCTCACTAATCACGGATAAACCAACGGAGATCAGATTCTAAACTTCTTAGGTACTCCCCCAATATATCCTATGGCCACAATGAGTGCACGTTATATGGTGTAAGTATTATCACGTTGATCAGGCGTCATAATACTAGCACCACATAAATATGCCTTCATGATGATCATACTTTATCTCGAGTCGTGAGTATAACAACCTATCTTAATCCACCTAGTACTTCTACAATCTCAGAGTCAACCAGATCAAATTCATAGTCAAGAGAGCAACCAAAACTATTCGCAAGAGTGTCAGAATTCCAGATTGTCTAGCAGAAGTAAGGTACGCTGTCACAAGCATCAGATTTTCCACAGTTCGCCAAAATTCCTCAGAACAAAACCATCATCGAACATACGAAAATAAGCACGGGGCTGAAATGCTTCTAGGAAACTTAAATCATTAGTGGATCTTATCATGATATAACGAAGCTTAAGGAAGTCAACGGAAATGAAAACTAATCGTCAACAACTTCGGTCTTCATAGAATCAATTCTTCCAAACATAAAAGGTCTGTTTCAGAAATCCGTTCATTCAAAACATCAAATCTCTTCAAGTCCGGTTAATCTGTCTTCTTTTGTCCATCAGTCGGAAAGTGAAACCAAGATCGGGACCTTGTGTCTGGTTCGTCGAGCCTCCTGCAGTTCTTTTTTTTTTTTTTTTTTGGAATGTGATGGAGTGAATTTCTGCCACGATCTTTTAAGTTCTTCATCATCCAGTCTGCTTCCGCTCTCAATTCATCTTAGTACAACCAAGATGAATAGGGAAGTGAGACTGTACGTCTTCATCAGCTCCCGGTTCGCCGTCTTTCTTCTGCATCGCCAACACTTCTGTCTTGTAAGGAATGTCTTTACTCTTCAGGGTAGTCACCGCTGTTGTTAACTCCAGGTCAGGTAGCGAAGTAGTTCTTTTGATGCGTTTCTAGTTGTCTTGATGCGTACACAAAACTTTCTGTGGTGTATGGGAGCATAACTGGGTCTCTTTCTGAAATGTCTCAAAATTTGTCCCGTCTGAAGGTATGGAAACAAATTTCTATTTCAGCTTTCCAAAACTCCGTTCTCAATCAGACTAAGTTGTTTCTCTCTAGTCACGAAATTTATCAAGGGTAACGCAAGTTGTAAACGTCTTCAGAATTCTGATGCAAGGTTCAAAAGATTTCAGTTTACCATTTTGTTATCGGTCTTGACCATTCGGTGATAGTTTCAAAATTTGCGGGATTTAAAAGGGATATTCTCAATCAAGAAAAACCGTTGTCTCAACAGATATCAATTTCTCAGAATGTACAAGTGATCGTCAAATTTCTTACAAAGTGCAAAAATGATTTTCATGTTCTTCTTCGTCTCCGAATGTACTATTAAGTCATACAATGACCATTTTCCCAAGTACTCACGAGAACACATTCATTTATCAAATTTACAGAATAATCAGAGCTTTAGCTAATACTATTAGCGTCACAAATCTTTATATCAGTCGTTACAAATGCGGACAGCGATCTAAAGAATAACCTCAATTCATATTTCCATCTGAAGGAAACTTCGCGCTCTGAAATTGAATAGATACAAAGTCGTTTTAGGGTGGAGAAATAAGGGTTCCAAATAGCAATACGGTTCAGCTTCCAGAATCAATACATGTCTCCTGTCATCATTCTTCTTTACTGCGAACAAAACTGAAATACGCCAAGAAAATACACTTAAGCGAACTTACTTCTCACTCCGGTGGAAAATTTGGTGGTTCAATCAGAAATCGTGTTCAGAAAATTCAGGGTGCCAAGTAATTTTCAAGATAAGGTTCATTCATTGTTGTACGAAATGGGTTCAAGGAAAACTTCATAATCGCGAACATAACACACGAGTCTTCAGAGTAATAATGATAGTCAAGAGTTTAACAATCGGTAATCATGGTAGAGAGTTCAAAATTGTTTCAAACGTCAAAGGTGAGACATAGGAGGATAGTTGTCAAATAACCAATCCTTTATTAGAGTAACATTAGAGTTAACAGTCCACAGAAAGACAGATCAACAAGGCAAATCTTATCGTTCAAAAGGAGAGGGAAACATTCTTATACTCGTGGTTAAACACCACAAGACTTCTCATAGGGACAAAGATGGTTAAGACGAAATCAAATGGTGTCAGAAATTTATAGATGCTTATCAAGAGACAAGAGACAATTAACAGAAGGTATCAAATGCTTATCAAAAGCAGAAGACAAATAACAGAAGGTGTTAAGTACGTCATCGCCAAGGAGATTTTCAGAATGCCCGAAGAGGCATCAAAATGATTAACAGAAGGATCAGAGGTCAGAGTCGGACTCTGCAGACAAGGATCAAATAGTGTCAGGCCATATTATGCAGTTCTCAATGCCTTCCAGATTTATTTAATTCTCAAATCTTGGGTAGTGCAAAGCATAAGCTTTCAATTTCTAAAAGTGATCTTAACAGACTTAAATCAAAAGCAGGGCACGAATCAGAATGATACGGAAGCAAAATACTTAAACAAACGCCTTACAGTCTACCCATTCCTCACCGGTCAAAACTTAGGTTCCTATGGGGAGATCCTAAAGCAAATTTTCAAAGGTTGTCTTGCGAGCGCCTACAGGGAAGACTTAGTGGTCCTAACTTACACAGGTCAAGGGTAAATGTATTACGAATCGCAGCCTGTCTCTCTGATACCATAAATTGTAACACCCCAACCCGACAAGGGTAAAGATGTCACACTAATGGTTTCATATCAGATCAAAACAAAGCATACATTTACAGTAATACAAGGGTTACAAATGAAATACTGAATACACGAGGTTACAAAGGGAAATTTCAATAACTACTAAGTCTAAATATAATGTCTTCTAATCCCTGCTAATCCATAATAGCTATCAAAGTCTTCTAAGTCCGAGGTTCTCTCCACTTATAACCCAGCTTCCATCTAAAAACCTGCCGCACACGAAAAGAAAACGTGCGGCTGAGCTTAAAAAGCCCAGTGAACAGATATAACGATAACAAACAGTAATAGAGAATAGTACAGAATAACAGAAACAAAGGTCAAACAGAAGTAATATGGTTCAAGGAATAAGTCACTGAATAAGTATAAAGGAAAAGAGAAAGGGATAGTAATCCACCACGAGCCCAGAAACAGATCATATCATATCGTAACCATAAATCTTCATAATCATATAGAGGGGAGACCTCTCAGATAATCAGATAATATGAGGGGTGTCCTCATTCTTCAAATGGAGTAGCTAACTCCCAGACATATGTGAAAGGCGTGTATTGCACACAGCACCAGTCACCAGACAAATCATATCAAATCATATATAGTTAAATCCACTAAACAGAACAGATCTAGGATTGCAATCCATACGCCCCCCAAACAGAAGTCATAATCACATAATCATAATAGCCGGCAGATAGCAGAACAGGGACGGTGTGAGAAATCACTCCCCCACACAGGAGTCATGCCAGTGGTGCATCACAGACACGGCCAGGTTACCTTCCTGGCTAGGTAACAGAAAGGTGGCTCGGGTATCAAACTAAGAGTCAGGTATCATATCATAATCAGAGGGTCATATATCAAAGGTCAAATCAGATGGTCCATAACAGATGGTTCATAACAGATATATCAGATGAAATACCAAAGGTCCAAATCAGAGTGTAATCAGAAAGGTTCATAATAAAATAATCAAGGCCAGGTTCAGATCAAAAGTTCATTTCAAAAGTTTTTATCAAAAGTCTATTTTAAACAATCCTTTATTCATGATTTTCATAAAACGATCCTTTAAAGTGATTTTCATAAAAATAATCTTTCAAAACGGTTTTTTATAAAGATAGTCTTCAAAATATAGTTTCTCATAAAAGTTAGTAACAATTTTATATAACAGTAGTTTCGCATCATTTATAAACATCATTTTAAAATGGTTTTCCTCAAAACATTTTCATGGTATAATTAAAAAGATTTTCATAACATAGATTCATAACAGAGGTCATATCAAATGGGATCAACAGAGAAGGTTCAAGCAAAGGGAATCATAGCAATGGCATCGGTTCAGAAACTAACGTGTAACAACCCGAGATTTCAGGTCACTTTCCTAACCACGACAATTCACTATTCATCAGTTACTATTCATCATTTACTATTTACCAATCACTATTCATCATTTCACTATTCATCGTTTTTGGAGTCAGTTTGAGACTTCGAGAAGCGTTCAGGAATTTTACTATTCATGTGACACTATTCACCCCCGGGAGGGAATCACTATTCATGTTCATTACTCATTTCAGCGTAAACGTAGTTTACGGGTATTCATATTCGCGTAACCGGTTTGGTTTAACTGCGAAATTCATGCATCATCAGTAGGAACACTGCATACGGACTAGGAATAGTCTGCATATCATCAGATTTACATTTTCATACTATTCCACTCGTAGGTTTACCAAATTAATATTTTTATTACATTTGACGTATTACGTATAATTACTTTTAATTAAAACGTTAACGCGCGATCAATAAATATGACTAACACGTCCGACAAACCCCACGATGGTCCCGACATATTTTTATACTCATTTTAATATCAAGAAAATTTTAAAATTCATTTACCCAGTATTTTGCAAATTTATTTAATTTATATCGTACGTTTAATATAATTACGACGGTTTTTGTAAAAACTAAACAATAATTACCCGAACACCCAATATTTGTACCCAACATATTTTTGTAATTTTTATGACTTCGTCAAGTCCCGACTAACTCCGTTAAAATTTATTTCTAGCAAACACGGTACCCGATTACACTTAAACTACTCACAAACTACACTAAATAAACATACTTATCACATGTAATCATCACATGGTTTAATCAAGAGAGGCCCCCCCCCCCCCTTGCTCCTTTGTGCGCCGGCCTCACCCCCCCACAACACCTCAAAAGTTTCAAACTTCCTATCTCATTTAATGCACATCTAATCTTGTCTAATATATATACTAAACTTCCATATTATCACTTCATTTTACACAATATCTCAAGATAACTCAAGTAAACTCTCTCATCTCCATATGTGTGTGTGTGTGTTCGGCAAAACAAGAACAAGAGGAAGAAAACATCAAACTTTCAAGATCAATCCATAATCAAGTCTCACTAGTATTCCTTTAAGGGTTTTGAAATACAAACTCAAGGGTTTATTAGGTTTTTATCATCTTTTTATCACTAATACTTCAAGTAAGTTGTCAACACCTATTTTCATAATTCTTTCAAGTTAATATCATGTTTATATCATTTTTGTACAAGATTTGCAAGTATATGTTAGTTATACCACTCCTTTTTAAACCTTTTGCAACTTATGAGCCCTAGAAGTGTTATATACTTAGATCCTTGTTAGATCTACATGGATGATGATGTTTAGGACCCTTGACACCTTAAAAAGATATATGGTAAGTTTTAGAAAGATTGGTTGTTGTTTGTGACATTTTTGGACAAGATAATAACTAGAAAACCAAGTTTTTACAAGTATACATACCCTACTGTATTTAAAAGTGAAACGTGGGAAACTCAGTAGGTATGAGGTAATTTTTGGCCAAATATTTAGAAAATACATTCCGAGACGAAGCCGTGGCCGAAAACGGGGATAAAAACGAGTTAATAACGAAGGAGATATGATTTTTCAAAGTTTAACGACGAAAACTAATTTTCCGGAAAATAGCAAGCTGTTACACGACTTTCGACGGACCCGCTGAGGCGTTTGACGCGACCTAGATGACCCGAGCTACTAAAAATATATTAGTACATGTTTATACGAAACCACGGATATAAAGAACGTCAAAAACAAGCTAATAACGAACAAGATACACGCGTTTAAACATCGACTATATACATTTTATTTTGACAGCTTTTTAAGTAGAAAATGTTTACGTACTAGAAACTATATTTTTCACGAAACGACTATGGTGAACCGTAATTCTTATCCATTGGAACACGTACAATCAAAGGTTTATTAAAGCGACTACCATATCACATTTCAATGTTTTCAAAACGCCAAGACCAACACTAACGTTTTATACACATTATGACACGACTAGTTTTACGTTAACAAGTTAACATATTTATACCAAGTTTTGGAAAAACTTTACATATCAACGATAACTAGTATTTTCAAATGACGAGTGGTATAGGTTACATATACATGTACATGCACTACATTGCCTCATAATCTAAGTAGATTATGCATATTCATTTTAGGTAGCGGCTAGTGTTCGCGCCTTGTTATTGCCAAGTATTCCAAGTGTTCCAGTATTTCAATTATTCCAAGTATTCCGATTTCATAGCATTGTTGTATCATCACTTCAGGTGAGTTTTCATAGCCCCGTATACATTTTATTATTGTTTTCAAATCCCACGGGGGAGAATACATTGCAACTGTTTTCCATACGAGCCAAAGTATCAGACTTCCTGTACATAGATTAAGTTACCTTGTTGCCAATTGAAAGTCCCCATATAATCATGAACCGTTAATTATGTTTAAGCGAGAGTGAGTGGATAGATCTATCGAGGGTGACGCCTCCATCCGTGTTGGCTTTGACCAACAACCGATAGCGGATGCATTTCATGTCTTTTCATTTGAGTGTCTGGCAAAACACTCCCAGGGGCTCCAAAGAATTCAGTCACAGCGTCGGGGTCATGAGCTTAAGGCTATTGTACAATCATTTTTAGTGACTTATGTCATACACTTTATACTTGTGGCTATCGTATAACTTCATTTTATTAAACCTATGAACTCTCACCAACTTTATGTTGACCGTTTTTAGCAATGTATTTTCAGGTTATTAGCTATCATGTGGGCATGCATTGGATTGTTTTGGAGTCGCGGGGTCGACTTGCATCACTTCATTTTATGCACTTATGTAACCGTTTGATCGATTATGGTTTTGTTTTATAAACTTGCAACATCATTTGGGACCTATGTTTTGTAAACTCTGATTTTATTTATGATCAAACGTGTATTTTCAAAACGACACTTTAGGTCGTTCAATATATCCATTGTATGAGACGCCATGAAAGTCACACCAAGGTATTCAATTCCGCTGCCATTAACAGGTAAATTCAGGGTGTGACAGATTGGTACCAGAGCAATGGTTATAGCGAACTAGGTTGTCCTCATACCCTAGACTATAACTACCCCAACGGTAGCGTCTCATCATTACATCATAAGTGCACATTATTATTTGCGAGGATTCATTACATGGTTATTCATTTCATTTTGTATTGTTGCCACAGAGATATGTCTTCCAATTCCCGCACTATTGTTATATTTTCTGATGTTTACATCGAGGACGCTATGTCTTCTACTACTCCCATTGTTGCACCTACTCCTCAGATTTCACTTATTGCACCACCTTTGGTTACTCGTGCACCTACAGATTCATCATCCCATACTATTCCGGTTTCCGCAGAATCCAACTCTTATGTTCCGACGTCGCAAGACGATCGGGATGTCCCTATTACTTCAGCCCATACAGAGTATACCATTTGATAAGACGTACATGCTTAGTCCTTATGGACCTATTAGAATGTTTATTGCAAGAAAGATAGTATATCTTCATTCCCTCACTATTAGAACACTCACTACTCATGTATTACCACCAGTATCAGCTACTCATACCACTATTGGTCGTCCCATAGTGCATACTCCAGTTTTACCGCTTAGACATCGCAAGATAGCGTAAAAGAAGGTAGTGATTCCTTCAGTATTATCACCATCGACTTCATCATCATCATATGGAACCCCATTTATACCATCACATTTCAGGGACTCTACTCACATACTTAACTTACCGCTTGAGAAGCGTACATGGTTTGATACACCATTACCATCTACCACTAAGGACACTACACCACCTTATAGATTAAGGTTGATGAGAGTTCGAGAGCCCTTACTGTTAGACAACCTACTACTCTTCATCGTTAGATGATGATCTCTAACTAATTGAGACTACACATGAAGGTTTGGATGCCCCACAGACCAAACAAGAGCAACAACAAATCGCCAAAGAGTGGCATTCCTCGCAAAGACTCTATACTATCTCAGGTATAATTGACTCATACTTCCATGACATAATGAACCAACAAGATGCTTTGAGCAATATTACACCACCACAAGAGAACTCTTCACAACTCCCTCTTCATTACCAAGTTTGATTACATCACATTCTAAACCGATGAGTTGGATTTCATCATTGGTCATCGTAACAACACCCCACCAATCAGATATGACACCGAGACCTTCGAGATTCGGGAGTCTAACCTTGCCTTTCAGTACGACCATTGTCATTTCTTTCTTTCCCATTCTCACTTGACATGAATTAGATAACATCTTGTGGATGACACCAAGATCACGGACTCGACAGGAACATTAATAGATTCCTCAGGAATGGATTGGAATCTACATTATCTCAGACATGAATCGATGCACAACCCCGGACCTCACTTCAGGACATCATCCTAGCTTTTACCTTCACTCGCTTTTACTATCATCCTAGCCACGGGAAGGGTGGCGTAGTTCGAAGAAGCTTGTGGTATGTTGATTGTTGTACAACGAGATCCCCAAGTATTGACTTTACTATATGGGTATGGTTGTGCTATCTATGACACCGGTCAATGTAGACAAAAATTTTTAAGTGTTGTATTCATGTGTTATGAGGATATACGCATGGTTGTGGTGGTATACCTAGTGAACAATGATCGTTGCTATTACGAGTACTCATGGTTGTATTTATACACGCTGAGGTTGTACATGTTGTGGTTGTACATATCGTGGTTGTATTTACACTTGTGGTGGATATATATATACATGTTGTGGTTGTATATATTTTGTACGATAATCATTTCTAGTATGATTGTTGTTGATGTATTCTGTTGTGATCTACCAGAATTATGGCACCTAGGAAAGCTAAAGCCAAGGCTGCTGCAACGACTTCCCCAGAAATGACTCAGGCTGCTATCCGGAAGCTTGTTAGGGATAGTGTAGCAGAAGCTCTAGAGATTGAAAGAGCCGCTATTGCTGCAAGAGCTGCCGAAGATGCTTCTCGGATAGGGACATCGGGAGAAGCTAGCAACGGAACCAATGGGAAGAAATGTACTTACAAGGATTTCAAGAGTGGAGATCCTACTTTGTATAAGGGTACTGAAGGGGCTACTGCCATGGTTCGATGGTTCGAACATACTGAATCTGTGTTTATCTTATGCAATTGCCCGGATGACTACAAGGTTAAGTTTGCCGTTAGTACACTTCGCGATCAAGCCTTATCGTGGTGGAACTCTTATGCAAAGCCCATAGGGATGGAGAATGCTTACAAGGTCACATGGGACGAGTTCAAAAAGCTGGTAACTAAGAAGTTTTGCCCACGAACCGAAGTGAAGAAGTTGGAAGTAGAGTTCTATGATCTGGTAACCGTGGGAAATGACATTGAGACTTATATTCGGAGGTACCAAGAGTTAGCCGCTCTATGCCCATCTATGGTGCCTGATGATGAAAAGTTGGTAGAGAATTTCATTGGTGGATTGCCCGAAAGCATCCGTGGTGATGTGATTTCTTTTGATCCGCAAACTCTTGATGAGGCAATCAGGATGTCTCAAAAACTCATAGCTCAAGTTCTGAAGAAAGTGACCCCCGCCAACAACAACAACAATAACTTCAACCGAAACCGTAACTACAACAATAACACCAACAATTACCAGAACAACAACAACAAAAGGAAATGGGATGACACCCAAGGTAACAACGCCAACCAACCACCACCCAAAAGACAAGAAACTGCACGGGCCTATGTTGCGGGTCCGACTGAAAAGAAAGGTTACGCTGGTACTCTACCAAAGTGTAACAAATGCCAAACACATCATAACCCGGGGGATTGCCCTAAACCTTGTTTCAATTGTGGGAAGATCGGTCATCTGGCTAAGGGATGCAGGGCTGCTCCTGGGGGAAATAATCAGAATCCACCGCCAACATGTTATGGTTGTGGAGAAGTTGGACACTTTAGGAACAATTGCCCGAAAGGAAATCAGGACATGGGGACCAAGAGGAATTAACTCAAAGAATAGCGTGCGTGTTTGGGAGAGAGACCGTCAGGACATTAGCAACATCAAAGACAACAACAATGCTTAACCAGAAGGAGTTCATGTTTTAATAAACCGTAGTTGAGCCCTCTAGGGTTGTATCTTTCTTTTGTACTTTCCATAGGTACGTTGGTGTAACCTAGTTGTATTAAGCACTTTCCTATCCAATGTAATACCTATCTTTTGTTATCTTCGCGATAATCATAACCATCGTTTATTCCATTCCTATTCCAATTGCTCAATTCTCCATAGTTTCGCAACAATATACCTTTATCCTACTAGGGATTAGGCCGATTTCATTCTTGACGGACTAGTAGACTAATACCATTTCATAAGATTCATCCATGTATCCAATGAACCATTCAACAAATTTAATGCCAGTTATTTTACTACCATACGGGAGAACTATATATATTTTTTTTCAGAACTTTCAAAATAAGCCATTTTGTACCACCCTATAAATGGAATTTCTGTCATTTTATCAAGTATTTACTACAGCTACGCGAGACAATTTTCATGTTACTTTCAAAGGAAATGCTTAGAAAATCATTTATCAAAATAACCCGTTGAACACCATCTAAAACTTTTGGGAAAAAGTAATACCGTTTCAATTTAACCAAGCATCGCATCGTTGGTCCTCAATTATACATAGCCTGATCACCTATGTATAATTCAGGAGGAATTATGCCGTGAAGAAAATAGTCACATTTTCAAAAATTATTAATAACAATCTTCATTCAAAAGCTTTGTAAACAAATGGAATTTTTCATGAACACCCCTTTTAACAAACTCCCACCGGATACTTACATCACTCATCACTCACTCAGCCATTAAGTTGAATTTGCACCATTGACTTCCCTAGGAGAGACTCTACATTATGAAAGATATTTTATGACATAGAAACGGCGAAAGGATAGACGATACCCCTCAGATTTCTAGCAATTCCTTTAAGATATTCCTTTTCTAATTGGATATACACGCTCTACCATAGTTAGCCCGACGAATCCTTAAGAGAACTACCTGAACACTATAGGATTTATTCAACACCACATAACCAACTTTGAATGGATTAGGATAATATTTCGAGTATTGACGAATTTCATCATCAGCAAAAATAACCATCACGGGAATATATAAAGGCACCATTTAAGACACCCTATGGCCGAAGTGACCATATACATATTTATATATCGAATTTGGAAAGTTAAATTCACGGACCTAGAACTAAACCGGGAGACAACAAAGGAAACTTCACAAGTCAAGAATCAGTTACAAGAAATGAGAAAACAACGGAAGTTAGGTCGATGTATGATGCACATCATACGGAATTGATATCCTTGAACAACGAACCTCCTAGATTCAAGTAAAAGCACGAACTATGATTGAAAGCCTTGCCTTGGAAAGGCATGATACAATTTTTGGTAACCCGATAGACTGAGCTCTCGGTATTGGACCATTTCAGATTCTAGTTAGAACCGGTCAGTTGGCATACACACCTAAGTTTCCGTTAGAACTCAGCAACGTTCATAACACATTTCATGTTTCAAACCTCAAGAAGTGTCTTTCCGACGAGTCGTCCGTTATTCCACTCGAAGAAATTCAACTAAATGACAAGCTTAATTTTGTGGAAGAACCCGTTGAAATCATGGACCGTGAGGTCAAACAATTGAAGAAGAGTCGAATTCCTATCGTGAAAGTTCGCTGGAATTCTCGAAGAGGACCCGAGTTTACTTGGGAACGAGAAGACCAAATGCGACGCAAGTATCCACATCTTTTTCCCGAGCCTGCTTCCGAAACCAACAACATTTGAATTCAGGGACTGAATTCCCTTTTGGAGGGGCGACTGTAACAACCCGAGATTTCAGGTCACTTTCCTAACCACGACAATTCACTATTCATCAGTTACTATTCATCATTTACTATTTACCAATCACTATTCATCATTTCACTATTCATCATTTTTGGAGTCAGTTTGAGACTTCGAGAAGCGTTCAGGAATTTTACTATTCATGTGACACTATTCACCCCCGGGAGGGAATCACTATTCATGTTCATTACTCATTTCAGCGTAAACGTAGTTTACGGGTATTCATATTCGCGTAACCGGTTTGGTTTAACTGCGAAATTCATGCATCATCAGTAGGAACACTGCATACGGACTAGGAATAGTCTGCATATCATCAGATTTACATTTTCATACTATTCCACTCGTAGGTTTACCAAATTAATATTTTTATTACATTTGACGTATTACGTATAATTACTTTTAATTAAAACGTTAACGCGCGATCAATAAATATGACTAACACGTCCGACAAACCCCACGATGGTCCCGACATATTTTTATACTCATTTTAATATCAAGAAAATTTTAAAATTCATTTACCCAGTATTTTGCAAATTTATTTAATTTATATCGTACGTTTAATATAATTACGACGGTTTTTGTAAAAACTAAACAATAATTACCCGAACACCCAATATTTGTACCCAACATATTTTTGTAATTTTTATGACTTCGTCAAGTCCCGACTAACTCCGTTAAAATTTATTTCTAGCAAACACGGTACCCGATTACACTTAAACTACTCACAAACTACACTAAATAAACATACTTATCACATGTAATCATCACATGGTTTAATCAAGAGAGGCCCCCCCCCCTTGCTCCTTTGTGCGCCGGCCTCACCCCCCCACAACACCTCAAAAGTTGCAAACTTCCTATCTCATTTAATGCACATCTAATCTTGTCTAATATATATACTAAACTTCCATATTATCACTTCATTTTACACAATATCTCAAGATAACTCAAGTAAACTCTCTCATCTCCATATGTGTGTGTGTGTGTTCGGCAAAACAAGAACAAGAGGAAGAAAACATCAAACTTTCAAGATCAATCCATAATCAAGTCTCACTAGTGTTCCTTTAAGGGTTTTGAAATACAAACTCAAGGGTTTATTAGGTCTTTATCATCTTTTTATCACTAATACTTCAAGTAAGTTGTCAACACCTATTTTCATAATTCTTTCAAGTTAATATCATGTTTATATCATTTTTGTACAAGATTTGCAAGTATATGTTAGTTATACCACTCCTTTTTAAACCTTTTGCAATTATGAGCCCTAGAAGTGTTATATACTTAGATCCTTGTTAGATCTACATGGATGATGATGTTTAGGACCCTTGACACCTTAAAAAGATATATGGTAAGTTTTAGAAAGATTGGTTGTTGTTTGTGACATTTTTGGACAAGATAATAACTAGAAAACCAAGTTTTTACAAGTATACATACCCTACTGTATTTAAAAGTGAAACGTGGGAAACTCAGTAGGTATGAGGTAATTTTTGGCCAAATATTTAGAAAATACATTCCGAGACGAAGCCGTGGCCGAAAACGGGGATAAAAACGAGTTAATAACGAAGGAGATATGATTTTTCAAAGTTTAACGACGAAAACTAATTTTCCGGAAAATAGCAAGCTGTTACACGACTTTCGACGGACCCGCTGAGGCGTTTGACGCGACCTAGATGACCCGAGCTACTAAAAATATATTAGTACATGTTTATACGAAACCACGGATATAAAGAACGTCAAAAACAAGCTAATAACGAACAAGATACACGCGTTTAAACATCGACTATATACATTTTATTTTGACAGCTTTTTAAGTAGAAAATGTTTACGTACTAGAAACTATATTTTTCACGAAACGACTATGGTGAACCGTAATTCTTATCCATTGGAACACGTACAATCAAAGGTTTATTAAAGCGACTACCATATCACATTTCAATGTTTTCAAAACGCCAAGACCAACACTAACGTTTTATACACATTATGACACGACTAGTTTTACGTTAACAAGTTAACATATTTATACCAAGTTTTGGAAAAACTTTACATATCAACGATAACTAGTATTTTCAAATGACGAGTGGTATAGGTTACATATACATGTACATGCACTACATTGCCTCATAATCTAAGTAGATTATGCATATTCATTTTAGGTAGCGGCTAGTGTTCGCGCCTTGTTATTGCCAAGTATTCCAAGTGTTTCAGTATTTCAATTATTCCAAGTATTCCGATTTCATAGCATTGTTGTATCATCACTTCAGGTGAGTTTTCATAGCCCCGTATACATTTTATTATTGTTTTCAAATCCCACGGGGGAGAATACATTGCAACTGTTTTCCATACGAGCCAAAGTATCAGACTTCCTGTACATAGATTAAGTTACCTTGTTGCCAATTGAAAGTCCCCATATAATCATGAACCGTTAATTATGTTTAAGCGAGAGTGAGTGGATAGATCTATCGAGGGTGACGCCTCCATCCGTGTTGGCTTTGACCAACAACCGATAGCGGATGCATTTCATGTCTTTTCATTTGAGTGTCTGGCAAAACACTCCCAGGGGCTCCAAAGAATTCAGTCACAGCGTCGGGGTCATGAGCTTAAGGCTATTGTACAATCATTTTTATGTGACTTATGTCATACACTTTATACTTGTGGCTATCGTATAACTTCATTTTATTAAACCTATGAACTCTCACCAACTTTATGTTGACCGTTTTTAGCAATGTATTTTCAGGTTATTAGCTATCATGTGGGCATGCATTGGATTGTTTTGGAGTCGCGGGGTCGACTTGCATCACTTCATTTTATGCACTTATGTAACCGTTTGATCGATTATGGTTTTGTTTTATAAACTTGCAACATCATTTGGGACCTATGTTTTGTAAACTCTGATTTTATTTATGATCAAACGTGTATTTTCAAAACGACACTTTAGGTCGTTCAATATATCCATTGTATGAGACGCCATGAAAGTCACACCAAGGTATTCAATTCCGCTGCCATTAACAGGTAAATTCAGGGTGTGACATAACGGATCAGAAAATGAAAGAGATCATGAGAAACCTTAAAAGAAAGGTCAGAATATATGTACCTTATACCGCAAGTGAAAACACACAACAGAACAACAAAGGTCGGAAGCAAACTCCATCTTCAGCGTATCTACATGAATTCATGATTGTCTTATTAATAGCTAGCTTAATTCAGATTACTTATTTTAGTCGGCTTTCTATCTTTAGTAATTTTTCATAAATAGTAAGTTTCCCGAATTAGTAATTTTCATAAGTTAAGGCTATTATTGACAATTAAGTAAACTTAAAGATTTAATATGACCAATCTCGTAGTTTAGGGTTAAAAGTGTTAATATAGCAAGGTTCAAGGTCCGACATGTAAATTTCTCATTGCTTAAGGTTGGATGTGTCAAATTAATTTATTTCTTTTGACTTGTATACACCATGCAACTCTTTTTTTTTTTTTTTTTTTTTTTTTTTTTTTTACATAATTCACGTAACATTCATTGGAATGATTTTGAAAACCAAAAATCATCTTCTACTTCCTTTCGTCCCATACGGTAATACCGAGACCCGAAATCGACTCGAATTGCACAAACATATACGGATTACATTCATACAAAGCAACCTCGGTTACCTCATAACTTAACGACAATAGACTCATACCGCGACATACATTTGCGAGACCAAAGAATAAAGGGTGCGAGGGTTTATGTGCAGCAACAAAATACAACCAACTCCTCCATTTAAGTTTTATTAGCAGCTTGCTATCATCATGTTTTAATGAAGCTCACCTCACTGTTCAAATAACTAGATATAGGTGTCGTAAATACGAGTTCAAAAGGAAAACAGAAACAAGTTAGATAGATATATGTATTATTCAGTTCCCTCATTTCATGTTGCGTTTATTGCAGATTTTAAGACGTATATTAGAGATCGACATTTGTAAAATGACCAGATCACATGCGCATAAAACAAACATATCCGAATAGTACGACAGGAACTGATATCGACATGCATATGTTATATCGTTTTCATTATTTCCTGTATGTGACCCATATATATGTTATTCATGTTTACAGATTTGACAAGGCCTTTATATACTTATTAACACACTTATATGTTACATTTAACTTGTTTTAATTTCTGATTTCATGCACCAGATGTAGACGCATTTCAAAACAGATTCGAATGGGAAATCGTCAAACTGTATTCGACACACACATGGTTTGTATATACATCATTTCATGTGACGTTTAACATACGTATGATCATTATATCAAGATGCATTATTTTAGGTTTTCACAACTCATTCTTATATCCGATCCATTTTTAAATGAGACAACAGATTAGATTACATGTTATAGGTTTATATATGTATTTATGTTTCATATGTCGAATAAAAGGATAAAAGAGGCAAGGAAAAACCTTGGGTCGGATCACGCGAATGAAATCAGAGACAAAGAACCAAAACCAAGACCTTCGAATCCAAAACACACGATCACACCAAAAGTTAATCATCGCGACCCCCACAGTTTGTATACCAATGTCGATCACCACCTTGTTACCCCTCTTCGAACTTGATTTTTTTTTTTTTTTTCTTGGAGCCTAAGACCAGCCGTCTAGTGTGTGTGTATTTAGGGTTTTGTGTGAAAGAAACTATGTGGATATACGTTTGATAAAAGAGAAACGAATAGGAAGATTTGCAAAGTGGGCCGAGATTTTTGGAAGAATATATGGACCTGATTTTATGCGTGATTTCAGGGATCTTATTATAAGATTGGGTCTTTTAAAAAAAAAATTATGTGTGAGTATGGGAATGTCAATGATACATCAAATATATGGTATTTAAGTGGGATAGACTTTGGTTCTTATCTCTTTTACAAAAACGTGTACATCATTAATACCTAGCATATTAAGTATTACATCATACTTATAATGAAATGTTTTATTAGTTAGCTCAATTCATTAAGAAATCTTAGAGTATAACTTACATTAGCTTAAAGCACAAATTAATGTCACTTATATAATTTTCATAATTTTTTAAAGTTCAAATTCAGAGGGTATTTTAGTCCTTTCATATTATATTAATTTCAGGGTTTTACACACGTGCCAAGGTTCCATCCTCTAAGACTAGAAACAACAACAAGCCCGTAGAACTAAAGAGGTGTATACAGAAACCTGATAGGCCGGTTGCCTTAGGACAAAGGTTTTCTCCCAAAAAGTCTGTAACTGTGCATGAGAAACCAAACACTCCTAGATCTTGCCTTAGGTGGATACCGACGGGTAGAACTTTTAAGATTGTTGGTCTTAGGTGGATACCTATTCGAAAGATGTTCACTAAGTGCGAAACCAAGGTTGACAGTGAAACCCCAAATGGTCTAAATTCTGATATCACTAACCCATATAAATGCAAACAAACTCTTAATGTCAATGCAGGAAGTCTTTACTTAAGTGCAGGTACATCGTTTAGGCCTTGTATTAAGGAAAGACTCAGAGTTTGGGTGCCGAAAAGAGTGATATCTCATGATGTAGGGGTTCAAACAATTCAAGCTTGATGAACATCATCGACAATGACGTCTGAACACATCAGTTCAGGCCTCGTTCTTCATTGGCTATGACGTCTGTACACATCAGTGCAGGCCTCGCTCTTCATCATTATGACGTCTGTACACATCAGTGCAGGCCTCGCTCTTCATCATTATGGCGTCTGCTGACATCTCTTCAGGCCCCGTTCATCAAAGAAAAGAAAGGCGTACGCTTGAGTGCGCTTTATCTTCGGAAGAAGAGGAATCTTCTTATTTATGACCATTCTCATCAAGCTTCATGTTCTTCAAATGCTCATTCAGTCACCAAAGGGGATAAACGTACATTGGAGTATATTCTTATTCACCTGCTCTATCAAAAATGGCAGTTGGTCGTCATATGCAATTTTTGAGGGGGAGAAGGGTGAATAAACTACATGGTGATTGAGATTTGCGAAATGGTCATACGACTCTTCTTGTTTATGACTATTCTCATTAAAAGGCTTCATACTTGCTCCATGCTCGTTCAGACATCCAGTGGATCTACTTCCATCACAGACTGGACTTTTATTCATTCGATCAAAAATTGCATTTGAAGTTGCAATCTTTGAGGGGGAGAAGTGTGAACAGTGGATCAACCTCATATGCACTTGTTCAATCAAATATGGCATCCTCCTATGCAATCTTTGAGGGGGAGAAGTGTGAACAAGTGATTCGATGCACATTTGGTTGTTGGTTCACTCACTTGTGTTGGGCATCTAATTGTGACCATGGAGTTGATCAGGTATCACTTATTCGAGATTGAAGTTGACTTTCTCAAAGGCGTGATCTTATCCTATCTTGAAGTCGGGGTTGGTTGGATGCATGACCTTCAATGATAACTTGCTCGTGCTTAAGATTTAAGTTGAAGACTTAGGTTATCTAGTTACCAGCAGTCGGGGTAACTATCACTTAAAGGAGTTACGTTGTAGTACTCAGTGACACATGCCAATTACGTTGTGGATAATCGTAAGAGGTATTAATGTCTCATACCTTGGTTGGGTATTGAGTACTTAGAGATTTGCTTGGAGCACTAATTCTCTACACCGTTCTTCCAACATTAGTGCAAGCGTAAGTCACAAGAATGGGGAATTCTATCTTCAGGTTCAAGTTTGGTATATCGGGTTTGCTCCATCAGTTATCACTTCGAATAGCCTACTTAAGGGTTGATAAAGATAGTCAGAGACGGTTTCGGCAACGGTTAATTCTCACTTGATCTACTTGAGCCTAATTTGTTCTTCTCACAAGATTTCAAGAATATGTTCCTAAAATGTGTTGCTGATTCTGAGGTATCAAAACCAGCAAGGGGAAGGAGACATACATCTGAATGCACAATGAGTACACATGATGAGCTTTATACTTCTTCTCAATTGAAGATTATTCCGGGAAGACAAATGTCATAACCGCAGAGAAAATCAGTGTTCTAACTTGTTCCTTCTGGTGTATCATTCCAACTACGTGTGGGAAGAGAATGTCAGTTTATGATGATAAAAGAGGCACACAATTGTATGATGGTTCCTATGGTTAGTCGGTATCCTACTGAAGGAAATGTGTACATCCGGTACTCAGTAGCTGTTATGGTACTGTCTTGGTGTTATCATGTCGACTACATACGGGATAAATTGCTTACACTCGGGACTTAGCTGAATTTGGTGTAACAATTCTCATCTGCAATGTCCTGAAAGGAGATAAGGGGATTTTCGGGTCTTAATTAATCTTGATGATGCTTTGTCGACTTCATTAATGGGATTGAGTGTGTACTTCGGGTTTTTGGGCTTCATATATCGAGACTGGCTGCATCTCTTCAATTACTTGGGGGAAGTGGTCTCTGGATACTGTTGGTATGCGTTACTTCAGACTTCAGCGGGAAAAAAATGTGAGAAGGTTAATTTAAGTGTGAGATGATTCGTTGCTGATTTATGTGATGGTCCCCCGATCGGAGAATCTCGATGGTTATTCTTAAAAGGAGCAGCAATTTTTAATGGGGTTTGCTACGGTTTTCGCGGTACACTTACCTTTCGTAAGCTTGAAAGAGAGTTTTGAAACTGCTCAAAAGGAAGATTGTCGGTTTGGGGGGAAGCTATCAAAGCTTCACATTAAGAAGGCTCAAGCTCAGACGATTATTTTGGAGCCTTGAAAGCTTTGGTGGTGAAAGTTTAAGAGATGTTGACTTCAAATTTCTACCACATGCTGAACGTATCCTCATTTTGGTATTCATGTCATCATCGTCTTAAACTGAGTAACATAGTTTGTACATATCTTATTCCATACTGTATATAGAAAATATAAATCCTGCTAATTGTAAATAGAGAAACGTAAACCCAGAAAAACCATAAAAATCAGAAAATTAGAAAATACCAAAAATAGTTTCATCTAGGCATGTCTTCTATTTATCGATAACATTTACGGTCTTAGAAATGTCAATCAATAATGACACGAGACTTTAAATGAAGCTCGAGCAGAAGTTATAATGGATTGTTAAAACATGTCTTATGGCTTGCTATTACTTCAGATAGCAACCCGCGCTTCAAAATGGGGAAAGCATGTCGCCAAAAAGATGGTTGTTCCTCCAACTGGGTGATGTTCACCAGGGCATGGATTACTTTATATCCATGTTTCTTTGATCTGATGTACGTTTCAGTGCATCATTTCTTGAAAAAGAAGAGAAATCTTCTTTGTATGCAAATAGTTTTCATTCTGTGATTCTTCTGAAAATTATTTGTAAGACACTTGGTGGTTTTGTGTTGCTTGAAATTCTTTTAGACTTGGATTGTGCATAAAATTTGTCACTCAATCAACGACTACAAATCTTTAACTAGAATACGGGTCATTGATTGAGGGGGAGAGTGAATTCAAATTTTATATCATAAAACGGGTTTCTTGATTAATTCATAACGCTTTGAAAAGGTTTTGTAGTTAATGGGGTATTAGTTGAAGAGGATCTTGCTAAATCTTTATATCAAATGGCCAAACGTGTTAGTTGCTAGAAAGTTTAGGACATTATGTGCAATATGCTTATAGTTTCCTAGCTTTATGTATCTAGAAGGTTCATTTGTGTTACTTTGGTATCCTCGTTTAATCCCCTAAATACTTTAAGACTCAAAACCTAAAAGAAGTAAGAAAACCAGTTGTGTTTGATGTTCTTGAATACTCCTATGACATTTGTATGATCTGAAGAAATGAGTTTCAAATGTTGTGTGACTCTTGTTAGTCGACTGCTGCTTAATTGTTGTTGATATTGTGCATATGTTCTCAGGATTCGCTTAGGTATATTGCTATCATGTTAGAATCATGTTCCTAAGATCCTGAGTTGAATATTGATATCTGTGTGAATTGCCATGTGCATGATTGCTATTTGCTCTTCATGCTAGATAGTAGTTTGACGTATTTCCTGACTGTGGTTTGATTATAAGACGAACTTGGTATTATAATGTGGCAAGCTGCTGAAGGGTAGCTATTAAGGAACAGTGTATCTGTATGTATGTATATCTGTGTTGATATTCTTATGCAGATTCCATAGCCAATATGAATGTGCCAGTTCCAGCTCTAACCATGTGATCAGACGTTCAAACTCTATTGATTGGCTCAGAATTCACCACGACAACAACATCGGCAGCAACAACAACAACAACACCGTCATCACCACCACCACCACCTTTAGTAAAACAAAGCAATATTTGTTCCGATCTCGCCAAGTTGGGATCTACAATTCTTGGACATACTTGTTGGTGGATGGATAAGCGATGTTGACCACTGACTCACTCAGAAAAGCGGGTGATTACATCATCTGCGCAAAAAGGTCAATATCATTTGTGTCATAATTGTCGAATTGTGCATAATAAGCAGTGAATCTCCCTCTTAGTTTAAGGGGGAGCATAGTATGTTTCATCATCAGACTACATTAAATCGGACACATTTTCTCCCACATTTTCTAACTTATTTAAATCAATTGGGATCACAAATCTCAAAAGGTTTGAAATTTTTGATCGGGGGAGAGAATGTGATTTAAATATGAAACCTGATGAAAATGTGATGTTTTGGAATTAAACGTTAGGCTCTCCCATATGTGCTAAACTCTTTCGTATATCGATGCACATATTGAGGGGGAGCAAATGGACAAAAAGGATTTGGCACCGCATGAGATCGTGACTCAGACGTAACCAATGAATTGACGAAACACAAATTGTCATCAATCGAAAGGACATATCCTGGCCGGGTAATAATTTCAAGCTGGTCTAACCAGTGATGTAAGCGTGTCTCGAAAAGGATGTGTCTGAGTAAAGTGTACCGTTTCGAGAAACTTTCTGTGAACTTGACCAGGACGGGTAATAATTTCAAGTTGGTCTAACCAGTGATGTAAGCGTGTCTCGAATCGGTCATGTTCACTGAAAGTTGATCAATTCAAAAAGTGCGAGCTCTACCTAACATGTGCAAATTTATAAAACAATCAATCGAGCACATGTTCAGGGGGGGGGGGCATTTGAAAAATATAAAACTCTCAAGTGTTAGCAAAAATGTGTTTCAAAAATCATGAACACTTTGAGAGATTTTTCAAAGATTTGGTTTATGGCAATTGTGGTAGAACACCAAAGGCCGACCATTTTACTTAATGCATTGGAGTTATAAGGATGGTAAGGTTAGGTACAAGTTCCCACGATCCCGCCAGAGCCGGAGGGATCTACCCAGGGACAATCCACTAGTTAGTATAGAAGTCCTTAGGTATGATTAAAAAGGAGAAAAGTGTGAATAAGGGAAGAGTGCCGACTGAGATGGAGCTAGTACTGGAACAAACCCAACAAAGTGCAAGTAATGAAGTCTCGGTAAGAACTGAAGGGGTTGAAGAATGAAAAAGAAATGTAAAGATAAAGGGTGAAAAGAAAGAAGCCCTCCTTACAACTTAGGCAGAAACCGGGTCAATACATATGCTGTCAGAATCACTTAGTTGATTGCTGACATTGAAGACAAGGTATCATGGACCCAGTGATACGCTGCACAACCCTCCCTAGCCACTCAAGGTCCCTCAAAGGATTCTTGTTTCAATTGTCACGGAGTTCAATACATTCCTATCGTCTCTCTCACTCCGAGTTAGATGATATTGAAAAGGTGGCAGTTCTCTCCAGCCTCCACTCACTAAATCAAAACGCACTATAGAGTCTAGAGCTACGAGATGCATAATAAGATCTCTTAGGGACACAAACCATTTCTACACTGGTTGTTCAACATCAAGGACACCAGTTGTAAACTAAGAGTCCTACGCAGATCTTAGCAATCTGCCAAAACATTTATGAGAGAATTTACAAATGTAATTCTCAATGATTGAATGGAAATTCCTGCCAGGGTCAACATCAAACAGCCCTGAAAGCAGGTCACTTCGGTAATTCCCTGTGGATTACGCTTAGTGATCGCGGCGGTTTCAAACGGTCTACAGTCGTGGAGTGATCTCCAGCGACTCACCTAATCGTTGATATACTACGGTACGATCTTAAAAAGCCCTCTGTGGGTTTTCGAATAGGAACGGTCTTGGTAAGGATTAGAGAGAGTTTTCACACTATGCTGTTAACAATCTCGAAGTCCAAACCTGTAAGTACCGGACGTTTTATTGCTAACTGTCGTATGCAGGAACACCTGGCGGTTGTAGCTGTGGAATGCTGTAGCTGGTTGCTGTTGTAGCTGGTTGCAGAAAAGATGCCAATCCATCACCACATGCTCATACTACATCATCATATTCAAAGAAGTCATGATTAAACTAAAAGACCTTCAACACAGCTTCTGCAAACTCTGATGCTGAAAGATCATGACACTAAATAGTGTGAGCATGTCGGTTCAAAGAATATCACATCACATGGAGACAATACTGCAAATGAATGATTGGAAGACATATGTTGGATGGTAATTTCAAAGAATGCTCAGAGATCATCCAAGACAAAAGATCATTCATCAAAAGTTCGCTGCTGAATGCACAAATTTTCAAGACATTGAAGAATCGAAGACTACGAGCTACGAAGTCAATCACACAAGACAGAATGCTAGAATTCAAATTATTATTTCCGGGGTGACCTCCCTTAGGGGGAGATTGTTAGGAATATAAATATTCAGATGAAGGCTCGGTCACCCCGAGCATCTATTTAGCATTTACATAGCTCGTAGTCTTATTAATATTTGTTTAGTACTATTAGTATTATTAGTGTAGTTACATATATTTGTGGAGTGGGTCGGGGCTTTCCCCACTGTCAGCTCACTCCACAGCCCAATAGGGGCACAAGTATTAGGAACTATAAATAGCCCTCTCCACACAAGGAGAGGGTTGGAGCTTCACACATTTTCTAATCTAATCTTTCTTTGTTTTTCTCTCAACTCTCCCTCTCTCTAAAAGCTTCCCAACTTCTTCTTCATTTTCTTCTCTAAATTCATCTAATATATCATCATCTAATCCAAGCATACAAAAACAACACAAGTCATACACATGAGACTCACGAAACTCAACTTCACCATTTTCTTTAAGAAAACCGTGAAATTTTTGAGGAAGATGGATGTGCTCTTTAATGGCACGAGGAGTGGGAATAGGAGTACTATAAGGACCCGACTCGATTGGGTGACTTGTGAGAAATTTGAGTGACCAACTTTCAGTGTAGGAACATTGTCCATAGTTAGGCACTTGAAGAATGTTGGCAAATTGATCAAGAGTGAGTGAGATGTGTTGGTTTTGAATGACAAACTGGATAGACAAAGTTTGATCCTCGTTATGTACGAGTTTGACTTGTCTATAAAACTCTAGGACGAAACGAGGACAGATGTGATCGTTGACTCTAAACAAGCAATCGAATCCGATTCCTTGAAACATGGTTTGAATGTGATCATGGTTTAGGAACGAGGGTTCAACAATACGTCCTTCGTGGAAGAGACGAGACTCAAGTTGACAAAAGGTTTGAATGTGAGAAGGTGGGGTTTCAGGTTCAAGTGATGGTGTGGGAATGTACTCTTCTGTGAGTTCATGGTCGTAATCAAACATGTGAAGTCTCATGTTACCTATAAAAACACTTATTTATGGTTAAGATTTTAAAGATTTCATTTAATCATAAGTGCCTAGTGTGTGCTTATATGCAACCAATGTGGAGGTGTAGTAATCTCGACTCTAAAAATGAAAAATATGAGATTACCCAAACGCTCCTAACTTCACTTTTACTCAATCAAATATGTCGAATAATGCATATTAGTTATGCAATTCGTTCCACATTTGAGAGTTCGTGCTTATATGCAAAAAAGTTTTTAATTTGCATCAACAATGCATGAAAAAAAATTTATGATCCTAGACTTGTGAAATTTAAAAAATTTCGAATAGGGGTGTTTGGCAAACGACTCATTGTGGCGCCAAAAAGCTTAAGTTCGAAAAGCTTTAATGCAAAACGTTCCAAATCCAATTTTAATTATCCTAAACATGATTCCACTACAAGCAATCAACCATAATCCGATTTTAGTTGTTAATTTCGGATTAGGTTTTGCAACACAAATGGGTTTTTGGAAATCCTAGATTTAGGGAATCATGTGAATGCTACATTGTCTAATCCTAGTCTTAATTTCACAAGGGTTTAATTAATTTTGAAAATCCCCGATTCGAATTTATACTCAAGAACAAACCCTAGACTCAAATGAAATTAAGAGTGATTTACTTACAATTAGTGATGTTGTGATTAGGATTTGTTGATTCCACTGCCTCAATCTTGATTTGCAAGAGTTTAGTTGAATTAAGGTGTTATGGTTCGGTTTTGACAGCAAGTGAAAGTGTTTTTGGATATGTTTGGAAAGTCTGTGCAGAAGAAAGGAGAATGGGCGCGTTTATCAGATGCACGGCTCCACGGTTCCACTAAACATTAGTGGAGCCGTATGTCTGATGGTCCAATTTTTCTTCCGTTTTGACTTTTGTGTAAACACCCCCGTTTTCGATATTCGCAGCGGAAATATAAGTTGGGGTGCTACTAAACAGTTCACAGTCATGATAATAGAAAACGACTCGAAAATGAGACGTTTTAGATAAAATTGTTATCATTCATTTATATCAGAGTTACAATATGCAGGTCCTAGCAGGAGGTTCTCAAAATACATTTATAAAAATATATTATTAGTTTGAATGATAACATAGTCCATAGCCAATCCCGTGCCAATCCATGCTTCCGATAACCTGAGAATACATGCTAAAACGTCAACACAAAGGTTGAGTGAATTCATAAAGTTTTGTAAATGAAAATAACCCGTTTCATTTATTCAGAAATATGTTGGTTCCAGTTATTCAGAAATAAGCCAGTTTCTGATGTCAAAAATACTTTGTTCAGTTATTGATGCGTGGTTTTGTAACCTTACAACAGGTTTTACCTCTCGAGGGATCTCAAGAGGCTTACAACCCCACCAGGCAGTGTACCTGACCGATGTAGTATAGTGTAGTGGTAAGTACGGGGGATTGATCGTTCTCCACAGGGAATAGTGTTCGTTAGGTGTGAAAGGCTACTCTAATTAGGTCTAAGGGTTGAGGAAGATTCTTTTTTATGTTTTTATAATTTTATGAAAGCAAGTAAAATCTCGGGTTTGAAAGAGTGGGCGGAATTAGTTGCTAGTCAACTAACCCAAATTACTACGGATGCAAATAAAATAAAATAACAAAAATGAAAATGTGGTGAGAAACTTATGTGTAGAGAAAGGTGTTTACTTAGATTTCCTTACTCCCTAACTATCTTTTACCGGTTAATTAGTGTGTATTAGTCGCGTGGATGACGGGTGTATTCCTTAATACCATTCGTGGGGTGGCGTACTTACTTCCCCAACTCTACAAGCTCCTACTTCACTCCTATGTCGAGCCGGCTAGGAAGCTCCTAACATGGGATCACTAGAATTCGCTTGTGCATTAAATACAACCATAAAAACCTTTAGTACGCATTTGGTTCATGTTTCTTAAGACGTTCAAGCAAGTTACCGAATAGGAAGTTAGCCAGTTTTCTTAAGCCTAACATAGATAAACAATCATCCAATACAACTAACAACACACTAATAACCAATAATCAATAGCTAGGTTTCATTAGATCTAAGCAAACACAAGATAAATTTAGCCTAACATGTTAAACAAAAGACAAGAATAAGATAGAATCAAACAACACATAGACATATTGAATGATTAATTGATAACTTATCTTTCAATGCAACATGGAAGATCTCAAGGCAAAAAGCCTTGAAAAAGAAGCTGAATTCGTCTTATGGTTTTCTCCCAAAATTCCACACACTAAGCTCTCTCTAATGACAAAAAATTAGAAAACTATATATAGACTTTTACATCTGACGGCGTCACCTTATGGAGTGTGACGCCGTCACCTCGCCGCTTCTAGGGTTCCCGGATGACCTTCTTGACGCCGTCCCTCTTTAGCTCTTCCAAAATCCATTCTGGCTTATCAAGGCTTGACGCCGTCAGCTCGTGAACGTGACGCCGTCCCCTTATGATTTAAGCCGTGACGCCCTTGATCAAGTTAAAGCGTGACGCCGTCAGAATTCACATACTATTTTCACTGGCTCATCATGAGTAAATTTCACGTCCAACTTTTCTTGCCAAGGCATGACGCCGTCCAGGGTAAATTGTGACGCCGTCAAAGGTAACTTTCAGCCGATTTTTGAGACTTTGTCGTTTTCTTCACTTTTATGCTCCAAAAACGTCCAAAATGCCTCCTTTTCCAGATTTCTCCTCAAAAGTACCTAAAATGACAAAAGGAACGATTTAGGGCAATATTTGATCAAATAAATACGATTTAGGGCTTAAATGACCCCTTAAAAGCGGTACACTTTTCGCTTCATCAAATACCCTTACACTTGAGATTTGCTTGTCCTCAAGCAAATGCGCTTTTATTCTAATCAAAATACAAGTTAGGGGTCATTTAATGCTAACATAAAAGTAATTACAACAAATATTCGTTCCACTTTAATCATAATAAGCACGGAGATTACATACTAGCACCTCACAAGTAGTGTTTAGATACTCACATCTCTCAAGTGTCATCAAAATAAATCTCATAAATGAAAACGGATAATATCTCTCACTACCTGTTATAGCAAATAGATTACCATAGGCTTGGGAAAGGATCGATAACCTCCTCCACTAGGCGTAAGCACCAAAGATAAACTATCAAAGAGGGCTTTTAAATGGGTTATAACGTTAGGTGTAGGGAAAAGGAAAACACGGTTTTGTTGGATAAAGGATATTTTACTGGTGGCGAGTTAAAGATCTTGATCAATTACATGTACTATACAATGTTGCTAAGCCAAGACTAGACTCAATCTTAAGCTAGAAACAAAATAAAAAAATAACAAAAACATAAAAATAAACATAAAATGAAACGGGATGGTAGTCCGTATGTTTTTTCTATTTTTCATTTTCTCATTTTTTTTGTATTTTTCTTGATTTTTCGATTTTTTTTTTTTTTCATACACTCTTGCCCTACCATCCAAAATAATACATCATAGGGGCATTGCATTCCCCTTACACTTGAATTTTTACATAACTTTACAAATACTAATCTAATGACTCGAATTAAGATAATTGAAAAACTTGGAGTACTTTTAAAACATTTAGCACATATGGGGGTAATAATGATGTTCTTCCCCATTACTCCATTACACTAGTACTTTACCCATGAGTCCCAATCGTCCCAAAACAATATGTACAAGGATATGACTCGACTTAGCAACCATGTAATCAATTAGATAATTAACTTGGGTTTTAAACAAATGTTGTCACAATAATGCACTAAAAATGAGTGCATACAAGGTAGGCTAAGGCGATTTGGGTGTACATTTAAGTGGGGTGTAACAAATTCTTCCTTTAAGTAAAATGCTTAAAGGTCGAAACGAAAAGATAGGCTCTGAGGGGTGTACTAGGGGTATCGTGTACTAAAAATGAGTACAACGCAAAGGGTGTGGGAGAATTACTTGACCAATGTAGCCAATGTAATTATAACAAAAACACAGGTGTAAAACAACGGGTTAATCCTAATGCCTCTTATCAT
Source organism: Artemisia tridentata subsp. tridentata (assembly GCA_021014915.2). Lineage (NCBI taxonomy): Eukaryota > Viridiplantae > Streptophyta > Magnoliopsida > Asterales > Asteraceae > Artemisia > Artemisia tridentata. Next base: position 72,886,261 of record CP139506.1, on the reverse strand, counting down.
GTAGTAAATCTAACTACACGAATGTAGTCTCACTTGTGGCCTCGGAATGGTCCTAACGCAAGTTCTAGAATCTAAGTGCTACCGGTACACACATCATAGCATAAATGCTTTTCCTACCAATTCTAGGGGCGAACCTCACATATTTGGGGGTGGAAAATTTTTTAGTGGTACGGTTTTTGTGCTAGTCATATAACTCCTATCCGTGAGACGCTCATTAAGATCAAAGTTTCACTCCTACATGTTGTAAAAAATTTTAAATTTGGCACTAAAATTGCCCTAACAGGTATTTGTCTCAGTTTTATTACACATCAACTATTAAACAAACAAAAATCAAGCGCAATTGTATTCTCTAAAATCGTACTTTTACCCCCCCCCCCCCCTTACACTTAAGATGAACATTGTCCCCAATGTTCAAATAACAAGATGTAAAAGCAAGAAGTAAAAGAATGAAATCAAATACTCCCCTGATTCGCTCGGTGGATAGTGAAATTACACGGTTAGATCTTCCTCCAAAGAGAATGTTGAAGCTCCATGACTAATGCATCGCCAAAAGCTTGATTCAATAAACATCTCCTTGTCCAAAATAACCTGTTAAACCTGAGAAAACAAACACGAAAACCTGCATAACATCGGCGGGAAAAATCTATATATAAGGATATAATGCTTGTGGAATGATAATTTTGCAGATTCCTGGAGATTATAAGTTGGAGATTTAATAAAAACTTTTTATGAAAACAAAACTTTCAAAAATTTCTGGAAATTAAATCTGACGCCGTCAGGTTATAAATCCTGACGCCGTCAGAAATGACCTGACAAAAATTTTCATTTTAAGTTTCCGGAAAATTTCTGGAAAAACCTTTACCTTACTTCCTGGAAATCCTGCAAAACATCATTATGACTCGATACAAGCATTTGACTCAAACAATTACTAATATGTATGTTAATTTAATATTGTTATGATTCATGTTCATTTGTTCTAATAAACCGATTTGGATTTCCTTTACACTTATCTTTTGCAAAATACCTTTATATGTAGTTAAGACAAAGTTAAAAACAAGATAAAGCATTTTCACAATTTTGTTTTGAACATGAATCAATAATAATAAAAATTAAACATACATACGGAAGCAAATAAAATCAAACAAACAAATAAATAAACACACAAAGCAAATAAAGCTTGGGTTGCCTCCCAAGAAGCGCTTGTTTTTGTTCGAGTCACGAGCCTGACTCTACCCTTATTTAACGGAAATAGGGAGATTTTCCCTACACTTAGGATTAAGTGCGGGTGATAGTAGCGATACACACCATCTTGGTAGAAGTATGCCGCATGAGGAAAGAGTGGTGGATGAATTATATACTCAAAGGGGTGTGCTCCTTTCATCATAACCTTACCAAGTTCACTTTGGTCAATGGGTGAATTAAAGTTTTCTCCTAAAAAGGGATCATTTTCTATCAACTTCGAGAGATTCCTAGTTGGGAATCCATCTTGACCTAATAAACCCGGTTTAAACCCATAATGTTTCTTGTGATTAATCATGAATGGGTAATGTAAGTATGTAAGGTCATGGTTCACTCCTATATTAGCTTCCTCTCTACAAGGCTTAGAGTCTACTACCTTCAACATAAAACTACCCGGACTATATGGTTTGATGGTGGGTCGGGACCTAATTCAATTCCTAAGTTCACATCTAAGGATGGAAGATTAGGTAACGGTTTTGGTTTAGGCTCCGGTTCATCAAAACTAGGAACTTCCATAGAACTAAAAGAAAGGTTATGACTACAAGTATTCAAACCTATTTCTTCTAGTTTTGTTTGGTCCAAGGGCTCTACCTCTATTGGGGTTCCTATAGTCTCTTCTACTTCTTCCGGGTAAGTCACGGGCGGTGTGTATGCCTCGAATGATGGTAGGACTTGTGGGGTACTTTGTAGGTTTGTGTTATTTACCTCATCCTTCCTTGTCTCTATATCAATTATATCCACATCATGTGTTTTAGTAGAATCTAACCCAAACATGTTCCTAAGTATCTCAAATCCTTCTCTAGCCATTTCAAGTTCTAAGTCCGATTCATAAGAATCTTCCCCGATAACATGATTACTATGTTCAATTTGCCTAAAGGATTCATCATGTTTTCCTTGAGATTCAAAGTCATTGATCATAAAACCTAGGTCTTTTTGCTCAATATGCTCATGTTCGGCTAAATCCTCCTCAATTGTTTCCTCAAGTTGTGATGTATACGAACCCATTAATTCATTAAACTTATGGTTCACGGTTAGGAGGCTTTCCTCAAAATTTTTCCAAAGGGTCTTATTAAAAGGAGTTGATCCTAACAATGATTGTTTAATAGAAGCCACACATGCACATAATTCATCAAACCTATCAAACTTAATACCCATCTCCTCTTGTATATATCTAAGATCACTTAAAAATTCATTGGAACAACAGGAAGCAAATCTATCCGTGTAAAGTAATTGTTCCTCTATTGTTAATGATCTAAATGGAATTTCATCCGCCATGGTGACAAATGAAAAATGGTTTTACAAACAAAGGGCACAAAGAAAAAGATAGACTAAAGAAATTTAATAAAAAAGAAAAATAAAAATCTCACTAGAAAGGAATCTAGTGAGTAGACCTAATAAAATAAAAATTCAACCTAAACAATAACTATTCCCCGGCAGCGGCGCCAAAAACTTGATGCGTGGTTTTGTAACCTTACAACAGGTTTTACCTCTCGAGGGATCTCAAGAGGCTTACAACCCCACCAGGCAGTGTACCTGACCGATGTAGTATAGTGTAGTGGTAAGTACGGGGGATTGATCGTTCTCCACAGGGAATAGTGTTCGTTAGGTGTGAAAGGCTACTCTAATTAGGTCTAAGGGTTGAGGAAGATTCTTTTTTATGTTTTTATAATTTTATGAAAGCAAGTAAAATCTCGGGTTTGAAAGAGTGGGCGGAATTAGTTGCTAGTCAACTAACCCAAATTACTACGGATGCAAATAAAATAAAATAACAAAAATGAAAATGTGGTGAGAAACTTATGTGTAGAGAAAGGTGTTTACTTAGATTTCCTTACTCCCTAACTATCTTTTACCGGTTAATTAGTGTGTATTAGTCGCGTGGATGACGGGTGTATTCCTTAATACCATTCGTGGGGTGGCGTACTTACTTCCCCAACTCTACAAGCTCCTACTTCACTCCTATGTCGAGCCGGCTAGGAAGCTCCTAACATGGGATCACTAGAATTCGCTTGTGCATTAAATACAACCATAAAAACCTTTAGTACGCATTTGGTTCATGTTTCTTAAGACGTTCAAGCAAGTTACCGAATAGGAAGTTAGCCAGTTTTCTTAAGCCTAACATAGATAAACAATCATCCAATACAACTAACAACACACTAATAACCAATAATCAATAGCTAGGTTTCATTAGATCTAAGCAAACACAAGATAAATTTAGCCTAACATGTTAAACAAAAGACAAGAATAAGATAGAATCAAACAACACATAGACATATTGAATGATTAATTGAGAACTTATCTTTCAATGCAACATGGAAGATCTCAAGGCAAAAAGCCTTGAAAAAGAAGCTGAATTCGTCTTAGGGTTTCTCTCCCAAAATTCCACACACTAAGCTCTCTCTAATGACAAAAAATTAGAAAACTATATATAGACTTTTACATCTGACGGCGTCACCTTATGGAGTGTGACGCCGTCACCTCGCCGCTTCTAGGGTTCCCGGATGACCTTCTTGACGCCGTCCCTCTTTAGCTCTTCCAAAATCCATTCTGGCTTATCAAGGCTTGACGCCGTCAGCTCGTGAACGTGACGCCGTCCCCTTATGATTTAAGCCGTGACGCCCTTGATCAAGTTAAAGCGTGACGCCGTCAGAATTCACATACTATTTTCACTGGCTCATCATGAGTAAATTTCACGTCCAACTTTTCTTGCCAAGGCATGACGCCGTCCAGGGTAAATTGTGACGCCGTCAAAGGTAACTTTCAGCCGATTTTTGAGACTTTGTCGTTTTCTTCACTTTTATGCTCCAAAAACGTCCAAAATGCCTCCTTTTCCAGATTTCTCCTCAAAAGTACCTAAAATGACAAAAGGAACGATTTAGGGCAATATTTGATCAAATAAATACGATTTAGGGCTTAAATGACCCCTTAAAAGCGGTACACTTTTCGCTTCATCAGTTATTCATAAATAAGCCCTTTTCAATATTTCAGAAAACAAGCCCTTTTTCAGTTATTCGGAAATACTTCGTTCAGTCCAGTTGGAAATCATTTAAACACAAGATTAAATATAATAATTGGCACACACACAATTATTATCAGGGAAAGATGTATTTTATTGCGCTAAGCCTCATGACACGCAAAACATTAACAGAACATCAACAGTCATGAACTAATGATGTAATGGTTACCCCATAATTAAATGTAGGTAACCTTGCCCCCGGGTAGGAGATAGCCACATCTCTTTATTCATCTCAAATATAATGCTTTGGGTTACGTTACGGTAACACAAAGGGGTTGTCAGCCCGACAGATCTATCCACAATATTCGCGCTCACCCTGGTTTACGGGTGATTAGAGGTTCATGATGGGAGGTCTTTTGGCTTAATCTAACTTAGCGTAAGGCAATAAAATTAGAATAACATTGGGAAATTACTTGTGTTTAATACGGGAAAAAAGTCCATTAGTGATTCATAAGTCATGTAAATGCAAACAGTGTTTGCCAATCTTGCCAATTTAATTCATATCATATGAAAATAAGGGCTATGAAATTTATATCAATATATGAAAACTTAGAATTGCTTGTGAAAGTAAAAACAGATAATTGAGCATGTATCTCCCCCAAAAATAATTCAAAACATGTAAAAAGTAGGGGTTATGAACTCACCTTAGCAATCAGGATGGAAAACAAATGAAAGAAAGTTGATAAACGTCTCCGGACAAAGAACCTGGGTGGTTATGCCAATATTTAGTAATCATTCCATTTCGTTCTGTTTTGTTGTTTGGTTGATGGTTAAATATTTTAATTGAGCCAATATGTAATTTCAAAAGTAAGATTTTATCTTATCTTTTATCTGTAAGTTTCGGTTCGGTTTGTTAGTTAAATACACATATTAGGTTAATATTGGTTCGGGAAATAAAGTAGAAAGGATGAAAATAATAGTTACGAAAAGTTACGCTTTAATCCCTAAGGTTTGGTCAAATGACAGTTCACACCCTGGACTTTTGGAAAATGACAGTTTCTACCCTCAAGTTTCAAAAATTACATTTTCACCCCTTTTTATTTGTTATTGACAGAAAATACCCTTGATAATATTTATTTACAAAATCAACACATGAAAACCTTAATTAAATAAAATTACACTTATGTTATATACGACTTGGCTAGAGTTTTGGACGCGAATAACTTTACGAAAACTAAATGATTTTTCGTGTTCTTTGTTCCTAATAAAAGTTAGCTAGGTCGACTTTAGAAATAACAAAATTCATATTTTATAGAAGTCGTTTGATACTCGAAATAAATCACTATAGTCGACTAGATAACATGTTTTTATAAAAAATCTGGTAAAAGGGTTTTTATACTAGTGATGACTCCACCTTTGGACTCGAATATTTTCTAAACCACTCGATGGTTTTAAATGAATTTTCTTTCTAAAAATTGTTTGCTAGCTCGACTATAAAGTACCAGAAATTTAGAATTTTTGAAGGTCTAAAGAGTTTCGAAAACAAGGTTCAAAGTTGATGAGTTGGTCGACAGTTTTAGAAAATAATAACTGATTATTAAAGGTTTTAGTTTAGCGATTTGGAACAAAATTCAAGACTCGATATCTCCTAGCTTGCTTAACCTTTTCACTCGATTCCTTTTCCTAAATTTTATTTACTGGGTGAACTTAAAACATGCCAAGAACCAGATTTTATAAAGACTTCTAGGTGGTCGATTACTATGTTGAAAGTTGGGCAGTTGGATCGATTTTTATGAAAACTCAATAACTGAAAATCTTCTTTCTACTTTGGCAATATGAAACAGATTTTGAGACTCGATATCTCAACGAATACTTGATCATTTTTAGTGATTGTTGTTCCTAAATTTAGACAGCTGAGTGGACTTTCTAAGTACCAAAAACTAGAAATTTATAAGATCGTTTGGGTGTTGGCTTTCAGGTCAGAAGTTGGGCGTTGGGGTGAGGTTTTCACTCGATAAAAACACTGACAAAGGACCCGGTTAGGGTTTTTGAGTTTTAAAAGATTCCGAACTATGTTTTTACATATGGTATACTAATATTTAACATATTTCAACATATTTCATAAGTTTTTGATTTGTTTGAACAAATGTTCGAATACCTAGGGTGCGTTTGGGGTTTAGCTGTTCGAACAGAAAGGAAGTAAAACAAAACAAAACTTAAGTTTTTGTTTAGGTTAACATGTAATGGTTATGTTTTAATGTTTTTAAGAATAAGTAATATAAAACAACTGAATTTAAAATAGGGTTAAGTAACTTACTTAAGTTGGTGATCGACTAGGGTTTAAGACTTGAAATGGTTCGATCCTGATTTCCAGTGTTCCTCCTCTCTTCTGGACTTCCTAAGTTTAGGTTGAGGATATTTTAGAGTTGTGATTGGGACAGCAATAGGTTGTATTTGCTTTAGTGTATTGGTTCGATTTGGTTGTGGAATGAGAAGAGAGTTAAGTTGCTATTTATAGGAGGATGAGTTTAGGGTTTTGTGGGGCATGAGGAGGGGACATTGTATGCATACAAGGGCTGACAGGATTCATGGAATACGCCACTTGGATAGGAGGAGGAGGAGGGAGAAAGGAGGGTGATGTGGCCGGTTTGGTTGCCAAGAACTCTAACTACCAATGGGGTTTACTCTTGAAGAAGAAGGGTGACAAGTGGAGGGGTTTTTAGGAGAGGGCATGGAGTATGTCTAGGGCTAGGTTCATTTTATGTAAAATTTAGTTATAGTATTGTTAGTTTCGAACCAGGTTTTTAGTGAGGGAGTCGAATAGGGATTTAAAGGGTAGTACAATAGGTTTAAGAGGTTGTAACTAGGGTTTAAGGAAGGAACTAATTTAGTTAGGAGAGTTGGTTATTTAGAAAACAATTATACTTATTATTTTTATTTATGTGAATCGAAATTTATAAGATGTGGAAAGGAAAATGGATTGAACTTATAGAAGTTGTAAAATATGCTTAAATGAGTTGTACATAAGTTTAGAAAATTAGAAAAATATAGTTTTGATATTTTATTAATTTATATAAATTATTTGTTAGCTTTTATCATGTTTAATAGTGATTAAATGGAATTTATAGTTCTCGTGCATTAGGTACTTGTACTTTGGGCTAAAAGACTTGTAAATATATTTAAGGAGTTTAGAAAATATAATTTATAAAAGTTATGCATAAATGGTTTGTACTTTGTGCTTTAAAAATAATATAAATGAGATTTTAATAAAGATTTTATAAATAAATGAGTTTATGCATCAATGACTTGTACACTAGCTTAAATAATTTGTAAATATATTATCTTGTAAAAATATTGTATAAATAAATTAGGATCTGTGAAATGTATGCATAAAATAACACTTATGTGAAATTAGGGTTTTACCGGGAGCTAATATAGAATTAGGGTTTCTGGTGCTTTAGTAACTTGTACATTAACTCAGATATGTTATATTTTTATGTTATGAGGTTTAGTTATTCATATTTGGTGTTGTGGTAAATTTTAGGGTTTCTTAGAAACTCTATTCAGATAATGAATGTTTTGTTAGGGATTTATCGTAAAGTGGTAAATGGTATTCTGTAATATTTTTATATCGTTATGTTTATGAAATAAACATTAGGTTTGTTAGGCAGGTCTTGTGGGAGCACGTTTATCAATGATGTGATCTACGTCACATAAGATGAGAGATACATTCAAATAAATAAATAAAAAAATTTACCCGTGGAAAAAGGATAATAATTCTGTAAAGTAAATAGGAAATTTTACGAGTGGTTACAGTATCCCCCTGTTGAAGGGAATCTCGTCCCGAGATTCGGCCTATGTTGGTTGGTAGGTTGAGAACGAGATTCGGCCTATGTTGGTTGGTAGGTTGAGAAAAATGATGTATAGGGATAGCTAGATTCAGATTCCTAACCTATTCGGATAGGGAACGCGATAAAGGAAAATCGTATAACGATTTGGTTTAGGACGAAAGTTTGATATGCTTAAAATGCCTCAAGTTAAAAATAATATTACTTAAAATATTATCTTTTTCTTGAGTCCGATTTTCGATAATGTTGTTTCGCTGATAATCCTTGGTTCTCCGTTTAATACCAAAGGATCTAGGTTTAGTCAGTTTCATCTCTACTGGATGAACTAAATTTGAATGTTTTGCCACCTAGTGAGTCACTATGCAACGGTCAGATTCTAAAGTGGATGAATAGTGATCTTAACGTTCGAATAAATGACTAGGTTCTTCCTATAAATACCTCCTTTCTAATCCTCATTCTTTCACTATCAAATTCCTTCTAAAAACCTCAAAGATGCCGCACTTTGTTACATACCTAGCGATTGTTTTCGTTATTGCGATTATTTCCTACATGGTGTGTAGTCCAGATGAAAATTTCGAAGCCTTTGGTATAATCCTATGGTTCGTTGTTCCACTTACTATCGTAGCCTTTATCGTGGATCAAACATGGGGAAAGTAAGTCTTGCGCTAGAGTTACTAAGATGGTCTTAGTTTGTGTTTTCTAGGTAATCCTCAATGTAATAAAGCTTATGTAATCCTTGTAATATTAGCACTTCAGTTGCTAATTATGTCTCTATGTATTATCTTCCAAGGTTTCTTAATAAAATCTTAGGGTTTTTCTATCCATAATGTTATCGAATTCCTATCTTAGAAATGGTGGGTAGTAGATGTAGACTTTTGTATGAAATCAAAATAATGGTTTATAAACAATTTGTTTTGTTTCAATACTTTGCTTTTGAATGAAAATTACTAGTAGAAAATTTGAAAATATAACTGTCCAACTCATTACATGATTCTTGCAAAATTATACATAGTTGATCAGGTTATGTATAATTGAGGACCAAATGATGTAATGTTTTGTTCAGTTCACTATGGTATTTATTTAAAAAGTTTTAGATGGCGTTCAACGCTTTATTTTTGAAAAATAGCTGCATAAATAATTTTCAAAAGCATAGGGATATTTTTGTCCACACTACAGTGATGGGTTAAGGTTTCCTAAAGTATTAATGGGATATCCTCGAAATAAATCTTAAAGTTCGTCTAAGGTTTCACTAGGCAATGTTTATGAATAGGGTATGGAGAAATAGAATAGATATGAAGGCTAAACGCAGATTTGAGAATATGAAGGAATTTTCGCGAGATAGAGATTTCATAGAGTAGAAAGATAATTTATTTAGGTTACGTTCATCGTAACTAAGGTGTATCTGAAAGGAAAAATACAACTTAAAGAGTTCTAAACCTCAATTTATTCATTACTTCAGAGATATCAAACTTAAAGGTCATCCTAGGACATAGTTGAGATTCCTTAATAAGTTCTAGTTTTCTTCCGAATCAGTCTTAGTTTTCCAGTTGGGTTTGAAGCTTGGGCATTGTTTCCTATGATGTCCTTTTCCTTTACAATTCCCACACTTGATAGAACAATTTCCATAATGATGTAACTTACATCGCTGACATAGAGGTCGTTTTCCACGATAAACAGCTTCATGAGTAAGATGTTTGCGATGGCAGACGGGGTAGTGAGTTGGGATAGTGGTTTCTATTTCACTATATTTTCGCTTTTGGTTATTTCGTTCAATTCCTAGGGTATGGATAGGTTTAGTCGTTCCTTCTGGGCATTTGTTATAAACTGGTCTATAACCCATAAAACTCTTAGGGGTACAAGACACATTCATCTTCTTCTTTTCCGTAGCCTTCTTATTGCTTCCTAAGCAAACCGTCGTAGTCGCCTCGAGTACTGCTGTAATGAGGTTGATTACCAACTTCTGGATAACTTCGGGAGTCATTGGCGCGGTTAACATAGGCATAGTATTTTTCATACTAACGTTCTTCCGAATATGTCTGGTTAAATATCGTAGATAAATGATTAACTCTTGGTATAGCTGCTAAGGAATTAACTAATTCTCTTAGATTTCAGCAACTTTCTCTTCATTCATCAAGGTTCTCTTCCGAAATTTTATCTTATGGGGTTCTATGGTTATGATATGTCGGGATGAGAATAGAATAATATTAATAACTTGATCAATTGTTTTTACAAAAACAATTAATACAAGATCTTTTATTAATATTGCATGAAGTAAGTTTAGGGTTTTCTATCGTTATCATAAGGGTTTAGTCCTCAAAATACCTCTGTTGCTTAATGGGCTCTAGGTTTAGTTAACTAGGTAAGTGACACTTATTGGGCTCTAGGCATAGTTTAGTTCGAAACCATTTGTCTATCAAACAAATGATAGGATTTTATGGAAAGTCTTTACATAAATGTACAACATTATTGTAAGACATGATGGGAAAGAATTTATTCTCAACAATAATATATACAACAAAAGATATTTGTTATACATTTATTGGTTGATTACAAACTCTGAAGATTTCAGGTTTATTGGAAAATACAGGAAATACTTAACCAAATACTATTTGGTACAGTAAACACAACGTTGATACACATGAGTTTGAGATCAGCCACGTCCTTGACGTAAAAGCTTAACTTCATTCTCAAGTTGTAGTTGTGAAATTTCCATTTCCAAGAAACGCTCTTGAAATTCCGTGTTCACCTTTATCTGACTGTCCAGCATAGATTCCAAAGTGAAAATCTTCTGACCCTGGCAGATTGCCGTCTCTCTGGCCATCCATAGGGTTCTTTCAATCTCCGTCACTCTATCACGTAGTTGACTGTTTTCCCTCTTCGCATGACGAATCCTATAATCTAGGCTTTTATACTTATGTTCGTGCGTATTCTTCATTCGTTCAACACTTGCTTCCAAGTCGAACACCGTTCTCCTTTCGGCATCGGTCCTTCTAAACAGAGTGTCGAAATTACGGTCGTACCACTCGAAACGTAAATGTGGTAACTCCTCCAAATGTTTAGCGTGATTGTCGAGAATACTGGCGTGTTCATAAAGAAGAGTCCACATGGGATCTTTAGGTTCAGGGGAATTAGGCGTAGATATAGCATCTGGAAAATTTAGTATCGGGGTTTCGGGAGTATTAGGTTCTAGAGGATCATCTTTCTGAATTGTTTCTTGGTGGGAGTTTTGTCCAACCTCATATGTTGTTGGGCAACCAATAAACTTTTCATCAGATGGGGATTTCCTAAGGGAGTGGGTAGGTGGTGTACTTATAGTACGGAGATCGGTTTCGTTAAGTTCGGGAGTTTCGGGGGACATGATACTGTAGTAACCCGCAAATAATGAAAATAAGCAATTCTAATATTTGCAAATAAAGCAAATAAAATAGTTATCAGATAGGTGGATTATTAATGCCAAATAATCATAATAAATGATGCTCTAAATACTGAAACATACCTGGCACGGAAGGCGTAGGACTTTATGATGTAAGTTTATTTATTTTTGAAAACGCGGTTATAGTCCAATGTTTAAAAACACTTGGTTCTCTATAACCATGGCTCTGATACCACTCTGTAACACCCCCGTTTTCGATATTCGCAGCGGAAATATAAGTTGGGGTGCTACTAAACAGTTCACAGTCATGATAATAGAAAACGACTCGAAAATGAGACGTTTTAGATAAAATTGTTATCATTCATTTATATCAGAGTTACAATATGCAGGTCCCAGCAGAAGGTTCTCAAAATACATTTATAAAAATATATTATTAGTTTGAATGATAACATAGTCCATAGCCAATCCCGTGCCAATCCATGCTTCCGATAACCTGAGAATACATGCTAAAACGTCAACACAAAGGTTGAGTGAATTCATAAAGTTTTGTAAATGAAAATAATCCGTTTCATTTATTCAGAAATATGTTGGTTCCAGTTATTCAGAAATAAGCCAGTTTCTGATGTCAAAAATACTTTGTTCAGTTATTCATAAATAAGCCTTTTTCAATATTTCAGAAAACAAGCCCTTTTTCAGTTATTCGGAAATACTTCGTTCAGTCCAATTGGAAATCATTTAAACACAAGATTAAATATAATAATTGGAACAACACACAATTATTATCAGGGAAAGATGTATTTTATTGCGCTGAGCCTCATGACACGCAAAACATTAACAGAACATCAACAGTCATGAACTAATGATGTAATGGTTACCCCATAATTAAATGTAGGTAACCTTGCCCCCGGGTAGGAGATAGCCACATCTCTTTATTCGTCTCAAATATAATGCTTTGGGTTACGTTACGGTAACACAAAAGGGGTTGTCAGCCCGATAGATCTATCCACAATATTCGCGCTCACCCTGGTTTACGGGTGATTAGAGGTTCATGATGGGAGGTCTTTTGGCTTAATCTAACTTAGCGTAAGGCAATAAAATAAGAATAACGTTGGGAAATTACTTGTGTTTAATACGGGAAAAAAGTCCATTAGTGATTCATAAATCATGTAAATGCAAACAGTGTTTGCCAATCTTGCCAATTTAATTCATATCATATGAAAATAAGGGCTATGAAATTTATATCAATATATGAAAACTTAGAATTGCTTGTGAAAGTAAAAACAGATAATTGAGCATGTATCTCCCCCAAAAATAATTCAAAACATGTAAAAAGTAGGGGTTATGAACTCACCTTAGCAATCTGGATGGAAAACAAATGAAAGAAAGTTGATAAACGTCTCCGGACAAAGAACCTGGGTGGTTATGCCAATATTTAGTAATCATTCCATTTCGTTCTGTTTTGTTGTTTGGTTGATGGTTAAATGTTTTAATTTAGCCAATATGTAGTTTCAAAAGTAAGATTTTATCTTATCTTTTATCTGTAAGTTTCGGTTCGGTTTGTTAGTTAAATACACATATTAGGTTAATATTGGTTCAGGAAATAAAGTAGAAAGGATGAAAATAATAGTTACGAAAAGTTACGCTTTAATCCCTAAGGTTTGGTCAAATGACAGTTCACACCCTGGACTTTTGAAAAATGACAGTTTCTACCCTCAAGTTTCAAAAATTACATTTTCCCCCCTTTTTATTTGTTATTGACAGAAAATACCCTTGATAATATTTATTTACAAAATCAACACATGAAAACCTTAATTAAATAAAATTACACTTATGTTATATACGACTTGGCTAGAGTTTTGGACGCGAATAACTTTACGAAAACTAAATGATTTTTCGTGTTCTTGGTTCCTAATAAAAGTTAGCTAGGTCGACTTTAGATATGACAAAATTCATATTTTATAGAAGTCGTTCGATACTCGAAATAAATCACTATAGTCGACTAGATAACATGTTTTTATAAAAATCTGGTAAAAGGGTTTTTATATTAGTGATGACTCCACCTTTGGACTCGAATATTTTCTAAACCACTCGATGGTTTTAAATGATTTTTCTTTCTAAAAATTGTTTGCTAGCTCGACTATAAAATACCAGAAATTTAGAATTTTTGAAGGTCTAAAGAGTTTCGAAAACAAGGTTCAAAGTTGATGAGTTGGTCGACAGTTTTAGAAAATAATAACTGATTATTAAAGGTTTTAGTTTAGCGATTTGGAACAAAATTCAAGACTCGATATCTCCTAGCTTGCTTAACCTTTTCACTCGATTCCTTTTCCTAAATTTTATTTACTGGGTGAACCTAAAACATGCCAAGAACCAGATTTTATAAAGACTTCTAGGTGGTCGATTACTATGTTGAAAGTTGGGCAGTTGGATCGATTTTTATGAAAACTCAGTAACTGAAAATCTTCTTTCTACTTTTGCGATATGAAACAGATTTTGAGACTCGATATCTCAACGAATACTTGATCATTTTTAGTGATTGTTGTTCCTAAATTTAGACAGCTGAGTGGACTTTCTAAGTACCAAAAACTAGAAATTTATAAGACCGTTTGGGTGTTGGCTTTCAGGTCAGAAGTTGGGCGTTGGGGTGAGGTTTTCACTCGAAAAAAACAATGACAAAGGACCCGGTTAGGGTTTTTGAGTTTTAAATGATTCCGAACTATGTTTTTACATATGGTATACTAATATTTAACATATTTCAACATATTTCATAAGTTTTTGATTTGTTTGAACAAATGTTCGAATACCTAGGGTGCGTTTGGGGTTTAGCTGTTCGAACAGAAAGGAAGTAAAACAAAACAAAACTTAATTTTTTGTTTAGGTTAACATGTAATGGTTATGTTTTAATGTTTTTAAGAATAAGTAATATAAAACAACTGAATTTAAAATAGGGTTAAGTAACTTACTTAAGTTGGTGATCGACTAGGGTTTAAGACTTGAAATGGTTCGATCCTGATTTCCAGTGTTCCTCCTCTCTTCTGGACTTCCTAAGTTTAGGTTGAGGATATTTTAGAGTTGTGATTGGGACATCAATAGGTTGTATTTGCTTTAGTGTATTGGTTCGATTTGGTTGTGGAATGAGAAGAGAGTTAAGTTGCTATTTATAGGAGGATGAGTTTAGGGTTTTGTGGGGCATGAGGAGGGGACATTGTATGCATACAAGGGCTGACAGGATTCATGGAATACGCCACTTGGATAGGAGGAGGAGGAGGGAGAAAGGAGGGTGATGTGGCCGGTTTGGTTGCCAAGAACTCTAACAACCAATGGGGTTTACTCTTGAAGAAGAAGGGTGACAAGTGGAGGGGTTTTTAGGAGAGGGCATGGAGTATGTCCAGGGCTAGGTTCATTGTATGTAAAATTTAGTTAGAGTATTGTTAGTTTCGAACCAGGTTTTTAGTGAGGGAGTCGAATAGGGCTTTAAAGGGTAGTACAATAGGTTTAAGAGGTTGTAACTAGGGTTTAGGGAAGGAACTAATTTAGTTAGGAGAGTTGGTTATTTAGAAAACAATTATACTTCTTATTTTTATTTATGTGAATCGAAATTTCTAAGATGTGGAAAGGAAAATGGATTGAACTTATAGAGGTTGTAAAATATGCTTAAATGAGTTGTACACAAGTTTAGAAAATTAGAAAAATAAAGTTTTGATATTTTATTAATTTATATAAATTATTTGTTAGCTTTTATCATGTTTAATAGTGATTAAATGGAATTTATAGTTCTCGTGCATTAGGTACTTGTACTTTGGGCTAAAAGACTTGTAAATATATTTAAGGAGTTTAGAAAATATAATTTATAAAAGTTATGCATAAATGGTTTGTACTCTGTGCTTTAAAAATAATATAAATGAGATTTTAATAAAGATTTTATAAATAAATGAGTTTATGCATCAATGACTTGTACACTAGCTTAAATAATTTGTAAATATATTATCTTGTAAAAATATTGTATAAATAAATTAGGATTTGTGAAATGTATGCATAAAATAACACTTATGTGAAATTAGGGTTTTACCGGGAGCTAATATAGAATTAGGGTTTCTGGTGCTTTAGTAACTTGTACATTAACTCAGATATGTTATATTTTTATGTTATGAGGTTTAGTTATTCATATTTGGTGTTGTGGTAAATTTTAGGGTTTCTTAGAAACTCTATTCAGATAATGAATGTTTTGTTAGGGATTTATCGTAAAGTGGTAAATGGTATTCTGTAATATTTTTATATCGTTATGTTTATGAAATAAATATTAGGTTTGTTAGGCAGATCTTGTGGGAGCACGTTTATCAATGATGTGATCTACGTCACATAAGATGAGAGATACATTCAAATAAATTAAAAAAAAAAAAATTACCCGTGGAAAAAGGATAATAATTCTGTAAAGTAGATAGGAAATTTTACGAGTGGTTACATTTTGGCTGATTAATCTTACTTATTTAGCAAGACTTTTTGACACGAGGAAAAATTTTATACCCAATAAACTTTTTGACGAAAGATGATTAAATGGGATGACCGGAAATGACCTTAGTGTTTTCGAGGAAATTGACTAAGTTGTCATTGGATGAGGATTTACTTCTAGTATTTCCCATGAAATAAATAGAAGTTATGAGTTGTGTTTAGGAGGATGACTATAATATTTCCCATGAAATATTTAATTAGTCGGAGTACGCGACACAAGGAATGACTTGATATTTCCCGTGAAATATTCATGAGTCATGTGACGAGTGAAAAATATGACTTAAAAAGTCATGGGCGATTTGTAGAGAATGACTTCAATGTTTCCCGCGAAACTTTCGAGAGGTCATAGAAGGGATGAAAGGTTATGAGGTATGACGTGACGGATGACTTTAATATTTCCGAAGGAATATTCAAATAGTCATGAGCGGGATGAGAGGAATGACTTGAAAAGTCATATGACGAGATGCGAGGAATGACGTTAATATTTCCAGTGAAATATTAAGAAGTCATGAGATGAGGTTTAGGGAATGACTTGACATTTCCAATGAAATATTCAAGGGTCATGAGTCGAGAATAAGATGGATGTGTGAGATGACTTCAATATTTCCGGAGAAATATTCAAATAGTCATAAGAGGGGATGAAAGGTTATAAGATATGACGCGAGGGATGACTTTAATATTTCCATAGAAATATTGAAATAGTCATGAGCGGGATATGAGGAATGACTTGAAAAGACATATGATGGGATGTGAGAGATGACATTAATATTTCCAATGGAGTATTAAGAGGTCATTTGACGAGAATGTAAAGGTTAAGGTGAGAAGAGATACTTTTCAAAGAAAATATTTCTCTTTCGACGTTATCATGACGGAGGAGATGTCTTTCCGCGGGGAGATGACGTACTTCGACGAGCTTCGTTCATGAGCAAACTATAGGGTTCTCGGACAAGTCTAATGGCATCTTGACTGCTACTCTTCACAGGGAGTTGTCTCATCTATAGTGTTTGTTGTCATGCCTTTCCGGCGCTTGCGTACTCGGCTTCGGTCGTGGAAATAGCAAGAGTAGTTTATTTCTTGGGGAACCAAGAAGTTTGTTAACAAACCTATGAAGGTACAAACATTGCTCTTTATGTCTCAATCCACATCAACTCTCGCATTATCAGAGTTGGTATAGAAACATTTTCTACAACCGTCTCCTTGAGATATCGTAGTCTCAAGTGTGTAGTATCTTCAATGCATCGTATGATACATTGAACACTTTGATGTAAGAAGTTTTGGGACACTTCTTACAAGTGGGCACAAAGCCAACACTATTCATGATAATGGACCTACTTGCCGTTAGGTAAACTACTTTACCTATTGTGCCCCTAACCTAGTTATATCCGTGTACTCACCTTCATCGTCTCTTGTGAGATTCGTTATCACGGATATGGGCATTAGTATAGATTAGTATTTGTCTAATCTAAGTATCTTATACATATATAGTATACATAGGTTTATGTGGATACTTTCTTTAGGTTGAGTTATCTACGGGCCAGGGAAGAAACTTAATTCACTCATCATTTTCGTTTCAAACTTTTCATGCATGATCTTGAAGCGATCATCGAATATTTCTGGACAAGTTGAGTTCGTAATGATGAATTGTGAATTTCTGTTTCTTTATGACAGTGCCTACCAAGTTAGATTCTAACACTACTACATGCTTAGCATTTCTATCAACAAGGGTGTTTTAAGAAAGCGTACCTGTGCCTGAGGTGTTTGCTCTTAAAACTAGAAGACTAGGGTACCTTTGTTGTATGTTAAGCATGAAAGACACGACTTGACTATTGCGTCACCGGATTTGCTTGATAACGCATCATACTCCTTTTGTTAGACTCCAAGGTTTATTTACACTCATGTTTTCCTAGCAAAACAAATGTTCAAACATCTGGTCCCCAATATCTCATGGGTCCAAAGTTGTTAGAGTTAAACATCCTACGCATTTGTTGCGTTAGTTTAGGATGTAAGAATGGAGGACACATTTCCCATGGTAAGTAACTTTGTGGTGGACGATCATTCCAAGTTACGGGAAAGTTACTTGGATGATTTTGTCTTCTAAAGTTACCTCTCGGTAGAGGAGTTCTAGACCGAGGTTTGGGAGAGTTTACCTTTCTAGGTGGAGGAGTAGTTGACCTAGTGTCACGCTTTACAAATCCATGTTCGGGAGATGACAATGGTTTGTTAAAGCCTTTGTTTTCCTCTCTACTTGGAGTAGACACTTTAGTTCTATTTACAACTACGTGACTTGGTTTAGGACTTAAGTTACTTTTCAGAATTGACCCAGTTTTGTCCTCAGCACCACACGGTACCACGGTACCACTAAATTTAGTGGTGCCGTCTGTACCTTTAATGGTGCCGTCATCTTCAGACATGGACTTTTCAGGCATTACAAATTTACTTGTTTAGTACCACTTGTAGAAGCCTGATTTGGGTCAAATCCTAAACCCGAACGGTCATGTTCACTATATCTAATATTTTCAAGTATATCATTAAGCTTTTTAGTTCCTTCATCAAACTTAATGATTCTTAAAGCATTTTCTTTAAGTTTTTCATTTTCTACTTGAAGACTTATACATGACCCGCATCCTAAGTCTACTTCCTTGTTTTTCTCAAGTCTCTTGACTTGATCTTTTAGTTCTAAGACTTGTAGTTCTAGTTCTTTTAATTTTAATTTTAGCTTTGTGTTTCTACCTAAGATCTTAGTACTAACTACGCATAGTTTGTTGTATTCGTCATGTAATTCACTGTCATCTATTGACGAATTATTATCACTATAATAAGAAGAGTCGGAATGTACCTCGTTAGAAGCTTGAGCCATTAGGCACGTTTCATCGTTAGGCTTCTTCTCTTCTTCTTCACCGCTATCACTCCAAGAACCTCCTACAAAGGCTCTTTGGTTGTTGGATTTTGGTGGCTTAGGACATTCTCCTATGAAGTGATTAGGATCTCCGCATCTATAGCATCTCCTATCACTTGTCCCTTTTCTTTCATCATGATTTCTTTGGGATGACTTCTTCTCATCGCGAGATTGTCTAGGAAATCTACCTTTCCTCCTAAAGAACTTTCTAAAGTTCCTAACGGCTAGTGCGTACTCTTCATCTTCACAACCGGAACTCGAACATTCCTCATCACTAGACTCCTTCTTGGCTTTTAATGCTAGAGATCTAACTCTCTCGCTTTTGCCTTTGACAATGTCAGAGTCTTTCTTGATGATCATCTCGTGAACTTTCAAGTTTCCTATAAGTTCATCGAGTGACAATGCCGCCAAGTCCTTTGACTCTTCTATGGCGGTGACCTTTGCTCTCCATTTAAGATGTAGAGCTCTAAGAAACTTCCTAACATAGTTCTTACTAGAATAACCTTCATCAAGAGCTTTAAGACTAGTGATAATAGTATTAAATCTAGCAAAAGCATTATCTATTGACTCATCCTCCGAAATGGAGAATTGTTCATATTGTTGAACAAGAAGATCTATCTTGTTCTCTTTGACTTGGTTATTACCTTAGTGAGTGACTAACAAGGTTTTCCAAATATCTTTTGCCGTATTACACATGAAAATTCTTTCAAACTCCTTTTTAGGCAAAGCATTATAAATCATCATTTTAGCCTCATTATTTTTGGCTAATTTCCTTTTTAGTTCATCACTTTGTTTATCATAAGAAACTATTTCACCCTTTTTAGTTTCCGGATTCTTTTGAATAGGTTGAAAGTCACCCTCGGTAATAACATGCCAAAGATCAATGTCTTTTGATTTCACATACGTTTCGAATCTTGTTTTCCAATAAATAAAACAATCGGTTTCGAAAAGTGGTGGTCTTTGCATAGATTGCCCTTCTAGATATTTGTCGGAATCCATTGATCGATTCAAGTTTTAAAATACAATATACTTTAAAATCTTGACTGACCTGGCTCCTGATACCAATTGTGGGAAACTAGAAGGGGGGTTGAATAGTTTACCGGTTTAAAAACTTCTTTTAAAAATCTTGTTTTAAAAGTATGCTATTGGAAACTTTGATTCGAACTCTATGTGTAATCAATCAACACCAATATGAACTACATACTAAGCTAAGTAATAATAACAAATAAAAGTAAAGAGTAGAGTTGGAAAGATCAAACCGAAACAGAGGATTTATAGTGGTTCGGCTACGAAACTCTTCTTCGCCCTACTCCACTCCCCGAGTATCACACTCGAGAGTTTCAAACACTATATCAACAACCTCCCTTCAGGCGGAGAAAACCGTACACGTCGCTTATCCTATTACCGACACTAAGCTAGATGTCGAGTGCTAATCTTAGCTAGCACCAATCTACCAAGGTCCACGTGACCAAACACTCAAGCCCAGTGGCTTCAAGAGATCACCAAGATCTCAACATGATCACAATGATCAACACTCACTTCACTCTACTCAACTAACACTAACCTAATGACCCTTGATCTTCTTGATCAATCACACAAGCCCAATGGCTTCAAGAGATGTTCACTATCTCTATAGATCACACTTGATCTTCACTCTCACTCACAAAAAGGAAATAAACTTGATGTATGCTAAGACACAACAAGGTTGTAACAAGTGTTACAAAAACCTATCAACTATAACTCTAGTATCTTCTTGATTACTTGAGTTCTTCTCTTGCTAATGAAGAGGGATGACAACACCTTGTATCAACTTGGATACTTGTGTTCTTCTCTTGCTAGTGAAGAGGTATGAAGAGGATCACTTGAAGGATGATTGTATCACTCTTGAAACAAAGAAAAACTAATCTAAATGAACCTAAGAAATGAAAGGTGTGAGAGGATTTAGCTAAGGGATTTTTCTGTGTGTGAAGGGTGCCTAAAACTGTGAAAGAAGTGGGTATTTATAGGCAAAGAAAATCTGAACGTTACAAAGAAATTCTGTACGGACGGCTCCTTTAAATAACCCACGGCTCCGTTAAATTTAACGGTACCGTGGAGCCGTGGTAGACTAGGACGCTCCAAATTTTGTCTTTTCTGGTGAAAACTTATTTGGGGAAGGTTGGAGCTGATTTTGGGGGGAAAATAGTTGTTGTGATTTTCAAACTAATTTTTCCATTAAAACATTTCTTAATATTTCAAAAATAATTTGTCATGTATATCTTTGAAAAAATGTTTTGTCCCATTTAAAATGTGAATTTTCAAAACATAAATTCACTTTTTTGATCACTAGTTCAAGTTGTAACTTTGTTCAAGAGTGATTTGCGTAGAAACGGGATCTTCCGATTAAAAACGTGTTAACGTTAATTTTAACGTAACGTGAGTTCACATTTTGTCATCCTCAAAACGTGAAGTAATCGAAAGATATAAATAACGTTTTTAGAACATTATTTGCATCAACATTATATTTTACGCCTCAATCTTAACTAGCTCACAAGTTTTATGATAGGAAAACAAAAGGAGCAACACTTTTAGCATATTTTTATTCTTTACTCACTTTTTATAAAAAAGGAAAAAGTAAAAACACAACCAATTATCTTTCTTTTTTATTTTTTTTCATTTCATCACGATATGATTTAAAATAGTCAAAATACCAATTTAAAACTCAAAAGTAATCTCAATCCAACAATCAATCAATCCAATTTGCTTTCAAATCAAGAATATCTCTATGGGATAAGACCAAGTGATGTTCTTATTTTAGGCACAAATCAAGAACCAATTTGCTTTCAAGTGTTTTTGTTCTGTATATTTTCTTCATGCAGATGTGATGATCTCTCTTTAAATTCGAGATTACTCAAACCTAGTCAAAAGTAATTATGAGAATTAATTGGCCAATTAATCTCCTTATAATTTTCCTCTATTCTAGCCATAGTGGTTACAAGACCAGATAATTATGGTCTTAATTACGAGTTTGAAACTTCCCATAAATAGGTCAAAGTAGTTACAAACTCTTTCCTGCATTACCAGCAGTAGAAACTCTGCCTAACAGCCTAGCAGTACTAATATAGTACTAGCAGTAGAAACTTCTGCTTCAGCAGTAGTAATATTAATACTAGCAGTAGAGACTTCTGCTTCAGCAGTAGTAATATTAGTACTAGCAGTAGAAACACAAACCACTATTTGAGTCAGGGTAATCATGGATCTTATGGGTGTACACTCCATACTTCCAAACCCATTACCAGATATGAATTGATCCCTCAAGTACAGTAAAGAAAGCTCCACCTCCCATATTAACCTAAACTTAAAAAACCTCATCCGTTTACCCGTGTTAATGCTCGAACTCAACTTGGTTTAAATCAGATCAATTCCTTATATTTTACGCCTCAATCTTGACTAGCTCACAAGTTTTATGATAGGAAAACAAAAGGAGCAACACTTTTAGCATATTTTTATTCTTTACTCACTTTTTATACAAAAGAAAAAAGTAAAAAACACAACCAATTATCTTTCTTTTTATTTATTTTTTTCATTTCATCACGATATGATTTAAAATAGTCAAAATACCAATTTAAAACTCAAAAGTAATCTCAATCCAACAATCAATCAATCCATCACCCTATTTCGTAGCGCAAAAATTGGGACTACATATCATCATCTCCTTCAAGTCAAACCTACCAAACACACACTAAAAACACACACACACAAACAAACACTTAAACAATAGCTTTCACGCAACAGCTTAACTTCCTCCGATTAAGCTAAAATCGGATGATCATAACGGTGACGATAACGATAACTGACGGTGACGGTGACGGCGGTGAAGAAGGATGAAGAAGAAGCTGAATTCGTTGAAGATAATATCTTCGTGTATAAAAACCGTTGGAACTAATGCTAGTACTGTTGTTCGTGCTTCTCTCGCTAATTCTATTGCTGCTCCTGATGAGCATAGAGATCAGGTTGTTGTTAAATCATCATTTTAGTTACACTTATTTAATTTAACTGTTTCAAATAGGTGTGTATATGTTTGTTAGTTACAGGTACGAGCTCTCTGATGTCCTTGATTTTAGTTAGAAACTGATTTTAGGAGTTGTTAGGTTTATTAATTACAGTTATGTGCTCTTAACTGTTGCCGAACGTTTTATGAGCTGATTTGAGGAGTTATAAGTTCATGTTAAATACGTTAAATTAGTTTATATAGTTATGTTAGTTAATCAACTGATTTTGTTTGTTAATTAACTCTTTGAAATAATTACGTTTATGTTAGTTAGTTGATTACAGTTATGTGCTTCGGTGAGCGTTGCCAGTCATTAACGATTATTTTCGCGCGTTATAGTTATGTGCAATTATGAGCTGATTTTAGAAGTTACAAGTTATAACTGATTAGTTTGTTAATTAACTGTTTGAAATAAGTAGGTTTATGTTAGTTAGTTATAATCACAGTTATGTGCTCCCGTGAGTGTTGCCGGTTATAAATGTTTATGCGCGAGATATAGTTATGTGTAATTATGAGCTGATTTGAGAAGTTAAATGTTTGTTATATCATCGGTTTAATCAGTTTTTTAGCTGTGTTAGTTAGTTAATTGTTTGAAATAGGTGTGTTTATGCTTGTTAGTTACAGTTCCGAGCTGATGAAATGAAATGTGTTTTAGTGTTGTTAGGTTTGTTAGTTACAGTTATGTGCTGTGGTTGTGGTGAGCGTTTCTGAATGTTATTTTCGCGATTATAGTTATGTGAAGTTATGAGCTGATTCGAGGACTTATAAGTTCATGTTAAATTAACTGTTTAAAATAAGTACGTTTATGTTAGTTAATTATAGTTAAGAGATAACGGTTAGTAACGTTTTATTCACTAGTTATAGTTATGTGTAATTATCAGCTGATTTCAGAAGTTATAAGTTCATGTGATGTTGTTAATTATTTGCTCTTTTAGTTATGTTAGTAAATTATCTGTTCGAAAAATGTGTTTATGTTAACATTTATGAGCTGATTTGAAAAATTATGAGTTAATGTGTTGATGTTGATTTTACGAGTAGTTAGATTTTTGGATGTTAAATAGCTGATGGAGTTAAGTATGCTGTTAAGTTTAACCGAGACGTATTTTAGGAGTCATTAGGTTTGTTAGTTACATTTATGTGCTTCAGTGAGTGGTGCTTATTATCAACATATCTGCGCGAGTTATAGTTATGTGCAGTCATGAGCTGATTTGAGAGCTTATGAGTTCATGTGATTTTAATTAGTTTTTGTTCATATTTAGATTAACAATATAGATTTTAGTATTGTCTAGGTTAGTTAATTACATTTATTAGCAGTTTTGTGATTATTTTAATCAGTTTTTTTAGTTATGTTAGTTAATCAACGGTTTGAAATAAGTGTGTTTATGTTTGTTGGTAACAGGTATGAGCTGATTAAATGAAACGTATTTTAGTATTGTTAGGTTTGTTAGTTACAGTTATGTGCTCTGGTGACCGTTGCTGAAGTTCCCCCCCCCCCCTCTCCTCCCATTTTAGGAGTTGTTAGGTTTGTTAGTTACAGTTATGTTAAATAGTTTTACTGTTTGAAATAACTATCCTGAGTAAGATTACGCGAAACTGATTTTAGGAGTTGTTTAACTGTTTGAATTTAGGATTGTTAATTACAGCTATGAGTTACTGCATATATTTAATGTAACCAGGTGATATGGGCCGGCTTCGACAGATTAGAAATCGGTCCTGCTTCCTTCAGACACGTACTATTGCTTGGTTATCAGAATGGTTTTCAAGTAATTGATGTCGAGGATGCTTCTGATTTTACCGTGCTAGTGTCAAAGCGGGGTGGCCCTGTCACTTTTTTACAGTTACTGCATATTCCTGCAAAGTCTGATGAAAATGACAAGTTCATACCGCTACATCCGTTACTCATGGTCGTTGCAGGTGATGAAGCCCCCAGGTCAGCGTTGGGTCAAAATCGTACCTATCTGAGTGCATCTGGCAGGGATGGTTCTAATGTTTCTCAATCAGGAACATCTGTGGATTCTCCTACTGCTGTGAGGTTTTATTCCCTTCAATCCAACTGTTACGTGAAGGTTCTCAGGTTCAGGTCAACTGTTTTTATGGTCAGATGCAGTCCCACGATAGTAGCGGTGGGTCTTGAAAAGGAGGTAAGATGCTAACTGTTCGAGATTCTTTTGACATTTATGCCAAGTTTCATGACTAATATCCACAAAGCAATTTGTACTTGCATATTAGAATTAATTACATAAAAAGGTAACCAACTTTGGTCTAATATCCTTATTGGGTAACTGATTTCTTTATTTGCCCAGAAAAATACCATTAAACCATCAATATTTTACTCTGGGAGAGAAGTAAGTTTTCGGTTCTAGCACTTCAAACATATGTTGTCTAATGATCATTTTGTGCACCAGACTTATGAAATAGGACTGGCGGCAGTATATGTAACTTGCATTCTGGTAAATATGCATCATTTGCAAAGCCGAGCCATGAACATATGATTTCTTAAGTCGTTTCTTGAATGTAGTTGTACATAGCATCATTCTTAGCACGAATGTTAGCAGTTCCATGGATTATAATGTCTGAGGTACATACATCAACATCAATACAGTTTTTCCTTATGGTTTTCTTATCGAAAACTTATTAACCATTCAGGCTTGGACATGACATTGTAGAAGAGTTGGTAAAAGCAATGGAAAGGGTTGGCCTTTATATGCATGCTTCAGCTTTGGTGATTTTTTCCGCTTATTAATTTTATGTTCATATATACTCTGTAGCTTTAACATAAAGAGTGTTTTTATGGTCAAATCGAGCCTAATCATAACATTTTTGTTATATTGTGATTGAAAACAGAGGTGAATATACAGTTGGAACTTTGGTAGGAGGCAAATACAATAATAAGGATCTAATCGCAGCTATGAGTCTATGATATTAGGTACCGAACTAATGCAACATTGTGGAGCATGCAAATGCAATCCCTAAATGGCAAGGCCTACTTCCCAAATCCGGAGAGATGGTTAGTAACATGCATATAACGTTTTCTTATCTTAATCTTTAATCGGTTAAACGGGTATGTGTAATAAAATTAACGTAAAAGGTTAAAGATCAGATTGGTCGAAAGTCACCCAAATGTATATATGAATGCATAAAACTTCTGAGTAGTTTCATTTCAAAAACTTAAGGTTATTATTGAAATAGTATAATGTTTATAATCATATTGGACGCACTAATACAATTAATAAAACTACATATATTTTTTGGCCAATGTCGCCATGGAAACACATTTACGACATACTACTCTTAACCAGTTCGAGATAAATAATTGGAATTGCACCTAATTATCATCACCTAAAAACCCAAACAAACCAACTATATAGATATACAACTTCTTTTCTTTGACCTGCAATTTTTTTTATGCATAATCACATTATAAATGTGTAACTTATAATGGATATAGAGATATAGAATGGTGAAAGTGCTAAACTTGCAAATATTTTTAAGAAGAGATCATTGGTATGTAATTAATTGTGCTTATGTTTATGAACTCGCTAACCATTGCGATAGTTTTCTAATGTAGAATAACTTATAGGCATTCTATACATGCATTTTTCTAGATCGATGTTGATATTGTTATGGTATTATAAATTTTGAGTATTTATGGTTTACCACAAAATCTTCATTGGTTATTTTGTGATGTATCATCAACTATGATTTTGATTACCCATTCTTTTGAAAATTTACTACTATATAACATAATCATTTCTTTGATTGCAGGATTATGTTGCAAAACAAAATGGTACATGGCACCTGAGGTATGTCGACAATGTCGACATATTTTCTTGATGGTGATGTATCTAGACTTGATCTTGACTGCAACCTTAATTTTAAACCAGGAGATCGTGCCAACAATATGAGAAAAAATGGTATTCTTCTGTTTTATTAACATTCCTTCTTAGTATAACTAGCGGGATATCTCCTTATAGAAAAAGACCTTTTTAGTAGAACCTATTTCACTAGCTCTAAGGTTTGTCCACATATCGACATAAATCTATGGTTTAAACTCACACTATTATCTTCACATGTTTATATCATTGATGACCCATTTAAGGCACCATTAAAATCCGAGGTACGTTTGGTCTTAATATTACACTCTATTGTTTGAAAAACGTAGTATTTGACTTACCAAGTGTTCACGATCATAGTAAACTTAATAGAGTTACTGAATGAAAGTATTGGATGTATGTTTATACGGTCTATACTCAAAGATGGTCTTAATACTCAAAGGGTCTTGATTATCAAAGGATGTTAAGTAACTCTATTGTATTTAACATATTGATTTGCTTTTATTTTGCACATTATTAATCACCATTTAATTTTTAGTCGACATTTGCTTTTATTTTGCATATATATGTATTTAGTTAATGGTTATAATTTCTCCCTTTTATTCCCTATAAGTTATGTGCGATAGTTTATTAATTGACTTTGCAATCAAAGTTATCTCTAATCTCATTCAATAACACCCACACCCCTCCAAATGCAGGAACTTAGAGAGCATTGGGACAAATCACATGCTTGGTTAAGGTTTTATCACGGGAAAGAAGTCAAGATTTCTATAGTGAGACAAAAAATCAGCCATCTTCATCTTTTCAAGACCTCCTTCGAACTATGGCTCTTTTATATATGAGAGAAATGACCACTTCCGAGGTATTTATTGTTATGACAGTGATTTCCGTCAAATAACTGCCAAATGTTAGTTAGGGTAGATTATGTCACTAAGGCATAGTTAAGGGTCTAAATGGTTAAGGCCACATTTAAAGGGATTTATTCTACATGACTCTTAACTTTCCGTGAATATATATATTTAATTATTTATATGCTTTTCAGTTTTCATATATAGCAATTATACATACTTTAGGCGTATAAACTTTTGATATAAATTCAAGAGCTTTAATATGGTCAAGTCATATACGTATAATCATCAAAGTAGTCTAGTGGTTCGACATGCGACAACTTGATGTTTTCACTTAATATATCATGTTTAAACATCGCTAGATACATATCTTGAGGGTGATTAAAGAAGAAGTCGGAAACGATCACGAAATACCACATTTAAGCTGCTTACATCTAAGTTAAAAACTCGTCCGACCTGAATAACCTAAAGTAGAAAACCTCATATATGTTTTTAGTGTAGTTGCATGTTTTGGTTTCATTACTTATAGTTCAATAAGTTTTAAGAGTGTTAATAGACGTATGCAAACACCTAAAATATGATTTTATATGTCTTTAAAGTAGTCATATATCTTAAAGGTTTCTCGTCATTCCATGGTTGTTAAATTACTATATAAGTTAATTCTTAATGTCGGTGGACATTATAATAACAATATGTTACTGTTAAAACCTTAACCCACCTTAAAAATTCTTAGTCTGTATGACTGGCCCAACAAAGGCCCATTTTCTGCAAAAGTCGGCCAATGGCGGTGGACATTATAATAACAATATGTTACTGTTAAAACCTTAGCCCACCTTAAAAATTCTTAGCCTGTATGACTGGCCCAACAAAGGCCCATTTTCTGCAAAAGTCGGCCAATGGCTATTGCTAACGTTTCTTCACCGCCATTATCCCCTTTTAGTCATTATCTACTTTATTTTCACCGCCATTTGCACCGCCTGACTATCCAGACGTCACCATCTCACCAAAAACAGATCTAACCATTCAGATCAAACTTTACAGACTGTTTTCGATCAGACCATTTAGATCAAACCAATAACGATGTTCAAAGGTATGTGGGATTTGGTTGTTTTAATTTTTTTCCCACCAATTAACTTTTGCGTTATTTTTATATTATTCAAAATGAAACCCTAAATTTTTTTTGGGTTTTTACAGCTGATCACTGGCTGAAAGTCGGAAATGGTTGGCTGGATTATTAGTTGGGATTCTTTCATTTTTAAGAGTAAGTTTTTATGTTTGTTTCTCTGTGGTTTTCGGATTTTTATTATTACTATTATTATTTTTATGTTTTTGTTTTCATGATGTTTTAAAATTGTCATGGCAGGTCCAATATAAAATAAACCAAATCCCATGTTCTTTTGTAGTTTGTGATGGCAGGTCCAATATAACATAAACCAAATCCCATTTTCTTTTGTTTTTGTTTTCATGATGTTTTAAACCCACTTCAGTCTGCAAACCTACTTCCAAGAATAGGTAAGTAAGAAAATTTGATTTATGGGTTTTTGTTCTTGGTTAGACTATGATATTGAGCTGTGTTTTGTATAACAATAAACCAAATCCACATCCACAAATAAAAAAATATAGCTGTTTATTTGGTTATTCAATAACTGTTGGTTCTTTGTATGTGGATAAGGGTTGAAGAAGACCAAATTGCTCCTAAAGGAGATTTTCTTAGACTTTTGTCAAGGTAACGAACAACATGATTACTTATTTGTTTTTTTTAAGCTTATTTCTGTCAAATTAGTACTGAAGATTTTGAAACAGGTACGCTAACGCTTATGGTTAAAAATAGTATAGCGGTGAAAGGGTTGTTGTTTTTGATCGAACAACTACGACGACAAAGGTCAGGTTATGTTGATTGGCATCTTGGTTCAGGGTGCACCATATGCTTTTTTAGTCTTATAACAATATCACATGCTTTTTATGCAGAATTAATTTGTTATAATTGTAGGTAGTTGAGGAGGTATTGAATGGCAAGGAAATGGACTTCTACAAATGGGATGGCGATCTTTCTCAG
The DNA here is from genome assembly GCA_021014915.2 of Artemisia tridentata subsp. tridentata. NCBI lineage: Eukaryota > Viridiplantae > Streptophyta > Magnoliopsida > Asterales > Asteraceae > Artemisia > Artemisia tridentata. The sequence goes on along the minus strand of CP139506.1, from coordinate 72,856,676 downwards.
CTTTTGCAGAACGGTCGGGATAAGCTGAATGTAGTTGCAGAGGTAAATTACTTTCTATCACTTTGAACCTGACTAATTGCCAACTTTAAATTGCAGATGGGGTTACTGCACTAAAAAGTAACAAACATTCGAATTTGTCATTGTATGTATGACCTTTTATAGCGGCTCATCAGTTTGCCTGCTATTGAAGGGTACAATGACAATCTGGTAGTATAAAGTTTATTTTCATTTGTGATTAGACTAGCGGTTAAGAAGAGAGAAGCACCAGCTGCCAAAAAAAGCCTGTTAAGAAAGCTAAGGAGGCGAAAGGTCCTAACAAACCTAAAAGGCCCGCTGGTCCTTTTTTGTTTTCATGTATGTTGCTTTAAACCCATGTAATCCTTTTTTTTTTTTACATATTTTTAGGTTGTTTTTTGTTTATAAGTTTGCTTTTGTTGTTGATCTTTATTGGGAGGATTTCAAGAAACAGTGCAAGGAAAAACATCCCAACAACAAATCTGTTTCTGTTGTAAGTATCCTTAACCTTAACCCGTTGACTTTTGTACTTTTTCGCTAGGTTATATTCATGATTTAATTTATACTATGATATGTAATTAAATAGGTTGGTAAAGTTGGTGGTGATAAGTGGAAATCATTGTCTACTGCTGTAAGTATAATACATATTTTTTTTAAATAAAATTAGTTATACTAATTTTTAAATTAAATTAGTCAGCTGGATTCACATTCCTGTTGACTGCAAAAGCACCACCAAGAATAACGATATGTGCAATGTATTGGGTGAATGCAGGGTCCAATTCTATGGGCTGCATCATTTAAAAGGTAAATTAAGGGTGCTTAATAAAAAAGGATGGGAAATGTTGGTAAGGGGAGCCAATGCAGCCAATGTGACTTCACCAGGATGAAGATTAGCCTGCTCAACTAAATATTCAGCTACTGAATTTTCTATTGGTTTCAACTTACGCTGAGGAAAGTTCTGGCTTCCAAGCCCATCCACCCCATGTACAAAGTCTGCAACCCGAAGCTTTGTCGCTCTGTTGGGGCATGGAAAGGTAACCATAATCTATACTATCATAAGTTTTAGTCTTTTATTTGTCGTAACACTAGCCGATGTACATCATGTGTGGTTGCCGTTATGATTAGATGCAGATACATTAACAAAATCAATAGCTTTACTTTTTTTTTTTTACCACTCAACAACAACGGCACAAACATTCATAATTGTAAATGTCCTACTCTTTATGCAGGTGGTCCATTTAATACAAGGGGAGCAGATCCTGTGTATTCTACAAACACAACGCCCAGAAGAAGTAAACATCGTTTGTGTTTTTTGTTAATCAGATTGAATGTAATTTTTTATAAATGTAATGAATAGCCCCCCCGCCCCCCCCGCAGAAGTAATGAGATTGCAAACGAATATAGTCGTCGATATACAATAAAAAAATTTAGATACTGTCACATACATGCAAGCAAATAAGACATGACCAGACCAATATATGAGTGTTTATAATTGTTAACTTTTTAAGTTATTGTTGAATATATTGCACGCATAAATAAATAAACTAATTAGCGCATTTGTGATGCTTAAACACCAATAATCATCCACTTGATACAATAATTGACTTTCGAAGGAAAGGGAACATATTATATTATAATATATACTAAAAGTGGTTCGCACAGTATTTGGTGTGCTTGAAATGGTTGTGCATAACAGTGTTTCGCACAGTAACGGGCTCCAAAAGATTGTACACACTTTATATATTATTATATATATCTAAAACCCAGCAAGTTAACCAAATATCCACATCCAAATCCAATACGCAACACAACAAAATCCAAAACCAAATCGGGCAGCACATAAACCTCAAATTCAAATCCACAACAATCCTAAACCTATTGTCACCCTTACCTCGCCGTGACTCACGGCTTGGCTAGCCGCGGCTGTCGAGAACCAAACAAACCAAACGAGACCCAAATATTCAACCCGAGTCCACAAACACAACATCAAGATCAACTAAACACATAAAAAACAAAAAATATATCAAACCCTCACCGAGTCACCGAGTTGACTTGGTAAGTTGTCCGAGTCAAGGCGAGTCGCGACCAAAACGAATCCACACGAGTTGTAACAAATTTTTAAAAGGTGTTTAAAAAGAAAATTTATTTAAAATCGGATTTAAATAAAAATATCACCGGAAAATTTTCCGGCGATGGTGGTGCCCGGAAAAATGGGATCGCCGGCGAGGGGTAGAGAGAGAAAGAAATAAGTGAGTGAAAATGAAATAAATAATTAAATAAAGTGTTTATATATTAAAGAGGGAGGGACCATAGTGAAACATTGAAATGTGAGGGTGTAAAATGTAACAAAAGGACGGAGGGGCCATAACTGTCAAACTGGCAAATCTTTTCACGAAAACACTCCGGGGCTCATTCGACATAGCAAACGGACTTGAAAAATTACGAAACTTGCGCCATTGTTTACGAAATATTTTTTCCAACAAAAACGAGTATAAACTTGCAATACTTTCAAGAATTCAATATATTATACATTATACAATATATATAAACCCCAGGCGCTACAAGCAAAAAAAAATGAAAAAAAAAAAAAAAAAAAAAAATTGAAAAAATATTTAAAAAAAAAAAAATTTCAAAAAACTTTACCCGCTGCAACGCGCGGGCTTCCCTGCTCGTTAAGTTTAATTTATGGTTTTACCAACGATTACATTAACATAAAGTATAAAAGTATAAAAGACGTTATGTTATAGAAAATGAACATGCATTAGTGCGTTAGAATATCATATGTGTGTTTGCATACTGTTTTCCTCGTGTTATACAACTCTAGAAGGATTATTAGACACAATAAGTAGAGTAATACGTCATTTCATAGTATTATTATTTAAGACATCATTAAGGGGCGTTCTATATAGGTTAAGGAGGTAGTTACACTCTATAGATCGTGTTTTAAATGCTGATCTGTACCTGTTTGTAGTCGTTTGTATCGAATCAATCAATCAAACTCGATATCGTAAGCTAAATCAGAAGTAGAATGCAAATTCACTAATTCAGTTATATAAAAAGATATCAGCCCATATATCAGTATCAGGCCCATTAGTGGGAGATCATGATCCAGTAACAAAAATGCTAGTATTACAAATTGGATAACTGAATATGCTAACGCTTGTTTAGGTTATCTGGAGAGGGTAAATTTTCGACTAACATATACGCAGTCTAATCGGGGTTCTCTACATGTATTGACTTGTAAGCTCTTTTGTTTTGCCTATAGCATGTCTGTCTTACATTTACCTATTGGTATTTTACATGTCTAGGTGTGCAAAACAACATTACTCTTCAAGTGATGAAGCGAGCTCCCGTGTTCCAGATTTATGGAAGGATGTCTGTAATTCTACTCGACACAGAAAGCTAACGCATCAAGGATGTGCGTAAACAGATCTTCAAAATCAAAATAGTATGTGTTCAAAACGAGCAAATAAAAAAAGGGCTTCAACTTGTTTATTTGTTTTACAAATGAACTAGGCTTAAGGAAGGTTATTAATGAAATGTAATTGCGGTTAGTTATTTTGCCAAAAAGCACATGACTATCACTTTCTAAATAAAACGAATATCTTACAATTTACCTTTTTACTAGAAACAAAGACACTTGCAAATTAAACTCATACAAATTATGGATATTTTCCCTACTCACTGGGCATGGCTTCCAAACTTACTTTAAAATAAGAAAATACTAACTTCGTAATATAGGATTCTCGATAATAATAATAATAATAATAATAATAATAATAATAATAATAATAATAATTGTCTAAAAATGCACCCGACTTGCCACTCTTTCTTTTGTCTAAACTAAACTTTTAATCATTCCCATTGTAGGCATTGTCACGAGTAAGGTTTGGCGTGTCACAAGTTTCAAATGGCACGTCTTAGCAAGTTTTAAAGGTCACGTCAAAGCTTACCCGTAACAATTTCTAAAATAAGAATGATTAGCAAATTTGATATTTAAATATGAAAATTAAAAGTTCATTATAAACAAAACAAAAGAAAAAGTTGACAATTAGATGAATGTTTAAACTGTTATCCGTTAAAAAATATAAATACATATGCAAAAAAAAAAGTAAGAAAGTAATCGTTTCACCTTTTATTTACTTTACCCAATTTTTGTTCCACTATCATTATCACGGTGGTCCTTGACAGGGATTGAACAATTAATTAAGTGTATCATAAAGTTTATTTGTATTTGTGGTTTAATATAAGATGGAGTAGTTATTTTCGTAGTTAAAAAAAAAAAAAAAAAAAAAAAAAGCGATTCGAGGTACGAAATAGTAAGCACTTTTTGACGCAAAAAAGGCATGCATATCTTTCGTCCTAGTTTCGTGCTAAGTTCGCCAAGCTGGCCTAAAAGTATTGGTTTAAAGGGTGTTGGGTATTATGTTTAGAAACTATTTAGAAACTGCTCTAAGAAGATTTCTACTAGTCAATGTCATAGGGACATGAAAAAACAATGTTCCCAACAAAAACGGCATGCTCTAACAAAATGGCATGACTATGTTTGTGACATCTCAGTATAAAGTGAAGCATATATCTTTGTCCTCAGATCAGGCTGCATTCAGCTTTGCAGCAGCTTCCGGTGCAAATATGGCCCCTACTCTCAAAGTGAAGGTCAAGTATAGTTTGCTTCAACACGTCAAGTTTTACAGAATGGCTGTTGATAGTTTCCACAATTTTAGTAAAAGAAAAGAGGACATAGCAGTAGCCACTGTATGGTAGTTGTGCAGCAGATATTCAAATCGTGCTTCACGACTGTACACAGGGCGGTGTATTAGATTTAGTACTAGCATAAAACATCTTGGATATCAGCCTTCAGCCTGCACCAATAACAAGTATGATACTATGTTAGTTTTCCAAATAACATTCCACGAAAAAAAATGATGTGCATAATTACACTATAAATGATAATTAGAACACTTACACCAGCAGATTGATGATCATCTTGTCTTATTCATTTTCTATCAGATTTCTTTTTGATGAATAAGGGATTCAAGTCACCCTAACCTTTACTAAAAAAAAGGTCACTCTACCAAGCAGATATTGTATGCTTATTATTTTACTATTGCAATTCATATGTGTGTATTGTAAATTTATAGCAGTGCACATATCTAGAACATTAAGCACATGAGCATATGAAGATTATTAAATCAGTCTCATGCCTCATTTCAATAAAAATTTATCTTAAGTTGTTGGAAATGAACATTTGAAGCTAAAATTACCAAAAGCATTATATAGATCCATGAGAGACAATGATTCATACCTGTTTTTATGATCTCTGGAGGAGGTCAAACGTAGCAGATGGACTGGTAAGAGAAGTGTTAACCGTTGAGTAGCAAGTTAAAATAGTCACTGAGCATTTCTCATCAGGGTTGAAACCAAAAGTTTTATGTGAAGATAATCGAGATTTTTTTATCAATGCTTGACTGATGTTCAAAGCAAGTCTACTGAGTTTTTATTGCAAACAAACCACAACTAATGTGAAAACACTACAAGATGTGCAGGATAGGTAAAAAAATTCCGGTTTAAACGGGTCAACTAGGGTTTAGTCTTGACACATTAATAGTTTTTAGTCCATGTCTAAAAATAAGATATTGGATGTCGCCAAAGGGACAATATAAAGTTGTAACTTATATAAATAGTTTGCTTCAACACATCTTTTATAGAATGATGTTTGATAGTTTCCACACTATCAGCAGTAGGGCATTGCATGATACTTGCAGCAGAGATTCAAATCGTGCTTTAAGACTGTACACAGGGTGTCAAATAAAGCATCTTGGATGTCAGCCTTCAGCCTGCACCAATAACACGTATGATACTATGTTAGTTTTCCAAATAACATTCCACAACAAAAAAATGATGTGCATAATTACACTTGTGACAATATTTTATGCACACAAACAACAACAAAGTTTAGTCAAGAGGTTTCAAAAAAGGTAAATGAACATAGTTGTCAAGTATGTCTTTATATGAACTATAAGCTAAAAATAATTTTAAGGTTCTTTATAAATGATAATTAGAACACTTACATCAGCAGAGTGATGATCATCTTGTCTTATTCATTTTCTATCAGATTTCCTTTTGATGAAAAGGGATTCAAGTCACCCTAACCTTTACTAAAAAAAAGGTCACTCTACCAAGTTGCAGCGATTGTAAATTTATAGCTTATCATTTTACTATTGCAATATACAAGTGCGTAAATGTGTGATTGTACATTAGTAGCAGCGCACAGTTCTCCCTTAACACTCTTAAAGTTAACTAGAAAGTTAATCTATTTGTGTTTATGACTAATACAACGTATTGATTATCTCTAACAGTTAATGAAACGTGAATATAAAAACACAAGGTATTTTCAACGTTTAAATTCTTATTAGAAATGAATCAAAGAATCTATTACCCAAGTGTTTTGCGGAACAAACACTTGGGATTGAATAGACAAGGTATGGTGTCTCCTATCTAAACTCAATGCTATGCTTGAGTGGTAACAATATGCCTCACTGAGCTATCTCAGGGACTGGTTACTCTTTGTAGGAGAGAAGTTGTTTTGTAAAAGTCTAAGCTTTCAATGTACAAAACACACTTGACTTCTCTCCCATCTGTATCTATTTATACACAAGTAAAAAGAGTAAAAGTGATTAAAAATAATACAAGTTGTTGAGGAAGCGTATCTGACAATTGCAACAGTAATTGTCATTTCCAAGAACCAATAGGAATGGGCTATGAAGTCTTTGGGAGTTATTAGTCTGACACTCCATGACTTTAAGCCGCAAAAGGGAAGGTTTGTATCTGACAAGATAAGAGTGTTTGGTCTGACACTCTTATCTCCTCAAATCCTTCCCACCTATTCCCGCCTTTTCTTCAGGCGTTGGGTTCTTCAGTATTCGTCTTCATCCTTCAGTCTTCAATCACTTATTGTTATTGAGGAGACTGGGGTTCAGTGAGTTCTTGTCCAACACTCACTGAACCATCATCTTCTTCTTTGGCTTAAGTCCTACTCAGGGAGTACCGCCTTCCTGAGTAGTGAATCTGATGCGTGGTTTTGCAACCTTACAACAGGTTTTACCTCTCGAGGGATCTCAAGAGGCTTACAACCCCACCAGGCAGTGTACCTGACCGATGTAGTATAGTGTAGTGGTAAGTACGGGGGATTGATCGTTCTCCACAGGGAATAGTGTTCGTTAGGTATGAAAGACTACTCTAATTAGGTCTAAGGGTTGAGGAAGATTCTTTTTATGTTTTTATATTTTTATGAAAGCAAGTAAAATCTCGGGTTTGAAAGAGTGGGCGGAATTAGTTGCTAGTCAACTAACCCAAATTACTACGAATGCAAATAAAATAAATAACTGAAAATAAAAAGTTGGTGAAAACTTATGTGTAGAGAAATGTGTTCACTTAGATTTCCTTACTCCCTAACTATCTTTTACCGGTTGATTAGTGTGTATTAGTTGCGTGGATAACGGGTGTATTCCTTAATACCAATCGTGGGGTGGCGTACGTACTTCCCCAACTCTACAAGCTCCTACGTCACTCCTATGTCGAGCCGGCTAGGAAGCTCCTAACATGGGATCACTAGAATTCGCTTGTGCATTAAATACAACCATAAAAACCTTTAGTACGCATTTGGTTCATGTTTCTTAAGACGTTCAAGCAAGTTACCGAATAGGAAGTTAGCCAGTTTTCTTAAGCCTAACATAGATAAACAATCATCCAATACAACTAATAACACACTAATAACCAATAATCAATAGCTAGGTTTCATTAGATCTAAGCAAACACAAGATAAATCTAGCCTAACATGTTAAACAAAAGACAAGAACAAGATAAAATCAAACAACACATAGACATATTGAATGATTAATTGATAACTTATCTTTCAATGTAACATGGAAGATCTCAAGGCAAAAAGCCTTGAAAAAGATGCTAAAATCGTCTTAGGGTTTTCTCCCAAAAATTCCACACTTAGTTCTCTCCCCAATGACAAAGAATTGCAAAACTATATATAGATTTTTACATCTGACGGCGTCACGTTATGGAGTGTGACGCCGTCACCTCGCCGCTTCTAGGGTTCCCGGATGGCCTTCTTGATGCCGTCCCTCTTTAGCTCTCCAAAATCCGTTCTGGCTTATCAAGGCTTGACGTCGTCAGCCCTTGAACGTGACGCCGTCCCTCTTAGAATTAAGCCGTGACGCCCTTGATCAGGTTAAAGCGTGACGCCGTCAGAATTCACATGCAATTTTCACTGGCTTATCATGAGTAAATTTCACATCCACCTTTTCTTGCCAAGCCATGACGCCGTCCAGGGTAAAATCTGACGCCGTCAAAGGTAACTTTTAGCCGATTTTTGAGACTTTGTCGTTTTCTTCACTTTTATGCTCCAAAAACGTCCAAAATGCCTCCTTTTCCAGATTTCTCCTCAAAAGTACCTAAAATGACAAAAGGAACGATTTAGGGCAATATTTGATCAAATAAATACGATTTAGGGCTTAAATGACCCCTTAAAAGCGGTACACTTTTCGCTTCATCAAATACCCTTACACTTAAGATTTGCTTGTCCTCAAGCAAATGCGCTTTTATTCTAATCAAAATACAAGTTAGGGGTCATTTAATGCAAACATAAAAGTAATTACAACAAATAATCGTTCCACTTCAATCATAATAAGCACGGAGATTATAAACTAGCACCTCACAAGTAGTGTTTAGATACTCACATCTCTCAAGTGTCATCAAAATAAATCTCATAAATGAAAACGGATAATATCTCTCACTACCTGTCATAGCAAATAGATTACCATAGGCTTGGGAAAGGATCGAAAACCTCCTCCACTAGGCGTAAGCACCTAAGATAAACTATCAAAGAGGGCTTTTAAACGGGTTATAACGTAAGGTGTAGGGAAAAGGAAAACACGGTTTTGTTGGATAAGGGATATTTTCCTGGTGGCGAGTTAAAGATCTTGATCAATTACATGTACTATACAATGTTGCTAAGCCAAGACTCGACTCAATCTTAAGCTAGAAACAAAATAACAAAATAACAAAAACATAAAAATAAACATAAAATGAAACGGGATGGTAGTCCGTATGTTTTTTCTATTTTTCTTTTTCTCATTTTTTTGTATTTTTCTTGATTTTTCGATTTTTTTTTTTTTTTTTTTGACATACACTCTTGCCCTACCATCCAAAATAATACATCATAGGGGCATTGCATTCCCCTTACACTTGAACTTTTACATAACTTTACAATTAACTAATCTAATGACTCGAATTAAGATAATCGAAAACTTGGAGTACTTTAAAAATATTTAGCACATATGGGGGTAATAAATGATGTTCTTCCCCATTACTCCGTTACACTAGTACTTTACCCATGAGTCCCAATCGTCCCAAAACAATATGTACAAGGATATGACTCGACTTAGCAACCATGTAATCAATTAGATAATTAACTTGGGTTTAAACAAATGTTGTAACAATAATGCACTAAAAATGAGTGCATACAAGGTAGGCTAAGGCGATTTGGGTGTACATTTAAGTGGGGTGTAAACAAATTCTTCCTTTAAGTAAAATGCTTAAAGGTCGAAACGAAAAGATAGGCTCTGAGGGGTGTACTAGGGGTATCGTGTACTAAAAATGAGTACAACGCAAAGGGTGTGGAGAATTACTTGACCAATGTAGCCAATGTAATTATAACAAAAACACAGGTGTAAAACAATGGGTTAATCCTAATGCCTCTTATCATGTAGTAAATCTAACTACACGAATGTAGTCTCACTTGTGGCCTTGGAATGGTCCTAACGCAAGTTCTAAAATCTAAGTGCTACCGGTACACACATCATAGCATAAATGCTTTTCCTACCAATTCTAGGGGCGAACCTCACATATTTGGGGGTGGAAAATTTTTTTAGTGGTACGGTTTTTGTGCTAGTCATATAACTCCTATCCGTGAGACGCTCATTAAGATCAAAGTTTCACTCCTATATGTTGTTAAAAATTTTAAATTTGGCACTAAAATTACCTTAACAAGTATTTCTCTCAGTTTTATTACACATCTACTATTAAACAAACAAAAATCAAGCGTAATAGCATTCTCTAAAATCGTACTTTTACCCTCCCCTTACACTTAAGATGAACATTGTCCCCAATGTTCAAATAACAAGATGTAAAAGCATAAAGTAAAAGAATGAAATCAAATACTCCCCTGATTCGCTCGGTGGATAATGAAGTAACACGGTTAGATCTTCTTCCAAAGTAATGTTGAAGCTCCATGACTAATGCATCGCCATAAGCTTGATTCAAAACATTTCCTTGTCCAAAATAACCTGTTAAACCTGAGAAAACAAACACGAAAACCTGCATAACATCGGCGGGATAAATCTATATATAAGGATATAATGCTTGTGGAATGATAATTTTGCAGATTCCTGGAGATTATAAGTTGGAGATTTAATAAAAACTTTTTATGAAAACAAAACTTTCAAAAATTTTCAGAAAATTAAACCTGACGCCGTCAGGGTGTAAAGCCTGACGCCGTCAGAAATAATCTGACAGAATTCTCATGTTACGTTTCCGGAAAAATTTTGGAAAAACCTATACCTTACTTCCTGGAATTCCTGCAAAACATCATTATGACTCGATACAAGCATTTGACTCAAACAAATACGAATATGTATGTTAATTTATTATTATTACGATTCATGTTCATTTGTGTTCTAATAAACCAATTTAGATTTCCCTTACACTTATCTTTTGCAAAATACCTTTATATGTAGTTAAGACGAAGTTAAAAACAAAATAAAGCATTTTCACAAATTACTTTTGAACATGAATCAATACTAATAAAAATTAAACACACATACGGAAACAAATAAAAACAAACAACCAAACAAATAAACACACAAAGCAAATAAATAAAATAAAGCTTGGGTTGCCTCCCAAGAAGCGCTTTTCTTTATTAACGAGTCTTGTAGCTAGACTCAAAGTCACTCTACCTAGTATCGCTTATGCTCACGTATCCGAGTGTGAGCCATCTAATTGTTGCCTCATCTTTCTTGCATTCATCATTTAGCTCCAAACATCCATGATAGTATCTCTTATTTTTCTCATGTGGATATTTGAGCCCCTTCCTCTTATCATTCTCACTTAACAAATCAAGAGGCACAAGTCTATTGCAAGATTCAATGGAGAAGTTTTTAAACCTAGGATGTGCTCGGGGCATTTGGTAAGCAAAATCTTCATCCCCATCCGAGAATGTAATTAACCCGTCCACAAGTTTTTCGTCAAGGTTGGTCAACCTTTTGAAGGGTTCTCCAAAAATGACTTGAGTTAATTTGTCATCAATAAATTCTCCTATGTTCTCCATAACCATAAAATCCACCAAATACACAAAACTTCCAACGAATACGTGCAGTGGCTCAATCCTAGCAACAATGTTATCCCCTTGATATTCTAGCTCATCTACCATGATTTTATTATAATTAGCGCGAGAGATAATGTTCATAGGTAAAGATGAGTTAAGGTAAGCATAAAAATCATGATAACCAATCTTACACGGAAATTGCATGTTAAAGAGGCTATCCTTTTTTATCTTAGTCCTAGGGTCAATATACTTTAAGGGATCAATTTCCTCTTTTCCCCATTCCTCGTTAACTACTTCTCCATTACCGGCATCCTCATCGGAGTCAGAGTAGTAAAATGGACTAACATAGTCATTCTCATGGTCAGACTCCTCCATTCCAGAATTGTTACCAAAGTGGTGGTCGGGTGAAAGGTTGTTGTTTGCTACTATGGGGGCGGGAACGGGTAGTTGAAAATTTGCACGGCGAAAAACACGAATAACAGGGATCAAATGACCAATGTTACTCATGAGGTAAGTGGAAGGTATCACAAACAAAAGTACAAAGAAATAAGATAGACTAAAGAAAACCTAGAAAAATAAAATAAAAATCTCACTAGAAGGGAATCTAGTGAGTAGACCTATAAAGTAAAAATTCAACCTAAACAATAACTATTCCCCGGCAGCGGCGCCAAAAACTTGATGCGTGGTTTTGCAACCTTACAACAGGTTTTACCTCTCGAGGGATCTCAAGAGGCTTACAACCCCACCAGGCAGTGTACCTGACCGATGTAGTATAGTGTAGTGGTAAGTACGGGGGATTGATCGTTCTCCACAGGGAATAGTGTTCGTTAGGTATGAAAGACTACTCTAATTAGGTCTAAGGGTTGAGGAAGATTCTTTTTATGTTTTTATATTTTTATGAAAGCAAGTAAAATCTCGGGTTTGAAAGAGTGGGCGGAATTAGTTGCTAGTCAACTAACCCAAATTACTACGAATGCAAATAAAATAAATAACTGAAAATAAAAAGTTGGTGAAAACTTATGTGTAGAGAAATGTGTTCACTTAGATTTCCTTACTCCCTAACTATCTTTTACCGGTTGATTAGTGTGTATTAGTTGCGTGGATGACGGGTGTATTCCTTAATACCAATCGTGGGGTGGCGTACGTACTTCCCCAACTCTACAAGCTCCTACTTCACTCCTATGTCGAGCCGACTAGGAAGCTCCTAACATGGGATCACTAGAATTCGCTTGTGCATTAAATACAACCATAAAAACCTTTAGTACGCATTTGGTTCATGTTTCTTAAGACGTTCAAGCAAGTTACCGAATAGGGAGTTAGCCAGTTTTCTTAAGCCTAACATAGATAAACAATCATCCAATACAACTAATAACACACTAATAACCAATAATCAATAGCTAGGTTTCATTAGATCTAAGCAAACACAAGATAAATCTAGCCTAACATGTTAAACAAAAGACAAGAACAAGATAAAATCAAACAACACATAGACATATTGAATGATTAATTGATAACTTATCTTTCAATGTAACATGGAAGATCTCAAGGCAAAAAGCCTTGAAAAAGATGCTAAAATCGTCTTAGGGTTTTCTCCCAAAAATTCCACACTTAGTTCTCTCCCCAATGACAAAGAATTGCAAAACTATATATAGATTTTTACATCTGACGGCGTCACGTTATGGAGTGTGACGCCGTCACCTCGCCGCTTCTAGGGTTCCCGGATGGCCTTCTTGACGCCGTCCCTCTTTAGCTCTCCAAAATCCATTCTGGCTTATCAAGGCTTGACGCCGTCAGCCCTTGAACGTGACGCCGTCCCTCTTAGAATTAAGCCGTGACGCCCTTGATCAGGTTAAAGCGTGACGCCGTCAGAATTCACATGCAATTTTCACTGGCTTATCATGAGTAAATTTCACATCCACCTTTTCTTGCCAAGCCATGACGCCGTCCAGGGTAAAATCTGACGCCGTCAAAGGTAACTTTTAGCCGATTTTTGAGACTTTGTCGTTTTCTTCACTTTTATGCTCCAAAAACGTCCAAAATGCCTCCTTTTCCAGATTTCTCCTCAAAAGTACCTAAAATGACAAAAGGAACGATTTAGGGCAATATTTGATCAAATAAATACGATTTAGGGCTTAAATGACCCCTTAAAAGCGGTACACTTTTCGCTTCATCAGAATCCTTCTTCTTGAATTCGCCTTAAGCATCCTGAAGATGACTCACTGAGTGACTGTTCACTCAGTGACTTGAATTGTTCTCGGTTTAATAAACACTTGGTTAATTTGTGTCCAAATCTTGTTTTAATGACTCTTGGGTACTGACGGACCCAACAATCTCCCCCTATTTGGATATAAATTATTCCTAAGTGTTTTGATCAGTATTGAGTGAGCTAATGACTTCTTCTCATATTGAATATACTAGAAATTAAATAAGGATCCTGATATAACAAAACATTCATCAATTTATTCAAATTATTACAAGTCCTAACAATCTAAGTACAAAAATACTCAGGGTCCCTGAAAGTGACCCATGAGTTCAAGCTTCGCCTTCTTAGACACTAACACCTCCTTGTCAGGTCTTTCTTTCATCATTTGATCCAGCAGCCTGACAAACTCCTCATTCTCAGGACTCTTTACCCTGAGTGCCATCAGTTTGTATGCGAGGAGAGTTGTCGTTTCTACCTTATCAATGTCACTTACTCTTTGGAAGGCTTGCTGATCAAATTCATCAATAAAGAAGATACCATACTCAGGCTCCTTGATGACTCGGTTAGGAATGAACTTGACTCCCTCAGGAGGGATCCTGTTGCAGTGAAGGGCAGAGATGTATTGTTCAGGTTCCTGACCCATTGCTTTCCTTTTCCTTCCGATCTTCTGAGTAGGCTCAGGGATTGCCAGTCCCTGAGAAGCAAGTGCCCTCTCATGATCAATACCCAGGCTCTTAGCCACCCTTTCAAGTTCTTCATATTTTGCGTTCAGGGTCTTGATCAGTGATGGGGCTGTTTTGCTTTGTGTCTTCTTCCTCAGGATTGGCATCATCATGTTCCATTCCCTTAGCCCGAAGTCTGAGAATTTAAAGGGTTGGTAAACCTCAGACTTTCTTGGTCCCCTGTGAACCGTGATGCTTATGGGCTTGGTGTTGTGAATGGTTATGTCAGTGATTGTGCCCTCTCCTTTGGTCTTGGTCATGTGCCACACATACCTCTCATAGGTTCTTTGCCTCCTTTCTTCCTTTTGTTTGGCTTGTTTGTTATGTTCTTGAAGAAGTTCAGCTTGTAGCCTGATGAATTCTTCCCCCTGAATGTCTTTATCAGACTCCTTGATTTTCTCCTTGGCAACCTCAACAATTACAGATCTATTGAGTTCTTTTTCCTTCTCTTGGTCCCTCCTGGGATCTTGTTGGTGTTTAGCTATTTCATTAGGAGTCCTAAAGAATCTTTTCCCTCCATCCAAATCAACGTAAAAAGGTGCATCAGGATCTTCACGTCTTTCATTTGTGGCTTGAAAAAATTGTTTTGGAGGAGAGCTTTCAGTCACCATGATTTTCTTCCCTTTGGAAGTGGGAGGGGGTTGACTGGTGGAAGTTTCAGGTACTGCCACTATTGCTGATGAGGGATCAGGAGTAGGTTCATTAGGTTTCTCCCCCTCAGCAGGTTTAGGAACTTCAGTGGATATACCTGCTGACTGAGGAGGTGGGGTAGCATGAGAGGCCTGAAGAATGGGAGGATACTGGAGACCATTGACTTTGTTTCAGAAATCTCATTCTTCACGGCACTTAATTCGGCAGCCATTGCCTTTTGGTTGGTTGAGAGTTCAGTGACATGGGTGATGTAGTGGTTGATTAGCTCATTATGTGTTGTTAAGAGCTGATCATAGGCTGATGATATTTTGACCAGGTGCTCATTGGATTCAGTAACAGCCTGATGAATCGAATCCTGCTGCGTTCTAAGACCTTTGAGATCCACCCCCTGAAGAAGCTTGAGAAGCTCAGTAATGGTGGTGGAGGTGGTCTTTTGAGTATCTATGTACTCACGCACGTTCTTGAGCAAGTTGGGATCTTCTCCGAGTTCTTCCTGAATAGCCTCAAGAGCTTTGAGGATATTGGAGAGTTCCTGATGTTGTCCATTGCTCACTTCATCAAAAGACTGCCTCAGGTCACCAAATTGTTTGTCAGTAAGGTTGGCAACCTGAAGCAGTTTCCTCTGAGTTTCTTCCACAGAGGCCCTGAAGTCGGCATAGGAGGCTGCCACTTCAGTGTGCTGAATCCATTGTTCATCCGTTATTTCATTGTAAAGACCTTCGTTGGCTTTGCGAAGGAATTTAACCAGTTGCCTTTCAGTCAACGGAAGAACATTATCATACTTTGTCAACCACTCAGGAGTGATTGAAGCACCTGATGATGATGATGAGGCTGTTGGGGAGTTGGGTTGTTGATCCTCAGGGGGAGGAGAAGAATGTTGTTGCTCAGAATGCTGAGGAGAGTTTATTTGACCCTCCATTTCCTCCTCAGCACTAAGGATATCATCATCACCAAAATCCACCATCTCCTCCTCTGACTCATCAGCTAACAATGTTTCAAGGTCAGCCAGAGAAGGAGCCTTCAGGGAATCCGGCTCCCCCTCAAAAGAGGGCTCACCTTTGTTGTGGCCAGGTCCTGACCCCGTCATAATAACTGAGTGGGTTTGCTCAGCCTGACTAGTCATAATAACTGGGGGGTTTGCCCAGCCTGACTTTTGGGGTCAGTTCCCGAGAGAACGAGAACGCCTGAGGTGGTTGTGGGTTCCGTATCGGCGGGTGGTTTATATCCCTCCGAGTCTTTGTCCCCCTGAGCGCCTTCAAGTACTGACGGGTGTTTTTCAGTACTATCATGAGGCACTGATTGTGAAGATTGATGGACCCCCTTCCCATCAGGATTGGACTGTCCTTTTGGGGATTTAGGGCCCTGAACTCCCTGAGACCCTGAGTGTGATTTCTCAGGGACGTTAACGGGATGTGATTGGTGATGGGTCCCCTTCTCAGTGGAGTAGTGCTGCCCCACCGAGGATATAGAACCCTTTACTCCCTCAGGCTCTGATTGTGATTTATCAGTGCCTTCATTGGGATGTGAATGGGTAGAGGTTCCTGACCCAACTGACTTGTTTATGTCAGTAGGGACATGTGGAAAGGGTTTGCCCGAGGACACTGAGGATGATTTCTCAGCGACCTCCGATGGCGTTTATTTTGTGGTCAGGGGGGTCTCTGTTGTGGGTGTCTCAGAGGTCTGGGCCACATTCAACCCTTGTTTAAGGTTGAGTTGGTTCTGGGGATCAGTCTCAGTGACGAGTGGTTTGGGTCTAACCACCTTGCTGGACTGACCCCCTTTCTTCTTCTTCACCTTCTTTGTTGGTGAAGGTACTGGTGAGCTTGCATTTTCACCCTGAATGACCACTAACATGTAGTTAGTCAGGGCAATGGGTTGTACCTCAGTGATGTCACTACTAAAATTGGTCTTATGCAAGACGTCAGGTTTTGTACCATCAACGTCTGACCTGAAGTAGTCAGGACCAAGAAGATCCTGAAGCACACAGGAAATAAACCTAGGGTAAGACATGTGTCTTTGCCTAGTTTTCCCTGAGAGCTTGGCAACGAGGTCTCGGAAGATTATACCTCCGATATCTATTTTTCTACCCTCCAAGAGATTGAACAACATCAATTGTTGTGATGAGTTCAATTGCTCAGTGGAGGATTTATTCCCTCCAAGGACCTGAATGACAAAAGTCATCATGATCCTCCAGATGGCGTAGAACCAGGTTTTGACTATTGGAGCCTTCTCCAATAAGGCTCCAGCGGCCAACTCAGGCCGTTTGGGGTCGTGAGGCTGGAGGAAAAGCAATTCGGCTTTAACCTCTTGGTCAGTGGGGTTTGCCTCAAAACTTTCAGCATAATCAAGACCAGTGGCCTTGATGAAAGTTGAGTAGTCCAGGGAGAGGGTTCTCCTCCCATTCATCACTGTGAATGTGATGATGGACTCTTTGGTGTCCTTAGGGCAAGTTGTCGTTGCGGTACACCAGAATTCCCTCAAGTAGTCATGGAAGATGACTGAGGGGGTTTTTGTGAATGCCGTAGTGATGAGTATCTAAATACTCATCATTTTTGTCGTATCTGAACTACCAAAACATCCAAAAACACTCAGAAATGCATCAAAATACTGAAAATATCCCAGGGATTGTGTTTTATATGTTTCAAATGCAAAATGTTTAAAAACAGTTGAAAAACGAACAAAGTTTGCAAAATTGGCAGTTTCAGTCCCTCAACTTTCAAAACTTGTCAAATTTAGTCCCTAGGCATTTGTTTTGTAAGAAAAGTCACCAAAGGTCCTTTTGAAATCATAGGTTGTCATATTTAGTCCTTTGGTGAAAAGTTTCAATAATTTACAAGTTTGGTCCCTGCACTTTCAGAATTTGCAAAAATGGTCCCTGGGAAATATTATTGTTGGAAATATCATGTATGGTCCCTGGATTATTGGAACATGGCAGGAATCACCCTCGGATTAATATTTCAGAAGTTACAGCAATGGTCCCTGGATTTTCAGAAGTTACTACATTGGTCCCTAAGGTTAACCAAAAATCCAAACCAAATCCTAATTATAAAACCCAGCTGCCATATTTACCCAACCCAAATAATAACCCAACCCATCCCCTAAATATTACCCAGCCCACACCCACAGCCCAACTTACCCGTTTTTTAATTAAACCCAAAAAGAGTTTGACTTCGGTCAAACTCTTTCTTCTTTCCACAAAACGCGCCAATACCAGGCACCAATACCACCACCCTCCCACAGCTTCTCTGCTCCTTCCCATCACCTCCCCCTCCTCCTCAAGCACGCTACCTAACAAACCAAGAAGCATTTATTGCTTCTTCCCCACTCAGTACAGACCCATGTGCAATTTTTCCCACTATATACTTTTGGCGCCAAAAATGGTTTGAGTGGCTGAGATGATTTGAAGACCATCCAAGGGCTGGGATTTGTTCAGAGAGTGAAGGCAAATGAAACCCTAATCTTGTACTATAAATAGAAGCAATGTATAAGCTTAAAGTAGTAGTAGTTAATTTTCAATAAATCGTATTTAATATCCACGATGTTATCAAACAAGAGGTTCTCAAACTTCTTGATGCCGGATTGATTTATCCCATCTCTGATAGTCCTTGGGTTAGTCCCATTCACTGTGTTCCAAAAAAGGGTGGCATAACTGTTGTCACAAATGAGGAAAATGAGTTGATTCCAACTCGATTGGTTACGGGGTGGCGTGTTTGCATTGACTATCGTAAGTTAAATGATGCCACCCGAAAAGACCATTTTCCTCTGCCCTTCATGGATCAGATGCTTGAGAGATTAGCGGGAAACGAGTACTATTGTTTCCTTGACGGTTTCTCAGGTTACTTTCAAATCCCCATTGATCCACAAGATCAAGAGAAGACTACCTTCACATGCCCTTATGGAACCTTTGCTTATAAACGTATGCCTTTCGGCTTATGTAATGCTCCAGGCACGTTCCAGAGATGTATGATGGCCATATTTACCGATATGATCGGGAAAACTATGGAGGTATTTATGGATGACTTCTCGGTCATTGGGGATTCGTTCCAAGCATGTCTCTCCAATTTAGAAAACATGTTGAAACGGTGTAAAGACACCAATCTTTGTCTAAATTGGGAGAAGAGTCATTTTATGGTCAAAGAGGGCATTGTCCTCGACCATAAGATATCAAAGAACGGGATTGAGGTTGACAGATCTAAAGTTGATGTCATTGGTAAATTACCTCATCCCACTACCGTCAAAGGTATTAGGAGTTTTCTGGGTCATGCCGGTTTCTATCGTAGATTCATACAAGATTTTTCTAAAATCGCCCGGCCTATGACTCATCTTCTTGAAAAAGATGCTCCTTTTATCTTCTCACCCGAGTGCATCAAAGCTTTTGAAATATTAAAGAAAAAGCTTACTGAAGCACCCATTCTGGTTGCCCCCGACTGGGATTTTCCCTTTGAGCTCATGTGCGATGCAAGTGATTTTGCTATCGGTGCAGTCTTGGGGCAACGAAAAGCTAAACATTTTCAGCCTATCCACTACGCAAGTAAAACCATGACTGAAGCTCAAACTCATTACACCACTACAGAAAAAGAATTGTTGGCTGTGGTGTATGCCTTTGAGAAGTTTCGGCCATATTTAATCTTGACGAAATGTGTAGTGTATACGGATCACTCGGCTCTCAAATATCTCTTTGCAAAACAAGATGCAAAGCCGAGATTGCTCCGTTGGGTTCTCCTCCTGCAAGAATTTGATATCACCATACGTGATAAAAAAAGGAGCTGAGAACCTAGCTGCTGATCATCTATCCCGATTAGAGAACCCACACCAAGATGTTTTCGAGAAAAAGGAAATAAATGAAACATTTCCTCTCGAGACACTCAATGCGGTTGCTTTTCGTGGAGATTCTACTACCCCGTGGTTTGCAGACTTTGCAAATTACCATGCGGGTAACTTCATAGTGAAAGGGATGTCGACCTAACAGAAGAATAAATTCTTCAAGGATGTTAAACATTACTTCTGGGACGACCCCTACTTATTCAAAATCTGTGCGGATCAAGTCATCCGACGGTGTGTTTACGGACAGGAAGCTATTGACATTCTCAAAGCTTGCCATGCTGGACCCACTGGGGGCCATCATAGTCCAAACTACACCGCCAAAAAGGTGTTTGATTCCGGGTTTTATTGGCCCACAATCTATAAGGATGCCCAAGATCTCATCAAAACTTGTGAAGCTTGTCAGTGTCACGAAAATATTTCACAACGAAATGAAATGCCACAAAATGCTATTCAAGTTTGTGAAATCTTTGATGTCTGGGGCATTGAATTTATGGGGCCATTTCCATCATCTCGAGGAAATAAATACATTCTCGTGGCTGTTGACTATTTGTCAAAATGGGTTGAAGCAAAAGCTTTACCCACCAATGATGCCCGAGTTGTTGTAAAATTCCTGAAAGCTCTGTTTGCCCGTTTTGGAACTCCACGTGCTATAATCAGTGATCGTGGTACGCATTTTTGCAATGACAAATTTGATAAAGTCATGCAAAAGTATGGTGTAACTCACCGTCTTTCTACTGCGTATCACCCACAAACAAGTGGACAAGTAGAAGTTTCAAATCGTGGTATTAAAAGAATCCTGGAAAGGACTGTAGGAGAAAATCGTGCATCCTGGTCGGATAAATTGGATGATGCATTATGGGCCTTCCGTACAGCTTACAAAACACCCATCGGGTGTACACCTTACAAGCTTGTGTACGGAAAGGCATGTCATCTTCCGATCGAATTAGAGCATAAAGCCTACTGGGCCTTGAAACATGCTAACTTTGATTTCCAAACTGCGGGTGATCACCGTAAAGTTCAAATGAATGAATTAAATGAACTGCATGATCAAGCCTACGAGAACTCTTTGATCTACAAAGAAAAGACAAAGAAGATTCATGACTCAAAAATAAAGAACCGCGTTTTTAACGTTGGTGATCGAGTCCTTCTTTTCAATTCAAGATTAAAGATCTTCTCAGGCAAACTAAAATCCCGTTGGTCTGGTCCATTCACTATCACAAAGGTTTATCCATATGGTACCGTTGAGTTATCTCAAAATGACGGTCCAAATTTTAAAGTGAATGGTCATCGTTTGAAACACTACTTTGGAGAGGATATACCACCCATGGTTGTCCCGGATCTCCAAACTTTCCCCATGAACCAATGAATGCGGGGATCGAGTCAAGCTAGTGACTCGGTGAACAAAAAAATTAGCAAAACATGGGTTTTCACCCGTGTCTCTGTTTTCTTTCTCTTTTCTACCACCTAGTGTGGGGGGAGATGCCCCACATGTTGTATATATGTAAATTTATAAGTCAAAAAAAAAAATGGCTATTAGTATTTCCTTTTCACGTTCTAAGTGTTGGTTTAACAACCGGTACTTTGAATATTGAGGGCAATATTCAGTTCTAAGTGTGGGGGGGAATTCTAGCGAATTTGATCAAATGTACCATCTAGTACCCCCATTTTAGCCAAAATTTTAAATTTTTTTCTCACTTAGAACGCAATAAATGGTTATCAGTCCGCCATGTCTAACCCACATAAGGATTGGCTAATCCGAGAGCAAACGGCTCTTGGTAAAGATGTCTCAAATCCGTTCATGGCTTACAATTTGCCAAAAATTGTATGGTTTTCGACTCACCATATCTTTATAAGTAAAGAGTTGGCTAGCCCGCAAGGTTATGGCTTGTGGTTAAGGCAAGTGAAAAACCATAATTGGTAATCAGCTCACCAAAGATAATAGTTGTAATTTATCTAAGAGTTGGCTAGTCCAGAAGCAAACGGCTTTTGGTAAAGACAAATCAAAACCGTTGACAGCTGATGATTTGCTCAAAATCATTTGGTTATCATTGTACCAAAGTATCACATACTAAAACATTGGCTACTCCAGAAGTAATGGCTTTTGGTAAAGAGAAAAATCCATTAAAACTTCATAAAAGATTGCTAGGGACTAGCAATAGTTTAGTGTGGGGGATTGATGAGTATCTAAATACTCATCATTTTTGTCGTATCTGAACTACCAAAACATCCAAAAACACTCAGAAATGCATCAAAATACTGAAAATATCCCAGGGATTGTGTTTTATATGTTTCAAATGCAAAATGTTTAAAAACAGTTGAAAAACGAACAAAGTTTGCAAAATTGGCAGTTTCAGTCCCTCAACTTTCAAAACTTGTCAAATTTAGTCCCTAGGCATTTGTTTTGTAAGAAAAGTCACCAAAGGTCCTTTTGAAATCATAGGTTGTCATATTTAGTCCTTTGGTGAAAAGTTTCAATAATTTACAAGTTTGGTCCCTGCACTTTCAGAATTTGCAAAAATGGTCCCTGGGAAATATTATTGTTGGAAATATCATGTATGGTCCCTGGATTATTGGAACATGGCAGGAATCACCCTCGGATTAATATTTCAGAAGTTACAGCAATGGTCCCTGGATTATCTTTAGCAGTCGATCGTTCATTTTCTCTCGGGAGACATGGCTTCAATTCAATCAACATTGGTCCCTAAGGTTAACCAAAAATCCAAACCAAATCCTAATTATAAAACCCAGCTGCCATATTTACCCAACCCAAATAATAACCCAACCCATCCCCTAAATATTACCCAGCCCACACCCACAGCCCAACTTACCCGTTTTTTAATTAAACCCAAAAAGAGTTTGACTTCGGTCAAACTCTTTCTTCTTTCCACAAAACGCGCCAATACCAGGCACCAATACCACCACCCTCCCACAGCTTCTCTGCTCCTTCCCATCACCTCCCCCTCCTCCTTAAGCACGCTACCTAACAAACCAAGAAGCATTTATTGCTTCTTCCCCACTCAGTACAGACCCATGTGCAATTTTTCCCACTATATACTTTTGGCGCCAAAAATGGTTTGAGTGGCTGAGATGATTTGAAGACCATCCAAAGGCTGGGACTTGTTCAGAGAGTGAAGGCAAATGAAACCCTAATCTTGTACTATAAATAGAAGCAATGTATAAGCTTAAAGTAGTAGTAGTTAATTTTCAATAAATCGTATTTAATATTTAGTCTTTTTTTCTTGTAATTTATCATTTCCAGTGTTAATTCAAGTTAATCTAAGTTATATTAATCATATTCCAAGATATTTTGTGTTAAAATTCAATATTGTTCAAGTTTGAAGTTCACTGTGAAGCTTAATAAGTTCTAAGTCCATTCAGAAGTAATCACAAGCCATAATACCCTTGCTATAAGTTTATACAAGCTTATCATAGCCTGTTGTAAGCTTATATTAGTATTAAGCTGTTCAAGTTTCAAAAAAATGAAAAAGTCAACGAAAGTCAACTGATTGGGCAATAAGCTATTCTGGGTGGTATAAGCTAAGTTGGAAGGCTTTTCTGGGTTTCTAGCTTGTCATTGACAAGCTAGTTGTGCTCTGTTCTAGTCCTGCTATCCCAATAGCCACTTTTCATTTGTAAGCTTTTTTCTAATTTTGCAAAAGTTCCTAGTCTACTGTACAACTGCTTAGTATTAGCTTATTATTAGAATTCTCAGCTTAATAATAGTTTATAATCATATTTCATTTATAATCTTAGTTAAAATCAGCCTGTAATTCATATTTACTTAAAAATCATCAAAATAGCCAAAATAAGCTAGTTTATTAATCTGCTTATTTTTTTAGTAATAAGTCATTTTTCATAGCTAATATTACTTACTAGTAACATTAGAATTAAAATTTTAGTTTAAAAGATACCTGTGCTTATCAAAAGTCCAAGACAGTCCTTTTAAGGAGTGTTTGGCATAGAAGTCAAAACAGGTCAAAATAAGCATTTACTGTTACATTACCAATTGGCCAACTTTAAATCAGCTTATCTTAGTCTAAATAAGGTAATTCCAAGTTCAGATTAGTAATTTAGTTAGAAAACCAAGTTTTTTAAGGGCTGTGGTCTTAACAGCCCTTATTCAGTCCAAATAAGCCAAAAATAAGCACAGGCTTATTTAGGCCTATCCCTTGGTACTTTTGAACTCCTAAGTAACCATTTAGTTAGTTACAATTAGCCTAGCACACTCTGCACACCTCTACACAACTCTGCATATCAACTCAGTACACACTGAGTTGAAAACCAGTTTTTGTGGTTTTTAGAGACCCTATGCAGATTTTTAGTTTAATCCTCATAAGCCCTCACAAGCTGAAATTCTGGATTAGTGAAGTTCCCCAGCTCATCTCACCCTAGTATTTTTGGTCAGATTTTTAGAAAAGCTTTTGATAGCTTTTAGGAGCCTTGAAAAGCTCCCATTTTGCCCTGTGCATAAGCACATCAGCAGACTCAGAAACCATAAGCTCTTATTGAGCTTTTCTGGCTTATCAGCCAGCTTGTTCTTGAATCCCTTAGCTTAATTATAGTGTAAACAGTCCCATTTAGCTTTTTCATTCAGCCCTTAACTTATTTTCTAGCTTATAGCTTGTTTGGAAAATCCAAGTTCTTAAAACCATAAACAAGCCTACTGCCCTAGTGCTATTCTTGCTTATTACTTGTGCTCATTTGTATTTTTAAGTTGTTTTAAGCTTCTAGTAGTGTATTAAACTTGTCCTGAGCTTTTGGTATATTTTTGTGCTTATTAGCTTATTTTTGGCTTATTTGCCAAACTGCTTATTGGCCAAACTGCTTATCAGGGTTTAGTGAACTTTTGATTTTAATTTTCCTAGCTTTTAAATATTAATTTAGACTTATCCTGAATTTTTCAGATTTTTCCTAAGTCATTTGATATTTTTAATCTTTTTAATTAGTTTCTAATAGTAATTAAATCATAATAAATAGAATAATAATCAGAAAAATATAATTTTAATTTTCAAAATTTTCTTTTATTAAATAGAATCCAGGAAAAATATAATCATATTTTTAGACCTTAAGAAAAACAAAATAGAAAATAAGTGATAGCTTCTATTTAATAGATTTTATCTTTTTAAATTTTTAATTAAGTAATTTTCATTTTTATAATTTTCTTAGCTTCTTTTCACTTAATAATATTTATATAAAAAGTTTTAGATTTTTCTTTGTTTATTTAGTATTTATTATAGATTTAAATAGTTTAAATAATTATTAAATAATAAATAATTAATAATAATTAAATAAAAAGTGTAAAAAAAAATATAATTTTAGTTTTAAAATAAGTTTTAAGTAATTTTACATTTTTAGGTTTTAATTTTATATATTTCAGTTTTTGTCCCATTTTAGATTTCCTGTTACGCGTTTTTAATTTATTAATTCGCGTTTAATTTTCTTGTGTATATTTGTTTGTTTCTCATTTTGTTAATTAGATATAAAAAAGCAAAATCCAAAATATCTAATCACATCAGTCACTCTAATCCTAGCTTTCCACAGTTTGCCCATTCACACCTCGTTGGGAAACGACCCAGGTAATCACTTACCTGGCTTCACACTACACACGAACGTGAGTTTTTGCAAGTATCCTTTTTCACAAAGGGGTAATTTGTAATTATTCACGCGTATCCGCTGTCTGCATTTATTTATAAGTGTATTCAGCACGGATCACGTAGCCTCGGGAGAGTCTCTGTGATACTAAGAAAGCAATTTTTGAGGTATTTCATTACATTCTTGTATGCCCAGTACTTCTGGGGGTAGGAAAAATTTTCTACCACATTGTTTTTGGTGAGGTCAACACCCTCTAATGTGTAATCCACATCAGGGGCGTATGTTACAGCTTTGGAAGAAGCCATTAGTGTTGGTGAGTCTGGTATTACTAATGATTCTGGGTTTCTAAAGCTTAAGAACACACACACAATGTTTTTTGATAGATAAAAAGGCAGAGTTTTGCTTAGAATTCTATAAAACATGTGTGTGTTTATTTGTTTGGGGTATTTATAGGGTAGTGGAGATGGGGGCAATTTGGGTATTAGGCGGTTTTATTTTAATTCAAAAATAATTTTAGAAATTGATTTGAATAAAATTTTGGGATCCGCATTTAATGCCACCTACTCCACTTTCCCTCTTTTTGCGCAACTGTCGAGGTGAACAGTTGAGTAGTTCTGCAGAAGTGGAAGTTGCAGAGTTTTTGATCATCACACAGAGTTTGTGTGTGAGAGGCATTGAATGCCAAGTTGGGAAGTGGGGGCCCATAAGTGCATGCCAGAAAGGCAAAAGGAACAAATATTCTTATATTAAATAAGAATTCAGTTACCAACCTAGGACATTTACTAACTAAATACTTAGAGCATTTAAGTTAGTATTTAATGTCATCTTAAATGAGTTTTCATTCAGTACTTGGGGTTCAGGGAGCTTGCTTGTTCAGGGACATGGGTTTAGTTCCTGAGGGACAACTGTTCAGGAACTTGGGTTTAGTTCCTGAGAGACCCATTGAGTCAGGGACCTGGGTTTTTTTTTTTTTTTTTTAATTTTAGAATTTACACTTGGTTGAAAGGATTCAATCATAGGACTGATTTTCTATATCCAACATTCCTAATTCAGCTTGTTCAGGGACATGGGTTTAGTTCCTGAGGGACAGCTGATATTCAGTAGGAATAAAGTGTAATTCAATGTTACCATTCATGACATGGTCCCTGATGAAGTGATATCTGATATCAATGTGTTTTGTTCTCTGATGAAGAACAGGGTTGTTTGAGATGGCAATTGCACTTGTGTTATCACAAAAGATGGGTACCATCTTATACTGAATTCCATAGTCACTGAGTTGACTTTTCATCCAGAGTACATTTGCACAACAACTTGCTGCTGCAACATATTCAGCCTCAGCTGAGGACAAGGCAACTGATTGTTGCTTTTTAACATTCCAACAGACTAGTTTTCCACCAAGAATTTGGCAGGAGCCTGAAGTGCTTTTCCTATCCATGTTGCATCCAGCATAGTCAGAGTCTGAGTATCCCTTGAGATCAAAGCCTGAACATTTTGGATAATATAATCCAAGGTTTGGAGTACCTTTCAGATACCTGAGTATCCTTTTCACAGCTGTGAGATGAGATTCTCTTGGGTCAGATTGATATCTGGCACACAAACAGACTGAGAATTGGATATCAGGCCTTGATGCAAGTAGATACATCAGTGACCCAATCATTCCTCTGAAAAGAGTTTGATTAACTGGTTTACCAGCAAGGTCAGGACCAAGGTTGTTTGGTGGTACCATGGGAGTTTTGACTGAGGCACAGTCACTGAGCTCATACTTCTTCAATAGGCTTCTTACATACTTCTCTTAACTGATTGAGGTTCCTTTATCAGTCTGCTTGATCTGTAGACCAAGGAAGTAAGTCAGTTCTCCCATCATGCTCATTTCAAATTTCTTTGCCATCAGTTTTTCAAACTGTTTGCAAAGTTTATAATTTGTTGAGCCAAAGATGATGTCATCAACATATCCTTGTACAAGTATGACATCAGTATTTATCTTGTAGATAAACAATGTGTTGTCTATCTTGCCTCTGACAAATTTGTTTTGGATCAGGAAGGCTGAGAGAGTTTCATACCATGCCCTGGGAGCTTGCTTCAGTCCATAAAGGGCTTTGTTAAGCTTGCAAACATAGTCAGGAAACTCATGGCTTTCAAATCCAGGGGGTTGTTGAACATAAACTTCTTCTTTCAGTGACCCATTTAAGAATGCACTTTTGTCATCCATTTGGTACACCTTGAAGTTCATGTAGGTTGCAAATGCAAGGAAGATCCTGATGGCTTCCATCCTTGCCACTGGTGTAAATGTTTCTTCATAGTCAATGCCTTCTTGTTGATTATAGCCTTTAGCTACAAGTCTGGCTTTGTTTTTGATGACTATGCCATTTTCATCAGATTTGTTTTTGAACACCCATTTCATGCCAATGACTGAAACATTTTCAGGACACCTAATCAAGGTCATGACCTTGTTTCTGTCAAATTGTTCTAGTTCATCATGCATGGCCTGAACCCAACTTGGATGTGTAAGTGCTTCTTTGACACTCTTGGGTTCAATTGTGGAGATGAAGTCCACAAATAGACATTCATTGGCTGAGGCTGCTCTAAGACTAGCAGCCATGCTTCTGGTGAGCATGCCTTCAGTGGGCTCACCAATTATATTGACAAGTTCTATATCTTGAGACCTAGTCCAACTGTCCTGAGGTCTTGGATAATGATTTGAACTTGTGGAGGCCTGATGGGTTGGGGGGATGGGATCTGGTTCAGACACCTGAGGATTATCAGGATCTTGAGTGTTTGATTGGGTTGGTAGATCACTGAGGTTGATTAGTTCCTGAGCACTTTGTTCAGACTGAATGATTGTATCAGTATTTGTTTGTGCTTCAATGAACTCAGTGATTGTTGGGTTAGGGAGGTTGTGTGGAATTATACAGTAGGAGATATCAGCATTTGCTTGATACGGAGTGGAAGGATTGTTCTCAGGAAGATATTCATCAGGAGGATATCTTGATGAATCATCTATTCCTATCTCTTCCACTAAGGCAGTTGAGAACCTGATTGCTTCAGTGCTCTCATCAAAGGTAACATGGAATGTTTCCTCAGTCTGCTGTCTCCTAGTGTTGAACACCCTGAAAGCCTTTGAGACAAGTGAGTATCCTAGGAAGTATCCATCATCAGCTTTGGCATCAAACTTGCCTAAGTGATCCTTGTGATTATGAATAAACATAGGACACCCAAAGACATGAAAGTAGCTGATGTCAGGGATCCTTCCTTTGAATAATTCATATGGGGTTTTCCCATGTCTCTTGACAATGATGGATCTGTTTTGTGTGTAACAGGCAGTTTTGACTGCATTAGTCCAAAAGTGTTTGGAGAGGACTGAACCATTTAGCATTGTCCTAGCAGCCTCAATGTGTGTTCTATTTTTCCTTTCAGCCACACCATTTTGTTCAGGTGTGTAAGGTGAGGAAATTTTTTGGGAAATTCCTTTCACATCACAGAAACATTCAAGTTCATGGTTTTTGAACTCAATCCCATTGTCAGTCCTAATTTGTTTGACCTTAATGTCATTTTGATTTTCAATGTTCCTGATAAAGGACATGATTGTTTCAGCTGCCTGACTCTTTTTGATCAGGAAGTATACCTAAGTGTATCTTGAGTACTCATCCACAATGACCAGAGTATACTTCTCATGGTTAATGGATCTAGGACTTATGGGTCCAAAGAGATCCATATGAAGAAGGTGCAGGCAGTTCCTGATGGAAAAGTTTGTTTTGGTTTTAAAGGATGCTTTATGATGTTTACCTTTTTCACAGGCTGAGCATGGTTTATCCTTTGAAAACACAAGTGATGGTAAGCCAAGGACATTGTTTTGTTTTGCAAGATTGTTTATGTTTTTGAAGTTCAGGTGAGAGAGTCTCTTATGCCAAAGCCAGTTGAGGGTTTCAGTGGCCTTAGCAAAGAGACAAGTTCCATTCTGAGTTAGACTGGACATGTCTAATACATAAACATTTGGTCTTCTTGGTGCAATAAGAACAACTTCCTTATTGGCATTGAAGATGGTCCCTTGCTTATCATTAAACTGAACTATGTATTTAGCATCACATAGTTGACTAACACTGATCAAGTTATACTTAAAGCCATTTACATAAGCTATCCTAGTGAAGACTATTCCATTACAGTTTACTGAACCATAACCTTCAGTGAGACATGATGAGTTATCAGCAAATATCACCTTGGGTCATGATTCTTCTACATATTTGTGCAGGTACTGTTTTACACCAGTCATGCTCCTTGAACATCCACTATCTAGATGCCAAATAGGCTCCCTGACATGCCTCTGCACAAATGGTAAACTGAATTAGTTCTTTCTAGGATACCACCTTTTGGTGGGCTTGGCTTGATTGGCCTTAATGAATGATGCATGGTTAGTGGTTGAATAGGCTGAGCTACTACAGATTGTGCATTTTATTGCAGAGTTGGGCTCAGTAGACTGAGAGGATGATTTGGGAATTCCTCTTCTATTTTGTATGGCCATATTGTGACCTAAGGTGTTATGAGTGGGATCTCTACTTTTTTCACAACAGTTGTCTATTTGACAATCCTCGGGGAGATGGTCATTAAACCCACAGTAAGGGCAAGGTGCAAAAGGCTTTGCCTTTTGTTTCTGTTTCTGTTTAGAATCAGAAGGGTAATTTAAAGTCTGTGCTTTAAAGTTTTCCATGGTTGATGTGGCTGTGTATGATTTTTGGTGATCAGAGGTCCTGTGATCATCCTTTTGACATATCCTACAATAAAGGATTCTATAACAATCATCAGTGAAATGATTGGTATAGTGACACATCTCACACCTTTTTAGGGGTTTGGAGGGTTTGGGTTTGGTGCTTGAGGAAGCTGGTTTTTGTTCCTTCTAGGATTGAGAAGGTTTTTCAGAAGATGCAATCTTCTCACCCAGCTTCCTGACCATTTCAGCCAACTGCTCATATTTTGAGTCAGGGCTTTGGGTTATTACTTCAGAAGGGACTGAAGTTGATGAGTCATCAGTACCTTCTGAGACTTCAGGGTTTGGCCTTTTTAGGATGATTTTCCCAATCCTGACCTCTCCTTAGGAGAGTGTTGGGAGTAGACCAGTGGAGGGAGGCCTGAGTTTGGCGCAGCACCCTGAAGGGTATTCGGTGGAGGGAGTGGTGTGGATGATTCTGAATCAGACTCCTTGATTGACTCAGAAATACTGAGTTGGTCAAAGAGTCCAAGCATATTTTTTAGGTCCTGACTTTCAGGAAGCAAGATATTTCCAGTCTCAAAGTTTGGTAACTTACTGACTGGGTTGTCCCTGACAATCCAGTCATTTGACTTGGGATTCATTTCTTGCTCAAAATATATGCCAGCTGGAACAAAGGTCATTTCACTGGGACTTAAATAAGGGTATTCATTGAGAGGGTCAATTCCAATTGTTTTCTTAGGAATTAGACCCACAGTATCAAAGACATTGGGATTCTTTTTGGTCCAGCCTTGTATGATAGCCTTCTCTTTGTTAAGTTCAGTTTGAAGGGCTTGGTTTTGCTTCAAAATTTCAGTGTTCTGAATTTGTAGAGTAATTGATTCTAGTTTGGCTTGTTTCATTACAAGTAATTCATCTCTACATTTGTTCAAATCTGACACTATATTGTTATATTTTGAAAACAGGTTAAGCCTTTGTTCCTCAACGAACTTAAGATCTACACAAATATAATCCATGTAAGACTGCCAATCAGAATCATCATCCATAGAAAGTAAAGTGTTTACCTTCTCCATGGTGATGTTTACCCACTCTCCATTCCTTGCATGGCTTTTCCCAACAGCCACCTGATCACCTTCAGAGAGTGCCATCAGTGCACTCACTCTAATTTCCTCATCTTCTGAGGAGACATCTTCTTCATCCCAGTCATATGCTTCAGCTACTAAAACCTTGTTCTTTGTCTGAACAGGTTTGGATGTTTGAGCAGCCTGAGACAATAAGGGATTAGTTTCAAGATGTGCAAGTTTGGCCTTGGTTTTCCTATATTTTTCTTCAAAGTATTTCTGACCCTTGTTTTGAAATTGTTGGGTTGACTGAAACATTTTAGGTTGAAACTTGCTAGTTCCTGAGGAACTATGTCCTGAAAATTTGGAAGAGGGTTCTGAGATGGTTTTAGAATAACAGTCCCTAGCAAAATACCCTTTTTACCACACTTGAAGCATTCAGTGGTTTCATTTGCTTTTGCTTTAGAAAAGTTGGACTGGTTTCTTTTGATGAAACGTCTTGAACTAGCAAGGAGTGCCCTCTCTTGGAATTCCAAGTTTAAGTCATTCAGGTACTCATCACTAGTCCTTTCATCAATTTCATCCTCAGAATTCTCTTGAAAATCCTGCACAACACCATTAGTATAAGTCATGCAATAGTTTTAAACCAGTATTGTCAAGAACCATACTCACTATCAATACATGTTTATTGCAAGTGTAAACTCTCGTTGACTTTAAAAAAAAAAAAAAAAAAAAAAAAAAAAAAAGAAGATATGGGAATTCAATTGCTTATGAATAATCTGTACAAGTAGATTGTCCCATGGGGAAAAAACAAGGCATGGCTTTATGGTTGACATAATCATCAAACATCAAGATTCACTTGGTAAAAAATTGAAAGAATACATTTTTAACTTATCAGACATTTATCTCATCTACATACCTGTTAAACATCCTGTCCTATGGCAAAAATATCGCTTTTTCATTATGCGCTGTTGTGTGTCAAATCTCTGTCTTGTATGTGTAAATATCCGAGTTAATATCACTGCAAAAACAGAAATGATGAAATGTAAGGCAACAAGTGATACAAATATGTTTAAGCACGATATAAATAATCAAGTGACCTATGCTAGAGGTGTTAAGATGGGCACGATGGGTAAAGAATTCCGGTTTAAATGGGTCAACTCGGGTTTTGTCTTGACCCATTAATACTTTTTTGTCCATCTCTAAAAATTAGATATTGGATGTCGCCGAAGGGACAATATAAATTAGATACGACATTTGAGTTAATTATGATTAAGTATCCAAACCACCACAATAATTATCCAAATCGTGGAACAAAATGATTTAGGAGGTAGTATGCACTGAAATGAGACTTTAGGAGGGTTTTCAACCAGCTCAAGCCATTTGGCCCATTCCCCTTTTAGCTATATTTAGTTTAGTAACCCAATTTGACTTTGTATCTGGGTCAAAAATGCCACGCCCATCCTATGCTTAACAGCCTATGCAAGAATACAGATCTAACGAGCAAACACAATAAATGATTCCTTTTGCTATACTGTAAATAATATTTTTATTGTTCTAAGTTTCTAATAATACAACAATCAAAGTAAAATTGGAAAAACCAACTAGCGATTTATGTTTCTTCCACAACTTCCTAGATTATGTTTCGATCAAGTTTGATTTTACTTTGCTCGAACAAACAAGTTAATAATTCTTTTCTGGAACCCCTCGGTTAAAAGAAAAAGTTGAAAATTTAACATTAATACAGATCAAGGTAATTGTTGAATTTTCAACTCTTACTTGTCTAAACTAGTTGTACAATAAATTATTGTACCCCTAACATGTGTCGTCTAATTCATAGCCATTCATTCACATCCTAGCAGCCTATATTGAAATGTTCAAATAGCAAAACAATAATAGAAGCATTGACCATAACAAAGATTTAAGACAATAATGCAAGTATATTATCCCTATATTGAAATGTTGAAATAGCAAAATAATAATAGAAGCATTGACCATAACAAAAGACAATAATATCAAACCCCTCCATTCGTTGGTCGGCCCATTCATAGCCATTCATTGACATCGCGTTAACTGGCTGAATTGAATGTGAAAACAGTAAAACAATAATAGAAGCATTGACCATAACAAAGATCGAGTTAAACAATAATGCAAGTATATTACTCCCTATCTCAGAGCCTTCCATTCTATGCACCCTCCTTATCCATCCACATTCATACTTTCTTTTGTGCTTTCACCATAAACCAACAATGGCTGAACTCGTTCTTTCTGCCTTGCTCGAAGTCATTTCTGAGAAGCTAAAATCTGTATTCGAGAACAAGATTGCTCGCTCTAATGAAATTCATTCCGAGCTGAAGAAATGGGAGAGGAAGTTATCCCAGATCGAAGCATTCCTTGAGGATGCTTCTCAGAAGGAAGTGACCAAGGTAGCTGTTAAGCAGTGGCTGAATGGTCTCCAACATTTGGTTTATGACATAGATGATATTCTCGATGATATGGAAACAGATGCTATGCATCACGAGTTTAACAATGAGTCTGAAAGCTTCCCCAGAAAGTTAAGAAAGCTCGTGACACCTTTTTTCACTAGGTTCTTACTAAGTACTAGGGTGGGCAACAAGTTAGATGATATTTCCACCAGGCTGCAAGAACTCATAGATGAAAAAAATAATCTTGGTTTAACTGTGAAAGATGGCGGGTCAAAAAATAAGAATAGAAGTTACCAAACCTCTTTGGTAGATGCATCTAGTATTGTTGGGCGTGAAGGTGATAAGAAGGAATTACTCCAGAAGCTATTGGGTGATGAACCATGTAGTCAAAACTTTAGCATCGTGCCCATTGTTGGTATGGGTGGGATAGGAAAAACGACTTTAGCTAGACTTTTGTATGACGATCAGCAAGTGAAGGATCGCTTTGAGCTCAAGGCATGGGTTTGTGTCTCTGACGACTTTGACAGCTTCAATATAAGTAAAGCCATCTTTCAATCTATAGGTGGGGACGGAAATAAGAAATTTGCAGATCTGAATTTGCTTCAAGCAGATCTTAAAAATCAACTGACAGGGAAACGATTTCTCCTTGTCTTGGATGATATATGGAGCGAAAAGCTGGAAGACTGGGAAACATTAGTGGCCCCATTCGTTGATGTGGCTCATGGAAGCAAAATAATCATCACAACTCGGAAGCAAAATTTGCTTAATAAGTTGGGCTACGATCATCCATACGATCTGAAGAAGCTGTCACATGATGAAGCTTTATCTTTATTTGCTCAATATGCTTTGGGTGTAAAGAACTTTGATTTACATCCGGTGCTGAGACCATATGGTGAAGGCATCGTGAAAAAATGTGATGGCTTGCCTTTGGCTTTAAAATCACTTGGAAGCTTACTCAGAACAAAAACAAAAGAAGAAGATTGGAAGCAGCTGTTGACTAGTGAGATATGGAAGTTAGAAGAAGGAGGTGGTATTGTTCCGGCGCTTAGACTAAGCTACCACGATCTTTCTGCACGTCTGAAGCAATTGTTTGCATACTGTTGCTTGATCCCCAAGGACTACGTGTTTGAGAAAGATGACTTGATATTGTGGTGGATGGCGGAAGGGTTTTTGCACAATTCAGAAAAATCAATGGAACGCTTGGGTGAGGAATATTTTCAAGAGCTGTTGTCAAGGTCTTTTTTTCAACAAGTCCCTGATGACGAATCATTGTTTGTGATGCACGACCTTATGAATGATTTAGCCACATTTGTTGCCGGAGAATTTTATTCAAGGTTAGACATAGAGGTGGAGAAGAATGTTAGGAAGGAAGCTTTTAAAAAGTACCGCCATATGTCATTTGTTTGTGAGGAATATATGACATACAACAAGTTCAAGGCATTCGAAAGAGCTAATAGTTTGAGAACGTTTTTAGCTATGCCCAATGTGGTGGGAAATAGCTGGACATTCAAGTTATCAAGTAAGATTCTGGTTGACACACTTCCCCGGTTACCATTGTTAAGGGTTCTAAGTTTGAGTAGATTAGATATAGATGAGGTACCAGAGTGTGTCGGCAGTATGAAGCACTTGCGGTATCTTAACTTATCTCGAACTAGCATCACACATTTGCCAGAAAATGTCTGCAATCTTTATAATTTACAGACACTGATCGTTTCCGGCTGTGATAGCTTGACCACGTTGCCCGACAACTTCTTAAAGCTAAAAAACTTGCGGCATTTTGATATTCGGGATACATTGCTTTGGAATATGATGCCGTTAGGGATTAGTGAGATGAAAAGCCTACAAACTCTTTCCAACCAAGTTGTTGTTGTTGAAAACAACGCCTTCTTTATATCTTGGCTTAGGAACTTAAGGAATCTCCAAGCGGGGATTTACATTCGTGGGCTGGACCAAGTGCAAAGTGCAAGGGATATACGGGAGGTGAACTTATCACAAAAAAGGGTTAGTAAGTTACATGTGGAATGGAGTAACGATTTTAATGATGCTCGAAATGAAACACTTGAGAATGAGGTCCTGAATGCCCTCAAGCCTCATAGTGATAACCTGAAAGATCTTTTAATAGTGTCATATGGAGGTAAAGTATTTCCAAAGTGGATTGGGGATCCCTCATTTCATCAGTTGGCTAGTGTTTCAATTCAGGGTTGTAGAAATTGTACTTTTCTACCACCACTTGGGCAACTACCATCGCTTAAGAAGCTGGATATTCAAGAACTAAATGAGGTGAAAGTTGTGGGCTCAGAGTTCCTTGGGACAGGTATTGCATTTCCTAAACTTGAAAGTCTAAGGTTTAAAGATATGAGTGGGTGGGAGGTATGGTCAACCAAGAGTGGTGTTGTAGGTGCAGTAATGTTTCCATGCCTTGAAGAGCTGTACATAGAAAATTGTCCTAATTTGGCTGAAGTCTCACTTGAAGCACTACCTTCGCTTAGGGTTTTAGATCTCAACGGCTGTGGTGGTGGTGTATTGAGAAGTCTGACTCGTGTAGCTTCAGCAGTCACCAAGTTGAGTATACGTGGTATTACAGGACTAAGTGATGAGGCATGGAGAGGTGTTATGGACTATCTTGGGGCTGTTGAAGAAATTAGTATTGAAATGTGCAACGAAATAAGATACTTGTGGGAATCAGAAGCAGAGGCAAGTAAGGTTCTTGTGAATTTAAGGAAGTTGAAAGTATTTGTTTGTTCAAAATTGGTGAGTTTAGGAGAGAAAGGGGAGGAGGAGGAGGATGGATGCAACCAACTAACATCTCTCAGGATTTTGGACTTATGGAGTTGTAAGAGTCTTGAGCGTTGCAATTTGCCAAACAACATTCAAGAATTGATTATCCTCCATTGTGATTCGATTGCATCTGTCTCCTTCCCAACAGGAGGGCACAAGCTCAAGTCACTCAGAATTGAAGATTGTGAACAACTACTGGAAAAGGAGGTGCTTCTCAACACAAGCACGCCACTGATGCTTGAGGTTGTACGCATAAATAGTTGGAAAGATCTGAAATCAATCAATGAATTGACTTGTTTCATTCACATCACACAACTGACAATAGAAAATTGTGACCGTATAGAGTCAATGGTTGAATTGGCTTGTTTCATTCACCTCACCGAATTAAGAATAGAAGATTGTTCGAGTATAGAGTCATTTCCTGCTGCCGACTTGCCGAATCTCACCTCTTTAAAATTTCTGATAATAAGAAATTGTAAAAGTATGGATGTTGATTCCTTTGGGCTTTGGCCTCCTAAGTTGGGTTTCTTACAAATAGGGGGTTTGAAGAAGCCCATATCAAAGTTTGGCCCACAAAACTTCCCACCTTCTCTTGTTTACCTATCGCTATGGGGTGGATCGGCAGAAGAAGAAGAAGATGTGACTAGTGGAAGTCAGTTGTCTCATATGCTTCCTTCATCTCTTACTGATCTTTATTTAGGGACATTTTGGGAATTGGAAACAGTTTCGGTGGGACTCCAACACCTCACCTCCCTCCAACATCTCTTAATTATACCATGCCCAAAGATGAAAGATCTACCAGAAGAGTTGTTGCCTTCACTTTTGAGTTTGCAAATCTCTAGTTGCATAGATGAATTGAAAGAAAAGACGAGTAGAAGAGGTTCCTATTGGCCCCGCATCTCCTATATCCCAGATGTCCGCATAAGTTAAAGGTATGACCCTCTCTCTCCCCCATTTTGACTTTATATATATATGATTATATTCTATATTTGAAGGGGTCTTTTGCTTTGCATTTTCAAGTTAAGTTATCTCATTTCAATTAACAGCTCACTTATAATCCATTGCAGCAAAACACTGGTAACTTATATAAAGTCGATCATGAAGACAGGACCGTAAGAAAGATTTCATCAAAAAAGGAATTGAGTATGGTGTTGCGCTTAGAAGTGATGGGGTTCTTTTGGTGGTGTCGCAAGATAAGCTTTATTATATAAAAAGTGATAACAGTTGGAGTGACGGTGTGGTTTATGACGAAACTGCTCTTGACTCGTGTAGTTTCCCGACCTCGGTGACTGTAGGAGATGAGGATCGGGCTTATGTGCTGTAGGAGATGAGCATCTTGGGGAATTCGCAAAGGCGGAGGTTTACTATATTGGAGGTTAGGTCGGCTGATGAGAGTGGGAGTGAGGCTGTTTGGGTTTAGTTTACTTCTTGGATTTGGAGGTCTCAAATGCGTCAACTTGTTGCAAACAGTAACAAGAAAGTTGCCTAAAACTGTTTCTTATAGGTTTAATGAAGACATTTTGATGTTCTTTTTGTTTCTAAGTTTATGATTTTTAAGATCTTACAGAATTCTTGATAAATTTTGTTTCTCCTCACTTTTGTAGAGCAAATAATTTTTTTTAGTGCTTCATGTCTATGTTGATAATTTAATATAAAATCGTTTGCATTTTTTTTAACTATAGTTTTTGATATTTTAACTAACTTGTTCACGTGGTTTGATCACTACGCAAACTCAAACCAGTTAAAATCTTTCGTTTTCAGAAGATTTTCGAGGTCATTTCAGAGGAGTAAGCAACATTTTACCAATTAGCCATAGTGGGTGGTTATCAGTTAAATTTTTATGATCAAGTTTTAGCCTCATTTCAATTTTAACTTTATGGGTCTTTAATACGGAGTATATGTGTTCTTGCTATCTCATTTATGACGGCAGCATTTCTACCTAAAAGTTGATATAATCATTACTTGAAACGGGTATGGTAAGGCATTATTCATTGTGGTTCATCCATTGACAACCCTAAGGTCCCATTCTCCTAGGTCTTTTCATAAGCATGTTGACAACGGTGAAAGTATGTTCCAGAAAGATAATTGGTTTGAGAATGAGTGCTGCTTAAAGGACCGTTTTCCACGTATATTTGCATTGTACTCAAATCAAGATTGTTTACTAAGTTATCGATGGAAATTTATTGACAGTTCATGGAGTTTTGTTGGGGCGTGGCGTTATTCCCGTACGACAGTTTGATGCAACTGCTTGGTCCCTTCTCTCTTTCTAGTGACTCGTGTGATGGATGGAGGTGGTCCCTTGATCAAAAAGGTCTATTCACAGTTAAAAGGCTCTCATACCTTCTCAAAAAAGTTCTCTTGGGCCATTTCAATTAGGTCGTAAACATGTATGGAACAACTGGATTAAAAACAAATATGTGTGTTTGACGGGTGGCGAATAATAAGATGCCGACGCTCCTCTTCTTGCCGCAAAAGGGTTTGTTGTGGCTTTTCAGATGTACCCTTTTGGCAACTTAAACATTAAATCCATTGACTATGTCTTGTGTAGTTTCCCATGGTCAAGTCACTTTGGTTAAATTGTTGGCGTTGGAGACTATCCTGCCCCTACTGAGATCTGAATCTCTGATGCGATCTTCAACTTGATTCTATTGGGATCAAAAACAACACAGGGTATTTATTCTGTGTTGATGTCGTAATGCATTGGCTTTTTTATATGACTTTTTTGCACTATTTTGTTTTTAAAGGTAGATTTGTATCATCATAAGAAAAATTAGTCTACAAATATACATCTTTAAAAGTTACTTTTTGTTGCACTTTTTACTATTGTTCATATTCTTTGTTTATTATACTTGTCATACATAGGTGTGGAATATACCAAAAAACGTGCTTATAAATGCAAATAAAACTCAAATATTAAGAAATCATGTGGAGTTAACCATGAAAAAAAAAAACAGATATTTAATCATATATGAAAATAGACAAATCATAGACTTAACACTTTGCACTTTTGCATTCTTTACTTTTAATAAATTCTTTCGAAATTTTATAAAAAAACATTATTTTCTTTTTGCGGTTGATTTTGTCCGAATTTTTGAAAGGGTGTTTTGATTGGTTCTCGATGCCACTCTTACAATTATATTATTTCAAACTTTGTAACTCGTTCTGACATTTTGCAATTCTATCGATTTATTTGTGTATTTTTGCATTTAATAATTTACAAATTCAAAATAAATAATAAGTGAGGTATCAAAACGCTTTTACTAAAAGCATTTATCATATGCGCATGATGCATTAACACGTGTATTGTTTAAATATATATTGATAAGTGTCTTATAAAATTTCTGAAAACGAGCAACTTGCATATAACTACATAAACCTCGAAGTCTATTCTCAGTGTACATGGTGTTTGTCTACTAAAAAAATCATTTACGATCAAACTGAAAAAAAAAAATACTGGGATCGAAAATGAGCTACATGTTGAACACTTGAACCAACTGTTAACCAAATTTAGACTCGAAGTTTTCCAGTGAAGTAGAATTGACTTTACATATGCTCGTCATTGTTGTAATTTTTAAATACATAGTTCTTCGAAACAAAAGGGGGCAATTTTTCTCTCATATACATTCATGAAAATAAATATATAGTACGATTTTTGTCTTCCAAAAACAAAGTAAGTTGCTTTTTACCGTCATAATTTAGAAAGTATGAATTAAAAGATTGCAATAAT
The DNA here is from genome assembly GCA_021014915.2 of Artemisia tridentata subsp. tridentata. Taxonomy (NCBI): domain Eukaryota; kingdom Viridiplantae; phylum Streptophyta; class Magnoliopsida; order Asterales; family Asteraceae; genus Artemisia; species Artemisia tridentata. The sequence goes on along the minus strand of CP139506.1, from coordinate 72,816,583 downwards.
CTAAGATAGACGACCATTAGCTTAGTGGCAACTGGCAAGTGAGCGTGATCACCAACTAGTAGGTTGTAAGTTTTATTGTAGACATGTGTGAGATATATTGTGAACTAGATGATATAAAAGCGTGAAAAATCGGCGTTTAAATGAAAAAAAAGATTTAGTTGTAGTTTATTTTTTTAGTTAATAAGTTATTACCAGCAATTTATAATTAAAATTAATGCAAGTGGTCGACATTATCTTAAATTGCAAGAACAACCGAGCAATTATATGTTATCGTGAAGTTATAATTGAATTAAGGTGGCAACACTTTGTTCGACAACTAAACTAAGAAAGATGGATTGAAATTGATTATCTTGACTCGATTGATCAAACGTTCTAGTTTTCAAAAAATAATTTACGAATATGTTGCTTTTGTTTCAATCATGAAACCACAATATTTTAAGATTTACATTTGTCGTATCAATACAAACCTACATCTGTATTCAATTCATGGTCCGGTTTGCAAACAACCATATGCTTTAAAGTTTAAACCTGAATCAAATAGTTTACATTCACTTGTCTTATTACGTTAGCTCATTCAGTTCGGTCCCAAATATGTTCCAAGTTGTTACACAAGACTTATCACCAAATTGTGTTAAACGTTATCACCTTTTCAAAGGTTTGTAATCGTAATAAACAACAAATTTGTAAGCTCGTATAAACAATCACAAAAGTTTTATATCATCATATATATATAAAGATTAACCCCTAAAAATCATTGGGGAGTATTAATGACACCAATTTTGTGAGGAGTATTAATGACACCATTTTTTGAAGTGAAAATATAGCGATGCGAAAATCAATCCCATTGATGAGATTAATGCCAGGTGCAAGTCAAGTGTCGATGTAGTTATTCCTGGAGTTACAACATTTATGCCCTCTCAAATCACTAGCAATTATAACAAAAAAAATATACATTCCCCACCAATCGGTTCAACTTCTTAAACTTAAATGTGGAGTCTTAAATGACTATATCATCTCACACACTAAGGGAGCCTATAAATAACAGCAAATAAACCACCAAAACACAAAGTCACCACTGGTACGAAAGAGCAAAGAGAAACCAAAAACTGTTTGAGGATTATAACCTCAGGCCAGTTAGTCATCGTTGGTCCAATATCAAAAATGAAAAAAAAAAAAAAAAAAAAAAAAAAAAAAAAGAAAAAAAAAAAAAGGCCAATTCAAACCAAGGCCAAAAACACAAATCCTAATCTAGACACAACCATGACCCTCACATCTTTCCCCAACACTCATCAAACTTAAACCAGATCGGATTTACAAAGAAATTAATATAAGATCTCAGTTTAATTCGTTTGTGTTACTCACAGATATATCAAGACTTTTGAAGGTCGTACAAACGAAATAAATCATCACGGATCCGTTGTGAGGCTCAACCCTTTTTTAATATACGAAACTTTTAAAGAGGATGTATAACAAATCTGTTAAACTCCTTTTTTAGTTTGATTATTAAAACGAAAAACAACAATCAAAATTCACATCTACCCGAGACCCCATTTAGGGATCCTGAAATCGTGGTACTTGGGTTCTTCGATGAACAAGAGAACAAACGGACCTTTGTTTTTTCGCATAATATAGAAGACGGGTGTGTTTCTTTTTTGTTCGGTTATATCAAATAAGCAACGTGTTTTTTTTGTGTCGTGTGATTTGATGAAGATAAGATAGATGAAGATGTGATAAGGTGGGGGGCGTTATGTTTAAGATGTGTGTGTAGGGTTAGGGTTATACCTTTAACTACCGGGTATTTGATTTGTATAATGGATTGGGCTATCTCATTTCCTATCGGGCTGAATTGCTATACGAGAAGATTGGGTATTTTATTGGGTTGCAAATACTTATTATCCAATGTATAGAAAAACCCTAAATACAATGAATCACCATACTATCATATCATTTTTTATTTTGTTTAACTGTCTACGGTTATGACAAAAGCAAATCAAAGTTGAAGAATCAAATTCAAGAGTGGAATAGAAAACATGCTTGATTGATTAATTAATACTAATATATACAGTATGTGTTTGTGTATGCAGATGGAAAAGATAGAAGAAGATATTGAAGAAGCAGCAAAAGGACAAGGAAAAAAAAGGACTTTTTATAATGTATTACTATGAATACCTCTTAATGTTCAATCTCTTTTTGTAGTATATTAACAATTGTTATGATCATTTTAGGTTGTGGATCAAAATTATCTGTTTCGCCTATTATGAGCAGGTGCAAATTAATAGAAGCCTCATGATTTCCTTCACTTTAATACATTAAGTATTACTATATATTATCATTACTTTAAACTCTATAAAGGTTAGCAAGTTGTGTTTTTTATTTAGACGACCAAAATTAAAGTTTTGAGGAAGTCAAATGTTGCTACTATGAGTTAATATTTGTTTGATAAAAAAAATGAAGTGTGACTTTAGCTTATATGGTCAACATATATAAGCCAATAGATGGAATACTAATAGACCACAAGAGGCCCATTTCCTTTGTATGCACTATCGACAAAGTCCGCCCGACGCAATCTTTGTTATACATTGTAATATATTCAGCCATCTGCACAAACATTACGCACATAACACGTACATATAACCTTTGTGCATCGCACGGGTTCTGAAAGCAACTTTTGCAACATTAAGAATAGGGTACTTGACTACAAAAACAAGTTATGGAAATTTCAGTTTTGTATCATTGATGATATATGAAATGCATGTTACTAATGTGCTATATATTACACTTGGTTTGATCTAAAAATCCAATAAACTACATTGACATAACAAAGCCCAATTAATTCGTATGGAATAAGGGTCATTTAAGACCAATAGTCTATTATGATAATACATTAACATAAATTCAACCATCTCCACATATTCAACCATCTGCACCAACATTACGTACAAAATCCGACGCAATCTTGATAACAAGTATTCAACCATCTGCACCAAAATCACGTCCAAACAACGTAGATATTCAACCAAAAACACAGCCGGTGCAACGCACGAGTTCGTAAGGCCTCGTGTATTATATGTATTTGGTTGTGCAATAAATGTTGTATATGTATATGTATTTTGTTGTGCAATAAATGAACAAAAGTCCATTGTAGTCTAGTAGTATATATTTATTTGTTTATATTCGTAGATCATATCTTTTAATTGTATACTTTTAAAACGGGTTTGTTTAAACAAAACAACATTTATAAAACAAAATATTATGCATAATTTAATAAGTTTATGTTTTTTTTCTAACATTCATTTATGTTTGATTCGTTTTAATGGTTCATTTAGATGTCCTTAATTGAAGTAACATAAACAAACATGGATAACATCTTTTTTAATAAACCGAACATGAAAAAAGAAAATCGCACCTTAAAACTTCGTATCTGTTTATTTGTCCGTTAAATACGAAAATTAACAAGACTTGTTCATTTTCGTCGATTCTTTACGCCACCATCAACCGTATATAACCATAGGCATTCTACCTTTTAACTATTGGGATGGTTTATTTTCTATTTATATAAAAAAAAACTAATAAAGGAACCGACCTACATTGACTAGACCATATTTTTTCTTTAATTAAAAATTAAAAACTAATTAAGGAACCTACCTACATTTACTCAACTCTCAATCATTTTTAGTATCTATACCATTCATGCGTTCATGAGCGTTGGTATATTGAAGGTACTTTGAATTGGAGATCCTTTATTAGTTCGCTTTCATATTTGTGTTTTTTTTAGTTGGTTATGTTCAATGGAAAAATGGCAGTAATGAGTAATGACTCATTTTTTGCTTCTTTGAGTTACATGTCATAAAAGTCAAGCTATTTGGCATTCTTATTGTACAACGTATTTGTGTAGCAACTTATAAGGGTAAAAGGTAGACTAGCAAATACATGTGCAATTTAGTCGAGCCAAGTATCAAATTTTATGCTCGAGCTTAGTGATGGAATATGGGTTACATGCAATTATAATATATGCTAACCATTACTCGAGTCAACCACGAGTAAGATCGAGGTGGACTGTAGTTTGTATGTCTGCCTTTTGTTTACCGGTTTTATATCATACTTAATAATACAATCTTCTCTCCACTTACAGGATTGCACACAAAGGTATACAAGAATGCAAAAATTCGTTCAAAAACCCGACAGTAGAAGCATCAGGTCATTACTCCAATGCCAAGTGACCACAAATCTTTTAGTATAAAAAGGGTTGAAAATGAACCAACGCCTTCGGTTCGACTGGAACCTCTCCCCGATTCTGAAGTCAAAACTGAACGCCCTTCTCATAATGGCCCTCCACCAGTGGCTACCCATGTAAAAAGACTAAAGCATGATCAAATTTTTTGCATGTCTCGATTCAGTTTATACACTTTGTATCAACAATGTACCCAATTCCCCAGTTCTTTTTTACTGTTTTTATGAAGATGTAATGTATATTCCTTTAAACTTGAGTAGTCTTTACCAACTATTGATTGCAAATACGTTAACTATACAAACATGTTACTATCTTGTATGAATAAACTAACGCACATAAACCTTATCTATACAAAAAGGCATCACAATGTTGAACTATTAAAATCTTTTTTCCCCATTTCAAGCTTGCAACATTCGCAACAACAACATAAACCACTTCTTTAGCAAAACATCCCGCCGCGAAGCGCGGGTTTCCCACCTCGTTCCTATATAACCATGAAACATTCCACTAGTTTTAGCTATGTGGGATGTAATGTACAAGTTTGGAGGTTTTTTTTTTTTTTTTTTTTTTTTTTTTTTTTTTTTTTTTTTTTCAAAATAGAAATCTAACTAACACCTGCATTTTATTTTTTTAACGAACCTACCTACATTGACTTAGGATTTTCAGATGTGTTCATTTTAGAGTTTGTATATTTCGGCTACTTTGATAATTAACACCATCCATTAAATGAGGTTATTATATGACGACGCATTGCCATTTTACTACTTCGCATTTATGTTGTAAACCATATCGGTAAAAAGTAGAAAAACAAGGCATGATAAAGAAAAATGATTTGAATATTAAAATTGAAGCAATTATGCTATTAGGTAATGACATTATAAATAGTTTCATCATGCGAGCTTTACGATAGTTGATAACATTTATACAAGTTTTTCTTCACCCAATTTTGTTGGGGTGGCAAAACTCGGTCGAACAAGCAAATTGGCTTTAAAAATCAAACCAAATTGGTTTTCTTTTTGTTTCACAAGTGAAACCATGCACAATATTTCAAGGTCTACACATTTCTAAATCGATACACACCTACATCTTTATTCGGTTCATGGTAAATTTTTAAGGACTATCACCGGATTCGAACTAACCTAGAAACAAACCTACAAATGTGATTGGTGGAAGTTAAAATTTGATTGGTGAATATGATGAGAGAGAATAAGTATATCATACTTGTAAAATTTTGAATGAATTAAGCATACTTGTACGTTTAATTAATAGGTCGATTTACCATTACTCTTAATTTAATTCATACCGCATTCGTTTCACATTTTAGGGTCGGGAACTCCACTGTTTTAATCAAATTACTATTTTAGTAAGTGATGCGTGTGTGTTGTGCTCTAATTTATACCCACGGTATGTCGTTGTGGTTTTAGCAGTATTCAAGTTTTAAATTTATATTTAGCCGACTTATCAATATAACACACACTTTAACGAGCAGTGTACCCGGTCAGTATGAATATAATGGTAAGTAGAGTGTCGATCACTAAGAGTGGAACGTATTATCTAGTTATTCTAATCAGTATTTTAATATCTTAAGTTAGCTATATAACCTAATCTAACGCAAGGGGGTTCAGCCTGAGAGACTGGCACGGTTTGGTTGTGATATAATACATTAAACTAATAAGCACGAATCAGCGATTAGCACACACGTACACAGATAAATACTTGAGACAATAAGAAGACCTGTCCTGATAGTTAAGTAGCTTGTCACTTGTTTTATTGCTAGTTTTATATGAAGTGTATAGTTCGATGCAACGCACCGAGATTAAACCTTTCTCGTTGGCTCTAATCTTATCGGCGAGTAAACCCTTAATGATTACTTATGTCTATCCTACTTACCTTTTCTTCCTACTTTTCTACAGACGATAGAATGCATAGGCGATAAAATAAACAGGCGAGGAAGGGGCATGGCGACCCAAGCAATGCTCAGCTAGACACAGAGGTTATCAATGCACTAATAAAAGTCACCAAAGACATCAACATATAAACTTTAATTAATGGGAAAGCAATTTTAAGGGGAGTTGAAGTGCATGATTAAATCAATGACACAAGCCCATCAATCCTGATGAATTAAAGTGTACTAATACAATAAAACAAAACTACTTAATGAATTGAATACATGCATGACCTTCTTACAGCTCTTGTATCTTCGTTCAAGGTGTGTCTTGTGTTGCTACTTCGTCTGAATTCGGCTTAGGGTTTCTGTCTTCTCGTACTTTGTATATCGCACAGTCCAACCTCTTAAATTCGTCTGGCATTGGGGTATTTATAGTTTCTGTCTGAGGGTAAGATGCGGCGCATTTAATAAGTAGATGCGGCGCATTGACTTAACTTCGCGTGGGGTCCAAGATTAATATATTCAGGAATATTCGTATACCGCCAGAAGATACGGCGTAACTCCATTCTTGTATGCGGCGCATGTCCTTTGCTGTCTTGGATTATAACTTGTGAAATCTTGATAGTGATGCGCCGTATATAATAAGTAGGATGCGGCGTATCTGGAGCAGAATGATCTTGATCTTGTACATTTCAGTAGACTCTTAACTTCTTGCTTGTTTTGCTCCATAATTAGTCCAAAATCGCCAAGTTTCACATAATACTTGTTTTTACCTGAGAATTACAAAAGTAAACATTAACGTATCAATTCTCACAGATAATATAATAAAACAAGTCAAATAAATAGGATAAATGATGGTAATAAAATGTATTTATTTGAGTTCATCAAATATCCCCCCACTTGAACTTTACTTGTCCCCAAGTAAACCTTAGAATTAATCTTATGAAAATGTATCCTAAAAGATGTTAGGATTTATTTTTATATTTAAGCATGTATTCATTTTGTCATAATCACACAACCAAACACTTAACGAATTAGAAGTAGAATAAAATATATTGATAAAAGCAAATCTAATCGTTTAACTGTCCAGTCGTGACGAATATTCTATCATAAGCTTGGCAAGTATACGCATCTCCTCCACTAAAGCCAAGGAATAACAAGTCTAAAGCGGTAAAAAGGGTTCGTAGGTTAAGGGTTGATCATTCTTCTTAATCTCTATCGATCTCAAATTCCAGAAAAGGCGACAAAATCACAAATACATGATCGAATCCACGAACACGATACTTGCAATTGCTCAAATCCTTAACTCGAATAGGCTAAAGATAGGACCAAGTAATCTTTACCAATAATATTATATCAAAAAGGGCGACAAAATCATAAATACATAGCCGAATCCACGACTACGATACTTAAGATTGCTCAAATCCCTAATCTCAATAAATCAAAGGTTTGGATAAAGAATAATATAGGGTATGGATAATATTTGGGATACAAATTAGTGTAAAATGAAAAATAAACAAAACAGATAAATTAAAATCCTAAGTGTGGTAAATTGCTATCCCAACCATCCCATGAATAAAACTCATATCACTGAATAACTCACGCTTTAACACTTGAAACACACGCTTTAGGTAGACACGAATTATACTCAACAAAATCTTAATCAAGGAATAACCTTAGTTGGCGTTCCCATAACGTCCAACTCCCAATCAATCCATAAATATAATATATAACAGATAGTGGTGATATCGACCACTTAATACAAAACTTTACATAAGTTGGTTAAAACAAACATCCAACTTTTCCTTTTTCTTTTTCTTTTCCATTTTTTCGATTTTTTTTTTTTTTTTTTTTTTTTTTTTTTTTTTTGACATATACATAGATGTGTAAAAAATTTCACAACTTTTCTATCACTTTCTTTCCGGATAATTTTTTCATACTTTCAGAAATAACTGTAATAGCGAAAGTAGTAAACACACGAAAAATAAACTCAAAGATATACAATATTTACTTTCATACCAATTGCATTGTACAATTTCCTGACTCAACCAAAGATAATGAATTACGCACGCGAACACAGGTAATGTAAGGAAACACACTTTGCCTAAAGCAATTAACCAACCACGGATTTTAATCTACAGGGTAGGCTAAGGTGTAAGGGTATAACGAAACATTATAACAAAGGTGTAAGAAACGAAAGGAATGGGTCTGAGTGTTTTTCTAGGGGTATCTTACTCTAAAAGTGAGAGTAACAAAAGGTTTTATACGGGGGTTAACTAACCAGTGTAGTTAGCTAATAACACATAACATATAAAGGCTATTTGGGTGTAATCCTAGAAATTTACCAATTTAGACAAGTCATTCCAATTATATAAATAATACTTATTATGGTGGTCTCGAATAGTATACAAGCCAAGTTCTAAAGTTTACAAGTCACCGGCACACTCATAGATTTGTGAATTTTGAAAAGTTCACAATTTTTGAAAATAATGTTATGTGTGCAGCTATGTAATTTAGACTTAAACAAAAACATGCTAAAATTTTTGATATATTAAGCACATTTTAAGCATATTTTGAAAAGTTTAGGACAAGTAAGTGTTCTAATTCTCCAATCCCCCCACTTAAGTTAAACAACGTCCTCGTTGTTTGTATAAAAGGTTAAAAACTGGAAAATAAAAGAATTAGAACAGAAAAACTCCCCTGAGATTTGCTCGGTATGATCCTCCATTATTTGTATAAGAGCAAAAATCATCTTTCTTGTGGATGAGAACGTTTAAGCTTCATATTTGATGTATCCACAGGAAATGCAAGAATCTATAATACCATCAAGACTTTAACACACCTGAGTTAAGAAGGTTCAAACTTGCATAATACATTAGTAGTTAGTAAAAATAAAACTGAAAAACTAAAATGAAAATCATCAGGTCAGTCGATACGCCATATCTTATGGAAGAAGATACGCCGTATCGAGCCTGGAATAAATACGAATCAGAATAGAAGATGCGTCGCATCCTTAACCAGGGATGCGCCGCATTAAAATAAACTGACAAAAAGTTTTAAAGTCAAAAATAAAAATGCAGAAAATAAAGTAAGATATGACCAGTGCAGAAGATGCGTCGCATCTTAGGTTTGAGATGCGCCGTATCGTCTGCGGGCCTGACTGACTCGACACAGAACAGAATAGTAAAAAAATTTCGGGTTGTCTCCCGGTAAGCACTTGTCTTTATTCCAGAGTCTTTAAGTTAGACTCACGTTCAGCTCTTTATTCAGATCCATCGATCCCCATATGTCTGTGCACGATGTAGTTGCGAATGTAGGGTATTCACAATGCAAGAAACACTAGTATGAGGCTTAGTAATGGATCGATTGGACAAGAAGCTAGAGAGAGAGAGATGGGAACTTCTAGAGAGAGAAACAATGTGTGTATTAGATTAGAATGAAGTGAAGTTCCAACCCTTCCCTTGTGTGGGAAGGGGTATTTATACTTACAACATATAATGCCCCTAGCGGGCTGTAGAGTGAGCTGACAGAGGGTAAAGACCCGACCCACTCCACAATACTAATAATAATAACTAAGCTACTAATAATATTACTAATAATCCTATGAGCTATGATGTACTAATAATTACTCGGGGTGACCGAGTCTTCAGCTGAATATTCATATTCCTAACAATCTCCCCCTAAGGGAGGTCACCCCAGAAGTAATGTTCTGAATTTCAGCACTTCTTCCTTGGATCTTGACATCATAGCTCGTAATCATTGAATCTTCAATGTCATAGATTGTTGTGCAAACATCAGTGATCTGAAGATGACTTCTCTTTTGTCTTGGATGAACTTTGAGTAATCTTTGAAAGTATCATCCCACTTGAGTCTCCAAGTCATCTTTCTGTAGTAAGACTCCATGTGATGAAATATACTTAGAGCCGACATGCTCACACGATATGGAGTCATGATCTTCAGCATCAGAGTTAGCAGAAGCTGTGTTGAAGGTCTTTTAGGTTGATCATGACTTCTTTGATGATGATGTGGTGTGAACATGTGGTGATGGATTGGCATCTTTTCTGCAACCAGCTACAGCATTCCACAGCTACAATCGCCAGAAGTTCCTGCATACGACAGTTAGCAATAATTTGACCGGTACTTACAAGTTTGGACTTCGAGATAGTCAACAGCATAGTGTGAAAACTCTCTCTAATCCTTACCAAGACCGTTCCTAATCGAAAACCCACAGAGAGTTTTTTAAGATTTTACCGTAGTAAATCAACGATTAGGTGAGTCGCTAGAGATCACTCCACGACTGTAGACCGGTTGAAACCGCCGCGACCACTAAGCGTAATCCATAAAGAATTACCGAAGTGACCTGCTTTCAGGGCTGCTTGATGTTGACCCTGGCAGGAATTTCCATTCAATCATTGAGAATTACATTTGTAAATTCCCTCATAAATGTTCTGGCAGATTGCTAAGATCTGCGTAGGACTCATAAGTTTACAACTGGTGTCCTTAATGTTGAACAACCAGTGTAGAAATAATTCGTGTCCCTATGAGATCTTATTATGCATCTCGTGGCTCTAGACTCAATTGTGCGTTTTGATTTGGTGATCGGAGGCTGGAGAGGACTGCCACCTTTTCAATATCACCTAACTCGGAGTGAGAGAGACGATAGAAATGTATTGAACTCCGTGACAATTGAAACAAGAGTCCTTTGAGGGACCTTGAGTGGCTAGGGAGGGTTGTGCAGCGTATCACTGGGTCCATGATACTTTGTCTTCAATGCCAGCAATCAACTAAGTGATTCTGACAGCATATGTATTGACCCGGTTTCTGCCTAAGTTGTAAGGAGGGCTATTTCTTTTCACCCTTTCTCTTTACAATTCTTTTTCATTCTTCAACCCCTTCAGTGCTTACCGAGACTTCATAACTAACACCTTGTTGGGTTTGTTCCAGTGTTAGCTCCATCTCAGTCGGCACTCTTCCCTCATTCACTTTTCTCCTTTTTTAATCATACCTAAGGACTTCTACACTATCTAGTGGATTATCCCTGGGTAGATCCCTCCGGCTCTGGCGAGATCATGGGAACTTGAACCTAACCTAACCATCCTTATAACTCCATGCGTTAATTTAAAATGGTCGGTCTTTGATATTCATCCATGATTGCCAAACCAAATCCTTGAAAAATCTCTCAAAGTGTTCATGTTTTTGAAACACATTTTTGCAAACACTTGAGAGTTTTATATTTTTCAAATGCTCCCCCTCAACATGTGCTCGAGTGATAGTTTTATAAATTTGCACATGTTAGGTAGAGCTCGCACTTTTTGAATTGATCAACTTTCAGTGAACATGACCGATTCGAGACACGCTTACATCACTAGTTAGACTAGCTTGAAATTATTACCCGGCCTGGTCAGGTCCACAGAAAGTTTCTCGAAGTGGTACACTCTACTCAGATACATCTTTTTCGAGACACGCTTACATCACTGGTTAGACCAGCTTGAAATTATTACCCGGCCAAGACGTATCCTTTCAATTGATGACAATTCAAGTTTCGTCAATTCTTTGGTGAAGTCTGAGCCTTGCTCACATATGATGCCAAATCCTATGTTTTGTTAAAAACATTTGCTCCCCCTCAATATGTGCATCAATATTAAGAAAGATTTTCGCACATATGGAAGAGCTTGCGTTTATGACCAAAACATTTTGCTCCCCCTCAATATGTGCCTTGATATGCAAAATGGTTTAGCACATACGGGAGAGCTTACATTAACACCCAAATCATCACATTTTATCAGAATTTCCTATTTAAATCACATTCTCTCCCCCGATCAAAAATTTCAAACCATTTGAGATTTGGGATCCCAAGTGATTTAAATAAGTTTAGTAAATTTTGGGAGAAAATATGGTCAGGTTTAAATGTATTCTGATTTAGGAGCATACTATGCTCCCCCTGAAACAACGAGAGAGTGTCACTGCTGATGTTGCACAAATTTGGCAAGGTGTCAGAAATTTGAAAATTTAAATCAATTTACCACCTTGTGTAACATCAAGACTCTCTTGAAGAATCAAACAAGATAAAGAGTCTGATGTAAAGAAGACTTCTCTTCTAATACACGAAATGACGCACTGAAACGTACATCAAGTCGGGAGAACATGGATATAAAGTAATCCATGCCCAGGTGAACATCACCCGGTTGGAGGAACAGCTGTCTTTTTGGCGACATGCTTTCCCCATTGTACAGAGCGGGTTGCAGTATGAAGTAACTGCAAGCCATTAAGACATGTTTTAACTGATTAGTATAACTTCTGCTCGAGCTTCATTTAAGAATCCGTGCCATTGTTGAATGACATTTCTAGATCCGTAAATGTTATCGATAAACAGAAGACATGCCTATGTAGAACTATTTTTTTTGGTATTTTCTGATTTTTCGATTTTTATGGTTTTTATAGGTTTTATATTTTTGTATTTTTCTTTTTGGATTTAAGATATATACAACTATGTACAAGGATATAAGAAGACAATCCTTTACTCCTCCTTTTCTTCCTGAAGACACTTGAGGGTTTCAGGAGTCATGCTTTTCATGCCAAGGCGTGGGAGAATAAACTGAAACCTTTCTCTTGGGAGGGCCTTGGTGAATATGTCAGCTAACTGAAACTCTGTCCTCACGAAGTATAGCTCCACAATTCCTTTTTCCACCTGTTCCCTGATGAAGTGATGCCTGATGTCGATGTGTTTAGACCTGGAGTGCTGAACATTGTTACAACAAAGAGCAATGGCGCTTTTGTTGTCACAATATAGGGGAATTTTGTTGTATGAAAGTCCATAGTCCGAGAGTTGTGATCGCATCCAAAGGATTTGTGCACAACAAGCAGACATAGCAATGTACTCAGCTTCAGTAGATGATATGGAAGTACTCATCTGCTTCTTAGAAGACCAACTAACCAACTTTTCCCCTAAAAACTGAGCTCCTCCTGAAGTACTTCGACGAGTGTCTTGACATCCCGCATGATCAGCATCCGCGTAAGCCGTTAACTCCATTGCAGTGTCCTTAGGATACCAGAGACCCATATGAACCGTGCCTTGAAGATATCTGAAGATCCTTTTCACTGCTTCAACATGCTTCTTGGTTGGTCTGGATTGATACCGAGCACACATACACACAGCAAACAGAAGATCTGGTCTGCTAGCCGTGATGTACATCAAAGATCCAATCATGCTTCGATATTTCGTTATATCCACTGGAATCCTGAAGGATCTTTATCCAGCTTCGTTTTTATCAACCATGGGAGTGTCAACAGGTTCACTTGAATAGAATCCAAACTTCTTCAAGATCTCGTTGGCGTATTTGGATTGATTAATGAATATGCCTCCGGGACTTTGAGAAACTTGTAATCCTAAGAAGAATGACATTTGTCCCATCATGGACATTTGGAACTTGGAATTCATCTCCTTTGAAAAACTATCACATTCACTAGGATCTGTTGAAGCAAAGATGATATCATCTACATATATCTGAACCAGCAGTAGATGGTTTCTTGACTTCCTGGTGAATAGTGTGGGATCTACAACACCCTTGGAGAAATCCGTTCACTAGGAGGAACTTGGACAATGTATCGTACCATGCCCTTGGCGCCTGTTTTAACCCATAAAGAGCCTTCTTCAAGCGGTAAACATGAGTAGGATGTTCAGTATCCACGAATCCTTCAGGTTGACTCACATAAACTTCTTCCTTTAAGTCACCATTCAAGAATGCTGTTTTGACATCCATCTGGTAGACTATCATATTTCGACTAGCAGCATTTGCGAGGAAGATTCTTATGGCTTCAATTCTAGCAACAGGAGCAAACGATTCTTCAAAATCAATGCCCTCTTCTTGTCTGAACCCTTTAGCAACTAGCCGTGCCTTGTTCTTTAACACATCACCATACTCATCAAGCTTCACTTTGAAGATCCACTTTAAAGCAATGATCATTGCAAGCTCTGGAGGAGGCACTAATTCCCATACTTCAAGTCGATCAAATTCATGGATTTCATCCTGCATAGCCTGGAACCAGCAATCTTTAGTCATTGCTTCTTTGGCATCTTTTGGTTCGACTTTGGACAGTACGGAATTGAAGAAGCACCATAGTGCATCAGTGGCTAGTTGATTACGTGTGGATACTGGACGTGAAGGATTGCCTATGATGTTGTCGATTGGATGATCACTGGTCCATTTCCTGAGATGGTCGTGAGGTTGTGGGTTATGAACAGACGTAGCAGTGCTGTGTCCTTCAAGTGAGGATGTGTCTGATGAATGTTCAGGAGCAAATATGTTTTCAAAAGGAGCCTCATCAACAGGAGCAAAAGGATTAACTTCCAAAGAATGATTATCTGAAGATTCTTGCATTACTGGAGAAGATTGAGCGTTTGATGACGAAGGCGATTGACTGGCAGCTGGAGCATTGTGACTGACTGATACTGAAGCTGTAATGCCTTCTGAACCTTGTGGGGCTTGAACCTCAGTCATAGGAAGTATAGCAGGTTCACTCGGGATGGTTCCATTCGTTGGCTCAAAGTATTCATCAAACATAGGATCGAATAACTTCTTCAACTCCTCACAAGTAGGTGGCACATAAGAATCTGCAGGCGTGGAATTCTGTACAAGTCCTGAACTAATGGGTCCAGGAGACAAAAGGTTAAGATCGGGTCCAGAACTAATTTGTCCTGAAGCAGGTTGCTCACTCAGCTCATCGAACGTAACATGAATGGTTTCCATAATTTTTCGGGTTCTCTTATTGTAGATTCGATACCCTTTACTGTCTGGTGCGTATCCAACAAAAATACCAACATCTGCTTTAGCTCTTAACTTTCCCAAGTCTTGACTATCGTTAGTTGGGTAGCAAAGTGCACCAAACACACGGAGAAAGGAAAGATCTGGTTTCTTGTTATGAATTAACTCGAAGGGAGTCTTCTCATGAACCGGATGAATTAGGGATCGGTTTTGAGTGTAACATGCTGTTGCAATAGCCTCTGCCCAGAGAAACATCGGTGTCTTTGAAAATATAAGCATAGTTCTTGCAGCCTCCACCAGAGTACGGTTCCTTCGTTCAACCACTCCGTTCTGTTGAGGAGTGCGAGGGATACTTTTCTGATGCGTGATGCCAATACTTTCATAGAAATTACGGAGTTGTTGGTTAACAAACTCCGTACCATTATCAGTGCGGATGATTCTGACAGTTTTATCGAGCCTTACTTGCAGCTGTTTTATCAGTTTAATGATAACCTCTGGAGTTTCGTCCTTGGTCCTTAAAAACTTCACCCATGTGAACCGAGAATAATCATCTACTATCACCAGAACGTACTTCTTTCCATTTATGGTTTGTATTCTCATTGGTCCACACAAATCCATGTGGAGGGTATGAAGAACTTCCAAGTTGGTGTTGATGGTTTTAGGCTTGTGGGTTTGTTTCTTGCTTTTACCCAGTTGACATGCAGAGCAGAGATGATCTTTCTCATATTTCAGTCTGGGCATTCCTCTAACAAGATCTTTACGGGAAAGATTATTTATGGTACCGAAGTTCAAGTGGTTCAAACGACGATGCCACAGCCATGATTTTGTTTTAGAGGCTTTAGAAAGCAAGCATATGGGAGAGGACTTCAACATTTCTTCAATCGATATGGTGTATAGATTGGTGCCCCGACTGCCCTTAAGGAGATCTATACCATCCAATTCTCTGACGAAACATGTATGCTTTCTGAAAGCCACTTCCAGATCTGAATCACAAAATTGACCCACAGAAAATAGATTGTGCCCTAGTCCTTCCACATAATATACCCTTGATATTACACTGTCACCAAACACATAATCTCCATAACCCATAATAGCACCAAAGTGGTCGTTCCCAAATCTAACTGTCCCGATAAACTTTTTCACGAAGTTCTTGAGCCGCGAGCGATCCCCAGTCATATGTTTTGAGCAGCCTGAGTCCAAATACCACAGGACGATTTGTACGACCTGCATTTGAAACCAGACAACAATGGATAACTGAAAAATGTGGATCCCCAAGTGCAATTGGGGTCCATTTGGTCAGCACACACATATTCAGGAACCACAGATTTCACAGATGCTACTGTCTTTACTGAGGAGACAGAACTAGAGGTAGGACAAGACCTAGATGGAAGGCATTGTGACTCTAAAGACAGGATTCTACCAGTTGGTCTCCATTCCTTATTCTTCACAATTTTATGCATATTCATTTTAGGTAATGGTCTCTGTTTTCCTAAATTGAATTTCCTTCCAGTGGGTCTCCATTCCTTACTTTCACAATTTTATGCTTATTCATTTTAGGTAACGTGTTCTGTTTTCCTAAATTGAATTTCCTTCCAGTGGGTCTCCATTGATAGCCTACGCTAGCAAATGTTTTTCCTGTAGTTTTCCAAGCTTTCTTGCATGTTTCAGTTATTCTACCATTCTTAACATGGGGTGATGCAGAAGACATCAAGAATGACACAACACAATCATCATGATTAGCAGAAATTAAACAATTGTCGCATGTTTTACAGACAGCATTAGAATTCGAATTAATTACAGTACTTTTGATACTAGAATCAACACGATTCATCCTACTCATTGCAAACTTATTGTTCCTAGGTTGGGCTTCTACATTCTTCAAGTGATCATTCTTAGCTGGCGCAGTCCTATCCTTTCTTGCATTTTCTCTAGACCTTGACTCGCTAGCTTGGGTGTCACTTTTTACTCCTGTAGAAGCATCGAATGAAACATTAGTTCGTTTTTCTGTCACATGCCTTCCAGATAATGATGTGTTGGGTTCTGATGTTTTTGGTGGTAGATCAAAGGCTACATGCTTGTTCTCAACAGTAGATGATGATGCAACAAATCTATCTCTATGTCTGCTAAACTTAGGAATTGAGCCTATGGCATATTCTAAGTTTTCCTGAATCCTTTTCGTGAGTTTGCAGGCATAGACAACTGCCCTATCAAGTGGCTTATCAGTCCTATCCTCTTCAACTACCTCACGAAGTGTGTCAAGGCCCTCTCTAAGATGATCGAGATATGTTTGATGGGCAAGGCTGTTATTTCTAAGCTTAAACGGAATACGCCCAACATCAACATCATACTTTTTACTATTAGTAGCCTTTGGTGCATCACAATTACAAGTGGTACATGGCATTTTACCTTTCACCCGAACCTTCAGATTCTCAATTTCATTTGTCAAAGAGGTTATTTGATCATTGTGATTGCTTCTTGTAACTTTAATAGAATCATATAACTCTTTGAAATGTTGTTTAACCTTTGAATTTTCTTCTCGATAACACTCATTTTCATAATGTAACTTATTTATGGTGTTTTGATATTGAAAATTCTGAGAATCTGAAGACGAAGGTTTATTGGTGCCATACACTTCACACTTGTTGGATTTCAATTGGGCAATTTGGGCCCTCAGCAGTCGAATCGTGTTCGTGTGAGCTTGAATTGTCTCATCTCGTTTGCTTAATTCAAAATACGTATCAAATTCAGGAGCATCCAAGGATACCTTGCCATTTGATATTTTATGTTTTTCATTTAAATGTTGATGTTTCAATTGCAAATTAAGATATTCAACTTCTAATTTAGAAAAACATTTAACCATATTCTCATGGTCATCATTTTGAATTTTTTCAAGCAATTTTAAATTCTCCCCCTCAAGCTCAACAACACGATTCTGGGTGACATTTAACGCAATAGCATACTCATTAAATTGACAGGCAGACAATGCAGAATCAGTGACAGTGTAAAATACATCTTGTGCAATACATTTAGCAATCAAGTTGTCGTTAGTAATGAGTATGTTTTTTCGTTCAATCTCTCGACTCTTAAGATCTATTGCATATTCATTCACCTCACTTTCCATATCTTTAAACACTACTTCCATTTCTTTTATTTCGGCTTTAAGGGCAGTTTGCAACCCTTCAAAGTGTTCTTTAAGTAGTTTAAAGAATGGCATGACCTCAGTTAAGTAACACCTTTTTGCATGTTCAAAACACCTTTCCCCCTCAGTAATACCAGTGGGTGTGATTCTCTTCTTACATGTTTTATCGAAATCAGCAAACAGTTGCCAAAGCACATATAAGCTAATAAAGGTTTTGCATTCAGTGGGAAGAGACAAAGGCACCAAATTCCTAGGTGTATTGGGAGGATACACCGTTATGGATGTAACTTTTCTAATGAGGGGGGTGTTGGCCTTAAGTTTTTCTACCTTAAGTTTTTCATTATCATGTTTCCAAAATATCTGTTCAGGTGTTAACTTCTTTTGAGGAGCAAACACAGTCAAACGATTCTCCTCATAATAATCATGGGGTTTGATTATTATTCGTCTGGCTATGCACTCGGGATCCCTCATTTTCTCATTCATTCTTTCCTTTGTTCTCTCACTCATCTCCTCTTCCTCTTTAGTGAAGAGAAGCTCAGGCGGGTCATGATTAGGCATAAACATCACATTGGAATCATTTAATGCAGGTTAGGCTATCTTAGCAATCTCATGAATAGCTAATTTAGATCTACCTACATTGTTTTCGCTATGCTTGTCACTTAACTTTCTGTGCTTATACATCATTTGAGCAGTCTGCCTGGTTTGGTCTTGTGTGTACAACTTATCTTCAAGCTTATTTTTTAACGTCTTGAGTCTAGAGAAATCATTTAAAAGTGTTGATTCTTTTTGTTTGAATTCTAGCTTAAGTGTATCAACACACTTTTGTGCTTCCTGTTTCTGTTTGACAGACTGTTCTAGCTGACTTTTCAAAGAACTCAACTCTAATTTTAATGTTTCTTCTCTTACTCTAGACTCTTTAATAAGTGTACTCATTTGACCTTCTAATTTCTGCTCTCGTTCATTAAGCTCAAATTTAGCACGTTGTTCATACATAGCCACTTGTTCTTTATAGATGTTTAGTTTCGTGATCAAGTTATCATCAGGGACAGGCAATTTGTTCTCATGGCACTCGCATGCATTATCTATATTATCCGCATTATCTAAGGCACATGCATTCCTCCTAACACAGACATCATTATTGACAAAAGATTCACCATTTGGTACATCAGGCGAGTTGTTGTGATTCAAATACTGTTCATATGAAATAATATTGCTATTTTCCATGTCAACATTACTTGAGTCAGAAACATTTGCCTGATGTACTTCTTTGGGATTCTTTTGTCCCTCGACAATATTATATGTGTCATAAATTTTTAGTACCTCAGATATCACGGATGCATTAGAAAGACCAGCTTGACGGGGAGATGAGACCATGGAAGACAAGTTAGCCATGAAGATTGTTTGAGCCGTAGGTTCATCATCTACATCAGAGTCATATGCATCACAGTCATCTGCCTTGAAGATGTTAGGATCATTAAGTGCTAGATCCTGAACAGGTTTCTCATCCACATCTTCATCAAAAGTATTTCCTCCATCTCCTGCCAAGAACAATAACTCTTCCTCATCCAATACAGCTCCATTCTCTTGAGCTTGCATTAACAGCATCTTGTCTTTGAAGTAATCTGAATTCTGAGGACGTTTAGGTTGATTGCAGTTTCTAGCAATGTGTCCAAGCCCCCCACAATTATAACACTTGATCTGTTTCCCTTGCCCCTGATTGGCATTCCCTGCTCTATTCTGCACATAACCTCGACCCATGTTTCTACCAGCTCTCCCTTGCACATTCTGAACCACAATTTTCCCATCCTCCACCATTGCTAGATTGCGTGGGTTGGATGAATTCCTTAACTGATTGTTGGTCTGAGGGAGTGATGCTTGAAACTGTTGAACCAGTAATGAAACTTGATTGGTGAGATTGTCAATCATTTTGTTGGTCTGAGAGTACCCTGAGTCAAGTTGAGAGCTCATAGCAGGTACTTGTGAGTGAAGTTGATGATAGCTTGGGTTGGATGATGATTGGATTGTCGGTTGAACATTTGTCATGAACGCCAGTGGATCATTTGTAGTTGAGGGACTTAACTTTTCTCTCAGCACCCGATCATAGACAGCATGCTTCTCATGTTGTTGCAGGTATGCATACAGCTGTTCATAGTTGGTGTCCCTTAAACCTTTGTTGAGTTTGACTGCAGTCACAAATCTGTCCCATTCAGGAGTCATATTGTTCACAAACTTTGAGTTAAGTTGGATATTGGGCATAGTCATTCTGATCATCCTCATATCATTCACCAACTTATGAAATCTCACATAGTAGTCTGTGACATTCTCTCCTGGGTTCATTTTGAAATGCTCGAACTCATCATACAGCTGTGACTCACGATCTTCCTTTGTGAGTTCTGACCCTGCCAACAACATTTTAACGTTGTCCCACACAGCTTTGGCTTCAGTGTTAAAATTGATGAGCTTGTATACATCCTTTGGAAGACCTTGAATGACTATGTTTGAGGCTCTAATATCAGCATCATACCTCTTCTTTTCTTCTTCATTAAGATCATTGTAGTTTCTAGGTCTGTCGATGCCCCAAGTTACAGTCCCATCTTCACCAGTTGTAACAACGTCTCTGGTGGTACCCATCTGATAAGGTCCTTCGTCAATTGACTTAAGAATGTTAACTCCATTATCTTTTCCCAAGCAGTAAAGTCTTATCCGTTGTTCCCAAGACTCATAATCCGTCCTATCTAACATAGGTGGACGAGTGTCAGATCCTGCTGCTTGAATATCTTCTGATGATGTGTTAGATGTGGTAGCCATAGTAACTACGGGATTTTACTGATCTTGTGATTTAACCGAGAAATCGAATCTTTCGCGGGAATTTCTAAAATCACCAAGACACAAACCGCCTAGACAAATAGCACTCTTGAGGATACAAACCGAGTACACACTGCAAAGACAAACCGAGTAGACACAAACCGAGTAAACTCCTCAGAGACAAACCGAGTCTACACAAACCGAGTACACGCTGGAGGGACAAACCGAGTAGGCACAAACCGAGTAAACTCCTTAGAGTCAAACCGAGTCTACACAAACCGAGTAGACTTTTCAGAGACAAACCGCGTCTACACAAACCGAGTAAATTCCTCAGAGACAAACCGAGTCTACACAAACCGAGTACACGCTGGAGAAACAAACCGAGTAGACTTTTCAGAGACAAACCGAGTCTACACAAACCGAGTACACGCTGGAGGGACAAATCGAGTAGGCACAAACCGAGTACGCGCAGCAGGGACAAACCGAGTAGACACAAACTCCCAAGCACGTCGCTTTCACTGCCTTTTGTCTTTTTGCCTAAACAAGTAATAAGACAAACCGAATCTGTGAATTGACACAAACCGAGTCCAAGAACATGTCCCAAGGACACAAACCGCTGCGAAGAACACAACCACAAATACCCACGAATTACCCCAAAATCACCAC
The DNA here is from genome assembly GCA_021014915.2 of Artemisia tridentata subsp. tridentata. NCBI lineage: Eukaryota > Viridiplantae > Streptophyta > Magnoliopsida > Asterales > Asteraceae > Artemisia > Artemisia tridentata. Next base: position 72,795,092 of record CP139506.1, on the reverse strand, counting down.
ACGATACTTAGATCTGTGAATCCAAGCACCAAATATCACTCTAATACTATTCTTAAGCTAGAAAGTACAAGGTATAACAACTTCTAATCACTAAACAAAGCACAAAATGAAATATTAGTAACTTTACAAATCGAACCAAAAAACCTCAAGAACTACACAAATCCGTGAATACCAACTCTCATGGACCTAACCATGGCTCTTGATACCAATTGTAGGGTATTCACAATGCAAGAAACACTAGTTTGAGGCTTAGTAATGGATCGATTGGACAAGAAGCTAGAGAGAGAGAGATGGGAACTTCTAGAGAGAGAAACAATGTGTGTATTAGATTAGAATGAAGTGAAGTTCCAACCCTTCCCTTGTGTGGGAAGGGGTATTTATACTTACAACATATAATGCCCCTAGCGGGCTGTAGAGTGAGCTGACAGAGGGTAAAGACCCGACCCACTCCACAATACTATTAATAATAACTAAGCTACTAATAATATTACTAATAATCCTACGAGCTATGATGTACTAATAATTACTCGGGGTGACCGAGTCTTCAGCTGAATATTCATATTCCTAACAGCGAATTACTTCGTCACGAACATATTCCGGCCCCAATTCAAGTACACCTTTGTAGAATCCTTTCATCTTTTGGTACGGATACTCGATCCCTTTCTCAGCGTCATTTTCATCTACAAAAAGAAATGGTGTATATTTGTAACAAAATTTGTTAGGGGCATGTTCAAACCTTGGGTGAGCACGAGGCATCATGTAAGTGATAACGTTGTTTCCACTTTTAAAGGTGATCTTTCCTTCAAATCTTTTAGCGTTAATTTCGACCTCCTTACAGAATGGTTTCCCAACGATCACGTCACCCATTTCAACATCACGATAAGCATCCATGTTTTCCACCACAGTGAAATCTGTAACAATAGTTAAATTTCCAACAAAAATAGGTACATTCATGAACATTCCAACTACGTTTTTCCCTCTATACTCAATTTTGTTTTTCATTATAGAATTATAGAAATCTTTTGACATTACATTAATTGGTAAAATAGGGAAAAAGTTGGCGCAAACCTGTTTAAATCCTATCATGCAAGGAAATTGTAAATTATAAGCACAATCTACATGGATCTTTCTACCATAATCACAGAAACTAGGATATCCTTCAAATTCATCATAATTCTTAGCGTTGATCATATTGACTCTAGGTATATCCATAATTTCTCCTTCTTCAATTTCGGGTTATAAATCCTCCATAAATTGATCATTGATTCCTAATGGTAAATTAAGATCATTTAATTCAATGTAGTCTCCACTATAGGTCTCAAGTGATTCATTATTTACCAAGGTTTCTCCCATAAACCTAGCTTCTAGATTGAGGTCCATACGTTCTCTTAATCCTAGCACATAGACGCCTCTAATTATGCTTTTAGCAGGATTTTGGCACTTATAGACTAGTTTATTATTCCCTACCCTTAATGAGATTTTTCTTTTAAACACATCAATCTTAGCATGGGCGGTAGACAAGAAAGATCTTCCAAGGATTAAAGGAATCTTAACATCCTCGGGCATATCTAATATAACAAAGTCTACAGGGAAAACAAACTTCTCAATCTTAACTAGCACATTATAAGCAATCCCTTCAGGTCGTTTTACCGTTTTATCAGCCAATTCAATAAGCAACTTAGTTGGTGCTAATTTTCCTAGTCCTAGGGTAGTAAATGTCTTAAGGGGCATTACACTAACGCTAGCTCCTAAGTCAGCTAACACATTATTGAAAGATATATCATTAATTGAACAAGGTAAAGTAAAACTTCATGGGTCCTTTTCTTTATGAGGCAAGGCATGTAAGTCGGTTGCAGAGCTCTCTTCTTTCATTGTAGCCTTGATCTCCTCTTCAATCTTCATCTTCTCTTTGAGTAACCTCCTTAAACTGATTGAAGAATTAAAGAAAAATTCGGGCTTTGCAGCATCATTACCATTCATCAATCTTCTAGGAAAAGGAATGTTAGGCGCGACTTCTTCAGTGGTGCTTATGGCCTTGACATGATCTCTTAGGTTGGTTTCAGTTGAGCTAGGTAAACTTCCATATCCCCTTTCTTGAAGAACTTTGCTCATTTGTCCAATTTGTTGTTCCAATGCTTTGATCGAAGCTCCTTGATTTCTTGTAATAGTGTCCGTTGAAGCTCGGATTTCCTTGATCATAGCAGTGTTCTCATCATGTCTTTTAGCAGCATCGGCCATAATTTGCTTTAAAGTGTCATCTAAAGTCTGCCTCCTTTCTTGATAAGTGGGATTAAAGTTGTTCTTTTGATAGTATCCCGAAGTAGCTTCCCTAAATCTTCCTGAAGGTCGGAATGGTTGTCCAAATTGTGTGTAGTATGCTTCTTCAAACGTCTCACTTTCATTCTTATTAGGGCAATCTTTAGTGTAGTGAGGTCCTTCGCATTTTTCACATCCAACTTGGGTAGCATACACTTTCTCATCACGCTTCTTCATCTCTCTACTAATTTTATCTAATTGAGCTTGAATAGCAGCAAACCCGTCAAAATTAGTGCTGCTCTTAGATCTAGTAGAGGTCCCATCGTGCCATTTTTAAGAATGATCAGCAGCTTCTTGGATAGCTTTTCTAGCATTGGCCGCACTCATTTAAGGCACAGCTCCCTTAGCATCCAAAATTTGTCTAGTAGGCACGTCCAATCCTTGATAAAACAATATTATCTCCTGCATTTCACTTAGATAATGTTGAGGGCATTTCATCAATAGGTCTTTAAATCGTTCCCAAGCTTGATAAAGAGTTTCATCAGGCTCTTGCTTGAAACTGTTGATAGCCTCCATCTTTTTAGCGGTTTTAGCAAGTGGACAATATCTTTTCAGGAATTTGCTCTTCAAATCTTCCCACGTTGTGATTGAACTAGCAGGTTCATTCCTTAGCCACTTATTAGCAGCTCTTTTAAGTGAAATTGGAAAGATTCTTAGCATGAGTTGATCGTCAGTGACTCCTTCCGTAGTAAACAAATCTGCAATCTCGAGGACCTTTTCAACATGTTCATTAGCATCTTCATGTTCCGATCCACTTAAAGCATTTTCTCTTAGCTCCTTGAGAAACTGACCCTTCAACTCAAACTTAGACTTTTCATCAAACTTTGGTCTAGCAACTCCTGAAGTGTAATCAGCACGGGTTTTGTTCATGTATTCCTCCATAGTAGTGTTTTCCGTCATTGTATCTGTTTCTTCTTCCTCTTTCTCTTCAGAAAAATAATCAAGCTCGAATGAACTTGAAATTTCAAAGCTTTTTGTGTTGAAAAGCCTTTTAAGCGAATGAAAGGCTCGTTCAGGATCTTTGAAAGGTTGAATCAAGTTCTTCGTAGAACTCCTGGTCATGCACTTCCTGAAACTATCACAAAAGCATCAGTAGGGTATGTTCAAGAAAGTAATATATCAGAAAATCAACAACGAAAACGGAATACGAAAAATAAAAGTTACTGATATCTGCAGACGATGCGCCGTATCCAAAAAGTTGGATACGCCGTATCTTATAATCGTTAAAATTTAATCAGACTTTTATTCAGAAAATAGATACGCCGCTTATAAGTAAGAATGCGCCGTATCAGTTTAATTTATCAAAAATCTATTATACTTATTAAAATTAAATGCGTCGTATTAACAAAAGTTAATGCGCCGTATTTTCGTTACGTTTCAAAATACAAGATTTTTGATTCAGAAGATGCGCCGTATCGATAGAAATCGATGCGTCGTATCTGTTTAATAATTCGAAAACTGTTTTTAATTAAAATAATAGATACGCCGTATCTGCTAAAGCAGATGCGTCGTATGGCGTTATCGTTTAGAAAAATTTCTTATTAAAAACAGAATACGCCGTATCTTGGGGAAAGATGCGTCGTATCGAATTTATTAAACGCGTTGTATTTTATAAAAATTAAACGCAATACGCCGTATCTATGAAAATAGATGCGCCGTATCGTTTGAATTAGCTCAGTACAACGATAGCAGTATGCAAGAAAATACAGAAAATAAAAACAAACGAAAATAAATACACTCAAAAACAGAAAATATGCAAATAATACAATGAATGCAAATTAACTAATATACAACGCCAAAAACTTGATTGCGTGTGTGTTGTGCTCTAATTTATACCCACGGTATGTCGTTGTGGTTTTAGCAGTATTCAAGTTTTAAATTTATATTTAGCCGACTTATCAATAACACACACTTTAACGAGCAGTGTACCCGGTCAGTATGAATATAATGGTAAGTAGAGTGTCGATCACTAAGAGTGGAACGTATTATCTAGTTATTCTAATCAGTATTTTAATATCTTAAGTTAGCTATACAACCTAATCTAACGCAAGGGGGTTCAGCCTGAGAGACTGGCACGGTTTGGTTGTGATATAATACATTAAACTAATAAGCACGAATCAGCGATTAGCACACACGTACACAGATAAATACTTGAGACAATAAGAAGACCTGTCCTGATAGTTAAGTAGCTTGTCACTTGTTTTATTGCTAGTTTTATATGAAGTGTATAGTTCGATGCAACGCACCGAGATTAAACATTTCTCGTTGGCTCTAATCTTATCGGCGAGTAAACCCTTAATGATTACTTATGTCTATCCTACTTACCTTTTCTTCCTACTTTTCTACAGACGATAGAATGCATAGGCGATAAAATAAACAGGCGATGAAGGGGCATGGCGACCCAAGCAATGCTCAGCTAGACACAGAGGTTATCAATGCACTAATAAAAGTCACCAAAGACATCAACATATAAACTTTAATTAATGGGAAAGCAATTTTAAGGGGAGTTGAAGTGCATGATTAAATCAATGACACAAGCCCATCAATCTTGATGAATTAAAGTGTACTAATACAATAAAACAAAACTACTTAATGAATTGAATACATGCAGGACCTTCTTACAGCTCTTGTATCTTCGTTCAAGGTGTGTCTTGTGTTGCTACTTCGTCTGAATTCGGCTTAGGGTTTCTGTCTTCTCGTACTTTGTATATCGCACAGTCCAACCTCTTAAATTCGTCTGGCATTGGGGTATTTATAGTTTCTGTCTGAGGGTAAGATGCAGCGCATTGAATAAGTAGATGCGGCGCATTGACTTAACTTCGCGTGGGGTCCAAGATTAATATATTCAGGAATATTCGTATACCGCCAGAAGATACGGCGTAACTCCATTCTTGTATGCGGCGCATGTCCTTTGCTGTCTTGGATTATAACTTGTGAAATATTGATAGTGATGCGCCGTATATAATAAGTAGGATGCGGCGTATCTGGAGCAGAATGATCTTGATCTTGTACATTTCAGTAGACTCTTAACTTCTTGCTTGTTTTGCTCCATAATTAGTCCAAAATCGCCAAGTTTCACATAATACTTGTTTTTACCTGAGAATTACAAAAGTAAACATTAACGTATCAATTCTCACAGATAATATAATAAAACAAGTCAAATAAATAGGATAAATGATGGTAATAAAATGTACTTATTTGAGTTCATCAGTAAGCAATAATCGTATTTATTTTTGCCAATCTTGTGTGACTTAAAAATCTTTTATTGTCAAAAAGAATCAAATAGTATAGTATTTTTAGGGTGTCTTCTTTACTAGATAATCAAATCATCTAACATCCGAAAGCAAATACTAAACATCTTGTAACCTAAATATTTGAAAGTGTTGATTCTGGCTAATTATTTAAAAGTAAAGACTCTGAATGATGGAATAATTGTTATGTTAAGATATAAGTAAAAATGTTAAAGAGTTTATGTTAAGATATAAGTAAAAATGTTAAAGAGTTTATGCTATTTTTTTTGTGTTTGAACTTTGGAGTATTGCTATTTTAACATAAATATTAAAAAGTTATGCTTATATCAATTTGGAGCGATGTGTACGTTATGAGTTTAATATATTTAACACTAGTCAACATGGCCCGTGCGATGCACGAGTCTTCTTATTTACGACGATAAATCAATTTCGTACACCACTCATTCATTCTATACGTAGTCTTGGATAAGTTACGTAATTCATATACCCACACTTGTCCACATCATTATAAATAATTAATAAATAGTTGTTGTGATGGCTTAAATTTCGGTAAGTAAATAATGCCCAAGCCCAATCACACATATCTAATAACCCAAATATGATACATAAAACAAACTAACCCTAATTTATCTCTATGAAGAAACGCAGTCACTGCAGCCACAGGAAAAAAATCGTTCCTTTCTTCTTTATCTGCTCAAACCAATCAACATGAATCACTTCCAACCAAACTCCCAAATGCTTACCTGCACAAACCAAATCACAAATACCCCTTTACACTAAACCTTCTTCTGTTTTCATAAACCCGTGTGTTTTGTTACACATAATCCGAATGTTGAAGATGGCTTCAAGATCTTTTGTTAAAAGTCTCAGGTAGGTGATTTAGCTTCGTGCTTGTTTTTGCTTTTCGTTCTTGGTCAAGATCTATGATGGTTTTGTGGTAAGATCTTTTAAAGATCGATTGCTGAACTCAAAATCAACATGAGATCTATGTTATTTTTGTCTTCGTGTTGTATGGAGATGGGTCTAGGGCAGATTGTGATGGTGGTGGAAGGGGTTAGGATAGATGTGGATTTGTTTGGTTATTTATAATCTTCGAAAAACCAAGTAAAAAGTCACATTTAAAGATTAAAATTAATTGCCGTAAATGTTTACCATTAATTTACACCCCTTTCATAGTCATCTTGCGTAACTCCAGGACTGAATCTTTAAGTATTAGTGTGGAAATCAAATTCGAAGGCTATATATGGTACCATCAATTCGTGAGACATTTATTGTGAGCACTTTACATTGATAACACTACTCAATCTTTTACAGTAGTACATAAGATATATTAAACCTCATTCTATACACACCGCTCAATATTGACATGAACTAGAGACAAACCGTATGTATCACACTAGTATATGATCAAGAAACATTTCACTTCTCCCACCTATGTGGGATGCAAAGTTGAAATTTTGAAATGTCTTTTTTTTTAATCAAAAATCAATAAATGAATGGTCACCTACATACAAATACATTTATGTTTTCTTAGAACTTTGATCAGCAGATCCTCTATGGAATATGAACATATCAATGATATCAATCTCATGTTTTTCCTACTAGACGGAAAAATGAGCAGTAATGCAACCCAAGTTTGTTTCTTGAATTACATGCCATAAAAATTAAGCTATTTGGCATTGGTATTTTACTACTACGTATTTGTGTAGTAACTCGTATGAGTAAAAGGCAGACCAAGAAATATGGTGTAATCTAGTCGAGCCATGTGTCAATTTCCGCACTCGAGCTCGAGCTTAGTGATAGAACATTGGTTACAAACTTACAATATTAATTATAAGTTATCATTACTTGATTCGAGATATTTGGAGCTCCACTTGCTTGTATATTATATATATATACATGCTAAAACACAACGTCGGTGGAGATTATTTTATATTTTCTGTCATTAAAATATAATATGTTTACAGCCCAAAGCGTTAGCCGAAAGTTAGCCCAAAGTTGGCCCAATGCACAAGATATACTGGAAATTATGCTGGGAAGGTATACCTGACAGTGATTAGTTTTAGGACGACGTGGGATCTCGAGTTCATAACACACGTGTCTTCATCATCTTCATCATAGATAACCTTCACCGCCCTTGCGCGGCATACAGATAACTTCATACCCATATATATACATACTAAAACACAACGTCGGTGGAGATTATTTTATATTTTCTGTCATTAAAATATAATATGTTTACAGCCCAAAGCGTTAGTCCAAAGTTAGCCCAAAGTTGGCCCAATGCACAAGATATACTGGGAAATTATGCTGGGAAGGTATACCTGACAGTGATTAGTTTCAGGACGACGTGGGATCTGTTGGAATATGTGAACTATATAAAACCATAAACACATATAATCATCAAGAACACGCAGCGGATAGATCTACAAGAACAAGTAATTAATTAAACTTAAATAGACGCGTACCTTATGCGATCACCAAGAACAAGTATAAAACCCTAACAAAGGTTTATGAATGTCGAACCAAACAAGAGGAAAAACACTAGCTAAAGCAAGCTAGTCACTCGTTCTTGTACACACGTAAAGATAGCGTTCCAATAGGAAAAGCTAGGTTCAAAAATCACTAAACAACCAAACACTTTGTTGCTATACTATGAATCGGCAATCCCTAGTGGGATTAGAAAAGGTCCGATCGGTTCTAGTAAGAGGGAAGAAGAGAAGAGAAGTTTGGCCTTAATTAGGGATTCAAGATTAGTAAAACCCTAAACACAATCAATTGTATTTATAGGTAATCCCTACCTTTGTCCCCAAGCTAAGCCAACCGACCCTATAGCCCACAAGGACCATTCGGCCGACCCAAACCCAATGGATGGGTTTCTAGATCCTTCTAACCCTCGATTACACATTTAGTCCTTTAACGGTCGTTATCTCTAACTCCGTTAAGTCCTAACTGTCGTTAAGTATAATTTAGTGAAATGAATAAATATAAATATAAAATATATTTAATTCATTCAAACTATTGGAACTCTCACGTATTGTGTGCAATCCCGAGTCTCGGGTTCGAAACCGGACATAAACATATTAATTTTTATCCATAAAACCTAACAGCTCCCACTTGGATAATTATTAATATATTAATGACATGGGCTAGTCTAGCTTAACAGATCCCAATGCCCCCAGCTCGATCCGAGTATGGTTTTCCTGGAAAAACCACGTGATGATTTAATCATCATACTTATCCTTTTGTTACTAATACCGCGTTAATTTGGATATGGATCTTTGTCATTCAATAATTAACAGTAGTTTCTCGTTTATACATAATTGAACAAGATTACCAAAACATTTGAACGTCTTCCAGATAGACTTTGGGCGTGCGCACGCAAACATCTTGTTAATCATATGAGTGGCCAAGCAGTATTAAACTTCAACACAAAGTTAAAGGAACAAATCCCTTATTGACTGCGAGCATAACCCTCGAACTTTGCATCATTTCTGAAAATAGCCCTTATAACTACCTTTTACGGATAGCGTTAGACTATCTCACAGAAAATGAGCTACATCCTCGGCAATTATCTGGCATCTTAAGTCAGAGGATAAATATTCATGATATACTTGATGACTATGATCCTTAAAGTATAATCATGTGGTTGGGATAAGTCCTATATTCAATTTATCCAATATTGAATATCATGTGACATTGGTGTCTCAACCTTACAGTACATTCTACCAATCCTCACATTTGTCTTAGTTCAATAATATTCCCATATTATTAATTGACAACGGACTATTTAGAATAAATAAATTATTCACGGATTTAAACATGCAAATATAGGACACAAATATTAATAATGATAATAAACGTTATCCGCACTTTATTTTATTAAAATAATAATTGTTTACACGTCCCTATCGAAATACTAATCCAACAGATTTACATGAAACTATCTGCTAAACGAAGACCAATACCCTGAGCATGGCGATTAAACGTCTCCTTAGGTAATGCCTTCGTGAAAGGATCAGCCAGATTGTCATCTGTGTGAACTTTGAGTACTTTTATTTCACCATCATCGACTTGTTCTCGAACATAGTGATACTTTCTTTTAAAGTGTCTGGCGCCTTTCATAACTCCAGGTTCATTGGCGAATGTGATTGCAGCAGAGTTGTCGCAATACACATTTATAGGTAATTCTATTGAAGGCATCACTCCAAGATCCTTAATGAAGTTCCTTATCCAAACAGCTTCTTGTGCTGCTTCCGATGCAGCAATGTACTCAGCTTCTGTAGCAGACATGGCCGTTGTACTCTGCGTCTTACTCTTCCAGTCCACAGCTCCTCCATTTATGACAAAAACGTAACCCGTCTGAGACTTCGTATCATCTTTATCAGTCTGAAAGGACGCATCGCAGAAACCTGTAACATTCAGTTCTGCGTCTGGATTTCCCCCGAAAACTAGAAACATATCTTTAGTATTCCTTAAATACTTAAGTATGTTCTTAACAGCATGCCAGTGATCTTTCCCTGGATTCTGCTGATAACGACTGGTCAAATTTTGAGCGAACCAGTGATCTTAACAGTGATAATCCTTAAATACTTAAGTATGTTCTTAACAGCATGCCAGGGATCTTTCCCTGGATTCTGCTGATAACGACTGGTCAAATTTTGAGCGAACGCCACATCTGGCCTTGTACATCTAACTGCATACATGATAAATCCTACTGCCGAAGCATACGGAACTTTCTTCATGTATGCCACCTCTTCAGGTGTAGAAGCACACATTTCGCTGCATAAGCCATGTTCCACTTGCATGGGCAAATATCCCTTCTTGGAATTTTGCATATTGAATATCTTCAATATTTTATCCATGTAAGCACTTTGGCTTAATCCGATTAACTGTTTAGATCTGTCTCTATAGATCTTGATTCCAAGAATATACGCTGCTTCTCCTAAATCCTTCATGGCAAAGCAATTACCAAGATAATCCTTAACTTCATTAAGGCTTGGTATGTGATTTCCCATGATTAATATGTCATCGACATATAGGACAAGAAAAGTAGTGTTACTCCCACTAACTTTGTGGTATACACATGGCTCATCAAAATTTTGAGTAAATCCAAACTTCTTGATTTCCTCATCAAATTTCTTATTCCATTGCCTGGATGCTTGCTTCAATCCATAAATGGATCTTTGAAGTTTGCATACACGCTCAGGAAATTGTGGATTCACAAACCCCTCAGGTTGCGCCATATAGATATCTTCATCTAGGCGACCATTCAGAAAGGCGGTTTTGACATCCATTTGCCAAATCTCATAGTCATAGTAGGCAGCTATGGCTATAAGAATCCTAATAGCTCTAATGTCGGCCACAGGAGAAAAGGTCTCCTCATAGTCAACACCATATGTTTGGGTAAAGCCCTTGGCCACCAAACGAGCTTTGTAGGTGTGTACATTGCCATCCATGTCAGTCTTTTTCTTGAAGAGCCACTTACACCCAACTACCTTAGCATTGGGTGGAAGGTCTACTTCAATCCAGACTTTATTGTCTTTCATGGATTGCATTTCCCCATCCATGGCTACTTGCCATTTGTCCTTTTCAGGACTATTAATGGCAGCCTTATAACTAGTTGGCTCATCAATGTGATCCAATAGTGTAGATTCCTCATCCTCTATGGTTAAACATAGATGGTCAGGAGCCTTTGCAGATCTTGAAGATCTACGGATGGGTACCACTTCTACTTCAGGTGGAGGACCTAAACTTTCAGGTTCCACAGGAAGTGTGTTAGTGCCTTCAGAAGGTGATGTATCTTCATGATCATTTTCAAGATCATATACTCTCCCACTTATTTCTTGAGATATTAGATTATCCTCAAGAAATTCACCGTACCTAGCTACGATGACCTTATTTTCAGGTGGGAAGTAAAAGTAGTAACCCTTCGTTTCCTTAGGGTATCCTACGAAGATACACTTAACAGATCTTTGTTGGAGTTTGTCAGGTGAGTCACGTTTAACAAACGCCTCACAACCCCAGACCTTTAAGTAAGAAAAGTTGGGAGCTTTTCCAGTCCATACTTCATATGGAGTCTTATCAACCTTCTTAGTTGGAATCCTATTCAACACGTGAACAGCCGTTTCAAGAGCATAATCCCAAAAGGATAAGGGAAGAGTTGTAAGATTAAACATGGATCGTACCATATCTAACAAGGTACGATTTCTCCTTTCAGATACACCATTTTGCTGTGGCGTATAAGGAGAAGTGAGTTGTTGCACAATGCCACACTCACCCAGATAATCCTTAAACTCTTGGCTTAAGTACTCACCACCACGATCGGATCGAAGTGCCTTAATCTTCTTTCCGAGTTGTAATTCTACTTCATTTTTAAAGACCTTGAATGTCTCAAAGACTTCATGTTTATGTTTAAGTAAATAAACATAACCATAACGACTATAGTCATCCGTGAAGGTCAAGAAGTAGACAGCACCGCGTTTAGACACATGTCTAAGTGGACCACACACATCCGTGTGTATCAATCCAAGTAGATCCGAAGCCTTCTCCATATTGCTATGGAAAGGTTTCTTTGTCATCTTCCCAGATATACAAGATTCGCATTTATCAACTGAATCATCATTGATATTTTTCAAAAGCCCATCGTGTTGCAGCTTTTCCATGCGATTCTTGCCTATGTGGGCAAGACGGCAGTGCCATAAATAAGACGAGTCCAAGTTAGACTTGACTCTCTTATTTCCGATGCTATACATTGAATTATTTCTATTGGATACATGGTTCTCCATGTCAATTTCAAACACACCATTTAATGGAATAGCATTAAAGTAAAAAATAGAATTTAGAGAAACAGAAATTCCATTATCATTAAAAGTATGCTTAAAACCCAAATCCAATAACAAAGAAACTGAAACGACACCTCTAACAATAGAAGGTGCGTAATGACAATTGTTCAAAACTAATATTAAACCAGAAGGTAAAACTAGCTCAAAAGTCCCTATGGCTTCTATTGCTGCACGTATTCCATTTCCCACGTACAAGTAGCATTCCCCATAGTTCAGCTTCTTCGCTCCTCTAAGCCCCTGCGATGTATTACAAATGTGAGTACCACATCCTGTATCATATATCCAGGCATTTTGCTTACGAGGAAAAGAAAACAATTCAACCATAAAAATACCTGAAGTGCTGGCGCCCTGCCCAGCCTTGGCATTCTTATTCTTGCGACACTCCTCAAGTAGCAGTGGACAGTCCCTCTTCCAATGTCCAGGAGTATTGCAGTGGTGACAAGCATCCGTATCCTTTTTAGGATGATCCTTCTTGGGAGGAGGATTCTGCTTCTTTGGCTTTTGCTGATAGGTCACAATCTGCTTGCCTTTGTTAGCGTTGCCCTTTCCTTTCTTGTTCACATGCTTCGGTTTACCGGGCTTAGCTACTCTACCACCTCTTATTGCCATAACAGCAGGTGTATGAGCTTTCTTATTGAGTCCCTTCTCATGCTCAATGAGCATTGCATGCAATTCAGAAAAAGTCTTCCCCTTGCAATGCATGTTAAAGTTGCGCACGAAGTCACCATATAATTCCTCATTGAGGGATTTGTTGATGAGGCCAACTTTAACGTCTTCCACATACCCGCAATCAAGTGCATCTAGTTGGTCAAGATAACCTTTCATTTCAAGCACATGAGTACTTACGGGAGTTGTTGCGTCCTGCTTGCACTTGCCTAAGCTGTCAAGTACATCATACAATTCAGCCATGGGAGGTTTCTGAAACATGCGTGTCAGTTCCTCAATCATGTTTTTCGGGCCATATTTCTCAAACTGTTTTACCAGTTGAGTGTCCATTCCCGATAACATGAGACAAGCCGCATCATTGTGCTTGTCATAAGCTTCATTGAACTCCCTAAGTATTTCATTAGGCGAGTTTGCAGGAGGAGCAACCGGAAGGTCCTCAGTAAGACATTCATAACGTTTGGCAATCCTAAGAACAAGCCTTAGATTGCGATACCAATCGTTAAAATTCTTAGTCCCAGTCAATTTCTCTTTTTCAAGCATCATCTTGAAACAAGAGGTTAAGTTTGACGAGTTTCCGGGTTGGGCCATTTCTACAGAAAAAAGTTCAAAAGTTAGTACTTTCGATAATTAAACATTTCATGAAAATTAAACACCCATTGGTTAAATAAACCATTTAATTTTCACTGAAAACTAGGATCCTAATTGACGCCGTTTCATTACATCAGCTTTGGCTGCTAGCAATGAAAGTGCTCAATAAGGTACGGGATCACCCAATTGCCAATGTCAAATTGCAATTCCTAGAAATCTTGGGACTTACATTATATTGCCAACATCAGTTGCAAAATGTAAGCATGTTTCATACCCAAATCTTTATGCCTTGGCGCCGTTCCATTACATCAGCTTTGGCTGCTAGTAATGAAAGTGCCCAATTAAGTTAACCAACTTAAGAAACAGTAAATTGACGCCGATTTATTGCATTCAGCTTTGGCTGCTAGCAATAAAGTACTCAATTTACCCTTAGATGACCACCCTTTGAACATCAACATTCAGCTTTGGCTGCTAGTGATGTAGGATGAAACCTTAGGTGTTTCTTTTTGTAGTTGGGTGGCATATAACTTAAATTTTAAAGGGTAATAAATTTTGATGTGTAAAATCAAAAAAATATGTACAAAGATGTCATGCATTCATCTTTGTATCATATATGTTTGCAAAAACAAAACCATTTACTTATTCGTAGCTCAAATCATCAAAGTTTTTAATTGAGGCGTTGAGCAAATTACAACATTGCCTTAAGATGCTTCGTACTTTTCATGGTGTACTTGGTAAGTCTATTATTGACGCACAAGCGAGCGGAGGGACGACAGCCGCCGAAGCTGGTTAAAACCGTGCCCCTTTAAGGTCACAATTTAATGTGAACCAACCTTATACCCACTTTATAGTTTGTCAATAATAGGTCCGCCGCTTCGACCACTTTTGTACAGTCGCAATCAATCAACTAAAAAAATATGATTTTCTTGCTAAAACAATTTTATGTAGTAATTTATTAATTGCTAGTCTCGCCTGGGAGCAAATTACCGTGCGAAGCGAACCACTGTCGGCACATAAGACTTGGAAATAAATAAAGTTACTACAAAGGTTTCATAGTTATTAGTCTTATTTATTTTTTATTTGAAAAATTACCCTCTTTTGTAGTTTACAATCCATCATAATATTAAACACAAAAGATCAAGTAATTACAAAAATAAATAAACACATAATAACAAATATATGATCATCCACGATATCATATAGCCACATGCAAACCTTTTTCAATAAATCCTAATATTAATTCGATGTGAAATTTTAAATGTATGTAACTAACAAAACTCCCATTGGTTTTCGAGCTCATTGTGCCCAATGGTTCACCGACGCCAAATAACTTGGCCGCGTAAGTTTTGGTTAGTTAGATACCACATTGCACATAACTTTTTAATTAATATATATTGAGGTCTTCCCCAATTTAAGATTTATTTAAATCATGTAGCAAATAATTCAATACAAAACATACAAATCATACCATGACAAATATGCAAGATTTATCAAGGATACAATATTGATCACATAATCATGCATTTCATATTATCATGTCAATATCTCATGTACGTTGATGAAGCGAAAAGTGTACCGCTTTTAGGGGGTCATTTAAGCCCTAATCCGCGATTATATGATCAAATATTGCCCTAAATCGTTTCTTTTCTCATTTTAGGTACTTGGGACGTGATTTCTGGAATATGAAGCATTTTGGAGCTTTTTGGACGTTTTTATGCTCAAGAATGAAGAAAACAAAAAGACCAAGGAAAGTCAGGATTTTACACCTGACGGCGTCAGGCTTTGGATGCTGACGCCGTCACTTGAAGATGAAAGTGGTGGAATTATACACGTGACGCGCCAGAAAGTTTTACATAGGAAGTCTGACGGCGTCACGTGTTAATGGATGTAGGCCGTCAAGTGTTAAGTTAGAGAGAGACGGGCCAAAGGATTTTTGAAGGTGACGGCGTCAGGATCATAGACCTGACGACGTCAGATGATTTAGAGTGACGATGTCAAAGTATTCTTACACGAGAAGGAACCTTAGTGAAACCGCCACAAGTTTATCAAGACAATCACAACTCGCGCGCGGAGTAGCTGTTACTGTTTTAGCCATAAAATCCTCATACGAACTCGGATTTAGGTGATTCAAAAGGCCACGGATTCGGGACGAAGAAATCTACAATTTGGTGAAAAAGAGATCTGACGCCGTCAAGTGTATGGGCTGACGCTGTCAGATCGGGCCGACAGAAAGTTACCTATAAATATAACCTTATAACTTCATTATTTGTAAGCCCTAAACCCTAAGTCCGATTCTAGGGTTTAGGTAGGTATTTTTCCAGCAACTTAGAGGGTCTTAATCATGCCATAAACATCTTGTAATGGTTTGTTTATTGATTCAATCCTATACTATATCTTCAATTATCATTATTGTCAATTGCTCTTCATTGATTATGTGTTGCTAATTCACCTTGTGTCTACTTATGATTGTGTGAAACTTGTATATAATTAATTAGATCTTATTGATTCCTTGTTGATGTATGTGTCTATCGTCATCAATAAAGGTGTGACACTTCAATAGATCTAATTGGTTTAGCTTATAATTCTTGTTTCCTATTGTCTCTTGTTTGATTGGGTGATATCGATGTTAGGCTTAAGAAAACTGGCTAACCTCCTATACGGTAACTTGCTTGAACGTCTTAAGAAACATGAACCAATGCGTACTAAGGTTTTTATGGTTGTATTTAATGCATGAGCGAATTCTAGTGATCCCATGTTAGGAGCTTCTTAGCCGGCTCGACATAGGAGTGAAGTAGGAGCTTATAGAGTTGGGGAAGTACGTACGCCACCCCACGATTGGTATTAAGGAATACAACCCGTCAATTAAAACAAGGTGTGACAATTCAATAGGTAGAATTGGATAGCTAGCAAGAAGTAATATATCATAGGTAGACATGCTTCACTTCCCTTGTAGAACCCTAGTTTACTTTTCTTGCATATTAGTTTAGTTAGTAGTTTTTGGGTTAGTTGATTAGCAACTAATTCCGCCCCTTCTTCCAAAACACGAGATTTTTACTTGCTTTCCATAAAATATAAAAATACAAAAAGAATCATCCATCACCTCTAGACCTAGTTAGAATAATTTCAATCCTAACGAACACTATTCTTTGAGTTGAACGATCAATCCCCCGGTACTTGCCACTTTACTATACTACAACGGTCAGGTACACTGCCTGGTGGGGATTGCAAGCCTCTTGAGATCCCTTGAGAGGTAAAACCTGTTGCAAGGTTGCAAAACCACGCATCAAGTTTTTGGCGCTGCTGCCGGAGAGTAGTTATTGCTTAGGTTGAAATTTATTTTTATTTGGTCTACTCATTAGATTCCTATCTAGTGAGATTTTTATTTTCTTTTTATTAGCCTTCTAGTAGTCTATCTTTTCTTTGTGTCTTTGTTCGTAAAAACCTTTCCATTGACTCTTCCGTTCACCAATATGGAGTACGCGAACCCACCATACTACCGACCACGAAATCCATTTGCCCCTAATGACATCTTGATGTTCAACCAATATCGAGATGAACCCATATATGATGCATGGACTCGTTTTAAAAACTTACTCCGAATAGTCCCTCATCATAGCTTCGATTTAGCATCCCTAACCCAAATCTTTTACGATCGTGTCGACCGATATGACCAAATGTGCATTAACGATTTTGCCAATAGGG
This sequence comes from Artemisia tridentata subsp. tridentata, assembly GCA_021014915.2. NCBI lineage: Eukaryota > Viridiplantae > Streptophyta > Magnoliopsida > Asterales > Asteraceae > Artemisia > Artemisia tridentata. Next base: position 72,777,724 of record CP139506.1, on the reverse strand, counting down.
ACCTTAGGGAATTAAATGCTGAAGAAGCATGGGATGCCATTGAAGATTGTGCCCAGTATTATTATAGAGTAGACAACCCAACAAACGTTAGTACAAGTCAATTGACCACAAATTCCAAGGATCATGAAACATGTTTTTCTGGGGATGACTATTTTGGGATACCTAAGTGGATGTCATGTAACATCATAGTACAAAACAAACACATAGGTAATCTAGATAAAATGGAGGATGAGGTGGATAATCCAAGCCCACAAAGTACCCCACAAGTCCTACCATCACTTGAGGCACACACACCGCCCGTGACTTACCCGGAAGAAGTAGAAGAGACTTTAGGAATCCCGATGGAGGTAGAACCCTTGGACCAAGCACAACTAGAGGATATAGGTTTGAACACTTTTAGTGATGACCTTACTCTTAGTTCTAGGGAATTTCCTAGTGTTGATGAGCCGGAACCTCAACCTTTACACAACTTTTCATCCTTAGATTTATATCTAGGAGACAAAAGAGGAACCGACCCACCCATAAACCAATATTATCCGGGTAGTTTTAGGATGAAGGAAGCCATTCACTCACCCCCTTCACCTCACGTGGCATATTTCCACCCTAAGGGTGTGTATCGCTACTTCCACCCGCACTTAATCCTAAGTGTAGGGAAAACCTCCCCTATTTCCGTTAAATAAGGGTAGAGTCAGGCTCGTGACTCGAACAAAAATAAGCGCTTCTTGGGAGGCAACCCATGTTTTTAATTGTTTGATGTTTTTATTTTATTTGTTTGTTTGTGTCATATATGCTTAATCATAATTGTTAAATTTTCATGTTTCGAATAATTTGTGAAAATGCTTTATTTTGTTCTTAACTTCGTCTTAATTGCATATAAAGGTATTTTACAAAAAGATAAGTGTAGGGAAGTTTATATTTTGTTAAAAAGAACAAAATTCAAACATGGGAAAATTCACAATTCATGATTAGCATGTATTCTATCTTGTTTATGTGTCAATACTTGTGGACATGTTTTATGAGTCCCTATTTGTAAGTCATCCCGCAAGTATCCTATCCTTTTATTGCTTTGTTTTGTTTTTATTTCTAAGTCTGGAAATACATCTAGTTGTGGTTTTTCTTTGTTCGGTTTGATGCTTTGGTTTTTGTGTTTGTTGGTTACAGGTATTATTGGATAAGAAGATGTACGTGCAACACATCAAGAGGATGATTATATTTCTGGAGTGAAGCTTATCATGTTCATTCTCTTGGAGGGAGATTTAACCATATTATCACATCATCCATACCGAGCGAATCAGGGGAGTATTAGTTTCTTCCATTCTCATTTATTTTTACTTTTACATCTTTTGTCTAGAATATTGGGGACAATATTCGGATTAAGTGTAGGGAGGGTAAATTAGGATGCCTTAGAAACTACAACTTCGCTTGATTTTTGTTTTGTTTAATAGTGAATGTGTAATAAAGTCAAGAGAAATATTGGTTAGGGCAATTTTAGCACCAAATTTGAAATTTTTTACAACATATAGGAGTGAAACTTTTATTTTAATAAGCGTCTCATGGATAGGGAATTGTATGACTAGCACAAAAAACCATACCACTCAAAAATTTCCACCCCAAATATGTGAGGTTCGCCTTTAGATCTTTAGGAAAAAGCATTCATTGTTGGTGCTTATGAGTGTACCGGTAGTTTATAGATTCTAGAACTTGCGTTTGTGATGCATACCGAGACCGCTAGTGAGACTACATTCGTGTAGTTAGGATTGACTACATGATAAGAGGCATTAGGATTAACCCATCGTTTTACACCTGTGTTTTTGTTATAATTACTTTGGCTACATTGGTCAAGTAATTCTCCCACACCCTTTGCGTTGTACCCATTTTTTGTACACGATACCCCTAGTACACCCCTCAGAGCCTATCTTTTCGTTTCGACCTTTAAGCATTTTACTTAAAGGAAGAATTTGTTTACACCCCACTTAAATGTACACCCAAATCGCCTTAGCCTACCTTGTGTGCACTCATCTTTAGTGCATTATTGTGACAACATTTGTTTAAACCCTTAGTTAATTATCTAATTGATTACATGGTTGCTAAGTCGAGTCATATCCTTGTACATATTGTTTTGGGACAATTGGGACTTATGGGTAAAGTACTAGTGTAATGGAGTAATGGGGAAGAACATCATTTATTACCCCCATATGTACGTTAATATTTTAAAGTACTCCAAATGTTTCGATTATCTTGATTCGAGTCATTAGAATAATTTTATGTAAAGTATGTAAAAGTTCAAGTGTAGGGATGGTACAAAGAATCCCTAGTGATGTATTGTTTTGGATGGTAGGGCAAGAGTGTATGCAAAAAAAAAAAAAAAAAAAAAAAAAAAAAAAAAAAAGAGTGAAAGTGAAGAAAAAGCATACGGACTACCATCCGCCTCTATCTTTTATTTATGTTTTGTTTTGTTCTATGTTTATTAGTTCGTGATTAGTTTAAGTTGAGTCGAGTCTTGGCTTAGCAACGCCTCATTCTACATGTAATTGACCAAGATGATTGACTTGCCACCAGTAAAAATATCCTTATCCAACAAACCGTGTTTTCCTTATCCCTACACCTAACGTTATAACCCTTTGTAAAGACCTCTTTGATAGTTTATCCTAGGTGCTTACGCCAAAAGTGGTAGAGGCGTGATCCTTTCCCAAGCCTATGGTAATCTATTTTCTATGACAGGTAGTGAGCGATATTCTTCCATTTCCATTTATGATATATAAATTTACAACACCCGAGGGATGAGAGTATCCAAACACTTATTGTGAGGTGCTAGTTTATAATTTCCGTGCTTATTTTGACCAAGGTGGAATGATCATTTGTTGTAATTACTTTTATATTAATGTTAAATAACCCCTAACTTGTATTTCAATTGGTGGAAAAGCTCATTTGCTTGAGGACAAGCAAATCCCAAGTGTAGGGATATTTGATGAAGCGAAAAGTGTACCGCTTTTAGGGGGTCATTTAAGCCCTAATCCGCGATTATATGATCAAATATTGCCCTAAATCGTTTCTTTTCTCATTTTAGGTACTTGGGACGTGATTTCTGGAATATGAAGCATTTTGGAGCTTTTTGGACGTTTTTATGCTCAAGAATGAAGAAAACAAAAAGACCAAGGAAAGTCAGGATTTTACACCTGACGGCGTCAGGCTTTGGATGCTGACGCCGTCACTTGAAGATGAAAGTGGTGGAATTATACACGTGACGCGCCAGAAAGTTTTACATAGGAAGTCTGACGGCGTCACGTGTTAATGGATGTAGGCCGTCAAGTGTTAAGTTAGAGAGAGACGGGCCAGAGGATTTTTGAAGGTGACGGCGTCAGGATCATAGACCTGACGACGTCAGATGATTTAGAGTGACGGCGTCAAAGTATTCTTACACGAGAAGGAACCTTAGTGAAACCGCCACAAGTTTATCAAGACAATCACAACTCGCGCGCGGAGTAGCTGTTACTGTTTTGGCCATAAAATCCTCATACGAACTCGGATTTAGGTGATTCAAAAGGCCACGGATTCGGGACGAAGAAATCTACAATTTGGTGAAAAAGGGGATCTGACGCCGTCAAGTGTATGGGCTGATGCCGTCAGATCGGGCCGACAGAAAGTTACCTATAAATATAACCTTATAACTTCATTATTTGTAAGCCCTAAACCCTAAGTCCGATTCTAGGGTTTAGGTAGGTGTTTTTCCAGCAAATTAGAGGGTCTTAATCATGTCATAAACATCTTGTAATGGTTTGTTTATTGATTCAATCCTATACTATATCTTCAATTATCATTATTGTCAATTGCTCTTCATTGATTATGTGTTGCTAATTCACCTTGTGTCTACTTATGATTGTGTGAAACTTGTATATAATTAATTAGATCTTATTGATTCCTTGTTGATGTATGTGTCTATCGTCATCAATAAAGGTGTGACACTTTAATAGATCTAATTGGTTTAGCTTATAATTCTTGTTTCCTATTGTCTCTTGTTTGATTGGGTGATATCGATGTTAGGCTTAAGAAAACTGGCTAACCTCCTATACGGTAACTTGCTTGAACGTCTTAAGAAACATGAACCAATGCGTACTAAGGTTTTTATGGTTGTATTTAATGCATGAGCGAATTCTAGTGATCCCATGTTAGGAGCTTCTTAGCCGGCTCGACATAGGAGTGAAGTAGGAGCTTATAGAGTTGGGGAAGTACGTACGCCACCCCACGATTGGTATTAAGGAATACAACCCGTCAATTAAAACAAGGTGTGACAATTCAATAGGTAGAATTGGATAGCTAGCAAGAAGTAATATATCATAGGTAGACATGTTTCACTTCCCTTGTAGAACCCTAGTTTACTTTTCTTGCATATTAGTTTAGTTAGTAGCTTTTGGGTTAGTTGATTAGCAACTAATTCCGCCCCTTCTTCCAAAACACGAGATTTTTACTTGCTTTCCATAAAATATAAAAATACAAAAAGAATCATCCATCACCTCTAGACCTAGTTAGAATAATTTCAATCCTAACGAACACTATTCTTTGAGTTGAACGATCAATCCCCCGGTACTTGCCACTTTACTATACTACAACGGTCAGGTACACTGCCTGGTGGGGATTGCAAGCCTCTTGAGATCCCTTGAGAGGTAAAACCTGTTATAAGGTTGCAAAACCACGCATCATACGTATCTAATTAATTAGTAACATCACATACGGTACTCACTAATTAATCCCTAAAAATTTTCATGCAATCCTAGGGTTTCTCAAGTTTTAAATAAAAAACTAAAACCCTAATTTTTAATAAATAGGGATCGACCCATATTAGGGTTTTAAAAAAAAATTAAACAAACCCTAAAATTATAATTGCATGTAATCTCTACAAGATCCAATTTTTAGGTTTAAGTAATTAATTACAAGTTCTTAAACGAGGCTCATGATGCCACTGTTGGAATATGTGAACTATATAAAACCATAAACACATATAATCATCAAGAACACGCAGCGGATAGATCTACAAGAACAAGTAATTAATTAAACTTAAATAGACACGTACCTTATGCGATCACCAAGAACAAGTATAAACCCTAAAAAAGGTTTATGAATGTCGAACCAAACAAGAGGAAAAACACTAGCTAAAACAAGCTAGTCACTCGTTCTTGTACACACGTAATGATAGCGTTCCAATAGGAAAAGCTAGGTTCAAAAATCACTAAACAACCAAACACTTTGTTGCTATACTATGAATCGGCAATCCCTAGTGGGATTAGAAAAGGTCCGATCGGTTCTAGTAAGAGGGAAGAAGAGAAGAGAAGTTTGGCCTTAATTAGGGATTCAAGATTAGTAAAACCCTAAACACAATCAATTGTATTTATAGGTAATCCCTACCTTTGTCCCCAAGCTAAGCCAACCGACCCTATAGCCCACAAGGACCATTCGGCCGACCCAAACCCAATGGATGGGTTTCTAGATCCTTCTAACCCTCTATTACACATTTAGTCCTTTAACGGTCGTTATCTCTAACTCCGTTAAGTCCTAACTGTCGTTAAGTATAATTTAGTGAAATGAATAAATATAAATATAAAATATATTTAATTCATTCAAACTATTGGAATTCTCACGTATTGTGTGTAATCCCGAGTCTCGGGTTCGAAACCGGACATAAACATATTAATTTTTATCCATAAAACCTAACAGGATCTCCGGTTCATAACACACGTGTCTTCATCATCTTCATCATAGATAACCTTCACCGCCCTTGCGCGGCATACAGATAACTTCATACCAAAAAAACAAAAAAATAAAAACCCAAAAAAACAAAATAAAAAGAAAACTTCAGGTGTATGCCTTTTTTTTTAATAAGAAGAGATATATGAAATTTCTACGCTTCTTAATAGATCAAAAGCAGGTTAGTGTTTTGTTGTTACCATGGATTATAATTTTTTTTTTTTTTGGGATAATATGTTTGGTTTTAGTTCTACTTTTTCAGATTAGGTTTGCGGCACAGGTCAGCATGAAGAAAATCAGTAATATTGTAAGTATGTGAACCCAAAATTCTTCTAGCCATTCTTTTTTTTATTGAATCTAACTTTCTATAATGGGTTTCAAATTTTTGATTCGGGTTATGGGTTAACTGCAAAAAAAAAAAAAAAAAAAAAAAAAAAAAAAAAAAAAATTCGTAGGTTGAAAAGGGAAAATCAATGGGGGAAAACCACTACGTTTGTGATCTGAAAATACAAAGAATGATAAATATGGTTGCTTTGAAGATGGCGTTAAGTGTTTGAACTTGAAGGTCAATTGGGAAGTAGATTTGCTTATGTTACAGTTGTTGCCCTCCAAGTGTCCAATGAAAGTCTTGAGAGGATTCGGTTTGTGGTATGTTTTTATTTTATTATTATTGTTTCCATATTGGTAGAATATGAAATAACAACAGTAGAATAGTGTATTTTTGTTATCGTTTGAGACGATGAATGTTGCTTTCATTTGCAGCTAATATCAGATACTTATGTATTGACAGGTCTACGTGTTGTGATGGAGATTGTAGGTAGAGATTGTAGGTAATATGATTTGCCCCATCTTAGTGCTTTATTGTTTGGATGTGCTTTATACTTTAAGCATGTAAATATTTTGGGGTGACGTTTAAACTTTTGATGCATTTTAAAGGTCTACGTTTAGTGTTTGGATTGTTTGGTGAAGGGGTTGTGTTTTTTCCTCTCATGTCGTTCACGTTGTATGACGGTGGTGTGTGAGATGTAGTTGAGAAGTATAATGGACCTCAGGTGAGTAAACATGTACAATTTTTTTTGTGCCGTTTAAACTTTTGATGCATTTTAAATGTCTATGTTTAGTGTTTGGATTGTTTGGTTATGGTTTCATGTCCTTGATCTAAAAACTGTAAGATAACACAATATTATTTGATGTTAGTGGCCATGTCAAACTGGGACATTGTTTACATGAATGTTTAATTGTTTTTAGATGGAGTGGTCAAGACCAAGTCAACAAGGAGAGATACCAAGTCCACGAGCTGGTCATGCAGGTGTTACTGTTGGTGAAAGTTGGTTCATTGTTGGTGGTGGTGATAATAAGAGTGGTATGTGTTCGAGATCCACACATTTCAGTCCATAGGCTTTACACTTTTTACCAAGTCAAACAGGTTGAGCGGGTCACTCCGGTTAGAAGTCACTCAAGCTGTTATTTGTATGTTTTTAACAACCTATAATCGATTTATTTAAAAACTAGATAAAATTACTGATAGATTATCTAATAATATGTGACACATCAATTTTTTAAAAAGAAAGACAATATTGCTGGCGGACTAACGTTAGCCAAGCCGCTTTGACCTGAAGTCATTGACCCACTACCCCACCTGTCCGACCTGTTGACGTGGCAGGAATAAGTTGATATAGGATAATATTTCTTAATCACTAAAGGGTAATATAAAAATAGCTTAGAAGGAAACAGGTAAATGTATCATGCATGAACTTTCTAAATCGTTTTTCTAAAAACTTAGATTATTATTGAAAAAGAAGCTTTGTTTTGTTATCATACAGTAGCTAACTATAGATAGTTACCATCTTTGGACAATAACTTTTCCGGTTCAACCCAACACAACCCAGCCCGTTTGAATCCTTACCACAATACGCATGTGGACCCATCTTGCCCAAACCGCCTCTTTGGCCATCTTTTTCAAAATTGTTTGTTTTTTATTTTCTATTGCAGGAGTTTCAGAAACCATTGTTCTGAACATGTCTACATTATCTTGGTCAGTTGTAACAACTGTTTAACGGTGCTTAAAGCATGCCATTTTTTATAAACGGTAACAGCCGTAGTGTAAGTGCCTTTGATCTAAAAAAATTATATTATTTGTGAGGGAATTTACATGCTTTAGCTGATATCAGAGGGTCTTGCTCAAGAAGGGTTAGGATTTTCTCGATGCAGATCCACAAAAAGGAAATATGGAAACATACCAAAATGAGTGATATTATTGCGCCATACATGTCGGTACCAACCCTCTGGTACTGTCCTGCTCATAAGCTTGCTCACATAAACTTTCCATTGCGCCTGCCATTCCGAACTTTCGCATTTGTTTTGAAATTAAAAACAACGAGGAACATTTTTATAATGCCCTTAGTTATATAAAGAGCTTGCATTCGTGTTTAGGCTATATTCTAGAGTGATCAGTTTTCGCTATTATTGTGTGATTCATTGTTCTTTTTTGGTTTTTATTACGTATGATTATTGATAATAACTTACTTTTTGGATGCAGCTATTGGAGCATAAAGGATGCTTTTGGCCGATAAGGAGTTGGTGCCTGCTGGAACATCCAAACTAAAAATATAAATATTGATGGCGGTAAAGGATGCGTAATTACAGTAGAGGTTATTGTGTTAAAAACATATTATAGCCGTAATCGATATGTATATTTTCCTTGACTGTCTTTTCTTTGTGTCGTAGGGTGAACGGAATTTCAACAGATTTGGAGGGTGGCTAGGTAAGAGCTCTACAATGGGAAAGAACTACAGGCTCCTTGAAGATGCACATGTTCATCCGCTATCATCTCTACAATTCAACTGGGCAGGTGATTCCGTTACCAGATCACTATATTTACTATATTTAATGTGTAATGTAAATGCGTGATAACAAATGAACTCTTTGGATTTTGATTTTGACGGGTAAAGGTGCAATGGGTCACAACGGTATAGACCCAAATGCGGAAGCAAAACCTTCGTTTGACAACACCTACCCAAACCCGTTTGAACCTATGAGGAAGTAAACAAATAAGGCAAACTAACCACAACTATAAACAGCCCTAAACAATATCAAATCAGCCCCCAAACAGCAAATATAAATGTAATCAAACACACATCAAGAACACCAAGCTTTTTGCGTGGAAAACCCCAAAACGGGTAAAAACCACGGGACACCTAGTGCCGCTTAAATCCACTATCAACAAGGAGAGTTACACAAGTTCTTCTCTAGATAACACTAGAGGAATACAACAAACATCATAATCTTGGAATCAACATCAAGATATATGGCAACAATCAAAGAACAAAGAAAGGAAAAATATCACCAAATAGATGCAATCTGCCCAGGTATGAAAACGAACTTCCAGGCCTCAAAATCAAAAACCCAACGGTCAGAACCTTCCTCTCGATGTCAGGAAGCTACGGTCCGAAAATCGTGACGATCCGACGGTGCAATCTCCGGTGATCGGAAAAACACTGCTGTAGGGTTTGGGTGATATATAACTCCGAAAATTATCTTTCTTTCTGTTTTTGTTCTGCTCACAAATTCTCTCACTCTTACATTCTAACTACTGAATGTTAGTAGTAATAAGAGTCACAAAATGGACCCAAGATGGGCCTTAAAGAGTTGGGCCATTTCCTCATGGGCTAAGAAAATACCCAACAAATCTCCCCCTTTTCTGCCTATGAGGATGAGTTCGCCATACCGGCGATCGAGCAACACACCTTCAGCTTTTCTCTTGCTACGGTCTTTGTCAACATATCAGAAGCATTATCATCCGTATGAACTTTATTAAGGTCAAACATACCATCTTCAATGGCATCTCTAATCCAATGATAACGGACATCAATATGTTTTGTTCTTTTGTGAAACATCGAATTTTTAGCAAGGTGAATAGCACTTTGATTGTCACAAAGAACCGCATAACGTTGTTGCTTGAAACCAAGTTCTTGCAAAAACCTTTTCAACCACAATAGTTCTTTGCACGCTTCCGTTGCTGCCATATACTCAGCCTCTGTTGTAGACAATGCCACACACTTTTGCAATCTAGATTGCCATGAAACAGCTCCCCCTGCAAAGGTCATCAAATATCCAGAAGTGGATTTCATGTTGTCCTTATTTCCCGCCATATCTGAGTCTGTGTAACCAACAAGCATGGGTTTCCCATTTCCGAAAGTGATACCCAATTTGGAAGTACCTCCCAGATATCTAAATATCCATTTAACAGCTTCCCAATGCTTCTTACCAGGATTTGACAGGAACCGACTAACAACACCAACTGCATGAGCTAAATCCGGCCTTGTACACACCATAGCATACATCAAGCTACCAACCGCTGAGGCATATGGAACTCTATCCATCTTTTCAATATTCTTCTTGGAAGAAGGGCAATCTTTATCTGTTAGCTTAAAGTTGGTAGTAAGAGGGGAACTAACCACTTTAGCTTTATCCATGTTGAACCTGCACAACACCTTCTCAATGTATTGCTCTTGTGATATATGCAACTTCTTGGCACCTCTATCACGGAAAATCCGAATGCCAAGGATCTGTTTTGCTGGCCCCAAGTCTTTCATAGCAAAAGACTTGTTCAAATCTCGCTTCAATTGGGAAATTCTTCCAACGTTCTTGCCAACAATCAGCATATCATCAACATATAGCAACAAGATGATGAAGTCATCATCACCAAACCTCTGAAAGAAAACACAGTGATCTGAAGAGGTCTTTCGGTAGCCTTGCTTCCCTATGACCGACTCAAATTTCTTGTACCACTGTCTCAGTGAGTGTTGGACAAGAACTCATTGGACAGGAAGGCGGTACTCCCTGAAGTAGCACTTAAGCCAAATAAGAAGATGATGGTTCAGTGAGTGTTGGACAAGAACTCATTGAACCCCAGTCTCCTCAACAACAATGAAGTAATTATGAATGAATACTGAGAAGCGTGTCCTGATGAACTAAGTGCCTGAGAAGAAAGGCAGAAATATCTAGGAAGGATTTAAGATAAGATCAAATCTTATCTTGTCAGGAAGAAATCCTTCCTAAGACGGCTTAAAGTCTTTGAGTGTCAGACCAACCACTTCTAAAGACTTAATAAGCCATTTCTATTGGTTCTTGGAAATGACAATTACTGTTGTAATTGTCAGACACGCTTGCTCAACAACTTGTAATATTTTAATTACTTTTACTCAGATTACTTGTGTATAAATAGATTGAGAAGGAGAGAAGTTGTGTGTGTTTTGTACAATTAAAGCTTAGACTTTTGCAAAACAAATTCTCTCCTACAAAGAGTAACGTATCCCTGAGATTGCTCAGTGAGGTCGCATTGTTACCACTCAAGCAAAACTTGAGTTTAGATAGGAGACACCACCATACCTTGTCTATTCAATCCCAAGTGTTTGTTCCGCAAAACACTTGGGTATAGATTATTTGATTCATTTCTAATAAGAATTTAAACGTTGAAAATTATATTGAGTTTTCTATATTCACGTTTTATAACTGTTAGAATTAATCATAAACATTGTATTAGTCATTAACACAAATAGATTAACTTTCTAGTTAACTCTTAACGTGTAAGGGACCAACAAGTGGTATCAGAGCCTCTGGTTTATAAAATCTTTTTAAACTAACCAAGAGTGCTCTAGGTTTTTAAAACCAAGATCCTACTATGGCTGATATCAATGTACCCCAGCTAGTCGGCAAAAAGGGTGGCAGCTACTCCGCTGTTGCACCCAGACTTGAAGCTGGGAAATTTAGCAAATGGAAGAAGCGTATGATTTGCTATCTTACCGGTATGGAACCCTACTACATCACCTGTATCAGGGATGGCCCATTTGTCCCTAAGACAGCCGAAGGGCTAAACAAGCCTGAGGCCCAATGGACCATTGATGAGAGGAGGGTGGTCAATCAAGACCAACGCCTGAAAAGCATCCTTATATCATGATGCGTGGTTTTGTAACCTTACAACAGGTTTTACCTCTCGAGGGATCTCAAGAGGCTTACAACCCCACCAGGCAGTGTACCTGACCGATGTAGTATAGTGTAGTGGTAAGTACGGGGGATTGATCGTTCTCCACAGGGAATAGTGTTCGTTAGGTGTGAAAGGCTACTCTAATTAGGTCTAAGGGTTGAGGAAGATTCTTTTTTATGTTTTTATAATTTTATGAAAGCAAGTAAAATCTCGGGTTTGAAGGAGTGGGCGGAATTAGTTGCTAGTCAACTAACCCAAATTACTACGAATGCAATAAAATAAAATAACAAAAATGAAAAGTTTGGTGAGAAACTTATGTGTGGAGAAATGTGTTTACTTAGATTTCCTTACTCCCTAACTATCTTTTACCGGTTAATTAGTGTGTATTAGTTGCGTGGATGACGGGTGTATTCCTTAATACCATTCGTGGGGTGGCGTACTTACTTCCCCAAACTCTACAAGCTCCTACTTCACTCCTATGTCGAGCCGGCTAGGAAGCTCCTAACATGGGATCACTAGAATTCGCTTGTGCATTAAATACAACCATAAAAACCTTTAGTACGCGTTTGGTTCATGTTTCTTAAGACGTTCAAGCAAGTTACCGAATAGGAAGTTAGCCAGTTTTCTTAAGCCTAACATAGATAAACAATCATCCAATACAACTAATAACACACTAACAACCAATAATCAATAGCTAGGTTTCATTAGATCTAAGCAAACACAAGATAAAATTAGCCTAACATGTTAAACAAAAGACAAGAATAAGATAGAATCAAACAACACATAGACATATTGAATGATTAATTGATAACTTATCTTTCAATGAAACATGGAAGATCTCAAGGCAAAAAGCCTTGAAAAAGTAGCTAAAATCGTCTTAGGGTTTTCTCCCAAAATTCCACACACTAAGCTCTCCTTAATGACAAAAAATTAGAAAACTATATATAGATTTTTGGATCTGACGGCGTCACCTTATGGATTGTGACGCCGTCACCTCGCCGCTTTTAGGGTTCTCGGATGACCATCTTGACGCCGTCCCTCTTTAGCTCTTCAAAAATCCATTCTGGCCTATCAAGGCTTGACGCCCTCACCTCTTGAACGTGACGCCGTCCCATTATGATTTAAGCCGTGACGCCCTTGATCAAGTTAAAGCGTGACGCCGTCAGAATTCACATGCTATTTTCACTGGCCCGTCATGAGTAAATTTCACGTCCAACTTTTCTTGCCAAGGCATGACGCCGTCCAGAGTAAAGTCTGACGCCGTCAAGAGTAACTTTTAGCCGATTTTTGAGACTTTGCCGTTTTCTTCACTTTAATGCTCCAAAAACGTCCAAAATGCCTCCTTTTCCAGATTTCTCCTCAAAAGTACCTAAAATGACAAAAGGAACGATTTAGGGCAATATTTGATCAAATAAATACGATTTAAGGCTTAAATGACCCCTTAAAAGCGGTACACTTTTCGCTTCATCAAATACCCTTACACTTGAGATTTGCTTGTCCTCAAGCAAATGCGCTTTTATTCTAATCAAAATACAAGTTAGGGGTCATTTAATGCAAACATAAAAGTAATTACAACAAATAATCGTTCCACTCTAATCATAATAAGCACGGAGATTACATACTAGCACCTCACAAGTAGTGTTTAGATACTCACATCTCTCAAGTGTCATCAAAATAAATCTCATAAATGAAAACGGAAAATATCTCTCACTACCAGTCATAGCAAATAGATTACCATAGGCTTGGGAAAGGATCGAAAACCTCCTCCACTAGGCGTAAGCACCAAAGATAAACTATCAAAGAGGGCTTTTAAATGGGTTATAACGTTAGGTGTAGGGAAAAGGAAAACACGGTTTGGTTGGATAAGGGATATTTTACTGGTGGCGAGTTAAAGATCTTGATTAATTACATGTACTATACAATGTTGCTAAGCCAAGACTAGACTCGATCTTAAGCTAGAAACGAAATAACAAAATAACAAAAACATAAAACAAACATAAAATGAAACGGGATGGTAGTCCGTATGTTTTTTCTATTTTTCATTTTCTCATTTTTTTTTTTTTTTTTTTTTTTTTTTTTTTTTTGCATACACTTTTACCCTACCATCCAAAATAATACATCATAGGGGCATTGCATTCCCCTTACACTTGAACTTTTACATAACTTTACAAATACTAATCTAATGACTCGAATTAAGATAATTAAAACACTTGGAGTACTTTTTAAAACATTTAGCACATATGGGGGTAATAAATGATCTTCCCCATTACTCCATTACACTAGTACTTTACCCATGAGTCCCAATCGTCCCAAAACAATATGTACAAGGATATGACTCGACTTAGCAACCATGTAATCAACTAGATAATTAACTTGGGTTTAAACAAATGTTGTAACAATAATGCACTAAAGATGAGTGCATACAAGGTAGGCTAAGGCGATTTGGGTGTACATTTTAGTGGGGTGTAACAAATTCTTCCTTTAAGTAAAATGCTTAAAGGTCGAAACAAAAAGATAGGCTCTGAGGGGTGTACTAGGGGTATCGTGTACTAAAAACGAGTACAACGCAAAGGGTGTGGGAGAATTACTTGACCAATGTAGCCAATGTAATTATAACAAAAACACAGGTGTAAAACAATGGGTTAATCCTAATGCCTCTTATCATGTAGTAAATCTAACTACACGAATGTAGTCTCACTTGTGGCCTTGGAATGGTCCTAACGCAAGTTCTAGAATCTAAGTGCTACCGGTACACACATCATAGCATAAATGCTTTTCCTACCAATTCTAGGGGCGAACCTCACATATTTGGGGGGGAAAATTTTTTTAGTGGTACGGCTTTTGTGCTAGTCATATAACTCCTATCCGTGAGACGCTCATTAAGATCAAAGTTTCACTCCTATATGTTGTAAAAAATTTTAAATTTGGCACTAAAATTGCCCTAACAGGTATTTATCTCAGTTTTATTACACATCTACTATTAAACAAACAAAAATCAAGCGCAATTGTATTCTCTAAAATCGTACTTTTACCCCCCTTACACTTAAGATGAACATTGTCCCCAATGTTCAAATAATAAGATGTAAAAGCAAAAAGTAAAAGAATGAAATCAAATACTCCCCTGATTCGTTCGGTGGATAATGAAATTACACGGTTAAATCTTCCTCCAAAGAGAATGTTGAAACTCCATGACTAATGCATCGCCATAAGCTTGATTCCATAAACATCTCCTTGTCCAAAATAACCTGTTAAACCTGAGAAAACAAACACGAAAACCTGCATAACATCGGCGGGAAAAATCTATATATAAGGATATAATGCTTGTGGAATGATAATTTTGCAGATTCCTGGAGATTATAAGTTGGAGATTTAATAAAAACTTTTTATGAAAACAAAACTTTCAAAAATTTCTGGAAATTAAATCTGACGCCGTCAGGTTATAACCCCTGACGCCGTCAGAAATGACCTGACAAAAATTTCATTTTAAGTTTCCGGAAAATTTCTGGAAAAACCTTTACCTTACTTCCTGGAAATCCTGCAAAACATCATTATGACTCGATACAAGCATTTGACTCAAACAAATACGGATATGTATGTTAATTTATTATTATTATGATTCATGTTCATTTGTGTTCTAATAAACCGATTTAGATTTCCCTTACACTTATCTTTTGCAAAATACCTTTATATGTAGTTAAGACGAAGTTAAAAACAAAATAAAGCATTTTCACAAATTAGTTTTGAACATGAATCAATAATGATAAAAATTAAACACACATACGGAAACAAATAAAAACAAACAAACAAACAAATAAACACACAAAGCAAATAAATAAAATAAAGCTTGGGTTGCCTCCCAAGAAGCGCTTTTCTTTATTAACGAGTCTTGTAGCTAGACTCAAAGTCACGTACATTACGTGACTCCATCATCGGTCACGGTTCCTAGGCCATCCTCCTTCCCGGTTTTATATTCCGGTCCAAATTTCAAACAATCCTTGTAGAAACTGAATATCTTTTTCATAACATAGTCTACTCCTTTACTTCTATCCTCATCATTCCTATAGTAGACCGCTTGCTTGAGCTCCTTCTCAACATTTGACAAGTGTTGGAATTGTTCTATCTTATATGGCATTTGGTAGCTTACTTCATCGGTCTCATCCTTAAATCTAACTATCCCTAAGGAAGGTTCATAAGTCATTCTAGAGACCTCAACAAATGGTTTTCCAAAAACCACTTGAGTCAAGGATGCATCGACTATTGGGCGGATATCTTCTACAATTACAAAGTCGGTGACATAGGTGAAGTTTCCTACATAAACCGGTAATCTCTTAACTCTTCCCGTGAAGTTACTCATCCAACCCTTGTCAGGGAACATCCTATACCCAAGTTGATTTTTCATTATCAAATTGTAGTGGGCTCTAGTCATGATGTTTATGGGTGATCTAAGGTCGATGTAGGCTTTCCACACATGCAAATGTCCGATGTTGCATGGTATGTTGAGATTAGAAGGGTCGCCTATTTCAATGATTGGTCTACCTAGGAAGTATGGTGCCTCGGGGTCATCGAATAAGTTTATATGATATGCGCGCTCTTCCTTAGTGGGTAGCCTATTGAAGTAGTCCTCATCATTATCTACCTCCTCTACTTCATTTTTCTTAACTTCCTTATCAACCTCGACTTTCTTAACCTCATCCTTAGGTTCCATTTCTATCTTACCCTCATTCTTGTCACTTTCTTCCATGCTCCTATCGATTGGTTTAATAGTGACAACGTTGACGAAGTGGACATGTTTGGATGAAGAAGGGTCTTTGACTTGGGGTCCGCTATTTGTGTTCCTAGCGTCCTTATGTGGAGGTGATAGCATTTGGTTATTGAGGGCTTTCAACAAGTTGTCAATTCTATTGGTCATCTCAGTTTGTTGCTGATTGAATTCGGATTCGAATCTAGCTATCCGAGCTTCTTGAGATGCCATAAATTGGGAAATCAATCCTTCAAAGTTATTGGTACTACCATTGCCGGAAGGATTGTTGTTGAAAGTACGGTTCGAGTTGGAACCGCTTGATTGGAAACGATTAGGTGGGTTGGAAGAATTGGTTTGTTGTGAGTTTTGGTTTTGTTTCCACCTAAGGTTCGGGTGATTTTTCCATGAGGGGTTGTATGAATCACCATAATGGTTTGGCTCGGGTTTGAAAGTGTACCACTTGTCTCCCGCTCCGTCGGTACGCGATGATGCGTAGTCCACAAAAGCTTGTTCGGGGAGTTCCATGCAATCACGAGTGTCGTGGGGACCACTACATAACTCACATGAAGAAGTGATTTTGTTCACTTGGCTTGAAGGTTTAGGAGCCTCGTAGGATTTCATGAGAAACTTGACTTGGTCTTCAAGTTCTATGATCCTACGGTCGGAAGTGCTTGAATTATTCGAAGGCAAAGATATTGCCTTGACCGTTTTATTCAAATCACGGGGATCACTCCAACTTTCGTTGTCATAAAGAGCAAGATCCTCTAGGAGAGCCCATGATTGTTCCGCACTTAGATCACGTAGCTTGCCACCGGCCGATTGGTCAATGGTTTGCCTCGTGTAGAGATTGATATGGTCATAGAAGATTTGGACTTGGAGCCAAAGTTCTATGCCATGGTGAGGGACTTTTTGGAGTAAGTCCTTGAATCGAGTCCATGCCTCGTAGAGAGTTTCGCCTTGACGTTGTTGGAACATCAAGATATCATTCCTTAGCTTGGTAGTTCTTCCCGGTGGGAAAAACTGAGCAAGGAAACGAGTAGTGAGATCATCCCAAGAGGTGATGGATCCTGCGGGCTGACGTTCTAGCCACTGACTAGCTTGGTCCCGCAAAGAGAATTGGAAGAGACGCAATCGGGTCGTCTCTCGAGTGGCAACATCAAGGTCTATAGAATCAACGATTTTAAGAAAGTCCTTGAGATGTTGATTAGGATCTTCAGAACGAAGTCCATGGAATGCGCATCCACTTTGCACCAACCGGATGGTGTCGGATCGCAAGGGTGTGATATTGGCTCCTTGAGTGAGCTCAATGGTGTTTCGATAGCCATGGTGGCTAGGACGGGAATACTCTCCTAAAGTACGGGCTCTAGGAGGTGGTGGTGGTTGTTGTGGTGGTGGGTTGTTGTGGTTAAGGATATTACCATCTTCCATGATGTCGGATGGTATGGTTACGAACAAAGACACAAAGAAAATAGATAGACTACAGAAAATCTAGAAAAATAAAATAAAAATCTCACTAGAAAGGAATCTAGTGAGTAGACCTAATAGAAATAAAAATTCAACCTAAACAATAACTATTCCCCGGCAACGGCGCCAAAAACTTGATGCGTGGTTTTGTAACCTTACAACAGGTTTTACCTCTCGAGGGATCTCAAGAGGCTTACAACCCCACTAGGCAGTGTACCTGACCGATGTAGTATAGTGTAGTGGTAAGTACGGGGGATTGATCGTTCTCCACAGGGAATAGTGTTCGTTAGGTGTGAAAGGCTACTCTAATTAGGTCTAAGGGTTGAGGAAGATTCTTTTTTATGTTTTTATAATTTTATGAAAGCAAGTAAAATCTCGGGTTTGAAGGAGTGGGCGGAATTAGTTGCTAGTCAACTAACCCAAATTACTACGAATGCAATAAAATAAAATAACAAAAATGAAAAGTTTGGTGAGAAACTTATGTGTGGAGAAATGTGTTTACTTAGATTTCCTTACTCCCTAACTATCTTTTACCGGTTAATTAGTGTGTATTAGTTGCGTGGATGACGGGTGTATTCCTTAATACCATTCATGGGGTGGCGTACTTACTTCCCCAAACTCTACAAGCTCCTACTTCACTCCTATGTCGAGCCGGCTAGGAAGCTCCTAACATGGGATCACTAGAATTCGCTTGTGCATTAAATACAACCATAAAAACCTTTAGTACGCGTTTGGTTCATGTTTCTTAAGACGTTCAAGCAAGTTACCGAATAGGAAGTTAGCCAGTTTTCTTAAGCCTAACATAGATAAACAATCATCCAATACAACTAATAACACACTAACAACCAATAATCAATAGCTAGGTTTCATTAGATCTAAGCAAACACAAGATAAAATTAGCCTAACATGTTAAACAAAAGACAAGAATAAGATAGAATCAAACAACACATAGACATATTGAATGATTAATTGATAACTTATCTTTCAATGAAACATGGAAGATCTCAAGGCAAAAAGCCCTGAAAAAGTAGCTAAAATCGTCTTAGGGTTTTCTCCCAAAATTCCACACACTAAGCTCTCCTTAATGACAAAAAATTAGAAAACTATATATAGATTTTTGGATCTGACGGCGTCACCTTATGGATTGTGACGCCGTCACCTCGCCGCTTTTAGGGTTCTCGGATGACCATCTTGACGCCGTCCCTCTTTAGCTCTTCAAAAATCCATTCTGGCCTATCAAGGCTTGACGCCCTCACCTCTTGAACGTGACGCCGTCCCATTATGATTTAAGCCGTGACGCCCTTGATCAAGTTAAAGCGTGACGCCGTCAGAATTCACATGCTATTTTCACTGGCCCGTCATGAGTAAATTTCACGTCCAACTTTTCTTGCCAAGGCATGACGCCGTCCAGAGTAAAGTCTGACGCCGTCAAGAGTAACTTTTAGCCGATTTTTGAGACTTTGCCGTTTTCTTCACTTTAATGCTCCAAAAACGTCCAAAATGCTTCCTTTTCCAGATTTCTTCTCAAAAGTACCTAAAATGACAAAAGGAACGATTTAGGGCAATATTTGATCAAATAAATACGATTTAGGGCTTAAATGACCCCCTAAAAGCGGTACACTTTTCGCTTCATCATATCATGTCTTCCTGACGATATAATGGAATCAGTCATCAACTGTCTAACAGCCAAGCAAACTTGGGATGACTTGGTAAACAGCTTTGAGGGTCCCTCAGATACCAAGGAAAATAGGGTCATGGACCTTAAACTTGAGTATAATACTTTCAGGGCAAAAGACTCTGAAAGTCTCTCACAGACCTACACCAGATATAAGACTTTGATAAATGAATTATCAAATGATGGTGTTGTACTGTCTAAGCATGAGACAAATGTTGGCTTTGTCAACAGTCTCCCTGAGAAGTGGCTCAACTTCTCACAAGGCCTAAGGAATGCTAATCACATTCAGACCCTTGATCTCCCTGAAATTTATGGGAAGTTTGTCTATGAAGACAACTTGATCTCAAGGAGATACCCTGACTCAAAAGCTCTTGAGTCCAAAAAGGCCTTAACCTCCACACCCATATCAACTGCTTTCTATTCTAATGGTGTTGTGCAGGATATTCAATAGGATTCTGAAGAAGAAATTGATGAAAGGACTGGTGAGGAGTACCTGAACGACTTGAACTTGGAATTCCAAGAAAGGGCACTCCTTGCTAGTTCAAGACGTTTCATCAAAAGAAATCAGTCCAACTTTACAAAACCAAAAGCAAATGAGACCACTGAATGTTTTAAATGTGGTAAAAAGGGTCATTTTGCTATGGACTGTTATTCTAAAACTATCTCAGAACCCTCTTACAAGTTCTCAGGAAACAGTTCCTCAGGAACTAGCAAGTTTCAACCTAAAATGTTTCAGTCCACCCAACAATTTCAAAACAATGGTCAAAAGGATTTTGAAACAAAATATAGGAAAATCAAAGCTAAACTTGCACTTCTTGAAACTAACCCCATAATGTCTCAGGATGCTCAAACGTCTAAACCTATTCAGACAAAGAACAAGGTTTTAGTAGCTGAAGCATATGACTGGGATGAAGAAGAGGTTTCCTCAGATAAGGAAATAAGAGTTAGTGCACTGATGGCACTTTCTGAAGAGGATCAGGTGGCTGTGGGAAAAAGCCATGCTAGGAATGGAGAGTGGGTCAACATCACCATGAAGAAGGTAAATACTTTACTTTCTATGGATGATGATTCTGATTGGCAGTCTTACATGAGTTATATTTGTGTTGATCTAAAGTTTGTTGAGGAACAAAGGCTTAACCTGTTTTCAAAATATAACAAAATTGTGTCAGAATTGAATAAATGTAGAGATGAACTGCTTGCATTAAAACAAGCCAAACTAGAATCTATTACTCTACAAATTCAGAACACTGAAATTTTGAAACAAAACTAAGCCCTTCAAACAGAACTTAAGTAAGAAAAAGCTGTCATTGAAAGTTGGACCAAAAAGAACCCTAAGGTCTTTGATTCTGTGGGCTTAATTCCTCAGATAACTATAGGAATTGACCACCTCACTGAAACCTCCAGTGAGAGTCCCAGTGAAATGACCTTTGTTCCAGCTGGCATATCCTTTGAGCAAGAGATGGAACCCAAGTCAAATGACTGGATTGTCAGGGACAACCCAGTCAGTAAGTTGCCAAACTTTGAGACTGGAAACATCTTGCTCCCTGAAAGTCAGGCTCTGAAAGGTATGCTTAGACTCTTTGACCAACTCAGTATTTCTGATCCAATCAGTGAGCCTGAATCTGAATCAACTCCTCCTCTCCCTCCACTAAATACCCTTCAAAGTGCTGCACCAAGCTCAGACCTCCCACCATTGGTCTACTCCCCACACTCTCCAAAGGAGAGATCAGGAAAAGGTAGAATCCTCCTGAGAAGACCACCCCTTGAAGTCTCAGTAAATACTGATGACTCATCAACTTCAGTCCCTTCTGAAGTTGCAACTCAAAGTCCTGATCCAAGAATTGATCAGTTGACTGAAATGGTCAGGAAGCTAAGTGAGAAGATTGTATCTTCTGAAAAACCTTCTCAATCAAAGAAGGAACAAAAACTAGCCTCCTCAAAGACCAAACCCAAACCAACCAAACCCCTGAAAAAGTGTGAACTGTGCAACTATACAAATCATCTCACTGATGACTGCTATAGAGTCCTTTACTGCATGATTTGCAAAAAGGAAGATCACAGGACCTCTGATCATAAAAAATGCTCAGTCATGTCAAACTTTTCAGGACTTAAGGCTCAGTGCCTGAACTACCCTTCTGATTCTAAGCAGAAACAGAAGCAAAAGGCCAAACCTTTTCCACCCTGCCCATTGTGTGGATTCAATGATCATCATCCTGAGGACTGTCAATATGACAAACACTGTGAATCTAGTGGAAGCACCACTCAGAAATCCTCAGGAAAAGAGAAGGTCATTCAGTCAAAAAGAGGAATGAAACAATCCTCTCAGACTACTGAGGCTACCCCTGCAATTAAATGCAAAACATGTGGTAGCTCAGTCCACTCAACCACTGACCATGAATCAGTTAATACTTTCATAAAGACCTACAAAACCAAACCCTCCATGAAATGGAGTCCTAGAAAGAACTGACCCAGTTTACTATTTGTGCAGAAGAATGCCAGGGATCCTATTTGGCATCTAGACAGTGGATGTTCAAGGAGCATGACTGGTGTTAAGGAGTGTCTGCACAAATATGTGGAAGAACCAGGACCCAAAGTGATATTTGCAGATAATACAACATGTCTTACTGAGGGTTATGGTTCAGTAAACTGCAATGGTATTGTCTTTACTAGGATAGCTTATGTAAATGGTCTTAAGTACAATCTGATAAGTGTCAGTCAACTATGTGATGCAAAATACATAGTTCAGTTTGATGATAAACAAGGAACCATCTTCGATGCAAATAAGGAAATTGTCCTCATTGCACCAAGAAGACAAGATGTTTATGTATTAGACATGTCCAGTCTAACTCAGGATGGAACTTGTCTCTTTGCTAAGGCCACTGATACTCTCAACTGGCTTTGGCATAAGAGACTCACCCACCTGAACTTTAAAAACATAAACAATCTTGTAAAACAAAACAAGGTCCTTGGCTTACCATCACTTGTGTTTTCAAAGGATAAACCATGCTCAGCTTGTGAAAAAGGTAAACATCACAGAGCATCCTTTAAAACCAAAACAAACTTTTCCATCAGGAACTGCCTACATCTTCTCCATATGGATCTATTTGGACCTGTCAGTCCAAGGTCTACTAACCATGAGAAGTATACTCTGGTCATAGTGGATGAATACTTTAGATACACCTGGGTATTCTTCCTGATAAAAAAGAGTCAGGCAGCTGAAACAATCATGTCCTTTGTCAGGAACATTGAAAATCAAAATGACATTAAGGTCAAACAGATTAGAACTGACAATAGGACTGAGTTCAAAAATTATGAACTTGAATGTTTCTGTGATGAGAAAGGTATTTCCCAAAACTTTTCCTCTCCATACACACCTGAACAAAATGGTGTTGCTGAAAGGAAAAATAGAACACTCATTGAAGCTGCTAGGACAATGCTATGTGGATCAGTCCTTTCCAACCATTTTTGGACTGAAGCAGTCAAAACTGCCTGTTATACACAAAACAGATCCATCATTGTCAAGAGACATGGGAAAACCCCATATGAGTTATTCAAAGGAAGAATCCCTGACATCAGCTACTTGCATGTCTTTGGGTGTCCTGTGTTTATTCATAATCACAAGGATCACTTAGGGAAATTTGATGCAAAAGCTGATGATGGATACTTCCTGGGATACTCACTTGTCTCAAAAGCCTTCAGAGTGTTCAACACAAGGAGACAGCAGACTGAGGAAACATTTCATGTTACCTTTGATGAGAGCACTGATGCAATCAGGTTCTCAACTGCCTCAGTAGAAGAGATAGGAATTGATAATTCTTCAAGATATCCTCCTGATGAATATCTTTCTGAAAACAATCCTTCTACTCAGTATCAAGATGATGCTAATCTCTCCTATTACATAATCCCTCACAACCTACCTAACCCAACCATCACTGAGTTTGTTGAGGCACATGCAAACACTGATGAAATTGAACAGTCTGTTCAAAATGCTCAAGAACCAAACAATCTCAGTAATCTGGTAGACACTCAAAATCCAATCAATGATCATGTGTCTACTCCAGAACCAACCCCTCTACCCAATCAGGCCTCCACAAGTTCAAATCAGTATCCAAGACCTCAAGAAAGTTGGACTAGGTCTCAGGACATTGAACTTGTCAATATTATTGGAGAGCCTACTGAAGGCATGCTCACCAGGAGCATGGCTGCTAGTCTAAGAGCAGCCTCATCCAATGAATGCCTATTTGTGGACTTCATTTCCACAATTGAACCCAAAAGTGTTAAAGAAGCACTTACACATCCAAGTTGGGTTTAGGCCATGCATGATGAACTGGAACAATTTGACATAAACAAGGTAATGATCTTGGTCAAATGTCCTGAGAATGTCTCAGTCATTGGCATGAAATGGGTATTCAAAAACAAAACTGATGAAAATGGCATAGTCATTAAAAACAAAGCCAGACTTGTAGCCAAAGGCTATAATCAACAAGAAGGCATTGACTATGAGGAAACATTTGCACCAGTAGCAAGGATGGAAGCCATCAGGATCTTCCTTGCTTTTGCTACATACATGAACTTCAAGGTGTACCAAATGGATGTTAAAAGTGCATTCTTAAATGGTTCACTGAAAGAAGAAGTTTATGTTCAGCAACCTCCTGGATTTGAAAGCCATGAGTCTCCTGATCATGTCTGTAAGCTTAACAAAGCCCTTTATGGACTGAAGCAAGCTCCCAGGGCATGGTATGAGACTCTCTCAGCCTTCTTAATCCAAAACAAATTTGTCAGAGGCAAGATAGACAACACATTGTTTATCTATAAGACAAATAATGATGTCATACTAGTACAAGTGTATGTTGATGACATCATCTTTGGCTCAACAAGTTTCAAACTTTGCAAACAATTTGAAAAACTAATGGCAAAGAAGTTTGAAATGAGCATGATGGGAGAACTGACATACTTCCTTGGTCTACAGATCAAGCAGACTGATAGAGGAACCACTATCAGTCAAGAGAAGTATGTAAAGAATCTACTGAAGAAGTATGATCTCAGTGACTGTGCCTCAGTCAAAACTCCTATGGTCCCCCCAAACAACCTTGGTCCTGATCTCACTGGTAAACCAGTAAATCAAACTCTCTTTAGAGGAATGATAGGATCACTGATGTATCTACTTGCATCAAGGCCTGATATCCAATTCTCAGTATGTCTATGTGCCAGATATCAATCTGACCCAAGAGAATCATACATCACTGCTGTGAAAAGGATATTCAGGTACCTGAAAGGCACTCCTAACCTTGGACTATACTATCCAAAGTGCTCAGGACTTGATCTTAAAGGATACTCAGACTCTGACTATGCTGGATGCAACATGGACAGAAAAAGCACCTCAGGCTCTTGCCAAATACTTGGTGGGAAACTAGTATGTTGGAGTGCTAAGAAGCAACAATCAGTTGCCTTGTCCTCAGCTGAGGCTGAATATGTTGCAACAGCTAGTTGTTGTGCAAATGTACTCTGGATGAAAAGTCAACTCAGTGACTATGGAATTCAGTATAAGATGGTACCCATCTTTTGTGATAACACAAGTGCAATTGCAATCTCAAACAACCCTGTTCTTCATCAGAGAACAAAACACATTGATATCAGATATCATTTCATCAGGGACCATGTCATGAATGGTGACATTGAATTACACTTCATCCCTACTGAATATCAGTTAGTTGATATCCTCACCAAACCTTTGGATGAACCAACTTTCACAAGGTTGAAAGCTGAATTAGGAATGTTGGATATAGAAAATCAGTCCACTGATTGAATTATTCCAACTGAAGTGTAAATTCTTAAAACCTCAGGTCCCTGACTCAATGTGTACATCAGTGAAATCACCTCACTGAATCCTCAACCTCAGGAACTAAACCCAAGTTCCTGAAATCTTGAGGGTTCAGGAACTAAACCCAAGTTCCTGAATCCTTGTTGCTCAGGAATCATTCCATATTCCTGAATCATCAGTGACTAATCCCAAGTCCCTGAAAAACCAATCACTGAATGAAGTGTCATTCAGGGCCCTGAAAAGGACATTAAATACTGACTTAAATGCTCTAAGTATCTTGTTAGTAAATGTCCGAGGTTGGTAACTGAACTCGTATTTAATTCAAGAATATTTGTTCTTTTTGCCTTTCTGGCTTCCACCTCTGGGCCACCACATTCCCACTTGGCATTAAATGCCGATCCCAAAACATATTATTCAAAACAATTTCCAATAATTCTTTTTGAATAAACTAAGATCGCTCAAATGTCTTAAATACCCCCATCTCCACTTCCCTATAAATACCCATCCAAAAGAATTCACACACACGCTTTTTGAAAATTATAAGCAAACTCTGCCCTTTTTCTCTCTCAAAACAAATTGTGTGTGTGTTCTTAGCATTTAGAAACATCCGACCATTTTTCGACCAAAACCAGATCATAAAATGGCTTCCTCTAATGCTGTAACCATCGCCCCCAATGTGAACTTCACAATGGAGGGCGTGGACCTGACCAAAAACAATGTGGTTGGAAATTTCCACTACCCGCAGCAATATGCGGGTTACAAGGATGTAGTTAAGTATTTACAAAACTGCTTCCTTTCCACAGCCTTTACAACCACCCCAGAAGTCATTTATAATGACTATCTCAGGGAGTTTTGGTGTACCGCAACGGCTACTAGCCCTAAGGACACCAAAGAGTCGATCATCACTTTCACTGTGATGAATGGGACTAGGACTCTCTCCCTGAACTACAAGACCTTCATCATGGCCACTGGTCTTAACTTTGTTGAGAACTTTGAGGCAAACCCTACTGATCAGGAAATAAAAGCTGAAATGCTTTTCCTAGGGCCTCATGATGTTAGGCGTCCTACTGAGTCCCCTGAAGCCTTGCTGGCAAAAGCTCCAATAGTGAAGACATGGTTTCACCCTGTCTGGAGACTTATGATGACATTCGTCATTCAGGTAATCGGAGGAAACAAATCCTCCACTGAGCAATTGAACTCATCACAACAATTGATGATGTTCAGTCTCTTGGAGGGTAGAAAAATTGACATCGGAGGAATAATCTTCCGTGACCTCGTGTCAAAGCTCTCAGGGAAACATAGGCAAAGACACATGTCTTACCCTAGGTTCATTTCCTGTGTGCTTCAGGACCTCCTTGGTTCTGACTACTTAAGGTCTGACGTAGAAGGTACAAAACCTGACGTCTTGCATAAGACCAACTTTAGTAGTGACATTACTGAGGTACAACCAGTCGCCCTGACCACCTACATGTTAATGGTGATTCAGGGTGAAAATGTATGCTCACCAGTTCCTTCACCAACCAAGAAGGTGAAGAAGACCAAAGGGAAAGGGGGACAGTCCAGTAAGGTGGTTAGACCTAAACTACTCGTCACTGAGACTGTTGCCTCAGGCACTAAGAAAGTTGTTGTGACCTTGACCTCTAAGACTCCCATAAAAGAGACCACATTGGCCACAAAACAACCGCCAACGGAGGGTGCTGGGCAATCATCCTCAGTATCCTCGGGCACACCTTTTCCAAATGTCCCTACTGACAAAAACAAGTCAGATGGGTCAGGAGCATCCACCCACTCACATCCCAATGAAGGCACTAATAAATCACAATCAGAGCCTGAGGGAGTTCAGGGTTCTATATCCTCGGTGGAGCAGAACTACTTCACTGAGATGGGGACCCATACCCATTCACATCCCGTTAACGTCTCTAAGCAATCACACTTAGAGTCTCAGGGAGTTCAGGCCTCTAAATCCCCAAAAGGACAGTACAATCCTGATGGGAAGGGAGGCCATCAACAATCACCAATAGTACCTAGTGATTCTACTGAAAAACACCCGACAGTAGATGAAGGTGCTCAGGGGGACAAAGACTCAGGGGGAAACAAACCACCTGCTGATACGGAACCCATCACCCCCTCAGGCGGTCCAAGTCACTTGGGAACTGATCCTAACAGTCAGGCTGGGCAACCCCCCCCAGTTATTATGGATAGTCAGGCTGGTGAAACCCCACCAGTTATTATGACTAAAGGATCAGGACCTGGCCACAACAAAAGTGAGCCCTCTTTTGAGGGGGAGCTGGATTCCCTGAAGGCTCCTTCTCTGGCTGACTATGAAAATTTGTTGGCTGATGAGTCAGAGGAAGAGACGGATTTTGATTTTGGTGAGGATGAACCACTTCCTAAAGTTGAGGAGGAAATGGAGGGTCAAATTAACCCTCCTCTACAGTCTGAGTAACAACTCTCTTCTCCTCATCCTGAGGATCAACAACCCAGTTCACCATCATCTTCATCATCATCTTCATTAGGTGCCTCAGCCACCCCTGAGTGGTTAACCAAGTATGATAATGTTCATCCGCCCTCTGAAAGAAGTATGGCTAAATTCCTTCGCCAAGCCACCGAAGGTCTTTACAATGCTCTTACTGATGAACTGACCGATCAGCATACTGAAGCGGCAGCCTCCTATGTTGACTTCAGGGCCTCTGTGGAAGAATCTCAGGACAAGATTCTTCAGGCTTCTAGGCTGGCTGACAAACAACTTGGGGAACTAACCAAAACCTTTGATGAAACAGCCACTGGTCAGCATCAGGACCTTGCAAACCTCCTCAAGGCCGTTGAATCAGTCCAAGAACAACTTACTGATGATCCCAAAATGATTCAATCAATGAAAGACCATATGGCCACTCAGACGACTGCCTCCACCAACCTGACTGAGCTTCTTAAGCTCTTTCAGGGGGTAGATCTCAAAGGTCTCAGGGATAACCAGGATTCCATTCTTCAGACTGCTATGGAATCAAAGGGGCACCTCAACAAGCTTTCCTCAGCCATTGATCAGCTCTCACAAACACATAATGAGCTGATCAACCACTACACCAACCGTGTCACTGAACTCTCCACCACCCAACAAGTCATGGCTACCGAACTCAGTGTCGTGAAGAATAATGCTTCTGAGACAAAGTCCATGGTCTCTGATATCCTATCAATTCTTCAGGCCTTTCATGTGCCACCACCTCCTCAGTCAGCAGGTCTTTCCACTGAAGTTTCTACACCTGCTGAGGGGGAGAAAAATGATGAAATCCCTGATCCTTCCTCTGCCTTGGTAACTGTTCCAAATCTTGATGCATCCACCAGTCAACCTCCTCGCACTGACAAAGGGAAGGATATTATGACGGAAACCTCTTCTCCTGAACCACACTTAGTCCAGGCTTCAAACATAAGACAGCCAGATCCTGAAGCACCGTCTTTTGTTGACTTAGAAGATGGGAGAAGAGTCTATGGGACTCAGGAGGAACTTGCTAAGATCTTAGATGAGGAAGATCGCAGGAAAGCCCATGACCTCACCACATCTACCATCTATGAGGTTGCCAAGGAAGAAATAAAGGAGTCTGAGAAAGAGATTCAGGGAGATGAATTCATTAGGCTTCAAGCCCAACTTCTTTAGAAACACAACATGGAAGCCAAACTGAAGCAAGAAAAGAGGCAAAGGGCATATGAGAGGTATGTATGGCACATGACCAAAACCAAAGGTGAAGGCAAAATCACTGACATCACCATTCACCCCACCAGACCTCTGAGCTTAACAATCCATAGAGGTCCAAGAAAGTCTGAACATCTTCCAACAGTCAAATTTTCAGACTATGGGTTAAGAGAATGGGATATGATGATGCCCATCCTGAGGAAGAAAACCACAAGCAAGAATGCCCCAATCATCATCAAGTCACTGAGTGCCAAGTATGAGGAACTCGCAAAAGTGGCAAAGAGTCTTGGCATTAACCATGATGAGGCACTTGCTTCTCAGGGACTAACTATCCCTGAATATACTCAGAAGGTTGGGAAGAAAAGGAAAGCTGTAGCTATGGAGCCTGAACAATACATAGCTGCACTTCACTGCAACAGAGTTCCTCCTCAGGGAGTCAAGTTCCGTCCTAACCTAGTCATCAAAGAACCTGAGTATGGTATCTTCTTCGTGGATGAATTTGGTCAGGAAGCCTTTCAGAGAGTTTCTGACATTGACAAAGTGGAAACGACAACACTCCTAGCCTACAAACTGATGGCACTTAATATCAGGGGCTCTAATAATGAGGAGTTTGTCAGGCTGATGGATCAGTTGATGAAGGAACGACCTGACAAAGAAGTGTTAGTGTCGAAGAAGGCAAAGCTTGAACTCATGGGTCTTGTTCAGGAACCTTGAGTATTTTGTACTTAGAATAATAGGACTTGTAATGATATGAATAAATTGATGAATGTTTTGCTATATCAATATCCTTATTTACATTCTAGTACATTCAGTATGAGTAGAAGTCATTAGCTCACTCATAACTGATCAAAACACTTAGGAATAATTTATATCCAAATAGGGGGAGATTGTTGGGTCATGAAAAACCCAAGAATACTTAAAACATGATTTGGACACAAATTAACTAAGTGTTAACTTAAACCGAGAACAATTCAAGTCACTGAGAGAACAGCCTCTCAGTGAGTCATCTTCAGGATGCTTAAGGCGAATTCAAGAAGAAGGATTCACTACACAGGAAGGCGGTACTCCCTGAAGTAGCACTTAAGCCAAAGAAGAAGATGATGGTTCAGTGAGTATTGGACAAGAACTCACTGAACCCCAGTCTCCTCAACAACAATGAAGTAATTATGAATGAATACTGAGAAGCGTGTCCTGAAGAACTAAGTGCCTGAGAAGAAAGGCAGAAATATCTAGGAAGGATTTAAGATAAGATCAAATCTTATCTTGTCAGGAAGAAATCCTTCCTAAGACGGCTTAAAGTCTTTGAGTGTCAGACCAACCACTTCTAAAGACTTAATAAGCCATTTCTATTGGTTCTTGGAAATGACAATTACTGTTGTAATTGTCAGACACGCTTGCTCAACAACTTGCTCAACAACTTGTAATATTTTAATTACTTTTACTCAGATTACTTGTGTATAAATAGATTGAGAAGGAGAGAAGTTGTGTGTGTTTTGTACAATTAAAGCTTAGACTTTTGCAAAACAACTTCTCTCCTACAAAGAGTAACGTATCCCTGAGATTGCTCAGTGAGGTCGCATTGTTACCACTCAAGAAAAACTTGAGTTTAGATAGGAGACACCACCATACCTTGTCCATTCAATCCCAAGTGTTTGTTCCGCAAAACACTTGGGTATAGATTCTTTGATTCATTTCTAATAAGAATTTAAACGTTGAAAATTATATTGAGTTTTCTATATTCACGTTTTATAACTGTTAGAATTAATCATTAACATTGTATTAGTCATTAACACAAATAGATTAACTTTCTAGTTAACTCTTAACGTGTAAGGGACTAACACTAACAATTTGCTTTTTCGTAGTGGAAATACCGTCACTTTAAGTTTCTAGAACGAGATGGCCATCGCATTTGAATAGCACGTAGCGATGCAGCATGAGCAACCAACGATCTTAGCAGTCAGTTTGTGCATAGTGAAAACATATGGAGGTAACGTATTCTTTTAAAGTTTAAATGACAAAACGATTTAAAATACACTAACAACAAAAACCTATGCAAACAACAGGTTTTATCCAACTTTCAGCTACCCCAGCTACACATTATTATTTAAACCCCAACGTACCTGAAGCTGATCATATACGGGCAGTGTAAGTGTTTAGTAAATAGCTTGGGTGGTAGGTATTCATTAACTTTTCATATGATAAAGAATTACACTCATTTTAATGCAGCTACAACGACCTTCGCGGCCCCGTTATGTCCATACCATTAATCGCCACCACGCTGCAGCCAGAAGAAGAATCAACACCCCAGGAACCAATATCAATAGCAGAGCTGCTTGAAATTAACCCCGAAAATGTGCCGGTAATGCAATAACATAGTTAACTTCATACTTGGAATATTGTTGTTGCTAGTAACCCTTACTAAACAGTTGCAGCAAAAGTTTACTACTGAAGCAGTGATAATGACGATTGAAGAAAGCAAAGGCTGGTACATGAACAGATGTAAAACGTGCAACCAGAGAATTGAAGACAGTTCCCCGCATTGGCACTGTCAACAACCGGGAATAGAGGTTATACCCAACTACAGGTTTGCAACGTATACATACAAATACCTTTAGCTCAGCTGAATTTTTTTAGTGTTAACTAAGCAAATCCAAACATGTTCTGTTTGTAGCTATTGCCTTAGGGCAATTATTGCCGACGTTACTGGAAGCCTTTTAGTCACATGTTATAGTCCTCAAGCACACTCACTCCTCCCACCAATTACTGAGCTTCTTAGTTACGTTCCTGACCGAAATCCTTACAAACTTCCTCCGATCATAAAAGACCTCGAACACACCAAGCGAAAGTTTGTCTTGCACTTTGCCAAAGGAAGCCGTAAGCGATCTCCAAGGTTCATTCTAGATGATGCAAGAGACGCTGATCCACCAACGTTACCAACAGCCGGAACTGTCCAGCCTTTACCAGCATTACTACCTGCTCCATCTGCCGAACAAGGGGCCACTTCTTCAAAAACCACAGCAACAACAGGTCGTGAAAGAAGGTTGAGTGAAATATCTTCAGCAAGCACAGAAACACCAACTCGCGAAACAACCTTAAGTGAAATATTAGTACAGACATTAACTCCTCCACCTACATCAACTGATCCGGCAGAAAAAATACAAGGCAAAAAAGAAATAGAAACATCAACGGTCCGAAAACAACTGTTCCAAACTTCAGAGGACAAGGATAATATGCCAGCTACGAAGAAAGTAAAGAAAGTTGAAGATGATCCGGCGCAGTAACATATCTATTCAGGTACATATACGTAACTAAACAGACCGTTAATGTCTGTTAGTTAACTGATGTTCCAGTATGTGCATAAAGACTGTCAATATAAGTAGTAGCTTAAAAGTGCCATAGCAACAACATGGCACAAATTTTCACCAGCTTTTACATCTGGGCAGCGTATCTAAACCCTGGTGCTGCATTTTCTGGTAAAGGTGTGCAAAAGCTACAGTAAGAAAATGTAATGTATTCCTTTTAAGAAGTATGTATGTAGACCTAAAATAGTAAAAGTGCCGGAAAAATGTTATGGCACTAATTTTCAACAAACCTATAACATGGTTATGTTAGGGACTATGTAGATATGCTAAAGTGCCACGACAATGTCGCGGCACATATTTTGGACAGCTATTGCAGTGACGCTGCAATAAAAAAACCATTATGCTTATTCCTTAGATCGTTTGTTAAGCTACCTAAATACCAGCCTGTTTCAAACAATACAACGCCTGTGATTACTTTTACTTCTAATATATTAAAACATCCACTCTGAAATAACAAGTTAAGAAATAGATACAATCATAGTGGCATCTGATAGAAGTTGTATTACATGCATCAGATGCAAAATGAAAGAGTGACTCTATTTAACATACATTACACCAACGCGTCTAGTAAAACAGATTACAAACACGACACACAAACGCTTATATCCGATAATAGTAACCTTAAAAGGTTAAAAAAAACAAAAGCAGGCATTGTAACAAAACTAATGGCCCAAACCAACACCTGCAAAACCACACTGTGTTCATTCTATCGTCACACGAAACTGTCCATACACCTTCAATAGTACCCCACAATACTACAAACGACAGTTATATTCAAACAACATTAAAGCGACTGACAAAGCGTCTTAGACGACACATATGACTTTCAGACGCTGCAAACAGAGCCTGCAGGTTGCTCAGCTTCTCGGCTTCGAAGTTCCGGATCGCTCTTAGATACATGATTGAATCCGCTACAAGAATATCGTCGCCAACCGTTAACTGCATCACCAAATTTGCAGCTGAGATGTTGCTGCTGCATAATTCAAGCTCACGGATGACATAATCTAAGTAACCCACCTGATCAGTAACATGTGTACACCAAACGCACAAAAAAGATTGCCAAGTCCGCTCTTCATCAACCTCCCTCTGAAAGCACAGACGCATCATTCCTGTAAAAAAAGGTGAATTCGAAGAAAAACCCAACTCAACAAGCAACAGTAACCCAGCCATGAAGCAAACAATAAATTAAAATGAAAAAAGTTAATCACCAAAAATAACATCAACTAAACTCTTTAAATAACCAAATCTGAAATGAACAAGTGGTTGAAAATGGAGATGCTCTGTCCAAGACAAATAATAAGAACAGGTTGACCAACAAAATAGTGACATATTAATGTGAGATATGAAAACTCACCTGCATTACTCGAAAACATAAACTAGCAAACGCTGTGTTACCCCAAACCACCTGTGTTAGCACCATTGACCACATACTTCATGACAATAAACTTACTAAAAATATTAACAACCTAATAATGAACCATATGGTATTCCTTTAACAACATTTTTTGCAACAATAGACCTGATCCAAAATGAAATGTCAAGTGTCCAAAACAAATTGCTGCAGCCGCATTATATGTCAACCGAATACGATAATACATACATAAAAGCTTTAGATAAAATATAAACAAGTATTCTAACAAAACTAAATTCCAAAACTAACAACCACAACATTACACTCCCCTGATTCAACCATCGCATAACACAACGCATACAGTTGAAATACCTACGTTGCTGCTAAAGTATCATACACCTTCTATTTATACAAAAATATGACTGATATTAGTACCTGCCATCCCCAATATATTAATATTCATGGGCAAACACATTACTGGACGTATAGATATTCCAAAACATACACTTATAGGTTACGACAAGCTGCAACATGCATTTGATAAAACAGAACAAGTGAGTGTTACAACGACAGCTCTCAAAAGCAAGGAACAACAATAGCTAAAACAGCTAAGAGACACAAACTATGACAAATTTTTTATTCTAAATTCAGACAAAGACTGATACGGTCACACATAAGATCCTACATAAACATTACAAAGACAAACATACAACGGAATCACACGCAACGGCGCAGATCAACAGACGTGAAACGACCTAAAAACCACAAACATGACAACGATACACAGCTGTACCCACCTTAGTCTTTGCTACTCCAACAATGATCAGGCCTCAGGATACGTACCGGCGTCTATTGACGACAGCAATCTGAAACTCCTAAAATCGATAGACCCATCTATTTCGACAAGATCCATTTATGTATGTGTTTTATGGCTGTCTGTGTGAGAGAAATAGTCAAACACCCAATAAATACTAAATATGTTACCACTTTAAATAATAAATGTAAAAAATAAATGTAAATTTAAAAAAAAAAAAAAAAAAAAAAAAAAAAAAAACATAATCAAATACAACATTAGATTAAAAACTGATCATTGATCAGTTATACTTCCATTGATACCATAGAACCATCCATAATTACAACCAAAGTTCATAAACAAGAAGCTTGACAATAAAAAGACTAAGACAAGCATAAACTGAGACCAAAACACAAAAGCAACAAATGAAAATGACCTAAGCATCTTCATTTTCATCAGAACCCATCTTGGCCACCTGTTCCTCCTTTTCAGTAATGCCTTCACGAGCTTCAACCAGGATTGAAGTCAAAGCTCGAAGCCTCTGCTCCTCCCTCTCCTGAGTTTCAACAAGACAATCCCATGCCTTGGTAGCAGCATCGTTGAAAGGCTCAAATGTCTCAGTCTCCTTGATGTTCTCTTCACGTTTCGCTATTTTCGCTCGAAGCTGACTGCACTCTTCCCCAATACGAATCAAGAAACCCTCATCTTCAGTCATTTCCTGAGAAAACAAGAACGTGAAAGCATCACTCAGATCATCTGAACCACAGGAATTTTTCAACTCATCGATATTTGGGGTAGCAGCCATTGATGTGATTATGAAAGGGAAAGTGATCAGAAAATGAAAGGCTGGAAATGTAGTTGAGATTACAAATTGTAATTAAGTGTGTTATATAAGCTTCTAATAAATCCGGTGTTACAAAAAAAATAAAAAAATAAAAAAATAAAAAATAAAAACGAAAAGGCATCATTATACATAATAGCACCCATTTAATTGAAGTACACTTCTTCCTCCCCAATGCATAACAATCATTTCAGCATTTAACAAAAAGATTTAAAAGTTAAAATAAAACAACTCATATTTAACATTATGACAAATAAGGTCCTTAAAAAATACAATGCATAACATTAACATACTAAACCATAATAATAACCATGCCTTGATGCACCATTGGATGAACAATGACCATAACTGGAAACAGTAACAATGAAAAAAAAATTGATCATACAGAACAAGTTGCACCTATAAGCTGCCAGTGGCTCAGTCACCAAGACTGCCTTCATTCAACATAGCTGGAACAATGACAATGCCTACAAAAATTTATAATAAAGACCTACCTACGGAATACCAACTTTTTAAAGCAATATCCACCTAACTGCAATTAAAAATTCAGATGCCAACAATGGGTGAATGAAACACCACAGAGACAGTCACGATACAAAAAAAAAGTTAATAAAAAAGAGGTAATTGCACCCAAAAATTGAATGAACAAGAACCTCTCCACAAACATAAATAAATACTTAGACAGTCCATTTAACAACACATCTTATACAATATCAACACTACAAAGTAACTACTTCAATTGAAAATACAACAACATCACCATATCGATAGCAAGACGAACAAATAATTAGAACAATAAGAAAAGGAACAACTACTTATACTTAAAACTTCCTACTACAAACAGGTAGACACTACTCCTACCAAATCCAGAATATACCGCAGGATTAGACATGATGCACAGATCAACAAGTTCGAAGCGCGGTTCTAGGTCGGGTATAAAAAGTGCAGAAACAAAAACACACACAAAAAACAAAAGAAAAGTAAAGTATAATATCACAAAAGACAAAATACACCCCTCAAACATAAACGATGTTGCTTATACTTAAATGAAAAGAAATGTTGGTACAAAAAAAAAACACACATGTAAGTTAGTTAAAAAAGTGTTAGACCCGTATCCCAGTTTCGAGTAGGCCCCACCTTAGATGGAAAATGGATAAAGACTTTATGTGATTAGTTGGTCAACAAAGTTACGTGGAGGTCAAACCCGATAGTCAAACTAATAGTCAAAGTATGACTAATGTAGTTATATAAGGTATGATGTATAATCTAAAGGGACTTAGGTTGTCAAGTGTTAAAGGTGTTATAAGTTAGTTGTGACTAAAGTAAGAAGAAATAGACTTAAGGGACCATTCTTGCCAAATACCAAATTTGCTACCTAACTAAGCTTATCTAGCTTTATCTAGATACTTCCTCCATTATTGAGAGGGAAGGCCGGTTTTTAGAGAGATGGAAAAGATAGGGAAATAGCAAAATGATGATCCAAGAAGAAATAGGTGAAGATCAAGTATTGGTAGCCTTCATTAGTGATAATCATCACATGTAAGTATCTATATTCTTAATGTTAATGAGGTTATAGATGATGGATTAAGTGGGTTTCATCATATGATCAAGATATGATCATATGATGATATGATGATGTAGGAAGATAGATGAGTGTGTTAATGGGTTATGTTAACCCTTGTTTATGTTATTGATTGTTATGTTGTTAGGTTTTGGTTAATTGTAGAAGATGATGATTATGATGATGATGATGGTTAGAAGATGTTGTTGGTGGGATTTATGTTAGTAGCTTAGCTTGGATTGAAGGTAAGTAACTCTCCCTAAAACATGTGTTATGTATGTATTTATCATGTATGTATTGTGGTTGTGTAAGAGTATAGGAGTTGGACTTAGAATGGTTATAAGCTAAGTATGGATGGCTAGTGGTTTGTGGCTAAGGGTGTGTAGCTTGTTGGATTGGACTAATTAAGGTATGTAGTTAGTTATAGTTGTTGTGATTGATAATGGTTATGATATGAGAATATGTGTGATATGGTTTGAATGTGGTAGTTTAGGAGCTTTTAGAACGGTTATGATGCTTATGTGAAAGTATGTGTATGATATATGTTTTATGTTGGGTTACTTACTAAGCGTAAGCTTATTCTTTTAGTTGTCAATGTTTTTGTAGGCTTAAGTGCGGCGGAATGGAAGGCTTGGAGTGTAGCATAAGAGTTTGGAATGGATTTGGAAGATAACAAGCATTAGGAGCTAGGTAGAATACCGAGCTCGAGTCAAAGTTGTACCCCGAGAGTCTATTTTATGAGTTGTATAATGTGTGTCAAAGTCGGGTAATGGTTTGGGGGTCTAACGAGTTGTCAAGTGTGTTTTAAGTGTTTTTAGTGAATGTTTAAGGGGCGTTTGGATTTAAGTGTGTTTGTACCCATGTTGGGTTGTAAACGGGTCAAGTGTTGTTGGAACGTGTTGGTTATGTTAAATTAATGAAGTGGTTCAAGTTTGGTGTAAAACGAAAGTCGTATGGGTTGTTTATAGCGAAAACGGGATAAAAACGAAGTGTTTTTGGGAAGTTGCAGGTCCATGCCGGAGGTTTGGAGGCCAAACCCACGGCATGGATGAGTTTGGGAAACCACCAAACTTACCAGAGGGCCTATGCCGCCCGGTTTGGCTTTAAGCCGGCGGCATGGATTTCATGCCGGCGGTATGGGCCAGTTTCCATATTTTGTCGATTTTCAAAAATTCATATCTTTTAATCCGTAAGTCGAAAAGGGTCGTATGACCTATCATTTCGAAGGTAATTGAATGTACTTTCATTTAAAAATAGCCTCAAGGGCTGAATGTTTATACATTTTTTTCAGAAGTCAAAAGAGTGTACGTAGGTCCATGAAAGTCAAATCTTTTTGCGTAAAAAGTTTAAATTTTTAGTCTAAACGGGTACGGGGCGTTACAACTTAGTTAAAAAAGTGTTGGATATTTGCTTATCTATTAACACTTTACTAACCATTTAAATTCCCGTGCAGTTAAATTTGAGTTAGTAGTGCATTTAATTCCCACAAATGATATATACAAATCAGAAAAAACGAATACCATTTTCTTTATAAAACAAAGAGTAAATTACACGGATCGTCCCTGTGGTTTGTCCAAAATTTCACGCATAGTCCCTCGAAGTTTAAAGTTGCATGTATCGTCCCTCTGACTGCAAAAGAATAACACCTATGGTCCCTGTGATGGATGTCCGTCTATTTCTCCGTTAAACAGCCCTCACGTGATAAACACGTGAGGGTAATAAGGTCTTTTTCCCTTCCCACAGGACCTATGGTCCCTCTGACTGCAAAAGAATAACACCTATTATTTTCTTTCAGTTCCAGTAGCTTCTCTTCTAAATTCTGGATCGTGTTTGCATTCTGCTTTTGTTCCTCACTAGCCTCCACATACCTCTTTGCATCTTCAGATTCAAATGCAAGTGCCATAAGTTCATGAATCCTATCGCGTAAAAAACCAACCTTCATGCCGATAAGCTCAAAAGACTTTAGGGAACTATCCCACACTTCAAATTCCTCCTTTGTTGTGTTGAAATTACACTTCTTGATCATATTTGCAATGTTTACCATTTCGCCAATCATGCCCGCCACCAATTTGGTGTGGTTGCTAATCTGAGTTGGGAATTCAGACAAATTCTGCTTCTTGTTTTGGACCTTGGCTAAGGGAGGCGAACTCGATCCCAATAAAAATCCTTCTTTATCCATTTCCAACACCAACATACCACTCAATCAACACCAACATACCACTCAATCAATTTACAGCAAATCCCAGTATCATCCAACAAAACTCCTTCTTTATCCATTTCCAAAAGTACCCATTCAGCATCCTTAAACAACCCGACCCGAACCAATAAACCAACCATAATCCTAAAAGACTCATCAACATGCTTAACACCAACCCTTTTAAAAATAGCCAATAAAGATTCAATCTTTTTAACATCAAGCAACAACTTTTCATCACAAGACTCAAATCCCAATAATAATTCATGAAAATCTTGAGGTTTTATTTCATTTTTTCTCCATAATTTACGGGTGGTTTTGGGGTTTATATATGTGAGACGTACGTTTGAGAGTGAAGAGCATTACATAGTTTAAGGTGGTGCTTGTTCTTGATTTTGTTGTTGTTCTTGTTCTGGTTTTTTTCAACTATGGTTGTGTTTTTTGCGAGTTAGATTATTGATGAAGAGGGATACATTATTTAATTATCAGTAATGTACTTGGGGGAAAAAGACCTTATTACCCTCACGTGTTTATCACGTGAGGGCTGTTTAACGGAGAAATAGACGGACATCCATCACAGGGACCATAGGTGTTATTCTTTTGCAGTCAGAGGGACGATACACGCAACTTTAAACTTCGAGGGACTATGCGTGAAATTTTGGACAAACCACAGGGACTATCTGTGTAATTTACTCTAAAACAAATAACAAAAATCACCTATGTCACCTAAAACAGTATATTAATTAGTACGAAAAGTAATATATAAGTATTTTTTTTAAAAGAACTTAACTCTATAATAAATTTTTACGAGCTGGGAAACCGGCGCGTTGCCGCGGGAATGCGGTGCTAAGTCTTGTCTAAAAGTTAGTCATTAAGGATTAAATTTTAAAAAGATCGATAAACCATAGGATTATTTTTTAAAATTAATTCTGGAAATAATATGGTTTTTTACGTAAAAAGTCCCTAAACTTCTTAGCGCGTTGCATCGTTAGTCCCTGAAGGACCTACCCTGTAAACACATTTTCACCTTAGGGGCTAAATCAAGAGTGTGATCATCTTATTCAATATATATATATGCTTACCATTTTGTATGGTGTTTGTATTCTTATTACTATAAAAAAAATGGAGGGGCAATTAATTTTGTAGCCCGGTCGTTAGAAGTGTTGGGTTTTTCAACAAAAAAATGGAGGGGCAATTATTTCCAGAATTAATTTTTATAAAAAAGTTAATTTCGAAAAAAAATTAATTTTTCTACAAAAATTAATTTCGAAAAAAAATTAGTTTTTCTAGAAAAATTAATTTCAAAAAAAAATTAATTTCGGAAAAAAAATTAATTTAAAAAAAATAATTTTTCTAAAAAAATTAATTTGGAAAAAAAATTAATTTCAAAAAAAAATTAATTTTTCTAAAAAAGTTGATTTGATAAAAAAAAAAAGTAATTTTTCTAAAAAAATTAATTTCGAAATAAAAATTAATTTTTGAATCACCTTTGAAACTTAATTATTGGTTATATAAAATCTAATAGCATATACTTCTGTTATCTCATTGTTTTTATTGTAAAAATTAGAGTAAATGTTATTTTTGTGTATACAATTTTTAGTTATAAAATATTGACCCTTTATAGAACCGGCAACCTAAAAAGTACGAAACGAATCGTATTTGCCAAATATATTGATTTCGAGAAAGTATTGCATATTTATACTCGTTTTTGTTGGAAAAATTATTTCGTGAACAATGGCGCAAGTTTCATAATTTTTCGAGTCTGTTTGGTACGCCGAGTTTTGTAATAGCGAAAAAAAAAAAAAAAAATCACTGTTCATCTAACTGATGCTACTACAGTGTTGCTACAGTAAAAAGTGAACAGCGGCGCTACACACAAAAGAACTGTTTAGCAACACTGTTGGATGAACAGTAAAAAACTGCCTATTAAATAAGATATATTAAATTTTTACAAACGCTAAACTCCCTATAAAAATACCATTTACCAGCACCTATTTTGCATACGCATTTAGAAATCTAACGAATAACTCCGCCGCAACGCGGCGGGGTCGTACTACTCGTTACAAAAATTAAGTAAATATACAAATACATAAAGGTACATTTGTACAAAGACACAATCTCAATAAAACCTCACGAGCTTTACAAGCCGAGTAGTAAAATGGTTGAGTTTAACTCCAAAGTCTAGTTAAATCGCTCAAGCTTGACTCACTTTAGGTTTAAAAAAAAAAAAAAAAAAAAAAAAAAAAAACACCTTACTCTCCCTGATTAACTTGACTTAAAAACCTCATCTGTTTATTCGTCTTAACCTTATGCAAGTAACCAATACTACGAGCTAAAGGTTTTAATGCTCGAGCTCAACTTGGTTTAAAATAGAGGTGACAATTTGTGCCCAAAATGAAAAAAAACTGACTAATTTTGGCTACTTTGTAAAAGATTTGGGCACATTTAGCATTTTTTTTTTTTTTTTTTTTTTTGAAATGATCACATTTAGCCCATTGAAAAGTTAAATGGGCACAACGGGCACATATTTTCTTTCAATTAGAGAACATTATAATTGTTTTTGAAGAAAAAATTATATATATATAATATTTAATTTTTTAAATATAAATGGGGTATTTAATTTTTTAAATATAAATGGAGTATAAAGGGATTTGTATAACATGTGCCCGTTTAGCCCGTGCCCATTCTAGCCCGTACCTATGCCTATGCCCGTCCGGCCCGCCTGTTTTGCCACCTCTGGTTTAAAATTAGGTCAATTCCTTATATTTTACGCCTCAATCTTAACTAGGTCACAAGTTTTTATGATAGGAAAACAAAAGGAGCAACACTTTTAGCATATTTTTATTCTTTACTCACTTTTTATAAAAAAGAAAAAAGTAAAAACACAACCAATTATCTTTCTTTTTATTTATTTTTTTCATTTCATCACGATATGATTTAAAATAGTCAAAATACCAATTTAAAACTCAAAAGTAATCTCAATCCAACAATCAATCAATCCATCACCCTATTTCGTAGCGCAAAAATTGGGACTACATATCATCATCTCCTTCAAGTCAAACCTACCAAACACACACTAAAAAACACACACACACACAAACAAACACTTAAACAATAGCTTTCACGCAACAACTTAACTTCCTCCGATTAAGCTAAAATCGGATGATCATAACGGTGACGATAACGATAACTGACGGTGACGGTGACGGCGGTGAAGAAGGATGAAGAAGAAGCTGAATTCGTTGAAGATAATATCTTCGTGTATAAAAACCGTTGGAACTAATGCTAGTACTGTTGTTCGTGCTTCTCTTGCTAATTCTATTGCTGCTGCTGCTCCTGATGAGCATAGAGATCAGGTTGTTGTTAAATCATCATTTTAGTTACACTTATTTTAACTGTTTCAAATAGGTGTGTATATGTTTGTTAGTTACAGGTACGAGCTCTCTGATGTCCTTGATTTTAGTTAGAAACTGATTTTAGGAGTTGTTAGGTTTATTAATTACAGTTATGTGCTCTTAACCGTTGCCGAACGTTTTATGAGCTGATTTGAGGAGTTATAAGTTCATGTTAAATACGTTAAATTAGTTTATATACTTATGTTAGTTAATTAACTGATTTTGTTTGTTAATTAACTCTTTGAAATAAATACGTTTATGTTAGTTAGTTAATTACAGTTATGTGCTTCGGTGAGTGTTGCCAGTCATTAACGATTATTTTCGCGCGTTATAGTTATGTGCAATTATGAGCTGATTTTAGAAGTTACAAGTTATAACTGATTAGTTTGTTAATTAACTGTTTGAAATAAGTAGGTTTATGTTAGTTAGTTATAATCACAGTTATGTGCTCCCGTGAGTGTTGCCGGTTATAAATGTTTATGCGCGAGATATAGTTATGTGTAATTATGAGCTGATTTGAGAAGTTAAATGTTTGTTATATCATCGGTTTAATCAGTTTTTTAGCTGTGTTAGTTAGTTAATTGTTTGAAATAGGTGTGTTTATGCTTGTTAGTTACAGTTCCGAGCTGATGAAATGAAATGTGTTTTAGTGTTGTTAGGTTTGTTAGTTACAGTTGAGTGGTGCCGATTAGCAACATATTTGCGCGAGTTATAGTTATGTGCAGTCATGAGCTGATTTGAGAGCTTATGAGTTCATGTTATTTTAATCAGATTTTAGTATTGTCTAGGTTAGTTAATTACATTTATTAGCAGTTTTGTGATTATTTTAATTAGTTTTTTTAGTTATGTTAGTTAATTAACTGTTTGAAATAAGCGTGTTTATGTTTGTTAGTAACAGTTATGAGCTGATTAAATGAAACGTATTTTAGTATTTTAGTATTGTTAGGTTTGTTAGTTACAGTTATGTGCTTTGCTGACCGTTGCCGAAGGTTTTCTTTTCATTTTAGGAGTTGTTAGGTTTGTTAGTTACAGTTATGTTAAATAGTTTTACTGTTTGAAATAACTATCCTGAGTAAGATTATGCGAAACTGATTTTAGGAGTTGTTAGGTTTGTTAATTATGTGCTCCGGTGATTTTAGGACTTATAAGCACACTTCATAAGATTAAGTGAAATAAATTTAGTATTGTTATGTTGGTTAGTTGCCAGTATGTGCAATCATGAGCTGATTTGAGAGCTTACAAGTTCATGTGATGTTATTCATTACTTTTATATGTTGATTAACTGTCTGGTATGTATTTGTGGTTGTATAATTGAAATAAGTATGCTGGGTAGGATTGAACGAAACGGTTTTTGCATTGTTAGGTTTTTATTTAACATCGTGAGCTGATTTGAGAGCTTCTAAGCTCATGTGATGCTGTTTCTGCAATTGTGCATAATAGGGGAATGTAATGGGTAGTCGTCTAGGAGTTTGGACTATATGCGTTATACTATAAAACCAGATTAAGTATTA
Source organism: Artemisia tridentata subsp. tridentata (assembly GCA_021014915.2). Classification (NCBI taxonomy): domain Eukaryota; kingdom Viridiplantae; phylum Streptophyta; class Magnoliopsida; order Asterales; family Asteraceae; genus Artemisia; species Artemisia tridentata. The sequence continues at coordinate 72,733,605 of CP139506.1, read as the reverse complement.
TAGAAAGGTTATGGGACTTATACCATGGGTGTCAGATTTTGTTTGAACATTTTTAGTTTTGTCCAATTAGTTGAGTTTTGCAATAACTCATTTAGTTCTTAATCTTATACATTTGTGTTTAAGCATGCATGAAGGCCTACTATCTTATATATTTAATGTAACCAGGTGATATGGGCCGGCTTCGACAGATTAGAAATCGGTCCTGCTTCCTTCAGACACGTACTATTGCTTGGTTATCAGAATGGTTTTCAAGTAATTGATGTCGAGGATGCTTCTGATTTTACCGTGCTAGTGTCAAAGCGGGGTGGCCCTGTCACTTTTTTACAGTTACTGCATATTCCTGCAAAGTCTGATGAAAATGACAAGTTCATACCGCTACATCCGTTACTCATGGTCGTTGCAGGTGATGAAGCCCCCAGGTCAGCGTTGGGTCAAAATCGTACCTATCTGAGTGCACCTGGCAGGGATGGTTCTAATGTTTCTCAATCAGGAACATCTGTGGATTCTCCTACTGCTGTGAGGTTTTATTCCCTTCAATCCAACTGTTACGTAAAGGTTCTCAGGTTCAGGTCAACTGTTTTTATGGTCAGATGCAGTCCCACGATAGTAGCGGTGGGTCTTGAAAAGGAGGTAAGATGCTAACTGTTCGAGATTCTTTTGACATTTATGCCAAGTTTCATGACTAATATCCACAAAGCAATTTGTACTTGCATATTAGAATTAATTACATAAAAAGGTAACCAACTTTGGTCTAATATCCTTATTGGGTAACTGATTTCTTTATTTGCCCAGAAAAATACCATTAAACCATCAATATTTTACTTTGGGAGAGAAGTAAGTTTTCGGTTCCAGCACTTCAAACATATGTTGTCTAATGATCATTTTGTGCACCAGACTTATGAAATAGGACTGGCGGCGGTACATGTAACTTGCATTCTGGTAAATATGCATCATTTGCAAAGCCGAGCCATGAACATATGATTTCTTAAGTCGTTTCTTGAATGTAGTTGTACATAGCATCATTCTTAGCACGAATGTTAGCAGTTCCATGGATTATAATGTCTGAGGTACATACATCAACATCAATACAGTTTTTCCTTATGGTTTTCTTATCGAAAACTTATTAACCATTCAGGCTTGGACATGACATTGTAGAAGAGTTGGTAAAAGCAATGGAAAGGGCTGGCCTTTATATGCATGCTTCAGCTTTGGTGATTTTTTCCGCTTATTAATTTTATGTTCATATATACTCTGTAGCTTTAACATAAAGAGTGTTTTTATGGTCAAATCGAGCCTAATCATAACATTTTTGTTATATTGTGATTGAAAACAGAGGTGAATATACAGTTGGAACTTTGGTAGGAGGCAAATACAATAATAAGGATCTAATCGCAGCTATGAGTCTATGATATTAGGTACCGAACTAATGCAACATTGTGGAGCGTGCAAATGCAATCCATAAATGGCAAGGCCTACTTCCCAAATCCGGAGAGATGGTTAGTAACATGCGTATAACGTTTTCTTATCTTAATCTTTAATCGGTTAAACGGGTATGTGTAATAAAATTAACGTAAAAGGTTAAAGATCAGATTGGTCGAAAGTCACCCAAATGTATATATGGATGCATAAAACTTCTGAGTAGTTTCATTTCAAAAACTTAAGGTTATTATTGAAATAGTATAATGTTTATAATCATATTGGACGCACTAATACAATTAATAAAACTACATATATTTTTTGGCCAATGTCGCCATGGAAACACATCAATGTCGCCATGGAAACACATTTACGACATACTACTCTTAAACCAGTTCGAGATAAATAATTGGAATTGCACCTAATTATCATCACCTAAAAACCCAAACAAACCAACTATGTAGATATACTTCTTTTCTTTGACCTGCTATTTTTTTTTTTTTTTAAATGTATAATCACATTATAAATGTGTAACTTATAATGGATATAGAGATATAGAATGGTGAAAGTGCTAAACTTGCAAATATTTTTAAGAAGAGATAACTGGTATGTAATTAATTGTGCTTATGTTTATGAACTCGCTAACCATTGCGATAGTTTTCTAATGTAGAATAACTTATAGGCATTCTATACATGCATTTTTTCTAGATTGATGTTGATATTGTTATGGTATTATAAATTTTGAGTATTTATGGTTTACCACAAAATCTTCATTGGTTATTTTGTGATGTATCATCAACTATGATTTTGATTACCCAATCTTTTGAAAATTTACTACTATATAACATAATCATTTCTTTGATTGCAGGATTATGTTGCAAAACAAAATGGTACATGGCACCTGAGGTATGTCGACATATTTTCTTGATGGTGATGTATCTAGACTTGATCTTGACTGCAACCTTAATTTTAAACCAGGAGATCGTGCCAACAATATGAGAAAAAATGGTATTCTTCTGTTTTATTAACATTCCTTCTTAGTATAACTAGCGGGATATCTCCTTATAGAAAAGACCTTTTTAGTAGAACCTATTTCACTGGCTCTAAGGTTTGTCCACATATCGACATAAATCCATGGTTTAAACTCACACTATTATCTTCACATGTTTATATCATTGATGACCCATTTAAGGCACCGTTAAAATCCGAGGTACGTTTGGTCTTAATATTACACTCTATTGTTTGAAAAACGTAGTATTTGACTTACCAAGTGTTCACGATCATAGTAAACTTAATAGAGTTACTGAATGAAAGTATTGGAAGTATGTTTATAAGGTCTATACTCAAGATGGTCTTAATACTCGAAGGGTCTTGATTATCAAAGGATGTTAAGGTGGCGTTTAGTTGGAAAACATTTTCTTTCATTTTCTATTTCTTGTTTTGCAGAAAAAGGGAGGGGAGTTTTATTTCCACAAAACAATGGAAAATTTAGAAAACGCGTTTAGTTTGAGAAACATGTGTTTGTGTTTTTCATTTTGCAAAACTAGAAAACATGTTTAAGTGTTGTTGTTTTATATAAAAAAATCATCAAAACACAAAAACAAATATTATAAATTGTTGGTCCATGAAATTTGAGTAAATGAAGAACCGATTTCATTAATAACAATGAATAAATGTTAAAAGATTACTCAAAATAAAAACAACTACATGATAACATCTTAAGCTTCTTCAAGGGGATAATTCCGGTAAACTATCCCCTTTGGGTGATAAATAAACTCTCATTGATCCAAGCTATGCTTAATGATTCAATGAGAGGATCCTATCAACTAATACATTTTGTATTATTTTGTTTGTTTAGGAAAACATGTTATCTCTATTACAATGCAAACACACACACACACACACACACACACACACACACACACACACACACACACACAATATATATATATATATATATATATATATATATATATATATATATATATATATATATATATATATATATATATATAAATAATCCGATTAAAATCAACTCGTTATTTTTCCAAGGAAACACAAGTGAAGTATGTGTACCCGGGTCGTTATCCCCAACGAAGGCGTGAATGGAATTTGTGTTCTCGATTCGTGATTACGTGTTTGAATGGTGAAATAAAAGGATTTTGGTTTTCTACGCAAAGATATGTGAACATTAATTAAAAAAGATTTAATAAACAGAGAAAACGTTAATCTAAAGGATACGTAATTAAAAACGTAAAAGAAAAACTTAAAAACGCGATTATTAGAAAACGGGAACTAAGAACGAACCTAAAAACGTCAAAACTATGAAATATTAACTCTACGGGTACAAATCTATTTTTCTAAAATCCTAAATGATAAAATAAAATTTTATAAAAAAGAATTACATTTTTTTGACTTTTTAATTATTTATTATGAATTAAAAACTAGAATAAAGGATTTAAAGGATTTAAAATTAATAAAAGACTTTGGAAAAATCTGAAAAATTCTGAGTAAATCTAAAATTATATTAGGAATCTAGGAAAAATAAAGTTGGGGCTTGGCTCAACCTAAATAAGCTGAATGGGACAATAAGCAGTTTGAAATAAGCCCTAAAATAAGCTAAAGAGCTCTAAAAATTACCAAAAGCTCAACAATATATAAACACACTACTAGAAGCTTAAAACAACTCAATAAGCAGAAAACCTAATGAAAATAAGCACAAAACTCAAATAAGCTAATGGGGCTGATGCATACCAAATCAGTCCAAAGGGGAACTTTTGAGGCTCAAAATAAGCTATAAGATCAAACTGAAAGACCACATAAGCTAGGAATTCTGAATGTCCATCAACCAAAGTGCTTAAATTCAGAAAATATACCCTAAAGGAGCTTAATAGGGGCTTAAAAAAGAAGCTGAGAAAGTAGCTCAATGGGACAAGGATACACTGATAAATCAGTGTATTCTTGACTGGAGTAGAGACTTTCGAGCTTATTGTTAAGCTCAAATAAGCTAAACCAAGGACTGAAGCTAATGAATAAGCACAGATCACCCAGCAAACAACTAAGAGCTCAAAGAATTAAGCTAGAGAAAAGCTAATTTGGAGCTTAAAATTTAGCTGGGACAAAGGGTGTTTGAGACAGATATGCTGATGCATGGACTTCACTGAAATGACCAGATTTTAATCAAATCTATTGCTCAAGCTTGTACCAAACTTGCTACAAGTTAAAACTAGCTTAACACTAACCTAAATAAGCAAGCAAAGATAAACAAAAAGCTGCTAAAGGCAAAAATACAAATAAATGAGTAGAACTGAGTTATGGTGCAAAACAGCCTTAGTGTCCTAATTTAAGCTACCAAGAAGCTAACAAGACTTAAAGCTATCCTACCAATTTTGCAAATACCAAAAGCTTATACAATAGACTATCTAAAAACTCAACAATCAGACAAAGAGAACTTAAAATGAACTAATAATCTAGCTATGAATATAGACTGATTCAGCACATGAGTAACTGAGGGAGCAATGATCAGGGCAAAGAATTACTTGAACCAAATCCTAATCAATTCCTACTGAATTCAACCCAGCACATGAATAACAACTTAACTAACTTCATTGAACACAAAAACAGCAAATTCAAGGATCAAAAAGGTTAGACTAACCTGAGCAATGGATAGAAAAACTTATGAAGGCCAACTGGGATCATGCACTCCTCATACATTCAGCAGCAATCAACTTAACATTAGCTGATTAGGCCAAATTAGAGCTAACCAAAACTGAACCAATGGTATTTGAACAGTGATGGCTCAGTTTTGACCCACATTGACCATATTCCAAACACCTCTATGGTTTGACTGTTTTTAACCTTTTAATTGAAAATGAAGGTTAAGCTAGAACCAACTATCACAGTAACCTAAAATTACTTCTAATCAGACAATAAACACAGAAAAAGGCAATAAGTTCAAGAATAAGCAAAAATGGGAATAAGCTCATAAACAGTGAAAAGCTGGAAATTTGAATAACTGAATTAAAGTTACAAACTGAAATTTAAATGTTGCAATACATTAAAATAACTTTAAACTTGAATATAAAACAGAATTTAAGGCATGACTAAACCTAATTAAGCTAAAGCCTAAAGTTACACTACGAATGATCTAAAAACAGGGACAAATCTTTCTTGTTGACTTTGTTTCTTTAAATAGCTATCCCAAAAGCTTCCATGCGTCCCTCTGAGCAAATCCCAGTCGTTGGTTTTCCATCAATTCATCCCAATCGTTGGTTTACCATTTTGGCGGGAAAAAGGTGTTTATCTTTTCTGAGCACGTGGGTTAGTGGGAGGCTAGGGCACGTGAAGAGGGTACTAGTGGAGTAGCTAAGGAGGGGGGAGGTTGGCGTGTATCAGTGAAAGCATGGGTGAGGGGGTGGTTTGTCAGGGGTGGTTTTGGCGCGTTGATAGTATTAGGAAGAAAGGTTTTGACTTTTGGTTTTGACCCTGGGTATTAGTTAAAATACGGGGTATGAGGGTTGGGCCTGGCTTATTGTTAGGCTTGGGTTGGATTAGGATTAAATGGGTTATAGGTTTAGGGTAAATGGTTTAAGTAGTTTAGGTTTAGGATTAGATTTGGAATTTGGTTTAGGTTAAGGGACCAATTTTTCCAAGTCTGAAAAGTTATTACAAGGGCCAATTCTGCCATTTAGGTTTTCTGAGAAGGTTGACTTTGACAATTGAAGCAATTTCTCGGTCCAAAGCCGTAAATTTCTTCCCCGTCCTCTGCTTTTCACGATATTCCAATCTTGTGCTCGGTTTTTGCATGTGTTGCCTCGTTTTCAATCCTTTTGTACCTGAAACACATAAAAACACAAACCAAGGATATCTGCAGTATAATATTGTGTATTTGGCCGTTTTCAGTATTTTTATGGTCTAAAATGGGCATAAAATGATGAGTATTTGCACACTCATCAATCCCCCACACTAAGCTATTGCTAGTCCCTAGCAATCAGATCATGCGAAGTAATGAAAGGATCAAAAGAATACCAAGTATACCCCGTTTTGATTTTTTATACAATGCGAGAAATTTAAACTAAAACAAAAATAGATAAAATGCTTGATTTCCAAAAATGGTATCATGGAACGGGATTCACACAAAATGGGTGTCTCCAGGGAATTAAAATCGTCATCCTCTTTTTATACTCCCAACTAAGCTTAAACTCAATGTGCAAATGTTTTTGTAAAATACTAACACTACTTATACTAATAATCTATGTAAGTCGAGACTTAACTTTTCACTCCCATATTTATTTAAGTTAGGTGAATGTGCTTGATTTTCAAAATTTTGATCACAAAAATCGACGTTTTTATAAGATTTTGACTAATACTAGTTGAAAGATAGATTTAAAATTCACAACAAGCAAGTTTCAAAACTTTATTGCATTTTGCAATATCATTCAATTTTATTTTATTTTTCTCTTTCATTTTTTCATCTTTTTTTTTTTTTTTTTTTTTTTTTTTTTTTTTTTTACTTGTGCAACATAAACTAACGGAGTTTCACGGGAAGACCTTACACCTTCCTGGAATAAAGGATCCAAGGGCCGTTACAACGGAGAGTTCCAAGACCTTAACGCCTTTCAGAATTAAGGGTCCAAGGGCCGGTGTAAGAGGGTAGCCAAGACCTAAACGCCTTCCGGAAATAAGGATCCAAGGGCCGATCTTGAACCTTAGCTTTTTAGCACATTTATTTATTACTTAACTTTTTGCAACTTTCAAGCAACGTCTCACTTTCATTTTGCATTATTCTGACATATGCTTGTTCCGAAGTTTAAATAAATCCTTGAACTAGTATTTTTCAAAATCGTATGAAAAAATGATTTTGTGTGTTCAAAAGTTTGAAAATAAGCACTTATTAAATCAGATTAGTTATCTTCTGGGAGGAAAAGCCATAGATTACTTTTATAAGCTCTAAAGAAAGCCAACTATTCTACGCTTAGCATTTTCATTTGCACACATCGTAAAACCTTAGTCTAAACGTTAAGGAAGCAGCTAGATCAACACTCTAGCAGAGTCGGGATTCCCCTTGTTCTAACCTAATCAAGACTAAACATAACACACTTTTATTTAAAACTGACAAAAAATTTTAAAATTTGGGTCAAAACGGGGGTACTAGGGCACTAGAAGGTACATATGTGACAAAATTCGGGAGAATTCCCCCCACACTTAGAATTGAATATTGCCCTCAATATTCAAAGTACCGGCTATTATGCCGCCACTTAGAACGTAAAAAGGTAATACCACTAGCCAAGTGTGGAACAGAAATCTCCATTTTTCATAAAAAAGGATTAAAAAGATATCCCTAGATAATCGTTAGCAAAAGGATAGGATATTGGGCGGCTGGATTGAAAACAGGCGCATCAATCATCACAATCCAAGGGAAACCTGAAAATCAGAGCAAACAACACACAAAAGCCAAGCACAGTGGGATTCCCCCACACTTAGTTGTTAGAAAGAAGAAAGAAGACAGAAACATGGGCGTTTACCCATGCAATGCTAATGTTTTTGTTTACCGAGTCACTAGCTTGACTCGACCCCGAATTCATTTGTTCTTGGGGAAGCATGTGGAAGAGAAAATCTCCATCGGACTTTCATTCGAAATGTTTGGATAAACATTGAAGCATACGAAAGTTCCACACCGATGAGATACATCCAGCTCAAGAGAATGATAAATGGAGATGCCGGGGTCAAAAACTTTGTCCTCATTCCCAAACGAGTGAAGAAGAAGAGAAGTCACATCGTATGTGATGAATGGGAAGAAGCTCATGATAACAATCATGATTAGGTCATCATCATCAAAAGGAGACTTCATAATTTTCAAATTATGAGTCTCGTCATTTAAGTTCTTTTGTTCAAGAAACGACTCGGGTGGGAGGGTCGGGACTAAATCATCAATAAGCAAATTCTCATGATTGAGAATGCCTCCCCCCGGGTCACACAAAACATCTTTGTCTAGATCAAAGTAGAAGTGATCGTACTCCAGCGGAGATATGATGGGAGTAAGTTGTAACACCCCCGTTTTCGATATTCGCAGCGGAAATATAAGTTGGGGAGTTACTAAACAGTTCACAGTCATGATAATAGAAAACGACTCGAAAATGAGACGTTTTAGATAAAATTGTTATCATTCATTTATATCAGAGTTACAATATGCAGGTCCCAGCAGGAGGTTCTCAAAATACATTTATAAAAATATATTATTAGTTTGAATGATAACATAGTCCATAGCCAATCCCGTGCCAATCCATGCTTCCGATAACCTGAGAATACATGCTAAAACGTCAACACAAAGGTTGAGTGAATTCATAAAGTTTATAATTGAAAATATTCCATTTCCTTTATTCAGAAATATATTGGTTCCAGTTATTCAGAAATAAGCCCTTTTCAATATTTCAGAAAATAAGCTCTTTTCATATTTCGGAAAATAAGCCCTTTTTCAGTTATTTGGAAATACTTCGTTCAGTCCAGTTCAAACCATTTAAACACAAGATTAAAAATAATAATTGGACACACACAATTATTATCAGGGAAAGATATATTTTATTGCGCTAAGCCTCATGAAACGCAAAACATTAACAGAACATCAACAGTCATGAACTAATGATGTAATAATTACCCCATAATTAAATGTAGGTAACCTTGCCCCCGGGTAGGAGATTGCCACATCTCTTTATTTATCTCAAATATAATGCTTTGAGTTACGTTACGGTAACACAAAGGGGTTGTCAGCCCAATAGTATTATCCACAATATTCGCGCTCACCCTAAGTAGCGGGTGATTAGAGGTTCATGATGGGAGGCCTTTTGGCTTTGATTAAACTTAGCGTAAGGCAATAAAATAAGAATAACAGAAATTTCTTGTGTTTAATTTGGGAAAAAGTCCATTAGTGATTCATAATGCAAACAGCGTTTGCCAATATATCTTTCAAAATATGTCATATGAAACAGGGCTATGAAACTCAAATTAATATGTAAAAGTTTAGAATTGCTTATGAAAGTAAAAACAGATAATTGAGCATGTATCTCCCCAAAAATAATTCAAAACATGTAAAAATAGGGGTTATGAACTCACCTAATCAGTCTGGATGGAAAACAAATGAAAGAAAGTTGATAAACGTCTCCGGACAATGAACCTGGGTTGTTATGCCAATATTTAGTAATCGTTTCTAATGATTATAGTTTATTTTGTTTCGTTCTGTTGTTTGGTTCTTTTGTTTGTTATGTTCGTTTGTTTATTTGTTAAAGTTATCTTTCGTTCTTTCGTCAGTAAATATATTACGTTAATATGGAATCGGAAAATAAAATAGAAAGGATGAAAATATTGATTAGGAAAAGTTACGTTTTAATCCCTAAGGTTTGGTCAAATAACAATTTACACCCTGGACTTTTGGAAAATGACAGTTTCTACCCTCAAGTTTTAGAAATAACAATTTCACCCCTTTTTATTTGTTATTGACAGAAAATACCCTTGATAATATTTATTTACAAAATTAATACATGAAAACCTTTATTTACTAAAAATCACACTCATATTATACATGACTTGGCTAGAACTTTGGATGTGAATAACTTAACGAATACTAAATGATTTTTCGTGTTCTCAGTTTCTATAAAAAGGCAGCTAGGTCGACTTTAAATATGTCAAAAATCATAATTTATAAAATTCGTTTGATATTCGAAAAATAGTTCAAAAGTCGAGTGGTCGAATCATGATTTAAATGAAATTCTGAAAATAGATTTTAGACTAGTGATCGACCAAATTTGAACTCGAATAACTTTTGAACCACTCGACGGTTTTTCAAACAATTTCTTTCTAAATTAAGTTCATTATATGAACTCTAGTATTCCAAAAACTCGAAATTTATAGGGATCTAGTAAGGGTCGAAAACTAGGTTGGAACATGTTAGGTTGGGTCGATTAAAATAGAAAAATTATAACTGATAAACTCTTTTTAACTCTAGCGATATGGGGCAAAGTTCTAGACTCGATATCTTGTTGTATTCTAAATCATTTTCGATGATTTTTGTTTCTAAATAAAGTTTGCTAGGTAAACTTGAACATGCCAAAAGGGCAGAGTTTTTAGTGATCATTTGAGGTTCGAAAAATAGGACACAAGTTGGGTATATGAGCGACATAATTGGAAATTAAATAACTGGAAAAACTTTATTTCTATTTTGCGATATGGGCAAGACTTTGTACTTAAATAACATTTTGAATACTTGATCGTTTTTAATGATTTTTTTTCCTAAATTTAGACAGCTGGGTGGAATTTTAAAATACCAAAAACTAGAATTTAGCAGGGTCATTTACTCGTTGGTTTATAGGGCCAAAGTAGGGCTGTGGGGCTGATTTGAGGTTCGATATATATACAGAAAGAAGACCCGATTAGGGTTTTTAGTTTTTAAAACTTTATAAACCAACTCTTTACATAAGATATAATATTGTTTGATGTGTTTTAACATATTTAACATAATAATGATTTGTTTAAACAATAATTCGAATACTATAAGTGTGTTTGTATCTACTGATCGAACAGGAAGGAACAAAGAACAAGAGAACCTAGGATTTTTAGTTATGTTTATTATTAATGGTTACGTTTTAATGTTTTTAAAAGTAAATAACAGAAGTAAAACTGAATTAGAAAGGTTTAGTAATACTTACTTAGGTTGTAGCTCGCTAGGGTTTTAGGAAATGGTTTGGTTTCTTGAACTTGACAGCTTCTACCCTCTTTTGGACTTTCTGGGTTTATTTAAATGGGATGAGAGTTGTGTTGATACTTGGTTCGATTGTGTGTGAAATGAAAAGGGTGAAACATGTTTGCTATTTATAGGGGTGGGAGATTAGGGTTTAGTAGAAGGTGATAAGGAGACATGATATGCATAAAAGGGCTGACAGAACCTGTGAATTAGGCCACTTGGATAGGAGGAGGAGGAGGGAGAAGAGGTGGTGATGTGTTCGAATGGTGTCCTAGGGTTTAAGCTACCAATGAAATTCATTCTTGAAGGTGAAGGGTGCCATGTGGAGGGCTTTGTAGGAGAGGGCATGGAGTGGCTAGGTACATTGTATCCTTAATGTGTAAGCTTAGTTTGGGTTATAGTTGTAATCGAACCAGGAATGGGAGGGGAGGGGCGTATAGTGCTTTAGGTTATGGTACTTGGTGCTTTAGAGGATTGTAACTAGGGTTGAAATATGATAGTTAACTTAGTTCAAGTGTTTATGTAATTTAAGAAATTATTTAGAATTTGTTACATTTCATAATAACCGGATTTTTAAAGAAATAGAATTGAAAATGATTTAAGCTTAAAAAGGATTGTAACTCATGTTTAATAGAGTTGTATTAATATTTAGAATATGAGAAAAATATAGTTTTAATAATTAGTTAAGTAATAAAAATTATTTGTAACTTTTTATTAAGTTAAAAGGTAATTAAATGGGATTTATTGTTTTTGTGCATTAGGCACTTGTACTTTAGGCTAAAAGACTTGTAAAAATATTTAAGAAGTTTAGAAAATATAATTTATAAAAGTTATGCATAAATGGTTTGTAAATTATGCTTTAGAAATATTATAAATGGGATTTTAATAAAGATTTTGTAAATAAATGATTTTATGCATAAATGACTTGTACTATAGCTTAAATAACTTGTAAACTTTATATTTTGTAAAAATATTCTAGAAATAAATTAGGGTTTGTGAAATGAATACTTAAAATAACACTTAGGTGAAATTAGGGTTTTACCGGGAATAAAATAGAATTAGGGTTTCTGGTGCTTTAGTAACTTGTACATTAACTCAGATATGTTGTGTTTTCATGTTATGGGGTTTAGTTATTCATATTTGGTGTTGTGGTGAATTTTAGGGTTTCCTTGAAACTCTATTCAGATAATGAATGTTTTGTTAAGGATTTTATCGTAAAGTGGTAAATGGTATTCTGTAATATTTTTATATCTTGATGTTTATAAACTAAACATTAGATTTGTTAGGCAGGTCTTGTGGGAGCACGTTTATCAATGATGTGATCTACGTCACATAAGATAGGAGATACATTTAAATAAATAAAAAAATTACCCGTGGAAAAAGGATAATAATTCTGTAAAGTAAAATAGGAAATTTTACGAGTGGTTACAGTATCCCCCTGTTGAAGGGAATCTCGTCCCGAGATTCAGCCTGTGTTGGTTGGTAAGTTTGAGAAAAATGATGTATAGGAATAGCTAGGTTCAGATTTCTATCTTATCCCGATAGGGAACGCGATAAGGAAAATCGTACAACGATTTGGGTTAGGATGAGAGTTTGATATGCTTAAAATGCCTCAAGTTAAAAATAATATTACTTAAAATATTATCTTTATTCTTGGGTCTGATTTCCGATAATGTCGTTTCGCTGATAATCCTTGGTTCTCCATTTAATACCAAAGGATCAGGGTTTGGTCAGTTTTATCTCTACTGGATGAACTAAATTTGAATGTTTTGCCACCTAGTGAGTCACTATGCAACGGTCAGATTCTAAAGTGGATGAATAGTGATTTAAACGGTCGAATATAACGGTCGAATTTCTCTTATAAATACCTCATTCTTTCACTATCAAATTCCTTCTAAAACCTCAAAATGCCGCACCTTGTTACATTCTTGGCAATTGTCTACGTGGTCCTTGCGGTTTCTTATTTAGCTTACGTCCCTAATGAAGATCATGCTTTCCTAGTTTGCGCTCTAGCAATCGTTATGCCTATCGTGGTCTTTGCTATTGGAGTTGACAAGATATGGGGGTAAGGTTTATTTCTCTAAGTATCTTCCGAAATTCTCGTATTTATTCTTACGCCTAGTTTTTGTTCTCCTAGGATAATCAAAGTCATTCATCCGGTCGTGGCTCTAGCTATTGTGTTGTTGGTGGCTATCCTCATATTTATGACGGGTCAACCTTTCAAATAATCTATTCCTTATCTTGTAATCATTGTAACCTTAGTATTTCCATTCTTAATCATTTCCCTATGTATGAACTTCCGAGGCTACGATTAAAATCTTAGGGTTTTTCTATCCATAATGTTGTAGAATTCCTATCTTAGAGATGATGGGTAGTAGATGTAGACTTTTGTATGAAATCAAAATAATGGTTTATAAACAATTTGTTTTGTTTTCAATAATTTGCTTTTGAATGAAAATTAGTAGTAGAAAATATGAAAATATAACTGTCCAATTCATCACATGATTCTTCCAAAATTATACATAGTTGATCAGGTTATGTATAATTTGGGACCAAATGATGTAATGTTTCGTACAGTCTCTGTGGTATTTATTCAAAAAGTTTTAGATGGCGTTCAACGCTTTATTTTTGAAAAATAGCTGCATAAATAATTTTCAAAAGCATAGGAAAATTTTCTGTCCACACTACAGTGATGGGTTAAGGTTTCCTAAGGTATCAATGGGATAACCTCAAAATAAATCTTAGAGTTCGTCTAAGGTTTTACTAGGCAATGTTTATGAATAGGATTTGGAGAAATAGAATAGATATGAAGGCTAAACGCAGATTTGAGAATATGAAGGAATTATCGCGAAATGGGGATTTCATAGAGTAGAAAGACAATTTATCGTAACTAAGATAGTTCTGAAAGGAAAATATACAACTTAGAGAGTTCTAAACCTCAATTTATTCATTACTTCCGAGATATCAAACTTAAGGGTCATACTAGATCATAGATGAGATTTCTTAACGAGTTCTAGTTTTCTTCTGAATCAGTCTTAGTCTTCCAGTTGGGATTGAAGTTCGGGCATTGATTCCTATAATATCCTTTTTCCGTTACATCCATAACAAGTCACGGTTAATGGTTGTGGGTCGGCTCCTATCATCTTACAGTTTCTGGTCTGATGTCCTATCTCCTTGCATCTTCCACATTTGACAAAACAATCTCCAATATGATGTAACTCACATTGTTGACATAGAGGTTGTTTTCCTTGATAACCAACTTTAGGGGTAAGATGCTTGTGATGGCAGGCGGGGTAGTGAGTAGGGATAGTGGTTTCTATTTCACTATGTTTTCGCTTTTGGTTATTTTGCTTAGTTCCTAGAGTATGGGTAGGTTTAATCGTTCCTTCCGCTCCTTGGTTATGAACTGGTCTATAACAAGACATATTCATCGTCTTCTCTTCGGTTGTCATCTCATTGTTTTCTAAACGAGCCGTTGTAGCCACCTCGAGCACAGCTGTAATGAGGTTGATCACCAACTTCTGGATAACTTCGGGAGTCATTGGCGTAGTATTTTTCATTCTAACGTTCTTCCGGATATGTCTGGTTAAATATCGTAGATGAATGATTAATTGCTAAGGAATTAACTAATTCTCTTAGATTTCAGCAACTTTCTCTTCATTCATCAAGGTTCTCTTCCGAAATTTTATCTTATGGGGTTCTATGGTTATGATACGTTTGGCTGAGAATAGCATAATATTAATAACTTGATCAATTGTTTTTACCAAAAACAATTAACACAAGATCTTTTATTAATATTGCACGAAGTAGGTTTAGGGTTTCCTATCGTTATTATAAGGGTTAATCCTCAAAATACCTCTGTTACTTAATGGGCTCTACGTTTAGTTAACTAGGTAAATGACACTTATTGGGTTCTAGGTATAGTTTAGTTCGAAACCATTTGTCTATTAAACAAATGATAGGATTTATGGAAAGTCATTACTTAAATGCATAGCATTATAGTAAGACATGATGGAAAATAATTTATTCTCAACAATAATATATACAACAAAAGATATTTGTCATACATTTATTGATTGATTACAAACTCTGAAGATTTCAGATTTATTGGAAACTATGGAAATACCTAACCAAATACTATTTGGTACAGTAAACACAACATTGTTACACATGAGTTTGAGATCAGCCACGTCCTTGACGTAAAAGCTTAATTTCATTCTCAAGTTGTAGTTGTGTAATTTCCATTTCCAAGAAACGCTCCTGAAATTCCGTATTTACCTTTATCTGACTGTCCAGCATAGATTCCAAAGTAAACATCTTCTGACCCTGGCAGATTGCCGTCTCTCTGGCCATCCATAGGGTTCTCTCAATCTCCGTCACTCTACCACGTAGTTGGCTGTTTTCTCTTCTCGCATGACGAATCCTATAATCTAGGCTTTTATATTTATGTTCGTGCGTATTCTTCATTCGTTCAACACTCGCTTCCAAGTCGAACACCGTTCTCCTTTCGTCATCGGTCCTTCTAAACAAAGTGTCGAAATTCCGGTCGTACCACTCGAAACGTAAATGTGGTAACTCCTCCAAATGTTTAGCGTGATTGTCGAGAATACTGGCGTGTTCGTAAAGAAGAGTCCACATGGGATCTTTAGGTTCAGGGGAATTAGGCGTAGATATATGATGCGTGGTTTTGCGACCTTACAACAGGTTTTACCTCTCGAGGGATCTCAAGAGGCTTACAACCCCACCAGGCAGTGTACCTGACCGATGTAGTATAGTGTAGTGGTAAGTACGGGGGATTGATCGTTCTCCATAGGGAATAGTGTTCGTTAGGTATGAAAAACTACTCTAATAGGTCTAAGGGTGAGAGAAGATTCTTTTTTTATGTTTTTATATTTTTATGAAAGCAAGTAAAATCTCAGGTTTGAAAGAGTGGGCGGAATTAGTTGCTAGTCAACTAACCCAAATAACTACGAATGCAAATAAAATAAAATAACTGAAAATGAAAAGGTGGTGAAATTTATGTGGAGAGAAATGTGTTTACTTACATTTCCTTACTCCCTAACTATCTTTTACCGGTTGATTAGTGTGTATTAATTGCGTGGATGACGGGTGTATTCCTTAATACCAATCGTGGGGTGGCGTACGTACTTCCCCAACTCTATGAACTCCTACTTCACTCCTATGTCGAGCCGGCTAGGAAGCTCCTAACATGGGATCACTAGAATTCGCTCATGCATTAAATACAACCATAAAAACCTTAGTACGCATTGGTTCATGTTTCTTAAGACGTTCAAGCAAGTTACCGAATAGGAAGTTAGCCATTTTTCTTAAGCCTAACATAGATGAACAATCATCCAATACAATTAATAACACACTAATAACCAATAATCAATAGCTAGGTTTCATTAGATCTAAGCAAACACAAGATAAATCTAGCCTAGCATGTTAAACAAAAGACAAGAACAAGATAGAATCAAACAACACATAGACATATTGAATGATTAATTGATAACTTATCTTCAATGTAACATGGAAGATCTCAAGGCAAAAAGCCTTGAAAAAGCTGCTAAAATCGTCTTAGGGTTTCCTCCCAAAAGGTTACACACAAAGTTCCACACTAATGACAAAAAATTGCAAAACTATATATAGAGTTTAAGGGCTGACGGCGTCACGTTATAGATTCTGACGCCGTCACCTCGCCGCTTCTAGGGTTCCCGGATGGCCTTCCTGACGCCGTCCCTCTTTAGACCTCCAAAATCCGCTCTGGCTTATCACAGCTTGACGCCGTCATAATCAGGCTTGACGTCGTCCCTCTTTGAGTTAAGCCGTGACGACCTTGATCACATTAAAGCGTGACGCCGTCAGATTTTTCATGCAAATTTCTCTGGCTTATCATGAGTAATTTTCACATCCACCACTTTTGCCAAGCCATGACGCCGTCTGGGCCAATCCCTGACGCCGTCAAAGGTAGTTTCCAGCATAATTTTGAGACTTTGCCGTTTTCTTCACTTTTATGCTCCAAAAACGTCCAAAATGCTTCCTTTTCCAGATTTCTTCTAAAAAGTACCTAAAATGACAAAAGGAACGATTTAGGGCAATATTTGATCAAATAAATACGATTTAGGGCTTAAATGACCCCCTAAAAGCGGTACACTTTTCGCTTCATCAAATACCCTTACACTTGAGATTTGCTTGTCCTCAAGCAAATGCGCTTTTATTCTAATCAAAATACAAGTTAGGGGTCATCTAATGCTAACATAAAAGTAATTACAATAAATAATCGTTCCACTTTAATCATAATAAGCACGGAGATTACAAACTAGCACCTCACAAGTAGTGTTTAGATACTCACATCTCTCAGGTGTCATCAAAATAAATCTCATAAATGAAAACGGATAATATCTCTCACTACCTGTCATAGCAAATAGATTACCATAGGCTTGGGAAAGGATCAAAAACCTCCTCCACTAGGCGTAAGCACCTAAGATAAACTATCAAAGAGGGCTTTTACATGGGTTATAACGTTAGGTGTAGGGAAAAGGAAAACACGGTTTTGTTGGATAAAGGATATTTTACTGGTGGCGAGTTAAAGATCTTGATCAATTACATGTACTATACAATGTTGCTAAGCCAAGACTCGACTCAATCTTAAGTTAAAAACAAAATAACAAAAACATAAAATAAATATAAAATGAAACGGGATGGTAGTCCGTATGTTTTTTCTACTTTTCTTTTTCTCATTTTTTTGTATTTTTCTTTATTTTTTCAATTTTTTTTTTTTTTTTTTTTTTCATACACTCTTGCCCTACCATCCAAAATAATACATCATAGGGGCATTGCATTCCCCTTACACTTGAACTTTTACATAACTTTACAAATAACTATTCTAATGACTCGAATTAAGATAATTGAAACACTTGGAGTACTTTTAAAAATATTTAGCACATATGGGGGTAATAAATGATGTTCTTCCCCATTACTCCATTACACTAATACTTTACCCATGAGTCCCAATCGTCCCAAAACAATGTGTACAAGGATATGACTCGACTTAGCAACCATGTAATCAACTAGATAATTAACTTGGGTTTTAAACAAATGTTGTCACAATAATGCACTAAAAATGAGTGCATACAAGGTAGGCTAAGGCGATTTGGGTGTACATTTTAGTGGGGTGTAACAAATTCTTCCTTTAAGTAAAATGCTTAAAGGTCGAAACGAAAAGATAGGCTCTGAGGGGTGTACTAGGGGTATCGTGTACTAAAAATGAGTACAACGCAAAGGGTGTGGGAGAATTACTTGACCAATGTAGCCAAAGTAATTATAACAAAAACACAGGTGTAAAACAATGGGTTAATCCTAATGCCTCTTATCATGTAGTAAATCTAACTACACGAATGTAGTCTCACTTGTGGCCTCGGAATGGTCCTAACGCAAGTTCTAGAATCTAAGTGCTACCGGTACACACATCATAGCATAAATGCTTTTCCTACCAATTCTAGGGGCGAACCTCACATTTTTGGGGGTGGAAAATTTTTTAGTGGTACGGTTTTTGTGCTAGTTATATAACTCCTATCCATGAGACGCTTATTAAGACCAAAGTTTCACTCCTAAATGTTGTAAAAAATTTTAAATTTGGCACTAAAATTGCCCTAACAGGTATTTCTCTCAGTTTTATTACACATCTACTATTAAACAAACAAAAATCAAGTGCAATTGTATTCTCTAAAGTATCGTACTTTTACCCCCCCCTTACACTTAAGATGAACATTGTCCCCAATGTTCAAATAACAAGATGTAAAAGTATAAAGTAAAAGAATGAAATCAAATACTCCCCTGATTCGTTTGGTGGATAATGTGGCAACAAGGTTAGATCTTCTTCCAAAGTAATGTTGAAGCTCCACGACTAATGCATCGCCATAAGCTTGATTCCACATACATTTCCTTGTCCAAAATAACCTGTTAAACCTGAGAAAACAAACACGAAAACCTGCATAACATCGGCGGGATAAACTCTATATAAGGATATAATGCTTGTGGAATGATTATTTTGCAGATTCCTGGAGATTATAAGTTAGAGATTTAATAAAAACTTTTTATGAAAACAAAACTTTCAAAATTTTCAGAAAATTAAACCTGACGCCGTCAGGTTGTAAAGCCTGACGCCGTCAGAAATAATCTGACAGAATTCTCATGTTACGTTTCCGGAAAAAATTTGGAAAAACCTATACCTTACTTCCTGGAATTCCTGCAAAACATCATCATGACTCGATACAAGCATTTGACTCAAACAAATACTAATATGTATGTTAATTTATTATTATTACGATTCATGTTCATTTGTGTTCTAATAAACCGATTTGGATTTCCCTTACACTTAACTTTTGCAAAATACCTTTATATGTAGTTAAGACGAAGTTAAAAACAAAATAAAGCATTTTCACAATTTAGTTTTGAACATGAATCAATAATAATAAAATTAAACACACATACGGAAACAAATAAAATCAAACAAACAAATAAATAAACAAACAAATAAAGCTTGGGTTGCCTCCCAAGAAGCGCTTTTCTTTATTAACGAGTCTTGTAGCTAGACTCAAAGTCACGTACATTACGTGATTCCATCATTCATAATGACGTATCCCTGATAGATATAATCCTTGTTATCAGGGTGATGGTGTCTCAATCGCTCGACATTCGCAGTCACTTCACCTCCTCCCTTGCTGGTCAAGCTTACTACCCCATCTTGGTGTAGACTTTTAATTGTGAATGGTCCGTACCACCAAGGACTTGGTTCATCGGTAGGTGCTTTTGTTTCTGAATGCCTTAGGAGCACTGAGTCTCCTTTTGTAAATTCAATGGGGTTATCGGTCTGCTTATCAGTCTCAATATAATCGTTATTTCCGCCCTTACATTCTCTAATCTCATTTTTCTTGTAATTCTTAATCCTTGCCTCCCATGCACGGATTTTCTCTCGAACATTACCACGGGTTATATTGGGGTTCGCCTCCATCTTCTTTTGTAGAGCAACATCTCGTATATGACGTGGGATCGTTGGGAAGTTTATTGTTTTCTTCCCCTTCTTCATTAGGATGGCACTATTTCCGTAATCGATTTGTGCCCTAGTGGTGGTGAGAAAGGGTGCCCCAAGGATTATTGGCATATTCATATCATTCCTCTCAATAATCATGAAGTCGACCGGATACAAGAATCCGGCAACGTTGACCAACACATCTTCTGCAATTCCTAACGGGTACTCATAAGAATGTTTTGCAAAGGAGAGTTTAGTACGGGTGATGGATGGCAGTTCGTCGGTTAATTGGACATAAACGGATAAAGGCATCAAATTTATCGTCGGAACCTTGGTCAGCTACCGCATCCAGATACTTGAGTTTTCCAATGCTGCAAGGTATTTGGAAGACCCCGTAGAATTCCAGCTTTTCCACTAACTTTTGTCTTATGAGGCACTCATACAATTGCCCTCCGGGTAATGTGTCGGATTCATCATCTGGTTCCATCCTCTTGGACTCCTTGTTGGGTAGATGAGTACGTTGATAGTTTTTCACCCAATCGTTTATGGTCTCCTTGTTCATTTCGCGCTTCAAGTAATGCCTCACTTGTTGTGACTTTGGCGGTTTTACCAATTGGCGCTCCTCAGAGGGCGCCTCCTTTCCTTTGTCTGAATCGCAGTTGCAGGCATTGGTGTTTCCATCATTAAGTGGGATGAGGTCAATTTTGTTAACTTCCATAGTTATGGATTTCCCTCTTCCATCACTTTCGCCCTCTGGGACGACGGAGATAGCCTTGACAAATTTAGTGTTGGGAACTCCAACGTCATTCCTCACCAACACTTTTTCAGGAGCTTTTGTATTTGTGTATTCTTTCAAAAGGTTCATCATCTCCGCCATCTTCTCTTCCATCTCCTCCTTCTGTTTGTAGACGGCTTCCTCAAATTTTGCCAACCGTTCGGAGTGTTTTGACATGTATTCTCTCATTCGAGCTTCGAATGTTGGACTAAGTTCCTGAGGTGGTGAGTTGGGTTGAGCGTGCTTATGGAAGGGTTTAGTATTTTCCCTAAGGGGTGATTCGGACAATGGTATTTGCTTAACGCTTGAGACCAAGTTAATTGTTGCTTTTTGTGGACTTAAGGGTCTCTTTTGCTTTTCCATAAGATATGCAACCCTTTTCTCAAGTTCACTAACGCTTTCCTCAGTGATTTGATTGGCTGTATCGGGCGATGAATATGTCTTGACCGCTGAGCGCACGTCGTGGGAAACTTGCCACAATTCATCATCGTCGGATGCAAGCTCATCAATGATTTCCCATGATTCCTCGGCGCTTTTGTCGCGCAATCTGCCCCCGGCGGCTCGATCGATGGCACGCTTGGTGTGGTAATCAACATGGTCATAGAAGATTTGGATTTGAAGCCAGAGATTTATGCCATGATGAGGGACTTTTTGGAGTAAGTCCTTGAATCGAATCCATGCCCCGTAGAGGGTTTCGCCTCGACGTTGTTCAAACATCAAGATATCCTTCCTTAGCTTGGTAGTTCTTCCCGGTGGGAAAAACTGAGCAAGGAAACGAGTGGTGAGATCATCCCAAGAGGTGATGGATCCTGCGGGTAGACGCTCTAGCCATTGACTAGCTTGGTCCCGCAGAGAGAATTGAAAGAGACGCAGTCGGGTCGTCTCTCGAGTGGCAACATCAAGGTCTATAGAATCAACAATTTTGAGAAAGTCCTTGAGATGTTGATTAGGATCTTCGGAACGAAGTCCATGGAATGCGCATCCGCTTTGCACCAACCGGATGGTGTCGGATCGCAAGGGAGTGACATTGGCTCCTTGAGTGAGCTCAATGGTGTTTCGATAGCCATGGTGGCTAGGACGGGAGTAGTCTCCTAAGGTACGGGCTCTAGGAGGTTGTGGTGGTTGTTGTGGTGGGTTGTTGGGATCGAGGATATTACCATCTTCCATGATGTCGGATGGTAATGGTTACGAACAAAGAAACGAAGAAAAAAGATAGACTAAAGAAAACCTAGAAAAAGAAAATAAAAATCTCACTAGAAAGGAATCTAGTGAGTAGACCTATAAAATAAAAAATTCAACCTAAACAATAACTATTCCCCGGCAACGGCGCCAAAAACTTGATGAGTGGTTTTGCGACCTTACAACAGGTTTTACCTCTCGAGGGATCTCAAGAGGCTTACAACCCCACCAGGCAGTGTACCTGACCGATGTAGTATAGTGTAGTGGTAAGTACGGGGGATTGATCGTTCTCCACAGGGAATAGTGTTCGTTTGGTAGGAAAAACTACTCTAATAGGTCTAAGGGTGAGAGAAGATTCTTTTTTTATGTTTTTATATTTTTATGAAAGCAAGTAAAATCTCGGGTTTGAAAGAGTGGGCGGAATTAGTTGCTAGTCAACTAACCCAAGTAACTACGAATGCAAATAAAATAAAATAACTGAAAATGAAAAGGTGGTGAAATTTATGTGGAGAGAAATGTGTTTACTTACATTTCCTTACTCCCTAACTATCTTTTACCTGTTGATTAGTGTGTATTAATTGCGTGGATGACGGGTGTATTCCTTAATACCAATCGTGGGGTGGCGTACGTACTTCCCCAACTCTATGAACTCCTACTTCACTCCTATGTCGAGCCGGCTAGGAAGCTCCTAACATGGGATCACTAGAATTCGCTCATGCATTAAATACAACCATAAAAACCTTAGTACGCATTGGTTCATGTTTCTTAAGACGTTCAAGCAAGTTACCGAATAGGAAGTTAGCCAGTTTTCTTAAGCCTAACATAGATGAACAATCATCCAATACAATTAATAACACACTAATAACCAATAATCAATAGCTAGGTTTCATTAGATCTAAGCAAACACAAGATAAATCTAGCCTAGCATGTTAAACAAAAGACAAGAACAAGATAGAATCAAACAACACATAGACATATTGAATGATTAATTGATAACTTATCTTCAATGTAACATGGAAGATCTCAAGGCAAAAAGCCTTGAAAAAGCTGCTAGAATCGTCTTAGGGTTTCCTCCCAAAAGGTTACACACAAAGTTCCACACTAATGACAAAAAATTGCAAAACTATATATAGAGTTTAAGGTCTGACGGCGTCACGTTATAGATTCTGACGCCGTCACCTCGCCGCTTCTAGGGTTCCCGGATGGCCTTCCTGACGCCGTCCCTCTTTAGACCTCCAAAATCCGCTCTGGCTTATCACAGCTTGACGTCGTCATAATCAGGCTTGACGCCGTCCCTCTTTAAGTTAAGCCGTGACGACCTTGATCACATTAAAGCGTGACGCCGTCAGATTTTTCATGCAAATTTCTCTGGCTTATCATGAGTAATTTTCACATCCACCACTTTTGCCAAGCCATGACGCCGTCTGGGCCAATCCCTGACGCCGTCAAAGGTAGTTTCCAGCATAATTTTGAGACTTTGCCGTTTTCTTCACTTTTATGCTCCAAAAACGTCCAAAATGCTTCCTTTTCCAGATTTCTTCTAAAAAGTACCTAAAATGACAAAAGGAACGATTTAGGGCAATATTTGATCAAATAAATAAAATTTAGGGCTTAAATGACCCCCTAAAAGCGGTACACTTTTCGCTTCATCAATATAGCATCTGGGAAGTTTAGTATCGGGGTTTCGGGAGTATTAGGTTCTAGAGGATTTGATTCATCATCTTTCTGAATTGTTTCTTGGTGGGAGTTTTTTCCAACATCAAATGTTGTTGGGCAACCAATAAACTTTTCATCAGATGGAGATTTCCTAAGGGAGTGGGTAGGTGATGTACATATAGTACGGAGATTGGTTTCGTTAAGTTTGGGAGTTTCGGGGAACATGATACTGTAGTAACCCGTAAAAATGAAAATAAGCAATTCTAATATTTGCGAATAAAGCAAATAAAATAGTTATCAGATAGGGGAATTATTAATGCCAAATAATCATAATAAAGGATGCTCTAAACACTGAAACATACCAGGCACGGAGGGCATAGGACTTTATGATGTAAGTTTATTTTATTTTGAAAACGAGGTTATAGTCCAATGTTTAAAAACACTTGGTTCTCTATAACCATGAGCTCTGATACCACTCTGTAACACCCCCGTTTTCGATATTCGCAGCGGAAATATAAGTTGGGGAGTTACTAAACAGTTCACAGTCATGATAATAGAAAACGACTCAAAAATGAGACGTTTTAGATAAAATTGTTATCATTCATTTATATCAGAGTTACAATATGCAGGTCCCAGCAGGAGGTTCTCAAAATACATTTATAAAAATATATTATTAGTTTGAATGATAACATAGTCCATAGCCAATCCCGTGCCAATCCATGCTTCCGATAATCTGAGAATACATGCTAAAACGTCAACACAAAGGTTGAGTGAATTCATAAAGTTTATAATTGAAAATATTCCGTTTCCTTTATTCAGAAATATATTGGTTCCAGTTATTCAGAAATAAGCCCTTTTCAATATTTCAGAAAATAAGCTCTTTTCATATTTCGGAAAATAAGCCCTTTTTCAGTTATTCGGAAATACTTCGTTCAGTCCAGTTCAAACCATTTAAACACAAGATTAAAAATAATAATTGGACACACACAATTATTATCAGGGAAAGATATATTTTATTGCGCTAAGCCTCATGAAACGCAAAACATTAACAGAACATCAACAGTCATGAACTAATGATTTAATAATTACCCCATAATTAAATGTAGGTAACCTTGCCCCCGGGTAGGAGATTGCCACATCTCTTTATTTATCTCAAATATAATGCTTTGGGTTACGTTACGGTAACACAAAGGGGTTGTCAGCCCAATAGTACTATCCACAATATTCGCGCTCACCCTAAGTAGCGGGTGATTAGAGGTTCATGATGGGAGGTCTTTTGGCTTTGATTAAACTTAGCGTAAGGCAATAAAATAAGAATAACATAAATTTCTTGTGTTTAATTTGGGAAAAAGTCCATTAGTGATTCATAATGCAAACAGCGTTTGCCAATATATCTTTCAAAATATGTCATATGAAACAGGGCTATGAAACTCAAATTAATATGTAAAAGTTTAGAATTGCTTATGAAAGTAAAAACAGATAATTGAGCATGTATCACCCCAAAAATAATTCAAAACATGTAAAAATAGGGGTTATGAACTCACCTGATCAGTCTGGATGGAAAACAAATGAAAGAAAGTTGATAAACGTCTCCGGACAATGAACCTGGGTTGTTATGCCAATATTTAGTAATCATTTCTAATGATTATAGTTTATTTTGTTTCGTTCTGTTGTTTGGTTCTTTTGTTTGTTATGTTCGTTTGTTTATTTGTTAAAGTTATCTTTCGTTCTTTCGTCAGTAAATATATTACGTTAATATGGAATCGGAAATTAAAATAGAAAGGATGAAAATATTGATTAGGAAAAGTTACGTTTTAATCCCTAAGGTTTGGTCAAATGACAGTTTACACCCTGGACTTTTGGAAAATGATAGTTTCTACCCTCAAGTTTTAGAAATAACAATTTCACCCCTTTTTATTTGTTATTGACAGAAAATACCCTTGATAATATTATATTTACAAAATTAATACATGAAAACCTTTATTTACTAATTAAAAATCACACTCATATTATACATGACTTGGCTAGAACTTTGGATGTGAATAACTTAACGAATACTAAATGATTTTTCGTGTTCTCAGTTTCTATAAAAAGGCAGGTAGGTCGACTTTAAATATGTCAAAAGTCATAATTTATAAAATTCGTTTGATATTCGAAAAATAGTTCAAAAGTCGAGTGGTCGAATCATGTTTTAAATGAAATTCTGAAAATAGATTTTAGACTAGTGATCGACCAAATTTGAACTCGAATAACTTTTGAACCACTCGACGGTTTTTCAAACAGTTTCTTTCTAAATTAAGTTCATTATATGAACTCTAGTATTCCAAAAACTTGAAATTTATAGGGATCTAGTAAGGGTCGAAAACTAGGTTGGAACATGTTAGGTTGGGTCGATTAAAATAGAAAAATTATAACTGATAAACTCTTTTTAACTCTAGCGATATGGGGCAAAGTTCTAGACTCGATATCTTGTTGTATTCTAAATCATTTTCGATGATTTTTGTTTCTAAATAAAGTTTGCTAGGTAAACTTGAACATGCCAAAAGGGCAGAGTTTTTAGTGATCATTTGAGGTTCGAAAAATAGGACACAAGTTGGGTATATGAGCGACAGAATTGGAAATTAAATAACTGGAAAAACTTTATTTCTATTTTGCGATATGGGCAAGACTTTGTACTTAAATAACATTTTGAATACTTGATCGTTTTTAATGATTTTTGTTCCTAAATTTAGACAGCTGGGTGGACTTTTAGAATACCAAAAACTAGAATTTAGCAGGGTCATTTACTCGTTGGTTTATAGGGCCAAAGTAGGGCTGTGGGGCTGATTTGAGGTTCGATATATATACAGAAAGAAGACCCGATTAGGGTTTTTAGTTTTTAAAACTTTATAAACCAACTCTTTACATAAGATATAATATTGTTTGATGTGTTTTAACATACTTGACATATTAATGATTTGTTTAAGCAATTGTTCGAATACTATGGGTGTGTTTGTATCTACTGATCGGACAGGAAGGAACAAAGAACAAGAGAACCTAGGGTTTTTAGTTATGTTTATTATTAATGGTTACATCTTAATGTTTTTAAAAGTAAATAACAGAAGTAAAACTGAATTAGAAATGTTTAGTAATACTTACTTAAGTTGTAGCTCGCTAGGGTTTTAGGAAATGGTTTGGTTTCTTGAACTCGACAGCTTCTACCCTCTTCTGAACTTTCTGGGTTTATTTTGAAAGTGTTTTAGGGCTATGTTTGGGACAGAAATGGGATGAGAGTTGTGTTGATACTTGGTTCGATTGTGTGTGAAATGAAAAGGGTGAAACATGGTTGCTATTTATAGGGGTGGGAGATTAGGATTTAGTAGAAGGTGATAAGGAGACATGATATGCATACAAGGGCTGACAGAACCTGTGAATTAGGCCACTTGGATAGGAGGAGGAGGAGGGAGAAGAGGTGGTGATGTGTTCGAATGGTGTCCTAGGGTTTAAGCTACCAATGAAATTCATTCTTGAAGGTGAAGGGTGCCATGTGGAGGGCTTTGTAGGAGAGGGCATGGAGTGGCTAGGTACATTGTATCCTTAATGTGTAAGCTTAGTTTGGGTTATAGTTGTAATCGAACCAGGAATTGGAGGGGAGGGGCGTATAGTGCTTTAGGTTATGGTACTTGGTGCTTTAGAGGATTGTAACTAGGGTTGAAATATGATAGTTAACTTAGTTCAAGTGTTTATGTAATTTAGGAAATTATTTAGAATTTGTTACATTTCATAATAACCGGATTTTTAAAGAAATAGAATTGAAAATGATTTAAGCTTAAAAAGGATTGTAACTCATGTTTAATAGAGTTGTATTAATATTTAGAATATGAGAAAAATATAGTTTTAATAATTAGTTAAGTAATAAAAATTATTTGTAACTTTTTATTAAGTTAAAAGGTAATTAAATGGGATTTATTGTTTTTGTGCATTAGGCACTTGTACTTTAGGCTAAAAGACTTGTAAAAATATTTAAGAAGTTTATAAAATATAATTTATAAAAGTTATGCATAAATGGTTTGTAAATTATGCTTTAGAAATATTATAAATGGGATTTTAATAAAGATTTTGCAAATAAATGATTTTATGCATAAATGACTTGTACTATAGCTTAAATAACTTGTAAACTTTATATTTTGTAAAAATATTCTAGAAATAAATTAGGGTTTGTGAAATGAATACTTAAAATAACACTTAGGTGAAATTAGGGTTTTACCGGGAATAAAATAGAATTAGGGTTTCTGGTGCTTTAGTAACTTGTACATTAACTCAGATATGTTGTATTTTCATGTTATGGGGTTTAGTTATTCATATTTGGTGTTGTGGTGAATTTTAGGGTTTCCTAGAAACTCTATTCAGATAATGAATGTTTTGTTAAGGATTTTATCGTAAAGTGGTAAATGGTATTCTTTAATATTTTTTATATCTTGATGTTTATTAAATAAATATTAGATTTGTTAGGCAGGTCTTGTGGGAGCACGTTTATCAATGATGTGATCTACGTCACATAAAATAGGAGATACATTTAAATAAAATTAAAAAAAAAATTTACCCGTGGAAAAAGGATAATAATTCTGTAAAGTAAAATAGGAAATTTTACGAGTGGTTACATAAGTTCATCAGAGAACTCCTCATGATCAAGATTAAAGGTAAACGAATCATATTCTGGAAGAGAGAAATCAGCATGAGAAGTGGTACTGCCACTACTCGTCTCTTCCGTGAAATCAAAACTAAATGATTCGTAAGCCGGGAGAGAATACTCGGGATGAGAAGTAGGATTGCCACTACTCTCCTCTGCCGAAGATTTAACCGAGAAAAAGTCACTATCCTCAACGGGGATAGGAGATGAGGTTGGAATTTCACAAAATGATTCGATCTTAGAAATGAGCACATTGATATTCAATAATTTCTCACGAAGTAAATCGTCTTTGATTTCTAGAATATCAGTGTCAATTTCTTCATTGTCAGGTTCAAAATCCTTCACCTCCTCTAAGCTGACGAGCTCAGAATGGGGAGATGATGCCTCAACATAATCGATGTTTTCACAAGAATAAGACTCGTCATCATACGAAGTACCATCATTGTCAGAATCGGAAAACATCTCAACATGATCATGTGAAATGTCAAGAGGAGGCGAATCACACATTTTGTCAGAAATACCCTCGGACTCACTTTGGATTAGGACAAGGTCCTTAACACTAGACTTTATTACTTCGTCCGATTTCGTTTCCGGAATAGTGCTAAGATGCTTGTCCCCCATTATGAGAGAGTCAACGGGCTCTTCAGTTGGTAAGACGGGTGCAATTGCAGCTGACGAATTCTTATAAAATTCACAAATTTGAATAGAATCCTCGTCATCGTCATCGATGAGAAATCGGTAACGTCTTTTAGCTGCTTGTTCTTCGGCAAGTACTTCTTCAATAGATTTTTCTTTCTTATAGGAAGTAGAGGGGGAAACACTCATTCTGGAAGCAAACGGTTTGCTTCGTGTAGTGTGAACCGTGGACTTGTTCTCGATAATAGTTAAAATGTCTTTCGGAGTTCGATACAAGATATTGCCACCGGCGGCTGCATTAAGCGAATCTTGATCGGTTTGCGTCAAAGCATGATAAAACATATCAATTTGTTGCAACTCCGAAAAACCATGAGGTGGGCACTTATAAAGAAGATCTTTGAATCGATCCCACGCCTCACCAAAATTTTCATCAAAAAGTTGTTGAAAATTTGTAATATCGTTCCTAAGATTCGCAATCTTAGAATAAGGAAAGAAATGATTCACGAATTTAGAAACGAGATCTTCCCAAGTCGAAATCGAACGAGGGGGTTCTTTATCGAGCCAACTCCGGGCTGCCCCCTCGAGAGAAAACGGGAATAAAATCAACTTAATCGCGCAATCAGGAACATCCTTATATTTAACAGTCGAAGTCAACTTATTAAACCATCGGATGTGAGAGTAGGGATCGTCCCTGTCGAATCTATGAAATTGATTCGACATAACAAGTTGAATAAACCGGTTTTTATCTCGAAGTTCCCGGAAGGAATTGCCGGTAAAATGATAGATCTTCGTAACCCTCGGTGGGTACTTGAAATAATTCCGACATCGTACGCATGTCCGCCATGAGAATCAAAGATTATAGAGGGATAAGAAGATAGAATCAAACAGATAGAGGATGAGAGATAAAGAATTAAACGAATAAGAAGAATGAGAAGAATATTTTTGGATTTTTAGAAATATTTTGAAAAACACAAAGGGAAAAAGGAAAATAAATTTGAAAATAAAATATTTTTGGGTTTTTATAATAAGAAAATATTTACAAAAGGAAACTATAACTTCTCGAAAGAAGGATCTTCAAAACACACATCGATAAATGAGATTTAAAAATTCGCGTCAAGCCTTCCCCGGCAGCGGCGCCATTTTGATATCGCGCGTTTTGATATCCGATTAAAATCAACTCGTTATTTTTCCAAGAAAACACAAGTGAAGTATGTGTACCCGGGTCGTTATCCCCAACGAAGGCGTGAATGGAATTTGTGTTCTCGATTCGTGATTACGTGTTTGAATGGTGAAATAAAAGGATTTTGGTTTTCTACGCAAAGATATGTGAACATTAATTAAAAACGCTTTAATAAACAAAGAAAACGATAATCTAAAGGATACGTAATTAAAAACGTAAAAGAAAAACTTAAAAACGCGATTATTAGAAAACGGGAACTAAGAACGAACCTAAAAATGTCAAAACTATGAAATATTAACTCTACGGGTACAAATCTATTTTTCTAAAATCCTAAATGATAAAAGAAAATTTTATAAAAAAGAATTACATTTTTTTGACTTTTTAATTATTTATTATGAATTAAAAACTAGAATAAAGGATTTAAATGATTTAAAATTAATAAAAGACTTTGGAAAAATCTGAAAAATTCTGAGTAAATCTAAAATTATATTAGGAATCTAGGAAAAATAAAGTTGGGGCTTGGTTCAAACTAAATAAGCTGAATGGGACAATAAGCAGTTTGAAATAAGCCCTAAAATAAGCTAAAGAGCTCTAAAAATTACCAAAAGCTCAACAATATATAAACATACTACTAGAAGCTTAAAACAACTGAATGAGCAAAAAACCTAATGAAAATAAGCACAAAACTCAAATAAGCTAATGGGGCTGATGCATACCAAATCAGTCCAAAGGGGGACTTTTGAGGCTCAAAATAAGCTATAAGATCAAACTGAAAGACCACATAAGCTAGGAATTCTGAATGTCCATCAACCAAAGTGCTTAAATTCAGAAAATATACCCTAAAGGAGCTTAATAGGGGCTTAAAAAAGAAGCTGAGAAAGTAGCTCAATGGGACAAGGATACACTGATAGATCAGTGTATTCTTGACTGGAGTAGAGACTTTCGAGCTTATTGTTAAGCTCAAATAAGCTAAACCAAGGACTGAAGCTAATGAATAAGCACAGATCACCCAGCAAACAACTAAGAGCTCAAAGAATTAAGCTAGAGAAAAGCTAATTTGGAGCTTAAAATTTAGCTGGGACAAAGGGTGTTTGAGACAGATATGCTGATGCATGGACTTCACTGAAATGACCAGATTTTAATCAAATCTATTGCTCAAGCTTGTGCCAAGCTTGCTACAAGTTAAAACTAGCTTAAGACTAACCTAAATAAGCAAGCAAAGATAAACAAAAAGCTGCTAAAGGCAAAAATACAAATAAATGAGTAGAACTGAGTTATGGTGCAAAATAGCCTTAGTGGCCTAATTTAAGCTACCAAGAAGCTAACAAGACTTAAAGCTATCCTACCAATTTTGCAAATACCAAAAGCTTATACAATAGACTATCTAAAAACTCAACAATCAGACAAAGAGAACTTAAAATGAGCTAATAATCTAGCTATGAATATAGACTGATTCAGCACATGAGTAACTGAGGGAGCAGTGATCAGGGCAAAGAATTACTTGAACCAAATCCTAATCAATTCCTACTGAATTCAACCCAGCACATGAATAACAACTTAACTAACTTCATTGAACACAAAAACATCAAATTCAAGGATAAAAAAGGTTAGACTAACCTAAGCAATGGATAGAAAAACTTATGAAGGCCAACTGGGATCATGCACTCCTCATCCATTCAGCAACAATCAACTTAACATTAGCTGATTAGGCCAAATTAGAGCTAACCAAAACTGAACCAATGGTATTTGAACAGTGATGTGTAACACCCCCAAATTTTAAATATAGCAGCGGAAGATTAATTTGGGTGTTACCGTGAGGATCGAAAACAAAAATCATAGAAAAACAGCCTGAGACGGCATTTTTAATTTACATAGGTCCATAATACAAATTCAGTTACAAAGCGTTACATCAGAGTGTTAAGGTTTCTCCAAAGAAACATCATTTTAACTGAATTACAACTTTATTTTACACCATTTATTCAAGATAGGGTACGCCTGCTCCATGCCTTGCCTTGCTCCTCTAGTTTCCTGATATACATGCTTAAAAGTCAACATAATGTTGAGTGAAATCATGGAGTTTGTAATTTAAATATCAGTTCAATTCACAAGTAAGATTATATTGGAGATACAATCAGTTTAAAAGTTGATATCGCAGTTCATATATTGCCCTAAGTCTCATGACACGCAAACGTTAACAAAGTACTGCATAAACGGAGGTGTCCATCAAATTAATGATGAAGGTTTTGCCCTCGTGTAATAGGTGATTTGCCAATTCCTATTTGTCTCAAATATAATGCATCGCGACTAATACGACTAGCAAAAGCATTCCGTCACAGTATTAGTGGGATAGGTCGTCAGCCTCTAATAGATCTATTCATTATATTCGCGTTCACCGCAGTGATTAATGGCTCATGATAAAAGGGTCTTGTGGCAATATGGTAACTTAGGCATATATCAAGTCAGGTAGCATACAGAAAAATACTTGTGATCTGTTTATAGCATGTATCCCCCTCACGGAGTTTAAAAAGTATAAAGAGTTTAAAAAGTGAGGCCATGACTCACCTTAAGCGTTACTGGTGATGGTGAAAATAAACTCAGAGGTGATTATAAAAACTTTGATATGGAACCTGGTAAATATATAAATAACTGAGAATTTGGCTAATTTCTAGTGGTGTGTGTGTATGAATGGTGGATGATGATTAGCTAATGATATACAACGATTTAATCGTTGAAGGTGAAGGTGTTATTATATATGATTGTGGTGCTCGTGCTCTCGTAAGATCATATCTTCAAAGAGTAAATGAATTGATATGAAATATTAACATGAAATATCTCTAACGTTACTAAATATTGAAAATTAACTAATATGCAAATAGAATGCGTAAGAATGCATATGAGATATAAGTGTGGTGCCAAAAATGAAAAATGAAATAAGAATGTCAAGTTATAACAGTTGGTACTTGTTCTTTCCAGATTTTACATCCTTTACCCTAACTGTGGCTTGCGTTGCATCGTTAGTCCTCGGTTAAGTCCATAGTCCAATAATAGTCCGAATCTTGTCCATATGTCCATACAAAGCTTGGAGTTCAATGGTATATCAATTTAAGTCCTTTATAAACTGTTTTCACAGCTTCAGTCCCTACGTTTCACCTTTTGGCAGTTTTGGTCCTTTTAGGTCAAAGTGCGTTACATTTTTAGTCCTTTTTGCATAAAAATAACGGAAAAAGTATTCTGAAAATTTCTATAACCTTATTAAGTTCATTTTAACTTATTTCAACTTCTTATTTCAGAAAAGAGCTTATTTTCACATTATTGGGCCATGTAGCGAATCTACTTAAGGCCCATTAAGAATTTTAGAGGCGAGGGCGTGTAAATAGTTTTGGGCTTAGACTTGGGCTAATTTTTTGACTCTGAAAATATATTACATGGGCCTGTTGGGCTTATCTATCGCAAACTCTTGTTGGGCTTTGATTTGGCCCAACCGAATGGTTATATTAAATTTTCTGAAATGGAAGTTTAGATACTAGCGAAGGACATTTAAGGTCAAGAAATTTCGAGTGTAAACATGAGCGTATGAGTGGAAAACTAATATACGAAATTCATAGTTTGCTAGGTGAACAATGAGGTTGTGTAATAAAAACAATAGTTCGTTAAGTTGGATTCGAAATAATTGAACAAGTCTTGCTCTGATCGGGACATATCATATCATTAGAAACACTTAGTTTTATTTTCTAAGTTTTTATATCCCCGTTGAATAGCTTATAACGTGTGGCTTTTTATGAGTTCGTTCGAGTTTATGGTTGATATCACACAGAATGAAAGTTGAAGACAGTTGGTTCGTGTGAAAATGGGGCATTGTTATTTGTTCGAATAGCGAGTTAATGTGTGATTTAATATGCGACTTGGGTTGTTTATATATACAACTTTTTGAGATAATTTTATGGGTTTTAAATTTTACATGTTACGTGTGAGTTAAGTAGCATGCCATGCAAATGTTTATATGTGAGAGTGGTGGTACGTGTTTGTTAAGGCTTCACAAGCGAGTGTTTGACATTTTACATGGTTCACGTTAAGATTTCGCTTGCAGTGTGCTCAACATAGAGATGTGTTATACATTTGAGTGGGAAACAAAAGATGGTGCATGTATGACAAATATTTTGAGAGTGGTGTGTGCGTGATCGTTACAACTTCACATAATGAATTCGACATAGTTTAACTATCTTACTGTATGCTCAAAATATATTGATGTTACCCTTTCGAATGAGAATGACCCATGCATGAGTGATATGTGTTTATGGAAATAGGAAGCAAAAGGTTACAAGATACTTACAATGCTTTATGAAAGGTGGTGAAGGAATTGTGGTCGTTCGAATGAGGCACAAGAAGAAAACAATGAGCTCGAAAAGGTGGTATGCTCTTTGACTCCAACTAGTTTTGCTTCCCAACACTTCGACAGAAAGGTTCTTATGCTATTTAAGGAATGTTTTGATTGTGAAAGAAAATGATAGGTGGTAGGGAAAAGGAGGAGATCGAATGAAGGGTCTTATAGGAGAAATATCTCCCACATTTCATTGACTAGTTGACTCAATGATTGAAGACACTGTTGCTATGAGGACACTTGTATATTTATGTCCTAGTTTGAGTGTGAAGTGAGTAGTGGTAGCTGAGACTTTGTACTTTAGTTCTTGGAGTTTTTGTTCATTCGGTTTTATACCATATTGGCACAAAATTGAGCTTATCGAGCCATAGGTCGTGTTTATGGTTCATTTCTCATTTGAAGTATCGAATTTAGCTAGGAATATAGTTGGAAGGTTATAGGAAATAGTGGGGGTATGATATAGTTATGTGTCGATGTTTTTAGTTGTGCACTTGGGTCGAATATGGGACAAACAATATGGGTTTCATTATCATGTTAATACTTGATATTTCTAGCTGGGTTTTTGCATCATGGTAGTTAGTTGGGTGATGCATTTGAATGTGTAAAAATATGTAAAGGTTAAGTTCGATATTTAAAAATACGATCAGGTTTTTGGAGAGTAATATCGATCGGTTTAAAGAAGAAGCAAAGGAAATAAAACAATTCAAGTGGGTGTGTTGGGTGGGCTGTGAAGTCCGATTGGGTTGTGTGGACTTGTTGGGCTAGGTGAGTTTTGTGGGCCGAACAGTAAGGGTCCAATCGGTTTGTAGCTTAATGTTAGGATTAGTATTAGTGTTTGTAATAAATTTTTGTTAAGTATATTTGGTGTAATGTAGTGTAAGTGATTTTGTATTAAACGTACTATAATAGATACGTTAGGTTTTTGTTGTGAGTATGATCACTTGTCGTTGTTCGTGAAAATGTGTTGTTGCAAAGGAAGCGTTATCTCGTGTTTGTGTATACAATATATATATATATAGAATGCATCGTGAAGTTAATAACAATAATCGAAAAGTTTAAATTTCCCAGCAAAATGGGCTTTATTAAATGACAATACAAGGTTATCACTAATTATTAAGATTAACTACAAGGGTTTTTCGTAGTATCTTACAGTACTCCTCCCTCATTCGAATTCCGTCCCGGAATTCAAGTCTAAGATGGCTAATAAGAGTGGTTTACGGGAATAGGTGGGGATATTTTTCACGAATTTGGTCTTCGCGTTCCCATGTGTATGTCGGTCCCCTCTTGGAGTCCCATTTTACTTTCACAATAGGAATACGGTTTTGCTTGAGCTGCTTAACCTCTCTATCCATTATCTCTACGGGTTCCTCTGTGAATACAAGTTTGTCGTCCAGTTTAATCTCTTTCAGTGGAATGACGAGAGTCTCGTCCGATAGGCATTTCTTAAGTTGGGATACGTGGAATGTAGGGTGTACCCTACTGAGTTCTTCTGGAAGTTCTAATTTATAGGCAACTGGGCCAATCCTCTCGAGGATTTTAAATGGTCCAATGTACCTTGGGTTGAGTTTTCCACGCTTTCCGAAGCGTATCATTCCCTTCCAGGGCGAAACTTTTAGCATAACTCTATCTCCGACTTCAAACTCCATGGGTTTCCTCCTCACGTCTGCATAACTCTTTTGTCTGTCACGAGCGGCTTGGAGAAGATGTTTGATTTTGAATATTTTCTCTGTCGTATCGTGGATTAGTTCTGGTCCGGTAAGCTGCATGTCACCAACTTCCGTCCAACAGATGGGTGATCTGCACTTTCTTTCGTAAAGTGCTTCAAAAGGTGCAGCCTTTAGGCTAGCTTGGTAACTATTGTTGTACGAGAATTCAACCAATGGTAAGTGTTTGTCCCAACCTTTTCCGAAATCAATTACACATGCTCTAAGCATATCTTCTAAGGTTTGGATTGTCCTTTCACTTTGTCCATCAGTTTGAGGATGGTAGGCGGTGCTCATGTCCAATTGAGTACCGAGGGCTTTCTGTAGGGATTGCCAAAATCCTGAAGTGAATCGACTGTCTCTGTCTGAAATGATAGAGATTGGGACTCCATGTCAGATTATGATTTTTTTGAAGTACAACTAAGCGAGTGTGTCCAACTCGTCAGTTTCTTTGATAGGCAGAAAATGAGCTGATTTAGTTAAGCGGTCGACGATAACCCAAATGGTGTCATATCCGGTCGACGTTCTTGGTAACTTGGTAATAAAATCCATAGTGATTCTTTCCCATTTCCATACTGGTATCTCAGGTTGTACAAGTAGTCCAGATGGCTTTTGGCTTTCGGCTTTGACCCTTGAACAAGTCAAACACTTCCCAACATATGTTGCAATGTCGGCTTTCATGTTTGGTCACCAGTAAAGTTGTTTGAGATCTTGGTACATCTTGTTGGATCCGGGATGAATGGAATATTTAGACTTGTGAGATTCATGCATGATAAGATCTCGAATACCTCCATAGAGAGGAATCCAGCATCTTTTCTTGAAGCATAACATTCCATCGGCTCTTCGTATGAATCCGTTCTCACTTTCTAGCATGCCCTTAATTTTCTCGTGAGCTCGATTTTCTTCCTGAAGAGCTTCCGATTGGGCTATGAGAATTTGAGATAGGAGTGGTGAATAAATTGTCATTTCTAACGATCGAACTCTAAGAGGTTTAATCCTTTCTTTTCTGCTCAACGCATCGGCCACGACATTCGCTTTACCAGGGTGGTAGCGAATTTCACAATCGTAGTCGTTGAGTAGTTCCAACCATCGGCGCTGTCTCATGTTCAGCTCCTTCTGATCTAGTATGTGTTGAAGACTTTTGTGATCGGTGAATACCGTGCACTTTGTACCATATAGGTAATGTCTCCACATCTTAAGAGCGAATACTACTGCTCCCAGTTCTAGATCATGAGTGGTATAATTTTCCTCATTCTTCTTGAGTTGTCGAGAAGCGTAAGCGATGACTTTGTTTCTTTGCATTAGTACCGCACCTAAACCATGATGTGATGCATCACAATATACTACAAAGTCGTCGCTCCCGTCTGGTAGCGCTAGAATTGGTGCTTCACAGAGTTTTTGTTTTAGGAGTTGAAATGCTGATTCTTGTTTCTCTTCCCAAATATATTTCTTGTTTTTCTGAGTGAGTTCCGTCAAAGGTTTTGCGATTTTGGAAAAACCCTCTATAAACCTTCGATAGTAACCAGCGAGTCCTAAAAATTGTCGAATTTCAGTTGGAGTGGTGAGCGAAGCCCAACCTTTGACTGCTTCGATCTTGGCGGGATCAACGTGAATACCTTGACTGTTGATGATGTGACCTAAAAATTGAACGGTGGATATCCAAAAATCACATTTGGAAAATTTTGCATACAGTTTTTCTTGCTTGAGTAACCCCAAAATGGTTCTCAAGTGTTCAGCATGTTCTTCTTCGTTACGTGAGTAGATCAGAATGTCGTCGATGAATACAATTACGAACTTGTCCAGATATGGCTTACACACGCGGTTCATTAGATCCATGAACACTGCCGGTGCGTTGGTAAGACCAAATGGCATTACGCGGAATTCGTAATGTCCGTATCGTGTTCGAAAGGCTGTTTTGGGAACGTCTTCTTCTCTGACTCTTAATTGGTGGTATCCTGATCTTAGATCGATTTTTGAGTAAACACTTGATCCTTGTAGTTGGTCAAATAGATCATCAATTCTTGGTAATGGGTATCGATTTTTCACTGTGAGTTTGTTCAACTCTCTATAATCGATGCACATTCGGAATGTTCCGTCTTTCTTTTTGACAAACAGGACTGGTGCTCCCCAAGGTGATGAGCTGGGTTGGATGAATCCTTTATCTGATAGTTCTTTCAACTGCTCAGATAATTCCTTCATTTCGGAAGGGGCTAATCGATATGGTGCTTTTGCAACAGGTGCTGCTCCAGGTACTAACTCGATTCGAAATTCTACTTGCCGGATTGGTGGAATACCTGGCAAGTCTTCAGGGAATACTTCTGCAAACTCATTTACAGCTGGCACTTCTTCCAGTCGTTTTTCTTTTTCTTTCGATTTATCTTCCGTTACTTGGACCAAAAATGCATGACATCCTTTGTTTATGTATTTCACCGTTTTGATGTACGAGATGATATTGAGTTGGGTTTTATAGTGGTCACAACGAACGGTGAGCGTTTCGTTGTCTATGGGAATTTGGATAACTTTTTCGTCGCAGATGATTCGAGCACGATGTTTGGATAACCAATCCATGCCCACAATTGCGTCAAAGCTTCCAAGTTGGATGGGCATGAGATCGATTTGAAATGATTTGTTTTGGAGGGTTAAGGTGCAGTTTTCGAGTATGGTGTTGGTGTTTAACAATTTTCCGTCGGCTATTTCAATTTCGTATGAGGTATCTAATTATATAGGCGCGATATTAAGCAATAAAGAAAATGAAGTAGATACAAAGCTTCTATCGGCTCCAAAATCAAATAATATTTTAGCACTATGTTGATTCAGTAAGAAAGTACCCGTGGTGACATTGGGATTCTGTGGCACGTTTCCATCTCCCAGTAAGTAGGCCCTCCCGCGGGTAACATTGTTGGAGTTCTTCGGGCAATGACTCTTGTAATGACCCGTCTCACCACAACCGTGGCACTTCACTGCTATTGGGTGTGCGTTTGCCCCCGTGGCCCTGCAGTCCTTGGTTACATGGCCTATTCTTCGGTAATTTCCACAAACAGCGATGCAGGGTCTGACATGATGCATCTTACACTTGTTACACTGGGGTTTTGTCCCAGCATACATTTTTCCTTCAGTGGGTGCAGCCACATAAGCCCTAGCGGCTTCTTGTCTGCGGTTTTGTTGTTGATGTCTATCGTTTCGGCTTTGCTGGTAGTCTCTGTTGTGGTTGCTTCGATCATTGTTGCGGTAGCTCCTGTTGTGATTGTAATAATTGTTGCTGTTCCGGTTGCTGCTGCCATGGTTATCATAGTTTCTCTTTTGTCCAATGACTGTGGAGTTAGAACCTCGTTTAAGCACTCGACTCATCATCCGCTGAGCAAATACGAATGTGGCTTCGAGGGTTTGTGGGTGTGATGCGGTGACGTCTCCCTCAATACTTGAAGGTAGTCCTTCCACATATTTTTCCAACGTCTTTTCCATGTCAGGTACCATGTGTGGACACAAAAGAGATAACTCTTGAAATTTTTGGTTGTACGTACTGACGTCATTGTTTTTCACCACTAACTGGTGAAATTCATCTTCAAGCTTTCTGACCTCTGTACGGGGACAGTACTTTTTCAGCATTTTATTCTTCAGTTCGGTCCAGGAGATTTGAAATGCTGCTTCGGTACCCATTATTTTGACAGTAGCATTCCACCAAGATAGTGCATCTCCCCTTAAGGTTCCAGTGGCAAAAGTGACCTTGTTGTTTTCTGCGCAGTTGCTTCTCATGAATACTGTTTCCATGCATTCAAACCACTGGGCTAACTCTGTCACTCCTTCTACGCCTCTGTAGGTGGTTGGTTGGCAACTTACGAATTCCTTGTAAGTGCATTTACGTGGTGTAGATGCCTCACTTTCAGTTGTTTCTCCCATGGTATTGCTTGAGCGGTTTGCTGCATCGACCTCGCGTGCTGCGGCGATGCCGGCATCAATCATCCTTCGAACCTCCTCAAGCGTCAGTGCTACGGTAGGGTTGGTAGTTTCGTGTTCGCTATGTTCCATTTTCTATTAATGTCACAAGAATACAAATTTAGAATTTGGATAGAATAGCTGAGTCTATGCACAATGTAATCATGGTGTGAAATGGTGATTAAATTGAATATTTTCCACAATTACGATGCCTCTTTAATTTATCCATTTACGGATATGAGATTGTTAAGGAACAATCGATTTAATCATACAAACTGGAGTTCATCAATTTTCCCTACATATCACCATATTATATGTGTTCAAGTTCTTACTGTAAAACCCTCATTTCCTCATCATTTGAAATCCCTAATTTACCCTCTAATTTGAATTTTTGCAAGGACACATAAAATATAATAAAAGAATTAAAGTATTCCATAACCTAAGTTACTAAACAAATTAAACAATTATGATAACCTAAAATATGAGTTCTAAAATCCGTGGCTAATTTGAACCTTGAACACGAACACAACATTAATAACTATGAGTCATAATTTGGGAAATCCTATATACTAGAAGACCATAGCCTAAGTTATAAATATTCGACTAACATGGAATACTAAATATATATGTATATCACATGTGAAAATGTCCTTATGAAGTCCAAAATTATTAAAATCCGTATGTACAACATGTAAAATGTAATAGGTCTAAATACAGTGGAATGTGGAATAAGAAGTGGTCTCATTTGACCCCTATTACTCGCCCATAATACCAGCCCAATACTTCCTTTAGCTGCTTCATAACCAACCGAATTTATCATTGCAAATAACACAAATAAGAAAACCACAAACCCTAGAAAACAAGGGTGGCGGCAGTTTTCAATTTCTCAAAGAAACCAGAGACACGACAAAGGTTGAAGAAAGGTGGTTGGTCGTGGGTGTAATAGGTTTGAAAGGTTGCTTCGAGGATTCCTGTCGCGCATCTTTGGTCTCGTTGTAATCAGCCTTATAGGTATCATCATTCTCTCTTATGTTTATCCTTCGTACGACACACATATCAGATACAATCCAAAGATAAAACAGGTTATACGAACATAATCATGTCTAAGTGTTAAGCGGTTATCTCGCCGATCTGAAATACGAATAACATATATGTACTGATTACATGAAATCATAGAAGTGTGAGATATGTTGTCGATTTCTGTTTTGATTTTCTTTTCGAAGATGCTGGTTATATAACTTCTGGACATGGTTCTATAAAACATAACATGAGCTCTTGTATTCGACCTTTAGAATCTGGATAAACTAAGGAATAAAAGAAGGATCGATACTTGTTAAATACGTTTATAAAGAGGCTGGATTATGTGTGATTAGTAATAAGGTTTGGCTCGTTATTGCATGTGATTATGTATTGTGTGTGAGTGTTTTGGTAGGAATGTTTTAGTGTCGTCATGTGTGGTTGTGTCTCGTTACTAGGGCTGTTGAGTATGTGCGGAATGTGAGTGTGTTTGGTATCGTATGGGTCAACAAACGCGTGGGTGAATGGGTGTGATCTGGTCATACGAACATGAAAGGTGTGATGTTGTGTTGATTAAAAAGGGTGCGTAATATGGTTGTGTGTGGTCGAGTGGTACGCATGTGGTTGTGATCTTTGGCTCGTTAAAACTGTGGTCGTGGTGTGTCATATATAGCTCGTTCAGGAACGTTAAAATATGAATATGCATGGCGTTGTGTGTGTGATATACCTCCATATTAATCTGTGTTTCACAACAAAGAAAAAGAATGCAATTCTGTCTGTACGAAAAAGTAAATTAGTTAAGAGTAATGCTTTGGTTAGTAGTTATACGTGAGGCTGTTTAGAAATGCATGGACACTTAGATATATGATATATACACGTTCGAATAAGATTATTGATTATATGCATCACAGATTATCTCGTTTAATCTAATAAGAACATATATTTAAATGAACTTAAAATCGTATGAACCATGCCCTTGATAAAATGTTTCACCGACATAATTTTCATATGACAAATATTTAGTCGGTGATTAAAAAGATTGATATTGTTTCACAGTTACGTGTAAAATCAATTTAAGTGAAATGAGTTTCTTTCATGATCAAAATGAGCCTATTAAATTAAGAATTTTGAGGACCTACCAACTGATATATTATGGACGGGTGTCCTTTGTATAATGACACAACTTTTGGTATTATAAAGACTTAAACTTTGAAAAATGGTCATATTAAACCTTAAACTACTATATTGATCACATTAAACCTTTAAGTTTATTAATTGTCATCGTGAACCTAATTTATGAAAAGTTACTAAAACTGGAAAGCCGACTAAAATAAGTAATCTGAATTAAATAAGTTTTTAATAAAGCCGGTCATGAATTCGTGTAGATTCGCCGGAGTTGGAGTTTGCTTCCGATCTTGGTATTTCTGTTGTGTTTTCGTTTGCAGTATAAGGTACAGATACTCTGCCCTTTTTCAGTAAGGGTTCTCATATTCCATACATTGATTTTGAGTTATGATTCAGTTAAGCTTTCCCAATCCATTGCTATGTTCCCTTTGAGTGAACCTTTGATATTACTTTTATGACTTTGAGATGCACCTTTTGATATATGACCTTTTGTGATGACTTTGAGACATGACTCTTAGTTTGATACCCGAGCCATTTTCTGTTTTCCTAGCCAGGAAGGTAACCTGGCCATGTCTGTGATGCACCACTGGCATGACTCACGTGTGGGTGAGTGATTTCTCACACCGTCCCTTTTATATTATACTATGGCCATTATGACTTTGAGATTGACTTTGAGTTTTGGGGCGTATGGATTGCAATCCTAGGTTCGTTTTGTTTAGTGGATTTAACTATGACTTTGAGTATGACTTTGAGTATGACTTTGAGGTGACTGGTGCTTGTGTGCAATACACGCCTTTCACATTTAGCTGGAGCTAGCTACTCCACTATTATGATACATGAGGACACCCCTCATATTATCTGGTTGCCTAAGAGGTATCCCCTCTGATTGTGAGATTATGACTGTGAGATTATGACTTTGAGATTTATGACTTTGAGTTTCTGGGCTCGTGGTGGATGACTATCCTATTATTCCCTTATGATGATTTTGCCTTGCTTATACCTTATGACTTTTCCATTGCTCCATATTATATTTCTGTTTCGTTATCATTGCTTTGTATATGTATCTGTTCACTGAGCTTTTTAAGCTCAGCCGCGTTTCTTTTCCCGCGGCAGGTTTTAGTTGGAAGTTGGGTAAGAGTGAAGAGACTTTTGGACTTAGAAGACCTTGATAGTTATTCTGAAGTAGAAGTCATTGGAAAGGATTACATTTGCAGACTTAGTATTTAGCTTTTATTTCCTTTGTATCCTTGTGTATTCAGTATTTCAATTGTAACCTTTGAAAATCTTTGTATTACTTTTGAATGTATGTTTTGTTTGATCTGATATGAAGCCATTAATGTGATACTTCTACCCTTGCTGGGTTGGGGTGTTACACTTACAATATTTACACAATTAGAGAATCATAATAATAACAGGTAACATCACGACATGTCTGGATACAATTACAATTCATACGAACAACCATCATACATAAGTTAATAGATATATAGTACATTACTACCAACATTACAACATTAATAACTTGATCAGTTGAGTTATACAACAAAACGATACAAGAGTCTTTATTAATTGCCACATGCGGCAGACTACAATGTCTCAAACTATACAACATGCTAACTATGTCTACTGATCAGGTCTATCCGTACGCCTCGTGAGCTCTGAGATCTGGTCTCTGAGTCTCTGTATCTCAGCCTGATGCTCCATCTGTATGTCTCCCATGAGTCTCTCCAATGTGTCAGCTCTACGCTGTGCCAGGTGAGCCTCCCAAGCTAAATCCTGTCCCTCTCTACGTATGGATATCGCGTGGGAACGGGTATCTGCCAAGTCTGTCTGCATCTGTCTCAAGCACTGCTGTACCACTGCTCTGTTGGAAGCCAACCTATGCAGAGTGTCACTGATAGTACCCGGGGAATCCAATGGTACATGGTCGATCATCCGAAGAAGTGAATCAATCTGCTCTCCGTGACTCTCGAGTCGTGTCACCACTGTAGATGGTATAAGGGTGTGGGTGACTACTGGTCTAAATCCTTCCCAAGCATCATGTGTCTGAGCTGGGGGAGTGAAACCAGGAGGATAAGGCAGTGATGGTGAGGATGAGTGTATCTGGTCTGAGATGCGGGGTCGACTCGATGAGGGAATATCCTCCGCAGGAATAGGGTCCTGCTGACAAGGTGGCAGTGGGTATGTCTGAGTACATGTATCAAA
Source organism: Artemisia tridentata subsp. tridentata (assembly GCA_021014915.2). NCBI lineage: Eukaryota > Viridiplantae > Streptophyta > Magnoliopsida > Asterales > Asteraceae > Artemisia > Artemisia tridentata. The sequence continues at coordinate 72,688,969 of CP139506.1, read as the reverse complement.
TAGATGGTCAGGGAGTAGGGATGGTGCAGTCTGATGGAACTCTACTGGTGTATCATCTGCAGGGAGCCATTGCTGACTCTCATAGTATAAGTCGTCAGGGGGTGGTATATAGAAAGGAGAGTAGGTGTCATAAACAAAATGTGGTGGTAACGTAGGTGCTGGCAAAGCTGGCACATGAGGGTCCTCCAATAAAGGTATAGTGGCGGCTCCACCCTCCACGAAGGGCTCGATCGCGTCAGGCACAACCTCTGGTGCTACAGTACCAGGAATTATGGGGGACGTGACTGATGCTAGTGATCCCTCAGAGTCCGGCTCCGATGATACACTAAAGTGGGTGATGAATGACATAGTACTGTAATAATCCATATATGGTAAAATAAGTAATTACTAACATCAAGTGGTGTAATGTAAGCATAAAATGATCTAGTTGTGCACAGTAGCTATCAAGTATGCAGAGGCTTATATAAGATAATCCTAATGTATAACATACCGATCGCGACAGCAAGCAGGCATGGAGGGCTTAAGGTAACATGGTGTATAATTAATTTGTTTGAAAAATGTAGTTATAGTCCAACGTTTAAAAACATTTGGTTCTCTATAACTGAAGCTCTGATGCCAATCTGTAACACCCCCAAATTTTAAATATAGCAGCGGAAGATTAATTTGGGTGTTACCGTGAGGATCGAAAACAAAAATCATAGAAAAACAGCCTGAGACGGCATTTTTAATTTACATAGGTCCATAATACAAATTCAGTTACAAAGCGTTACATCAGAGTGTTAAGGTTTCTCCAAAGAAACATCATTTTAACTGAATTACAACTTTATTTTACACCATTTATTCAAGATAGGGTACGCCTGCTCCATGCCTTGCCTAGCTCCTCTAGTTTCCTGAGATACATGCTTAAAAGTCAACATAATGTTGAGTGAAATCATGGAGTTTGTAATTTAAATATCAGTTCGATTCACAAGTAATATTGTATTGGAGATACAATCAGTTTAAAAGTTGATATCGCAGTTCATATATTGCCCTAAGTCTCATGACACGCAAACGTTAACAAAGTACCGCATAAACGGAGGTGTCCATCAAATTAATGATGAAGGTTTTGCCCTCGTGTGATAGGTGATTTGCCAATTCCTATTTCTCTCAAATATAATGCATCGCGACTAATACGACTAGCAAAAGCATTCCGTCACAGTATTAGTGGGATAGGTCGTCAGCCTCTAATAGATCTATTCATTATATTCGCGTTCACCGCAGTGATTAATGGCTCATGATAAAAGGGTCTTGTGGCAATATGGTAACTTAGGCATATATCAAGTCAGGTAGCATACAGAAAAATACTTGTGATCTGTTTATAGCATGTATCCCCCTCACGGAGTTTAAAAAGTATAAAGAGTTTAAAAAGTGAGGCCATGACTCACCTTAAGCGTTACTGGTGATGGTGAAAATAAACTTAGAGGTGATTATAACAACTTCGATATGGAACCTGGTAAATATATAAATAACTGAGAATTTGGCTAATTTCTAGTGGTGTGTGTGTATGAATGGTGGATGATGATTAGCTAATGATATACAACGATTTAATCGTTGAAGGTGAAGGTGTTATTATATATGATTGTGGTGCTCATGCTCTCATAAGATCATATCTTCAAAGAGTAAATGAATTGATATGAAATATTAACATGAAATATCTCTAACGTTACTAAATATTGAAAATTAACTAATATGCAAATAGAATGCGTAAGAATGCATATGAGATATAAGTGTGGTGCCAAAAATGAAAAATGAAATAAGAATGTCAAGTTATAACAGTTGGTACTTGTTCTTTCCAGATTTTACATCCTTTACCCTAACTGTGGCTTGCGTTGCATCGTTAGTCCTCGGTTAAGTCCATAGTCCAATAATAGTCCGAATCTTGTCCATATGTCCATACAAAGCTTGGAGTTCAATGGTATATCAATTTAAGTCCTTTATAAACTGTTTTCACAGCTTCAGTCCCTACGTTTCACCTTTTGGCAGTTTTGGTCCTTTTAGGTCAAAGTGCGTTACATTTTTAGTCCTTTTTGCATAAAAATAACGGAAAAAGTATTCTGAAAATTTCTATAACCTTATTAAGTTCATTTTAACTTATTTCAACTTCTTATTTCAGAAAAGAGCTTATTTTCACATTATTGGGCCATGTAGCGAATCTACTTAAGGCCCATTAAGAATTTTAGAGGCGAGGGCGTGTAAATAGTTTTGGGCTTAGACTTGGGCTAATTTTTTGACTCTGAAAATATATTACATGGGCCTGTTGGGCTTATCTATCGCAAACTCTTGTTGGGCTTTGATTTGGCCCAACCGAATGGTTATATTAAATTTTCTGAAATGGAAGTTTAGATACTAGCGAAGGACATTTAAGGTCAAGAAATTTCGAGTGTAAACATGAGCGTATGAGTGGAAAACTAATATACGAAATTCATAGTTTGCTAGGTGAACAATGAGGTTGTGTAATAAAAACAATAGTTCGTTAAGTTGGTTTCGAAATAATTGAACAAGTTTTGCTCTGATCGGGACATATCATATCATTAGAAACACTTAGTTTTATTTTCTAAGTTTTTATATCCCCGTTGAATAGCTTATAACGTGTGGCTTTTTATGAGTTCGTTCGAGTTTATGGTTGATATCACACAGAATGGAAGTTGAAGACAGTTGGTTCGTGTGAAAATGGGGCATTGTTATTTGTTCGAATAGCGAGTTAATGTGTGATTTAATATGCGACTTGGGTTGTTTATATATACAACTTTTTGAGATAATTTTATGGGTTTTAAAGTTTACGTGTTACGTGTGAGTTAAGTAGCATGCCATGCAAATGTTTATATGTGAGAGTGGTGGTACGTGTTTGTTAAGGCTTCACAAGAGAGTGTTTGACATTTTACATGGTTCACGTTAAGATTTCGCTTGCAGTGTGCTCAACATAGAGATGTGTTATACATTTGAGTGGGAAACAAAAGATGGTGCATGTATGACAAATATTTTGAGAGTGGTGTGTGCGTGATCGTTACAACTTCACATAATGAATTCGACATAGTTTAACTATCTTACTGTATGCTCAAAATATATTGATGTTACCCTTTCGAATGAGAATGACCCATGCATGAGTGATATGTGTTTATGGAAATAGGAAGCAAAAGGTTACAAGATACTTACAATGCTTTATGAAAGGTGGTGAAGGAATTTTGGTCGTTCTAATGAGGCACAAGAAGAAAACAGTGAGCTCGAAAAGGTGGTATGCTCTTTGACTCCAACTAGTTTTGCTTCCCAACACTTCGACAGAAAGGTTCTTATGATATTTAAGGAATGTTTTGATTGTGAAAGAAAATGATAGGTGGTAGGGAAAAGGAGGAGATCGAATGAAGGGTCTTATAGGAGAAATATCTCCCACATTTCATTGACTAGTTGACTCAATGATTGAAGACACTGTTGCTATGAGGACACTTGTATATTTCTGTCCTAGTTTGAGTGTGAAGTGAGTAGTGGTAGCTGAGACTTTGTACTTTAGTTCTTGGAGTTTTTGTTCATTCGGTTTTATACCATATTGGCACAAGATTGAGCTTATCGAGCCATAGGTCGTGTTTATGGTTCATTTCTCATTTGAAGTATCGAATTTAGCTAGGAATATAGTTGGAAGGTTATAGGAAATAGTGGGGGTATGATATAGTTATGTGTCGATGTTTTTAGTTGTGCACTTGGGTCGAATATGGGACAAACAATATGGGTTTCATTATCATGTTAATACTTGATATTTCTAGCTTGGTTTTTGCATCATGGTAGTTAGTTGGGTGATGCATTTGAATGTGTAAAAATATGTAAAGGTTAAGTTCGATATTTAAAAATACGATCGGGTTTTTGGAGAGTAATATCGATCGGTTTAAAGAAGAAGCAAAGGAAATAAAACAATTCAAGTGGGTGTGTTGGGTGGGCTGTGAAGTTCGATTGGGTTGTGTGGACTTGTTGGGCTAGGTGAGTTTTGTAGGCCGAACAGTAACGGTCCAATCGGTTTGTAGCTTAATGTTAGGATTAGTATTAGTGTTTGTAATAAATTTTAGTTAAGTATATTTGGTGTAATGTAGTGTAAGTGATTTTGTATTAAACGTACTATAATAGATACGTTAGGTTTTTGTTGTGAGTATGATCACTTGTCGTTGTTCGTGAAAATGTGTTGTTGCAAAGGAAGCGTTATCTCGTGTTTGGGTATACAATATATATATATATATATACATATATAATATATATATATATATATATATATATATATATATATATATATATATATATATATATATATATATATATATAATGCATCGTGAAGTTAATAACAATAATCGAAAAGTTTAAATTTCCCAGCAAAATGAGCTTTATTAAATGACAATACAAGGTTATCACTAATTATTAAGATTAACTACAAGGGTTTTTCGTAGTATCTTACATGATGGCTCAGTTTTGACCCACATTGACCATATTCCAAACACCTCTATGGTTTGACTGTTTTTAACCTTTTAATTGAAAATGAAGGTTAACCTGGAACCAACTATCACAGTAACCTAAAATTACTTCTAATCAGACAATAAACACAGAAAAAGGCAATAAGTTCAAGAATAAGCAAAAATGGGAATAAGCTCATAAACAGTGAAAAGCTGGAAATTTGAATAACTGAATTAAAGTTACAAACTGAAATTTAAATGTTGCAATACATTAAAATAACTTTAAACTTGAATATAAAACAGAATTTAAGGCATGACTAAACCTAATTAAGCTAAATCCTAAAGTTACACTACGAATGGTCTAAAAACAGGGACAAATCTTTCTTGTTGACTTTGTTTCTTTAAATAGCTATCCCAAAAGCTTCCATGCGTCCCTCTGAGCAAATCCCAGTCGTTGGTTTTCCATCAATTCATCCCAATCATTGGTTTACCATTTTGGCGGGAAAAAGGTGTTTATCTTTTCTGAGCACGTGGGTTAGTGGGAGGCTAGGGCACGTGAAGAGGGTAATAGTGGAGTAGCTAAAGAGGGGGGAGGTTGGCGTGTATCAGTGAAAGCATGGGTGAGGGGGTGGTTTGTCAGGGGTGGTTTTGGCGCGTTGATGGTATTAGGAAGAAAGGTTTTGACTTTTGGTTTTGACCCTGGGTATTAGTTAAAATACGGGGTATGAGGGTTGGGCCTGGCTTATTGTTGGGCTTGGGTTGGATTAGGATTAAATGGGTTATAGGTTTAGGGTAAATGGTTTAAGTAGTTTAGGTTTAGGATTAGATTTGGAATTTGGTTTAGGTTAAGGGACCAATTTTGCCAAGTCTGAAAAGTTATTCCAAGGGCCAATTCTGCCATTTAGGTTTTCTAAGAAGGTTGACTTTGACAATTGAAGCAATTTCTCGGTCCAAACCTGTAAATTTCTTCCCCGTCCTCTGCTTTTCACGATATTCCAATCTTGTGCTCGGTTTTTGCATGTGTTGCCTCGTTTTCAATCCTTTTGTACCTGAAACACATAAAAACAAAAACCAAGGATATCTGCAGTATAATATGGTGTATTTGGCCATTTTCAGTATTTTTATGGTCTAAAATGGGCATAAAATGATGAGTATTTACACACTCATCAATATATATATATATATATATATATATATATATATATATATATAGGTAAATAAAGACAAGTGGGTTGGTGTGAGTTGTCATCCACTAAGTGTGAGTTGTTATCCACTAAGTGGTCCCTCTTGTACTTTGTCTGACTTCATTGTTGGAAGTTCCCGCCCATATTTTCAGTCTGCTTGTAGAGATAGCGTCTTCAGGGTCACTCAGATATTTGTCAAATCTCAGCGATACTGGAGTTGTTTGTAGCTCGTATGCTTTACTCACTGACACTGTATCAGTAAGAAAAGTATTTCTTCAACAACAAGCTTTATACAACACTCACTGATTTCTTTATCAGTGAGTAACCCACTATTTTATCTAAGTGAGTTAGGCTATTTTATGTTCAAATCTTGTCTGGGTAATTAGGTCAATTTTTGACCCAACGATCTCCCCCTATTTGAATATACAAATAGTCTGGGTGAATGAGGTTGTGGTTTTTGATTGTTCAGGTTCAAACCTGCTTGTCCAGGGACTTGGGTTTAGTTCCTGAGGTTCAAGGGTTCAGGGACTTGGATTTAGTTCCTGAGGTTCAGGGTTCAGTGAGGGTTCAGGGTTCAGTGACTGGGGGTTCAGTCACCAAAGGGGTTCAGAGACTGAGGGTTCAGGTTCCTGGGGGTTCAGGGACTGAGGGTTCATGGACTGGGGGTTCAGTCACCATTGGGTCTGCGGTTCAGTGACCTGGGATTTAGTCACGGGTTCAGGGAGCTGGTCTAAGGTTCAGTGACTTGGGTTTTAGTCACTGGTTCAGAGTCTCCATGTTCAGAGACTAGAACAACATTCAGGGTCGTTTTGCTCTCATGGTCCTGATTGCGGTTTTCACGCCTGATTCTATCAGACCCCTATTATGCCCTGAATTGTTATAACCACAAAGATATCACTAATCTGTATCTCAGATTCACTCCACTGAACTTCATCACCCCCTGATGTTGCAACGACGACACAGTCTGAAACCGAACAACTTTTGCTCTTTTTCATACCCTGACTTTTAACCAACACACTCCCTGAGTTGTAATCTTCAGGCCTGATTCTTATCAGACCTTTTATCCATCTTTAGCCACTTTGCTTGAACCTGATTTTTTCAGTGACTCTGCTGAGCTTTTATACCACAACTATCTTAGAACCACAAAAATATTATCCTCATCTCGAGTTACAACACACTACTTCCTTGAGTCGACCATGACTTCCATATCAGCCTCCCATAGTCAGCTTAACACTTTTAATCCCAAACACAAATCCAGATTCAAACCTAGTTTCCATCTCCAACCACTATCTGTCTTCTTTCGGATCCCAAGTTAGGCAGAAAATCCTTATAAACCAAAACAAAATAAAACAACCAATCGAGCTAAGCTCATCAATAACAATCACAAATCCAAATTAAACCCCTTTTTTTCTGGCTGCCCCAACTATACATTTTTCTTCTGAAACTTGCTACACACTCAATTCGTGACTTCGACAAACACACTTATGGGTTTTGTACTTCTGGGTTTCTTTTTTTGTTTAGATCGTGAGCTGAGCTGGGATTTGGAGTTACTGGTGTCGATACTTTTGATTATGGTGATGATGGTAGATTCTTGAGATGTATGTGTGTTGGGTTTTTCTTGGTTTTCTCGATCTGTTCAAGAGTGTTAGATTTTGAGATCAGCTTCTGTGTTTTGAGTACAGAACTGGATCGAGTTTTTGTGTGTATGTGTGTGGGGGGGGGGGGGTTTGATGATATGTTTAAGGATAAGGAGTGAGTGGTGAGGTTTTTGTGTGTTTGTTATTTTTGTGTGAAATTTGTGATGAGGTGATGTGTAGATGGATTTGGATAATAGGATTTCAAGATCCCTTTTTTTTGTTGGGGGGTTTTTAGGTTAATCATATTTTGATGATTTTTTGGGTCGATATGAGAGAGTGATGAGGGATTTGTTTTTTACTGATTATAAAGAAAACAGTAGGTTTTTTTTGTGGTTGGTAGTTAATCTTATTTGTATTGGATAAGATTTTTTGTGTGGTGTGGGGTGTGTTAGGTTTTGTGTATGGATAAGATTTGTGTGGTGGGTGTATGTTTTTGTGGGGTTCAGGGAGTGTTTTGGTGTTTGTCAGTCACCAATAAATGTGTCTCTCCCCCTCAAAAATTGCTATATCAGTAGCATTTTTGAAGATCACATTTATTTAATTTTTTGAAGAATGTTATCAGTAGTCAATTGGATCTGGCTCATAAGAATGAACCTTAGGCTCTGGTACCACTTGTTGGTCCATGAAATTTGAGTAAATGAAGAACATATTTCATTAATAACAATGAATAAATGTTAAAAGATTACTCAAAATACAAACAACTACATGATAACATCTTCAGCTTCTTCAAGGGGATAATTCCGGTAAACTATCCCCTTTGGGTGACAAATAAACTCTCATTGATCCAAGCTATGCTTGATGATTCAATGAGAGGATGATCCTATCAACTAATACATTTTGTATTATTTTGTTTGTTTAGGAAAACATTATCTCTATTACAATGCAAACATATATATAGGTAAATAAAGACAAGTGGGTTGGTGTGAGTTGTCATCCACTAAGTGGTTGATGTGTTTTTTATAGTCTATAATTTTTAACCAAGTTTTAAATTTATTTATTGCCGAACTACCCTATAGACTCTAAACACTCACGAGCAGTGTACCCGATCAATGTAGATAGTTTCTAGGTAAGCAAGGGTCGTTCACTAGGAGTGACGTAATCTAATCTAACTATAAAGCAACTAATAAAAAGGGGGTTTTAGCCTGAGAGGCTATCACGATTTTGTGTGTTTAATTAAACTAAATACGAGAAAATAAATATTAAACTAATTAAAAGCAAATTAAAGTAAGGTGAATTCAATGATAGAAGAACATGCTAGCCAAGTCTAATCCATCTTATAGTTATATATGTGCTAATGTCTACTTGTTTTACTTCATTCAAAAGTTAAGGCGAAGATCCAATTACTAAACCCTGTCACGATTTAATAACTTGCTATACGGAGCCGGAAATTGGCCAAGATCATAGTGACCTATCTAGCATCAATACTAACTTATTGCATAATCACCATCTAACCTAGTTTGGCATTACGCGCTACTAGTCCTAATAGTGGCATAAGGCACGGTTCCGATGTGTTCCATCTAAGCCCGTCTATATAGGATTCGGATTACTACACTTATGATTCAATTAAAGTAACCACAGTTTCAGATAGTTAAATTACACCAATTAAACCAATAAGATCATAATCTAGTTACATAGACTTCTACTAGTGATAAGCAATAAACGAGTTTTTAACGATAAGCACCCAATCCAATAACAAAGCAAACACGTAATCAAGAACACAAATAAACTAAATAGACTTCATAAACTTGGCTAACACCTAAGGGTGTTAGCCCATAATCTCAGTAACAATACACAATGTTTGAATCATAGCATAAAAGATAGAAATCATAATGAAAACTACACGTTAACCGAATGATTAAACAAAGTAAATTATGGAGATGTTCTTCGTCGATCTTCAATGGTGGATGGAGAAGGTGTTGGGGATGATTTGGGGCTGTTTCCCACTGATAATGGTCCTCTGGTGATCATAAAATCGTCCATAGGGCTGTGGTATTTATAGGGGTAAGGAAGAGTAGCCTCCAAGTTTACCAAAAATATGCAGTCTGCTGTTACGACCCCGATATGGCGCATCTATAAATCCTATGCGCCGCATCTCCTTCAGAATCAGATAGATTTTCTTTTTCTCTTCGCGTGGCCGCTTGAATCAACTAAAACGGAGTCCGGATGAAGATTTTATGACCAAAACAGTGAAGCATCTTCTAAAGTTGTTACGAAAACATTATTTCTTCATTTGGCTTCGATTCTTCACTTGATTTATCGGTTAAGGCTCATATACGACGTATCTCAAGGATAGGATGCGCCGTATTCGATGTAATCCCGTCTTGGTCTTCAAATATCTAGGGCTTCTATACGGCGTATTCATAGAATCCGATACGCCGTATTCTTCAAATCGACCAAGTTTCATATACGGCGTATTCCCAAAGATGGATACGCCGTATGCATCAAAGTCAGGCAAGGTCTTGAACTCTTCTAAGTATATGGATACGGCGTATCTAATTAGAGTTGATACGCCGTATTGAGTGTCTGATCAGTAGGCATTCTTCAATATCTTCGTTTTTGCTCCAAAACACATCTTTTTCCATAACTTTCTCCAATTGCTTCCGATATTACTGAGATTTACAAAAGTAAATGATTAAGTACCAAATCTCACACATAATAGTATAAAATGAACAATATAAACAGGATAATGATGCTAATAATATGTACTTATTTGATGTCATCAAATATCCCCCCACTTGAACTTTACTTGTCCTCAAGTAAACCTTAGATTTAAACTGTAGGGTATTCACAATGCAAGAAACACTTGTTTGAGGCCTTGATATGGATCGAATAGACAAGAACTAGAGAGAGAAAGTGGGAACTTCTAGAGAGAGAAATACTATGTGTATATTAGCTTGAAATGAAGTGAAGTTCCAACCCTTCCCTTGCAAGGGAAGGGGTATTTATACTTACTACATAATATGCCCCTAGCGGGCTGTGGAGTGAGCTGACAGAGGGTAAAGACCCGACCCACTCCACAATACTAATTAATAACTAATCTACTAATAATATTACTGATAATCCTACGAGCTATGATGAGCTAATAAGTACTCGGGGTGACCGAGTCTTCAGCTGAATATTCATATTCCTAACAATCTCCCCCTCTAGGAGGTCACCCCAGAAGTAATGTTCTGAATTTCAGCACTTCTTCCTTGGATCTTGACATCATAGCTCGTAACCATTGATTCTTCCCAATCCATGATCATTGTGCAGCATCAACACTTCAGATGACCTCTTCTGTCTTGGATGATCTTTGTTGATTTGTTGGAGCAATCATCCACCATGTTTTTCATGTCATCTTTCAATGGTATGTATCCATGTGATGAAATATACTTAGAGCTGACATGCTCACACTATATGGCATCATGATCTTCAGCATCAGAGTGTGCAGAAGCTGTGTTGAAGGTCTTTTGGATAATCATGACTTTGTTGAATAACAGTGATGATGTAGTGTGAACATGTGGTAGAGGATTGGCATCTTTTCTGCAACCAGCTACAACAGCAACCAGCTACAGCATTCCACTGCTACAACCGCCAGAAATTCCTGCATACGACAGTTAGCAATAATTCGACCGGTACTTACAAGTTTGGACTTCGAGAGAGTCAACAGCATAGTGTGAAAACTCTCTCTAATCCTTACCAAGACCGTTCCTAATCGAAAACCCACAGAGGGCCTTTTAAGATTTTACCGTAGTAAATCAACGATTAGGTGAGTCGCTGGAGATCACTCCACGACTGTAGACCGTCTGATACTGTCGTGACCACTAAGCGTAATCCATAAGGAATTACCGAAGTGACCTGCTTTCAGGGCTGCTTGATGTTGACCCTGGCAGGAATTTCCATTCAATCATTGAGAATTACATTTGTAAATTCTCTCATAAATGTTCTGGCAGATTGCTAAGATCTGCGTAGGACTCATAAGTTTACAACTGGTGTCCTTAATGTTGAACACCCAGTGTAGAAATAATTCGTGTCCCTATGAGATCTTATTATGAATCTCGTGGCTTTAGACTCTATTGTGCGTTTTGATTTGGTGATCGGAGGCTGGAGAGGACTGCCACCTTTTCAATATCATCTAACTCGGAGTGAGAGAGACGATAGAAATGTATTGAACTCCGTAACAATTGAAACAAGAGTCCTTTGAGGGACCTTGAGTGGCTAGGGAGGGTTGTGCAGCGTATCACTGGGTCCATGATACTTTGTCTTCAATGCCAGCAATCAACTAAGTGATTCTGGCAGCATATGAATTGACCCAGTTTCTGCCTAAGTTGTAAGGAGGGCTTCTTTCTTTTCACCCTTTATCTTTACAATTCTTTTTCATTCTTCAACCCCTTCAGTGCTTACCGAGACTTCATTACTAGAACCTTGTTGGGTTTGTTCCAGTACTAGCTCCATCTCAGTCGGCACTTTTCCCTTATCCACTTTTCTCCTTTTTCAATCATACCTAAGGACTTCTACACTAACTAGTGGATTGTCCCTGGGTAGATCCCTCTGGTTCTGGCGGGATCGTGGGAACTTGAGCCTAACCTAACCATCCTTATAACTCCAATATATGAAATACAATGGTCGGTCTTTGGTGCACTTCCACGATTGCCATAAACCAAATCTTTGAAAAATCTCTCAAAGTGTTCATGATTCTGAAACACATTTTTGCAAACACTTGAGAGTTTTATATTTTTCAAATGCTCCCCCTCAACATGTGCTCGGTTGATTGTTTTATAAATTTGCACATGTTAGGTAGAGCTCGCACTTTATGAATTGATCCACTTTCAGAGAACATGACCGATTCGAGACACGCTTACATCACTAGTTAGACTAGCTTGAAATTATTACCCGGCCTGGTCAAGTCCACAGAAAGTTTCTCGAAATGGTACTCTCTATTCAGATACATCTTTTTCGAGACACGCTTACATCACTGGTTAGACCAGCTTGAAATTATTACCCGGCCAAGACGTATCCTTTCGATTGATGACAATTCAAGTTTTGTCAATTCATTGGTGAAGTCTGAGCCTTGCTCACGTGAGATGCCCAAATCCTTAATGTTTTGTTAAAACCATTTGCTCCCCCTCAATATGTGCATCGATATATGAAAGATTTTAGAACATATGGAAGAGCTTGATTTTATGACCAAAACATTTTGCTCCCCCTCAATATGTGCATTGATATACAAAATGATTTAGCACATACGGGAGAGCTTACATTAACTTCCAAATCATCACATTTTATCAGAATTTCATATTTAAATCACATTCTCTCCCCGATCAAAAATTTCAAACCATTTGAGATTTGTGATCCCAAGTGATTTAAATAAGTTTAGAAAATTTGGGAGAAAATGTGGTCAGGTTTAAATGTATTCTGATTTTGGAGCATACTATGCTCCCCGTGAAACAACGAGAGAGTGTCACTGCTGATATTGCACAAATTTGGCAAGGTGTCAGAAATTTGAACAAATATGCTCCCCCTCAATTAATCACCCGTTTTCCATTAAAAGAGCTGTAGACATTCAATTGAGCGATGAGTATTTGTGAAAATTTAATTCAATTTACCACCTTGTGTAACATCAAGACTCTCTTGAAGAATCAAACAAGATAAAGAGTCTGATGTAAAGAAGACTTCTCTTCTTATACACGAAATGACGCACTGAAACGTACATCAAGTCGGTGAAACATGGATATGAAGTAATCCATGCCCAGGTGAACATCACCCAGTTGGAGGAACAGCCGTCTTTTTGGCGACGTGCTTTCCCCAGAGTGTATCGCGGGTTGCAGTATGAAGTAACTGCAAGCCATTTAGACATGTTTTAACTGATTAGTATAACTTCTGCTCGAGCTTCATTTAAGGATCCGTGTCATTGTTGAATGACATTTCTAGATCCGTAAATGTTATCGATAAACAGAAGACATGCCTAGGTAGGACTATTTTTGGTATTTTCTGATTTTTTGATTTTTTATGGTTTTTATAGGTTTTATATTTTTTGTATTTTCTTTTTGATTTAAGATATATACAACTATGTACAAGGATATAAGAAGACAATCATTTACTCCTCCTTTTCTTCCTGAAGACACTTGAGGGTTTCAGGTGTCATGCTCTTCATGCCAAGGCGCGGGAGAATAAACTGAAACCTTTCTCTTGGGAGGGCCTTGGTGAAGATGTTAGCTAACTGAAACTCTGTCCTCACGAAGTATAGTTCCACAATTCCTTTTTCCACCTGTTTCCTGATGAAGTGATGCCTGATGTCGATGTGTTTTGACCTGGAGTGCTGAACATTGTTACAACAAAGAGCAATGGCGCTTTTGTTGTCACAATATAGGGGAATTTTGTTGTATGAGAATCCATAGTCCGAAAGTTGTAATCGCATCCAAAGGATTTGTGCACAGCAAGCAGATATGGCAATGTACTCAGCTTCAGTAGATGATATGGAAGTACTCATCTGCTTCTTAGAAGACCAACTAACCAACTTTTCCCCTAAAAACTGAGCTCCTCCTGACGTACTGCGACGAGTGTCTTGACATCCCGCATGATCAGCATCCGCGTAAGCCGTTAGCTCCATTGCAGTGTCCTTAGGATACCAGAGACCCATATGAACAGTGCCTTGAAGATATCGGAAGATCCTTTTCACTGCTTCAACATGCTTCTTGGTTGGCCTGGATTGATACCGAGCACACATACACACAGCAAACAGAAGATCTGGTCTGCTAGCCGTGATGTACAACAAAGATCCAATCATGCTTCGATACTTTGTTATATCCACTGGAATCCATGAAGGATCTTCATCCAGCTTCGTTCTATCAACCATGGGAGTGTCAACAGGTTCACATGAGTAGAATCCAAACTTTTTCAAGGTCTCGTTGGCGTATTTGGATTGGTTAATGAATATGCCTCCGGGACTTTGAGAAACTTGTAATCCTAAGAAGAATGACATTTGTCCCATCATGGACATTTGGAACTTGGAATTCATCTCCTTTGAAAAACTATCACATTCACTAGGATCTGTTGAAGCAAAGATGATATCATCTACATAGATCTGAACTAGTAGTAGATGGTTTCTTGACTTCCTGGTGAATAGTGTGGGATCAACAACACCTTTGGAGAATCCATTCACTAGGAGGAACTTGGACAATGTATCGTACCATGCCCTTGGCGCCTGTTTTAACCCATAAAGAGCCTTCTTCAAGCGGTAAACATGAGTAGGATGATCAGCATCCACGAATCCTTCGGGTTGACTCACATAAACTTCTTCCTTTAAGTCACCATTCAAGAATGCCGTTTTGACATCCATCTGGTAGACTATCATATTCCGACTAGCAGCATTTGCCAGGAAGATTCTTATAGCTTCAATTCTAGCAACCGGAGCAAACGATTCTTCAAAATCAATGCCCTCTTCTTGTCTGAACCCTTTAACAACTAGCCGTGCCTTGTTCTTTAACACATCACCATACTCATCAAGCTTCACTTTGAAGATCCACTTTAAAGCAATGATCATTGCAAGCTCTGGAGGAGGCACTAATTCCCATACTTCAAGTCAATCAAATTCATGGATTTCATCCTGCATAGCCTGGAACCAGCATTCTTTAGTCATTGCTTCTTTGGCATCTTTTGGTTCGACTTTGGACAGTACATAATTGAAAAAGCACCATAGTGCATCAGTGGCTAGTTGATTACGTGTGGATACTGGACGTGAGGGATTGCCTATGATGTTGTCGATTGGATGATCACTGGTCCATTTTCTGAGATGGTCGTGAGGTTGAGGGTTATGGACAGACGTAGCAATGCTGTGTTCTTCAAGTGAGGATGTGTCTGATGGATGTTCAGGAGCAAATATGTTTTCAAAAGGAACCTCATCAACAGGAGCAAAAGGGTTAACTTCCAAAGAATGATTATCTGAAGATTCTTGTATTACTGGAGAAGATTGAGCGTTTGATGACGAAGGCGATTGACTGGTAGCTGGAGCATTGAGACTGACTGATACTGAAGCTGTTGGGCCTTCTGAACCTTGTGGGGCTTGAACCTCAGCCATAGGAAGTACAGCAGTTTCACTTGGGATGGTTCCATTCGTTGGCTCAAAGTATTCATCAAACATAGGATCAAATAACTTCTTCAACTCCTCGCATGTAGGTGGCACATAAGAATCTGCAGGCGTGGAATACTGTACAAGTCCTAAACTAATGGGTCCAGGTGACAAAAGGTTAAGATCGGGTCCAGAACTAATTTGTCCTGAAGCAGGTTGCTCACTCAGCTCATCGAACGTAACATGAATGGTTTCCATGATTTTACGGGTTCTCTTATTGTAGATTCGATACCCTTTACTGTCTGGTGAGTATCCAACAAAAATACCTACATCTGCTTTAGCTCTTAACTTTCCCAAGTCTTGACTATCGTTAGTTGGATAGCAAAGTGCACCAAACACACGGAGAAAGGAAAGATATGGTTTCTTGTTATGAATTAACTCGAAGGGAGTCTTCTCATGAACAGGATGAATTAGGGATCGGTTTTGAGTGTAACATGCTGTTGCAATAGCCTCTGCCCAGAGAAACATCGGTGCCTTTGAAAATATAAGCATAGTTCTTGCAGCTTCCACCAGAGTACGGTTCCTTCGTTCAACCACTCCGTTCTGTTGAGGAGTGCGAGGGATACTTTTCTGGTGCGTGATGCCAATACTTTCATAGAAATTACGGAGTTGTTGGTTAACAAACTCAGTACCATTATCAGTGCGGATGATTCTGACAGTTTTATCGAGCCTTACTTGCAGTTGTTTTATCAGTTTAATGATAACCTCTGGAGTTTCGTCCTTGGTTCTCAAAAACTTTACCCATGTGAACCGAGAATAATCATCTACTATCACCAGAACGTACTTCTTTCCATTTATGGTTTGTATTCTCATTGGACCGCACAAGTCCATGTGGAGGGTATGAAGAACTTCCAAGTTGGTGTTAATGGTTTTAGGCTTGTGGGTTTGTTTCTTGCTTTTACCCAGTTGACATGCAGAGCAGAGATGATCTTTCTCATATTTCAGTCTGGGCATCCCTCTAACAAGATCTTTACGGGAAAGATTATTTATGGTACCGAAGTTCAAGTGGTTCAAACGACGATGCCACAGCCATGATTTTGTTTTAGAGGCTTTAGAAAGCAAGCATATGGGAGAGGACTTCAACATTTCTTCAATCGATATGGTGTATAGATTGGTGCCCCGACTGCCCTTGAGGAGATCTATACCATCCAATTCTCTGACGAAACATGTATGTTTTCTGAAAGCCACTTCCAGATCTGAATCACAAAATTGACCCACAGAAAACAGATTGTGCCCTAGTCCTTCCACATAATATACCCTTGAGATTACACTGTCACCAAACACATAATCTCCATAACCCATAATAGCACCAAAGTGGTCGTTCCCAAATCTAACTGTCCCGATAAACTTTTTCATGAAGTTCTTGAGCCGCGAGCGATCCCCAGTCATATGTTTTGAGCAGCCTGAGTCCAAATACCACAGGACGATTTGTACGACCTGCATTTGAAACCAGACAACAATGGATAACTGAAAAATGTGGATCCCCAAGTGCAATTGGGGTCCGTTTGGTCAGCACACACATATTCTGGAACCACAGATTTCACAGATGCTACTGTCTTTACTGAGGAGACAGTACTAGAGGCAGGACAAGACCTAGATGGAAGGCATTGTGACACTAAAGACAGGATTCTACCAGTTGGTCTCCATTCCTTATTCTTCACAATTTTATGCTTATTCATTTTAGGTAACGTGCTCTGTTTTCCTAAATTGAATTTCCTTCCAGTGGGTCTCCATTGATAGCCTACGCTAGCAAATGTTTTTCCTGTTGCTTTCCAAACTTTCTTGCATGCTTCAGTTATCCTACCATTCTTAACATGGGGTGATGCAGAAGACATCAAGAAAGACACAACACATTCATCATGATTAGCAGAAATTAAACACTTGTCGCATGTTTTACAGATAGCATTAGAATTCGAATTAATTACAGTACTTTTGATACTAGAATCAACACGATTCATTCTATTCATTGCAAACTTATTGTTCCTAGGTTGGGCTTCTACTTTCTTCAAGTGATCATTCATAGCTGGCGTAGTCCTATCCTTTCTTGCATTTCCTCTAGACCTTGACCCGCTAGCTTGGGTGTCACTTTTTACTCCTGTAGAAGCATTGAAGGGAACATTAGTGTGTTTTTCTGTCACATGCCTTCCTGATAATGATGTGTTGGGTTCTGATGTTTTAAGTGGAAGATCAAATGCTACATGCTTGTTCTTAACAGTGGATGATGACGCAACAAGTCTATCTCTATGGCTGTTAAACTTAGGAACTGAGCCTATGGCATATTCTAAGTTTTCCTGAATCCTCTTCATGAGATTACAAGCATAAACAACAGCCCTATCAAGTGGCTTATCAGTTCTATCCTCTTCAACTACCTCACGAAGTGTGTCAAGGCCCTCTCTAAGATGATCGAGATATGTTTGATGGGCAAGGCTGTTATTTCTAAGGTTAAATGGAATACGCCCAATATCAACATCATACTTTTTACAAGCAGTGGCCCTTGGTGCATCACAATTACAAGTGGTGCATGGCATTTTACCTTTCACCCGAGCCTTAAGATTCTCAATTTCATTTGTCAAAGAGGTTATTTGATCATTGTGATTGCTTCTTGTAACTTTAATGGAATCATATAACTCCTTGAAATGTTGTTTGACCTTTGAATTTTCTTCTCGATAACACTCATTTTCATAATGTAACTTATTTATGGTGTTTTGATATTGAAAATTCTGAGAATCTGAAGACGAAGGTTTATTGGTGCCATACACTTCATACTTGTTGGATTTCAATTGGGCAATTTGGGCCCCCAGCAGTCGAATCGTGTTCGTGTGAGCTTGAATTGTCTCATCTCGTTTGCTTAATTCAAAATAAGTATCAAATTCAGGAGCATCCAAGGATGTCTTGTCATTTGATATTTTATGTTTTTCATTTAAATGTTGATGTTTCAATTGCAAATTAAGATATTCAACTTCTAATTTTGAAAAACGTTTAACCATATTATCATGGTCATCATTTTGAATTTTTTCAAGCAATTTTAAATTCTCCCCCTCAAGCTCAACAACACGATTCTGGGTGACATTTAACGCAATAGCATACTCATTAAATTGACAAGCAGACAATGCAGAATCAGTGACAGTGTAAAATACATCTTGTGCAATACATTTAGCAATCAAGTTGTCGTTAGTAATGAGTATGTTTTTTCTTTCAATCTCTCGACTCTTAAGTTCTATTGCATATTCATTCACCTCATTTTCCATATCTTTAAACACTACTTCCATTTCTTTTATTTCGGCTTTAAGGGCAGTTTGCAACCCTTCAAAGTGTTCTTTAAGTAGTTTAAAGAATGGCATGACCTCAGTTAAGTAACACCTTTTTGCATGTTCAAAACACCTTTCCCCCTCAGTAATACCGGAGGGTGTGATTCTCTTCTTGCATGTTTTATCGAAATCAGCAAACAGTTGCCAAAGCACATATAAGCTAATAAAGGTTTTGCATTCAGTGGGAAGAGACAAAGGCACCAAATTCCTAGGTGTATTGGGAGGATACACCGTTAAGGACGCAACTTTTCTAATGAGGGGGTGTTGGCCTTAAGTTTTTCTACCTTAAGTTTTTCATTATCTTGTTTCTAGAATATCTGTTCAGGTGTTAACTTCTTTTAAGGAGCAAACACAGTCAAACGATTTTCCTCACTATAGTCATGGGGTTTGATTATTATTCGTCTGGCTATGCACTCGGGATCCCTCATTTTCTCATTCATTCTAACCCTTGTTCTCTCACTTAACTCATCCTCTTCTTCTGTGTAGATATGCTCAGGCGGGTCATGATTAGGCATAAACATCACATTAGAATCATTTAATGCAAGTTGGGCTATCTTAGCAATTTCATGAATAGCTAATTTAGATTTACCTACATTACTTTCACTATGCTTGTCACTTAACTTTCTGTGCTTATACATCATTTGGGCAGTTTGTTTGGTTTGGTCTTGTGTGTACAACTTATCTTCAAGCTTATTTTTTAACGTCTTGAGTCTAGAGAAATCATTTAAAAGGGTTGTTTCTTTTTCTTTGAATTCTAGCTTAAGTGTAGTTACACACTTTTGTGCTTCCTGTTTCTGTTTGACAGACTGTTCTAGCTGACTTTTCAAAGAACTCAACTCTAATTTTAACGTTTCTTCTCTTACTCTAGACTCTTTAATAAGTGTACTCATTTGACCTTCTAATTTCTGCTCACGATCGTTAAGCTCAAACTTAGCACGCTGTTCATACATAGCCACTTGTTCTTTATAAATGTTTAGTCTAGTGATCAAGTCATCATCAGGGACAGGCAATTTGTTCTCATGGTACTCACATGCATTATCTAAATTACATGCATTATCTAAGGCACCTACATTACTTACAACACAAACATCATTATTTACAAAAGATTCACCATTTGGTACATCAGGCGAGTTGTTGTGATTCAAATACTGTTCATATGAAATAATATTGCTATTTTCCATGTCAACATTACTTGTGTCAGAAACATCTGCCTGATGTACTTCTTTGGGATTCTTTTGTCCCTCGACTATATTGTATGTGTCATAAACTTTTAGTACCTTAGATATCACGGATGCATTAGAAGGACCAGCTTGACGGGGAGATGAGACCAAGGAAGACAAGTTAGCCATGAAGATTGTTTGAGCCGTAGGTTCATCATCTACATCCGAGTCAAATGCATCACAGTCATCTGCCTTGAAGATGTTAGGATCATTAAGTGCTAGATCCTGAACTGGTTGCTCATCCACATCTTCATCAAAAGTATTTCCCCCATCTCCTGCCAAGAACAATAACTCTTCCTCATCCAATACAGCTCCATTCTCTTGAGCTTGCATTAACAGCATCTTGTCTTTGAAGTAATCTGAGTTCTGAGGACGTTTAGGTTGATTGCAGTTTCTAGCAATGTGTCCAAGCCCCCCACAATTATAACACTTGATCTGTTTCCCTTGACCCTGATTGGCATTCCCTGCTCTATTCTGCACATAACCTCGACCCATGTTTCTTCCAGCTCTCCCTTGCACATTCTGAACCACAATTTTCCCATCCTCCACCATTGCTAGATTGCGTGGGTTGGATGAATTCCTTAACTGATTGTTGGTCTGAGGGAGTGATGCTTGAAACTGTTGAACCAGTAATGATACTTGATTGGTGAGGTTGTCAATCATTTTGTCGGCCTGAGAGTAGCCTGAGTCAAGTTGAGAACTCATAGCAGGTACTTGTGAGTGAAGTTGGTGATAGCTTGGGTTGGATGATGATTGGATTGTTGGTTGAACATTTGCTATGAACGCCAGTGGATCATTTATAGTTGAAGGATTTAACTTTTCTCTCAGCACCCGATCGTAGACTGCATGCTTCTCATGTTGTTGCAGATAGGCATACAGCTGTTCATAGTTGGTATCCCTTAAACCTTTGTTGAGTTTGATAGCAGTAACAAATCTGTCCCATTCAGGAGTCATGTTGTTCACAAACTTTGAGTTTAGTTGGATATTGGGCATAGTCATTCTGATCATCCTCATATCATTCACCAACTTATGAAATCTCACATAGTAGTCTGTGATATTCTCTCCTGGGTTCATTTTGAAATGCTCAAACTCATCATACAGCTGTGACTCACGATCTTCCTTTGTGAGTTCTGACCCAGCCAACAACATTTTAACGTTGTCCCACACAGCTTTGGCTTCAGTGTTGAAATTGATGAGCTTGTATACATCCTTTGGAAGACCTTGAATGACTATGTTTGAAGCTCTAATGTCAACATCATACCTCTTCTTTTCTTCTTCATTAAGATCATTGTAGTTTCTAGGTCTGTCGATGCCCCAAGTTACAGTCCCATCTTCACCAGTTGTAACAACATCTCTGGTGGTACCCATCTGATATGGTCCATCGTCAATTGACTTAAGAATGTTAACTCCATTATCTTTTCCCAAGCAGTAAAGTCTTATCCGTTGTGCCCAAGACTCATAATCCGTCCTATCTAGCATAGGTGGACGAGTGTCAGATCCTGCTGCTTGAATATCTTCTGATGATGTGTTTGATGTGGTAGCCATAGTAACTACGGGATTTTACAGATCTTGTGATTTAACCGAGAAATCGAATCTTTCGCGGGAATTTCTAAAATCACCAAGACACAAACCGCATAGACAAATAGCACCCTTGAGGATACAAACCGCCTAGACAAACCGCGTAGACACAAACCGCATGCACGTCTTAGAGACAAACCGTGTAGACACAAACCGCATGCACGTTTCAGAGACAAACCGCATACACTCCTCAGAGACAAACCGCGTAGACACAAACCGAGTTCACGCTGCAGAGACAAACCGCGTAGACACAAACCGAATACACGCTGCAGAGACAAACCGCGTAGACACAAACCGAATACACGCTGCAGAGACAAACCGCGTAGACACAAACCGAGTTCACGCTGCAGAGACAAACCGCGTAGACACAAACCGCGTACGCGCCTTAGAGACAAACCGCGTAGACACAAACTGCCAAACACGTCGCTTTCAATGCTTTTTGTCCTTTTGCCTAAACTAGTAATAAGACAAACCGCGTTCTCGAAGTGACACAAACCGCGTTCAAGAACTTGTCCAGAGCACACAAACCGCAGCCAAGAACACTTGGATAAACACTCACGAATCACCCAAAAACACCACACAAATCTTAAATCTGTGAATTCAAGCACCAAATACTACTCTTATACTGTTCCTAAGCTAGAAAGTACAAGGTATAACAACTTCTAATCACTAAACAAGGCACAAAATGAAATTTATGTAACTTATCAATTCGAACTAAAAAACCTCAAAAACTAGACAAATCCGTGAATACCAACTCTCATGGACCTAACCATGGCTCTTGATACCAATTGTAGGGTATTCACAATGCAAGAAACACTTGTTTGAGGCCTTGATATGGATCGAATAGACAAGAACTAGAGAGAGAAAGTGGGAACTTCTAGAGAGAGAAATACTATGTGTATATTAGCTTGAAATGAAGGGAAGTTCCAACCCTTCCCTTGCAAGGGAAGGGGTATTTATACTTACTACATAATATGCCCCTAGCGGGCTGTGGAGTGAGCTGACAGAGGGTAAAGACCCGACCCACTCCACAATACTAATTAATAACTAATCTACTAATAATATTACTGATAATCCTACGAGCTATGATAAGCTAATAAGTACTCGGGGTGACCGAGTCTTCAGCTGAATATTCATATTCCTAACATAAACTTATGAAAATGTATCCTAAATAGGATGTATTTTTACAATTAAGCATTTATTCGTTTTATCATAATTGCACAACCAAACACTTAACGAATTAGAAACAAAATAAAATATTTCGATAAAAGCAAATCTAATCGTTTAACTGTCCAGTCGTGAAGAATATTCTATCATAAGCTTGGCAAGGATACACATCTCCCCCACTAAAGCTAAGGAGTAACAAGTCTAAAGCGGTAAAAAGGGTTTGTTGGTTAAGGGTTAATCATCCTTTTTAATCTCTATCGATCTCATATTCCAGAAAAGGCGACAAAATTACAAATACATGATCGAATCCACGACCACGATACTCGCAATTGCTCAATTCCTTAACTCGAATAGGCTAAAGATAGGACCAAGTAATCTTCACCAATAATATATTATATCAAAAAGGGCGACAAAATCATAAATACATAGTCGAATCCACGACTACGATACTTAAGATTGCTCAAATCCCTAATCTCAATAAATCAAAGGTTTGGATAAAGAATGATATAGGGTATGGATAATATTTGGGATATAAATTGGTGTAAAATGAAAAATAAACAAACGAATAGATTAAGTCCTAATGTGGTTAATCACTTCCCAACCATCCCATGAATAAGACACATATCATTGACTAACTCACGCTTTGACACTTGAAACTCACGCTTTGGGTAGACACGAATTAGACTCAATTAAATCTTAATCATCATCACAAAATAAACCTTAGTTGGCGTTCCCATAACGGCCAACTCCCTTGCAATCCATAAATATAGTACAACAACAATAATGATAACTTTACATAACTTTACAATGTTGGTATAAACAAACTTCCAACTTCTTCTTTCTTTTTCTTTTCTCATTTTTTCGATTTTTTTGATTTTTTTTTCAAACTACTAACATAAACATAGATGTGTAAAATTTCACCACATCACTAAAACGATAACTCTGGATAATTTTTTCATACTTTTCATGACTTCAGAAATAACGGTAAAAGTGAAAGTAGTAAACACACGAAAAACAAGACTCAAAATATACAATATCTACTTTCACTCCAATTGCATTGTGCAATTTCCCGACCTAACCATAGATAATGAATTACGCACGCGAACACAGTTAATTGTATGGAAACACACTTTGCTTAAAGTAACTAACCACGAACTTTAATCTACAGGGTAGGCTAAGGTGTAAGGGTGTAACGAAACATTAACAAAGGGTGTATGAAACGAAAGGAATGGCTCTGAGGGTTTTTCTAGGGGTATCTTACTCTAAAAATGAGAGTAAACAAAGGGTTTATACGGGGGTTAACTAACCAGTGTAGTTAGTTAATAACACAAAACATATAATAGGCTTTTTGGGTGAAATCCTAGAAATTTACCAAGTTAGACAAGTTACTCCAATTATATCAATAATACTCATTATGGTGGTCTCGAATAGTATACAAGCCAAGTTCTAAAGTTTACAAGTCACTGGCACACTCATAGATTTGTGAATTTTGATAAGTTCACAATTTTTGAAAATAAGGTTATGTGTGCAGCTATGCAACTTAGATTAAACAAAAACATGCTAAAAAAATTTTTAATTTTTATAATTAAGCATAGATTAAAGCATATTTTTGAAAAATTAAGGACAAGTAACGTTCTAATTCTCCATCCCCCCACTTAAGTTAAACAACGTCCTCGTTGTTTGTATTTAAAATTAAAAACAAGAGATAGAAAGAATTAGAACGGAGAACTCCCCTGAGATTTGCTCGGTATGATCTTCCAATGTAAACGTGCGAGCGTATATAATGCGGGAGTCCATCAACCTCTTCAATTGTCCAGACCTGTAAAAATATAGAGACCACAGAAAAAGAATCTCGAGAGCATCTCGTTAATCATTGGTTAGGAAAATAAAAATACAAACTAGAATTGGATTACTGTTCCGAAGGGTCGATACGCCGTATCCATTGGCAGAGGATACGCCGTATTGAAACTTAAAGAGCAGGTTCCAAATACGAGTCAAAATATCGAATACGCCATATCTTTAAACCTGAATACGTTGTATCGATATATTTGACGACAAAGTTTTTAATACGAAAAATAAAGACCAAAGTATTCCAGGAACGGTCGATACGTTGTATCCATTAAAGTTGGATACGCCGTATCAAGGCCCTGGGACTGACTCGACAGAAAAATTAAATGGATAGATTTTCGGGTTGTCTCCCGGCAAGCACTTTTGTTTATTGGGGAGTCTTTAAGTTCGACTCCCTTCAGCTCTACGTTGCTTCAATCAATTCAACAACCTCCTTATCATCATTGCCGTGAGGTTCATAGTACTTTTTAAGATGTTGCCCATTGACCTTGAAACTTACACCACCTTTATTTGTAATTTCTACTGCTCCATACGGGTAAACCGTTTTAACAATATACGGCCCATACCATTTTGATTTAAGCTTTCCTGGATACAATTTCAATTTTGAGTTATATAATAATACCTTATCTCCTACGCGAAAATCTTTATTATCACGGATTCTTGCATCATGCCATTTCTTTGTCCGTTCTTTATAGATGATGTTATTATCATAAGCCGAATCCCTCAATTCAGAAAGTTCATCCATCTGCATAAAACGATTCTTACCTGCTCTCATCAAATCAATGTTACATTGTTTCAAAGCCCAATATGCCTTATGTTCAATTTCGACCGTAAATGGCATGCCTTACCATACACCAATCGAAATGGTGTACATCCCGTGGGTGTCTTGTAGGCAGTTCTAAATGCCCACAAAGCATCTGTAAGTTTTTCGGACCAATCTCTAGGATTATACCCAACTGACCTTTCCAGAATCCTTTTAATCGCTCTATTAGTTACCTCAGTTTGTCCATTTGATTGAGGGTGATATGCTGTAGCTAACCTATGTGTTACTCCATATTTTAATAGAGTCTTTTCCATTAAAGCATTACAAAAATGTGTTCCCCTATCACTAATCAAGGCTTTAGGTACACCAAATCTGGAGAACAATTCCCTTAAAAACTTAATCACTACTCGAGCATCATTTGTTGGTAAAGCTTTGGCTTCAACCCACTTTGACACATAATCAACAGCTACAAGTATATATTTATTCCCTTTACTATTAGGAAATGGTCCCATAAAATCTAGCCCCCATATATCAAAAACTTCACATACCTGAATATTCGATTGAGGCATCTCATTGCGAGCTGAAATATTTCCTGATCTTTGACATTCATCACATCTCTTCACATAATCTGCAGCATCATTAAAAATTTTAGGCCAATAGAATCCAGCTTCGTAAACTTTCTTTGCTGTAATATTAGCACCATGATGTCCTCCAGTAGGCCCAGAATGACAATGTTTCAAAACATCCAACTTTTCAAGTCCATCAACACATCTCCTGATTATATTATCGGCACAACGTTTGAATGCGTACGGTTCATCCCACAAGTAGCTTCTAGCTTGGTATAAGAATCTTTTCCTTTCCGCATACTTCATATTTGATGGTACAATTTTTCCTACAATGAAATTAATATAATCTGCATACCAAGGTTGTCCTTCATCAATTGTTCCTAACATCTTTAGGTGCTCATCTGGAAATGTGTCAATTATCTCTTCATCTTTTAAAATTTCCGTGTCAGGATTCTCTAACCTAGACAAATGATCTGCAGCTAAATTTTTAGCTCCCTTTTTATCTTTGATTTCGATGTTGAACTCTTGTAACAACAAGACCCAACGTATAAGCCTAGCTTTAGCATCCTGTTTATTAAATAAATACTTCAAAGTAGAATGATCAGTGTACACAATAGTTTTTGATAAAATAAGATATGAACGAAATTTATCAAAAGCAAAAATCACAGCAAGAAGTTCTTTTTCAGTAGTAGTGTAATGCTCTTGAGCATTATTTAATGTTTTACTAGCATAGTAAATAGGCTTAAATTTACCATCTACTCTTTGCCCTAACACTGCTCCCACAGCGTAATCACTAGCATCACACATAAGTTCAAAAGATGAATCCCAATTAGGCGAGATTAAGATAGGAGCAGTAGTTAATTTCTCTTTTAAAATGTTAAAGGCCTTTTTACATTCGCTAGAAAAATCAAATTTAGCATCTTTTAATAAAAGCTGGGTCATAGGTCTAGAAATAATGGAAAAATCTTTGATAAATCTACGATAGAATCCAGCATGTCCTAAAAAACTTCTAACTCCTTTAACATTAGTAGGATAAGGTAGTTTCCTAATTACTTCAATTTTAGCTCTATCTACCTCAATTCCTGCTTTAGAAATTTTATGTCCTAAAACTATACCTTCTTTAACCATAAAATGACATTTTTCCCAACTAAGTGCAAGGTTAGTTTCTTCACATCTAGCAAGCATTTTATCTAAATTTCCTAAGCATCTATTAAAAGAGTTACCGAATACAGAGAAGTTGTCCATGAAAACCTCCATGAAATCCTCCACCATATCATGAAAGATTGCGGTCATACAACGTTGGAAGGTTGCAGGGGCATTGCATAGTCCAAATGGCATTCTTCTGTAAGCAAACGTCCCATATGGACAAGTAAACGTAGTCTTCTCCTGATCTTCAGGTGCTATGGGAATCTGAAAATATCCTGAAAAACCATCAAGAAAACAGTAATATTCATTTCCAGCTAATCTTTCCAACATTTGGTCAATGAATGGAAGAGGGAAATGATCCTTTCGAGTAGCATCATTAAGTTTACGATAGTCAATACAAACACGCCATCCAGTAACAGTTCTAGTAGGGATAAGCTCATTATTTTCATTTAAAACAACGGTTGTCCCACCTTTCTTTGGAACAACATGAATAGGGCTAACCCAAGGACTGTCAGAAATAGGATATATTAATCCAGAGTCAAGTAGTTTGATAATTTCATTTTTTACCACATCTTGTACTTTAGGATTTAAACGTCTTTGTGGTTGAATGACAGGTTTGAAATTATCTTCCATAAGAATTTTATGAGTACAAAATGATGGACTTATACCCTGAATATCAGACATTTTCCAAGCAAATGCCCCTTTATGTTTTTCTAAAACTTGTACCAGCATTTTCTTCTCATTTTTAGTTAACTTAGAAGAGATAACTACCGGAAAATTCTTGTCATCATTTAAATATGCATACTCTAAATGAGACGAACTCAAATAAGTACATTTTATTACCATCATTTATCCTATTTATTTGACTTGTTTTATTATATTATCTGTGAGAATTGATACGTTAATGTTTACTTTTGTAATTCTCAGGTAAAAACAAGTATTATGTGAAACTTGGCGATTTTGGACTAATTATGGAGCAAAACAAGCAAGAAGTTAAGAGTCTACTGAAATGTACAAGATCAAGACATTCTGCTCCAGATACGCCGCATCTTGCTTATTACATACGGCGCATCACTATCAAGATTTCACAAGATACGATCCAAGACAGCAAGGACATGCGCCGCATCTATGAATGGAGTTACGCCGCATCTTCTGGCGGTGTACGAATATTTCTGAATATATTAATCTTGGACCCCACGCGAAGTTAAGTCAATGCGCCGCATCTACTTATTAGATGCGCCGCATCTTACCCTCAGACAGAAACTATAAATACCCCAAGACCAGACGAATTTCGAGAGCCTAATACCGGAAGAAGACCGAAGACCACAGAAACCTAAGGCCGAATTCAGTCGAAGTAGCAGCACAAGACACACCTTGAACGAAGATACAAGAGCTGTAAGAAGGTCCTGCATGTATTTAATTCATTAAGTAGTTTTGTTTTATTGTGTTAGTAAACTTTAATTCATCAGGATTGGTGGCTTGTGTAATGTGACAACGGAAAGATTGCACTCCCTTTAATATTGTTTTCCCATCAATTAAAGTTTATATGTTGATGTCTTTGGTGACTTTTATTAGTGCATTGATAACCTCTGTGTCTAGCTGAGCGTTGATCGGGTCGCCATGCCTCTGCCCTCGCCTATTTATTAGATCGCCTATGCATTCTATCGTCTGTAGAAAAGTAGGAAGAAAGATAAATAGGATAGTCATAAGTAATCATTAAGGGTTTACTCACCGATAAGATTAGAACCAACAAGAAAGGACTTAATCTCGGTGCGTTGCATCGAACTATACACTTCATATAAAACTAGCAATAAAACAAGTGACAAGCTACTTAACTATCAGGACAGGTCTTCTTATTGTCTCAAGTATTTATCTGTGTACGTGTGTGCTACTCGCTGATTCGTGCCTATTAGTTTAGTTTATTTAATTGCAACCAAACCGTGCCAGTCTCTCAGGCTGAACCCCCCTTGCGTTTGATTAGGATGTATAGCTAACTTTAGATATTAAAATACTGATTAGGATAACTAGACAATACGTTCCACTCTTAGTGATCGACACTCTACTTACCATTATATTCATACTGACCAGGTACACTGCTCGTTAAAGTGTGTGTGTTATTGATAAGTCGGCTAAATATAAATTTAAAACTTGAATACTGTTAAAACCACAACGACATACCGTGGGTATAAATTAGAGCATACGCACACGACACATCAAGTTTTTGGCGCCGCTGCCGGGGAGTGAATTGTTATTATCTGTTAATTTGATTAGTATTTTAATTAGGTTTTTAATTTTAAATCTAACCGCTAACTCTGTTGTATATTAGATTAATTTGCATTCATTGTATTATTTTGCATATTTTCTGTTTTGTGTGTTATTTGTTTTCTTTTATTTTTGTTTGTTTTCGTTTGTGTTTATTTTTGTTTTTATTTTTTCGTATTTTCTGTATTCTGCTATCGTTGTACTGAGCTAATTCAAACGATACGGCGCATCTATTTTCATAGATACGGCGTATTGCGTTTAATTTTTATAAAATACAACGCGTTTAATAAATTCGATACGACGCATCTTTCCCCAAGATACGGCGTATCTGTTTTTAATAAGAAATTTTTTTCTAAACGATAACGCCATACGACGCATCTGTTTTAGCAGATACGGCGTATCTATTATTTTAATTAAAAACAGTTTTCGAATTATTAAACAGATACGACGCATCGATTTCTGTCGATACGGCGTATCTAAATTTCTAAGCGGCGTATCTATTTTCTGAATAAAGTCTGATTAAATTTTAACGATTATAAGATACGGCGTATCCAACTTTTTGGATACGGCGCATCGTCTGCAGATATCAGTAACTTTAATTTTTCGTATTCCGTTTTCGTTGTTGATTTTCTGATATATTACTTTCTTGAACATACCCTACTGATGCTTTTGTGATAGTTTCAGGAAGTGCATGACCAGGAGTTCTACGAAGAACTTGATTCAACCTTTCGAAGATCCTGAACGAGCCTTTCATTCGCTAAAAAGGCTTTTCAACACAAAAAGCTTTGATATTTCAAGTTCATTCGAGCTTGATTATTTTTCTGAAGAGAAAGAGGAAGAAGAAACAGAAGCAATGGGCGAAAACACAACTATGGAGGAATACATGAACAAAACCCGTGCTGATTACACTTCAGGAGTTGCTAGACCAAAGTTTGATGATAAATCAAAATTTGAGTTGAAGGGTCAGTTTCTCAAGGAGCTAAGAGAAACTGCTTTCAGTGGATCGGAACATGAGGATGCTAATGAGCATGTTGAAAAGGTCCTCGAGATTGCGGATTTGTTTACTTCAGAAGGAGTCACTGACGATCAACTCATGCTAAGAATCTTTCCAATCTCGCTAAAAGGAGCTGCTAACAAGTGGCTAAGGAATGAACCTGCTAGTTCAATCACTACATGGGAAGATTTGAAGAGCAAATTCCTGAAGAGATATTGTCCACCTGCTAAGACTGCTAAAAAGATGGAGGCTATCAACAGTTTCAAGCAAGAGCCTGATGAAACTCTTTATCAAGCTTGGGAACGATTTAAAGATTTACTGGTAAAATGTCCTCAACACTATCTAACCCCTATGCAGGAGATAATATTGTTTTATCAAGGATTGGACGTGCCTAGTAGACAAATCTTGGACGCTAAGGGAGCTGTGCCTCAAATGAGTGCAGCTAAGGCTAGGAAAGCTATCCAAGAAGCTGCTGATCATTCTCAAAAATGGCACGATGGAACCTCTACTAGATCTAAGAGCAGCACTAATTTTGACGGGTTTGCTGCAATTCAAGCTCAATTGGATAAAATTAGTAGAGAGATGAAGAAGCGTGATGAAAAAGTATATGCTGCCCAAGTTGGATGTGAAAAGTGCGAAGGACCTCACTACACTAAAGATTGCCCGAATAAGAATGAAAGTGAGACGTTTGAAGAAGCATATTACACCCAATTTGGACAACCATTCCGACCTTCAGGAAGATTTAGGGAAGCTACTCCGGGATTCTATCAAAAGAACAACTTTAATCCCGCTTATCAAGAAAGGAGGCAAACTTTAGATGACACTTTAAAGCAAATTATGGCCGATGCTGCTAAAAGACATGATGAGAATACTGCTATGATCAAAGAAATCCGAGCTTCAACGGACACTATTACAAAAAATCAAGGAGCTTCGATCAAAGCATTGGAACAACAAATTGGTCAAATGAGCAAAGTTTTTCAACAAAGGGGATACGGAAGTTTACCTAGCTCAACTGAAACCAACCCAAGAGATCATGTCAAGGCCATAAGCACCACTGAAGAAGTCACTCCTAACATTCCTTTTCCTAGAAGACTGATGAATGGTAATGATGGTACAAGACCCGAATTTTTCTTTAATTCTTCGATCAGTTTAAGGAGACTACTCAAAGAGAAGACGAAGATTGAAGAGGAGATCAAGGCTACAATGAAAGAAGAGAGCTCTGCAACTGACTTAAATGCCTTGCCTCATAAATAAAAGGACCCAGGAAGTTTTACTTTATCTTGTTCAATTAATGATATATCTTTCAATAATGTGTTAGCTGACTTAGGAGCTAGCGTTAGTGTAATGCCCCTTAAGACATTCACTACCCTAGGACTAGGAAAATTAGCACCAACTAAATTGCTTATTGAATTGGCTGATAAAACGGTAAAACGACCTGAAGGGATTGCTAATAATGTGCTAGTTAAGATTGAGAAGTTCGTTTTCCCTGTAGACTTTGTTATATTAGATATGCCCGAGGATGTTAAGATTCCTTTAATCCTTGGAAGACCTTTCTTGTCTACCGCCCATGCTAAGATTGATGTGTTTAAAAGAAAATTTTCATTAAGGGTAGGGAATAACAAACTAGTCTATAAGTGCCAAGATCCTGTTAAAAGTGTAATTAGAGGCGTCTATGCGCTAGGATTAAGAGAGCGTATGGACCTTGATATTGAAGCTAGGCTTATAGGAGAAACATTGATTCAAAACAACTCAACTAATCATAATCATGAGAACTTTGAGGAATTTACTGACCTTAATGTACCTACCGAACTTAGGCGCGATATTATTGATGATTCTGATGATGAGTGGAATGATTGCGTCGTGATTAATAAACGTAGGAGAATAGTTGAGCATATGAATTTGAATAATGATATGTTTATTGAACTACCACCCCACCTTGCTTATTTATGCCTTTATGATAATAAGAATTTCCCGTCTATCATTTTGTCATCTCTGCCCAAAAGGGACAGAACTTTGTTTATATAGATATTAAAGAAGAACGGCGTGGAAATTAAAAACGAGCAAGGAGTGTTCAATATTACTGAATTGGCGATGAGGGAGCGCGATGCTTCCGACTCCTTCAATGATCAATATTAAAGAGCTGAACGTGAGTCTAACTTGAAGACTCTGGAATAAAGACAAGTGCTGACCGGGAGACAACCCGGAGAAAATTTTTACTATTATGTTCTGTGTCGAGTCAGTCAGGCCCGCAGAGGATACGGCGCATCTCAATCCTGAGATGCGACGCATCTCCTGCACTGGTCATATCTTACTTTATTTTTCTGCATTTTTACTTTTAACTTTAAAACTTTTTGTCAGTTTATTTTAATGCAGCGCATCCCTGGTTAAGGATGCGGCGCATCTTCTATTCTGATTCGTAATTATTCCAGGCTCGATACGGCGTATCTTCTTCCATAAGATACGGCGCATCGACTGACCTGATGATTTTCATTTTAATTTTTATGTTTTATTTTTACTAACTACTAATGTATTATGCAAGTTTGAACCTTCTTAACTTAGGTGTGTTAAAGTCTTGGTGGTATTATAGATTCCGGCATTTCCTGTGGATACATCAATTATGAAGCTTAAACGTTCTCATCCACAAGAAAGATGATTTTTGCTCTTATACAAATAATGGAGGATCATACCGAGCAAATCTCAGGGGAGTTTTTCTGTTCTAATTCTTTTATTTTCCAGTTTTTAACCTTTGATACAAACAACGAGGACGTTGTTTAACTTAAGTGGGGGGATTGGAGAATTAGAACACTTACTTGTCCTAAACTTTTCAAAATATGCTTAAAATGTGCTTAATATATCAAAATTAAAAAAAAAAATTAGCATGTTTTTGTTTAAAGTCTAAGTTGCATAGCTGCACACACGACGTTATTTTCAAAAATTGTGATTTTTCAAAATTCACAAATCTATGAGTGTGCCGGTGACTTGTAAACTTTAGAACTTGGCTTGTATACTATTCAAGACCACCATAATAAGTATTATTTTTATAATTGGAATGACTTGTTTAAATTGGTAAAATTCTAGGATTACACCCAAATAGCCTTTATATGTTATGTGATATTAACTAACTACACTGGTTAGTTAACCCCCGTATAAACCCTTTTGTTACTCTCACTTTTAGAGTAAGATACCCCTAGAAAAACACTCAGAGCCATTCCTTTCGTTTCTTACACCTTTGTTAAAATGTTTCGTTACACCCTTACACCTTAGCCTACCCTGTAGATTAAAATCCGTGGTTGGTTAATTGCTTTAGGCAAAGTGTGTTTCCTTACATTACCTGTGTTCGCATGCGTAATTCATTATCTTTGGTTAGGTCGGGAAATTGCACAATGCAATTGGAGTGAAAGTAAATATTGTATATCTTTGAGTTTATTTTTCGTGTGTTTACTACTTTCACTATTACCATTATTTCTGAAAGTATGAAAAGTATGGAAAAATTATCCGGAAAGAAAGTGATAGAAAAGTTGTGAAATTTTACACATATATGTTTATGTTTCAAAAAAAAAAAAAAAAAAAAATCAAAAAAATAAGAAAAGAAAAAGAAAAAGGAAAAGTTGGATGTTTGTTTTAACCAACTTATGTAAAGTTTTGTATTAAGTGGTTGATATCACCACTATCTGTTGTATATTATATCTATGGATTGAATGGGAGTTGAACGTTATGGGAACGCCAACTAAAGGTTATTCTTTGATTGAGATTTTGTTGAGTCTAATTCGTGTCTACCCAAAGCGTGAGTTTCAAGTGTTAAAGCGTGAGTTATTCAATGATATGAGTCTTATTCATGGGATGGTTGGGATAGTAATTAACCACACTTAGGATTTTAATTTATCTATTTTGTTTATTTTTTATTTTACACCAATTTGTATCTCAAATATTATCCATACCCTATATTATTCTTTATCCAAACCTTTGATTTATTGAGATTAGGGATTTGAGCAATCTTAAGTATCGTAGTCGTGGATTCGGCTATGTATTTATGATTTTATCACCCTTTTTGATATAATATTATTGGTGAAGATTACTTGGTCCTATCTTTAGCCTATTCGAGTTAAGGATTTGAGCAATTGCAAGTATCGTGTTCGTGGATTCGATCATGTATTTGTGATTTTGTCGCCTTTTCTGGAATTTGAGATCGATAGAGATTAAGGAGAATGATTAACCCTTAACCTACAAACCCTTTTTACCGCTTTATACTTGTTATTCCTTGGCTTTAGTGGAGGAGATGCGTATACTTGCCAAGCCTATGATAGAATATTCGTCACGACTGGACAGTTAAACGATTAGATTTGCTTTTATCAGAATATTTTATTTTACTTCTAATTCGTTAAGTGTTTGGTTGTGTGATTATGACAAAAATGAATACATGCTTAAATATAAAAATAAATCCTAACATCTTTAGGATACATTTTCATAAGATTAATTCTAAGGTTTACTTGGGGATAAGTAAAGTTCAAGTGGGGGGATATTTGATGAACTCAAATAAGTACATTTTATTACCATCATTTATCCTATTTATTTGACTTGTTTTATTATATTATCTGTGAGAATTGATACGTTAATGTTTACTTTTGTAATTCTCAGGTAAAAACAAGTATTATGTGAAACTTGGCGATTTTGGACTAATTATGGAGGAAAACAAGCAAGAAGTTAAGAGTCTACTGAAATGTACAAGATCAAGACATTCTGCTCCAGATACGCCGCATCTTGCTTATTACATACGGCGCATCACTATCAAGATTTCACAAGATACGATCCAAGACAGTAAGGACATGCGCCGCATCTAGGAATGGAGTTAAACCGCATCTTCTGGCGGTGTACGAATATTCCTGAATATATTAATCTTGGACCCCACGCGAAGTTAAGTCAATGCGCTGCATCTACTTATTAGATGCGCCGCATCTTACCCTCAGACAGAAACTATAAATACCCTAAGACCAGACGAATTTCGAGAGCCTAATACCAGAAGAAGACCGAAGACCACAGAAACCTAAGGCCGAATTCAGTCGAAGTAGCAGCACAAGACACACCTTGAACGAAGATACAAGAGCTGTAAGAAGGTCCTGCATGTATTTAATTCATTAAGTAGTTTTGTTTTATTGTGTTAGTAAACTTTAATTCATCAGGATTGGTGGCTTGTGTAATGTGACAACAGAAAGATTGCACTCCCTTTAATATTGCTTTCCCATCAATTAAGGTTTATATGTTGATGTCTTTGGTGACTTTTATTAGTGCATTGATAACCTCTGTGTCTAGCTGAGCGTTGATCGGGTCGCCATGCCTCTGCCCTCGCCTATTTATTAGATCGCCTATGCATTCTATCGTCTGTAGAAAAGTAGGAAGAAAGATAAATAGGATAGTCATAAGTAATCATTAAGGGTTTACTCGCCGATAAGATTAGAACCAACAAGAAAGGACTTAATCTCGGTGCGTTGCATCGAACTATACACTTCATATAAAACTAGCAATAAAACAAGTGACAAGCTACTTAACTATCAGGACAGGTCTTCTTATTGTCTCAAGTATTTATCTGTGTACGTGTGTACTACTCGCTGATTCGTGCCTATTTGTTTAGTTTATTTAATTGTAACCAAACCGTGCCAGTCTCTCAGGCTGAACCCCCCTTGCGTTAGATTAGGATGTATAGCTAACTTAGATATTAAAATACTGATTAGGATAACTAGATAATACGTTCCACTCTTAGTGATCGACACTCTACTTACCATTATATTCATACTGACCGGGTACACTGCTCGTTAAAGTGTGTGTGTTATTGATAAGTCGGCTAAATATAAATTTAAAACTTGAATACTGCTAAAACCACAACGACATACCGTGGGTATAAATTAGAGCATACGCACACGACACATCATTTAAATATGCATACTCTAAATGAGAGGGCAATTCTTTTAATTCAGTTTTAGTTTTATTTTCTTTAACAGAATTTTCCTCATCATTAAGTAAATTTTTCTGATTAATAGAATAAGCTGTATTAAAATTTTCGGTAATTTGTATAGACTCAAATTCCTTATTAGGTTCTTCTTCATAAGCCTCATCTGTCTCTCTAATTTCTCTTTCTAAATCGTGCACTAAAAAGGAATCTAAGTGATCATTTTCTAATGACTTAACAGCTTCTTCAGTATTTATCTCATCTAATGCATCAATATTGTAACATTCGTCCTTCTTATCTAAAAGTTTTTTTATTGAATTTTCCATATCAAATGTTACTTTTTCATTCCCTACCTGAAGAGTAATTTTTTTATTAAATACATCAATTAACGCACGAGTAGTAGCTAAAAAGGGCCTTCCTAAAATTATAGGAATCCTAGAATCTTCAGGCATATCTAAAATAACAAAATCCACAGGAATAACAAACTTATCAATCTGAATAGGTACATTTTCTATTATTCCTCTTGGATATTGTATTGATCTATCAGCAAGTTCTAAACTCATTCTAGTAGGTTTAGGTTCACCTAATTTTAATCTTTCAAACATAGTAAATGGCATCAAGCTAATACTAGCACCTAAGTCAGCTAAAGCACTAGGAATAAATAAATCGTTAATTTGACAAGGGATAGTGAAACTTCCTGGATCCTTTTCTTTTGATGGCCATTTGTTGAGTAGAACTGCTGAACATTTTTCATTCATCATGACGGTTGATGCTTCTACCAGCTTTGCTTTATTAGATAGCAAATCCTTAAAATATTTAGCAAATGTCGGCATCTGCACAAGAGCATCAATAAAAGGAATGTTAATGTGTAATTGCTTAAACCGTTCCAAAAACTTCTTTTGTTGAGCTTCCTCTTTCTCTTTTCTAAGCCTATTTGGGAATGGAATTGGGGGACGGTAAGGTTCAACAAATGTAGGTTCTTTCGGTTGCCCTTGAACTTTAGGAAGTTCAATGTTAACAGTCTCCTCCTTAGGTTTTTCTTGCTCATCTGGTTGCACTTTATCCTGAATTGCTTCCTCAGTACTAGGAATCGGGTCAATTGTATTCTTTCCTCCTCTTGTAGTAACACCCTTAACATCTTGTATATAAAGAGCATTTTTCAGATTCCTTGCAAGCTCATGTACCTCTATTGCTAATCCAGTAATCATGTTCGAAGTTTCTTTTAATAAAACTTCGTTGGTATTGCGGAAATCTTTAATGAATATCTCTGTATTTTCATGTTCATCCAATTGAACTTTGATTAGCTTTTCCAATATATCGTTGATTCTCCATTCGTCATATTCATATGTTGCATTCATGAATCTATTTCCAGCCATCATAACTGAAAATAAAGGTAGAATTATTAGTAGTATATGCTCAAACAAGAACTAAAACTAAAACGAAGAATAAAAAATAAAAAATAAAAAAAAAAAGAATAAAGTGTTCTGTTACAGACAGTCGATACGGCGTAGTCAGTAAACTGATACGTCGTATTGGTTCCGGACTGGATACTTCGTATTCACAAAGGTGTATGCGGCGTATGTAGATTGTAAACAGAATACAACAGACACAAACAAGAAGTAAATAACAGATACGATACAGCGTATTCACAAAGTGGATACGTCGTATTGACTCTAACAGATAGAAAAACAACTAAAATAACTAAAACACACAAAAACAAATAAAAACAACTCTAAGCTACTAAACTAGTTAAATCGAATTAAATTTCACTCCCCGGCAACGGCGCCAAAAACTTGATGTGTTTTTTATAGTCTATAATTTTTAACCAAGTTTTATATTTATTTATTGCCGAACTAACCTATAGACTCTAAACACTCACGAGCAGTGTACCCGATCAATGTAGATAGTTTCTAGGTAAGCAAGGGTCGTTCACTAGGAGTGACGTAATCTAATCTAACTATAAAGCAACTAATAAAAAGGGGGTTTTAGCCTGAGAGGCTATCACGATTTTGTGTGTTTAATTAAACTAAATACGAGAAAATAAATATTATACTAATTAAAAGCAAATTAAAGTAAGGTGAATTCAATGATAGAAGAACATGCTAGCCAAGTCTAATCCATCTTATAGTTATATATGTGCTAATGTCTACTTGTTTTACTTCATTCAAAAGTTAAGGCGAAGATCCAATTACTAAACCCTGTCACGATTTAATAACTTGCTATACGGAGCGGGAAATTGGCCAAGATCATAGTGACCTATCTAGCATCAATACTAACTTATTGCATAATCACCATCTAACCTAGTTTGGCATTACGCGCTACTAGTCCTAATAGTGGCATAAGGCACGGTTCTGATGTGTTCCATCTAAGCCCGTCTATATAGGATTCGGATTACTACACTTATGATTCAATTAAAGTAACCACAGTTTCAGATAGTTAAATTACACCAATTAAACCAATAAGATCATAATCTAGTTACATAGACTTCTACTAGTGATAAGCAATAAACGAGTTTTTAACGATAAGCACCCAATCCAATAACAAAGCAAACACGTAATCAAGAACACAAATAAACTAAATAGACTTCATAAACTTGGCTAACACCTAAGGGTGTTAGCCCATAATCTCAGTAACAATACACAATGTTTGAATCATAGCATAAAAGATAGAAATCATAATGAAAACTACACGCTAACCGAATGATTAAACAAAGTAAATTATGGAGATGTTCTTCGTCGATCTTCAATGGTGGATGGAGAAGGTGTTGGGGACGATTAGGGGCTGTTTCCCACTGATAATGGTCCTCTGGTGATCATAAAATCGTCCATAGGGCTGTGGTATTTATAGGGGTAAGGAAGAGTAGCCTCCAAGTTTACCAAAAATATGCAGTCTGCTGTTACGACCCCGATACGGCGCATCTAGAAATCCTATGCGCCGCATCTCCTTTAGAATCAGATAGATTTTCTTTTTCTCTTCGCGTGGCCGCTTGAATCAACTAAAACGGAGTCCGGATGAAGATTTTATGACCAAAACAGTGAAGCATCTTCTAAAGTTGTTACGTAAACATTATTTCTTCATTTGGCTTCGATTCTTCACTTGATTTATCGGTTAAGGCTCATATACGACGTATCTCAAGGATAGGATGCGCCGCATTCGATGTAATCCCGTCTTGGTCTTCAAATATCTAGGGCTTCTATACGGCGTATTCATAGAATCCGATACGCCGTATTCTTCAAATCGACCAAGTTTCATATACGGCGTATTCCCAAAGATGGATACGCCGTATGCATCAAAGTCAGGCAAGGTCTTGAACTCTTCTAAGTATATGGATACGGCGTATCTAATTAGAGTTGATACGCCGTATTGAGTGTCTGATCAGTAGGCATTCTTCAATATCTTCGTTTTTGCTCCAAAACACATCTTTTTCCATAACTTTCTCCAATTGCTTCCGATATTACTGAGATTTACAAAAGTAAATGATTAAGTACCAAATCTCACACATAATAGTATAAAATGAGCAATATAAATGGGATAATGATGCTAATAATATGTACTTATTTGATGTCATCAGTGGTCCCTCTTGTACTTTGTCTGACTTCCTTGTTGGAAGTTCCCGCCCATATTTTTCAGTCTGCTTGTAGAGATAGCGTCTTCAGGGTCACTCAGATATTTGTCAAATCTCAGTGATACTGGAATTGTTTGTAGCTCGTATACTTTACTCACTGACACCGTATCGGTAAGTAAAGTGTTTCTTCAACAACAAGCTTTATACAACCCTCACTGATTTCTTTATCAGTAAGTAACTCACTATTTTATCTAAGTGAGTTAGGCTATTTTATATTCAAATCCTGTCTGGGTAATTGGGTCAATTTTTGACCCAACATAAACTAACCAACTAAATTATAAAATAACTAAAAAAATATAATACGAGAAAATAAAGAATTAAAAAATTAAAATATAACTTCAAATAATATGAAAAAATCTTCAAGCGACTATAATTCGAAAACAATAATTTGAAAACGCAAAATAATAATTTTTTTTTTTTCCCGTTTTTCGTCTTTTTTTGTCGTTTTTTTCCTCCTTTTTACATTTTCGTCCGTTTTATTACGTTTTCATCTGAATTTTTACGTTTTCGTCCGATTCTTAACATTTTCGTCTGATTCTTTATGTTTTCGTCCGAACTTTTACATTTTCATCCGAAATTTTACGTTTTCGTCTGATTCTTTACGTTTTCATCCGATTCTTTAGGTTTTCGTCCGATTCTTTACGTTTTCGTCCGATTTTTTACGTTTTCGTCCGATTCTTTATGTTTTCGTCCGAATATTTACGTTTTCGTCCGAATTTTTACGTTTTCGTCCGAATTTTTACGTTTTCGTCCGATTCTTTATGTTTTCGTCCGATTCTTTATGTTTTCGTCCGAATTTTTACGTTTTCATTCGATTCATTACGTTTTCGTCCGATTCTTTATGTTTTCGTCCGAATTTTTACGTTTTCGTTTGAATTTTTACGTTTTTGTCTGAATTTTTACCTTTTCGTCTGTTTTTTTTTACGTTTTCGTCCTTTTTTTTGCGTTTTCGTCCGATTCTTTACGTTTTCATCCGATTCTTTACGTTCGTCCGATTCTTTAGGTTTTCGTCCGATTCTTTACGTCGTCTTACATTTTTTTACGTTTTCTACATTATAGTATTTTCATCCATTTTTTTACGTTTTCGTCCATTTTTTACGTTTTCGTCTGTTTTTTTACGTTTTCGTTCACTTTTTTACATTTTCTTTTGTTTTTTACGTTTTCGTCAGACGAAACCTAAAAAATGTAAAAAAAGACGAAAACGTAAGAAAACGTAAAAAACATAAAAGAAGGATGAAAGCATAATAAAATGGTGGAAAACGTATAAAATGTAAAAACGGATGAAAACGTAAAAAGAGGCAGAAAACGGACGACAACGTAAGGAAATAGAGTAAAACATTAAAAATATGGACGAAAATTTAAGGAGACGGACTAAAACGTAAAAAATCAGACGAAAGTGTAAAAATTAAGAAAACGTAAAAAAACAGACGAAAACGTAAAGAATCGAACGAAAACCTAAAAAAAACAGACGAAAACGTAAGGAATCGGATGAAAACGTAAAGAATCGGACGAAAACGTAAAAAATAGGCGAAAACGTAAAGAATCGGACGAAAACGTAAAGAATCAGACAAAAACATAAAAAATAAGGCGAAAACGTAAAAATTCAGAAGAAAATGTAAAAAAAAAATAATAAAAAAAAATGCAGACGAAAACGTAAAGAATCGGACAAAAACGTAAAAAAAACAGACGAAAACTTAAAGAAACGTAAAAAGTCGGACGAAAACTTAAAGAATCGAACAAAAACGTAAAGAATCGGACGAAAACTTAAAGAATCGGACGAAAACGTAAAAATTCAGACGAAAACGTAAAATTCAGACGAAAACGTAAAGAATCGGAAGAAAACGTAAAAAAATCGGACGAAAACGTAAAGAATGGGACGAAAACGTAAAAAACGGCTGGAGCGACGCCGGCGAGGGTGGTGATGCTGATGTGGGCTGTGGGAGGGTGGTGTTTGTCGTTAGGGTATGGCTGGAGTGTCTGATTATGTTGGTTTAAGGGAAATAGAGTAGAAATAGGAAATGGAAAAATGGGGAAAACAAAAAAAATAAAAATGTTTTGTGGTTTTGTTAATTAGAGTTGGAAATAGAAATTTTGTGTTTTGGAAAACATTTTGTTGGAAAAAGCTAATTTGAACGTGATATCTGTTTTACTTGTTTTCTACAAAACATTTTGTGAAAAACAAGGGTGTTTTCCTCCAACTAAACGCACCCTAGGTAACTCTATTGTATTTAACATATTGATTTGCTTTTATTTTGCACATATTATTAATCACCATTTAATTGTTAGTCGACATTTGCTTTTATTTTGCATATATATGTATTTAGTTAATGGTTATAATTTCTCCCTTTTATTCCCTTTTATTCCCTATAAGTTATGCGCGATAGTTTATTAATTGACTTTGCAATCAAAGTTACCTATAATCTTATTCAATAACACCCACACCCCTCCAAATGTAGGAACTTAGGGAGCATTCGGACAAATCACATGCTTGGTTAAGGTTTTATCACGGGAAAGAAGTCACGATTTCTATAGTCAGACAAAAAATCAGCCATCTTCATCTTTTTTATATATGAGACCAAATTGTATTTTGTTTCAAGATATGGGAAATACCAACAAGACTGGAAAGCACGAGCCGGAAACATGTGTAGCATCATTTGACTAGACTTGCAGTGGGATTTGTCATTCCTTAGACAAGATTAATGAAGTCCACAGACAATGTGGACTTCCAAATAACGTTGTATGGTGGATGTACATAAAGTACATGTGTTACTAGATTTTTTTTTTTTTTTTTTTACATGAACACTTTACTTTTTGTTTCTAATATATTGACATTATTCACTATTTATTTACGTCCAATTAAACTTCGTTATGTGGGCGGGTTATGAAGCTAGTTATTTATATGCTTTTCAGTTTTCATATATAGCAATTATACATACTTTAGGCGTATAAACTTTTGATATAAATTCAAGAGCTTTAATATGGTCAAGTCATATACGTATAATCATCAAAGTAGTCTAGTGGTTCGACATGCGACAACTTGATGTTTTCACTTAATATATCATGTTTAAACATCGCTAGATACATATGTTGAGGGTGATTAAAGAAGAAGTCGGAAACGATCACGAAATACCTCATTTAAGCCGCTTACATCTAAGTTAAAAACTCGTCCGACCTGAATAACTTAAAGTAGAAAACCTAGTATATGTTTTTAGTGTAGTTGCATGTTTTGGTTTCATTACTTATAGTTCAATAAGTTTTAAGAGTGTTAATAGACGTATGCAAACACCTAAAATATGATTTTATATGTCTTTAAAGTAGTCATATATCTAAAAGGTTTCTCGTCATTCCATGGTTGTTAAATAGATAATGAAATTGCAAACGAAGCTTTGAATATAGTCGTCGATATACAATAAAAAATTTTAGATACTGTCACATACATACAAGCAAATAAGACATGACCAGACCAATATATGAGTGTTTATTATAATTGTTAACTTTTTAAGTTATTGTTGAATATATTGCACGCATAAATAAATAAACTAATTAGCGCATTTGTGATGCTTAAACACCAATAATCATCCACTTGATACAATAATTGACTTTCGAAGGAATATATTCCCTTTCCTTCTAGAAGTGCATTTAACATATTAAGTTTAATTTATGGTTATTACCAACGATTACGTTAACATAAAGTATAAAAGTATAAAAGACGTTAACATGCATTAGTGCGTTAGAATATCATATATGTGTTTGCATACTGTTTTCCTCATGTTATTACAACTCTAGAAGGATTATTAGACACAATAAGTAGAGTAATACGTCATTTCATAGTATTATTATTTAAGACATCATTAAGGGGCGTTCTATATAGGTTAAGGAGGTAGTTACACTCTATAGATCGTGTTTTAAATGTTGATCTGTACCTGTTTGTAGTCGTTTGTATCGAATCAATCAATCAAACTCGATATCGTAAGCTAAATCAGAAGTAGAATGCAAATTCACTAATTCAGTTATATAAAAAGATATCAGCCCATATATCAGTATCAGGCCCATTAGTGGGAGATCATGATCCAGTAACAAAAATGCTAGTATTACAAATTGGGTAACTGAATATGCTAACGCTTGTTTAGGTTATCTGGAGAGGGTAAATTTTCGACTAACATATACGCAGTCTAATCGGGGTTCTCTACATGTATTGACTTGTAAGCTCTTTTTGGCAGAAAAACCTGGTTGAGTTTTGCCTATAGCATGTCTGTCTTACATTTACCTATCAGAATTTTGTTGGTATTTTACATGTCTAGGTGTGCAAAACAACATTACTCTTCAAGTGATGAAGTGAGCTCCCATGTTCCAGATTTATGGAAGGATTTCTGTAATTCTACTCGACACAGAAAGCTAACGCATCTAGGATGTGCGTAAACAGATCTTCAAAATCAAAATAGTATGTGTTCAAAATGAGCAAATAAAAAAAGGGCTTCAACTTGTTTATTTGTTTTACAAATGAACTAGGCTTAAGGAAGGTTATTAATGAAATGTAATTGCGGTTAGTTATTTTGCCAAAAAGCACATGACTATCACTTTCTAAATAAAA
This sequence comes from Artemisia tridentata subsp. tridentata, assembly GCA_021014915.2. NCBI lineage: Eukaryota > Viridiplantae > Streptophyta > Magnoliopsida > Asterales > Asteraceae > Artemisia > Artemisia tridentata. Next base: position 72,644,566 of record CP139506.1, on the reverse strand, counting down.
CGAATATCTTACAATTTACCTTTTTACTAGAAACAAAGACAGTTGCAAATTAAACTCATACAAATTATGGATATTTTCCCTACTCGTTGGTCATGGCTTCCAAACTTACTTTAAAATAAGAAAATACTAACTTCGTAACATAGGATTCTCGATAAAGTAGATAATAATAATAATAATAATAATAATAATAATAATAATAATAATAATAATAATAATAATAATAATAATAATAATAATAATAATAATAATAATAATTGTCTAAAAATGCACCCGACTTGCCACTTTTTCTTTTGTCTAAACTAAACTTTTAATCATTCCCATTGTAGGCATTGTCACGAGTAAGGTTTGGCGTGTCACAAGTTTCAAATGGCACGTCTTAGCAAGTTTTAAAGGTCACGTCAAAGCTTACCCGTAACAATTTCTAAAATAAGAATGATTAGCAAATTTGATATTTAAATATGAAAATTAAAAGTTCATTATAAACAAAACAAAAGAAAAAGTTGACAATTAGATGAATGTTTAAACAGTTATCCGTTAAAAAATCTAAATACATATGCAAAAAAAAAAAGGTAAGAAAGTAATCGTTTATTTACTTTACCCAATTTTTGCTCCACTATCATTATTACGGTGGTCCTTGACAGGGATTGAACAATTAATTAAGTGTATCATAAAGTTTATTTGTATTTGTGGTTTAATATAAGATGGAGTAGTTATTTTCGTAGTTAAAAAAAAAAATAAAAAATAAATAAATAAAATAAGCGATTCAAGGTACGAAATAGTAAGCACTTTTTGACGCAAAAAAGGCGTGTATATCTTTCGTCCTAGTTTCGTGCTAAGTTTGCCAAGCTGGGCCTAAAAGTATTGGTTTAAAGGGTGTTGGGTATTATGTTTAGAAACTGTTTATAAACTGCTCTAAGAAGATTTCTACTAGTCAATGTCATGTTTGAATCAATGCGATAGAGCCACAGAGAGGTCAACGGTTATCGCTCTATCCATTTGTGTTATACATAGTATTGTTTTGTAATTTCAACATAAAATCATAGATAAAACAATTTCGTCATTAGTCACTCATGCTAAATAGACATCTTGCTCGTAAAGTATGGAACAAGGCAAGGGGTGGCTGGGTGCAGCAACGTTTTTTCAGCGTTGTATCAAGTTACTACCCCTGCTTCGGTGTTCTCAAAGTTAATGGCCAAAGTTATTTGGATAATGTTGTATTATGGTTGTGTATGTGTGCATTTTGATGGGTCTTACTTTTCACACTGCAGATAAAAATAGTTTCAATGCTATGCTGATGTCACAACACTTTTCGACAACTTTGGTGTTACTACACCGTGTGCCGCTAATGGAAGATAATAAAAATTGCAATGTCCAGACATTACCTGAAACTTCCCTCAACCACTTTCTTACAAACACACCGGACCAGCAATGTGTGTATATAACAGCTACAGAGTTAAATACTCTGAATTGTTCGTTATTTTATGTCAGCATGAGTGTACTACTCGCTAGAGGTGGCCAAAACTCGGATAAAAAAAAACCAAAACCGGTTCACAGTCAAAGCCCAAGATCCGGTTCTGGTTCCAAACCGGATCGGATATTTTCAGATCCGGCCTATAAAATACCCAGACCGGTAGCACCGGTTCCAGTTCGGTTCCAAACCGGATCGGATCCTAAGAACCGGTCGAACCGGATCCCAAGAACCGGTCGACAAAAACTAACAGTGGGTTGTGCAAATTTTGCGTTTGCGTTTATTTTATTTATTTTTTATTTTTTATTTCGTTCGCGTTTTTCACACAATAAACTTTGACTTTTATTAAAAAACTCATAAATGTCACACACAAAGTACTTGAATCACAAATTTAATACATTTCGACTACTTATTCTTATTCGGTTTCATCTCCATCTTCATCTTCAACTTCAACGGCGGACCTTGCGGCGCTTGTAGCTTCATCGTAAGCGGCTTCTTCTTCGGAGAGATTGATTACATAACCCTCTTCCACCTCGACCTCTTGTAATTGTTTTTCATATTCCATCGGTTCTTCAAGTATTGAAACGTGTTGTATACGTTCATTCCCATCTAAATAATCCTTCAAGCAAATACACATCTCCAAAGATAAAGGTGTGAGTCTTGTTCTTCTTATCGACAATACCCTTCCACTAGTAGAAAAAGCGGATTACAAAGCAACGGTAGAAGCTTGTACGCTTAGTAAATACCGGGCCATTGCGGCTAGAACGGGAAATTGAGGTTCCCTTTGTTTCCACCAATTCAAAACATCAAAATCCTTGAACTCTTCCGGTGTGATAGTGCTTAACCAATCGGTTCCCCGTATATCTCCCAAATTCATTGCTCGATAAATTCTCACTTCTAGCCCGTTTATCACTTTCTTGTCTTAAATTTGAAAATAAGTCCAAGTACGGATCCACGTTTGAAGCCGAAGACCACATGTTTGCAACCGAACTCGTTCCCACATTTGATTCACCATATTTCTCAAAATACACATCAAATAAACGTTTGAAATTACTCTTAAACGTGTCTTGGGCTTTTGTGACATAGAAAGGGTCTATTTGGTTCAAATCCAAGTCTTGTGCAATTTTATCGATAAGATATTCCACCCCGCTAATGTTCAAACATGGGTTAATTGTGGCGGCACAACTAATTACCGGTGGAATTTCTTGAAAATATTTTCTAAGTTTTTCTTTCATCGGTAAAACCATATTTTCAAAAAGTGGACCATCATATTCGTATGCTCCTAATTTTCTACACATCTTAAAAAGTTGGTTGAGGACCAAATGACTCGTGGGATAATAAACACCCGATAACATAGTTGTTGCGGTTTTAAAAACTTTGAGTAATTCGGTTATCTTTTGAATAAGACTCCAATTTTCAACCGAAAATGGTACCATTTCCTCATGCCTAGATGTAGCGCAAAGATTATCATGAAAATGTTAACGTTAATTTTTTGCGTAAACCACTAACAAACATGTTATAAGTCGAATTCCATCTTGTAGAGACGTCCCAATTTGGAGATAAAAAAATAGAATTCGAGTCATGACACAATTTTATATAATCCACATATCTTGTGCCTCCACATTGAAAAATATCTTGTAACATTTTTCTAAAAGCTTCTCTTAAATTATACATTTGCTCGGTCGCTAGTCCGCTTTGCACAACCAAGTTAATGATGTGTGCAACACATCGACTATGATAAAACATGCCATCAAGAGGTGGTCGATAATTTAGTATTAGCCTAGACACCGCATTTGTATTATTAGAAGCGTTATCAAATGATATTGAAAAAACCTTTTTTTTTTTTCTTTCTATTTTATACGTTTTCATAACACATCTCAACATCATACTTAAATTTTCACCCGTGTGCAGATATGCAAAGATTTCAAAAGCAATAGTACGTATGTGCGGTAACACAAATGTACGAACCGGGCAAACCATGACCCGCCGACCAAACATCGGTTGTTAAGTTTACACTAGTTTTTAAAGCATCAAAACCAAGTATTAATTCCTTTTTAACCTTTACCCAAGATTTAATACAATCACGTTTAAGAGTTTGACGACTTACATGAGTGTATCGTGGTTGAAGCTTTGTTGAATCAACCTCGTTAACCGAGGGTTGTCGAAGTGGTTGAACGGCAAACCCTCTTGAATCATAAAGTGTGCTAAATCTTGACGAAGCGCCCTCTCGTCATATACAAAATACTCCCATCTCGTCCCATAGTACTTTGTTCCGATCCCGAAACGTCTCTTTTTGCTTTACAATGTAGAGTCGTGTGCTTCTTCAACGTAGAGTTCCCGTCGGATCGGATATAAGTGTGACAAGCTTTACTTCTAGCCTTTTTTTATCCATCCGAGAACTTAACCAAGTCGAAATTACACCAAATTTCTTTGTTTCGGGTTGTTGGTTCAATCCCAACTTCAATCGGTTCATTTGTAGAACCTTGAGCGGTGGGATTACCGGTATTTTATGATGAGTTTTGAGAAGCTCGGTTTTTAGACATCGTGAGCGTTTTTTATCAAGTTTTCGAGCGTTTTTGGAGTGTTTTTAGTGTGTTTGATTGTTGTGATTCAACCAAAACCAACCTTGGTATTTATAGGGAAGTTTAGGAGGTCAAAATGGTGGGTTTTGGAGGTTGTTACCGTTTAAAAACGGCTAGAAATCAGTCCCAACGTTCCTTTTCTGCTTACTATTTCGAAAATGACAATATAACCGTTGGAACCGGTTCTAGCGGCAGAAAGGTCGAACTGGATAGGAACCTCCGAATTATCTAGGAACCGGACCGGATCTTGCTGGAACCGGCTTTGACCGGATTCAGATTCGGATTCGGATTTTTTTTGGGTTCCGGTTCAGGAACCGGATAGGATGGCCAACTCTACTACTCGCGTGTATAATACAAAACGGCAAATCTGTAACAAACAGATTACTGTAAGGGTTTACCACTACCTGAAAAGTAAGTATGCATTTGCCAAATAATGACATAGGGACATGAAAAAACAATGTTCCCAAACAAAAACGGCATGCTCTAACAAAATGGCATGACTATGTTTGTGACATCTCAGTATAAAGTGAAGCATATATCTTTGTCCTCAGATCAGGCTGCATTCAGCTTTGCAGCAGCTTCCGGTGCAAATATGGCCCCTACTCTCAAAGTGAAGGTCAAGTATAGTTTGCTTCAACACGTCAAGTTTTACAGAATGGCTGTTGATAGTTTCCACAATTTTAGTAAAAGAAAAGAGGACATAGCAGTAGCCACTGTATGGTAGTTGTGCAGCAGATATTCAAATCGTGCTTCACGACTGTACACAGGGCGGTGTATTAGATTTAGTACTAGCATAAAACATGCATCTTGGATATCAGCCTTCAGCCTGCACCAATAACAAGTATGATACTATGTTAGTTTTCCAAATAACATTCCACGAAAAAAAATGATGTGCATAATTACACTATAAATGATAATTAGAACACTTACACCAGCAGATTGATGATCATCTTGTCTTATTCATTTTCTATCAGATTTCTTTTTGATGAATAAGGGATTCAAGTCACCCTAACCTTTACTAAAAAAAAGGTCACTCTACCAAGTAGATATTGTATGCTTATTATTTTACTATTGCAATTCATATGTGCGTATTGTAAATTTATAGCAGTGCACATATCTAGAACATTAAGCACATGAGCTTATGAAGATTATTAAATCAGTCTCATGCCTCATTTCAATAAAAAATTATCTTAAGTTGTTGGAAATAAACATTTTAAGCTAAAATTACCAAAAGCATTATATAGATCCATGAGAGACAATGATTCATAGATGGACTGGTAAGAGAAGTGTTAACCGTTGAGTTGCAAGTTAAAATAGTCGCTGAGCATTTCTCATCAGGGTTGAAACCAAAAGCTTTATGTGAAGATAATTGAGATTTTTTTATCAATGCTTGACTGATTTTCAAAGCAAGTCTACTGAGTTTTTATTACAAACAAACCACAACTAATGTGAAAACACTACAACATTTGCTAGATATTTTCAGACTTTGTTCAAAAAAGACCATTCTTGCAAATTGCACTACTTCTCAGTTTCCTGCAAATAACATTATTATTTTGCCATTTCCGATGCTTTTATTCTCCTTTTTTTTTTTTTTTTTTTTTTAATTATTATTACTATTTTGCAGCGATTTTCTTCATACACCAACATGTGTACGTTTCTATTTTAAGAAACCTTGTAGTGCCTTGATCTATAGAATCAGATCAGATGACCGGATTGTAGGGATTTCATATTGATTAAACCATCAATACCACGAGTACGCAGCGTATGGATCTAGATTTAATGTTATGAATTAAAACACATAATTAAAACACATAAAAATACTAACCTCGAATCTATTGATAAATAGATAAACACCAAGTCTTGATCTTGATCACGAACACACGAACCAATCAACTATAGTGAGTTGATCTCTATTGTTGCACACACTACACGTCTAACAAGAATGCTAGGATACTAGTACTTGCTTACGAATGAAACACAAAACACTTGGTTTAGTTTCTTGGTTAACTTGATCGAATACTTTAAAGAAAAAATTCGATCAGTTTGTCAATAGTTTTAGAATGTGCCGTATGGTTTTATTATGATTTCAATTGCATGAGTATTTTTAAGAACCAAGGCACTAATATATATATATATATATATATATATATATATATATATATATATATATATATATATATATATATATATATATATATATATATATAAACCTCTTGGCTTTCTGTACAAGCAAGACACAATCTTTTCCATACTCATGACACAATCTATTCCATATTGGTCAATAGTGGCTGACAGCTCTTCACTGGCTTTATTATTAGTACATTACAAATAATTAATGTAGCCCGTTAGTTAAAATAAGCGTCTAACGGTTAACTATCAACTATTAATTAATTTCGTAAACATTGCTTATTAATATAATTAATACATCTAATATATTAATTACATTAACTAAAACGTTCTCTAAATGTATACGTGTGTGCCTCGATAGGCTCACGTAATTTTTAGCTGTATAAATATTGATTTGACGTGCGCATAACCAACACGGATCCCTTCACATTTATTGTGCTACAGGTGCATTTGTCCAACTTAATATACGTATGTGCACGTGTGTGAAACATAGTATCCATGTTGTGTGCATGAGTGCATGTTTAATATCTTGTTTCTTATTGTTTTTATGAAAAGACTAATTATGAACAAGTCATGCAATAGTTTTAAACCAATATTGTCAAGAACCATACTCACTATCAATACATGTTTACTGTAAGTGTAAACTCTCGTTGAGTGTAAACGGGAATTCAATTGCTTATGAATAATCTGTACAAGTAGATCGTCCCATGGGGAAAAAACAAGGCATGGCTTTATGGTTGACATAATCATCAAACATCAAGATTCACTTGGTAAAAAATTGAAAGAATACATTTTTAACTTACCAGACATTTATCTCATCTACATACCTGTTAAACATCATGTCCAATGGCAAAAATATCGCTTTTTCATTATGCACTGTCGTGTGTCAAATCTCTGTCTTGTATGTGTAAATATCCGAGTTAATATCACTGCAAAAACAGAAATGATGAAATGTAAGGCAACAAGTGATACAAATATGTTTAAGCACGATATAAATAATCAAGTGACCTATGCTAGAGGTGTTAAGATGGGCAGGATGGGTAAAGAATTCCGGTTTAAATGGGTCAACTCGGGTTTTGTCTTGACCCATTAATACTTTTTTGTCCATCTCTAAAAATTAGATATTGGATGTCGCCGAAGGGACAATATAAATTAGATACAACATTTGAGTTAATTATGATTAAGTAAACAAACCACCACAATAATTATCCAAATTGTGGAACAAAATGATTTAGGAGGTAGTATGCACTGAAATGAGACTTTAGGAGGGTTTTCAACCAGCTCAAGCCATTTGGCCCAGTCCCCTTTTAGCTATATTTAGTTTAGTAACCCAATTTGACTTTGTATCTGGGTCAAAAATGCCACGCCCATCCTACGCTTAACAGCCTATGCAAGAATACAGATCTAACGAGCAAACAAAATAAATGATTCCTTTTGCTATACTGTAAATAATATTTTTATTGTTCCAAGTTTCTAATAATACAACAATCCAAGTAAAATTGGAAAAACTAACTAGCGATTTATGTTTCTTCCACAACTTCATAGATTATGTTTCGATCAAGTTTGATTTTACTTTGCTCGAACAAACAAGTTAATAATTCTTTTCTGGAACCTCTCGGTTAAAAGAAAAAGTTGAAAATTTAACATTAATACAGATCAAGGTAATTGTTGAATTATCAACTCTTACTTGTCTAAACTAGTTGTACAATAAATTATTGTACCCCTAATATTTGTTGTCTAATTCATAGCCATTCATTTACATCGTAGCAGCTTATATTGAAATGTTCAAATAGAAAAACAATAATAGAAATATTGACCATAACAAAGACAATAATGTAAGTATATATTTCAAGATCTCAAAATTGACAATTCACACCTACTACTATAGTGTGTGCTCGGTAGTTGGTATATATATATATATATTTGTACTGAAAGCCAAACGGTATGACTTATAAGATAAGCTAAGTTGGGCCTAAAAGTATTGGTTTAAAGGGTGTTTGGTATTGTGTTTAGAAACTGTTTATGCCAGTATGCCGCATTGAGAATACTTTTGTAATTTCATTGTTTAGGTTTTCAACATTTTATTTATTGACCACAATGTTTCTTTTTATATAATTAAGTTTATGCTATTTAAGAAGTTCGTTGACACATACACATAAAGATTGTGTAATAGTAAAATCCATGGTTGTAAAGATCTCGATCATGATCTTCGGATTTTACGATACTACTAAGCAAAAATGATACACCAGCGGAATCGGGTATTGTTGTTGTACTAAGGAAAAATGATTCGACACTGCGTAGGATCTCTTAATAGAATCCCGATTTTGACAATCGGATCGTAAGATCTCGATCATGTTTGACTTTACTTTGCCCGAACAAACAAGTTAATATTTTTTTTTCTCGAACCCCTCATTTAAAAGAAAAAGTTGAAAATGTAACATATAATATAGATCAAGCTAATTGTTAAATTTTCAACTGTCTTAAACTATTGCACAATAAATTATTGGACCCTTACTATGTGTTGTCTAATTCATAGCATTCATTCACATCCTAGCAGCCTATATTGAAATGTTCAAATAGCAAAACAATAATAGAAGCATTGACCATAACAAAGAAAATAATGCAAGTTTATTATTTCAAGATCTCAAATTGACAATTCACACCTACTAGTATAGTGTGTGCTCGGTAGTTGGTACACACACATATATATAGATATTGGTTCATGAGAAAAGTTTATTTTGGTAGAAAAGTGAGAAAATATACAAATAGGTCCCTCTCCTTCCCCTTTTTTTTTTCCCACAACTCAAGGGGCCTTATTGTTACTTTCTTTATCTTTCAGGGTATATTTTGTAAATTCGCCCTTATTTTGTCAATCTATCATATAAAATGCCTAAATTTTTCATTTTTTCATTTTTTCATCTTGTTCATTTCTCTGATTCTCTCCATAATCACGCTTCTCATTTCTACCCAGTGATCATTGCTTCCAATCTCCACACAATCAACAGAACAAACACGATATGTTTAGATTCACTAAATCCTCTCGTTCTAATTCTCAAATCGCTGAACAAAGTAAGTTTTTTTACCTAATTCGATTATATTGTTGTAATTTTTGTTATCTAAGATCAAATATAAAGCTGATATTCGTGTATGTTAGAGTCTATTTGTACCGATTATTGTTTGTTATGAGTTAGGGTTTGGTTTTATGAATTTTGATTCGGTAATCATCATATTTGTTCATAGATGTATCGATTTTAAGAGTTTTGTGACATGATTCACTGTATATGTTAGTTATTCCAAGCAAATTTGAGGAAAAAAAAAGAGAAGAAAAAGACTTGCAAACATGTTTACAAAAACTGCACACAAGGTGTTTGATAAAATGCCTAAATGAAATTTCATAATTGTGATGCACTGATTTTACACGCTGATGCATCAATTGTTTTGATCATTTGTTTAGTGAAACGAGATTTGTATGTTTGATAAAATGGTTAAATGATATTTTATAAATGTGACGCATTAAATTCATACTTTGATGCTCCAATTTTTTAATCATTGACTTTGTTGAATGATTCAATTGAACATTTTTACTTATTTTTTAAGATTATGTTGATATTGATATGCACCGACTTATATAACAGTCATGCATTAGTTGTTAATAAACGGATGCCCTCAATTATTCAATATTAATGTTAATGTGAATTGATATACTTAGTAACTTAATGTGCTTGTAGGCCTGTTACTTTATTTTATTTGGTTTGTATTTTTGTCATCATAGTAACCTAAGGTATATACCAATAGCGAAAGTGTGTCTTATCACCTAAAGATTGTGGGGTTGGACCTAGTCAAGAGTGTCCCCGTGTATGTTTTATTTGCTGTAAAATAATAGTTAAGATATGTTTCTTATATTAAGTTTTTGTTTAAGGTAAAGTTGTACCTTGTGCGGAATTGCGAGTAAAGAGTAGAGGAAAGTAATCATGAATTGTACCTAACGCATGCATATTTACAGGCTTTGGTTTTTGGTGCAAATGATGAGACAATCATCAGCCGAGGAAACCGGTTTGTTGCAGCCAATGGTGCATGCAAGGAGATCACAAAGAGGGAGCAAGTACCAGAAACCATATGGCGAAAATGGACAAGGAGAAGTGAAGGAGATTTGTTGTTGAATAGAGCGTATTTCCGGCAGTCAGGGAACCCTCATTGGGCTAAAACATATAAGGGTTACCCGTTGATTCCGGCGCTACCAGCAACATAAGTGCCAAATCTCATAAAAAGTGTTGTTGCCTCACTTGGTTGTAAAGCAGGAGTCGCTTGTTAAGCTTACGCTAAGTTTGTTAACAGCCATACCCTTTTTTGTAAAGAGTCGGAAGGATTGGTAGGCTTTAAGAATGTATACACAAGTAACCCATGTACAGTCGTCATGTAACTTTTTAAGAAAGCATTGTTTGCTACAAAATAATTCGACTTACATACTGATGCATTAATCTATCTAGTGATGCACTAATCTTACTCACCGATGCACTAATCTTAATCATCTAATGATGCACTAATCTAAGGCACACCGGAGATTTTGTATTATTGGCTTGAATGAATATGCTCGTTTAATATAGCTACTGTGAAGATTTTAGCCATTCTCAAGTGAAACGTGAAAAAAATACTTCACTAATTAAAGCCATAAATTTTCTATCAAAAACTTTAGTATCATACACCATACAATTTTATTACAAGTATTAAATCATAGTATTTTGGCAATCTACTTCACGTGTCTTGTGCCTATTAATAGTCCTTTTAACCTACAAACAAATAGATTATTGATACAAGCTCTAAGAATGGCCATAATCGAAAGGCATTATCATGCCGACGTGGCCATCATGGGTCAGGCATGAACGACTACACACCCTGAGTGGTTAATAAATACTGAGTGAGAACTACGGACAACCTGACAAGAACAAAACCACCCTAGTACTTTTGTCTGTCTTGATTGCTTTCACATTAAAGACTTTCTAGTTCAGTATTTTATTTTCCAAGTCGCTGTTCAAAAAAAAAAAAAAAATCAAGTCATTATTGCATAAAAATGAAGCATAACCTCACAAAAGCCTGTCTATAGTATTTTTTTTCCATCTCAGTTCAACATGACGGAAGTAACAAAAAGTTATAGCTTACACCTAAAAACTACATTACCTTAAACCATAAAACAGCTAGTTCCACAATTCGTACCAAAGCTACATTACATCTGTTTACAATATACATAAAGGCAGAGTACAAAAGAGCAAAGCACATGGGGTGCCACCGCTGCCACTTCACATGTGAGTAACATGTACATTGTACACCTTACATGAGTTTCTCTGATATTGCGTACTTCTTTCAACCACAAAATCACACTTGTCTCCTGGTTTGATGCCCTTCGCTTTAGCAAATAACTCCCGGTTTTGAGTCAAAGCCTTCATACCGATATTGGTTTCAAATAAAATTGGCCAAAGATCAGAACTGTTTCTGAGAAGAACCAACTTTGACCTGAAGCACCATTTGACCCGCTCTGGCAATTCCTGCATAGTCATCACTTTTATATCTCAATGTAAGTGGATGTTTAAAAGAGCACATGGGTGGTTCATTGCATGTTGTATATTAGATTATATATACAAATCTTAAGATAACTATATGTGAGTAAATTATAGTTTGCTCAATGTAACTGAAAGCGTCCCTCTTGGAAAGTCGATGCAAACTTGGTCGCTGATACCGAATACTCGTTTACATAAAAGGTAAAATGGTCCGTCTTAGATACCATTTACGCAGTTAGTTTCCAGTGAAGATTCTCTCTCAGTGATCGTTTATGCAACTAGTTTTCGAAAGGGACAATTTTAGTGATGCTGAAGCTTCCCACAAGGACCATATTATTCAGCAATCTACACTAAATATGTAACATGTCTACCATCTAAATCAAAAACATCTTAAAGGACATACAAATTGGTAAAGGCCCATAGGAACCGTAAAAGTGGCTATTTCGACCCGTAAATGTATGAGTCAATTTTGGGTGTTTATTTCCAACAAGTCATAACGGGCCATTTACCTATGACAGTATGACGCCAATATTGTATTTTAAATGCATAGTTCCTATTAATGCAAAAACTTAGATTAATATTGTATGAAAAAAGTGTTTGTAACCCTATTTAACATGCTAACTTTTTATAAAAGATTGGACAAAAGTGTTCCAGTTCAACCCGGCCCACCTGAACTAGTAACTACGCATTTCGCAACGTCTACAGAATATGACACAAATACAAAGGGGGTTAAAAGAGACATACAAAAAATTTGAAACTAATCATAACCGCGGAAAATGAAGAATTTGTGGAGCTGTATTGGGGTGGCTCGGCATACTCTTCAGGCTCATCTTTGACCCGTATTAGGAGTCAAACAAAGATGAGCGAAGGTCTGTTGAGTATTGTAATTACTGTGTATATACACATTCATGCCATAAAAATACATACTGATGCATTAATCTGTCTAGTGATGCACTAATCTTACTCACCGATGCACTAATATTAATCATCTAATGATGCACTAATCTAAGGCACACTAGAGATTTTGTATTATTGGCTCAGAACAACCAACAAATTTGGAAGGTCGCGTGCACTATAGTTCACTTTAGGGCAACTTTGGATGGATTGACCCGTTAAATATTAAACACAACCCAAAACAGCCCACATGAGAAAAGATACTGTCAAAAATGTGTGACCATTATATTACCCAGTCCTTAAGTGCGCAAACTGTGTAAACCATACCACATAAAAATAAAACACACAAAATAAGTTCACATTATTAGCCAAAACCTGTGTTATAAAAGGTACCTGCTCAATGGCAGACCGCATAGGAGCTGATGACTGTGGGAGCAATGAGAGCATTGTATCCACAAACACATCCATCAATTCAGGTGCTTCATCACCATTTGGTTCATCGTCTGAATCAAGAAGATCAGGTGATGGGAAAAACTACTTGCATCATATTATAATTTCAGATGCATTTTCAGAGAATTCTCCTGGTCTTAGTAAGAGTTGGAGTAGCAATTGGATGAGCAAGTACCTCAAAGCGTGTAATCTGTTAGCATCCGCGCTCATCCCACAATTCCTTTCCTGCCATCATTTAAAAAGACTCAGACATGTTATATTATACCCTGATAAATACGTTTTACTAAAAATGAGCTTGAACGGTCATTCTAAACTCTCTTAGTGACACCAATTTCATACCGCATAATAAGGGGGTGTATGGATGTACATTAGCAAATGGATGCACTAAATATGCAAATGGATGCACTAACTAATATGTCCAAATGGATGCACTAATATGTCCAAATGGATGCACTAAACATGCAAATAGATGCGATAACGCTTATTTTAGATTCATTCTTGACTCATTCAATTATAAGTAACACGAACAGTCTTGGCAAAATGCACACATATACACAACTACAGGCTCAAAGGGCTCTCGAAAAGATTTTTGTGGATTCCAAAAGAACAGGGCTCTCGAAATTTCAGCAACACCAAACTTTTGCCACGTATGTTGAGAAAACAACGAAAAAAAAACTACTGAAACAACAAAAGATGAACTGAAGGTCGTCAAATAGAAGTTGGAGAAGGTGCTCTTGACTTGTGCCAGAAATTTCAGACATGCGAGTGCAACTACACATGGTGGATAGATTATATAATAGGCCACAAAAAACTTAACATTACAGGTGGTCATTTCAACCCATTTACCTATTATGTTCATCTATTTACATATTTGTCATTTAAATAGATTTAGAAAAGCATTCCCAAACACCCTTGTTATGTTGCTGTCAAAAAAGTGAACTAGTAATTGTTGTCACTTGTTTTGCTACTGTCATGAAACTGAACTTGTTTTGCTACTGTCATGAAACTGAACTTATTTTGCTAACGTGATACAAATGGATGCACTAAATTACCCCAAACGGATGCACTAAAGTAGTACTTGATTAGCAATGCTAATTAAGTCAAACTAAAGTTACAATTCATCTAGATTAACATCAAATCGAATCTAGTAATCAAATATTGAATAACATCAATCACACTAAATTAACAACAATCCAATCTATTATGCTATTGGGAATGCAAAATCACAACTGAATCATACAGAAATCCTTGAAATTCACCAAAATCATACAATTCAGTAACATGAGCTAAACTAGCACTACAGTTCAGCGATACTACCACCTATCAAAATCTAATCAAACCAAACAAAACATGATCTATTACGCGATTAACAATGCAAAATCACATCTTAACACAAAAATATTAAGAAACTCAACACAATCATGAAAATCAGTAGAACAACATTAACTATTGTTACAGTTACGATTAAGTATCAGCAATACTCACATCGAGTAACAAATCATCATATTAAAACCAACATTCCAATCCATTACGCACCTAAACATGCAAAATCACAAGCAAATCATATAGATAACCTAAACATTCCACTTTATCATCAAACTCAGCTAGTAGCTCGAGTTCAACTATCATTTCGATGCAGCAACATTTACATCGATTAAAATCAAATCGATTCAAATATTTAACATAGTCATAACATCACATAACAACAATAATCACATTTTAACACTCACATGCTATCCAATCTGATCTATAACACAATTAGGCACAAAAAATCACACTTAAACTCAACAAAATCATAAAACACAGTAGCGTGACATTTACCATACACACTGATGCTCTAATATGTTCAAGGGTGCACTAAACATATTTTTGATGCACTAAACATAATTTTCACAATGATGCACTAAACATACAAAACATGTGCTATTTCATGAAACGCTAATGCACTAATCAAACAAACAAATGCTCTAATCATACTCTATAGATGCACTAAACATACAAACATTTAACGGGAAACATCAACCACAAACACAGATGCACTAATACAATCTCATGCCTAACGTTTAATCTCATGCCGCAAATATACACACAGATGCCCTAAGATGTCATGTCGTTCAATATAAAACAACCAAATTACCTCTACCTAAACACTAAAATAAATAAACAAATAAATTTATATAAATTAAATAATTAAAAATGTTAAATGTACTAAATTAACCTGAAGAAGATTGAAGGCGACGGTGTAACGGTGGTAGATTGTAGATTGACGCAGTGGTTGCACGACGAAAGACGGTGGCGATGTAGCTCATCTCCATGTTTGGGAATAATGATGGAAAGGGTGGTGGTAGTGACGGTGCAGACGGTTGTGGTGGTGGTGACGGTGTAGACGGTTGTGGTGACGGTGTCGGTGCAGATGGTGACGGTGCAGATGGTTCTGATGGAACTGAATGACGGATTGATATCCCTCTTTTATTTATTTGTTTTTTAATTTTTACCCTAAACTTTTACATGTTTTCAAAATCTACCCTATAATTATTTTTCTCACTTTTCTACCTAAATATACTTTTCTCTAAAACCGGACCCTATATAGATATATATATATATATATATATATATATATATATATATATATATATATATATATATATATATATATATATATATATATATATACTGAAAGCCAAACGGTATGACTTATAAGATTAGCCAAGCTGAGCCTAAAAGTATTGGTTTAAAAGGTGTTTGATATTGTGTTTAGAAACTGTTTATACCAGTATGCCGCATTGAGAATACTTTTGTAATTTCATTGTTTAGGTTTTCAACATTTTTAATTGACCACAATGTTTCTTTTTATATAATTAAGTTTATGCTATTTAAGAAGTTCGTTGACACATACACATAAAGATTGTGTAATAGTAAAATCCATGGTTGTAAACATCTCCATCGTGATCTTCGGATTTTACGATACTACTAAGCAAAAATGATACACCAGCGGAATCGGGTATTGTTGTTGTACTAAGGAAAAATGATTCGACCCTGCGTAGGATATCTTAATAGAATCCCGATTTTGATAATCGGATCGTAAGATCTCGATCATGTTTGATTTTACTTTGCTCGAACAAACAAGTTAGTAATTTTTTTTTTCGAACCCCTCATTTAAAAGAAAAAATTGAAAATGTAACATATAATACAGATCTTAAATTTTCAACTTGTCTTAAACTATTGCACAATAAATAATTGGACCCTTAATATGTGTTGTCTAACTAATTCATAGCCATTCATTCACATATTAGGAGCCTATATTGAAATGTTCAAATAGCAAGGCAATAATAGAAGCATCGACCTAAAGACAATAATGCAAGTATATTATGTCAGACCTACTACTATAGTTCGGCACACCACCTTGTTCCTTCCTTCCTATAAAACCCCTGTGGACTCTCCAAGATTGACAATTCACACCTACTACTTCTTTTATAAAATACACCCTTATCATCCATCCACATTCATACTTTCTTTTGTGCTTTCACCATAAACCAAACAATGGCTGAACTCGTTCTGTCTGCCTTGCTCCATGTCATTTTTGAGAAGCTAACATCTGCAGCCATGAACAAGATTGCCCGCTCCAAAGAAATTCATACCGAGCTGAAGAAATGTGAGAGGAAGTTATCCCACATCGAAGCATTCCTTGAGGATGCTTCTCAGAAGGAAGTGACCAAGGTAGCTGTTAAGCAGTGGCTGAATGATCTCCAACATTTGGCTTATGACATAGAAGATATTCTTGATGCTTTGGCTACAGACGCTATGCATCACGAGTTTACCAATGAGCCTGAAGGAATCAGTAGCAAGGTAAGAAAGCTCATCCCAGCTTGTTGCACAAATTTCTCACTAAGTACTGAGATGGGCGGCAAATTAAATAGTATTACCACCAGGTTACAAGAACTCATAGATGAAAAAAATAATCTTGGTTTAACTGTCAAAGATGGCGGGTCAAAAAATATGAATAGAAGTTACCAGACCTCTTTGGTAGATGCACCTAGTATTGTTGGGCGTGAAGGTGATAAGAAGGAATTACTCCAGAAGCTATTGGGTGATGAACCATGTAGTCAAAACTTTAGCATCGTGCCCATTGTTGGTATGGGTGGGATTGGAAAAAACGACTTTAGCTAGACTTTTGTATGACGATCAGCAAGTGAAGGATCGCTTTGAGCTCAAGGCATGGGTTTGTGTGTCTGATGACTTTGACAGCTTCAATATAAGTAAAGTCATCTTTCAATCTATAAGTGGGGAAAAGAAGGAATTTGAAGATCTAAATTTGCTTCAAGCAGCTCTTAAAAATCAACTTACAGGGAAACGATTTCTCCTTGTCTTGGATGATATATGGAGCGAAAAGCTGGAAGACTGGGAAACATTAGCGGCCCCATTCTTTGAAGTGGCTTATGGAAGCAAAATAATCATCACAACTCGAAATACAGAATTGCTCAGAAAGCTGGGCCACAAACATCCATACAATCTGCAAAAGTTGTCGCATGACAATGCTTTTTCTTTATTTGCTCGTCATGCGGGGATAAATGACTTTGAGCCATATCCAACGCTAAGACTACATGGTGAAGGCATCGTGAAAAAATGTGATGGCTTGCCTTTGGCTTTAAAAGCACTTGGAAGCTTACTCAGAACAAAAACAGATGAAGAAGATTGGAAGCAGCTGTTGACTAGTGAGATATGGATGTTAAAAGACGGAGGCGGTATTGTTCCGGCGCTTAGACTAAGCTACCACGATCTTTCTGCACGTCTGAAGCAATTGTTTGCATACTGTTGCTTGATCCCCAAGGACTACGTGTTTGAGAAAAATGACTTGATATTGTGGTGGATGGCGGAAGGGTTTTTGCACAATTCAGAAAAATCAATGGAACGCTTGGGTGAGGAATATTTTCAAGAGCTGTTGTCAAGGTCTTTTTTTCAACAAGTCCCTGATGACGAATCATTGTTTGTGATGCACGACCTTATGAATGATTTAGCCACATTTGTTGCCGGAGAATTTTATTCAAGGTTAGACATAGAGGTGAAGAAGAATGTTATGAAGGAAGCTTTTAAAAAGTCCCGCCATATGTCATTTGTCTGTGAGAGATATATGACTTACAACAAGTTCAAGGCATTTGAAAGAGCTAATAGTTTGAGAACGTTTTTAGCTATGCCTAATGTGGTGAGAGATGCTAGCTGGCGCGAATTCCTCTTATCAAGTGAGTTATTGGCTGACATACTTCCCCAATCACCATTGTTGAGGGTTCTAAGTTTGAGTAGATTAGATATAGGTGAGGTACCAGAGTGTGTCGGCAGTATGAAGCACTTGCGGTATCTTAATTTATCTCAAACTAGCATCACACATTTGCCAGAAAATGTCTGCAATCTTTATAATTTACAGACACTGATCGTTTCCGGCTGTGATAGCTTGACCACGTTGCCCGACAACTTCTTAAAGCTTAAAAACTTGCGGCATTTTGATATTCGGGATACATTGCTTTGGAATATGATGCCGTTAGGGATTAATGAGATGAAAAGCCTACAAATTCTTTCCAACAAAGTTGTTGTTGTTGAAAACAACGCCTTCTTTATATCTTGGCTTAGGAACTTAAGGAATCTCGAAGCGGGGATTTACATTCGTGGGCTGGAACAAGTGCAAAGTGCAAGGGATATACGGGAGGTGAACTTATCACAAAAAAGGGTAAGTAAGTTACATGTGGAATGGAGTAACGATTTTAATGATGCTCGAAATGAAACACTTGAGAATGAGGTCCTGAATGCCCTCAAGCCTCATAGTGATAACCTGAAAGATCTTTTAATTGTGTCATATGGAGGTAAAGTATTTCCAAAGTGGATTGGGGATCCCTCATTTCATCAGTTGACTAGTGTTTCAATTCGGGGTTGTAGAAATTGTACTTTTCTACCACCACTTGGGCAACTACCATCGCTTAAGAAGCTGGATATTCAAGAACTAAATGAGGTGAAAGTTGTGGGCTCAGAGTTCCTTGGGACAGGTATTGCATTTCCTAAACTTGAAAGTCTAAGGTTTAAAGATATGAGTGGGTGGGAGGTATGGTCAACCAATAGTGGTGTTGTTGATGCAGTAATGTTTCCATGCCTTGAAGAGCTGTATATAGAAAATTGTCCTAATTTGGCTGAAGTCTCACTAGAAGCACTACCTTCGCTGAGGGTTTTACATCTCAACGGCTGTGGTGATGGTGTATTGATAAGTCTAATTCATGTAGCTTCGGCAGTCACCAAGTTGAGTATACGTGGTATTACAGGACTAAGTGATGAGGTGTGTAGAGGTGTTATGGACTATCTTGGGGCAGTTGAAGAATTGGATATCACAAGCTGTGATGAAATAAGATACTTGTGGGAATCAGAAGGAGAGGCAAGTAAGGTTCTTGTGAATTGCAACCAACTAACATCTCTTAGGATTTTGAAATTAAGTGAATGTGAGAATCTTGAGCGTTGCAATTTGTCAAACAAACTTCAAGAATTGAGTATTCATGATTGTCCTATGATTGCATCTGTCTCCTTCCCAACAGGAGAGCACAAGCTCAAGTCACTCGACATTGACAATTGTGAACAACTACTGGAAAAGGAGGTGCTTCTCAACAAAAGCACGCCACTGATGCTTGAGGTTGTATACATATATAGTTGGAAAGATCTGAAATCAATCAATGAATTGACTTGTTTCATTCACCTCACCCGATTAAGAATAGAATATTGTTCGAGTATAGAGTCATTTCCTGCTGCCGACTTGCCGAATCTCACCTCATTAAAAGATCTGACAATAACAAATTGTAAAAGTATGGATGTTGATTCCTTTGGGGTTTGGCCTCCTAAGTTGGGTGACTTACAAATAGGGGGTTTGAAGAAGCCCATATCAAAGTTTGGCCCACAAAACTTCCCACCTTCTCTTGTTGCCCTAGAGCTATGGGGTGGATCGGCAGAAGAAGAAGATGATGATGTGACTAGTGGAAGTCAGTTGTCTCATATGCTTCCTTCATCTCTTATTTATCTTCAGTTAATAAATTTTGAGAAATTGGAAACAGTTTCGGTGGGACTCCAACACCTCACCTCCCTCCAACTTCTCGAGATTAATTACTGCCCAAAGATTCAAGATCTACCAGAAGAGTTGTTGCCTTCACTTTTGAGTTTGAGAATCGGTCCATGCACAGATGAAATGAAAGAAAAGACAAGTAGAAGAGGTTCCTATTGGCCCCGCATCTCCTATATCCCACGTGTCCTAATATGGTACAGGTATGTCCATCTCTCACCATTTTGACTTTTTTACATATATTTGAATGGGTCTTTCAATTAACAGCCCACTTATAATCCATTGCAGGATTTGCAGCATAAAAAGTGATAACAGTCGGAGATGAGGATCGGGCTTATGTGCTGTATGGTCATGTGAAAGAGGGCATCTTGGGGAATTTGCAAAGGCGGAGGTATACTATATTGGAGATTTGGAGGTTAGGTCGGCTGATGAGAGTGGGAGTGAGGCTGTTTGGGTTTAGTTTACTTCTTGGATTTGGAGGTTTCAAATGGGTCAACTTGTTGCAAACAGTAACAACAAAGTTGCCTAAACTGTTTCTTATAGGTTTAATGAAGACATTTTGATGTTCTTTTTGTTTCAAGTTTATGGTTTTTAAGATCTTACAGACTTCTTGATAAATTTTGTTTCTCCTCACTTTGTAGAGCAAATAATGTTTGATATGTTACAGATGAAAGGTCACAATCCGTAGAACTGGTCTCTAATATGTTGTATTTTAATGCGCTGAATTCTGTAAATTGTATTCAGGAAATAACCCTAGAATCTGATCGATGTGGTAGTATTGTAGTAATAAGATATAGTTGGTACATATATTTGTACTGAAAGCCAAATGGTGTGACTTATAAGGGTGCAGGGTGCACCAAGGGAAAACTTGTGGAAAAGTAGGGGCAATAAGAAAATCTCACACCTCACTTGCGGGAAAGTTTCTGCAAAAGCAAAAAAACTTTCATTTGCGGCACTTTAGTCCCGCCCAAAAAAGAGAGAAACATCTTTTATTATTTTGTGTGTATATTTTATTTGTTGGGTATATATTGTGAGTGGATATTTGTATTTTGGGGGTATTTCTTAAAAAAAAAATGTAAGAGAGAGAAGATGCTGCAATGGTTGAAGAAAAGTTGAAGAGAAAAGTTTTGAAGAGAGAAAAAACTGATGTGGCGAAGGAAAACCCCTGACCACACTTAGCTCGGTTCAAGCATTTTTTTTTTATGTGTCACTATATGACAATTTTTTTGTAGTGCTTCATGTCTATGTTGATAATGTAATATAAAATCGTTTGCATTTTTTTTAACTATAGTTTTTGATATTTTAACTGACTTGTTCACGTGGTTTGATCGCTACGCAAACTCAAACCGGTTAAAATCTTTCGTTTTCAGAAGATTTTCGAGGTCATTTCAGAGGAGCAAGCAACATTTTACCAATTAGCCATAGTGGGTGGTTATCAGTTACATTTTTATGATCAAGTTTTAGCATCATTTCAATTTTAACTTTATGGGTCTTTAATACGGAGTATATGTGTTCTCGCTATCTCATTTATGACGGCAGCATTTCTACCTAAAAGTTGATATAATCATTACTTGAAACGGGTATGGTAAGGCATTATTCATTGTGGTTCATCCATTGACAACCCTAAGGTCCCATTCTCCTAGGTCTTTTCATAAGCATGTTGGCAACGGTGAAAGTATGTTCCAGAAAGATAATTGGTTTGAGAATGAGTGCTGCTTAAAGGACCGTTTTCCACGTATATTTGCATTGGACTCAAATCAAGATTGTTTACTAAGTTATCGATGGAAATTTATTGACAGTTCATGGAGTTTTGTTGGGGCGTGGCGTTATTCCCGTACGACAGTTTGATGCAACTGCTTGGTCCCTTCTCTCTTTCTAGTGACTCGTGTGATGGATGGAGGTGGTCCCTTGATCAAAAAGGTCTATTCACAGTTAAAAGGCTCTCATACCTTCTCGAAAAAGTTCTCTTGGGCCATTTCAATTAGGTCGTAAACATGTACGGAAAAACTGGATTAAAAATAAATATGTGTGTTTGACGGGTGGCGAATAATAAGATGTCGACGCTCCTCTTCTTGCCGCAAAAGGGTTTGTTGTGGCTTTTCAGATGTACCCATTTTGCAACTTAAACATTAAATCCATTGACCATGTCTTGTGTAGTTTCCCATGGTCAAGTCACTTTGGTTAAATTGTTGGCGTTGGAGACTATCCTGCCCCTACTGAGATCTCAATCTCTGATGCGATCTTCAACTTGATTCTATCGGGATCTGTTAGTACAAATCTTGGGCTCAATGCAAGACCTAGTTTAAGCTAGCTCTTGACAGTGGCGGATCTTGTGCTAAGTATCTGCAAAGCTGCGAGAAAAGACAACACCGTTAGTCTCACCGCGGAAGGGGTTTCTGCGGTCAGCCTCCGGTGTGAGAGTAAGTGTATTGTTTTATAGAGAGAAAGTGTATGTGTGGATTGTGAGAGTTAATGCAAAGTGGTGTATCAGTTGAGGGTAATAAATGAGGTGGGGGTATTTATACTACCCACACCTATCACCTGTAGCTACATCGGGACTCTGCGAGCCGAACTATGCCTAGCCTAGTAAGTAGGCGTCAGATCACGTGGGGGACATAATCCCAAGAGATCTGGGTTTGGCGGCGTGGCGGCGGTCGATGATGTGTCCCGGCCCGGCTTGGCGAGACCGGGGCCTGTGGCGTGTTCTTGTCCGCCTTGGCAAGACTGGAGTCTATGATGTATTCTTGTCCGACCCGGCTTGGCGAGACCGCGGTTCGGGTTATTCCGGGATCGGGGCTATTATGAGTATGTCCGACCCAGTATGTTGGGTCCGGGAGTACTATACACGATCAGGATCAAAAACAACACAGGGTATTTATTCTGTGTTGATGTCGTAATGCATTGGCTTTTTTTAATGACTTTTTTGCACTATATCGTTTTTAAAGGTAGATTTGTATCATCATAAGAAAAATTAGTCTACAAATATACATCTTTCAAAGTAACTTTTTGTTGCACTTTTTACTATTGTTCACATTCTTTGTTTATTATACTTATCCCAAAAAAACGTGCTTATAAATGCAAATAAAACTCAAATATTAAGAAATCATGTGGAGTTAACCATGAAAAAACAGGTATTTAATCATATATGAAAATAGATAAATCATAGACTTAACACTTTGCACTTTTGCATTGTTTACCTTTAATAAATTCTTTCGAAATTTTATAAAAAAACATTATTTTCTTTTTGCGGTTGATTTTGTCCGAATTTTTCAAAGGGTGTTTTGATTGGTTCTCGATGCCACTCTTACAATTATATTATTTCGAACTTTGTAACTCGTTCTGACATTTTGCAATTCTATCGATTTATTTGTGTATTTTTGCATTTAATAATTTACAAATTCAAAATAAATAATAAGTGAGGTATCAAAACGTTTTTACTAAAAGCATTTATAATATGTACATGATGCATTAACACGTGTATTGTTTAAATATATATTGATAAGCGTCTTATAAAATTTCTGAAAACGAGCAACTTGCATATAACTACATAAACCTCGAAGTCTATTCTCAGTGTACATGGTGTTTGTCTACTAAAAAAATCATTTACGATCAAACTGAAATAAAAATACTGGGATCGAAAAAGAGCTCGATGTTGAACACTTGAACCAACTGTTAACCAAATTTAGACTCGAAGTTTTCCAGTGAAGTAGAATTGACTTTACATATGCTCGTCATTGTTGTAATTTTTAAATAACTCATAGTTCTTCGAAACAAAAGGGACAATTTTTCTCTCATATACATGCATGAAAATCAATATATAGTACGATTTTTGTCTTCCAAAAACAAAGTAAGTTGCTTTTTACCGTCATAATTTAGAAAGTATGAATTAAAAGATTGCAATAATCTAAGATAGACGACCATTAGCTTAGTGGCAAGTGAGTAGGGCCGTCCAGGGGATTTTGGGCGCCCTGGGCCGTAACTAAAAAAAGACCCCCTTATAGAAAAATATGCGAATAAAACAACCATTATCGATGCCAAAAAATAAAGTTACAAATATCCAAATATACTAATCGATGCTAAAAAAAAGTTATAAATATTCAAAAATACTATTACAAAGACTATTTTACTGTGAAAATAGTGCAATTCTTCTAGCATTTTTCGAAGCAAAGTTCTTGACCAGCTCCTTATAATCAACATTATCTAACAAATAACTATCGCTACTAAAAACTCAAAATCACCTAGATCATTTGTTGCAAGAGACTTTGCTTGACTTTGAATTAGAAAATCATTGTCACTTTCTGCAACTTGAAGCAAAGCCTCTCGTATGTCTAAAATCTGAAATCTGATTGCTTTCACAATTTCAACACGAATCTCCCAAATTATCGTTTTTTTTTTTCTTTTCTTGTTGAGGGATATTGGGATGGGTCGATGGAGTATGTCACGTTATATATAGAGAATAAATTTTAAATATTAGTCTCACTATAACTCGACATATGCATCTGTTATAATCCTTCTATTGGGCTTTAATCAGTCTGTCTAATGTATATACCAGTTGGGTTTTTTACAAATTTGGTGCCCTTCAAATAATGGGCCTGGGCAGTGGCCCTGTTGCCCTTGCTTATCTCCGGCCCTGCAAGTGAGCGTGATCACCAACTAGTAGGTTGTAAGTTTTATTTTAGACATATGTGAGATATATCGTGAACTATCTAGATGATATAAAAGCGTGAAAAATCGCGTTTAAATGAAAAAAAGATTTAGTTGTAGTTTATTTTTTAGTTAATAAGTTATTACCAGCAATTTATAATTAAAATTAATGCAAGTGGTCGGCATTATCTTAAATTGCAAGAACAACCGAGCAATTAATTCTATGTTATCGTGAAGTTATAACTGAATTAAGGTGGCAACACTTTGTTCGACAACTAAACTAAGAAAGATGGATTGAAATTGATTATCTTGACTTGATTGATCAAACGTTCTAGTTTTCAAAAAATAATTTACGAATATGTTGCTTTTGTTTCAATCATGAAACCACAATATTTTAAGATTTACATTTGTTGTATCAATACAAAACTACATCTTTATTCAATTCATGGTCCGGTTTGCAAACAACCAACATGCTTTAAAGTTTAAACCTAAATCAAATAGTTTACATTCACTCGTCTTATTACGTTAAGTCATTCAGTTCGGTCCCAAATATGTTCCAAGTTGTTGTTGGTGATTTTAGTGTCATCAACGGCCATTTAGGTAATGACGATTTACTAGAGTATAATGAGATTTCATATTCGGTTCGGATACGAGTTAGGGAAGTGTGGAGTGCACACTCGTTGAGCTAATATGTTTTCGACCATGGCAAAAATGCATCGGTCAAGGGGGATGCGCCCCTCTTGCGAGATCAAGGGGCAGAGCCCCTTGCTGGGGTCCCGCTGGCATAATATAGAGGAGGATCCTAGAACCTATAATGAAGCTATGCAATCTCAGGATGTTGCTTTCTGGAAAGAAGCAATTGATGATGAGATTGGCTCTATTATTGAAAATAATACATGGGTCTTGTCTGATTTACCTCCAGGTTGCAAACCTTTAGGTTGCAAATGGATTTTCAAAGGAAGATGAAAGTCGATGGAACAATTGACAAGTTTAAAGCTCGATTGGTAATCCAAGGCTTTAGACAAAAGGAAGGGATCGATTACTTTGATACCTATGCACCAGTTGCTCGTATCACTACAATTAGATTATTGTTAGCTTTATCAGCTATTCATAATCTAGTGATCCATCAAATGGATGTCAAAACAGCATTTTTAAATGGTGATTTGGAAGAAGAAGTGTATATGAAGCAACCGGAAGGATTTGTTATGCCGGGTAATGAGCATAAAGTGTGCAAGCTGGTTAAGTCATTGTATGGGCTAAAACAAGCACATAAGCAATGGCATCAAAAGTTTGATGAGGTTGTATTGTCTAGTGGTTTTCTGCTAAACCAATCTGACAGGTGTGTATATAGCAAATTTGATGACTCCGGTAAAGGTGTTATAATTTGTCTATATGTTGATAACATGTTGATTTTTGGCACTGATCAAAATCAAGTTGATAAAACTAAGAAATTTTTGTCATCAAGGTTTTCTATGAAAGATATGGAAGAAGCAGACGTTATTCTTAGTATTAAGATTAAACGTGAAAATAAGGGGATTGTAATTACACAATCTCATTAAATTGAGAAAATTCTAAAGAAATTCAATCGTGAAGATTGTTCTCCGGTGAGTACTCCCATGGATCCGGTAGAAAAGCTTAAACCAAATGCAGGTAGACCTGTGGATCAGCTCGAATACTCAAGAGCTATTGGCTGCTTGATGTATGCTATGACGAGCACTAGACCTGATATTGCATATGCAGTTGGTAGACTAAGCAGGTTTACTAGTAATCCTGGTAGACAGCATTGGCATGCAATAACTAGGGTATTCAAGTACTTAAAGGGTACTATGAATTATGGTTTATCATATGTTGGATATCCTTCCATATTGGAAGCTTATTCAGATGCTAGTTGGATAAATCATGTTGAAGTTTCATCTTCTACTAGTAGATGGGTATTCCTGCTTGGGAGAGGTGCCATTTCATGGGCTTCCAAGAAGCAAACATGCATCACTAGTTCTACCATGGAATCTGAGTTTGTAGCATTGGCTGCTGCTGGTAAAGAAGCAGATTGGCTAAGAAACTTGATACATGAGATTCCGATATGGCCGAAACCGATATCACCAATTTCTATCTATTGTGACAGTGCTGCCACATTGGCTAAAGCATATAGTGAAATCTATAATGGCAAGTCTAGAAACTTGGGTGTTATACACAATATGATTAGGGAATTAATCATGAATGGTGTAATTTCTATTGAGTTTGTTTGGTCACAACAGAATTTAGCAGACCACTTGACGAAGGGTTTGGCTTGAGACTTAGTAATTAAGTCTGTGATAGGGATGGGACTAAAGTCCATTTAAATCTACTACATATGAGATACCCAATTCCCTTCTAATACAACATTAGAAGCTGAATTCAATGTGGAAAGCTCATAGTTAGAGATTGGAACACGTGTATTTATCTTTCCGAGGTATGTGTTCAGACCTGCAAGTGATGGTAAGGTTGAAGTTTACCTTCATAATGACTCTTTTGAAAAATTGCAAATGCAGGTGCAAGATTAAAAGAATCACCTATGTGAACATGAAGTTTTGCCGCTTCAAGAAGCTTGGACTTGGCTTCCTGTATGTTCATCAATGGATAGGGACACATGGCTTGTAATAGTGTCAAGTAACGAATATTAGAGTGTTGTAGAAACTTATGTGTATAGTATCTTCAGGTATTCAAATGGATTGACGGGTTCAATCATTACGACACCCCGATTTTCGAATATTTGGAATGTGTATTATACTAAGATGAAAATTCAATCGCAGGACATTTTCATTTATGCATTTGTTTGTTTCGTTATGTTTGTTATAACTTAATTACATATATATTTATATGTGTGTTTAGTAAATCAAGGATTACACTAAAATGGGGGGGGGGGGGGGGGGGGGGATTTGTTGGTGATTTTAGTGTCATCGACGATCATTTAGGTAATGACGATCTACTAGAAGATAATGAGATATCATATTCGGTCCAGATACGAGTTAGGGAAGTGTGGAGTGCACACTCGTTGAGCTAATATGTTTTCAACCATGACAAAAATGCAGGGGTCAAGGGCAACGACCCCAGCGAGGGCGCCCCGACCCAAACGGTATATTTGGTGCTCCAAGTAAGTTATCTGTTTTTCCCCTCTTACTTTCCCAACCATTGTGACTGTTGAAAAAACAGTTATGAAAGTTGGTTTCAACCAACTTCAACTGCATAACTGTCATCTAGAATCTGTTTTGATAAATAGATCCATTAGCCTCATTTAGACAGAAGAAAAAACACATATATAATTCTTCTCTTTTTCCTGCTTTGTGATCTTGTGCCTAGACACAAAGTGTTTCTCTTCTAGAATTATCTCGATAGAGATTTCGTGCAACTCAGGCATATATAGGGTCAAAATACTTTATACGGAAAGTGAACTCAACGCGATTCTAGTAAGATATCCAGGATCATCACATACCGTACACTATTTTCTAACAGTTGTTACACAAGACTTATCACCAAATTGTGGTAAACGTTATCACCTTTTCAAAGGTTTGTAATCGGATTAGGGCGGCGACACTCGGTTCAACAAGTAAACTTAAAACAAAGGATTGAACTCGATTATCTTGACTTGGTTATTATGTCGTGTTTGATTCAATTCAAGTTTTACATTCTTAAATAGATACATACCTACATATTTATTCGGTTCAGGGTCCAATTTTTAGGCACCATGTTTTAAACCTAAACCAAATAGCTTAAGGTTGACTTGTTCTATTATGTTAATTCCTTCAGTTTGGTCGCCAAGTTGATACACAAGACTATCACAAATTCGATCTGTTGAATTCCATCACATTGTTATTTCACTAGTGTATATAACAACCAATTTCAGCATTTTCAAAAAAACACAGATTATGTACGTACTTTACAATTATGGATTCCGCGTTCCATTGTTTTAATCAAATTACGAATACATTCTCGCAAAATATATTCATATTTCTTACAGTACTTCATTATGGTGCAGCTTTTAAAGGTATTTGCCAAAAAAACTAGAAAATGTTACATGATTTAATTTTCAAAAGCAATTACTACTCCGTAACTTCACAGTTACATTAAAATATTGAAATGTAGACTCTAAACTCCATTATAAAAAGTTGGGTAAAGACCATAAAATAACAACTTACTTTCTCTATTTTACCGAAACGAAACACGTACTTTTTTATCAACATTTAAGCCAACGAAACTTGCAAATATTGTTCTAAGGTCAACAAAAAGACTTATTATATTAAAAATAATAATTGAAATGACTATATTACCCTTGTCTTCTTAAACTATACCCATCATCTTCTTAAACTTGCAAATATTGTTCTAAGGTGAACAAAAAATTAAAAAATTAAAAAAAATTAAAAAATTGAAAAAAAAAAATTCCGAAATTTTTTTTTTCGAAAATATTTTTTTTATCGACGATTATTTGCAACGTTAGTCCTTTATACATTTTTGTCCGTTTTTCTTACATTTTCATACTGTTTTGTCCGTTTTTATACGGTTTTGTCCGTTTTTATCCGTTTTTCTTACGTTTCATACGTTTTTGTCCAATTTTCTTACGGTTTTGTCCGTTTTTATTCGTTTTCGGATGTTTTTCTTAATTACGAAAAAAAATTAAAAAATTTAAAAAAAAATTGAAAAAAAAATTTTCCGAAATTTTTTTTCGAAAATATTTTTTTTTCGAAAAAATTAAAAAAATTTTGAAAAAAAATATTTTCGAAAAAAAAAATTCGGAATTTTTTTTTTTAATTTTTTAATTTGTTTTTAATTTTTTAATTTTTTAATTTTTTTTCCTACTTAAATAAAACATCCGAAAACGAATAAAAACGGACAAAACCGTATGAAACGTAAGAAAAACGGACGAAAACGTAAAAAAAAGGGAAAAAAACAGTATGAAACGTAAGAAAAACGGATGAAAACGGATAAAAAACGGACAAAACCGTATAAAAACGGACAAAAGTCACAAAACCGTATGAAAATGTAAGAAAAACGGACAAAAATGTATAAAGGACTAACGTTGCAAATAATCGTCGATAAAAAAAATATTTTCGAAAAAAAAAATTCGGAAAAAAAAAAGTTTTTTCAAATTTTTTTTTTTTTAATTTTTTAATTTTTTTAATTTTTTGTTCACCTTAGAACAATATTTGCAAGTTTAAGAAGATGATGGGTATAGTTTAAGAAGACAAGGGTAATATAGTCATTTCAATTATTATTTTTAATATAATAAGTCTTTTTGTTGACCTTAGAACAATATTTGCAAGTTTCGTTGGCTTAAATGTTGATAAAAAAGTACGTATTTCGTCTCGATAAAATGGAGAAAGTAAATTGTTATTTTATGGTCTTTACCCTAAAAAGTTTCGAATAGTTGCTATGTTTAAATAAATAGTTAAAAAGAATTAAGAATATTACATTATTTTTCATATAAGAAAGGTAGTAGAGTTATCTACAGTTTACTTCCATAACTGTTCATACATAGGAAAAATATTGTATTCTAGACATGTGCTATCCATACAGGCAACTAGAGATGTAAACGAACTGAACGTTCAGTAAACATTTCATTAACCGTTCGGTAAAAAGTTCGTTTATGTTCGTTTATTTATTAAGTGAACGAACATGAACAATATTTTACGTTCGTTTAGTTAAATGAACAAACATGAACAAAAATCACGTCCGTTCATTTATGTTCCAGAACATCCGATTATGCGTTTATTAACGTTCGTCTATATTCACTAGCATGGTACCCGCGCAAAGCAGCGGGTTCGAAGGCGAATGTTGTTTAACGATTTGATTATAGATACTCGTCGCCCGAATGTTGTTTAACGAATGTTGCTCAGAGGCGAATTGAATTGAATTTGATATATATATATATATATATATATATATATATATATATATATATATATATATATATATATATATATATATATATATATATATATATATATATATATATATATTCTTATAATTATTATTATTATTTTTTTTTTTTGAATGAGTAAGATTAAAATGCTATTAGAAAAACATGTGTTTGATGTTGCTTATTAGAAGAACCAGTAGAAAAAAAAATTCAAATAAACAACAAATTTGTAAGCTCGTATAAACAATCACAAAAGTTGTATATGTATTATATGTATTTAGTTGTGCAATAAATGTTGTACTCCCTCCGTCCCATATTAAATGTCTAGTTTGACTTTTTGAAGTTTTTCTTTCTCAACTTTGACTATAAATATTTTTGTTTGTGTTATATAATACTTGATGCAAAATATATGAATGGGTTGAGTTTTAAATGTATTTTCACTATGTATGATTTTTATCAAATATTACATAACACAAGCAAAAATATTTAAGGTCAAAGTTGAAAAACAAAGACTTGAAAAGTCAAAACTGGACATTTAATATGGGACGGAGGGAGTATATGTTGTTGGTTTTTAAGAATCATATAAATACTATAAACATATAACCAAATAGATCACGCAGCGGAAAAGATCATAAACATATAATTAATTAACTTAAAAGAAAACGTACCTTAATGATTCCTAGCAAGAACAATGAATCGGATCACCAAGAACAAGTTATATAAACCCTAATAGGGAATATATACCAATCGAACACAAGGTAACACACAACCTAAAATAAGGTTGTTACTCGTTCTTGTACACACGTAATCTAGCGTTCCAATGGGATAAGCTAGGTTCAAGAATCACAAACAATACCAACACTTGTAAGCAATTTAGCTCGACCAAGTTCTAGTGAACTTAAAAGTGGATCGACTAAATATAAGCTTGGAGAAGAAGAGGAGAAAGAAGTTGGCAAGTTAGGGATTCAAGATTTGGTTTAAACCAAAACACAATGAATTGTATTTATAGTTAAACCCTAAACCACAAAACTTGTTCCCTACTACATCTATGAACCGACTTCAGCCCAAGGGGAGGGCATTCGGCCGGTCCAACCCACTCCATGGGTTTCTAGATTCTTCTTTCCTTATTTTGCATAATTAGTCCTTTAACAATCGTTATCTTTAACCCCGTTAAGTACTAACTGTCGTTAAATATTTTGTTTGTGAAATGAATAAATAAAATACATAAATATATTTAATTTATTCATCCATTGGAACTCTCACGTTATTGTGTGCAATCCCGAGTCTTGGGTTCGAAACCAGACATACATATATTAAATGTTATACATAAACTCTAACAGCTCCCACTTGGATAACAATTAATATTGTAATGACATGGGCTAGTCTAGCTTAACAGATCCCAATGCCCCCAGCTCGATCCGAGTATGGTTTTCCTGGAAAAACCACGTGATGATTTAATCATCATACTTATCCTTTTGTTACTAATACCGCGTTAATTTGGATATGGATCTTTGTCATTCCATAATTAACATTAGTTTCTCGTTTATACATAATTGAACAAGATTACCAAAACATCTGAACGTCTTCCAGATAGACTTTGGGCGTGCGCACGCAAACATCTTGTTAATCATACGAGTGGCCAAGCAGTATTAAACTTCAACACAAAGTTGAAGGAACAAATCCCTTATTGACTGCAAGCATAACCATCGAACTTTGCATCATTTCTGAAAATAGCCCTTATAACTACCTTTTACGGATAGCGTTAGACTATCTCACAGAAAATGAGCTACATCCTTAGCAATTATCTGGCATCTCAAGTCAGAGGATAAATATTCATGATATACTTGATGACTATGATCCATAAAGTATAATCATGTGGTTGGAATAAGTCCTATATTCAATTTATCAAATATTGAATATCATGTGACATTGGTGTCTCAACCTTACAGTTCATTCTACCAATCCTCACATTTGTCTTAGTTCAATAATATTCCCATATTATTAATTGACAACGGACTATTTAGAATAAATATTTTATTCACGGATTTAAACATGCAAATATAGGACACAAATATTAATAATGATAATAAACGTTATCCACACTTTATTTCATTAATGTAATAATTGTTTACACGTCCCTATCGAAATACTAATCCAACAGATTTACATGAAACTATCTGCTAAACGAAGACCAATACCCTGAGCATGACGAGTAAACGTTTCCTTAGGTAATGCCTTCGTGAAAGGATCAGCCAGATTGTCATCTGTGTGAACTTTGAGTACTCTTATTTCACCATCATCGACTTGTTCTCGAACATAGTGATACTTTCTTTTAAAGTGTCTGGCGCCTTTCATAACTCCAGGTTCATTGGCGAATGTGATTGCAGCAGAGTTGTCGCAATACACATTTATAGGTAATTCTATTGAAGGCATCACTCCAAGATCCTTAATGAATTTCCTTATCCAAACAGCTTCTTGTGCCGCTTCCGATGCAGCAATGTACTCAGCTTCTGTAGCAGACATGGCCGTTATACTCTGCTTCTTACTCTTCCAGTCCACAGCTCCTCCATTTATGACAAAAACGTAACCCGTCTGAGACTTCGTATCATCTTTATCAGTCTGAAAGGACGCATCGCAGAAACCTGTAACATTCAGTTCTGCGTCTGGATTTCCCCGAAAACTAGAAACATATCTTTAGTATTCCTTAAATACTTAAGAATGTTCTTAACAGCATGCCAGTGATCTTTTCCTGGATTCTGCTGATAACGACTGGTCATGTTTTGAGCAAATGCCACATCTGGCCTTGTGCATCTAACAGCATACATGATAGAACCAACTGCAGAAGCATATGGAACTTTATTCATGTATGCTTCCTCTTGAGGTGTAGAAGCACACATTTCACTACTCAATTCATGTTTCACTTGCATGGGCAGATATCCTTTCTTGGAATTCTGCATATTAAATCGCTTCAATATTTTATCCATGTAAGCACTTTGACTTAAACTGATTAACCGTTTAGATCTGTCTCTATAGATCTTGATTCCAAGGATGTAAGCTGCTTCTCCTAAATCCTTCATGGCAAAGCAGCTACCAAGATAATCCTTAACTTCATTAAGGCTTGGTATGTGACTTCCCATGATTAGTATGTCATCGACATATAGGACAAGAAAAGTAGTGTTACTCCCACTAACTTTGTGGTATACACATGACTCATCGAAATTTTGAGTAAATCCAAACTTCTTGATTTCCTCATCAAATTTCTTATTCCATTGCCTGGATGCTTGCTTCAATCCATAAATGGATCTTTGAAGTTTGCATACACGCTCAGGAAATTGTGAATTTACAAAACCTTTAGGTTGCGCCATATAGATGTCTTCATCTAGGCGACCATTTAGAAAAGCGGTTTTGACATCCATTTGCCAAATCTCATAGTCATAGTAGGTAGCTATGGCTATAAGAATCCTAATAGCTCTTATGTCGGCCACAGGAGAAAAGGTCTCCTCATAGTCAACACCGTATGTTTGGGTAAAGCCTTTAGCCACCAAACGAGCTTTGTAGGTGTGTACGTTGCCATCCATGTCAGTCTTTTTCTTGAAGAGCCACTTACACCCAACTACCTTAGCATTGGGTGGAAGGTCTACTTCAATCCAGACTTTATTGTCTTTCATGGATTGCATTTCCCCATCCATGGCTACTTGCCATTTGTCCTTTTCAGGACTATTAATGGCAGCCTTATAACTAGTTGGCTCATCAATGTGATCCAATAGTATAGTTTCCTCATCATCTATGTTTAAACATAGACATTCAGGAGCCTTTGTAGATCTTGAAGACCTACGGACGGGTACCACTTCAACTTCAGGTGGAGGACCTAAACTTTCAGGTTCCACAGGAAGTGTGTTAGTGTTCTCAGAAGGTGACGCATCCTCTTGATCATTTTCAAGATCATATACTCTCCCACTGAATTCTTGAGTCAAGAAACTCTCCTCAAGGAATTCACCATATCTAGCCACAATGACTTTATTTTCTGGTGGGAAGTAAAAGTAGTAACCCCTTGTTTCCTTAGGGTATCCTACGAAGATGCACTTAACAGATCTTTGTTGGAGCTTGTCAGGTGAGTCACGTTTAACAAACGCCTCACAACCCCAGATCTTTAAGTAAGACAAGTTGGGAGCTTTTCCAGTCCATAATTCATATGGAGTCTTATCAACCTTCTTAGTTGGAACCATATTTAGTATGCGAACAGCACTTTCAAGTGCATAGTCCCAAAAGGATAAGGGAAGAGTTGTAAGATTAAACATAGATCGTACCATGTCAAGCAAAGTACGATTTCTCCTTTCAGATACACCATTTTGTTGTGGAGTATAAGGAGAAGTGAGTTGTTGGACAATGCCACACTCAGCTAGATAATCTTTGAACTCTTGGCTCAAATACTCACCACCACGATCGGATCGAAGGGCCTTAATCTTCTTTCCGAGTTGTAATTCTACTTCACTTTTAAAAACCTTGAATGTCTCAAAGACTTCATGTTTGTGTTTAAGTAAATAAACACAACCATAACGACTATAGTCATCCGTAAAGGTTATGAAGTAGGTAGCACCGCATTTTGACACGTGTCTAAGTGGACCACACACATCCGTGTGTATCAATCCAAGTAGATCCGAAGCCTTCTCCATATTGCTATGGAAAGGTTTCTTCGTCATCTTCCCAGATATGCAAGATTCGCATTTATCAACTGAATCATCATTGATATTAGGTAAAAGCCCATCACTTAGCAGCTTTTCCATGCGTTTCTTGCCTATGTGGGCAAGGCGAAAATGCCATAAATAAGACGAGTCCAAGTTAGACTTGACTCTCTTATTTCCGATGCTATACATAGAATTATTTCTATTGGATACATGGTTTTTCATGTCAATTTCAAACACACCATTTAATGGAATAGCATTAAAGTAAAAAACATAATTTAAAGAAACAGAAATTCCATTATCATTAAAAGTATGCTTAAAACCCAAATCCAATAACAAAGAAACTGAAACGACACCTCTAACAATAGAAGGTGCGTAATGACAATTGTTCAACACTAAAATTAAACCAAAAGGTAAAACTAGCTCAAAAGTCCCTATGGCTTCTACTGCTGCACGTATTCCATTTCCCACGTACAAGTAGCATTCCCCATAGTTCAGCTTCTTCGCTCCTCTAATCCCCTGCGATGTATTACAAATGTGAGTACCACATCCTGTATCATATATCTAGGCATTTTGCTTACGAGGAAAAGAAAACAATTCAACCATAAAAATACCTGAAGTACTGGCGCCCTGCCCAGCCTTGGCATTCTTATTCTTGCGACACTCCTCAAGTAGCAATGGACAGTCCCTCTTCCAATGTCCAGGAGTATTGCAGTGGTGACAAGCAGCCATATCCTTTTTAGGAAGATCCTTCTTGGGAGGAGGATTCTGCTTCTTTGGCTTTTGCTGATAAGTCACAATTTGCTTGCCCTTGTCAGCTTTGCCCTTTCCTTTCTTGTTCACATGTTTCGGTTTACCGGGCTTAGCTACCCTACCACCTCTAATTGCTATAACAGCATGTGTAGGAGCTTTCTTAATGAGTCCCTTCTCATGTTCAATGAGCATTGCATGCAATTCAGAAAATGTCTTCCCCTTGCAATGCATGTTAAAGTTGCGCACGAAGTCACCATACAATTCCTCATTGAGAGATTTGTTGATGAGGCCAACTTTAACGTCTTCCACATACCCGCAATCAAGTGCATCTAATTGGTCAAGATAACCTTTCATTTCAAGCACATGAGTACTTACAGGTGTTGTTGCGTCCTGCTTGCACTTGCCTAAGTTGTCAAGTACATCATACAATTCAGCCATGGGAGGTTTCTGAAACATGCGTGTCAGTTCCTCAATCATGTTTTTCGGGCCATATTTCTCAAACTGTTTTACCAGTTGAGTGTCCATTCCCGATAGCATGAGACAAGCCGCATCATTGTGCTTGTCATAAGCTTCATTGAACTCCCTAAGTATTTCATTAGGCGAGTTAGCAGGAGGAGCAACCGGAAGGTCCTCAGTAAGACATTCATAACGTTTGGCAATCCTAAGAACAAGCCTTAGATTGCGATACCAATCGTTAAAATTCTTAGTCCCAGTCAATTTCTCTTTTTCAAGCATCATCTTGAAACAAGAGGTTAAGTTTGACGAGTTTCCGGGTTGGGCCATTTCTACAGGAAAAAAGTTCAAAAGTTAGTACTTTCGATAATAAACATTTCATGAAAATTAAACACCCATTGGTTAAAAAACCATTTAATTTTCACTGAAAACTAGGATCCTAATTGACGTCGTTTCATTACATCAGCTGAGGCTGCTAGCAATGAAAGTGCTCAACAAGGTACGGGATCACCCAATTGCCAATGTCAAATTGCAATTCCTAGAAATCTTGGGACTTACATTATATTGCCAACATCAGTTGCAAAATGTAAGCATGTTTCATCCCCAAATCTTTATGCCTTGACGCCGTTTCATTACATCAGCTGAGGCTGCTAGTAATGAAAGTGCTCAATTAAGTTAACCAATTTAGAAACGTGTAAATTGACGTCGTTCTATCACATCAGCTGAGGCTGCTAGTAATGGAAGTGCTCAATTTTCCCCTATTGACTTCATTCTTTGAATCATCACATCAGCTGAGGCTGCTAGCAATGATAGAATGTCATCTTAGGTGTTTCCGTGTTAATTGGTCGGCATATAACTTAAATTTTAAGGGTAATAAATTTTTGATGTGTAGAATCAAAAAATATGTACAAAGATGTCATGCATTCATCTTTGTATCATATATGTTTTCAAAAACAAAATCGTTTACTCATTCGTAGCTCAAATCATCAAAGTTTTTAATTGAGGCGTTGAGCAAATTACAACATTGCCTTAAGATGCTTCGTATTTATCGTGGTGTACTTGGTAAGTCTAAAATTGACGCACAGGCAGGCGTAGGGACGACAGCCGCCGAAGCTGGTTAAAACCGTGCCCCTTTAAGGTCACAATTTAATGCGAACCAACCTAGAACCCACTTTTTAGTTTGCCAATTTTAGGTCCGCCGCTTCGACCACTTAGTACAGTCGCAATCAATCAACTAAAAAACATATGATTTTCTTGCTAAAACAATTTTATGTAGTAATTTATTAATTGCTAGTCTCGCCTGGGAGCAAATTACCGTGCGAAGCGAACCACTATCGGCACTTAAGACTTGGCAATAAATAAAATTACTACAAAGGTTTCATAGTTATTAGTCTTATTTATTTTTATTTTGAAAAATTACCCTCTTTTGTAGTTTACAATCCATCATAATATTAAACACAAAAGATCAAGTAATTACAAAAAAATAAATAAACACATAATAACAAATATATGATCATCCACGATATCATATAGCCACATGCAAACCTTTTTCAATAAATCCTAATATTAATTCTATGTGTAATTTTAAATGTATGTAATTAACAAAACTCCCATTGGTTTTCGAGCTCATTGTGCCCAATGGTCCACAGACGCCAAATAACTTGGCCGCGTAAGTTTTGGTTAGTTAGATACCACATTGCACATAACTTGTTAATTAATATATATTGAGGTCTTCCCCAATTTAAGATTTATTTAAATCATGTAGCAAATAATTCAATCAAACATACAAATCATACCATGACAAATATGCAAGATTTGTCATGGATCCCATATTGATCACATAATCATGTAGTCCATATTATCATGTCAATATCTTGTACGTCTCTTATTAATTAATGACATCACATACGGTATTCACTAATTAATCCCTAAAAATTTTCATGCAATCCTAGGGTTTCTACAAGTTTTAATAGAAAAACTAAAACCCTAATTTTATTAATCATGGGTAACGACCCATCTTAGGGTTTAAAAAAAATTAAACAAACCCTAAATAAATAATTGCATGTAATCTCTACAAGATCTAATTTTTAGGTTTAAGTAATTAATTACATGTTCTTAAACGAGACTCTTGATGCCACTGTTGGTTTTTATGAATCATATAAATACTATAAACATATAACCAAATAGATCACGCAGCGGAATAGATCATAAACATATAATTAATTAACTTAAAAGAAAACGTACCTTAATGATTCCTAGCAAGAACAATGAATCGGATCACCAAGAACAAGTTATATAAACCCTAATAGGGAATATATACCAATCGAACACAAGGTAACACACAACCTAAAATAAAGTTGTTACTCGTTCTTGTACACACGTAATCTAGCGTTCCAATGAGATAAGCTAGGTTCAAGAATCACAAACAATACCAACACTTGCAAGCAATTTAGCTCGACCAAGTTCTAGTGAACTTAAAAGTGGATCGACTAAATATAAGCTTGGAGAAGAAGAGGAGAAAGAAGTTGGCAAGTTAGGGATTCAAGATTAGGTTTAAACCAAAACACAATGAATTGTATTTATAGTTAAACCCTAAACCACAAAACTTGTTCCCTACTCCATCTATGAACTGACTTCAGCCCAAGGGGAGGGCATTCGGCCGGTCCAACCCACTCCATGGGTTTCTAGATTCTTCTTTCCCTATTTTGCATAATTAGTCATTTAACGATCGTTATCTTTAACCCCGTTAAGTACTAACTGTCGTTAAATATTTTGTTTGTGAAATGAATAAATAAAATACATAAATATATTTAATTTATTCATCCATTGAAACTCTCACGTTATTGTGTGCAATCCCGAGTCTCGGGTTCGAAACCGGACATACATATATTAAATGTTATACATAAACTCTAACATATGTATATGTATTTTGTTGTGCAATAAATGAACAAAAGTCCATTGTATTCTAGTTGTTGGAATATTTTGCTTTCACATCTTGCCACTACATGTTTTTTAAATCTTACACAATTCCACAATTAGCAAGTGTTGAATCTGGAAATTTTAAGCGTTCCATAAATAGAATGTCTCAAATGCTTTATATAGTTATATAGTAGTATAGATTTATTTGTTATGTTCGTACATCATATCTTTTAAAACGAGTTTATTTAAACAAAACAACACTTATAAAACAAAATATTATGCATAATTTAATAAGTTTATGTTTTTTTTTCTACATTTATTTATGTTCGATCGTTTATGGTTCATTTATTGTCTTAATGAACTAACATAAACAAACATGGACAACTCATTTTTTTAATAAACGAACATGAAAAATAAAATTCGTCCGTTTAAACGTTCGTGTCCGTTTATTTGTCCGGTTAAATTTAAACAAACGAATATGAACAAGGCTTTGTTCATTTTCGCCCGATTCGTTTACGGCCTACAGGCAACTGTATACAACCATAGAGCATCTTTACCTCTTTAACCTATGTGGGATGCACTAAAAGTGGTTTATTTTCTATTTAAATAAATAAATAAAGAACCGTCCTACATTGAATAGACCATATTTTTTCTTTAATTAAAAATTAAAAACTAATTAAGGAACCTACTACCTACATTTATTCAACTCTCAATCATTTTTAGTATCTGTTGATACAAAAGTTGGGCGTTCCTTGATAGGACTTCTATTCTCGTACCAATTGAATCTTAATGCTCGATGGAACCTGCGCACTAAGAAAAAGGAACAAACACCGTTAGGCTTATCGAGGGATTGTCTCCCCTGATTATCCTCCGGCGTGAGAGTAAGTAATCGAATGTAGGGTTTAGTAAAGGGTTAGGGTTTATTGAAGATCGTACCTCTACCGAGGGCTTGGGTGCCCTTTATATATGCATGAAACCCTAGTGGGTTTCGTGTTCCCTACTCTTCGGCGTATTAGCCGACATCGGGTATATAGTATATATCCTCTTTATTTAGAAGATACTCTATATATTATCCGGAAATAACTTTGGGCTTGGGCCTTGTCGACCCAAGCCGCATAACTGGTAGTCCAGTTGCGGCCCAAGCGTGGTGGGCTTAATTGTTAGTATTGTTTACTAACCGGGTTCGTGACCCGGGTGTAGACTATACGTCATCATGTCC
Source organism: Artemisia tridentata subsp. tridentata (assembly GCA_021014915.2). Taxonomy (NCBI): domain Eukaryota; kingdom Viridiplantae; phylum Streptophyta; class Magnoliopsida; order Asterales; family Asteraceae; genus Artemisia; species Artemisia tridentata. Next base: position 72,603,849 of record CP139506.1, on the reverse strand, counting down.
CCCCAGTCTAGTGTGCGCAAGGTAAAACCTGCGGACGCTAGACTAGAGTCGTGTCGAAATTATTCCCCACGCGTACGCGGGAAGCTTTCAAAAAATATACCGCCAAAAACACACGTGTGATGTATCTAGTCCAAAAAAGTGCAATTTGGGTACCTTGGGAAGTGGAGAGGTTGCCCACTTGCCTTGTACCGTCATTTATCCTAGCCACACGATTGGAGTTAGTGGGATACACGTGTCGATCATCTGTGGTGGATAGGATAAGTATATAAACTGCCGCCTCTCATTTACTGTGACATCCACAGTTAAAAAATCGCCATTCCACCATTTTTACATCTTCAAATCTTCTTCCAAAAAAGATAATTCAAAGGTAATTGCGCGTGCGCACATAATCTGAGTCAGAAAATGGTAGCGCAACTTCATGATTTCCATTCTAACATAACCGAGGATGAACTGATTCAGTTCACCTCGGATTACTTCATTCCTATGGGTCTGCGCCCCGAGGTACCAGGTCCGAATGACACCATCGCGGATTTCCCTGCCGGGAAGGTGGGGTTATATACGCGCTTTTTCGAGTGGGCGAATCAGCGCGTCCCCATCTCCGTGTTATTGAGTGACATACTCCATTACTACGACCTCCACATCTCCCAGTTGCATTGTATTGGTGCTGGGAAGATTGCTAATTTTGAGGTGAACTGTCGCTTGTTAGCGATTCACCCATCCCTCCACTTATTTCGCGCGTTTTATCACTTGACGTGGTCAAATGGTTGGGTTACCTTCGCCAAACGCGTAGGGAAGTTACAATGTTATCTGACTAAGGTAGATAAGCTCAAGGATTGGAGGGAAAAATTCTTTTGGGTTGATGACGCCGTCTTCCCTTCCCATTTTCCATTTTACACCCGTGCCAATCTGCCCAAGGATGAGCGCCCCCCTGAGACGTGGTATAACGTGGATCATGCGGCGATAATAGATGAGAACCGCCTTCCGATCAAACCATATCCAGAAGCGTTCCTGGTGCACATGGGCATCAGTCGCAACTATTTTGAGCATGAGACAGAAGTTCCCACATTCTTGAATGCGGATGGCACGGGTGGGTGCTCCTTCTGTCGCCTTACTGTCGTTATTAGTGTAAGCTCTTCTTCTTTTTTCATAATTTATGTAACTTGCCTTTCTTTGTTTACTTGATGCGCAGAGATGGATCTGTTCGCTGTTGTGAGGCTGGAGAATCCGCGTTCCGTGGCGGTGGGAGTGCGTCCTCTGGGGGACGGTGAGCAGACTATTCTGCAGGCGACGGCAGGGCGTGTCGTGGATTTGGTTATCCCAGATCCCGAAGGCTCCCCTAATGTGATAGCAGCTGAGCCAATACAGGAGGTGGCTCCTCCTGTGCAGCCAGGTCCTGACGCTGCGCAGCCTCCTCTTCCTGAAACGGTGATCCATTTAGAGGAGACTGACAGTGAGATGGAAGAGAGCTCCCCACTGACGCGCAAGAGAGCGCTTGGCAGTGATGGTGAAGGGCCTTCCAAGAGGCCGCGAACTGATGTTGGGGAGAGCTCGTCTCTTGCTGGGTTGCAGATGAAGTAAGTACCTTAGTCATTATAAACTTTTGTCAAGTTATATTTTGTGCTAACTTTGTTCCTTCGTGTCCTCAGTGTGGATGTTGAGAAGTCTGGTGGAGGTGCGTCCACGACTGAGACTGAGAAGGAGAAGGACGTGTCCTCGACTCCTCCCCCCATGTAAGTATTTTTTAGCATTTCCTTAGTATTTTTCGTATGCTTGACCGTGCACTAACCTTGTCTCTTGGTGTTTGTTGCAGTGAAAAGCCTGTGGAGGACGCTGGTGTCCTAGATGGGAGTGCGCCACCCGAGGTGAGTCATGCTCTGGACGGGGCGCGTTCACCGAGGGATGTTGAAGTGGAGTCAAGTCCCTTTGACTCTACGATGGAGGAGCTTGCCTCTATCGCTGTGCGCCAGTCTGAGCTGGTGGCGCAAGCAAGGGTGCACAAGTCTGAGGAAATTTCCAGACTGCAGGCGCAATTGGCGTCTGTGCAGGCTGAATTAGCAAGCTCTAAAGCTGAGCAGCTGAGCTCCAAGGCTAAACTGGAGCGCGCAGAGGCGTCTGCGCGAAAAAATGGGTGAGGAGAAGGTCATGGTGATGGCTGAGCTGGGGGAGGAGCGTGCTGCTGCGGATCTTCAGAGGCGAAATTCTTTATGGGCGCTGAAGTACTTGCAACAGAATAGGAGCAAGCACTTTGCCAATATTGAAGAGTTCCGTAGCAAAGTGGAGCTTGCGCTGAAGATGCAGGAGGAGAAGCTCCGTAAGCTTAGCATCGAGTATGATGAGGAGCTATATCCTCATTTGGTTCAGTCTGTGGCTGAGCGCAGGTACATGCTGCTTTTATCTCTTTATAGCTTGTGTATATTTGAGACTCTTTTTCGTATTAACACTTGTGTTATTTCGTAGGTGGTTGATCAGTAATGGTCTTCGCCTGGCCGCCATGTGTACGCTGGAGCATCCTGAGGTCACCGCATCCTTTGGGAAGGTTGTGAACTGCGCTATTGCGCACGGTGAGACCTCGGCCGCAGACAAGCTTGCTGAGGCCAAGTTGCTGACTGTGCCGCTTGCCGAGGTGCCTGGGTATAAGGCGAATGCCCATGCTGAGCTTGTTGCTGCCATGGAAGAGCTAAAGAAGCTTGAGCTTCCACATATCGGTAGCTTGGAGCGTGATCAGGATCAGCCCATCAGCGTGATCATGGCGGGGCTCACTCTTCCTAGGCATCTGCAGGATGATGCAGATCAGCAAGTGGACTTCTACTTGAAGCCTGATGTGGCGCAGTTGAAGGTACCCATTTTTGCTCAGCCTCGTGACATTCTGAATCCTTTCCGTCTTGAGAAAGAGATTTCTTTGCAAAGGTCGCTAAATGCGCATGTTTCCAGGGTCGCACGAAAGAAAGGCGAGAAAGGAAAGGCTATTCTGTGCGGCATAGGCGCTGCGCATCAGCCTAGATCCGATGGTGTGCCTGTCTGCGTGGCCACTGTTTCTCTTGATGATGCGGAGTTGTTGAAGAGGCTCGCGGATGCAAAGGAAGCGGCTTTGAGCGGGGGGTTCCAGCCAGTTAAGGCGTACATATAGTATTTAGCTCTTTTGTACAAGTCTTTTTGTAGAACCGTATTCTATGAATAAAAAGTTGCTTTTGTACTTAGTGTTTCTATAACTTCTAAATACTTATGCTTTTTGAACTCGTAGTTCTTATATGACTTATGTATCCTTTCGTGAAGATAGCTTTAAGTGTTTAAGCGTACTTAGAAAATAAGGGTCATAATCGTGTATGAATTTCCTTAAGGACCGTAGTCGTGTGTTGAATTTTTCCAACGTAATCATAGTCGTCTATGTATTTTTGTAAGTTTACTTGTCGTATTGTACTTTTAAGGAATCAAGAGTCTTGATTTCCTGAGTTGTTAAACGCGCACAGTGTGCTCTATCGCGCATCCGTCGTGGGGTGCGTGAGGAACTTGCGCCAACGTCTTGAGCGCAAGGTGTTTAACAAGGATTCGTGATCCGGTGTTGATGGGTTTGCAACCCTCTTACTCAACGAGTAGTTTATTAGGTTTACTCATCCTTTCTGCCATCGTGGGTCTTAGTGTGTGCATGCACGCCATGTAGGCAAGAATATAACAATATTGAAACATGATAATAAAAGATGCAAACAATAAAGTTAAATGTGTTATGGAGTTAGCTAGAAACCATAACGTTTTATTAATACTTGCAAGTTTTGAAAAAGAATATTTATCTAGATAATTCATAAAAATAAAATTACATGGAACTTTATTGAGGGCACTTTCTAAAGCGCATGAGTGTCCATGTTGGGCCGTAGCCTTCTTCAAAGATAGCACCGTTTAAGGTTGCGGACGTTCCATGTTCGCTGTAGCTCATTTCCGTCCTTGTCGCGTAGCTTGTACGCTCCATTGCCAAGTGCTTCTATGACCTCGTAAGGTCCTTCCCACTTTGGTCCTAGCTTTCCAGTGTCTTCTGCGCGGCTTGAGTCGTTTTCGCGGTATACGAAGTCGCCTGGTCTGAATGAAGTGCTGCGTACTTTGGTATCATAGTATTTTTTCATTCTCGACTTGGCTTTCTCTTCGCGTATTGCTGCGCGTTCACGTCGCTCTTCCAATAGATCTAAGTCTATGCGCCGCTCATCATCATTGGTTACCACGTTAACTTCCGCCGTACGGATGGTTGGCATTCCAATTTCAGCTGGTATAACAGCTTCTGTCCCCTAGACCAACGAGAAGGGGGTGTCCCCGTTGCTGACCTTAATGGTTGTTCGGTGCGCCCAAAGGACATGTGATAGTTCTTCTACCCATCTACCTTTGTGTCTGTCCAGGCGCGCTTTGATTCCTTCGCCAAGGCTTCTGTTTGCGCGCTCGACCAGACCATTGGTTTGTGGATGAGTTACTGATGCAAAGTGTTGCGTGATGTTCAGCTGTTCGCACCAGTCTTTGAACGGGTTATCACGGAATTGTTTTCCGTTATCAGAGATAATTTCTCCAGGTAATCCAAAGCGACATACTATGTTGTCCCACATGAATCGTTTCACCTGGTTACCTGTTATAGTCGCTACTGCCTTTGCTTCGATCCACTTGGTAAAGTAATCTATTGCCACAATGAGGAATTTCAATCCTCCTGCGGCAATAGGGAAAGGTCCAGCGATGTCGATACCCCATTTGTAGAAGGGCCATGGCGATGTAATAGGTGTTAGTTCATGTTGTGGTCGGCGCGGAATAGGTCTGTGAACTTGGCAATCGTTGCACTTCCGTACCAAGTCGCGTGCGTCACGGTGCATAGTAGGCCAATAGTATCCAGACCTTAGGGCGCGCGCTACAATGGACCGTGGTCCTGAGTGCATGCTGCATGAGCCTGCATGGATCTCTCGAAGTACATAGTCTGCCTGGAGAGGTCCAACACACCTAAGCCATGGTTGTAGGAATGAGCGTCTATATAAGACGTCGTCTCTGAGCTCGAATCGCTGCGCTGTGCGTCGGATTCTTCGAGCTTCCTTCTGCTCTTGGGGAAGTATGCCCTTGCTGATGAAGTCAATGATCGGTGTCATCCACGTAGGATTTTCCTCTTCTATCACCGTGGATATTTCCATCTCTGTGATTGACTTGTTTTTCAAGGTTTCCACCAAAACTTGTTTTGATAGATGCGCAAAACTGGTGGATGCAATCTTGCTCAACGCATCTGCTTTCCTATTTTCACTCCTGGGAACCTGCTTGATGATAAATCTATCAAAGTTTTGGATCAGAGATTTCGTCTTTTCGAGGTATTGGATCATGTGTTCCTCCTTTGCTATATATTCTCCTGACACGTGGTTAGCCACTAGCCGCGAATCGACGTTTACTTCTAGGTTGCGTGCACCCATTTCAGTTGCGATGCGTAACCTAGCTAGGAGTGCTTCGTATTCTGCCTCGTTGTTCGTGGCTGTGAATTCAAAACGCAGTGCGTAGGTGAATTCAACTCCTTCTGGGTTGGTGAGAATAAGCCCACCTCCTGATCCATCTACGCATGAGGATCCATCAGTAAATAGAATCCATGGTTCTTGAAGTTCCCCCTTGCTTGTCGCAGGTGGAGTGTCTGTATCCGGCTTCTCGATGATGAAGTCGGCTAATATCTGCCCTTTAATTGCAGTGCGCGGTCTGTATGATATGTTATGCTCGCCCAGTAACACACTCCATTTTTGTAGGCGTCCCGATGCGTCAGGTTTCGATATAACCTGTTTGATGGGTTGGTCTGTGATAACAGCAATTGGATGCGCCTGGAAGTACCTGCGTAGTCTTTTCGCTGCAAACACTAAGGCTAGGACCAGTTTCTCCATTGCAGTGTAGTTAATCTCCGTTTTCTTCAGCGCCTTACTAACAAAATAGATGGGTGTTTGGACGGAATTCCTGTCTGTTAATAGGACTGCGCTGACTGCTCCTTGAGTCGCAGATAGGTACATGATCAGCTCTTCCCCTGGTCGGGGTGCAACAAGCTTTGGGAGCGCTGCTATGTGTTGTTTGAGCTGTTGGAAGGCTTCTTCTGCCTCCGCAGTCCACCTGAAGTCTCCCTTTTTGGTGCACTTCTTGAGTGTCTTGAATAGGGGAAGTGACTTGTCTGCTGATTTGGATAAGAATCGGTTCAGTCCGGCTAGCTTGCCGTTTAGTGACTGAACTTCTTTTAGTGTGCGCGGTGAGGGGAGGTCAATGACTGCTTGAGTCTTCTCTGGGCAAGGCTTGATCCCATCGGGTTCTATCAAATACCCGAGAAACATGCCTTCCGTAGCGCCAAACGTACACTTCTTGGGGTTCAATTTCATGTTGATTCTCCTGAGTGTTTTGAACGTTTCCTCCATGTCGCGCACCAGCTCATCCTCTGTATGGCTTTTGATGACGAGATCATCGACGTATACTTCCAAGTTGCGTCCCACTTGCTTCTCGAACGCGGTGTCCACCAATCTTTGGTATGTTGCTCCTGCGTTCTTTAGGCCGAAGGGCATCTTTGTGTAGCAGTAGACCCCTTGACTTGTGTGGAAGGCCGTCTTTTCTTCGTCTTCCTCCGCCATTTGAATTTGGTGGTATCCCTTGTATGCGTCCAGGAAGCATTTAAAGGGATATCCACATAGAGACTCAATTTTCCAGTCTATTTCCGGTAGCGGGTAGCAGTCCTGTGGACATGCTTTATTGAGATCTGTAAAGTCTACGCACATCCTCCAACTGCCATCGCTCTTCTTTACCATCACTGGGTTAGAGAGCCAGTCATGGTAGTAGACTTCACGCATGATGCCTGCGTCTACTAGCTTATGTACTTCTTCCAGGATGGCTTTTGCGCGGTCTGGAGCTTGTCCGCGCTTTTTCTGTCGTATTGGAGGATATCCTTGTCGGATTTGTAGCTTATGTTCCGTGATGGAGCGTGGTACTCCTGTCATATGCTTAGGTTCCCATGCAAAAATATCCAAATTATTTTGCAAGAGTGCGCATATAGCTGATCTGCCTTTGTCGGACAGAGACCCACCAATAGATACCTGTTGATCCGGGTATTCAGGGTGAATGGCGACCGTTAGATTTGGGACTTTGATTGCGCGCTGTTCTGGAACAACACTTACGTCACTTGTCACTGCGTTACATTCTTTGGGTGGTGTGGTGGTATTGTAAAGGGTGACAATACCTCCTTCCACTGGGAACTTGAGCATCCCATGCGCTGTGGATGGCACGGCGCGGATGGATGATATTCCAGGTCTCCCAATAATACCGTTATACGGGGAGGGGGATCTGATTACCATGAAGTTCATCCAGGTAGTTGTAGAGTGTGGTTTGTCACCAACTTCTACAAATAGACGTAATTGCCCCGTGGGCCATATCTTCTCCCCTGTGAAGCCGGTGAGTGGCGTTGTGGCTGGGGTCAGCTGACTCTGTATCTCAGGTCGCAGCTTCTTGAAACAGTGTTCGTATATGATATCAGCGGATGCACCTCCATCTATATACATGCGACGGATGTCGTGACCCCCCGTATGTATTTCAATGGTGAGTGGGTCCACTACTGCGTTGTTCGCAGTCAGGGAGGGGAAAGAAATTTCGTTTCCCTTAGAAAAACGCTGACTAACTTTCTGTCTTGTCGCGCGGGGCCATGGCTGTATCATGTAGATGATATCTGCCTTTTCTTTTGGTGTCTCTTTCTTGGCCCCTAGTTTTGATTTGTCTTTTCCTTCTCTGATGTTTTTTACGAGATGGTCCATCTTTCCTTCCTTTACCAATTTGTCAATCAATTGGCGCAGTTGGACGCAATCGTTGGTTGTGTGGCCCTTCTGTCCATGGTATTCGCAATAACCATTCCCTATGCGCTTATCCTCTGGGGTGCGGATTGGTGGTGGTTTCGGGAAGTTCGCCCCCTCCGTCACAAATATCTCCCTTGGGGTTTTTGTGAGGGGTGTGTATCTATCATTGTCTCTTCCACTCCCTTGGTTGCGATAGCCTCTGCTGCGGCTGTTACGATTGCCACCCTGGTCATTGGATTGTCTCCTTGACTCTTCTTGTGGTCTATGATTCGAATAGCCTTTTTTGCTATCCGCAGCGGCTTCTTCTCCTTGGACGAAAGACCTCGTGCGCTTCATGAGCTCATCGAAGGTTAGGGGAACCTTATCATTTAGCTTTTTTATCAAATCTGGGTTATTGATTGCATTCATAAAACCCGATATTTTTAGTATCTCTGGACACGCCTTGACTTTCATGCACTCGTCCTTGAAGCGTTCCATAAAAGCGCTTGTGGATTCCCCTTGTCGCTGTTTAACCCTAGCGAGTTCGACAGGGTTTTTGGCGCACTTCTTCCTTTGGGTGAAGTTTAAGCGAAACGCTCTGCGCAACTCTTCAAACCCACCAATGCTTCTGCGTGGAAGCTTACTAAACCAGTTGCGCGCATTCCCTACTAATGTGGAGTTGAACATATGGCACCACACAGGCTGTGGCCAATTTTCGATAGTAGCTGCTGATTCGAAAATTTTTAGGTGATCATCAGGATCACCTGTCCCATCATATGTTTTGACATTAGCAGGCATGCGCCTTTTCTTATTCTCAGAAAAGTCACTGATGCGCCTAGTAAACGCATCAACCTTTTGGCGACGCCAGGGGAGAGACATGTCTTCATCATCCTGGTCGCGGTATTTCCCTCTTGATTTCCAGTGTCCAGTCTCGCTGTCCGAGGAATCTCTTGAGGATGAGCGGACTCTTTTGTGACGCTTGCGTCGACTATCATCAGAGTCTGAGCTTGCTCCTCTGCGGCGCTTGCGCCGACTATCCTCAGAGTCAGAGCTTGAGGGGCTTTCACTTGGGGAACATCGTCGCCCAAGCCTATCTTGGATCCTGCGTCTGCCAAGCCTAGCGTGGACATTGGCGCGCCGCTCCCCCTCTTCAGGCTCTTCCAGATGTTGAAGGTCGGCTGCTTCATCGTCCACAACCTTCCTTCCAATCCTGGCGAACACTGGTTGTTTACGGCTATCCCTCTCGCGTCTTTCCTTTCGGTAGCGCGGTGGGGATGCGTCAGGATTAGGGTCAAAGTTGAGTCTGGCGTGCAGACTTTGGCTTGACCTCTTCTTTGCCTCCTCTCGCATGAGCGCAGTCAAGGCTTCGTAGTTTTGAGATACGAAGTCACTTGGGGCCAATTCGGAGGTAACTCCTTCTAGCGCGATAGAGTCGGTTTCCAAAACTGGATCCTTGTTTCGTATAGGCGCGTTGGGAGGCTCAGTGAAGTTCACTTCTGGCATGGCAAGAGGTGTGCGCTCCAGTTCTATCTCGCTAGTACTTGTCGTAATAGCGGGGGTAAACCTGGTAAGCGATTCCACTGCAGGAAAGACCAGATTTGGGTGCGCTCCTAAGCTTTGAGGCGTACTGGTTGTCCCAGAGGCCTGTTTAGAAGCCGTATCAATTTGATGTTTCTTTCCTAGTGGATCGTCCTGCGTTTTCTTCCCATGCGGACTCTTATGACTTCCGTGTTTCGTCATTCTAGTTTTTTGGTAAAATCCTTAGTGTAGGGTCCCACGGATGGCGCCACTTGTTGATACAAAAGTTGGGCGTTCCTTGATAGGACTTCTATTCTCGTACCAATTGAATCTTAATGCTCGATGGAACCTGCGCACTAAGAAAAAGGAACAAACACCGTTAGGCTTATCGAGGGATTGTCTCCCCCGATTATCCTCCGGCGTGAGAGTAAGTAATCGAATGTAGGGTTTAGTAAAGGGTTAGGGTTTATTGAAGATCGTACCTCTACCGAGGGCTTGGGTGCCCTTTATATATGCATGAAACCCTAGTGGGTTTCGTGTTCCCTACTCTTCGGCGTATTAGCCGACATCGGGTATATAGTATATATCCTCTTTATTTAGAAGATACTCTATATATTATCCGGAAATAACTTTGGGCTTGGGCCTTGTCGACCCAAGCCGCATAACTGGTAGTCCAGTTGCGGCCCAAGCGTGGTGGGCTTAATTGTTAGTATTGTTTACTAACCGGGTTCGTGACCCGGGTGTAGACTATACGTCATCAGTATCTATGCGTTCATGAGCGTTGGTATATTGAAGGTACTTCGATTTGGAGATCCTTTATGGGTTCGCTTTCATATTTGTGTTTTTTTTTTTTAGTTGGTTATGTTCAATGGAAAAATGGCAGTAATGAGTAATGACTCATTTTTTGCTTCTTTGAGTTACATGGCATAAAAGTCAAGCTATTTGGCATTCTTATTGTACATGTGCAATTTAGTCGAGCCAAGTATCAAATTTATGCTCGAGCTTAGTGATGGAATATGGGTTACACCGTTACATGCAATTATACATATACGCTAACCATTACTCGAGTCAACCAAGTTGATTATAATACAAAAACTAGAAGGAAACAAACTGGATAAGACTCGCAACTTTTACAAGCCAAGTAGTTTGACACTCGAGCTCGACTCAAAGGAGTACTTGAGTTGCCTTGAACTCAGCTCAATGTAAAACAAATTAGTTTCACGTTTTTAGGAGTCAGTCGCAAATGACTCGTGGTAGATCTGCCAACAACAAGACATGTCAAAGAAAATATGATGCAAGAGAGGGGCAACACTTGTAAAAAGTTTGGAGTACTTGTTTTGTTAAAATAAATATTCACAAAAAAGTTAGAATTAATGTTATTTTCGCATATAAAGAAGCCGCTTAAGTTAAATATTTAGCTTTATATTGAACTTACCCGACAATTAATATACGAAAAGTTACAAATTCTAAATACTTGCATATACCGACAGGGTGACAACACTATACAACCACATAACAATTCATCTCTTAAACCGATGCGGGATATGTTAAAACTTGAAGTGTTTATGTTATTTATTTATTTATCAAAAACTAGTAAAGGAACCTGCCAACATTGATTCAAGCATATTTTGGATGTGTTCATTTTGGAGCGTTGTATATTGCTGCTAATCTGATAGTTAATGTCTTACTTTAAATGTGGTTATTAAGCGATGGCGCAAATTGGCATGGGATCAAAATTCTTTCAAGTTAAAGTCAAACATGATTGATCATGTTAGTTTTATTGTGAGAGTAAATTAATAAGTGGGTTCACATTTTTTATTATAAGAAAATATTTTATATATTTAACTTGTTTGTGATTAGTGAACATGATATATCATGTTTGACTTAATCTTTGGCATGTTTATTATACATTTATACTACGAAGTACTCTGTGGTTGTGTGGGTAAAATGTGTCTAAATAAGGCATGACAAAGAAAAATGATGGTAAATAAATGGTCTTATTGTTTTCAGAAGTTTTATTATTAATTAAACATTGTATCTTTAAAGCATATATATTATAAACTTCTCAAATGTTTATTATTGGATTAGGGTGGCAAAACTCGGTCCCAGAAGTAAACTAAATAAAAAGGATTGGAATCGATTATGTTGAGTCGAATTTGGATTCTACTTTGTTTTAGAAATCAATTTATGAGTTTGTCATGTTTAATTCAGTTCAAAATGGAACCAAACTTCTTCTTTTGTCGTTTCAATATTGAAACTAAAATATTTCAAGGTTTACGTTTTTAAAAATCGACACATACCTACGTCTTTATTTGGTTCATGGTTCGATTTTCTTAGCACTAAGCTCTAAACCTAAACCAAATGGTTCAGGTTGACTCATTTTGTATTTGACACCCCCTTAGTGTATGTAATGCAACAAGCAATTTCAACATATCGATAAAATCACAGTATTTGATTATTTGTTTTACAATTTTGGATTTGGGATTCCATTGTTTTAATCAAATTATAAGTATATTTAATATCCACGTTTATTTGGTTACTGCGGTGCAACTTTTAAATTTATTTGCCAAAAAGAAAAATAAATAATATTACTCCGTATATTTCATCTATTTTAGCTTTAATTTAGAAGCAATTACTAAATTTTTAGCTACATAAAAGTATGCACCATGAACTTCCTTTAGTATAAATTAGTTTGGAGTATTTTGTTATGTTAATACAAAATATTTAAAAAATAAAAAATAATAAAAAAATTATATATTAAACTTTGCTTGTAATGAATCTGCAAGATTAATAACTATTTTTTAGTTTATATCAATTATTCTTACTAAACTCATAACAATCAAAGTATAACATATTCTAGACGCATAACATTTATATGCGCATTACTATATAACCATGAAACATTCCACTAGTTTTAGCTATGTGGGATGTAAGGTACAAGTTTGGAGGGTTTTTTTTTTTTTTTTTTTTTTTTTTTTTTTTTTTTCAAAATAGAAAACTAACTAACACCTGCATTTTATTTTAGGCAAATAGCAAAAAAATGTATCGAACTTGACAGTTTTTATCATTGTGTGTAGCCTTGACACGCTGGCAGCTTATGTGTAACAAAGGGACACGCTGAAAATCGTACATACAATGACAAAAAATCAAAAGTTTTGTGTTACAATGACAAAAAATCAAAAGTTTTGTGTTACAATGAGAAAAAAAAAAATAGTTGGCTACATACAATGATAAAAAGTGTCAAGTTCGATACATTTTTTTGTCATTTGCCATTTTATTTTTTTAACGAACCTACCTACATTGACTTCGGATTTTCAGATGTGTTCATTTTAGAGTTTGTATATTTCGGCTACTTTGATAATTAACGCCATCCATTAAATGAGGTTATTATATGACGACGCGTTGCTAGTTTACTACTTCGCAATCGGTAAAAAGTAGGAAAAACAAGGCATGATAAAGAAAAATGATTTTAATATTAAAATTGAAGCAATTATGCTATTAGGTAATGACATTATAAATAGTTTCATCATGCAGGCTTTACGATAGTTGATAACATTTATACAAGTTTTTCTTCACCCAATTTTTGTTGGGGTGGCAAAACTCGGTCGAGCAAGGAAATTGGCTTTAAAGATTGTTACGATCCCACATCGGCCAAGTATGAGATTGGTTGGTGGTTTATAAAGTCTAGGTGTCCCCTCCTCCTTTGAGCTAGCTAGCTTTTTGGAGTGAGTTATACACTTAGCTTATAAACAATTGATATTCAATAAAGCTTTCGGTTCGTCCAAGCCTATTGTACCCATTAACGGATCTTAAGTGATCCCTAGTGGCACGTATCAATCAAACCAAATTGGCTTTCTTTTTGTTTCACAAGTGAAACCAGGCACAATATTTCAAGGTCTACATATTTCTAAATCGATACACACCTACATCTTTATTCGGTTCATGGTAAATTTTTAAGGACTATCACCGGATTCGAACTAACCTAGAAACAAACCTATAAATGTGATTGGTGGAAGTTAAAATTTGATTGGTGAATATGATGAGAGAGAATAAGTGTATCACACTTGTAAAATTTTGAATGAAGTAGGCATGCTTGTACGTCTAATTAGTAGGTCGATATTTATCATTACTCTTCATTTAATTCATACCGCATTCGTTTCACATTTTAGGGTCGAGAACTCCACTGTTTTAATCAAATTACTATTTTAGTAAGCAATAATCGTATTTATTTTTGCCAGTCTTGTGCGACTTAAAAATCTTTTATTGTCAAAAAGAATCAAATAGTATAGTACTTTTAGGGCGTCTTCTTTACTAGATAATCAAATCATCTAACATCCGAAAGCAAATACTAAACATCTTGTAACCTAAATATTCGAAAGTGTTGATTCTGGCTAAATATTTAAAAGTAAAGACTCTGAATGCCGGAATAATTGTTATGTTAAGATATAAGTAAAAATGTTAAAGAGTTTATGCTTTTTTTTTTTTTTTTTTTTTTTTTTTTTTTTTTTTGTGTTTGAACTTTGGAGTATTGCTATTTTAACATAAATATTAAAAAGTTATGCTTATATCAATTTGGAGCGTTATGAGTTTAATATATTTAACATATAAACCTCATTCTATACACACAGCTCAATCTTACTATATTATAAAGCATTAAGGCCTACTAATAATGGAAACTCTTAAAATTAAGTAATCTCCCCACATATATATTAGAGGAACATGCTGACTCACATATGCCACTTGGCAACCAAGAAATAGGTGGAAACCATAAAGTATGCCAAGCTGTCACTTTTTAATTACCTGGCATCTAAAAACACACTCATAGCACACTCCTTCCACAATTCCACCAAAACCCCCAAATCAAATCCCTGCTTTCAAGCAATATATCAATCGCATTAAAATTCAACCAATAAATCTCCCCACATTTTCGGTTTCAGTTTCTTTGTTTTAGAATCAAACCAACACAAAATCCTTATATTTTCAATCCTGATTTCCAATTCCTATCAATAACTATACCACTCAATTAAAATGGCCGATTATTATGCAAACTTTTTGGGGATAATTGATTTTTTGATATCAATCCCTTTTTTGAATGGGATTGTAAACCCTAACCAACAGGTGTATAAATGGATCGATTGTTTTGCTAAAATTCACATCACAACTCCTTCATTCCGATTACCCCCTATTTCACCATGTCGTTTGGTTACCAAGGTTAGTTTACCGGTTTTTTTCATATATTATTTGATACCCACATGATATCAATTTATTTTATGATGTTGCTTGCAATTTCAATACCGTAGATGCATAAGTATATGAATATGTGTTTATGTTTCCAATAAGAATTAAGCTTTTCAATGAAATTGTTCATTTAACAGTACAATACATGTGATAAATGCCTGGTAATATATAAGTTTCATCTTAAATCTGTTAGGGATTTTGTTTTTTTTTTATCTGTATTATCTGTACTCATTTTCAGTAAATTTTAGAAGAATGGTAATTTAATAAGTTAAATAAATTTATGATCTTTTACAGAAGAATTGCCTAATGTTTCTCAAAGCAATGATAATGACAAAAACAACATCGCTTCAATCAATGCTAAAGGGAAGAATGGTATTTCTGGCAATGACTTGGAATTCACTGACTTGGATCAAATAGATCCAATGCTTGATAACATAAAGATCAAGGCAAGGTGTATTTCAGTTTGGCATAGCCATCCGGCTGGGAAGCCTAATCAAGCATATAGTTTTGATGTTGTGTTACAGGACATGAAGGTACATATGTTAATCTAATTTTTTTAAATACATATCATATATAATGGCCTTATGTTGCAGCATTAATAAGAGTTATATATTTATTTTTTACCAGGGTAACCGCATCCAATGTACTGCACGTAACAATGACATGTATCGTTTTGAACCCCTTTTCCAACAGGGTCATTGTTATATGATATCTGACTTTAGCATTGGTGAAAACAATGGTATACTACCATTGCTGAATCACAAATACAAAATAACCTTTTTCCAGTCCACCAAAGTTACCCGCATTGATCACTTTGATGAGGATGTGTTTGGGTTCAAGTTAGAACCATTCAGTGACATTTTGAGTAAGAAGTATAATGAAAAGGATTCTGTTGGTACGTTTCATTCCTTAAACACATTACTTTCTTTCATTCATTTTCAAATATTCAACGTGTTATTATATTTTCTTCACACATAATCTTAAATCAACATTATAATATTACAATACAGATGTAATTGGAGCTATCGTGGCTATTGGCGATATTATTCCAATTCCAAATAGTCTTGGGAAAAAAGTCAGGAGGACTGTTATCATTGAAGACACCGAGTACTTCATCTTATTAGCATTCTTACTTACTTCTAAGTTTGAAACTTTTGTAGGCAATTACTTTATTCGATTACATTTCTTAAAGTTGATTATTTTTGGTGTATATCAGAGGTACGAGGGTCAAATGTACCTTCTGGGACAAATGGGCGGAAATGTTCAATCAGTATGTTACCAGTGATGCTATCGGTCCGGTCACCTTTGTGTTGCAACTTGCAAAAGTTAAATATTTTAAAGGTAACAATAACTTTGTATGTATGGATTGATATATTCGTACATTTTATCAGTTTTTAATATTATGTTTATTAACGTAGTTCACCTTTTTTACAATTTCCATTCAGATGAGCCCGCAGTCCACAACTCGCTTTTTGGAAGTAGGATCTTCATTAACAAAGACATCCCTGCTATCACATCATTTAAGTAGAGGTATTATATACTTTTTCCAATTTGAATAATATCCATTATGTTTACAAAAATATTAGCTTAATAATACTTTTTTTTTTAAATACTTTAGGTACACAGCCAAGGAAGGTTACTCTGATGTGGACCATAAGATTGAGGTATTCACCCCTCCTGTAGTGAAGATCACACCTGACATTTTTTTCAAACACACTGTCAAATCAACAATCGGTGGTGTCCGAGATCTTCAATCAGTAAGATTTATTGACTTATATTATTAAGTATTTGTATAAACTTAAAGGTTATAAAGTTTAATTGTTAAGTACAACTAATATAACTTATCTTCATCATTCACAGGGCACTGAAGTTGTTGTATTTGGAAAAGTGCATCGCATTCACAAAGAACACGGCTGGTGTTATGATGCCTGTAAACGGTGCAACAAAATGGCTAGGGTATCCAAATCTAATGGTAACCGAAAAGCATACACCTGTGATGATCATGGTGTGATTTACCAGGTGGTTCCCAGGTAACTATTTAAACCAACTTAATTATACTTCATCGTAACCAATAGATTTTTTGTGAACTTATTACGTGCATTATAACAATACATTTATTGAAAAAAATATAGGTTCAAGGTAATCTTGAGGATTATTGATGAGACAGGGTCAGCGCCCTTTGTAGTTTTTGATACTAATATGAGTAGGATTTGTAATCCACAAACAAGGGGAAAGCTAATGTTTTGAGCAACACATTAAGCCATGGAAAAGAAAACCAGCAAAATTCAATTGTAATACATGATAGTCATTCTGAATCAAGTAAACGAAGACCATTAAGTACATCCACAAGTGAATCCATAGATGTCTTAACAATGAAGCCATCTGCTAGACCTGCTCTTATTGAGATAACTAATAGTAAGTAAACGCTTATTTTTCATTTTTTTAAATATCATTATCCAACATTACTAATACCAAAACCAATTATGATAATGAAATTGACATATTTATCTAATTTTAGATGTATCATCTTCTGCTACACCAACAGTTCGACGTAGAGGAAGGCCGCCAAAGATTTCTACACCAACAATTCCTGAAGTATCTGTTACTCCAAAGAATAATATACCAACTGTTACTCAAGTATCTCCTCTACGAAGACCAGGAAGGCCACGAAAACAAAATCCCACTCCAGGCATGTTTATGAGGACTTATACGAAATTTTTACTTACGTTTTTTTTTACTTATATTTGTTACTATACTATATATATTCATTTTATAAACATATACTTTTACTTGATGTGACAGCGTTAGAAACTCCAACTCCAACTCCTACTCCAGGAAGACCACTAAAACCAATTCCTTTTCCAGGCATATAAATCATAATACCACAAACATTTTAACTATATATTTACTTTTAGTTACCTTTAATTATGCTACTATATATTCATTTTACAAACAACGACTTTTACTTGATGTTACAGATTTAAATACTCCTCGGCGAGGACCAGGAAGGCCACGAAAAGAAATTCCTACTCCAGGCATATAAATCTTAATTTCATATACTTTTTAACTACATTTTATTTACTTAAATTTTATACTCTACTATAAATGCATATTATATACAAATACTTATTAACTACAATTTGTTTCACAAATTTTTTACATACAATTTTTTTTAGTTACAATTTTAAGTATACTATAAATGCATTCTATAATCAAAGACGTTTAATTAATACCACAGTCGTATCAACTCCATCTCCAACTCCAACTCCAACCACAACTCCTCTCATACCAACGAGTGTAATTTCATCATTAACTCCAAGACAGTCAGGACGGCCACGTTTAGATGACTTAACACAAGGTTTCTTTAATATATCCTTTACATATAACTATTCCATTTATTTTTTTTAAATGCGAATAACTAAACTATTTATACACAGGAACTCCTACGCGACCTAAGAAAACAACAAGGTTTAATGCCAAATCTCCTGTCGCATTTGATATAGGTTAATTTTTTTCATTAATAAACCAATTAACTATTGTTTCACTTTCTTGAGTATTACATTTTTTATAGCCAACATCATCTATATATTTACACAGGTTGTTCTTCAAATTTATCGAATGTCACATCCACCACCATGAGAAAATCAAACCTGACAATTCAGAGGCAGAGGAGAAACACAGAGCGTGTTTTAGCATCTACTTTAGGACGTATTAACTTCACCAATGATGAAGACGTTGAACGTCATAACAACAGAAATCCATTCGTTGGTATCTCAACTGGTAGTAATAATAATAATAGTAATAATAATAATAATAGTAATAATAATAATAATAATAATAATAATAATAATAATAATAATAATAATAATAATAATAATAATAATAATAATAATAATAATAATAATAATAATAATAATAATATAATAATAATAATAATAATAATAATGTTTGCAAATAATAACTCATTACTTATTTTTCAGAGTACATAGATATTGGAGATCCAACCTTCCAATGCTCTTATTGTCGGGCATTGTTATGGGAAGCAGAGGCTAAAAGAGGTCACGGAACGGACGATTCTTATTCTCTATGTTGCATGAGGGGTAAAGTTCAACTACCAGTTGAGTTGAATTGAAACCTCCTCCACGGTTGCTAATGAGTTTGGTTAAAAATGAACATCCAAAAAGCAAAGGGTTCCTTGAAAATATAAGGCGGTACAATTCTATGTTTGCATTCACATCGCTTGGTGGCAAAGTGGACCAAACAATTAACAACGGACGTGGCCCATATTGCTTTAGATTACAGGGAGAGAACTATCACAGAATGGGTTCTTTGATGCCTGAAAATGACAAGACTCCTAAGTTTGCGCAAATATACATATTTGACACAAAAAACGAGATACAAAACAGAATAAACGTTGTCAGGTATTTATATTAATAGTATACAATATTTACATGTTTTGTATAGCTTCCTAATTATGACTTTTTATCCGCAACTTAAAATTATAATTTTTTTTACCTATAACTTTCAGTAATGGCGCTTCAACTTCATCAAACCCGACAAAAATAGATCATCAGCTAACCAAAGAACTAAAAGATATGCTTGATGCCCATAATCCATTGGTTCATGAGTTCCGAATGGCTGGTCAACGTATGGCAACCGCAGATGATGACGAGAATATAAGACTTAGGCTTATTGGCAGAAGAGATCATGATGGAAGGACACATAATTTGCCCACTGCATCTGAGGTAGCTGCACTTATAGTTGGCGACTTTGACACATTGAAAGAAAAACGAGACATTATTGTTCACATGCATGGCGATAAAACAAAAAGAATTAGTGAACTACATGTGGAGTACTTAGCTCTTCAGTATCCGTTATTGTTTCCTTACGCAGAAGATGGATACAGAACTGACATATACCATAGGGGTGTTACAGAATTTACAGCAACAAACAAACGCACTAGAGTCACTATGCGCGAGTGGTTTGCACATCGTCTACAAGATAGGCCAGGACTTTATTCAGTCATTCTACACTCAAGAAGGTTGTTCCAGCAGTTTCTGGTAGATGGTTACACTATGGTGGAGTCCGAAAGGATGAAATATTACAAAAAAAATCAAAAAGAGTTACGTTGTGAAACATATACTAGGCTGGCTAGCTTGGCAAGTATATCAAATGGACCGCGTGTTCTTCGTGGGAAAAAGGTTATATTGCCTTCCTCTCACACCGGAAGTCCAAGATACATGTTACAAAATTACCTTGATGCTATGTCCATTTGCAAGGTTTACGGATACCCGGATCTATTTATAACTTTTACGTGCAACCCAAGCTGGCCGGAAATTAACAGGTATATGGAGGAAAAAGGCTTAAAATCAGAAGATCGGCCAGATGCTACCACAAGGGTATTCAAAACGAAATTGGACATGTTGATGAAACAGTTTAAACAAAAACGTACATTTGGACGTGTCAAAGGAGGTATTAAATAATCGTTTATAAAATATGCTTATTTATATCAATATACTACTAAAATTATAATCCTCCATTACAAAGTAAGCTCATTTATATATTTCATTCATATTTCATTTTGTTTTATATGCAGAATTGTACACAATTGAGTTTCAGAAGCGTGGACTACCGCATTGTCATATTTGCCTTTGGTTGGAGCCAATTGATAAACTACGTACACCAGAACAGATTGACAATTGCATATCCGCAGAAATTCCAGATAAGGATAATGACCCAGCTTTGTACCAACTTGTGACAGAAAACATGATGCACGGTCCTTGCGGTATTGAACATCAGGACTGTCCGTGTATGGTCAATCGAAAATGCACAAAAAAGTTTCCAAAATCATTTAACGAGGAGACTTACATCGATGAGCATGGTTATGCTATATACAAGAGACCAGATAATGGTAGAAAAATAACAAAAAGTGGCTCTGACTTGGACAATGGATTTGTTGTTCCTTATAACCCAGGTTTGTTGAAACAATACCAGGCCCATATAAACGTTGAATATTGCAATCAATTTGGTTCTATCAAGTACCTCTTTAAATATATAAACAAAGGACCTGATCGAGTCACTGCTGTGGTTGATGAAGAAGAAGTGGACGAGATTAAAGATTATTACGATTGCCGGTATCTATCAGCGTGTGAGGCTGCATGGAGGATATTTCAGTTTGATATACACCACAGGTCTCCATCAGTTGAAAGGCCTCCCTTTCACCTACCAAACGAGCAATCAGTCCTTTTTGATCCAAGAGAGAGTATTGATTACGTCTTAGAAAAAGAGTCCAATAACACGTCAAAATTTTTACAATGGATGGAACTTAACAAAGTCGACACGGAAGCAAGAAAGATGTTGTATGTAGATATTCCAACTAAATATGTATGGAAAAAAGATCAAGGTGTATGGGAGCAGAGAAAGAAGGGGACTGCCATTGGTCGCATACATCAAGTCCCACCATCTTGGGGTGAAATGTACTACCTTCGTATATTGTTACACAAAATACCTGGAGTTCAAGAATGGGACGAGTTCAACACATTTGACGATGTTCTTTACGCAACTCATCGAGAAGCTTGCTACGCAAGAGGTTTGTTAGAAGATGACAAAGAGTATATTGATGGTCTAATAGAGGCAAGTCGCTGGGGGATGGGAAACTATCTCAGATCTTTCTTTGTAGCGCTAATCATGACAGATACTATGTCGCGTCCAGATTTTGTTTGGAACAAAACATGGCGTCTTATGGCTGAAGATGTAGAGTCGAAAGAACGTCGTAAAAATAATGATCCAGGTACACTTTAATATGTATAGATATCATGACTCACCTGGTTACGTTACATGTTTACGCGCCTAATAATTATTTTTTTGTGACAGATTTGGAGTTGACTGATGTGCAAAAGTACAATATTTGCCTTACATACATCGAGCACATGTAACTTTGCAACAACAGGTCATTAAAGACAATTGAAAATATGCCTTACCCTGATGCACTGTATACAATGGAAGGTTACAACAGACTGGTAAACGATGAAATGAAATACAATAGGCAAGAGTTATCTGAATTGCATCATAACGTGTACCGCACTTTAACGGATGAGCAAAAGTGCATTTACGCTAATATTTTGGATGCGGTGCACCAAGACAAGGGAGGTATGTTTTTTGTTTATGGCTATGGTGGAACTGGTAAGACATATCTTTACAAAACAATGACAGCGTGTCTACGTTCGGAAGGAAAAATTATCCTAAACGTAGCATCAAGTGGTATCGCAGCACTCCTTTTGGATGGAGGAAGAACTGCACATTCAAGATTTGGTATACCGATTAATGTGACTGAGGAGTCCATGTGTTCTATAAGTGCGGATAGTGACTTGGCAGATTTATTACGAAAAACAAGCCTTATTATATGGGACGAGGCACCGATGGTACACAGACATTGTTTTGAAGCTTTCGACAGGACCATACGTGATATATGTAGACAAAACCCTTCAGAACCATCTAACAAAGTTTTTGGAGGTAATATTTCTATATATTTAACTTAGAAACTTTAAATATACAATTTCATCAAATTTATATGACATATTCTAACTGTTATGCATTTTTTTGACCTTTTAGGTAAGGTTGTTGTATTTGGTGGTGATTTCCGTCAAATTCTGCCAGTGATTCCCAATGGTAGCAGACAAGACATTGTACATGCATCGATTAACTCTTCCTATCTTTGGGAACATTGTACGGTGATGAGACTTACCGTTAACATGCGTTTATCTGCTGGAAAAAACAACGACGAACAGAGGGAAATTAAAAAATTTGCAGATTGGATCCTTGACATTGGAAATGGAAGAATTGGTGGAAAAAATGATGGGGAGTCAACTGTAGAATTCTCAGATGACATGCTCATTCCAGATTCTGAAGATCGTGTTGGATCAATCATTAGAGAAACATACCCTGATCTTAGAGCAAACTTATGGAATCCAGAGTTTTTCCAGGAAAGAGCAATATTAGCACCAAAACACGAAATGGTTGACATAATCAACAAAAAGATGCTTGATCAAATAGATGGAGAAGCAAAAGTTTACTATAGTTCAGACACAGTATCACCAGCAGATTGTGATTCTAATTTTATTTCAGATGCATACACACCAGAATTTTTAAACAGCTTAAAAATATTTGGTGTTCCTCATCATGAACTTACTTTGAAAGTTGGCGCTCCCGTAATGTGTATGAGGAATATTGATCAAAGAGCTGGTTTATGTAATGGAACTAGAATGCAAATTCTTCGAATGGGTACAAATGTTTTAGAAGCAATGATAATATCAGGTGGGAAGGTAGGAACGATTTGTGCATTACCAAGAATGCTTATTAGCCCATCCGACAACAAAATGCCCTTTAAACTTAACAGAAGACAGTTCCCTGTCCAAGTTTGTTTTGGAATGACTATAAACAAGAGTCAAGGACAAACATTGTCGCAAGTGGGGCTGTATTTAGAAAAGCCGGTGTTTTCTCACGGACAGTTGTATGTTGCGGTTTCAAGAGTTAAAAGCAAAAAAGGATTAAAGGTTTTATGTTGCGACTGCGATGGTTTCTACACTAATACAACAACGAATGTTGTTTACAAAGAAGTGTTGCACAAGATATGATTTTGGTTTTTTTCAGTTATCAGTTTATTAAACTCTTTATTACTTAATGTCCCAATTTGTTCATGTCCAATATTGGTTGTTTTTAAAGGATAAACAGCTTTATTATTTTTATAAATATAACCTTCAATCAGATGATCTCTTATTATCCAATTATTCTTCTTTTGTTTTATTTTCTTGCTATATTCATTGAATCCGCAATGTACGAACTACTAACACTAATTAAAATTACGTATGTCACCATGTATCCTATCTCATTTAACAATATAATTCAAAAATACATTTCTTTGGCAACATATTAAAATTTTCAAAGATAAACATCAACAAAAATATAATCATTATCAACAGCAAATCTCATCTAATATTTTTTTGATTTCCCTATTAATGTGCATATTTTTTCTAATTTGAATCCTACCCTATATAAACATGTCGAACATATCAATCAATGTTAAACCCTGTAAACGCAAATCAAAAGTTCTGTATAATCATGTCGAAGTTTATTCAAGCTTATGAAATGGAGCCAGATAAGTCAGCACAGGTACAAAACCTTTTTACATACGCAAAATCAATAGTGCCTTATTAACATCTGGAAATTTAAATCATACTCATTAATATAATTAGATTAATTACCAAGCATGTTAATACATTCTTATATAATTGTTTTTCGTTGATTAAAAAACAGCAACAACAGTCAATTTCATCAAATCAATTTTGGATCAGTGCCCCACCTATCATGATCATATCTGATGATGAAATGGTATGTTTAAAATTACTTAGTATATGAGTATTACATATTTACATACGTGATCTAACTTATATTACATTTTTTTACAGAATTTCAACAAAAATAATATGGATAACACACTAAAAGAATCTGCTAAACTTGTCCAAAACAATGTCGCTCATTTTGTCAATTCTTATGATCAGATAGATAAATGGATGTGTGTAAACAAGGATTGTTTATATCATAAGAAAACTGAAGACATTTTTTTATCAACTAAAAATGTTGATGATAAAGATGTTGTGTATGACGACAATGTAGAATGGGTATGCACTAACAAAGATTGTCTATTCCACAATCACATTGTAAACACTTATGATGAAGATGAGAAATCCATATCGGATAAATGAGTTGATTCTACTAATGTCAAAATAATGTAAAACAACTATTTACATTATTATTAATAAGTGATTCCTATTTAAATAATAAAAATATCAAACATTTCGGTTATCATAATTTATTTCTTATACGTTGTGTTGATTATTTTTTTTGTTGGATCATTGTTACAATATTAGTCTCCTATATTTAAAAATTTAAAATGATAATATGCAATTAAAATTTTTTCCAATGATATGTTTATCATTAAGAAAATAATATGTAACTTTTAAAATAAACTGTATACACATAATAAGTTCTAATATCATTAAATTTACTTGAAACTAGCCCGTCCATCGGACGGGTCATGCGACTAGTCCAAGTTATAAAGCTAAAAGTACAAGTAATTAAAACACATTTTCTAACATTTACAAGTTCTTAAGCTCAAAGTACAACTAATTAAAATAGAAATACTAACATTAAATACAATAAATAAATCATTATGTACATCAAATACAATTAATTAACGGGTCAATAAATACAATTAATGCAGTTATTAAAATACCCCTTATATAAGAAATACAAATTATCAAGCATATTGTACAATCAACTCAAACACAATTCCTGCATTAAATGTCACTAATACAAATAATAAAGCACATTATACAAATATTCAAGCCCGAACGAGCAACGGGCCAAATGGGCTCGAGCCCGAACGGGCACGGGCCAAACGGGCTCGAGCCCGAACAGACACGAGCCAACGGGCTCGAGCCCGAACGGGCACGAGCTAAACGAAATTCTTGATATCCGTAAATTTACTGTCAAAAAGAACATAATAAACTAAAATACATGATTCACCGAAAAATTTTATTTCAGGGTACCCGCCGCCGCAACGCGCGGATACCCTGCTAGTATTGACATGAACTAGAGACAAACCGTGTGTATACACACTAGTATATGATCAAGAAACATTTCACTTCTCCCACCTATGTGGGATGCAAAGTTGAAAATTTGAAATGTCTTTTTTTGTATCAAAAATCGATAAATGAATGGTCACCTACATACATTGACTCAAGCATTTTTCGTATTCTAATGCTAATCTATACCATTTATGTTTTCTTAGAACTTTGATCAGCAGATCCTCTATGGAATATGAACATATCAATGATATCAATCTCATGTTTTTCCTACTAGACGGAAAAATGAGCAGTAATGCAACCCAAGTTTGTTTCTTGAATTACATGCCATAAAAATTAAGCTATTTGGCATTGGTATTTTACTACTCCGTATTTGTGTAGTAACTCGTATGAGTAAAAGGCAGACCAAGAAATATGGTGTAATCTAGTCGAGCCACGTATCAATTTCCACACTTGAGCTCGAGCTTAGTGATAGAATATTGGTATTTATATGCGCATTACTATATAACCATGAAACATTCCACTAGTTTTAGCTATGTGGGATGTAAGGTACAAGTTTGGAGGGTTTTTTTTTTTTTTTTTTTTTTTTTTCAAAATAGAAAAACTAACACACCTGCATTTTATTTTTTTTAACGAACCTACCTACATTGACTTAGGATTTTCAGATGTGTTCATTTTAGAGTTTGTATATTTCGGCTACTTTGATAATTAACGCCATCCATTAAATGAGGTTATTATATGACGACGCGTTGCTATTTTACTACTTCGCATTTGTGTTGTAAACCATATCGGTAAAAAGTAGAAAAACAAGGCATGATAAAGAAAAATGATTTGAATATTAAAATTGAAGCAATTATGCTATTAGGTAATGACATTATATATAAATAGTTTCATCATGCGAGCTTTACGATAGTTGATAACATTTATACAAGTTTTTCTTCACCCAATTTTGTTGGGGTGGCAAAACTCGGTCGAACAAGCAAATTGGCTTTAAAAATCAAACCAAATTGGCTTTCTTTTTGTTTCACAAGTGAAAACCATGCACAATATTTCAAGGTCTACATATTTCTAAATCGATACACGCCTACATCTTTATTCGGTTCATGGTAAATTTTTATGGACTATCACCGGATTCGAACTAACCTAGAAACAAACCTACAAATGTGATTGGTGGAAGTTAAAATTTGATTGGTGAATATGATGTGAGAAAATAAATGTATCACACTTGTAAAATTTTGAATGAAGTAGGCATGCTTATACGTCTAATTAGTAGATCGATTTACCAATACTCTTCATTTAATTCATACCGCATTCGTTTCACATTTTAGGGTCGGGAACTCCACTATCAAATTACTATTTTAGTAAGCAATAATCGTATTTATTTTTGCCAGTCTTGTGCGACTTAAAAATCTTCTATTGTAAAAAAGAATCAAGTAGTATATTATTTTTAGGGCGTCTTCTTTACTGAATAATCAAATCATCTAACATCCGAAAGCAAATACTAAACATCTTGTAACCTAAATATTTGAAAGTTTTGATTCAGGCTAAATATTTAAAAGTAAAGACTCTGAATGATGGAATAATTGTTATGTTAAGATATAAGTAAAAATGTTAAAGAGTTTATGTTAAGACATAAGTAAAAATGTTAAAGAGTTTATGCTATTTTTTTTTTTTTTTTTTGAACTTTGGAGTATTGCTATTTTAACATAAATATTAAAAAGTTATGCTTATATCAATTTGGAGCGAAGTGTACGTCATGAGTTTAATACATTTAACATATATTAAACCTCATTCTATACACACCGCTCAATATTGACATGAACTAGAGACAAACCGTAGGTATACACACTAGTATATGATCAAGAAACATTTCACTTCTCCCACCTATGTGGGATGCAAAGTTGAAAATTTGAAATGTCTTTTTTTTTTTTTTTTTTTTTTTTTTTTTTTTTTTTTTTAATAAAAAATCAATAAATGAATGGTCACCTACATACATTGACTCAAGCATTTTTCGTATTCTAATGCTAATCTATACCATTTATGTTTTCTTAGAACTTTGATCAGCAGATCCTCTATGGAATATGAACATATCAATGATATCAATCTCATGTTTTTCCTACTAGACGGAAAAATGAGCAGTAATGCAACCCAAGTTTGTTTCTTGAATTACATGCCATAAAAATTAAGCTATTTGGCATTGGTATTTTACTACTCCGTATTTGTGTAGTAACTCGTATGAGTAAAAGGAAGACCAATAAATATGGTGTAATCTAGTCAAGCCAAGTGTCAATTTCCACACTCGAGCTCGAGCTTAGTGATAGAACATTGGTTACAAACTTACAATATTAAGGGTCTGCTTGCATTTGAGAGGTTGATGGTGAGGGAAGAGCTGCAACGTTGCCGGGCTCTGATGGAACAGGTCGACACAACCAAGTTATCCATTGACAAAATGCACACATTCTTGTCGATGCTCCAAAGAATGTAGCATTTAAGTTGTGGTTCATCAGTTTTTTTAGTAAGCTTTGTCATTATCTTTGATGTTTTTAGCTTATCATTTGTTGGAATATGTGAACTATAAATAAATCATAAACACATAACATCATCAAAAGCACGCAGCGGAATAGATCTACAAGAACATGTAATTAATTAAATTAAACAAGACACGTACCTTAATGATTCCTAGCAAGAACAAGGAATCTCTTGAACAAGAACAAATAATATAAACCCTAATTGGGAATATATTGGATCGATCACACCAAAGATCACAAGCTAAAGGAAGCTTGTCACTCGTTCTTGTACACACGTAATTATAGCGTTTCAATGAGAAAAGCTAGTTTCTTGATCACCAACAAACCAAACACTTTATATGCTACACTTGAATCGCCAAGTTCTAGTGAACTTAAAAATTGGGTCGATCAAGGTAAGCAAGAGAGGAAGAAGAAGAGAAGTTTGGCCTAGAGTTAGGGATACAAGACTAGAGAAAAACTAAAACACAATGGGATGTATTTATAGTGTTTTCTTTTCTTGTTGCCCACTCTAGTCGATCGAACCAAACAACCCTAAAGGGTTTTCGGCCGACCTTCCTCCCCCATGGGAATTCTAGATCCTTCTTTTCCAATCTTGCATATTTAGTCCTTTAACGGTCGTTAGTTAAAACCCCCGTTAAGTACTAACCGTCGTTAAGTGTTTTAATTGGTGAAATGAATAAATAAATAAATACATGAAATATATAATTATTTAATTATTCATCATTGAAACTTTCACGCTAATGTGTGCAATCCCGAGCCTCGGGTTCGAAACCGGACATGCATATATTAATATTTATACACAAAACCTAACAGCTCCCACTTGGATAAACATTAATATAGCAATGACATGGGTCAGCCTAGCTTAACCTTCCCAATGCCCCCAGCTCGATCCGAGTTGTGGTTCTCCTGGTAAAAACCACGTGTGATGAAATTAATCATCATACTTATCCTTTTGTTACTAATACCGCGTTAATTTGGATATGGATCTTTGTCATTCCATAATTAACTTAGTTTCTCGTTTATACATAATTGAACAAGATTACCAAAACATCTGAACGTCTTCCAGATAGACTTTGGGCGTGCGCACGCAAACATCTTGTCAACCATACGAGTGGCCAAGCAGTATTAAACTTCAACACAAAGTTGAAGGAACAAATCCCTTATTGACTGCGAGCATAACCCTTGAACTTCGCATCATTTCTGAAAATAGCCCTTATAACTACCTTTTACGGTTAGCGTTAGACCACCTTACAGAAAATAAGCTACATCCTCGGCAATTATCTGTCATCTCAAGTCTGAGGATAAATATTCATGATATACTTAATGACTATGATCCATAAAGTATAATCATGTATTTGGGATAAGTCCTATATTCAATTTTATCCAATATTGAATATCATGTGACATTGGTGTCTCAACCTTACAGTTCATTCTACCAATCCTCACATTTGTCTTAGTTCAATAATATTCCCATATTATTAATTGACAACGGACTATTTAGAATAAATAAATTACTCACGGATTTAAACATGCAAATATAGGACACAAATATTAATAATGATAATAAACGTTATCCGCACTTTATTTCATTAAAATAATAATTGTTTACACGTCCCTATCGAAATACTAATCCAACAGATTTACATGAAACTATCTGCTAAACGAAGACCAATACTCTGAGCATGCCGATTAAACGTATCTTTAGGTAATGCCTTCGTGAAAGGATCAGCCAGATTGTCATCTGTGTGAACTTTGAGTACTTTGATTTCACCCAGTTCGACTTGTTCACGAACATAGTGCATCTTTCTTTTAAAGTGTCTGGCGCCTTTCATAACTCCAGGTTCATTGGCGAATGTGATTGCAGCAGAGTTGTCACAATACACATTTATAGGTAATTCAATAGACGGCATCACTCCAAGATCCGTAATGAAATTCCTTATCCAAACAGCTTCTTGTGCAGCATCCGATGCAGCATTGTACTCAGCTTCTGTAGCAGACATGGCCATTGTGCTCTGCTTTTTACTCTTCCAGTCTACTGCTCCTCCATTTATGACAAAGACATAACCCGTTTGCGACTTCGTATCATCTTTATCAGTTTGCCAGGATGCATCGCAGAAACCTGTAACATTCAGTTCTGCGTCTGGATTTCCCCCGAAAACTAAAAACATATCTTTGGTATTCCTTAAATACTTAAGAATGTTTTTAACAGCATGCCAGTGATCTCTCCCTGGATTTTGCTGATATCGACTCGTCAAATTTTGAGCGAATGCCACATCAGGCCTTGTGCATCTAACAGCATACATGATAGATCCTACAGCCGAAGCATATGGAACTTTCTGCATGTATGCCACCTCTTCAGGTGTAGAAGCACACATTTCGCTACTTAAGCCATGATCAACTTGCATGGGCAAATATCCCTTCTTTGAATTTTGCATATTGAATCTCTTCAATATTTTATCCATGTAAGCACTTTGGCTTAATCCGATTAACCGTTTAGATCTGTCTCGATAGATCTTGATTCCAAGGATATACGCTGCTTCTCCTAAATCCTTCATGGCAAAGCAATTACCAAGATATTCCTTAACTTCATTAAGACTTGGTATGTGACTTCCCATGATTAATATGTCATCGACATATAGGACAAGAAAAGTAGTGTTACTCCCACTAACTTTGTGGTATACACATGGCTCATTAAAATTTTGAGTAAATCCAAACTTCTTGATTTCCTCATCAAATTTCTTATTCCATTGCCTGGATGCTTGCTTCAATCCATAAATGGATCTTTGAAGTTTGCATACACGCTCAGGAAATTCTGGATTTACAAAACCTTGAGGTTGCGCCATATAGATGTCTTCATCTAGGCGACCATTCAGAAACGCGGTTTTGACATCCATTTGCCAAATCTCATAGTCATAGTAGGCAGCTATGGCTATAAGAATCCTAATAGCTCTAATATCGGCTACAGGAGAAAAGGTCTCCTCATAGTCAACACCATATGTTTGAGTGAAGCCCTTGGCCACCAAACGAGCTTTATAGGTGTGTACTTTGCCATCCATATCAGTCTTTTTCTTGAAGAGCCACTTACACCCAACTACCTTAGCATTGGGTGGAAGATCTACTTCAATCCAGACTTTATTGTCTTTCATGGATTGCATTTCCCCATCCATGGCTGCTTGCCATTTGTCCTTTTCAGGATTATTAATGGCAGCCTTATAACTAGTTGGTTCATCAATGTGATCCAATAGAAAAGTTTCCTCATCATCTATGCTTAAACATAGACGCTCAGGTGCCTTTGTAGATCTTGAGGATCTACGGATGGGTACCACTTCAACTTCAGGTGGAGGACCTAAACTTTCAGGTTCCACAGGAAGTGTGTTAGTACTTTCAGAAGGTGACGTATCTTCATGATCATTTTCAAGATCATATGATCTCCCACTGAATTCTTGAGATATTAGATTATCTTCAAGAAATTCACCGTACCTAGCGACGATGACCTTATTTTCTTGTGGGAAGTAAAAGTAGTAACCCTTTGTTTCCTTAGGGTATCCTACGAAGATACACTTAACAGATCTTTGTTGGAGTTTATCAGGTGAGTCACGTTTAACAAACGCCTCACAACCCCAGACCTTTAAGTAAGAAAAGTTGGGAGCTTTTCCAGTCCATACTTCATATGGAGTCTTATCAACCTTCTTAGTTGGAATCCTATTCAACACGTGAACAGCCGTTTCAAGAGCATAATCCCAAAAGGATAAGGGAAGAGTTGTAAGATTAAACATTGATCGTACCATATCTAACAAGGTACGATTTCTCCTTTCAGATACACCATTTTGTTGTGGAGTATAAGGAGATGTGAGTTGTTGGACAATGCCACACTCAGTCAGATAATCTTTGAACTCTTGGCTCAAATACTCACCACCACGATCGGATCGAAGTGCCTTAATCTTCTTTCCGAGTTGAAGTTCTACTTCATTTTTAAAGACCTTGAATGTCTCAAAGACTTCATGTTTATGTTTAAGTAAATAAACATAACCATAACGACTATAGTCATCCGTGAAGGTCAAGAAGTAGCTAGCACCGCGTTTTGACACGTGTCTAAGTGGACCACATACATCCGTGTGTATTAATCCAAGTAGATCAGAAGCCTTTTCCATATTGCTATGGAAAGGTTTCTTTGTCATCTTCCCAGATATGCAAGATTCGCATTTATCAACTGAATCATCATTGATATTAGGTAAAAGCCCATCACTTAGCAGCTTTTCCATGCGTTTCTTGCCTATGTGGGCAAGGCGACAATGCCATAAATAAGACGAATCCAAGTTAGACTTGGTTCTCTTATTCCCGATGCTATACATAGAATTATTTCTATTGGATACATGGTTATCCATGTCAATTTCAAACACACCATTTAATGAAATAGCATTAAAATAGAAAACAGAATTTAAAGAAACAGAAATTCCATTATCAATAAAAGTATGCTTAAAACCCAAATCCAATAACAAAGAAACTGAAACGACACCTCTAACAATAGAAGGTGCGTAATGACAATTGTCTAAAACTAAAATTAAACCAGATGGTAAAACTAGCTCAAAAGTCCCTATGGCTTCTACTGCTGCACGTATTTCATTTCCCACGTACAAGTAGCATTCTCCATAGTTCAGCTTCTTTGCTCCTCTAAGCCCCTGCGATGTATTACAAATGTGAGTACCACATCCTGTATCATATATCCAGGCATTTTGCTTACGAGGAAAAGAAAATAATTCAACCATAAAAATACCTGAAGTGCTGGCGCCCTGCCCAGCCTTGGCATTCTTATTCTTGCGACACTCCTCTAGCAACAATGGACAGTCACGCTTCCAGTGTCCAGGAGTATGGCAGTGGTGACAAGCAGCCGCATCCTTTTTGGGATAATCCTTCTTGGGAGGAGGATTCTGCTTCTTTGGCTTTTGCTGATGGGTCACAATCTGCTTGCCCTTGTCAGCTTTGCCCTTTCCTTTCTTGTTCACATTTTTCGGTTTACCGGGCTTAGCTACTCTACCACCTCTTATTGCCATAACAGCAGGTGTAGGAGCTTTCTTTGTGAGGGCCTTCTCATGCTCAATAAGCATTGCATGCAATTCAGAAAATGTCTTCCCCTTGCAATGCATGTTAAAGTTGCGCACAAAATCACCATATAATTCCTCATTGAGGGATTTGTTGATGAGGCCAACTTTAACGTCTTCCACAAACCCGCAATTAAGTGCATCTAGTTGGTCAAGATAACCTTTCATTTTAAGTGCATGATCACTTACGGGTGTTGTCACATCCTGCTTGCACTTGCCCAAGTTGTCAAGTACATCATACAATTCAGCCATAGGTGATTTCTGAAACATACGTGTCAGTTCATCAATCATGTTTTTCGGGCTATATTTCTCAAACTGTTTGACCAGTTGATCATCCATCCCCGATAGCATGAGACAAGCCGCATCATTGTCCTTGTCATAGACTTCATTGAACTGCCTAAGTATTTCATTAGACGAGTTTGCAGGAGGAGCTTCTGGAAGAGCCTCAGTAAGACATTCAGAACGTTTGGCAATTCTAAGAACAAGCCTTAGATTTCGATACCAAGCGTTAAAGTTCTTAGTCCCGGTCAATTTTTCCTTTTCAAGCATCATCTTGAAACAGGAAGTTAAGTTTGACGAGTTTCCGGGTTGGGCCATTTCTACAGAAAAAAGTTCAAAAGTTAGTACTTTCGATAATTTTAACATTTCATGAAAATTAAACACCCATTGGTCAAATAACCATTTAATTTTCATTGAAAACTAGGATCCTAATTGACGTCGTTCCATTTGCATCAGCTTTGGCTGCTAGCAATGAAAGTACTCAATAAGGTACGGGATCACCCAATTGCCAATGTCCAATTGCAATTCCTAGAAATCATGGGACTTACAATATATATATATTGCCAACAACTGTTGCAAAAATTGTAAGCATGTTTCATCCCCAATTCT
This sequence comes from Artemisia tridentata subsp. tridentata, assembly GCA_021014915.2. Classification (NCBI taxonomy): domain Eukaryota; kingdom Viridiplantae; phylum Streptophyta; class Magnoliopsida; order Asterales; family Asteraceae; genus Artemisia; species Artemisia tridentata. Next base: position 72,570,151 of record CP139506.1, on the reverse strand, counting down.
TTATGCCTTGGCGCCGTCCCATTACATCAGCTTTGGCTGCTAGTAATGAAAGTGCCCAATTAAGTCTACCAACTCAAGAAACGTGTAAATTGGCATCGTTTCATCACATCAGCTTTGGCTGCTAGTAATGAAAGTACCCAATTTACCCTTTAGACCGCACCCTTTGAACATCAACATTCAGCTTTGGCTGCTAGTGATGTAGGATGAAACCTTAAGTGTTTCTTTTAGTAGTTGGGTGGCATTTGACTTAAATTTGTAGGGTAATTATTTTTGACGTGTATAATCAAAAAAAAATATGTACAAAGATGTCATGCATTCATCTTTGTATCATATATGTTTTCAAAACAAAACCATTTACTCATTCGTAGCTCAAATCATCAAATCTTTTAATTGAGGCGTTGAATAAATTACAACATTGCCTTAAGATGATTCGTATTTATCGTGGTGTACTTGGTAAGTCTAAAATTGACGCACAGGCGGGCGTAGGGACGACAGCCGCCGAAGCTGGTTAAAACCGTGCCCCTCTAAGGTCACAATTTAATGCGTACCAACTAGAACCCACTTTATAGTTTGTCAATTTTAGGTCCGCCGCTTCGACCACTTAGTACAGTCGCAATCAATCAACTAAAAGAATATAATTTTCTTGCTAAAACAATTAATGTAGTAAATTTATTATTGCTAGTCTCGCCTGGGAGCAAATTACCGTGCGAAGCGAACCACTGTCGGCACATAAGACTTGGCAATAATTAAAATTACTACAAAGGTTTCATAGTTATTAGTCTTATTTATTTTTATTATGAAAAATTACCCTCTTTTGTAGTTTACAATCCATCATAATATAAAACACAAAAGATCAAGTAATTCACAAAAATAAATAAACACATAATAACAAATATATGATCATCCACGATATCATATAGCCACATGCAAACCTTTTTCAATAAATCCTATTATTAATTCTATGTGTAATTTTAAATGTATGTAACTAACAAAACTCCCATTGGTTTTCGAGCTCATTGTACCCAATGGACCACAGCACCAAATAAATTTGGCCGCGTAAGTTTTAGTTAGTTAGATACCACATTGCACATAACCTTTTAATTAATATATTGAGGTCTTCCCCAATTTTAGATTTATTTAAAACATGTAGCAAACAATTCAAAACAAAACATACAAATCACACCATGACAAATATGCAAGATTTGTCAAGGATACCATATTGATCACATAATCATGCATCACATATTATTATGTCAATATTAATTGTACGTATCTAATTAATTAGTAACATCACATACGGTACTTACTAATTAATTCCTAAAAATTTTTCATGCAATCCTAGGGTTTCTCAAGTTTTAATAAAACAATTAAAACCCTAATTTTTAATTAATGTGGATCGTCCCATATTAGGGTTAAAAAAAAACAAACCCTAATTATTAATTAATGCATGTAATCTCTACAAGATCCAATTTTTAGGTTTAAGTAATTAATTACAAGTTCTAAACCTGGCTTTGATACCACTGTTGGAATATGTGAACTATAAATAAATCATAAACACATAACATCATCAAAAGCACGCAGCGGAATAGATCTACAAGAACATGTAATTAATTAAATTAAACAAGACACGTACCTTAATGATTCCTAGCAAGAACAAGGAATCTCTTGAACAAGAACAAATAATATAAACCCTAATTGGGAATATATTGGATCGATCACACCAAAGATCACAAGCTAAAGGAAGCTTGTCACTCGTTCTTGTACACACGTAATAATAGCGTTTCAATGAGAAAAGCTAGTTTCTTGATCACCAACAAACCAAACACTTTATATGCTACACTTGAATCGCCAAGTTCTAGTGAACTTAAAAATTGGGTCGATCAAGGTAAGCAAGAGAGGAAGAAGAAGAGAAGTTTGGCCTAGAGTTAGGGATACAAGACTAGAGAAAAACTAAAACACAATGGGATGTATTTATAGTGTTTTCTTTTCTTGTTGCCCACTCTAGTCGATCGAACCAAACAACCCTAAAGGGTTTTCGGCCGACCTTCCTCCCCCATGGGAATTCTAGATCCTTCTTTTCCAATCTTGCATATTTAGTCCTTTAACGGTCGTTAGTTAAAACCTCCGTTAAGTACTAACCGTCGTTAAGTGTTTTAATTGGTGAAATGAATAAATAAATAAATACATGAAATATATATAATTATTTAATTATTCATCATTGAAACTCTCACGCTAATGTGTGCAATCCCGAGCCTCGGGTTCGAAACCGGACATACGTATATTAATATTTATACACAAAACCTAACATCATTCTCATTCTTTTGTGTAGCTATTATTATCTAACTTTGATGTACTTTTTTTTTTTTTTTTGCTAATGAAATATAATGTATGTGTTTAGTTTTAGTTATTTTAGCCGTTTATTTTGTTTGATTTAGGGCTCATTATGGTATTTAGGTCTGATATAAATTTGGGACTAACCATGCAACAAGTCAGCATGCAAACGTGATAACTGTACAGTCTTCTACATAGATATGGACTAAAGGCGAAATGACAAAAAAATTATTAAACCTGACTTATTCCTCAAAAAAAAGCAATCAACCCCAACCACTCATACACCACTCACGTGTGTATATATTTGCATTAGTTTCCCTCATTGCATCTCATTTTATTCCCCATTTTGATCACTTTTTTCATTATGTCCTCTGGTAAAAGAGTTAAGTTCGAGCATAGCCTTGATGACTGGGAATGGTCAATAAAGGTAGTCAGAGAGGTCATGTTTCCAGAGATTTATGAGAGGTATGGGCCAAATGCTCCACCAAATATGCAATTGCCAACTGAAACACTCGAACAGTTAAGAAGAGAAGTCTATGTCGAGGAGCAAGTACAACCTTTTAAAGCAAGTGGTAGTGTTATGAACAATGATGAGGGTCTTAGTAGCATATGGCAATACTATAATGATGAACCAAAGCATATGGGTTTTCTTATGAACAGTGTTTAGTTGTTGTTTTTTTATCTCATATAATGACAAGTTGGTTTATGTACATAGTTTCATATATGTATTTTATCCCATAAAGTTTGTGATTTGCAGTTATGTAATATGTAATTTGCACATTTAATAGTTACTCTTTTTTATCCATATATTTACTCTTTTTTTGTGGTTTGTAATTTTTTTCCCAAAGAATAGTTGTGTAACTTTCAAAGGACCAATGGTGTAAATTGATCAATTTTTGTCATATTGATATGATAAGTTGCATGGGAAAGATAATGAAATGATAGCTCACTTTTCGTTATGAAAGCTAGTATACAAATTTAGTCAAACATATAGTCTACAAATTTAGTCAAACATATAGTAAGACGTGAATCTTTTCGAGAAAAAAAAAAAAAAAAAAAAAAAAAAAAAAAAAAAAAAAAAAAAAAAGAACGCGTTCAATTGCCTACCTCAATGGATATAAATATCAAAGTTTCTAAACATCAATATAATTCACGACAAATTAAACCTATAAAATATCAAAAATGGCAGCAAGATCTGGCAAATGTTGATTGCAAGAGACAGAAAGAAAAAAACCCAAGTATGTTTACCATTTGTTGTACACTCGGTGTACGTTTTTATTATGAATGTTTGACTCAATGAATAATTTTTTTGTGACAGCAAGCAAAAAATGGAAACAACTGAGGATGCAACAACCATTATTGATTGGTATTTTCAAGAAAAGTCAAAGATAAAGATTAAACAATGGGAAGCTTATCAAGAAAAAGAAATGAAAGAAAAAGCAAGAAGTAAGCGTACAAGTAAAAACAATTGGAAGAAGATTTGGGCCAACAGAAAACGCAAACATATTGCGTATGAGGAACCCGAATACTCGACAGATGATGAGTATTTGGATTCAATAGACTACGACAACTTACATTTGTCATATGATCCCGAGAAATCCCCAAAATTTAATTGTTAATCATCTTCAACATTTTCAGCTGTTTCGTTTTTGTATTTTATCCCATAAAGTTTGTGATTTGCAGTTATGTAATATGTCCTTAAAGTATGTAGTAAAAATTTATCACTATCAACTAGTACAAACAAAATACACAACACATGTGTTGCATAACATTAACAAAGTACCATTAAAAATACACAACATATTTTTTCAATAACATCCACAAGGAAGCATTAAAAATACACAATACAATAAATAGCAGAAAGCAAAGCTCAAGTAAGGTTTTCTATTATTTAGTTGTGGTTACCACTGCCATTACCAAGAAATGTATCTTTATGGAAAACCTTAACCACGTTTCTGATTGTAATGTTAAGCTAATGTATTGATGATTTAGGAGAAAAAACTGAAACATTAGCAAGAATCAAAACAGCTCCATCAGTAATATCCTTTCCATAACTTGGACCCCCCTCATCAATGACTTTGTAATGTATTGAACCACCTATTGTACCTGAGAGGTCTTTAAGAGTTACACAAAGATCGCCAAGCACATTCGGAGTACAAGCCTTGACTATTGCAATAACTTGGTCAAGTTTCCCCGTATTAAGATACTTCTTTATATCTCCTAAACACCCACTCACAATGCCACCATTCTTTTTCACATACTCAATCGCGCTAACCCATGAACCATGATTAAAATCCTCATCCTCCCCCACATCCTCAACAATTTTCCTAATATATTCTTGTGTCGACAATACAGACTCAACCCCACCTTCGTGAATATCCGATTGTTTACGGAGCTTGGCTGCTTGAACAATACCCGCAGGACCGGGTATTATCCTAACCGGCTTCTTTTCCTCTAAATTATCAACATCGGCGTTTTGGGTGGTGGTTGTTGTCTCACGTATGTGCCTGTTGCAGGGACGGAGGACGGGAGTTAGTGGTAGATCTGAATCATCAATATCAAGTAATTGTTCCCATTCGTCATTTGCGGGTGAATTCATTATGTAGTATGTAGTAATGCGTATGGGGAAGAATTGAAAAAATCAAGTTTAGAAACGAATGTGTGTGTGTGTATGTGTTATGACTGGTGTATTTGATCTTTCTTACAAATACAAAAGTTAATTGACGAAAATACTCTGGACGATAAAAAAAAGTACAAAAAGGTGCATAGCTACAGTACCATGAACAGTAGGACGGACAGAAGATGAAGCCAAAACAAAAGATTCGGACCAAAGCGCCTTCGCGTGACATGCACGTGAGGACGTACTTAACTGGCAAAACTAACGAGCATTAGAATTTTGGACTCGCGGCATAATATATTCTCGATCGTGGATCTAAAAGGCAACAATTAGCGTTTTTGGATGTCGTATGAAATCCGGCATAAGTTTAGGGACTAATGGTGTAATTTACTCTATATATTATACCATCTATTGAAATAAAGAACATAGTATTTTAATGCTATAGCTTCAAATTTGACAAATATTTACAACATAGAGATTATATTACGTTAACAATTTTTCTTGGAAGTGAATATCGAGGCTCCAACTGTAGAAAACCTCGGGCACCCTCATATACGACTCTGCATGCATCAGTGCCTTACCATATTATATTTGTTTGCATACTATTTTTCTCGTGTTATTACTACTAGCAGGATACCCGCACGATGCGGCGGGGATATCCGCGCGATGCGGCGGCGGGTACCCTGTGACTATATTTTCTGGCAATGTGATGTTATGCGGCCATATTCTTTTTTTAACAATTAATTTACAAATAACAATAACTTTAGTTAAGACAGTAGTATAATTCCATCTCCTGTTAACCGAAGCTACCACAAACAAAAATTTTGATTCTTTCCTTCAGCACAATCACCTTTAAATTTTTGGAACTTAGGAAATGTTTACCCAACATTTACCTAAATTTGGATAGGTCCAAAATATAACTAAACTACATAGCCCAATTTAATCATGACCCTACCAACATAAATATATAATTCATTGCCCTAATTTTTCTCGACCACATTCCCTAATATTTCTTCTCTCATCTACGCCCCCATCTTTGTGTTTAACCTTTCACAAAAAAAAAAATAAAAATAAATAAAAAATAAAAAAAATAAAAAAAATCTTGATTCTTTACTTCATTTCAATCCTAACATGGCTACCATAAGAAAAAGATTATTTCTTTCTTTCTTGCTTATCATAACCAAACCCTTAGGCTATCCACATCAGTGACCAGCGGCCTTCAATTTTCATGTCACCTCAACTTTCTCTCTTCTGCGACTTACAGGCGATTTTTTACCGAACCTTTATGCTATCCACAACAGTGACCCAGCGACCCTCAATTTTCATGTCACCTCAACTTTCTCTCTTCTGCGACTTACAGACGACCTTTTAAACACAGTAAGTCGATTGACATTTTTTTTCCCAATTTTTTAATAACAAAATTAAATTTCATTAATAATAAAACCATTACATAATAATTCAAATACATTTAAAAAGATTACAAATAAGAAGTCAAATAAAATAACTAAACTGGTGTAAACGGCCCATTGAAATTTTTTCAAATAACCAGTGTATAGGCCCATATTCTCATCTACCCACACTTCACGCAGCCACAACTTTATTCATTCTTTTTCTTATCAAACGCAACTACCAACAACTTCATGCCCTCTCAATCTAAACCATTCAAATAACCAGTTAATTGTATTTGTAAATTTGTACATTGTGCATTGTATTTTTTGAGCCGACTGACCACGGTCCAGTTAATTGTATTTGTACATCATGCTTAGGTAGTTGTATATATTTGTGATGGAGTGTTTTAAATTATGTATTAATTTTATGTAAGAAATAGTGTTTTTTATTAGTTTGATTTGTGCGTTACATACTTGTATATTATGTTTTTTTACTTGTATTTGCTTAAACTTTACTTTAGGAAATCTTAAAATAATAAATAGGAGGGAAGTGAATTTGACACAACAAGTAGCATAATACATCATTTCTTGCTATTATCATTTAAGACATAATTAAGGGGAGTTTCATATAGGTTCAGGAAGTAATTACACTAAATACATCGTGTTTTAAATGCTGATCTTTACCTGTTTGTAGTCGTTTGTATCGAATTAAACTCGATATCGTAAAGCTAAATCATAAGTAGCATGCAAATTCAGTTATATAAAAAGATATCAGCCCATATATCAGTATCAGGCCCATTAGTGGGAGGTCATGATCCAGTAACAAAAATGCTAGTAATACAAATTGGATAACTGAATAAGCAAACACTTGATAAAGTTATCTAGAGAGGGTAAGTTTTCGACTAACATATACGCGGTCTAATCGGGGTTCTCTACATGTATTGACTTGTAAGCTCTTTTTGCCAGAAAAACCTGGTTGAGTTTTGCCTATAGCATGTCTCGTCTTACATTTTCCTATCAGAATTTTGTTGGTATTGTTTACATGTCTAGGTGTGCTCAACAACATTGCTCTTCAAGGGGATGAAGCGAGCTCCCGTGTCCAGCTTTATGGAAGGATGTCTGTTATTCTACTCGACACAGAAAGCTAACGCATCAAGGATGTGCGTAAACAGATCTTCAAAATCAAAATAGTATGTGTTCAAAACGAGCAAATAAAAAAAGGGCTTCAACTTGTTTATTTGTTTTACAAATGAACTAGGCTTAAGGAAGGTTATTAATGAAATGTAATTGCGGTTAGTTATTTTGCCAAAAAGCACATGACTATCACTTTCTAAATAAAACAAATATCTTACAATTTACATAGTGTTGTATTATATGCAATACCAATATTAGATGCAGTACTTTACAGTACCAATTTAAACCATTAGATCATTTTATCAATGGATGAGATCACTTGTGCCATTAATGTAATTAATAAAAAGATTAAGCTATTATTTGTAAACATAAAAGGGCAATCTAGGTATTTTGTATTCATTCCTAAAAAAATGCTAAAAACTGATATTTCACTTCCCATCTACATGTCTTCCCAATAAACCTACATCTCACCCCCAAAACCAGTTGCAGCCTCTCCTCTCCTCTCTAGATCCATCATTCGGCCACAAAAAAAAAAAATTAAATTAAACATCACCAGTTTCTTTCGATTGAGCAAGAATAAACAGGTATGAGAAAGACGAACGCTCAAAGAATAAATAATCATGCCTCTCTATTTTGGATCTCAAAGTCGCCGGAAAAATTAACCGACGCCAAAACCAAGAATGAAGAATCAAAAGGTAATATTGACTAATAAATTTACGATTTTTAAAAGGTTCGTGATTTTTTATGCAACCAAAGATCATATATATGTCAAAAGGTAACTTGAATTCTATGTGTCCTTTGCCATAATCTGTTCCTCGAAATTTTGATAACAGAGATATGCGGATGGGTATGAACGAATCGAAAAGGTTTTTTTTTTTTTTTTTTTTTTTTTTTTTTAATTCTATAGTTGCTCATTAATTGGTTGTTGTCGTCATACACTTAATATGTGACCAATCAAATATCAGTTTAGTGGTGCAATCTCTAAGTCAAAGGTATATGGGGTCATGGTAGCCTGATGTGGTTTTATATAAAATAAAAAGTACATTGTAGGTTATTCATTGTTATGAAATTCACATGTATAAAATTGTTAGATTTAAATAATTTTTGTTCACAAAGAAAAGATTTTGATAATGTTTAATGTGAATTTTATACAGCCATCAATCATGAAATATGGTTTTGAACATAAATGTGAAATTACATTAATGCAATACTCTTGTATGATATGTTTTTGGAAAGTTAGTCATGGTTAAGTGTTTTAGTTTTGGTTGTGTTATTGGAGCATATGTGTTATCTAGTTGTTATGTTTAAAAAATTAGTTGATATAACTTTAATAATCATGTTTGTTTCCCTCAATATGCAGTAGCAAGATCAGGTGCACATATGTTTTTGGCAAGCGTGCATATATGTTCTAATAAATTTGACGATAAAGCGCAACGTGGACACCGCAAACATATATGTTTTTGGAAGGCGTGCGTATATGTTCTAATAAATTTGATGAGAAAGCCCCGCATCCACATGCATTCTTTGAAAGCGTGCACATATGTTCTAATGAATTTGATGAGAAAGTGAAGAGTGTACACATGTTTTTAAATGGCGTCCACATTTATACTCCCTTATAAAAATTATCCACCTACGAGGTGAGATCAATGCAAAACAAGTATCATTTAAAAAACAAATAAATCAATCTCAACCATCCATCCATCTTTCATCTAATGGCTAAGATCAAATCAAAAAATAAAAAAGGGAGGGCAAAATTGACATTTTAGCTCATTTAATATAAAAACCCACTTTTCACCTTTTTTTTTAAAACAACATATCTTGCAAACGGTAAATCTTCAAGCTACGAAAAATACACCATCGCGACGAGAAAAAAATTATCTTTCTATAGATATGCATTGTTATATACTTTCGACGAACTTTTTTTTCAAAATTCCGTCCAAAAAAATCCCACAGGATTCGTAAAAAATCCCATGGGATTCGTAAAAAGACGATTTTTTTTTCAAAATTTCCGTCCAAAAAAATCCTACGGGATTCGTAAAAATCCCATGGGATTCGTAAAAAGACGATTTTTTTTTTTCAAAATTTCCGTCCAAAAAAATCCCACGGGATTCGTAAAAAGATTATTTTTTTTTCAAAATTTTCGTCCAGAAATATCCCATGGGATTCGTAAAAGTCTCATGGGATTCGTAAAAATACAAATTTTTTTTTCTTCAAAATTTCCGTCCAGAAAAATCCCACTGGATTCGTAAAAAGACGATAAATCACAAAGGATTCAGTATGAATCCCATGGGATTCTTTGATGAATCACATGGGATTCATTGTGAATCACTTGAAATTCATTCTGAATCCCATAGGATTCAGCATAATCCCATGGGATTCTGTATGAATCCCGTAGGATTCGGCATGAATCCCAAGTGATTCATTTTGAATCCCATGGGATTCAAAATGAATCCCAAGTGATTCGTAATGAATCCCAAGTGATTCATAATGAATCCCATGGGATCCGACATGAATCCCAAGTGATTCATATTGAATCCCAAGTGATTCAGCATGAATCCCATGGGATTCTGTATGAATCCCGTGGGATTCCGCATGAATCCCAAGTGATTCATAATGAATCCCGTGGGATTAGGCATGAATCCCGTGGGATTAGGCATGAATCCCAAGTGATTCATAACGAATCTTATGGGATTAATGCTAAATCCTAAGTGATTCATAAACTACTATAATATGATACCAGATGCATCAAATAGTTACATATAATTCATTTTGAATCCCATGGGATTAATGCTAAATCCTAAGGGATTCATTATAAACTCCAAAACCTTATGTTCTAAAATAACGAAAGACGCCATTTTAACATCACATTCGTCCATATTCGATATTTTTCGCAACAAATTCAAACTTTGATCCCAATTTCCATCAAGAATCATATCTATAAACTCACTAACAACACTAGAACAAAGCCTAACACCAGATTCTTTCTCAAGACTCACTTTAATATCCTTATACCCTAAAGAACTTAAAGATTCAATCAACAATCTAACAAACTCAGTTTTCTTGATACCATTTGAACCAATTATTTCATTATCTTCCATTGTGCAATCAAGAACAGATTTTATTTTTCTTTTTTTAAATGGTGGGTCAGTTACATCGATTTCATTAGACTCATCAAGCCACGCGCCGGTGCTTCTCAACGGAGACATAGATCTAGCGCGTCTCCGACGGTCTTGCGCCGTGAAATCACGACCTCTACCGTCACCGTCACCGTCACCGTCATCCGCTTTGAATGAAGTATGAGTGAAATTAACACTAGACATCGATCTTCTATGAACCGATCCGTTATCACGGCTACGTGATTTCCACATTTCTTAAATATCAGATCTACAAATTTAGAGCTTGTAATTAAACGGTTATGGTTTTGTGTGTGTAAAAAGGTGAAAATGTGCGTGTGTTTTATTTTGGTTGAGTGTGTGTGAGAGAATGAGAGTGAGTCAGAAAATGAGTAGCATGTGTGAGTATAAATGACCAACCTACCCCTCTATATAATTAAATAGGATGGATGAAAAATAGATCCAACCGTCAGATTAAATTGAGATCAATGGTCAGGATGGAGTGGTTTGTTCTTTGGCTTTTTTTGTTTCGTATTGAACTTTCCTCATCCACCTACATGTTGAAAGTTAGACATTTTAAAAGATGAGAAATGTCAAAAATACCCTTCTTAACTTTATTATACTTACCAGCCAATCAGCCAATCAATAACACCAACTGTATGCCACATGCGTATTAACTCATTCAACTCATGCGTATTAATTGGAATAGCCACGCATGCGTATGAACCTCGGAACTATACAACCATTAAATGGAACATACAGGCCCACACACACTATACTCTCATCTCACCACAAAAACACACTCATTACTACTCGTAATAAACAACTCACACTAAACAAAAACACACACACACAAACACTCTTGTCTCTTCCACTTTCCCCACCACCACAACTCCCAGCACAACCACACAAACGCCGCCACCACCTGACGCCGCCACCACCTAACGCCATCACCACCCGACGCCACCACCATAGAAACCAAAGCACCACCGAAATCCACCCTTCACCGACAACCCAACACCATAGTAGCACTACCACCAAGAGGAACCATCAAGACTCACGGTACCACCACCCGACGTCAACACCAACTGACGCGCCACCGAGACCCACGGCCGACATCCACCGTCATCCTCGACCACAGTAGCACTACCACCGAAACCCACAGCCACCAAAAGTTTTTCAAGTTTGGAGGTATGTTTTTGAGTTTTTTTTAATAGATCTAAGAGTTTTGATTTTTTTTAGATCTATAAATTTAGTTGTAGCCGCCGTAAATTTTGATTTAAATTGTTCTGATCTGATTTACTAACTCAAGTTTTGATTTGTTAACAGCCTCTCAGACTCGAGATCAAGGTACGTTTCGATATGCGGTTTCGGTTATTATTATTTTATTGTTAGGTTAGTTTCTAATTATGCTGATTTTTAATTAAATATGTGTATGTGTGTTGTAGAGAAAACTTGCGCAAAGATCTGAAAGAGTTAAATATGTATGTTACAAGTGTTACTTTCTTAACCGGATAATCTGTCTCATAGTTACTATTGTTCATTTTTTTTTTTTTTTTTTCCTTTTTTCTGTTTTTATATTTAGTGAGATGATGACCATGATGTCAACGGATATACAAAAGAAAGGGTGAGGTACAGATGATACAAAATTAGCAGTTTTACCGCTTTAATTGGCGAGTAAGTTAGTGAAAATATACCGACTATGAGAAGTATTGGTGAAATTGCGTTATAACATAGCTTATATGGTTTCCGAAGATTATAGGAGATTTTTTGTTCACGCAGTTGATTCCCATATATGTTAGGCGTTGACCTGGACTTGTGTTTAAGTGGACGTTTCCGAAAGTTTTGAGATATCAATCGGAGAATTTATATTGTAAACTGTGAAGTATATATATATATATATATATATATATATATATATATATATTATATATATATATATATATTTTTTGCTATTGAAATTGCATGCGCATGTGGGTTTTATAAAATAATAGCAAAAGGCCATGATATTATGTTGGAATTGCAAACGCATGTGGGTTTGTTTAAAGTAGAAGCATGCGGCCACTGTTGGAATAACAATGCACATATGGCTTTTTGATGCCCATTATATTATATGTCATGGGTGGAAGTATGAAGTATCATGGGTCAACGTATAAAATATGTATGCATTTAGTAAACTTCTCTAGACAATGTCGTGAACAATGTTCACCAATTTGCAAGTACTCATCAAACGCATCAGGATTGTTATGGACCGAACTATTGTGCTTGTGTCATAATCGGATATTTGGGCTGGAGATTACAATAGAAGGTTTTTTGGGCTGCCATTTTGATGTCCGAATTCAGTAACTGCCATGTATATTATTAAAAATCCATAACAAAAGTTGTCATTCATTCGTAAAGTTATTGCTATAAAAAACGTACAACTGAAAAAAATTTGCTCGCCACAAAATTAGTCTCCGGGTACCCGCCGCCGCATTGCGCGGGTACCCTGCTAGTTTATATTTAACAAGATACTTGTACATGTATTGTATTTTATTTGATATTGAATTTTGTGTATACTATTTATATTCTTGGTTTGTTATTTAATTTTTAGAGATTATATGTATATGTTTTTGTTTTTGTTCATAAATATCAAAGAATGTACACTAGAAACATATGTGCAATTACAATTTTAAGCAAAATAAGTTTGACGTCGAAACAATTAAACGCAAGAAATATATGTAAGTATACAATATTAAAAAAAAAACACATATGCACCTCATTTTTCTGAAAACACGTCTGCAAAAAAAAAAAAAAAAAAAAAAAAAAAAGGGAAAATTAAGGGAATTAAAAAACGTTTTTTATTTAAAAAAATTCAAAAAAAAGTGAAAATGTGTTTGACTATTTTACCCTTTTGAATTAATTAAAAAGATTTAATAATACTAAATTATTATTGGTCTAAATGAGTACTGTAAAGTACTGCATCTAATATTGGTACTGCATATAACGTGCCCCTACAATTTACATTTTTACTAGAAACAAAGACAGTTGCAAATTAAACTCATACAAATTATGGATATTTTCCCTACTCCATGGTCATGGCTTCCAAACTTAGTTTAAAATAAGAAAATACTAACTTCGTAACATAGGATTCTCGATAATAATAATAATAATAATAATAATAATAATAATAATTGTCTAAAAATACACCCGACTTGCCACTTTTTCTTTTGTCTAAACTAAACTTTTAATCATTCCCATTGTAGGCATTGTCACGAGTAAGGTTTGGCGTGTCACAAGTTTCAAATGGCACGTCTTAGCAAGTTTTAAAGGTCACGTCAAAGCTTACCCGTAACAATTTCTAAAATAAGAATGATTAGCAAATTTGATATTTAAATATGAAAATTAAAAGTTCATTATAAACAAAACAAAAGAAAAAGTTGACAATTAGATGAATGTTTTAAACAGTTATCCGTTAAAAAATCTAAATACATATGCAAAAAAAAAAAAAAAAAAAAAAAAAAAAGGTAAGAAAGTAATCGTTTCACCTTTTATTTACTTTACCCAATTTTTGTTCCACTATCATTATTACGGTGGTCCTTGACAGGGATTGAACAATTAATTAAGTGTATCATAAAGTTTATTTGTATTTGTGGTTTAATATAAGATGGAGTAGTTATTTTCGTAGTTTAAAAAAAAAAAAAAAAAAAAAAAAATACGTGATTCGAGGTACGAAATAGTAAGCACTTTTTGACGCAAAAAAGGCATGCATATCTTTCGTCCTAGTTTCGTGCTAAGTTCGCCAAGCTGGGCCTAAAAGTATTGGTTGGGTATTATGTTTAGAAACTGCTCTAAGAAGATTTCTACTAGTCAATGTCATGTTTGAATCAATGCGATAGAGCCACAGAGAGGTTAACGGTTATCGCTCTATCCATTTGTGTTATACATAGTATTGTTTTGTAATTTCAACATAAAATCACAGATAAAACAATTTCGTCATTAGTCACTCATGCTAAATAGACATCTTGCTCGTACAGTATGGAACAAGCAAGGGGTGGCTGGGTGCAGCAACGTTTTTTCAGCGTTGTATCAAGTTACTACCCCAGCTTCGGTGTTCTCAAAGTTGATGGCCAAAGTTATTTGGATAATGCTGTATTATGGCTGTGTATGTGTGCATTTTGATGGGTCTTACTTTTCACACTGCAGATAAAAATAGTTTCAATGCTATGCTGATGTCACAACACTTTTCGACAACTTTGGTGTTACTACACCGTGTGCCGCTAATGGAAGATAATAAAAATTGCAATGTCCAGACATTACCTGAAAGTTCCCTCAACCACTTTCTTACAAACACATCGGACCAACAATGTGTGTACATAACAGCTACAGAGTTAAATACTCTGAATTGTTCGTTATTTTATGTCAGCAGGAGTGTACTACTCGCGTGTATAATACAAAACGGCAAATCTGTAACAAGCAGATTACTGTAAGGGTTTACTGTAGAATGCAGATATGTTTCTGTTCCAGGATCGAATAACATCAAACAAATATCATGTTTGTATAAACATCATTCAAGAATTGATATTAGGAAACAAGAGGATTGGGTTGAACCCTTTATAGAATCTAATATTATAAACTGAAAAGGGTTGAATTATTACAGACTCTTTGATCCCTATTTATACTAAACGAACAGGTATGTTGTAAAGGTTGTGATGGTTCATGATAACCAACAACCATGTTCCTTCACTCATAACTGTCATATAACTAACTAACTGTCAATTTCAACATAACTAACTACTTTCCTGTAACTAACTGTCACAACTATAGGTTATACAATAATAATACATACTAAATAATCTAACTTAGGATTAATCAAATATTATGTCTAACATTCTCCCCCCTAATTTTGATTTATCCTTTCTTGCTTCATAGTAGGGTTGGATCTTCTTCTTCATGAACGAGAAGGTATTCTTGCTCATTCTTTTCTTGCTTCTTGTTGAAATTGAATCTTTCCCTGCCATGTTTTCTTGCTTTACTTTCTTGGACTTCTTCCGCCCTTTTCCATGCTGTGTTGCTTTCATACTTGCGTTCTTTCTTACTTGGTTTCTTTCTTACTTACTTGTGATCGCCAAACGTGATCAACCTTCTTACTTCTGATCGTATGATCAGTTTCTTACTTACTTTGAAACACAAAGGTTTCTCTTACTGGGTGAAACACTAAGGTTTCTCTTACTTTGATCAAGATTGGTCTTTCTTACTTACTATGAAACACTAAAGTGTCTCTGACCAAAAATTGATCTTCCTTACTCATATTCTGGTTGCAGTTTATCACAAACAAACAGTCCTCTCGCTTGTTGGTTCCTTTGATGTCGTCATATCTTCCCTAAGATCAGTCATGTCTCTTTCTTTTTTTCTCTTTCCGTGACTGTGGCCAGGGATGGTTTTTTTTTCCTTTCTTTCACAGGTTTCTTTCTTCTTCTTCCAGGATCTTTTAACCGTGGGCTCTGATACCACTGTAGAATGCAGATATGTTTCTGTTCCAGGATCGAATAACATCAAACAAATATCATGTTTGTATAAACATCATTCAAGAATTGATATTAGGAAACAAGAGGATTGGGTTGAACCCTTTATAGAATCTGATATTATAAACTGAAAAGGGTTGAATTATTACAGACTCTTTGATCCCTATTTATACTAAACGAACAGGTATGTTGTAAAGGTTGTGATGGTTCATGATAACCAACAGCCATGTTCCTTCACTCATAACTGTCATATAACTAACTAACTGTCAATTTCAACATAACTAACTACTTTCCTGTAACTAACTGTCACAACTATAGGTTATACAATAATAATACATACTAAATAATCTAACTTAGGATTAATCAAATATTATGTCTAACATTTACCACTACCCGAAAAGTAAGTATGCATTTGCCAAATAATGACATAGGGACATGAAAAAACAATGTTCCCAACAAAAACAGCATGCTCTAACAAAATGGCATGACTATGTTTGTGACATCTCAGTATAAAGTGAAGCATATATCTTTGTCATCAGATCAGGCTGCATTCAGCTTTGCAGCAGCTTCCGGTGCAAATATGGCCCCTACTCTCAAAGTGAAGGTCAAGTATAGTTTGCTTCAACACGTCAAGTTTTACAGAATGGCTGTTGATAGTTTCCACAATTTTAGTAAAAGAAAAGAGGACATAGCAGTAGCCACTGTATGGTAGTTGTGCAGCAGATATGCAAAACATGCTTCACGACTGTACACAGGGCGGTGTATTAGATTTAGTACTAGCATAAAACATCTTGGATATCAGCCTTCAGCCTGCACCAATAACAAGTATGATACTATGTTAGTTTTCCAAATAACATTCCACGAAAAAAAATGATGTGCATAATTACACTATAAATGATAATTAGAACACTTACACCAGCAGATTGATGATCATCTTGTCTTATTCATTTTCTATCAGATTTCTTTTTGATGAATAAGGGATTCAAGTCACCTTAACCTTTACTAAAAAAAAGGTCACTCTACCAAGTAGATATTGTATGCTTATTATTTTACTATTGCAATTCATATGTGCGTATTGTAAATTTATAGCAGTGCACATATCTAGAACATTAAGCACATGAGCTTATGAAGAATATTAAATCAGTCTCATGCCTCATTTCAATAAAAATTTATCTTAAGTTGTTGGTGTTGGAATTTTACACTCATGACAATCATATTATTCCATAACACAAAGTACATAATAGCGGAAGCATGTAAACAATTAGTATAACACATAAATATTAACTTAAACATAAATAGAAAACGTACCCGATGCACTTCAATGGATCTTGAATATGATTTAAACTAGATCAATGAATAACCCCTTACCGTTTTGTTATTCGATCTCTTGATAATAACTATAGTGAGTTATTACCTCATTCTTGTACACACAAATTAAACCGTATTAAGGTTATGCAAGTAAAACACAAGAAAGATTTTTGTTTAACAAAAATCGATCCAAACAACCCTTGAGAGGGATGATTCGATCGGCAAACCCAAAGGAAAAGACCAAGAAAACTTTAGGGATAATTGTGTGTTCAAGAGTTATCAAAACAAAGACCCCTTGTGTTTGTATTTATACTAAATTAGAAACTTGGAGGAAAAGTAAAGGTATGGGTCGATCCATACCCTAGGCCGGTCGATCATTAACCCAAGAAAGGGTTTCTAGATCTTTTCCATGTTTCCTAATTTTACACAAACACTTCTTTCCTTATTTGCGTTTAACGGTCGTTAGTCATTTAACGGAAAACACTAACGGTCGTTAAGTTCTCGTGCTAATAATAAATATATAAAATACATTTATTATTATTCCTTAATACTCATTTGTAATGTGTGCAATCCCGAGGTCTCGGGTTCGATACTAGACATTTACATATTAAATCGTTAACCACATTTCAACAACTCCCACTTGGTTAACTATTAATAGTAAAATGACATTGGTTGGCGTCTTGCAACACTCCAATGCCCCTAGTCCGACCCGAGCTAGATTTCCTGGAAAATCTTTAATGATTCATCATTATTATTATCCTTTTGTTACTAATACTCTATTAATAAAGAAATGGATCTAAGTCACTCTTTATTAATGTTTCTGTTTCTCGTTGTTATTGATTGAACAAAATTACCAAAACATCTGAACATATTTCAGATTGACTTTGGGCGTGGCCATGCAAACATTTTGTCAATCCTACGAGGGGCCCAGCAGTATTATACTTCAAACAAAAATTTGAAGGAACAAATTCTTTCTTGACTACAAGAATAACCCATGAACTTTGCAACACTTCTGAAAACAATCCTTATAACTTCCAGTTACGGTAAGCGGTAGATTGTTTTACAAAAATGCACTACATCCATGACTCTTATCTGGTATCTCAAGTCTGAGGATAACTATTTCATGAATTACTTGATGACAAGATCCATAAGTAATCTCATGTTTAGTTGGGATAAGTCCTATACTCTACACTTAGAATATCATGTGAATTTGGTATGACTCCGCATCAATATACTTTCAAGTATATTCTTACCAACATTCACATTTGTCTTAATTTAATGATATTCCCATATCATTAACCGACAATGGACAAATTTAGAATAATAAAATTATTCAAGGATATAAACATGCAAAAACAGGATATATGTATATTTCAACAAGACAATAAGACATAAACAATACTTTATTTCATAAAATCAATAATTGTCTATTACATCCTTTATCCAAATACTAATCACAAATGGGCATGAAACTTTCAGCCTTACGAAGACCTATTCCTTCAGCTAACTTATAAAGCTTAGTGCCAGGAAGAGCTTTCGTCAATTGATCTGCCAAGTTATCATCTGTGTGAACTTTGAGTACTTCGATCTGCCCAATCTCTATTTGCTCTCGCACATAGTGATATTTGATCGGATAATGTCTGGTGCCCTTCATGATTCCAGGTTCATTGGCAAATGTAATTGCAGCTGAATTGTCACAATACATTTTTATAGGTCGTTGAATCGAAGGCATAACTCCAAGCCTTGATACAAACTTCCTAATCCAGACGGCTTCCATTGCAGCATCTGATGCAGCTATGTACTCACTTTCTGTTGCAGACATCGCTAATGTACTCTGCTTCTTGCTCCTCCAATCCACAGCTCCTCCATTAATGACAAAGACGTATCCAGTCTGAGACTTCATATCATCCTTATCACTTTTCCATGAAGCATCGCAGTAACCTGTAACATCAAGTTCTGCTTGTGGATCACCCCCATAAACTAAGAACAAATCTTTAGTAGCCCTAAGGTACTTAAGAATATTCTTAACAGCAGTCCAGTGAGCTTCATCGGTATCCTGCTGATATCGACTGGTTAAGTTCTGAGCAAACGCCACATCTGGCCTTGTGCTTTTAACCGCATACATAATAGATCCTACAGCCGAAGCATAAGGAACTTTTGCCATGCGTTTCACCTCTTCAGGTGTTGAAGCACAAACTTTCTTGCTCAAGCCATGTTGTTCTTGCATCGGCAAATATCCCTTCTTGGAATCTTGCATATTGAATCTCTTCAATATTTTATCGATGTAAGCACTTTGGCTTAATCCAATTAATCGCTGAGATCTATCTCTATATATCTTAATTCCCAGAATGAAAGCAGCTTCCCCTAAATCTTTCATAGAAAAACACTTTCCAAGATATGCCTTGACTTCATGCAAACTTGGAATGTCTTTTCCCATGATCAATATGTCATCGACATATAATATAAGGAAAATTACTTCACTCCCACTAACTTTGTGGTATACACATGGCTCATCAAGATTTTGAATAAAACCAAACTTCTTTATTTCACTATCAAACCTCTTGTTCCATTGTCGTGATGCTTGCTTCAATCCATAAATGGATCTTTGAAGTTTGCATACACGATTTGGAAACTTTGGATTCACAAACCCCTCAGGCTGCGCCATATAGATATCCTCATCTAGGCGACCATTTAAGAAGGCGGTTTTGACATCCATCTGCCAAATCTCATAATCATAGTACGCAGCTATGGCTATGAGAATCCTAATAGCCCTAATGTCAGCTACAGGAGAAAAGGTCTCCTCGTAGTCAACACCATACGTTTGAGTAAAGCCTTTAGCTACCAAACGGGCTTTATAGGTGTGTACATTGCCATCCATGTCAGTTTTCTTCATGAAGAGCCACTTACTCCCAACTACCTTGGCATTAGGAGGAAGGTCTACTTCAATCCAGACTTCATTATCTCTCATGGATTGCATTTCCCCATTCATAGCAACCAACCATTTTTCCTTTTTAGGACTATTAATGGCAGCTTTATAACTAGGCGGTTCATCAAGATCCCCTTGTATATATTCCTCACATTCTACGTTAAGACATAGACGTTCAGGAGCTTTTACAGTCCTTACGGATCTGCGAATGGGAACCACTTCAACTTCTGGTGGAGGACCCAGACTATCTGGTTCTTCAGGAAGTTGGTTAATGTTTTCAGAAGGTAATGCATCATCTTGATCTTCTTCAAGATCATATATCCTCCCACTTAATTCTTGAGATATGAGATCCTTCTCCAGGAAATCTCCATACCTAGCAACGAATACTTTGTTCTCAGGAGGATAATAAAAGTAGTAACCCATTGTTTCCTTTGGGTATCCTACGAAGATACATTTTACAGATCTTTGTTGGAGCTTGTCGCCCGAGTCACGTTTAACGTACGCCTCGCAACCCCAGACCTTAAGATAAGACAAGTTAGGAGCATTTCCAGTCCATAACTCATATGGTGTCTTATCTACCTTCTTTGTGGGAACCATATTAAGAATGCGAACAGCAGACTCCAAGGCATAATCCCAGAATGAGAAGGGAAGAGTTGTTAGATTAAACATAGATCGTATCATATCTTGCAATGTACGATTTCTTCTCTCAGACACACCATTTTGTTGTGGTGTATATGGAGAAGTAAGGTGCTGGACAATTCCTTCCTTAGCTAGATAATCCACAAACTCTTGACTCAGGTATTCACCACCTCTATCGGATCGAAGAGCTTTAATCTTCTTTCCAAGTTGCAACTCTACTTCAGCTTTAAACACTTTGAATGTTTCAAACACCTCATGTTTATGTTTAAGTAAATAAACATAACCATAACGGCTGAAATCATCCGTAAATGTTAAGAAGTAGCTAGCACCTCTCCTTGACACATGTCTAAGTGGTCCACACACATCTGTATGAATAAGACCAAGTAGATCAGTAGCCCTTTCAATCCTATTATTAAAGGGTTTCTTTGTCATCTTCCCACTAATACAAGACTCGCACTTATCAAATGATTCATCATTGATCTTTTCTAAAAGCCCATCATGTTGCAGCTTTTTCATGCGATCCTTGCTTATGTGTGCAAGACGACAATGCCAAAGATAAGACGAATCCAGACTTTTCTTGATTCTCTTATTGTTGATGCTATACATCGAATTATTTTTAACACAAGCATTATCATTATCATTCATATCAAGTTCAAAAATACCATTCACAGCAATAGCTTTAAAATAAAATACACCATTTAAAGAAACAGAAATTCCATTGCTATTAATAGTATGTTCAAAACCAAGGTTCAACAAACATGAAAATGAAATAACACCTCTAACAATTGACGGTGCATAATGACAATTATTTAAAGATAGTACTAGGCCCGAAGGCAACACTAAATCAAATATGCCTATAGCTTCAACTGCTGCATGTGCTCCATTACCCACGTGCAAGAATTGTTGTCCATAGGCCAGCTTTCTCTCAACTCTAAACCCCTGCATAGTATTGCAAATATGAATACCACATCCCGTATCATATACCCAGGAATTTAACTTACGAGTTAGAGTAAATAATTCGATCATAAAGAACGCACCTGAAGAGCTGGCATTACCAGCTTCACTCTTTTGCTTCTTCTGTCGCAAGTCATTGATGTAGAGTGGACAGTTCCTCTTCCAGTGCCCTACTTCATGACAGTGGTGACAAGCCTGATCCTTCTTTCCTGGAGGACTCACCTTGTTCTTCTTGGGCTGGTGTTGATTCACCTTAGGATTTGGTTGATAGGCCATGACCTGCTTGCCTTTATCACCTTTACCCTTACCCTTGTTCACACGCGATTTTTTCTGGATCCTACCTCCTTGAATTGCCAACACTTGCGGAGTAGGAGCCTTGCCCTTGGGTGGTAAGTGTTTCTCATAGTCAACAAGCAATGCGAGTAACTCAGAAACTGTCTTCCCCGAGCAATGCATGTTGAAGTTCTGTACAAAACCAGCAAAATCCTTGTTAAGGGATCTATTGATTAGGTTAACTTGAACATTCTCGGGATAACCAAATCCGACTCTATGAAGTTGATCAAAGAAATCTCTCATCTCATTCACATAGTCTTCAACTGGTTTACCATCACCATGTTTGCAGCTGTGTAGTTTGTCAAGAGACTCATACATTTCAATTTCAGGAGTCTTTTCATAAGACTTCTTAAGCTGCTCGAGCATGTTGTATGGAAAATAATACTCAAATTTCTTTTGCATCATTGGATCCATACTTTGTAGCATTAAGCACCCAACTTCAGTGTACTTAGCATACTCAGCTCTCCATGCTGCTTTGACCTCTTCAGAAGCGTCTGCAGCAGGCTCATCAGGGCAAGGAGTATTCAAGTAATTGAGCTTACCAGTCGCCCTCAAAACAATTCTGAGCGATCTGTGCCAATCATTGAAATTTTTCCCAGTCAATTTGGCTCTTTCAAGATGACTCTTGAAAGCAGCATACACGGAGTTATCGGGTTGAGCCATTCTACAGAAAATAGAAAAGTTCAAACATTAGTATTTTCGATAATACTTATTTTCAAGAAAATATAATACCCATGGATATATTCATATAACCAACTTAATTTCCTTGAAAATCTAGGATCCAACTTTACATAGTTCCACTACATCAGTTGATCTGCTAGTAGTGGAAGTACAAAAGATGGTAATCTGTCGTACAATAATTGGCAAACAAGTTTTCCAATTCCTAGATAATTTATGGGATTTACTACATATTGATTCATCAATATGTCACGTAAGCATGTTTTATCCCATCTCATGCCTTAAGCTCTAGGTCTCACGCATCAGCTTAATTAAGTTGTCTAATTTAGAAACTGCAAATTCATCCATGTGTGGTCTCACGCACACTCGGAAATTTACCTTGTCATTAATTTTGGTCCAGGTCTTACGCATACCCAAAATTAACTTCAAGTGTTCCTTATAGTTAGATGGCACGTAACTTAAATTTTAGGGTATTTAGTTTTTGATGTGACAAAAACATGTACAAAGATGCATGCACTCATCTTTGTATCATTAGTTTTCAAAACAATTTTTATTTACCAATTAGTTAAGAGTAAACCAAAACTATTTACTTGAGGTATTGGGTTCACCAATTAAAGAAGTACCAACAATTATCGCCCACATATCCTACTACTTACATGTTATTTGGATATTTGCCACAAAAGTGGCGCGTGGAATTGAGGTAAATCACCCTTAAGATGATAGTGTACGTAAATAGTGATATAGGTAAGTCGCAGTTGACGCACAAGCGGGCCCGGAGAGCCGGTAGGAGCGAATCTCTTAAAAAACCCCTCTCCAGTTAAACCCCCCACACAGTTTGTCAAATTTGGTCCGCCTTTCACACACTATTGTACAAAAACATCAATCAAGCAAAAGTTTATGATCTTAGTCTTAAAAATTAAGTGACAAAGTTTAGATCTTGCTAGTCTCGCCTGGGAGCAAATTACCGTGCGAAGCGAACCACTGTCGGCACATAAGACTTTGCAAGATCCTTACTTTATTACTTTATGTTTCACCATTATTAGTCCAATTTAATTTTTCTTTGAAAATTACCCTTTTATTGCTTACTTTAACATATCACATATAAAAAAAACAATAAACAAGTAATTAAAAGAAAAACAAATAATCAACTAATAATAAAACAATTAAAACAATTAATTGTAATTGAAACATTTAGCCACATGCAATCTTTTTAAACAAATCCTATTAATAATCTATATGTGAATTATTATGTATAGAATCAATAAAACTCCCATTGGTTTTCGAGCGCATTGTACCCAATGGACCACAGACACCAACAATTGGCCGCGTAAGTTTTAATGATAATATACCACGTTGCACATAACCGATTTATTAATTTAATATATATTAGGTCTTCCCTAATTTTAGATTTATCTAAAACATGTAGCAAACATCTAAACAATTTAATTCAAGTAATTTTAATCCGTGACTAATTATGCATAAGTAGTCACGAATTCATGCATATCATATAGCAATTAGGTCACAAGATTCATAACACAACGATTGTTTAAAGACCTAGGGTTTCTAATTAATTACAATTAATTATGAAAACCACAAACCCTAATTAGGGTTCATGGAGAAATTGACACCCCCCCTAAATTAGGGTTAGGGTTCGACATATATTAAAAAAAACAAATTTTTAATAATTAAAACCCTAGAAAACAATCATGTATATTCTAAACAATTTAAAAGATACGTTTTTTATTGTTTAAGTAATCAATTACATGTTATACATGGCTCTTGATGCCACTGTTGGAATTTTACACTCATGACAATCATATTATTCCATAACACAAAGTACATAATAGCGGAAGCATGTAAACAATTAGTATAACACATAAATATTAACTTAAACATAAATAGAAAACGTACCCGATGCACTTCAATGGATCTTGAATATGATTTAAACTATATCAATGAATAACCCCTTACCGTTTTGTTATTCGATCTCTTGATAATAACTATAGTGAGTTATTACCTCGTTCTTGTACACACAAATTAAACCGTATTAAGGTTATGCAAGTAAAACACAAGAAAGATTTTTGTTTAACAAAAATCGATCCAAACAACCCTTGAGAGGGATGATTCGATCGGCAAACCCAAAGGAAAAGACCAAGAAAACTTTAGGGATAATTGTGTGTTCAAGAGTTATGAAAACAAAGACCCCTTGTGTTTGTATTTATACTAAATTAGAAACTTGGAGGAAAAGTAAAGGTATGGGTCGATCCATACCCTAGGCCGGTCGATCATTAACCCAAGAAAGGGTTTCTAGATCTTTTCCATGTTTCCTAATTTTACACAAACACTTCTTTCCTTATTTGCGTTTAACGGTCGTTAGTCATTTAACGGAAAACACTAACGGTCGTTAAGTTCTCGTGCTAATAATAAATATATAAAATACATTTATTATTATTCCTTAATACTCATTTGTAATGTGTGCAATCCCGAGGTCTCGGGTTCGATACTAGACATTTACATATTAAATCGTTAACCATATTTCAACAGTTGGAAATAAACATTTGAAGCTAAAATTACCAAAAGCATTATATAGATCAATGAGAGACAATGATTCATACCTGTTTTTATGATCTCCGGAGGAGGTCAAACGTAGCAGATGGACTGGTAAGAGAAGTGTTAACCGTTGAGTTGCAAGTTAAAATAGTCACTGAGCATTTCTCATCAGGGTTGAAACCAAAAGTTTTATGTGAAGATAATCGAGATTTTTTTTTATCAATGCTTGACTGATTTTCAAAGCAAGTCTACTGAGTTTTTATTGCAAACAAACCACAACTAATGTGAAAACACTACAACATTTGCTGGATATTTTCAGACTTTGTTCAAAAAAGACCATTCTTGCAAATTGCACTACTTCTCAGTTTCCTGCAAATAACATTATTATTTTGCCATTTCCGATGCTTTTATTCTCCCAATTAATTTTATTATTATTACTATTTTGCAGCGCTTTTCTTCATACACCAACATTTGTACATTTCTATTTTAAGAAACCTTGTAGTGCCTTGATCTATAGAATCAGATCAGATGACTGGATCCCTTCACATTTATTGAGCTACAGGTGCATTTGTCCAACTTAATATACATGTGTGTGCATGTGTGAAACATAGTATCCATGTTGTGTGCATGAGTGCATGTTTAATATCTTGTTTCTTATTGTTTTTATCAAAAGACTAATTATGAACAAGTCATGCAATAGTTTTAAACCAATATTGTCAAGAGCCATAATCACTATCAATACATGTTTACTGTAAGTGTAAACTCTCGTTGAGTGTAAACGGGAATTCAATTGCTTATGAATAATCTGTACAAGTAGATTGTCCCATGGGGAAAAAACAAGGCATGGCTTTATGGTTGACATAATCATCAAACATCAAGATTCACTTGGTAAAAAATTGAAAGAATACATTTTTAACTTATCAGACATTTATCTCATCTACATAGCTATTAAACATCCTGTCCTATGGCAAAAATATCGCTTTTTCATTATGCGCTGTTGTGTGTCAAATCTCTGTCTTGTATGTGTAAATATCCGAGTTAATATCACTGCAAAAACAGAAATGATGAAATGTAAGGCAACAAGTGATACAAATATGTTTAAGCACGATATAAATAATCAAGTGACATATGCTAGAGGTGTTAAGATGGGCAGGATCGGTAAAGAATTCCGGTTTAAATGGGTCAACTCGGGTTTTGTCTTGACCCATTAATACTTTTTTGTCCATATCTAAAAATTAGATATTGGATGTCGCCGAAGGGACAATATAAATTAGATACAACATTTGAGTTAATTATGATTAAGTAAACAAACCACCACAATAATTATCCAAATCGTGGAACCAAATGATTTAGGAGGTAGTATGCACTGAAATGAGACTTTAGGATGGTTTTCAACCAGCTCAAGCCATTTGGCCCGTTCCCCTTTTAGCTATATTTAGTTTAGTAACCCAATTTGACTTTGTATTTGAGTCAAAAATGCCACGCCCATCCTATGCTTAACAACCTATGCAAGAATACAGATCTAACGAGCAAACAAAATATATGATTCCTTTTGCTATACTGTAAATAATATTTTTATTGTTCCAAGTTTCTAATAATACAACAATCCAAGTAAAATTGGAAAAACTAACTAGCGATTTATGTTTCTTCCACAACTTCATAGATTATGTTTCGATCAAGTTTGATTTTACTTTGCTCGAACAAACAAGTTAATAATTCTTTTCTGGAACCCCTCGGTTAAAAGAAAAAGTTGAAAATTTAACATTAATACAGATCAAGGTAATTGTTGAATTTTCAACTCTTACTTGTCTAAAGTAGTTGTACAATAAATTATTGTACCCCTAATATTTGTTGTCTAATTCATAACCATTCATTCACATCGCGTTAGCTGGCTGAATTGAATGTGAAAAACAGTAAAACAATAATAGAAGCATTGACCATAACAAAGACTTGAGACAATAATGCAAGTATATTGCTCCGTATCTCAGACCCTTCCATTCCTTGTTCCTTCCTTGTTCCTTCCTTGTTCCTTCTTTCCTATTATCTATATAAAGCCCCTGCGGACTCTGCCTTATCCATCCACATTCATACTTTCTTTTTATAAAATACACCCTTATCCATCCACATTCATACTTTCTTTTGTGCTTTCACCATAAACCAACAATGTCTGAACTCGTTCTTTCTGCCTTGCTCCAAGTCATTTTTGAGAAGCTAACATCTGTATTCGAGAACAAGATTGCTCGCTCTAATGAAATTCATACCGAGCTGAAGAAATGGGAGAGGTCGTTATCCCAGATCCGAGGTCTTCTTAGTGATGCTTCTCAGAAAGAAATCAAAGATGAAGCTGTTAAACAGTGGTTAAATGGTCTCCAACATTTGGTTTACGACATAGATGATATTCTCGATGATATGGAAACAGATGCTATGCATCACGAGTTTATCAATGAGTCTGAAGGCTTCTCCAGAAAGTTAAGAAAGCTCATGCCAACTTTTTTCACTAGTTTCTCACTAAGTACTAGGGTGGGCAGCAAGTTAGATGATATTTCCACCAGGCTACAAGAACTCATAGATGAAAAAAATAATCTTGGTTTAACTGTGAAAGATGGCGGGTCAAAAAATATGAATAGAAGTTACGAGACCTCTTTGGTAGATGCACCTAGTATTGTTGGGCGTGAAGGTGATAAGAAGGAATTACTCCAGAAGCTATTGGGTGATGAACCATGTAGTCAAAACTTTAGCATCGTGCCCATTGTTGGTATGGGTGGGATAGGAAAAACGACTTTAGCTAGACTTTTGTATGACGATCAGCAAGTGAAGGATCGCTTTGAGCTCAAGGCATGGGTTTGTGTCTCTGACGACTTTGACAGCTTCAATATAAGTAAAGTCATCTTTCAATCTATAGGTGGGGACGGAAATAAGAAATTTGCAGATCTGAATTTGCTTCAAGCAGCTCTTAAAAATCAACTTACAGGGAAACGATTTCTCCTTGTTTTGGATGATATATGGAGCGAAAAGCTCAAAGACTGGGAAAGATTAGTGGCCCCATTCGTTGATGTGGCTCCTGGAAGCAAAATAATCATCACAACTCGGAAGCAAAATTTGCTTAATAAGCTGGGCTACGATCATCCATACGATCTGAAGAAGCTGTCACATGATGAAGCTTTATCTTTATTTGCTCAATATGCTTTGGGTGTAAAGAACTTTGATTTACATCCGGTGCTGAGACCACATGGTGAAGGCATCGTGAAAAAATGTGATGGCTTGCCTTTGGCTTTAAAAGCACTTGGAAGCTTACTCAGAACAAAAACAGATGAAGAAGATTGGAAGCAGCTGTTGAATAGTGATATATGGAAGTTAGAAGAGAAGTTAGAAGACGGAGGCGATATTGTTCCAGCGCTTAGACTAAGCTACCATGATCTTTCTGCACGTCTGAAGCAATTGTTTGCATACTGTTGCTTGATCCCCAAGGACTACGTGTTTGAGAAAAATGACTTGATATTGTGGTGGATGGCGGAAGGGTTTTTGCGCAATTCAGAAAAATCAATGGAACGCTTGGGTGAGGAATATTTTCAAGAGCTGTTGTCAAGGTCTTTTTTTCAACAAGTCCCTGATGACGAATCATTGTTTGTGATGCACGACCTTATGAATGATTTAGCCACATTTGTTGCCGGAGAATTTTATTCAAGGTTAGACATAGAGGTGGAGAAGAATGTTAGGAAGGAAGCTTTTAAAAAGTACCGCCATATGTCATTTGTTTGTGAGGAATATATGACATACAACAAGTTCAAGGCATTCGAAAGAGCTAATAGTTTGAGAACGTTTTTAGCTATGCCTAATGTGGTGAGAGATGCTAGCTGGCGCAAATTCCTCTTATCAAGTGAGTTATTGGCTGACATACTTCCCCAATCACCATTGTTGAGGGTTCTAAGTTTGAGTAGATTAGATATAGATGAGGTACCAGAGTGTGTCGGCAGTATGAAGCACTTGCGGTATCTTAATTTATCTCAAACTAGCATCACACATTTGCCAGAAAATGTCTGCAATCTTTATAATTTACAGACACTGATCGTTTCCGGCTGTGATAGGTTGACCACGTTGCCCGACAACTTCTTAAAGCTTAAAAACTTGCGGCATTTTGATATTCGGGATACATTGCTTTGGAATATGATGCCGTCAGGGATTAGTGAGATGAAAAGCGTACAAATTCTTTCCAACAAAGTTGTTGTTGTTGAAAACAACGCCTTCTTTATATCTTGGCTTAGGAACATAAAGAATGTTCAAGCGGAGATTAATATTGATGAGCTGCAAAAAGTGCAAAGTGCAAGGGATATGCGGGAGGTGAACTTATCACAAAAAAGGGTTAGTAAGTTACATGTGGAATGGAGTAACGATTTTAATGATGCTCGAAATGAAACACTTGAGAATGAGGTCCTGAATGCCCTCAAGCCTCATAGTGATAACCTGAAAGATCTTTTAATTGTGTCATATGGAGGTAAAGTATTTCCAAAGTGGATTGGGGATCCCTCATTTCATCAGTTGACTAGTGTTTCAATTCGGGGTTGTAGAAATTGTACTTTTCTACCACCACTTGGGCAACTACCATCGCTTAAGAAGTTGGATATTCAAGGTCTGAAGGAGGTGAAAGTTGTGGGCTCAGAGTTCCTTGGGACAGGTATTGCATTTCCTAAACTTGAAAGTCTAAGGTCAACCAAGGATGTTGTTGTAGGTGCAGTAATGTTTCCATGCCTTGAAGAGCTTTCTATTCAAGATTGTCCTAATTTGGCTGAAGTCTCACTTGAAGCACTACCTTCGCTTAGGGTTTTACATCTCAACGGCTGTGGTGGTGGTGTATTGAGAAGTCTAATTCATGTAGCTTCAGCAGTCACCAAGTTGAGTATACGTGGTATTACAGGACTAAGTGATGAGGTGTGGAGAGGTGTTATGGACTATCTTGGGGCAGTTGAAGAATTGGATATCATAAGCTGTGATGAAATAAGATACTTGTGGGAATCAGAAGCAGAGGCAAGTAAGGTTCTTGTGAATTTAAAGAAGTTGACAGTAAGCTATTGTTCAGAATTGGTGAGTTTTGGAGAGAAAATGGAGGAGGATGGATGCAACCAACTAACATCTCTCAGGATTTTAGAATTATGGAGTTGTGAGAGTCTTGAGCGTTGCAATTTGCCAAACAACATTCAAGAATTGATTATCTTCCGTTGTGATTCGATTGCATCTGTCTCCTTCCCAACAGGAGGGCACAAGCTCAAGTCACTCAAAATTGATGAATGTGAACAACTACTGGAAAAGGAGGTGCTTCTCAACACAAGCACGCCACTGATGCTTGAGGTTGTACAATTAGTTAGTTGGAAAGATCTGAAATCAGTCAATGATTTGACTTGTTTCGTTCACCTCACCAATTTAATAATAAAAGATTGTTCGAGTATAGAGTCATTTCCTGCTGCCGACTTGCCGAATCTCACCTCGTTAAAACGTCTGATAATAAGAGATTGTAAAAGTATGGATGTTGATTCCTTTGGGCTTTGGCCTCCTAAGTTGGGTTTCTTAAGAATAGGGGGTTTGAAGAAGCCCATATCAAAGTTTGGCCCACAGACTTTCCCATCCTCACTTGTTGACATATGGCTATGGGGTGGATCGGCAGAAGAAGATGATGATGTGACTAGTGGAAGTCAATTGTCTCATATGCTTCCTTCATCTCTTACTGATCTTTGCTTATGGGATTTTAAGAAATTGGAATCAGTTTCAATGGGACTCCAACACCTCACCTCCCTCCAACATCTCTACATTGATAACTGCCCAAAGATGAAAGATCTACCAGAAGAGTTGTTGCCTTCACTTTTGAGTTTGATAATCAATAAAAGTTACACAGATGAATTGAAAGAAAAGACGAGTAGAAGAGGTTCCTATTGGCCCCGCATCTCCTATATCCCAGAGGTCCGCATAAGTTAAAGGTATGACCCTCTCTCTCCCCCATTTTGACTTTAATATATATATATATATATATGATTTCATTTGCATTACATTTTCAAGTTATCTCATTTCAATTAACAGCTCACTTATAATCCATTGCAGCAAAACACTGGTAACTTATATAAAGTCGATCATGAAGACAGGACCGTAAGAAAGATTTCATCAAAAAAGGAACTGAGTATGGTGTTGCGCTTAGAAGTGATGGGGTTCTTTAGGTGGTGTCGCAAGATAAGCTTTATTATATAAAAAGTGATAACAGTTGGAGTGACGGTGTGGTTTATGACGAAACTGGTCTTGACTCGTGTAGTTTCCCGACCTCAGTGACTGTAGGAGATGAGGATCGGGCTTATGTGCTGTATGGTCATGTGAAAAAGGGCATCTTGGGGAATTCGCAAAGGCGGAGGTTTACTATATTGGAGGTTAAGTCGGCTGATGAGAGTGGGAGTAAGGCTGTTTGGGTTTAGTTTACTTCTTGGATTTGGAGGTTTCAAATACGTCAACTTGTTGCAAACAGTAACAAGAAAGTTGCCTAAACTGTTTCTTATAGGTTTAATGAAAGACATTTTGATGTTCTTTTTGTTTCAAGTTTATGGTTTTTAAGATCTTACAGAATTCTTGATAAATTTTGTTTCTCCTCACTTTGTAGAGCAAATAATTTTTTTGTAGTGCTTCATGTCTATGTTGATAATTTAATATAAAATCGTTTGCATTTTTTTTAACTATAGTTTTTGATATTTTAACTGACTTGTTCACGTGGTTTGATTGCTACGCAAACTCAAACCGGTTAAAATCTTTTGTTTTTAGAAGATTTTCGAGGTCATTTCAGAGGAGTAAGCAACATTTTACCAATTAGCCATAGTGGGTGGTTATCAGTTAAATTTTTATGATCAAGTTTTAGCATCATTTCAATTTTAACTTTATGGGTCTTTAATACGGGGTATATGTGTTCTCGCTATCTCATTTATGACGGCAGCATTTCTATCTAAAAGTTGATATAATCATTACTTGAAACGGGTATGGTAAGGCATTATTCATTGTGGTTCATCCATTGACAACCCTAAGGTCCCATTCTCCTAGGTCTTTTCATAAGCATGTTGGCAACGGTGAAAGTATGTTCCAGAAAGATAATTGGTTTGAGAATGAGTGCTGCTTAAAGGACCGTTTTCCACGTATATTTGCATTGTACTCAAATCAAGATTGTTTACTAAGTTATCGATGGAGATTTATTGACAGTTCATGGAGTTTTGTTGGGGCGTGGCGTTATTCCCGTACGACAGTTTGATGCAACTGCTTGGTCCCTTCTCTCTTTCTAGTGACTCGTGTGATGGATGGAGGTGTATCAAAAAGGTCTATTCACAGTTAAAAGGCTCTCATACCTTCTCGAAAAAGTTCTCTTGGGCCATTTCTGTTAGCAATCACTTTATGTTAATTATGAAGTGATGGTCATTTGGCATTTAGATTCAATGTGTCATGTATAATTTGTATTTAGCATTGTGGGCTTGTAGCATTAGAGTTATTAGTATAAGTTATATAAGTGTAATGTAATTATCAAAGCCCACATTTAGCCCATCCCAAGGATCCATATGTAGCCCATCCCAAGGCCCATATGGATTGCCTGTGAAACATAAAACCACGCACACACACTCTTGCCCAAGTGTGCCTCATTTCAACATAAGAAAAAGAGTGTGTGTGTTTGTGAGAGAGTCCTACCAAGTCTTTGTATTATTTTCTTTCTTTGAAGCTAATATACATTTGACTTGAAATTTATACATACGATCCATACATCTACTCTTGTGTTCTTATATGTTTATGTGAGTGTCATCATCGTGCTTTGTTTGTATGATAAAGAAGGAAGTCGTGGTCTACAAGTGGTATACAAGAGCCAATCTTCAAGGTAGAAGGTTTGTGTGTTCGGTTTGTTTTTACAAGAAACCAAACTGTTGCGTTTTTTGCTTCTTAAAAACGTGACAAAGTGTTGTTTTTTCTTGAAATCGAATAGCAAAAATCATTTGCAAGGTTGTGTTTGTTTACATATTCATGATTTGGCTTCTCTTTAAGTGAGTATTTCTCATTTGTGTGTTGAAAAAACTGGGAAAATACTGCACTTTATTGGTGTTCTTAGTTTGTAGATCGAAAGTATTTTAAGAAAGAAATAGTTGATGTGTTTATATAATATCTTTTATATTATTGGCTCAAGTGGTGAAAGTTGTCAGGAATAATTGCAAGTTGGTGTAAAGGTGTCAGCTATATCCATTAGATTAAGGCATCACGTGGGCAAGTGACTCAAAAGTCAACAAAAGTGGGAAAAAGCTGAAGTTTCTCGCAATTGACATCTTTCTCGCAATTACTACTTCTCTCGGAATTGAGCCTGCTCTCGCAATTACTGCCCTCTCGCAATTACTGCTGCTTCTCGCAATTACTACTGCTCTCGCAATTGGGTCAGTCTCGCAATTGCAGCCTGTTTCGCAATTAATTCTGCTGTCGCAATTGTGGTCTCGCAATTAAGAACTTGTCTCGCAATTGAGGTGCTGCTCTCGCAATTGGAGCATCCTATCGCAATTGGTCTCGCAATTCAACCTTGGTCTCGCAATTGATGCAATTTTCAGAGTTGGCAACTTCAGTCCTTGTACTTTCAGCTGCCTTAGAAGATCTTTCGGATTTGACACTTCAGGCCCTCGCAATTGTGATTAAAAGACTTCAAAGTTAAATAACTTTTAAGGATTTGATTCGAACGTAATTTCGTCAACTCGATAGTGAACTCGGTATTTAACCACTTGTATAAGTGTGTAAATTACTTCGACAAACGGTTATCTACTTTCTTGTATAAGATTGTTAGATTTTATATATAAATTACGAATTTATATAAATAAGATATATTTCTATCTAAATTGATATTTTGCCATAATTTGTATAAATTTTGGTCAAATTGAAATTTCTATAGAAAGTGTCATGTTTATCTAAATTGTAATTTACATATCCTTTTTTCGAAATTGTAAACTTTTGACTTTGTCTTAATTATACTTGAATCAAGTTTCGTAACGTTATTTAATTTGTTACAACATCAACGATCATCAACAACAAACCAAAGCATCACATCATCAACCAAGTTCAAGTTCAACCTTCAACGAAAACAACTTCTATTTTGTTGAAACGATCCTAAATCCACTTTATCATACACAATATTTTAAAGATGACTACACAACAAGACATTCATGCCGCAGGTTCAGAAAACCGACCTCCAATGTTAGAAAAAGGTGGTTACCTTCCATGGACGAGTCGTATGCTTCGATATATGAGATCTAAACCTAATGGACAAGGTATACTCTTGGTTAACTCCGTCAAAAAAGGTCCATTCCAGCCATGTGAGATTGAAGAAACAGCTGGAAATCCTAATGCAGAACCTCCCGTCGATCCAATGTACAAAATCCAAGAGGAATTGGATTACACTTAAGCAGATTGGAAGAAAATTGAAGCTGATCACCTAGCAATGCATCTAATCCAACTCGGTCTACCACAAGAAATATTTTGTGCTGTAGATAGCTGTGAAACTGCCAAAGAAATGTGGGATCGAGTTAGACGTCTTTCGGTCTTTGTCATGGTACAGAAATTGGCATTCAAGACATGGAAAACAAGCTTCTGACTGAATGGGAGAAGTTCACAGCCACACCAGCTGAACAAATTGAATCTTACTATACAAGGTTTTGCACTCTCATGAATGAGTTGATCAGAAAAAATTTGTCGCCTAAACAAATTGTTCAAAACATCAAGTTTATCAACAACCTTCCAGAAGAATGGGGACGATATGTCACTATTGTCAACCAAACTAAGAATCTTCACGATGTGAACTACGATCAACTCTATGACTTCCTAAAACAAAACCAAGCAGAGGCAAATGAAGTCAGAAAAGAGAAGCAAGCAAAACAACAAGATCCTCTTGCACTCATAGTCCAATCACCTACACCCGCAACAGTCAATGCACAACCATCATCATCTTCATCCCAACAATTCATGCAACAACAATACAACTCTCAAACACCGTTCTACCCACAACAACAACATGTAATCCCACAACAACAATACCCACAACACCCATATCAAGACGATCATGATGAGTCAACTGCTGCTTTGACTCAAGCTTTTGCTTACCTATCAAAAGCATTCCAAGGACGCTACTCCACACCCACCAACAACAATCAACGAATCTCATCGAACACTCACAACAAGCAAATTGCACAGCCGAGTTTCAACATGGGACAGCAAGGACAGATGGTTGGGGGATATGGGAATCAGCAGGGATATGCTCCAAGATATCAGATGGGTAATCAGAATGCAGGGCAGTATGTTGGTAATCAGATGGGTCAGTTTACAGGGAATCATATGGGAACAACTGTTGGTAATCAAAGGGTACAGAATGCTGGGAATCAGTTTGGGAATGTTGCTTAGGGAGCTGGGAATAGGAATCAGGGTAATGTGATGAAATGCTTCAACTGTCAGGGTATTGGTCACATGGCTAGGAACTGTCCCAACAAGCCAAATAAGAGGGATCCAGCGTATTTGCAGAAAGCATTAATGTTGGCACAGAAGGAAACGGCTGGGCTTCAGTTGAGTGCAGAAGAGAATGACTTCATGGCTATTATGGATAATTCTGAAGATCAAGAGGATATCGATGCAAATTGCATTTTTATGGCAAATCTCCAGGAGGCAAAGTACGACACAGACTCAAAAGCACCTCTTGCTTTTGACACTAATGCGGTTTATGAGGTACAACCATATGCTACATGTCACAATAATGAAATGTTTGATATGTCACCTCAAAATGAACAGCATCCTGAGACTCCTAATCTCATTTATGATACATACATGGACGAACCAAGTTGTAGTAATACTAATTTGGTAACTCCAGATATGGATCCTAATGAAGAATTCGAGTCACAGCATACTGATAATGATGAGGAAACACGTGCTATGTTTGAATCATTATTGCAAAATTGTAGTGTAGAAATAGAAAAGGTCAAAAAGGTCAATCGCGATGTTAAGGCCGCGAATGAAAAATTGACCACTGAGCTTGAGAGGTATAAGGTGAATGCAAGAGCTTATGATTTTCATAACAAAAATCAGTCAGAACTTGAGGTTAGATTAAAAGATTCTGAGTTAAGAGAGAAACGTTTACAAATCAAATTTGACACTCTAAATGTTAATTTGAATAACCAAATTAAATCTCTTAACAAGGAAATTTCTGAACTAACCAACCAGCTTTCAAAACAAAAATCAACTTATTCCAATCTTGAAAAAGAAAAGAAGGAGTTGAATGAAAGGTTTTCAAAACGTGAAAAGGATCTTCTTAAAGAGATCAATGAAAAAAAGGAAACCATTGCAAAGTTGGATGATTTGCTTGTAAAAACGGGTCATTCTGCACAAACAGTTAACTTGTTAATAAACGATCCAAACCCGATTTTACATACATTAAAAAAGGTGGCTATCGGTTATGAAAACCCTTATATTCTCAAGAAAGCTCAAAAAGAACAGAATGTGCTTTTTAATGGTAATTTAATAAATGCTATCCATGACCCTCCTTCGGGTTATGATTCTAGCGAAACGATTGAGCTGTCAGAAGAGAGTAGAAAGAAAATGCGACAATTGAACAGAGAAATAAAACCCATTGACTATAATGAAGTTAACAGACTTGCTGGGGTTCATCTTGTTCAAAAGGAGTCGCCTCTGTTTTTTAAAAAACCAGTGGTTTTCACAAGACAAAAAGCTGTTTCAAAACATCTGCCTAACATCGAACAAATGGCATCTAAAAACACTTATGATACAAGTGCAGCTAGACTATATTTGGTTGATCTTAAACAGAGAATTGAGAAACTTCAACGTATTGTGGCTTCCAAAATTAACAATAAAAAGTTTGAATGGTTTCCGGGTGTTCAGGATGAACTGAAAAAGATTTTTGAAAAGGAAATTAATCCACATGTTAGTGCAATCTATGCGGTTGTTCAAAATGTGGAATATAATCTTTTGAAAGAGTCAGCAGAATTTGTTAAGGACCACAAATCCTTAGTGAAGGAAGCTAATGAATACTTGGAACACATAAAAGTTTTGGAAAAGCAAAATGACTCTCTCTCCTTCGAAGCTCTATCGACCGATATTATGTCTATTATTTTCCAAACATATTCTGTTGAGGATGATGAACGACTTCGAGCTGAGACTTCTGAAATTGTTTCAAAATATGAAAAGGCACTTTTTAAGGTTGAAAAGCAAAATGTTACATATTTTAAACAACTTGATACGAAAAAGGAAGAATGCAAGTATGACAAACTGTCATATGAGCGTTCTTACAAACAGTTGAAAGAACAAATTGATCTTTTGAAGTCTCAGCTTGAACGTCAAAAAGGGAAGGGTGAGGAAACAAAGGGTATTGCACCATCAACCCCCTTGCCTAATGATAAACAAAAAGAGAAAGCTGTTGTCGAAACATCGAATGTAATAGCACCTGGCCTTTATAGGATTAGTCCCACTACTGCGTCTGCCTCTACATCTAAAACATATAGGGCGATAGACAAAAGTAAGAAAGATACTCCAAATGAGTCTAGGAATGCTACTACAACATCTAAGGACAACAACATAAATTCTAATGAGTGTGTCTTACCTTCTACAGGAATAGAAAGCAACTCTAGGAGCAAAAGACAGTCTAGGAGCAATAACAAGAAACCTAGTGTCTCACCTGTTTCTGGGAGTGCATGTATGAAAGTAGAAGAACACCCTAGGAATTTACCGCTTTCCAAGAAGAAACATGTATCATCTAGTTGTAATGATAAGACTCCTGTTTCTAATGCATGTAATGATTCTGATTGTTTAATGCAAAAGAAATCTTTGTCTAAAAATGCTTGTGATGATAATGTTTCTAATGATGTGAAAAAGAATGATATGCCTGAACAGAAAAAAGAATCCTTCAGTAACTAAGGCTAAGTCTAGATATATTCGAAGACTTATTGCAAAAGCTAGGAAAACCACTAGCAGCCTATTACCTAAGGATCACACCAAGTTTTGTGATTGGAAACCAACGGGTAGAAAGTTTACACTTAAGAATGGCACATTAGAAATAGTTCCCAATGCATCCAAGGAAACCAATTCTAAGTGTAATTCACCTGTTTCATCTAACCCACTGGAACCAAATGTTAAACGGTTTCCATATACAAAATCATTTGTTCTATGCAGGTCATTGAAATTTGTCTTTGGATCGTCGACTCGGGTTGCTCCAAGCACATGACCGGGAATCTGAAGCTGCTGATCAATTTTGTGTGGCAGTTAATGGGGACTATACGGTTTGGGAATGATCATGTTGCAGCTATTCTGGGTTATGGAGATCTTCGGTTTGGAAACTACTTAATCACTCGGGTTTACTATGTCGAAGGGTTGGGACACAATCTGTTCTCGGTTGGACAGTTTTGTGATGCTGATTTAGAGGTTGCTTTTAGGAGAAACACTTGTTTTGTCAGGAATTTGGTGGGGAATGATCTCTTAATTGGGAATCGTGGCACCAATCTCTATGCAATTGACATAAACCAAATGGCCTCTTCATCTCCGATTTGTCTCATGACCAGGGCAGGTGAAACAAAATCCTGGTTGTGGCATAGACGTTTGTCCCATCTGAACTTTGACACGATCAACAAGCTTGCCAAAGACAACATCGTCTCCGGTCTTCCTAAATTTAAATACACCAAAGAACACCTATGTCCATCATGTAAGCAAGGAAAGAGCAAAAGGGCAACATATAAACCTAAAACCATACCTAGTTCGGTTGATAGGTTGCATTTGCTGCACATGGACTTATGTGGCCCGATGAGAGTTCAAATCATAAATGGGAAGAAGTATATTCTTGTAATTGTTGACGACTATTCAAGATATACATGGGTAAAGTTTCTGAGATCAAAAGACGAAGCACCAAGCACCATCATCACCTTTCTGAAGCGGATTCAAGTTCTACTTCAAGCTCCAGTTAGGATAGTACGAACGGATAATGGCACGGAATTTGTCAATCAGGAGTTAAGAACATTCTTTGAAGAAACTGGTATTACTCACCAGACATCAGCTGTTCGAACTCCACAGCAGAATGGGGTAGTTGAAAGAAGGAATCGAACCCTTGTAGAAGCTGCTCGCACTATGCTAATTTATTCCAGTGCTCTGTTATTCTTATGGGCTGATGTTGTTTCTACTGCTTGTTTTACTCAAAACCGATCCCTAATCCATCCAAGATTCAATAAAACCCCATATGAACTAATCAACAACCGAAAACCGGATATTTCTTATCTTCATGTATTTGGCGCTTTATGTTATCCAACAAATGACAGGGAAGATTTGGGGAAGTTGAAAGCGAAGGGTGATATTGGAATCTTCATTGGTTATTCGAAAAACTCGAGGGCATTCAGGGTGTATAACAGGAGAACGAAAAAGATAATGGAGACGATGAATGTGAAGTTTGATGAAATTTCACAGATGGATTCTGAGAGACTCGCTCTAGAACCCGCGCTTAACCCAATGACTTCCGGACATATCAGTTCGGGACTCGCACCTCAAGGAGCTCAATCAATTCATGTCGAACAACCCACATCTCAAGAACTGGATAATTTCTTCGAGTTCATGTACGATGAATACTATGGTGGCGCTTCGAAAAATGCATCTAACCAACATTCCGCTGCACCCACTCAACAACCACCACCACCACCACCAAATCCAGATGCATCAACAACATTCGAAGCTGGCGCACCAACTCCCTCAACATCAACATCATCTACATTTACTCCAACAACTCCATTCATTGAAATTGTTCTACCAAGAATTGATGAGCAAGAACAAAATAATGCTGTGTTAGACGATGAAGTCTTTGAAAACCCGTTTGGAACAGAATCTGGTGAATCATCTTCACGATTAAATGAACCGACTAACACACATTCATTCTGTCCAAGGTACCCTTCAACACTACAGTGGACAAAAGACCATCTGATTGAACAGGTTATTGGTGAACCCTCAAGACCAATTCAGACGAGAAAACAACTTCACACCGATTGCGACATGTGCATCTATGTCTGCTCAGTCAGTCTCATAGAACCTAAGAACATTCGGAAAGCAATGGCAGATAACGCCTGGATTGAAGCGATGCAGGAAGAACTTCTTCAATTTCAAATCCATGACACCTGGGATTTAGTTCCAAGACCAATTGACAAACTAGTCATTGATCTTAAATGGTTATGGAAAAACAAAAAGGATGAAGAAATGACTGTAATTCGCAACAAAGCTCGTCTGGTGGCAAAGGGATACAGACAAGAAGAAGGGATAGATTTTGAAGAGTCATTCGCACCAGTTGCAAGGCTTGAAGCAGTCAGGATTTTCTTAGCTTATGCCGCTCACAAGAACATCACGGTTTATCAGATGGACATCAAGACAACGTTCTTGAATGGAACTCTGAAAGAAGAAGTGTATGTGAGTCAACCAGACGGTTTCGTTGACAAAGATCATCCGGAATACGTCTACAAGCTAAAGAAGGCAATCTATGGTTTGAAACAAGCCTCACGGGCGTGGTATGACGAGTTATCATCTTTCTTGTTGTCAAATAATTTCACCAAAGGAACAATTGATCCAACCTTGTTTACAAGAAAATACAAACATGATATTTTGATTGTTCAAATTTATGTGGACGACATCATATTTGGGTCCACTAATTCGGAACATTCAAAACATTTTGAAAATCTCATGAAAAGCAAATTCGAAATGTCCATGATGGGTGAATTAAAATTCTTTTTAGGCTTACAAATTCATCAATCCCCACGTGGTATTTTTCTTAATCAGGCTAAATACACAATTGAGATTTTAAAAAAACATGGAATGGACAATTGTGACTCTGTTGGTACTCCAATGGTCACTTCACCAAAAATTGGCGTTGACCTATATGGGAAACCCATGGATCCGAAGAAATATCGGAGCATGATTGGTTCTCTCATGTACCTAACTGCAAGTCGACCAGATATTCATTTTGCTGTTTGCTTACTTGCACGGTTTCAGGCAAGGCCTACCGAACTTCACCTCCAAGAGGTTAAAAGGATCTTTCGATACTTTCGAAGAACCATTAAAATGGGACTTTGGTATCCGAAGGATTCGGAGTTTACACTAATTGCCTTTTCAGATGTCGATCATGCTGGATGTCAAGTTACAGCAAAAAGTACATCAGGCGGAGCGCAATTTCTGGGAGAAAAGCTAGTAGGCTGGTCCTCAAGGAAACAAGATTGCACTGCTTTATCAACAGAAGAAGCCGAGTATGTGTCTCTATCTGCGTGTTATGCCCAAGTTCTATGGATGAGGACACAGCTCACAGATTATGGTTTCTCTTTCAACCGCATACCTTTGTATTGCGATTCAAAAAGTGCCATAGCCATCTCGTGCAACCCAGTGCAACACTCGAAGACCAAGCATATTAGAGTCCGCTATCACTTCATAAAAGAGCACGTTGAAGAGGGTACTGTTGAATTGTTTTTCGTGAAGACGGAATATCAACTCGCCGATCTATTTACTAAAGCCCTCCCAAAAGAGCGGTTTGAAAACTTAGTTCGTCGAATAGGAATGCGAAGCCTAACTCCCGAAGAGTTAGAAAGTCTTCTCGAATCTTATTGATTTACTTCATAAAGCTTCGCAAGTAAATATATTTTTGTAAATATTGGTAAATATTTATGTATATATTTTTGGTAAATATATATATATATATATACTTTTTCAAAAACAAAAATATAAAAATAGAAAACTTCAAAAAGACATAAAAATATAAAACACAAAAACCAAAAATATTCTTCTCACGACATGTCTCTCGTCTAATCAATATTCTGTACGTATCTAGAAATGTCATTCAACAATGATACGGGCATGTACAGATGCTTGAGCGAGAGTTGTTTTTTTATGTTTTTCTAAAACATGTCGTTTCTAAAATTTCTAATCAGAAGGCTTTCGTATATTTCAGTACGGAACCCGTTCTTAAACGCGAAATCTTTTATTGTAGCACGGGTATGCCAACCTCAAAAGATTTCAAATAAATGCTACATTGAATGACTTCTGATTATTTCCGATCAGGACTCGCAATGTTAATGGCAAAAAGCTAAAACCCGTGAGCACTTAATCAAAATTGTTTCAAATGATTTTTCAAACTCTTTTTATAAATTTTGTGCTCACAACAACTCCCTCAAAGACCACTAAATGCTTTTAAACTCAAAAGTTTAACCATTTGCTCTGATTAAGGGGTAGTTGCAAAAGAAAAATGTTCCATTTTCATGCTAAAATCAGTCCGTCTCTCCACAAAAAGTTTCATTTTAATCAACTGTTTTCAAAAATACCACTTCATGCTATTTTTGAGGAGGAGTGATGAGTGTGTAAATACTCATCATTTTATTTCCATTTAAACTGCAAAAACATTTAAAAACACTCAGAAATGCTTTAAAATACACAAAATATCCTTGAAATGTGTTTTATCTGTTTCATTTGCAAAAGGATTAAAAACGGGACGAAAACGAACATTTTTGGATTGACTCGGTAATAATTGTGCATTTGATCAAGTGAAGACGAAAGTCAAAGACGGAGTCAAAGTCAACCCCCAAAATACCAAAAATAACACAAATGGTCCCTGGAATTAATTTTCACTATTGGCAGCAATGGTCCCTGGATTTTCAGAAGTTACATGATTAGTCCCTCAAAGTTAAAACAATTTCAACTTCTAATCCTAACTAAAATAAAACCCAACCATTAAACCTACCCAACCCAACCATTTTAATAACCCAGCCCACAAAATTAACTAAACCCAAGCCCAATCCCATATAAAAACCCAACCCGACCTTTTTAGTTAAACAGAAGGTTTGACTTCGGTCAAACCTTCTTCTTCAATACCACCATCCCGCCAAACCAATACCACCATCTCCACCGCCTTATCTCTGACAAACCCACCACCTTCCACCTATTCCACTTCACCTAACAAACCAAAATGCATTCAATGCTTCTTCCTCAGTACAAGTTATCAGAGATAGTGGATTTTTCCACTATCTCATTTTTAGCGCCAAAATCCATTTCAACGATTGAGATGATGTCAGAAGGATCCAAAGGTACAAGAATGATCAGAAGAAGATAAGAAGCTTATCCCACCTCAGTGTAGTATAAATAGGTCACAATGTAAGCCTTAATGGCTAAGTAGTTAATTTAGCATAATCGTATTTTAAGTTTCAGTAGCCATAATTTGTAATTGCAAGTTTCAATAATCAATCCTAGTTAATTCAAGTCTGTTTGTTGTTAATCTTTGTACAATTTTCATTAGCTAATGATAATTCCAAGTTTTTACATTTCCATGTTGTACTGAGAATTTTAGTTAAGTTAAGTAATAATTGAAATAGTTTCTTTTGTTGTTTCTATAAGCTTATGCAAGCTTATAATAGCTTGTTGTAAGTTTATACTAGTTTAAATCAGTTCTATTCAAGAATGATGAAGAAAGTCAACAAAAGTCAACCTGGGGGCTAATAAGCACTTCTGGTAAAATAAGCTATTCAGGAAGGCTTATATTTGGTTTCTAGCTTGTTGTTAACAAGCTAGAGTTGTTCTGATCTTGTTCTATCTATTCCATAAGCTCTTTCAGTTGTAAGCCAAATTCCAAGTTTTATTTAATTTTTCAAGTTACTGTACAATAGCTTATTTATAGCTTATTTTCAATATTTATTGCTTATTATTAGTTTTTAAGCATATTTCATCTGTTTTATCAGTAGCTAGATAGCTTTTGCATTATTTTACTTAAAAACCTTTAAAAAGCCAAAAATAGCCATATTTAGCATAGCTTGTTAAACTGCTTATTTCTATTTTAAAAGTTGCTTAATAGAGTTAAACTAAGCTAGTTAATAAGTAAAAACCAGAATTTATAAGTTAAACTAGCCTGTG
This sequence comes from Artemisia tridentata subsp. tridentata, assembly GCA_021014915.2. Lineage (NCBI taxonomy): Eukaryota > Viridiplantae > Streptophyta > Magnoliopsida > Asterales > Asteraceae > Artemisia > Artemisia tridentata. The sequence goes on along the minus strand of CP139506.1, from coordinate 72,525,740 downwards.
CTAGTTAAAAACCAACACAGACCCTCAATAAGGGGTGTTTGGTTTAAGCAGGTCAAATAGTCAAACCTGTGTGTTACTGTGCATTTACAAATATCCCAACTTCAAACCAGCTTAATTTAGCCATAATAAGTTGTTTTTGAGTTCTAATTAGCCAAATAGATAGAAAATCAAGTTTTTTTATTGCCTATGGGATTTTCAGTCCCTAAATAAGTCCAAATAAGCCATAAGCTGCTATAAGCACTTTTGGCCCTTTTTCTTTTCATCTTCTGAGTCCTTAAGGTCATATTAGAGTAGTCAAAACAACCTGGTTTGGTTTCAATTGGATTTGTGTCATATTCACAACTCTGCATTAGCAGACTCAGTATATACTGAGCAGATTTGACCCCTAATGGCCCTTCTTCTCAGCTTATTTGTAGCTTATCTAGATAAGTTGAGGCCTTGAATTTTGGTTTGCTTATAGGTCATAGTACTGGCTTTAAGATTTTGTGCTTGGATTCCACTTCATAGCTTATTTAATAGCTTAAAATAAGCCTGCAAATTCCCCCATTTCCCTGCCCTGAGCCTGCACAAATCTCAGTTGCTCACACCACCTGATCTAGTGCTTAATTGGAGTTCAATTAGCTTATTAGAATTGGGGCTTTTTGGTTTTTAGAGTAGCCAGTAGTACTAGCAAGATTTTTCCCCCATAAGTTTTCACTTTTCAGCTTATTTAGAGTGCTTAAATCTGTCTGCAAGTTGGTGGTTTTTCTGCATAAATTGTGATTCTGCCCTAGTGCTTATCTGCTTATTTCTAATTGCTTATTGTGCTTAATCAGTTATTTTATGCTTTTATAAGTTGTTTGAACTATTCCTGAGCTTTTGGGAATTTTTGGATAACTTTAGCTTATTTGCCAAACTGCTTTTCAGCCCAATTGCTTATTAGGGTTTATTAAACTTTTGATTTTAATTTTCCTAGATTAAGAATATTATTTTAGACTTAACTTGAATTTTTCAGATTTTTCCTAAGTCATTTACTATTTTTAATCATTTTAATTAGTTTAAAATAGTAATTAATTCATATTAAATCAATATAAATCAGAAAAATATAAATCTTTTTTCTAAAATTTTCTTTTATTATTTAGGATTTAAGAAAAATAATTTTACACTTGTAGGATTAGTTTTCTAATATTTCAGTTTTTATCCGTTTTAGATTTCCCGTTACGCGTTTTTAGTTTATTTAATTCGCGTTTAATTTTCTTTTGTATATTTGTTTTTCATATATCAATTAGAATTAAAAAAGCAAAAAAAAAAATCCATATCCTAATCATCAGTCACTCTAATCCAAACTTTTAAGCGTTTGCCCATTCACACCTCGTTGGGAAACGATCTGGGTAATCACTTACCTGGTTTCACACTACACACAAACGTGAGTTTTTGCAAGTATCCTTTTTCACAAAGGGGTGATTTGTATTTATTCACGTGTATCCGTCATTGCATAATATTTATATATACGTTTTAGCACGGATCAAATTTTGGCGCCGCTGCCGGGGAGGTGTGTTGCGACAATATTGTTTAAAGTTAAGCGATTAGTGATTTGAGATCCTTCCTTGTGAAGTTCCTATTTCCCATAAACCATATAAAATACAAAAATATTTTTCTTTTCTTTTATATATATAATATCATATAAAAAATAAAAACCCAAAAACATTTCCGTTTTATTGTAAAATAAAATATTAAAAGCAAAATCAAAATAATATTCCTCAACTTGGGTATTATCATAATAAGTTCCCAAACATCAGATTAAAACTTGCCTTTGTGTCGCTTGCGAATTCGGCTCACCTTTGATTGATAAACAAACTATAACGGAGGTTTAAGGATAGTTTGACATTAAATTGTCGAACTGAAAGAAGCGGGTTTTTAAAGAGCATTAATTGCCCACCTTTGCTTCTCCGCCACTCTGTACGTTTTTCAGTCAGAGAGCTACCGTACGCTGGTTGATTTAAGGTTTAAGTTCCTTGTGTTTTGCTTCGATCTTGTTTTAATTAAATTATTTTACTTAGTGCATGCGCACTCATTCTTCCACGTCGACAAGCCCTTTACGTGAACTCGTAGATATTCCGAGAAGACGTAATCGTAGACGTGCTACCCGAATAGTCGAACCCGAGATTCGTGCTGTTCCCAATAATAATATGGCAGACGAACGAACAATGGCGGAGATGCTCCAAGCACCCACCGAGGGTTACGGAGATGCCATTGTTTTACCACCAATCGACTCTGATCATTTTGAACTGAAAACGCATTTGATTCAGCTCGTTTCTACAAACCAATTCCACGAGTTTGAACGAGAAGATCCGTATGCACACATCCGTTGGTTCAACAAATTGACCTCTACAATCAATTACAAGGATGTGCCACAAAAAGTTATCAAATTGATGCTATTTCCGTTTTCACTCGAAGGGGCAGCCCGGATTTGGCTGGATAAAAAACCCCCTCGATCCATTGAAACTTGGGAAGATCTCGTAAAGAAATTTGTCAATTATTTCTTCCCTCCATCAAAGACGACTAATCTGAAAAATGAAATTTCTGGATTTCGTCAAGGTTTCGATGAAAACTTCGGAGAGGCATGGGACAGATTTAAAGATCTCCTAAGAAAATGCCCGCATCATGATTTCACGGAGTTACAACAGATCAATATGTTTTATAATGGGTTGAATGGAAACGATCAAGATTCGCTTAACGCAGCCGCCGGTGGCAATATCTTGAATCGTAAACCTAAAGAGGTGATTGAAATTTGTGAAAATTGTTAGCAATCATTTTATATCAATATAAAGTGATGGTCATTTGCTAACAATTTATTGTGTCAAGTATAATATTTAGTTTAGCTTAGTGGGCTATATGTATTAGCTTTGTTAGTTATATCTTGTTTATGTGTAATACAAAGTATAGTCCACTAAGAAGTCCAAGAAAAAGCCCACAAGCCATGTGTTGGCTGTGGCATTCGTATAAACACACACACTCTTTGTTTTAGAAAGTGTGCCTCATTATTTACATTACAAAAGAGTGTGTGTGTGAGTAAAAGCAAAACCTCTCAAGTCTTTGTATTATCTTCAAAGTTGAATATAATCATTAGACTTGTAAAATATCCACATATCTCTCTTATTGTTCTTGATTTATATGCTTATGAGTGTCATCAAGTTTGTGTTTATTTGTATGATATAGAAGTGGGTCGATCTTAACAAGTGGTATACATGAGCCAAGCAACAAGGTAGAAGGTTTGTGTATCAGTGTGTTCGGTTTGTTTGCAAAGAAACCAACTGTTGTGGTTTTTGGATTCTCAAAAAGTCACGAAGTGGGTTTTTTTAAGGAAATCGAATAGTGAAAAATCTTGTATAAGGTTGTGTTTGTTCTTGGTTTAGCAAACTTGTGATTTTTCTTCACTTGATTGCTGGGAAAATATTGCACTTTGGTTGGTGTTCTAAGTGTTCTTGATAGAAATATTTTTGAGAACAAAATATTTTGTTGTTTTTGGAATACTTTGGTTAGTTCATTTGATTAATCAGTGTTTAAAGTTGATGTGATTGGTACAACTTGTTCAAGTTGGTGAAAAGTTGTAAGAAATAATATCTACTAGGATAAGATCAAGTGGGCAAGTGACTCTTAAGTCAAAGAAGTTGGGATAAGTGCAAAAATTCGTCATTCAAAGTATACAGCGCGATCTATCGCAATTGCAAGAAAATTTTGCGTTTTATCGCAATTCAGCTCCTTATCGCAGTTAACTTAGTCGGATTTTATCGCAATTGAGTTGTCGCATTTCTTGTATTAGAATTGCGATAGGTATCGCTATTGGCTTATCGCTGTTGACTGACCTATCGCAGTTGACCATCGCATTTGACATATCGCAATTCACCTGACCAAGTTTTATCGCAATTGCAACTGCGATAGTTATCGCAATTGGCCATTTTTAGCCTTATCGCAGTTGAGCTTTACATAGTGTCATCCGAGATCCTTGGCCTCGTCAGATATCGGACAAAGAAGACCTCTAGGATATCGGACAACAAAGGATTTTGAGCAGTTTTCAGAATTGACATTTTCAGTCCCTGTACTTTCCAGCAGCCTTTGGGAACTTCCAGAATTGGCAGTTTTGGCCCTCGTACTTATGTGAAACTTCAAAAGGTCATAACTTTTGAACCGTAACTCCGTTTTCAGCGAAACACCTGTCAAAACGACCGTGAGACAGAGGAGAAGGACACGTTGAAAAAATTTATTCATTCAACCCAAGTTTCGAGGCCTGAAAACGCTCCAAAATGAAGTTATTGAGGTTTTAAGTTTCCAAACCAAAATTTCCACCTTAACAAAGCTTCACGTCAACAACCAAGTTTAACCTTCAACAACAACTACAACTACTTCTATTTTGTTGAAACGATCCTCAATCCACTTTATCATACCATATCTTAAAGATGACTACACAACAAGACATTCATGCCGCAGGTTCAGAAAACCGTCCTCTAATGTTAGGAAAGGGTAGTTACCTTCCATGGACGAGTCGTATGCTTCGTTATATGAAATCAAAACCTAATGGACAAGGTAGACTCTTGGCTAACTCCGTTGAGAAAGGTCCATTCAAGCCTCGTAGGACGGAACTTACAGCTGAAGATCGAACTTCAGAACCTCCCGTTGAAGCAACTTACAAAATCCAAGAAGAAAAGGACTATACGGCAGATGATTGGAAGCAGATTGAAGCTGATAACTTGCCAATGCATCTAATCCAACTTGGGTTACCTCAAGATATATTCTGTGCTGTAGACAGTTGTGAAACTGCTCATGCAATGAGGGAACGAGTTAAAAGACTTTGTTATGGTACAGATATTGGTAAACAAGAATTGGAAAACAAGCTTCTGACTGAATGGGAGAAGTTCACATCTACACCAGCTGAACAGATTGAATCTTACTACACACGGTTTTGTACTCTAATGAATGATTTGATCAGAAACAATTTGGCACCTAAACCAATTGTTCAAAACATCAAGTTCATCAACAACCTTCCTGAAGAATGGGGACGATATGTTACTATTGTCAACTAGACACAAAACCTTCACAAGATGAACTATGATCAGCTTTATGACTTCCTAAAACAAAACCAAGCAGAGGCAAATGAAGTCAGACAAGAGAAACAAGCAAAACAACAAGATCCTCTTGCACTCATAGTCCAAACACCTACACCTGCAACAGTTAATGCACAACCTTCATCATCATCTTCATCCCAACACGTTATGCAACAACAATACAATCCTCAAACACCGTTCTACCCACAACAACAACATGTAATCCCACAACATCAATACCCGCAACACCCAGATCAACATGATCAGGATGAGTCAACTGATGCTTTGACTCAAGCTTTTGCCTACCTATCAAAAGCATTCCAAGGACGTTACTCCACACCCACCAACAACAATCAACGAATCTCATCGAACACTCGCAACAAGCAGATTGCACAGCCGAGTTTCAACATGGGACAACAAGGACAGATGGTTGGGGGATATGGGAATCAGCAGGGATATGCTCCAAGATATCAGATGGGTAATCAGAATGTAGGGCAGTATGTTGGTAATCAGATGGGTCAGTATGCAGGGAATCAGATGGGTAATGCTGTTGGTAATCAAAGGGTACAGAATGCTGGGAATCAGTTTGGGAATGTTGCTCAGGGAGCTGGGAATAGGAATCAGGGTAATGTGATGAAGTGCTTCAACTGTCAGGGTGTTGGTCATATGGCTAGGAACTGTCCAGACAAGCGAATAAAAGGGATCCAGCGTATTTGCAGAAAGCATTAATGTTGGCAAACAAGGAAACGGCTGGGCTTCAGTTGAGTGCAGAAGAGAATGACTTCATGGCTATTATGGATGCTTCAGAAGATCTTGAAGACATCGATGCAAACTGCATTTTTATGGCTAATCTTCAGGAGGCAAAGTACGACACTGATTCAGAAGCACCTCCTGCTTTTGACACTAATGCGGTTTCTGAGGTACAACCATATGCTACATGTCACAATAATGAAATGTTTGATATGTCACCTCAAAATGAACAGTATCCTGAGACTCCTAATCTCATTTACGATACATATATGGACGAACCAAGTTGTAGTAATACTAATTTGGTAACTTCAGATATGGATCCTAATGAAGAATTCGAGTCACAACATACTGATAATGATGAGGAAACACGTGCTATGTTTGAATCATTATTGAATAATTGTAGTGTTGAAATAGAGAAAGTTAAAAAGGTCAATCGCGAGGTAAAGGCCGCAAATGAAAAATTGACCGTTGAGCTTGAGAGTTATAAGGTGAATGCACAAGCTTTTGATTTTCACACCAAACATCTGTTAGATCTTGAGGTTAGCTTAAGAGATTCTGAGTTAAGAGAGAAACATTTGCAAATAAAATTTGACACTCTCGATGTTAATTTGAATTTGCAAATCAAATCTCTTAACAAAGAAATTTCTGAACTAACCAACCAGCTTTCAAAACAAAAATCAACTTATTCCAATCTTGAAATAGAAAAGAAGGAGTTGAATGAAAGGTTTTCAAAACGTGAAAAAGATCTTCAAAAAGAAATCACTGACAAATAGGAAACCATTGCAAAGTTGGAAGATTTACTTGTAAAAACGGGTCATTCTGCACAAACAGTTAACTTGTTAATTAACGATCCAAACCCGATTTTACATACATTAAAAAAGGTGGGTATAGGTTATGAAAACCCTTATATTCTCAAGAAAGCTCAAAAGGAACAGAATGTGCTTTTTAATGGTAATTTAATAAATGATAATCATGATCCGATTGAGCTTTATGATTCAGATGAAACGATTGAGCGTACAGAAAAGAGACGTGTCAAAATGAGACAAATGAACCCAGAAATTAAACCAATTGATTATAACAAGCTTAACACAGAATCTGGGGTTCATCTTGTTAAAAAGGAGTCACCTCTGTTTTTTCAAAAACCAGTGGTTTTCACAAGACAAAAGGCTGTCTCAATTCATCTGTCTAACATTCAACAAATGGCATCTAAAAACACTTTTGATACAAGTGCAGCTAGACTATATTTGGTGGATCTTAAACAGAGAATTGAAACACTTCAAAGTATTGTGGCTTCCAAAACCAACAGTCAAAAATTTGAATGGTTTTCAGGTGTTCAGGATGAAATTAAAGAGATTTTTGAATCGGAAATTAATCCACACATTTCTGTAATCTATGCGGTTGTTCAAAATGTGGACAATAATCTTTTGAAAGAGTCTGCAGCATTTGTTAAGGACCACAAATCCTTAGTGAATGAAGCCAATGAATACTTGGAACACATAAAAGTTTTGGAACAACAAAATGACTCTCTCTCTTTCGAAGCTCTATCGACCGATATCATGTCTATTATTTTCCAAACATATTCTGTTGAGGATGATGAAAGACTTCGAGCTGAGACTTCTCAAATTGTTGAAAAATATGAAAAGGCACTTTTAAAGCTTGAAAAACAAAATTGCACATATTTTAAACAACTTGATACGAAAAAGGAAGAATGCAAGTATGACAAACTGTCGTATGAGCGTTCTTACAAAAACATGCAAGATCAAATAAATCTTTTGAAGTCTCAGCTTGCAAGTCAAAAAGGGCAGGGTGAGGAATCTACGGGTATTGCACCATTAACCCCCTTGCCTAATGAGAAACAAAAAGGGAAAGCTGTTGTCAAGAACACTAATGTGATAGCACCTGGCCTTTATAGGATTAGTCCCACTACTGCGTCTGCCTCTACATCTAAAACATATAGGGCGATAGACAAAAGTATTAAAGATAATCCAAACGAGATTAGGACTACTAAAACAACATCTCAGGACAACAACATAAATTCTAATGAGTGTGCCTTACCTTCTACAGGATTAGAAAGCAACTCTAGGAGCAGAAGACAGACTAGGAGCAATATCAAGAAACCTAGTGTCCCATCTGTTTCTGAGAATGCAAGCAAGAAAGTAGAAGAACACCCTAGGAATTTACCGCTTCCCAAGAAGAAACATGTATCATCTAGTTGTAATGATAAGACTCCTGTTTCTAATGCATGTAATGATTCTGATTGTTTAATGCAAAAGATATCTTTGTCTGTAAATGCTTGTGATGATAATGTTTCCACTAATGTGAAAAAGAATGATATGCCAGAACAGAAAAAGGGTCCTTTTGTAACTAAGGCTAAGTCTAGATATATTCAAAGACTTATTGCAAAAGCTAGGATAACCACTAGCAGCCTATTGCCTAAGGATCACTCTAAGTTTTGTGCATGGAAACCAACGGGTAGAATCTTTACACCTAAGAATGGCACATTAGAAATAGTTCCCAATGCATCAACGAAAACCATCTCTAAGTGTACTCCACCTGTTACATCTAACCCCTTGGAACCAAATGTTACACGGTTTCCATATACAAATTCTTCTGTTCTTCTCAGGTCATTGAAATCTGTCTTTGGATCGTCGACTCGGGTTGCTCCAAGCACATGACCGGGAATCTGAAGCTACTGATCAATTTTGTGTGGCAGTTCATGGGGACTGTACATTTTGGGAATGATCATGTTGCAGCTATTCTGGGTTATGGAGATCTTCGGTTTGGAAATTATCTGATCACTCGGGTTTACTATGTCGAAGGGTTGGGACACAATCTGTTCTCGGTTGGGCAGTTTTGTGATGCAGATTTAGAGGTTGCTTTTAGGAGAAACACTTGTTTTGTCAGGAATTTGGTGGGGAATGATCTCTTAATTGGGGGTCGTGGCACCAATCTCTATGCAATTGACATAAACCAAATGGCCTCTTCATCACCTATTTGTCTCATGACCAGGGCAGGCGAAACAAAATCCTGGTTGTGGCATAGACGCTTGTCCCATCTGAACTTTGACACGATCAACAAGCTTGCCAAAGACGACATCGTCTCCGGTCTTCCTAAATTCCAATACACCAAAGAACACCTATGTCCATCATATGAGCAGGGAAAGAGCAAAAGAGCAACATATAAACCTAAACCCGTACCTAGTTCGGTTGATAGGTTGCATCTGTTGCACATGGACTTATGTGGCCCGATGAGAGTTCAAAGCATAAATGGGAAGAAGTATATTCTTGTAATTGTTGACGACTATTCAAGATATACATGGGTAAAGTTTTTGATATCAAAAGATGAAGCACCAAGCACCATCATCACCTTTCTGAAGCGGATTCAAGTTCTACTTCAAGCTCCAGTTAGGATAGTTCGAACGGATAATGGCACGGAATTTGTCAATCAGGAGTTAAGAACATTCTATGAAGAAACTGGTATTACTCACCAGACATCAGCTGTTCGAACTCCACAGCAGAATGGGGTAGTTGAAAGAAGGAATCGAACCCTTGTAGAAGCTGCTCGCACTATGCTAATTTATTCCAGTGCTCCGTTATTTTTATGGGCTGATGCTGTTTCTACTGCTTGTTTTACTCAAAACCGATCCCTAATCCATCCAAGATTCAATAAAACCCCATACGAACTTGCCAACAACCGAAAACCGGATATTTCTTATCTTCATGTATTTGGCGCGTTATGCTATCCAACAAATGACAGGGAAGATCTGGGAAAGTTGAAGGCTAAGGGTGATATTGGAATCTTTATTGGGTATTCTGAAAACTCGAGGGCATTCAGGGTGTATAACAGGAGAACGAAAAAGATCATGGAGTCGATGAATGTGATGTTTGATGAAATTTCACAAATGGCTTCTGAGAGACTCGCTCTAGAACCCGCGCTTAACCCGATGACTTCCGGACATATCAGTTCGGGACTCGCACCTCAAGGAGCTCAATCAATTCATAAGGAACAACCAACAACTCAAGAACTGGATAATTTCTACGAGTTCATGTACGATGAATACTATGGTGGCGATTCGAAAAATGCATCTAACCAACACTCCGCTGCAACCACTCAACATCAACAACCACTAACTCCACCAAATCTAGATGCATCCACAACATTCGAAGCTGGCGCACCACCTCCCTCACCATCAACATCATCTACATTTACTCCTGCAACTCCATTCATTGAAATTGTTCTACCAAGAATTGATGAGCAAGAACAAAATAAGGCTGTGTTAAATGATGAAGTCTTTGAAAACCCGTTTGGAACGGAATCTGGTGAATCATCTTCCAGATTACATGAACCGACTAACACGCAGTTATTCAGTCCAAGGTACCCTTCAACTCTACAATGGACAAAAGACCATCCGATTGAACAGGTTATTGGTGAACCCTCAAGACCAATTCAGACGAGAAAACAACTTCATACCGATTTCGACATGTGCATCTATGTCTGCTCAGTCAGTCTCATAGAACCTAAGAACATTCGGGAAGCAATGGCAGATAATGCCTGGATTGAAGCGATGCAGGAAGAACTTCTTCAATTTCAAATCCATGACACCTGGGATTTAGTTCCAAGACCAATTGACAAACTAGTCATTGATCTTAAGTGGTTATGGAAAAACAAAAAGGATGAAGAAATGACTGTAATTCGCAACAAAGCTCGTCTGGTAGCAAAGGGATTCAGACAAGAAGAAGGAATAGATTTTGAAGAGTCATTCGCACCGGTTGCAAGGATTGAAGCTGTCAGGATTTTCTTAGCTTATGCCGCTCACAAGAACATCACGGTTTATCAGATGGACATCAAGATGGCGTTCTTGAATGGAACTCTGAAAGAAGAAGTGTATGTGAGTCAACCAGACGGTTTCGTTGACAAAGATCATCCGGAATACGTCTACAGGCTAAAGAAGGCAATCTATTGTTTGAAACAAGCCCCACGGGCGTGCTATGACGAGTTATCATCTTTCTTGTTGTCAAATAATTTCACCAAAGGAACGATTGATCCAACCTTGTTTACAAGAAAATACAAAAATGATATTTTGATTGTTCAGATTTATGTGGACGACATTATTTTTGGGTCCACTAATTCGAAGCATTCAAAACATTTTGCAAATCTCATGAAAAGCAAATTTGAAATGTCCATGATGGGTGAATTAAAATTCTTTTTAGGCTTACAAATTCATCAATCCCCGCGTGGTATTTTTCTTAATCAGGCTAAATACACAATTGAGATTTTGAAAAAACATGGAATGGACAATTGTGACTCTGTTGGTACTCCAATGGTCACTTCACCAAAAATTGGCGCTGACCTATATGGGAAACCCATGGATCCGAAGAAATATCGGAGCATGATTGGTTCTCTCATGTACCTAACTGCAAGCCGACCAGATATTCATTTTGCTGTTTGCTTACTTGCATGGTTTCAGGCAAGGCCTACCGAACTTCACCTCCAAGAGGTTAAACGGATCTTTCGATACCTTCGAAGAACCATTAACGTGGGACTTTGGTATCCGAAGGATTCGGAGTTTACACTAATTGCCTTTTCAGATGCTGATCATGCTGGATGCCAAGTAACAGCGAAAAGTACATCAGGCGGAGCGCAATTTCTGGGAGAAAAACTAGTAGGCTGGTCCTCAAGAAAACAAGATTGCACTGCTTTATCAACAGCAGAAGCCGAGTATGTGTCTCTATCTGCGTGCTGTGCCCAAGTCCTTTGGATGAGAACACAGCTCACAGATTATGGTTTCTCTTTCAACCGCATACCTTTGTATTGCGATTCAAAAAGTGCCATAGCCATCTCGTGCAACCCAGTGCAACACTCGAAGACCAAGCATATTAGAGTCCGCTACCACTTCATAAAAGAGCACGTTGAAGAGGGTACTGTTGAATTGTTTTTCGTTAAGACTGAATATCAACTCGCCGATCTATTTACTAAGGCCCTCCCAAAAGAGCGGTTTGAAAACTTAGTTCGTCGAATTGGAATGCGAAGCCTAACTCCCGAAGAGTTAGAAAGTCTTCTCGAATCATATTGATTTACTTCATAAAGCTTCGCATGTAAATATATATGTGTAAATATGTTTGTAAATAGTTATGTATATATTTTTGGTAAATATATATATATACTTTTTCAAAAACAAAATATAAAAATAGAAAATTTCAAAAAGACATAAAAAATATAAAACAACAAAAATCAAAAATATTCTTCTCACGACATGTCTCTCGTCTAATCAATATTCTGTACGTACTTAGAAATGTCATTCAACAATGATACGGGTATTTACAGATGCTTGAGCGAGAGTTATTTTTTATGTTTTTCTAAAACATGTCGTTTCTCAAATTTCTTCTTAAAGGCTTTCGTGCATTTCAGTATGAAACCCGCGCTACATTGAATGACTTCTGATTATTTCCGATCAGAACTCGCAATGTTAATGGCGAAAAGCTAAAACCCGTGAGCACTTAATCAAAATTGTTTCAAAAGATTTTTCAAAGTCTTTTTATAAATTTTGTGCTCACAAGAACTCCCTCAAAGACCTCTAAAATGCTTTTAAACTCAAAAGTTTAACCATTTGCTCTGATTAAGGGGGAGTTGAATAAGAAAAATGTTCCAATTTCATGCTAAAATCAGTCCGTTTCTCCACAAAATGTTTCATTTTAATCAACTGTTTTCAAAAATACCACTTCATGTTATTTTTGAGGGGGAGATTAAGTGTTTATATATGGGGGAGAGGACGTGATTAAAATGTGATCTAAAAGAAGTTTTGTCATTTGAATCTCAAAATGAGTTCTTCAAAAAGACTCAGCATGAACCCTCGAATTGTCGAAACTAAATGTCCGTTCTCGAAAAGACATGTCCTGGACGGGTAATAATTTCAAGCTGGTTTACCAGTGATGCAAGCGTGTCTCGCAAAGGACTTGTCTGAGTAGAATGTACCAATTCGAGAGATGATCTTTGAATATGACCAGGACGGGTAATAATTTCAAGCTAGTCTATCTAGTGATGTAAGCGTGTCCCGCAAAGGTTATGTTCATTGAAAGTCGATCAATTCAAATGTGCGAACTCTACCTAACATGTGCAAGTTATTTCAAAATGCATGAGCACATGTGAAGGGGGAGTGTTTCAAAAATGTAAAACTCTCGATGTGTTAACAAAATGTGTTTTCTCATAAACACGTTGAGAGATTTTCACAAGGTTTAATGGCATGTGACAAATAATCTAGGATAATCATGGAGTAATAAGGTGATTATGGTTAGGGTATGTCCAATGATCCGCCAGAACCGGAGGGATCTACCCAAGGACTATTCCAATAGCTTAGCATTAGAAGTCCTTAGGAAAGATTGAAAAAAGGAGTATAATGAGAAAGGAGAAAGAAGGGGTTGAAGAATGAAAAAGAAAAGTTTTTGTAAGGGTGAAAAGAAATAGCCCTCCATGAAAACTTAGGTCAGAAACCGGATCAATACATCTTCTATCGGTACTCACCAAGGTGATACTGGTATTGAAGACAAGACGTCATGGACCCAGTGACGCAATGCACCACCCCTCCTATCCACTCAGATATCTCTTAAAAGATATTTGTTTCATTTCTCACGGAGAACACTACGTAATCTATCGACCTCTCACTCCGAGATGTGTTGATATTGAAAAGGTGGCACTCTGCTCCATGCCTCTGATGACTAAAACCAAAACGCACATAATTGAGTCTAGAGACATGAGATTCATCAAAAGATCTCTTAGGAACACTTTCTATGCAATACACTTGTGTTCACCTCAAAGGATACAAGTTGTATGAGTCTTAATGAGATCTAAAGAATCTTGCCTCACGACATGATGGCCGATGGACAAATTATTGCTAACTGTTTTATGCAGGTGATGAACTCAAATAAGTACATTTTATTCCTATCATTTATCCTATTAATTTGACTTGTTTTATTATATTATGTATGAGGATTGATACTTAATCGTTTACTTTTGTAATTCTCAGTTGAAAACAAGCATTTGGTGAAACTTGGCGATTTTGGACTAATTATGGAGCAAAACACGCACAAAGTGAAGAGTCTACTGAAATGGACAAGATCAAGTCAAATCTGCTCCAGATGCGCCGCATCTCACTCATGACATGCGCCGCATCGCTATCAAGATCTCACCAGATACGATCCAAGATACAAGAGGACATGCGCCGCATCCTACAATGGAGATACGCCGCATCTTCTGGCGGTGTACGAATATTCCTGAATATTATAATCTTGGACCCCACGCGAAGTTAAGTCAATGCGCCGCATCTACTCCTTAGATGCGCCGCATCTTACCCTCAGACAGAAACTAAAAATACCCCAAGGCCAGACGAAATTCGTGTGCCATATTCTATAACCGAAGACCGAAGGAGAGAAACCTAGGACGAATTCAGTCGGATAGCAAGCACAAGACACACCCAAATCGAAGATACAAGAGCTGTAAGAAGGTGCTGCATATGTTTAATTCATTAAGTAGTTTTGTTTTATTGTGTTAGTAAACTTTAATTCATCAAGATTGGTGGCTTGTGTAATGTGACAACGGAAAGATTGCACTCCCTTAAAACTGCTTTCTCATCAATTAAAGTTTATATGTTAGTGTCTTTGGTGACTTTTATTAGTGCATTGATAACCTCTGTGGCTAGCTGAGCGTTGATCGGGTCGCCATGCCTCTGCCCTCGCCTATTTATTATTAGATGCCTATGTATTCTATGGTCTGTAGAGAAGTAGGAGAAAGATAAATAGGATAGTCATAAGTAATCATTAAGGGTTTACTCGCCGATAAGATTAGAACCAACGAGAAAGGACTTAATCTCGGTGCGTTGCATCGAACTATACACTTCATATAACACTAGCAATAAAACAAGTGACAAACTACTTATCATAAGGACAGCCCTCTTATTGTCTCGAGTATTTATCTGTGTACGTGTGTGCTATTCACTGATTCGTGCCTGTTGGTTTAGTTTATTATTTAATTGCAACCAAATCGTGCCAGTCTCTCAGGCTGAACCCCCTTGCGTTAGATTAGGTTGTATAGCTAACTTAATATATTAAAATACTAATTAGAATAACTAGATAATACGTTCCACTCTTAGTGATCGACACTCTACTTACCATTATATTCATACTGACCGGGTACACTGCTCGTTAAGTGTGTGTGTTATTGATAAGTCGGCTAAATATAAATTTAAAACTTGAGTAGGCATTAAAACTGCTAAACCGCAACGACACATCGCACGCATCAAGTTTTTGGCGCCGTTGCCGGGGAGTGAATTGTTATTATCTGTTAATTTGATTAGTATTTTAATTAGGTTTTTAATTTTTCTAACCGCTAATTCTGTTGTGTATTAGATTAATTTGCATTCATTGTACTATTTTGCATATTTTCTGTTTTTTGTGTGTTATTTGTTTGCTTTTATTTGTGTTTATTTTCGTGTGTTTTTATTTATTTGTTTTATTTTTCGTATTTTGTGTGTTCTGCTATCGTTGTTCTGAGCTAAATCGAACGATACGGCGCATCTGATTTCTCAGATACGGCGTATTGCGTTCAATTTTTATAAAATACAACGCGTTTAATTAATTCGATACGACGCATCTTTTCCCCAAGATACGGCGTATCTGTTTTTGATAAAAAAGATTTCTAAACGTCAATGCCATACGACGCATCTGCTTCAGCAGATACGGCGTATCTATTATTTTAATCAAAAACAGTTTTCGAATTATTAAACAGATACGGCGTATCGATTTTTATCGATACGGCGCATCTTCTGAATCAAAAATCTTATATTTTAAAACGTAACGAAAATACGGCGCATTAACTTTAGTTAATACGACGCATTTAAATTTTAAATAAATATCGATTTTTGATTATTAAAATTGATACGGCGCATCCTTATTTCTAAACGGCGTATCTATTTTCTGAATAAAGTCTGATTAAATTTTAACGATTATAAGATACGGCGTATCCAACTTTTTGGATACGGCGCATCGTCAGTAGATATCAGCTATTTTTATCGGTTTCTGAATTCATTAATTTCTATTCTTGCGAACAAATCCTACTGATGCTTTCGTGATTATTTTAGAAGGATAATGGAAGAATTCGGAGAACTGATTGACTTCGACTTCGAAGCCAATTTTATGAATGGAGTATTAGTGCATGATGAATCACCCGAACGTTACAATGGGGACTACATTGAACTTAATGACCTTAATGGACCATTAGAACCCAATGACCTGTTCATGGATGATGCGGAATCTGAGCTTGAAGATGGAGAAATTCTGGATAGTCCAAAGGTCAACGCTATTAATACTTGGAATTACGATGAATTTGAGGGATATGATGGTTCTTGGGATTATGGTAGAAGGATCCACGCCGATTGTGCTTACAATTTGCAATTCACATGCATGATTGGGTACAAGTGTATTGACGCAAATTTCTTTCCTATTTTACCAATCAATGTCATGTCAAGAAGGTTTTACAATTCCATTATGAGAAATAAAGTGGAGCATAAGGGAAAGAACGTTGTTGGAGCCTTCATTAATGTCCCGATCTTCGTGGGACGCTTTACTATTGTAACTGAGTTCGCCGTTGTTGAAGACATGAATGCCTATTGTGACAGGAATATGGGTGAAGTGATTGTTGGAAAACCATTTTGTAGGGAGATCACTATTAATGCAAAACGATTTGAAGGAAAGATCACCTTTCAATGTGGAAGCGACGTTATCACTTATATGATGCCCCGAACTCATCCCGGATTTAAACATGCTACTAGTAGGATCTGCTACAAATTTTCTCCATTCCTTTTTATTAGTGATGATGACAATAAGAGAGGGATTGAGTACCCATATCAATTGATGGAAGGATTCTACAATGGAGTGTTGAAATTGGGACCTGAATATATACGTGACGAATTAGTTGCTAAATGGATCCTACGTATGCAAAGTGGGAGTCAATGACCTAATAAAGAGCTGAACGTGAGTCTAACTTGAAGACTCTGGAATAAAGACAAGTGCTTACCGGGAGACAACCCGGATTTATCTTTTAATTTTCTGTTTCTGAGTCGAGTCAGTCAGGCCGCCGAGGATACGGCGCATCTCAACCATGAGATGCGGCGCATCTCTTGCAATGGTCATATCTTTATTTTTCCACATTATTTTTATTTTCGACTTTAAAACTTTTTATCAGTTTATTTTAATGCGGCGCATCCCTGGTTAAGGATGCGGCGCATCTTTTATTCTGATCCGTATTTATTCCAGGCTCGATACGGCGTATCTTCTTCAATAAGATACGGCGCATCGACTGACCTGATGATTTTCATTTTTATGCTTTATTTTTACCTAACTACTAATGTGTTATGCAAGTTTGAACCTTTCTTACCTTAGGTGTGTTTTGAAGCCTTGGTGGTATTATAGATTCCTGCATTTCTGTGGATACATTGTCTATGAAGCTTAATCGTTCTAATCCACAAGAAAGATGATTTTTGCTCTAATACTAATGGAGGATCATACCGAGCAAATCTCAGGGGAGTTTTTCTGTTCTAATTCTTTTATTTTCCAGTTTTTAACCTTTTATACAAACAACGAGGACGTTGTTTAACTTAAGTGGGGGGATTGGAGAATTAGAACACTTAACACTTACTTGTCCTAAACTTTTCAAAATATGCTTAAAATGTGCTTAATATATCAAAATTTAAAATTTTTTAGCATGTTTTTGTTTAAAGTCTAAGTTGCATAGCTGCACACATGACATTATTTTCAAAAATTGTGATTTCTCAAAATTCACAAATCTATGAGTGTGCCGGTGACTTGTAAACTTTAGAACTTGGCTTGTATACTATTCGAGACCACCATAATGAGTATTATTTATATAATTGGAATGACTTGTCTAACTTGGTAAATTCTAGGATTACACCCAAATAGCCTTTATATGTTATGTGATATTAACTAACTACACTGGTTAGTTAACCCCGTATAAACCCTTTTGTTACTCTCATTTTTAGAGTAAGATACCCCTAGAAAAACACTCAGAGCCATTCCTTTCGTTTCTTACACCTTTATTTAAAATGTTTCGTTACACCCTTACACCTTAGCCTACCCTGTAGATTAAGATCCGTGGTTGGTTAATTGCTATAGGCAAAGTGTGTTTCCTTACATCACCTGTGTTCGCGTGCGTAATTCATTATCTATGGTTAGGTCGGGAAATTGCACAATGCAATTGGAGTGAAAGTAAATATTGTATATCTTTGAGTTTATTTTTCGTGTGTTTACTACTTTCACTATTACCGTTATTTCTGAAGTTATGAAAAGTATGGAAAAATTATCCAGAATTATCATTATAGTGATGTGGTGAAATTTTACCATCTATGTTTATGTTTCAAGTTAAAAAAAAAAAAAAAAAAAAAAAAAAATTGAGAAAAGAAAAAGGAAAAAAGAAGAGTTGGATGTTTGTTTTAAACCAACGATGTAAAGTTATGTAAGTGGTCGATATCACCACTAATTGTTGTATTAATCTATGGATTGAATGGGAGTTGGCAGTTATGGGAACGTCAACTAAGGTTTATTCTTTGATTAAGATTTTGTTGAGCATAATTCGTGTCTACCTAAAGCGTGTGTTTCAAGTGTTAAAGCGTAAGTTATTGAATGATATGAGTCTTATTCATGGGATGGTTGGGATAGTGATTAACCACACTTAGGATTTTAATTTATTTGTTTTGTTTATTTTTTATTTTACACCATTTTATATCCCAAATATTATCCATACCCTGTAATTATTCTTTATCCAACCAAACCATTGATTTATTGAGATTAGGGATTTGAGCAATCTTAAGTATCGTAGTCGTGGATTCGGCTATGTATTTATGATTTTGTCGCCCTTTTTGATATATTATTATTGGTGAAGTTTGGACCTATCTTTAGCCTATTCGAGTTAAGGATTTAAGCAATTGCAAGTATCGTGTTCGTGGATTCGATAATGTATTTGTGATTTTGTCGCCTTTTCTGGAATTTGAGATCGATAGAGATTAAGAATAATTAACCCTTAAACCTAAAAACCCTTTTTACCGCTTTAGACTTGTTATTCCTTGGCTTTAGTGGAGGAGATGTGTATACTTGCCAAGCTTATGATAGAATATTCGTCACGACTGGACAGTTAAACGATTAGATTTGCTTTTATCAGATTATTTTATTTTACTTCTAATTCGTTGAGTGTTTAGTTGTGTGATTATGACAAAGATGAATACATGCTTAAATATAAAAATAAATCCTAATATCTTTTAGGATACATTTTCATAAGATTTAATCTAAGGTTTACTTGGGGACAAGTAAAGTTCAAGTGGGGGGATATTTGATGAACTCAAATAAGTACATTTTATTCCTATCATTTATCCTATTAATTTGACTTGTTTTATTATATTATGTATGAGGATTGATACTTAATCGTTTACTTTTGTAATTCTCAGTTGAAAACAAGCATTTGGTGAAACTTGGCGATTTTGGACTAATTATGGAGCAAAACACGCACAAAGTGAAGAGTCTACTGAAATGGACAAGATCAAGTCAAATCTGCTCCAGATGCGCCGCATCTCACTCATGACATGCGCCGCATCACTATCAAGATCTCACCAGATACGATCCAAGATACAAGAGGACATGCGCCGCATCCTACAATGGAGATACGCCGCATCTTCTGGCGGTGTACGAATATTCCTGAATATTATAATCTTGGACCCCACGCGAAGTTAAGTCAATGCGCCGCATCTACTCCTTAGATGCCGCGCATCTTACCCTTAGACAGAAACTATAAATACCCCTAGACCAGACGAAATTCGTGTGCCATATTCTATAACCGAAGACCGAAGGAGAGAAACCTAGGACGAATTCAGTCAGATAGCAAGCACAAGACACACCCAAATCGAAGATACAAGAGCTGTAAGAAGGTGCTGCATATGTTTAATTCATTAAGTAGTTTTGTTTTATTGTGTTAGTAAACTTTAATTCATCAAGATTGGTGGCTTGTGTAATGTGACAACGGAAAGATTGCACTCCCTTAAAACTGCTTTCTCATCAATTAAAGTTTATATGTTAGTGTCTTTGGTGACTTTTATTAGTGCATTGATAACCTCTGTGGCTAGCTGAGCGTTGATCGGGTCGCCATGCCTCTGCCCTCGCCTATTTATTAGATGCCTATGTATTCTATGGTCTGTAGAGAAGTAGGAGAAAGATAAATAGGATAGTCATAAGTAATCATTAAGGGTTTACTCGCCGATAAGATTAGAACCAAAGAGAAAGGACTTAATCTCGGTGCGTTGCATCGAACTATACACTTCATATAACACTAGCAATAAAACAAGTGACAAACTACTTATCATAAGGACAGCCCTCTTATTGTCTCGAGTATTTATCTGTGTACGTGTGTGCTATTCGCTGATTCGTGCCTGTTGGTTTAGTTTATTATTTAATTGCAACCAAATCGTGCCAGTCTCTCAGGCTGAACCCCCTTGCGTTAGATTAGGTTGTATAGCTAACTTAATATATTAAAATACTGATTAGAATAACTAGATAATACGTTCCACTCTTAGTGATCGACACTCTACTTACCATTATATTCATACTGACCGGGTACACTGCTCGTTAAGTGTGTGTGTTATTGATAAGTCGGCTAAATATAAATTTAAAACTTGAGTAGGCATTAAAACTGCTAAACCGCAACGACACATCGCACGCATCAGCAGGTACCGACGAAAGTCTATCAACCATCATCATCTGCTATGACGACGCATCTGGACAGAAGAAGCAGATCAAGGCAAGCCAGTCCAAAAGACAATTCCTTGAAGATCACAGCGCATGAAGGAACATTGAATGAAGGATATTATACAGTGACACACGAAGTTCAAGATGCAAAAAACTAAAGACCAATCACGGGAGCATCATTGAAATGACCATCCCTTAGGGGGAGATTGTTAGCAATCATTTTATGTCAATATAAAGTGATGGTTATTTGCTAACAATTTATTGTGTAAAGTATAATATTTAGTTTAGCTTAGTAGGCTATATGTATTAGCTTTGTTAGTTATATCTTGTATATGTGTAATACAAAGTATAGTCCACTAAGAAGTCCAAGAAAAAGCCCACAAGCCATGTGTTGGCTGTGGCATTCGTATAAACACACACACTCTTTGTTTTAGAAAGTGTGCCTCATTATTTACATTACAAAAGAGTGTGTGTGTGTGTAAAAGCAAAACCTCTCAAGTCTTTGTATTATCTTCAAAGTTGAATATAATCATTAGACTTGTAAAATATCCACATATCTCTCTTATTGTTCTTGATTTATATGCTTATGAGTGTCATCAAGTTTGTGTTTATTTATACATGGAGGTGGGGAAACACTAGATAACGATTAAGCATGATCTAATTAATAGATTGGCGGAGGTGTATATGTATTCTAGAGAGAGAAGTCTAGAACACACATACACCTCCAAAAGAATAACCTGTGAATCCCAAACCCTCCTACACAACTAGGAGGGTATTTATACAAAGATATCTATGCCTTATTGGCAAGACTAGTCCTTGTATTTACTAACAATGCAATTCCCGACATATGACAAAACTTTAAAGCTAACAATCTCTCCCCAAAGTGATGTCATACGGGAATTGCTTACAATGTTCCCTACAAGTAAAATTCAATACAAAAACATGAGAAAGATCTTCAAACTTCATTACTTCGTTCAGCTTGCATAATCTTCTCAGCCGCCATTTCTTTACTTGCAGACGAACTAAGTGAGCAAATCTAATTAGGGTTTAATTCAGAGTGCCCTGAGTGCTCTCCCCTAATTAGTGCTCTCTCCCAAAATGACAACCTCATATTTTGAATGCCCTGAGTGCCCTGCAGTTCGGGGGAATATGGTATCAACATCTTTATCTCACCAAATGCATCCCAGTTATTTATCCATGAGAGATCAGCCCGTACATTTCTCCCCTGCTGGTTACGATTAATCGGAATCAGCATACTGATGTGTACGTGAAATACAAACTGGAAGCCCTTTATAAGGAATCATATCAGCCCGTGAGAAGATGTCGATATACCCAATCTACCTCCTGAATCAAAAACAACGGCTTTATGTAGTGACTACTGATGGAGAAAACCCACTATGACGAACTTGAGACTGAAGTAAAATAACCCAAACTTGTGACTTAAACTTGCACGATAGTGTGACTAAGAACCTATACTGAACACTACAATGTAACTCCTTAAAGCATAGGTCGTTTCATATACTCATCCATCCTTCCTTAACTGTATATGAACATCTCTTGAATTATCCACATCTTTGTGTGACACTGAGTACTACAACGTATCTCCTTTAAGTGATAGTTAACTAGGTCTTCGTCCATCCTCCCCTTGACCTATGAAAACTAGATAACCCAAGACTTAATCACTATTCCCATGAGTGCCCAAACAAGGATCTCAAAGAATCATGCATCCAACCAACCCCGATATCTTCAAGATACTAAGTAAACGTACCCGAGATATTCCACTTCAACTTCAAATAAGTAATAATGAATCATCATCCTTGTAGCCACAGCTGATAATTTGACCATTGTCATCTGATTGTGAATCTTGATCAGGATCTTTTAGGCTATACGTGGTGATGTTGAAGGTGCAGTCCGATAATATTATTTGTGATGTTGGTGTGAAATATGTCATAAAATGACATTATAATGATGCTGGAAAAATTTGAGTCTAAGAAATTTTTACGCCAAAAATTCCCCGAAAAATTCGAATTTTGGCCAAAAAATTTGAATTTTAGGCCAAAATTTTCACTCTTGTACCAGAATTTGAATCTCGCGTAAAAATGGACCGTAAAGTCTCCTGTGAAAAATAAATTTTACTCAAATTTTCCCGCCAAATTTTTTTTTTTTTTTTTTTTTTTTTTTTTTTTTTTTTTTTTTTTTTTTTTTTTTTTGGTTTTTTTTTTGCCAATTGCGATAAGGTTGTCCAAGGTTGAATCGCGATAAAATCTGATGAAGGGTCCAACTGCGATAAGTTTATCGCGTTTTGAAATGCGATAGGTCAACTGCAATAGGTCAAATGCGATAGGTCAACTGCGATAGGTCAACTGCGATAATGCTTATCAGCCTCCAATTGCGATACTGCTTATCAAATGCGATAAAACGCTGACAAAGCCAATTGCGATAAACTCGCTGAATTGCGATAACTCGTCTGAAGTTGTGAACTGCGATAGAACTGCACTTTTCCCAACTTCTTTGACTTTTTGTGTCACTTGCCCACTTGACCTTATCTTACAAGATATTATCCTGACAACATTTCACCTACTGCAATCTACTTGGACCAATAATTCACACCAAAACAGTGATTATTCAATTAAAATAACCAAACTATTCCAAAAACACATCCTTAGATTTTGTTCTTGAAATATTTTGATCAAACACTAAGAACACCAATATGAGTGCAGATTTTTACCCAATATGTAAGTCAAGAATAATCACAGACTCGCAAGACCACGAACCAACACAACCTTCACACAATATTTGTGTTATATCGATTCCTAAAGAACCAAAAACCACCCTCGTTGTGATTTTTAAGAAGACAAAAATCACAGCAGTGGGTTTCTTTTAAGCACAAATCGAAACACAAAAATTAAAAACACACCACGAATCACAGATTTTACCTCAAACACACCACGTTAGCCACCCGGTTAGCTCTTGATACCAATTGTAGAGACCAAGATCCACGACATGGAGGTGGGGAAACACTAGATAACGATTAAGCATGATCTTATTAATAGATTGGCGGAGGTGTATATGTATTCTAGAGAGAGAAGTCTAGAACACACATACACCTCCAAAAGAATAAACTGTGAATCCCAAACCCTCCTACACAACTAGGAGGGTATTTATACAAAGATATCTATGCCTTATTGGCAAGACTAGTCCTTGTATTTACTAACAATGCAATTCCCGACATATGACAAAACTTTAAAGCTAACAAAAATAAATCAAAAGTTCCTATTTCTCGAAACAAAGTGAATGTTTCTGTCACTCCTGCTTCTTCATTCGGTAACTCTTCAGAGTTAGCCTTTTTAACGGACGCAATGCGTTGCATGATGAAGGAAATGAAAGAAATGAAGAGTGAAATTCATAAACCGGAACAAATCAAAGCCATAAATAAAGTGTGTGAAACTTGTGGTGGCCCGCATGCGTATTACGATTGTCAAGCAACCGATGCTTCTCTTTACCCAGCTCCCGTAGCTGCAGTAAACCAAAATCAATACCGACCGCATGCTGAAACTCAGTACCGAGCACCAAATGCTATGGTACCACCTGGTTTTCCACCCGTGCCAAATCAGAATAATCAAAATCGCTTTGTTCAAAATCAAGGACAAAATTTCAACAATTCCCAAAATTTCAATCAAAACCGAGGTCAGAATCAGGGGAATTTTAACCAAAAGCCATGGAATGTCCAAAACCAAAATCAAACGTCCTCGGATGAGTTGCTTAAGCAATTCATAAAATCCCAAGAGGAGACAAATAGGACCCAATATGAGACAAACCGGTTATTGGTTACCCAAATAAATGAGATAAAAAAGTCTTTAAATGATCTACCTTCTTCCTCGGGAGGTCTCCCTGGCAACACTGTTGTCAACCCAAGGGGTGAACTCAAAGCTGTCACTACACGTAGTGGTAAAGCTCATGATGGACTCAAGGTGACAAAGGACCCGGTACTTCCCTCTAACAATGGAAGTACTAAATACGTCCAACCTATGGTTGTCCAAAACTCTACACCCACAATTGCTCCTAAACCGTCAAGAATAGATCCTACTCTTTCACGATTTACGGTTAAAAGTTTGTCAAGCAAACTTAGTGAGCAAAGGACAGCTAGAACTTATTCCAATATCCTCAATGCTGCTCCTATCAGTGCAATTGATGACAGTGATGATGATGAAAATACCAATTTCATCAAAGCTATCACCACTCGTAGTGGTGCTGCTTATGAGGGACCCTCTGGTCCTATTCCTCCTCCGTTGTATGAAATGGAAAAAGAGACGGAGGTTACAACGGACGAAGTGAAAATTCCAAGCCCACAAAGTACAGCACAAGTCCATCCTCCGGTTGTCCCGAAAAAGAAATCCAAACCAGGAGTTGTCTTTGAATCTGTTGAGACCCCTGAAGTTGCTGCCCCTAAATCCAAACCTTATATTCCTTACCCATCGCGCTTAAATGAGCAAAAGCTCCGTGAAAAGGCTAGTCAACAAATGGACAAATTCTTTCAAATCTTTAAAGAATTACATTTTGACATAAGTTTTGCGGATGCTATCATTCTGATGCCCAAGTTTGCATCAACAATCAAACACTTGTTAAGTAACAAGGAAAAACTGATTGAAATGGCTAAAACTCAATTAAATGAGAACTGCTCAGCAGTTATCTTGAAAAAGCTTCCCGAGAAGCTTGGAGATCCTGGAAAGTTTCTAATACCTTGTGTATTTCCGGGAATGGTTGAATGCTATGCCTTGGCCGATCTTGGTGCAAGCATCAACCTGATGCCTCATTCAGTGTGGAAGAAACTTTCTCTTCCGGCTCTTACTCCTACCTGCATGACTCTTGAGCTTGCAGATCGAACTATATCACTTCCTCTCGGCATTGCCGAGGATGTGTTTGTGAAAGTAGGGAAGTTTCATTTTCCAGCTGACTTTGTGGTTGTTGAATTCGACACAGATCAAAAGGTTCCTCTCATTCTTGGAAGAGGATTCCTAAAAACGGGTCATGCTCTTATTGATGTATTTAAGCATGAGATCACATTGCGTGTGGGTAATGAAGTTGTTACCTTTAACCATGATCAAACGTCGAGGTACTCCTCAAATTATGATTCTGAATCGGTTAACCGAATCGATGTCATTGATATTACTTCAAAGGAGTACTCTCAAGAAAATCTTGGTTATTTTCATAATTCTGTGAATGGGAATCCCACCACATCTTCTCAACTTATCATAGCCGACTCTTCCCCTTCTCTCACTCCGGGTGAGGGAAGTGATCCCTTTTGGGATGAGGTTGAGGCTTTTCTTGCTCTAGATAGTTCACTTCCGCATGAGGTTGATGATCACTATCTTGATCCTGAGGGGGACTGATCCGTGTGTGAGTATCTATAAATAAATATAGTATCGTGCACACGTGATACTTTGGGAAATGACAAGTCAAACCTTAGGAAAGTCAAACTTGCAAAACCCGTGAATGTGATGTGTGCGATACCGGGCAAGTGATCACCCGGGTCGTGTCCCAACGAGATGTGAATGGGCTATTGTGGGAAGCTTTGGATTAGAGTGATTGATGATTTAGATTGCTTTTGATTTTGCTTTTTTAACAATTCTAAATAACAAACAAAAACAGATATACACAGGAAAATTAAACGCGAATAAATTAACTTAAAAACGCGCAACGAAAAATCTAAAATGGGACTAAAAACTGAAATTTATGAAATTTAAAACCTAAAAATGTAAAATGACTTAAAACTTATTTAAAAACTTAAATTATATTTTTTTACACTTTTTATTTAATTATTATTAATTAATTATTATTTAATTACTTATTAAACTATTTAAATTTATAAAAAATACTAAATGAACTAAGAAAAATCTAAAACTTTTTCTAAAAATATTATTAAGTAAATAGAAGCTAAGAAAATTATAAAATTGAAATTTACTTAATTAAAATTTAAAAAGATAAATTCTATTAAATAGAAGCTATCACTATATTTCTATTTTTGATTTTCTTAAGGACTAAAAATGAAATTATATTTTTCCTAGATTAAAAATGATAAAAGAAAATTATGAAAATTGGATTTATATTTTTCTGATTATTTTTCTATTTATTATGATTTAAAAACTAATTTAAACTATTAAAATGATTTAAAAATAGAAACTGAAAACAGAAAAATCTGAAAAAATTCCAGTAAATCTAAAATGATATTAAAAAGCTAGGAAAAATAAAACTAGAACTGTCTAACCCATAATAAGCAGAATGGGCTAAATAAGCACTATCAAAATAAGCTAAAAATAAGCAAAACTTTACCAAAAATTATAGAAAGCTGGAAAACAGATTAATACTCTAAATGGAACTTAAAACAATAGGAAAATCACAAATAAGCAACTGGGATAAGCAGTTGAATTGCTGAACTGATACAAAACTAGGACAGATAAGCAGTTTTTAGGCCCCTACTTGCAGATCAGTTTAAAGCAGTCCAATAAGCTGGAAAGCAAAATATTAAGGGGGCAAAATCTAGCTTAAACTACTGGCTTCCCAAAAACACAAAAAGCCCTATCAACAACATCTCAATTGAAGTCTAATTAGGCACTAGATCAACAGCTCAAAACTGGGTAAACCTGATTTTTTTTACTTTTGGCTGTTTTTGAAATGTTGACTTTAATGAACTTCAATCTACCCTAAATCACTTAAACTGATGTTATAAGCTATAAAATAACCTAATTAAGCTATTTTAACAACTGATGTATCCAAATTCAAGATTATGCAGCTTAAATTCCTAACTGTTGAAGCAGAAATCAAGATTAAAACTGATTTTGACTATTTAAGCCATGACCTATGGATTTTATGACTTCTCTGTTCTATGTCAACCTCAGCAAGCTACTAAAGCCAATAAATAACAAAGAGAACACCAGGAACTTAGCAAACAAGCCTGATCCAAACACCCCTGATCAGGACTGACTATGCAATTTAACCTTATAACCAACTGATTTAAACCATAAATTCAACTAATTCTATGATTATCTAGATTGTTAATAATCTAAGAAGCATAAAAACACAACAAATAAGCAGTACATAAGCATAAACTCAATAAGCATTAAATAAGCAACAAAAATTGGAAAATGGAACTCACAATTTAAATGCTGATCCTGAATGAACCAAAGAACAACTAACAACCCAGGCTATCCAATAAGCTATAAAATACCCCAAATAAGCTGATAAGAACAGCTTATTTCTTCCACAGCCAATTTAGTTGACTTTCGTTGACTATTGATTATTTGTTTGACTTTGGAAAATTAAAACTGAGCAAACAACATTTAAGCTAAGTTCAGCAATAATAAGCTAACATCAAGGTATCACAAGCTTATGATGGCTTATTAGGCTGAAAAGAAAGGTTTCTGGAAATTAAACAACACAAGTCTCAAATTTCTGAATTAAATGGAACTCGAATTACACAAAGCTTTTGAAATTAAATTGAAAATGAAATTACATTGGACTGAATTTAAAATGACAATTAAACTTAAACTTAACTAAAACTACACTACTGATTTATGGTCTAAAACAGTGACTGCTTCCTTTGTGTGTCTTCATTCTCTTTTATATCACTCCAAATACTCCTCTCAGCCTTCTGAATAAATCCCAACCGTCCAATTATATCTAATCCATCTCTGTCGTTGATTTCCAAAAATGGCGGGAAAAATAGATAAGTGGGTTTTAACTTCTTTCTGAGTCACGTGGGAAGGTGTGAGTGATTAGCTAAGGAGGAGGGGGCATGGATGCGTGTATCAGGGAAAAGGGATGGGGGAAGGATGCTTTGTCAGGAGGAGTGGGTGAGGATAAGGGTGGTATCCCTGGTTTTTCACTTGGCGGGATAGTGGGTTAGGGATGGTGGTATTGTGGGTTTGACCGAATGGTTGACCGGGGTTAACTAAATAACGGGGTGTGGGCCGGGTTAGGGTAAATGGGATTGGGCTTGGGTTGAGGGTTTAGTGGATAAGGATTTTTGGGTTGGGTTAATTGTGTGTGGGTTAAGGGTACTGGGTAATGGATTTAGTGTTTAGGTTTTGGTTTTTATTTAGGGACTAATATTGCCAACTTCTGAAAATTATGGGACCATTTATGTCGATGCTGAAAAATATATCCAAGGACCATAAAACATAATCTTCCATTTTAAAACACCCGGGGACCATAAATGTCATTTTTCAAACCCCAGGGACTAATTTTGACAACTTTTGAAATTCGAGGGACTAGACTTGCCATTTATGCAAACTTTGTTCATTTTTTATCCGTTTTTAATCATTTTGCATTTAAAATACATAAAAACACAATCAAATGATATTTTCTACATTTTGAAGCATATTTGCATGTTTTTAAATGTTTTTGCAGTCTAAATGTGACAGAAATGATGAGTATTTGGACACTCATCAATCCCCATACTAAACTATTGCTAGTCCCTAGCAATCTTTTATGAAGTTTTAATGGATTTGAAGTCTCTTTACCAAAAGCCATCACTTCTGGAGTAGCCAAATGTTTTAGTTCAAGTAAGAACCTTGGTACAATGATTACCAAATGATTTTGAGCAAACCATCAGCTGTCAACGGTTTTGATTTGTCTTTACCAGAAGCCGTTTGCTTCTGGACTAGCCAACTCTTAGATAAATTATCAATATTATCTTTGGTGAGCTGAATACCAATTATGGTTTTTCCACTGCCTTTACCACAAGCCATAACCTTGCGGGCTAGCCAACTCTTCACTTTTAAGGATATGATGAGTCGAATACCATACAATTTTCGGCAAATTGCAAGCCATAAACGGATTTGAGTTATCTTTACCAAGAGCCGTTTGCTCCTGGATTAGCCAATCCTTATGTGGGTTAGACATGGCGGACTGATAACCATTTATTGCGTTCTAAGTGAGAAAAAAAATTTAAAATTTTGGCTAAAATGGGGGAATAGGGCACTAGAATGTGACAAAATTCGCCAGAATTTCCCCCCACACTTAGAACTGAATATTGCCCTCAATATTCAAAGTACCGGCTATTATGCCGACACTTAGAACGTAAAAAGGAAATATTAATAGCCATTTATTTTATATACACACACTTTTTTTTTTTTTTTTTTTTTTTTTTTTTTTTTTTTTTTTTTTGAAATGTACATATTTACAACATGTGGGGCATCTCCCCCACACTAGGTGGTAGAACAGAGAAAGAAAACAGAGACACGGGTGAAAACCCATGTTATGCTAATGTTTTTGTTCACCGAGTCACTAGCTTGACTCGACCCCGCATTCATTGGTTCTTGGGGAAGCACGTGGAACAAAAAATCTCCATCGGACTTTCGTTCAAGATGTTTGGACAAACATTTGAAGCACGTGAAAGTTCCACACCGATGAGATATACAGAGATCCGGCTCACAAATGATAAAAGAAAATGCCGGGATCAAAAACTTTGTCCTCATTCCCAAATGAGTGAGGGAAAGGACAAGCTACCTTATAAGGACAGAAAGGTAGAAAAATTCGAACGACATATATGAAGTCAATATAATGGCGATCCTCAAAGGGCAACGTCACATATGTCGGAGAAGGAAGAATATCGGGATTAAGAACCGAGGTCATTTCATCAAGTTTATGAATAATAGAATCCCTGACCTCATCGTTCTCTAACTCTTCATCAAAGATAGGATTTTTTATAGAACAGTACTCGTCATCAAATTCAAAAAGAGAATTTGAATAGACTTCGAGACTTTCATTTTGAATTTCCTCATCAGAAAGTGATTCGTCATCACTGGAGGAGAAATCATCATTGAAAAGAGGGTTAGAAAACGTCCCGGAAAAATCCTCAGTAGTATCAAAAGGATGATCACTACAAAACGAAACATCACTTTCACTATCGGACATATCCTCAGACTCACTTGGGATTAGGATAAGGTTCTCAGCACTAGACTTTATGAATTCGTCCGATTCCTTTTCAGGAACAGTGCTAATAGGCTCATCCTCCATAATAAGAGAGTCCTCGGAGTCCAAAGTTGGAAAGAATGAAGTGTTTGAAATAGGCTGAGGGAGTTGAAAAATGGATTTATTCAATGGAATAGCACTCTCCTCTTCGTCTTCTTCATCCTCATCATCATCATCATCGAGCATGCACGTCTGTTTAAATAATAATTGATTGTGTGCAGCTCGTTCTATGGCAAGTATCTCTTCCCTAGATTCACCATGATGATCATTTTGGGTATGCCTAACAGCCGAATCATTAAGTGTATCCACCAAATTTTTAAGTTTTTGTAATACATCTTTGAAAGATTCTTTAAGAGGTGGCTGAGGCTGAGTTTGAATCGTTTGATACTGTGGAGGCGGGTCATGATAAGAATAATCGTAATTGTCACAAGGGTCATGCTCATAGACAAGCGGGGTCCTCGTTTGACAATCGGATTCATAATGCGGACCTCCACAGTATTCACAACAGTAAAACTGTTGTGGTGGTGGTGGATCATATGGAAATGTGTCAAATCCGGATGATGTCTGATTGTTATAAGGGTTCTGCTCATAGACAAGCATATCTCCCGTTCGACAATCATATTCCGGATGAGGACAACCTCCACAAAATTCACAAGAAAAGTTTGGTGTATTTTGATACGATGCATTATTGAAATTTGGATTATATGATTCTTGCTCGTATGAATGTGATGGGTAGTTGGAAGAGTCGTTGAATGAGTTCGGATTAGGATCATAAGCAAATGAATTCGTCGAACCACAAAACAAACAACTTCCGTTTCGAATATCATTACCACATTGTTCACATGTACACCAACGACATGGCAAACCAAAAAGCGGCTCACCACAACCAACACAAGGAATAAAATCCAGAGGTGGGACAAGTGGTGTGCTCTGAGAGCTAGGAATTTCTACCACTTCCGTTATAGTCTCGGGTTTTTGTTTTTGAATAACGTGAAGATTGGGCAAGTCGTTCTTTTTAGTCACGGTTCTAAGTTCTGTACGTTTGCTTGACAATCTTGTAACCGTAAATCCTGAAAGGTCAGGATTGATTCTTGATGGTTTGTCATTAATAGCACGTATCTCGGGCTGTGGAGGGTAGTGGGAAGGACTTTGAGAATCATTGGTGGAATTAAGCTCTTTGAGGGCTACTTCACACCAATAACATGATTCTTTTGGTGCATGCTTTCCACACCGCTCACAAGCACACTTTGAACAACGAAGACTGTAAATCAACGGGCTTTTACAATCAAAACAAGTATAGCCCAGTGACGACATGAGAATTAAACATTAACGAGGGTTAAGAAGATAGAATTAAACAAATAGAGGGTAGAGGGATAAAGAATCAAAAAGGTAAGAGGAAAAGATGAATATTTTTGGTTTTTGGTTTTTTTTTTCAATTAAAACAAGATCAAAGCACAACACAAGGAACTTAAACCTTAAATCAACAAGCGTACGGTAGCTCTCTGACTGAAAAACGCACAGAGTGGCTGATGAACTCAAATAAGTACATTTTATTACTATCATTTATCCTATTAATTTGACTTGTTTTACTATATTATGTATGAGGATTGATACTTAATCGTTTACTTTTGTAATTCTCAGGTAAAAACAAGCATTTGGTGAAACTTAGCGATTTTGGACTAATAATGGAGCAAAACGTGCATAAAGTGAAAGTCTACTGACATGGACAAGATCAAGTCAATTCTGCTCCAGATGCACCGCATCTCACTCTCGACATGCGCCGCATCTCTATCAAGATATCACCAGACACGATCCAAGATACAAGAGGACATGCGCCGCATCTAATCAAGGGTTACGCCGCATCTTCTGGCGGTGTACGAATATTCCTGAATATTATAATCTTGGACCCCACGCGAAGTTAAGTACATGCGCCGCATCTACTCCTTAGATACGCCGCATCTTCCCTCAGACAGAAACTATAAATACCCCGTAGACCAGACGAATTAAAAGTTCCAAAAACCCTAACACCGAAGACCGAACAGAAGGAACAAAGGACGAATTCAGTCAAGAAGGCAGCACAAGACACACCCAAATCAAAGATACAAGAGCTGTAAGAAGGTGCTGCATGTATTTAATTCATTAAGTAGTTTTGTTTTATTGTGTTAGCAAACTTTAATTCATCAAGATTGGTGGCTTGTGTAATGTGGCAACGGAAAGATTGCACTCCCTTAAAACTGCTTTCTCATTAATTAAAGTTTATATGTTGATGTCTTTGGTTACTACTTATTAGTGCATTGATAACCTCTGTGTTTATTAGTGGCTTGCGGGCATTTGACTGCGGGACATAATGTGGCTCCCACGGTTGTTTCTAAATTGATCACTTAGGAATAACTTTTAGACATAAGTAATCATTAAGGGTTTACTCGCCGATAAGAATAGGACCAACGAGAAAGGGTTAACTACATACACTTCATATAAAGCTATCAATAAAACAAGTGACAATCTACTTAATCATAAGGACAGCCCTCTTATTGTCTCGAGTATCTATCTGTGTACGTGTGTGCTACTTGCTGATTCGTGCCTATTGGTTTATTTTATTATTTAAATGCAACAAATCGTGCCAGTCTCTCAGGCTGAAACCCCCTTGCGTTAGGATATTAAAATACTGATTAGAATAACAAGATAATACGTTCCACTCTTAGTGATCGACACTCTACTTACCATTA
Source organism: Artemisia tridentata subsp. tridentata (assembly GCA_021014915.2). Classification (NCBI taxonomy): domain Eukaryota; kingdom Viridiplantae; phylum Streptophyta; class Magnoliopsida; order Asterales; family Asteraceae; genus Artemisia; species Artemisia tridentata. The sequence continues at coordinate 72,492,416 of CP139506.1, read as the reverse complement.
TCTTCATACTGACCGGGTACACTGCTCGTTAAGTGTGTGTGTTATTTATAAGTCAGCTAAATATAAATTTAAAACTTGAGTAGGCATTAAAACTGCTAAACCGCAACGACACATCACGCGCATCAAGTTTTTGGCGCCGTTGCCGGGGAGTGAATTGTTATTATCTGTTAATTTGATTAGTATTTTAATTAGGTTTTTCTTTTTATTAGATTAATTGCATCATTGTATTATTTTGCATATTTGTTGTATTGTGTGTTAATTGTTTTCTTTTTATTTTTGTGTGTTTATTTTTGTTTGTGTGTTTAATTTTTGTTTTTATTTTTCGTATTTTTCTGTTCTGCTATCGTTGTACTGTGCTAAATCAAACGATACGGCGCATCTGATCTCTCAGATACGGCGTATTGCGTTTAATTTTTTTTAAATACAACGCGTTTAATTAATTCGATACGACGCATCTTTTCCCCAAGATACGGCGTATCTGTTTTTAACAAGAAAATTTTTCTAAGCGATAAAGTAATACGACGCATCTGCTTTTGCAGATACGGCGTATCTGTTTTTAATAAAAAAATTTTCTAAAACGTTAACGCCATACGACGCATCTGCTTTCGCAGATACGGCGTATCTATTATTTTAATTAAAAACAGTTTGCGAATTATTAAACAGATACGGCGTATCGATCTCTGTCGATACGGCGCATCTTACTGAATCAAAAATCTTTTATTTTTAAACGTAACGAAAATACGGCGCATTGACTTTCGTTAATACGACGCATTTAATTTTAATTAGATAAGTTGATTTTTGATTAATTGATTCGATACGGCGCATTCTTAAATTCTAAGCGGCGTATCTATTTTCTGAATAAAGTCTGATTTAATTTTAACGATTATAAGATACGGCGTATCCAACTTTTTGGATACGGCACATCGTCTGCAGATATCAGTAACTTTAATTTTTCGTATTCCGTTTTCGTTATTAATTATCTGATATACTACTTTCTCGAGCATACCCTACTGATATTTTTTGTGTTGATTTCAGGAAGTGCATGACCAGGAGTTCTACGAAGAACTTGATTCAACCTTTCGAAGATCCTGAACGAGCCCTACATTCGCTTAAAAGGCTTTTCAACACAAGAAGCTTTGATCTTTCAAGTTCACTCGAGCTTGATTACTTTTCTGAAGAAAAAGAGGAAATTGAAACAGAAACAATGGGCGAAAACACTACTATGGAGGAATACATGAACAATACCCGTGCTGATTACACTTCAGGAGTTGCTAGACCTAAGTTTGATGACAAGTCAAAATTTGAGTTGAAGGGTCAATTTCTCAAAGAGCTCAGAGAGAATGCTTTCAGTGGGACGGAACAAGAGGACGCTAATGAGCATGTTGAAAAGGTCCTGGAGATTGCAGATTTGTTTACTACAGAAAGTGTCAATACCGATCAACTCATGCTAAGAATCTTCCCAATCTCACTAAAAGGAGCTGCTAACAAGTGGCTAAGGAATGAACCTGCTAGTTCAATCACTACGTGGGAAGGTTTGAAGAGCAAATTCCTGAAGAGATATTGTCCACCTGCTAAGACTGCTAAGAAGATGGAGGCTATCAATAGTTTCAAGCAAGAGCCTGATGAAACCCTTTATCAAGCTTGGGAACGATTTAAAGATTTATTGATTAAATGTCCTCAACACTATCTAACCCCTATGCAGGAGATAATATTGTTTTACCAGGGACTGGACGTGCCAACTAGACAGATCTTGGATGCTAAGGGAGCTGTACCTCAGATGAGCGCAACTAATGCTAGGAAAGCGATCCAAGAAGCTGCTGATCATTCTCAGAAATGGCACGATGGGACCTCTACTAGATCTAAGAGCAGCACTAATTTTGACGGGATTGCTGCTATTCAAGCTCAATTGGATAAAATTAGTAGAGAGATGAAGAAGCGAGATGAAAGAGCGTATGCTGCCCAAGTTGGATGTGAAAAGTGCGAAGGATCTCACTACACTAAAGATTGCCCGAACAAGAATGAAAGTGAGACATTTGAAGAAGCATATTACACCCAATTTGGACAACCATTCCGACCTTCAGCAAGATTTAGGGAAGCTAGTCCGGGATTCTATCAAAAGAACAACTTCAATCCCGCTTATCAAGAGAGGAGGCAGACTTTAGATGGTACTTTAAAGCAAATTATGGCCGATGCTGCTAAAAGACATGAAGAGAATACTGCTATGATCAAGGAAATTCGAGCTTCAACGGACACTACTACAAGAAATCAAGGAGCTTCGATCAAAGCATTGGAACAACAAATTGGTCAAATGAGCAAAGTTCTTCAAGAAAGGGGATATGGAAGTTTACCGAGCTCAACTGAAACAAATCCAAGAGATCATGTCAAGGCAATAAGCACCACTGAAGAAGTCACTCCTAATATACCTAGAAGGTCGATGAATGGTAATGATGGTGCAAGACCCGAATTTTTCTTTAACTCTTCAATCAGCTTAAGGAGACTACTAAAAGAGAAGACAAAAATTGAAGAGGAGATCAAGGCAACAATGAAAGAAGAGAGCCCTGCAACCGATTCAAATGCCTTGCCTCATAAAGAAAGAGACCTAGGAAGTTTTACTCTACCTTGTTCTATTAATAATATATCTTTCAATAATGTGTTGGGTGACTTAGGAGCTAGTGTTAGTGTTATGCCTCTTAAGACATTCGCTACCCTAGGACTAGGAAAATTAGCACCAACTAAATTACTTATTGAATTGGCTGATAAAACAGTAAAACGACCTGAAGGGATTGCTAATAATGTGCTAGTTAAGATTGAGCAGTTTATTTTTCCCGTAGACTTTATTATACTAGACATGCCCGAGGATGTTAAGATTCCTTTAATCCTCGGAAGACCTTTCTTGTCTACTGCCCACGCTAAGATTGATGTGTTTAAGAGAAAAATTTCATTAAGGGTAGGGAATAATAAACTAGTCTATAAATGCCAAGATCCGGTTAAAAGCATAATTAGAGGTGTTTATGTGCTAGGATTAAGAGAGCGTATGGACCTCGATCTTGAAGCTAGACTTATGGGAGAAACATTGATTCAAAACAACTCAACTAATCCTAATCATGAAGACTTTGAGGAATTCATTGACCTTAATGTACCTACCGAACTTAGACGCGATATTGTTAGTGATTCTGATGATGAGTGGTATGATTGTGTAGTAATTAATAAACGTAGGAGAGTAGTTGAGAAAACGAATTTGAACAATGATGTGTTTATTGAACTACCACCCCACCTTGCTTATTTGTGCCTATATGATAATAAGAATTTCCCGTCTATCATTTTGTCATCTCTGCCCGAAAGGGACAGGACTTTGTTTATACAGATATTAAAGAAGAACGGCGTGGAAATTAAGGACGAGCAAGGAGTGTTCAATATTACTAAATTGGGGATGAAGGAGCGTGATGTTTCCGACTCCTTCAATGATCGATACTAAAGTGCTGAACGTGAGTCTAACTTGAAGACTCTGGAATAAAGACAAGTGCTTACCGGGAGACAACCCGGATTTATCTTTTATTATTCTGTTTTCTGTGTCGAGTCAGTCCAGGCCGCACGAAGATACGGCGCATCTCAATTCTGAGATGCGACGCATCCTCTGCAATGGTCATATCTTATTTTATTTTTCTGCATTTTTATTTTCGACTTTAAAACTATTTATCAGTTTATTTTAATGCGGCGCATCCCTGGTTAAGGATGCGGCGCATCTTTATTCTGATCCGTATCTATTCCAGGCTCGATACGGCGTATCTTCTTCAATAAGATACGGCGCATCGACTGACCTGATGATTTTCAGTTTTAATTTTTAAGTTTTATTTTTATCTAACTACTAATGTATTATGCAAGTTTGAACCTTTCTTATCTTAGGTGTGTTTTAAAGTGTTGGTGGTATTATAGTTTCCTGGATTTCCTGTGGATACATCAAGTATGAAGCTTTAACGTTCTAATCCACATGGAAGTTGATTTTTGCTCTTATACAAATGGAGGATCATACCGAGCAAATCTCAGGGGAGTTTTTCTGTTCTAATTCTTTTATTTTCCAGTTTTTAACCTTTTATACAAACAACGAGGACGTTGTTTAACTTAAGTGGGGGGATTGGAGAATTAGAACACTTAACAATTACTTGTCCTAAACTTTTTCAAAAATTATGCTTAAAATGTGCTTAATATATCAAACTTAATTTTTTTTTTTTTTTTTTTTTTTAGCATGTTTTTGTTTAAGATCTAAGTTACATAACTGCACACATGACGTTATTTTCAAAAATTGTGATTTCTCAAAATTCACAAATCTATGAGTGTGCCGGTGACTTGTAAACTTTAGAACTTGGCTTGTATACTATTCGAGACCACCATAATGAGTATTATTTATATAATTGGAATGACTTGTCTAAATTGGTAAAATTCTAGGATTACACCCAAAAAGCCTTATATGTTATGTGTTATTAGCTAACTACACTGGTTAGTTAACCCCCGTATAAACCCTTTTGTTACTCTCATTTTTAGAGTAAGATACCCCTAGAAAAACACTCAGAGCCATTCATTTCGTTTCTTACACCTATGTTTAAAATGTTTCGTTACACCCTTACACCTTAGCCTACCCTGTAGATTAGAATCCGTGGTTGGTTAATTGCTATAGGCAGAGTGTGTTTCCTTACATTACCTGTGTTCGCGTGCGTAATTCATTATCTATGGTTAGGTCGGGAAATTGCACAATGCAATTGGAGTGAAAGTAAATATTGTATATCTTTGAGTTTATTTTTCGTGTGTTTACTACTTTCACTATTACCGTTATTTCTGAAAGTATGAAAAGTATGAAAAAAAAAATTATCCGGAAAGAAAGTTGTAGTGATGTGGTGAAATTTTACACATCTATGTTTATGTTTCAAGTTAAAAAAAAAAAAAAAAAAAAAAAAAAAAAAAAAAAAAAAATCGAAAAAATGAGAAAAGAAAAAGAAAGAAAAAAGAGTTGGATGTTTATTTTAAGCCAACGATGTAGAGTTATGTAAGTGGTCGATATCACCACTATTTGTTGTATTATATCTATGGATTGAATGGGAATTGGCAGTTATGGGAACGCCAATTAAGGTTTATTCTTTGATTAAGATTTTGTTGAGTATAATTCGTGTCTACCTAAAGCGTGTGTTTCAAGTGTTAAAGCGTGAGTTATTCGATGATACGAGTCTTATTCATGGGATGGTTGGGATAGTGATTAACCACACTTAGGATTTTAATTTATTTGTTTTGTTTTGTTTATTTTTATTTTTACACCAATTTATATCCCAAATGTTATCCATACCCTGTATTATTCGTTATCCAACCGAACCTTTGATTTATTGAGATTAGGGATTTGAGCAATCTTAAGTATCGTAGTCGTGGATTCGGCTATGTATTTATGATTTTGTCGCCCTTTTTGATATATTATTATTGGTGAAGTTTGGACCTATCTTTAGCCTATTCGAGTTAAGGATTTGAGCAATTGCAAGTATCGTGTTCGTGGATTCGATCATGTATTTGTGATTTTGTCGCCTTTTCTGGAATTTGAGATCGATAGTGATTAAGAATAATTAACCCTTAAGCCTAAAAACCCTTTTTACCGCTTTAGACTTGTTATTCCTTAGCTTTAGTGGTGGAGATGTGTATACTTGCCAAGCTTATGATAGAATATTCGTCGCGACTGGACAGTTAAACGATTAGATTTGCTTTTATCGACTTATTTTATTTTACTTCTAATTCGTTAAGTGTTTGGTTGTGTGATTATGAAATAAACGAATACATGCTTAAATATAAAAATAAATCCTAACATCTTTTAGGATACATTTTCATAAATGAAATTCTAAGGTTTACTTGGGGACAAGTAAAGTTCAAGTGGGGGGATATTTGATGAACTCAAATAAGTACATTTTATTACTATCATTTATCCTATTAATTTGACTTGTTTTACTATATTATGTATGAGGATTGATACTTAATCGTTTACTTTTGTAATTCTCAGGTAAAAACAAGCATTTGGTGAAACTTAGCGATTTTGGACTAATAATGGAGCAAAACGTGCATAAAGTGAAAGTCTACTGACATGGACAAGATCAAGTCAATTCTGCTCCAGATGCGCCGCATCTCACTCTCGACATGCGCCGCATCTCTATCAAGATATCACCAGACACGATCCAAGATACAAGAGGACATGCGCCGCATCTAATCAAGGGTTACGCCGCATCTTCTGGCGGTGTACGAATATTCCTGAATATTATAATCTTGGACCCCACGCGAAGTTAAGTACATGCGCCGCATCTACTCCTTAGATACGCCGCATCTTCCCTCAGACATAAACTATAAATACCCCGTAGACCAGACGAATTAAAAGTTCCAAAAACCCTAACACCGAAGACCGAACAGAAGGAACAAAGGACGAATTCAGTCAAGAAGGCAGCACAAGACACACCCAAATCAAAGATACAAGAGCTGTAAGAAGGTGCTGCATGTATTTAATTCATTAAGTAGTTTTGTTTTATTGTGTTAGCAAACTTTAATTCATCAAGATTGGTGGCTTGTGTAATGTGGCAACGGAAAGATTGCACTCCCTTAAAACTGCTTTCTCATTAATTAAAGTTTATATGTTGATGTCTTTGGTTACTACTTATTAGTGCATTGATAACCTCTGTGTTTATTAGTGGCTTGCGGGCATTTGACTGCGGGACATAATGTGGCTCCCACGGTTGTTTCTAAATTGATCACTTAGGAATAACTTTTAGACATAAGTAATCATTAAGGGTTTACTCGCCGATAAGAATAGGACCAACGAGAAAGGGTTAACTACATACACTTCATATAAAGCTATCAATAAAACAAGTGACAATCTACTTAATCATAAGGACAGCCCTCTTATTGTCTCGAGTATCTATCTGTGTACGTGTGTGCTACTTGCTGATTCGTGCCTATTGGTTTATTTTATTATTTAAATGCAACAAATCGTGCCAGTCTCTCAGGCTGAAACCCCCTTGCGTTAGGATATTAAAATACTGATTAGAATAACAAGATAATACGTTCCACTCTTAGTGATCGACACTCTACTTACCATTATCTTCATACTGACCGGGTACACTGCTCGTTAAGTGTGTGTGTTATTGATAAGTCGGCTAAATATAAATTTAAAACTTGAGTAGGCATTAAAACTGCTAAACCGCAACGACACATCACGCGCATCAGTGGCGGAGAAGCAAAGGTGGGCAATTAATGCTCCTTAAAAACCCGCTTCTTTCAGTTCGACAATTTAATGTCAGACTATCCTTAAACCTCCGTTATAGTTTGTTTATCAATCAAAGGTGAGCCGAATTCGCAAGCGACACAAAGGCAAGTTTTAATCTTTGGTTTGGGAACTTATTATGGCCGTACCCCCAGTTAGGTAGTACTCTGTCTTGGTTCTCGATGGTAATTTTTTATTGTTATTTGTTATTAACTAAGAAAATGGAAAATGTTTTTCGGTTTTTATTTTTTATTTATTATTTATTTTTATTTTTTTTATATGATAATATATATATAAAAGAAAAGAAAAATATTTTTGTTTTTTATATTGTTTTTGGGAAATAGGAACTTCTTGAAAGAAGGATCTCGAATCACTAATCGCTTGAACTTAACACAAAAGTCGCAGCACACCTCCCCGGCAGCGGCGCCAAAATTTGATCCGTGTGTGAGTATATATAAATAAATATAGTATCGTGCACACGTGATACTTTGGGAAATGACAAGTCAAACCTTAGGAAAGTCAAACTTGCAAAACCCGTGAATGTGATGTGTGTGATACCGGGCAAGTGATCACCCGGGTCGTGTCCCAACGAGATGTGAATGGCCTATTGTGGGAAGCTTTGGATTAGAGTGATTGATGATTTAGATTGCTTTTGATTTTGCTTTTTTAACAATTCTAAATAACAAACAAAAACAGATATACACAGGAAAATTAAACGCGAATAAATTAACTTAAAAACGCGCAACGAAAAATCTAAAATGGGACTAAAAACTGAAATTTATGAAATTTAAAACCTAAAAATGTAAAATGACTTAAAACTTATTTAAAAACTTAAATTATATTTTTTTACACTTTTTATTTAATTATTATTAATTAATTATTATTTAATTACTTATTAAACTATTTAAATTTATAAAAAATACTAAATGAACTAAGAAAAATCTAAAACTTTTTCTAAAAATATTATTAAGTAAATAGAAGCTAAGAAAATTATAAAATTGAAATTTACTTAATTAAAATTTAAAAAGATAAATTCTATTAAATAGAAGCTATCACTATATTTCTATTTTTGATTTTCTTAAGGACTAAAAATAAAATTATATTTTTCCTAGATTAAAAATGATAAAAGAAAATTATGAAAATTGGATATATATTTTTCTGATTATTTTTCTATTTATTATGATTTAAAAACTAATTTAAACTATTAAAATGATTTAAAAATAGAAACTAAAAACAGAAAAATCTGAAAAAATTCCAGTAAATCTAAAATGATATTAAAAAGCTAGGAAAAATGAAACTAGAACTGTTTAACCCATAATAAGCAGAATGGGCTAAATAAGCACTATCAAAATAAGCTAAAAATAAGCAAAACTTTACCAAAAATTATAAAAAGCTGGAAAACAGATTAATACTCTAAATGGAACTTAAAACAATAGGAAAATCACAAATAAGCAACTGGGATAAGCAGTTGAATTGCTGAACTGATACAAAACTAGGACAGATAAGCAGTTTTTAGGCCCCTACTTGCAGATCAGTTTAAAGCAGTCCAATAAGCTGGAAAGCAAAATATTAAGGGGGAAAAATCTAGCTTAAACTACTGGCTTCCCAAAAACACAAAAAGCCCTATCAACAACATCTCAATTGAAGTCTAATTAGGCACTAGATCAGCAGCTCAAAACTGGGTAAACCTGATTTTTTTTACTTTTGGCTGTTTTTGAAATGTTGACTTTAATGAAATTCAATCTACCCTAAATCACTTAAACTGATGTTATAAGCTATAAAATAACCTAATTAAGCTATTTTAACAACTGATGTATCCAAATTCAAGATTATGCAGCTTAAATTCCTAACTGTTGAAGCAGAAATCAAGATTAAAACTGATTTTGACTATTTAAGCCATGACCTATGGATTTTATGACTTCTCTGTTCTATGTCAACCTCAGCAAGCTACTAAAGCCAATAAATAACAAAGAGAACACCAGGAACTTAGCAAACAAGCCTGATCCAAACACCCCTGATCAGGACTGACTATGCAATTTAACCTTATAACCAACTGATTTAAACCATAAATTCAACTAATTCTATGATTATCTAGATTGTTAATAATCTAAGAAGCATAAAAACACAACAAATAAGCAGTACATAAGCATAAACTCAATAAGCATTAAATAAGCAACAAAAATTGGAAAATGGAACTCACAATTTAACTGCTGATCCTGAATGAACCAAAGAACAACTAACAACCCAGGCTATCCAATAAGCTATAAAATACCCCAAATAAGCTGATAAGAACAGCTTATTTCTTCCACAGCCAATTTAGTTGACTTTCGTTGACTATTGATTATTTGTTTGACTTTGGAAAATTAAAACTGAGCAAACAACATTTAAGCTAAGTTCAGCAATAATAAGCTAACATCAAGGTGTCACAAGCTTATGATGGCTTATTAGGCTGAAAAGAAAGGTTTCTGGAAATTAAACAACACAAGTCTCAAATTTCTGAATTAAATGGAACTCGAATTACACAAAGCTTTTGAAATTAAATTGAAAATGAAATTACATTGGACTGAATTTAAAATGACAATTAAACTTAAACTTAACTAAAACTACACTACTGATTTTTGGTCTAAAACAGTGACAGCTTCCTTTGTGTGTCTTCATTCTCTTTTATATCACTCCAAATACTCCTCTCAGCCTTCTGAATAAATCCCAACCGTCCAATTATATCTAATCCATGATGAAGCGAAAAGTGTACCGCTTTTAAGGGGTCATTTAAGCCCTAAATCGTATTTATTTGATCAAATATTGCCCTAAATCGTTCCTTTTGTCATTTTAGGTACTTTTGAGGAGAAATCTGGAAAAGGAGGCATTTTGGACGTTTTTGGAGCATTAAAGTGAAGAAAACGGCAAAGTCTCAAAAATCGGCTCAAAGTCACCTTTGACGGCGTCACATTTAACCCCAGACGGCGTCATGCTTTGGCAAGAAAAGTTGGACGTGAAATTTACTCATGACGGGCCAGTGAAAATAGCATGTGAATTCTGACGGCGTCACGCTTTAACTTGATCGAGGGCGTCACGGCTTAAATCATAAGGGGACGGCGTCACGTTCATGGTTAGACGGCGTCAAGCCTTGATAAGCCAGAATGGATTTTTGAAGAGCTAAAGAGGGACGGCGTCAAGATGGTCATCCGGGAACCCTAAAAGCGGCGAGGTGACGGCGTCACACTCCATAAGGCGACGCCGTCAGATCCAAAAATCTATATATAGTTTTCTAATTTTTTGTCATTAGAGAGAGCTTAGTGTGTGGAATTTTGGGAGAAAACCCTAAGACGATTTTAGCTACTTTTTCAGGGCTTTTTGCCTTGAGATCTTCCATGTTTCATTGAAAGATAAGTTATCAATTAATCATTCAATATGTCTATGTGTTGTTTGATTCTATCTTATTCTTGTCTTTTGTTTAACATGTTAGGCTAATTTTATCTTGTGTTTGCTTAGATCTAATGAAACCTAGCTATTGATTATTGGTTGTTAGTGTGTTATTAGTTGTATTGGATGATTGTTTATCTATGTTAGGCTTAAGAAAACTGGCTAACTTCCTATTCGGTAACTTGCTTGAACGTCTTAAGAAACATGAACCAAACGCGTACTAAAGGTTTTTATGGTTGTATTTAATGCACAAGCGAATTCTAGTGATCCCATGTTAGGAGCTTCCTAGCCGGCTCGACATAGGAGTGAAGTAGGAGCTTGTAGAGTTGGGGAAGTAAGTACGCCACCCCACGAATGGTATTAAGGAATACACCCGTCATCCACGCAACTAATACACACTAATTAACCGGTAAAAGATAGTTAGGGAGTAAGGAAATCTAAGTAAACACATTTCTCTACACATAAGTTTCTCACCACATTTTATTTTCAGTTATTTAATTTTATTGCATTCGTAGTAATTTGGGTTAGTTGACTAGCAACTAATTCCGCCCACTCCTTCAAAACCGAGATTTTACTTGCTTTCATAAAAAAATATAAAAACATAAAAAAGAATCTTCCTCAACCCTTAGACCTAATTAGAGTAGCCTTTCATACCTAACGAACACTATTCCCTGTGGAGAACGATCAATCCCCCGTACTTACCACTACACTATACTACATCGGTCAGGTACACTGCCTGGTGGGGTTGTAAGCCTCTTGAGATCCCTCGAGAGGTAAAACCTGTTGTAAGGTTACAAAACCACGCATCAAGTTTTTGGCGCCGTTGCCGGGGAATAGTTATTGTTTAGGTTGAATTTTTATTTTATTAGGTCTACTCACTAGATTCCTTTCTAGTGAGAATTTTATTTTATTTTTATAGGTCTTCTTTAGTCTATCTTATTTCTTTGTTTATTTGTTCGTAATTTCCATTGACTCTTCCGTTCTCCATTATGGAGAACGCGAATCCACCATACCACCAACCACGTAATTCACCCACTCCATATGACATCTTGATGTTTAAACAACATAAAGATGAACCTCTCTATGATGCATGGACTCGTTTTAAATATTTACTCCAAAAAGTCCCTCATCATAACTTCGATTTTTGGTCCCTAACTCAAATCTTTTACAATCATGTCGACCGACATGCCCAAAGGGACATTTACCATATTGCCGGCAGGGATATTAGGGAATTATGTGCTGAGAAAGCATGGGAAGCTATTGAGAATTGTGCCCAATATTATTATATGGTAGACAACCCAACAAACATTAATACAAGTCAATTGACCACAAATTTCAAGGATCATGAAACAAGTTTGTTTGGGGATGAGGGTAGAGTTGAGCCACCTAGCTGCATGTCATGGTTAGGCACTACCATAATACAGGGTGAACACTTAGGTGATCTTGATGTGATGGAGGATCTAGCCGAGCATGATCACATTGATCAAAAAGACCTAGGTTTTATGATCGATGACGATGAATCTCAAGAAACACATGATGAATCTTTTAGGTAATTTGAATATAGCAGTCAGAATATTGAGGATGATCCTTATGATTCGGACATAGAAGTTGAGATGCCTAGAGAAGCACTTGAGATACTTGGGAAAATGTTAGGGTTAGATTCTACTAAAACACATGATGAGGATATAGGTGATCTTGACACAAGGAATGATGAGGTAAGTAACATAAGCCCACCAAGTACCCCACAAGTCCTACCATCATTTGAGGCACACACACCGCCCGTGACTTACCCGGAAGAAGTTGAGGAGACTATAGGAACCCCAATAGAGGTAGAGCCCTTGGACCAAACACAACTAGAAGAAATAGGTTTGAATGCTTTTAGTGATCACAACCTTTCTTTTAGTCCTATGGAAGTTCCTAGTTTTGACGAGCCGGAGCCTCAACCAAAACCGTTACCTAATCTTCCATCCTTGGATGAAAATTTAGGAATTGAATTAGGTCCCGATCCACCCATCAAAACATATAGTCCGGGTAGTCTTAAGTTTAAGGTAGTGGACATTAAGCCTTGTAGTGAGGAAGACAATATAGGAGTGAAAAATGACCTTACATGTCTACATCACCCATTCATGATTGATCACAAGAAACATTATGGGTTTAAACCGGGTCTATTGGGTCAAGATGGATTCCCAATTAGGAGTCTCTCGAAGTTGTTAGAAAATGATCCCTTTTTAGGAGAACACTTTAACTCACCCATTGACCAAAGTGAACTAGGTAAGGTTATGATGAAAGGAGCACACCCCTTTGAGCATATAATTCATCCACCACTCTTTCCTCACGTGGCATATTCACACCCTAAGGGTGTGTATCGCTACTTTCACCCGCACTTAATCCTAAGTGTAGGGAAAACCTCCCCTATTTTTGTTAAATAAGGGTAGAGTCAGGCTCGTGACTCGAACAAAAACAAGCGCTTATTGGGAGGCAACCCAATCTTTATTTGCTTTGTGTGTTTATTTGTTTGTTTGTTTGTTTTTATTTGTTTCCGTATGTATGTTTAATTTTTATTCCTATTGATTCATGTCCAAAACTAAAATTGTGAAAATGCTTTATTTTGTTTTTAACTTCGTCTTAACTACATATAAAGGTATTTTGCAAAAGTTAAGTGTAAGGGAAATCTAAATCGGTTTATTAGAACACAAATTAACATGAATCATAATAATAATAAATTAACATACATATTAGTATTTGTTTGAGTCAAATGCTTGTATCGAGTCATAATGATGTTTTGCAGGATTTCCAGGAAGTAAGGTAAAGGTTTTTCCAGAAATTTTCCGGAAACTTAAAATGAAAATTTTTGTCAGGTCATTTCTGACGGCGTCAGGGTTTATAACCTGACGGCGTCAGATTTAATTTTCAGAAATTTTTGAAAGTTTTGTTTTTAAAAAAGTTTTTATTAAAATCTCCAACTTATAATCTCCAGGAATCTGCAAAGTTATCATTCCACAAGCATTATATCCTTATATATAGATTTTTATCCCGCCGATGTTATGCAGGTTTTCGTGTTTGTTTTCTCAGGTTTAACAGGTTATTTTGGACAAGGAAATGTTTTGGGATCAAGCTTATGGCGATACATTAGTCATGGAGCTTCAACATTACCTTGGAGGAAGATTTAACCGTGTAATTTCATTATCCACCGAGCGAATCAGGGGAGTATTTGATTTCATTCTTTTACTTTTTTCTTTTACATCTTGTAATTTGAACATTGGGGACAATGTTCATCTTAAGTGTAAGGGGAGGGTAAAAGTAAGATTTTTGAGAATACAATTGCGCTTGATTTTTGTTTGTTTAATAGTAGATGTGTAATAAAACTGAGAGAAATACTTGTTAAGGTAATTTTAGTGCCAAATTTAAAATTTTTTACAACATATAGGAGTGAAACTTTGATCTTAATGAGCGTCTCACGGATAGGAGTTATATAACTAGCACAAAAACCGTACCACTAAAAAATTTTCCACCCCCAAATATGTGAGGTTCGCCCCTAGAATTGGTAGGAAAAGCATTTATGCTATGATGTGTGTACCGGTAGCACTTAGATTCTAGAACTTGCGTTAGGACCATTCCAAGGCCACAAGTGAGACTACATTCGTGTAGTTAGATTTACTACATGATAAGAGGCATTAGGATTAACCCATTGTTTTACACCTGTGTTTTTGTTATAATTACTTTGGCTACATTGGTCAAGTAATTCTCCCACACCCTTTGCGTTGTACTCATTTTTAGTACACGATACCCCTAGTACACCCCTCAGAGCCTATCTTTTCATTTCGACCTTTAAGCATTTTACTTAAAGGAAGAATTTGTTACACCCCACTAAAATGTACACCCAAATCGCCTTAGCCTACCTTGTATGCACTCATTTTTAGTGCATTATTGTGACAACATTTGTTTAAACCCAAGTTAATTATCTAGTTGATTACATGGTTGCTAAGTCGAGTCATATCCTTGTACATATTGTTTTGGGATGATTGGGACTCATGGGTAAAGTACTAGTGTAATGGAGTAATGGGGAAGAACATCATTTATTACCCCCATATGTGCTAAATGTTTTAAAAGTACTCCAAGTTTTTCAATTATCTTAATTCGAGTCATTAGATTAGTATTTGTAAAGTTATGTAAAAGTTCAAGTGTAAGGGGAATGCAACGCCCCTATGATGTATTATTTTGGATGGTAGGGTAAAAGTGTATGCAAAAAAAAAAAAAAAAAAAAAAAAAAAAAAAAAAAAAAAAAAAAAAAAAAATCAAGAAAAATACAAAAAAAATGAGAAAAAGAAAAGTAGAAAAAACATACGGACTACCATCCCGTTTCATTTTATGTTTGTTTTATATTTTTGTTATTTTGTTATTTCGTTTCTAGCTTAAGATCGAGTCTAGTCTTGGCTTAGCAACATTGTATAGTACATGTAATTAATCAAGATCTTTAACTCGCCACCAGTAAAATATCCTTTATCCAACAAAACCGTGTTTTCCTTTTCCCTACACCTAACGTTATAACCCATTTAAAAGCCCTCTTTGATAGTTTATCTTAGGTGCTTTCGCCTAGTGGAGGAGGTTTTCGATCCTTTCCCAAGCCTATGGTAATCTATTTGCTATGACAGGTAGTGAGAGATATTATCCGTTTTCATTTATGAGATTTATTTTGATGACACTTGAGAGATGTGAGTATCTAAACACTACTTGTGAGGTGCTAGTTTGTAATCTCCGTGCTTATTATGATTAGAGTGGAACGATTATTTGTTGTAATTACTTTTATGTTAGCATTAAATGACCCCTAACTTGTATTTTGATTAGAATAAAAGCGCATTTGCTTGAGGACAAGCAAATCTCAAGTGTAAGGGTATTTGATGAAGCGAAAAGTGTACCGCTTTTAAGGGGTCATTTAAGCCCTAAATCGTATTTATTTGATCAAATATTGCCCTAAATCGTTCCTTTTGTCATTTTAGGTACTTTTGAGGAGAAATCTGGAAAAGGAGGCATTTTGGACGTTTTTGGAGCATTAAAGTGAAGAAAACGGCAAAGTCTCAAAAATCGGCTCAAAGTCACCTTTGACGGCGTCACATTTAACCCCAGACGGCGTCATGCTTTGGCAAGAAAAGTTGGACGTGAAATTTACTCATGACGGGCCAGTGAAAATAGCATGTGAATTCTGACGGCGTCACGCTTTAACTTGATCGAGGGCGTCACGGCTTAAATCATAAGGGGACGGCGTCACGTTCATGGTTAGACGGCGTCAAGCCTTGATAAGCCAGAATGGATTTTTGAAGAGCTAAAGAGGGACGGCGTCAAGATGGTCATCCGGGAACCCTAAAAGCGGCGAGGTGACGGCGTCACACTCCATAAGGCGACGCCGTCAGATCCAAAAATCTATATATAGTTTTCTAATTTTTTGTCATTAGAGAGAGCTTAGTGTGTGGAATTTTGGGAGAAAACCCTAAGACGATTTTAGCTACTTTTTCAGGGCTTTTTGCCTTGAGATCTTCCATGTTTCATTGAAAGATAAGTTATCAATTAATCATTCAATATGTCTATGTGTTGTTTGATTCTATCTTATTCTTGTCTTTTGTTTAACATGTTAGGCTAATTTTATCTTGTGTTTTCTTAGATCTAATGAAACCTAGCTATTGATTATTGGTTGTTAGTGTGTTATTAGTTGTATTGGATGATTGTTTATCTATGTTAGGCTTAAGAAAACTGGCTAACTTCCTATTCGGTAACTTGCTTGAACGTCTTAAGAAACATGAACCAAACGCGTACTAAAGGTTTTTATGGTTGTATTTAATGCACAAGCGAATTCTAGTGATCCCATGTTAGGAGCTTCCTAGCCGGCTCGACATAGGAGTGAAGTAGGAGCTTGTAGAGTTGGGGAAGTAAGTACGCCACCCCATGAATGGTATTAAGGAATACACCCGTCATCCACGCAACTAATACACACTAATTAACCGGTAAAAGATAGTTAGGGAGTAAGGAAATCTAAGTAAACACATTTCTCTACACATAAGTTTCTCACCACATTTTATTTTCAGTTATTTAATTTTATTGCATTCGTAGTAATTTGGGTTAGTTGACTAGCAACTAATTCCGCCCACTCCTTCAAAACCGAGATTTTACTTGCTTTCATAAAAAAATATAAAAACATAAAAAAGAATCTTCCTCAACCCTTAGACCTAATTAGAGTAGCCTTTCATACCTAACGAACACTATTCCCTGTGGAGAACGATCAATCCCCCGTACTTACCACTACACTATACTACATCGGTCAGGTACACTGCCTGGTGGGGTTGTAAGCCTCTTGAGATCCCTCGAGAGGTAAAACCTGTTGTAAGGTTACAAAACCACGCATCAATCCATCTCTGTCGTTGATTTCCAAAAATGGCGGGAAAAATAGATAAGTGGGTTTTAACTTCTTTCTGAGTCACGTGGGAAGGTGTGAGTGATTAGCTAAGGAGGAGGGGGCATGGATGCGTGTATCAGGGAAAAGGGATGGGGGAAGGATGCTTTGTCAGGAGGAGTGGGTGAGGATAAGGGTGGTATCCCTGGTTTTTCACTTGGCGGGATAGTGGGTTAGGGATGGTGGTATTGTGGGTTTGACCGAATGGTTGACCGGGGTTAACTAAATAACGGGGTGTGGGCCGGGTTAGGGTAAATGGGATTGGGCTTGGGTTGAGGGTTTAGTGGATAAGGATTTTTGGGTTGGGTTAATTGTGTGTGGGTTAAGGGTACTGGGTAATGGATTTAGTGTTTAGGTTTTGGTTTTTATTTAGGGACTAATATTGCCAACTTCTGAAAATTATGGGACCATTTATGTCGATGCTGAAAAATATATCCAAGGACCATAAAACATAATCTTCCATTTTAAAACACCCGGGGACCATAAATGTCATTTTTCAAACCCCAGGGACTAATTTTAACAACTTTTGAAATTCGAGGGACTAGACTTGCCATTTATGCAAACTTTGTTCATTTTTTATCTGTTTTTAATCGTTTTGCATTTGGAATACATAAAAACACAATTAAATGATATTTTCTACATTTTGAAGCATATTTGCATGTTTTTAAATGTTTTTGCAGTCTAAATGTGACAGAAATGATGAGTATTTGGACACTCATCAGGGACATTCTTTTTCTAGAAAGTTTGTTAAACGAAGATTCATCTTCCCCTCTTCCACCAAAACAACTTCATAATGAGGAAATCAAGTCAGTTGAGAAAACTGATAAATTTCCTGAGATCAAGTTTAAGGACTTACCTCCTCCACTTGAATATGCAATTCTTGAGGAGGAAGTTCTTATCTTAATTGCTATTCAGATTTCTCTTCTTCCCTTCACCTACCCGGTGATTTCCCCTATCCTTCACTCATTCGGGAGTGAGGATATTACCTTTGACCCCGGCATTTTCCATCTAACATTGGTTTAAAGTCGGATATATCTCATCGGTGTGGACCTTTCATATACTTCAATGTTTATCTAGACATTTTGAATGAAAGTCCGATTGAGATGGTCTCTTCCACTTACTTCCCCATGAACCAATGAATTCGGGGTCGAGTCAAGCTAGCGACTTGGTTAATAAAAACAGTAGTAAAACATGGGTTTTCACCCATGTCTCACCCAAGTGTGGGGGAGATGCCCCACATGTTGTATATATGTACATTTTATGTGAAAAAGAAAAAGAAAAAAAGGGCTATTAGTATTTCCTTTTTACGTTCAAAATGTCGGCATAATAGCCGGTACTTTGAATATTGAGGGCAATATTCAGTTCTAAGTGTGGGGGGGGGGGGGAATTCTAGCGAATTTGATCATATGTACCATCTAGTACCCCCATTTTGGCCAAAATTTTAAAAACTTTTTCTCACTTAGAGCGCAATAAATGGTTATCAGTCCGCCATGTCTAACCCACATAAGGATTGGCTAATCCGAGAGCAAACGGCTCTTGGTAAAGATATCTCAAATCCATTTTTGGCTTACAATTTGCCAAAAATTGTATGGTATTCAACTCCCCATATCTTTAAAAGTGAAGAGTTGGCTAGCCCGCAAGGTTATGGCTTGTGGTAAAGGCATTGGAAAACTATGATTGTTAATCAGCTCGCCAAAGATAATAACTGTATTTTATCTAAGAGTTGGCTAGTCCAGAAGCAAACGGCTTTTGGTAACGACAAGTCAAATCCGTTGACAGCTGATGATTTGCTCAAAATCATTTGGTTATTAATGTACCAAAGTATCACACTAAAACATTGGCTACTCCAGAAGTAATGGCTTTTGGTAAAGAGACATAAAATCCATTAAATTTTCAAAAAAGGATTGCTAGGGACTAGCAATAGTTTAGTATGGGGGATTGATGAGTGTGTAAATACTCATAATTTTATTCCCATTTAAACTGCAAAAACATTTAAAAACACTCAGAAATGCTTTAAAATACACAAAATATCCTTGAAATGTGTTTTATCTGTTTCATTTGCAAAAGGATTAAAAACGGGACGAAAACGAACATTTTTGGATTGACTTGGTAATAATTGTGCATTTGATCAAGTGAAGACGAAAGTCAAAGACGGAGTCAAAGTCAAACCCCAAAATACCAAAAATAACACAAATGGTCCCTGGAATTAATTTTCACTATTGGCAGCAATGGTCCCTGGATTTTCAGAAGTTACATGATTGGTCCCTCAAAGTTAAAACAATTTCAACTTCTAATCCTAACTAAAATAAAACCCAACCATTAAACCTACCCAACCCAACCCTTTTAAATAACCCAGCCCACAAAATTAACTAAACCCAAGCCCAATCCCAAAAACCCAACCCGACCTTTTTAGTTAAACAGAAGGTTTGACTTCGGTCAAACCTTCTTCTTCAATACCACCATCCCGCCAAACCAATACCACCATCTCCACCGCCTTATCTCTGACAAACCCACCACCTTCCACCTATCCCACTTCACCTAACAAACCAAAATGCATTTAATGCTTCTTCCCCAGTACAAGTTATCAGAGATAGTGGATTTTTCCACTATCTCATTTTTGGCGCCAAAATCCATTTCAACGATTGAGATGATGTCAGAAGGATCCAAAGGTACAAGAATGATCAGAAGAAGATAAGAAGCTTATCCCACCTCAGTGTAGTATATATAGGTCACAATGTAAGCCTTAATGGCTAAGTAGTTAATTTAGCATAATCGTATTTTAAGTTTCAGTAGCCATAATTTGTAATTGCAAGTTTCAATAATCAATCCTAGTTAATTCAAGTCTGTTTGTTATTAATCTTTGTACAATTTTCATTAGCTAATGATAATTCCAAGTTTTTACATTTCCATGTTGTACTGAGAATTTTAGTTAAGTTAAGTAATAATTGAAATAGCTTCTTAGTTGTTTCTATAAGCTTATGCAAGCTTATAATAGCTTGTTGTAAGTTTATACTAGTTTAAATCAGTTCTATTCAAGAATGATGAAGAAAGTCAACAAAAGTCAACCTGGGGGCTAATAAGCACTTCTGGTAAAATAAGCTATTCAGGAAGGCTTATATTTGGTTTCTAGCTTGTTGTTAACAAGCTAGAGTTGTTCTGATCTTGTTCTATCTATTCCATAAGCTCTTTCAGTTGTAAGCCAAATTCCAAGTTTTATTTAATTTTTCAAGTTACTGTACAGTAGCTTATTTATAGCTTATTTTCAATATTTATTGCTTATTATTAGTTTTTAAGCATATTTCATCTGTTTTATCAGTAGCTAGATAGCTTTTGCATTATTTTACTTAAAAACCTTTAAAAAGCCAAAATAGCCAAATTTAGTATAACTTATTTTACTGCTTATTTCTGTTTTAAAAGTTGCTTAATAGAGTTAAACTAAGTTAGTTAATAAGTAAAAACCAGAATTTATAAGTTAAACTAGCCTGTGCTAGTTAAAAACCAACACAGACCCTCAATAAGGGGTGTTTGGTTTAAGCAGGTCAAATAGTCAAACCTGTGTGTTACTGTGCATTTACCAATATCCCAACTTCAAACCAGCTTAATTTAGCCATAATAAGTTGTTTTTGAGTTCTAATTAGCCAAATAGATAGAAAATCAAGTTTTTTATTGCCTATGGGATTTTCAGTCCCTAAATAAGTCCAAATAAGCCATAAGCTGCTATAAGCACTTTTGGCCCTTTTTCTTTTCATCTTCTGAGTCCTTAAGGTCATATTAGAGCAGTCAAAACAACCTGGTTTGGTTTCAATTGGATTTGTGCCATCTGCACAACTCTGCATTAGCAGACTCAGTATATACTGAGCAGATTTGACCCCTAATGGCCCTTCTTCTCAGCTTATTTGTAGCTTATCTAGATAAGCTGAGGCCTTGAATTTTGGTTTGCTTATAGGTCATAGTACTGGCTTTAAGATTCTGTGCTTGGATTCCACTTCATAGCTTATTTAATAGCTTAAAATAAGCCTGCAAATTCTCCCATTTCCCTGCCTTGAGCCTACACAAATCTCAGTTGCTCACACCACCTGATCTAGTGCTTAATTGGAGTTCAATTAGCTTATCAGAATTGGGGCTTTTTGGTTTTTAGAGTAGCCAGTAGTACTAGCAAGATTTTGCCCCCATAAGTTTTCACTTTTCAGCTTATTTAGAGTGCTTAAATCTGTCTGCAAGTTGGTGGTTTTTCTGCATAAATTGTGATTCTGCCCTAGTGCTTATCTGCTTATTTCTAATTGCTTATTGTGCTTAATCAGTTATTTTATGCTTTTATAAGTTGTTTGAACTATTCCTGAGCTTTTGGGAATTTTTGGATAACTTTAGCTTATTTTTAGCTTATTTGCCAAACTGCTTTTCAGCCCAACTGCTTATTAGGGTTTAGTAAACTTTTGATTTTAATTTTCCTAGATTAAGAATATTATTTTAGACTTAACTTGAATTTTTTAGATTTTTCCTAAGTCATTTACTATTTTTAATCCTTTTAATTAGTTTAAAATAGTAATTAATTCATATTAAATAAAATATAAATCAGAAAAATATAAATCTTTTTTCTAAAATTTTCTTTTTATTATTTAGGATTTAAGAAAAATATATTTTACACTTGTTAGGATTAGTTTTCTAATATTTCAGTTTTTATCCCGTTTCAGATTTCCCGTTACGCGTTTTTAGTTTAATTAACTGCGTTTAATTTTCTTTTGTATATTTGTTTTTCATATATCAATTAGAATTTAAAAAGCAAATAAAAATCCATATCCTAATCATCAGTCATCTAATCAAACTTTTAAACGTTTGCCATTCACACTGTTGGGAAACGATTGGGTAATCACTTACCTGGTTTCACATTACACACAAACTGAGTTTTTGCAAGTATTCTTTTCACAAATGGTGATTTGTATTTATTCACGTGTATCCATCATTGCATAATTTATATATACGTTTTTAGCACGGATCAGGGAGATTAGGTGTTTATTATAAATATGGGGAGAGGACGTGATTAAAATGTGATCGAAAAGAAGTTTTGTCGTTTGAATCTCAAATGAGTGCTTTAAAAAGACTCAGAACAACCTCGAATTGACGAAACTAAATGTCCGTTCTCGAAAAGACATGTCCTGGACGGGTAATAATTTCAAGTGGTTAACCAGTGATTGTAAGCGTGTCTCGCAAAGGACTTGTCTGAGTTAGAATGTACCAATTCGAGAGATGATCTTTGAATATGACCGGGACGGGTAATAATTTCAAACTAGTCTAACTAGTGATGTAAGCGTGTCTCGCGAAGGTCATGTTCATTGAAAATTGATCATTTCAAATGTGCGATCTCTACCCAACATGTGCATTTTATTTCAAAAATGCATGAGCACATGTGAAGGGGGAGTGTTTCAAAAATGCAAAACTCTCGATGTGTTAACAAAATGTGTTTTCTCATAAACACGTTGAGAGATTTTCACAAGGTTTAATGGCATGTGACAAATAATCTAGGATAATCATGGAGTAATAAGGTGATTATGGTTAGGTTATGTCCAATGATCCGCCAGAACCGGAGGGATCTACCCAAGGACAATTCCAATAGCTTAGAATTAGAAGTCCTTAGGTAAGATTGAAAAAAAGGAGTATAATGAGAAAGGAGAAAGAAGGGGTTGAATAATGAAAAGAAAAAGTTTTTGTAAGGGTGAAAAGAAACAGCCATCCATGAAAACTTAGGTCAGAAACGGGTCAATACATATGCTATCGGTACTCACTAAGGTGATACTGGTATTGAAGACAAGACGTCATGGACCCAGTGACGCATTTGCACCACCCCTCCTATCCACTCAGATATCTCTTAAAAGATATGTGTTTCATTTCTCACGGAGAACACTGCATAATCTATCGACCTCTCACTCCGAGATGTGTTGATATTGAAAAGGTGGCACTCTGCTCCATGCCTCCGACGACTAAAACCAAATCGCACATTATTGAGTCTAGAGACATGAGATTCATCAAAGATCTCTTAGGAACACTTCCTATGAAATACACTTGTGTTCACCAAAAGGATACAAGTTGTATGAGTCTTAATGAGATCTAAGGATCTTGCCTCACGACATGATGGTCGCTGGACGATTTATTCCTTCAGTTTGGTCGCCAAGTTGATACACAAGACTATCACAAATTCGATATGTTGAATTCCATCACATTGTGTACGTACTTTACAATTATGGATTCCGCGTTCCATTGTTTTAATCAAATTAGGAATACATTCTCGCAAAATATATTCATATTTCTTACTTCATTATGGTGCAGCTTTTAAAGGTATTTGCCAAAAAACTAGAAAATGTTACATGATTTAATTTTCAAAAGCAATTACTACTCCGTAACTTCAAAGTTACATTAAAATATTGAAATGTAGACTCTAAACTCCATTATAAAAAGTTTAGAATAGTTATATATAGTTTACTTCCATAACTGTTCATACATAGGAAAAATATTGTATTCTAGACATGTGCTATCCATACATGCAACTAGAGATGTAAACGAACAAAACGTTCAGTAAATATTTCATTAACCGTTCGGTAAAAATTTCGTTTATTTATTAAGTGAACGAACATGAACAATATTTTACGTTCGTTTAGTTAAATGAACGAACATGAACAAAAATCACGTCCGTTCATTTATGTTCCAGAACATCCGATTATGCGTTTATTAACGTTCGTCTATATTCACTAGCATGGTACCCGCGCAAAGCAGCGGGTTCGAAGGCGAATGTTGTTTAACGGTTTGATTATAGAATTTGAGTTTAACGAATGTTGCTCAGAGGCGAATTGAATTGAATTTGAGTTTTTTTTTTTTTTTTTTTTTTTTTTTTTTTTTTTCCTTTGAATGAGTAAGATTAAAACGCTATTAGAAAAACATGTGTTTGATGTTGCTTATTAGAAGAACCAGTAGAAAAAAAAATTCAAATAAACAACAAATTTGTAAGCTCGTATAAACAATCACAAAAGTTGTATATGTATTATATGTATTTGGTTGTGCAATAAACGTTGTATATGTATATGTATTTTGTTGTGCAATAAATGAACAAAAGTCCATTGTAGTCTAGTGGTTGGAATATTTTGCTTTCAACTGGGAGACTTGGGTTCGAATCTTGCCACTACATGTTTTTTAAATCTTACACAATTTGAAAATTTTCAAGTGTTGAATCTAAAAATTTTAAGCCTTCCATAAATAGAATGTCCTAAATGCTTTATATAGTAGTATATATTTATTTATTTATGTTCGTACATCATATCTTTTAATTGTATACTTTTAAAACGAGTTTGTTTAAACAAAACAACACTTATAAAACAAAATATTATGCATAATTTAATAAGTTTATGTTTGTTTTTCTACATTCATTTATGTTCGATCGTTTATGGTTCATTTAGTGTCTTAATGAACTAACATAAACAAACATGGATAACTCATTTTTTTTAATAAACGAACATGAAAAAGAAAATTCGTCCGTTTAAACGTTCTTGTCCGTTTATTTGTCCGATTAAAATTAAATGAACGAACATGAACAAAGCTTTGTTTATTTTCGTCCGATTCATTTACGGCCCTACAGGCAACAGTATATAACCATAGAGCATCTCTACCTCTTTAACCTATGTGGGATGCACTAAAAGTGGTTTATTTTCTATTTATATAAAAAAACTAATAAAGGAACCGACCTACATTGACTAGACCATATTTTTTCTTTAATTAAAAATGGGTTATACTATACAAGCCCCCCCTATGATGTCACATCATAGGGGACAAAGGGCATCTTTATTTTATTTTGCAGTATTACACAGTTTTCTGTCAGTTTCTGTTCCGTATTTCTGACAGTTTTTAGCGTTTGACATATTAAACTTTATATTTTCTGTTCCGTATTTTCAGGTTTATAGTTTTTTGATATAAATAAAATTATAAAAATAAAAAAAAATAAAAAAAAATCAAAAAAATCAAAAAAACATGGGGGGGCTTGGATAACAAAATTAGGGGGGGCTTGTATAACTTGTCCCATTAAAAATTTAAAAATAATTAAGGAACCTACCTAAATTTACTCAACTCTCAATCATTATTAGTAAGGGTGGCAATTTCTGACCCAACACGAAATCCGACCTGAAACCGACACGAAAATTAACAGGTTCGGGTTGAACTAAATAGATTTTGGGTCAGGTTTGGGTCGACATGTCTAACCCGTTTATTAAACAGATCAGGCTCGGGTTGGGAATAAAATAAACGGGTCGACCCGCCAACCCGTTTAAGATTTTTTTTTTTTTAAATTAAAAATTATTTATATTTAATTATACATGTTAAATGGGTTAAACGGGTCGACCCGCTAACCCGTTTAACTAGTGTAATGTGCTAACTTTTGTATATAAAACGGGTTAAATGGGTCAACCCGAAACCCGTTTAACATATTCAGCCCGTGTAACCTATTTAACACGTCAACCCAAGTATATATATGGGTTAAATGGGTTAGGTTCGGGTTACGTGTAAACAGGTTAGGGTTGACGTAGCTGACCCGATGATTTAAACGGGTTAGGTTCGGGTTAGGGTTTTCTGACCCGCCAACCTAACAACCCGAACCCGACCCGAATTGCCACCCCTAATTTTTAGTATCTATGCGTTCATGAGCGTTGGTATATTGAAGGTACTTCGATTTGGTGATCCTTTATGGGGTCGCTTTCAAATTTGTGTTTTTTTTCAGTTGGTTATGTTCAATGGAAAAATGGCAGTAATGAGTAAAGACTCATTTTTTGCTTCTTTGAGTTACATGGCATAAAAGTCAAGCTATTTGGCATTAGTAGACTAACAAATACATGTGCAATTTAGTCGAGCCAAGTATCAAATTTTATGCTCGAGCTTAGTGATGGAATATGGGTTACATGCAATTATAATATATGCTAACCATTACTCGAGTCAACCAAGTTGATTATAATACAAAAACTAGAAGGAAACAAACTTGATAAGACACTTTTACAAGCCAAGTAGTTTGACACTCGAGCTCGACTCAAAGGAGTACTTGAGGTGCCTTGAACTCAGCTCAATGTAAAACAAATTAGTTTCACGTTTTTAGGAGTCAGTCGCAAATGACTCGTGGTAGATCTGCCAACAACAAGGCATGTCAAAGAAAATATGATGCAAGAGAGGGGCAACTGTTGGAATTTATATATCAAGTTAACCAATTAACTACGAGTACGCAGCGGATATTAGATCTAGTTAAGCAATTATGATTAACACACAAATAATAAACAAATTAAAGGAAAAGAGAAACATGAAAAATAAATAGAAAAACTAACCCTCGTAGTCACCAGCAAATGAAACAAGTAGTAAATATATACTACCTCTACGGTTGCTCACACAAACACGTCAAACGAATACGCTACGATGCTAGTCGCTTGCTTCACGTCGAACAAGGAAAACACTTTGCTTGTTCAAGGCTTGTTAAGACCAATCGAAACCCGAAGTCGGATACGTTCGAATGGTTTAACAAAAGAGTAAAAGAAAACAAAAACAAAACTACTGTTTTGTTATATCTTCTGCTAGGGACAACCGAAAAACCAAATCAAACAACCAATAAGATTGTTTAGTTACTGCCGTATAACTTTGAACAAAACAAAGTTACTTTGCTATTAGGTTTTTTTAATGAATGTCGTGTGATATTATGTTTCGTATATGTATAGGACCGAATTCAAGAGATTGGAATGAGGTGTTTATATAGCCCCTCAACCCTAATCTTTTAACTTGTTCCTTACTCCAAGTCTTTTCAATTAAGACCTTAATTATCATTATAATTTGCACATAAATCCTTTTCTAAAATCCTTCAAAATCTGCCACTTTTGGGAGGAGGACAATAGTTTTCGTTTCGACATTTTAATCCCTCTCTTTTATATTCGTGAAACATATTAATCATTTAAAAAATATAACAAGTATAAATATTAAATATTTAATAAATGTACTCTTCGTGTATTAACGTGTGTGCCCCCAATAGGCTCACACATTTCTAGTTGTATATCGGCTAATCTAACTACCATAACCCAACAGCTCCCACTTGGGAGTTGGAGTAGCAGACACCACATATAGCAACGACGGAAACGTCTAGCAACACTCACATTCGTTATTGAACTAGAAATGTCTGAGATAAAGTTTTAAAAAAATATTCTCAGTAGCATGGTCATTTATATCTTGCTTTTATCATCCTTTGTTATAGATACCGTTAAACCATGGATATGGATCCTAACTCATTCCATATAGTTTAACCATTTAAATTCTCGTTATAGAATTTAATTCAGATATACCAAATGTAATCAAGAATCATCTTGCATTACCCTTTGGGTTCGGCCGAACAATTATCTGATTAATTCTGGAGAGGGCCCATGGTATCTTTCTGCACATATCAAGTGGAGTAACAAATCCTTTGTTGACTACAAGTGTTGTGGATGCTGCTTCACATCACTCCGAAAAATAGCTTTTATAACTACCTTATTCAGGACAGCGTTTGGCATATAATTACAAAAGTGATATCCACACATAACAGAACTTGCTTGTGTCTCAAGTCTAAGGATGACTTAACAAACCATTTCAACATTTTACTTATGACAAGGATCCAAAAGTAAATGTTTGAAGTTAGGGTATCCAATATGCATCCCTTGTGAATACATATGAGTTTGGCTGGAACAGTCCACATTCTCATAGAATATAACCAGCACTCACATTTGCCTTGCATAACAATATTCCCATATTGTTAACCGACAATGGACATATTTAGAATGATGAATCATTTCATGGATTAAACATGCAAAGATGGAATAACAGGTTATATAAATAAAATAACAAATACCTCGTATCTTTATTTATTAGAAAATAAAAACTGTCTTACACTTCCAAATTATTCAAATACTAATTACACACAGATTTACATGAGACTACTAGCTGGTATCAAACCAATATTCCTAGTCAATTCAGAATGCTTAGGATATGCTAAAGCCTTCGTAAATGGGTCAGCTAGATTATCATCTGTGTGAACTTTTAATATCTTCACGTCACCCATCTCAATGGTCTCTCGAAGATAATGAACTTTTACGCGGTAATGTCTAGCACCCTTGGTGAGTCCACTTTCATTTGCTATAGTAATGGCTCCAGTATTATCACAATACATATCTATGGGTTCTTCAATTGTGGGAACAATGCCAAGCCCAGAAATGAATTTTCGAATCCATACAGCCTCTTTAGATGCATCATAAGCAGCTATATACTCAGCTTCTGTAGATGAAGTAGCATAAATACTTTGCTTCGTGCTTTTCCAGTCAACAGCACCTCCATTTAAAACGAATACATATCCAGTCTGAGATTTTAGGTCATCAGCATCTGTCAGATATCCAGCATCAGTGTAGCAAGAAACCCTGAGCTCTCGTTTCATATCACCTCCGTACACCAGAAACATATCCTTAGTATTGCGTAAATACTTAAGAATATTCTTTACAGCAGTCCAGTGAAGATCCCCTGGATTCTGTTGAAATCGGCTTGTTATGTTCTGAGAGAACGCAACATCAGGACGAGTACATCTCACAGCATACATAATTGATCCTATAGCCGAGGCATAAGGAACTCTTTGCATGCGCTCTTTTTCAGCAGGTGTCTCAGCACCTTGTGATTTACTCAATTTAAGCTTTTCTTGCATTGGGATAGTTCCTCGTTTGGAATTCTCCATGAAATATTTCTTCAATATTTTCTCAATGTAAGCACTTTGACATAAACCAATTAACCGTCTTGATCTATCTCTATAGATCTTGATTCCAAGAATATATGCCGCTTCTCCTAGATCTTTCATGGCAAAACATTTTCCAAGATAGGATTTAACATCTTGTAACATTGGAATATTGTTTCCCATAAGTAATATGTCATCAACATATAGAATTAGGAAAGTGACATAACTCCCACTAGCTTTCTTATATACACATGGCTCATCTTGATTTTGAGTGAAACCGAATTTCTTAATCTCATCATCAAAACGTTTATTCCATTGCCTAGATGCTTGCTTAAGTCCATAAATGGAACGCTTGAGCTTGCATACTCGGTTAGGATATTTTGGATTAACAAAACCTTCAGGTTGCACCATATAGACTTCTTCGGAAAGATGTCCATTGAGGAAGGCGGTTTTGACATCCATTTGCCAAATCTCATAGTCATAGAATGCAGCTATGGCTATGAGAATCCTTATAGCTCTAATGTCTGCAACAGGAGAAAAGGTCTCTTCATAATCAACCCCGTAGGTTTGAGTGAAGCCCTTTGCTACGAGACGAGCTTTAAAGGTGTGTACTGCACCATCCATGTCTGTCTTCTTTTTGAAGAGCCATTTGCTACCAACGGTTTTACCGTTAGGAGGAAGATCAACTAAGTCCCAGACTTCGTTGTCTTTCATGGATTGCATTTCCACATTCATCGCATCAAGCCATTTCTTGGATTCAGGATCCAACAATGCAGCTTTATAGTTATTGGGTTCACCAAGATCCCCCAACTCATGCTCCTCAGCATCGACGTATAAACACATTCGATCTGGGGCACGGCGTGTCCTAGCGGACTTACGAATGGGATTGATATCACTTTGAGGTTCATCAATTTCTTGATTATCCTCATCATGATTTAAGCTAGTGTCTACAGAAGGATTTGTATCTTCTTCTTGAATAATTTCAAGATCTTCTAGACTCCCACTTGCTTCATGATCCAAGAGATTTTTCTCAAAGAATTCAGCATTCCGAGCAACAATTACTTTGTTCTCAGATGGAAGATAGAAAGAATATCCCATTGTTTCCTTTGGGTATCCTACGAAGATACACTTAATAGATCTGGGTTCCAGTTTGTCAGGTTTGGTAAGTGTGTCACGCTTAACAAGTGCCTCACAACCCCAGACTTTTAAGTAAGACAACTTAGGGGCTTGCCCATGCCATACTTCGTATGGTGTCTTATCAACCTTCTTAGTTGGAACCATGTTGAGAATGCGCGCAGCAGACTCAAGGGCATAATCCCAAAAGGACTTTGGAAGAGTAGTTTGACTCATCATGGAGCGAACCATGTCTAGCAGTGTTCGATTTCTCCTCTCAGACACACCATTATGTTGTGGCGTGTAAGGAGGAGTTCGATGGGCAATAATCCCATGATCCTTAAGATGATCCAAAAACTCTTGACTCATATATTCACCTCCACGATCCGAGCGTAGTGATTTAATGGTCTTCCCGAGTTGGTTTTCTACTTCCTTTTGAAACACTTTAAATGTTTCAAACACTTCATGTTTATGTTTCAGCAGGTAAACATAACCATACCGACTATAGTCATCAGTAAAAGTGACGAAGTAGCTTGCTCCTTGTCTTGACACAGTTCTAAATGGGCCACATACATCGGTGTGTATTAGTCCAAGTAAATCTTTAGCCCTTTCCACTTGATGTGAATAGGGTTTTCTTGCCATCTTACCAGACATGCATGAAACACACTTTTCAAATGACTTGATGTCAGTTGAGTTGAGAAGTCCATCATGTTGCAACTTCTCCATGCGTTTCTTGCTAATGTGTCCAAGACGACAATGCCACAAGAGAGTAGAGTCCAAGGTTAGATTGGCTCTTTTATTGCTAACAGCAAACATAGAACTATCATTTGTTTCAGAACAAGACATATCAATTTCAAAAATACCATCCCTTGGGATAGCACTAAAATAAACCACATTATTCCTAGAAACTGAAATTGTATTATTCAATTCAAAACGATTAACAAAACCATCGTCAAACAAACGTGAAACTGAAATAATTCCTCTAGTAATAGAGGGAGCATAATGACAATTGTTTAAAACAACTACTAATCCACTAGGGAGACATAAATGATAACTTCCAATAGCTTCAACTCCTGCCCGTTGACCATTGCCCACGTACAGACTTAAAGCTCCTGGCTTCAGCTTCCTACTTCCCCTGAGACCCTGAGTAGTATTACAGATGTGAGTACCACAACCCGTGTCATAAACCCAAGATTTACTAGGAAAAGAATAGAGTTCTATAGTGAAAATACCTGAAGTGCTAGCTCCTTGAGATAGCTTCTTCTTTTTCATCAACTCGGCGAGATACACGGGACAGTTCCTTCTCCAATGACCTATTTCACCACATTGGTGACAGGTCGCGTCCTTTGCAGGGTTATCCTTCTTGGGTGGTGGAGTTTTCTTGGGTTTGGAAGCATAAGATGGTTTATGCTCAGGAGCATAAGCCAACTTATACTTTCCGTTCCCTTGATTCCCCTTAGCAGCCTTGAACGGTTTTTTACCTTGGTTTTTCTGGACCTTTCCTGCACGTATAGCATGAAGTGCAGGTGCAGCATCTTTCTTGGGTAGCGTCTGCTCATGTTGTTTAAGCATAGCATGTAATTCATTCACAGTCTTCCCCATGCTGTGCATATTATAGTTCTGCACAAAGCTGTCATACTCCTTAGAGAGTCCAATCAAGATTAGGCTTACTCCAAGGTTCAAAGTGATGGGATGACCGAGACGCTCCAAGTTGTCAATGTAGCTCTTCATCTTTAGAACATATGAGCTTACAGATTGACCTTCTTCTTGCTTGAACGAGTGAAATTCCCTCGTGGTTTGAAGAAGTTCCTGTTCTGCCTGTTGAGCAAACATAGTTTTTAACTCCTGTAGCATGTCATATGCGCCAAGGTGAGTTAGATTTCGTTGGATTTCTAAGTCCATGGTCATAAGCATGAAGGCAGCAATGTCCTTTGATCCCTTGACCCAAGCAGTGTGAGCTGCAAGAGCCTCGGGAGGGACTGGGTGTCCAGGAGTTGCAACAGGTGCAGCAGGAATAGGATGCTCCAAGTAATTTTCCTTGTCTTCAGCTGACAGGATAATGCGAAGCTGGCGATACCAGTCAATGAAGTTAGGTCCAGTGAGTTTTTGTTTCTCAAAGAAACTCCTGAGTACCGAATTGTTTCCGACTGAGGTAGTCATCTACAATTAAAAAGTTCAAATAATTAGTATTTTCAATAATTTAATTCTTAATAGAATTAACTACCCAATTAATTACTAATTAAGGCTAAGATCCAACTTGACCTCCCACTTTTTACCAAAGGTCTGACCAATGAGTAACCAAGTGGGGCAAGAGGTAAGCGACGAGCGTTAATTGCATGAAATGCAACTCTTAGATTTATGAGACTGATCAAGACATTAGTAGACAAGTAGTAATGTCATGAGCATGTTTAGTCTCATCTTATGCCTCGGGTCCAAGGTCTGACCAAGCATACTCGAAATAAGTCGACCAAGTAAGAACGTGCAAATATCACCAAAGGTCAGACCAATGAGCAAAATTTGCCATGGGTTTGGAATGGCCCTAAGGTCTGACCAAAGAGGTCAAGCCAAAAGCACGTGTTCTTAGTTGGCTGGCAAAGACTTAAAATTTACACATAGGGTATGCACATAAATGTGGTAAAATCGTGTACAAAGAAGCATGCAAAACAACTTTGTAACACTTTATTTAAAAACTTTTAGTAATGACACTGTAGTGATCATCATGGTTCACGGTAGCTCCAATCGAACTCGCAAGGAAGCGGAGGACCAAGTCAGCGCGAAGCAATGACCTGAAATCCTTTAGGTGTGACTGTGCTCACCGCCTTATACCCCCCTTATAGTTTGTTCTAGTGGGTGAGCCGTACTTCCCAAGTGTCCATAGCGTCCAGTTTTTAATTTCATGAAAAACTTGTTTCAATAATTTTAGGTCACTTAATTTTACAAGAACGAATTTTCCACGAATCAAATAGCAGGTCACAATTGAGCATGATATTTAGGCGTGTAAATTAAGACCAGTTTTAATGTCATGGTTTCACATATGTATTATTCCATATTGCATGCAATTAGGTGTGTAAAACATATAACAATTAAGCACATAAGGAATCACAAACATAAACAAAGACAATAATTAAACACATAAAATCCGAGTTCTCTCGCGAGTCTTCCCCAAAAGGAGAACCATAAGACCCTCACTAGGTTTTCATCAAGTGCCTAGATCGCCACATGCATCAAAAAAATTGATTGCGTAGGTCTTATAGCCGGAATTTAGGAAAAAATCAATCTAAAAATTAAAAGATCTATTTTCCAAAATTAAATGATTTAGTTACCATAAAAAAAAATTAATTTCCAAATATAGAAGATTTAGTTTCCAAAAATAAATATATAGATCTTTTAAAGAAATAAAAAGATTTACTTTCCTAAATAAACATATAAAATAATTATGGCAAACTAATTAACTTTTAATATATAGTTATTTTATGTATCTAATTAACAATTAATTTTAATTCATTAGTGTCTAGGTACTTTTTATTAATTAATGACAAGTATTGCATGATAGTTGTCAAAATAAAAATAAAACAAATAACTAAGTTAGATTTCATGCAGCCTTTTCGCGTGTTTATTAAATTGTGTAACCCATAACCACTAAACGAGTTGACTCGTGATGCCACTGTTGGAATTTATATATCAAGTTAACCAATTAACTATGAGTACGCAGCGGATATTAGATCTAGTTAAGCAATTATGATTAACACACAAATAATAAACAAATTAAAGGAAAAGAGAAACATGAAAAATAAATAGAAAAACTAACCCTCGTAGTCACCAGCAAATGAAACAAGTAGTAAATATATACTACCTCTACGGTTGCTCACACAAACACGTCAAACGAATACGCTACGATGCTAGTCGCTTGCTTCACATCGAACAAGGAAAACACTTTGCTTGTTCAAGGCTTGTTAAGACCAATCGAAACCCGAAGTCGGATACGTTCGAATGGTTTAACAAAAGAGTAAAAGAAAACAAAAACAAAACTACTGTTTTGTTATATCTTCTGCTAGGGACAACCGAAAAAACCAAATCAAACAACCAATAAGATTGTTTAGTTACTGCCGTATAACTTTGACCAAAACAAAGTTACTTTGCTATTAGGTTTTTTTAATGAATGTCGTGTGATATTATGTTTCGTATATGTATAGGACTGATGAACTCAAATAAGTACATTTTATTACTATCATTTATCCTATTAATTTGACTTGTTTTATTATATTATGTATGAGGATTGATACTTAATCGTTTACTTTTGTAATTCTCAGGTAAAAACAAGCATTTGGTGAAACTTAGCGATTTTGGACTAATAATGGAGCAAAACGTGCATAAAGTGAAAGTCTACTGGCATGGACAAGATCAAGTCAATTCTGCTCCAGATGCGCCGCATCTCACTCTCGAAATGCGCCGCATCTCTATCAAGATATCACCAGATACGATCCAAGATACAAGAGGACATGCGCCGCATCTAATCATGGAGTTACGCCGCATCTTCTAGCGGTGTACGAATATTCCTGAATATTATAATCTTGGACCCCACGCGAAGTTAAGTACATGCGCCGCATCTACTTAGTAGATGCGCCGCATCTTCCCTCAGACAGAAACTATAAATACCCCGTAGACCAGACGAATTAAAAGTTCTCCGAAACCCTAACACTGAAGACCGAACAGGAGGAACAAAGGACGAATTCAGTCAAGAAGGCAGCACAAGACACACCCAAATCAAAGATACAAGAGCTGTAAGAAGGTGCTGCATGTATTTAATTCATTAAGTAGTTTTGTTTTATTGTGTTAGCAAACTTTAATTCATCAGGATTGGTGGCTTGTGTAATGTGACAACGAAAGATTGCACTCCCTTTAATACTTGCTTTCCCATCAATTAAAGTTTATATGTTGATGTCTTTGGTTACTACTTATTAGTGCATTGATAACCTCTGTGTTTATTAGTGGCTTGCGGGCATTTGACTGCGGGACATAATGTGGCTCCCACGGTTGTTTCTAAATTGATCACTTAGGAATAACTTTTAGACATAAGTAATCATTAAGGGTTTACTCGCCGATAAGATTAGGACCAACGAGAAAGGGTTAACTACATACACTTCATATAAAGCTATCAATAAAACAAGTGACAATCTACTTAATTATAAGGACAGCCCTCTTATTGTCTCGAGTATTTATCTGTGTACGTGTGTGCTACTTGCTGATTCGTGCCTGTTGGTTTATTTTATTATTTAATTGCAACAAATCGTGCCAGTCTCTCAGGCTGAAACCCCCTTGCGTTAGGATATTAAAATACTGATTAGAATAACTAGATAATACGTTCCACTCTTAGTGATCGACACTCTACTTACCATTATCTTCATACTGACCGGGTACACTGCTCGTTAAGTGTGTGTGTTATTGATAAGTCGGCTAAATATAAATTTAAAACTTGAGTAGGCATTAAAACTGCTAAACCGCAACGACACATCACGCGCATCAAGGACCGAATTCAAGAGATTGGAATGAGGTGTTTATATAGCCCCTCAACCCTAATCTTTTAACTTGTTCCTTACTCCAAGTCTTTTCAATTAAGACCTTAATTATCATTATAATTTGCACATAAATCCTTTTCTAAAATCCTTCAAAATCTGCCACTTTTGGGAGGAGGACAATAGTTTTCGTTTCGACATTTTAATCCCTCTCTTTTATATTCGTGAAACATATTAATCATTTAAAAAATATAACAAGTATAAATATTAAATATTTAATAAATGTACTCTTCGTGTATTAACGTGTGTGCCCCCAATAGGCTCACACATTTCTAGTTGTATATCGGCTAATCTAACTACCATAACCCAACAGCAACACTCAGTAAAAAGTTTGGAGTACTTGTTTTGTTAAAATAAATATTCACAAAAAAATTAGAATTATCAAATGGTGTTATGGATAATTATTAGTGGATGTCCATATAACCCATAATAGGCCCATGGCCCATGTTAGCTATTAGGGTTTTTGCCCTAATGTTTGTCTATATATACTCTTTGTAAATCTCATAGTTAATGATCAATAAGAAGAATATTCATTCCCTAAATCTTGTTCAGAACACGTTATCAGCACGATCTAAAGTTTTTAGTTTTGTTTTCTTCTTCTTGTCCACGCTCCACAGGTACATCTTATTCATTATTGTTTGATTTGCTTTTAAATCATGTCGTAAATTTACGTAATATTTAACTTTCGATATGTTAATCGTTTATAGAACCAGTTAGATGTGAGCATAACATGCTTTAGACTTTATAAT
Source organism: Artemisia tridentata subsp. tridentata (assembly GCA_021014915.2). Classification (NCBI taxonomy): domain Eukaryota; kingdom Viridiplantae; phylum Streptophyta; class Magnoliopsida; order Asterales; family Asteraceae; genus Artemisia; species Artemisia tridentata. The sequence goes on along the minus strand of CP139506.1, from coordinate 72,456,088 downwards.
CTTCTTTTGTTATACAATCTTCTTTTTATGATAGAATTAGGTTTTTTACATATAAAATTAGAATATCAATGCCAGTCAATGTTGTTTAAGTGTTTTGCTTGTGAATATTTTCTTTCCTACATGCTATCGTTTACTAGTATATTAATTATTTGTTGTTCTCTTTCGATACTATTAGTACAAGTCTAAAGTCTTAACTGTGAATGTTAGATTGTTAATAGGTTTAATATTCCTATGTAAATAAAATGTTTATGACGGTGGGATAATGGAGAATGTTACACCTCACACATGTAGTCTTGTATGATTGTATCCTATAGCTTATAGTGTTTTTGTTTCTCGTTCCCAACTGTTACAAAGATGTATTGCATATATGTTACTAGGGGTATTCTTTTTAAGAACATTTATACGCATACTTCCGAGGACAAGTGTTTTCTTTCAATCAAATTTGTTACTAGACATGAAGATTATATGTGATTATGTATAACGTTTTATGCTTGCAAGATAAATAAAAATAAAAATCAAATAAATAACATTGTACAACATCGCCACTCATCAATTGATGGCAATATATAGAATAAGCTTCTCTCTAGCCTTGATCATATGTATACTCCGCGTGTAAATCTAGTTTATTATTACTAACTGTGACATCTAATATTACTTATTTGACATCTTATCACTAGAACAAAAAGTGGAATTGGTTACACCAAATATGTGTGACGATATACATATAGTCACACATGGTTTTTTTCGTGTGTGTGACTAAAGGTCGTGTGACCATAGGGTACCTACGGTCACATGTTTTGGTTCTTTTTAGTCTCACTTACAAAAGAGTAACCAAAACGTTAAAATGTGTGACTAAATAGGTACAATTTTAGTTGGATTAATCAGCTTTGTGTGACCAAAAACTCTTATAGTCACACGAAGCATTTTCTTTTTGTATATTTAGTCACATACAATTAACCATAAAGTGGCCAAAAGTGTGAATAAGTGTGACCATATGGTGTTGAAAGTGAAGAAATGTATGTTTTGTGTGACTATAGATCATCCAATTGCCACATAAATTTGGTTTTTGTGTGGCCTTTTGTACCATTTAGTCACACAAATCATGTTTCTTTTGGGTATTTAGTCACATACAATTAATCATAAAGTGGCCAAAAATGTGAATAAGTGTGACCATATGTTCTTTAAAGTTAAGAAATGTGTGGTTTGTGTGACTATTGATCATCCAATGGCCACATGAATTGTATGTTTGTGTGGCCTTTTGTTACATTTAGTCACACAAAGCATTTTTGTTTTGGGTATTTAGTCACATACAATAAATCATAAAGTGGCCAAAAGTGTGAATAAGTGTGACTATATGGTGTTTAAAGTGAAGAAATGTGTGTTTTGTGTGACTATTGATCATCCAATGGCCACATGAATTTTATTTTTGTGTGGCCTTTTGTACCATTTAGTCACACAAAGCATTTTTCTTTTGGGTATTTAGTCACATACAATAAATCATAAAGTGGCCAAAAGTGTGAATAAGTGTGACCATATGGTGTTTAAAGTGAAGAAATGTGTGTTTTGTGTGACTATTGATCATCCAATGGCCACATGAATTTTATTTTTGTGTGGCCTTTTGTAACATTTAGTCACACAAAGCGTTTTTCTTTTGGGTATTTAGTCACATACAATAAATCATAAAGTGGCCAAAAGTGTGAATAAGTGTGACCATATGGTGTTTAAAGTGAAGAAATGTGTGTTTTGTGTGACTATTGATCATCCAATGGCCACATGAATTTTATTTTTGTGTGGCCTTTTGTTACATTTAGTCACACAAAGCGTTTTTCTTTTGGGTATTTAGTCACATACAATAAATCATAAAGTGGCCAAAAGTGTGAATAAGTGTGACCATATGGTGTTTAAAGTGAAGAAATTTGTGTTTTGTGTGACTATTGATCATCCAATGGCCACATGATTTTTTTTTTGTGTGGCCTTTTGTTACATTTAGTCACACAAAGCATTTTTCTTTTGGGTATTTAGTCACATACAATAAATCATAAAGTGGCCAAAAGTGTGAATAAGTGTGACCATATGGTGTTTAAAGTGAAGAAATTTGTGGTTTGTGTGACTATTGATCATCCAATGGCCACATGAATTGTATGTTTGTGTGGCCTTTTGTACCATTTAGTCACACATATCATGTTTCTTTTGGGTATTTAGTCACATACAATTAAGCATAAAGTGGCCAAAAGTGTGAATAAGTGTGACCATATGGTGTTTAAAGTGAAGAAATTTGTGGTTTGTGTGACTATTGATCATCCAATGGCCACATGAATTGTATGTTTGTGTGGCCTTTTATACCATTTAGTCACACATATCATGTTTCTTTTGGGTATTTAGTCACATACAATTAAGCATAAAGTGACCAAAAGTGTGAATAAGTGTGACCATATGCTGTTTAAAGTGAAGAAATTTGTGGTTTGTGTGACTATTGATCATCCAATGGCCACATGAATTGTATGTTTGTGTGGCCTTTTGTACCATTTAGTCACACAAATCATGTTTTCTTTGGGTATTTAGTCACATACAATTAATCATAAAGTGGCCAAAAGTGTTAATAAGTGTGACCATATGCCGTTTAAATTGAAGAAATTTGTATTTTGTGTGACTATTGATCATCAAATGGCCACATGAATTGTATGCGTGTGTGGCCTTTTGTAACATTTAGTCACACAAATCATGTTTCTTTTGGGTATTTAGTCACATGCAATTAAGCATAAAGTGGCCAAAAGTGTGAATAAGTGTGACCATATGGTGTTTAAAGTGAAGAAATTTGTGGTTTGTGTGACTATTGATCATCCAATGGCCACGTGAATTGTATGTTTGTGTGGCCTTTTGTACCATTTAGTCACACAAAGACATACATGTACAACAATACATTACTAAAAGACATACACAACCATCCAATAGAAGATAATAAATTCAAGTCATATTTCAAAATCCGTAAATCTAAGCATGAGTCTGATATTCGAATTACAAGTTAAAATAACAAATGTCTAAAAGAAATAATCTAAAATCTAGCAACATAAATTGCAAGTTAATGATATCCACATCATATATTACCCATTTCCTTACAGTATCATGCTTCATATTATCCGAATTGGGTGTTTTGCGCAGCTTCACAACAAAAATTCCATGCTTCCTTGTGGTAAGCATCAATTGTATCAGAAAGCATGTTCCAAACTCATATAGATTCCGGACAACTTTCGTTAATAACTTGACAACGTGATATCGAACTACGCTGCACGATTGCACAGTACTATAAGACTAGAGGCATTTTAGGAAAACTTGCAGCATGCTACAAATGAATTATCTATTGGAAGCTATATATACCTTGCGGCATGGTTGAAAATCATGAGAACTGTAATTGCCGAATATCCATGGAAGAATCCCCTGCACAAAAGAATTGGGATTCTCATTAAAAAAAAGACTAGATATAGAAAACTTGATGTAGACAGAGCTTTATGATTGCACGCATACTGGAGGTAAAAAAGACTTAGTAAGGCCTTAAGCTACTTCTTAATTGTCTCTCTTGCATTAAGGACAAAAGAGACCACATGGATATCGTGGTGGATTATCATTACATTAAAGAACAGCAAAGAGCATAAGATACATACTTGTTCACAACAGCATCAAAATCCTGAAAGACCAGTATCGCGATAACATTGAAAACCATCCCAAACACAGTTCTACCCTGGACCAGTATCGCGATAACATGTAAAAGAAGAGCCAATAAGTAAAATATAAATAGCTATAAGATATTTATAGACAACTCAGTTTTACCCTGTCTCCACTGTTAACAAAATGATGGTCAACAACAATGACAAAACTATGGTAAGTCTGAAACTATCAAGGACAAGAACAACAATGAAGTGTTTTCTAATGCGCATATTCTAAGTTATGGAAAATGCACAGATATGAAGCAATGGGACTCACAGTTAGTAGAAAGGTAAATAATTCATCCGGATATACCAACCCAACAGTAAGAAAGCATAGAAAGCAATGCTGAACTTCATTATATGTCTGCAACAAATCCGGTCAAGATGTTATAAAAAACAATGAGACCAACCATTCATTAAACCTGAGACAATTTAGCTACTAGTTAGTCAACCTTAATAAACAGCGTTAAGAATTTAGACTACTAGTCGATCAAACATATCACATTACGTGCCTGCTCGATATATATTCATAAAAAGATTGGTGTAAAAATAACATAAAAATATTTTTGAGCAATTTAACCATGCCTTCAAGGTCGTCAAATAGCACAAACCTCTCAATGCAACTTCCAAACTATACATTTTTAGTGGATTACTTTACAATCATCAAAACAAAACATTCTCGATATTGAATTTGTACAGTGAATGATAAAACAGCACCTTGAGGCCAACTGGGAAATCTTTACGCTCTTTGCTGTCAGTAGAACTAAAAATAACCGGAAGAAGTGTTGACAAAACAACTGTGAGATCCTGAAAATCAACATAGAAGGATCATCATTGAACAATTAGCTGTTCAGCAATATCTCTACTATCACTAAGGCAAACACAAAAAGTTAGTGCTTAACCTCAAAATCAAGTAAAGGGGGACCGTTTTCAAAGAGTAAAGAGGCATTAAGTAGACTGTGAAGACTACATGTAGCCAAAAAGGCAATATCTTGATCTCTTCTGTATCTGCATAACAGAGAAAAGAAAACGAATTAATCCTCAAAATTCCAGTTTTATCATCCAAAAACACAAATGGTCATGTGTACCAAAATGTACAAATGGTCGAATTACATACTACACACAAAAAACAAAACAAGTCATGTAACTTACAAAAACAAGAATAACGTAAGTAAGAGCATATAGCTATGCATGATTCCAAACCATGAGATCTCGTGAAGTTTCCCAATTCTGAAAAGATGGACAGAGGACTAACCAATTTCAATCCTTGTTTCGGGTTTCACTATAAATTGGCTTGTGGGATCTGAAAAGATGTTAGTAATGTGTAGTGCGATATATCATAGAACAAGAATCACATAAAAATTGATATCGAATGATGTTTACATACCTTATTAAAGGTGAATTTGGAATGAACTGATGAAGAAAAAGCAAAACAATAAATGGTTTGGTGCTAGTGCATAGATATATCCAAGTGAAAAGTAAGAAAGGGAGGCGGTAATTAGATTGGAAGAAGTGTTAGGGTTTTAATTTGGGGAAAAACAAGGGACGAGAGAGCGGGAAGGCTATGAAAAGAATAAGCGGGAGATTGAAAATTTTTAGGAATTTGGAGTCATAATACTTGAGTGTAACGGTGAAGATAGGTGTCAAAAAAGCCAACCCGACTCGAATCCGATCCGGACCCAAACCCGATTAAACATATTCGATTCAGGTTACTCGGGTCAAAAAATTTATTTGGGTTATTCGGGTCAACCCGAGTAACCCGAATACTAAATAGGGCCAAATATCGGGTTGAAAATATTTGGCCAACTTGGGTTCGGGTGAACCTGATTGACCCGAATAAGGATATTTTCTATTTTTATATATGTTTTTATAAATTATCTATGTAAACATATTGAACTAGCCATTTTTTAATCATTTTACTCATATTCGGGTTGACCCGAATAGGCCTGACCCCGACTAACCAGAGTTATAAAATGGTCCGCTTTGGGTATGGTTTTTTTAGCCTCAACCCAATAATGTCGTAGACTCGTGTCAGTCATACGAGACATTATGGGTAGATTGCCATTTAGCATATTTCGAATTCGTGAATGAAGGACATCTCTTTCTAAAAGGTTCATACATGCTTATCATGGTGGGAGACCGAGATAAGTTGAACAACTGTTGTGAAAACTGTAATACTCCGGGGAGTGTATCAAGTTTCACATGCATTGTGCGAGGAAAGTGTTGGACGTGACGAAGATCCGGAAGCGACCGCTTTGGCTAATTTTTTAATGGTGTTCTCGGATAGTGGCGTACTATCATAAATACTTGAGAACCCAAGGCCTTTGCTCTAGTGGTACGTGTGTTGCCCACCAACCTAAAAGTTGTGGGTTCAAGCCTCGCCGGAGGCATTTGTGAGATATATTTTGAGATAGGTGGAATATGGTGTGAAAAAAATTGACGTTCAAAAAAAATCCTAAAGACTTGAGAAGATATGGTATTCGCACATTGTGAACAAGATCTGATAGGGTATAGGACCTTCAGCCCAATATACTAAGGTCCACACGCTCTAACTAAGCCCAATTGCGGCTACAACGTATCGTACTACGCCTGAGAAACGAACTCCAAGACCAGGCTCGCACGCTTGCCAAATACTTTCAGGCAACGATAGTACTGGAACCCTTCCCAAGATCGTTGCAACCATCAGACACGTGTCACTACCTCATTTGCTTATAGGCAGTGTTGCAATCGTGCATGTATCATTCCATGCATCTAGTGAGACCAAATGAAGCACACCACATTTAATTCAAGTGGCGAAATTGTGAAAGCTCAAATATGATTGTAAACTATAGTTACTAAACAAAACCAAAAGAGAAATAGTTATCTTGTTAAAGAATCAAGACTTTGATAGAAACCGGTCGTAGTGGATAACGTAATTGGAAGAAAAAGAGAGTTTTTTATTGACAATTGTATGGAATTATAACAGAAACCAATGGCCCGAGCCCATCTGTAGGCTTAGGTGTGTTAGGGTTTACGGCTTAACAGAAGCACCCCTGACCATTTGTGATTTATTTCCCGGCCAAACCCCAAATGTTAGCTGATAAATTTGAACCATAAACCTATTATCAGAAAATTAAAGGCTTACCACTAAACCATTTGATTATGTTTATTCATATTATATACATCAATAGTTAAATAGTAAACCAAATATAATGTATACGTTAGATATAAGGTAGATAGGAATTTTTATCAACGGACGTTGGTTTCTTATCAGTCAATATTCAAGCACCCAAAAGGGGATACTCATTACACATGTGTATGTATTGATATTTTCATGATAAAAAGTGAATAAGATACGTCTAAAGGTCGACTCTATTACGGTACGAGGTTAATGATGCATCACACACGCTATAATATGCATAACGAATATTCTAGATCAACTGATAAAAAAAACTCTATATTATATCTAATAAAATTTACTTAATCAAATTAAAACGCGTGGATGATAAAATAAAACCCAAATATATTTTTAACCATAAATTGAACTCGATAAAAGCTTGAACCGAGAAGCTCTGTTATTCGAGATAATATTCGTCACCGTGCCAAATGTACATGTTTTTTAAACTCATTTACAAAAACCAAGGTTGTCAGGATTGGGATCCTACCTAGGATCGTTTTCGGCTTTTCCTTTACGTATGTATACAAACCATTTTTAAAAACCTTCCTCTCAAAAAAGTCAAAAAAAAAAAAGAAAAGAAAAGAAAAGGATCGGATTGTTCACGATCCTACGAGCGATCCCACGATCCTGTAACGATCCTACCTGAAAAAAAGGTTACCATCAGGATCGAATCGTTCACGATCCTACGATCCTACGAACGATCCCACGATCCTGTAACGATTCTACCTGAATTACGATCCCGTAACGATCTTGCTCGTTTTGTGTGTGTAGGATCGTAGGATCGCACGATCCTACGAGCTAGATCGCGATCCTGACAACTTTGACAAAACTATGGAAAACACATAAAACAAATTGTTTAAGAAAAAAATCCCTCCAATAATTTCATTCCCCCAAAGGTTTCCCTCCTAACCCACTGCAATCACGACTTTCACTCCACATATATCGTAAGTGTGATTTGAAATGAATCAGAAATCTCCTTAATATATATTAGATTCATGCCCCATAATTTCCCCAAAAGTTATCCATCACCAGGTAAAGTAATTCTTCGCCTAGGGTTTAATAGTTTGAGGTATGAAATTACTCGTCTTTAGTATTGAATTGATCAATAATGTGATTTATTTGTGGCTTTTTGTATCCAATTTTTGTCTCCTTATCTCATGGCCGAAATATATAATATATGATTGTAATGATTTGTTTAATGTTTTTACAACTCGAAAGAAACTTTATTGGATAAAGGAAGCAGGTACTTCGTTTATGGTTGATGGTTGATCTGTACATTTGTTCCCTCATTCACATATTTGTCTCACTATATTACGTGTTAATAATGAAGATTAGTTTATTCATTGGTTAATGTTTTATAATATGAACCACATCTTGTTATGTTGTTAACAAGTTTTGAATTCAATTCAATGCCATAGAATTATGAATTGTGAATGGGATTTCGGGTTTGATTCCATCTTTTATATATTGGAAGATTTAGCAGTTCACTCACTGAATTTATTAAAAAGGCTCTTAACTTTATTTTCATTTTTGCGATTTAGTCGTACCAAACGCCCCCTAAATGTTTACAATAACATTGTTTGAATGAAATACTAGCTATTTGTGAGCTAAAATCATGAAGATGCCAAATGTGATTTGTTGGAATTTTGTGTTTTGTAAGTAGTTATAAGGTTTTTTTTTTTGTTGTGTTTACACCTTTTAGATTATTATTTTATGGGGTTTTAATTTGATTTAGTGTCATGTTTTAGTTCCTTCAAACTTGTAACAGAACTCAGTATATAGCAATACATTACAGGGGCTGTTTTTATACCAATCTGACTATTCTAGCTACAAATATAGCATTACAAGGGTTGATTGCTTATCTTAAGTATGCGTTATACAAATCCGACTATTCTAGCTACTATTCTTATATAGGCATGATTATAAATAGTGATTGCAACAATATTGTTTATTAAGCTTAATCTGATAAACTTATTTGATTTTTTATCGAGTGCTATCTGAAAGTTGGTTTACCTCTCGAAAGTAAACCATTATTGGGAGGGCTTGCTCATCTCATGAATATAACCTGTTTTCTTTTGCTATAGTTGAGTATTAGGTGGGAATGTGAATGGTGAGATGAATCTGTTTGTTGTTACATGTAAGAGTGGATGCACATATGAGTTGTTCTCTGTGTTAGTTCGCTAATTTCACTTTTTTTACAGATCTTTGTTGCCACATCCGAGACAAAAAACTTTATCGAGGCATTCTTTTTCTAGGCCCTAATGGTCTTCGGGGTCAGTGGTCAGGTCCTAGTGCCCAGATAAAGGTATATATCGTTATAATTTATGTTTTATTGTACTTTAGATTTGAAATGTGATACTAATTTGTGTTGTGTGACACAGGTGCAATATCTAACATGTGACTTAAGCTCTAGTGATCATTTGAGGTCAGTATCTTTTCAAAACTCGGCATACCTAGATTTACCTCTAAAGCTAGATCTACAACTGGCGTTTCAACTTCTACGATTTAACAGATATCTATATTCCTCAACAAATCTATTTTGCATCTTCTCTTTTATGTTGTTGCTAGACCTTATGTGCTACTATATCCTGTATATATCACAGTTTAATACAGTCTGCGTCTCTGGTATCAAAGATAGCAACTCAGGAGTGGATACAATGGATTCATTACTCCCTTAGATGATGGTAGTGGTTTTGAGAGTTTGTAGTGAGGATTCTTGTATCAGTGTGTATTGTATTTCTGGTATTGCATCCGTTTGGGGGCAATATATTTTCTCTTGTATTTGTATTGGTTAGAACCTATTTTAGGGACTAATCTTCTATATAGTAATAAAAGTAATATCACCAAAGGGGTGGTTGGTTGGATGATAATTATTGGTGTTGTGGTGTTAGATTTGTTATTTACATAATGAAGCAGATACGAGTAAGATTACATAATTGTTGGTGTTGTGGTGTTAGATTGGGGCAAATGAAGCAGATACGAGTAAGATTACATAATTGTATGTGACTAAATACACTTCCAAAAACATGCTTTGTGTGACTAAATGTTACCAAAGGCCACACAAAAACCAAATTCATGTGGGAGTGTATTTAGTCACATACAACTAACCATCAAGTGACCAAAAGTGTTAATAAGTGTGACCATATGCTATTTAAAGTGAAGGAATGTGTATTTTGTGTGACCATTGATCATCCACTTGCCACATGAATTTGGTTTTTGTGTGGCCTTTACTAACATTTAGTCACACAAACCATGTTTTTGGGAGTGTATTTAGTCACATACAACTAACCATCAAGTGACCAAAAGTGTTAATAAGTGTGACCATATGCTATTTAAAGTGAAGGAATGTGTATTTTGCGTGACTATTGATCATCCACTTGCCACATGAATTTGGTTTTTGTGTGGCCTTTGGTAACATTTAGTCACACAAAGCATGTTTTTGGGAGTGTATTTAGTCACATACAACTAACCATCAAGTGACCAAAAGTGTTAATAAGTGTGACCATATGCTATTTAAAGTGAAGGAATGTGTATTTTCTGTGACTATTGATCATCCACTTGCCACATGAATTTGGTTTTTGTGTGGCCTTTACTAACATTTAGTCACACAAAGCATGTTTTTGGGAGTGTATTTAGTCACATACAACTAACCATCAAGTGACCAAAAGTGTTAATAAGTGTGACCATATGCTTTTAAAGTGAAGGAATGTGTATTTTGTGTGACTATTGATCATCCACTTGCCACATGAATTTGGTTTTTGTGTGGCCTTTGGTAACATTTAGTCACACAAAGAATGTTTTTGGGAGTGTATTTAGTCACATACAACTAACCATCAAGTGACCAAAAGTGTTAATAAGTGTGACCATATGCTATTTAAAGTGAAGGAATGTGTATTTTCTGTGACTATTGATCATCCACTTGCCACATGAATTTGGTTTTTGTGTGGCCTTTACTAACATTTAGTCACACAAAGCATGTTTTTGGGAGTGTATTTAGTCACATAAAACTAACCCTAAAGTGGCCAAAAGTGTTAATAAGTGTGACCATATGCTGTTTAAAGTGAAAGAATGTGTATTTTGTGTGACTATTGATCATCCAAATTCCACATGAATTTGGTTTTTGTGTGGCCTTTGGTATCATTTAGTCACACAAAGCATGTTTTTGGGAGTGTATTTAGTCACATACAACTAACCATCAAGTGACCAAAAGTGTTAATAAGTGTAACCATATGCTATTTAAAGTGAAGGAATGTGTATTTTGTATGACTATTGATCATCCACTTGCCACATGAATTTGGTTTTTGTGTGGCCTTTGGTATCATTTAGTCACACAAAGCATGTTTTTGGGAGTGTATTTAGTCACATACAATTAACCATCAAGTGACCAAAAGTGTTAATAAGTGTGACCATATGCTATTTAAAGTGAAGGAATGTGTATTTTGTGTGACTATTGATCATCCACTTGCCACATGAATTTGGTTTTTGTGTGGCCTTTACTAACATTTAGTCACACAAAGCATGTTTTTGGGAGTGTATTTAGTCACATACAACTAACCATCAAGTGACCAAAAGTGTTAATAAGTGTGACCATATGCTATTTAAAGTGAAGGAATGTGTATTTTGTGTGACTATTGATCATCCACTTGCCACATTAATTTGGTTTTTGTGTGGCCTTTGTTAACATTTAGTCACACAAATCATGTTTTGGCTACACTTAAATAATGTGTGACAAACTGTTTAGTGTGACTATATGTACTGGATTTTGGCTACACTTAAATAATGTGTGACAAACTGTTTAGTGTGACCGTATATGGCATTTGGTCATACTATTAGAAGCAAATGTGACTATAAGTTTAGTGTGACCATATATGGCATCAAGGTTACTTGTATTTGTCACACGTTCCAAATGCATATGTGACTAAATGATCTGGAACAAAATCACCAGTTACATTTAGTCACATAAGGGTCGATTGTGTGGCAATAGAGTTCTTATGGTCACACATTCGAAATGCTCATGTGTGACTAATTCGTAAATGCTGTCAATTTACCTACCTTCAGCCACACAAATATTTGAATGTGTGGCTGTTCCAAATCGACCATGTGTGACCATATGTCATTTTTGTACTAGTGTATATTATTTTTGCTTTATGATGACCACAATCGTATATAAACTGATCCACTAGCCCTTTGGAATAAGCTAAAGGACCGATATGACCACCAGAAAACGGTCATCTTGCCAAGGGCAAGATATGAATGGACTCACTTAAGGCTCCAAGATTTCAAAACAGTGAGTGAATTTAACTCGGCCATGCATCGCATTACCTCCACATTGCTATTATGTGGTGACTCAATTAGTGATGCCGAGATGTTGGAAAAGACTTTTTCCACATTCCATGCTTCGAATATACTATTGCAACAGCAATATCGAGCCAAAGGATTCTCTAAATATAGTGACATAATTTCATGCTTACTTGTGGCCGAAGAAAATAATGAGCTTTTAATGAAAAATCATGATAATCGTCCAACTGGTACCGCTCCTTTATCGGAAGCGCATGTGACTACTTATCACAATGGAGGTCGTGGTCGTGGTTATGACCGTGGACGAGGACGTGGACGAGGTTATGGTTCTGGTCGAGGTCGTGGTCAAGGGCGTGGCAATGGTAGAGGTAATTATCATGCTGTTAATCATAGTGTTAACTTTAAGAACAACAATGGCCACAAGAAGTGGCAAGATAAGGAAAAGAATGGAGGAGATGAAAAAGAAAAGAACATAATAGTGGATTCATGTTATCGTTGTGGCACTTTTGGTCATTGGGCAAAGCAATGCCGTACATCCAGGCATCTAGTTGAACTTTATCAAAATTCTATCAAGAACAAGGGAAACGGGGTAGAGTCAAACTTTGTTTATGATAATAAAAATGATATCCCCGATGGTCCTAAAGACCATACTGATGATGAAACTTATTTGGAAGCTGATGATTTTCTTACAGATGATTAATTGGTAGAGTCAAGCCATGAATAATTTTTCTTTCAGTGTTTTGTTAAGAATTTTCTTTAAGTGTTTGGTTTGAAATTTTCTTTTAGGTGTTTTTCTTAGGCTTTCTTGATTATGTTTGGATTCCTATTATTTTTTGCTATGAATGTTTTATTAGGCTTTATTTGATTTATTTTATTTCTTTGGTGTCCATTATATTTTTTTCGAATTGATAAATGCTTCAAGACTTCAATCTGTCTTTACTTGACACATACCAATTTTATAATAACACATAACCTATTTAAGGCTATCTACACTACTAGAAAAAGGACCTTTAATGACATGCTTTTTATGACACACATGATATAATGACACGCAAAATTGTAAGTCATAAAAAAACTGTCATAAATTATAAAATCTAAAGGATAGACGACAGGCATTTTTGTGCGTCATCAAATTCGTGTCATATCTCAAATTTTAAAAAAAAACACTGACTACACTTTGATTTCCCACTCCAACAAAACATATATCCCGCTAACCAAAAGAAACCCAAAAACATTTATAAATCAAACCCTAACCAAAAAATCAGTTCATGAACTCACATACTCTCTTTCTCTTCTCTGCGCCGCCAACTGCCACCACCCAAGACACCATCACCGCCACCCGAACAAGCACACCACCACCACCAAAACACTCACCACCATCTCCCCTTCCATTTGACGTGACTCACGCGCTCAAACACCACCTCACCGTCACTCTAGCACCACAACGCGCCACTAAAAACCTTGCTCATCACCTTGTATCATCACCACTCGTGTAGATCGAAGAAAGAAGGTACGAAATATGCTATGTATGCGAGAGTTGACTCGGAAACGAGTCAACCCGTGACCAACTCGTCACGTATCTTGATATTTTGGAACTAATAATATTGGGTTTAACGTTTTGATGAATAATAATGATTAAAACTTGTTGTGGTATCGTCATTGTGTCGTGTTTGAGTTTGGATTGGTTCTATTCGAGTCGAACCATGGGTTCAAACCCACGGCTGTGTCGTGGATAATGGTTTGGTGGTCACGGGTTCGACCCGTGGCCCTTGTGGTTCTTTTTATTATTTTTGCTCTTTTCTTGATTTTCGTAATATGTTGATACCGGCTAAAAGCCGAGGCGGGGAGTAGATTTAGGATGAGATTTGTTAATGGTTGTTGATTTTTGATGATGTGGATATTGTTGTTGTTGTGGTCGATTGGTTGGGGGCTGCCGAGATAGAGGTACCTATATGGACAGTTTACCTTTATGGACAGTTTATTAGCATTGCTAGAGAATTTCATAGTTCAATGATTTTTTCCACTTTATGGTTAGTTAATGAATAGTGTTGCTTTCTAGTTTAGACCCTCAGTAGGAACCAGTATTTGTAACTGGGATAGCTGCTGTATACATTACTAAAACATTTTTGACCCCTCCAATTGAGGAAACTTCTGCTGTCATCTAACGATGTCTCAAACGTATAAAACTTGGGAACCAAAACTTAGGATGTTTGCAATGATGTGTTTATATACCTGTCTTGATATGTGCAGGAACTGATTGTGATTGATGATCTTCTGTCTGCTTTAATTGGTATTGAGGGGCGATATATCACGATCAACAAAGTTCGAGGAAATGAGGACTCTTATAGCTTCCATCTTGATGGATCTATGGATTTGGCGCTCCAGGCAAGAAACCTCAGATACATATCATATATCTACATATGCATATATATGAGTATGTGTTAATATTTATCCAAATAACATTGGATCAGCAATAGTCCGTAGATTTGTGATCTCCAGGAAATCAGATATTGGATTTGACTAATAATATATGGGGGGTCGTGTGGTTGTGTGTGCATATCTGTGGATCAGCAATAGTCCGTAGATTTGTTAACTTAAAAAAACACCTAATTTTATTATATAACTACTTACAATATGATTCTTCTTCAGGTAGAAAATAGTGACTTGATGAACCCCATGAACTCCATATTTACACATACATATAACATGCAACCACCAGCTTGTTTATTTACAATGAGCCACCAACAATCTTATTCATGAGCATGGTGGTCATCACACCAAACCCTCTAATTTCTCGACAGTTATCAAATTTCAGTTGCCACAACAAGATGGGCAACAGATCACATCTTGACTGTTTCTTATCTAGAAACATAGGAACTTGAAAAATTACCATAATCTGTTTTTATAGTCAATTCAGTAGTATTAATTGTGTATTATCTTGCAGTTCATAGTGTTTATGCAACTGAGAATATATGGATTTATTGCAACCTGCCTTAAAGTACAATGGAAATGTGTGAAGTTAATTACTTATCTTAATTTTCTATATTAACTTTCATTACGTTTGTTATTTTTTGCAGCCAATGATGGGATCGATGCAAGCATTGTCAATAGTGATAAAAAAAAGCTTCAGCACAAAATTCTGTAGGTTCAGCAGTTCTTAATCTTTTACAGAGCCAGGTAAATTTCTGAACTTATAGTTGCCTATCCTCCAAATCCCTTTTTATGCTATTTACCTATTTATTAAAATTTAAACAGGCCAAGGTAATGGCTGGTAACTACTCAATGCGGTCCTTGCTACAGAAGATGATAGAATCTGCAAATTCTGCTTATCTAGGCATACTAGAAAGGTATGCAATTCAGAAGGCCAAATGATATATAATGAAAGTTTCTAACTTCTGCTTGAAATGTAATTCAAAATTTTATTTTCCGTCACAAAGCTGTTACTTTTTGAACTCCTAAGATTTTGTTGGAATACACCTTTAACAAATTGAATAAGTTCTATGTTTCCATCTAGATTCTCTTACTGAGGCAGTTAATTCTAAAATGTGCAGGTGGGTGTATGAAGGAGTTATTGATGATCCTCATGATGAGTTTTTCATTGCTGAGGACAAATCTCTCCAAAAGGTATGGAGATGATCTTCATGACGAGCTCTTCATTGCTGATAACAAATCCTCATCACGAGTTCTGACAGCGTGTTTTATTATAGGATAGTCTCACCCAAGATTACGATGCCATGTATTGGAGACAGCGGTACAGTCTCAAAGATGATATTCCTTCCTTGCAAATTCAGCTGAAACCATTTTAACAACAGGGAAATATCTAAATGTCATGAGAGAATGTGGGCACAGTGTTCAGGTGAGTTTGCGACTTCCCATTATTAAGAAGAGACAAATATAACATTGTTGTTGTTGTTATTACCAACACCACTACTGCTAACACTAATGTATGCTCCTATATTGGCTTGTATCTGTAGGTTCCTGCATTGGAAAATTCAAAATTGATGAACTTCGGATCCAATGATCACTATCTTGAATGCATCAAATCTGCATATGATTTTGCCAGTGGCGAGTTACTAAATCTGATGAAGGATAAGGTGTGATTATATTCTGTGTTATTGTAAATTTGGCTTTTATTTTCAGTCTCTCTTGGACCTTGCACTGCGCTCGACAGCAGCTGCAGCAGATCCTTTGCATGAGGACGTTACATGTTCTGTGGTCAGTAACTCTTTTTTGTTGACAAATATTCTTGGAGTTAAAATTTAGCTAAATAATTTTATCAATATTATGATAATGGGACATGACATTCTGCTTTTAGGACACATGTTCTTTACTAAAGAGATTGAGCACTCTCAAAGATCTTCAAACTAGTGAGGCAGTGTCAGAGACTGATACTTTTGAAGAATCCTTGAGTATTACTGGTGTGGAAACATTTTTTGTTAATTATAAGGTAAGTATTCATGTTGGTGGCCTGACCAGTTTTGACCTGACCACCCTGCTCGTCTTGCCACCCTACGAGTCTTATCACTCTCTATATAAAAAATGGAGATAGCAAACTGGAAACCTTAAATGTGCAGAAAAAAGTAAATTTCTGATTCATTAGTCCAGAGGCATTTTAATTAGTTAGAGGAACCTATATGGACAGTTTACCTATATGGCATTTTAATTAGTTAAAGTCTACTGCTATTCTTGCATAAAATGCTGATTTGCCATTTTATTTTTTATAGATGGATGCAACCACTCCGAAGTACTCCAAGGCTAGATATGATGAAATTGTTAAGGAAGTTTCATCTTACTTGAAGAAGGTTGGCTGCTGCTCCTTGATGCCAAATAGCAAACACATTCTATGTAGCTATATATGTTCTACACATTTACCTGTATATCACCCATATATGTTTCTACAATTTTAGAATTTGAAAATAACTTGTAGTTGTATGAAACGCATTGTTTTGATATATATAAAATGGTTTTTTTGCTATTTGTGTATTTATTTGTATTATGAGATTATCTGTTATTTAATGTGGGGATATTATTAATTTTATAAAAATTATTTTTTTAAAAAAAATTTTGAACCATGACACGCAAAAAGGGGTCATAAAATAGTGTCATAAAAGTTTGTCGTAAAAGGGTGTCATAAAAGCGTGTCATAAATTTATGACGCGCGAAATGCGTGTCATAAAGCTTTATGACGGGTCGATCAATGACACCAAAAAGCGCGTCATCTGACCCCTTTTATGACACGCAATGCGCGTCATTAAAGGCCTTTTTTCTAGTAGTGCTAGTTTGTTATGTGATCTGAGTTATAAACATGTTTATAGCAATATAGTTGAATGACGTATACAGATTTTATTTTACATATTATTGTTTTGTGGCCAAACATAGTAACGTGCATAATTTATTTATTAATTTTTGTTTCTGTAAATTCTTTAATGGACATTATGTTATGATATATGATGTATATGTGTTAAGAATATTGTGCAACTTGTATTGATTGGCAAACCGGTTCGACCATTCCGGTTTAGTGATGATGCGAAATATATAGAAGAATGATGTGTTTCTTCCAAGATAAATTTTTATTGTTCTCAGTGGAAGTTGGTTATTTACTTATCACCATAAAATACAAATAAGGACTTGCTTCCTTAAATTATGGAAAAATATAAAGGGCATGTATGTAGGCCTATACATGTGCCATATGGATCATTTTGATTTATAAAATCGATGCATCGTCAAAATGATCATCAAAGACGCAACTTAAGATTAGCGTGATTAATGGCTCGGCTTATAAAATGCGAGCACGATTTTCCAAATTAAATTATTAAAAATGGTGGTGAAAACTTCCAAGTATTGGGCGATTATTGGAATAAGTGTTGAACATAAAAGTAGCCCATGTTCATACGCGAATTGCTTTTGTTGGAACGTTTATAAAACGTCTTCAGTTGATTGCAAAGCCAATAATATTGTGAGAACAAAACTTTTAGTTTATGGGGCATGTTATGACATATGAATCGCATCTTGCCAACAATCTATAATGAATCCTCCCTGTTAGAATGGTTTTGGTCACAAACCAAATTTCCCATGTGAGATTTTGTAATTGTGTGATATATAGTAAATACACCACAACACACAAAATGTGATATTTAAATTGATAATTCATTCAGGGGGAGAGAATGAACAGCGAGAAATATGGAATGAATTATGATATAGATGTTGATCCTCACATTAATGAATATGAACTTAAAGTTCAAGGGACAAATAACATTCCAGATATAGTAAATGCCAGACATATTTAGTGACCTAAAGAAAGTGACTAGATCATATTATGCTGCTATTGCTCCAATTACAATGTGTGTCCCAACAGTAAAATCATTGATTGGTAGTTAGTCTATGGCACGTCTGCAGAGTTATAGACGAATCGATTCCAAATAAAAAGTCCTCGAATGAATAGATAAAATGGAGCAATAAATTAAGATGGTCGAATCGAGGTAATAAAGACCCCATAATAGTCTCTGAAAGAAAAACTAGACATGAAAGGATATTGAAAACCCTGGGTACATGAAAAAAAACTTTGAGATCTCAACAAATGATAGAATATAATGTCTAGTAAAGTGTGGAATCGAAAAGAACTGAAACGACGTCGATAATACTGTATATAATAATGCGCATGATAAATACAAGGTGATGATCTTGGATATCTACAAGAAGTGTAGTTGTAAAATGAATGGCCAAAGAATATAAAGACGCAAGTAACTAATGAACTATGAAAGTCTCTTATGATGAAACGTGATTATTGGGTGAAATCCATACACATGAATGTTATGAGAAATGATATTTAATGTTATGTCTGGCAATATGAGAAATAAGTTGTATGCGTCTAATATTATAAAACAAGAGCTCATTTTTGTTGAGATTCCTTAAGGAATATAGAATGCATGGAACACGTGTCATGATTTAAAATTCTCGAGAATAGTAGTTGATCAAATTGAACCACAGTAAATCAAATATTTCAATATTTTCAAGGTACAAAGGATATGGGTTTATATTTTACTAACCCGTCAAAACAAGTTTAGTTAGTTTTGCAGATGCAGGATATATGTTTAACTTACAATGATCGATCTCAACATGGATATATTGTTACAAGTGGCGAATATTTTTCCTGGCATTTGATAGAGCAAACAATCAAGGCGACTTCATCAAACCATACATAAATTCTGGAAAGGAGATAGCAACTATTGCATGAAGATAATGTAGCATACCTTGCTATATTCAAGTAACGTTACATCAAAAGCGAAAAGACACTTCTCATTCCAGTGATGATTTCGTTGACCTATTTACAAGATACCAAGTGATGTAGTCATCAGAGGGAGATAATACGCGCTGCACTCTTTTTGTCCTTAGTCATGGTTTTGTCCCACTGGGTTTTCCTGGCAAGGTTTTTAAGGTTTTTAATGAGGCAGCATTCCCAAAGCGTATTAACAATATGGACATCCAAGAGGGAGTGTTATGGATAATTATTAGTGAATGTCCATATAACCCATAATAGGCACATGACCCATGTTAGCTATTAGGATATTTGTCTATATATACTCTTTGTAAGGGTTTTTGCCTTAATGTTTGTCTATATATACTCTTTGTAAATCTCATAGTTAATGATCAATGAGAAGAATATTCATTCCCTAAATCTTGTATTCACAACAGAATTAATGTTATTTTCGCATATAAAGAAGCCGCTTAAGTTAAATATTTAGCTTTATATTGAACTTACCTGACAATTACTATGCGAAAAGTTACAAATTCTAAATACTAGATCACACAGAGAGGGCGACAACACTATATAACCACATAACAATTCATCTCTTAAACCGATATGGGATATGTTAAAACTTGAAGTGTTTATTTTATTTATTTATTTACCAAAAACTAGTAAAGGAACCTGCCAACATTGATTCAAGCATATTTTGGATGTGTTCATTTTGGAGCGTTGTATATTGCCGCTAATCTGATAGTTAATGTCATACTTTAAATTCGGTTATTAAGCGATGGCGCAAATTGGTATGGGATCAAAATTCTTTCAAGTTAAATCAAACATGATTGATCATGTTAGCTTTATTATGAAAATAAATTAATAAGTGGGTTCACATTTTTTATTATAAAAAAAATATTTTATATATTTAACTTGTTTGTGATTAGTGAACATGATTTATCATGTTTGACTTAGGGTGTGTTTGGTAAAAGTAGCAGTGAGCTGTGAGCAGTGAGCTGTGAGCAGTAGCTGCGAGCAGTAGCCACAGCTCACAGCTTCTTTAAGAAGCATTGGAAAAATAAGCATTCCTAAAAAATATCAAAGCTCACCGCTCTTTTGCCAAACGAACAATAAAAATCGAAAAGCTCATTGCTAACCGCTCATCGCCCCAAAAAGCTCTGCGCTAAATATATAATTTTGGCATGGTTATTATACATTTATACTGTCTAAATAAGGCATGACAAAGAAAAATGATGGTAAATAAATGATCTTATTGTTTTCATAAGTTTTATTATTAATTAAATATTGTATCTGTAAAGCATATATATTATAAACTTCTCAAATGTTTATTATTGGATTAGGGTGGCAAAACTCGGTCCCAGAAGTAAACTAAATAAAAAGGATTGGAATCGATTATGTTGAACCGAATTTGGATTCTACTTTGTTTTAGAAATCAATTTATGAGTTTGTCATGTTTAATTCAGTTCAAAATGGGACCAAACTTCTTCTTTTGTCGTTTCAATATCTTTTATATAATAAAACAAAACATCTAGTGGGGACTTTTACATTTCAAAAAAATCAAATCATACCTTATTAAGTAATAATCAAATTATTATTATTATTTATTTTCTTAAATATTAAATAAGAAAAGCCTAAATACTTCTAAATTTATCCATATTCTACAAAAAAACAAATGTGATTTGTAATCATTTAAAAAAAACTTACAAAAATATATGTGTCAAAATCTAAAAAAATAAAACTTGAAAACGGTAGAGCAAGTTTTTCAAAGATTTGGGCTGAAACTTAAAATTTAGTATCATTCCCACTAAAAATTTGAAGTCCCAACATTCCCAAATTCCTCCTCCATCAATCAAACTCGATCTCTTATCATTCATCCACGCACAATCATTGACACAAGAACATCTCCTAAACCCACTACATTCGTAAATAACCCTAATTCAATACCTCAATCAAAGTACACTGGTTTTGAAGGTCCTGTTATAATAATTAAAACCCGAAATTAAAAATAATAATTTATTTAAATGATTAGAAAAAACCCCGCGCGTGCGCGGGCATTATATCTAGTTGAAACTAAAATATTTCAAGGTTTACGTTTTTAAAAATCGACACATACCTACGTCTTTATTTGGTTCATGGTTCGATTTTCTTAACACTAAGCTCTAAACCTAAACCAAATGGTTCAGGTTGACTCATTTTGTATTTGACACACCCTTAGTGTATGTAATGCAACAAGCAATTTCAACATATCAATAAAATTACAATATTTGATTATTTGTTTTACAATTTTGGATTTGGGATTCCATTGTTTTAATCAAATTATAAGTATATTTAATATCCACGTTTATTTGGTTACTGCGGTGCAACTTTTAAATTTATTTGCCAAAAAGAAAAATAAAGAATATTACTCCGTATATTTCATCTATAGCTTTAATTTAGAAGCAATTACTAAATTTTTAGCTGCATAAAAGTATGCACCATGAACTTCCGTTAGTATAAAGTTTGGAGTATTTTGTTATGTTAATACAAAATATTTATAAAAAAAAAAAAAAAAAAATAAAAAAATATATATATATATATATATTATATATTAAACTTTGCTTGTAATGAATCTGCAAGATTAATAACTATTTTTTAGTTTATATCAATTATTCTTACTAAACTCATAACAATCAAAGTATAACATATTCTAGATGCATACCGTTTATATGCGCATTACTATATAACCATGAAACATTCCACTAGTTTTAGCTATGTGGGATGTAAGGTACAAGTTTGGAGGGGTGTTTTTTTTTTGTTTTTTTTTTTTTTTTTTTTTTTTTTTTTTTTTTTTCAAAATAGAAAACTAAGTAACACCTGCATTTTATTTTTTTAACGAACCTGCCTACATTGCCTTAGGATTTTCATATGTGTTCATTTTAGAGTTTGTATATTTCGGCTACTCTGATAATTAACGCCATCCATTAAATGAGGTTATTATATGACGACGCGTTGCTATTTTACTACTTCGCCGGATTTTGTGGCGCTATAGTGTTTATAGATTTTGTATTGCCTGCAAGTGGTGACGGTTTTCTAGGTCTCACCTCCGGCGAGTGAAGACTCCCCATTCCTTGCTAAGTAGGAACTACGTTGTTTTTTGTTGGATACTGCCGCCTGCCGCCGCTGCTACCTCCACTGTTGACCGGATTTTTTCCGGCAGCAGCAGAGTACATTTTTAATATATTCATTTATTTATTTATCTATCTTTTTTATTTCCTTTTCATACTTTCTCTTATTTTTATTGCTTGCTTACTAGTTTTTCTAGTTATTTTAGTTGGCTTTTGGTGTTGCGCGCTTGTTCCGCCAATCAATTCCGTCCACCGGAATTTTCTTTCCGGCATCTGAGACTTGTTTTTCTCTCTTAATTATCTGCTTTTTACTCTCCTTTTTTCTTTTTCTTTTATACCTGGATTTATCCTTTATTTTGTTGGTCTGCTTTTGTTACTTTGCTTTTTGCCCTGTACTTTGATTATCTGCCCTTTATTAGGGTGGCAAAACTCGATCCTAGAAGCAATTTCAACATATCAATAAAATAACAGTATTTGATTATTTGTTTTACAATTTTGGATTTGGAATTCCATTGTTTTAATCAAATTATAAGTATATTTAATATCCACGTTTATTTGGTTACTGCGGTGCAACTTTTAAATTTATTTGCCAAAAAGAAAAATAAATAATATTACTCCGTATATTTCATCTATAGCTTTAATTTAGAAGCAATTACTAAATTTTTAGCTACATAAAAGTATACACCATGAACTTCCGTTAGTATAAAGTTTGGAGTATTTTGTTATGTTAAAATATATATATATATATATATATATATATATATATATATATATATATATATATATATATATATATATATATATATATATATATATATATATATATTATATTAAACTTTGCTTGTAATGAATCTGCAAGATTAATAACTATTTTTTAGTTTATATCAATTATTCTTACTAAACTCATAACAATCAAAGTATAACATATTCTAGATGCATACCATTTATATGCGCATTATATATATTATACATTTAGCGGGATCACTTAACTCATTTCTTTGTCCCACCCGCTCCATCCGTGACCCGGCTACTAAGTTGGTGCCCCGCCCTGTTCATCCTCACTCACACCCATCGTATATCTTTTAGATCCGAAAGGTGCTGCCCCAGGACTAAAACCCGATGGCTATTCAAGTTTCTCCGATTCGACCTTTGGCAACTACAGTTGCCTGTGAGGGGGTGAACAAGGTTAGAAATAGTGAACGCAATTTTTTAATGCTTTTGTGGCTGTTGTTGCGCCATATGTTACTGATACAATATCTCATTAGTTATAGCCACATGTTTAGATCTAATTTTACCTGGATTCCTCATTTTTTGCTCAAAAAGGCAGTTGACCTTATTGTCTGAAGATCCAGTGTGAAAGAATACGTTGTAGGTTTCCCTTTCTTATTATGTTTTTTTTTTGTGTTTTGTTGTTATCCGTAATGTTCTTATCTCAGATTTATGCTCTTGGTTGATTTAATTTTTGATATAAATGTTATTCGTAATGTTCTCATCTCATCTCAGATTTAGGGTCTTGCTTCATTTAATTGTGGCTGTTATTGTTGTGGTGGTGTATGCAAGCAGACGACTGCTATTATTTTAGGGTTCCAACTATTGCTAATTTTCGGATCTTAGATTTAGGGTTTTGTTGTTGTTATTGCTTGATTTACGGTTTTGGTTTATTTAATTGTGGTTTTTGCTAATTTTATCATCTCAGGTTTAGGGTTTTGTTGTTGGTATTGGTTGATTTAGGGTTCTACTGGATCACTTGGTTACTTATGTTTGGGTGACCTTATTTTAAGCGCTTCATAGCTTATTTTAGTTGTGGAAACAAATGAACCACTTTGAATGTGTTTGCTAAATCTTATGTCAAAAGTATTATCATTTTTGTCAACCAGATACGATAACCATTGTTTTTTGCCTCATTTGCTGAAGGTATGGTTAGATTACCTTATTTTGTTAACTTATGAGCTAATGCTCATGTGTTTGTTTTATGTCGTTTGTAAAAGTTTTTAACTTTTTACCATGTTTGGTTTGTAGGTTAATGTTATGTTAGTGGAACAACAGCTTTTCACAAAGATTTGTGGAGCTCATTGCGTTGTCAATGGGTTTGATGGCATAACAACGATGGTCGTATTCGTTGCAATAACGGATTATAAGTCTGCAGGGTAAGGGGATTAAAGTTTAGATGGTCCACATCTTGGCGGGGCAGGTCACTAGACTTGCAGCCATAGTGGTCATATCCTTTTTTTTCGATTCTTAGCAGACTTATTTGTTGTAGGTGGCTACCAGTTTTATTCACATTTGGTTTGCTCCAAAACACCTTTTGTTGCTTCACATACGCTGACTTATTTGTTGTAGTTGGCTACCAGTTTTATTCACATTTGGTTTGCTCCAAAACACCTTTTGTTGCTTCACGTACGCTAGGGATATGATGATTAACACCTTTTTTCTGACACAAATGAACCCTATGTGTTATGGACGGAGAGGGTGGGACAAAGAAACGGGTTAAGTGATCCCACTAAATGTAATATATATATATATATATATATATATATATATATATATATATATATATATATATATATATATATATATATATATATATATATATATATATATATATATATATATAGTGGAATAGCAGCTTTTCACAAAGATTTGTGGACCTCATTGGGCTGTCAATGGGTTTGATGGCATAACAACGATGGTCGTATTCGTTGCAAGAACGGATTCTGAGTCTGCGGGGTAAGGGGATTAAAGTTTAGATGGTCCACATCTTGGCGGGGCAGGTCACTAGACTTGCAGCCATGGTGGCCATATCCTCTTTTTTCGATTCTTAGCAGACTTATTTGTTGTAGGTGGCTACCAGTTTTATTCACATTTGTTTTATATAATTACATAAAGTGTTATTATACAGTTTCATTCTTAAAATACCTTTTGCAATTCGTACAATTTATATAACAAAACGTTACGCTTATATTTACATAACGTAACTGTTAACGAATACACATAACTTATCATCCACCAACTTTTGAAGAGACGATATTTACAGATTCAATAAACATAAATACATGATAATATTATATATAATATTATTTTTGAACTTTAAGCATTTTAAGCATGTCATCCATTTTCATCACGAACCGATTCGTTACCCGATATCTTTCCACAGTCACTATTCATATCATGACAATCTTAAACCATCGAAATCTCAGACTTCCCTATTATTCAGGACGTGTGTTGGAGCCGTTCCCGGGATACCTTTGACATAACTTTACTTTGACCTTTACAGCTAAGGTGAGTCGTAGCCCCACTCTTACTCTTTTATATTCATTTTAAATTACTTGGGGGAGATTCATGCTTAAATTACTTTACTCGTTTATCAAATACATTTTGCATTGGTATGCAAGTTCTCTAATTCATTTTGCATTGTGACGCAAATACTCAAACATTTATGATACGCTATGCTTTTATACTTTCTGGACACGATGTGTAGTTTTATTACGATATATGCCTTAATGTGTCAAACTATTCATATTCATAGCAACTGTTTAACTTCTTTGCGAAGAAGCCGTTGGAGAGGTATTGATAGTAACTATCGGGCTGACGCCCCCCACCTTTTGTCCAAAGTTCAAGGCAATGGGTGAATATAATCCACGATACACATGATACATTATACGCAGTCAGGAGGTTTAGTTTGCATATATTCATTACATTAAGTCCCTTGTATATCGTATACACATCTGTCTTACTCATACTATAGCAATGGGTTGTAAACACACAGGTTGCAAGTCTTGTATGGGCGGGACTTGGGACTGAGTGGATTTACAATGCCTTTGTAGTGGAAACCTTATTCATCATACTTTAGGAGTGGATTGTAGACACACAGGTTGCAAGTCTTGTATAGGAGGGGCTTGGGACTGAGTGGATTTACAATGCCTTTGCTATGAAATCTTTATTCAAATGCTTTACAGTTAAACTAACTCTATGAACTCACCAACCGTTGGTTGACACTTTTTAGCATGTTTATCTCAGGTTAATAAGGCGATAGTGGATGCATGGATCATAGAGTCATTGCATACTTCGGGGACTCATATCTTATCTTTATCATTCGATACACTTTGAAAACGTTTATGTACTCTTTATACTTTGAATCTCTTGTTTAACTCTGATTTTAATAATTTGAATGGTAACATTTCAAAACGTCTCATTTAGAGGTCGTTTTCTATACCTTATTCTATATTATGAAGTAATACTCCCTTAACACTACTGTTCCGCTGTGGTAATTTGGGGGTGTTACAGATTGGTATCATAGACTTGGTTATAGAGAACTAGGTTGCATTTAGGTGACTAGACTATAACTACTATATACCTTGAGACTCTCATCCCTATCGCCTTGCATACGTAGAACTTTTTTTCGTTATTATCCACGCTGTTGGATATTATAGTATTTGTACTGATAGGGAAAATCTCAGAATTTGGTCGAGAATTGTTCGAACACTTATGTATTCTCTTTGCAGCTCTAAACTTTATGTGTAGCTGTCTTTCAATTCATTTGCGATGTTGCTACATAAGTAGAGCAAACAAAAGATAAGTACTTCTTCAATTTTTTTATGCCATAGTTGATGAACTCAAATAAGTTGTAACACCCCAACCCGACAAGGGTAAAGATATCACAATAATGGATTCATATCAGATCAAAACAGAGCATACATCTACAGTAATACAAAAATCTCAAAGGATTACAATTGAAATACTGAATCTACAAGGTTACAATGAAAACTTTCAAAACTAATTCTACAACATAATATCTTCCATCCAACTCTAATCCAGAATAGCTACCAAGCCTTCTAAGTCCAAAGGTATGCTCTCCACTTATTCCCAGCTTCCTACTAAAACCTGCCGCACACGAAAAGAAACGTGCGGCTGAGCTTAAAAAGACCAGTGAACAGATATATAGATGACAGAAACGATAACGGATAGCAATACAGAAACAATGGCAGAGAACAATACAGAAACAAATCAGAAATACAGATTATACAGATACTGAACTAAAGTGAAAGAATAGGAAAAGGAATAAGGGTGAAAGGAAAGAAATGAGAAAAGGATAATGTACAAACCAGGTTTAGGGAAATACAGAAATCTATCACGAGCCCAGAAATAACAGATAATATCATAACAGAATAATCATATAATAATCCAGAGGGGATGCCTCTCAAGTAACAGATAATATGAGGGGTGACCTCATGTATCAAATCGGAGTGATCAGCTCCCAGATATATATGTGAAAGACGTGCATCGCACACACCATCAGTCACCAGATATAATAACAAACATATAACATAAACAGATAACAGATAACAGAGTCAGAACTAGGATGCATCCATGCGCCCCCTGTGGCCAGAGACTTCTCAGAACACACCAGATAAAATAAATCAGGGACGGGACAGGTCATCACTCTCCTGCCCTAGAGTCATGCCATCGGTGCATCAATGACATGGACATGAAACCCTCATGCCTAGTGATTGGCTCGGATATCAGACTGTGGTCAAGGTCAGATGTCATATAATAAACAGAGTCACATCTAAGGGTTCATGGCAGAAGGGTCATGTCAACAATTCAGATTAAAATAATAAGGTTTAAATCAGAGTTTATCAGATTAAGTTTAATATCAAAGCTTAAGTTCAGATTTAAAAGGTTTATTTCCAATAGTCCAAAAGAGTATATCAAAGGTTAATAATTACAAGTTTATAGCAATAATCCATTTCAGAAGTTCCTGTCAAAAGTTCATTTAAATCAATCCTTTAAAAATAGTTTTCATTGAAATGATCTTTCAAAATAGTTTTCATAAAAATGGTCTTCCAAAACCTTTAGTAACTTCCATTTCAAGATAGCTTTTCTTAAACAGTTTCATATGTAATTTAATAAAGGTTCAAAATCAATTAGGTTCAGATAAAGATTTAACAGGTTAAGGTTTACCAAAATCAAATCAGAACAAGGTTCACAGATCAGATTCAATTAAGACTCACAAATTCAGGGTTCAGAACAAGAGATCAATCAGAGTTCAGGAAAAAGGTTCAGAATACAAGAATCATAGCAGAGGTTCAAACAAAAGGTTCAAGACAACAGATCACAACAAAGATTCACAACTGAAGGGAACATAGCAATGGTATGGGGAATCCTAATAAGGAAAACAAAATACTGAGAGAAAGGGAAAGAAACACCCTTACTGAAATAGGGCAGAATATCTGTACCTTATTAGCACAGCAGAAATCAAACAGACAAACACAGAAATCAGATGATCAAGACTTCTCCTTCTTCACACCTAAGGAAGAGGAAGACAGAATTACTAAAGTTCCTTATTCAGATTATTCCTTTAGTTAATCTCTTCATTTTATGTACTTTCTATTTTTAGTAACTTTCCAGATTCAGTAAGTTCCCATAATTAGCAGGTTTCCAGATTAATCAGATATTATCATTTCAGATTAGGTTGAACCTTATTCAGAGATTATTATGGAATATCAGTATATTTTAGCAAGTTACAGAAGTTTAGGGTTTTAAATGACAATTATACAAAGTTTAGGGTTTTAAATGCAACTTCATTAATTTACAAGGTCATTAGTGAAATTACTTCAATTTACAGAATTATACACTTATTTAATTCAGAATTACATTCCATACCCTTAAGTTTCACAATTTACAGATTACACCCCTTTAGTTTCATAATTTACAAAATCAACCTTATAATTACATATTTTACAAATTAAACCCTACAATATCCATAATTACCAACCAAGCATATTATATTTCATATTTACAGAATATATCCTCAGAATTTAGTACTTTACATATTTGACCCCTCAGAATTCAGAATTTACATATTTAGCCCTTTAAGTTTACAAAACATATATATTAAATCATAATTACATAACAATTACATAATTAGCCCAAAAATCCTCAAAATTACACAACAACCTTTTTATATCAGTATTAACACAAAACAACTTCAGAATTTCAGATTTACACTTTTGGTCCCTCACTTTTAATTAATTTCCAAACGAAACCCTAATTTCCCATTAATTCATTATTATGCAAAATTTACACTTAGGACCCCAAAGTTATATTTTTCCCACATTCTTACAGATGTATATGATCTTACAGAAATATCCCAGAAGTTTCAAAGTTGGCAAAACAGGTCCTTATACATTTTAGTTCAAATCGCCTAGACTTTTTATAACAATTACAAATCCTACTTTTCACCAATCATTGAACCATCATTAATTCATCATTAAAACACTTTAAATGATCAGATATTCATCCAAGAAATCAAACCCTAGAGGCCATGATTTTTATTTTATTTGTTTCTTTATTTTTCTAAAATCCGGTTTTTATCAATAATTAACCACGTTAATTTTAGGCCTCTAAAAATCAAAACCATATTTTTCCCAGATCATATAACTTATAAGGAACCCACGAAAAATAGTGAACATGCCCAGAAAATTCGTTTAACATATATTGCATATTTACGTATGTTTTAGGCACTAAAATTACAACGACTTGATTTAGGCCACCATAATTCGATCTATCATTTTTCCCAGGTCTAATACATCATAAGAGGTCTAAATAAAATAGCCATCATGCCCAGAAATTCGGATTTCATATATTTGCAATTTACGTGTTCTATAGCCATTATATTATCAAACGCATAGAATTAGCATGCATGGATCGATTTTGATATTTTATATGAGTTATATAACATCTAAATATCACTGGAAAAATGCCATATTAATTTTATCACGTTTGGTTAAGTTGCACGAATTATTACCTTGATTTAGTGTAAATCGACAAGAATTTAAGAACAAGAACAAACCAATGAGAAAACGCAGAAACTATCAATTTTCCTAGCTTCCTTGCACTCCCAATAACACCAGAAAAATGCTTGTCCAAGCCCAGAATTCGCAGAGAAGCTTTGGTCGATTTCTTTAGATCGCTAGGGTTTTTTGGATAATTGTCGGTATTGTTTTTGGAGAACAAAATAAAAGGGATTTGATTAAATATTTGGGAACCGACTTTAGGGGGGAACAAATCAGTATATTTTGGCCCATAATATCCAGAAAATATTGGGTTTGATTTTCTTAATATTTCCTTAATTTATTTAACATATAATCTAATTAAAAGAAATAAAACATAATGTTTATTTAACTTGTAATTTTCGGAATTAATTATATAAATGTGTAAGTTAATTTTTTTTTTGAACATTTAAAATGATGAACATTGTCTCAGAAATTATTTTGTTTCAGATATAATTCGATTTCAGATGTTTTGGAATTATTTCGGAATCTTATAAGTTGTTTTATAAGGTTTTATATATATAATATAAGGTTTTATATTATCAGGGGTAATTTGGTAATTTTACGGGTTATCTGAATTTCAGGTATTACAACTTCTTCCCCACTAACAAAAAAATTTCGTCCTCGAAATTTGTAGAAAGCAGAAGGAAAAGAGAGAGCAGAAACAAAACAAGACATACCAGATTAAAACGAGAATTGAGGTGAAACGAAACAGGAACACAACTGACGGTGAACAGACATATGAAAGATTTGTTTCTCATAACTCGAACTTGCAGATTCCAAAATGGTTTCAGGTCCTCAGAACAGACATAACATAATGAATCCAGATCAGAAGGATAACATACCAACGTAGTAGATGAAAATCATATTCTCTCGGAAGAGACAAAGGAATACATGGGGTTTTGACGGATATATGGTTCACATAAATTGATTAGACAAATCAAATTAGAGCGTACAGAAATAGATTATCGATAACATCAACTGGAAGAAGTTTTATAACAACACTGAAGATTATTATCCGAAGTTCAGAGGTCAGCAGAATGCGTGACGAGAATCCAGATGTATCAATTCGCACAATGGTGGAAGCAGATTACGCGTATAGGTAGAATGAACTTAAAGTCTCACTAACGCAGATGATCTCAAACAGTTATCAGAATTTCTAAGGCTCTAAGGCACTTCTCGAAATATCATATGCCCACAACAAGTGCACGTTATATGATGTAAGTATTATCACGTTGGCCAGACGTCATAATACTGGCATCATATAAATATGCCCTCATGATGGTCATACTTTATCTCAAGTCGTGAACAGAACAAACTTATCCTACTCCACCTAGCCTTCCTACGGTCTCAGAGGTCATCAGAATCCAATACCCTAACTAAGAGGAAAACGAATCACTCGAAAAGCTAACGGAAGTCTCAAAATGTCATTCAGAATTTGGTACCTCAGATTATCCATCATTCGTCAAATTTTCAGATAACAAAACCATCATCCGACATAAGCAGAATGAACACAGAGTGGAATTACTGATAAGGAACCTAAATCATTCAAAGGACTTATCATTAGGTAACAGAATTTTAGATAGGTCAAACAGAAGTAAAGCACATCATCCATAGCTTCATCCGTCACAGAAATTATTCACTTCAGAATTTTCTCCTATTCAAGGTCATGATCTCAGTTTCTATTCTCAAGTCTGCTTCTACTCTCAATTCATCTTAGTACAACTAAAATGAATAGAGAAGCAAGACTGCGAGTCTTGGACAGGTCTACTAGCACAGTTCGGAATTCGCCAACTCAGATTGCCGTCGTCATCAGATGCCCGGTAGAGGTGTCTGCTACAATCTCTGAATGCCAATTAAATCTACTCTTCCAGAACAAAGGTCATTCCATTAAATACGAAGATGGTCTACATGTTTCCTCGTTCGACTCAGGGCACAAACATGCTGTCATACTATGACAACTGTCCAGATACTCGTGAAAACATGATTCTTATTAGCCAATACTATTGGCATTATTTAAGACTCATAATGGTCACAAAGAGCACGAAAATAGTTTTTCATGAATCTTTTCAGGGATATCTTCATATAAAACTGAAATACTTTACGGAAGCTTTTCTCAGTTAGTCATCTCCCATCTCAGGTGTTCTTGTGGTTGCTTCTTCAGTCCTTCCAACATTAAAAGAGGTTGTCTGATACGGAGTTCACAAGGATAGAATAATTTAATCATTTATACTCGGAATTGAAAAGTGATTACTGTGAGATTACGGTTAAGTATTTAAAGGGAACACTGGGGTGAAACAAAATCATATCTCATCAGTTTCTTCAATCTCTCAACTTCTATAGCATCTTGGGTCGTCAACCGAGATCGGTTCAGAGTCAATTCTACTTCTCAAACGGGAGGAAAACTCAGAAGTTTCATCAGAAAATGCCAGAAAATTTGTACAACAAAACTTTCTAGGGGTGGATACTAATAGGGTGACAGGAGAATTTGATAATCAGATGAGGTCAGGGTACATATTTCCATAGCAGGGTTAAGCTTAACAGATTTAAGCGGTTAGAGGTTATTATATCAAAAGTAGGGTGGAATAGATCGTTACATTTCAGATGCGGTAATTTATGATAGCTGAAGAACCAGTCAAATCAATAATCAAAAGATCTCCAAAATTAAGTATATCAATAGTAAACAGATCCGCAGAACGTATATGGTCACTTAACCAGACGGATAGTTCATATATCAGAGTCAAGTACATGATTCAGTATAGTGTGGGGATAGGTACGCGAATAGTTCTAGGTGTTGGAGTTTTTGGTTTAGCTTTTTTGACATAAGTGACAGGTAGGGTGTACATCATCGGTAATACGAACATCATATAATTGCAGAAGTGAGACTTATGAGATATCGGATATCAGCATCATATGCTCAGTTAACAATTCCATACAGAGACGGTATTTGCATCAAATCCTTCCAAAGAAAACTGATTGGCAAATAAGATTCATCATTCAGGGCAAATAAGATTTATCATTCAGGACAAATAAGATTCATCATTCAGGACAGAATAGGATCAGAGGATACATTTATATCCAACATGGGTCATGAATTATAGAATGTGTCCAACACCTTAAGGTTAAATGGTCTTCGGGATGGTCGGAGAGATATCAGACGGTTTATCCACAGATCAGAAATGAAGGTCAAAATCAGGTAGTGGCAGCAAAAGTTTAACAATCGGTAATCATGTCAGGGGTTCCAAAATTGTTTCAAACGCCAAAGGTGAGACATAGGAGGATAGTCGTCAATATTAGATGATCAAATCAATCAATCCTTATAAGGATAAAATCAAGGTTACTGTCAAGGAAAGACGGATCAACAAAGCAGATTTTACCGTTCAGAATGAGAGGGAAGACATCCGTGTATTCGTGGTTAAACACCACCAGGTTTCTCATGGGAACAGAGATGGTTAAGACGGAATCAAAAGATTCATAGGTGATTATCAGAAGTAAGAAACAAATAACAGAATGTATCAAGTACATCATCGATATGGGGATTCTCAGAATGCCTGAAGAGGCATCAGAATGATTAACAGAAGGTTCAGAGGTCGGAATTGAAATCGGAAGTCAAGGATCAAATAATGTCAAATAATTACTACGCAATTCCAATGCTTCAGGTTTATTTAGGTTTCAATTCTTAGGTGGTGCAAGGCATAAGCTCTAAATTTCCATAGTCCTTAACCAAAACAAGGCACGAATCAGAGTGGTGCGGAAGCAAGATACTTAAGCAAATGTCTTATAGTCTACCCATTCCTCACTGGTCAGAATTTAAGTTCCTATAGGGAAATCCTAAAGCAAATTCTCAGAGGTTGTCCTACGAGCGCCTACAGTGGAAACTTAGTGGTCCAGACTTCACAGGTCAAGGGTAAATGTATTACGAGTCGCAGCCTGTGAGCTCTGATACCATAAATTGTAACACCCCAACCCGACAAGGGTAAAGATATCACAATAATGGATTCATATCAGATCAAAACAGAGCATACATCTACAGTAATACAAAAATCTCAAAGGATTACAATTGAAATACTGAATCTACAAGGTTACAATGAAAACTTTCAAAACTAATTCTACAACATAATATCTTCCATCCAACTCTAATCCAGAATAGCTACCAAGCCTTCTAAGTCCAAAGGTATGCTCTCCACTCATTCCCAGCTTCCTACTAAAACCTGCCGCACACGAAAAGAAACGTGCGGCTGAGCTTAAAAAGACCAGTGAACAGATATATAGATGACAGAAACGATAACGGATAGCAATACAGAAACAATGGCAGAGAACAATACAGAAACAAATCAGAAATACAGATTATACAGATACTGAACTAAAGTGAAAGAATAGGAAAAGGAATAAGGGTGAAAGGAAAGAAATGAGAAAAGGATAATGTACAAACCAGGTTTAGGGAAATACAGAAATCTATCACGAGCCCAGAAATAACAGATAATATCATAACAGAATAATCATATAATAATCCAGAGGGGATGCCTCTCAAGTAACAGATAATATGAGGGGTGACCTCATGTATCAAATCGGAGTGATCAGCTCCCAGATATATATGTGAAAGACGTGCATCGCACACACCATCAGTCACCAGATATAATAACAAACATATAACATAAACAGATAACAGATAACAGAGTCAGAACTAGGATGCATCCATGCGCCCCCTGTGGCCAGAGACTTCTCAGAACACACCAGATAAAATAAATCAGGGACGGGACAGGTCATCACTCTCCTGCCCTAGAGTCATGCCATCGGTGCATCAATGACATGGACATGAAACCCTCATGCCTAGTGATTGGCTCGGATATCAGACTGTGGTCAAGGTCAGATGTCATATAATAAACAGAGTCACATCTAAGGGTTCATGGCAGAAGGGTCATGTCAACAATTCAGATTAAAATAATAAGGTTTAAATCAGAGTTTATCAGATTAAGTTTAATATCAAAGCTTAAGTTCAGATTTAAAAGGTTTATTTCCAATAGTCCAAAAGAGTATATCAAAGGTTAATAATTACAAGTTTATAGCAATAATCCATTTCAGAAGTTCCTGTCAAAAGTTCATTTAAATCAATCCTTTAAAAATAGTTTTCATTGAAATGATCTTTCAAAATAGTTTTCATAAAAATGGTCTTCCAAAACCTTTAGTAACTTCCATTTCAAGATAGCTTTTCTTAAACAGTTTCATATGTAATTTAATAAAGGTTCAAAATCAATTAGGTTCAGATAAAGATTTATCAGGTTAAGGTTTACCAAAATCAAATCAGAACAAGGTTCACAGATCAGATTCAATTAAGACTTACAAATTCAGGGTTCAGAACAAGAGATCAATCAGAGTTCAGGAAAAAGGTTCAGAATACAAGAATCATAGCAGAGGTTCAAACAAAAGGTTCAAGACAACAGATCACAACAAAGATTCACAACTGAAGGGAACATAGCAATGGTATGGGGAATCCTAATAAGGAAAACAAAATACTGAGAGAAAGGGAAAGAAACACCCTTACTGAAATAGGGCAGAATATCTGTACCTTATTAGCACAGCAGAAATCAAACAGACAAACACAGAAATCAGATGATCAAGACTTCTCCTTCTTCACACCTAAGGAAGAGGAAGACAGAATTACTAAAGTTCCTTATTCAGATTATTCCTTTAGTTAATCTCTTCATTTTATGTACTTTCTATTTTTAGTAACTTTCCAGATTCAGTAAGTTCCCATAATTAGCAGGTTTCCAGATTAATCAGATATTATCATTTCAGATTAGGTTGAACCTTATTCAGAGATTATTATGGAATATCAGTATATTTTAGCAAGTTACAGAAGTTTAGGGTTTTAAATGACAATTATACAAAGTTTAGGGTTTTAAATGCAACTTCATTAATTTACAAGGTCATTAGTGAAATTACTTCAATTTACAGAATTATACACTTATTTAATTCGAAATTACATTCCATACCCTTAAGTTTCACAATTTACAGATTACACCCCTTTAGTTTCATAATTTACAAAATCAACCTTATAATTACATATTTTACAAATTAAACCCTACAATATCCATAATTACCAACCAAGCATATTATATTTCATATTTACAGAATATATCCTCAGAATTTAGTACTTTACATATTTGACCCCTCAGAATTCAGAATTTACATATTTAGCCCTTTAAGTTTACAAAACATATATATTAAATCATAATTACATAACAATTACATAATTAGCCCAAAAATCCTCAAAATTACACAACAACCTTTTTATATCAGTATTAACACAAAACAACTTCAAAATTCCAGATTTACACTTTTGGTCCCTCACTTTTAATTAATTTCCAAACGAAACCCTAATTTCCCATTAATTCATTATTATGCAAAATTTACACTTAGGACCCCAAAGTTATATTTTTCCCACATTCTTACAGATGTATATGATCTTACAGAAATATCCCAGAAGTTTCAAAGTTGGCAAAACAGGTCCTTATACATTTTAGTTCAAATCGCCTAGACTTTTTATAACAATTACAAACCCTACTTTTCACCAATCATTGAACCATCATTAATTCATCATTAAAACACTTTAAATGATCAGATATGCATCCAAGAAATCAAACCCTAGAGGCCATGATTTTTATTTTATTTGTTTCTTTATTTTTCTAAAATCCGGTTTTTATCAATAATTAACCACGTTAATTTTAGGCCTCTAAAAATCAAAACCATATTTTTCCCAGATCATATAACTTATAAGGAACCCACAAAAAATAGTGAACATGCCCAGAAAATTCGTTTAACATATATTGCATATTTACGTATGTTTTAGGCACTAAAATTACAACGACTTGATTTAGGCCACCATAATTCGATCTATCATTTTTCCCAGGTCTAATACATCATAAGAGGTCTAAATAAAATAGCCATCATACCCAGAAATTTGGATTTCATATATTTACAATTTACGTGTTCTATAGCCATTATATTATCAAACGCATAGAATTAGCATGCATGGATCAATTTTGATATTTTATATGAGTTATATAACATCTAAATATCACTGTAAAAATGCCATATTAATTTTATCACGTTTGGTTAAGTTGCATGAATTATTACCTTGATTTAGTGTAAATCGACAAGAATTTAAGAACAAGAACAAACCAATGAGAAAACGCAGCAACTATCAATTTTTCCTAGCTTCCTTGCACTCCCAATAACACCAGAAAAATGCTTGTCCAAGCCCAGAATTCGCAGAGAAGCTTTGGTCGATTTCTTTAGATCGCTAGGGTTTTTTGGATAATTGTCGGTATTGTTTTTGGAGAACAAAATAAAAGGGATTTGATTAAATATTTGGGAACCGACTTTAGGGGGGAACAAATCAGTATATTTTGGCCCATAATATCCAGAAAATATTGGGTTTGATTTTCTTAATATTTCCTTAATTTATTTAACATATAATCTAATTAAAAGAAATAAAACATAATGTTTATTTAACTTGTAATTTTCGGAATTAATTATATAAATGTGTAAGTTAATTTTTTTTTTGAACATTTAAAATGATGAACATTGTCTCAGAAATTATTTTGTTTCAGATATAATTCAATTTCAGATGTTTTGGAATTATTTCGGAATCTTATAAGTTGTTTTATAAGGTTTTATATATATAATATAAGGTTTTATATTATCAGGGGTAATTTGGTAATTTTACGGGTTATCTGAATTTCAGGTATTACATAAGTACATTTTATTACCGTCATTTATCCTATTTATTTGACTTGTTTTATTATATTATCTGTGAGAATTGATACGTTAATGCTTACTTTTGTAATTCTCAGGTAAAAACAAGTATTATGTGAAACTTGGCGATTTTGGACTAATTATGGAGCAAAACAAGCAAGAAGTTAAGAGTCTACTAAAATGTACAAGATCAAGACATTCTGCTCCAGATACGCCGCATCTTACTTATTACATACGGCGCATCACTATCAAGATTTCACAAGATATTATCCAAGACAGCAAGGACATGCGCCGCATCTAAGAATGGAGTTACACCGCATCTTCTGACGGTGTACGAATATTCCTGAATATATTAATCTTGGACCCCACGCGAAGTTAAGTCAATGCGCCGCATCTACTTATTCAATGCGCCGCATCTTACCCTCAGATAGAAACTATAAATACCCCAAGACCAGACGAATTTCGAGAGCCTAATACCGAAGAAGACCGAAGACCACAGAAACCCTAAGGCCGAATTCAGTCAAATTAGCAGCACAAGACACACCTTGAACGAATATACAAGAGCTGTAAGAAGGTCCTGCATGTATTTAATTCATTAAGTAGTTTTGTTTTATTGTATTAGTACACTTTAATTGGTCAGGATTGATGGGCTTGTGTTATGTTATCATTCACTTCAACTCCCCTTAAAATTGGTTTCCCATTAATTAAAGTTTATATGTTGATGTCTTTGGTGACTTTTATTAGTGCATTGATAACCTCTGTGTCTAGCTGAGCATTGCTTGGGTCGCCATGCCCCTTCCTCGCCTATTTATTAGATCGCCTATGCATTCTATCGTCTGTAGAAAAGTAGGAAGAAAGATAAATAGGATAGTCATAAGTAATCATTAAGGGTTTACTCGCCGATAAGATTAGAACCAACGAGAAAGGACTTAATCTCGGTGCGTTGCATCGAACTATACACTTCATATAAAACTAGCAATAAAACAAGTGACAAGCTACTTAACTATCAGGACAGGTCTTCTTATTGTCTCAAGTATTTATCTGTGTACGTGTGTGCTACTCGCTGATTCGTGCTTATTAGTTTAGTTTATATTTAATCACAACCAAACCATGCCAGTCTCTCAGGCTGAAACCCCCTTGCGTTAGATTAGGTTGTATAGCTAACTTAAGATATTAAAATACTGATTAGGATAACTAGATAATATGTTCCACTCTTAGTGATCGACACTCTACTTACCATTATATTCATACTGACCGGGTACACTGCTCGTTAAAGTGTGTGTTATTGATAAGTCGGCTAAATATAAATTTAAAACTTGAATACTGCTAAAACCACAACGACATATCGTGGATATAAAATTAGAGCAATACTACGCACACGCGCATCAAGTTTTTGGCGCCGTTGCCGGGGAGTGAATTGTTATTATCTGTTAATTTGATTAGTATTTTAATTAGGTTTTTCTTTTTAATTTTCATTCTAACCGCTAACCGTGTTGTGTATTAGGTTAATTTGCATTCATTGTATTATTTGCATATTTTCTGTTTTGTGTTTTATTTGTTTTCTTTTATTTTTGTTGCTTTTTGTTGTTTTTATTTTTGTTTTTTATTTTTCTGTTTTTCTGCATACTGCTATCGTTTTACTGAGCTTATTTAAACGATACGGCGCATCTATTTTCATAGATACGGCGTATTGCGTTTAATTTTTATAAAATACAACGCGTTTAATTAATTCGAATACGGCGCATCTTTCCCCAAGATACGGCGTATTCTGTTTTTAATAAGAAATTTTTCTAAACGTTAACGCCATACGGCGCATCTGTTTTTACAGATACGGCGTATCTATTATTTTAATTAAAAACAGTTTTCGAATTATTAAACAGATACGACGCATCGATTTTTATTGATACGGCGCATATTCTGAATCAAAAATCTTGTATTTTGAAACATAACGAAAATACGGCGCATTAACTTTTGTTAATACGACGCATTTAATTTTAAATAAATATCGATTTTTGATAATTAAAACTGATACGGCGCATTCTAAAATTCTAAGCGGCGTATCTATTTTCTGAATAAAAGTCTGATTAAATTTTAACGAAATAAGATACGGCGTATCCTATTTATAGGATACGGCGCATCGTCTACTGATATCAGCAACTTTTATTTTACTTTGATTGTTTCACTCTTCTTTTGCACGAGTAAGTTTTATTTCTGGAAGATGGACGATCCAGATATTACAATGGAAGAATATATCAGACTTGAAGAGGAAAGAGCCTTGAGCAATAATGGGATCTACGATTGGGAAAGAGCAAGATATGGTGCACAAGTCATCGAGGATAAAGAACCCACGATGGAAGAATACTTGTTATTGAAGCAGGAAAAGTCAGGGAGAGAAAGAAACAAATTGCCATTTCGACACACTTGGACTTTATCAAATGATGATGATGAAGAAGAGTCATATGATTTTGATGCAATTAGGATTCCGGCAATAGTTATTGATGATGTTATTTCTCCGGAAATTGCACAAGTTGAAGAAGAGTCACAAGTGTTTGATTTGAATGAAATTCCGGCAATTGTTTTCAAAGAAGCTTCTTCATCCGAAAATGAAGATGAATGTGGGACAATGGTGTATAGTGCTATTACTTGTGATTTTCCACCCGAGGTGGAAGATATATTCTCATCATATCAAAAACACCATGATAATATTCCCTCGGATGAAGATAATGAGTATTCTGATATTGAAAAGTTTGATGCTATTGCGTACGATAGCATACCGCAATTACCACAACAAACGGAAGTATTTAGGTGTGGAACGGATAAGCCAGATTTTGACCCAACGAGGGATTTTGAAGAAATCTGGGATTACTTATTTAAGGATGAAATTCGGGACGATGCTGAAATTGCAAGACCACTAGTTGAAGATGGAGATTCACAAGATGAATTGGAGTCACTTACAACACAAAGTGGTAAAAATTTATTTAATATTATTAATCCCGTTACTAATAATCTTGCTAGTTTTCCTAAACAGGTTGCAAAAAAAAAAGAATGATGAGGTCAAATTT
This sequence comes from Artemisia tridentata subsp. tridentata, assembly GCA_021014915.2. Taxonomy (NCBI): domain Eukaryota; kingdom Viridiplantae; phylum Streptophyta; class Magnoliopsida; order Asterales; family Asteraceae; genus Artemisia; species Artemisia tridentata. Next base: position 72,414,918 of record CP139506.1, on the reverse strand, counting down.
ATTACACTACCTATTGAAGCACATGAAGCACCTGTGATCAACCCGTTTTTGGTGGAGCTCGAGGAAGAATTTGGTGATGAGCTCTTAAATATTGCTATGATTGATGAAGATGAGGATTCCGACCCTATGAAGTATATAGAGGAACTCGAACTTTTACTTGCCGAAGAACCTTTCTCATCTTCTGCGGAAGTCAAGGGATGCCTTACTACCAAAGAGACTAACCAAGAAGAAAGGAGATTCATTTTTCCTCAACACATTACTCTTTCTGATGGAATGGTCAAGTCATCCAATTTATCAACCAAACCGGGTAAGGATAGGAAAGATGTACATATATTGCCAAGGTATGATCTTTATTTATTTCTTCCATCTTTACTAGCAAATTTACACTCTTTTCGTGTTTATTGCTATTATCACCCGCACTTGATCCCAAGTAGGGGGAACAACACCCTATTACACAGTAAATAAGGGTGGAGTCAGGCTCGTGACTCGAACAAAAACAAGCGCTTCGTGGGAGGCAACCTATGCTTATCTTTTATTTTATTTTATTTTCTGATTTTGTGTTGAGTCAGTCAGGCCCGCAGAAGATAAGGCGCATCTCAATCCTGAGATGCGACGCATCTCCTGCACTGGTCATATCTTACTTTATTTTTCTGCATTTTTATTTTTGACTTTAAAACTTTTTGTCAGTTTATTTTAATGCGGCGCATCCCTGGTTAAGGATGCGACGCATCTTCTATTCTGATTCGTATTTATTCCAGGCTCGATACGGCGTATCTTCTTCCATAATATACGGCGTATCGACTGACCTGATGATTTTCATTTTAATTTTTAAGTTTTATTTTCACTAACTACTAATGTATTATGCAAGTTTGAACCTTCTTAACTCAGGTGTGTTAAAGTCTTGATGGTATTATAGATTTCTGCATTTCCTGTGGATACATCAATTATGAAGCTTAAACGTTCTCATCCACAAGAAAGATGATTTTTGCTCTTATACAAATAATGGAGGATCATACCGAGCAAATCTAAGGAGAGTTTTTCTGTTCTAATTCTTTTATTTTCCAGTTTTTAATCTTTGATACAAACAACGAGGACGTTGTTTAACTTAAGTGGAGGGATTGGAGAATTAGAACACTTACTTGTCCTAAACTTTTCAAAATATGCTTAAAATGTGCTTAATATATCAAAATTTAAAATTTTTAGCATGTTTTTGTTTAAATTCTAAGTTGCATAGCTGCACACATGACGTTATTTTCAAAAATTGTGACTTTTAAAAATTCACAAATCCATGAGTGTGCCGGTGACTTGTAAACTTTAGAACTTGGATTGTATACTATTCGAGACCACCATAATAAGTATTATTTATATAATTGGAATGACTTGTCTAAATTGGTAAATTTCTAGGATTACACCCAAATAGCCTTTATATGTTATGTGTTATTAGCTAACTACACTGGTTAGTTAACTCCCGTATAAACCCTTTTGTTACTCTCACTTTTAGAGTAAGATACCCCTAGAAAAACACTCAGAGCCATTCCTTTCGTTTCTTACACCTTTCTTATAATGTTTCGTTACACCCTTACACCTTAGCCTACCCTGTAGATTAAAATCCGTGGTTAGTTAATTGCTTTAGGCAAAGTGTGTTTCCTTACATTACCTGTGTTCGCGTGCGTAATTCATTATCTATGGTTAGGTCGGGAAATTGCACAATGCAATTGGAGTGAAAGTAAATATTGTATATCTTTGAGTTTATTTTTTGTGTGTTTACTATTTTCACTATTACCGTTATTTCTGAAAGTCATGGAAAGTATGGAAAAATTATCCAGAGTTATCGTTATAGTGATGTGGTTAAATTTTACACATCTATATTTATGTTTCAAGTTAAAAAAAAAAAAAAAAAAAAAAAAAAAAAAAAAAAAAAAAAAAAAAAAAAAATCGAAAAAATGAGAAAAGAAAAAGAAAAGGAAAAGTTGGAAGTTTGTTTTAACCAACTTATGTAAAGTTTTGTATTAAGTGGTTGATATCACCACTAGTTGTTGTATATTATATTTATGGATTGAATGGGAGTTGAACGTTATGGGAACGCCAACTAAAGGTTATTCTTTGATTGAGATCTTGTTGAGTATAATTCGTGTCTACCAAAAGCGTGTGTTTCAAGTGTTAAAGCGTGAGTTATTCTGTGATATGAGTCTTATTCATGGGATGGTTGGGATAGTGATTAACCACACTTAGGATTTTAATTTATTTGTTTCGTTTATTTTTCATTTTACACCAATTTGTATCCCAAATATTATCCATGCCCTATATTATTCTTTATCCAAACCTTTGATTTATTGAGATTAGGGATTTGAGCAATCTTAAGTATCGTAGTCGTGGATTCGGCTATGTATTTATGATTTTGTCGCCCTTTTTGATATAATATTATTGGTGAAGATTACTTGGTCCTATCTTTAGCCTATTCGAGTTAAGGATTTGAGCAATTGCAAGTATCGTGTTCGTGGATTCGATCATGTATTTGTGACTTTGTCGCCTTTTCTGGAATTTGAGATCGATAGAGATTAAGAAGAATGATTAACCCTTAAACCTCAAAACCCTTTTTACCGCTTTAGACTTGTTATTCCTTGGCTTTAGTGGAGGAGATGCGTATACCTGCCAAGCTTATGATAGAATATTCGTCACGACTGGACAGTTAAACGATTAGATTTGCTTTTATCAAAATATTTTATTTTACTTCTAATTCGTTAAGTGTTTGGTTGTGTGATCATGATAAAAAATGAATACATGCTTAAATATAAAAATAAATCCTAATATCTTTTAGGATACATTTTCATAAGATTAATTCTAAGGTTTACTTGGGGACAAGTAAAGTTCAAGTGGGGGGATATTTGATGAACTCAAATAAGTACATTTTATTACCGTCATTTATCCTATTTATTTGACTTGTTTTATTATATTATCTGTGATAATTGATACGTTAATGTTTACTTTTGTAATTCTCAGGTAAAAACAAGTATTATGTGAAACTTGGCAATTTTGGACTAATTATGGAGCAAAACAAGCAAGAAGTTAAGAGTCTACTGAAATGTACAAGATCAAGACATTCTGCTCCAGATACGCCGCATCTTACTTATTACATACGGCGCATCACTATCAAGATTTCACAAGATATTATCCAAGACAGCAAGGACATGCGCCGCATCTAAGAATGGAGTTACGCCGCATCTTCTGACGGTGTACGAATATTCCTGAATACTAATCTTGGACCCCACGCGAAGTTAAGTCAATGCGCCGCATCTACTTATTCAATGCGCCGCATCTTACCCTCAGACAGAAACTATAAATACCCCAAGACCAGACGAATTTCGAGAGCCTAATACCGAAGAAGACCGAAGACCATAGAAACCCTAAGGCCGAATTCAGTTGAATTAGCAGCACAAGACATACCTTGAACGAAGATACAAGAGCTGTAAGAAGGTCCTGCATGTATTTAATTCATTAAGTAGTTTTGTTTTATTGTATTAGTACACTTTAATTGGTCAGGATTGATGGGCTTGTGTTATGTTATCATTCACTTCAACTCCCCTTAAAATTGCTTTCCCATTAATTAAAGTTTATATGTTGATGTCTTTGGTGACTTTTATTAGTGCATTGATAACCTCTGTGTCTAGCTGAGCATTGCTTGGGTCGCCATGCCCCTTCCTCGCATATTTATTAGATCGCCTATGCATTCTATCATCTGTAGAAAAGTAGGAAGAAAGATAAATAGGATAGTCATAAGTAATCATTAAGGGTTTACTCGCCGATAAGATTAGAACCAACGAGAAAGGACTTAATCTCGGTGCGTTGCATCGAACTATACACTTCATATAAAACTAGCAATAAAACAAGTGACAAGCTACTTAACTATCAGGACAGGTCTTCTTATTGTCTCAAGTTTTTATCTGTTACGTGTGTGCTACTCGCTGATTCGTGCTTATTAGTTTAGTTTATATTTAATCACAACCAAGCCGTGCCAGTCTCTCAGGCTGAAACCCCCCTTGCGTTAGATTAGGTTGTATAGCTAACTTAAGATATTAAAATACTGATTAGGATAACTAGATAATACGTTCCACTCTTAGTGATCGACACTCTACTTACCATTATATTCATACTGACCGGGTACACTGCTTGTTAAAGTGTGTGTTATTGATAAGTCGGCTAAATATAAATTTAAAACTTGAATACTGCTAAAACCACAACGACATATCGTGGATATAAAATTAGAGCAATACTACGCACACGCGCATCAATAGTTCAATATGAAACTGCTGCATTTGTTTAGGTATGCTTATGGTATCTTAAATTTACAGGCATGATCCACTGTAGTAGACGATTCTGCTTATATTTTGTTTTCTGCCAATGGGGTAACGACCTGATTGCATACTATGGACATAAGTTAAATATAAAAAATAGACGGAATATCAATGATGGATGTACGGAGACCAACCCCAACTATTACTAAATTCGTATGGTCTGTGCATCCATCATTGATACTTTGTCAAAATTTTTGTCGCACTCAGCTTTTCGCATTCACCTGCCTGAGCACATTATGGTTCAATTAAGATCGAGGTGGACTATGTAGTTTGTATGTCTGCCTTTTGTTTACCGGTTTTATATAATACTTAATAATACAATCTTCTCTTCACTTACAGGATTGCACACCAAGGTATACAAGAATGCAAAAATTCGTTCAAAAACCCGATAGTAGAAGCATCAGGTCATTACTCCAATGCCAAGTGACCACAAATCTTTTAGTATAAAAAGGGTTGAAAATGAACCAACGCCTTCGGTTCGACTGGAACCTCTCCCCGATTCTGAAGTCAAAACTAAACGCCCTTCTCATAATGGCCCTCCACCAGTGGCTACCCATGTAAAAAGACTAAAGCATGATCAAATTTTTTGCATCTCTCGATTCAGTTTATACACTTTGTATCAACAATGTACCCAATTTCCCAGTTCTTTTTTACTGTTTTTATGAAGATGTAATGTATATTCCTTTAAACTTGAGTAGTCTTTACCAACTATTGATTGCAAATACGTTAACTATACAAACATGTTACTATCCTGTATGAATAAACTAACGCACATAAACCTTATCTATACAAAAAGGCATCACAATGTTGAACTATTAAAATCTTTTTTCCCCATTTCAAGCTTGCAACATTCGCAACAACAACATAAACTACTTCTTTAGCAAAACATCCCGCCGCGAAGCGCGGGTTTCCCACCTCGTTCCTATATAACCATGAAACATTCCACTAGTTTTAAAATTGAAGCAATTATGCTATTAGGTAATGACATTATAAATAGTTTCATCATGCGAGCTTTACGATAGTTGATAACATTTATACAAGTTTTTCTTCACCCAATTTTGTTGGGGTGGCAAAACTCGGTCGAACAAGCAAATTGGCTTTAAAAATAAAACCAAATTGGCTTTCTTTTTGTTTCACAAGTGAAACCATGCACAATATTTCAAGGTCTACACATTTCTAAATCGATACACACCTACATCTTTATTCGGTTCATGGTAAATTTTTAAGGACTATCACCGGATTCGAACTAACCTAGAAACAAACCTACAAATGTGATTGGTGGAAGTTAAAATTTGATTGGTGAATATGATGAGAGAGAATAAGTGTATCACACTTGTAAAATTTTGAATGAATTAGGCATACTTGTACGTCTAATTAATAGGTCGATTTACCATTACTCTTAATTTAATTCATACCGCATTCGTTTCACATTTTAGGGTGATGAAGCGAAAAGTGTACCGCTTTTAAGGGTTCATTTAAGCCCTAAATCGTATTTATTTGATCAAATATTTCCCTAAATCGTTCCTTTTGTCATTTTAGGTACTTTGGAGAAGAAATCTGGAAAAGGAAGCATTTTGGACGTTTTTGGAGCATAAAAGTGAAGAAAACGACAAAGTCTCCAAAGCTGCTGGAAAAGTACACTTGACGGCGTCAAGTATTGCTCTTGACGGCGTCATGGCTTGGCAAAAGAGGTGGATATGAAAAATACACGTGACGCGCCAGAGAGTTTTACAATGGAAAGTCTGACGGCGTCACCCTTTAAGGTGATCAAGGCCATCACGGTTTAAGTTAAAGAGAGACGGCGTCAAGCTTTATTCTGACGGCGTCAACCCTTGATAGGCCAGAGCGGATTTTGGAGGATTAAAGAGGGACGGCGTCAGGAAGACCATCCGGGAACCCTAGCCACGGCGAGGTGATGGCGTCAGCTCCTACAACGTGACGCCGTCAGCCCCTAAACTCTATATATAGTTTTGCAATTTTTAGTCATTAGTGTGCAACTTTGTGAGGAGAAACCCTAGACGAATTTTCTGCCACTTTTAAGGGTTTTATACCCTTGGATCTCCCATGTTTAATTGAAGATAAGTATTCATTTAATCAATCAATATGTCTATGTGTTGTTTGATTATATCTTGTTCTTGTCTTTTAATTAACATGCTAGGCTAGATTTATCTTGTGTTTGCTTAGATCTAATGAAACCTAACTATTGATTATTTGTTGATTGGTGTGTTATTAATTATATTGGATGATTCTTTATCGATGTTAGGCTTAAGAAAACTGGCTAACTTCCTGTACGGTAACTTGCTTGAACGTCTTAAGAAGCATGAACCAATGCGTACTAAGGTTTTTATGGTTGTATTTAATGCATGAGCGAATTCTAGTGATCCCATGTTAGGAGCTTCTTAGCCGGCTCGACATAGGTGTGAAGTAGGAGCTTGTAGAGTTGAGGAAGTACGTACGCCACCCCACGATTGGTATTAAGGAATACACCCGTCATCCACGCGATTAATACACACTAATCAACCGGTAAAAGATAGTTAGGGAGTAAGGAAATCTAAGTAAACACATTTCTCTCCATATAAGTTTCACAACCCTTTTCATTTTCAGTTATCTATTTTATTTGCATTTGTAGTTATTTGGGTTAGTTGACTAGCAACTAATTCCGCCCACTCCTTCAAACCCGAGATTTTACTTGCTTTCATAAAAATATAAAAATACAAAAAAGAATCATCCCTCACCCTTAGACCTATTAGAGTAGTTTTTCAATCCTAACGACACTATTCCCCTAGAGAACAATCAATCCCCCGATACTTGCCACTTCACTATACTACATCGGTCAGGTACACTGCCTGGTGGGGATTGCAAGCCTCTTGAGATCCCTCGAGAGGTAAAACCTGTTGTAAGGTCGCAAAACCACGCATCAAGTTTTTGGCGCCGCTGCCGGGGAATAGTTATTGTTTAGGTTGAATTTTTATTCTATTAGGTCTACTCACTAGATTCCTTTCTAGTGAGATTTTTATTTTATTTTTCTAGGTTTTCTTTAGTCTATCTTTTTTCTTCGTTTCTTTGTTCGTAACCATTACCATCCGACATCATGGAAGGTGGTAATATCCTTGATCCCAACAACCCACCACCACAACAACACCCACCTCCTAGAGCCCGTACCTTAGGAGACTACTCCCGTCCTAGCCACCATGGCTATCGAAACACCATTGAGCTCACTCAAGGAGCCAATGTCACTCCCTTGCGATCCGACACCATCCGATTGGTGCAAAGCGGATGCGCATTCCATGGACTTCGTTCCGAAGATCCTAATCAACATCTTAAGGACTTTCTCAAAATCGTTGATTCCATAGACCTTGATGTTGCCACTCGAGAGACGACCCGACTGCGTCTCTTTCAATTCTCTCTGCGGGACCAAGCTAGTCAATGGCTAGAGCGTCTACCCGCAGGATCCATCACCTCTTGGGATGATCTCACCACTCGTTTCCTCGCTCAGTTTTTCCCACCAGGAAGAACTACCAAGCTAAGGAATGATATCTTGATGTTCCAACAACGTCAAGGCGAAACCCTCTACGAGGCATGGACTCGATTCAAGGACTTACTCCAAAAAGTCCCTCACCATGGCATAGAACTTTGGCTCCAAGTCCAAATATTCTATGACCATATCAATCTCTCCACGAGGCAAACCATTGACCAATCGGCTGGTGGTAAGCTACGTGATCTAAGTGCGGAACAATCATGGGCTCTCCTAGAAGATCTTGCTCTTTATGACAACGAAAGTTCGAGTGATCCCCGTGATTTGAATAAAACGGTCAAGGCAATATCTTTGCCTTCGAACAATTCAAGCACTTCCGACCGTAAGATCATAGAACTTGAAGACCAAGTCAAGTTTCTTATGAAATCCTACGAGGCTCCTAAACCTTCAAGCCAAGTGAACAAAATCACTTCTTCATGTGAATTATGTAGTGGTCCCCACGACACTCGTGATTGCGTGGAACTCCCCGAACAAGCTTTTGCGGACTACGCATCCTTGCGTACCGACGGAGCGGGAGACAAGTGGTACACTTTCAAACCCGAGCCAAACCCCTACGGTGATTCATACAACCCCTCATGGAAAAATCACCCGAACCTTAGGTGTAAACAAAACCAAAACGCACAACAAACCAATTCTTCCAACCCACCTAATCGTTTCCAATCAAGCGGTTCCAACTCGAACCGTACTTTCAATAACAATCCTTCCAACAATTATGGTAGTACCAATAACTTTGAAGGATTGATGTCCCAGTTTATGGCATCTCAAGAAGCTCGTTTGGCCAAGTTTGAATCCGAATTCAATCAACAACAAACGGAGATGACCAATAAAATTGACAACTTATTGAAAGCCCTCAATAACCAAGTGCTATCACCTCCACATAAGGACGCTAGGAACACAAATAGCGGACCCCAAGTAAAAGACCTCTCTCCATCCAAACACGTCCACTTCGTCAACATTGTCACTATTAAACCAATTGATAGGAATGAGGATAATAGTGAACCTGAGGATGAGGTTAAGAAAGTCGAGGTTGATATAGAAGTTAGGAAAAGTGAGATTGAAGAAGTAGATGATGATGAGGACTACTTCAATAAGCTACCCACTAAGGAAGAGCGCGCATATCATACAGACTTATTCGATGACCCCGAGACACCATACTTCCTAGGTAGACCAATTATAAAAATAGGCGACCCTTCTAATCTCAACATACCATGCAACATCGGAAATTTGCATGTGTGGAAAGCTTACATCGACCTTAGATCGCCCATAAACATCATGACTAGAGCCCACTACAACTTGATAATGAAAAATCAACTTGGGTACAGGATGTTCCCTGATAAGGGTTGGATGAGTAACTTCACGGGAAGAGTTAAGGGATTACCGGTTTATGTAGGAAACTTCACCTATGTCACCGACTTTGTAATTGTAGAAGATATCCGCCTAATAGTCGATGCATCCTTAACTCAAGTAGTTTTTGGAAAACCATTTGTTGAGGTCTCTAGAATGACTTATGAACCTTCCTTAGGGATAGTAAGATTTAAGGATGAGACCGATGAGGTAAACTACCAAATGCCATATAAGATAGAGCAATTCCAACACTTGTCAAATGTTGAGAAGGAGCTTAAGCAAGCGGTCTACTATAGGAATGATGAGGATAGAAATAAAGGAGTAGACTATGTTATGGAAAGGATATCCGGTTTCTACAAGGATTGTTTGAAATTAGGACCGGAATATAACACCGGAAATGAGAATGGCCTAGGAACCATGACCAATGATGGAGTCACGTAATGTACGGTGACTTTGAGTCTAGCTACAAGACTCGTTAATAAAGAAAAGCGCTTCTTGGGAGGCAACCCAAGCTTTATTTAGCTTTGTGTGTTTATTTATTTGTTTGTTTGATTTTATTTGTTTCCGTATGTATGTTTAATTTTTATTATTATTGATTCATGTTCAAAACTAAATTGTGAAAATGCTTTACCTTGTTTTTAACTTCGTCTTAACTACATATAAAGGTATTTTGCAAAAGATAAGTGTAAGGGAAATCCAAATCGGTTTGTTAGAACAAATGAACATGAATCATAACAATAATAAATTAACATACATATTAGTAATTGTTTGAGTCAAATGCTTGTATCGAGTCATAATGATGTTTTGCAGGAATTCCAGGAAGTAAGGTATAGGTTTTTCCAGAAATTTTCCGGAAACTTAACATGAGAATTCTGTCAGATCATTTCTGACGGCGTCAGGCCTTACAACCTGACGGCGTCAGGTATTAATTTTCTGAAATTTTTGAAAGTTTTGTTTTCATAAAAAGTTTTTATTAAATCTCTAACTTATAAACTCCAGGAATCTGCAAAATTATCATTCCACAAGCATTATATCCTTATATAGATTTATCCCGCCGATGTTATGCAGGTTTTCGTGTTTGTTTTCTCAGGTTTAACAGGTTATTTTGGACAAGGAAGTGTATGTGGAATCAAGCTTTTGGCGATGCTTTAGTCTTGGAGCTTCTACATTTTCTTGGAAGAAGATCTAACCATGTTACCTCTTTATCCACCAAACGAATCAGGGGAGTATTTGATTTCATTCGTTTACCTTATTTACTTTTACATCTTGTTATTTGAACATTGGGGACAATGTTCATCTTAAGTGTAAGGGGGGGGGGGTAAAGTACGATACTTTAGAGAATACAATTGCACTTGATTTTTGTTTGTTTAATGGTAGATGTGTAATAAAACTGAGATAAATACCTGTTAAGGCAATTTTAGTGCCAAATTTAAATTTTTTTACAACATATAGGAGTGAAACTTTGATCTTAATAAGCGTCTCACGGATAGGAGTTATATGACTAGCACAAAACCGTACCACTAAAAAATTTTCCACCCCCAAATATGTGAGGTTCGCCCCTAGAATTGGTAGGAAAAGCATTTATGCTATGATGTGTGTACCGGTAGCACTTAGATTCTAGAACTTGCGTTAGGACCATTCCGAGGCCACAAGTGAGACTACATTCGTGTAGTTAGATTTACTACATGATAAGAGGCATTAGGATTAACCCATTGTTTTACACCTGTGTTTTTGTTATAATTACTTTGGCTACATTGGTCAAGTAATTCTCCCACACCCTTTGCGTTGTACTCATTTTTAGTACACGATACCCCTAGTACACCCCTCAGAGCCTATCTTTTCGTTTCTAACTTTAAGCATTTTACTTAAAGAAAGAATTTGTTTATACCTCACTTAAATGTACACCCAAATCGCCTTAGCCTACCTTGTATGCACTCATTTTTAGTGCATTATTGTGACAACATTTGTTTAAACCCCAAGTTAATTATCTAATTGATTACATGGTTGCTAAGTCGAGTCATATCCTTGTACATATTGTTTTGGGACGATTGGGACGATTGGGTAAAGTACTAGTGTAATGGAGTAATGGGGAAGAACAACATTATTACCCCCATATGTGCTAAATATTTTAAAAAGTACTCCAAGTGTTTCGATTATCTTAATTCGAGTCATTAGAATAGTTATTTGTAAAGTTATGTAAAAGTTCAAGTGTAAGGGGAATGCAACGCCCCTGCGATGTATTATTTTGGATGGTAGGGCAAGAGTGTATGAAAAAAAAATCGAAAAATATCAAGAAAAATACAAAAAAAAATGAGAAAAAGAAAAGTTGAAAAAACATACGGACTACCATCCCGTTTCATTTTATGTTTATTTTATGTTTTTTTTATTTTGTTTTTAGCTTAAGTCAAGTCTAGTCTTGGCTTAGCAACTCCATATTGTACATGTAATTAATCAAGATCTTTAACTCGCCACCAGTAAAATATCCCTTATCCAACAAAACCGTGTTTATCATATCTCTACACCTAACGTTATAACCCATGTAAAAGCCCTCTTTGATAGTTTATCTTAGGTGCTTACGCCTAGTGGAGGAGGTTTTTGATCCTTTCCCAAGCCTATGGTAATCTATTTGCTATGACAGGTAGTGAGAGATATTATCCGTTTTCATTTATGAGATATACTTTTATGACACTTGAGAGATGTGAGTATCTAAACACTACTTGTGAGGTGCTAGTTTGTAATCTCCGTGCTTATTATGATTAAAGTGGAACGACTATTTGTTGTAATTACTTTTATATTAGCATTAAATGACCCCTAACTTGTATTTTGATTAGAATAAAAGTGCATTTGCTTGAGGACAAGCAAATCTCAAGTGTAAGGGTATTTGATGAAGCGAAAAGTGTACCGCTTTTAGGGGGTCATTTAAGCCCTAAATCGTATTTATTTGATCAACAATTGCCCTAAATCGTTCCTTTTGTCATTTTAGGTACTTTGGAGAAGAAATCTGGAAAAGGAAGCATTTTGGACGTTTTTGGAGCATAAAAGTGAAGAAAACGACAAAGTCTCCAAAGCTGCTGGAAAAGTACACTTGACGGCGTCAAGTATTGCTCTTGACGGCGTCATGGCTTGGCAAAAGAGGTGGATATGAAAAATACACGTGACGCGCCAGAGAGTTTTACAATGGAAAGTCTGACGGCGTCACCCTTTAAGGTGATCAAGGCCATCACGGTTTAAGTTAAAGAGAGACGGCGTCAAGCTTTATTCTGACGGCGTCAACCCTTGATAGGCCAGAGCGGATTTTGGAGGATTAAAGAGGGACGGCGTCAGGAAGACCATCCGGGAACCCTAGCCACGGCGAGGTGACGGCGTCAGCTCCTACAACGTGACGCCGTCAGCCCCTAAACTCTATATATAGTTTTGCAATTTTTAGTCATTAGTGTGCAACTTTGTGAGGAGAAACCCTAGACGAATTTTCTGCCACTTTTAAGGGTTTTATACCCTTGGATCTCCCATGTTTAATTGAAGATAAGTATTCATTTAATCAATTAATATGTCTATGTGTTGTTTGATTATATCTTGTTCTTGTCTTTTAATTAACATGCTAGGCTAGATTTATCTTGTGTTTGCTTAGATCTAATGAAACCTAACTATTGATTATTTGTTGATTGGTGTGTTATTAATTGTATTGGATGATTGTTTATCGATGTTAGGCTTAAGAAAACTGGCTAACTTCCTGTATGGTAACTTGCTTGAACGTCTTAAGAAGCATGAACCAATGCGTACTAAGGTTTTTATGGTTGTATTTAATGCATGAGCGAATTCTAGTGATCCCATGTTAGGAGCTTCTTAGCCGGCTCGACATAGGAGTGAAGTAGGAGCTTGTAGAGTTGGGGAAGTACGTACGCCACCCCACGATTGGTATTAAGGAATACACCCGTCATCCACGCGATTAATACACACTAATCAACCGGTAAAAGATAGTTAGGGAGTAAGGAAATCTAAGTAAATACATTTCTCTCTATATAAGTTTCACAACCCTTTTCATTTTCAGTTATTTATTTTATTTGCATTTGTAGTTATTTGGGTTAGTTGACTAGCAACAAATTCCGCCCACTCCTTCAAACCCGAGATTTTACTTGCTTTCATAAAAATATAAAAATACAAAAAAGAATCTTCCCTCACCCTTAGACCTATTAGAGTAGTTTTTCAATCCTAACGACACTATTCCCCTAGAGAACGATCAATCCCCCGGTACTTGCCACTTCACTATACTACATCGGTCAGGTACACTGCCTGGTGGGGATTGCAAGCCTCTTGAGATCCCTCGAGAGGTAAAACCTGTTGTAAGGTCGCAAAATCACGCATCATAGGGTCGGGAACTCCACTGTTTTAATCAAATTACTATTTTAGTAAGCAATAATCGTATTTATTTTTGCCAATCTTGTGCGACTTAAAAATCTTTTATTGTCAAAAAGAATCAAATAGTATAGTATTTTTAGGGCGTCTTCTTTACTAGATAATCAAATCATCTAACATCCGAAAGCAAATACTAAACATCTTGTAACCTAAATATTTGAAAGTGTTGATTCAGGCTAATTATTTAAAAGTAAAGACTCTGAATGATGGAATAATTGTTATGTTAAGGTATAAGTAAAAATGTTAAAGAGTTTATGTTAAGATATAAGTAAAAATTTTAAAGAGTTTATGCTATTTTTTTGTGTTTGAACTTTGGAGTATTGCTATTTTAACATAAATATTAAAAAGTTATGCTTATATCAATTTGGAGCGAAGTGTACGTTATGAGTTTAATATATTTAACACTAGTCAACATGGCCCGTGCGATGCACGAGTCTTCTTATTTACGATGATAAATCAATTCCGTACACCACTCATTCATTCTATACGTAGTCTTGGATAAGTTACGTAATTTATATACCCACACTTGTTCACATCATTATAAATAATTAATAAATAGTTGTTGTGATGGCTTAAATTTCGGTAATAAATAATGCGGCCCAAGCCCAATCACACATATCTAATAACCCAAATATAATACATAAAACAAACTAACCCTAATTTATCTCTATGAAGAAACGCAGTCACTGCAGCCACAGGAAAAAAATCGTTCCTTTCTTATTTATCTGCTCAATCCAATCAACATGAATCACTTCCAACCAAACTCCCAAATGCTTACCTGCACAAACCAAATCACAAATACCCCTTTACACTAAACCTTCTTCTGTTTTCATAAACCCGTGTGTTTTGTTACAGATAATCCGAATGTTGAAGATGGCTTCAAGATCTTTTGTTAAAGGTCTCAGGTAGGTGATTTAGCTTCGTGCTTGTTTTTACTTTTCGTTCTTGGTCAAGATGTATGATGGTTTTGTGGTAAGATCTTTTAAAGATCGATTGCTGAACTGAAAATCAACATGAGATCTATGTTATTTTTGTCTTCGTGTTGTATGGAGATGGGTCTAGGGTAGATTGTGATAGTGGTAGAAGGGGTTAGGATAGATGTGGATTTGTTTGGTTATTTACAATCTTCGAAAAACCAAGTGAAAATTCACATTTAAAGATTAAAATTAATTGCCGTAAATGTTTACCATTAATTTACACCCCTTTCATATTCATCTTGTGTAACTCCAGGACTGAATCTTTAAGTATTAGTGTGGAAATCAAATTCGAAGGCTATATGATGCGTGGTTTTGCAACCTTACAACAGGTTTTACCTCTCGAGGGATCTCAAGAGGCTTACAACCCCACCAGGCAGTGTACCTGACCGATGTAGTATAGTGTAGTGGTAAGTACGGGGGATTGATCGTTCTCCACAGGGAATAGTGTTCGTTAGGTATGAAAGACTACTCTAATAGGTCTAAGGGTTGAGGAAGATTCTTTTTTATGTTTTTATATTTTTATGAAAGCAAGTAAAATCTCGGGTTTGAAAGAGTGGGCGGAATTAGTTGCTAGTCAACTAACCCAAATAACTACAAATGCAAATAAAATAAATAACTGAAAATAAAATGTTGGTGGAAACTTATGTGTAGAGAAATGTGTTTACTTAGATTTCCTTACTCCCTAACTATCTTTTACCGGTTGATTAGTGTGTATTAGTTGCGTTGATGACGGGTGTATTCCTTAATACCATTCGTGGGGTGGCGTACGTACTTCCCCAACTCTACAAGCTCCTACTTCACTCCTATGTCGAGCCGGCTAGGAAGCTCCTAACATGGGATCACTAGAATTCGCTTGTGCATTAAATACAACCATAAAAACCTTTAGTACGCATTGGTTCATGTTTCTTAAGACGTTCAAGCAAGTTACCGAATAGGAAGTTAGCCAGTTTTCTTAAGCCTAACATAGATAAACAATCATCCAATACAACTAATAACACACTAATAACCAATAATCAATAGCTAGGTTTCATTAGATCTAAGCAAACACAAGATAAATCTAGCCTAACATGTTAAACAAAAGACAAGAACAAGATAGAATCAAACAACACATAGACATATTGAATGATTAATTGATAACTTATCTTTCAATGTAACATGGAAGATCTCAAGGCAAAAAGCCTTGAAAAAGATGCTAAAATCGTCTTAGGGTTTTCTCCCAAAAATTCCACACTAAAGTTCCACACTAATGACAAAAAATTAGAAAACTATATATAGACTTTTGGATCTGACGGCGTCACGTTATGGAGTGTGACGCCGTCACCTCACCGCTTTTAGGGTTCCCGGATGACCTTCTTGACGCCGTCCCTCTTTAGCTCTCCAAAATCCGTTCTGGCTTATCAAGGCTTGACGCCGTCAGACCTTGAACGTGACGCCGTCCCTCTTTGAATTAAGCCGTGACGCCCTTGATCAGGTTAAAGCGTGACGCCGTCAGAATTCACATGCAATTTTCACTGGCTTATCATGAGTAAATTTCACATCCACCTTTTCTTGCCAAGCCATGACGCCGTCCAGGGTTAAATATGACGCCGTCAAAGGTAACTTTCAGCCGATTTTTGAGACTTTGCCGTTTTCTTCACTTTTATGCTCCAAAAACGTCCAAAATGCCTCCTTTTCCAGATTTCTCCTCAAAAGTACCTAAAATGACAAAAAGAACGATTTAGGGCAATATTTGATCAAATAAATACGATTTAGGGCTTAAATGACCCCTTAAAAGCGATACACTTTTCGCTTCATCAAATACCCTTACACTTGAGATTTGCCTGTCCTCAAGCAAATGCGCTTTTATTCTAATCAAAATACAAGTTAGGGGTCATTTAATGCTAACATAAAAGTAATTACAACAAATATTCGTTCCACTTTAATCATAATAAGCACGGAGATTACAAACTAGCACCTCACAAGTAGTGTTTAGATACTCACATCTCTCACGTGTCATCAAAATAAATCTCATAAATGAAAACGGATAATATCTCTCACTACCTGTCATAGCAAATAGATTACCATAGGCTTGGGAAAGGATCGAAAACCTCCTCCACTAGGCGTAAGCACCTAAGATAAACTATCAAAGAGGGCTTTTAAATGGGTTATAACGTTAGGTGTAGGGAAAAGGAAAACACGGTTTTGTTGGATAAAGGATATTTTACTGGTGGCGAGTTAAAGATCTTGATCAATTACATGTACTATACAATGTTGCTAAGCCAAGACTCGACTCAATCTTAAGCTAAAAACAAAATAACAAAAACATAAAATAAAAATGAAACGGGATGGTAGTCCGTATGTTTTTTCTACTTTTCTTTTTCTCATTTTTTTTGTATTTTTCTTGATTTTTTTTTTTTTTTTTTTTTTTTTTTTTTTTTTTTTTTTTTTTTTGCATACACTCTTGTCCTACCATCCAAAATAATACATAATAGGGGCATTGCATTCCCCTTACACTTGAATTTTTACATAACTTTACAAATAACTATTCTAATGACTCGAATTAAGATAATTGAAAAACTTGGAGTACTTTTAAAATATTTAGCACATATGGGGGTAATAATGTTGTTCTTCCCCATTACTCCATTACACTAGTACTTTACCCATGAGTCCCAATCGTCCCAAAACAATATGTACAAGGATATGACTCGACTTAGCAACCATGTAATCAATTAGATAATTAACTTGGGTTTAAACAAATGTTGTCACAATAATGCACTAAAAATGAGTGCATACAAGGTAGGCTAAGGCGATTTGGGTGTACATTTTAGTGGGGTGTAACAAATTCTTCCTTTAAGTAAAATGCTTAAAGGTCGAAACGAAAAGATAGGCTCTGAGGGGTGTACTAGGGGTATCGTGTACTAAAAATGAGTATAACGCAAAGGGTGTGGGAGAATTACTTGACCAATGTAGCCAATGTAATTATAACAAAAACACAGGTGTAAAACAATGGGTTAATCCTAATGCCTCTTATCATGTAGTAAATCTAACTACACGAATGTAGTCTCACTTGTGGCCTCGGAATGGTCCTAACGCAAGTTCTAGAATCTAAGTGCTACCGGTACACACATCATAGCAAAATGTTTTTCCTACCAATTCTAGGGGCGAACCTCACATATTTGGGGGTGAAAATTTTTTTAGTGGTACGGTTTTTGTGCTAGTCATATAACTCCTATCCGTGAGACGCTTATTAAGATCAAAGTTTCACTCCTAAATGTTGTAAAAAATTTTAAATTTGGCACTAAAATTGCCCTAACAAGTATTTATCTCAGTTTTATTACACATCTACCATCAAACAAACAAAAATCAAACGTAATAGCATTCTCTAAAATCGTACTTTTACCCCCCCTTACACTTAAGATGAACATTGTCCACAATGTTCAAACAACAAGATGTAAAAGCAAAAAGTAAAAGATTGAAATCAAATACTCCCCTGATTCGCTCGGTGGATAATGAAGTAACACGGTTAGATCTTCTTCCAAAGTAATGTAGAAGCTCCATGACTAATGCATCGCCATAAGCTTGATTCCATATACATCTCCTTGTCCAAAATAACCTGTTAAACCTGAGAAAACAAACACGAAAACCTGCATAACATCGGCGGGATAAAGTCTATATATAAGGATATAATGCTTGTGGAATGATAATTTTTGCAGATTCCTGGAGATTATAAGTTGGAGATTTAATAAAAACTTTTTATGAAAACAAAACTTTCAAAAATTTCTGAAAATTAAATCTGACGCCGTCAGGTTATAGACCCTGACGCCGTCAGAAATGACCTGACAAAAATTCTCATTTTAAGTTTCCGGAAAATTTCTGGAAAAACCTTTACCTTACTTCCTGGAATTCCTGCAAAACATCATTATAACTCGATACAAGCATTTGACTCAAACAAATACTAATATGTATGTTAATTTATTATTATTACGATTCATGTTCATTTGCGTTCTAATAAACAAATTTGGATTTCCCTTACACTTATCTTTTGCAAAATACCTTTATATGTAGTTAAGACGAAGTTAAAAACAAAATAAAGCATTTTCACAATTTAGTTTTGAACATGAATCAATAAGAATAAAAATTAAACACACATACGGAAACAAATAAAATCAAACAAACAAATAAATAAACACACAAAGCAAATAAATAAAGCTCGGGTTGCCTCCCAAGAAGCGCTTGTTTTTGTTCGAGTCATGAGCCTGACTCTACCCTTATTTAATGGATAAAGGAGAGGTTTTCCCTACACTTAGGATTAAGTGCGGGTGATAGTAGCGATACACACCAGCTCGGTAGGAGTATGCCACGTGAGGAAAGAGTGGTGGATGAATTATATGCTCAAAGGGGTGTGCTCCTTTCATTATAACCTTGCCTAGTTCACTTTGGTCAATGGGTGATTTTGAGTTTCCTCCTAAAAAGGGATCATCTTCTATCAACTTCGAGAGACTCCTAGTTGGGAATCCATCTTGACCTAATAAACCCGGTTTAAACCCATAATGTTTCTTGTGATCAATCATGAATGGGTGATGTAAGTATGTAAGGTCATGTTTCACTCCTATATTGTCTTCCTCACTACAAGGCTTAATGTCCACTACCTTAAACTTAAGACTACCCGGACTATATGTTTTGATGGGTGGATCGGGACCTAATTCAATTCCTAAATTTTCATCCAAGGATGGAAGATTAGGTAACGGTTTTGGTTGAGGCTCCGACTCATCAAAACTAGGAACTTCCATAGGACTAAAAGAAAGGTTGTGATCACTAAAAGCATTCAAACCTATTTCTTCTAGTTGTGTTTGGTCCAAGGGCTCTACCTCTATTGGGGTTCCTATAGTCTCCTCAACTTCTTTCGGGTAAGTCACGGGCGGTGTGTGTGCCTCAAATGATGGTAGGACTTGTGGGGTACTTGGTGGGCTTATGTTACTTACCTCATCATTCCTTGTGTCAAGATCACCTATATGCTCATCATGTGTTTTAGTAGAATCTAACCCTAACATTTTCCCTAGTATCTCAAGTGCTTCTCTAGGCATCTCAACTTCTATATCCGAATCATAAGGATCATCCTCAATATTCTGACTGCTATATTCAAATTGCCCAAAAGATTCATCATGTGTTTCTTGAGATTCATCGTCATCGATCATAAAACCTAGGTCTTTTTTATCAATGAGATCATGCTCGGCTAAATCCTCCGTCACATCAAGGTCACCTATGTGTTTGTTTTGTACTATGGCATTACATGACATCCACTTAGGTATCTCAACACTAACATATTCATCCTCAAACAAACTTGTTTCATGATCCTTGAAATTTGTGGTCAATTGACTTGTACTAAAGTTTGTTGGGTTGTCTACTATATAATAATATTGGGCACAATTCTCAATAGCTTCCCATGCTTCCTCAGCACTTAATTCCCTAAGATCCCTGCCGGCAATATGGTAAATGTCCCTTTGGGTATGTCGGTCGACATGATTGTAAAAGATTTGAGTTAGGGACCAAAAATCGAAGTTATGATGAGGGACTTTTTGGAGTAAATATTTAAAACGAGTCCATGCATCATAGAGAGGTTCATCTTTATGTTGTTTAAACATCAAGATTTCATATGGAGTGGGTGAATTACGTGGTTGGTAGTATGGTGGATTCGCGTTCTCCATAATGGTGAACGGAAGAGTCAATGGAAATTACGAACAAACACACAAAGAAAAATAGATAGACTAAAGAAAACCTAGAAAAATAAAATAAAAATCTCACTAGAAAGGAATCTAGTGAGTAGACCTATAAAATAAAAATTCAACCTAAACAATAACTATTCCCCGGCAGCGGCGCCAAAAACTTGATGCGTGGTTTTGCAACCTTACAACAGGTTTTACCTCTCGAGGGATCTCAAGAGGCTTACAACCCCACCAGGCAGTGTACCTGACCGATGTAGTATAGTGTAGTGGTAAGTACGGGGGATTGATCGTTCTCCACAGGGAATAGTGTTCGTTAGGTATGAAAGACTACTCTAATAGGTCTAAGGGTTGAGGAAGATTCTTTTTTATGTTTTTATATTTTTATGAAAGCAAGTAAAATCTCGGGTTTGAAAGAGTGGGCGGAATTAGTTGCTAGTCAACTAACCCAAATAACTACAAATGCAAATAAAATAAATAACTGAAAATAAAATGTTGGTGGAAACTTATGTGTAGAGAAATGTGTTTACTTAGATTTCCTTACTCCCTAACTATCTTTTACCGGTTGATTAGTGTGTATTAGTTGCGTGGATGACGGGTGTATTCCTTAATACCATTCGTGGGGTGGCGTACGTACTTCCCCAACTCTACAAGCTCCTACTTCAGTCCTATGTCGAGCCGGCTAGGAAGCTCCTAACATGGGATCACTAGAATTCGCTTGTGCATTAAATACAACCATAAAAACCTTTAGTACGCATTGGTTCATGTTTCTTAAGACGTTCAAGCAAGTTACCGAATAGGAAGTTAGCCAGTTTTCTTAAGCCTAACATAGATAAACAATCATCCAATACAACTAATAACACACTAATAACCAATAATCAATAGCTAGGTTTCATTAGATCTAAGCAAACACAAGATAAATCTAGCCTAACATTTTAAACAAAAGACAAGAACAAGATAGAATCAAACAACACATAGACATATTGAATGATTAATTGATAACTTATCTTTCAATGTAACATGGAAGATCTCAAGGCAAAAAGCCTTGAAAAAGATGCTAAAATCGTCTTAGGGTTTTCTCCCAAAAATTCCACACTAAGTTCCACACTAATGACAAAAAATTAGAAAACTATATATAGATTTTTGGATCTGACGGCGTCACGTTATGGAGTGTGACGCCGTCACCTCGCCGCTTCTAGGGTTCCCGGATGACCTTCTTGACGCCGTCCCTCTTTAGCTCTCCAAAATCCGTTCTGGCTTATCAAGGCTTGACGCCGTCAGACCTTGAACGTGACGCCGTCCCTCTTTGAATTAAGCCGTGACGCCCTTGATCAGGTTAAAGCGTGACGCCGTCAGAATTCACATGCAATTTTCACTGGCTTATCATGAGTAAATTTCACATCCACCTTTTCTTGCCAAGCCATGACGCCGTCCAGGGTAAATCCTGACGCCGTCAAAGGTAACTTTCAGCCGATTTTTGAGACTTTGCCGTTTTCTTCACTTTTATGCTCCAAAAACGTCCAAAATGCCTCCTTTTCCAGATTTCTCCTCAAAAGTACCTAAAATGACAAAAGGAACGATTTAGGGCAATATTTGATCAAATAAATACGATTTAGGGCTTAAATGACCCCTTAAAAGCGGTACACTTTTCGCTTCATCACTATATACGGTGCCATCAATTCGTGAGACATTTATTGTGAGCACTTTACATTGATAACACTACTAAATCTTTTAGTACATAAGATATATTAAACCTCATTCTATACACACCGCTCAATATTGACATGAACTAGAGACAAACCGTATGTATCACAATAGTATATGTGTTAGAGTTTGTGTATAAATATTAATATTAGTACGTTCGGTTTCGAACCCGAGACTCGGGATTGCACACAATACGTAAGAGTTTCAATGGATTGAATTAATTAAATATATTTTATATTTTATTTATTCATTTCGCAAAACAACACTTAACGGACGTTAGTACTTAACGGAGTTAGAGATAACGGTCGTTAAAGGACTAATAATGAAAAAGGGAGATAGAAGGATCTAGAACCCATTCCCATGGGTTTGATCGGCCGACCCATCCCTCTTGGGCTAGGGTTCGGTTTTGTGGAGTAGGGAACAAGGCAAAGAAAGGCTATAAATACAAACCTTATGTGTTTGTTATTCTCTAGTCTTTAATCCCTAACTTTCCAACTTCTTCTTCTCTCCCTCTAGCCCTAGTCGACCGGTTTTCCATACCCTAACCCCTAGGGTTTGCCGATTCTACTAGTGCACAAGTGTTGGAATTGTTTTGTGATTAGAACCTAGCTTTTCCCATTGAAACGCTAGTATTACGTGTGTACAAGAACGAGTAATAAGCTTCCTTTAGCTTGTGTGTTTGTGGTGTTCGATCCATATAAACCTTACCCTAGGGTTTGTAATTTTGTTCTTGAAGCACGTGATTCCTTGTTCTTGCTAGGAATCAAAAGGTACGCTTTCTATTTAGTTTTTAGTTAATTAATTTACATGTTATTGTAGATCTATTCCGCTGTGCATGCTTTGATGTTAATTGGTTATTAGTTTATAGTTTATGATTCTAATATTCCAACAGTGGCATCAGAGCCCGTTTTTAACATGTAATTAATTACTAAACACATAAAAATTGGATCTTTACATGTTTTAGACAATCTAGGGTTTTATTTTTTTGTAAACCCTAATTTGCATTAATTATGGGTCGACACCCATGATTGCTTTTTTAGGGTTTTTGTATTGATAAAAATAGTAGAAACCCTAAGATTACATGTAAAAACTTTTATGTGAAAATTAATGAATACCTGGTGATGTCATTAATTAGATTTCGTACAATATAGGCTTGTAAATATGTGATACATGATTTAAAGTGCTATATGGGATCCATGACAAAATCTTGCATGTTTTGTCATGGAATGTTTTGTGTTTAATTGCTACATGATTTTTTAAGATAAATCTAAAATTAGGGAAGACCCTAATATATATTAATTAATTGGTTATGTGCAATGTGGTATCTAATTAATCAAAACTTACGCGGCCAAGTTATTTGGCGTCTGTGGTCCATTGGGCACAATGAGCTCGAAAACCAATGGGAGTTTTATTAATTACATACATTAAAATTCACATAGAATTATTAATAGGATTTATTGAAAAGGTTTGCATGTGCCTATATGATATTGTTAATGATCATATACGTGTTATTAAGTGTTTATTTATTTTTTCAATTACTTGTTCTTTGTGTTTAATTATGATGGATTGTAACATCAAAGAGGGTAATTTTTTAAATTAAAAATAAATGAACTTAATAACTATGAAACCTTTGTAGTAAACTATTTAATTGCCAAGTCTTATGTGCCGACAGTGGTTCGCTTCGCACGGTAATTTGCTCTCAGGCGAGACTAGCAATTAATAATTTACTACATAAATGTTTTAAGCTTTAAATCTTAAAGTTTTAATTGATTGATGCGACTGTACAAAAGTGGTCGAAGTGGCGGACCTATTATTGACAAACTATAAAGTGGGTATAAGGAGGCTTGACATTAAATTGTCATCCGAAAGGGGCGCGTTTTTAATTAGCTTCGGTGGACGTTTGCCCCTCCGCTCGCCTGTGCGTCAATAATAGACTTACCAAGTACACCATGAAAAAGTACGAAGCATCTTAAGGCAATGTTGTAAGTTTCTCAATGCCATCAATTAAATTTTGTTGATTTAAGCTGTGAATGAGTAAACTAGTTTTGAAATTTATATGATACAAAGATGAATGCATGACATCTTTGTACATTTTTTTTTGATTACATACATCAAAAATTTAATACCCTTAAAAATTTAAGTTATATGTCATCCAACTACAAAAAGAAACACTTAAGGTTTCATCCTACATCACTAGCAGCCAAAGCTGAATGTGATGTTCAAAGGGTGGTTGTCTAAGGGTAAATTGAGTACTTTCATTGCTAGCAGCCTCAGCTGATGTGATGAAACGGCGTCAATTTACACGTTTCTAAATTGGTTAACTTAATTGGGCACTTTCATTACTAGGAGCCAAAGCTGATGTAATGGAACGGCGCCAAGGCATAAAGATTTGGGGATGAAACATGCTTACATTTTGTAACTAATGTTGGCAATATAATGTAAGTCCCAAGATTTCTAGGAATTGCAATTGGATATTGGCAATTGGGTGATCCCGTAACTTATTGAGCACTTTCATTGCTAGCAGCCAAAGCTGATGTAATGAAACGGCGTCAATTAGGATCCTAGTTTTCAGTGAAAATTAAATGGTTATTTACCATGGGTGTTTAATTTTCTTGAAAAGTTTAATTATCGAAAGTACTAACTTTTGAACTTTTTCTGTAGAAATGGCCCAACCCGGAAACATGTCAAACATAACCTCTGCTTTCAAAATGATGATTGAAAAAGAGAAATTGACCGGGACTAAAAATTTCAACGATTGGTACCGTAATCTAAGGATTGTTCTTAGAATAGCCAAACGTTTTGAATATCTTAGTGAGCCTCTTCCGGTTGCTCCTCCTGCTGACTCTCCTAATGAATTACTTAGAGAGTATAACGAAGCTTATGACAAGCACAATGATGCGGCTTGTCTTATGCTATCGGGGATGGATCCTCAGCTGGTAAAACAGTTTGAGAATTATGGTCCGATGGCTATGATTGAGGAACTCAAACGCATGTTTGAGAAACCTCCAATGGCTGAGTTATATGATGTGCTAGATTCTATAGCCAAGTGCAAGCAGGAAGCAACTAAACCCGTGAGTGCACATGTATTGGAGATGAAAGGATATCTTGACCAATTGGATGCACTCGGATGCGGGTATGTGGAAGATGTTAAAGTTGGCCTCATCAATAGATCCCTCAATGAGGAATTGTATGGTGAGTTTGTGCGCAACTTCAACATGCATTGCAAGGGGAAGACATTTACTGACTTGCATGCAATGCTCATTGATTATAAGAAAGGACTCGCAAAGAAAGCTCCTACACCTGCTGTGATGGCAATTAGAGGTGGTAAGGTTGCTAAGCCCGGTAAACCGCACAATGTGAGCAAGAAGGGCAAAGGGAAAGCTGACAAAGGAAAACAGGTCGTGATCCATCAGCAGAAGCCCAAGAAGCAGAATCCTCCTCCTAAGAAGGATTATCCTAAAAAGGATACGGCTGCTTGTCACCACTGTAACACTCCTGGACACTGGAAGAGGGACTGTCCATTGTTGCTTGAGGAGTGTCGCAAGAATAAAAATGCCAAGGCTGGGCATGGCGCCAACACATCAGGTATTTTTATGGTTGAATTATTTTCTTTTCCTCGTAAGCAAAATGCCTGGATATATTATACAGGATGTGGTACTCACATTTGTAATACATCGCAGGGGCTTAGAGGAGTGAAGAAGCTGAACTATGGGGAATGCTACTTGTATGTCGGCAACGGTATACGTGCAGCAGTGGAAGCCATAGGGACTTTTGACTTACTTTTACCTTCGGGTTTAATTTTAGTATTGAATAATTGTCATTACGCATCGTCTATTGTTAGAGGTGTTGTTTCAATTTCTTTATTGTTGGATATTGGTTTTGAGCATACTTTTAATAATAATGGAATTTCTGTTTCTTTAAATTCTGTTTTTTACTTTAATGCTATTCCATTAAATGGTGTGTTTGAAATTGACATGGAGAATCATGTCTCCAACGGAAATGATTCTATGTATAGCATCGGAAATAAGAGAATCAAGTCGAACTTGGATTCGTCTTATTTATGGCACTGTCGTCTTGCTCACATAGGCAAGAAACGCATGGAAAAGCTGCTACATGATGGGCTTTTACCAAATATCAATGATGATTCAGTTGATAAATGCGAATCTTGCATATCTGGGAAGATGACAAAGAAATCTTTCCATAGCAATATGGAAAAGGCTTCAGATCTACTTGGATTAATGCACACGAATGTGTGTGGTCCACTTAGACATGTGTCTAAGCGTGGTGCTAGCTACTTCTTGACCTTCACGGATGACTATAGTCGTTATGGTTATGTTTATTTACTTAAACATAAACATGAAGTCTTTGAGACATTCAAGGTCTTTAAAAATGAAGTAGAATTACAACTCGGAAAGAAGATTAAGGCACTTCGATCCGATCGTGGTGGTGAGTATTTAAGCCAAGATTTTAAAGATTATCTAGCTGAGTGTGATATTG
The DNA here is from genome assembly GCA_021014915.2 of Artemisia tridentata subsp. tridentata. Taxonomy (NCBI): domain Eukaryota; kingdom Viridiplantae; phylum Streptophyta; class Magnoliopsida; order Asterales; family Asteraceae; genus Artemisia; species Artemisia tridentata. The sequence continues at coordinate 72,388,397 of CP139506.1, read as the reverse complement.
TCCAACAACTCACTTCTCCTTATACTCCACAACAAAATGGTGTATCTGAAAGGAGAAATCGTACATTGTTAGATATGGTACGATCTATGTTTAATCTTACAACTCTTCCCTTATCCTTTTGGGACTATGCTCTTGAAATAGTTGTTCACGTGTTAAATAGGATTCCAACTAAGAAGGTTGATAAGACTCCATATGAAGTATGGACTGGAAAAGCTCCCAACTTTTCTTACTTAAAGGTCTGGGGTTGTGAGGCGTTTGTTAAACGTGACTCACCTGATAAACTCCAACAAAGATCTGTTAAGTGTATCTTCGTAGGATACCCTAAGGAAACAAAGGGTTACTACTTTTACTTCCCACCAGAAAATAAGGTCGTCGTGGCTAGGTATGGCGAATTTCTTGAGGATAATCTAATATCTCAAGAATTCAGTGGGAGGGTATATGATCTTGAAAGTGATCATGAAGATACGTCACCTTCTGAAGGCACTAACACACTTCCTGTGGAACCTGAAAGTTTAGGTCCTCCACCAGAAGTTGAAGTGGTACCCATCCGTAGATCTTCAAGATCTACAAAAGCTCCTGATCGTCTATGTTTAAACGTAGAGTGTGAGGAAACTATACTAAGGGATCTTGATGAGCCAACTAGTTATAGTGCTGCCATTAATAGTCCTGAAAAGGATAAATGGCAGACAGCTATGGATGGGGAAATGCAATCCATGAAAGACAACAAAGTCTGGATTGAAGTAGACCTTCCTCCCAATGCTAAGGTAGTTGGGAGTAAGTGGCTCTTCAAAAAGAAAACGGACATGGATGGCAAAGTACACACCTACAAAACTCGTTTGGTGGCTAAAGGTTTTACCCAAACATACGGTGTTGACTATGAGGAGACATTTTCTCCTGTGGCCGACATTAGAGCTATTAGGATTCTTATAGCCATAGCTGCCTACTATGACTATGAGATTTGGCAGATGGATGTCAAAACCGCCTTTCTGAATGGTCGCCTAGATGAAGACATCTATATGGCGCAACCTGAGGGGTTTGTGAATCCACAATTTCCTGAGCGTGTATGCAAGCTTCAAAGATCCATTTATGGATTGAAGCAAGCATCCAGGCAATGGAATAAGAAATTTGATGAGGAAATCAAGAAGTTTGGATTTACTCAAAATTTCGATGAGCCATGTGTATACCACAAAGTTAGTGGGAGTAACACTACTTTTCTTGTCCTATATGTCGATGACATATTAATCATGGGAAATCATATACCAAGTCTTGATGAAGTTAAGGCTTATCTAAGTAAATGTTTTTCCATGAAGGATTTAGGAGAAGCAGCTTATATCATTGGAATCAAGATCTATAGAGACAGATCTAAGCGGTTGATCGGTTTAAGCCAAAGTGCTTACATAGATAAAATATTGAAGAGATTCAATATGCAAAATTCCAAGAAGGGATATTTGCCCATGCAAGTAGAACATGGCTTAAGTAGCGAAATGTGTGCTTCTACACCTGAAGAGGTGGCATACATGAAGAAAGTTCCGTATGCTTCGGCAGTAGGATCTATCATGTATGCAGTTAGATGTACAAGGCCAGATGTGGCATTCGCACAAAATTTAACCAGTCGTTATCAGCAAAATCCAGGGAAAGATCACTGGCATGCTGTTAAGAACATTCTTAAGTATTTGAGGAATACTAAAGATATGTTTCTTGTATTCGGGGGAAATCCAGAAACAGAACTGAATGTTACAGGTTTCTGCGATTCGTCCTTTCAGACTGAAAAAGATGATACGAAGTCTCAGACGGATTATGTTTTTGTCGTAAATGGAGGAGCTGTAGACTGGAAGAGCAAAAAGCAGAGTACAACGGCCATGTCTGCTACAGAAGCTGAGTATATTGTTGCATCGAAAGCTGCATAGGAAGCTGTTTGGATAAGGAAATTCATATCGGATCTTGGAGTGATGCCGTCAAATGAATTACCTATAAATGTGTATTGCGACAACTCTGCTGCAATCACATTCGCCAATGAACCTGGAGTTATGAAGGGCGCCAGACACTTTCGTAGAAAGTACCACTATGTTCGAGAACAAGTCGAACTGGGTGAGATCAATGTACTCAAAGTTCACACAGATGACAATCTGGCTGATCCTTTCACGAAGGCATTACCTAAGGAAACGTTTACTCGACATGCTCAGGGTATTGGTCTTCGTATGCCATATAGTTTCATGTAAATCTGTTTGATTAGTATTTGGATAAGGGACGTGTAAACAATTATTATTTTAATGAAATAAAGTGCGGATAACGTTTATTCTCATTATTAATATTTGTGTCCTATATTTGCATGTTTAAATCCGTGAATAAATTAATTTATTCTAAATAGTCCGTTGTCAATTAAAAATATGGGAATATTATTGAACTAAGACAAATGTGAGGATTGGTAAAATGTACTGTAAGGTTGAGACACCAATGTCACATGATATTCAATATTGGATAAATTGAATATAGGACTTATCCCAACCACATGATTATACTTTATGGATCGTAGTCATTAAGTAAATCATGAATATTTATCCTCAGACTTGAGATACCAGATAATTGCCGAGGATGTAGTTCATTTTCTGTAAGGTAGTCTAACGCTGTCCGTAAAAGGTAGTTATAAGGGCTATTTTCGGAAGTGATGCGAAGTTCGAGGGTTATGCTCGTAGTCAATAAAGGATTTGTTCCTTCAACTTTGTGTTGAAGTTTAATACTGCTTGGCCACTCGTAGGATTGACAAGATGTTTGCGTGCGCACGCCCAAAGTCTATCTGGAAGAATTTCAGATGTTTTGGTAATCTTGATCAATTAAGTATAAACGAGAAACTAATTGTTAATTATGGAATGACCTAGATCCATGTCCATATTAATGCGGTATTAGAAACAAAAGGATAAGTATGATGATTAAATTCATCACGTGGTTTTTTCCAGGAAAACCATACTCGGATCGAGCTGGCGGCATTGGGATCTGTTAAGCTAGACTAGCTCATGTCATTACTATATTAATAGTTATCCAAGTGGGAGCTGTTAGAGTTTGTGTATAAATATTAATATTAGTATGTCCGGTTTCGAACCCGAGACTCGGGATTGCACACAACTATGTAGTTAATCTCGGCGAGATCTCGGATATCGCGACTAAAAATAATATCGGTTCAAAATATCGCCCCAAAATCTCGGATTCGATAATATCGGCGAGATTTGGCGATATTTTGACGATATTATGAAATCGGTGATATATTCGAGAAATCGGCGATATTTTTGAGATCTATGATATTTTGAGATCTATGAATTTTCCTGTGTTTTTTTTCTGTTGTGTTCTTATTTTATGGTTGTGGAAGTGGAGAAGGGAGAAAAAGATGAAGAGGAGGGTGAAGTGGAGTATGATAAGTGGGGGAGTATGATCTATTGTGTTCTTATTTTTAGTACGGAGTATATTTTCTGGAAGTGGAACTGTGGAAGTGAAGGGAGAAGAAGATGAAGAAGAGGGTGAAGTGGGGGCAGTATAAAGTTAAACCTAATAATAAAAACCCAAATAATATCAGTAGTAGAGGAGTATATTTTTATGGCCCACTACAAAGCTAAAGGCCCAATAAATATAAGTGGGCTAACTTAATCAAATTTACACATTTAAATTTTGCAACATATAATGATATGCATAAGACATATAATTAAAAATAATAAGAACATTAAAAAAAACAAATAAAAATATAGAAATTATTAAAAATAAATTAAAAAACCTTAATTTAACTAAGTTAAAGCATTAATTTACATTTAAAGCCCAATATTTTTTATACCTACTTAGTTATTTTAAAATTTATCAATATACATATAAAATTTATCAATATACATAAAATTTATCAATATATATATATATATATATATATATATATATATCCGATATCTAAAAACCGATATCTCACCGCGAAAACCGCTATTTCAAATATCGGACCTTGAACGATACGAGATTTTTGACCGAGATAACTACATAGGCACACAATACGTAAGAGTTTCAATGGATTGAATTAATTAAATATATTTTATATTTTATTTATTCATTTCGCAAAACAACACTTAACGGACGCTAGTACTTAACGGAGTTAGAGATAACGGTCGTTAAAGGACTAATAATGAAAAAGGAAGATAGAAGAATCTAGAACCCATTCCCATGGGTTTGATCGGCCGACCCATCCCTCTTGGGCTAGGGTTCGGTTTTGTGGAGTAGGGAACAAGGCAAAGAAAGGCTATAAATACAAACCTTATGTGTTTGTTATTCTCTAGTCTTTAATCCCTAAATTTCCAACTTCTTCTTCTCTCCCTCTAGCCCTAGTTGATGCGTGGTTTTGCAACCTTACAACAGGTTTTACCTCTCGAGGGATCTCAAGAGGCTTACAACCCCACCAGGCAGTGTACCTGACCGATGTAGTATAGTGTAGTGGTAAGTACGGGGGATTGATCGTTCTCCACAGGGAATAGTGTTCGTTAGGTATGAAAGACTACTCTAATAGGTCTAAGGGTTGAGGAAGATTCTTTTTGTGTTTTTATAATTTTATGAAAGCAAGTAAAATCTCGGGTTTGAAAGAGTGGGCGGAATTAGTTGCTAGTCAACTAACCCAAATTACTACGAATGCAAATAAAATAAAATAACAAAAATGAAAATGTTGGTGGGAACTTATGTGTAGAGAAATGTGTTCACTTATATTTCCTTACTCCCTAACTATCTTTTACCGGTTGATTAGTGTGTATTAGTTGCGTGGATGACGGGTGTATTCCTTAATACCAATCGTGGGGTGGCGTACGTACTTCCCCAACTCTACAAGCTCCTACTTCACTCCTATGTCGAGCCGGCTAGGAAGCTCCTAACATGGGATCACTAGAATTCGCTTGTGCATTAAATACAACCATAAAAACCTTTAGTACGCATTTGGTTCATGTTTCTTAAGACGTTCAAGCAAGTTACCGAATAGGAAGTTAGCCAGTTTTCTTAAGCCTAACATAGATAAACAATCATCCAATACAACTAATAACACACTAATAACCAATAATCAATAGCTAGGTTTCATTAGATCTAAGCAAACACAAGATAAATCTAGCCTAACATGTTAAACAAAAGACAAGAACAAGATAAAATCAAACAACACATAGACATATTGAATGATTAATTGATAACTTATCTTTCAATGTAACATGGAAGATCTCAAGGCAAAAAGCCTTGAAAAAGATGCTAAAATCGTCTTAGGGTTTTCTCCCAAAAATTCCACACTAAGTTCCCCCTTTAATGACAAAGAATTGCAAAACTATATATAGATTTTTACATCTGACGGCGTCACCTTATGGAGTGTGACGCCGTCACCTCGCCGCTTCTAGGGTTCCCGGATGGCCTTCTTGACGCCGTCCCTCTTTAGCTCTCCAAAATACGTTCTGGCTTATCAAGGCTTGACGCCGTCAGACCTTGAACGTGACGCCGTCCCTCTTTGAATTAAGCCGTGACGCCCTTGATCAGGTTAAAGCGTGACGCCGTCAGAATTCACATGCAATTTTCACTGGCTTATCATGAGTAAATTTCACATCCACCTTTTCTTGCCAAGCCATGACGCCGTCCAGAGTAAAATCTGACGCCGTCAAAGGTAACTTTTAGCCGATTTTTGAGACTTTGTCGTTTTCTTCACTTTTATGCTCCAAAAACGTCCAAAATGCCTCCTTTTCCAGATTTCTCCTCAAAAGTACCTAAAATGACAAAAGGAACGATTTAGGGCAATATTTGATCAAATAAATACGATTTAGGGCTTAAATGACCCCTTAAAAGCGGTACACTTTTTGCTTCATCAAATACCCTTACACTTGAGATTTGCTTGTCCTCAAGCAAATGCGCTTTTATTCTAATCAAAATACAGGTTAGGGGTCATTTAATGCAAACATAAAAGTAATTACAACAAATAATCGTTCCACTTCAATCATAATAAGCACGGAGATTATAAACTAGCACCTCACAAGTAGTGTTTAGATACTCACATCTCTCAAGTGTCATCAAAATAAATCTCATAAATGAAAACGGATAATATCTCTCACTACCTGTCATAGCAAATAGATTACCATAGGCTTGGGAAAGGATCGAAAACCTCCTCCACTAGGCGTAAGCACCTAAGATAAACTATCAAAGAGGGCTTTTAAATGGGTTATAACGTTAGGTGTAGGGAAAAGGAAAACACGGTTTTGTTGGATAAAGGATATTTTACTGGTGGCGAGTTAAAGATCTTGATCAATTACATGTACTATACAATGTTGCTAAGCCAAGACTCGACTCAATCTTAAGCTAAAAACAAAATAACAAAAACATAAAATAAAAATGAAACGGGATGGTAGTCCGTATGTTTTTTCTACTTTTCTTTTTCTCATTTTTTTTGTATTTTTCTTGATTTTTTTTTTTTTTTTTTTTTTTTTTTTTTTTTTTGCATACACTCTTGTCCTACCATCCAAAATAATACATAATAGGGGCATTGCATTCCCCTTACACTTGAATTTTTACATAACTTTACAAATAACTATTCTAATGACTCGAATTAAGATAATTGAAAAACTTGGAGTACTTTTAAAATATTTAGCACATATGGGGGTAATAATGTTGTTCTTCCCCATTACTCCATTACACTAGTACTTTACCCATGAGTCCCAATCGTCCCAAAACAATATGTACAAGGATATGACTCGACTTAGCAACCATGTAATCAATTAGATAATTAACTTGGGTTTAAACAAATGTTGTTACAATAATGCACTAAAAATGAGTGCATACAAGGTAGGCTAAGGCGATTTGGGTGTACATTTTAGTGGGGTGTAACAAATTCTTCCTTTAAGTAAAATGCTTAAAGGTCGAAACGAAAAGATAGGCTCTGAGGGGTGTACTAGGGGTATCGTGTACTAAAAATGAGTACAACGCAAAGGGTGTGGGAGAATTACTTGACCAATGTAGCCAACGTAATTATAACAAAAACACAGGTGTAAAACAATGGGTTAATCCTAATGCCTCTTATCATGTAGTAAATCTAACTACACGAATGTAGTCTCACTTGTGGCCTCGGAATGGTCCTAACGCAAGTTCTAGAATCTAAGTGCTACCGGTACACACATCATAGCATAAATGCTTTTCCTACCAATTCTAGGGGCGAACCTCACATATTTGGGGGTGGAAAATTTTTTTAGTGGTACGGTTTTTGTGCTGGTCATATAACTCCTATCCGTGAGACGCTCATTAAGATCAAAGTTTCACTCCTATATGTTGTAAAAAATTTTAAATTTGGCACTAAAATTACCTTAACAAGTATTTCTCTCAGTTTTATTACACATCTACTATTAAACAAACAAAAATCAAGCGTAATAGCATTCTCTAATCGTACTTTTACCCTCCCCTTACACTTAAGATGAACATTGTCCCCAATGTTCAAATAACAAGATGTAAAAGCATAAAGTAAAAGAATGAAATCAAATACTCCCCTGATTCGCTCGGTGGATAATGAAGTAACACGGTTAAATCTTCTTCCAAAGTAATGTTGAAGCTCCATGACTAATGCATCGCCATAAGCTTGATTCAAAACATTTCCTTGTCTGAAATAACCTGTTAAACTTGAGAAAACAAACACGAAAACCTGCATAACATCGGCGGGATAAATCTATATATAAGGATATAATGCTTGTGGAATGATAATTTTGCAGATTCCTGGAGATTATAAGTTGGAGATTTAATAAAAACTTTTTAAAAACAAAACTTTCAAAAATTTCTGAAAATTAAATCTGACGCCGTCAGGTTATAAACCCTGACGCCGTCAGAAATGACCTGACAAAAATTCTCATTTTAAGTTTCCGGAAAATTTCTAGAAAAACCTTTACCTTACTTCCTGGAAATCCTGCAAAACATCATTATGACTCGATACAAGCATTTGACTCAAACAAATACGAATATGTATGTTAATTTAATATTATTACGATTCATGTTCATATGTGTTCTAATAAACCAATTTAGATTTCCCTTACACTTATCTTTTGCAAAATACCTTTATATGTAGTTAAGACGAAGTTAAAAACAAAATAAAGCATTTTCACAATTTTAGTTTTGAACATGAATCAATACTAATAAAAATTAAACACACATACGGAAGCAAATAAAATCAAACAAACAAATAAATAAACACACAAAGAAAATAAAGCTTGGGTTGCCTCCCAAGAAGCGCTTTTCTTTATTAACGAGTCTTGTAGCTAGACTCAAAGTCACTCTACCCTATATAAGTGAGCTCGTCATAGAGGACGTCTTTAGGGTTAAGCTTGGATTGAAGTTTCCTATTGGTCCGCTTAGTACGATATATCTTTTCAAACTTCTCTCCATCCGGGTCATACAGTGTCATCTTAATATGCCATGACCCATCTCCATCTTTGGGTGGTTTGTCCCAACTCCACTTATGATCATCTTCCTCACAAGTCCACTTATTCATTCCTAGGTTAATTGGCAAAACTCCTAGGAACTCAATCATCCTTCTAAAAACTAGAGGGTCTTCAAATGGATCCAATTCGGTGTCCCTAGCCAAGAGTTGTTCTACTGTATGTGTTCGGTTCACAAAGTCCTCTTCTAGGTAAAATGGGCGTTGGGGTCCTATGAAGCCTCTATCTATCCAAGGTCCATATCTAGATGGTCTCCTATTCAACTCTAACCAATGGGGTGTCGGTTCATCACTAGTATCATAAGCATGTTTCTTCACATCATAGACTGACCAAGTATCTCCTTCTCTTACCGCTATCTTAGATTCCTTACAATCAATCATAGCACTAGCGGTCGCCAAAAATCCTCTACCTATCAACAAGGGGCATGTAGGGTCGCTAACCATATCAAGGACGTGGAAATCGGCTAAAATGGTTAGTTTTCCAATGTGCACTAACACGTCCTTAACTACTCCAACCGGGTAAGCAACACTCCCATCCGCTAAACCTATTATCACCTCGGTTTCTTCAAGTTTTCCTAGTTTTAGAGAGGTGTAGAGAGGTAACGGAAGTAGGTTAAGGCTTGATCCAAGATCGGCTAATGTGTCATAAGCCTCCGAATTACCGATCTTGCAAGGTAGAACAAATAAGCCCGGATCATCTAACTTCTTAGGTAGTTTGTTTTGAACGAAGGCGGTCCCTTTTTCGCCTAACTTGAGCTTCTTCTCATCCAACACATCAACAACCGGACTTTCAAGGTGGAGCTCCTTGAATTCTTCGTCAAGGTTTTGAGTGGGAGGTGTTTCAACTATGACTTGGGTTTGTTTGAAACACGTGCTCATGGAATTGACCGAATAATATTGTGGACAAGAACTAGGGGACGAAACCGATGAAATAGCGTTGACGTTTAGTTTCGGGTTCTTGACCGTGTTGCTAGGGAGTGCTCCCATTTCTCGGTCATTGAGGGCTTTCAACAAGGTGTCAATCTTATTGGTCATCTCGCTTTGTTTTTGTTTGAAATCGGCTTCAAACTTGGCTAAACGAGCTTCTTGAGATGCCATAAATTGAGACATCAATCCTTCAAAGTTATCGGTACTACCATTGCCGGAAGGATTGTTGTTGAAAGTACGGTTCGAGTTGGAACCGCTTGATTGGAAACGATTAGGTGGGTTGGAAGAATTGGGTTGTTGTGCGTTTTGGTTTTGTTTCCACCTAAGGTTCGGGTGATTTTTCCATGAGGGGTTGTATGTATCACCGTAATGGTTTGGCTCGGGTTTGAAAGTGTACCACTTGTCTCCCGCTCCGTCGGTACGCGAGGATGCGTAGTCCACAAAAGCTTGTTCGGGGAGTTCCATGCAATCACGAGTGTCGTGGGGACCACTACATAATTCACATGAAGAAGTGATTTTGTTCACTTGACTTGAAAGTTTAGGAACCTCGTAGGATTTCATGAGAAACTTGACTTGGTCTTCAAGTTCTATGATCCTACGGTCGGAAGTGCTTGAATTGTTCGAAGGCAAAGATATTGCCTTGACCGTTTTATTCAAATCACGGGGATCACTCCAACTTTCGTTGTCATAAAGAGCAAGATCCTCTAGGAGAGCCCATGATTGTTCCGCACTTAGATCACGTAGCTTGCCACCGGCCGATTGGTCAATGGTTTGCCTTGTGTAGAGATTGATATGGTCATAGAAGATTTGGACTTGGAGCCAAAGTTCTATGCCATGGTGAGGGACTTTTTGGAGTAAGTCCTTGAATCGAGTCCATGCCTCGTAGAGAGTTTCGCCTTGATGTTGTTGGAACATCAAGATATCATTCCTTAGCTTGGTAGTTCTTCCCGGTGGGAAAAACTGAGCAAGGAAACGAGTGGTGAGATCATCCCAAGAGGTGATGGATCCTGCGGGTTGACGTTCTAGCCACTGACTAGCTTGATCCCGCAGAGAGAATTGGAAGAGACGCAACCGGGTCGTCTCTCGAGTGGCAACATCAAGGTCTATAGAATCAACGATTTTAAGAAAGTCCTTGAGGTGTTGATTAGGATCTTCAGATCGAAGTCCATGGAATGCGCATCCGCTTTGCACCAACCGGATGGTGTCGGATCGCAAGGGTGTGACATTGGCTCCTTGAGTGAGCTCAATGGTGTTTCGATAGCCATGGTGGCTAGGACGGGAAAACTCTCCTAAAGTACGGGCTCTAGGAGGTGGTGGTGGTTGTTGTGGTGGTGGGATGTTGGGATCAAGGATATTACCATCTTCCATGATGTCGAATGGTAATGGTTACGAACAAAGAAACGAAGAAAAAAAAAAGAAGAAAAAAAAAAAAAAATATAGACTAAAGAAGATCTAGAAAAAGAAAATAAAAAATCTCACTAGAAAGGAATCTAGTGAGTAGACCTATAAAATAAAAATTCAACCTAAACAATAACTATTCCCCGGCAGCGGCGCCAAAAACTTGATGCGTGGTTTTGCAACCTTACAACAGGTTTTACCTCTCGAGGGATCTCAAGAGGCTTACAACCCCACCAGGCAGTGTACCTGACCGATGTAGTATAGTGTAGTGGTAAGTACGGGGGATTGATCGTTCTCCACAGGGAATAGTGTTCGTTAGGTATGAAAGACTACTCTAATAGGTCTAAGGGTTGAGGAAGATTCTTTTTGTGTTTTTATAATTTTATGAAAGCAAGTAAAATCTCGGGTTTGAAAGAGTGGGCGGAATTAGTTGCTAGTCAACTAACCCAAATTACTACGAATGCAAATAAAATAAAATAACAAAAATGAAAATGTTGGTGGGAACTTATGTGTAGAGAAATGTGTTCACTCATATTTCCTTACTCCCTAACTATCTTTTACCGGTTGATTAGTGTGTATTAGTTGCGTGGATGACGGGTGTATTCCTTAATACCAATCGTGGGGTGGCGTACGTACTTCCCCAACTCTACAAGCTCCTACTTCACTCCTATGTCGAGCCGGCTAGGAAGCTCCTAACATGGGATCACTAGAATTCGCTTGTGCATTAAATACAACCATAAAAACCTTTAGTACGCATTTGGTTCATGTTTCTTAAGACGTTCAAGCAAGTTACCGAATAGGAAGTTAGCCAGATTTCTTAAGCCTAACATAGATAAACAATCATCCAATACAACTAATAACACACTAATAACCAATAATCAATAGCTAGGTTTCATTAGATCTAAGCAAACACAAGATAAATCTAGCCTAACATGTTAAACAAAAGACAAGAACAAGATAAAATTAAACAACACATAGACATATTGAATGATTAATTGATAACTTATCTTTCAATGTAACATGGAAGATCTCAAGGCAAAAAGCCTTGAAAAAGATGCTAAAATCGTCTTAGGGTTTTCTCCCAAAAATTCCACACTAAGTTCCCCCTTTAATGACAAAGAATTGCAAAACTATATATAGATTTTTACATCTGACGGCGTCACCTTATGGAGTGTGACGCCGTCACCTCGCCGCTTCTAGGGTTCCCGGATGGCCTTCTTGACGCCGTCCCTCTTTAGCTCTCCAAAATACGTTCTGGCTTATCAAGGCTTGACGCCGTCAGACCTTGAACGTGACGCCGTCCCTCTTTGAATTAAGCCGTGACGCCCTTGATCAGGTTAAAGCGTGACGCCGTCAGAATTCACATGCAATTTTCACTGGCTTATCATGAGTAAATTTCACATCCACCTTTTCTTGCCAAGCCATGACGCCGTCCAGAGTAAAATCTGACGCCGTCAAAGGTAACTTTTAGCCGATTTTTGAGACTTTGTCGTTTTCTTCACTTTTATGCTCCAAAAACGTCCAAAATGCCTCCTTTTCCAGATTTCTCCTCAAAAGTACCTAAAATGACAAAAGGAACGATTTAGGGCAATATTTGATCAAATAAATACGATTTAGGGCTTAAATGACCCCTTAAAAGCGGTACACTTTTTGCTTCATCACTAGTCGACCGGTTTTCCATACCCTAACCCCTAGGGTTTGCCGATTCTACTAGTGCACAAGTGTTGGAATTGTTTTGTGATTAGAACCTAGCTTTTCCCATTGAAACGCTAGTATTACGTGTGTACAAGAACGAGTAACAAGCTTCCTTTAGCTTGTGTGTTTGTGGTGTTTGATCCATATAAACCTTTACCTAGGGTTTATAATTTTGTTCTTGAAGTACACGATTCCTTGTTCTTGCTAGGAATCAAAAGGTACGCTTTCTATTTAGTTTTTAGTTAATTAATTAACATATTATTGTAGATCTATTCCGCTGTGCATGCTTTGATGTTAATTGGTTATTAGTTTATAGTTTATGATTCTAATATTCCAACAATATGATCAAGAAATATTTCACTTCTCCCACCTATGTGGGATGCAAAGTTGAAATTTTGAAATGTCTTTTTTTTTAATCAAAAATCAATAAATGAATGGTCACCTACATACAAATACATTTATGTTTTCTTAGAACTTTGATCAGCAGATCCTCTATGGAATATGAACATATCAATGATATCAATCTCATGTTTTTCCTACTAGACAGAAAAATGAGCAGTAATGCAACCCAAGTTTGTTTCTTGAATTACATGCCATAAAAATTAAGCTATTTGGCATTGGTATTTTACTACTACGTATTTGTGTAGTAACTCTTATGAGTAAAAGGCAGACCAAGAAATATGGTGTAATCTAGTCGAGCCATGTGTCAATTTCCGCACTCGAGCTCGAGCTTAGTGATAGAACATTGGTTATAAACTTACAATATTAATTATAAGTTATCATTACTTGATTCGAGATATTTGGAGCACCACTTGCTTGTATATTATATATATATATACATGCTAAAACACAACGTCGGTGGAGATTATTTTATATTTTCTGTCATTAAAATATAATATGTTTACAGCCCAAAGCGTTAGCCCAAAGTTAGCCCAAAGTTGGCCCAATGCACAAGATATACTGGGAAATTATGCTGGGAAGGTATACCTGACAGTGATTAGTTTCAGGACGACGTGGGATCTCGAGTTCATAACACACGTGTCTTCATCATCTTCATCATAGATAACCTTCACCGCCCTTGCGCGGCATACAGATAACTTCATACCCATATGTATACATACTAAAACACAACGTCAGAGGAGATTATTTTATATTTTCTGTCATTAAAATATAATATGTTTACAGCCAAAAGTGGCCCAAAGTTGGCCCAATGCACAAGATATACTGGGAAATTATGCTGGGAAGGTATACCTGACAGTGATTAGTTTCAGGACGACGTGGGATCTCCAGTTCATAACACACGTGTCTTCATCATCTTCATCATAGATAACCTTCACCGCCCTTGCGCGGCATACATATAACTTCATACAAAAAAAATAATAATAAAATAAAATAAAAAGAAAACTTCAGGTGTATGCCTTTTTTTTTTTAATAAGAAGAGATATATGAAATTTCTATGCTTCTTAATAGATCAAAAGCAGGTTAGTGTTTTTTTGTTACCATGGATTATAATTTTTTTTTTTTTTTTTTTTTTTGGGATAATATGTTTGGTTTTAGTTCTACTTTTTCAGATTAGGTTTGCGGCACAGGTCAGCATGAAGAAAATCAGTAATATTGTAAGTATGTGAACCCAAAATTCTTCTAGCCATTCTTTTTTTTATTGAATCTAACTTTCTATAATGGGTTTCAAATTTTTGATTCGGGTTATGGGTTAACAGCAAAAAAAAAAAAAAAAAATCATAGGTTGAAAAGGGAAAATCAATGGGGGAAAACCACTACGTTTGTGATTTGAAAATACAAAGAATGATAAATATGGTTGCTTTGAAGATGGCGTTAAGTGTTTGAACTTGAAGGTCAATTGGGAAGTGGATTTGCTTGAGAGGATTCGGTTTGTGGTATGTTTTTATTTTATTATTATTGTTTCCATATTGGTAGAATATGAAATAGCAACAGTAGAATAGTGTATTTTTGTTATCGTTAGAGACGATGAATGTTGCTTTCATTTGCAGCTATTATCAGATACTTATGTATTGACAGGTCTACGTGTTGTGATGGAGATTGTAGGTAGAGATTGTAGGTAATATGTGTTACACCCATACCCCGATGAGGTACCATATGTGTATATGCTATGCTATGTTGTGAGTTAGCTAAATATATAATAGGTGGCCAAGTTAGAAAGGATGGAATTAGAGGGACCAACCTTGCCAATTGACCAAACTTATTTTTTTACATATGACTAAATAGCCAACTCTTGGAAGAACCTGGAAATGTTGAGAGTGTTTTAGTTAGGTCGACATTTAGCAAGGAGAAAAGGAGGGAAGATCATAATCTTCATCTAGCTCATTTTAGTCATCTAAAAGTGATCAAGAAGCATAAGAGAAGCCTTAATTGTAACCTCTTTACCTCGTAAGTGCCTTTCCCCAATTCTTGAAATTAGGGTTCATATGATGGATCTTGAGTATTATGGCTAAAGGTAGTGAAATAATGATCTCCTTAGTTAGATAGTTGCTAATTGAAGTTAATCTCATGATAGGAAGCATATATAGAGCCCATATCAAGTCCAAGTAGGGAGCTAGTAGAGATTGAGGTAAGTATATAGGTGTAACTTGTTTAATGTTAATATGTTAATGTTATGATGTGTAATGTATTCTTATGATGGAGCTTGATAATGAATGTTAGCTTGGATCCAATGCTAGTAATGATAATGTTATGTATTTGCTTGTTTGTTCAAGGTGAGTAAAATGTTATGTTATGCTCCATGGAAATGTAATGATGGTTATATCTTATATACTTACTAAGCGTTTCGCTTACGGTGTTAGATGATGATGATTTTGTAGGTACAAGTGGAGGAAGCAAGGGTAAGGACCTAGTTTAGCTTGTAGTGGTAGAAGGTAGACTAGAAGACCGTATTCTTTTGGACCAAGCGCAATTGAAATTGGAAACCCCGAGTGTCTTTTCGTGTTTTGGTATACTTCATTTTATATGGTCATTTTGCTATTTAACGGTCTTGTTGTTGTTCATGGTCCTTGGTCATGTTAGGTCATAAGTCAAGTGTATGTAAATGTCAAGAAGTCTCTATGGTATGTGGTTATGGTGGTATTTAGGAGGGTGTTTGGCATTTAGCCAATCTCACCCATTTTGGAAAGATATGGGTTAAGACGTTGTACCATCACCTTTGCAATATATTTGAAATGTCAAGTAATGTGTGTCTTCAAATGGTTATAAAGTGGTCATGTGTATTGAGTAAAAAGTGTGTAGTAAGAATGAGTTTTAAGGAGTGTTTGGCTTAAGCGGGTTTGAACCCGTTTTGGAGATGTGAACGGGTCACGGATGCATGGGACAAGTTTAGTGTGTTAAGTATGTATGTTGGTTAGATATGGTGGGTAGATGAAGTGGTTTTAAATGGTTTGGGGTGTTAATGGGTCAAAATGGGTTTTTATGCATAACCCGTCATCATGTAAAGCATGTTTCCGCGGGTCACTTAGACCAAGTATGAATAAGATAATGAAGTATATGTTATTTTAACGATTTCTGGAAAGTTCGTTAATTTTCGAGTCTCGAAAGTTGGTTTTCCGGAAATATGAGTAAGTTGCTAAAAGTTGTGGTTTTGGTAAAAATATGAGAATGGAGCATAAGGCCTTCCACTTCTGGGTAATAAGGCCTTCTTCAATTAGAAGTGGTTTTATGTGTTTCTGAGTTCAGGTCATACGCCCTCATGGGTTGAGCATAAGGCCTTCTGCCTAAATTTGCATGTTCCCACTTTCTGAGTACCAGATCATATGCCCTCATGGGCTGAGCATAAGGCCTTCTGCCTAAAATGCATTTTCCACCCTTTCTGAGTACCAGATCATACGCCCTTCCGGACCTTGGGCGTAAGGGCGTGACCGTATCTAAACACACACGTTGTGTTGGAGATACTTTGAGTATATACTTGATAGCACGCGAAATTTACTACCAAGTACTTAGAAGAATATTTGTTTATGTTTGGTGATTGATTAAGTAAAACAATAAGAACACACAATATCAACCAAACTATCACTTCAATATATCGAACGATTACAATTATAAACGTGAAGGATATTAGGTATTAGATGTATTCGATATGAATGATATATGTAAACCCTAATCTAAGGATCTCCTTTTATAATGTAAAGAGTCCTTTACACGTTAAACATCTAACCGAATCATTCTATACAAATAAGATATTTACCATATCTTTTCTATAATTATCTTCACACGGTTTCACCTTGATCTCTTAAGCAGTCCTAACTGTTCTTCCTTCAGCAGTCCTAACTGCTCTTCCATCAGCAGTCTTAACTGTCCTTGTATCAACAGTCTTAACTGTTCTTGTATACTTCAACCGTACAAACTGCTTAAGTTTAATTCCCAACAATCCTCCCCTAAACTTATGATTTCGATGCAAATCAATAAGTTTCTTGGATTAAACTTCTGATTACGTTGATGGGGTGGATTCTTTCAAACACTTGTCTTTAGTCACGAAACACTTTGGGAATTATCTTCACTTATCATACTCTTTTGGTCAACTCCTCAAAAGTTACCAAAATTAATTTAATTCCATCAAGGAATTAATTCCTTATACCAACCCAAGAGTTAATTCTTCATATCAACCACGCATTGAATGTCATTAAACCTTCATTAACTCTATAAAAACTCACATATCCACACAAAATCTTCTTCAACACAAATCTTTAACTCTTCAATCACAATGAATTCTTCTCCACCAAACATCATAGAAATTTCATCTGACTCTTCTTCAGATTCCGAAGATTCAGGTTGGAACAACTATTTTCCACCAAACTATTCTTCAACTTCAAGAGTTAATCTTTCAAAGACTTACTAACCAAAGAATTTGAGAAAGCAGCATCATCAGTGAAGATCCCTGTTCCAAAGAAGAAGATCTCTGTTCCAAAGAAGAAGCCTGAGAAGAAGCAAGTTCCATCTCCAAGATCAGTAATACTGGCACTTCCCTGCAAGAAGGTGTCTGACCTCATGGGTAGCAGAGGAGCCCGCAGCAAAACCATGCCGGATATCATTGGAAAAGGAAAAGGAAAGCTTGAGTAGTTGTGTTGTGTTTGTGTTGTGTAGGTTGTTTTGTTGGTTTGTGTAGGTTGTGTGTTTTGTTGGTAGGTTTTGTTGGTTTTTCCTGTGTGAAGCTTTTGTAATGAATCATCTTTAATGAATAGACTTTAAGCACTTCTTTATAATTCATCTCTGACTTCTTAATTCCTCCCCTGAATTTCATAATCATCAATCATCTTTAACAGCAACTAGAACAAACTTTAATCCTCCCCTGTTTGGAAGAATTCTCACCATCAGATGAATTAGAAAATAAGTTATCCAAACTCAGCATCCAATAAGACCATTTGTACAAGTCACCATCAATTCAGTTGTTTTAGTTTCAAACTGCTCTTAACACTTCCAGATGTATTACCTTCTGAGAGAGGTGTATCACTGATGCGTGGTTTTGCAACCTTACAACAGGTTTTACCTCTCGAGGGATCTCAAGAGGCTTACAACCCCACCAGGCAGTGTACCTGACCGATGTAGTATAGTGTAGTGGTAAGTACGGGGGATTGATCGTTCTCCACAGGGAATAGTGTTCGTTAGGTATGAAAAACTACTTTAATAGGTCTAAGGGTGAGAGAAGATTCTTTTTATGTTTTTATATTTTTTTGGAAAGCAAGTAAAATCTCGGGTTTGAAAGAGTGGGCGGAATTAGTTGCTAGTCAACTAACCCAAATTACTACGAATGCAAATAAAATAAAATAACAGAAAATGAAAATGTTGGTGAAAACTTATGTGGAGGGAAATGTGTTTACTTAGATTTCCTTACCCCCTAACTATCTTTTACCGGTTGATTAGTGTGTATTAGTTGCGTGGATGACGGGTGTATTCCTTAATACCATTCGTGGGGTGGCGTACGTACTTCCCCAACTCTACAAGCTCCTACTTCACTCCTATGTCGAGCCGGCTAGGAAGCTCCTAACATGGGATCACTAGAATTCGCTTGTGCATTAAATACAACCATAAAAACCTTTAGTACGCATTGGTTCATGTTTCTTAAGACGTTCAAGCAAGTTACCGAATAGGAAGTTAGCCAGTTTTCTTAAGCCTAACATAGATGAACAATCATCCAATACAACTAACAACACACTAATAACCAATAATCAATAGCTAGGTTTCATTAGATCTAAGCAAACACAAGATAAATCTAGCCTAACATGTTAAACAAAAGACAAGAATAAGATAGAATCAAACAACACATAGACATATTGAATGATTAATTGATAACTTATCTTCAATGTAACATGGAAGATCTCAAGGCAAAAAGCCTTGAAAGAGCTGCCAAATTCGTCCTAGGGTTTTCACACACAAAGTTCCCCAATAAGTTCCACACTAATGACAAAGAATTGCAAAACTATATATAGATTTTTAGATCTGACGGTGTCACGTTATGGAGTGTGACGCCGTCACCTCGCCGCTTTTAGGGTTCTCGGATGACCTTCTTGACGCCTTCCCTCTTTAGCTCTCCAAAATCCGTTCTGGCTTATCAAGGCTTGACGCCCTCAGACTATGAACGTGACGCCGTCCCTCTTTGAATTATAACGTGACGACCTTGATCAAATTAAAGGGTGACGCCGTCAGAATTCCCATGCAATTTTCACTGGCTTATCATGAGTAAATTTCACATCCACCACTTTTGCCAAGCCATGACGCCGTCCATGGTTAATCCTGACGCCGTCAAAGGTAACTTCCAGCAAGATTTTGAGACTTTGTCGTTTTCTTCACTTTTATGCTCCAAAAACGTCCAAAATGCTTCTTTTTCCAGATTTCTTCCCAAAAGTACCTAAAATGACAAAAGGAACGATTTAGGGCAATATTTGATCAAATAAATAAGATTTAGGGCTTAAATGACCCCTTAAAAAGCGGTACAATTTTCGCTTCATCAAATACCCTTACACTTGAGATTTGCTTGTCCTCAAGCAAATGCGCTTTTATTCTAATCAAAATACAAGTTAGGGGTCATTTAATGCTAACATAAAAGTAATTACAACAAATATTCGTTCCACTTTAATCATAATAAGCACGGAGATTATAAACTAGCACCTCACAAGTAGTGTTTAGATACTCACATCTCTCAAGTGTCATCAAAATAAATCTCATAAATGAAAACGGATAATTTTTCTCACTACCTGTCATAGCAAATAGATTACCATAGGCTTGGGAAAGGATCAAAAACCTCCTCCACTAGGCGTAAGCACCTAAGATAAACTATCAAAGAGGGCTTTTAAATGGGTTATAACGTTAGATGTAGGGAAAAGGAAAACACGGTTTTGTTGGACAAAGGATATTTTACTGGTGGCGAGTTAAAGATCTTGATCAATTACATGTACTATACAATGTTGCTAAGCCAAGACTCGACTCAATCTTAAGCTAATGAAAGAAAATAACAAAAACATAAAACAAACATAAAATGAAACGGGATGGTAGTCCGTATGTTTTTTCTACTTTTCTTTTTCTCATTTTTTTGTATTTTTCTTGATTTTTTCGATTTTCTTTTTTTTTTTTTTTTTTTTTTTGCCCTACCATCCAAAATAATACATCATAGGGGCATTGCATTCCCCTTACACTTGAACTTTTACATAACTTTACAAATAACTATTCTAATGACTCGAATTAAGATAATTGAAAAACTTGGAGTACTTTTAAAATATTTAGCACATATGAGGGTAATAAATGATGTTCTTCCCCATTACTCCATTACACTTGTACTTTACCCATGAGTCCCAATCGTTCCAAAACAATATGTACAAGGATATGACTCGACTTAGCAACCATGTAATCAACTAGATAATTAACTTGGGTTTAAACAAATGTTGTCACAATAATGCACAAAAAATGAGTGCATACAAGGTAGGCTAAGGCGATTTGGGTGTACATTTTAGTGGGGTGTAACAAATTCTTCCTTTAAGTAAAATGCTTAAAGGTCGAAACGAAAAGATAGGCTCTGAGGGGTGTACTAGGGGTATCGTGTACTAAAAATGAGTACAACGCAAAGGGTGTGGGAGAATTACTTGACCAATGTAGCCAATGTAATTATAACAAAAACACAGGTGTAAAACAATGGGTGAATCCTAATGCCTCTTATCATGTAGTAAATCTAACTACACGAATGTAGTCTCACTTGTGGCCTCGGAATGGTCCTAACGCAAGTTCTAGAATCTAAGTGCTACCGGTGCACACATCATAGCAAAATGCTTTTCCTACCAATTCTAGGGGCGAACCTCACATATTTGGGGGTGGAAAATTTTTTAGTGGTACGGTTTTTGTGCTAGTCATATAACTCCTATCCGTGAGACGCTCATTAAGATCAAAGTTTCACTCCTATATGTTGTAAAAAAATTTAAATTTGGCACTAAAATTACCCTAACAGGTATTTATCTCAGTTTTATTACACATCTATTATTAAACAAACAAAAATCAAGCGCAATTGTATTCTCTAATCGTATTTCCCCCCCCCCCCTTACACTTAAGATGAACATTGTCCCCAATGTTCAAATAACAAGATGTAAAAGTATAAAGTAAAAGAATGAAATCAAATACTCCCCTGATTCGTTCGGTGGATAATGAAGTAACACGGTTAGATCTTCTTCCAAGATAATGTTAAAGCTCCATGACTAATGCATCGCCATAAGCTTGATCCAAAAACATTTCCTTGTCCAAAATAACCTGTTAAACCTGAGAAAACAAACACGAAAACCTGCATAACATCGGCGGGATAAATCTATATATAAGGATATAATGCTTGTGGAATGATAATTTTGCAGATTCCTGGAGATTATAAGTTATAGATTTAATAAAAACTTTTTATGAAAACAAAACTTTCAAAAATTTTCAGAAAATTAAACCTGACGCCGTCAGAAATGATCTGACAGAATTCTCATGTTACGTTTCCGGAAAAATTTTGTAAAAACCTATACCTTACTTCCTGGAATTCCTGCAAAACTTCATTATGACTCGATACAAGCATTTGACTCAAACAAATACTAATATGTATGTTAATTTATTATTATTATGATTCATGTTCATTTGTGTTCTAATAAACCGATTTAGATTTCCCTTACACTTAACTTTTGCAAAATACCTTTATATGTAGTTAAGACGAAGTTAAAAACAAGATAAAGCATTTTCACAATTTAGTTTTGAACATGAATCAATAATAATAAAAATTAAACATACATACGGAAGCAAATAAAATCAAACAAACAAATAAATAAACACACAAAGCAAATAAATAAAGCTCGGGTTGCCTCCCAAGAAGCGCTTGTTTTTGTTCGAGTCATGAGCCTGACTCTACCCTTATTTAACGGAAATAGGGGAGGTTTTCCCTACACTTAGGGTTAAGTGTGGGTGATAGTAGCGATACACACCAGCTCGGTAGGAGTATGCCACGTGAGGAAAGATTGGTGGATGAATTATATACCCAAAGGGGTGTGCTCCTTTCATCATAACCTTACCTAATTCACTTTGGTCAATGGGTGAATTAAAGTTTTCTCTTAAAAAGGGATCATCTTCTATCAACTTCGAGAGATTTCTAGTTGGGAATCCATCTTGACCTAATAAACCCGGTTTAAACCCATAATGTTTCTTGTGATCAATCATGAATGGGTGATGTAGACATGCAAGGTCATTTTTCACTCCTATATTGTCTTCCTCACTACAAGGCTTAGAGTCTACTACCTTAATCTTAACATTACCCGGACTACATGGTTTGATGGGTGGATCGGGACCTTTTTCAATTCCTAAATTCACATCTAAGGATGGAAGATTAGGTAACGGTTTTGGCTGAGGCTCCGATTCATCAAAACTAGGAACTTCCATATAACTAAAAGAAAGGTTATGACTACAAGTATTCAAACCTATATCCTCTAGTTGTGTTTGGTCCAAGGGTTCTACCTCTATTGGGGTTCCTATAGTCTCTTCTACTTCTTTTGGGTAAGTCACGGGTGGTGTGTGTGCCTCAAATGATGGTAGGACTTGTGGGGTACTTTGTAGGTTTGTGTTATTTACCTCATCCTTCCTTGTCTCTATATCAATTATATCCACATCATGTGTTTTAGTAGAATCTAATCCAAACATGTTCCTAAGTATCTCAAATCCTTCTCTAGCCATTTCAAGTTCTAAGTCCGATTCATAAGAATCTTCCCCGATAACATGATTACTATGTTCAATTTGCCTAAAGGATTCATCATGTGTTCCTTGAGGTTCAAAGTCATTGATCATAAAACCTAGGTCTTTTTGCTCAATATGCTCATGTTCGGCTAAATCCTCCTAAATTGTTTCCTCAAGTTGTGATGTATACAAACCCATTAATTCATTAAACTTATGGTTCACGGTTAGGAGGCTTTCCTCAAAATTTTTCCAAAGGGTCTTATTAAAAGGAGTTGATCCTAACAATGATTGTTTAATAGAAGCCACACATGCACATAATTCATCAAACCTATCAAACTTTATACCCATCTCCTCTTGTATATATCTAAGATCACTTAAAAATTCATTGGAACAACAGGAAGCAAATCTATCCGTGTAAAGTAATTGTTCCTCTATTGTTAATGATCTAAATGGAATTTCATCCGCCATGGTGACAAATGAAAATGGTTTTACAAACAAAGGGCACAAAGAAAAAGATAGACTAAAGAAATCTAATAAAAAGAAAATAAAAATCTCACTAGAAAGGAATCTAGTGAGTAGACCTAATAAAATAAAAATTCAACCTAAACAATAACTATTCCCCGGCAGCGGCGCCAAAAACTTGATGCGTGGTTTTGCAACCTTACAACAGGTTTTACCTCTCGAGAGATCTCAAGAGGCTTACAACCCCACCAGGCAGTGTACCTGACCGATGTAGTATAGTGTAGTGGTAAGTACGGGGGATTGATCGTTCTCCACAGGGAATAGTGTTCGTTAGGTATGAAAAACTACTTTAATAGGTCTAAGGGTGAGAGAAGATTCTTTTTATGTTTTTATATTTTTTTGGAAAGCAAGTAAAATCTCGGGTTTGAAAGAGTGGGCGGAATTAGTTGCTAGTCAACTAACCCAAATTACTACGAATGCAAATAAAATAAAATAACAGAAAATGAAAATGTTGGTGAAAACTTATGTGGAGGGAAATGTGTTTACTTAGATTTCCTTACTCCCTAACTATCTTTTACCAGTTGATTAGTGTGTATTAGTTGCGTGGATGACGGGTGTATTCCTTAATACCATTCTTGGGGTGGCGTACGTACTTCCCCAACTCTACAAGCTCCTACTTCACTCCTATGTCGAGCCGGCTAGGAAGCTCCTAACATGGGATCACTAGAATTCGCTTGTGCATTAAATACAACCATAAAAACCTTTAGTACGCATTGGTTCATGTTTCTTAAGACGTTCAAGCAAGTTACCGAATAGGAAGTTAGCCAGTTTTCTTAAGCCTAACATAGATGAACAATCATCCAATACAACTAACAACACACTAATAACCAATAATCAATAGCTAGGTTTCATTAGATCTAAGCAAACACAAGATAAATCTAGCCTAACATGTTAAACAAAAGACAAGAATAAGATAGAATCAAACAACACATAGACATATTGAATGATTAATTGATAACTTATCTTCAATGTAACATGGAAGATCTCAAGGCAAAAAGCCTTGAAAGAGCTGCCAAATTCGTCCTAGGGTTTTCACACACAAAGTTCCCCAATAAGTTCCACACTAATGACAAAGAATTGCAAAACTATATATAGATTTTTAGATCTGACGGCGTCACGTTATGGAGTGTGACGCCGTTACCTCGCCGCTTTTAGGGTTCTCGGATGACCTTCTTGACGCCGTCCCTCTTTAGCTCTCCAAAATCCGTTCTGGCTTATCAAGGCTTGACGCCCTCAGACTATGAACGTGACGCCGTCCCTCTTTGAATTATAACGTGACGACCTTGATCAAATTAAAGGGTGACGCCGTCAGAATTCCCATGCAATTTTCACTGGCTTATCATGAGTAAATTTCACATCCACCACTTTTGCCAAGCCATGACGCCGTCCATGGTTAATCCTGACGCCGTCAAAGGTAACTTCCAGCAAGATTTTGAGACTTTGTCGCTTTCTTCACTTTTATGCTCCAAAAACGTCCAAAATGCTTCCTTTTCCAGATTTCTTCTCAAAAGTACCTAAAATGACAAAAGGAACGATTTAGGGCAATATTTGATCAAATAAATACGATTTAGGGCTTAAATGACCCCTTAAAAGCGGTACACTTTTCGCTTCATCAATCACAGAGCATAAACTCAGTAGGAACTAAGTTTTGAACAATCAGTACAAACTGGTGAAGCTAGCAGTTCAGACTGTTAACTCCAGCAGTACTAACTGTTAGCAAAAAGTTTTCAGAGATAAAATCAGAAATGTTGTTTTAATTTTAATGTGGATTCGAAAACATTTTTGTCCACTTATAGTTTTTAGCAAACTATCAGCTATGAACGGATTTGACTTATCTTTACCAATAGCCGTTTGCTATGGACTAGCCAATTCTTCACACTTAGATTTGGTGAGTTGATAACCAACCAGTTTTTGGTAAACTGTCAACCATAAACGGATTTGAATAGTCTTTACCATAAACTGTTTGATCTGGACTAGTTGATTCTTATGTTGATTAGACATGGTGAATCAATTACCATTTGTTGTGTGACAAGCATTCACACTTGACAATCCAAACCACCATACTTTTCAAAGCACAATCCAAAGAAAAAAGCTTTGCTTAACCTGAAATGTTAGTCCAAAACCAAAGAAAACACAATACACAATATTCTCTTTTAAAAGTTATTTCATTTGACTAACAAATTCACAAGCAGTCTTAAAAACATTCAAGCAGTCTCAACTATACAAATAGCACAACTAACAGTACAAATTCCAAAAACATTTAGACATTTAATCTTTTGAAGGATTAAGCATTCCAATACCTGTTACCAAGTACTGAAATCTGCTTACATCAAAACCTTTTGTTAAGAGATCAGCAAAGTTGTTATCAGTGTGTATTTTAACAACTTGTATTAATTTCTTTTCAGCACAGTCTCTTATAAAATGATGTCTAATTTCAATATGTTTAGTTTTTGAATGTTGAACTGGATTCTTAATGATACACATTGTACTGTTATTGTCTATATGTATAATTGTGTTTAAGAAATTGTACCCATAATCAAGCATCTGGCTTTGAATCCATAGAACTTGACCACAACAACTTGCAGCTGCCACATATTCTGCTTCAGTAGTAGATATAGCCACCATAGTCTGCTTCTTACACTGCCAAGAGATTAATCTTCGACCTAAGAATTGACAACCACCTATTGTAGACTTTCTATCCATGCTAGCACCAGCATAATCAGAATAAGAGAATGCAACAAGATCAAATGCAGACTCTTTAGGATACCATAGCCCCAAGTTAGGCTGGCCTTTAAGGTATCTGAAGATCCTTTTTACTACTGTGAGATGAGACACCTTAGGAGTCACTTGGAATCTTGCACAGGCACATACAGCAAACATGATATCATGCCTAGATGAAGTAAGATACATCAGAGACCCAATCATAGATCTATACATGTGCACATCCACATCTTCACCACTGTGATCCTTTAATAACAAATGTGTCTCCTTGTCAATTGGTGTGCTAGCAACCTTGGTATCTGTGAATTGAAATTTTCTTAAAATTTCACCAACATATTTATCCTGAGAGATAAATATACCATCTGACTTTTGCTGTACTTGAAGACCTAGAAAGAAGGTAAGCTCTCCCATAGAACTCATCTGAAATTGGTCTTTCATCAGCTTTTCAAACTCCTTACACATCTGTTTCTTTGTAGAACCAAAAATGATGTCATCTACATAGACTTGTACTAGTAGAATATCACCCTTGTCCTTTTTAATAAAAAGAGTTTGATCAATTTTCCCTCTATGAAACCCATTCTTCAGAAGATATTTAGCAAGAGTTTCATACCAAGCTCTTGGAGCCTGATGCAATCCATATAGAGCTTTCACCACCTTATAAACCTTGTCAGGATGCTCTTGGTCTATAAAACCTGGAGGTTGTGAAACATAAACCTCTTCATCAATAGTGCCATACAGAAATGCACTTTTCACATCCATTTGATAGACCATAAACCCCATAAATGAAGCATAAGCAAGAAATAATCTTATTGCTTCAATCCTGGCAACTGGAGCAAAAACTTCCTCATAATCTATACCCTCCTCCTGAGTATAGCCTTGAGCAATCAATCTTGCTTTGTTCTTTATCACAATGGCCCTCTCATCCTTCTTGCTCCTGAATACCCACTTTATACCAATCACTCTCATTCCCTTTGGTAGATCAACGAGAACCCAAACATTTTAAATTTTGAATTGAAGTAGCTCTTCTTGCATAGCTTCAACCCAACTTGATGATTCTAATGCCTTTAACACATTCTTGGGTTCAATCTGAGATAAAAAACATACAAACATACACTCATTCTCATCTTCATGATGTTTCTCTTCATAAACCACACTTAGAAAACCATGATGATCTGGGTCTTGAATTTGCCTTCTGGTCTTGACTTCATATTGTACATCTCCTATGATATTGGTGAGTGGATGATTCCTATGTACAATAGTATGGGGAGTAGAAGGAACTGCATAGCTAGCAGGCATGTTTTGCAGACCATCTCCAAAGAAATCAAACTCATCAGCTTGAGAAGCAGTATCAACTGGTGAATCAAGATGAGGTTGACTTGGTCCAGCAGTCTTAATATTTTGCTCAGCAGTTGGAACTTGAGGTTGAGCAGTACTAACTCCATTGGAACTGCTCGTTGGAATTTCAGCTTCTTTACCATTCTGACCACTTGTTTCAGCAGCATCTTTCTCTTTGTCTACACCACTTGATGAAGGAATATCATCTTTCTTTGTAGAAGACTCATTCACAGAACTTTCTTCCATGACAGGTATGAAAATGCAATCATCATCTTCCTCCTCTGAACCTGCATCATTGTTAGTATTTGTACCTGTAACAGGCACATAATTCATGGAATCTGAAAGACTGTCTATATCAAAGATCCAATCTGGACCTACACCTGCAACATTTGGTTTATTCTCCAAAAATTCTATGTGCAGATTTTCTTCTACTTGCTTGGTGCTTGTATTGTACACCCTAAAAGCCTTACTGTGCAGAGAATAACCAACAAAGAAACCTTCCTCAGATTTCCCATCAAACTTTCCTAGTTGGTCTTTGGTATTAAGGATAGTAACATGACAACCAAAAGGTCTCATGAAGCTTAAAGTAGGGGTTCTACCTCTAAGTAGCTCATAAGCAGTCTTATTGTGAGGTTGTACAACTAAAACCCTATTCAACACATAACAAGCAGTGCTAACTGCTTCAGCCCAAAATGAAACTGGTAGCTTAGAGTCAGCTAACATTGTCCTAGCAGCCTCTATAAGAGTCCTATTCTTCCTCTCAGCTACACCATTTTGTTGTGGGGTTCTAGCTACACTAAACTCCCTCTTAATACCTTTTTCTCTGCAAAAGTCATCCATCACTCTATTCTTAAATTCAGTCCCATTGTCACATCTGATTACTTTAACCTTCTTATCAACTAGGTTTTCTACTTCAACAATAAGGGTCTTAAGTATTTCACTTGTCTCATCCTTAGTTTTCATAAAGAATACCCAAGAAAACCTACTATAATCATCAGTGACAACAAGGAAGTATCTCTTAAAATTCAAGCTATTCACAGAGGTAGGACCAAACAAGTCCATATGCAACATATACAAAGCTTGAGAAATAGAGTTCTGGGTCTTTGGCTTACATGAGGCTCTGTGTTGCTTACCCTTAAGGCAAGAAACACAAGTTTGGTCATTTAGAAAAGTTTTGTTTGGTAAACCTCTTACCAATCCATGTTTAGCAATATTGTTAATGGTTTTAAAATTAACATGACCAAGCCTCCTGTGCCATAACATTGATTCTTCTAATGTGGCTTTTGCAACAAGACAAGTAAGTCCAACCTTAGGAACTAGTTTATTCATCTCAACACTGTATGTATTATCCTTTTCTGGGGATTTTAAGCAATACTTGACTTTCATCAGGTAGCTTGAAATCAGGGGAAAGTATAAGACAATCAGTATCAGTAAATAAAACTTTGTTCTGTTTATCACAAATTTGTGATACACTGAAAAGATTGTACTTAAGTTCTGGTACATAATACACATTCTCAAAATCAAGGTTACCAGTTTTAATTACCCCTTTACCAGTAATTCTTCCTCCAACACCACCACCAAAGACAACTGGTCCTCCATCCAGAGCAATAAAGTCTGAAAGATATGACTTGTTGCCTGTCATGTGCCTTGAACATCCACTGTCTGAAAATCCTCTATCTTCTTTGCCATTTGAGGGATGTTCCTGCACACAAAATAAAGGTGTTAGTTTCTTTTGGGGATCCAAACCATCACTGGATTGGATCTGCCTTGTGCATCAAGATGAGAAAACTTGTTTGAGGTCTTTGATGCACCATTGGGTTTGTTAAGATGTTTATCCCAATGTGCTGAGGCCTTGACAGCATTGCCCCTTTTTCCCTTAACATTTAAGTGCCTAGCAGTTGGATTTGCTGGTCTAGCAGTTGGAACTGCTGACCTAGCAGTTGGAACTGCTTGTTTAATCTTAGGCACCCACTTCTGATTAGTCATTGATGTTTTCTAATAAAAATGCCTCTTAACTGTTTGTGCATGATTTGAAAATTGTTTTGCACTAGAAACAGTTTGCTTGTTATTAAACCACTTATTTTGACTAGCAGTTGAAACTGTTTTGATGCCGGTCTTTAACATAACAGCTTTAGGTGACATCTTATGATTTGCATTAGGGTTTGTCAATCTAGTTGGACTATTTTGAGTTACCCTAGCATTGTAATTCCTATTCACCCTTGCATTCCCAGTAACCCTCTTTTTCCATGGGTTAGAATCACAATAAGCAGCCATATGCTCAAAACTTCCACAAACAAAACATACTTTTCTAATCATAGCAAACTTATCATCCACTTTCTTAGATTTTGAGTGATTCCAGTTCCTATGACTACTCGCAGAACTTGATGATCTGTTCTTAGTCCTATACATCTCAGCATATCTAACATTTTTCTTAACTGGTTTTATGTTTTCAGTCTTAACCACTTTAGGAGCATGTTTAACTTCCACCTTAACAACATTAGGTTTTTCCTTAACCTCTACATTCTCATCATCAGATGTCCATTCCTCAATAGTTGGTGCATCTGAGTTCCTATCAGAGGACATCTTTTCCTCAGAAAGAGATTTATCACTAGCACTTACAAACAAATCTTCTGCCTTAACAAATTTAACAGGATTCTCACTAATCTTAACACCATATCCAGGAAAATCCATATCCTTAAACTCTTCTAAACCTGTATGAGCTAAATTAATTCCTGGTGGAGCAAACATTCCTCTAAAGGGGGGTGCAACTGACTTATAACCTAAACCAGATTTAGCTTTGTTAAGTATTTGACTCTCTACAATCTTCTTAACTCCATCTGAAGTATATTCAAGAGTGTCTACACTTAACTGAATGTTATCTTTCTCCTTTTTAAGGTTCTCTAGTTCATATACAAGTCCACTCATTTTATTTTCTTTTATTTCCAATTCCCTCTTTAAAAGACCTATCTCATCAGTAAAGTTTGACTCATTCTATTTATAAAACATAATTTGTTCTTCCAAAACAGCTAATCCTCTTTTATGATTTGACAGACTAAAACTTATTTGATTATATTCAACTCTAAGATCATCATACTGTTTCTTAATATTTTCAAAATCTTTTAAAGCACGACAAGAGTTTGAACATTTTTCAAGTATATGTACCTCTGAGTCTGAGAAAGCCATCAAACCCAAATTAGCTTGTTCCTCTTCTTCCTCCATGAAGCTCCAATCAAATCCAGCTCCATCTACAGCTACCATAGCCTTGGAAGAAGGCTCTTCAACATTAACTGTTCTCCTTGACCCTTGCTGATTCTTAAATCCTTGACTTTGGTTGCTTTGTTGTCTTGGACCTCTACATTCCCTGGCAAAGTGCCCCATCTTGTGACAATTAAAGCATTCCACCTTAGACTTATCATACCCATCAACATCTCTTCCATTGAAGGTAATCTTATTCCCAGTCCTTTAGTAATACTTCTTAGCCCTGATGCTTATCAAAGCCAACTGCCACTTTAAATCCATAGCTTCCAAATCATCTTCAGCAATTTGAAGAAGGTCTTCATTAAAGATCTTTGACCCACCAGACTGTTCTGACACAAATGCATATATGGTCTCTTCAGTCAAGCCAGCAGTGCTAGTTTTTACACTAGCAGTGCTAACTGTTGGTATAGCAGTACCAACTGCTTCTTCATCTTCATGATTAGAACTGTTTGAAGAAGATACAAAAGCTATATTCCCTGAACTAGAACTGGTGCTACCACTCTTCTTGACCTTTTGCTCAACAATCTTAAGATTATTGTAAAGCTCATTCATTGTCATATTCTCCAGCTCTGGTTTATTGCTCCAAACCACAACATAAGTGTTCCATTCAGCAGGTAAACTATTTAGAAACTTCATGTTGAGGTCTTCTTGAGGTATCACAATCTTCAACACAGTAAGTTGACTGATGATCTTCTGAAGCCTATTAAAGATTTGATCCAGAGTTTCATTGCTTGATGCAGTGAAGTTCTCATAACTTTGCTTGAGTAGGGTTTTCTGTGCCTTTTTGGTAGCTTCATTGCCACCAAATCTTTCCACCACTGCTTCAAAAAGAGTTTTTGCCGACTCATAATGGCTAAAGTTCAGCACTTGATCATTAGGAATTGCCATTAGTAACAAATTCCTAGCCTTCTGATCATTCTTCTTTTTTATTCTCTCCTCGTTTGTAACTGGCTCAGTGTTAAGCTTTGTGACCTTGGAACCATCAGCACGTGTTTCTTCAACAGCAACTGGTTTGAAGGAATCACCATTGATAATAATATCCCATAATGCATAGTCTTGCACCATGAAGTATTGCTCTATCCTGAGCCGCCATAAGTCGTATTCATTCTGTTTCAGCATGGGGAGTTTAGCAAGGATTGAGGTTTGAGGTGTCTCCATGTCCATCTTCTTGGATTGCTAGTGAGTAAATACTTCTGGTTCTTCTAAACTCAACGTATCAAAAACCTTGTCTCTGATACCACTTGACCGGATCTAAACACACACGTTGTGTTGGAGATACTTTGAGTATATACTTGATAGCACGCGGAATTTACTACCAAGTACTTAGAAGAATATATGTTTATGTTTGGTGATTGATTAAGTAAAACAATAAGAACACACAATATCAACCAAACTATCACTTCAATATATCGAACGATTACAATTATAAACGTGAAGGATATTAGGTATTAGATGTATTCGATATGAATGATATATGTAAACCCTAATCTAAGGATCTCCTTTTATAATGTAAATAGTCCTTTACACGTTAAACATCTAACCGAATCATTCTATACAAATAAGATATTTACCATATCTTTTCTATAATTATCTTCACACGGTTTCACCTTGATCTCTTAAGCAGTCCTAACTGTTCTTCCTTCAGCAGTCCTAACTGCTCTTCCATCAGCAGTCTTAAGTGTCCTTGTATCAACAGTCTTAAATGTTCTTGTATACTTCAACCGTACAAACTGCTTAAGTTTAATTCCCAACAGGGCGTATGGTACTCAGGTTGTTTTGATAGATTTTTGGCAATTTTCAAAAATTCATATCTTTTAATCCGTAAGTCGTCACGGGTTGTGCCACCCGTCGTTTTGAAGGTAATTGAGTCTACTTTCATTTAAAAATAACCTCAAGGGCTGAATGTTTATAGATTTTTGTCAGTTGTTAAAAGTGTGTCAGTATGTCCGTAAAAGTTAACCGTTTTGTGTATAAAGTTTAAAATTTTTGGTCCTATCGGGCACGGGGCGTTACAACTTGGTATCAAAGCTTCGGTCTAAGAGATTTAGGATTTCACTTTAGGATCTCCTAGACTTAGGCCTTGTGTAGATGCGTTTAGAGCTAGTGTTGTTATTTGTGTATCGTTTGAGTGATTTTAAGGACCCATATGTTGGATATTTTTATGACTACGCCTGGCCACCGTAGTGATAAAAATATGGAACATATGTGAAGTTGAAATCATTTAGATCATACATGGGTGACAAGCTAGGGTGTTAGTATAAAGATAAAATGTCATTCATGCATCGGTTAAGTATATGATTGTGCTTGATATTATGAATTGCTAATTTTCAGTAAAAAGAAATGGAAACCCCTCACCAGAAGGAAGTCGCGAAAGCCACGGCTTCCAAGCATGCCGAAACTTCGGTAAGTGATGTGGGTAATAATGATAAGGACAATGAAAGTTCTTCTAGCTCCGGAGGCCTCAACTTCAGAGGTTTCACGGAAGAAGAAATGAAAGCCCTAGACTCAATGATGGCAAAAAGAGTAGGTAAGGCTATCGAACAAGCAATGCCCTATTATGTCAATCAAACAACGCAAAATCTTAGGAATTTAATGAAAGAAGAATTCAAGGAATTTAAGAAGGAATGTGGAGTAGCAAAAGAACCTAAGAGTGACAAGGCTACTTACCGGGACTTCACGGCTTGTGATGTACCACGGTTTACCGGTGTTCTTGACCCCATTGTTAGTAATAGGTGGATTACGGCTGTGGAAGGTGCTTTTCGTACTAGTGGTTGTGAGGAAAGGAAGAAGGTTATCTATGCGACCAACTTTCTTCGTGATAGTGCCAAAACTTGGTGGGAAGGGAAGGTTTGTGAGAAGGGGGAACCTTGGGCCGAATCATGTACTTGGAAGGAATTCAAGGAGTTGTTTAGTGCCGAGTATGCTCCGGTCGAAGAAATTGATAAAATTCGAGAGAAGTTCCAATCTCTCACTCAAACTAATGAGACGGTGAATGAGTTGTGGAGGACGTTCAATGATATGGTTTCGTATTGTCCCGAATACCTTGGGAACGAGAAGCTTAAAGTTGACAAGTTTCAAAGGATGCTTAAGGATGATATTCGTGATGTGATCTCGCCATTCAAATGTACCACCTTGGAAGATCTTTTGAGTAGAGCTAGGGTAAGGGAAGCGGACTTGCTAAGGAGAAAGGAGAAAGAGGCTAGAGAACCAAAGAGGAAGCTAGAGTTTGTAGGTCGAGATAGGAAGAAGACTAAGTTTGACCATGACAAGAAAGGTGTGGGAAACAAAGCTAAGGTAGCATGTTCAAAGTGTGGCAAGTTCCATCTTGGGGAATGTAGGCGAAATATGCTGGGTTGTTACAAATGTGGAGCTCTAGACCACCAAAGCAAGGATTGAACCAAACCGATGATAGTGTGCTACGAGTGCAACGAGATTGGGCATAGGTTGAGGGATTTCCTGAAAACAAAGGAAATTAAAGCAAAACCATTGAGAACCGTCAAGGAAGAAAAAGTAGACGTCCCAAAACCAAAAGCTCGAGTTTACCAAATGAGTGTCGACGAAGCCAAGTCGGGGACCGATGTCATCACAGGTATTTATCTTGTTAATTCCGTACCCGCTCGGGTTTTATATGATTCGGGTGCTAGTGTGTCCTTCGTATCTTATAATTTTAGCAAGCAACTAACCTCTCCACTAGCTAAACTCCCGATACCCTTAGAAGTCGAAATAGCCGATAGTAAAATTGTTGTTGTGTCTAATGTATATCGAGATGTAGAGGTAGAGATTGATGAAAACGTCTTTAAGATTGACTTAATTCCCATTATGCTCAGGGAATTTGATATTGTTATTGGGATGGATTGGCTTGACAAGTATAACGCGGCTATCCTTTGTAGCCAAAAGATCATTCGAGTTGTGAATTCTAGCGGTCGTGAAATGGTTATCTATGGTGATAAAAGAAAAGGTGAACTAAAGCTATGCTCCGTAATGAAGGCTATGAGATATTTATCACGTGGTTGCTATGCCTTCATGGATCACGTGGTAGATACGAGCTTTGAGAAGAAAAGTATTGATGATGTTCCGGTTGTGAGTGAATTTTGTGATGTCTTTCCGGAAGACTTGCCGGGTATTCCACCCGAAAGGCAAGTCGAATTCCGTATTGATCTTGTTCCGGGTGCTACCCCTATTGCCAAAACTCCTTATCGTCTAGCTCCGTCCGAAATGAAAGAGTTGATGAGTCAACTCCAA
Source organism: Artemisia tridentata subsp. tridentata (assembly GCA_021014915.2). Taxonomy (NCBI): domain Eukaryota; kingdom Viridiplantae; phylum Streptophyta; class Magnoliopsida; order Asterales; family Asteraceae; genus Artemisia; species Artemisia tridentata. The sequence continues at coordinate 72,353,656 of CP139506.1, read as the reverse complement.
GAATTGCTTGACAAAGGTTTTATTCGTCCTAGTAGTTCGCCATGGGGAGCTCCAATCTTGTTCATTAAAAAGAAAGATGGTAGTATGCATATGTGCATTGACTACCGCGAATTGAACAAAGTTACGGTGAAAAATGTGTATCCGTTACCAAGAATCGATGACCTCTTTGATCAACTTCAAGGTGCACGATGGTTTTCAAAAATCGATCTCCGTTCGGGTTATCACCAATTGAAGGTTTGAGAAGAAGACATTCCTAAGACGGCCTTTAGGACCCGATATGGACACTACGAGTTTACGGTTATGCCCTTTGGTCTCACGAACGCGCCGACGGTTTTTATGGATCTTATGAACCGCGTATGTAGACCGATGTTGGATAGGTTCGTTATAGTGTTCATCGATGATATTCTTATCTATTCAAAGAGTAAGGAGGAACACGCCACGCATTTACGGGAGATTCTAGAGACATTGAGAAGAGAAAGATTGTACGCCAAATTCTCAAAATGTGAATTTTGGTTACAAGAAGTTCAATTCCTCGGTCACGTTATTAATTCCGATGGTATCAAAGTTGATCCTTCAAAAGTGGAAGCTGTGATGAATTGGCAAGCGCCGAAGAATGTTGGTGAAATTCGAAGTTTTCTTGGACTTGCAGGGTATTATCGTAGGTTCATTCAAGACTTCTCCAAAATTGCATCTTCATTAACCGAACTCACCAAGAAGAATGTTCCTTTCGTTTGGAGCGAGAAACAAGAAGAAGCTTTTCGTACCTTGCGGAAAAAGTTATGTGAAGCACCGATTCTAGTATTGCCAGAAGGAACCGAAGACATGGTAGTCTATAGTGATGCATCTTACTCCGGTCTTGGATGTGTTCTTATGCAAAGGGGTAAAGTGATTGCTTATGCTTCAAGACAATTGAAGAAGCATGAGGAAAATTACCCGACTCATGATCTTGAATTCGCGGCCGTAGTTTTTGCTTTAAAGATTTGGAGACATTATTTGTATGGTGTCAAGTTTGTAATTTACACCGATCATAGAAGTCTTTAATATTTCCTTGAAAAGAAAGATCCGAATATGAGGCAACGAAGATGGTTAGACTGGTTAAAGGATTACAATTGCGAGATTTGCTACCACCCCGGTAAGGCGAATGTTGTGACGGATGCCTTGAGTCGTAAGGATCGGAACGAAGTTACTAGAGTTCATTCGTTGCGGATGATTGTCACGTCCGACCTTTTTGATAGAATCAAGTTAGCTCAAGAAGAAGCATTGAAGGAAGAGAATAGAGAAAGAGAACGTATTTCCTCTCACATTCCGCATCTTGAAGAAGATAGTCGAGGGATTAGTACACGGTATGGAAGAGTTTATATTCCTTTTTGGAGCGATATCAAAGAACTGATCCTAGAAGAAGCACAAAAGTCGAAGTATTCTATTCATCCGGGAGCTACAAAGATGTACTGTGATTTAAAGAAGAACTATTGGTAGCCGGGTATGAAAAGAGATTGTGTAAAGTACGTTGAGAAGTGTTTAACTTGTTTAAAGGTCAAAGCCGAGCATCAAAAACCGTATGGAAAAGTTCAACCCTTAGATATCCCGGTTTGGAAGTGGGAAAAGATCACGATGGATTTCATCACGAAATTGCCGAGGACGAAAAAGAAGAACGACACGATTTGGGTCATAGTAGATCGCCTAACCAAAAGTGCTCATTTTATTCCGATTCGAGAGAATATGCCCGTTCACAAGTTGGCTAAGATTTACGTTAACGAGATAGTCGCACGTCATGGAGTGCCCATTTCTATAGTCTCCGATAGAGATGGACGTTTCACATCAAACTTTTGGCAAGAATTCCAAGAAGAGTTAGGTACGAAACTTCATATGAGCACGGCTTTTCATCCTCAAACCGATGGGCAAAGCGAGAGGATGATTCAAACTTTGGAGGATATGTTACGAGCTTGTATGATTGACTTTAGAGGCAATTGGGACGATCATTTGCCTTTAGTTGAATTTGCCTATAATAATAATTATCACACAAGTATAGATATGTCACCCTATGTAATGCTGTATGGTAGTAGGTGTAGGACACCCGTGTGTTGGGAAGAAGGGAATTGGCTAGCACGGATGTAGTGTTGGCTACAATGGAAAAGATAGAAATGATTCGTGCAAGACTAAAAGCGGCACAAGATAGGTGGAAAAGCTATGCCGATAACCGAAGAAGACCAATCGAATTCGAGGTAGGTGATTTGGTTATGTTAAAGGTTTCCCCGTGGAAGGGCGTTTTTAGGTTTAAAAACAAAGGGAAACTTAGTCCTCGGTTTATAGGACCATTCAAAATCTTGAAACGAGTAGGCAAGGTAGCATATGTGTTGGATTTACCCGAAGAAATGAGAGGTGTTGATATAAATAATGCCTAAACACGTTATTAATATGTTTCGATATCTCTACGTTTTGATAATCACAAAATGTAAAATCATTAATCGGAAAATTATGACGTAAACAAGTATTTAGTTGTAAATGTCTATTTCTACAACTCAAATCACTTAAGGTATGAATGAACTAATGCTTAATGCATTATATGATCAAAGGAACATTTTCTTAATAACTAGATTTTTTATAAAACATCAAAAACATTTTATATATTTTTGAAAAACATTTTTGGCATTAAATAAAATTGTTTAATCTTTTATAAAAATATGAATTCAAATTTTTAGCCAAAATCAGTTAAAATGTTCCAGAAAAACCTTCCTCACAAAAGGACAAAATTGGCCAACGGACAGAAGGGGCGGCCCCCTTAATTATACTAGGCGGCCCCTTAATTATTAAGGGGACCGCCCCCTATTTAAGGGGACCGCCCCCTATTTAAGGGGACCGCCCCCGCTCCAGTAGACTTCCAGCTGTCCAATTTTTCTCCTATAAATACCAGTCTTCTCCTGGACTTTTACTCACCTTTTGCACCCCAAACTTTCTGATCTAAATCTTGTAAATACTTTCTAATAATTCTTTGATCATATAATCTTAAGCTTTGGTTTCCAAGTGATCCAAGCTTCCCTCATTCAAGTGCAAAAGAAGAATACTTCTATCAATCAAGATTAGAAGTATTACAACTTAGTATCTTCTTGTTACTTAAGTTGTTAGGTTAACAAAGTTTGTAAATCATTCATTCATTTGTGTAAGGTGTGTATAGTAGATTTGTGTTGTATGTAAGTAGTGAAGAAGTTGTATAAGTAGTTGTGGTATAGAAGTTGTGAAGACATAGTGTAGAAGTTGTGAAGCCGCGGAGTAGAAGTCGTGAAGCCGTAGCTTTGAAGTCGTGAAGTTGTAGCATAGAGGTCGTGTAGCGGTCGTGTTGAAGCCTTGAAGTCTTAGTCGTAAAGTCCTAGTATTGAAGTCGTGAAGCCGTAGCATAGAGATCGTGTAGCGGTCGTGTTGAAGCCTTGAAGTCTTAGTCGTGAAGTCCTAGTATTGAAGTCGTGAAGCCGTAGCATCGAGGTCGTGTAGCGGTCGTGTTGAAGCCTTGAAGTCTTAGTCGTGAAGTCCTAGTGTTGAAGTCGTGAAGCCGTAGCATAGAGGTTGTGTAGCGGTCGTGTTGAAGTCGTGAAGTCTTAGTCGTGAAGACATAGTGTTGAAGTCGTGAAGCCGTAGCATAGAGGTTGTGTAGCGGTCGTGTTGAAGTCGTGAATTAGTCGTGAAGAAGTTGTGTTGTGAAGTCGTGAGATTGGTTCTAGCTACGATTAGAACTCGACATTTAGCTTTGTGTCGTTAAGCCGGTGTAAGCCAAAGTCGTGTAAGGTTTTCTCCGCCATAAGGGAGCTTATTGAAGTTGTGAAGAAAACTCTCGAGCTCGGTGCTCGGGGAGTGGAGTAGGGCAAGGAAGGTGTCCTTGTAGCCGAACCACTATAAATCTCTCGTGTCTCGGTTAGATCTTTCCATACCTTATTTACTTCTTTATTTATATCGTCATTACATTCATACACATAGGATTATATAACTGCTAGTATTTATTAGAGATCGACTTCACATAAAGATCAAATTGAAAATCCATTCAAGAAACCAAAACATTTACAATCAATTTAAAAGAATACATATATAACTAACAATAAGATTTAAGTTTTAACAAACTTGAATCTAAGTTTTTAAAAGTAGACAAAGTTTTTATAATAAATTAAAAAGACTGAAAAGTATTCAACCCCCCTTCTAGTTTTCCACAAGAGGTATTCACAATACTTTTCATGTGTCATACTTAAGGAAATGCTTGGTGGACGAAACAAGTATGGTCAACTTAAACGACATCGAAATCGATCCGGAGTTGCTTTCACAAGAGGACGAACCGGAAGCCATACTAGGAAGGAGGGTGAGGCAACTAAGAAACAAAGAAATCCCGTTGGTCAAAGTACAATGGAGGCATCGTAAGGGTACGAGTATTAGGTGGGAGACGGAAGCGAAAATGAGGAGCAAGTATCCTCATCTATTTCAAGAATAGAGTTCGAGGACGAACTCTCATTTTAAGGAGGGGAGAATTGTTACACCTATACCCCGATGAGGTACCATATGTGTATATGCTATGCTATGTTGTGAGTTAGCTAAATATATAATAGGTGGCCAAGTTAGAAAGGATGGAATTAGAGGGACCAACCTTGCCAATTGACCAAACTTATTTTTTTACATATGACTAAATAGCCAACTCTTGGAAGAACCTGGAAATGTTGAGAGTGTTTTAGTTAGGTCGACATTTAGCAAGGAGAAAAGGAGGGAAGATCATAATCTTCATCTAGCTCATTTTAGTCATCTAAAAGTGATCAAGAAGCATAAGAGAAGCCTTAATTGTAACCTCTTTACCTCGTAAGTGCCTTTCCCCAATTCTTGAAATTAGGGTTCATATGATGGATCTTGAGTATTATGGCTAAAGGTAGTGAAATAATGATCTCCTTAGTTAGATAGTTGCTAATTGAAGTTAATCTCATGATAGGAAGCATATATAGAGCCCATATCAAGTCCAAGTAGGGAGCTAGTAGAGATTGAGGTAAGTATATAGGTGTAACTTGTTTAATGTTAATATGTTAATGTTATGATGTGTAATGTATTCTTATGATGGAGCTTGATAATGAATGTTAGCTTGGATCCAATGCTAGTAATGATAATGTTATGTATTTGCTTGTTTGTTCAAGGTGAGTAAAATGTTATGTTATGTTCCATGGAAATGTAATGATGGTTATATCTTATATACTTACTAAGCGTTTCACTTACGGTGTTAAATGATGATGATTTTGTAGGTACAAGTGGAGGAAGCAAGGGCAAGGACCTAGTTTAGCTTGTAGTGGTAGAAGGTAGACTAGAAGACCGTATTCTTTTGGACCAAGCGCAATTGAAGTTGGAAGCCCCGAGTGTCTTTTCGTGTTTTGGTATACTTCATTTTATATGGTCATTTTGCTATTTAACGGTCTTGTTGTTGTTCATGGTCCTTGGTCATGTTAGGTCATAAGTCAAGTGTATGTAAATGTCAAGAAGTCTCTATGGTATGTGGTTATGGTGGTATTTAGGAGGGTGTTTAGCATTTAGCCAATCTCACCCATTTTGGAAAGATATGGGTTAAGACGTTGTACCATCACCTTTGCAATATATTTGAAATGTCAAGTAATGTGTGTCTTCAAATGGTTATAAAGTGGTCATGTGTATTGAGTAAAAAGTGTGTAGTAAGAATGAGTTTTAAGGAGTGTTTGGCTTAAGCGGGTTTGTACCCGTTTTGGAGATGTGAACGGGTCACGGATGCATGGGACAAGTTTAGTGTGTTAAGTATGTATGTTGGTTAGATATGGTGGGTAGATGAAGTGGTTTTAAATGGTTTGGGGTGTTAATGGGTCAAAATGGGTTTTTATGCATAACCCGTCATCATGTAAAGCATGTTTCCGCGGGTCACTTAGACCAAGTATGAATAAGATAATGAAGTATATGTTATTTTAACGATTTCTGGAAAGTTCGTTAATTTTCGAGTCTCGGAAGTTGGTTTTCCGGAAATATGAGTAAGTTGCTAAAAGTTGTGGTTTTGGTAAAAATCTGAGAATGGAGCATAAGGCCTTCCACTTCTGGGCAATAAATCCTTCTTCAATTAGAAGTGGTTTTATGTGTTTCTGAGTTCAGGTCATACGCCCTCATGGGTTGAGCATAAGGCCTTCTGCCTAAATTTGCATGTTCTCACTTTCTGAGTACCAGATCATACGCCCTCATGGGCTGAGCATAAGGCCTTCTGCCTAAAATGCATTTTCCACCCTTTCTGAGTACCAGATCATACGCCCTTCCGGACCTTGGGCGTAAGGGCGTATGGTACTCAGGTTGTTTTGATAGATTTTTGGCAATTTTCAAAAATTCATATGTTTTAATCCGTAAGTCGTCACGGGTTGTGCCACCCGTCGTTTTGAAGGTAATTGAGTCTACTTTCATTTAAAAATAGCCTCAAGGGCTGAATGTTTATAGATTTTTGTCAGTTGTAAAAGTGTGTCAGTATGTCCATAAAAGTTAACCGTTTTGTGTATAAAGTTTAAAATTTTTGGTCCTATCGGGCACGGGGCGTTACGTAGAGATTGTAGGTAATATGATTTGCCCCATCTTAGTGCTTTATTGTTTGGATGTGCTTTATACTTTAAGCATGTAAATATTTTGGGGTGACGTTTAAACTTTTGATGCATTTTAAAGGTCTACGTTTAGTGTTTGGATTGTTTGGTGAAGGGGTTGTGTTTTTTTCCTCTCGTGTCATTCATGCTGTATGACGGTGGTGTGTGAGATGTAGTTGAGAAGTATAATGGACCTCAGGTGAGTAAACATGTACAATTTTTTTTGTGTCGTTTAAACTTTTGATGCATTTTAAATGTCTATGTTTAGTGTTTGGATTGTTTGGTTATGGTTTCATGTCCTTGATCTAAAAACTGTAAGATAACACAATATTATTTGATGTTAGTGGCCATGTCAAACTGGGACATTGTTTACATGAATGTTTAATTGTTTTTAGATGGAGTGGTCAAGACCAAGTCAACAAGGAGAGATACCAAGTCCACGAGCTGGTCATGCAGGTGTTACTGTTGGTGAAAGTTGGTTCATTGTTGGTGGTGGTGATAATAAGAGTGGTATGTGTTCGAGATCCACACATTTCAGTCCATAGGCTTTACACTTTTTACCAAGTCAAACAGGTTGAGCGGGTCACTCCGGTTAGAAGTCACTCAAGCTGTTATTTGTATGTTTTTAACAACCTAAAATCGATTTATTTAAAAACTAGATAAAATTACTGATAGATTATCTAATAATATGTGACACATCAATTTTTTAAAAAGAAAGACAATATTGCTGGCGGACTAACGTTAGCCAAGCCGCTTTGACCTGAAGTCATTGACCCACTACCCCACTTGTCCGACCTGTTGACGTGGCAGGAATAAGTTGATATAGGATAATATTTCTTAATCACTAAAGGGTAATATAAAAATAGCTTAGAAGGAAACAGGTAAATGTATCATGCATGAACTTTCTAAATCGTTTTTCTACAAACTTAGATTATTATTGAAAAAGAAGATTTGTTTTGTTATCATACAGTATAACTTTTCCGGTTCAACCCAACACAACCCAGCCTGTTTGAATCCTTACCACAATACGCATGTGGACCCATCTTGCCCAAACCGCCTCTTTGGCCATCTTTTTCAAAATTGTTTGTTTTTTATTTTCTATTGCAGGAGTTTCAGAAACCATTGTTCTGAACATGTCTACATTATCTTGGTCAGTTGTAACAACTGTTGAAGGACGTGTTCCTCTTGCTAGCGAGGTATTCTCTTATTAAAACAATTACTCGATGGCTTCTAATAAGCCTTAACTGATACCGATTCTCTATTCTGCAGGGCTTGAGTTCGTTGTTAACCTCCTACAATGGTGAAGATGTTTTACTTTCTTTTGGATGATACAATGGCCAATGCAACAATGAGGTAATAAATAATCCTCTTTCTTTGTCATTGCAAGAATCTTTAGGTGGAAAAACAGGAGGGTCAAACCCACAGGTAACATTACGCTCAATCTGATAGCTTATGTTCAAATGGTTTCGTCATTGCAGTCATGGCGGACGTTTATGTTGTGTGTCTGTTTAACGGTGCTTAAAGCATGCCATTTTTGATAAACGATAACAGCCGTAGTGTAAGTGCCTTTGATCTAAAAAAATTATATTATTTGTGAGGGAATTTACATGCTTTAGCTGATATCAGAGGGTCTTGCTCAAGAAGGGTTAGGATTTTCTGGATGCAGATCCACAAAAAGGAAATATGGAAACATACCAAAATGAGTGATATTATTGCGCCATACATGTCGGTACCAACCCTCTGGTACTGTCCTGCTCATAAGCTTGCTCACATAAACTTTCCATTGCGCCTGCCATTCTGAACTTTCGCATTTGTTTTGAAATTAAAAACAACGAGGAACATTTTTATAATGCCTTAGTTATATAAAGAGCTTGCATTCGTGTTTAGGCTATATTCTAGAGTGATCAGTTTTCACTATTATTGTGTGATTCATTGTTCTTTTTTGGTTTTTATTACGTATGATTATTGATAATAACTTACTTTTTGGATGCAGCTATTGGAGCATAAAGGATGCTTTTGGCCGATAAGGAGTTGGTGCCTGCTGGAACATCCAAACTAAAAATATAAATATTGATGGCGGTAAAGGATGCGTAATTACAGTAGAGGTTATTGTGTTAAAAACATATTATAGCCGTAATCGATATGTATATTTTCCTTGACTGTCTTTTCTTTGTGTCATAGGGTGAACGGAATTTCAACAGATTTGGAGGGTGGCTAGGTAAGAACTCTACAATGGGAAAGAACTACAGGCTCCTTGAAGATGCACATGTTCATCCGCTATCATCTCTACAATTCAACTGGGCAGGTGATTCCGTTACCAGATCACTATATTTACTATATTTAATGTGTAATGTAAATGCGTGATAACAAATGAACTCTTTGGATTTTGATTTGCTATCTAGGATCTTGAGCGTAGAATGGAACTTAGCTGCCGGAGAAAAACCTTCTGATGTTTACTCAGAGATTGCAGCGAGGTATGACGCACTAACATCATTTTCAGAGTATTTACGTAATATAAGTTTTATTGTATTGCGACACATTTTGAGTTCTATTGAAATACTTTCAAAAACTATGTCTTTTGGAGCCTTGACAAACATGTACAAACTATGACTTATGACGATAGATCATTTACTTATGAATGGGTTGGTTTGGAATTTGGGAATTCTTAACGGGTTAACATAAACTGACACCCAAAAAACATGTCAAACATGGTGAAAGTCGAGTACAATTTTTTTATTGTTATCTATAAAGGCTTAATAATCAGTTTATTTGAAGAAAAAGGATTATTGTTGTAATTACATTGTTCGTTTCATCATCTTTGTAGGACTAAAAATTGAACGATCACCTGGGTAATGCTAGACTCAAAAGATATTGAATAAGAAGCCTAATTGGTAAAATCTTATAACAAATGCATAATTTAGTCTCAGATGTTAAAGTGTATGTGCTTTTCAAAATATAATTGCTTCAATTCCATTAAAATCTGAGTTAATTTCTTCTTCTTTAGTCTCAATGGTAGCAAGGACTCTGGAGCTCAGTTATTCGAAAAAGCTCCTGACTCGACAGCTGCTATTGTGTTTCCTCCTCGAGTTAGTACATAGTGGGAAAAACAGGTAATGCACATCTTTTCATAGAGCGTATTATGTACACTGACTGACACATACAGTGACATTAGTATTTCAACCCTTAGCTTACAGTTACATATACTAATAATCCAATTGTTACCTCTACAAATAAAGCGACGAGACATGAAGCAATTTGACACCAACCTTCAGGTTAACTCATGCTATAGAATCTCTGGCTTTGGCTGTAAAACCACCGGCGAATGGCAAAGGTACACCCTAAAAAACCTAGATTACTTTAGAAAAAGTTACTTAAAATCCTACTACAAAAAATAACTGAACATGTCATATGGTATGTTGACAGCTACTCCATCAAGATGACTGCTTCAGCCCGGATGCAGGTTCGCTGGTCCTCCAACCAATAACCGACGTGCTCAGCTACCTACCGGATCCAAATCCCAACAAAGCACCTCCAATAATTACAGATTTGGAGAATACAAAGCATAGGTTTGAATTGCACTTTGGTGTTGGCAGTCGGCTAGGTTATTCCAAGGTTCAGCTTTCAATTTGGAGACGAGATGAAGAAACTTCTTCGCTTTTGCGACAATCTGATACGCTCATCGGGGATGGGGAGACGGTGTACGTTTGTTGAAATAAGCAGCCACTGTTTTTTATAAATCTAACGAATAGCCCGGCAGCAACGCGCCGGGGTCGTATTCCTCGTTAACTCTATATACTAAATCCCATGGTCGGTTAGACTTTAAAATAATGAAGCTGCTTAATAGAATATTATTGAACATTTGGCCCATATAACAAGCCCATGATTGGCCCATCTGCTGCGTTTCCTTTCAGCCCATTTAGGTAATGATTACCAACTGAATGTTATACATGATCCGACGTTCCATTACCTTCTGATGAATCGATTTCTTCTAGGTGAAGCTACCGACATATGTCACTGCATTTTAGGGTTTTGGTAGGTACACTCTATCTCACTTTTCTTCACCTTTTGCATGTTAATTTCGACTAATAGGTAAGTTGTAGCCATATGTTGTTTCATTGTGGTCGTTGTTTTCGACTGTATTTATGCCTTCTAACTTGGTAACTGTTAGCTTTGTTCATGTATACATGCTGAAAAAGTATTTGCTAGTTAACCTGGTTGTAGATCTCCTAGGGTTACTGATTTTTTTTGGTTTTAGATACATGCATGGGTGTCGAACAAATTGTTGCTAATAAAAGTGGTTGTAGATCTCTTAAGGTTAATGTTTTGCTTTTTTTACATACCTGTTATTTCATTAAACTGAAGCTTTAAGCTATGAGAACCAAAAGTAGACCATGCAAAAAACGTGAAATACTGGATATTTTACCTGAGACGGGTTTGCCAACTGAGGGTGTTGAGATCCCACATGAGGTTGCTACTGCTGTTTTGCTTGACCGTATGTCTGGTACGACGTTTTATGAGGGGGGAATGGGGTCAGGTAAGTTGAAAAGGAAACGGTCGGCTTTTGAAAATGTTGGTGCGTTTGTATGTGGCGAGGTGTCTCAAGGGAGTAGTTTCCGTAGTAGCTGTTCTCATGACTGTCATTTTCATGAGGCTGCCAATGAGGTTAGTGGGCATATGTTAGGCGTAAATGATGACGCTCAGAATTTACATGTTCAACGACCTGTGGTAATGCCGATCGGCAGCTCTTCGGTCAACAAAAAAGGAAAAGAGACGGTGTTTGTAGCTACATGTAGTACGGGTGGCATGGTTGATGAGAGTTCGTGTACCTTGGAAGGCACCGGTTGTGTGTTAAATCCCTTCAAAAGGAAAGCAGAATGTGTAGGTGAGCCTCTGTTAGAAAGTAACGAGAAAAGATGCAGGCAATACTCGGACGTGTGCACGTCTGCGAGTGATTTGGGTTTCGAGTATGGGGGCGTTCGGTAAATGTGTTAAAAAGGAAAGCATGCGGTGTACAGGAGTCTTTGTTGAACGATAGTAGTATGCGTCCCACTCAACCGTCTCATTTAGACGGTCATCAGTGTGTTGTTGATTCATATTTCATCGGTAACCCTTTGCCGTCGTCCAAAAAGAGAGCTGTTACTGCTCAACAGGTTTCGGTGCATACTGATGAAACCGTTCCTTCCGTTCGTGCAGCCATGATACACGCAACTATTGTTGATGAAAACTTAGATTCACGGCAAACAATGTGTATGCAGCCTTTTCTTGAATCCGTGCTCGCTAACGTTCCTGGTGGAGGTAGTTGTTCACAATAGTTTTATATTTCTATTTAATTAAACGAAAATGTACCTGCTAGAGTTGGTGAATGTTTTTCTACTTCTTATAGTAACGCTGCGTCAGCCAGTTGTTCTTGACTTTCAGTCAGGGACGGTACGTCGAATCAGAAATGCTGATAATGAGGTTGAATCGACTGTACCTGCTGTTAGTGCCTGCGGTTCTTATTCGTCTGGAACGTATGGTCCAGAAAATGTTGCTGACGTTGTTGCCGGCGGAGTTCCTTGCCAAGGTATGTGGTATGTACATTCATTTTTTTTCTTCAAAATTATTGCACAACGGTTCTTTTGACACATTTGATAAACGTTTCAGAAAATGTCACGGGAACAGTTTCTCGCCCGCTAAATCCTAGATTTTCAATCACATACTACTTCTCATTCTTTTGAAGGTACTTTGTAGTAAATGTTACTGTTGTTGTGTGGCTTTACACGCCGCCTACTGCTATTACTTAATGTGCTATTGTTTATGTAGGGCCTTTCTTTAATAATAGGGGATCAGATTTCCTCCATTGTACGGCCACCGCATCTGCAGCAGGTAAATAACGATACCTTTTTTTTTCAATACAATGTCTTGCAAATGTTTTGTTTATTATGCAACCTAAAATAACAGTGTAGCTTATTATTAAGTATGTTGTTGTTCATAGAGGAGGTACTTCTTACGCCTCTGCACGTAATGCTTTTAAGTTTTAACGCACCAGAAACGCCGTTTAATGAAACAGGTTGGTCTGCGAGCAGAACAGGTTATGGTGTTGCATTTTTTTGACTAACGGTCTTCCTTTTATGCTGTCTGAACCTTTTTTTCTAATAAATATTTGTCTTATTTCTGTTCAGGCCCTCCAAGCGAGTATAGGCGATTTGGTCCTTGCAATCAAGTGTGTAGACAATGTAGAGCTGTATTTTGGGAGGAGGAAAAGCTTGCTTGCTCTATTGCCGCCACCGGATGTTTATATCATCGTTGCTGTCTTGAAGGAAGGGTTAGGCTTTTTGTGCAGCGGGAATATCCTCCTGTTATTTCAGAACTGTTTGGCGATAGTCATTTTCTAGAAAATATTCATGCATACAATCAAATGTTTGCGATGACATCGTTAGGAGCTGACATTGATAATTCTGTGAACGCTGGAAGAGGGCCGTATGTTTTTAAAATATCGGGTCAAATATATCATCGGATAGGACGGTTTTGTCCCAACCCGAACCAATCCCCAAGATTTTTACAGCTGTATATCTACGATACTGTTAACGAAGTTCAGAACCGCTTGAGTCACTTCACAGAGGGTGGTCAAAGTACGCTAAGATCGGATGTTGTACAGGCTCTTATCAATTTTCTTGACAACAACAACGCGTTAGTACAATTGTTTAGGACAGCCAGGGATAAGTTGCAGGAAAATGACGTCCCCGAATTTAAGATTAGACTCTTCAATATCGGAAAGGCGTCACAGTATGACCTGCCTACTGCAAGTGATATTGGTGTTATCGTGTTTGACGATACTCAAGAAACACAGGCTGACTTTGATGTGGTATTCGAAGCGCATTCGGGCGATCCACAAAGGATAAATAAACTTCATGCAGTTTATATGTCTGCTCAATTTTCGCTGTTATTCGTGTATGGCGAGCACGGATATCATCTTGGTCTACATTACTTGAACGTTCAGACCACTTCGACCCGGAGAGGTAAACGTATGTCAATGAAATCTTTTTACGCGTACCAGTTGCACGATAGGTTGGGTTATTACAATTTGCTAAGTAGAGGAGGTCGGCTGTTTCAGCAATATGTTGTTATCGCTTACTGTTCTATCGAACAAAACCGGATGGATTTTATTCGTGCCAATCAAGCTGATATAAGAGGTAATTATTTGGCTGGCTTATATGACGCAATAAGTCGTGGTGATAGTGACGGGTCAGACGCTGGATCCAGAATTATTCTACCTTCGTCATTCACAGGGGGGCCTAGGTATATGTATAGTCACTACTTAGATGCTTTGGTGATTTGTAGAGTTCATGGAAATCCTTCTTTTTTTGTCACTTTCACTTGCAACACAAAGTGGCCTGAAATGAGTATATGGATGCATTCCCTCAGTTAACACCCGCCGACAGGCCTGATGTAGTAGATAGGATATTTGAGCGTAAAATACACGCTCTCATAAAGTATGTACGTGAACGACGGTCTTTTGGATTCTTAAATGCCGGTATGCATTTTCTTAAACCTTTAAAAAGTAATATGATCTTTTTCTTTCAACATCGGCGTAAGTTATCAATAACATTCTTTATTTTGACAGTCTTATACACAGTCGAGTTCCAGAAAAGGGGTTTGCCGCATTGCCATATCCTGCTGTGGGTTACCCAAGGATCTCAGGGGCCGCGTGAACTGGATGTCGACAGATATATTTCTGCAGAGCTTCCTGATTAGCTTCAGGATCCTGAGGGGTTCAGGGTCATTTCAGAATTTATGGTACACGGCCCGTGTGGAAATGCCTTTCCGAACGCTCCGTGTATGCAAAATAGAACAACTTGCAAGAAGTACTTTCCCAAACAATATTGTTCTTCAACATTCACTGACAAATTAGGGTATGTGCACTACCAAAGACGGGATATACGAATAAATGCTACACGGCATGGTGTTAGGTTAGACAATGCGTATGTCGTTCCTTACAGTCGGGAGCTTTGTATGTTGTTCTATGCACATATAAATGTTGAGTATTGTGGTTGGACTATGCTTATCAAATATCTGTTAAAGTACATTTCAAAAGGCACTGATAGGATCATTGCTCAAATCACGAGGCAGATAGGACAGCAGCAACCGGCACCATCAGTTGCATCCACTTCTCTTAATCCTCCAGGCATTCACGTTGACGAAATTAAAAACTTCGTCGACGCTAGGTATATTAGTCCTCACGAAGCATGTTGGCGAATTTTGGGTTTTGACATTCACAGTCGAGAACCGGCCGTTCAAATACTAACAGTTCATTTAGAGAACATGCAGTCGGTTACTTTCAGAAGTCGTCAAACCTTGCAGAGTGTACTTGCCAATCCCGGTTCTCGAAAGACCACTCTCACTGAATGGTTAGCTTTTAATGAATGCTATACATTAGGGCGCCATCTTACTTATTTGCAATTCCCGTCAGAATTTGTGTGGTCCAAGACTGATAAGGCTTGGTCTCCTCGGAGGTGCCTTAACAAACCAGCGATTGGTAGGTTGGCATACGTGCACCCAAGTGCAGGGGATTTATTTTATGAACGCATGCTGTTGTCTCATCAAAAAGGTTGTATATCGTTTGAAGCAATCAGAACGGTTAACAACGAGACGTTTGCTACAAATCGGGGAGCATGCGAAGCGATGGGTTTGCTAAAGGATGACCAAGAATGGATAACAGCAATGCAAGAGGCTTCGGCAACAGCTACCGCATCCGAGCTAAGAGCTTTATTTTCGGAGATACTGATATTCACTGACGTTGCAGACCCGTTAACTTTATGGTCTACTTTCTGGAGGCAAATGTCGGACGACATACCTATGTTATTGTCGCGGCTATTACGGATGCGTTTCCTGTTTCTCAATGACCCTAACTACAAGGAGGCGTATTATACGAATTGTAGTCGCTGCTCGCCATTCACGGTAAATCGCTGCAAGATTTTGGTTTACCGACGCCACCAGAGGGCCTCCTTAACCTGTTTAGAAACAGGGCAATCATGGAAGAAATGAGTTATGACAGAGCTGAAATGGCTGCAGAGAGTAGGAGGCTGATTCCACTTCTTAATGAGCAACAATGCCATATATTCAACATTATTATGCGTGCAGTAACTTACCAAGAACAAGAATTTCTATTTGTGTACGGTCACGGCGGGACGGGAAAAACTTTCTTATGGAAAGCAGTTATCAGTACCGTTCGTGCTGAAGGGAAGATTGTCCTTGCAGTTGCGTCCTCCTATATAGCGTCGTTGTTACTACCATCAGGTAGGACTGCGCATTCAAGGTTCAAGATACCTTTGGATTTGACCGACGAGTCTGTTTGCATCATCAAGAAGAACACTCAGCTTGCGGAGCTTTTGAAGCAAACTGAAATAGTAATATGGGACGAGGCCCCTATGAATGAAAAGAGGTGTTTCGAGGCGCTTGACAGAACTCTTAAAGATATTCTTGGTAACTCACAACAATCATTTGGCGGGAAATCTATAATACTAGGTGGTGATTTTCAACAAACATTACCCGTGAAGAAATCAGCCTCAAAAGAAGCAATAATAGCATCGTCAATTGCAGAGTCGTACCTGTGGCCGTATTTCAAGGTTTTCTTTCTTCTAGAAAATATGAGGTTGCACAGACCATCTATGACAGAAGCTGAACGACAGGAAACTAAAAATTTCTCAAAATGGTTGATTAACATTGGCAACGGAAACGCTGGTTTACAAGATGAGGGCGATCCCCGTAACGCCTCATGGATACGTGTACCAGACAAGTACTATTTACCACCGACAGAAGAAGGTCTTCTCCAACTGATTCAGTTTATATACGATGCTCCTTTCATGGAAATGTCGACTGCAAACGATTTCCAAAAAAAAGCTATAGTTTGCCCAAAAAACGAGACAGCGGACGAGATAAATGCGCAAATACTCGAGACCATTTTAGGTGCATCTGAGTTTTATACGAGCATCGATGAGGCAGTGCCTATTAGGAATGATGGCGGTGCCGCTGAGTTACTGTATCCCAGTGAGTATCTCAACTCAATGAAATTTCCAGGAATCGCTCCATACAGACTTGAACTGAAAATAGGTGTTCCGGTTATGTTACTGCGCAACCTTAACTTAATAGGAGGGCTTTGCGACGGGACTCGCATGATCGTTTCCCAAATGCTGACGCGTGTCATTGAGGCTAAGATAATCACCGGGACCCGGTTTGGCGAGAAAGTTTTTTTGCCAAGGATTGTGTTGACAGTTAAAGAAGAAAAGATGCCTTTTGTTTTTAAACGCAGGCAGTTTCCTATTAAGTTATGTTACGCAATGACGATTAACAAGAGTCAAGGACAGTCGTTGGAAAAGATTGGGATTTATCTACCCGAACCTATATTCAGCCACGGGCAGTTATATGTTGCACTATCTAGAGCTACATCACCAGCGGGCCTTAAAATGATCATAGGATCTCAACCCGGACAACCACCCAACACCACGAAAAATATAGTGTACAAAGATTTTCTCAACAAAATTAGCCGAACTCAGGTTTCTAATTTTTTTGTTTTCCTTTTAATATGTTGAAACTTCAATGTTAAAACGACAGTCGAAACACGCTACAAAAACATTCGACATAACCCTTTAGCGCGTCAAGGTAGTAACATACCGTAGAAATGTTTATCAAAAAACCTAAAGCATGCTGAGGTCGTATTCCTTTCTAGCATAGGTTCTGACAGGTTGTTGTCTGCTACACAGACTATTCAGCTGCAGCAACACTTCGCCCCGTTAGGTTTCTGCAATATTTTTTTGTTTAAAATTCTGTGTCAACGTAATCATTAGTGACTTCCATAGACAGACACATACAATACAAGGTATAGAATACAACCACCTACATTTGAAACTGCTATACATGTACTTATTTGTTTATTTTACATCCTCATTAACTTCATTTTTACGCCAAATATATACAACTTATTCAGGAATACAACTGCGTCATCTGAATTTGCATACACATATTGTTATCCACATTTTTTTATACATTTTATTTCATCCATGGGTTGCATACTAACAATATGATGCAGAACAATGGCTGATCAAGAACAAATTGAGACCGCTTCGAAAGAAACACAACAACCAGTAACAAAAGAAACTCGCGTGCCGCCTGAAATAAAAGACAAAGGGAAAATGGTTGCTATACCTTCCAACGCTGTAGATATTCCCGACATCAACCTGACCGATCCGAATCAGCTTTTGGAAGTCAAGGTCTATCGAAAATGGATATCAAAAAATGTCCCGGATCCAAACCCAACAGGACTGTGTTTCATTTTACTAGACAAACGTGTAAGCAATTCTAACTGAAAAATCTTAAACTAACAAAACAATGCAAAATTTTTGTTAGAACTAATACCCTTCTCTTTCAGGGTTATACGTGTAAGCAATTCTATCTCCAAAATTTTCAAGTAACAAACTGATACAGAAACTTTGTCACGACTAAGACCCTTTTCTTGCAGGGTAATGCCGTACAGGCAAATGTTGAAGTAAGAGATATGAGGCAGTTCGAAACAACACTGCAGGTTAACTCATGCTACAAAATACAAGGGTTCGGCTGCAAGCGTACCGAGAGCTGGCAACGCACTTTAGAAAATAACATTACCCTGTTGTTTGGAAGATATACAAGAGCAGTTCATTTGGAAGATGAAGGATTCCCCGAGCATTACTTTAATTTCATCGCATACAACGAGCTTGCCCAGCGTGCAGACGTGCGAGATTCCATCCTAACAGGTGCATCTTCGTATGTATACTACATTTTAATGTAAATAGGTACCCCTTAACTTTTGCAAATACTTGCAGACTATATAGGCATCATTCTTAGTGTGGGCCAGATCAAAGAATTTGGCGGCGCAACAACGAACCGAATCATTAGAAAGAATGTTGAAATCCAAAATCTAAAGTAAGTTATACCCCAAAGAACTTAGCAGAAAGGTCCATACGTGTTAGACAAACACTCTAACAATTTGCTTTTTCGTAGTGGAAATACCGTCACTTTAAGTTTCTGGAACGAGATGGCCATCGCATTTGAATAGCACGTAGCGATGCAGCACGAGCAACCAACGATCTTAGCAGTCAGTTTGTGCATAGTGAAAACATATGAAGGTAACGTATTCTTTTAAAGTTTAAATGACAAAACGATTTAAAATACACTAACAACAAAAACCTATGCAAACAACAGGTTTTATCCAACTTTCAGCTACCCCAGCTACACATTATTATTTAAACCCCAACGTACCTGAAGCTGATCATATACGGGCAGTGTAAGTGTTTAGTAAATAGCTTGGGTGGTAGGTATTCATTAACTTTTCATATGATAAAGAATTACACTCATTTTAATGCAGCTACAACGACCTTCGCGGCCCCGTTATGTCCATACCATTAATCGCCACCACGCTGCAGCCAGAAGAAGAATCAACACCCTAGGAACCAATATCAATAGCAGAGCTGCTTGAAATTAACCCCGAAAATGTGCCAGTAATGCAATAACATAGTTAACTTCATACTTGGAATATTGTTGTTGCTAGCAACCCTTACTAAACAGTTGCAGCAAAAGTTTACTACTGAAGCAGTGATAATGACGATTGAAGAAAGCAAAGGCTGGTACATGAACAGATGTAAAACGTGCAACCAGAGAATTGAAGACAGTTCCCCGCATTGGCACTGTCAACAACCGGGAATAGAGGTTATACCCAACTACAGGTTTGCAACGTATACATACAAATACCTTTAGCTCAGCTGAATTTTTTTAGTGTTAACTAAGCAAATCCAAACATGTTATGTTTGTAGCTATTGCCTTAGGGCAATTATTGCCGACGTTACTGGAAGCCTTTTAGTCACATGTTATAGTCCTCAAGCACACTCACTCCTCCCACCAATTACTGAGCTTCTTAGTTACGTTCCTGACCGAAATCCTTACAAACTTCCTCTGATCATAAAAGACCTCGAACACACCAAGCGAAAGTTTGTCTTGCACTTTGCCAAAGGAAGCCGTAAGCGATCTCCAAGGTTCATTCTAGATGATGCAAGAGACGCTGATCCACCAACGTTACCAACAGCCGGAACTGTCCAGCCTTTACCAGCATTACTACCTGCTCCATCTGCCGAACAAGGGGCCACTTCTTCAAAAACCACAACAACAACAGGTCGTGAAAGAAGGTTGAGTGAAATATCTTCAGCAAGCACAGAAACACCAACTCGCGAAACAACCTTAAGTGAAATATTAGTACAGACATTAACTCCTCCACCTACATCAACTGATCTGGCAGAAAAAATACAAGGCAAAAAAGAAATAGAAACATCAACGGTCCGAAAACAACTGTTCCAAACTTCAGAGGACAAGGATAATATGCCAGCTACAAAGAAAGTAAAGAAAGTTGAAGATGATCCGGCGCAGTAACATATCTATTCAGGTACATATACGTAACTAAACAGACCGTTAATGTCTGTTAGTTAACTGATGTTCCAGTATGTGCATAAAGACTGTCAATATAAGTAGTAGCATAAAAGTGCCATAGCAACAACATGGCACAAATTTTCACCAGCTTTTACATCTGGGCAGCGTATCTAAACCCTGGTGCTGCATTTTCTGGTAAAGGTGTGCAAAAGCTACAGTAAGAAAATGTAATGTATTCCTTTTAAGAAGTATGTATGTAGACCTAAAATAGTAAAAGTGTCGGAAAAATGTTATGGCACTAATTTTCAACAAACCTATAACATGGTTATGTTAGGGACTATGTAGATATGCTAAAGTGCCACGACAATGTCGCGGCACATATTTTGGACAGCTATTGCAGTGACGCTGCAATAAAAAACCATTATGCTTATTCCTTAGATCGTTTGTTAAGCTACCTAAATACCAACCTGTTTCAAACAATACAACGCCTGTGATTACTTTTACTTCTAATATATTAAAACATCCACTCTGAAATAACAAGTTAAGAAATAGATACAATCATAGTGGCATCTGATAGAAGTTGTATTACATGCATCAGATGCAAAATGAAAAAGTGACTCTATTTAACATAGATTACACCAACGCGTCTAGTAAAACAGATTACAAACACGACACACAAACGCTTATATCCGATAATAGTAACCTTAAAAGGTTAAAAAAACAAAAGCAGGCATTGTAACAAAACTAATGCCCCAAACCAACACCTGCAAAACCACACTGTGTTCATTCTACCGTCACGCGAAACTGTCCATACACCTTCAATAGTACCCCACAATACTACAAACGACAGTTATATTCAAACAACATTAAAGCGACTGACAAAGCGTCTTAGACTACACATATGACTTTCAGACGCTGCAAACAGAGCCTGCAGGTTGCTCAGCTTCTCGGCTTCGAAGTTCCGGATTGCTCTTAGATACATGATTGAATCCGCTACAAGAATATCGTCACCAACCGTTAACTGCATCACCAAATTTGCAGCTGAGATGTTGCTGCTGCATAATTCAAGCTCACGGATGACACAATCTAAGTAACCCACCTGATCAGTAACATGTGTACACCAAACGCGCAAAAAAGATTTCCAAGTCCGCTCTTCATCAACCTCCCTCTGAAAGCACAGACGCATCATTCCTGTAAAAAAAGGTGAATTCGAAGAAAAACCCAACTCAACAAGCAACAGTAACCCAGCTATGAAGCAAACAATAAATTAAAATGAAAAAAAGTTAATCACCAAAAATAACATCAACTAAACTCTTTAAATAACCAAATCTGAAATGAAGAAGTGGTTGAAAATGGAGATGCTCTGTCCAAGACAAATAATAAGAACAGGTTGACCAACAAAATAGTGACATATTACTGTGAGATATGAAAACTCACCTGCATTACTCGAAAACATAAACTAGCAAACGCTGTGTTACCCCAAACCACCTGTGTTAGCACCATTGACCACATACTTCATGACAATAAACTTACTAAAAATATTAACAACCTAATAATGAAACATATGGTATTCCTTTAACAACATTTTTTGCAACAATAGACCTGATCCAAAATGAAATGTCAAGTGTCCAAAACAAATTGCTGCAACCGCATTATATGTCAACCGAATACGATAATACATACATAAAAGCTTTAGATAAAATAAAACAAGTATTCTAACAAAACTAAATTCCAAAACTAACAACCACAACATTACACTCCCCTGATTCAACCATCGCATAACACAACGCATACAGTTGAAATACCTACGTTGCTGCTAAAGTATCATACACCTTCTATTTATACAAAAATATGACTGATATTAGTACCTGCCATCCCCAATATATTAATATTCATGGGAAAACACATTACTGGACGTATAGATATTCCAAAACATACACTTACAGGTTACGACAAGCTGCAACATGCATTTGATAAAACAAAACAAGTGAGTGTTACAACGACAGCTCTCAAAAGCAAGGAACAACAATAGCTAAAACAGCTAAGAGACACAAACTATGACAAATTTTTTATTCTAAATTCAGACAAAGACTGATACGGTCACACATAAGATCCTACATAAACATTACAAAGACAAACATACAACGGAATCACACGCAACGGCGCAGATCAACAGACGTGAAACGACCTAAAAACCACAAACACGACAACGATACACAGCTGTACCCACCTTAGTCTTTGCTACTCCAACAATGATCAGGCCTCAGGATACCTACCCACATACCGGCGTCTATTGACGACAGCAATCTGAAACTCCTAAAATCGATAGACCCATCTATTTCGACAAGATCCATTTATATATGTGTTTTATGGCTGTCTGTGTGAGAGAAATAGTCAAACACCCAATAAATACTAAATATGTTACCACTTTAAATAATAAATGTAAAAAATAAATGTAATTTTTTTTTTAAAAAAAAGTAAAAAAAAAAACACATAATCAAATACAACATTAGATTAAAAACTGATCATTGATCAGTTATACTTCCATTGATACCATAGAACCATCCATAATTACAACCAAAGTTCATAAACAAGAAGCTTGACAATAAAAAGACTAAGACAAGCATAAACTGAGACCAAAACACAAAAGCAACAAATGAAAATGACCTAAGCATCTTCATTTTCATCAGAACCCATCTTGGCCACCTGTTCCTCCTTTTCAGTAATGCCTTCACGAGCTTCAACCAGGATTGAAGTCAAAGCTCGAAGCCTCTGCTCCTCCATCTCCTGAGTTTCAACAAAACAATCCCATGCCTTGGTAGCAGCATCGTTGAAAGGCTCAAATGTCTCAGTCTCCTTGATGTTCTCTTCACGTTTCGCTATTTTCGCTCGAAGCTGACTGCACTCTTCCCCAATACGAATCAAGAAACCCTCATCTTCAGTCATTTCCTGAGAAAACAAGAACGTGAAAGCATCACTCAGATCATCTGAACCACGGGATTTTTTCAACTCATCGATATTTGGGGTAGTAGCCATTGATGTGATTATGAAAGGGAAAGTGATCAGAAAATGAAAGGCTGGAAATGTAGTTGAGATTACAAATTGTAATTAAGTGTGTTATATAAGCTTCTAATAAATTCGGTGTTACAAAAAAAAAAAAAAAAAAAAAAAAAAAAAAAAAAAAAAAACGAAAAGGCATCATTATACATAATAGCACCCATTTAATTGAAGTACACTTCTTCCTCCCCAATGCATAACAATCATTT
Organism: Artemisia tridentata subsp. tridentata; assembly: GCA_021014915.2. NCBI lineage: Eukaryota > Viridiplantae > Streptophyta > Magnoliopsida > Asterales > Asteraceae > Artemisia > Artemisia tridentata. The sequence goes on along the minus strand of CP139506.1, from coordinate 72,330,369 downwards.
CAGCATTTAACAAAAAGATTTAAAAGTTAAAATAAAACCCCTCATATTTAACATTATGACAAATAAGGTCCTTAAAAAATACAATGCATTACATTAACATACTAAACCATAATAATAACCATGCCTTGATGCACCATTGGATGAACAATGACCATAACTGGAAACAGTAACAATGAAAAAAAAATTGATCATACAGAACAAGTTGCACCTATAAGCTGCCAGTGGCTCAGTCACCAAGACTGCCTTCATTCAACATAGCTGGAACAATGACAATGCCTACAAAAATTTATAATAAAGACCTACCTACGGAATACCAACTTTTTAAAGCAATATCCACCTAACTGCAATTAAAAATTCAGATGCCAACAATGGGTGAAAGAAACACCACAGAGACAGTCACGATACAAAAAAAAGTTAATAAAAAAGAGGTAATTGCACCCAAAAATTGAATGAACAAGAACCTCTCCACAAACATAAATAAATACTTAGACAGTCAACACTACAAAGTAACTACTTCAATTGAAAATACAACAACATCACCATATCGATAGCAAGACGAACAAATAATTAGAACAATAAGAAAAGGAACAACTACTTATACTTAAAACTTCCTACTACAAACAGGTAGACACTACTCCTACCAAATCCAGAATATACCGCAGGATTAGACATGATGCACAAATCAACAAGTTCGAAGCGCGGTTCTAGGTCAGGTATAAAAAGTGCAGAAACAAAAACACACACAAAAAACAAAAGAAAAGTAAAGTATAATATCACAAAAGACAAAATACACCCCTCAAACATAAACAATGTTGCTTATACTTAAATGAAAAGAAATGTTGGTACAAAAAAAAAAACACATGTAAGATTAGTTAAAAAAGTGTTGGATATTTGCTTATCTATTAACAATTTACTAACCATTTAAATTCCCGTGCAGTTAAATTTGAGTTAGTAGTGCATTTAATTCCCACAAAATGATATATACAAATCCGAAAAAACGAATACTATTTTCATTATAAAACAAATAACAAACATCACCTATGTTACCTAAAATAGTATATTAATTAGTACGAAAAGTAATATATAAGTATTTTTTTTTAAAAGAACTTAACTCTATAATAAATTTTTACAAACGCTAAACTCCCTATAAAAATACCATTTACCAGCACCTATTTTGCATACGCATTTAGAAATCTAACGAATAACTCCGCCGCAATGCGGCGGGGTCGTACTACTCGTTACAAAAATTAAGTAAATATACAAATACATAAAGGTACATTTGTACAAAGACACAATCTCAATAAAACCTCACGAGCTTTACAAGCCGAGTAGTAAAATGGTTGAGTTTAACTCCAAAGTCTAGTTAAATCGGTCAAGCTTGACTCACTTTAGGTAAAAAAAAAAAAAAAAAGAAAAGAAAAAAAAAAAAAAGCTTACTCTCCTCGATTAACCTGACATAAAAACCTCATCTGTTTACTCGTCTTAACCTAATGCAAGTAACCAATACTACGAGCTAAAGGTTTTAATGCTTGAGCTCAACTTGGTTTAAAATAGATGTGACAATTTGTGCCCAAAATAAAAAAATGGGCTAATTTTGGCTACTTTGTAAAAGATTTGAGCACATTTAGCCCCCTCCTTTTTTTGAAATGGTCACATTGAGCCCATTGAAAAGTTAAATGGGCACAACGGGCACATATTTTCTTTCAATTAGAGAACATTATAATCGTTTTTGAAGAAAAAATAATATATATATATATATATATATATATATATATATATATATATATATATATATATATATATATATATATATATATATATATATATATAATATATATTTAATTTTTTAAATATAAATGGGGTATATCACAACCCGCAAAATTTCAGGTCAATATTATTCACCAAACTCGAATTTACTTTCCTGACATTTATTTGAAAATAATTTACGTATGACTTATTACTTGAACCGACGTGAAAACCTAGAATAAATTCCAAGTACACTAGGACTTAGATAATATTTAGTCCACAACGCTCCAGTACCTTGCTCCTACTCCAGTTCATAATTTTAAACTATAAAACAATTTTCTATTCTTTAACTACTTACAGTTTTGATTTCAACAAATGTTATTTCTTATTCAATATTTAACACCCGATATACCCAATTCTCCCAACGATTATTTCTAACATATTTTTATACTTCCAAAATTATTACCAAAGTTCCAAAAATATTTCCTGACACCTAAAGTAATTTCTTTACAACTTACGTTTAAATACGTATAATTTTTGTTAAGTACCGAAACAACACCCAATACATACAACATATACACTCTTGTATCAAAACTGTTCATCTAATCCCATTTTATGCTTAGTGCCGCCCCCTTCCCCTCTCATGTCTTGTAAATATTAGACAAAATTACACATAATGAGTACTTAGCCACTTTTAACCAACAAAGCATGTTAACTTTTTTTTACTTTTGGGCTAAGCCACCAAAATTGTCCCCTTGTCCCCCCCCCCCCAGCCCCCATTCGGCCACCCTCAACACACTAGACCAAATCATATTTCTTGACCCAACTATACTAAGGTTGAAAATCTCTTGGTATAAATAGACCACAAATATCTCATTTTACACTTACTAGTGCAAGTAAAGAAAAACAAAAATAACCCTTCCATACAAACATACAATTCGACCCACTTTGGAGCCAAGGAGAGAAGAAAGATTTGTTGTGGCAAAGATCAAGGATATTAGGGCTCATTAACAAAGGTTTTGGAGCATAAGTCTTGTGGTTAAGCTAGTGATTTACAACTTCCATCTCACTAATCACTCTTGTAAGAGATCTTACTAACACTCCATGATTTTCAAGTTTTACATGCTTGTCAAGTATCTATGCTCATTATCACTTGGTACATGTTGATAACAAGTTACATTTATAATGATCCTTTAACAAAGATTATGTTTTTTAACAATTTTTGGTTACAAGGAAACTAGCTAGAAAAACTCTTCATAAAAAGGGTGGTAATAAACCTTATAAATGTGTATATAAGTAAACTTGTATATTTAGACATGTTTGATGACTTATTACATAGACTTTGAATATTGTTAAGTTTATGTTTTGATCACTATTGTTAGGTTGGGAAGTTGATGGAGAAACTAGGACTAGAATTGAAGTTGTGGTTAAGTGGATATGTTAGCTAGAAGAGTAGAAATGTAGTCTTGCCACTTCCCTAAACAATCTGTCCCATTTTGTACGAAGTGGAAAAATCAGTAGCTCAGGGGCATTATTAGGCTAGAAATATAGAAAATAGACTTAATAACGAAAACGTGGTCGCTTTAATGAGTTAAAACGGGTTTATAACGAAAAAGATACGCTATTTTCAACCTAGACGACGAAAACAACTATTTTCAGAAAAATACATTCTGTCCAGAATTTTGTGAAGTGAAAAACTGAGGTTAAATGATGTTTAGACTAGCCGAGACCTTGAAAATCCTAGAGTACACTTAAATACCTTCGCGGGGATATGTCAAACTTAAGAAACGAAGCTACGACGCAAAAGTTATGGCCAAAAGAATGTTTGCGGCAACATATAGATTAGACAGCTTCTATTTTAAAGCTGTTAGGATTTTTAAAAGTGGATTTTGGACCTTTTAGTGTACATTTTGGTTAAAATAGCGTAAACGGAAATGGTAGAACAATGTATATACTTATTAGACGCGTTAGAAAATTTCGACGATTAAAACTTGGTTATGAGACAAACAAGTTATGTTTTCCAAAAAGGGTGATTTCTAATAAAGAATCCAATCGCCGTAACTATATTTTGACAACAAATATTACAACAACATGTACAAGTGATAAAGTAGAGTATGAACTTGCATGCTTGACCTTGTTTTCGAAGCCTAAGACATATGTATAATTAGGTCGCGATTAGAGTTATCGGACTTGGTTTGCCATTTACAAAATACCAAACGAGATTTGCTTTTGCTAAGGTGAGTTTCATAGCCCCGAATTTACATTGTTTATACTTGATTTCTAAACCCTCGGAGTGGGAATACAATGCTTGTTTTTACATATGGACACAAGTACTAAAACTGTTACTTTGCCTAAGTTACCACATTGCCATTAAAGTCCCCTACTAATCATGAACCGTTAATTACTTGTAAGCGTGGATGTTATGAATAGATCTATTTGGGTTGACACCCCGTCCGGGTTGGTCGTGCCAACTGGGTAAACGGACGCATATCATTCGGATTATTTCCGAGTGTCTAGCAAACACTTATTTGGGGCATTGTTATTATTGTGCTTAATTGCATACGAGTACGTCGAGCTTCGGGGTCATGAGCTTAGGCACTGTATTTATTATTTTTGGCTGTGACATTACATTTGTTGTACTGTCTTGCTATTGAAATCTTGTGGTCCGCTTTACTGTTTATTTAAACCTATGACTCTCACCAACATTATTTGTTGACCCTTTTAGCGTGTATTCTCATGTAACTAGGTGATGATGATACACCTCTTGTATGAAGCACTTTCGAGTCACATTTTGGATACACATCATGATGGAGATTTTTCTACATTATTTAGCGTTTGATCATGTACTTAAATCTTACATTTTGATGGTGAACTCTGATAACTATGTTTTGTAAAACTTAACTTTAAATCAAACACTTGTTTTAAAACGACTCACTTAGAGGTCGTTCTTTATTACCTTGTACTTTGTTGATCATGTTTGTCACGCCCTCGGAATTCCATTCCGCTGCAAACACAGATTTTGGGGGTGTGACAGATTGGTACCAGAGCCAAGGTTATAGAGAACTAGGATGCATCAATGACCCTAGACTATAACCACTAGGTCACGACACTTCACAATATCATGATGTGCTTAGGATTGTGAAATATGCTTTTATTCACTTATTTTATATAAGTCATTTATACTTATACATAATTGTATTGACCTGGTTTACAGTGATATGTCTTCACCCACCGATCCTATCATCCTCGATTCTGATTCGGATATGGACGATTCGTCATCATCCACTGTTCCGGTCACACCAGTCATTCCTATTCCTGTATCCTCCGGCGATGAGTCTGCTAAGACCGAGCCATTTGAGGACGCCCAGACTATGTCTACACCACCTATACCATCCCCACCCATTGCACCTGTCCCTCCAGTTCCATCACCACCCGTTTCACCACCAGTGCGCCGTGTTAGGCGTATTCCTGTTGTGAGACCCGATCAGATCCCTATCGGTCGTCGCTACCGATTATATGAGCATTGCCTTGTCATGCTTCGCACCGCTAGGAAGAGGGTTCGCTCTCGACCCAGCCGTGCATCAGCACCTATTATTCCACCTCGTATCCCATCACCACCATCATCACCACCACCACCACTGATTACTTACCGTCAGACTACCACAGTTCCTTTACCATCATCACCCAGAGATGTTCTCGATCCTATGTTACCACCTCGTAAAAGGGCTTTTACCATGGCACCTTCACCTTCTGATCCCTATGTTATGGCTGCTGCTGAGGCCTCCGCTCGATACGAGGTTCACAGGCGAGTTGACGCTCGCAGGTGGTCATTCATTCCACCTACTCTCAGTAGATGGAGATACGATGAGCGTACTCCGCATACCTGGGAGCTAGCTAGGAGATAGTTCAGAGATGGCTGCTGCTCGTGTTCTACCGGTTACAGGTGAGCCTGTCCATCATACAATTCCACTTCTGATCGCCAGGATGGTCCATCATGAGGATCGTATTGGCCGTGTATTTGATCGTCTCGATGAGGTTCCCCTAGAGCGCATTGAGACCTTGGAGACTCAGTTGGAGCACCAGATCGTTGCACACTCCCGGATTGCTACACTTGAGCATTTCGTGGAGGATGAGCAGGCGCGACGACGTGACCAGGATGCATTGATTGCTAGTCTCCATGATCAGATCAGAGATCTCCAGTGCCGTCTCGATGGTGCATCAGGCAGTGCCTAGACTAGATGTGTATCATAGATATTCACGTCATATTGCTATCATGATTTATTTTGTCATGATTTATTCCTATAATGTTGTGGTTGAGCTTGTTGTGATTTTCATATGTCATGGTTGTATATACATACACTTGTGATGACCTTTGTTACTTATGGATCCTAATTATTGTTGTTTCTTGTGATTAGAATAACAATGCCACCTAAGAAACAAAGCATGAGTTCAGTTGAGATCGATCGACTCGTTGCCCAACGGGTTACAGCACAGGTTGCTGCTGCCATGGCCGAATACGAGAACAATCGCAACAGTGGTAACGGCGGAGAAGCCAGCGGGACTGCAACTAGAGTTGAGACTGCGGTTCGCGGATGTACTTATAAGGAATTTTCGGGTTGCAAACCGCAGACCTTCAGTGGCACAGAAGGAGCGGTTGGTCTAGTGCGATGGTTCGAGAAATTGGAGTCGGTTTTCCGTATGTGCAACTGTGCGGAGAATTGTAAAGTGAAATATGCTATAGGTACCTTGCTGGATGGTGCCTTGTCATGGTGGAATGCATATGCCCAATCAGTGGGAATTGATGCTGCTTTTGAATTACCATGGGCTGAATTCAAGGAGATGGTGACAGCTGAGTATTGTCCGAGGAATGAAGTCCAAAAGTTGGAGGTTGAATTTTGAAATTTAACAGTGAAGGGGTATGACATTGCAGCTTACACTAAACGGTACCATGAATTGGCTACTCTTTGTCCTGAAATGGTTTCCACTACAAGGAAGAAGATAGAGAGGTACATTTGGGGTCTTCCATCTTATATTCAGGGAAATGTCACCTCTTCTAAGCCGAGTACTCTGGATGAGACAATCCGAATGTCTCACAATCTAATGGATCAAGTTGTTCGGGCAAAGGCTGCTCGAGATAGCAATAACAGTAACCGCAACAACAACAACAACAACCGCCACCACAACAGTAACAACAACAAGAGAAAGTGGGATGCTACTCATGGAGGAAATGCTACTCAGCAACCCAACAAAAGACAAGAAGTTGTTAAGGCTTATGTTGCGGGTCCGACTAAAAGGAGAGGTTATGAAGGAAATCTTCCTAAGTGTGACAAGTGCCAACGCCACCATAATCCTGGACGTTGCCTGATGAGTGTCTAAATACTCATCATTTTATTCCCATCTGAACTGCAAAAACATTTAAAAACACTCAGAAATGCTTCAAAATACAGAAAATATCCTTGAATTGTGTTTTTATCTGTTTCATGTGCAAAATGATTAAAAATGGGACGAAAACGAACATTTTTGGATTGACTCGGAAATAATTGTGCATTTGATCAAGTGAAGACGAAAGTCAAAGACGGAGTCAAAGTCAACCCCTAAAATCCCAAAATAACACAAATGGTCCCTGGAATTAATTTTCACTATTGGCAACTTTGGTCCTTGGATTTTCAGCATTGTACAAATTTAGTCCCTAAGGTTTATCTAAAATCCAAATCCTAAACCCAACTAAACCCAGCCAAACCCAATCCTATAATAAACCAGCTACAACCCAAGCCCACTCCCTATTTACTAAACCCAGCCCAAGTCAAAATAATAAACCCGATCCACCCTAAGTTAAGCAAAGTTTGACCCAAGTCAAACTTTGCTTCTTCTTCATACCACCCCGCCAAATACCACCCCTCACCCACCGTTTTGCTCTGCCAAACCACTCCACCATCCACCCTTATCTCTGCCACCTCCCCCCTCCTCCAATGAGAATACTTTCACACCCTTACACCCGCACATGCTCAGAAGAAGCCAAATAACCACTTGACTGTTTTCCCGCCAAAATTACATTGAACGAATGAGATTGATTGAAAGCTTATCCAATGGTGGGATTTAGTCGGTTTTGATCACAGAAGCTTCTGAGATGTCTATTTAAAGGAAAGAAGATACACAGAAGACTTTGTCACTAGTTTAGGACCATCAGTAGTGTAGAAAGTAGTTAATTCTTATTTTAGTTTCATGTAATGTTTTAATTATCATTTCAAGTTTGTTTCAGTCTATGTATCATCAATCTTTGTACTATTTTCATTAGTTAATGAAAGTTTCAAGTTTTCAAATTTCTATGGTGTACTGTGAATCCGAACTTAATTAATTGTTGTTTGCAAAAGCTTCTTTTCTATTTATATAAGCTCATTTAAGCTCTTTATAGCTTTTTGTGAGTTTATATTAGTTAACTCAGTTCCATTCCAAGAAAAACAAGAAAAGTCAAGAAAAGTCAAAGTTTAGTCAAATAAGCTATTTGGTGGTGATAAGCTGTTATGGATTAAGCTGAGTGGTGTTTAGCTTGGTAAGTGACAAACCAAGTTAGTTCTGATCAGTGTTCCTTTGCTTCATTGCTTCTAACAGTTGTAAGCTATTTTCCTGTTTTTCTCTTTATTTCCATTTTACTGTACTATTGCTTAAATTTAGCTTATTGTTGTAATTTCCTGCTTATTATTAGTGTATGATTGTATTTCATCTATTTTATCAGTAGTTAAAAACTTTTTCTTTATTTATCTTAAAAACAGTTCAAAAAAGCCAAAAATAGCCACATATTATTTAACTTATTGTATTGCTTATTTCTATATTAAAAGTTGTTAATTACAGTCAAAATAAGTTAGTTAATCTATAGAAATCAAAAATTATAAGTTACTTTTGTCTGTGCTAGTTTAAATCTAACACAGAACACCATAAAGTAGTGTTTGGTTTAAGCTTACTTTTGGTCATAGGAGCTCAGTACTGTTCATTTGCTTCTTCCTCAACTTTGATCTTGCTTAATCCAGGTTAGATAAGTTTAGGTTGTTAGCATTTTAATTGTTTTGAGCACATTTGATAATTTCACTGGACTAGTACCAAAATTAGATAATAAGTCTGATCTAATAAGCTCAATCCTGCATTAAGCAGTTTGAGCCTTTTTCCTTGATGTTTCTGAGTCCCATGTAGTCCATTTAAGATGTTTTGAGTCCCTTGTTTAGTGCCTATAGGCCTAGCCTAGTTTTGCAAAATCATACTGCTCAGTGTATACTGAGCAGTCAAGCAGTCCCATAAGCTACTTGATTGTGGCTTATTTAATCAAGCTTAGGTTCTAATCTTTGGTTTGTAATTAGCTTATACAACAAGCTTTTAAGTTATAATCTAGTATTCCACTTTTCAACTTGTTTCATAGCTTATTTAAGGTCTGCAATTTCCCCCATTTTTACTGCATAAACCCTGCATCAGATTTGGTGTTTTTCACCACCTGATCTTGTGTCCAATTGGAGTTCAATTGGTCAGTTAGATTTGGGGCTTTTAGGTTTTTAGAGTAGCAAGTAGTACTAGCAATCTTTTGCCCCCATAATCTTCCATTTATCAGCTTATTTAGAGTGCTAAAATCTGTCTGCAAGTTGGTTGATTAGCCTGATTTTTCTGCATAAGTAGTGAATCTGCACAAGTGCTTATCTGCTTATTTCTGTTGCTTAATTGTGTTTAATCAGTTGACTTATGCTTATTTAAGTTGTTTGCACTTGTCCTGAGCCTTTGGTAAATTTTTGAGCTTATTAGCTTATTTTTAGCTTATTTGCCAAACTTCTTTTCAGCCCAACTGCTTATTAGGGTTTAGTAAACTTTTGATTTTAATTTTCCTATATTAAAAATATTAATTTAGACTTAACCTGAATTTTTCAGATTTTTCCTAAGTCATTTAATATTTTTAATCCTTTTAATTAGTTTTAATAGTGATTAAATCATAATAAATAGAATATTAATCAGAAAAATATAATTTTAATTTTCAAAATTTTATTTTATTAAGTAGATTCTAGGAAAAATATAATCATATCTGTAGACCTTAAGAAAAATAAAATAGAAAATAAGTGATAGCTTCTATTTAATAGATTTTATCTTTTTAAATTTTTAATTAAGAACTTTTCATTTTTATAATTTTCTTAGCTTCTTTTCACTTCATAATATTTATAGAAAAAGTTTTAGATTTTTCTTTGTTCATTTAGTATTTATTATAAATTAAAATAGTTTAAAAAGTAATTAAATAATAAATAATTAATAATAATTAGTTAAAAAGTGTTTAAATTTCTTTTGTATATTTGTTTCTTATATATCAATTAGAATTAATCAAAAAGCAAAAAAATCTCATATCTAATCATCAGTCACTCTAATCCTAACTTTCCACAGTTTGCCCATTCACACCTCGTTGGGAAACGATCCGGGTAATCACTTACCTGGTTTCACACTACACACGAACGTGAGTTTTTGCAAGTATCCTTTTTCACAAAGGGGTGATTTGTATTTATTCACGCGTATCCGTCATTGCATAATATTTATATATACGTTTTAGCACGGATCAAATTTTGGCGCCGCTGCCGGGGAGGTTGTGTTGCGACAATATTGTGTAAAGTTTAAGCGATTAGTGAGTTGAGATCCTTCCTTGTGAAGTTCCTATTTCCCATAAACCATATAAAATACAAAAATATTTTCCTTTTCTTTTATATATATAATATCATATAAAAAATAAAAACCAAAAAAAACATTTCATTTTTATTGTAAAATAAAAGATTAAAGCAAAATTAAAATAATATTCCTCAACTTGGGTATTATCATAATAAGTTCCCAAACCAAAGATTAAAACTTGCCTTTGTGTCGCTTGCGAATTCGGCTCACCTTTGATTGATAAACAAACTATAACGGAGGTTTAAGGATAGTTTGACATTAAATTGTCGAACTGAAAGAAGCGGGTTTTTAAGGAGCATTAATTGCCCACCTTTGCTTCTCCGCCACTCTGTGCGTTTTTCAGTCAGAGAGCTACCGTACGCTGGTTGATTTAAGGTTTAAGTTCCTTGTGTTTTGCTTCGATCTTGTTTTAATTGAAAAACCAAAAAACCCAAAAATATTCATCTTTACCCTCTTACCCTTTTTGATTCTTTATCCCTTTACCCTCTATCCATTTGATTCTAAACTTCTTATACCTTTCTTCTATGTCGTCACTGGGCTATCGCTGCTTTCGTTGTAGAGGTCCAGTGGGTGATAATCTTCGTTGTTCCAAGTGTTCGTGTGAGCAGTGTGGAAATGATGCACCAGACGGATCTTGTTATTGGTGTGAATTAGCCCTCGAAAGAGAGGTTAATTCCATCGATAATACTCAAAGTTCTTCTGACTACCCTTCACAGCCCGAGATACATGCTATTAATGGCAAACAGTCAAGAATTGATCCTAACCTTTCACGATTTACGGTTAAAAGTTTGTCAAGCAAACGTACTGAGCTTAAAGCGGTGACTAAAAGGAACAACTTGCCTAATCTTCACGATTATCAAGAACAAGAACCAGAGACCATAACGGAAGTGGTGGAAATTCCTAGTTCTCAGAGCACACCACTTGTCCCACCTCCGGATTCTTTTTCCAAACACTCTCCACAACCCCAGCCATCTTCACTCACTCAGCTTAATTGTTGTATATGTGAAAATCCGTTGGGGGATGATTCACAGTGTAAACAATGTTTTTGCACTTATCAATCCGCCACACTTGATTATCCAAATTTTCACAACGATTTCAGTACCCCTTCTCAGGATTCACTTTGGCAAGAGCCGTCTAATCAAAACTTCAATGATATATCATTTCAAAATATGCCAAATGATTCTTGTGAGCATTGTGGAGGTCCGCACCCAAGTTTTGATTGTCAAGCAGGAATTACGTCTGTCTATGAACAAGATCCATGTAATCAAAACTTCGGGTATGACCAATATCCATATGATTCACCGAATCAGTCACAGCAAATGTATTGTTGTGAGTACTGTGGTGGTCCACATTATGAATCCGATTGTCAAACAAGGACCCCGCTTGTCTATGAGCATGTCCCTTGTAACAATTACGACTATTCTTGTCATGACCAACCTCCACAGTATCAAATGATTCAACCTCAGCCATCTCCTTTTGAAAAATCTTTTGAAAATGTATTCCAAAAACTCCAAAATATGATGGATACACTTAATGATTTGGCTGTTAAAAATGCCCAAGAAGATCCTCATCAGAAAACCATTGGAGAGCTTCTAGCTGAAGAAGAACAAACAGCTAGAATGAGTTCCAAATATCGTCAAACTTTCATTTGCGATGACGATGATGAAGATTCTATGTGGGGAGATTGCGAGAATTCATCAGCTGCAATTACACCTGTCCAGAAAAGGCAGGAAGACAAGACTATTGCAGAATTGCTAGCCGACGAGCAAATGAAAGCCATTTATGCTAGCAATATTGATGAGGAGGACGACGAGGAGAGTATTATTCCTTTGAGTGGCATCATTTCTCAACTCCCTCAGTCTATTGCAATCCCATCATTCTTTCCAACTTTGGACCCCAAGGACTCTCTTATTATGGGGGATGAGCATATTAGCACTATTCCTGAAAAGGAATCGGACGAATTCATAAAGTCTAGTGCTGAGAACCTTGTCCCAATCCCAAGTAAGTCCGAGGGTATTTCTGATAATATGTGTGATTTGCCTCCTCTTGACATTTCACATCATCATGTTGAGATGTTTTCCAATTCTGACGATGATTGTACTTCAAGTGATGATGATTCTTTATTTTGTGAGGACATCGATTATGTTGAGGAATTACCTTCTGAGCTTGTCAGCTTAGAAGAAGACAATGATGAAGAAATAATCAAAGACGAAACTCTTCGTGAAACATTATTAAATGTTAATCTTCTCATTTCTAAAATCGAGGCTTTCAATGAAAAATCCATTTCATCTCCTATCCCCATAAAGGATAGTGACCTGTTTTCCGATGACTCTATACCAGAATTTGAAACCTTTCATTTTGATCATATGGGAGAGAAGACTAGTGGCAGAGCCACTTCTCATTCTCATATTTCTCTTCCCGAATATGAATCATTTGCCTTCGAGGAGTTCTTCGATGAACTCACTCATATCATATCTCCGCCGGAGTATGATAACTTCTACTTTGATCTTAACAAATATTATCTTTATGTCCCGGAGGGAAATATTCTCAACACTGAGAATTTGCTTGATATCAAAATCCCATCCCTCCCGCCCAGAATATGTCTTGATCAGCCGAGCTTAAATGATGAGATTCATGATGTAGAAATCATGAATTCTCCTTCTAATGATGATGAGTTAGTCATGATTTTTATCATGACTTTCTTTCTTTTCTTCACCTACACGGTGACTTCTCCTGTTCTTCACTCCTTAGGGAATGAAGACACTATCTTTGACCCCGGCATTTTCATTTATCATTTGTGAGCCGGGTCTGTGTATATCTCATCGGAGTGGAACTTTCAAGTACTTCAATGTTTATCTAGACATCTTGAATGAAAGTCCGATTGAGATGGTCTCTTCCACTTACTTCCCCATGAACCAATGAATTCGGGGTCGAGTCAAGCTAGCAACTCGGTTAATAAAAACAGTAGTAAAACATGGGTTTTCACCCATGTCTCACCCAAGTGTGGGGGAGATGCCCCACATGTTGTATATATGTTTGTTAAAAAAAAAAAAAAAAAAAAAAAAAAAAGCTATTAGTATTTCCTTTTTACGTTCTAAGTGTCGGCATAATAGCCGGTACTTTGAATATTGAGGGCAATATTCAGTTCTAAGTGTGGGGGGGAATTCTAGCGAATTTGATCATATGTACCATCTAGTACCCCCATTTTGGCCAAAATTTTAAATTTTTTTCTCACTTAGAACGCAATAAATGGTTATCAGTCCGCCATGTCTAACCCACATAAGGATTGGCTAATCCGAGAGCAAACGGCTCTTGGTAAAGATAACTCAAATCCGTTTATGGCTTACAATTTGCCTAAAATTGTATGGTATTCAACTCCCCATATCTTTATAAGTGAAGAGTTGGCTAGCCCGCAAGGTTATGGCTTGTGGTAAAGGCATTGGAAAACCATAATTGGTAATCAGCTCACCAAGATAATAACTGTATTTTATCTAAGAGTTGGCTAGTCCAGAAGCAAACGGCTTCTGGTAAAGACAAATCAAATCCGTTGACAGCTGATGATTTGCTCAAAATCATTTGGTTATCATTGTACCAAAGTATCACATACTAAAATATTGGCTACTTCAGAAGTAATGACTTTTGGTAAAGAGACTTAAAATCCATTAAATTTTCATAAATGATTGCTAGGGACTAGCAATAGTTTAGTGTGGGGGATTGATGAGTGTCTAAATACTCATCATTTTATTCCCATCTGAACTGCAAAAACATTTAAAAACACTCAGAAATGCTTCAAAATACAGAAAATATCCTTGAATTGTGTTTTTATCTGTTTCATGTGCAAAATGATTAAAAATGGGACGAAAATGAACATTTTTGGATTGACTCGGAAATAATTGTGCATTTGATCAAGTGAAGACGAAAGTCAAAGATGGAGTTAAAGTCAACCCCCAAAATCCCAAAATAACACGAATGGTCCCTGGAATTAATTTTCACTATTGGCAACTTTGGTCCTTGGATTTTCAGCATTGTACAAATTTAGTCCCTAAGGTTTATCTAAAATCCAAATCCTAAACCCAACTAAACCCAGCCAAACCCAATCCTATAATAACCAGCTACAACCCAAGCCCACTCCCTATTTACTAAACCCAGCCCAAATCAAAATAATAAACCTGATCCACCCTAAGTTAAGCAAAGTTTGACCCAAGTCAAACTTTGCTTCTTCTTCATACCACCCCGCCAAATACCACCCCTCACCCACCGTTTTGCTCTGCCAAACCACTCCACCATCCACCCTTATCTCTGCCACCTCCCCCCTCCTCCAATGAGAATACTTTCACACCCTTACACCCCCACATGCTCAAAAGAAGCCAAATAACCACTTGACTGTTTTCCCGCCAAAATTACATTGAACGAATGAGATTGATTGAAAGCTTAACCAATGGTGGGATTTAGTCGGTTTTGATCACAGAAGCTTCTGAGATGTCTATTTAAAGGAAAGAAGATACACAGAAGACTTTGTCACTAGTTTAGGACCATCAGTAGTGTAGAAAGTAGTTAATTCTTATTTTAGTTTCATGTAATGTTTTAATTATCATTTCAAGTTTGTTTCAGTCTATGTATCATCAATCTTTGTACTATTTTCATTAGTTAATGAAAGTTTCAAGTTTTCAAATTTCTATGGTGTACTGTGAATCCGAACTTAATTAATTGTTGTTTGCAAAAGCTTCTTTTCTATTTATATAAGCTCATTTAAGCTCTTTATAGCTTTTTGTGAGTTTATATTAGTTAACTCAGTTCCATTCCAAGAAAAACAAGAAAAGTCAAGAAAAGTCAAAGTTTAGTCAAATAAGCTATTTGGTGGTGATAAGCTGTTATGGATTAAGCTGAGTGGTGTTTAGCTTGGTAAGTGACAAACCAAGTTAGTTCTGATCAGTGTTCCTTTGCTTCATTGCTTCTAACAGCTGTAAGCTATTTTCCTGTTTTTCTCTTTATTTCCATTTTACTGTACTATTGCTTAAATTTAGCTTATTGTTGTAATTTCCTGCTTATTATTAGTGTATGATTGTATTTCATCTATTTTATCAGTAGTTAAAAAGCTTTTTCTTTATTTATCTTAAAAACAGTTCAAAAAAGCCAAAAATAGCCACATATTATTTAACTTATTGTATTGCTTATTTCTATATTAAAAGTTGTTAATTACAGTCAAAATAAGTTAGTTAATCTATAGAAATCAAAAATTATAAGTTACTTTTGTCTGTGCTAGTTTAAATCCAACACAGAACACCATAAAGTAGTGTTTGGTTTAAGCTTACTTTTGGTCATAGGAGCTCAGTACTGTTCATTTGCTTCTTCCTCAACTTTGATCTTGCTTAATCCAGGTTAGATAAGTTTAGGTTGTTAGCATTTTAATTGTTTTGAGCACATTTGATAATTTCACTGGACTAGTACCAAAATTAGATAATAAGTCTGATCTAATAAGCTCAATCCTGCATTAAGCAGTTTGAGCCTTTTTCCTTGATGTTTCTGAGTCCCATGTAGTCCATTTAAGATGTTTTGAGTCCCTTGTTTAGTGCCTATAGGCCTAGCCTAGTTTTGCAAAATCATACTGCTCAGTGTATACTGAGCAGTCAAGCAGTCCCATAAGCTACTTGATTGTGGCTTATTTAATCAAGCTTAGGTTCTAATCTTTGGTTTGTAGTTAGCTTATACATCAAGCTTTTAAGTTATAATCTAGTATTCCACTTTTCAACTTGTTTCATAGCTTATTTAAGGTCTGCAATTTCCCCCATTTTTACTGCATAAACCCTGCATCAGATTTGGTGTTTTTCACCACCTGATCTTGTGTCCAATTGGAGTTCAATTGGTCAGTTAGATTTGGGGCTTTTAGGTTTTTAGAGTAGCAAGTAGTACTAGCAATCTTTTGCCCCCATAATCTTCCATTTATCAGCTTATTTAGAGTGCTTAAATCTGTCTGCAAGTTGGTTGATTAGCCTGATTTTTCTGCATAAGTAGTGAATCTGCACAAGTGCTTATCTGCTTATTTCTGTTGCTTAATTGTGTTTAATCAGTTGACTTATGCTTATTTAAGTTGTTTGCACTTGTCCTGAGCCTTTGGTAATTTTTTGAGCTTATTAGCTTATTTTTAGCTTATTTGCCAAACTGCTTTTCAGCCCAACTGCTTATTAGGGTTTAGTAAACTTTTGATTTTAATTTTCCTATATTAAAAATATTAATTTAGACTTAACCTGAATTTTTCAGATTTTTCCTAAGTCAATTAATATTTTTAATCCTTTTAATTAGTTTTAATAGTGTTTAAATCATAATAAATAGAATATTAATCAGAAAAATATAATTTTAATTTTTAAAATTTTCTTTTATTAAGTAGATTCTAGGAAAAATATAATTATATCTGTAGACCTTAAGAAAAATAAAATAGAAAATAAGTGATAGTTTCTATTTAATAGATTTTATCTTTTTAAAATTTTAATTAAGCACTTTTCATTTTTATAATTTTCTTAGCTTCTTTTCACTTCATAATATTTATAGAAAAAGTTTTAGATTTTTCTTTGTTCATTTAGTATTTATTATAAATTAAAATAGTTTAAAAAGTAATTAAATAATAAATAATTAATAATAATTAGATAAAAAGTGTTTAAATTTCTTTTGTATATTTGTTTCTTATACATCAAATAGAATTAATCAAAAAGCAAAAAAATCTCATATCTAATCATCAGTCACTCTAATCCTAACTTTCCACAGTTTGCCCATTCACACCTCGTTGGGAAACGATCCGGGTAATCACTTACCTGGTTTCACACTACACACGAACGTGAGTTTTTGCAAGTATCCTTTTTCACAAAGGGGTGATTTGTATTTATTCACGTGTATCCGTCGTTGCATAATATTTATATATACGTTTTAGCACGGATCATTGCCCTACTCCATGTGGAAATTGTAAGAAAATTGGGCACTTAACCAAAGACTGTAGGTCTCCTACTGCTGCAACAAATCAAAGGGTTCCCGGGTCATGTTTCGGATGTGGCGAAATAGGACATTTCAAAAAAGAATGCCCAAAGGAGGAGAATCAGGGGACTCAGAATAATGGAGCTCGGGGAAGAGTTTACAACCTTAGAAATAGGGAAGCTACGGAGGACCCGAACGTTGTCACAGGTACATTTCTTCTCAATGGTCATTATGATTCAGTTTTATTTGATTCGGGTGTCGATAAAAGTTTTGTGTCTACTACTTTTGCTCCTTTACTTAACATCTCACCGACCACCTTAGACTCTGCCTATAACATTGAATTAGCGAATGGTAACTTAGTTAGCTCCAACACCATAATCCGCAATTGCACCTTTAACTTCCTAAACCATCCATTTAACATAGACCTTATCCCTATCGAACTCGGTAGTTTTGATGTCATAATTGGTATGGATTGGTTATCTAAAAACCAAGCTAGGATCATTTGCGATGAAAAGGTCGTTCACCTCCCTTGTAATGGTGAAACCTTGATTATCCATGGTGAACGAAGCGGGACTCGATTAAACATCATATCGTGTGTCAAGACCGAAAAGTATATAAAGAAGGGATGTCATGCTTTTCTGGCACACATAACCGAAAAGAAGTCAGATGAGAAACGATTGGAAGATGTACCGATTGTTCGAGATTTTTCGGAAGTCTTTCCCGAAGACTTGCCTGGATTACCGCCTACCCGTCAAGTAGAGTTTCAGATAGATTTGGTGCCAGGAGCGGCACCGATTGCAAGAGCACCCTACCGACTAGCACCATCAGAGTTGCAAGAATTGTCTAATCAGTTGCAAGAACTATTAGAGAAGGGATTCATTAGACCAAGTTCCTCGCCTTGGGGAGCGCCGGTCTTGTTCGTAATGAAGAAGGATGGATCATTCCGAATGTGCATAGATTATCGCGAGCTGAACAAGTTAACGGTGAAGAACCGTTACCCACTCCCAAGAATCGACGATTTATTCGATCAGTTGCAAGGTTCCAGTTTTTACTCAAAGATTGATTTAAGATCAGGTTATCATCAGCTAAGGGTTCGGGAAGAAGATATTCTGAAAACGGCTTTTAGGACTCGTTATGGTCATTACGAGTTCCAAGTGATGCCATTTGGATTAACTAATGCACCGGCGGTATTTATGGATCTCATGAATCGTGTATGCAAACCGTACCTGGACAAATTTGTAATTGTGTTCATTGATGATATTCTAATCTACTCGAAAAGCAAGGAAGAGCACGAAGAACATCTCAAGACGATCCTAGAATTGCTCAAGAACGAGAAGTTGTACGCAAAGTTTTCTAAGTGTGATTTTTGGATCCGAAAGGTACAATTTCTTGGGCACGTAATTGACAGTCAGGGATTGCACGTTGACCCAGCTAAGATCGAGGCTATCAAAGATTGGGAAACGCCTAAGACTCCCACCGAGATTCGACAGTTTCTAGGTCTTGCCGGGTATTACAGAAGATTCATTGAGGGTTTCTCTAAGATAGCAAAGCCTTTAACCAAACTAACGCAGAAGAAACAGAAGTACGAATGGGGAGAGAAACAAGAATCCGCCTTTCAGTTGTTGAAGCAGAAACTTTGCAGTGCGCCGATTTTGGCTTTGCCCGAAGGAATGGAAAACTTTGTGGTTTATTGTGATGCTTCGCATAAAGGACTTGGAGCTGTGTTGATGCAGAAGGAAAAGGTCATAGCTTACGCTTCTCGACAACTCAAGGTTCATGAGAAGAATTACACCACTCATGACTTAGAGTTAGGAGCAGTTGTCTTTGCGCTAAAGATTTGGAGACACTATGATGACATCAAATAACGACATATTATTAGCATCATTTATCCTATGTTATTGACTTGTTTTATATCACTTTGTATGAGAATTGATACTTAATCGTTTACTTTTGTAATTCTCAGTTATAAACAAGCATTAGGTGAAGGTTAATGATTTCAGACGAAAATTGGAGCAAAATGAATCAAGTTGGAAAAGTCTGCTGAATTGAAGAGATTAAAGACCATTGCCTGACTTTGAAGCATGTGCCGCATCTGATTTTATCATGCGTCGCATATGAAACTTTGGTCAACGAAGAAGAACCAACTTGTTCTATTCCAGATACGCCGCATCGGACCAATCCGATGCGCCGTATCGGCTATACACAATCCTTACCAAGAAATCAAGTGGAGATTAGAAGCTTAATGAAGAAGTAAAGATTACAAGTCGACACTTGAAGATGCTTTCGTATTTTGGCCATAAAATCTTCATCCGGACTCCGTTTTAGGTGATTCAAGCGGCCACGGAAAGAGAAAAAGGAGATCTACCTGTATCTGAAGGAGATGTGGCGCATCTAGTCCTTAGATGCGCCGTATTGGGAGATGAGGCGCATCTGGTATTTAGATGCGCCGTATTGGGTCAGTTTCAGACTTGGAGGCTACGTTTACTTATAGATGCGGCGCATCTAACTCTATAGATGCGCCGTATCGACCCAGATTTCAGAATCTATAAATACCGAACTCATTAACGAATTTGGGGATCTTTGGGGAACCCTTAGGGGCATTCCCAGACGATCAAAGCCTCTCCAAACAGTAGAAGATCAATATTGAAGACCTAATCATCCTTGAAGAACATCTCTAATCATTGTTATATTACTTAATCATTCGGTTAGCGTATCGTATTCATTATGTTTCATACTTTATTCGTTATGATTATGTTTATGTACTTTGTTACAGAGATTATGGGCTAACACCCTTAGGTGTTAGCCATGTTTATGAAGTTTTATTAGTTTTTATGATTTTGTCGATGTGTTTGCTTTGTTATTGGATTGGGTGCTTGTCGATAAAAACTCGTTTATTGCTTATAACTAGTAGAAGTCTATGTAACTAGGTTATAATCCTTATAACTTTAATTGATGTGACTTAACTATCTGTAATTGTGGTTGCTTTGGTTGAGTTATATGCGTGTTAACCCGAATCTCTATTAGGAATCATTGTTTGGCATAAACGGAACGTGTCTACAACCTAATAGGACTAGTAGCGTGTAATACCGAACTAGGTTAGATGGTTTAAAGCAATAAGTTAGTATTGATGCTAGACGAGTCACTATGATCTTTCGTCATATCCGCCCCGAGGGCTAGTTACTTAATTGTGACAGAATTTCGTAATTGATATGCCGATTAACAATTGAATTAATTAAAACAAGTAGACATAAGCATGTATAACTATAAAATGGATTAGACTTGGCTAACCCGTTCTTCCTATCTATCTTCATCTATCCTTAGTTTAGATATTTATTTTATTGCAATTAGTTTAATTAAAACACATAAACTCGTGATAGCCTCTCAGGCTAAAACCCCATATATATTTACTTGCTTTCTAGGTTAGAATAGTTAGTTTAGTAATTAGAATACCTTTAGATCATTTTAGCTTCGCTCCTAGTGAACGACCCTTGCTTACCTAAAAACTATCTACATTGATCGGGTACACTGCTCGTGAGTGTTTAGAGTCTATAGGTTAGTTCGGCAATAAATAAATTTAAAACTTGGTAGTTTATTATAGACCTAAAAAAAACACATCACACTACCTCTACGGTACAAAGTGTACAGTGTACACGGACCATAAAAGTCTTCAATATATCTTAGATCAGAAAGAGCTTAATATGAGACAACGCCGTTGGCTAGAGCTACTCAGTGACTATGATTGCGAGATCCGATATCATCCTGGCAAAGCGAACGTAGTGGCAGATGCCCTTAGCAGGAAAGAGCGACTCAAACCTTTAAGAGTAAGATCATTGGGTATAACCATTAGTTCACCTCTTCCATCCAAGATTCTTGAGGCTCAGGCCGAAGCACTTAAGACAGAAAACCGGCCTAAGGAGAACATTCATGGTATGCCAGAAAGTACGAATGGTTTCGTGAAGAGATCCGATGGAATGTTATGCTTCAAGGATAGGAGTTGGATACCACAATTTGGTGGCCTAAGAGAGTTGATCATGCACGAATCACACAAGTCCAAATATTCCATACACCCAGGTTCTGATAAAATGTACCAAGACCTCAAAAAGCTGTATTGGTGGCCGAATATGAAGGCCGATATTGCTACCTATGTCAGCAAATGTCTTACGTGTTCCAAAGTTAAAGCCGAATATCAGAAGCTGTCCGGTTTACTACAGCAACCAGAGATTCCTCAATGGAAATGGGAGCGTATCACCATGGACTTCATTACTAAACTTCCTAAAACTCCGAGCGGTCATGATGCGATTTGGGTGATCGTGGATCGTCTCACCAAATCAGCTCATTTCTTGCCCATTAAAGAAACCTACAAGATGGATAAGTTAACCAGAATCTATATCCAGGAGATTGTCTCAAAACATGGTGTACCAGTTTCAATCATTTCAGATCGAGACAGTCGATTCACTTCAAGATTTTGAGAATCACTCAATGATGCCTTTGGAACCCGTCTTGATATGAGTACAGCCTATCATCGACAAACCGATGGTCAGAGTGAGAGAACCATCCAAACACTCAAAGACATGCTACGTGCCTGTGTGATTGATTTTGGTAATAGCTGGGATACTCACTTTGCGGTTGATTGAGTTTTCCTACAACAATAGTTACCACACAAGTATAAAGGCTGCACCATTTGAAGCACTCTACAGTAGGAAATGCCGATCACCAGTATGTTGGGCCGAAGTCGGAGATGCTCAACTTACCGGTCCAGAAATTGTTCACGAGACAACCGAGAAGATTGTTCAGATTCGGAACAGACTGAAAGCCGCTAGAGACCGTCAAAAGAGTTACGCCGACGTGAGGCGTAAGCCCTTAGAATTCAAAGTTGGAGACATGGTAATGTTGAAGGTATCGCCTTGGAAAGGTATGATACGATTTGGGAAACGCGGTAAATTGAACCCTAGGTATATTGGACCATTTAAGATTCTAACAAGAATCGGTCCAGTGGCATACAGACTTGAGCTCCTGCCAGAGCTTAGCAGTGTGCACAATACCTTTCATGTTTCTAATCTCAAGAAGTGTTTATCCGACGAATCCCTCGTCATTCCTTTAGAAGAGATTCAGCTCGACGACAAGCTTAATTTCATCGAAGAGCCAGTAGAAATTATGGATCGTGATGTCAAGCAATTAAAGCACAGTAGAATTCCTGTCGTCAAAGTACGCTGGAATTCTCAACGAGGTCCCGAGTTCACTTGGGAACGAGAAGACCAGATCCGTCGAAAGTATCCGCATCTCTTCACCAATGACACTCCAATGACCAACACTGTCTGAATCTCGAGGACGAGATTCATTTTATGGGTGGTAGACTATCACAACCCGCAAAATTTCAGGTAAATACTATTCACCAAACTTGAATTTACTTTCCTGACATTTATTTTAAAACAATTTACGTATGACTTATTACTTGAACCGACGTGAAAACCTAGAATAAATTCCAAGTACACTAGGACTTAGATAATATTTAGTCCACAACGCTCCAGTACCTTGCTCCTACTCCAGTTCATAATTTTAAACTATAAAACAATTTTCTATTCTTTAACTACTTACGGTTTTGAATTCAATAAACGTTATTTGTTATTCAATATTTAACACCCGATATACCCAATTCTCCCAACGATTATTTCTAACATATTTTTATACTTCCAAAATTATTACCAAAGTTCCAAAAATATTTCCTGACACCTAAAGTAATTTCTTTACAACTTACGTTTAAATACGTATAATTTTTGTTAAGTACCGAAACAACACCTAATACATACAACATATACACTCTTGTATCAAAACTACTCATCTAATCCCATTTTATGCTTAGTGCCGCCCCCTCCCCTCTCATGTCTTGTAAATATTAGACAAAATTACACATAATGAGTACTTAGCCACTTTTAACCAACAAAGCATGTTAACTTTTTTTTACTTTTGGGCTAAGCCACCAAAATTGTCCCCTTGTCCCCCCCCCCCCAGCCCCCATTCGGCCCCCTCAACACACTAGACCAAATCATATTTCTTGACCCAACTATACTAAGGTTGAAAATCTCTTGGTATAAATAGACCACAAATATCTCATTTTACACTTACTAGTGCAAGTAAAGAAAAACAAAAATAACCCTTCCATACAAACATACAATTCGACCCACTTTGGAGCCAAGGAGAGAAGAAAGATTTGTTGTGGCAAAGATCAAGGATATTATGGCTCATTAACAAAGGTTTTGGAGCATAAGTCTTGTGGTTAAGCTAGTGATTTACAACTTCCATCTCACTAATCATTCTTGTAAGAGATCTTACTAACACTCCATGATTTTCAAGTTTTACATGCTTGTCAAGTATCTATGCTCATTATCACTTGGTACATGTTGATAACAAGTTACATTTATAATGATCCTTTAACAAAGATTATGGTTTTTAACAATTTTTGGTTACAAGGAAACTAGCTAGAAAAACTCTTCATAAAAAGGGTGGTAATAAACCTTATAGATGTGTATATAAATAAACTTGTATATTTAGACATGTTTGATGACTTATTACATAGACTTTAAATATTGTTAAGTTTATGTTTTGATCACTATTGTTAGGTTGGGAAGTTGATGGAGAAACTAGGACTAGAATTGAAGTTGTAGTTAAGTGGATATGTTAGCTAGAAGAGTAGAAATGTAGTCTTGCCACTTCCCTAAACAATTTGTCCCATTTTGTACGAAGTGGAAAAATCAGTAGCTCAGGAGCATTATTAGGCTAGAAATATAGAAAATAGACTTAATAACGAAAACGTGGTCCCTTGAATGAGTTAAAACGGGTTTATAACGTAAAAGATACGCTATTTTCAACCTAGACGACGAAAACAACTATTTTCAGAAAAATACATTCTGTCCAGAATTTTGTGAAGCGAAAAACTGAGGTTAAATGATGTTTAGACTAGCCGAGACCTTGAAAAGCCTAGAGTATACTTAAATACCTTCGCGGGGATAGGTCAAACTTAAGAAACGAAGCTACGACGCAAAAGTTATGGCCAAAAGAATGTTTGCGGCAACATATAGATTAGACAGCTTCTATTTTAAAGCTGTTAGGATTTTTAAAAGTGGATTTTGGACATTTTAGTGTACATTTTGGTTAAAATAGCGTAAATGGAAATGGCAGAACAATGTATATACTTATTAGACGCGTTAGAGAATTTCGCCGATTAAAACTTGGTTATGAGACAAACAAGTTATGTTTTCCAAAAAGGGTGATTTCTAATAAAGAATCCAATCGCCGTAACTATATTTTGACAACAAATATTACAACAACATGTACAAGTGATAAAGTAGAGTATGAACTTGCATGCTTGACCTTGTTTTCGAAGCCTAAGACATATGTATAATTAGGTCGCGATTAGAGTTATCGGACTTGGTTTGCCATTTACAAAATACCAAACGAGATTTGCTTTTGCTAAGGTGAGTTTCATAGCCCCGACTTTACATTGTTTATACATGATTTCTAAACCCTCGGGGTGGGAATACAATGCTTGTTTTTACATACGGACACAAGTACTAAAACTGTTACCTTGCCTAAGTTACCACATTGCCATTAAAGTCCCCTACGAATCATGAACCGTTAATTACTTGTAAATGCGGATGTTATGAATAGATCTATTTGGGTTGACACCCCGTCCGGGTTTGTCGCGCCAACTGGGTAAACGGACGCATATCATTCGGATTATTTCCGAGTGTCTGGCAAACACTTATTTGGGGCATTGTTATTATGTGCTTAATTGCATACGAGTACGTCGAGCTTCGGGGTCATGAGCTTAGGCACTGTATTTATTATTTTTGGCTGTGACATTACATTTGTTGTACTGTCTTGCTATTGAAATCTTGTGGTCCGCTTTACTGTTTATTTAAACCTATGACTCTCACCAACATTATTTGTTGACCCTTTTAGCGTGTATTCTCAGGTAACTAGGTGATGATTATACACCTCTTGTATGAAGCACTTTCGAGTCACATTTTGGATACACATCATGATGGAGATTTTTCTACATTATTTAGCGTTTGATCATGTATTTAAATCTTACATTTTGATGGTGAACTCTGATAACTATGTTTTGTAACACTTAACTTTAAATCAAACGCTTGTTTTAAAACGACTCACTTAGAGGTCGTTCTTTATTACCTTGTACTTTGTTGACCATGTTCGTCACGCCCTCGGAATTCCATTCCGCTGCAAACACAGATTTTGGGGGTGTGACAAGGTATTACGTTTAAGGAATTTATTTCGTCATTTTCGGTCTTCTATAAAGGGATTTGTATAACATGTGCCCGTTTAACCCGTGCCCATTTAAGCCCGTGCCCATTCTAGCCCGTGCCCGCCCGGCCCGCCCGTTTTGCCACCTCTAGTTTGAAATTAGGTCAATTCCTTATATTTTACGCCTCAATCTTAACTAGCTCACAAGTTTTATGATAGGAAAACAAAAGGAGCAACACTTTTAGCATATTTTTATTCTTTACTCACTTTTTATAAAAAAGAAAAAAGTAAAAACACAACCAATTATCTTTCTTTTTATTTATTTTTTTCATTTCATCACGATATGATTTAAAATAGTCAAAATACCAATTTAAAACTCAAAAGTAATCTCAATCCAACAATCAATCAATCCATCACCCTATTTCGTAGCGCAAAAATTGGGACTACATATCATCATCTCCTTCAAGTCAAACCTACCAAACACACACTAAAAACACACACACACACAAACAAACACTTAAACAATAGCTTTCACGCAACAACTTAACTTCCTCCGATTAAGCTAAAATCGGATGATCATAACGGTGACGATAACGATAACTGACGGTGACGGTGACGGCGGTGAAGAAGGATGAAGAAGAAGCTGAATTCGTTGAAGATAATATCTTCGTGTATAAAAACCGTTGGAACTAATGCTAGTACTGTTGTTCGTGCTTCTCTTGCTAATTCTATTGCTGCTCCTGATGAGCATAGAGATCAGGTTGTTGTTAAATCATCATTTTAGTTACACTTATTTTAACTGTTTGAAATAGGTGTGTATATGTTTGTTAGTTACAGGTACGAGCTCTCTGATGTCCTTGATTTTAGTTAGAAACTGATTTTAGGAGTTGTTAGGTTTATTAATTACAGTTATGTGCTCTTAACCGTTGCCGAACGTTTTATGAGCTGATTTGAGGAGTTATAAGTTCATGTTAAATACGTTAAATTAGTTTATATAGTTATGTTAGTTAATTAACTGATTTTGTTTGTTAATTAACTCTTTGAAATAAATACGTTTATGTTAGTTAGTTAATCACAGTTATGTGCTCCCGTGAGTGTTGCCGGTTATAAATGTTTATGCGCGAGATATAATTATGTGTAATTATGAGCTGATTTGAGAAGTTAAATGTTTGTTATATCATCGGTTTAATCAGTTTTTTAGCTGTGTTAGTTAGTTAATTGTTTGAAATAGGTGTGTTTATGCTTGTTAGTTACAGTTCCGAGCTGATGAAATGAAATGTGTTTTAGTGTTGTTAGGTTTGTTAGTTACAGTTATGTGCTGTGGTGAGCGTTTCTGAATGTTATTTTCGCGATTATAGTTATGTGAAGTTATGAGCTGATTTGAGGACTTATAAGTTCATGTTAAATACTTTAATGTTTAAAATAAGTACGTTTATGTTAGTTAATTATAGTTAAGAGATAACGGTTAGTAACGTTTTATTCACTAGTTATAGTTATGTGTAATTATCAGCTGATTTCAGAAGTTATAAGTTCATGTGATGTTGTTAATTATTTGCTTTTTTAGTTATGTTAGTAAATTATCTGTTCGAAAAATGTGTTTATGTTAACATTTATGAGCTGATTTGAAAAATTATGAGTTAATGTGTTGATGTTGATTTCACGCATAGTTAGATTTTTGGATGTTAAATAACTGATGGAGTTAAGTATGCTGGTAAGTTTAACCGAGACGTATTTTATGAGTCGTTAGGTTTGTTAGTTGCATTTATGTGCTTCAGTGAGTGGTGCTGATTATCAACATATTTGCGCGAGTTATAGTTATGTGCAGTCATGAGCTGATTTGAGAGCTTATGAGTTCATGTGATTTTAATTAGTTTTTGTTCGTATTTAGATTAACAATATAGATTTTAGTATTGTCTAGGTTAGTTAATTAGCGCGAGTTATAGTTATGTGCAGTTATGAGCTGATTTGAGAGCTTATGAGTTCATGTGATTTTAATTAGTTTTTGTTCATATTTAGATTAACAATATAGATTTTAGTATTGTCTAGGTTAGTTAATTACATTTATTAGCAGTTTTGTGATTATTTTAATCAGTTTTTTTAGTTATGTTAGTTAATCAACTGTTTGAAATAAGTGTGTTTATGTTTGTTGGTAACAGGTATGAGCTGATTAAATGAAACGTATTTTAGTATTGTTAGGTTTTTTGGTTACAGTTATGTGCTCTGGTGACCGTTGCTGAAGTTTTTTTCTCTTTTTTTTTCTTTTTTTCTTTTTTTTTTCCCCCCATTTTAGGAGTTGTTAGGTTTGTTAGTTACAGTTATGTTAAATAGTTTTACTGTTTGAAATAACTATCCTGAGTAAGATTACGTGAAACTGATTTTAGGAGTTGTCAGGTTTGTTAATTATGTGCTCCGGTGAGCTTCTTTTTTTTTTTTTTTTTTTTTTTTGCGAGTTATACTTATGTGATTATGAGCTGATTTGAGGAGTTATAAGTTCATGTTATATGTTGATTAGTTTTTTTTAGTTATGTTAGTTAATTAACTGTTTGAATTTAGGATTGTTTGTTACAGTTATGAGTTCATGTGATGGTGTTGATTTTAGTTAGATCTTTGTATGTTAATTAGCTGATTGATTAAAGTATGCTAGATAAGTTTGAATGAATCATATCTTAGGAGTTGTTAGATTTGCTAGTTGCAGTAAAGTGGCCCGGTGAGCGTCGCTGAACATGTTTTTCACGATTTATAGTTATGTGAAGTTGTGAGCTGATTTGTGTAGTTATCAGTTCATGTTATATATGTTAAATATTAGTTTTTATATGTTAAATTAACCGTTTGAGATAAGTATGCTGAATAATATTACATGAAAATGATTTTAGGAGTTGTTAGGTATGTTAATTATAGCAGTAGTAGTTAGGAGCTTATTTGAGGAGTTATAAGTTCCTGTTATATATGTAAATTAACTGATGAAGTAAATACCCTGGGTACGATTATGTGGAATAGAATTTTGTATTGTTAGGTTTGTTATTTACGGTTATTAGCAATTATGAGCTTTTTTTTTTCCTTACATGTTGGTTAACTGTTTGAAATAACTGTTTATGTTTCTTAACTAGAGTTATGTCTTGGTTGGCGTTGCCGGTTAGGAACGATTTTTCTGAATTATATTATGGGTAATTGTGACTTTGTGAGCTGATTTGAGGACTTATAAGTTCATGTGATGTTGATTTCAGTTGGATTTTTGTATGTTAATTAACTTTTGTGAAATTAGTATGCTAGATATGATTAAGCGAAACTGATTTTAGGAGTATTAGGTTTGTTGATTGCAGTTACTAGCGATTTTGAGCTGATTTGAGGACGTAATGAGTTCATGTGATAGATGCGAATTAAGTGTATAATATAGGTATGGTGGATTAATAAGTTCATGTGATATATGTTAATTAACTGCATGATATAAGTATGCTTGATAAGAGTAAATGAAATAGATTTTAGGATTGGTGAGTCTCTTAATGACAGTTACTATCAGTTATGAGATGATTTGAGGACTTATAAAGCTATAAGTTTCTGTGATGTTGTTTGCGCATAGTGTGATAGAATATGTATGCTGGATAAGATTAAACGAAACAGATTTTAGCATAGTTATGTTTGTTAGATTCAGTTATAGCAGTTTTGAGGACTTATAAGCACACTTCATAAGATTAAGTGAAATAAATTTAGTATTGTTATGTTGGTTAGTTGCCAGTATGTGCAATCATGAGCTGATTTGAGAGCTTACAAGTTCATGTGATGTTATCATTACTTTTATATGTTGATTAACTGTCTGGTATGTATTCGTGGTTGTATAATTGAAATAAGTATGCTGGGTAGGATTGAACGAAACGCTTTTTGCATTGTTAGGTTTTTATTTAACATCGTGAGCTGATTTTCTGCAATTCTGTGTAAAAGGGGAATGTAATGGGTAGTCGTCTAGGAGTTTGGACTATATGCGTTTATACTATAACCGGATCAAGTATTATAGAAAGGTTATGGGACTTATACCATGGGTGTCAGATTTTGTTTGAACATTTTTAGTTTTGTCCAATTAGTTGAGTTTTGCAATAACTCATTTAGTTCTTAATCTTATACATTTGTGTTTAAGCATGCATGAAGGCCTACTATCTTATATATTTAATGTAACCAGGTGATATGGGCCGGCTTCGACAGATTAGAAATCGGTCCTGCTTCCTTCAGACACGTACTATTTCTTGGTTATCAGAATGGTTTTCAAGTAATTGATGTCGAGGATGCTTCTGATTTTACCGTGCTAGTGTCAAAGCGGGGTGGCCCTGTCACTTTTTTACAGTTACTGCATATTCCTGCAAAGTCTGATGAAAATGACAAGTTCATACCGCTACATCCGTTACTCATGGTCGTTGCAGGTGATGAAGCCCCCAGGTCAGCGTTGGGTCAAAATCGTACCTATCTGAGTGCACCTGGCAGGGATGGTTCTAATGTTTCTCAATCAGGAACATCTGTGGATTCTCCTACTGCTGTGAGGTTTTATTCCCTTCAATCCAACTGTTACGTGAAGGTTCTCAGGTTCAGGTCAACTGTTTTTATGGTCAGATGCAGTCCCACGATAGTAGCCGTGGGTCTTGAAAAGGAGGTAAGATGCTAACTGTTCTAGATTCTTTTGACATTTATGCCAACTTGCCAAGTTTCATGACTAATATCCACAAAGCAATTTGTACTTGCATATTAGAATTAATTACATAAAAAGGGTACCAACGTCTAATATCCTTATTGGGTAAACTGATTTCTTTATTTGCCCAGAAAAATACCATTAAACCATCAAAAATTTCAATTTAAGGAAATCCTTGATGACGTGGCAGCTAACTTGTTTCGGGAATTTGACCATGTTGATTTTATAGAGATTTGTCACTTTCAAGCAGTTAACATTGAAGATTTACCTTAAATCCAATATTTTGGAACTTTGGTAATTCTTTCTGGTCTTAAAAAAGTTGGCTAAACAACAAATTGACCTAAGCTGGCTAATTTTTTTATGTGTTTTGCCCTATGTATTTTACAAACACATTTGTTTTTACATATTAATAATGGTTACTCAAAAATGTTCTCTAGCAAGTCTTTCTTGTATAGCAAGTCTTTCTTGTATTTCCATGAGATAATATTTGTTGGGTAATTTCTTAAATAAACTTTTGATATGTGATAGATACACTGTATAGATGCCGTTACACTTGATAAAAAGTTCACGGTTCCCACCTATCCGGTTCCTCAATCTGGAAGACAAGGAAAGGTTGGAGTTAACTTTGGGTATGGTCCATTAGCCGTGGGTCCACGATGGTTAGCTTATGCTTCAAACAAACTAATTGTATCCAACTCAGGCCACTTAAGTCCAATGAACCTCACTCCTGGTATAAGCCCATCCACCTTGCCCAGCAATGGTTCTTTGGTGGCTCGTTATGCAATGGAATCAAGCAAGCAGTTGGCTGCTGGAATAATCACTCTCGGTGACAAAGGGTATAAAACATTCTCTAAATATTATCCTGAGATGCTTCAAGACCGTCCGATTGCATCGTCAAAGCCGGGATTGAAAGCTGGGAATGCTTCTTCAGAAGTAGATAATGCTGGAATGGTTAGTTCTTTTGACTTTGTTTGCATGCTTTAGTAATTATAGGTTGACTTAGCTATAAGACGAATAAGTAAACAAAACAAGATACTGAAAAAGAATCATTATTGGCCTGTTAATTAGATAAATGTAGCTGGATGTGAAACTAGACCTGAAACTATAAAGGAATGGTATCAGCCCCGTTTTTACATACTATACCCATCAACCAAAACATTCTTATGATGTTTTTTATGGGCAGCGATTAGCGAATAACAGTATTTGGCCCTATAAATTTTAGGTCAAATTACAAAACACATATGAAAAGTGCAAAGCAGCTCACGAAACTAACAGTATTATGCAATATTGAACTTGGCGAATTTGACTGTTATAATTGTTAAAAGAGAGCAAAGTGACCATTCTGCTCTTATTGAAGTTACCAGTTTCGCCCATGGGAAATTTGGTTTTAAAAGTTTTTTGCATTTCCGCAAAATCTCACCATCCTTTTTCTGTGTTTTATCAATAAATGGAGACACTCATTTCAGTTCTAGGGTCTGACTATTTTTAAAAGAGATGATGGTGCAAGGTGTTTCTGCACGGGATCTCAATAAATAAAGAGCTTATAATATTTTGAAGTCACGTGAAAATTTTCTGACCAAGAGTTAAATGTGCATTTTATAATATACCAGAAAGAGATCGGTGTAGGCCTGACACCGATTTAAAAACTCTACAAACTTTATAAAACTTGTGTACAAATCTACTTGTTGTGGTATCGATATTAATGAAGTTAGCAGGTTATATGAATTGATCTATATAGGTTATCATACAATGTGCAGGTCATTGTGAAGGATGTCGTTTCAGAAGCTGTCATATCACAGTTAAGAGCTCATCCAAGCCCACTGTCCGCATTGTGTTTTGATCCAAGCGGGACTCTTCTGGTTACAGCCTCGATACATGGTAATGATGTCAATATCTTCCGAATTATGCCTTGTACCCGCACCGGTTCTAGCAATCAAACCCATGATTGGAATTCCTCTCATGTGCTTCTTTACAAGTTGCACCGTGGCATAACTTCCGCTGTAAGTATACATTTATTACTTTTTATTTTGTACAAAGGTGAAATATTTGAGTTATTTATGCGGTCAAACAGGCAAAATTTTATTACAAGTGTAGCTAAAAAGGAAACAAGTCAACTGGGTAAAACGGGTCAAAATTTTATTACAAGTGCATTTAATGCATACACCCTTATCAATCATTTGAAAGAAACATATTTGCATTGTAATAGTATATCTGTATTCTTATTTAACACGTTATTTATGTAAATCGATCAAACCGGACCCATGATAAAGGACTGCCAGGTTTGATCTGTTATGCAACCTGCCCGTTTTCTACCTTTCTCACTTCTTCATTTTATTTGATTGGCAGGTTATCCAAGACATAAGCTTTAGTCTCTATTGTCAGTGGATTTCTATTGTTACATCCAAGGGTACAAGCCATGTTTTTGCTCTATCACCCTTTGGAGGTGATGCGGGGTATCGAGCCCACTGGTCCCATGGTCACTCAATTAATCCGGTTCGGTCTCTGCCATGGTGGTCTACTCCATCATTCGTTGTAGATGAGCAACCATTTCCACCACCTCCTCCTCTTACTCATTCTGTAGTGGGTAGGATCAAGAACAATAGTTCTTTTGTGGGAAAGACTAATATACCTTCTGGTGCTGTTGCATCTGTGTTCCACAACTCTATGATTTCCGGTAAGCAGGATGTTCCCAAAATGGTTAATTCCTTGGATCATCTGTTAGTTTATACTCCATCTGGATATGTAGTTCAATATGAACTTCTGCCGTCAATGGGGATCCAGAATATTGATGCTGGTTCAAAAAATCAGCCAGTTTCATATCAAGCGGGTCAAGATGATGAATTAGGAGTGGTATTTCAGTCTCGTCAATGGTGGCAAGTTTGCAGAAGGTTGGATTCTCCAGAAAGAGAAGAATGCATATCTACACCGTCAGTATATAACGAAGGTGAAAAGCTGGTGAAAGATGATTCATTAAAGAAAATGGATTCATTAAAGCAAAATGATAGAGTTCATTTGTTTCTGTCGAATGCTGAGGTGCAAATAAACTCTGGGAGATTGCCACTATGGCAAAATACTAAGGTATAAATAGAGGGTAATTTAATAGTTATACTACTTTTTATGATTTGTTACATAATTAGTATATATATATATAATAAGCCAAGCAAGAAATTAGAAAAAAGATAATAATGGGAAATACCATCAGTTTTATCTTTTATTTTCTAATTCAAAACTATATATACAAACCGTATAGAAAATTACAAAGGCCAAAACCAGATTCCATTCCATTCCAATTCCTTTGACTGATATCATTCCTTTATATTCTGGTATTGATTCATAGTCTTTTTGGCGCAGGTACATTTTTATGTGATGAGATCTGTGAGTGTGGAAGGATTTTCAGGTGGAGAGACTCAGATTGAGAATATTCTGTGTCATGAAGTTGACATAAGAAGAAAGGATTTGTTACCTGTTTATGAGCAATTTAATAGCATCAAATCAGGCTGGGATGACAGGTAATGGCCATTTATTTCAACTGCATAAAGTCGTAATTGTGATGCCTGTTTTTCCACTCTTGATTATATCTAGCTGAAAACTGATTGGCTGCTTTCCTTTTTGGAACTGTTGGGAGACCATAGGAGAATAGTGTCTTAGATAGGTGCTTACGTCTTGCCCCTTTTAGCAATTTTTAATTTGTGTCAACAAGTGTTTCGGTCTATCATTGCTGACTAGATTTGTGGCTTTTGAGTATTATGTTCATGAGCCAATAGGTGTGTCTAGACAATTAGGACCGACGTTTGGTGTCATTCTTGATCTGACTTTCTTCTTGTTTTTTTTCATAGAACATATAATGTCAGAAGACGTAGCGGCGCATCATCTTTGGATTCTGGTCAATCTAGAGAGAAGACCAGTGATGAATCCGTCATCTGTCTTTCGAAGCCAGAATCGGTTAGCTCCACTGAAAGCTCGGATGGAGGTATAACCGAATATAAATTGTATGATAAATGATTCTTTGTTTGCATTCTGAACTTGTCATCAAGCCTCACGTGACATAAAACCGAAATTTCATGGAAATACTTCAAGTGATGCTTGACATATACTTTGTTTTTCTCTTCTTTTTGTTAAATGGGAGTGGCAAAATGGGTGGGTTATGCGAGTTGGGAAACTGGTCAAATTGCCCACCACCACTCTTTTGAGTTTTAGTAATGTTCAGTGTGTTAATATGCTTACCTAATAATATTACAGTATCATATTAGTATTATGTTCTTTTTTAAATACCTTGGGGTAGGGGTAGGATCTGTCTACATTTTACCTCCCCCATACCCTGCCTCGGCGGGATTGGGTTTGTTGTTGTTGTTGTGTATTAGTATTATGTTCTTTTTTAAATAAGCTGTGAGAATTCTACCCCTTGATTCGTTCAACCCACTTCCTACTTGTGTATTTTTATTAGTTTTTCTCATTTGACCTGTTTTGTTAAATCGGTTGAAATTGCTGTCTCCCCAAGCAGTCTACCTAATGTGTAAACATTCACTTCATTTGTTTCACCTGAGCATCTAATAATTTCAATGATATATGTAATGTGCTTTACAGGATCATCCCGAAGGGCTGAGAATTTGCTTGATCTTGATCCAGTGAATGAACTATATTTTGAACAGAAAATTTCTATTAGTCCGTCGCTGCTAAACCAAAAGGTCCAAAAACCTAACGAAGCAACATTTTTCCCTTCTGAGCTTTACATTCCCGCTACTTCTCAAATGAATGGCAACAGTGGCAGCGGTAGAATGATGAGCACACCATTGTTAACAACTGATCATTTTGATATCAAGGACCCGCCTAACGTGTCTTCAGGTCCACAAAAAACCATAGATTATGAAGGGTGTTTTCAGCACGATGGCTGCAACAAGATAACAGGAAGCACTACTGATTATGGTGGAAATGATGGAAATCATTGTGGGACGGAAACTTCTGAAAATGAGGGAGAGGAGGATGAATTGTTTGGTGCTATGTTTGACCTTTCTGAAGAAGGTAAATACGCATTATGCATTCAACCCTATTACTTAAAGTTGGCAATTTCGACCTATTTGCTAATAAATGGGCCAATTTGGGGTGTGTTTTATCTCAAACGGGTCAAATGGTTCAAATAACTAAAACTAGTTAAAAGGGGAGTGAAAGCTCAAAGCTGCCCATCGTTCTATTTGCTCAGGAACAATGAATATTCTTTATGGATGTACGGAGTAGAGGTGGCAATTTGTGCCCAAAATCATAATAATGGACTTCTATGGGCTATTTTGTAAAAGCTTTGGGCGCATTTAGCCCCCTCCTTTAAAAAAAAAAAATAGGCATGTATAGGCCTTTCAAAAGTTAAATGAGCATTAAAGGGCACATGTTTTCTCTCGATTGGAAAACATGGCAATTATTTTTCAAAAAAATACTTATAAATATGATATATTTAGTTATTTAAATATAAATGAGGTGTTAGGTTTGGGGATATTTTTCGTAGTTTTGGGTTTTTTCTAAAGCTATTTGTATACATGAGCCCGTTTGACCCGTGCCCGTTTAAGCCCGTGCCCATACGGGCCTGAGCCTGTTTAGATCCCTGGCCCGAGCCCGCCCGTTTTACCACCTCTAGTACGGAGTATTATTGTTTTATAAGTCATAATACTACCCGAATTCGTTATTTATATAAAGTTCTAGAAAATTGGACAAACAAGTGCTAGTTAGTCAACCCTACCAACCTCACCCAAAACTATTACCCAACTTACCCATTTTGCAACATTCGTATAACTTTTCAGTAGATGGGGACAATTTCAACCCATTTGGCCATTTATGTTGAGATGAGTCTACTTAGGTTGGTAACGACTTCGTTTAAGTGAAATACTTGGCTAAAAAGGTTAAACGCTTGCAACCCTCTAAATCTTTATTATTTTGATAAATAGTTTTTGTAATAGTATTATATGTATTAATTGTTAATGAAACTAAGAATGGACAAAAAAGTGATGGTGGCCCAAGTCGTATCACTATACTTTGACGTACCCTGAAGTTTATGCATATTGAACTGCTAATATTCCATCTATACTTTTTACAATTAAAATTAGATATTCTATTTATAGTATGATGTAGTGGTGGCAAACTAGGTAGGTCGGGTCGGGTCAACGGGTCTAGATGAGTTTGGGTCTAGATGCGTCTTCTAGAAGCATGGGTCTAAATGGGTCCGGGACTCCGGGTCTAGATGGGTTTTGGTCGGATTGACAAGATTTTTTTTTGTTTTTTTAGTAGAAGATGAAAAAAGTGAAGAAAAAAAAAAATTTTTTTTTTGGACCCGCCTAGACCCGTTGGGTAATTGTTATATAATTGCACTTTCTATCAAATACACAATTAGACCCATGAATAATATTTAGTGAGACCCAACTAGACCCATCCCCTACTAAATATTTACCCAACTAGACCCATGTTTAACCGGTGGGTCTCAAATTGCAACCTCTAGTATAATCTGAAGGAATTTAATCTTTTTGACCGTAGAAGTCAACACAACTCAAACTGAACCATATTATGCTATACTACAGGTTGATTAGTTGCAAGATTCACAAATTCATGGATGGCGGTATGGCGAAGCGTCGTCTGTGTCAGAGCTTTGTATATCATTCTATGTAATAATCTCTCTTTCTCTCATGTATATTTGTGAATAGATTACAGATTTTATGGTTATGGTGGGTCTGGTATTGGGTCATGTTTGGGTTCACTCCATGCACTGAACTTTCTATCTAGTTTGCTTGTTTAGATGTGATAAGTATGAAAGTTCTCTACAAAATGTATATAAAAGTTTATTTCTATTTTTTTATTCAAAAAGAGAAAAAAGCAATATCAATGGAAACCAAGTGCTAGGAAATACTCTTGTTTGGAGTCTTTGCCTTTGAGTATGATGATTATTACTTTACTCCGTTTATATAACAGTTACAATATGGGTTAGGCAGGTCGGGTTACAGGTCAAAATGAGTAATTTTTCAGTATGTATGAATCAGGTCCTGTCGACTTACTTGAGTATATATCATTTGAGTTTTTATTAGATAGTTGATGTATATGTAAAATTACAGAATGATGTTTAAGGTACTAGTAGTTCGGACATCTTTGATGACTTTTTTAGTTCGACTCATTTGACCCATGTTGACAATTTCTT
Source organism: Artemisia tridentata subsp. tridentata (assembly GCA_021014915.2). Taxonomy (NCBI): domain Eukaryota; kingdom Viridiplantae; phylum Streptophyta; class Magnoliopsida; order Asterales; family Asteraceae; genus Artemisia; species Artemisia tridentata. The sequence goes on along the minus strand of CP139506.1, from coordinate 72,292,876 downwards.
GGAGTTTTAGGCTGGACACAGTGGGATCGGTCGACCGACTTTGTGCTCGGTCATCCCCACTGTGGGCAAAAGGTCAATATTGGTCGGGGGGGGTCACGGTTTTGGAGAGATCGGTTGAAATATAGACCGATATTTTGCACACATAAAAAATAAGTTAATGAATATTTTTATAAATTTAAGAGATAAAAACCGAAATGGTGATGTACCATGATTGCTACTGCTGCTGCTTGTTGGAGATGAGATGAGAGAATGATAAAATGTTTTGCAGGCAAATAAACCATACATTACATATGTAGGGGTGTTCATGGATCGGGTAATATCCGCAGTAACCGAAAACCGAAACCGAACCGAACCGAAAATAACCGAACCGAATTCTTAACCGAACCGAATTGGTAAAAACCGAACCGAACCGAACATTTTATTCGGTTTATGGTTCGGTTATGGGTTTAGGATATTGACAACCGAACCGAACCGAAAACCGAATTATAATTAATATTTAATATTTTTTATATATTAATTAAAAAAATATAACTTGACTAACCCTAGGTCCTATGATGTTAGGGTATTTTGTGTTCAATAAATGTTAAAACTTGTCTAGGTATGTCGTTTTGCATATATTTTGGCATACCGTCATGGGGTCATGTGCTATGATTAGTTATTTTTTAGGAAAATTTCGGTTTTCGGTTTTGACCCATAACCGAACCGAACTTCGGTTCGGTTCTCGGTTCGGTTCGGTCACAAATATTTTCGGTTCGGTTCGGTTTTCGGTTATGACCCAAAAAATTTTTTTAACCGAACAACCCGAACCGAATAAACCGAATAACCGAGAACCGAACCGATGAACACCCCTATACATATGTTTATTTATGTTGTTTATGTGGGTGGGCTAAAAGCCCATTTGGATATGTACCTTTAAATATCTGGGCCGGGCTTATGAGGAGCTTGAATATCCTACCAACTTGCTCTTATTTTGGTTTGGTTTCATTACGTAATGTTTTTATTTTTATTGAATTTTAAATTTGTTATTTAAAATATTTGAAAAAAAAAATTAACTCGGTCACCGACTGTGCTAATTTGGTTGTGTCTGGTCATCGGAGAGAGAAAACTGATGTGACAGAGTCATGTTGGGTCACGACTGTGTCCAACCTTACGAATGTTGACGTTTGAGATCATTTCTTACAATATATATGTATTTAATCTCTGATACAACATTTTCTCTAGATTTGCGATATCATTAAGATTTTTTTTTCTTGGAAGTCCCCTAAATTGTCTTTTAAAAGCATCTCGAACCTCTTAAATCAATTTTACCAAGAGTTTATATCATTATGTAGTCTTTTGTTATCAAGTTAAACACACTAAGTTTTTGTAAAGAACTATCCCTTCTTAATACGATCTATTTTGACCCATTATTTAACAACAGTGATCTATCCGTTTGACACTTTGACTCTTTGTATCATTTAAGTAATAGATATGTCTAAGTATTACTTGATGCTAGGGCAAGGCTGGCAAGTTTTATGTTTTATTATAAAAACCATCAAAGAACAGTAACCTGACAAATTTGCTAAAAAACAAAATGTTACATCTGAGCAACACTACACATGATTGAAACGTTAGAATAGTTGGGATCTTTGTGTACTCAAGTGCAATGAAATAAAGCAAATAAACTACGCAGTTGCACACAGGGCAAGCTATATTCTAATACAGTTTTATCAATATGAAATTGTTCACGGATCATATCTGTCTAGTTTTTTTCTTCAAAATAACACATCTATATAATAAGAAAAAGTATAGTTTATAAGGACCTCCTTTATAGAGAGGGTATCCAATGATTGCAAGCTCCGGACAATTGTATCATGTGATTCGTGATTTGTACATATAGCCTACAGGGAGGGTATGTATAACATGCCCATAAAATAAGAAAAAGTATAGTAATTAGTAAAGTGAAAAGAGGAAATTAGACACTCAAAAGTGTGAGTTGACTAACCTAATCATTAAAAGGGTTATGACCAAAAAGGTTTTTATGTGTTACAAGTATTAATTAATTTAGTTGGTGTAAAGACATTTATTACTACAACTATTCTTTTTCACAAGCTTCTCTTCAATCAATGCATGTGTTCCCTTTATTTGATCTCTCTAAATCTTGTCTCCTTATTAAAATTTTGATGGTTCGGTTACTTTTAATAAAATTTGTGTATTACTCTATAAAGGTTTGTAAATCACACAACGTCATAAACAAATAAAGTACGTCTAGCAAAAACAGCGTCCGTCGAAAACTAGGAATACTAGAAACAAGTATTTTATACAAAACGTTAAATCCTAATTGCTTCAAAAAGCTCATAAACACATAGATTCTAAAAATACTGTAGTCTAACGTAAATATTTGACAAAAATCTAAACACTATTTTGATGTAATCAAGGAAATACGGTACATATTACGGATAAAGTCAGAACCCGCGTGCAACTTCATCAATACTAGTACAAACGACGTGGCAAATAAAACACAAGCCTCCCACGTAGGCTCGGACAACCGTTGGAACTACCCGAACCTAAAACAAAACAAACAAATAAAATATTCCATTATAGAGCAAACACACGTACAAACACAAACAACATACGTCTGGTATCATTTACAGAAAGGTTACTTGTACTTCATCACCCCCATCATCTTCATCTTCATTTTCATCTCTCTATCTCACCATTAAAGCTTTCTTAAAACTCACCACATTGGTACATATTTGCTAGTTTTATATATTTCATATTGTGTATTTGTATATTCTTTTTCATTACCCTTTATAAGTTCTTATATTTGTGTCTATAGTTTTTTTTTTGGTCATTTTGTTGTTATTTGTGATTTTTAGAACTAGGTTGTGTTTTATATTAGAAAACTGTCTCTTGGGGGGTTTTGATCTTGATTAAAAAAACATTTGTGTTCTTGGTTAAAAATTGGGTTTGTGTTCTTAATAAAAAAAAAGAAAATCAGCACTTTTGAAAATTTGGGTTCTGTTTTCTTGATTAAAATAGTGTACTCATCTTCTAAGTTTGTGATCTTTGGGGGAAAAAAAATACAGTAATATTTTCAGGTTTTGTGTTCTTGATAAAAAAATCAGCATTTTTTTTTTTTTTTTTTTTGGATTTTTTGATCTTAATTAAAACCTGTGTGTTTTTTTAGGTTTTGTGTTCTTAATAAAAGAAACTATATATTTTTTTTGTATACTTGATTAGCTTTTTGATTACTTTATGATAATGATGAACAAAATGTTTGTATCAGTTACAATCAATTTATTCATCATTATAAACCAAATCCATATATCATATGCAATACTAGACCCAAATGACTTCCTAGCACTCCAATCCATAAAAAAATCATTACAAGACATGCCAGGATCAACTTTTTTTTCATCATGGGATTTCACAGGCGACCCATGTAACTTCGCAGGAGTTTTCTGCTCCGGGGAGCGTGTCATTTCCTTAAACCTCGGTGACCCACGGGCAGGCGCCCCTGGTCTCTCGGGGCGCCTTGATCCCGCTATTGGGAAGTTGACCCAGCTCGCTGAACTCACTGTAGTCCCCGGGCGAATAATGGGTCAACTTCCCGCGACTTTGTCAGAGTTAAAAAGCCTTCGGTTTCTAGCAATAAGTAGGAATTTTATCTCGGGTGAGATACCAGCCACACTGAATCAACTCACTGAGTTGAGAACACTTGATCTTAGTTATAACCAGCTTTCGGGTAGTATCCCTTCGGGTGTTGGTAGTTTAACGGCTTTAACTAATGCTGTGTTATGTCATAACCATTTAAACGGTTCTTTACCATATTTTGCTTCACAAGTGTTAACCCGGTTGGATTTAAAGCATAACAGTTTCTCCGGATCAATCCAACCGGGTTCGTTACCTTCTTCCTTACAATACCTTTCGCTTTCGTGGAACCAGTTCGAAGGACCGGTGGAATATGTGCTTCCTCAACTAACCCGGTTGAACTACTTGGACTTGAGTTTGAACCGGTTCACCGGTCCAATCCCAAGCTGCGTGTTTAGTTTCCCTATAACCAACCTTCAGCTTGAAAGAAACATGTTCACAGGTCCAGTTCAGCCTTTTAACGAAGTTTCGATCCCGACAGTTGATCTTAGTCACAACATGTTGTATGGAGAAGTGTCTGCATTGTTTTCGACAGTTGAGAATCTTTACTTGAATAATAACCGGTTCACTGGTGCGGTTCCTACTAGTTTGATGGACCGGTTAATGGCGGGTAATGTGCAGTTGTTGTATTTGCAGCATAACTTTTTGACAGGTGTTCCGATTAATCCAATGGCAGCGATACCGTTGAGTACTTCGTTGTGTTTGCAGTATAATTGTATGGTGCCACCGGTTCAGACGCCTTGTCCACTTGAAGCTGGTTCGCAGAAGACCCGGCCTACTTCACAGTGTATGCAATGGAAAGGGTAAAATAAGATATTACTATTCTAGTTTTTATTTTGGTATCCAATTCAATTGATTTTTTTGTGTATAAAGGATGGGATTTTGGGAGTTTACTTTTTATAAAATATTAAAGTTTTCATTGTTCCTCTTGTTCATGTTATGCCTTAATTTTGGATGAGTTTTAGAAAAGATTAGATTTATGATGTTTATAAAGTCTGGTTTAGGGCGATTTGGAATTGTTAGATCATTGTTTAGCAGTAAGCCGGTAAAGACTCATGGAGTCAATCTCATGTTTTGGCATTTTCGGCGAGACTTGATTCAGTTTACTGTCTTCAAATTAGTCCATGGCTTAGTTTTGTCTTTCGAATTTACTTTGGCCACTTCGTTGTAACAATGATGCTTCGGGCATAAGGTAAGAGTTGGTTTAGAAGTACCATTTTCAGTATTTACTTATTATGTTCGAGTGTTCGACTATGGTACGAGTTGTAGATAGTCTTAACCATTTTGTCTATTCTATTTTAAACGTTTGTAATTTATTTGTTTATTATCCACGATTGAACTAGTCTTAACCATTTTGTCTATTCTAGTTTAAACGTTTGTAATTTATTTGTTTATTATCCACGATTGAACTAGTCTTGACCATTTCTATCAGTTAAACGTTTGTATTTATTTGTTCCACGATGAATAGTTGGTACATGGTGTAAAATTGTTTGATTATAGACAAGCTTAGTTCATTCAATATTTTATAGACGTCATTGCCAATCGATAAATAAAAAAATGTTTGATTGGTCATGTGGTTGGTAAAAATGTCTTGACTAGTCTTGGCAATCTAGACTCAAACGGGTATGTATAAGAGTAGGATGAGGATCCTCTCAAGTTTATCCTCTCATGGTAGTCATGTTGAACCAATCAACAACATAAAAAATGTATAAATTGGGACCAACCACTAATTAAAGTAGAGGATTTATAATTTTGTTTCATCTCAAATTTTCACTAACATGAGAGACATGAAAGAGCTAAATATTAGAGGATTTCAATCCATTAGAGTAACTTGTACGTTGATGCTATTCTAACAAACCCGTTAGATCCAACTTCTTCAACAATAGTGTTTTTTTGTTTAGAAATCACACAATAGATATCAATTACAACCCGTTTTGAGTCTAGATTGCCATGTGGTCTTGACTATAGACATTGTACTCTAGTTTATTACTTGCTAATTGTCTTAATTTGATGATTGATAAATGCAAATAAAAATGTTATTTAACATTGTGCTTAAAGTTTGGTTCTAAATTTTGAAGACAATTGTAGTTGTACAAAAGGTAAAAATGTACAAAAGGACAGTATATTTTACTTTTCCTTCATTTCAAGCAAGGTGATGTCGTCTCTTACACAAAAGTTTTCAGTTTTTGATCATGAATTATTTAAGTATGTATATGATTATTTATGTTTCGAAGCAATTGTATTTGACTAGGAAAAACACTTGGTTATTTTGGAAAGTATAATGTCGTAGAAAGACGAAAAGATGTTCAAGTGTTAGTAATATGTTTTTGGCAACCGAGACGATTCGTTTAAATTCAGCTATAGTTGTTGTAGATGTTCACTTCCAAAATAAAAAAGATAAGGATCCTCTCAAGTTTTTTTTTTTTTTATCACATTGACTATATCGATGTCTGCAAGCAGTTAACATTGTTAGCAGTACAGTTTATTTTATAGAAGCGCTTGAAACTGTTGTTGTATATGTAATTATAAAGTGTAAAGTGACATAAAAATTAAGCACTTCTTTTCTTAGTGTGTTAGATAAGAGTTTTTAAACAACACTTAAAAAAGTGATTCGAGGAGTTTATTTTGTGGTTATATGTACTATTTGGCAATGGAGGAACCGGTTAGGTCATGCTCCAAAAGATAAAGTGCAAGTTATTAGTTCGGAGGATATCTTCTCACAATTTCAAAACCTCTCGCTTCGTTGGACCTCGAATAGGTGTCGTAAAGATGGTGTTCCTCCTTGGAACCTTTCTGTTGCTATGTTGTATTTGCTGCTTCCTTTTTTAGGAAGATGTTGTGTTAATGAAGTTCTTGGCTTTAAAAAAAAAAAAAAAAAAAAAAAAAAATAGAGATATTATGAATGTTAAAAACTAGACGTTCTTGTCAAACACAGTCTTGTGCTAATCGTAGATAAATAAAAGTGAAATACAGTAAATGTTTGGAATTATTGGTTATGAGGTGCAATACATATTACTCTTCTAATCATACAAGTAAATACAACGAAGACATTCGATCCGACTGATGCGACTAATTTTTTGAATAGTCCATAGTCCACAGGTGAATGATATGACTGTTGATATGCACAGAGACTTCATAAGTGGTTAGGATAACTATCATAATTTATCAATTGTTTAGGATATGTGTTTGAGTCGTGTTATGATAAGTCCTCGTATTTGTGTGAGATTATCTCATAACTAGTATTTAATGTTTTACAATGAATGAAAGTCATTAAGCTTTGTCAAATAAAAATATATCTGGTCTTCTTCCTCTCTTCTTAAGAAGCTCGCATCACGCTTGAAGGGGTGCTACTATCGATACAACTTAAACTGGTCGTATCAGTGAACCTTTGTGGCCACAAAGAAATTAATTTTTCTCGTTGGATTCAAACGTTTGACCTCCTCTTTTGAAGTCCGGTATTCTTTATTGTTGGGTCACCGTTTAATAAAAGGATAATTAAAGTATCGCAATTTGTTGCATTAAATGATTTGTTACATTTTCTTACAGTTTTATAAAAAGATAAAATAAAGAGAGTAACGGCATGTGGTATTTACACTTTAGACGCAGGAGTTGGTGGCGTGAGACATGTTGCAGGTTCAGTGATGTTTGTTTTGTTGTTTATTTCTTGTTTCACTACTTTTTTTTTTATATTTAATTTATTTCTGTCACTTCATTTTTTAGACTGTAGTTTTTAATGCTTCACACTTCCTTTGTTTATTTCTTTTTGTAAGTTTCTAATATAAGCAATTCTTTATTAAAGTTGGCATATGGGTATGTCCTAAAACCATACATTTAATATTTAAAGTTTCCATATATATCCATTTATGTAACTACTAAAATTCAAACAAATTATTTCCAAACTCAACAAAAACGAACTAAAAAGTAACGAGTCTACCTCTGTACAATACAACACCATTTACCATAGTTATTATTGTTTGTACAGACGTAAACTCACTAGTCAGTTTTTCAGTTCGTCTTTGGCGAGTTTACAAGTATAATCTGATTAAAAAAAGTGCATTTAGGTTGTGTTTGTTTTTTTCTTTCAGATCTGAATGTCGTCTGAAGTCTGATTCGGTCAGACGTAATCAGATTTAGACTGTTTGTTTTTTTTCATATCTGAAGTCTGAATACATCTGAATATGGTCTGATTCGTTCAGACATTGAATAACGTCTGATTACATCTGAAAAGCCTAAACTTTAGTGATACTTCTTTTCAATCCTTATCTCCTCATCTTGGTCTTTATTTTTTTTTATTAATAATCACGAATGGAGGGTCGTTTGGTTTGTTTTATAGCGAAACGATTGTTTTTTGTTTATTCAGACATTCAGATTCAGACATAAAAATAGACAGTCTAAAAAAGGATTTAAGATCATTTGAGGACCAAACTTTTTTTACATACCAAGGGACTAATCTCCACCCTCCATCTTTATTTGATCTAATGGATGAGATTAATCCCAACAATTTAAAAAACCCACTTTCATCCTTTTTTTTCAAATATTAATATCTTTCAAACCGTTAATCGTTAAGCGAAAAAAAATATGCCGTTACGACGAGCATTTAATTATCTTTCTATAGATAGGCAATTTGATATATTTTCGACAATTTTTTTTTTTTTTCATTTTTTTACGTTTTTTTTCGTGGCCGAAAAAATCATATATGATATATCATATATGATATTACATATCATATATGATATTATATGTAATATCATATATGATATATCATATATATCATATATGATATGTAATATCATATATGATATATCATATATGATTTTTTCGGCTACGAAAAAAAACGTGAAAAAAATGAATTTTTTTTTTTTTTGTCGAAAGTATATCAAAATGCCCGTCTATAGAAAGATAATTAAATGCTTGTCGCGATGGTGTAATTATTTTCGCTTAACGATTAACGGTTTAAGAGATATTTAAATTATAAAAAATGGGTGAAATATTAAATGCTTTTAATCTCAACCATTGATTTCTTTTTAGATGGATGGTGGGGATGAGTCCCTTGGTATGTGAGGAATGTTTGGTTTCTAAAATAACTCGACTCCTAAAATAATTCAGATTCAGACTTTTGGACCACTAATTCAGATTCAGAAGTTGTATTCAGATTCAGACATAAAACCTCTGATTAAAAAAAGTGCACCTTAGTTTTTTTCTGATGGTTCTAGTACATACCATTTTATAGAATTATGTCCGATATTATACAAAACATCTTAGGAACGGTTAGCCGTTAGGTACATTTGCTATGTTTTATATGAGTTTAGATGCATCTTTTGATAAGCTAGCTCAAACAAGGTAGGATAATGAATTTTTCTCAACAAGATCAAAATAAGATAAAGAGTACTTCAGAACAATCAAGATAAACATAAGCAAATTAACAACTAAGATTAAGCATTGTATGTGCAGTTTATAAGATTCAACAAAACGCATTACTGCATACAGAACACGAGTTATTATTTTCAGCTAACAAATTGCGTTTGAAAGCTCTTTTTTGTTGGCAAATATATATTACCACAAAGGAAAGGATCTTAAATAATCCAAGGTAGTTTACATTTAATGAAGGTGAGGAACTTATATAAGAGCAAGGTAATGCATTTACCGAAACAACTATGTATTTTTTTTTTTTTTTATTATTATTATTATTATTATTTTTTATGCTTTTGACAAAGAAACTAATTTTGATCAAGATTTATTTAGTTGGATTGCTGGTTAGATATTATTACTAAAAAACATAAGTACCCAATCATAAATGATCATATCGCTTAACCCAAGCCGATGACAATATGGTATGCGAGGAAGGTGACGCCATACACATATACAATACACATACATCTGCTATAAGCCACACACAACTGGCAATGTCGCAAAAAAGTCTACAACGATATCAATTTTTATCTAAGCACCACAAGCAAAAGACGCAAAAGACTCGTCCATATGACCATATGTTCGTATTAACATACCATTATTGACACATAATTTCACATATATAAAAATCAATATTACCCTGTATAAAATTAATTTATATTATAGAATTTATATACAGTCATTTATACGGAAATAGAATTAACAAATTAAAGGGTTGATGTATACTGCACAACAACAAAAAAGTCATTTCTTCAATTCCTTATTTTATTACCCAAACGAAAGAACTTACAGATTTTGCAGAGTAATTAATCGAAATGTCGTCTCCGCGGCCTACGATTGTTCACAGGAATCGCTGTTTCTCCATTACCAGGAAATTCCCACTTTGCAATATCTCCATCAAATGAAGAACTAACAAGCATTGGATAATGAGGGTGCCAACTACAGTCTCGTACAGTTGACTTATGGTGCACAAGTCTTGCAGCTTGGGCTCCGGTCACCTACAAATAGTTAACACAAGCTGAATGAGGGAGATGCAAAACAATAAAAATAACAGATATGCGTGTTTACTAACTAAAGGGGGCTTATTTTGACACATTTACTTATGCATGGGTTGATAAGGATTGTGGTAACGGTTTATCTCAAAAACATCAAATGGTCAAACTAAATAACATAGTTACAATGCGAACTAATCGAATGCGTCAATAAGGTTTAAAATCTCCCTGGATTCCATATTTGATGAATACAATCTCCTAAATCATTTTATTTGAAGATTTAGATTTTTATTGTGACAATAAGGATTAATAAACCCTTGTATAAGAAAAGTTTGTATTTGACAAAAAAGTGCTACAGGTCCGACCCATATCGACCCAACCCCGTTTTGACCCCTACTTTAAGGTGACCCGGGACCTGGCGCAGAGCCGACCCACACATCGGCTGCTTACAACTTTGAGTTGGTAATTTAGTATTATAGTTGACATTCCATCATAAAAGTTGAAACCAATAATAGTGTTGTTTTGAGGTTTCTTATTTTATAGTTTGTCACTCTTGACACATGTTAAGTGTTCTGTGCATGTACAATCCCATTTAAAATCATCGAAATCTTATAAAGTCCACACAAGTTCTGAGGTTGAGAATAGTGTAGAGATACTCGCACTTATGATGATGTGAAAATAGCTTAAAAGCAGGGTAATGATTTATGATGAGAAAATAGTGCAGTTTAGAGAGAATGATACGTACCAAATCATAGACATAAACACAAGAATCATGAGATCCCGTATAAATGTACTTCTGGCCAGTGCTGCAATATCATAAACAAGGAATCGGTTAAGTATAGTAATCAATATAGCAAAATCCCACCTCCATCACACACACACAGAGTAACAGAAGATGGGAAAATGAAGCGACAAGATATAACCCGTCCCCTCAATCTCCCTGAAAGTTAAACATGCTTAGACAGATAACATCTTCCTACCTTATATTCATCCAAAAAATTCACTTTTTAATTTAGCAATCTTAAGATTGTTTTTTAAGAATAATAAATGCAAATTAACAATAATTGTTACCAAGCATCTTCCTCTGAAAATGACTATCAAAATTGGCCTTTCTTCCAGTAAGAATAGATTATTTTGTTATATTGAGTTAAGGCCAAAGAAAAATTGGACAAGAGTCGAAGAGTCAACACAAAAGACCATGGAAAAGCCTTAATATAAGTCGAACACAAGAATTTAGATTCCATGTATATATCAATCAAAAAAGGGCATCCATATAGAAGAAACCTAAGCATGCAAAGCAAAGATATCCAACTCCTATTAGACCCCGTACGAAAAGGAGTCCACTTTTCAGATGTTATCTCTCATCTTTATTTCAAGATGTAGCATACTATTAATCTGATATTCTCAAATCACATGTCACTTAAAATCTGTATTGATATAGGGTCACCTAATTGATGATTGAATTTCTTCTAAAATGTAAAAAATACCCTTCCAGAACTAAGAATTATAACCATGACAATTCCGTGACTCGGAATTGTAATGCAACCCTTAGTGGCTTCCTTTGGAAATGAGTTGTTAATGACGCTGCAAAAGTGCTGACACAGACACACACACACATAGTGAAAATTTGAACACAGCCTGCTACTTGATGTGTTCGATCAGCTAAGCTTATAAAATGACGATCAAATTCATACTCGTAAAGATTGCTACAGTAAGTATATAACCCTAAGTGTGCCAAGCATACTTTCAATTACCTATATTCTGGTGAAAAGTAGCAGCGTATCAGTGTACGCAATACCGAATGACCTTTATATGTTGAAACAGATTGGTCACACGGATGCTTCACATCTCGAGCCCGAAGTGGATAGTCCATCCATCTATAATCCCATTCATAGTTCCTGAACCCAGGAGTGCTGAAAACAAAGAAGATAGTCAGAATTAAATGCATTTAGGATGCAACTGTTTGACGTTTAATAGCCATATGAAGCCTAATTCTAAATGACCATGATCGACTCGTCCATCAACTGTTATGATCTTGATTCCCCCATTCTACCCAAAACAAGAAAGTATTGAATTTCAAAAGTCAAACGAGTTGAATAGATCTTGTTTGTGTATCAATCTAAGAGAGATATTATGTAACAAAAGAGTAGGAAAAACTGCATAATGGCTATGATCCTCTAATCATTGAAAGAATAACAAATTGTTCTGAAGAACCTCAAAAGTTATTTAATCACAATGATTTATATTTCTGATCACAAATAGAAGGATGTCTACATACCGAGTGGCATTAGAGGACATTTTTCGGATGTCCCAAAGCTTGATTGTCTGATCCTTTCCATTTGAAATGAAATAACGACCATCGTTACGGCTGTCAAGAAATGTAATCCCTTCTAGATGCCCCATCAGGATTCCAGCAGGCTTTCCTTTTGATCTAAAACAACGTCTGTCCCAAACCTGGAAAGATCTTAATATTAATATTTCCATCCAATTGGAAGGAATTTCCAAATGCTAGAATTGCTATTATGCATAACAATAATATACCGATCAGATGTAGAGAAGCCAACCAAAATTTTAGGATTTACCTTACAGAGATTATCATCGCTCCCAGAATATATCAGATGGTTGGCTTCATCAGCGAAGCACACGCTGTTTACATCTGCCTGCATCAAGCACAAAATACTGCAGTAAGTCAAACAATGGATGACAATACTCATAACAAACCAGTGAAGATCCATTACAAGTTGTGGTTATGCAATTATCTAGGTTGCTATTTTATCGCTTCTAGATTACATTCTTACATAAGATAATCATTTATGTAAGTTCTAATTTAAGTAGAGTTAGGAAATATGTGCACACACCACAAAAGAGTTGACTGTACATGCAAGGCCTTAAATGGAAAGAAAAAAAAAAAAAAAAAAAAAAAAAGTACTCACAAGGGTATGTAAGAGACAATGACGATACAGAAAAAATTGATCGAGTAGCAAATGGAAACATGTCAAGAGGAAATGCGCGTTCACATAACTCAAAAGACTATAAGCTTTCTAAACCAGCAACATGGATGCAGAAATAAGACTATTATGAGCATTGGTATTACCGTATGTGCTTGAATTCGAAGAGAGAGTCTGTTTGTTTCAAGATCATAAACATAAATTGAATCATCACTACTTCCAGCCACAAGTTCTTTGCCGTCATTAGAAAACTTTACAGAAAAAATTCCAAATGAATATCCCCCTTCATCATCACCAGAAAAGTCCAGTTCTTCGTGGATTTCCTGCAAATTTTCACATCATCAGTATTAAGTAACTGCCATGAGAACCCTTTAATTGAAGGAATTGAAATTTATCGAACATCAAAGAACATGTTAAACTAGAAAGCCAAATAAATCAAAGAGTTATACGATTACGACAACTAGATAACTAACCATTTGATACTAGATTGCATGCAGAAGATGTTGGGACATCAAGCATACAAACAAATGCATTCAGACTTGGACATTGTTATCACCATAATTAAGGAATCATTGAGAATATACATAGTAATAAATATTGCAGAAACGGTAATAAATTATTTAAAAAACAACTTCCCGCTGTAGTTACCGTCCAGTCCCGACATATCTAATTTTCCTTTCAGTCATTTTTAGGATATCCCGATACGAACACTTTCATACCCGCAAAACACTCACATAATAAATGTAATTCATACCGTGACATTTGCATGAGACTCTGTTGCGGCAGATCCAATATTAACAATGTTGACGATAGGAGACATAGTCGCATAAACCTGCAAGTACCAAAATGATGTTTGTATTGTAAAGAACAGGAGTAACTAATAGATTAGACAGACTGCTTTTGTTAATCGGTTAAACGTCTAAGGAAATTCTGTAATCATTTGACAGGCATAAAACCCATTGTGACAAACACGGAAACTATTCTGTGCAGTCACTTTAAAACAAAAAAACGGGAGCTAGGATTTAGAGCATTCATGTTGATGTGCCCATTACAACCATCCATTATAGTCTATTTCCATTTTATTTATGTAGCTTTGTTGCTTGGAAAGTACATAATGTAGTCCCAACTCCCAAACGACACTGCGGTTATATAGAAAGAATATAGGACATGTCAATCGCAGGGGAGAATAAAACTCACCAGGGAACGTTTATCTGGTGAAAGAGATGTATCAGTAACTGTCCATCGCAAGCTTTTCGCAACAATATTCTTCTGAAGTTTCCACCCCTTTTCGACATTATAAATCTTAATGTGGCTTCCCTGTTACAGAAGAAAATTTTACTACTTGTTTACATCAATAACCAACCACGGCTCCTCGTTAAATATTATCAAAACTTCATTAAGAGGACAAAAGGTACCTGAAACGCAGCAACAAAAAGGGCACCATCATTTGAAAACTGTGAAACATAAGCCCGGGTAGTCAATTGGTCTACAATAGAAGGACCTTTAACAGGCAAATATTTGTTCATGAGATGACACCGATCAGCTGAAGAGAATCTCCCTCTACCCGTATAATTCCCTTCTCGGCCAGCCAACATTTTAACTGGCGAAACAGGAAACTCCTGCCTTCGTGGAAGTACACGTTTCAACTTGTCATGAGGTTCAGATCTCATCTTTGTTAGCTGAGCAACTTCATGATCGAGTTCATTTTGTGACGAAGGTTGAGGACTGTCATGATCATCTCCAACAGGAGAAGTTTCACTATCGGAAAAATCAGGGTCTATTTCCAATCTACTTAAAGCGTAACCCATATCACCTATAGCCGTGTTCCAAGCCCTAAAGTACATTTTACCACAAATACTTTGTAAATGATACAAGACTTAAAACGACATAAAGCATTACACCATGTTCTTTCATATCATTCCCGGATTCGGCTTGCAAACCCTGCAAACAAATACATCACACATTATATCTCGGTTCTGACGTACCTTAAATGGAATCTACCATTAGTTACACACTTTTGATTCTCCGCGTTAAGATAGTTAGTCTAGATTCAAAGACGTTATGTATTCGTTAGAAAACTTACGACAAACACCTTTCGTTTTTAGTATTTCACGAATGCTTAATGTAACTCAACTTTTATACGTTTTTAGACTATTAGTTTATTGCTTTTTGAAATAAGCAACTCCAAACTAGTTCACTCACGTATGATTAGTAAGCAGCTTTACTAAGCAATCCAAGAGCCCTCCTTAGTCTAACAATTTAACGAGGTGTTGTTTCGGATGGCTTTTTTAAATAACCAACTCCAAACCGCTTCACTCACATTAAATCATATAAGCAATCCCCAAACACTATAAAAACTGTTTTTGTGTTTCATCGTAACACAATAAGCAATCCCAGACACTGCAACGCTTAGGATTGCATTAAAAAGTGCTTATCATATAAACACGTACTAACTCTGCTTATCTTAAAGGCCATCAGGGGCGGACCTAAGGAGGTTGCCGCCTAGTGTAAAGTTTTCGTTAAAAATCACGGAAATCACGAAATTTTGTGTGACACAAATACATGTCTTGTTAAATAAGCAGTTTGATCCAAAAACTGAAAAAAAAACTAGTTATCTCATCTAACACTAACCAAATAAGCACATAAATAAGCTAGCTAAATAATACTCCAAGCAAACATCATGATTGTTAATCATAACTAACTAACCACAAAATCAGCAAATTATAACAGAAAAACCTAACTATAACGGATTATTTAATTATGAATGATAATTATAATGAAAATTGAGGAAATGAAATTGATTAATTAATTACCTGAAAATTATTAGTGAAGATGAAGAAATTTTTGTGTTTTGTGGATATCTGATGAATTCACTCACCTACTAGGATTTTTTTTTTTTTTTTTTAATTTATTTAAGTGTTATTTAATTCTTTATTTATTCCTTTTAATATATTTGACTTTTATAATTTTCATCTAGATAGTCAATATTCAAACTTTTTGAATTCTATTTACTGCGTATTTACACTGTATTCTCGAGTATCACTTATGGAAGGAAAGAAAAATAAATATTTATACGTAATCACTAATTATTGTAGTTCATTTATTTTTATTAAATACATAATTACTTAAATATGAAAAAAATATTTTATTTAAAGTAATTTATATGTTCATTTATTGGTATTAAATACGTAATTAATTTAAATAAAAAGTGGAGGAGGATTTTAGATTAAAAAAAAGTTTCAAATCTTCCTTCTACTTCTTTTCCTTTTCTTTTCCTTTCTTCTATAAAAAAAAATCTTGAGAACACGAATCTTTTTCAGTTTCTTTCGCTTTCTTTGCCATTCTTTTATATATTAATCTTAAGAACACATTACGATTAAATGTTTCCTTCCAAAATTAGGCTGAAAATGTTTACTTTTTGTTTTTTACATATTTTTTACTCAAAAAACTTGAAAACTGAGCATGTGTTCTGATTTTACTAGGTATATATTTCGGGAATGACCGGATAAAGAGTTTATGAACAGTTAGAGAACTATCTGAGTTATATACTCGTTTTATATAGTAATGAAAACCTTTTTTATTTCAAGATCGTCAATGTTATATTCATTTGGTAAAAAGACGTCAATAAAATGTAAAAATCGCATGTTTAAAATCGCATGTTTAAAATTCATGTAAAAATGATCGTCAATAAAAGGTATCTGAGTTTTGGAACGCATCATTGCACCACAAGTGTCCTATCTGAATATTTGATGATTAAATAATAATATAATAATAATAAATAATAATAATAATAAAAAGTTGCACATGGGCACAATGCCGCTACTACCACTACACCACTTTTTCTTTCAAGCCCAATATGGCTCACTGTCACATGGCGCACAATGCCCCATCCACTCTACACACCATTACACATGCTCTTAGGCTGATGGCAAGTGACTATTTTTTCACCATACACATCAGCGCCACGTCAGCTTTCTCTCTCCTCTCACTCCCTTCACCTCACTTCAAACTTTTGTGGCAAGGCAACACCATCTACACCTTTCATTAAATACCCACTTTATACAAATATACCCTACTAAATACCCCACACACACTCACACACAAAATAAAAAATATAAACATCCGGTAATACTTAATGGTGAAACTTTCACCACAATTTGTCTTGAGAAATGCACATGGTGAAGGAATAATTTGGAGGCATGGAGATCATGCGTGAATTGTAGCTTGTGGTGAAGACTTCACCATAATTTGTGTCCTTGCCGAGTGCCTTACAAAGTGAGAGCTTTACATGTTTTTTGTTTGTGTGGTAGGGACGTAAACTACGTGGATGGAAAACATAGTAAGCAAAATTAATACAATAATAAATAATGGCAGATGTTCATTTACGACTTTAAACTAACAAGACAAATTCATGGTAGTTTTTCCTATTTCCAAACAATTACTAACATGATTAATGGCAAAAGATATGTTGTTTATTGAATTGATCATGGTTACTCCTTTGTTTCCACGAATGAAACGCTTTAACGAGCACATACAACAACAACATTCAATCTCGTCTAAACGAGGTATGAGGAAAAGTAAAATGTAACGGATCATACGTATGCTTAACCTTTACTTAATAGGTCAATTGTCTTATCTCGTGGGCGGTGTAATGTTTGTTTGTCAATCACTTGATTTGAACATGCTACAACTTATTTATTAAGTTTAGGTATCATTGCATCACTAATAATAGAAATGGTTTATCATCATACGATACAGCATTTGACACATATAAATGTCATTCTTCGTATTACGCAACAAAAGATTCGGTTTGGATTCCATAAATAACGTTCAACCAGTTTTAAAGATTGTATCCATGTTACAACTTACAAGTAGCATACAGTTTAGAATAAATAATTTTAATTGTTGCACAATAAACAAGAAGCGCATCTAGTGTAGTGGTATCATAGTACCCTCCCACGGTACTGACCGGGGTTCGATTCCCCGGATGCGCACATTTTTAATTTTCTTTTTTAACTGCTTTTACTTTACCTTTATCTTGTTCAAGTTATATTTGACACATGGTAACTTTTTTTTTTTATGTAAAAAGTGATACAATTCAGTTTTATTCGGTCGGTTCAACCTGTTGAATCAGTTTTGGTCAAGAAACACGGCAAACTAACTCGGGTTTTTTATTTTTGAAAACCAATTAGACCCGTTAGTTTTAAGGTACTCGGGTTAACCCGATTCTCGAGACTCGGTTGGGTTTTGGTTTTCTTCTTGTTGTTTGGTAAAAATGTTTTTCTAAGCTTAAGATATGAATTATCCATGATTTATATAAATCTATACACTTTTTTATATTATTGAAAATAAATATTATTTTTATGGGGCAGAAAACCATGTTGACACAGTGATTGAATCGGTGACTTGACTAGGTCGATTTAATGACTTGTTTTACAACCATTGGTTTTATGATGTCTTTTTTTTGGTGGAACACGTCGACACGACTTCATAACTAATGACGAACAACAGAACCAAGTTTAATCTTCTTTAGCAGCGATGTTCAAATTTTTTCTTGATTAAGTTTATGTTTTTACTTTTGTAATTTCTAACATAAAATCTCATATGATAGATTTAGGCTGCCTACTTAACCTCTATTAAGTCAATCGAGAGCCTCTTTATTTATGAAACGATAATTGGTCCATGTACGCTAACCGAAAATCTATTAATTGTTGTTATTAAAAAAATCTAAGCGTATTTTATGCTAAAATATATGTGGAAAAATTGGTTGGTGATCATGTTGTGATTTTTGATGTAAGCACTGATTTCATTAAGTATTTACTTCTTTAATAAATACTTAGTCAAACTATATAATACGAGTTTACAAATGTATTATCAAGCCGTGTAAGTTTGTCTTCCTGTTTGGGTTTAAAGAATATTGTGACTTGACTTAAACGTGGTTACACTTTTCTATTAATGAGTCATAAGTCGTGATTCTAATATTCCATTCATGTCTTGTAACTTTTAGAAAGCCGAAAGCAATGGACTACGAGATGTTTTTTAAGGTTTCAACTAAAAGCCATGATAGTGTTGGAATATGAGAATCATAAAAATATAAATTAATAACCATAAACAAATAACATCAAAGCATGTAACACAGCGGAATAAGGATCTACAATAACATGTAAATAATTAACTAAAAAATTAAATAGATGCGTACCTTTTGATTCCTAGCAAGAACAAGGAATCACGTGATCACCAAGAACAATATAAACCCTAAATTGGGTTTAGTATATATCGACTTATGTGTAGTCGAATAGGGCAAGTCACCACAAGCTAAAGTAAGCTTGTTACTCGTTCTTGTACACACGTATTGTTAGCGTTTCAATGCGAAAAGCTAGGTTCTTAGTTCACAAACAAAACCCTAACTTATATTGTAGTAAAGTCGAAAATCCCAAGGTGTTTGGGATGAGTAATTCGACCGGCCACAAGAGAGGGAGGAGAAGAGAATAGGGTTTTAAGCTTGGAACAAGATTAGGGATTAATGAACATAATGGAATTATATTTATAGGCACCCAAATCTTGTCCTCCAAGCCATCACAACCGAAATCCCTAGCCCATAGGAATGTTCGGCCGATCAAAGCCCACACCAAGGATTCTAGATCCTTCTAACCTCCTTTTTCATTATTAGTCCTTTAACGACCGTTATCTCTAACTCCGTTAAGTACTAACTATCGTTAAGTTATTGTTTGTGAAATGAATAAATAAATAAATTAATTATTCAATAACATTGAAACTCATACGCAATGTGTGCAATCCCGAGTCTCGGGTTCGAAACCGGTCATACATATATTAATAAAAATCCATAAACTCTAACAGATAGATGATAGATGAATACTACTGTAGTAATCTATCATTTTAAGCTTGTAAATGGCTCAAATGTGCTTATCATACTAATGCACGACGAGTTGTTACACGTTTTTTTTTTTTTTTTTTTTTTTTTTTTTTTTTTTAAGTTTACTTTCCTTTCTTCCATCCGATTAAGTAAAAGAAAGTAATACAGAGTTCAAAGGGGAGCAGTAATAATAATAGGGGAGCATGGAATGTGAGGGGTGAAATTTTGGAAGCATTTAAAAGGTCTGCAAATAAGTATTCTATGTTAGATCCTGATGGAAATGATAATGCAACATCAAGTGGTACTGTGGAGACAAAAGAAGTTAGTACTAGTGAAGAGAATGATATGTATAAGGATGAGAATGGTATTGCTCAGTGTATGGAAGATGATGATATTGAGGGAAGGGATAAAGGGGTACTCACATAGGTGTTTTCATGGAGTTTAAAATTGGTTGTTGGAATATTAGAGGTATGTGTACCTATGATAAGCAAAAAGAAGTGAGGAATTTCATTGATGGTGAAAAATTGGGTATTTGTGCTATAATTGAAACACAGCTTAAAAGGAAAAAACTCTTTAAGATTGATGATAGTATTTTTAGGAATTGGGATTGGGTGCATAATATGAATTACTGTGATAAAGGTTGTAGAATTATGATAGGGTGGAATGGAGACCTGGTGAATGTGAATATAATTCATTACTGCAAGCAAGCTGTTATGTGTAAAATTGAGGCTATTAAAGGTACTTTGACCATGTTTTGTACCTTTATATATGCTGCAAATGGTGGTAATGAAAGGAATGAGTTATGGAAAGAGTTAAGTATGTACAAGAGGATTGTGGGAGATATTCCTTGGGTTATGCTAGGGGATTTCAATGTTACTCTTGACCCAAGTGAACATTCTACAGGTAGTTCTAATATGACAAAGGATATGTATGAGTTTAACGACTGCATAAATGTGATTGAAATGGAGGATATTGCAAGTACTGGGCTATTTTTTACATGGACTAAGAATTTGTACAAAGCCAAAACAGGTGATCAAACTGGAGTTCTTTAGAAGTTGGACAGAGTGATGGGCACTCAAGAATTTGTTAGTAAGCATCCTCAAGCTCATGCTATGTTTCTTCCTTATATTATTTCAGATCACTGTCCGGTTGTTTTGGCTATGCCTAACATAGTGCAGGCTAGGAGAAAGGCTTTTAAATTTGCAAACTTTGTGGCTGAGAAAAAGGAATTTAAGGAGGTGATTAAAGATAACTGGGTCTCTAGGGTGCAAGGTTTTCATATGTTCTCTCTTGTTAAAAAGTTAAAGATGCTCAAAATACCTTTGAAGAAACTTGCTTGGAAAGATGGTGATGTATTTGATAATGTGAAAAAGCTAAGAGAAAATTTGGAAGATATTCAGACTAAGATTGTTGGGAATTAAATATTCTGAAGATTAGAGTATTAGAAATTACTCTAAGTCAAGGTACTGCTCGTACATCAAAGTACTGCTAGTACATCAAGGTACTGCTAGTTCATGATCAAAGTACTGCTGCTTCATCAAAGTACTGCTGATCAGTGACTCATAGGATAAGATCAAGAAGATATTTATTGTATTTTGGTCAAACATATACGGTAGATAATATCTTACTCCATGTGCTTAGTTAACAAGTTGTATACATAGATACATGTTGTATCTTATGTACTGACACAATATGCATAAGTTAAATAAGTAAGTCGGTCAAGACTTTTAGCAAAATTGTAAAGATCTCTTGCAACTATAAAAGAGATCTTAGACTTAGATATTAAAAAAAAGACACAATAGAACACACATGCACATGCATAACTGTTAGAACAAGAACAAAAACAATATCACAAGTCTAAAACATAAGATTCAAGGTTTTGTAACCCTAGTGAAAAACTCAAGATCACTCGTATTATTTGGAATAATATTGAATCGTTTAGTGAAATACTTTCTTTGTTCATTGTTAAGTAACAAACATAATTCTTCCATTTCCATAACATACATAACCTTCTAAGTGTGGTTAAGTAAATTCCGCGTGCTTAATCATATTAAGTCAATATATCTCATACACAAAGACACAAGGTTTAACCACCTTAACCGTGTATACACTAGATCCTCACAGTTGGTATCAGAGCCTAGGGTTGATATATTTGAATTAGAAGAAACAGAAATGGAAGCTCATGATGTTCAAACAAATGTTGCTGCAAAGTTGCCCATAATCAAACCCAATGAGTTTGAGTTATGGAGGATGAGAATTGAGCAATATTTCATGGTCCAAGATTATACTCTTTGGGATATAATTATATATGGTGATTCCTTTTCACCAAGCTACTCAGAGGTTGTTCTAGAAGGTAAAACAAGTAGAAAAAGAAATACTGGACCAGTGTCAAATGAAGAGAAGATACTGAAGAGAAATGATCAGAAAGCAAGAAATTTGCTGCTTATGACCATTCCTAGTGAGCAGATGCTATCATTTAACAAGTATCTTGATGCAAAAACTCTTTTTGAAGAGATTTGTGCATATTTTGGTGGTAATGAAACTACCAAAAAGACACAGAAGACATTACTAAAGCAACAATTTGAAAACTTTACTGCTTTTAGTAATGAGTCTCTTGATAAGCTATTCTCAAGATTACATAAGCTTGTCAGTCAGTTAGCTGTGTTGGGTGTTGAGACAGAGAAGGAAGATCTCAACATGAAATTTTTGAGAAGTCTACCTGATGAGTTCCATACTCATGTTATTGTCTGGATGAACAAACCAGACATTGAAACCATGAAGCTCAATGATTTGTACAACAACTTCAAAATTGTTGAACAAAGTCTGAAGAAATCTGGTCATTATGGTACTAGTTCTGGAAACGTGGCACTCTTGTCAGTTCCTAGTATTAGTAAGAATGAAGAGGTAGATGAAGGTGAAAGTGCTCCTTCCACAAGTTCTCACAAGGATGTTGCTGGTCTTGGAGATTCAACATTCTATGCTTTTATTACCAGTCAATCTAATGGCTCTCCTCTCAACCATGAAGACCTTGAGCAGGTAGATGGTGATGATTTGGAAGCTATGGATATTAAATGGCAGGTTGCTTTGCTTAGCATGAGGGCTAAGAAGTATTGGCAAAGAACTGGGAAGCAGATTACCATAAATGGTAATGATACTGCTGGGTTTGATAAGAAGAAAGTAGAGTGTTTCAACTGTCATAGGTTAGGACACTTTGCTAAGGAGTGTAGAAGCCCAAGAAAGCAGGAGAATAGAAACACATGGTATAAGCAAGATAGGAAAAAGGAAGTTACTGTTGAAGAGCCAAAGGCTATGTTGGCTATTGATGGTATTGGTTATGATTGGAGCTCTATGGCTATTGAAGAGGATGCACCACCTAATGCTGCTCTTTTGGCCAATGAATTTGCTCTAATGGCTCATTCTGATTCAGAGGTAAACAATATTACATCTTGTACTGAATCATGTCCTAATCTTAAAGCTTATGAAGACCTTAATAAGAGATTTGAAGCTCATAAACAAGAGCTGCTTGATTCTTTGTTTAATTTGGCTAATCACAAAAGAGGTCTAGGTGTTTTAGAAAAACAAGTCTTACATTTTAAAAATAATGAAATTCATTTTGCTGATGACATCAATATACTAAAAAATGACATTAAGATCAGAGATGAGTGTATTGTTGAGTTGAATGAATCATTAGCTAAACATAAGAATGAAAGAGAAAATGTAAAGGTTTCTGTGGATGTTTTAGTACATTCCTCAGAAGGATTCAATAAGCTTTGGGAAGCCCAAGTTATTGATAAGGTCAATTCTGGTGTTGGATTTAAGTCTGTACCCCCACCATACAGAGGTGTTCATTCACCTCCAGGTATTGATTTAGCACACACAGGGTTACCTGAGTTTCAAGAACCAATCATGGAATATGGTTCTAAGGTCACTAAATCTCCAAAGATAGAGAAGGTAAGTAAAAGTTTAGATAAAACTTTATCTTATCAGGACAAGGTGTCCTTTATTAAGAAAGGAGATGCTATAGTTGTTGAAGATTGTACAACTGATAGTGATAGTGATGAAGAAGAACAGGTTATGTCTAAACCTGTATTGGTTAAGAAAGTAGGAACAAGTCTTCCTAAGATAGTCAATCACAACACTAACAGGCCTAAGTCAATTGGTAAAGGTACTGTTAGGAAACCAGTTAGATATTGTGAACAATATAGAACTACAAACAAGCCCAGAGGTAACCAAAGGAATTGGAACAACCTCAAGTCTAACCAATTAGGTGATGACTTTGCATTTTATAATAAAGCTTGTTATACATGTGGTAGTTTTGACCATCTTGCAGCTTTCTGCAACCAAAGGGTAACTGGGTATGAATACAATAGGGTGAATTACAAAAGGCAAACTCCTCAAACTCTTTTTCACTCTAATACTCATAGATCTAAACCCAGAACAGTCTCAAACAAGTCTGGACTCAAAGGTCCTGATAGACAAAAAGGTCCTGTTAACAAAGTACTGCCAGTTCAAACTCAAAGTACTGGTAAATCTAAAAGTACTGTTAGACCTTTGATGACTGTTAACCCAAAATCAACAGCTAAGGATGCAAAAACAACTTTCAAACATGCATCTAACACTGTTCTAAGGCCCATTCAAACAAAAGCAGTGGTTCACAAACAAATTTGGAGACCAAAGGGTGTGACTTCAAAGTTAGCAGACTCTGCTGAACATGTTACTCACTCTGCTGCTAAGGGTAATAGGGCAAATGCTGTTAAGGCCTCAGCATGTTGGATTCAAAAATCCAATGTTGCATCAACAGTCCTTAAAAGATTAAACTATATTGATGCAAGAGGCAGATTCAAGTCAGTAATGGCTTGGATCCCCAAAGAAAACTAACTTTCTTATTTGTGTGTAGGGACATTCTATTGATCATCAAGATCAAGGATACTCAGATAGTGGATGTTCCAATCACATGACAGGCAACATGTCTTATCTTTCAGATTTTCAAGAATTCAATGGAGGATATGTTACCTTTGGAGGTGGTTTTCGTGGCAAAATTTCTGGTAAAGGTACTATTAAAACCGGAAATTTAGATTTTGAAAATGTGTACTATGTACAAGAGTTAAAGTATAATCTTTTTAGTGTTTCACAAATGTGTGACAAAAAGAATAATGTCCTTTTTACTGACACTGAATGTCTTGTTCTATCTAAGGATTTTAAGATGCCTGATGAAAATCAAGTACTTCTTAGAATTCCTAGAAAGGCCAATATGTATAGTGTTGATATGAAGAACATCATTCCTAAAAAGGATTTAACTTGTCTTGTATCAAAGGCCACATTGGATGAATCAATGTTATGGCATAGAAGGCTTGGTCATATTAACTTCAAAACCATAAATAAAATTGTTAAGAATGGTTTGGTAAGAGGTTTACCTCACAAAAGATTTGAAAATGATCAAACATGCATTGCTTGTCTAAAAGGCAAACAACACAAAGCCACTTGTAAGCCCAAAATTTTTAACTCTATCAATCAGTCATTGTTTATGCTGCATATGGACTTATTTGGACCAGTTTCAGTAAGGAGTATACAACATAAAAAATATTGTCTTGTTATAACTGATGACTATAGCAGATTTACATGGGTTTTCTTTTTAGCCACTAAGGATGAGACATCAAGCATTCTTAAGGAATTCATTACACTGATAGAAAACCAAGTAAGCAAGAAAGTCAAAGTCATTAGGAGTGATAATGGGACAGAGTTTAGAAATAGAGTTATGGATGATTTCTGCAAAGAAAAAGGTATTAGGAGAGAATATAGTGTTGCTAGAACACCACAACAGAATGGAGTGGTTGAAAGAAAGAATAGAACACTAATTGAAGCTGCTAGAACAATGTTAGCTGATTCTAAGCTACCTATAATCTTTTGGGCAGAGGCAATTAACACTGCTTGCTATGTTCAAAATAGAGTTTTAGTTGTGCAGCCTCACAATAAGACATCATATGAACTCTTTAATGGTAGAACTCCTGCAATAGGATTTCTTAGACCTTTTGGATGTCATGTGACAATTCTCAATACCTTAGACCATTTAGGAAAATTTGATGGTAAAGCAGATGAAGGTTTCTTAGTTGGATATTCTCTTGTTAGCAAAGCTTTTAGAGTTTACAACTTAAGAACTGAGAAAGTTCAAGAAGAACTACATGTGGAGTTTCAGGAAAACAAATCCAATGTAGTAGGTCAAGGACCCAAATGGATATTTGATCTTGATTATCTAACAAACTCTATGAATTATTTACCTGTTGTTGCAGAAACTAATAATTTTTCAGGTTCACAAGCAACAAATGAGGTGGAGTTAGATAAAGATCAATCTGATGTCATTATGCCATTGTGGTCAAGTACCAGTGTGGATTTAGCTTCAAACAATGATGAATCTTCTTATGGTAAAGCAAAAGAGGATGTTGAGGCTCAAAGAAAAGATGTTGGAACAGAGGAACAACTCAATATGTTGAATATTGAAAGTACTGCTGAGACAGAGCAAGGTACTGTGAGTACTTCTCAAGGTACTGGTGGTTCAGTTGAAGGTACTGCTGGTCCTTCACACTCAAAAGATGCAGAGTTCCAAGAAGATGAAGTGGATGTGACTAATCTTACACCATCTTATCATGTTCCTACTACCCCACACACAAGAATTCACAAAGTTCATTCCCTAGATAATGTGATTGGAGATGTACAATCTGGTGTGAAGACAAGAAGACAACTAGTCTCTTCAGACCAACAAGGGATTCTTGATGCCCTTTATGCTTCAAAACAACATGAACTTTCAAACTCATGTTTATTTGTATGTTTTCTCTCTCAAAAGGAACCAAAGAATATTCTTACAGCCCTAGATGATTCAAGCTGGGTAGAGGCTATGCAAGAAGAGCTTCTTCAGTTCAAGATTCAAAAGGTTTGGGTGCTAGCTGATTTACCTACAGGTGAAAAGCTAATTGGCACTAGATGGGTTTTTAAGAACAAAAGGGATGACAGAGGAATTGTGATCAAGAATAAGGCTAGATTAGTAGCACAAGGGTACACACAAGAAGAAGGAATAGATTATGATGAAGTTTATGCTCCAGTAGCAAGGATTGAGGCAATTAGGCTGTTTCTAGCTTATGCTTCATTTTTAGGCTTCACAGTCTACCAAATGGATGTCAAAAGCGCATTTTTATATGGAGAAATTGAAAGAGAGGTATATGTTTCACAACCTCCTGGTTTCATTGATCCATTACATCCAAACAAAGTGTACAGAGTAGTGAAAGCTCTCTATGGCCTTCATCAGGCACCAAGAGCTTGGTATGCAACACTTGCTTCCTACTTATTAGAAAATGGATTTCAAAGAGGAAAGATTGATCAGACACTTTTCATCAAACAGCACAAGAAGGATCTTCTGTTAGTGCAGGTGTATGTGGATGACATTATCTTTGGATCTACAAGGAAGGAAATGTGTTTAGAATTTGAGAAGCTTATGAAAGATAAGTTTCAAATGAGTTCTATGGGAGAACTTACATTCTTTTTGGGTTTGCAAGTTAAGCAATCATCTGAAGGCATATTTATTAGTCAAGACAAATATGTTGCAGAGATACTTAGAAAATTTCAATTTGCTGATTCAAAAATAGCAAGCACACCAATGGACTCAGAGAAGCACCTTCTGAAAGATGAAGATGGAGAAAATGTAGATGTACACAATTACAGATCTATGATAGGCTCTTTGATGTATCTTACATCATCTAGACCTGATATCATGTTTCCTGTTTGTGTCTGTGCAAGATTTCAAGTTACTCCAAAGGTTTCTCATTTAACTGCAGTCAAGAGAATTTTTAGATATCTTAAAGGTCAACCAAGGTTGGGTATATGGTATTCTAGAGAATCTCCTTTTGATTTGGTAGCATATTCAGATAGTGATTATGCTGGTGCTAGCTTAGACAGAAAGTCAACAACTGGAGGATGTCAATTCCTTGGGTGTAGACTTGTCTCATGGCAGTGTAAGAAGCAAACAAGTGTGGCAAATTCAACAACTGAAGCTGAATATATAGCTGCTGCAAGTTGCTCTAGTCAAGTTCTATGGCTTCAAAACCAACTCCTTGATTATGGGTACAATTTCTTAAACACTGTTATTTATATTGATAATAGTAGTACAATTTGTATTATTAAAAATCCGGTACAACACTCTAAAACAAAACACATTGAAATTAGGCATCACTTTATAAGAGATTGCAATGAGAAAAGATTAATTCAAGTTCTTAAAATTGCTTCAGAGCATAATTTTGCAGATCTGTTAACAAAAGCTTTTGATGTTTCAAGGTTTCAGTACTTAATTGCAAGTATTGGAATGCTTAATCTTTAAATTTTCAATATGATGTGTTTTTGTACATAAATTTTTGAAAGTACTGCTGGATTTATAAGGTACTGCTATATCAAAATTTGAATTGTGTTATTCATACAGTTGGTTTTATGATTAATCTAATGCAAGACAAGTACTTTGTACATTGTTCTTTTGGTTTTAGACTAACTATTTCAGGTATGAATATGTAAACACAAAGGATATTTCAAGTGAAATGGGAACAGCAGCATGCTTATCATATTGCTGACCATAGTAGATTTATGATGGACTGAGTTTAGGAATTAAACCTCCTTAAAACTTCTTTCTTGAAATCTAGTTATGATATTTCACATTGAATTGATGACTTAGTTGATCAGATAGTAACTGATACAACTCACTTTCTATCATTTTATACTTTCAAGTATAATGAGTTAGTCTAAGGACATCTGATAGAAATAACAGCTAGTAAAAGTGAATCTAACACTTGTGTTGGAGGTAACAATTGCTATGAGCTGGAAACCCTGTCAAGAAAATCTTTTGAATAGATTTATCTTTTCACAGGCAGTTAGTGATAACTGAAATACATTGGTTCTCACACAACCAGAGGTTATTTTTAAACCGAAATTTTGATTAGGTGTCTGTTACACACTTGATTCTTTCAAAATGGTTGAATGTAGTATGATTTTTCAATTCTAAAATCATGAACATACTACTAAGTTAAATGATTTCTTAAAAGGATTTTTCAAGGATTCAGAAAAACCATTCATTAATGGATTATGAATCAAAATGTCCACTGATTCACCTCTCATAGGAGTTAACACACCTAGAAGTGATGAGGACAGCAACTTAAACTCTTAAGGAATTGATGGCTTCATGTACAATATTGTCTGAAAACAAGTTCAAACTGATAGATCAGGTGATATGAAGAGAAGTTCTTCAGTACACAGTGAGATCTTCCAAACAAGGGGAGGAAACAAAAGTTATTTGCTTCAGGGGAGGAAATAATTTCCCAGAAAAGGAAGAATAAACCAATATATGGAAGGAGAAGACAAGAGCATACAAGATGATGTAGAGGTTGAAAATGATTAGAACAGATCAAATATCTAGAAGGGATGAAGCATTTCTAAAGGAGAAAGTTCTATCTAGATCAAACGAAGAAAAGTTTCAATTTCACTTCAAAGACATGCTGGTTAGATGATTTCACTTGTTGAAACAAGCATCCAAGATACACAGCATCATTGCCTCTTACAATTCCTCCATCCAAGGAAATTGCACCATCTTTTGGTACAATGTTTTGATATTTGCTGAAGTCAAAGAAGAACAAAGCAGATGAGTTCAGAATAGAAGAATGTTCAGATTCAAGAAGTGTTTGAAAGATCTTCACAAGTCCTCATTTAATTCAGAAAAACATGTTTGAATTAATTCACATGTTTAGGGGAGGATTGTTGGGAATTAAATATTCTGAAGATTAGAGTATTAGAAATTACTCTAAGTCAAGGTACTGCTCGTACATC
Source organism: Artemisia tridentata subsp. tridentata (assembly GCA_021014915.2). NCBI lineage: Eukaryota > Viridiplantae > Streptophyta > Magnoliopsida > Asterales > Asteraceae > Artemisia > Artemisia tridentata. The sequence continues at coordinate 72,263,168 of CP139506.1, read as the reverse complement.
AAAGTACTGCTAGTACATCAAGGTACTGCTAGTTCATGATCAAAGTACTGCTGCTTCATCAAAGTACTGCTGATCAGTGACTCATAGGATAAGATCAAGAAGATATTTATTGTATTTTGGTCAAACATATACGGTAGATAATATCTTACTCCATGTGCTTAGTTAACAAGTTGTATACATAGATACATGTTGTATCTTATGTACTGACACAATATGCATAAGTTAAATAAGTAAGTCGGTCAAGACTTTTAGCAAAATTGTAAAGATCTCTTGCAACTATAAAAGAGATCTTAGACTTAGATATTAAAAAAAAGACACAATAGAACACACATGCACATGCATAACTGTTAGAACAAGAACAAAAACAATATCACAAGTCTAAAACATAAGATTCAAGGTTTTGTAACCCTAGTGAAAAACTCAAGATCACTCGTATTATTTGGAATAATATTGAATCGTTTAGTGAAATACTTTCTTTGTTCATTGTTAAGTAACAAACATAATTCTTCCATTTCCATAACATACATAACCTTCTAAGTGTGGTTAAGTAAATTCCGCGTGCTTAATCATATTAAGTCAATATATCTCATACACAAAGACACAAGGTTTAACCACCTTAACCGTGTATACACTAGATCCTCACAAAGATTGATAAGAATCCAGCTGATAAAATGTTAAGAAAAGAGGAGAGTAATATTTTGTTGAGGTATAGTGAAGCTATGAAGATTGAGGAACAGTTATTGTATCAAAAGGCAAAAATTAAGTGGTTGAGTTTGGGAGATAAGAATAATGCCTTCTTCCACAGAACTTTGACGAGCAGAAATCATAGGAAAAGGATAAGTCCAGTGCATGATGAATTGGGAAATAGATTTGAAGGTGAGGAAGTGGCTGCTCAATTTGTGAAGCACTTTCAGCAGTTTTTTGGCAATAATACTAATGTTGCTAACTTACCTGATCATGAGTCACCGTTCATCAATAAACTTAGTGAAAATGAGGCAGGGTATATGGTTAGGGCTGTGAGTGATGCAGAGATCAAGAAAGCAATGTTTCTCATTGATGATAATAAGGCTCCTGGCCCAAATGGTTTCTCTTCATTGTTCTATAAAAAAGCTTGGGATGTGATTGGGAATGATGTGTGCTTAGCTGTAAGGGAGTTTTTTTAGACTGGGAAGATTCTAAGTGAGATTAATTCCACTCTTATTGCTCTAGTTCCTAAAATCCAAACAGCGGCTAAAGTGTCTGATTACAGACCAATAGCTTGCTGTAATGTAATCTACAAGTGCATAAGCAAGTTAATTACTGAGAGAATGAAGAAGAACCTTGGTAAACTGGTTAGTAATAATTAAAGTGCCTTTATTCCAAGTAGACATATTCAAGATAATATACTAATCTCCCAAGAATTATTGAAGGGGTATGGGAGAAAGGATTGTCCAAAGAGAGTTGCCATGAAGATTGACTTGCAGAAAGCTTATGATACTGTGAATTGGTGTTTCTTAGGAAATATTTTGAAAGGTTTTGGTTTTCATGAAAAAATGATCACATGGATTATGAAATGTGTGACTACTACATCCTTTTCTATATGTGTCAATGGAGAAAGTTGTGGATATTTTAAAGGTGGGAGAGGACTAAGATAAGGAGATCCTATGTTTCCTTATCTATTCACTCTAGTTAAGGAAATTCTCAACTTACTCTTGATAAAGAAGATTGAGGGCAACAACTTGTTTCAGTACCATTTTGGGTGTAAGAAGTTGAAAATCACTCATGTTTGCTTTGCTGATGACCTTCTAATATTTTGCCATGGTGATAGGCAGTCAGTTCAGGTGATTAAGGAAGTCATTGAAGAATTTGGTCCTATTTCAGGGCTGCTTCCTAATTACAGTAAGAGTACTGTTATATTTGGTAGTGATAAAATAGAAGAGCAGCAAGAGTTGTTGAGTGTGGTGCCTTTTAGAGTGGAGAAATTACCAGTGAAATATCTTGGTGTTCCTTTAGTTACTAAAAGAATTGGTATAAAGGAGTGTAAAAGTTTAATTGATAAGGTGAGGAGCAGGGTGTTGAATTGGAAAAACAAATGTCTGTCATATGCAGGGAGGTTACAACTTGTGGCCTTTGTTTTGGAATCAATACATGTGTACTGGGCTACTGTTTTTCTATTACCTCAAGCTTTTATTGATGATATTAATAGCCTTCTGAAAGGTTTTTTATGGAATCAAAGTGAAAAGGCTAATGGCAGAGCTAGGGTAGCTTGGAAGAGGCTATGTAAACCAAAAACTCAGGGTGGATTTGGTTTGAAAAATTTGAGTGTGTAGAACAGGGCAATGATTGTTAAACATTTGTAGCATGTGGCTGTGGACAAGGATTCACTTTGGGTGAAATGGATTAACACATACAAGCTTAAAGGCAGAAGTGTGTGGAAAATTAATGAAGAGGGTAATGACAGTTGGGGTTGGAAGAATATTATTAGAATGAGACATGAGGTGAGGAAACATATGATTGTCAAAATGGGTGATGGTGCTAAAACTTCTATGTGGTTTGATTCTTGGTCTCCTATTGGTGCTATAAATGAATTTATCACTTATAGAGATCTATATGATGCTAGATTCAAAGCTAACATGACTGTGAGAGAGTTTGTGGTGGATGAAGCAGGAAAATGGCCTGATGAATGGTATTCCAAGTTTCCTATGGTCACTCAGTTGCAACAAATTGAGCTTCATCTAGGTAAAATTAACAATTTAGTGTGGAGAAGGAATGATGGTTCTATATGAAAGTTCTCAATCAGGCAGACTTATAATGATATGCATAATGCTGGCGATATAGCTAATTGACACAAACAGATGTGGTTCTCTCAAAATATTCCCAAGCATGCATTCATTCTAAAGTTAGCAGTTCAAATGAAGTTACCTACTCAAGATGGGGGAACTATGATCTTATGGTTTGTCTTCTTTGCTATAGTGATATGGATTCACATGATCATCTATTTTTCAATTGTCCTTTCACAAGTATGCTGTGGTGTAGAGTTATGCAAAAGCTTAAAATGCCAGTTACAAGTACTAATTGGGAAGGGGTGATTGGAAGATTTGTTGAGTTTTATAATGGTAACTCAGTTGGCAGCATTGTTAGGAGATGTGTTTGGCCACTTGTGTGTACTTAGTGTGGCAAGAAAGAAATAATAGGTTGTTTAGAGAAGAGAAAAGGAATGTGGAAGAATTGTTCAAGGTCTTGTGTGACATTGTGAAAATGAGGTTGGCTAGTTTGAAAATGAAATGGTCAAAAGCTGTTAGTGATACTGAAAAGGAATGGGAAGTGAAGCTTAATGTGGTCTCTGAGAAGGGAAATTGATCAAGCAGAACGCAAAGTGAGGGTGTATGGGTAAGAGAATAGTTCTGTTGGTATGTTCTTGAAGTTAAAGGGGTGTTTGGGTAAGTGGTTTTCTGTAGCAGTATGCAATATTAGCCACTTTATTTTTCTATCAGGCCATTACAATTGTGAAGTACCTTGTACCTTGGAGTCCTAACTGTGTGACTGTACCTATATTAGCCCCATAGGTTATCCTAGTTTGGCCTTGGGAGGGAGCTAGGTAGCTATGTTTGGCTGTGTAGGAGGTCTTTCTCAGTATGGATGTACCATAAAGTAGGGCTTCCTTTTATTAAGGGTAAATGGTCTTGGAGGGGAGTGTGAGTAGTATGGGATTGAGAGTGGTGTAAGATGACACTTCATGGTCCATACTTTACATTCCCACAGGAGGTTTAGGTTGGTCCTCACTGGGGGAGTGTGTTCCAAGTTATATGAAGCCATTCTTGAGATGGAAATGTACTATAACTGGCAGAGCCATTCAGTGGAGGGGTTATGGGTGCCTAGTTGGTTGGCCTCAAACAGTCAACTTAAATCAACCAAGGATGTGGTCAAATAAAGTCAAACCAATTGAAGACAACTAACCAAGGAGTATAGTGTTTTCCCGGGTCGTTATGTCCCAACGAGGTGTGTAAACTGTAATATAACGAATGTGTGTGCTGAAATGATATTGAATATATAAAAAAAACAGGAATCTGATTGACTAACACTAGGAATGTGAATAGTGATAGCTCTGTCACAGCTATATCGTTAAAAACGTGCAATCAGAAACCTAAAAACGTAAAAGATATACAAACGTACGTTTAAATTCAAGTAAACGTAAACGTACAAAAACAAAACTATCATAACTATAGTAGGGATTTGCATGCCTTAGGGGCTTAAATGCAAATTAAACAAACTTAAAATATTTATCTATAATTTACAAACTTATATAAAAGTTAAGAAAACCTAAAAACCTAAAACGCGTACGTGTACGTAACAATTACGTAAACGTAACAAAATAAAAAGTGAATTCAGTCCAATACACCTCCCACAAATGTGAAAATTATATTTTTGGAATCCTAAAATGATAAGAAAATTATTAGAAAATTAAAATAAATTTTTACACTATTTACTTAATTATTATAAATTAAAAATGAATTAAATGTATTTAATAATGAATTAAATAATAAGAAAATCTAAAATAAGCTTAGAAAAATAAAATTAAAAATAAGAAAAATCTAAAATATTATAAAAGAATTTTTGAAACTGAAAATGTATTTTTTACACAATTATTCTATTTATTATTAATTATTTACTATTATTAAACACTAAAATCTATTATTGAATTACTAAAAATATTAAACAACCTAAGAAAAATCTGAAACTTTTTACATAATTCTAAAATAAATAAAAGAACCTAGGAAAAATATAAAAACACTATGTGCTTAATGAAAATAAGCAAATAAGCAATAAGCTTCTTAAATAGAAGCTATCACTTAGCTTTAAAGTGGAGCTTTTTGGTATTTTCTTTTTCTGGATTAATTATACAATGATATTATACATGTTTAATGAAAACAAAACTTTACAAACTTCAAAATAAGCAAAATGTGGGCTTATGGCTCAAGACAGTTAAGCTTTATGCTTAACAGTTGAGTTTAAGCTTGAAATAAGCTTGAAAAAGGGAATAAAAGGAAAAGGAATATGTGCACATGTGATATGGACAACTATGAACAAGATTGTACACTGGAATTCACCAAATAAGCTCAGATAAGCTAATAAGCAAATCCAGATAATCAACATGCTGCTAGCTTAAAAGCAATCCTGCTGATAGTGCAGTGATTCTGCTGATAGCTTTAGAGGCAAGATAAGCTTATTAAATAAGCTCTAAAGCACAAAGAGGAGATTGAGGTAGCAAGCTGGGTTGGTTGGCTTTCCAAAAAGCCCAAGCTCAACCTGTGGGATCCACAGGTGAGCTTTTGAGAAGCTTTTGAAAAAGCTTCAATTCACTGATTCAGTGTATACTGAAAAAGTGGGACAAACAAAAAGCTGGATGCAGCCCTAGCAAATAAGCTAGAACATGGAATTAAAGCACTGGAACTTATTATCTAGTGGATTAGCTTCTAAAAGAAACAAAATTCACAAGCTAAGTCCCAGTAATGAGCTTTTTGTGAGCTTATGAAAATGCTATGGGTATACTGATAAGCCAGCAGACTTATCAAAATGGACAAGTCAAAAAGCTACTAGCAGCCCTAGTAAATGAGCTGCTAGGGGGAATTTAAGCACAAGATCTTATGGATGGGTGGATAAGCTTCATATAAAACTAAACCACACAAGCTTATGACCACAAATGAGCTTTTTAAGAGCTTATGAAATAGGCCTGAACTTACACTGATTTCTCAGTATGCTCAGGAAAATGGCAAACAACAAGCTCATAATTAACTTATCAAAGAAGCTTAAGATAGCTCAACAAGCACTAAAACACTGAGTATGATTGATTGGCCTCACATAAGGCCAAAGATCACAAGCTCAGGCTTAATGAGGAGCTTTTCATGAGCTTAGGAAAATCTACTTAACTTCACTATTTGCTCAGTGAAGTTAGTGAGATGGAACAAAATGGATGGATAAAATAAGCAGTCTAAATAAGCTACTAACTGAAAAATAAGCATATACTTAACATAATGGCCAGATAGGCTACACAAAACAATAAATCATACAAGCTAAATCTAACAAATGAAGATTGTGCAAGCAATTGAAAAACTGAGAATCAGGCCTGCACAGGGCATGTTTGCAGAAAAGTGCTAAAAAGAAAGCAACAAATAAGCAGTTAATCTAAGCTAATAAAGACAACTAAAAATAATACACTAAAGATGAGCAGCAAAATATTAAAACCCTAAAAGCATTTAAACTGAAACCTAGTAATAAAAGCACACAAAAATTAATAAGTTCACTCAAAATCTGAAGAACTGAAATTTGACTTTTTACAAAAACACTAAAAGTTGACTAAAGTGAATTTTGATCCTAAACTACTGAATGATTATGTTATATTAAGCAACAAGAACATGAAATTAAGCTAGATAAACAACAATTAAACACTTATGCAGGGTTTTAGGTTCTAACAATCTCACAGTGCTCATATAGAGATCATCAAGTGTCAATTTGACTTTCACACATGCTACACCACTTGATTAAGGTTTCACTGAGTTGTTTAGGCCATATGAGGAGTACATCAAACAAGAACAACCACTCAAACACCCTACAACACAGATTCACTATTAAATCCAAACAACCTTTAAATTGGACTGTGTTGAAGTTTTTCAAAGCAAATGACTATGTAAACCACTTTTATCAAATCCAGGGGTCACAATGTGTCAAATTGGACCCTTTTAAGCATAAACAAGTAGTCACACAGGTTAAACCTAGGATTATCCAAAAACTAGCATATTGACAGTCAAAATGTAATTTCAAACAACAATCAAATCCAAAACATACTTACCTAAGATTAAGCTATAATAGCACTAACAAACAGCAAATAAACATAGAAACATGAAAATTAAAGCATCTAAAACACTGAAACAGTAAAATGCAAAAAAGGATAAAAAGGGCTTACACATGAATCCTGCTGAAAACCAATGAACCAAGGGATTACTCACTACCTAAGGCTTTCCACAAAGCTTCTAAACCAAAGGCATTCCAAGATTTACCTTGCTCCAAGCAGTTTCCATCATGATCACTGGATTATTTTGGTTTTTTCATTGTTTTTCTTGTTTTTTATCTATTACTGAATTTTAAAGACTACAACTGCATTAATGTATCTAAAAGCTTGAAAGCTTTTGTCAGGAGCTTAAGTGAGCTTAAAGAGTCCATCAAACAACACTAATCAAACTTGAATTTAAATGACATGAAAATTTAAGGTACGGATAAGAAAATATGAAATTTAAAGATAACTTGATATTAAACTGAAAATGATGTTTCATTACACTAATTTAAGGAAAAGTACAACATTGAAAGCATTAAAAGACATTTAAATTAAAGAAAGCGTTTAAATTCTATACTACGTGACCAAGGCTAACCTAAGGTGCCTTCTTCTCTTGCCTCCTCTTGATCTTTATAGCATTCTGAGTTCCCACCATCATTCCAGTCAAATCCCACTTTAATTTGTGTCCATTGGATAAGCAGAAATCATCCTAGCCTTTAAATTCACTTTTGGCGCCAAAAGTACAATTCGTGGCTATGGGCAGTTTTAGAGCAATTAATGCTTCTTGATGTGTTGTGGAGGTGGAGGGGACATGATTGGTAGGTTTAGAGGCCAAGTGGTGATAGTTAGTAGCAAAAACAGGGGAAAAGGTGAGGTGAAGTGTCGATGGTGTGGGAATGCATTAAATGCAGTTGTGGGCTGGTATAGGTGGAAGGAGATGGTGGTGAGAGTAGGTAGACAGCTGGGGGGTTGAGGTGGAAAGGTGTGGTGGTGAAACCAGGGATGTGGAAGGTGGTTTCAGGTTTGGCGGGGTTGTGAGGAAGGAGAAGGGATAAGGGTGGGTTTGACTGGGTTTGACCCCGGTATTATTTATAAAAGGGAATGGGCTGGGTTTATTTTTGGGCTTGGTTTTGTTTTGGGTTTGGTTTAGTGGTTGGGTTTATGAAGTAATAAAGGGTTTGGTTGGTTTGTATAATAGATAAGCCCAAGGACTAAAGTTGTAATTTCTGAAACTTGAGGGGCCTGATGTGACAAACTTCCAAACTTCATTCCAGGGATCACACCTGCCAATTAACATTAGTACAAGGACCATAATTGTAAATTTCCATTTTTAAAACTTCCAAGGACCTTTTATGTAAATTTTGGATTTTGAGGGGTAAAAGTTGCCATTTGTAGAAAACTTTCATCCAGGGACTATTTTGAACAAGTTTGATTTTCCAAGGACTTAAGTTGACTTTTCATTCATTTTAAACCTTCAGGGACTAGTTTTGCAAATTGGTGATACTTCAGGGACTGAAATTGACAGTTTTGTGAACTTTGCATGTTTTACACTTGTTTTAATCTTTTTGTACCTGAATCACATAAAAACACATTTCAATGATATTTGTAACATTTATATGGTCATTTGTGTGTTTTTGATCGTTTTTGTGGGGTTAAACAATATAAAATATATGTGTATTTAGACACATATCACTAGTGAAGCCATTAACCCATCTCTCTTATGCTTGATGTGGGTGCTGGTTGGGTGAGCATGAGAGGAGGGTAAGATGGAAATGTAGCTAGATGGTTTAAGGTGCAATAAACAAGGTGAATTGGTGAGTGTCTGGTATGGCAAGAGCAGTGATGAATTGTGTCTTGGTTTGTTATTGAATAAGTGAGTATTGTCAGATATCTTTGGATGTTTTATCAGATATCCGTTAGAGTATAGTTAGTAGTATAGCTATGTTTAGCTCTGTTCTGTAAAAGGAATTGGGGGCTGTCCAATTCTTTTGCATTACTATCTTTAAGATGCACATATGGTTGGAAAAGTTAATATAAATTCACCTTTGCATCGAAAAAAAAAGAAAGTAATACACACACAACTTGATCGGTTTGTTATTCACATTTTAGCTCTCAAGTAAATTTTCATTCAATACACTAATATACTCGTCATAATTTTGCATTTGTCACTTGTTGTGAACAAGGAGGAATTGCCCGCCGCAACGCGGCGGGACTTTTTTGCGCATATTTTGATTTAGTATTTCCAGTTGTGCTAAATGTTGATGGGATGGTGCAAATGCGATTCTGTGATGGCTATTATAAGTTTTGTGAGATGAAAAAATTAGTAACATATGTAAGTCCATGTTGTGAATTAAAATTGATGGTCATCAGTTGCATAGGCAAAAATTGATATCATGAGATACATGTAACTCATGTATTCTGATATCATTTGCTGTCAATATAGTGGCAGACTTTTCATTTTTAGTAAACCCTGGATTACATGATACATCATACATTAGAGGCTAACAATTCGTTTTTTCTAGGCAACGGTAAACCTAATGTTTTTGCTAACCTTGTACACACACACGATAATACACATATCATACACACACGTTCACTTGTGCTACTGAAGGTGTCTATGGAGGTTCAGGCTTTCAAGTTACTCGTTCTGGTGTTACCTCAATGCCTTTGTCTTTGGTACTCGTTGCCATGATTCTGCACGATAATAATCTGGGTTTTCAAGTGTCACGATTTGTGGTGTTACCTCAATGCCTTTGTCCTTGCTACTCGTTGCCATGAATCTGCAAAATAATAATCTGGGTTACCAGGGTTGTGCAGTTATTTGTTTTATAAAGTAGGCTACAAAAATTGATGTTGCATACCGTGTTTTTATAATTGTTATAACATCTCTGTAAAATATTTTACCAACCTATGTTTCAGTCGTAGAAAATAGACCAAGCTTATGTGTATACCTACATTTTGGGATACCTGTGTACACACATTAACCTTATATATGTAACTGCCACTAGTTACAACGGTGAGCAATATTCTTGTTCCTGTGAGGCTTGAGAGTTTAAATGTAAGTAATATATAAAAAAAACATGTGTAGCATGAGTAATATAAATTTATTAGCACTTGTTGAATGTTATAATGGGAGGAAACTGTTAAAGTCAATGTAAAGGGATACTTATTTATGGGGATCTTTGTATAAGAGGAAGGACATGTCTAGGAGCATAGTATTGGGCAACTGTTGACAATATGTATGAGAGCTTGAAACGCTGTGAAGCAATAAAGAAATCTAAGAAGAGGAAACCTAACTTTCAGGAATAGCTTCATTTGTTGCGATAAATCCATAAAGTTCTAAAGGGCATACAAAAAATAGATAGACTAATGTATAAAGGGCATAATTTCCTATTTTTATAGGAAGCTATAATTTCCTATAATTTCATTTGTTCCGTGGGCAGCTATAGTTCAAACCTAGTTGTCATTTCATTCCAAAGGCTGAGAGTGACGCTACTGCCACTGCGAAAAATATGTAGCTAATAGATGTTTAAAATGTTTTTGTGGCCATAAAGGTTTAAATAGGTGCGAAATCGTACTTGAGGTTCTGAATTTCTATGTTTTTTCTCAGTATTTGGTTCTTAGTCGGGCCTCTAAATTCTTTGATCCTGCCTACATTTCGGATGATTCGTATGTAGTCTGTGCATGCGAACACGTATTATAATAGTTTGTCCTATGTGTATTGTTTCAAACCATAACATTTTACCTGTTAAAATTGAGTCACGTACATCTGTTCGTAGTCTAACTTTGTTGTAAGCAGAGAAATTCAAGTAATGGTTTGGAAAACCGCCATCTTGTAAAGGAGTGACGTGCGTGTACTTTTCAAAGAGCAGTGTTGTGTTGTTTTCCTAGGTTCGCTGCCAGTTTTCAGTGGTTTTGCAACCAAACCTTTGGATCCTATAAAATGAAATGACCTGCAAATTAGCTTCAAACTGCCACATGTCGTGCACGTCAGCTGTTGCCTTTATAGCATTTCTCTGCGTAAAGAAATTTTGAGATGCAAATCTTTATTCGGGTGTTTTTAATGTAAATTTTTGACACACTTGAGCTTATTACCTGTCTGTCTAGCAGCAAGATTTAAGTCTACCATATCTATCGTTTGATAGCAAACTAATTTTTAGCCCAATGAAAACCGGGCTTCAAAGTTTCAAAACAAAGGTCACGCCTTTTGTTCTATTTATATATAATGTTGTGGACAAATAAGGTTTCCAGTAAAACCTTTTGAAATGGATTGAACAGCTTCCATTGTCTCAAACCAAACTGCCTGAACAATTATACGTCACAATTAGTATACATGCCAACACTCCCTACAATAAAAATAAAGGGAACACAATGTGAGTTTGGTTATCGTCAACTTTAGATGCCCACGAATCATGGAGCATATAGAAAACTCTAGCATAGTTGTGAGTACCTGGTTCTAACTTAATTATCGCGCATGACTGTACGTAATACCAATTGGCATATTATTGCATCTTCTAGTAGCTTGGCATCAATAAACGCATTAAGATCCATTACCAAGAATCTGCAAATTCCGTCATATATCAGTAATGAACTTTTTATATAGGAAAAGAAGACTAACATAACTTATCAGCAAAACACAAACATAAAAATACCCAAATCATAAAAATAGAAAGGCAACTCCTTTCCTATCTTATGTGGCTTCCTTCTCTCGCTCTTTCCAACCTTCATATTCATGATAATCAGTTCGCAATTGATGCCGACAAACTGGGCAAGAATTATGGTCATCCTGCCACACAAATACCACTATTCTCAGACCGTGAATTTAATTAAATGTCGTCTATTTTTTTTTAAGAAGTATGTAAAATAGAACATACTTTGTTCCTCATGGAATAGAACATACTTTGTTCCTCATGGAATAGAACGTACCTTGTTCCTCATGGCATACAAACATTATAAGTATATCAAGCAAAACATTTATTGAAACCCATAGCTTTTACCCAATAAGATCTTAAATAAGCATTTCCACTGTTTAAACAACGACTAATTCTGAACAACTATTAGCCTAACAGATAAGCAAACAACAATTAAACGAAAAGAAAATGGGCATTAAGTAAATGCGGCTAAAAAATGGAACAAATGAGGCTCAAAGCTGCGAATGGTGAATCAGTGGGCAATACTCGCAATGGCTGCAACCACCATCCGAGTGTGTGGATGCCTTGCTAAGGTATGGGCCTCAGTACAGTACCCCCAACCAAGATATCGGCCATGGCTGCAACCACAATTTAACTCAGGTTGCCTTGCCAAGCAGCCGGTCTCGGTAAATTATGGTTAAAAAAAATGCAGCTAATCATCATTGCCTCGATAAATAAACAACTAAGTAGCGTATTTCGTTTTTGGTTTATACAGCCTTACGCAATATGCGTTACACACATATACAAATACTAAAATCAGATTACCATAAACCAATGCTTCAGGTCTGCAAATATAGTAGCAAAGGCGAATGCCATCCATGGCTGCAGCCGCAAGTCGGGGCAAGCTACCTTGCTAAGATACTGGTGACGCCAAATACATAGGCTCAGATATACAAATTCACCACCAGTACAAAACTCCTGCCATAGCTGCAACCACATCTCTAGTGTGGCTGCCACGCCAAGATACGGAGGTGCCCGGCATGGCTGCAACCATTATAAGTCGCCCCGCCAAGGTGCCCGGCATGGCTGCAACCATTGAGCTTTATGTGGCATTATAAGGGCCCACAAAGTTTAGTTGCGTCTGCGAAGTATAACCCACACTTGCACAAACAAATATTGGACATCAGCGCCACTTTTAATAGAAGCCCGTAAAACATTTGAACTGCAAGAACGCGGCATAACACAATCAAAATACCGACCATCATATTGTTTTGTGTTGGATCCGTATTTGCTAAACACGTACACACTCACCCAGTCATAGTTATCAACGAAAGAACCGATGGTTTGACTGGATAAAGGTAAACCAATACAACATGGGCTAACTTTCCCTGTTGGGCTAGCCAGACGGGCCCAAAAAAAAAGTATATTTTATTATGGCTCGGAATCTAAAGTCCTCAAGAAATGTATTATAGATAGGCTCAGATATACAAATTCACCACCAGTACAAAACTCCCGCCATGGCTGCAACCACATCTCTAGTGTGGCTGCCACGCCAAGATACGGAGGTGCCCGGCATGGCTGCAACCATTATAAGTCGCCCCGCCAAGGTGCCCGGCATGGCTGCAACCATTGAGCTTTATGTGGCATTATAAGGGCCCACAAAGTTTAGTTGCGCCTGCGAAGTATAACCCACACTTGCACAAACAAATATTGGACATCAGCGCCACTTTTAACAGAAGCCCGTAAAACATTTGAACTGCAAGAACGCGGCATAACACAATCAAAATACAGACCATCATATTGTTTATCACTTTTCATCTAGTAGTTCAATACATTTTACCCTTAGAAACAGTGACACAAACCAAATTCACTATCAAGTAAAAATACTAATACTGATAACTTTTATAGATGAATATCGAGGCATAAATTTCTATAACGGAACTATAAAATATATATGATTTGTAAACAACTAACTTTATTATGTCATCTAAAAATTGAAGACAAAAACGTACATTCACACTTGCGCGGAAGTCACTGAATCAGAAGTGGGTTCGTGTACCTTAGTATTCCGAGCTATCCGCTTGTTTTTATCAGTCTCCTCAGCTGATCCTTTATTGACATTACATATAGTTACCTTCCATTCCTCCACCATTAATCTTTATTCACGCTTATCTTTGATTTCTGTAAATAAAAATAAAAAAAGAATAAATAATTAGTAAAAACAAACACAAATTAAACAATAATTAAAAAGGGGGTTTTATTAACTAATAAGAATAAAAGAATTTTCTTCAACGATTCATCAAATATGTTATGGGCATATAAAAAATAAAAACCAAACCGGTAAATTCATCGAGAGACCAAAACCCAAGCAAAAAAATTAAGAACAATAAACCTGCAATTCAAACTTTGGACAACCGCAATTTTGAATCCCAACTAATTTGTAGATAACAAACTTCAATATCAACATGCAATAAGGAAACAACTTACCGTTTTGTTTGACAACCCAAATCGTAGATCCAGCAGAAGGCGGTGTAAATTTCTTCCACTAACCATTGAGAATCCCAGAAGCTAATAGCACCCAAAAAATATGGATAGAATTTTTAGGCGGTAGATTGTGTAGGAAGAGATGAGTGGTGTGTTGGATCCGTATTTGCTAAACACGTACACACTCACCTAGTCATAGTTATCAACGAAAGAACCGATGGTTTGACTGGATAAAGGTAAATCAATACAACATGGGCTAACTTTCCCTGTTGGGCTAGCCAGACGGGCCCAAAAAAAAATACTATTTTATTACGGCTCGAAATCCAAAGTCCTCAAGAAATTTATTATAGATAAAATAACTAATACTATCACGTACGTAATTCCTTGTTTGACATTTCAGACCAATACATTTTCATAATTTCTTTATCCTCGACATTGAACAATTCAAGTTTTGATGATATTAAAAAGATGGATGGATTGTTAACACCGCAGATGAGTGCGATTAACAAAATTCGACGTCGTGCAGTCTCATAAAAATGGATATAAACTTAACTAGCATAGCTGCATAGATAGAAGGGAAAGACGGAGGAACGAACTGTATCGATCTAAAGACATGATGTGATACATAACCGATAGGTCGTTGGTTTCATACACAGATCCTCTAAATATTAGCAATTATATACGCCAAAGATAAGTTGAGGTTAGGTGTGTAAATGAGTCGAACTTTGGAGGATCGACTCGGTTCAACAATATTAGTTTTGACTTGGGCTTGGCCAATAGTTCGGCGATCTTTTACGAGGGAAGTTCAAACTCGGCTAGAGAAAACTTGAATTCGACTCAAGCTCAGCTTGTAAAGTTTGATTTGTTTGTTATGATACGCTTTCTAGAACAACTTAAAAGCGGTCTATAAATAAGATTTGAACTCGGCTAAAACTCAGCTTGAAAAGCTCGATATATATTCATGAGTAGGCATTTACATAAGCGTATTTATATAAAGCCCTTAAAATTTAAATAATGTATATAAAAAACTTATATATTACTTAAAAACTCGACAATAACTCGAGCTGAGCTTATTTTTTAAGCTTGAGCTCGAAGCTCGATAAAGCTCGGCTTAAACAAACTCGAATCGAGTTCGACCTATAATTACTCGAGAAAATCTCGACTCGTTTACACCCCACTACCGAGGTAGAAATTAAAAGGGGTGATCTATTAGGGGATTGGGAGTGGTGGTTTTAAATATTTCAACCCTCCCAAATTTAGCCAATCAAATTCTGCCAACTCAGCTCAACCCTCCAGCCCTCCTAACCAGCCCTCCCAACCAATTTCACTGGCGCCCATGATTTTCCAGCCCTCTCAAATTTTTCATTTTTCCCCCTAAACTATTAAACTACACAATTTTTAACTAAAACATTTTATAAAAATAACTTTTAGGAAAAAAAATGAGGCTCAGATCTGTTTAGACGATGGGAACATGCGGATAAATCAGCCATGGCTGCAAATATTCAAAAGGTTGCAATATTTTACCATCCTCTGAATTTATTTGCCCCGCCAAGATGCAAGATCATCTCTAAATCATGTTCCAATTTCACAATTTGGATCAATAACAAAAATATCATCAGCCTCTAATTAAAAAAAAAAAAAAAAAAAATCCGGCCAAATATGAAGATCACAGCCAAATAATTCCGGCCAAATATGAAGATCACAGCCAATAACAAAAAAAACATCACAGCCAAACATCTAGATCACAGCCAAAGATCAAGATGAAGATCAATATCAAGATCAAGATCACAGCCAAATATCAAAAGAAATCCGGCTAAGATCTTTTTAAGCCAAGAAATCCGGCCAAGAAATCAATGCCCAACGCTCCATATAAAAGAAATAAATGTACAAATTCAACCCTCCAACGGTCAAATTTCTTTTGCAAATTTTCCCCTTCGAACGGCTTGAACAGCGGCTAAAAAGCCCGGTATACAACCTGTTAAAAGAACCCGATGGCCAAAGGAGTGGTGAAACCGGCGGGTTGAGGAGCCTGTTGGCCAAACCGCCCACCGCTCCCTATCCCCTTATTGCGTTATTAAGTGCCTGATTTTGTTCACCTATATGTTCATTAAACTCCTGGGTGATCTATTATTGCGTTATTAAGTGTCTGATTTTGTTCACCTATATGTTCATTAAACTCCTGTAACTAACAATTTAATATGTTTATTTGCAAGATAACTAACGATAACACGTCACTAAAGTTGTTATAAATGAATTAAAACCCGTCTCTATTATTTTGCTAAGCAATTAGTGCGTGTTTGTTGGGTTGGTGGGGGTAGTCATCAAAGTATCGTGCCATAATTATTATCATTGATTTCTAGATTATAATTAGCATATTTTAATACCAACTTAGTGAAGGTTGATTCATTCTAAATTTTAGATTATGTACTTTTAACGTAAAATATGTTACAACAAACAAAATTCAAAATGATACAATAAAGTATGTTGTTCTTTTACGCAGACGAATGAATGTACACTTCTAGAGCTATAAATAGCGTTTTACATCATTCGATATTAGTGCATGATACAAGCTTGAAGTTGAAGTTTAGGAATAACGTACAAATATAGTCTTCCAACACATATGGCACAATATAAAACATATAACAAAAGTGTTTCAGTGACCAATTTATTATCAGTTTGATTGTTTAGACTTTAGAGATAGCTAGCAAACATAAGCTTCTTAATACTTAATTTCCTCATACATAACGTGCATGTGTGACTGTGTGTGTATAATCCTGCTATTTTTGACTTTCATGGATACAAGTTAAAACTTAAACGATTATAAAAATGAAAAAGAGTATGAAAGGAATCGAGTTTCTAAATGGCTTACATGGGATTTTTGTTTGAGCTATGATAAATCTCATCCATCATCTATATATACTAAACAAATCGAAGATCGAGAAAATAGAATAATTAGTCAAAGAAGAAAATTAGTTTTGTAATTATCGTACTTGACACCATATATTGAAACAAAAGTCATGTTTGAGTATAATTAAAAGAATCTTTGTGTTTGAAGCTTAGTTTAGGCAAGTGTAATGAGTACTTTGAAGACTATGTTTTGAGCACAAAAGTTTCTTAAGTCTGATTATTTGAGCACAAAAGTTTCTTAATTCTGATTATTTTGTCTACATTATATCAAATTACTAACACAATGCATACAAAACAAGCCATTTACTTATTAGTTATCACAAATGGCACGTAAGTTTTTTGACCCTTTATTTGAGGTATTGTGGTTCATAGTGTATTTCTGGATAGACTGTATTTCTGGATAGACTAAATTGTAAAAATCGTCCTTAACCTTTTGAAAGACTAAATTGTAAAAATCGTCCTTAACCTTTTGAAAGGTAGGCACCGTTTCTGTAGAGAACTTTTTTTTTTTTTTGAAAGGTGGCTGTCATTTTTTTGTGGAGTCACACCCGCCACATCGGCAGGCCCTCATCCTTCACGTACCCAGACTATGTTGTCTGAACCGGGTCCACGCTGGCGTAGTGGGGATTGGCTTCTGCCCGGAAACCGTTCCGCCTCAACACGAGTTTTCTCGCTGGAGTAACGGTCGGATAAAAACCGGGGCCGCCTCGGATTCGAACCTGCGCAACATTGGCTCACAGGCTCTCCTCTTCATTGCTTAATACCAACAGAGCTTGTGGTCCACAAGTGAGGACTTCCCGGTAGGTCACCCACCCGGTACTACTCTCACCCGTGGCTCGCTTAACTAACTAAGCTTCAACCACTAGACCACAAGCTTGTTGATCGTTTCTGTAGAGAACTTTAGGTTGCAGTTTTCGTTCATATCCAAAGTAAAATGACTAAAATAACCTTGTCAAAAAATGCAAGGGACGAACATTGCAACCCAAATTTCCTTACAAAGATGGTGGCTGCATTTTCAAAAGATTAGGGACGAAACCTGCAATTTGACCAAGTCACATAGATGGTTTTTGCAATTTAATCATTTGGATATCAACCATTCACTACAAAAAATGAAACGATTTGGCACTACAATCTCGACCCAAATTGCAAAGAAAAGTCGACCCAAACACTTTGGGTCGACAATATTGACCCTTTTTGGTAGTGCCAAAGTATTCGTCCCAAGTTGATTTGTCTCGACAATAATACAAAGGGTTGGGTCGACAACACTAAGAGGCCCACAAACCAGTCAACTTTGGAAATTACCTTTGGGTCGACATGCCTTTTAAAATTTGGCACGATAATATCGTGCCAAATATTTTTAACCTTTTTTTTTTTTTAGTAAATCATTTATTTAATTACATAAAATCTTTATCGGTAATTATCTTTGGCACGACAATCTCTTGCCAAAGAATTATTTATTTTTTAAATCAATTATTTAATTTCGAAAAATAAATTATAAAATACACTTTGGCACGACATTATCGTGCCATAATTTTAAATTATTAAAAAAATTTGTAAAGTTTGGCATGACATTGTCGTGCCATATGTAATAATACACACACTGTTTATGTGCAATTTCAGCAAATTGGGACGATGCATTCTTTGTACTTTGGGTCGACAATGTCGACCCAAACTGTGAAGTATGCTAAAAAAAAAAATGCAGCAGCAGCTTGCATTTCCAGGTTTTTTCCGGAATTTTTTCCGGAGAAAACCTACCATTACACCTGTAAATCAACCAATCTCCGCAATACCAATTATGCAATATGATACAATGCCAAATTACTCATCTACTATGACTTAAATTCGACAAATACGATACTAATTAAACTAACAAATACGAACTTTATACAAAAACAAACAAAAATTCGGCAATAGATTCTTGTATTACATAACTAATAAGAAATACGATACAAATTAAACTACGCCTACTCATACTTATTCCGACTCCTCATCCCCCTCCCCCTCCTCCTCCTCCTCCTCCTCCCCCTCCTCCTCACCCTCCTCCTCACCCTCTTCACCACCACTAGCATTAAAATTATCGGGAACGCTGCTCAAATGAGGATTCATTTGTCTTACGTATCGGTTAAGGTCGGGTGTTTCCTCCTCATTATTAAGACTAGGACCCGGGTTAGAACTTTGTTAGGAACACGTTTTAATTATTTACAAGTCTTGTTCATTTATAATGTTGCAAGTTTAATAGGATTATATTGTTTGTAATTATGGACCGGTCCATTAGTAATCCATGGACCGGTCACATTAGATAGTTCATGTTAGTCACATGCATGGGAATATTCCTAGAATGATTCCCCTCTCATTGCCTATAAATACAAGGCATGGGGTGCACTCTTATTGTCGGTTTTTCATGTTTAGTGCGGAAGCTATGTTCGTGTAACGTTTGATTAATTGAAAAGCCTACCATTCTTATTCTTCTCTTCTTAAGTTCTCTTCTCTAGTTTAGCTTATTAGCTTATTGCTTATTCCATACGTAGCTTAATATATAGATAGTAGTGTGCGTCTTTTATTATTAACGAGTGTGTGTTTGAGCTTATCATCGTGACCTACAAGTGGTATCATACGCCAAGGGATTATTAGGATAGTGTGTTTGAGTCATTCGTATTCTTAATTACGTTGGTTTTCTAGATCTAATAAGGTTTTTGTTCAAATCTTTACGTGAAACTTTTGTTTGTGTTGAAAAATCACTTTGAGCTCGTTAAACTTTCACAAATCTTCGTCAAATTTCATTTTCTAATCGTTCACAAACTTAATCTACATTAATGATGCGTGGTTTTGTAACCTTACAACAGGTTTTACCTCTCGAGGGATCTCAAGAGGCTTACAACCCCACCAGGCAGTGTACCTGACCGATGTAGTATAGTGTAGTGGTAAGTACGGGGGATTGATCGTTCTCCACAGGGAATAGTGTTCGTTAGGTATGAAAAGCTACTTTAATAGGTCTAAGGGTTGAGGAAGATTCTTTTTTTATGTTTTTATATTTTTTATGAAAGCAAGTAAAATCTCGGTTTTGAAGGAGTGGGCGGAATTAGTTGCTAGTCAACTAACCCAAATTACTACGAATGCAAATAAAATAAAATAACAAAAATGAAAAGTGTGGTGAGAAACTTATGTGTAGAGAAATGTGTTTACTTAGATTTCCTTACTCCCTAACTATCTTTTACCGGTTAATTAGTGTGTATTAGTCGCGTGGATGACGGGTGTATTCCTTAATACCATTCGTGGGGTGGCGTACTTACTTCCCCAACTCTACAAGCTCCTACTTCACTCCTATGTCGAGCCGGCTAGGAAGCTCCTAACATGGGATCACTAGAATTCGCTTGTGCATTAAATACAACCATAAAAACCTTTAGTACGCATTTGGTTCATGTTTCTTAAGACGTTCAAGCAAGTTACCGAATAGGAAGTTAGCCAGTTTTCTTAAGCCTAACATAGATAAACAATCATCCAATACAACTAATAACACACTAATAACCAATAATCAATAGCTAGGTTTCATTAGATCTAAGCAAACACAAGATAAATTTAGCCTAACATGTTAATCAAAAGACAAGAATAAGATAAAATCAAACAACACATAGACATATTGAATGATTAATTGATAACTTATCTTCAATGTAACATGGAAGATCTCAAGGCAAAAAGCCTTGAAAAAGAAGCTAAAATCGTCCTAGGGTTTTCTCCCAAAATTTCACACACTAAGCTCTCTCCAATGACAAAAAATTAGAAAACTATATATAGACTTTTGCATCTGACGGCGTCACCTTATGGATTGTGACGCCGTCACCTCGCCGCTTCTAGGGTTCCCGGATGACCTTCTTGACGCCGTCCCTCTTTAGCTCTTCAAAAATCCATTCTGGCTTATCAAGGCTTGACGCCGTCGAACCTTGAACGTGACGCCGTCCCCTTATGATTTAAGCCATGACGCCCTTGATCAAGTTAAAGCGTGACGCCGTCAGAATTCACATGCTATTTTCACTGGCTTATCATGAGTAAATTTCACGTCCACTTTTTCTTGCCAAAGCATGACGCCGTCCAGAGTAAATTGTGACGCCGTCAAAGGTAACTTTCAGCCGATTTTTGAGACTTTGTCGTTTTCTTCACTTTTATGCTCCAAAAACGTCCAAAATGCCTCCTTTTCCAGATTTCTCCTCAAAAGTACCTAAAATGACAAAAGGAACGATTTAGGGCAATATTTGATCAAATAAATACGATTTAGGGCTTAAATGACCCCTTAAAAGCGGTACACTTTTCGCTTCATCAAATACCCTTACACTTGAGATTTGCTTGTCCTCAAGCAAACGCGCTTTTATTCTAATCAAAATACAAGTTAGGGGTCATTTAATGCAAACATAAAAGTAATTACAACAAATATTCGTTCCACTTCAATCATAATAAGCACGGAGATTACATACTAGCACCTCACAAGTAGTGTTTAGATACTCACATCTCTCAAGTGTCATCAAAATAAATCTCATAAATGAAAACGGATAATATCTCTCACTACCTGTCATAGCAAATAGATTACCATAGGCTTGGGAAAGGATCGAAAACCTCCTCCACTAGGCGTAAGCACCTAAGATAAACTATCAAAGAGGGCTTTTAAATGGGTTATAACGTTAGGTGTAGGGAAAAGGAAAACACGGTTTTGTTGGATAAGGGATAATTTACTGGTGGCTAGTTAAAGATCTTGATCAATTACATGTACTATACAATGTTGCTAAGCCAAGACTCGACTCGATCTTAAGCTAGAAACAAAATAACAAAATAACAAAAACATAAAAATAAACATAAAATGAAACGGGATGGTAGTCCGTATGTTTTTTCTATTTTTCATTTTCTCATTTTTTTTGTATTTTTCTTGAATTTTTCAATTTTTTTTTTTTTTTTTTTTTTTTTTTTTTTTTGCATACACTTTTGCCCTACCATCCAAAATAATACATCATAGAGGCATTGCATCCCCTTACACTTGAACTTTTACATAACTTTACAAATAACTATTTTAATGACTCGAATTAAGATAATCGAAAAACTTGGAGTACTTTTAAAATATTAGCACATATGGGGGTAATAAATGATGTTCTTCCCCATTACTCAATTACACTAGTACTTTACCCATGAGTCCCAATCGTCCCAAAACAATATGTACAAGGATATGACTCGACTTAGCAACCATGTAATCAACTAGATAATTAACTTGGGTTTAAACAAATGTTGTAACAATAATGCACTAAAAATGAGTGCATACAAGGTAGGCTAAGGCGATTTGGGTGTACATTTAAGTGGGGTGTAACAAATTCTTCCTTTAAGTAAAATGCTTAAAGGTCGAAACGAAAAGATAGGCTCTGAGGGGTGTACTAGGGGTATCGTGTACTAAAAATGAGTACAACGCAAAGGGTGTGGGAGAATTACTTGACCAATGTAGCCAATGTAATTATAACAAAAACACAGGTGTAAAACAATGGGTTAATCCTAATGCCTCTTATCATGTAGAAAATCTAACTACACGAATGTAGTCTCACTTGTGGCCTCGGAATGGTCCTAACGCAAGTTCTAGAATCTAAGTGCTACCGGTACACACATCATAGCATAAATGCTTTTCCTACCAATTCTAGGGGCGAACCTCACATATTTGGGGTGGAAAATTTTTTTTAGTGGTACGGTTTTTGTGCTAGTCATATAACTCCTATCCATGAGACGCTCATTAAGATCAAAGTTTCACTCCTATATGTTGTAAAAAAATTTTAAAATTGGCACTAAAATTACCTTAACAAGTATTTCTCTCAGTTTTATTACACATCTACTATTAAACAAACAAAAATCAAGCGTAATAGTATTCTCTAAAATCGTACTTTTACCCCCCCCCCCCTTACACTTAAGATGAACATTGTCCCCAATGTTCAAATTACAAGATGTAAAAGAAAAAAATAAAAGAATGAAATCAAATACTCCCTGATTCGCTCGGTGGATAATGAAATTACACGGTTAAATCTTCCTCCAAGGTAATGTTGAAGCTCCATGACTAATGTATCGCCATAAGCTTGATCCAAGACATTTCCTTGTCCAAAATAACCTGTTAAACCTGAGAAAACAAACACGAAAACCTGCATAACATCGGCGGGAAAAATCTATATATAAGGATATAATGCTTGTGGAATGATAATTTTTGCAGATTCCTGGAGATTATAAGTTGGAGATTTTAATAAAAACTTTTTATGAAAACAAAACTTTCAAAAATTTCTGGAAATTAAATCTGACGCCGTCAGGTTATAAACCCTGACGCCGTCAGAAATGACCTGACAAAAATTTTCATTTTAAGTTTCCGGAAAATTTCTGGAAAAACCTTTACCTTACTTCCTGGAAATCCTGCAAAACATCATTATGACTCGATACAAGCATTTGACTCAAACAAATACTAATATGTATGTTAATTTATTATTATTATGATTCATGTTAATTTGTGTTCTAATAAACTGATTTAGATTTCCCTTACACTTAACTTTTGCAAAATACCTTTATATGTAGTTAAGACGAAGTTAAAAACAAAATAAAGCATTTTCACAATTTTAGTTTTGAACATGAATCAATAATAATAAAAATTAAACATACATACGGAAACAAATAAAATCAAACAAACAAACAAATAAACACACAAAGCAAATAAAACAAATAAAGCTTGGGTTGCCTCCCAAGAAGCGCTTTTCTTTATTAACGAGTCTTGTAGCTAGACTCAAAGTCACGCTACCCTATATAAGTGAGCTCGTCATCGAGGACGTCTTTAGGGTTAAGCTTGGATTGAAGTTTCCTATTGGTCCGCTTAGTACGATATATCTTTTCAAACTTCTCTCCATCCGGGTCATACAATGTCATCTTAATATGCCATGACCCATCTCCATCTTTGGGTGGTTTGTCCCAATTCCACTTATGATCATCTTCCTCACAAATCCACTTATTCATTCCTAGGTTAATTGGCAAAACTCCTAGGAAATCAATCATCTTTCTAAAAACTAGAGAATCTTCAAATGGATCCAATTCGGTGTCCCTAGCCAAGAGTTGCTCTACCGAATGCGTTCGGTTAACAAAGTCCTCTTCTAGGTAAAATGGGCGTTGGGGTCCTATGAAGTCTCTATCAATCCAAGGTCCATATCTAGATGGTCTCCTATTTGATTCTAGCCAATGTGGTGTTGGTTCCTCACTAGTATCATAGGCATGTTTCTTAACATCATAGACTGACCAAGTATCTCCTTCTCCTACCGCTATCTTGGATTCCTTACAATCAATCATAGCACTAGCGGTCGCCAAAAATCCTCTACCTATCAACAAGGGGCATGTAGGGTCACTAACCATATCAAGGACGTGGAAATCGGCTAAAATGGTTAGTTTTCCAATGTGCACTAACACGTCCTTAACTACTCCAATCGGGTAAGCAACACTCCCATCCGCTAAACCTATTATCACCTCGATTTCTTCAAGTTTTCCTAGTTTTAGAGAGGTGTAGAGAGGTAACGGAAGTAAGTTAAGGCTTGATCCAAGATCGGCTAATGTGTCATAGGCCTCCGAATTACCGATCTTACAAGGTAGAACAAATAAGCCCGGGTCATCTAACTTCTTAGGTAGCTTGTTTTGAACAAAGGCGGTCCCTTTTTCGCCTAACTTAAGCTTCTTCTCATCCAACACATCAACAACCGGACTTTCAAGGTGGAGCTCCTTGAATTCATCGTCAAGGTTTTGAGTGGGAGGTGTTTCAACTATGTTGTTGACCAATTTGGATGTCATAACTTCTTGGTCATTTGGAACGACTTGGGTTTGTTTGAAACACGTGCTCATGGAATTGACCGAATAATATTGTGGACAAGAACTAGGGGACGAAACCGATGAAATAGCGTTGACGTTTAGTTTCGGGTTCTTGACCGTGTTGCTAGGGAGTGCTCCCATTTCTCGGTCATTGAGGGCTTTCAACAAGGTGTCAATCTTATTGGTCATCTCGCTTTGTTTTTGTTTGAAATCGGCTTCAAACTTGGCTAAACGAGCTTCTTGAGATGCCATAAATTGAGACATCAATCCTTCAAAGTTATCGGTACTACCATTGCCGGAAGGATTGTTGTTGAAAGTACGGTTCGAGTTGGAACCGCTTGATTGGAAACGATTAGGTGGGTAGGAAGAATTGGTTTGTTGTGCGTTTTGGTTTTGTTTCCACCTAAGGTTCGGGTGATTTTTCCATGAGGGGTTGTATGTATCACCATAAGGGTTTGGCTCGGGTTTGAAAGTGTACCACTTGTCTCCCGCTCCGTCGGTACGCGAGGATGCGTAGTCCACAAAAGCTTGTTCGGGGAGTTCCATGCAATCACGAGTGTCGTGGGGACCACTACATAATTCACATGAAGAAGTGATTTTGTTCACTTGGCTTGAAGGTGTAGGAGCCTCGTAGGATTTCATGAGAAACTTGACTTGGTCTTCAAGTTCTATGATCCTACGGTCAGAAGTGCTTGAATTGTTCAAAGGCAAAGATATTGCCTTGACCGTTTTATTCAAATCACGGGGATCACTCCAACTTTCGTTGTCATAAAGAGCAAAATCCTCTAGGAGAGCCCATGATTGTTCCGCACTTAGATCACGTAGCTTGCCACCGGCCGATTGGTCAATGGTTTGCCTCGTGGAGAGATTGATATGGTCATAGAAGATTTTGACTTGGAGCCAAAGTTCTATGCCATGATGAGGGACTTTTTGGAGTAAGTCCTTGAATCGAGTCCATGCCTCGTAGAGAGTTTCGCCTTGACGTTGTTGGAACATCAAGATATCATTCCTTAGCTTGGTAGTTCTTCCCGGTGGGAAAAACTGAGCAAGAAAACGAGTGGTGAGATCATCCCAAGAGGTGATGGATCCTGCGGGTTGACGTTCTAGCCACTGACTAGCATGATCCCGCAGAGAGAATTGAAAGAGACGCAATCGGGTCGTCTCTCGAGTGGCAACATCAAGGTCTATAGAATCAACGATTTTTAGAAAGTCCTTGAGATGTTGATTAGGATCTTCAGAACGAAGTCCATGGAATGCGCATCCGCTTTGCACCAACCGGATGGTGTCGGATCGCAAGGGTGTGATATTGGCTCCTTGAGTGAGCTCAAT
This sequence comes from Artemisia tridentata subsp. tridentata, assembly GCA_021014915.2. NCBI lineage: Eukaryota > Viridiplantae > Streptophyta > Magnoliopsida > Asterales > Asteraceae > Artemisia > Artemisia tridentata. Next base: position 72,237,164 of record CP139506.1, on the reverse strand, counting down.
GGTGTTTCGATAGCCATGGTGGCTAGGACGGGAATACTCTCCTAAAGTACGGGCTCTAGGAGGTGGTGGTGGTTGTTGTGGTGGTGGGTTGTGGGGGTTAAGGATATTACCATCTTCCATGATGTCGGATGGTATGGTTACGAACAAAGACACGAAGAAAATAGATAGACTAAAGAAAATCTAGAAAAAGAAAATAAAAATCTCACTAGAAAGGAATCTAGTGAGTAGACCTATAAAATAAAAATTCAACCTAAACAATAACTATTCCCCGGCAGCGGCGCCAAAAACTTGATGCGTGGTTTTGTAACCTTACAACAGGTTTTACCTCTCGAGGGATCTCAAGAGGCTTACAACCCCACCAGGCAGTGTACCTGACCGATGTAGTATAGTGTAGTGGTAAGTACGGGGGATTGATCGTTCTCCACAGGGAATAATGTTCGTTAGGTATGAAAAGCTACTCTAATAGGCCTAAGGGTTGAGGAAGATTCTTTTTTATGTTTTTATAATTTTTTATGAAAGCAAGTAAAATCTCGGGTTTGAAAGAGTGGGCGGAATTAGTTGCTAGTCAACTAACCCAAATAACTACAAATGCAAATAAAATAAATAACTGAAAATAAAATGTTGTGAGAAACTTATGTGTAGAGAAATGTGTTTACTTAGATTTCCTTACTCCCTAACTATCTTTTACCGGTTAATTAGTGTGTATTAGTCGCGTGGATGACGGGTGTATTCCTTAATACCATTCGTGGGGTGGCGTACTTACTTCCCCAACTCTACAAGCTCCTACTTCACTCCTATGTCGAGCCGGCTAGGAAGCTCCTAACATGGGATCACTAGAATTCGCTTGTGCATTAAATACAACCATAAAAACCTTTAGTACGCATTTGGTTCATGTTTCTTAAGACGTTCAAGCAAGTTACCGAATAGGAAGTTAGCCAGTTTTCTTAAGCCTAACATAGATAAACAATCATCCAATACAACTAATAACACACTAATAACCAATAATCAATAGCTAGGTTTCATTAGATCTAAGCAAACACAAGATAAATTTAGCCTAACATGTTAATCAAAAGACAAGAATAAGATAAAATCAAACAACACATAGACATATTGAATGATTAATTGATAACTTATCTTCAATGTAACATGGAAGATCTCAAGGCAAAAAGCCTTGAAAAGAAGCTAAAATCGTCCTAGGGTTTTCTCCCAAAATTCCACACACTAAGCTCTCTCCAATGACAAAAAATTAGAAAACTATATATAGACTTTTGCATCTGACGGCGTCACCTTATGGATTGTGACGCCGTCACCTCGCCGCTTCTAGGGTTCCCGGATGACCTTCTTGACGCCGTCCCTCTTTAGCTCTTCAAAAATCCATTCTGGCTTATCAAGGCTTGACGCCGTCGAACCTTGAACGTGACGCCGTCCCCTTATGATTTAAGCCGTGACGCCCTTGATCAAGTTAAAGCGTGACGCCGTCAGAATTCACATGCTATTTTCACTGGCTTATCATGAGTAAATTTCACGTCCACTTTTTCTTGCCAAAGCATGACGCCGTCCAGAGTAAATTGTGACGCCGTCAAAGGTAACTTTCAGCCGATTTTTGAGACTTTGTCGTTTTCTTCACTTTTATGCTCCAAAAACGTCCAAAATGCCTCCTTTTCCAGATTTCTCCTCAAAAGTACCTAAAATGACAAAAGGAACGATTTAGGGCAATATTTGATCAAATAAATACGATTTAGGGCTTAAATGACCCCTTAAAAGCGGTACACTTTTCGCTTCATCAATTAACTCTATTGGTTACTAATCGTTTAACGTCAAAAACAATCGTGTTTTTTGGTTATTTGGACGATTTGGAGTAATCCGTATTTTTAGCGATTGGAAAAAGTTGATGCAAAGTGAGATTTTTGGCTTCTGTGTGAACTTCGACAATTAAGGGTTTTATCGCAGTTGGCAATCAAGAAAGATTAGGGTTTCATCGCAGTTGCAAGCTAACTAAGGATTCTATCGCAGTTTGAATCAAGAAAGATTAGGGTTTCATCGCATTTGGACGATCTTCAAATATCGCATTTGGGACTCAGTATTGTACTTTCTTGTATTAGAAAGATTACATACTTCGACTTGGTTGCTTCTCTTCTCTTGTATAAGAGATTGAGAATTTATCGAAATTGGACTTGTGATAAAATTATCGCAGTTGCTATAAATTATCGCAGTTTGATTTCTTATCTTATCGCAGTTGATATTTTATCGCTCTTTAAGATAATTTTTCCAAATTGTAATTGGTTATCGCACTTCATAGTTTTTTATCGCATTTTCTACTTTCGTTATCGCTATTGAAGGTTATCGCACTTGGTGTATTGTCCTTATCGCACTTGGTGAATTGTCCTTATCGCACTTGGTCAACTGATATTATCGCACTTGGTGAACTCAACTCACCGCATTTGGTGTACTAGTTTATCGCATTTGGTGAATTGACTTATCGCAATTGGTGAACAGTACCTATCGCATTTGAACAAAATCTTTTGGATTTTTCAAAATCAACTTTCCATAACTCATCAACACATATCTTAATTATCTTCAAGATCCAGATATGTCTCAACCACCTCACTTCAATTACTACTATCAGCTACAGCAACATCCTCAACAACAACAATTCCATCCTCAGTATCAACAACAACAAGCATTCGTACAACAGCATCAATTTCTCTCTCCACCACAAGTATCCCCACAACAAATCATGCAACAGAATCAACAACTGCAGAATTACTCATCCTACTCCAGAGAACCTCATTGGTTTAACAAGATGTGTGAAGCAATTAGTAGTCAGCAATCACGTCATGAAGCTGGAAGTCAAGAAACTCCACCAATGCTAACTCCGGGTAACTACGTGCAGTGGGCTAGTAGATTCCTCAGATTCGTTGAACTCAAAAAACCCCATGGTCAATATCTCAAGAAGGTCATTGAAGAAGGACCCTATCCTATTCCAGCTACTGTGGTTTCAGCAACTCCAGAGAGAGAAGAAACATCCACACCCATTCCGGTTGCCAATTACACAACTGAGCAAACATTACAACAAGAAGCAAACCAATTGGCTATGTCTTTCATACTTCAAGGAATTCCCAATCCTATCTACCGAAGTATTGATGCTCAAAAGACAGCCAAAGATATGTGGGAACATGTTCATCTCCTCATGGAAGGAACAGAGTTGAACCAAGAAGATCTTGAGTCCAAGTTATATATGGAGTACACTCACTTCATCATGGAACCAGGGGAGACCATTGAATCTTACTACCACCGTTTCACCAACATTATCAATGACCTTGATCGTCATGATATAAAGTTACCAAAGATTGCTATTAACTCCAAATTCCTTGGATGTCTTGGTCCTGAATGGCAAAAATATGCAACTTTTGTGAGACAAACTAAGAAGATTGGTGATGTCAAATACGGACTCATGTATGATTATCTCAGACAACATCAATCAGAAGTGGATAAAGAAATTGCAGCACGAGGAGGCTTCTCACCAGCACCAACACCAAACTCACTTGCTCTCGTTGCTCAATCTAACTTCTCTTTACCACAACAGGAATTTGGAAACTCATCTTTTCAACCAAGCATTCCACCCCAACCTCATAATCAAATCATTTCCTATGAAGCACCTCAACAATACTCTGATAACCAGATGGTTCCTTACAACAACACCGATTCAGTGATGTACTCAAATGCAGACTATGATGAAGAAGAGGATGCTTTCAATTCTCTTAATGAAGCATTTGGATTGATTGCTAAAGCATTTGGCAGATTCACCAAATCCAACAACCGTCTTCGTTCATCTTCAAATACCAGAAATCAGGCTGTTGTTAATGATGGGAGAGTAGAAGTTCAGAATAGGTCTTCAGGCAGATATGGTTCGGGAAATCGTGGATATGCTAATCAAAGGGTTCAGTCAGGAGGAAATATGTTCAATACTGCAGGGGCAAACAGAAATGGTATGGGGAATGTTCAGAGAGGAAATTCGAATGTTGGGAATGGTCAGAAAGGCATTGCTAATACGTCTATCACATGCTATAATTGTGGGGGGAACGGTCATATGGCTAATGCTTGTCCGAAGCCGAGAACAATGGGCAGTCAGTATCACAAAGAGGCTCTTATGATGGCACTCAAAGATGAAAGAGCTGCTGGGATGATGACTCAGAATGATCAAAATTTTATGGCAAATGTGGAATCAGATGATGAGATGGAAGACCTCGAGGCAAACGCTGCAGTCATGCTTATGGCTAACATGCATGAAATGAATATGTCCGAGTCAGGCCCGGTATATGATACCGATGGTCTTTCTCAGGTACCTGATCCTACATGTCTTATTCATGAAATTGCTTCATCTTCTGTATCTTCATCTACAAACGAAACTTTTGTTCAAAATGAGTTATTTTCATCACCATCCGATGATCAAGTTAACACGGTTGTATCATTTGATGATGATAAAACAGTTGTTTCCTTTGATGATCTCATCGATGATGCTAATTGTGATCATCTTGAACAAAACGATCCTTTGGATGATCAAGATTCGGACTTACAGGCCTTGTTATTGACCACCCAGTCACAAATAGAAAAATGCAATGACATCAATCAGAAACTCAAAGAGAAAATTGCAGTGTTAACAAAGGATAATGAGTGTTATAAATTACAACTTTCCGGATATCTAAAACAAGATAAACGTGAAAAAGGTTTTGAAACGGCTTTCCAACAAGAGTATGTAAAAGTTCAAAATTTAGAAAGTCAAGTTCGTGAGCTAACCATTGCCAAAGCTGAACTTTTCTCTCAGAAAGAAAAGGATCAATTTGAGTTTAAAATTCAAATTGAGACTTTAAATTCTGAATTGTTGAAAACTCAATCTGAGCTTTCTGCTTCTCAGAAGGATCTTCTTGAAGAAAAGAAAGCCACTAGGAAATGTGTTGACTCCTATCTTGATCAAATTCTGGATTTGGAAACCAAACTCAAAGATTTTCAAAACATTGTGTATAAAACGGGTAATTCTGTAACACAAATTCAAAAAAATGTTGTAAAACCAAGTCCTAAAGGAGTAAGTTTTGCACTTGGCAGTGATACACCCCGCAAATTACACATAGCACTCAAAGAGAATCCTAAGTTGTACAATGCAACATTTCTGTTAGATGATTCCTTTCAACGTGTTGTTATGTATTCTGTTGATGAAGAAACGGATTTTCTTGAAAACAAGATTGAGGGTCGATCAAATTCACAAGCAAAGTTTTCAAAAGTACATTACGATTATAATGCACGACCTCATTTGAGCAAATCATTTGTTCCTCCTAAGGATCATCCAGAACAAACGTTAACATACACAAACATAAATGCTCCCTCGTCTATAACTTCTGATCCTACGACTGGTGTACAATTTAAAGATTGTTTGACAGAGGATCTTGTTGATCCACAAATGCCTACAGAATGTCGGGTTCTTCGATATTTTCAGACATTTATGGATGACATTTCTCGTTTGGAGAGTGAAATTGAGTTTAGTTCTCAAATTCCTATCTCATCTTTTCTTTCTCCTGTTCAGAAAGAAAAGAAGGAGATTCTTCAAAAGAAAATTCTTCCTCATGTTAGAAATCTGAAAAAGGGTGCAACAAGATGGGAAGAGGAGTTATATACAGAACTAGCATCTATGAAATCCATTTTCAAAGCTAAAGATGACAAGGTTCAACGTCAAAAACTTCAAAAGAAATTTTTAGCAAAAGAAAATGATCGACTCTTGGAAAAAGTCTTGTGTTATGACGTAGTCTCTGTGATTATGAATTCGCTCTATGAATCTGACAATGCTTTACTTGTGAATGATCATGCTGTGGATATTAAGATGTTGCATATGGAGATTGCTAATCTGATACATGAGAATGAGAATCTTCGACAAATCAATGGTGATGTGGAAAACAAAGCTTTTAATCTTCAAAAAAGGTTGGACTGGTGTCAAAAACAAAGTCTTGAATTTGAACTCAAATTTCAAAATCTCATGGGATCTCTATCATTTCAAAACAGCCATGAACAAAACAAAGAAACTAAGGCTTTCTTAAAAGTTAAACTGTTACAAAATAAAAAAGACCTGGATGAAGTTATTCAAAATAGAAATGACACAGTCTACCTAAACAGGAAATTAGATTCACAAAATCAAGAGTTCCAACACATCATTATTGATTTAAAGAAGAAGATCAGAGTTTTAGACAAGAGCAAAGCAAACATTCATAAAATTGCTCCAGGAAAGTATGTAGTGGACAAAGAACATACCCAAGCATCTGACACAACCACTGATTCAGCTACTTGTACTTCCACAGGACTAGAAACCACCTCTAAGATCAACCATTCCAAGACTCACAAGAAACAAAAGAAGAATAGAGTCAAGAAATCTAGGAAGGAAGTATCTAAGTCTGAAGAAGTCCAAGAAAGTAGTTTGAATAAGACAAATGTAACATCAGGAATAGAATTTCACTTATCTGAGTCTAGTTCTAAGAATGATGTAACAGATGATAACTCTTTAAATATTAATGAAGATGTTTTGGTTGATGCTACTTGTGTTTTTTGTCGTCATAGCATACTATCTGGTGATCATACAAAATGTGTTGCTAAAACTTTGCTGACTAAGAGAAAGAAACGAACTAGTGGCGCTTCCTCTAGGCTTAAAACCATTGCGAAATCCATTTTAGGGATGCCTCCACTAGATGTTTCTGAGGAGAAAACAGCAAAGCCCCAATCCAAGACCAAAAAATCACCTAGTGCATACCTTAGGAAAAAGGCAGAGACTAGTTGGACCTGGCAACGCTGGTTACAGAACACTTTTGACTTTAAATGGTTACCTAAAATACTAACCTCTTGTGTCACTAACCCAGCGGATCCAACCGTTATCAATTCTCCACCTGTTTCCGATGTTTGTGATGCAGGTGATTCAAATCGTCCTTTGGATTGTTGATAGCGGGTGCTCCCGACATATGACCGGCAATCTCAAACTTCTTCAGAACTTTGTTGCAAAGTTTATCGGAACGGTCAGATTCGGGAATGATCACTTCGCTGCAATTATGGGCTATGGGGATTATATTAATGGGAACATCGAAATCAGCCGTGTGTATTATGTTGAAGGTCTCGGTCATAATTTGTTCTCCGTGGGACAATTCTGCGATGGAGACTTGGAAGTAGCATTCAGGGAGAAAACATGCTTTATTCGTGATCTTCAAGGGAACGACCTTATGAAAGGGAAACGCGGAACAAGTCTGTATTCTATCTCCTTTGACGGCATGACAGCTTCTTCTCCTATTTGTTTACTCTCCAAGGCTCATCCCACGAAAGCTTGGTTATGGCACAAAAGATTGTCTCATCTCAATTTTAAAACCATGACTGATCTTGCCAAAAAGAAATTAGTTGACGGTCTACCAAAGTTCAGATATGCCAAGGATCACTTGTGTTCTGCTTGTGAATAAGGGAAAAGTCATCGTGCCCATTTTCCTCCCAAAACAGAACACAGCACAGACCATGTCCTACAACTGCTTCATATGGATTTATGTGGTCCGATGCGCGTTCAGAGTATTAACGGGAAGAAGTATATTCTGGTAATAGTAGATGATTACTCAAGATGGACTTGGGTTTATTTTCTTCGGACTAAAGATCAAGTTCCTTCTATCCTCCTCACGTTTCTCACAAAGATTCAAGTTCAAGTCCGCAACACCGTCCGCATCATCCGTACAGACAACGGGACTGAATTTAAGAATCAAATCATTCGGGAATTTACTGAGAAACATGGGATTGTTCATCAAACTTCAATAGCTCGCACTCCGGAACAAAATGGTGTAGTTGAAAGACGAAACCGTACGCTCGTGGAAGCAGCTCGAACTATGTTGATCAATGCTCAATTACCGGATTATCTTTGGGCTGAAGCTGTCAATACTGCTTGTTATACTCAGAATCGTGCAATGATCACAAAAAGACACACCAAAACACCATATGAGCTTATACAAGGAAGAAAACCGAACATCAACCATTTTCATGTCTTTGGAGCATTGTGTTATCCAAAGAATGATAACGATGATCTTGGTAAACTTAAGGCTAAAGCAGATATTGGGATCTTTGTTGGATACTGTGAGAACTCCAAGGGATATCGTATTTGGAATCGTCGGACTCGGGATATTCAAGAGACCATACACGCTAATTTTGATGAACTCACCGAAATGGCTTCTGAGCAAGACCGCTTAGAACCCGCACACAACCGTCTTAACTTCCCTGAATCTTCAGCTGCTCCCCTACCTTTCAACAGGAAGGATCTGGAAGATTTGTTTGCACCAATGTTCGATGACGTTCATGTTACTAGTGCATCAGATGCCTCCACCAGTTCCGCTGCTCAACAACTTTCACATCAAGCACCTGATCCATCAGCATCTACATCTACAGTAGTTGTTGATGATGCACCACAACCTGAATCATCATCATCAATGGAGAAAACACCTCAACCAGCAGTTGAAGATTCATCCCCCATTTCTAACAATGTTCCACCACCATCAGGATATGACGGGAACGCCTTCTTTAATCCATTTGCTCCATCCCCAACTGTTCCAGACACCGGAGAATCATCCTCGAGCAATATGGACCCGTCATATCATCATCACAACTTTCAACACTACCCATCGACTCATAAATGGACAAGGGATCATCCGTTAGTTAATGTGATTGGCGATCCAGATAAACCAGTTATGACACGACAGAAACTCCACACAGATGGTGAAACCTGCATTTACGCTCTCACCGTTTGTCAATCTGAACTGAAAAATATCAAAGAGGCCTTAACTTACGACAATTGGATTGAATCAATGCAAGAAGAGTTGGATCAGTTCAAGAGATTAGAAGTTTGGGAACTCGTTGAAAAACCAGATGGAGTTTATGTTGTGGGTTTAAAATGGATCTGGAAAAATAAGCTGGATGCAGAAGGAACGGTTATTCGTAACAAGTCTCGGTTGGTTGCTAAAGGGTATAGCCAAGAAGAGGGTATTGATTTCGAGGAATCATTTGCTCCAGTGGCTAGGCTTGAAGCAGTGCGAATGTTCCTGGCGTACGCGGCTCATAAGAACATCACGGTTTACCAAATGGACGTGAAGACAGCATTCCTGAACGGACAACTTCGTGAGGAGGTGTATGTTTCACAACCAGAGGGCTTCGTCGATTCAGAACATCCACAACATGTTTACAGGCTTAAGAAAGCTCTCTATGGTCTTAAACAAGCTCCGAGAGCATGGTACGATAAACTTGCTGCATTCTTGCTTGCTAATCATTTTACTAAAGGATCTGTGGACCCGACTCTGTTTATACAAAAACACGGGGAGGACATTCTCATCGTACAAATTTATGTGGATGACATCATTTTTGGGTCTACCCATAAAAAGTACTCAAACGCTTTTGCAAAACTTATGAAACAAAACTTTGAGATGTCCATGATCGGTGAATTAAACTTTTTTCTAGGATTACAAGTTCACCAATCACCTCGTGGTATATTCTTGAGTCAGTCTAAATATGCACAAGAGATATTAAAGAAGCATGGCATGACAACTAGTGACACTTATAACACCCCTATGTCCTCCTCATCCCCGAAGCTAGATGCTGATTTACATGGGAAACCCACTGATCCTACAAATTATCGTAGTATAATTGGGTCTCTTATGTATCTCACAGCTAGCAGACCGGATGTTGTATTTGCCACATACCTGTGTTCACGCTATCAATCTAACCCAACAGAAAGACATTTATCTGCTGTTAAAAGAATCCTAAGATACATCAAGGGAACCATTAATTTGGGGATCTGGTATCCAAAGGATTCTGGTTTTGCACTAACTGCTTTTTCAGATGCGGATCATGTGGGATGTATTGATACAAGGAAGAGCACATCTGGTGGTGTCCAATTTCTCGGTGATAAACTGGTGTCCTGGCAGTTAAAGAAGCAAGATTGTACGTCTCTATCATCCACGGAATCAGAATATGTAGCCATGTCTGCCTGTTGTGCTCAAATCATTTGGATGCGATCACAACTGATGGACTATGGTTACATATTCAACAAAATCCCGATGTACTGCGACTCCAAGAGTGCCATAGCTATCTCATGCAACACAGTCCAACATTCCAAGTCCAAACACATCGCTCTCAGATATCACTTCATCAAGGAGCATGTGGAGCAGGGTACCGTTGAGCTGTATTTTGTGGGAACGGAACACCAATTGGCGGATCTTTTCACAAAAGCTTTACCTCATGAACGTTTTGTGAAATTGGTTCATCAAATTGGAATGCGATGTTTGACTCCTCAAGAATTAACAAACTTTCTCAAAAACAAATAAATGAGTCAAATATCCAAACTATCTTTGTAAATATACATTATTAAAAAAAAAAAAAAAAAAAAAAAAAAAAAAAAAGGTACAATTCCTTCTCCAACACTTTGTTCATTTTTCAAATTTTTGAACACGTGTTGAGGGGGAGACATAATTTTTTTCCAAACTTTTAAAATTGTACTTGCATATTTTTCAGAAATTGTTGTTTCACAAGTTTTTGGTGATAAGATGTTAAGATAGAAAATTGTGTGCCTTAAATGTCATAAATGAGACTTAGTGATTAGATTGATGGTGGTTTAGGACTAGAATTTCAAAGTTACCTAGGTTAGGGGATTAAATGTGCAATATATGCAAAGTTAAATGATAGATATTTAAACTCATACGAATTTAATTATCGCATTTACTGCTCTGCCATTTTTCACCAACCAAAATTAATTACATCTAACAACCATCATCAACGGTCAACAATCAATCCACCAATCCGAACAAGATCTTTGATTTCTGTGAGTGTTCTTGTGTTTATAATGTTATTATAAAAGATGGTTTTGAACTGTATCATGATCCAAAGGCTAGAACATTCAAAATTGAGTAATTTAGTTCTAGGGTTTGCGTTAAAATTGAGGATTTTGATTAAGAGTGTTTGTGATGAAAAAGATTGCACGATAATATTTTTACAATGTTAGAGAACCTATATTGCATGCTTAATCAAACCCAGAAACCACAAATTTGTTGAATTAATTTTTAGGGTTTAAGCAACGATTTGGGGAAAACTTTGTGAATGTGTTTTTGTGTAATGCGTTTATTGAAAAGTTGTTGTCTGATGTTTAATTGAATATTGCGATGCTTGAATCATACCCAGAAACACTTCAAGTGATTTGATTAAATTTTAGGGTTTAAGAAGAACATGAACACTAGCAGATTTGATTCTTGTATATTTGTGATTCGTTGATGTTATAACGTAGTCCAAATGCTCATCATAGTCATTTAAGTTGTTTGTGAATATCTATGGACATAAAACCATGAGTTATAATGAATCACGATAAAAATTTGAGTGTTTGTTCATCGTCAAAAGTGTTCGTAAACTCTTGTATTAGAGTTTATCGAAGTTGGCCAAAATTATCGCAGTTGTGGTAGTTATCGCAGTTGTGATAGTTATCGCAGTTGAGATAATTATCGCAGTTGAGATTTTTTATCTTGATTGGTTTAATTATCTTGATTGATATAATTATCGCAGTTGGATAATTATCGCAGTTGGATGATTATCGCAGTTGGGATGGTTATCGCAGTTGGAATGATTATCGCAGATGGGATGATTATCGCAGTTGGATAAATATCGCAGTTGGATTTGTTATCTTGATTGGATATTTATCGCAGTTGTCATAGTTATCGCAGTTGTCTTTAATTATCGCAGTTGTCTTTAATTATCGCAGTTGTGATCTGATATAGAATTTAATCAATTTCCTTAGGTATATTTTTTTTTATACTTATTGAAATTTATCAAATTTTATTGAATTTGGCTAAATTTTGATAAATTCTTTGACCAAGCATGTATCAACTAATCATAAATACAATAGGGTGCCATGTGTTGTTCTTTAAACTAACACTTTTCTAACAAACATGCATTCTGTATATTTGTATATGATTGTTGATTCAGAGACACATCAATGGCAACTTCTCAACAACAACCTCTTCCTGCTCTCACCAAAGAAGAAGTCTTTCCTCGAGGATATACTCTGGAAATTGGAAAGAACAATTCACGAGTCGAATTGGACAAGATCAAATGTTCTGACCCAAGTTGTCAGATTGCTGTAGAGATTCTCAAAGCTCACAAATGCAGGGATATTCTTGACAGCTCAGACACCATTCCAGAGCTATATATTCATCAATTCTGGGATACCTTCACTAAGAGCAATGATGACAAGTACTTTACTTGCACACTGGATCGGAAGCAAATCAGAGTTACACCTGCTACTCTCAGAAAAGCCTTGAAACTTCCAGAGGCACCTGAAGCTGCTGCTCGATTCCACCCAACACCTTCAGAGTCAGAGGTCATGCAATTCCTGGAAGATATTGGTTATGATGTTCAGCCTGATACACCACTAACCACAATCTCCAAGGTTAATGCCAGATACATTCCTCAACCCTGGAGGACTATCTTCTTCATCATAACACATTCAATATCTGGAAGAGATAGTGGGTTCGAGCATCCAAGACTGGCTCATCTTCAAGTCTTGTGGGGATTTCTAAACGAAGAACCTATTGACTTTGCTGGTCTTATTTGGGATGATATAATGTACTTACAGCGTAAAATTTTCAAGAAAATCCCATTTGTTCGATTCACCAAAGTTCTTATCAGCTATTTACTTGATCAACATGAAGACCTTGATAAACGTCCTACAGATCAAGAAGTTCATGAATATAGCATGGATAAAACATTGGGCAAAGTTTATTTCCCGAAGGAGAGCACACGAAAGCAAGGTGCAAGGTTGCCAGAATTTTTGATGCCAGATGAGGTTAGAGAAACAAAAGCTTATCATGATTATGATCTAGCATATCGTGAACGTCGTGTAGGTCTTGCCAAGATGGTTGAAGAACCTAAGTCTTCAAAGACTCGTTCAAAAGGTAAGACTAAGACAGGAAGTGCCTCAAGTGTGTCTAAACCAAAAGAAAAACATCCAAGATCAAAATTCATCAAAAGAAAAGTACCAAGCAAACCTCAGCCAAAACCTGAGCCGAGTGGGATCATTGATGAAAATACTGAGTCTGATTCTGAATCATCTGAAGAAGAACCAGGCTTTATGACCGTTGAAGAAGCAGAATTTCACAATCAGATCTCTAAGGAAAATGCACAGAAACAGAGTCTCAAATCATTAAGAGAAGATGAAGAGAGAAGGGCAAGAAAGGCAGTAGAGAAACAGAGAGAGTATGAGATGACACATGGAGTTGGAGGATCGGGAACCATTCAAGAAGAAGATTCGACTCGAGTTAATCCGGTTAATCAACCCGGTGGATCTGGAGCTGCATCAATCTCTTCCCAGCAAACAAGTTCGGTTAATCAACCCGACTTGGAAGCCCAGAATCAGGAGGAGAAAGAAAAGAGTCAAGAAGGCAATATTGTATTTTCTGACAAAGAAATCTCAGATTCCATGTTTGACGACAATCCACAAGAACAACCACGTAACAACGATACAGATGATTGGAATATGGAAGAAGAAAGAGATATTCTTGGAGATAAAACAATCAAAGCAGCCAAGGATCTTGAGGAACAAGAAAAACAAGAGGAAGAAAGGAAACGCAAGGAGGATGCTCAAGCTAACCTGGAAGCAGACAGCTACTTACGTTCTCACACTCCAACACCTCCTCGTTCTCCTCCAAAGGACACAGCTAAATCCACAGACACCATTCCTCAAACTGAACTTGCCATGGTTGTCAGTAACCCACAACAACAACAGGAACAGCCACCAGTTCAATCCTCACCAAAGACACCTCCTGGGTCACCTCCTAAGAACCCTTCACCTCCACCCTCACCTCACGAAGAATCAACTGCTAAATCTGATGAACCAATCCCTTCACTCACACCATCATCTTCGAGATCTTCATCACCAAAGTCAAAAGCAACCGTTTCTGAAGATATTCATAAGGCCTACAAAGGAAAGAGCAAGAGACGAATCGTTCATGTAACAAAAGTTGAAGTCGTATCACCTGCAGCAAAGAAACTTAAAAGGGCAGTGAAGAGAGCACAAGCTCTAAGAGACAACCAAGCTACAACAAAATTGACTGAAATGGAAAACTTAGTCAAGAAGTTGTCTCAGCAAATGGAAGAGATGCAGAAGAGTAAGAAGCAGATAGACGAATTCCTCGGCTTTAATATCAAAGATCATATGACACGCAAGACAAAGAAATTTGTTAAGCAATTTCTTCCTGATCTTTAAAAAGACATAAATGAACATATTGATTCACAACTTGAGGAAAAGATCAAAGAAGCCATCTCTTCTTCTTCTCAAACCAAACCACTTCAAGATCTCTCCATTAAAGAAATCGAGCTTGTTCTTCTCGACAAACTCTTTGCTATCATCTCTCCCTCTCCAGATGAAATCAATCTGATCACAGCTCTTCGTGAACACATTGACAAGAAATCATGCAAGGAAGCTGCTGATAAAGGGAAACGCATTCGAGAGGATGACGACGAAGATGACGAGGAAGATACAGATCCTAAACCTGAACAGAAGAAACACAAAAGCGGGTCTGGAATTCATATTCAGGAACAAACTGGGAAACCAACATCATCTATCCATCCTAATCAACAATCATCTGGTCCTAAGGAAACCGAACATCATTATGAGCACTTCACAGCTAAAGATGTAGAATTTCAGCCACAAGACGATCAACCACATTCATCACCATCACCAACAAAACCAAAGCCCTCCAAATCAAAGTCAACACACAGCAAGAAATCATCCAAAGAACCAGCTGTTGTCTCATGGCTTGATGATGATACGGATGTGCTAGGAAATGAATGGTTCGATCAACTAGCAAGTGCTCAGATTCCGACAGATGAAGCTTCTCGAGTTGAAGACAGCACATTTGCTGTTACTCAAGAAATTAAACAAAGGCTAAATATAAAGAAGATGACCAAAAGGGAACTACGTCGAATCAAGAATGATGCATTCACTCTTCTGAAGGATAAAGCCAACAGTGCCGCTGAGCTCGAATATCACCTTGAAAATATTGCACGAGCAATGTCAAGTGACTTTGACTGGGCCAATCCAGACATAGTCAGGGGAACTGGCAAGAATCGACCCTTCATCACTGATTGGAACAAGCCGCTTCCTGTGATAAGAAGATCTCACTCCTCAGAAATTCCTTTCCAACTCTTCTTCAACAATGATCTCGAACTTCTCAAGAATGGAGCTCAAGGGAAAACAAAATATGCTACATCTATAACTTTCACACCAGCAGCTCACTACACACAATCAGCAATTGAAGAAGCAGCTATTAACAAACATCTGTTTGTTAAAGAGCTTGTGACATATGATCGTGACGCAGAATTGGGGATTCATCATTGGTACTCAAAACGACAAAGCTGGTACAAGTACAAACTTGCTATCCAGAAATCTCGAGAACCAGTCTACAGTGATCTCAAGCTAGTGGCCGTTCTTGATGTGAGCGGATCCAGACGTTGTGATTATATCTTTCTCGAAGAGATCAAGGTCAGAAGAATCGACAACAAAATCTACACATTCTCTGAAGCTGATTTTCCAGAGTTGAATTTGAATGATATCGAAGATATGTACCTAATGAAGGTCCAAGGCAAATTGCAACATTTGTCAAACGAACGTCGATATGCACTCAGTACATCTCTGTGTCATTTCATCAGAAGGAAAATCATTCGAGAACGTATAGAGGATCTCCAACTGGGTGTTGAAAGTTATCAGACAAAGTTAAACCTTGTTGAACCACAGTTTCATCTAAATAGCAATAAGGACCCTCAATACACCATGCTACATAATCCAGTCTTTGGGTTCGTCTACAGAAGCACAACAGACTTTCACCGTCTCATGGCATTCAACGAACTTCACAAGTTCTGTGACGATACTTTAAAGAGTGTACGTGATGGGTTAGCTAACCGGGTTCAAGATACATCATTGGGAAAATCGAGGAGATGGAATTCCAAGGAAGTGCGCCAAGTCAAGGGTTTTATCCGGAAGATTGAAGAACGGTTGTATTATCGGGATCAGATGAGGAGGCTAGAAAGCTATGTTGGGGGTCGTCCACCTTTCGCCATCAGGCTATTCCAGAGAACAGACCCAGTCTTCACAACTTTTGGCAGGGGCGGTTGATGTAAGAGTTAATTATCATATTACATCATTCTTAGTCTTTCCATATCGGCCTATATATTACGGCTTGTGCACACATAACAGTGTACAACCTGGACCCCAAAGAAAGGACCCTGAGGTACGCTTCAGTGCCTCAATCCTGAAAAAGGAGCGAAAGCTTCTTACTTATGAGCAGAATTAAAACCAGAATGTTTTTCTAATGTTTTTCCAAACATTCTGCTCATAAGGACAAGTATTCCCTCGTCCAGGGGGAGTATTTGAAAAATATAATCTTTGTTCAAAAAGAAGTATCAAAGTTCTTGAAACTTCTTCCCTAAAACTCAAAAACAGCATATTTTAATCATAAACGTTTTTTCCAAAAACATCATGAGTATGCTATTTTTGAGGGGGAGAAGAAACAGATGATTAAAATATGATGTCTCATTTGATGGAATCTCGTGTGCTCAAACTCAGAATTGACCCTCGAATTGACGAATAGGAAAGTCAGTAGTCGAAAGGACATGTCCCGGACGGGTAATAATTTCAAGCCAGTTTATCTGGTGATGTAAGCGTGTCTCGCAAAGGACGTGTCTGAGTAGAATGTACCGATTTCGAGCGATAATCTTTGAATCTGATCTGGACGGGTAATAATTTCAAGCCAGTCTAACTGGTGATGTAAGCGTGTCTCGCGACGATCAGGTTCATTGAAAGTCAATCAATTCAAAAGTGCCAACTCTTTCCGGCATGTGCAAATTTCAAATTTATTACTTATGCGCACATGTTAAGGGGGAGTACTTCTGAAAATCATCAAACTCTCAAGGTGTCAACAAAATGTCTTTACAATTATCGACACTTTGAGAGATTTTCAAAGGTTTTGGTTGTATGGCATCATTAGGATAGTCATGGAGTTATAAGGTGACTAAGGTTAGGGAAAACCGTCCTATGATCCGCCAGAGCCGGAGGGATCTACCCAAGGACAATACCAATAGTTTAGACTAGAAAGTCCTAGGTATAATATAAAAAAGGAGAAAATGAATGTACGGAGAAAGAAGGGGTTGAAGAATTAAAAAGAAAAGCAAAGAAAAGGGTGAAAAGAATAGCCCTTCATTTGTTCAACCTTAGGGCAGACACCGGGTTCAATTCATAATCTACTGGTTGATGAGCATCACCGGTATTGAAGACCAAAGACGTCATGGACCCAGTGACGCACTAAAAAAAAACCTTCTAAGCCACTCAAGTGTCTCTCAAAAGACATTTGTTTCATTCACACGGAGAACCCTTCATAATCTATCGACATCTCATTACGAGATTGTTGATATTGAAAAGGAGGCAATCTGCTCCACGCCTCCGATGACCAAACAAATGTGCACTTATTGAGTCTAGAGCCATGAGATTCATCAAAAGATCTCTTAGGTACACTTAGAATTACTCTGGTGTTCTACATCATGGGCATCAGGTGTAAATTAGGAAAAGTGTCCTTCGCAGATCTTAGCAATCTGCCAAGAACATTCATGAGAAAAGTCACATTTGTGATTATCAATGATTGAATGGAAATCCTGCGAGAACAACATCAAACAATTCTGATAGCAGGTCACTTCGGTAACTCCTTGTGGGTTACGCTTAGTGTTTGCTCCAAATGGTCTACAGTCGTGGGGTGATCTCCAGCGACTCACTGAATCGTGGGTGCACTTCGGTGTGTCCGTGTAATCCCTTTCGGGGGAATCCGGTTCAGAACGGTCTGGGTTAAGATTTGAGAAAGTCTTCACACTATGCTGTTGATGATCTCAAGTCTGAGCCTGTAAGTACCGGTTGGTACGTGCTGTTGCTGCTGCTGCTGCTGAGGAGCTGGAGTTCGACCATCAAGACTTCATCATGCTTATATTTTGTAGAAATGTTCTCTTAATGACTCAGTTATTACAAAAGTTCAACACAAGCTATAGTAAAGTCAAAAGTTCAAGCATCTCAACCTTTCACAAGTTTAAAGATTGAAAAATGAGAAAATGTTGCAGATAACAAGTCAAAGATATATGAGCATGATGGAGAAGACGAGAAGACGTTGGAGATTGGCAGATAGAGACAACATCATATCATCATTACACAAGAA
The DNA here is from genome assembly GCA_021014915.2 of Artemisia tridentata subsp. tridentata. Classification (NCBI taxonomy): domain Eukaryota; kingdom Viridiplantae; phylum Streptophyta; class Magnoliopsida; order Asterales; family Asteraceae; genus Artemisia; species Artemisia tridentata. The sequence continues at coordinate 72,218,880 of CP139506.1, read as the reverse complement.
CAAAGAACCAAAGATTATAAAGACGTCGGAAGCCTAAGAAGCAAAGAAGACGTCGGGCAACATTGATGATCAAGACTTAGGGGGAGATTGTTAGGAACACGTTTTAATTATTTACAAGTCTTGTTCATTTATAATGTTGCAAGTTTAATAGGATTATATTGTTTGTAATTATGGACCGGTCCATTAGTAATCCATGGACCGGTCACATTAGATAGTTCATGTTAGTCACATGCATGGGAATATTCCTAGAATGATTCCCCTCTCATTGCCTATAAATACAAGGCATGGGGTGCACTCTTATTGTCGGTTTTTCATGTTTAGTGCGGAAGCTATGTTCGTGTAACGTTTGATTAATTGAAAAGCCTACCATTCTTATTCTTCTCTTCTTAAGTTCTCTTCTCTAGTTTAGCTTATTAGCTTATTGCTTATTCCATACGTAGCTTAATATATAGATAGTAGTGTGCGTCTTTTATTATTAACGAGTGTGTGTTTGAGCTTATCATCGTGACCTACAAACTTTCACCCGGGCATGTAGTAGAGTTGGGAAAGACGGGCCGATAACAATTGTCAAAGGAATTAGGGCCGGGATTAAGGTTGGGAAATGGGGGAATTGGGGACATTTGGGGAAGTGTGCTAAGGTTAATTGGAAACGTATTACCTGAGTTAATGCTGTTGTAGTGGCTCATAAACTGCCCAAACATAGCTTCGAAGCTGGTTTGTCGAGAGTGTTGTTGTTGCATCTGAAGTTGCTGCTGTTGCATCTGAAGTTGGAACATTTCATTTTGCTGCCTCAACAACTGATTCTCTTTGTTCCTTTTGCCTTAACACCGCCGAAATAGCCTCCTCAGTAGCATAGTTTGGTGCAAGCGGCTGATGTGCCGACCTCGATGAAGCTTTGTCGCCGCCCGGCATTAGCCTGCCAACGCCCCTAAAAAAATTTCGGTTGTCACTATGGGCTGCCTTATCGAGTACTTGCTTCTCAGTCATCGGCGGGGCCGTACCGGCTTTAACTTTACCCCAAATATCCTTCATCTTCAACTGTGTAAGTCAAAAAAAAAAAAAAAAAAAAGTATGTTAAAAAGAGGTAAGTTAAAAAAAAAACAAGTAACTAAATATTAATGACGCATGTTAAGAGATAAATTACTTACATAAGCTTCCTCGTCTTCTTTTCTTTGAAAGACGCCCGATTTTGGTGCATGGTATCTCCTCCATGTCTCCACCAGTTCTTCATTCTGCCCGTTATTCCTAACCCGCTATACATACAACATAAAATAAATTAATAACGAGTTATATATAAACATTATATACACATTTGAAAATCAAAAAATTATAATGAGTCTTACGTGCTCGGTTCGTCCTTGCACGAACGACTTCCTCCCTTGGTAGGTTACAGCCTTGTTCTTTGCTCGGTTTTCTGCATTTTTCGCAGATCTCTCCATTCGTTCCGGAGTCGACCACCAGTCAACCAACGACTCCCACTCCTCTCGGCTTCTGGTACCCCAATCTTTACATTTCGACGGCGGCGGATTTTGCCTTGCCGTCTCGGGTTCCCGTTGTGAGTCAAAGTAATCTTTCTTCAACCTGTATTTAAGTTTGCGCCATAGTAGCCGGAGCTGAAGTTGAAGCCCAAGAGATACTCGTTCCCCCACCGTGTACACATTCTCCCCAACCGTCACTCGGTCCTTGCTGTTAAACCAATCCGCGAGCTGGAAATAATTCTGCAAATAAATATACGCATTTAAATAAACAAACAATTTAAATATAACACGCATATCTAAACGGTCGATAACGATAAGTATACAAATAAAATTAAAAATTAATACCTCAAGAACGGGAAGTATGTGCGCCTTAAGAGGCGCCGGAATCTCGTGCCACTCGCAGTCAAAGGGAAGTGGACTAACTACTTCCCCCAAAAGACTACTGAACTGCGTGGCATACGTGCCCACAGGCGAAAAGATGCCTAGATCATTACTGTCAAAGTTGATCGGCAAAGGACGATTACCGTTCGCTTTAAACACCTTCCTTAAGGACCGATTTGAGGTATTAAGCGACATCGAACCTACAAAAATAAGTTATTAAGTCATGAAAATACAAGTAAAAAAATTTAGTTTTATCAATAAAAACTTAAAATAAACATCACAATTTTTTACCTGCACAGTAGCCCGACGTAGTAAAATAGGGTCGGCGTGGTGGATCACCACCGGCATCCCCGCCGCGTGATTGGGGAGCTACACACGCCATCTGTAAAATTACAAGTACAAGAACACACAATTTCATGGACCAACTAATACTAATACACACATTCATATAAATATACACATTTAAACATAGCATAACATGCAATTTCATTCAAATAAAAGGAACACGTTTAAACATATAGTAACAATTTCATTCAAATTACAAATTAAGAACAATTGTCATCATCCGAATCATCGCTAGATAAAACTTCTTCAACAACAATCGTTGGGTTCACTTCATCATCATCAGACACGTCAACATCATCATCATCAAGGACATGAGCAACGACATCATCTTCATTATTAACAAAATCAGCATCTTCTTCAGCATCATTTGGTGGGGCGTCCATTTCTGTTGATTCATGATTTACTGGTATGTGCTAAAACATATACCTTTTCTCGACAAAAAACCGGACCAAAACGACCAAAAACCCGACCATAATGCCAAAAGATATAGTGTTTTTGTGTTTTGTTTATGCAGGGACGGATATCACGAAAAACCGACAAAAAGACACAAGAAAACAAGAAAACGAGCACGGGATACGGAAAAGGCTCAGAACCGGAACCGGGAAAGAAGATTTGATCAAAAAGTCAACAGAGGTCCTCATATTTTCAGAGATTGTCAATTTCAGCCCTTGGATTATACTTTGGAAAAATGTCAGAAATGGTCCTTTGATTTCAGAATATACACAAATGGTCCTTTTCAAATTCTTAATTCTACACCTAAAAGTTTACACCGGATCTATATTACTTCACAAGTCCAAATCCATACCAAAAACCATAGCCCAATTACCTAGACCCGAGCCCACTTTTTCTCGTTAAATAAAACCAAAACCCGAGACCCATATATTTCATTTAGACCCGGGTCAAACCAATAAAATCCCACTCGGTCAAACACTAACAAAAACAAAATAAACAAACTCACACCCGCGTCCCAGTTCTTCCCCCTTTCACCTTAGTTACTATTCACCATAACCTTAAATTTACCGTACGTTTATTCACCACAATTAAGGGTATTTAGGACAATCATTGGCTCTTCTAGAAGGACCTGACAAGGAGAATGACGCGTGGCAGCTGTTGATTGGACCGAACACCTCATGAAGTATGATCCTAGGGCTGAGGACGTTGGGGATTTGATCTAAGGGTGGTATTGGACTGATGAGCACACGGATTAATGAGCTGGAAGACCCAGAAGGTTCCTTGGAAGGCTATAAATAGCCTCTCCTCATTCACGGTGAAAGAGTTAGCTAGTTAGTAGCTAGGAGTAGGAGTAGAATACCGTAGTAGTAGTGTAAACTTAGCTTAATTTACCGTTTTTATTAGCTTATTGTAACTTTTCAGATTGTACTCAGTTAAAGCTTTTAATGAAATCTTAGTTTGCTCTTAAATTCCTAGCCATTTATTTTTCAAGCAATTACTATTCTCAAATCTGTTTCACGCTTTCAAATTACGTTTCTCTTAAGCTCATTCAAGCTTATCAGTAGCTTGTAGTGAGTTTAGGTGCCTTGTTTCTGCTTAGATTAGTTAAATGGTTTCTGGTCAACTAAAGTCATAGGAAGATAATGATGAAGATTTCTGGGTTTACTAGTGTTAAACTCATGGTTAATGGTGTATTTTGGGCCTAACTAAAGATAGGCTTATGGTCAAATGATACCTCAATTTAGCTGAGGTGTGTTCAGTGAGTTTCTCTTTTCATTTTCTAGTCTAATATTGCATAATCTGATTTATTAGCTTAGATCTGTGGAATTTTCTTGTTAACTGTTTCATTAGTGTAGCTTAGTTATAATATAGCCTTATAATAGTAGATTGCATCATAATATCATAGATTGCACCTTATTTGATCATATTGTTTCGTTAACTGTCTTAGTTTAAATCTGCTGCTATTAGTCTAATTTCTGTTTGTTATTGATTAGTTAATGTTTATTTGATAGATGTAATACTAGTTTAATCTGTTTAATAGTTAGTTGATAGTTTACGTTTGAAACTGCCTCAATATTTGCTTCTGTTTTGATCAATTTGAATATGAGAATCTGGTGTTCATTGTTGTTGATACTGCTAATCTGGAGTTATTTGATGATAGTAAGTGAAGTTTAATGATTGTTAATGATGGGGTAAACCTGAAACTCAGTTTGATTAGGATAAGGCATCATAATGGAATGTTTGGATCTTGAGCTTTGCTGAGTATTGTGGTTGATTAGTTGTGAAATTTTGATCTCTTTAGTCTGCATTCATCATATAGAACTCATATTAGTTTATACATAAGTAGGTTATTCCATTAAAAAGTCAAGTGGCTTGTTAAATCTGTGTTACTGCTGTAATTTGTTGCTATTTTGGACCTGAGTTGGGATAATCTGGTAGTTAAGTAGTGTAGGCTTGTTAGTTAATCAATTAAATAGCTTAATTACATTTAGTTTAATAGATCAGGATAGCTGAATCTCACTTTAGTCAACCTTAGATAGCGTTTTATTCGTCAAATTTGTGTTTAAATCTGTTGCATATTGTTCTTGGTCTGCTGTTTTCATTAATCAATTTGATAGATCATAAGTGTTTTATATTGTGTGATTTTGTGTTTCTAAGTAAGTTAGCCTAGGATAGTTTGAGTATTTTTCATTTCAAGCAATAGCGATAACATCTGGTACTTCGAAATTGCGTTCGAAATCTGTTGCTAGCCGTTTGTTTTAAGTCTGCTGCATTGTTCATGCTTTGTGCATCTGTTTTTGCTTCGATTTAAGCTAGCAAACAAGTGTTTATGATAGGGATTTTTGAGTTTTTAGAATCTATGGTTGATCAGCTTTCCAAAACAGTTTTCATTTTCTAAATTGGTTAAGTTTTGAGCGATTTACAAGCGATTGAAAAGTGCTAGTCGAAACTGCTTTCTGTGTAAACTGAGTGTTCTTAAGTTTCCTGAGCTGTCACATTTGGTCCCTAGTCTTTATGCTTAAGTTTAAATCGGGATTGGATAGTTCTTAGTTGATAATCATTTTGATAAATAGCAATTTAGTCCCTGTCTTTTTATAAAAACGATTTGAGTTTTAAACAAGTTTTAGAATTTACAGTTTCGGTCCTCGTCTTTGTTTCAAAACTTTTTAGATTTAAATAAAGTTTCCAAAAGTACGTTTTCAGTCCTTTTAGTTTTTATAAATTTTTTCTTTATTTTCTTTTATTAGAATTTAGTTTTAATAAATTACATTTTCAGTCCTTTAGGTTTTTAGCTTCGCATTTTAGGTTTATTTCTTCACTATTAGCTTTATAAATCTCGGGATTAGCCCGGGATTTGCGTTATTTGATTTCTTTTTGTGTGCATTTATTTGATAACGTAGATTGTGGCTTTTAATTTTCCATATTTTAGTGTAATCAATACCAAAATATTCACTTTCAATTATTCACTTCACATTTTCACGACACCGAATCGACTTAAACGCCGTCAAACCTTCGTTGGGAGAACGACCCGGGGAAATATTTTCACGAATATTTCTTCGGAATAAAAATATCAAATCAAAATGGCGCCGCTGCCGGGGAAGGCTTGAAACGTTGTCGTTGATTCGTATCGTATTTTGTGTTTTGAAGATCCTTCCTCGGAAGTTATCGTTTTATAAAAAATAAAAATACAAAAATATAATAAATAAAACACTTTTCCTAAAGTGTTTTCATAAATACCATTAATAAACATCCTCGGTCTTCCGTTGAAGGAGGGCGGTTGTAAACCAAATAAGTTCAAACGCAAAAAGAGATTGTGAAATTACTCGGTTTCGGATTACTTTAATTCTACAACCGACACCCTCGTTGTGCGTAGATTTGAAGGAAACGTTTTCGGGTGACGAATCGATCACAATAATAACAAAACAAAAGAAAAATACAAAAATATTTTGATTTTAAAGTTTTATTTTATATAAAAACCCAAAAATATTTTCTTTTTCAAAATTTGTTTTCACTTTTATTTTACTTTACTTTTATCTTAAATCGTTTTCACGTCATAAAAAATCAAAAATAATCTTCTTATCCTCTTATACATATAATTCTTCTTCTTTAACCCTCTAAACCGATAATTCTATATCTTTCTTCCTCTTATGTTTAATTCTTATGGATCCAATTTGTGATAATTGTGGAGAACCGTTCTTCGAAGGTTCATGTGTTTGGTGTACGTGTGAACAATGTGGTAGTGATATTCATGATGGCGTTTGTTTGAATTGTAATTCTCCCGAATATGTTCACAATTCGTTTAACAATTTTTCAAACGCTCCCGATTATTATCCGACACCACCACCACCACCTTCGTTCACTTGTTTTAGTTGTGGAAACCCATCCGATGAAGGATCACCATGCGGACAATGTTTTTGTAATCAATGTGGATACACGAATTGTATATGCTACGTCCCGAGTGCTGAAACGTCTTATGCTTGTGATACGAGTTTTGATAATTATCCTCAAAACGATTTCAATCTTCCTTTTCAAAACTCGTATGAGCAAGTACCGTATTATAATGGTGATTCATTTCAAAGTTCGTCAAATTTTGAAAATTGTGGGGGATCGTTTGATAATTCTTATTTTGAGCCAAATTTGTGTTACGATTCTCATGGTTTTAACCAACCCCCACAAAATCCCGGCAATTGTCCAAATCAAGATAGAATGCGCGAAATTGAAAGAATTTGGGAAGACTTCCAAGAAGTTAAGAGATTGGTGATTAAACACTATACTTCTACTCCCGATCCTCATGAGAAGTCTATAGAAGAATTACTTGCCGAGGAAAGAGCGTCCAATTATCAAAAGTCTTTTATTTACGACGATTATGTTGAGAAAATTACGATCAACCTTTTCCCTCAAAGAGTATCTACCTATGACGATGATTCCGATGATGACGAGGAGAGACTTGTGTCATTCAACGTTTTCCCTCAAATTTCACCTATCTTTCCTCCCGTAGAACCCGAGGACTCTCTAAAAATGGGGGACGAGCATCTAAACACTATTCCGGCAACGGAATCGGACGAATTCGAAAAGTCTAGTGTTGAGAACCTCGTCCCAATCCAAAGTGAGTCCGGGGAAAATTCTAACAGTGATTGTGAAATTGTTAAAGATGATCGTCTTGATAATCACGTTGATACGAATGATAAGCCGTTTGATGATATGTACGTTGAAAAGAACGAAGATGAGATGTTCTCCGATTCCGACAATGATGATTCTTTATCTTGTGGAGACATCGACTATGTGGAGGAGTTACCTTCTGAGTTCGTCAGCTTAGAAGAAGAGAATGAAGAAGATATTGACACGGAAATCCAAGATGAAGCTCTTCGTGAAAAATTATCTAATATCAATCTTCTCATTTCAAAGATCGAAGCTTTTAATAATCCGACTCTGTCTACTGATGCCGTGATCACCTCTTCATTTCCTATCCCCGATATGGATAGTGATTTCTTACCCGAGCTTGAAATTTTTCGATTTGAAGAGAAGAGTAGTGGCAGTCCCACTATTCATGCTGATATTTCTCTTCCGGATTATGAGCGTTTTGATTTTAAAATCGACTCTGAACTTAATTTGAATAATCTTTCTGATAATCCGTCACGTGACCCTCTTTTAGAGGATGTCGATCGATTTCTTGCTACGGATGACTCAATACCGCCGGGTATTGAGAATGACGAGAATGGTTTTATTGAAGAAATACCTAATGATGATTTACTTTCTACTACTGATTCATCTCTCTTCAATTTACCGTCTTCTCGTCCACCCGCGAAACCACCGGATGTAGATCTTGGATCCGGTGTGAATGAAGTAATTGATGGAGTGGTGGACGAGACTTATGATATTGATGATCCCGTGCTTGATATTTTACCCACCCAACCCACCCGTGATTCCAATGATGTTTATGCTTTCACCATCCGAGTGTTTCACCCTTTCTTTTCTTATCCCCTCATTTCTCCATCTTTCCACTCCTCCGGGAGTGAGGATACCGTCTTCGACCCCGGCATCTCCGTTCTTCGTGCCGGGTGTCCGTTCCATTTGCTTCCCCAAGATTAAGTAAATTCGGGGCGAGTCTAAGCTACACGACTCGTTAAAAAAACAAGCGCTTCGTGGGAGGCACCCATGCTTATCCTTCTATCTTCTTTCTTAATAAAGTGAGTGAGGAGGGCTTCCTCTTCCGTATCTTGTGTTTCGTGTTTTCTGTGGTATGTCCAGGAATGCCCGATGATAAAGACTCTCGTGCTCGTAGTTTCCTTCACGCTACTCGAGTTTCATCATTCGCTGCTTATCGATATCCTTATATCTTATCGTTTACATCTATCTTTTGGCATAATTAATAAACGGCCTTAGATTTATGTAGGAGAACCCTTACCTTTAAGACATTGAGGACAATGTCTCGTTTTAGTCTGGGGGGGTAATCTTGCGATTTGATTTTGCCTTGCATTTTTTCATGCAACCCCGTTTTTCCTCCAAAATTTAAAAAATCCAAAAAAAAAAAATGAGAAAAATTTAAAAATTTTTGCAAAAATATAATAAATTTTGACATTTTTGTTGACTTTCCGCTGGAGAGAGTAGGAATAAAATTCTGACTTGACCGGGCGTGTTGAGCCCTAGCTTGTCCCCTTAACCATTTATAATCTATAAGCTTGTGCTAGTCTTTTACACAAGGAGCTAGAAAATGCGAATTCTTTTTAAGAGTTTGCAAGTTCCCGTAATTGACTTTATATATGCATGGCTTGATTATTTGGCTAAGCATTCGCGGATCTTATTATTTAAGATTTTAAATTTGCGAAGAACGAGAAATGATAGAGTTGTTTATAAGTTAGATTGCTGAACGTGGAGTAGTTGGATCTCTTTAAAGCTCATCGAAGTTATTTGTGGCTCTTTTTGTTCCCATAAGCTTGTTTCACTCAAAAATAGTAATCTAGGAATAATTAAAGCTATTTTAGTTTTGGCGATAATTAGTTTTTATTTCGTCCTTAGAGAATTCTTGCTTATTAAAGTTGGGTACACATCAAGGTACTGTCAGTGTTACGGTGTAATAGACTATTCCATCTTGCCGGCTCGCAACCGATGTTGGGATTGTTATAAAAGCCGTAGGACTCGGGATTTGGCAAAATATAAAAATATATAATGAATAAAAATAATAATCCAAAGCCATAAAAAGTTTTCTGCATCTTGCCGGTTCGCAGCCGATGTTGTAGACTTCTAATAAAGGCAGAGGAAAAATTCCAAGGTCATAATAGACTATCACATCTTGCCGGTTCGCAGCCGATGTTGTGATTGTTATAAAGGGCCAAGGATCAATAATATAATGAGCTTAATAATGTTTAAAAATGCCAAACTTCGACTCCGAGGTATCCTAATAAAGGCTTCTGTCTCTGGACTCGTAGATGAGTTGTTTCGGTCGCAAATAAAAGGGATATCCTCAAAATCGTGTTAAATCAGAGACCTTGATGTGGACCTCATTTTTGTATGCAACGGTTTTCGAGGGAAGGCTTGGAAACTACTTAGCGTCTAAACTAGGTATCTTTATCGGACTAAAAATTATCGAAATGAGAATTTGAAGAAATTCATTTCTCACCAAAAATAAAATAAATAGAGGAAAATAGGAATTTGGGAACAAGGAGTCCACAATTAGCTTTCTGAGTAGTGTTAGCAATCTAACTTGTAAATGACAATGATTTCGTTTTTAAGCTTAGTTTGGGGACTTGTGAAAAATCGGGGACGACGAATTTTATACGTATGGTCACTTCTTTATGAGTCGTGTTTCCTGCTCGATGACCCTAAAAGTTATCGTGAGATAATGATTGTCAAACAAAGCCTTCACATGAATAATAAGAAAAATACAAAAATAGAATAAAAGGAATAATGGGGAGTTTTTATAACATTGCATGAGGACATTGCAATAGTTTAGTCTGGGGGATTTTGGTATGTGCTTAAACACATACCTTTTCTCGACCAAAAACCGGACCAAAACGACCAAAAACCCGACCATAATGCCAAAAGATATAGTGTTTTTGTGTTTTGTTTATGCAGGGACGGATATCGCGAAAAACCGACAAAAAGACACAAGAAAACAAGAAAACGAGCACGGGATACGGAAAAGGCTCAGAACCGGAACCGAGAAAGAAGATTTGATCAAAAAGTCAACAGAGGTCCTCATATTTTCAGAGATTGTCAATTTCAGCCCTTGGATTATACTTTGGAAAAATGTCAGAAATGGTCCTTTGATTTCAGAATATACACAAATGGTCCTTGTCAAATTCTTAATTCTACACCTAAAAGTTTACACCGGATCTATATTACTTCACAAGTCCAAATCCATACCAAAAACCATAGCCCAATTACCTAGACCCGAGCCCACTTTTTCTCGTTAAATAAAACCAAAACCCGAGACCCATATATTTCATTTAGACCCAGGTCAAACCAATAAAATCCCACTCGGTCAAACACTAACAAAAACAAAATAAACAAACTCACACCCGCGTCCCAGTTCTTCCCCCTTTCACCTTAGTTACTATTCACCATAACCCTAAATTTGCCGTACGTTTATTCACCACAATTAAGGGTATTTAGGACAATCATTGGCTCTTCTAGAAGGACCTGACAAGGAGAATGACGCGTGGCAGCTGTTGATTGGACCGAACACCTCATGAAGTATGATCCTAGGGCTGAGGACGTTGGGGATTTGATCTAAGGGTGGTATTGGACTGATGAGCACACGGATTGATGAGCTGGAAGACCCAGAAGGTTCCTTGGAAGGTGATGAGGCGAAAAGTGTACCGCTTTTAAGGGGTCATTTAAGCCCGAAATCGTATTTATTTGATCAAATATTGCCCTAAATCGTTCCTTTTGTCATTTTAGGTACTTTTGAGGAGAAATCTGGAAAAGGAGGCATTTTGGACGTTTTTGGAGCATAAAAGTGAAGAAAACGGCAAAGTCTCAAAATTGTGCTGAAAGTCACCTTTGACGGCGTCAACATTAACTCCAGACGGCGTCATGCCTTGGCAAGAAAAGTTGGATGTGAAATTTACTCATGACGGGCCAGTGAGTTTGCATGAGAATTCTGACGGCGTCACGCTTTAACTAAATCAAGGGCGTCACGGCTTAAATCAAAGAGGGACGGCGTCACGTTATAGGTCCGACGGCGTCAAGCCTTGATAAGCCAGAATGGATTTTTGAAGAGCTAAAGAGGGACGGCGTCAAGAAGGTCACCCGGGAACCCTAAAAGCGGCGAGGTGACGGCGTCACAATGCATAAGGTGACGCCGTCAGATGTCAAAGTCTATATATAGTTTTCTAATTTTTTGTCATTAAAGAGAGAGCTTAGTGTGTGGAATTTTGGGATAAAACCCTAAGACGATTTTAGCTACTTTTTCAGGGCTTCTTGCCTTGAGATCTTCCATGTTTCATTGAAAGATAAGTTATCAATTAATCATTCAATATGTCTATGTGTTGTTTGATTCTATCTTATGCTTGTCTTTTGTTTAACATGTTAGGCTAATTTTATCTTGTGTTTGCTTAGATCTAATGAAACCTAGCTATTGATTATTGGTTGTTAGTGTGTTGTTAGTTGTTTTGGATGATTGTTTATCTATGTTAGGCTTAAGAAAACTGGCTAACTTCCTATTCGGTAACTTGCTTGAACGTCTTAAGAAACATGAACCAAATGCGTACTAAAGGTTTTTATGGTTGTATTTAATGCACAAGCGAATTCTAGTGATCCCATGTTAGGAGCTTCCTAGCCGGCTCGACATAGGAGTGAAGTAGGAGCTTGTAGAGTTTGGGGAAGTAAGTACGCCACCCCACGAATGGTATTAAGGAATACACCCGTCATCCACGCGACTAATACACACTAATTAACCGGTAAAAGATAGTTAGGGAGTAAGGAAATCTAAGTAAACACATTTCTCCACACATAAGTTTCTCACCACTTTTCATTTTTGTTATTTTATTTTATTTGCATTTGTAGTAATTTGGGTTAGTTGACTAGCAACTAATTCCGCCCACTCCTTCAAAACCCGAGATTTTACTTGCTTTCATAAAATATAAAAACATAAAAAAGAATCTTCCTCAACCCTTAGACCTAATTAGAGTAGCCTTTCACACCTAACGAACACTATTCCCTGTGGAGAACGATCAATCCCCCGTACTTACCACTACACTATACTACATCGGTCAGGTACACTGCCTGGTGGGGTTGTAAGCCTCTTGAGATCCCTTGAGAGGTAAAACCTGTTGTAAGGTTGCAAAACCCACGCATCAAGTTTTTGGCGCCGTTGCCGGGGAATAGTTATTGTTTAGGTTTGAATTTTTATTTTATTAGGTCTACTCGCTAGATTCCTTTCTAGTGAGATTTTTATTTTCTTTTTCTAGGATTTTCTTTAGTCTATCTTTTTCTTTGTGTCTTTGTTCGTAAAAGAAATTTCCATTGACTCTTCCGTTCACCATTATGGAGTACGCGAATCCACCATACCACCAACCACAAAGGCCATTCTACCCTATTGACATCTCGAATTTCAAACAATATCGAGATGAACCCATATATGATGCATGGACTCGTTTTAGAAATTTACTCCGAAAATTCCCTCATCATAGTTTCGCTTTAGCATCCCTAACCCGAACCTTTTACTATCGTGTTGGCCAATATGACCAAATGCGCATTGAGGATTTTGCCAATGGGGACTTTAGGGAATTAAGTGCTGAAGAAGCATGGGATGCCATAGAAGATTGTGCCCAATATTATTATAGGGTAGACAACCCAACAAACGTTAGTACAAGTCAATTGAATATAAATTTCCTGGATCATGAAACAAGTTTGTTTGGGGATGAATATGTTAGTGTTGAGATACCTAAGTGGATGTCATGTAATGCCATAGTACAAAACAAACACATAGGTGACCTTGATGTGACGGAGGATTTAGCCGAACATGATCACATTGATCAAAAAGACCTAGGTTTTGTGATTGATGACGTCGAATCTCAAGAAACACATGATGAATCTTTTAGGCAGTTTGAATATAGCAGTCAGAATATTGAGGATGATCCGTATGATTCGGACATAGAAGTTGAGATGCCTAGAGAAGCACTTGAGATACTTGGGAAAATGTTAGGGTTAGATCCTACTAAAACGCATGATGAGGATATAGGTGAGCTTGACATAAGGAATGATGAGGTAAGTAACATAAGCCCACCAAGTGCCCCACAAGTCCTACCATCATTTGAGGCACACACACCGCCCGTGACTTACCCGGAAGAAGTAGAAGAGGTTATAGGAACCCCAATAGAGGTAGAACCTTTGAACCAAACACAACTAGAGGATATAGGTTTGAATGCTTATAGTGATCACAACCTTACTCTTAGTTCTAGGGGATTTCCTAGTTTTGATGAACCGGAGCGTCAACCAAAACTGTCACCTAATCTTCCATCCTTAGATGTGAACTTAGGAATTGGATTAGGTCCCGATCCACCCATCAAACCATATAGTCCGGGCAGTTTTATGTTGAAGGTAGTAGACTCTAAGCCTTGTAGAGAGGAAGCTGACATAGGAGTGAACCATAACCTTTCATACTTACATCACCCATTCATGATTGATCACAAGAAACATTATGGGTTTAAACCGGGTTTATTAGGTCAAGATGGATTCCCAACTAGGAGTCTCTCGAAGTTGATAGAAGATGATCCCTTTTTAGGAGGAAACTCAAAATCACCCATTGACCAAAGTGAACTAGGCAAGGTTATGATGAAAGGAGCACACCCCTTTGAGCATATAATTCATCCACCACTCTTTCCTCACGTGGCATACTCCTACCGAGCTGGTGTGTATCGCTACTATCACCCGCACTTAATCCTAAGTGTAGGGAAAACCTCTCCTTTATCCATTAAATAAGGGTAGAGTCAGGCTCATGACTCGAACAAAAACAAGCGCTTCTTGGGAGGCAACCCAAGCTTTATTTGTTTTATTTGCTTTGTGTGTTTATTTATTTGTTTGTTTGATTTTATTTGTTTCCGTATGTATGTTTAATTTTTATCATTATTGATTCATGTTCAAAACTAAATTGTGAAAATGCTTTATTTTGTTTTTAACTTCGTCTTAACTACATATAAAGGTATTTTGCAAAAGATAAGTGTAAGGGAAATCTAAATCGGTTTATTAGAACACAAATGAACATGAATCACAATAATAATAAATTAGCATACATATTAGTATTTGTTAGAGTCAAATGCTTGTATCGAGTCATAATGATGTTTTGCAGGATTTCCAGGAAGTAAGGTAAAGGTTTTTTCAGAAATTTTCCGGAAACTTAAAATGAGAATTTTTGTCAGGTCATTTCTGACGGCGTCAGGGTTTATAACCTGACGGCGTCAGATTTAATTTTCTGAAATTTTTGAAAGTTTTGTTTTCATAAAAAGTTTTTATTAAAATCTCCAACTTATAATCTCCAGGAATCTGCAAAATTATCATTCCACAAGCATTATATCCTTATATATAGATTTTTCCCGCCGATGTTATGCAGGTTTTCGTGTTTGTTTTCTCAGGTTTAACAGGTTATTTTGGACAAGGAAATGTTTTGAATCAAGCTTGTGGCGATGCATTAGTCATAGAGCTTCAACATTCTATTTGGAGGAAGATCTAACCGTGTAATTTCATTATCCACCGAGCGAATCAGGGGAGTATTTGATTTCATTCTTTTACTTTATGCTTTTACATCTTGTTATTTGAACATTGGGGACAATGTTCATCTTAAGTGTAAGGGGAGGGTAAAAGTACGATTTTAGAGAATACAATTGCGTTTGATTTTTGTTTATTTAATAGTAGATGTGTAATAAAACTGAGAGAAATACTTGTTAAGGTAATTTTAGTGCCAAATTTAAAATTTTTTACAACATATAGGAGTGAAACTTTGATCTTAATGAGCGTCTCACGGATAGGAGTTATATGACTAGCACAAAAACCGTACCACTAAAAAATTTTCCACCCCCAAATATGTGAGGTTCGCCCCTAGAATTGGTAGGAAAAGCATTTATGCTATGATGTGTGTACCGGTAGCACTTAGATTCTAGAACTTGCGTTAGGACCATTCCGAGGCCACAAGTGAGACTACATTCGTGTAGTTAGATTTACTACATGATAAGAGGCATTAGGATTAACCCATGTTTTACACCTGTGTTTTTGTTATAATTACATTGGCTACATTGGTCAAGTAATTCTCCCACACCCTTTGCGTTGTACTCATTTTTAGTACACGATACCCCTAGTACACCCCTCAGAGCCTATCTTTTCGTTTCAACCTTTAAGCATTTTACTTAAAGGAAGAATTTGTTACACCCCACTTAAATGTACACCCAAATCGCCTTAGCCTACCTTGTATGCACTCATCTTTAGTGCATTATTGTGACAACATTTGTTTAAACCCAAGTTAATTATCTAATTGATTACATGGTTGCTAAGTCGAGTCATATCCTTGTACATATTGTTTTGGGACGATTGGGACTCATGGGTAAAGTACTAGTGTAATGGAGTAATGGGGAAGAACATCATTTATTACCCCCATATGTGCTAAATGTTTTAAAAGTACTCCAAGTTTTTCAATTATCTTAATTCGAGTCATTAGAATAGTTATTTGTAAAGTTATGTAAAAGTTCAAGTGTAAGGGGATGCAACGCCCCTATGATGTATTATTTTGGATGGTAGGGTAAAAGTGTATGCAAAAAAAAAAAAAAAAAAAAAAAAAAAAAAAAAAAAAAAAAAAAAAAAAAAAAAAAATTTCAAGAAAAATACAAAAAAAAAATGAGAAAAAGAAAAATAGAAAAAACATACGGACTACCATCCCGTTTTATTTTATGTTTATTTTATGTTTATGTTTTGTTATTTTCTTTCATTAGCTTAAGATCGAGTCTAGTCTTGGCTTAGCAACATTGTATAGTACATGTAATTGATCAAGATCTTTAACTCGCCACCAGTAAAATATCCCGTATCCAACAAAACCGTGTTTTCCTTTTCCCTACACCTAACGTTGTAACCCATTTAAAAGCCCTCTTTGATAGTTTATCTTAGGTGCTTACGCCTAGTGGAGGAGGTTTTCGATCCTTTCCCAAGCCTATGGTAATCTATTTGCTATGACAGGTAGTGAGAGATATTTTCCGTTTTCATTTATGAGATTTATTTTGATGACACTTGAGAGATGTGAGTATCTAAACACTACTTGTGAGGTGCTAGTATGTAATCTCCGTGCTTATTATGATTGAAGTGGAACGATTATTTGTTGTAATTACTTTTATGTTTGCATTAAATGACCCCTAACTTGTATTTTGATTAGAATAAAAGCGCATTTGCTTGAGGACAAGCAAATCTCAAGTGTAAGGGTATTTGATGAGGCGAAAAGTGTACCGCTTTTAAGGGGTCATTTAAGCCCGAAATCGTATTTATTTGATCAAATATTGCCCTAAATCGTTCCTTTTGTCATTTTAGGTACTTTTGAGGAGAAATCTGGAAAAGGAGGCATTTTGGACGTTTTTGGAGCATAAAAGTGAAGAAAACGGCAAAGTCTCAAAATTGTGCTGAAAGTCACCTTTGACGGCGTCAACATTAACTCCAGACGGCGTCATGCCTTGGCAAGAAAAGTTGGATGTGAAATTTACTCATGACGGGCCAGTGAGTTTGCATGAGAATTCTGACGGCGTCACGCTTTAACTAAATCAAGGGCGTCACGGCTTAAATCAAAGAGGGACGGCGTCACGTTATAGGTCCGACGGCGTCAAGCCTTGATAAGCCAGAATGGATTTTTGAAGAGCTAAAGAGGGACGGCGTCAAGAAGGTCACCCGGGAACCCTAAAAGCGGCGAGGTGACGGCGTCACAATGCATAAGGTGACGCCGTCAGATGTCAAAGTCTATATATAGTTTTCTAATTTTTTGTCATTAAAGAGAGAGCTTAGTGTGTGGAATTTTGGGATAAAACCCTAAGACGATTTTAGCTACTTTTTCAGGGCTTCTTGCCTTGAGATCTTCCATGTTTCATTGAAAGATAAGTTATCAATTAATCATTCAATATGTCTATGTGTTGTTTGATTCTATCTTATGCTTGTCTTTTGTTTAACATGTTAGGCTAATTTTATCTTGTGTTTGCTTAGATCTAATGAAACCTAGCTATTGATTATTGGTTGTTAGTGTGTTGTTAGTTGTTTTGGATGATTGTTTATCTATGTTAGGCTTAAGAAAACTGGCTAACTTCCTATTCGGTAACTTGCTTGAACGTCTTAAGAAACATGAACCAAATGCGTACTAAAGGTTTTTATGGTTGTATTTAATGCACAAGCGAATTCTAGTGATCCCATGTTAGGAGCTTCCTAGCCGGCTCGACATAGGAGTGAAGTAGGAGCTTGTAGAGTTTGGGGAAGTAAGTACGCCACCCCACGAATGGTATTAAGGAATACACCCGTCATCCACGCGACTAATACACACTAATTAACCGGTAAAAGATAGTTAGGGAGTAAGGAAATCTAAGTAAACACATTTCTCCACACATAAGTTTCTCACCACTTTTCATTTTTGTTATTTTATTTTATTTGCATTTGTAGTAATTTGGGTTAGTTGACTAGCAACTAATTCCGCCCACTCCTTCAAAACCCGAGATTTTACTTGCTTTCATAAAATATAAAAACATAAAAAAGAATCTTCCTCAACCCTTAGACCTAATTAGAGTAGCCTTTCACACCTAACGAACACTATTCCCTGTGGAGAACGATCAATCCCCCGTACTTACCACTACACTATACTACATCGGTCAGGTACACTGCCTGGTGGGGTTGTAAGCCTCTTGAGATCCCTTGAGAGGTAAAACCTGTTGTAAGGTTGCAAAACCCACGCATCAGAAGGCTATAAATAGCCTCTCCTCATTCACGGTGAAAGAGTTAGCTAGTTAGTAGCTAGGAGTAGGAGTAGAATACCGTAGTAGTAGTGTAAACTTAGCTTAATTTACCGTTTTTATTAGCTTATTGTAACTTTTCAGATTGTACTCAGTTAAAGCTTTTAATGAAATCTTAGTTTGCTCTTAAATTCCTAGCCATTTATTTTTCAAGCAATTACTATTCTCAAATCTGTTTCACGCTTTCAAATTACGTTTCTCTTAAGCTCATTCAAGCTTATCAGTAGCTTGTAGTGAGTTTAGGTGCCTTGTTTCTGCTTAGATTAGTTAAATGGTTTCTGGTCAACTAAAGTCATAGGAAGATAATGATGAAGATTTCTGGGTTTACTAGTGTTAAACTCATGGTTAATGGTGTATTTTGGGCCTAACTAAAGATAGGCTTATGGTCAAATGATACCTCAATTTAGCTGAGGTGTGTTCAGTGAGTTTCTCTTTTCATTTTCTAGTCTAATATTGCATAATCTGATTTATTAGCTTAGATCTGTGGAATTTTCTTGTTAACTGTTTCATTAGTGTAGCTTAGTTATAATATAGCCTTATAATAGTAGATTGCATCATAATATCATAGATTGCACCTTATTTGATCATATTGTTTCGTTAACTGTCTTAGTTTAAATCTGCTGCTATTAGTCTAATTTCTGTTTGTTATTGATTAGTTAATGTTTATTTGATAGATGTAATACTAGTTTAATCTGTTTAATAGTTAGTTGATAGTTTACGTTTGAAACTGCCTCAATATTTGCTTCTATTTTGATCAATTTGAATATGAGAATCTGGTGTTCATTGTTGTTGATACTGCTAATCTGGAGTTATTTGATGATAGTAAGTGAAGTTTAATGATTGTTAATGATGGGGTAAACCTGAAACTCAGTTTGATTAGGATAAGGCATCATAATGGAATGTTTGGATCTTGAGCTTTGCTGAGTATTGTGGTTGATTAGTTGTGAAATTTTGATCTCTTTAGTCTGCATTCATCATATAGAACTCATATTAGTTTATACATAAGTAGGTTATTCCATTAAAAAGTCAAGTGGCTTGTTAAATCTGTGTTACTGCTGTAATTTGTTGCTATTTTGGACCTGAGTTGGGATAATCTGGTAGTTAAGTAGTGTAGGCTTGTTAGTTAATCAATTAAATAGCTTAATTACATTTAGTTTAATAGATCAGGATAGCTGAATCTCACTTTAGTCAACCTTAGATAGCGTTTTATTCGTCAAACTTGTGTTTAAATCTGTTGCATATTGTTCTTGGTCTGCTGTTTTCATTAATCAATTTGATAGATCATAAGTGTTTTATATTGTGTGATTTTGTGTTTCTAAGTAAGTTAGCCTAGGATAGTTTGAGTATTTTTCATTTCAAGCAATAGCGATAACATCTGGTACTTCGAAATTGCGTTCGAAATCTGTTGCTAGCCGTTTGTTTTAAGTCTGCTGCATTGTTCATGCTTTGTGCATCTGTTTTTGCTTCGATTTAAGCTAGCAAACAAGTGTTTATGATAGGGATTTTTGAGTTTTTAGAATCTATGGTTGATCAGCTTTCCAAAACAGTTTTCATTTTCTAAATTGGTTAAGTTTTGAGCGATTTACAAGCGATTGAAAAGTGCTAGTCGAAACTGCTTTCTGTGTAAACTGAGTGTTCTTAAGTTTCCTGAGCTGTCACATTTGGTCCCTAGTCTTTATGCTTAAGTTTAAATCGGGATTGGATAGTTCTTAGTTGATAATCATTTTGATAAATAGCAATTTAGTCCCCTGTTTTTATAAAACGATTTGAGTTTTAAACAAGTTTTAGAATTTACAGTTTCGGTCCTCGTCTTTGTTTCAAAACTTTTTAGATTTAAATAAAGTTTCCAAAAGTACGTTTTCAGTCCTTTTAGTTTTTATAAATTTTTTCTTTATTTTCTTTTATTAGAATTTAGTTTTAATAAATTACATTTTCAGTCCTTTAGGTTTTTAGCTTCGCATTTTAGGTTTATTTCTTCACTATTAGCTTTATAAATCTTGGGATTAGCCCGGGATTTGCGTTATTTGATTTCTTTTTGTGTGCATTTATTTGATAACGTAGATTGTGGCTTTTAATTTTCCATATTTTAGTGTAATCAATACCAAAATATTCACTTTCAATTATTCACTTCACATTTTCACGACACCGAATCGACTTAAACGCCGTCAAACCTTCGTTGGGAGAACGACCCGGGGAAATATTTTCGCGAGTATTTCTTTGGAATAAAAATATCAAATCATTTACACTCAAATTCGCAGACTCCAAACCAGGCAAACCAACAGACAATGCAACATCTGATGAACTGCTACCATGTATAACATCTTGATCAGAATCTACCACATCCCGATCCCAGATATTCCGATGATGAACATCTTCGACGACCTTCCAATGAGGTGGTCGGCTAGCAGGGTCTTCAAGGTAGAAGACTTGTGTTGCTTGTGTCGCAAGAATGTATTGTTGATTTCTATAAGCATCCTTATCAGTCAAAATATGGCGTATGCCTCGTTCAATGTAAGAACGCCTAGAGTGTGCTGTAGGGTTATTATTGGGGTTACGGGTGTCGAACCATAAAACCCGGAACAACACAACCTTTCGGTCGCCCAAATAAGCGAGCTCCAGAATTTCCTCCAGTTGACCATAATACATTTCTCCATCAGGCCCGGGTGTTGAAACTCCACTGCATTGAGTGGTATGAAGTTTATCGCGCTCATGCACCAAAAACTTCACACCGTTAACTATGCAAGCGGGGTATGTAAATGCACACGATGAAGGTCCACATGCCAAAGAGAATAACTCGGGACTACAGCTTGGGTCTTTTGCCACGCTCTTTTCACGGATCTACGAAAGAGATACAAACAGATTCAGATGAGCAAAAACTCTGGACTACAAGGTAATATATCTAATGTGTTTACCTTGTGATTGAACAAGAGAGGAAAACTTGTTTCCACGCTCTTGTTAGGAAATTCACTGCAAAAGTTCATGATATTAGAATAAGTCATCGAAAACAAATAACTTAGCAAAAAAAGGGTTCTTCAAAATATTAAAAAGAAGAAACATACTCTTTGTACGCCTGGATGTCTACATCGATTTCAGGACTGTTGTTAAGTACAAACCATACAACTGCCTGCATAACATCTGGCTTCATCCGAGTATCTACACATCTACCCATCGGTTTGCATACTGACTGGAACACCTGGAATTTATCTGGTTGTTCAGGTGCACCTTCGTCATTTCTGTCAGGACAATTAAATCTCGTCTCGACATCCTTAAGATTACGCGAGCAGAAAGTTAACGCTTCTTCGGCAACATAACCCTCCGCTATGGAACCTTCAGGCCTGGCTTTATTTCGGACATAATTTTTCAGCTTCTTCATGTATCTTTCAAATGGATACATCCACCTGTAGTAAACAGGGCCACCTAGAATAGCCTCATCGGGTAAATGCATAACCAAATGAATCATTATGTCAAAAAAAACAGGGGGGAATATTTGCTCTAATTTAATCATAACATCGAGCATTTGTTTTTTAGCTTTCTCCATATCCTGCTGCGTCAAATTTCGAGCACAAATCTGCTTAAAGAATAAGCAGAGCTCGATTAATGGGGGTGAAATGTCTTTGGGTAAGTATTGGTGAAGTCCATAAGGAAGTAACCGCTGCATCATAATATGACAGTCATGAGATTTTAGGCCCGTTATGTTGTTATCGTCAGCGGTCACTTTTTTCTTGAAGTTGGATCCAAACCCATCGGGTAGTCTAACTCCTTTGATGAATTGACAAAACCGTTTTCTGTTTTCTGGTGTGAAAGAGTATTAAAGACATATTCGTAGGAGTGAAAGGGAAATACTGTCGAATTTCTCTCAAATAGTAAAACAGTTATACGCATCCATATCCTAAATGAGACAAAACATTCAAAAAGCAATCCCAAACAGGGGACTTTCCGAAATTAATTTCTAATAAATTAATTTCGGATGGGTTTTCTATAGGATGATTAATTCCAGATGGGGGTTGTCCGAAATTAATCACTAAAATCCTAAAAAAAGTCACATAAGTCTAACAATCACAATAGCATACTAACTAAACGACATATTCACAATACAATAATACATGACTAAATGATACTATGTCAATCAATGAATGACATAAACATATATAATAACAAGGAAATTAATTTGACAATTCAATTTGACGCAGTGTTCATTACTTCATATATAACCAAACACAATCCAATTATTAACTCATAGAAAAAAGAACGTGCAAAAAATTAAAGCATGTATCTCACATTCACATATAACCAAACACACTCCAATTACTAACCAAACGCATTTTACTAAAAAAAGGCAACCATCAAAGGAATTAAATTATATACCTAGTTCACGGCTGAAATAAATGAAGAGAAGAAAAGAGAAAAAGAGGAAAGGTTGCTGTCCCGACCCGGCTGTCACGACCCGGTTGCCCCGACCCGGCTGTCACGACCCGGCTGTCCCGACCCAGCTGTGGTGCTACTGCTGTCCCGACTCTCCCGCGACAATCTCGTAAAATAAACAACCTAAATTAAACAACCAAACTTAAATTAACCAAATTAATTAATAAAAAAATTTACGACGACATTGTCGTCCCAACATACATTAACACAATAAATAAATAAAAACACCTTTAAACTACCTATACGTGGGGCGGCTGTGGTGGTGGAGCTCGTGTGATGATGGTTCACGGCAGTGGTGCCATCTACACCAAAACAATTTTCGGCCAATCACTACACCAAAACAAATTTACTTAACAAACCAAAATAAAAATAAAACATAACTTTTAAAACAAACAAAAATTAAAACAAACAAAAAAAAAAATTATATACGGTAAAAAATATAAATATATATACGGTTAAAAAATAATAATAACCTTTTAATCAAAGAAGAAGAAGAATGTGGTGTTGAAGGTGGTTGTGGTGGTGTCCAATGTCGTGTTGAAGGTGGTTGTTTTGGTGTAGATGGCACCGATCGAAGGTGTTTGCCTCTTCTTCTTTTTTTTTCTTTGTTAAAGTGTGGAGAAGAAGGTGTTGTAGGTGGTTGTGGTGGTGTTGAAGGTGTTGATGAAGAAGATGAAGAAGAGAAGAAGCAGTGGTGGTTGACTGGTTGTAGATTTGATGCTGGGTTTTTTTGGTAAAGTGTGAGAGAAGATCAGAGAAAGAAACAAGGGTATTGAATTATTAAGCAAAATGGCACGATAATGTCGTGCCATTTTGCTTCCATTAACTTTTTTTTTTGTTGACCAAAATGGCACGACAATGTCGTGCCATATTATTTCCTATAACTTTTTTTCTTTTTTTTTTTTTTTTTTTTTTTTTTTTGGCGGGCAGTTTTAATTTTGGGGGTAAAATATGGCACGACATTGTCGTGCCATATTGCTGACTGTATATATATATATATATATATATATATATATATATATATATATATATATATATATATATATATATATATATATATATATATATATATATATATATATATAATATATATATATATATATATATATATATTAATTCTTTTCCCTTTATCTTATAAATTAAAAATAATTAATACCAAAATAAATTAAAAATAATTTAAATTTGTTATAAATTACTTAAATAAATCAAAAATGATTTAAATTAATTTCGTTTGAGTCTGCATTAAACGAGCCGAGATGTTTAACGAATGAGCCGAGATGATATGGTCATATACGAGATGTTACACGAATAAGCCGAGATGACTATAGAGCTCTATACAATGCTAACGACATCAACAACGCACATCACATGCAATTCCTAACTATAGGCCAAGTGTTAACCACAATGTCTCACCAGGCGCAAAGCAGTTTATTAACTCGCTTGTTTCGTTTGAGTCTGTATGAAACGAGCCGAGATGTTTAACGAATGAGCCGATATGATATGGTTATACACGAGATGTTACACGAATAAGCCGAGATGACTATAGAGCACTATACAATGCTAACGACATCAACAACGCACATCACATGCAATTCCTAACTATGGGCCAAGTGTTAACCACAATGTCTCACCAGGCGCAAAGCAGTTTATTAACTCGCTTGTTTCGTTTGAGTCTGTATGAAACGAGCCGAGATGTTTAACGAATGAGCCGAGATGATATGGTTATACACGAGATGTTACACGAATAAGCCGAGATGACTGATGAGTGTGTAAATACTCATCATTTTATACCCATAATAGACACAAAAATGACCTAAAACACTGAATTATACTGCAGATATCCTTGGTCTGTATTTTATGTGTCTCAGGTACTGAAGGATTGAAAACAAGGCAAAACGGACAAAAACCGAGCTTGGATGGGAAAAAGAGCAAAAACGGACATTTTTGGGTCGACTCGACACCATTTGACTATGAAGACGGAGTCAAAGTCAAACCCGAGAAATGACATTTGGACGAGCTTGGAAAAACGAACCCGAAACCAAAAATCACATTTCACCATTTACCCTAAACCTAATTACCTTAAACCTAATTACCAAAACCTTAAAACTAAAACCCAAAACTATTAATAAAAACCAAACCCGGATCCAATCCACCCACGACCCACCCTTTTTAGCTAATAAAAACCAGTCAAACATCTCAGCCTCTTCCCCACTTGCCCGCCTACAAAACCAGCTCAGCATCCATCATCACCCTGCTACACCTCTGCTACACGCCTCCCCCCTCCTCCAATAAGAAGCCTTCACAAGTACTACCTCCCCCACTTGCACTGTACTCGCTGTAAACCTATAACCCATTTCCCGCCAAAAATCAATTCAAGGGCTAGGATCAATTTAAAGCAAATCCAATTGCTGGGATTTCTTAAAGGAAGCTGAGAGAAGTTTTTGGAGTGCTATAAAATGCCACACACACACAGAAGACCAGTAGTAGATTTTAGTTTTAGTTAAGTAGTAAATTAGCAGTAATCGTTTTTAATTAATCAGTCTCTACTTATTGTAATTTCCAATTTCAGTTGTTAATTCAAGTCCATTTCAGTTATATTGATCTAGTTTCAAGTAACTTTGTATTGAATATTCAGTTATAATCAATTTCAAGTTGTTTGTTAAGTCGAATAAGCCACAGTCCTTTTAAATTATCATCAAAAGCCATAAAAACCCTTTCTATAAGCTTATATAAGTTTGACTTATCATTGTAATTTTTTGCTTATTAGTAGTTTTTGATTATATGTCATCAGTTTCTTAAGTCTTAAATAGCATTTGCTCATTTTCCTTAAAAATACTCATATAAAGCCAAAAACACCCAAGTAGCCTACAACTTATTTCCAGTGCTTAATAATGGTTGAAATTAGTTCATAAGTGCTTAATTTACCTAGTTACTAAGTTTTCAATCATACCTCAGCTTATTTTGGTCTGGTTCAGTTTCAATTCCAAAACAGCCCATATAAGGGACTGTTTGGCTCATGGGTCAAAACGGGTAAAGATTGCTTACCACTGTTCATTGGAACATGGGTTGAGTTAGATTTAGATTATCTCAGCTTAATTAGGTAGTTTTAGGGTCATGTTAAGCTATTTTTAAGGTATTCATAGGAATTTAGTTTATTCCTTGATTTTTAGATATAAGATGTTCAATAAGCTAGCAACAAGCTCATGCACTTTAAGCTCCAACTTTTTGATGTTTATAGGACCCTTAGAGTCTGAAACAAGTGGTGTTTAAATTGCCTTAGACCTTGGTTCATGTATTGCAAAAATCAGCCCACATCAGTAACTTAGAATGCTGAATTTTCGTATTTTGAAATCTGCAGCAGATTTCTTTCATTTATCATTTCTTATTTATACGTTGTTATTAGCTGAAAATTGGCACGAATATAGTTGGGTAGCTTATCTAATCATTCCCTTTTTTTTTAGATTTTTTAGATTTTTTTTAAATAGCTTTTAAAGGGCTTGAAAAAACCCTTTTTGCCCTACTCTCTTTGTGTATCAGCAGACCCCTAAGGTTACTTGGCTTAAGTTGTGCTTATCAGGTTATTGCAATTATTTTTTTGTGTTCCATTAGCTTATTCAGACTCTGATTAATCCATTTTAGCTTATTTCAGTTTATGTGATAGCTTATAATAGCTTGTAGCTTATTTGATCAAAACTAGTTCTAATTAGTTTAAGAGTAAACTGTTAAGCTATAACAGCTGAATTCCAGCTTATTTTTTTAGTTTTAAAAATATTCTCTTTTCAAAATTTAAATATTTTTTATAAGTTTTAAAAAAGAAAAATACCAAAAAAATAAAATAAAATAAATTTTTTCAATCAAGTCTTTTATAAGCGACCACCTTATTCTACTTTTTTCTGTGCTTATTTTAAGTTTTCAAAAATATTGTCTTTTATAAAAAGTGCTTATAATTAAGTACTTTATCAGTTTCGAAAAACAAAAATCCAAAATCTCTTCGTTTTCACTATTCACAACACGTTTCCACGAACCGAGATCACAAGTTCCATTCAAACCTTCGTTGGGGATAACGACCCGGGTTACACATACTTCACTTGTGTTTCCTTGAAAATAAATTACACGTTGATTCCAGCGAATCAATTTTTGGCGCCGCTGCTGGGGAAGGCTTGACGCGAATTTTTAAATCTCGTTTATCGTTGCGTGTTTTGAAGACCCTTCTTTCGGGAAGTTTTCATTTTCTTTCGTAAATATCGTCTTATAAAAAAAAAAACCCAAAAAGATTTTTATTTCAAAACTTATTTTTCTCTTTGTATTTTTCAAATGTTTCTTAAAATCAAAAAATATTCTTCTTATCCCCTCTATTCGTTTAATTCTTTATCTCATCCTCTAAACGTTTAATTCTATCTTCTTAACCCTCTTTATGTTTAATTCTGATGGAATCATTAATTCCTTGCGTCGGTTGTGGAGAGCCGCTTTTCGGTTTACCGTGTCGTTGGTGTACGTGCGAACGATGTGGTAATGATATTCGGGACGGAAGTTGTTTGTTTTGCGGTTCGAGGAATTCATTTGCTTATGATTAAAATCCAAATTCTTTCAATGAACCGCCAAAATTTTCCGACTACCCTCCACAATCCCAGCCATCTCCAATCAATCAACAAAATTGCTTTAATTGTGGAGATCCGTCGGGAAATGATTCACTTTGTGAATGGTGTGGGGGACCTCTAAATGGGGGAAATTGCCCCGGTTGTAGCATTGTAAATTTGGGAAACGGGTTTGTCTATGACCAAAATCCCTACAATGAAACACCCGACCTTTTCAACCAACCCCCACAACATCATAAGGAGACACACTTGTGTGAATTTTTTGGAGGTTGTCCTCATCCAGAGTATGATTGTCGAACGGGTGACATGCTTGTCTATGAGCATGATCCTTGTAACAATTACGATTATTCCTATCACGACCAATCTCCACAGTATCAAATGATTCAACCTCAACCTCAGCCATCTCCTCAAGTTTTAGCTATCGAAGATTTATTCCAAGAACTTCAAGATATGAGGAATGAACTTAATAATCTGGCTGCTAGGCATACTCAATAAAAGCGTCATGGTGAATCTATGGAAGAATTACTCGCCATAGAACGAGCAGCACACAATAGTTTCTTGTTTAATCAAGCGTGCATGCTCGATGAAGAAGATGAAGACGACGAGGAGAGTACCATTCCTTTGAGCAATATCATTTCTCAACTCCCTCAGTCTATTGTAATCACATCATTTTTACCATATATGAACTCCAAGGACTCTCTTATTATGGGGGATGAGCCTATTAGCACTATTCCTGAAAAGGAATCGGACGAATTCATAAAGTCTAGTGCTGAGAACCTTATCCCAATCCCAAGTGAGTCTGAGGATATATCGGACAGTGAAAGTGATGGTTCTTTTCGTAGTGATCAACCTTTTGACACTACTGATGATTTTTTTGGGACGTTTTCTAACCCTCTTTTCAATTCAAACGATGAATTTTTTGGGATTTTCTCTAATCCCCTTTTCAATTCAAATGATGATTTTTCCTCTAGTGATGACGAATCACTTTCTGATGAGGACGTTCAAAATGAAAGTCTCAAAGTCTATTCGAATTCTCTTTTTGAATTTGATGATGAGTACTTTTCTAGCAAAATAAATCATCTCTTTGATGAAGAGTTAGAAAACGATGAGGTCAAAGACTCTATTATTCATAAACTTGATGATGTGACCTCAACTCTTAATCCCGATATTGATCTTTCTCCGACATATGTGACATTTCCCGTTGAGGATCGCCATTATATTGACTTCACATATGTTGTTCGAGTTTTTCTACCTTTCTTCTCTTATAAGGTAGATTGTCCTTCTATTCACTCGTTCGGGAGTGAAGACAAAGTTTTTGACCCCGGCATCTCTTTTGAGCCGGATGTATCTCATCGGAGTGGATCTTTCAAAAACTTCAATGTTTATCCAAACACATTGAATGAAAGTCCGATGGAGATGGTTTCTTCCACTTGCTTCCCCATGAACCAACGAATTCGGGCTCGAGTCAAGCTAGTGACTCAGTTAACAAAAACATCAGCATTGCATGGGTAAACACCCATGTTTCTGACTTCTTTCTATTTTCTGACACTAAGTGTGGGGGGATTCCTCTACTGTGCTGTGCTTTTGTGTGTTGTTTGCTCTTGTTTGCAGGTTTCCCTTGGATTGTGATGATTGCCGCGCCTGTTTTCAATCCAGCCGCCCAATATCCTATCCTTTTGCTAACGATTATCTAGGGATATCTTTTTAATCCTGTTTGTGAAAATAGAGATTTCTTTCACACACTTGGCTATTAGTATTACCTTTTTACGTTCTAAGTGTCGGCATAATAGCCGGTACTTTGAATATTGAGGGCAATATTCAATTCTAAGTGTGGGGGGGAATTCTCTCGAATTTTGTCACAATTGTACCTTCTAGTGCCCTAGTACCCCCGTTTTGGCCAAAATTTTAAATTTTTTTCGTTTTTCAGATAAGAAATTGCAATAAAAAAAGAAGAAGTGTTTAGTCTTGATTAGGTTAGAACAAAAGGAATCCTGACTCTGCCAGAGTATTGATCTGGCTGCTTCCTTAACTATTAGACTAAGGTTTTACGATATGTGCAAATGAAAATGCTAAGCATAGAGTAGTTGGTTCTCTTTAAGAGCTTATATAAGTAATCTATGGCTTTTTCTCCCAGAAGATAACTAATCGGATAAAATACGTGCTGTTTTCAAACGTTTGAACGCCAAAATCATGTTGTTATGCAAAACAAATTTTTATACAATTTTGATATAGAGCCCGAGTTCAACTTCTTATTTTAATTTTTGGGAAAGCATATATGTAAATATATATAAGTGTTAAAAAAAAAAAAAAAAAAAAAAAAAAAAAAAAAAAAAAAAAAAAAAAACGATGAAAAATTGAAAAATGAAAAAAATGAAAAAATGAAAAAGAAAAATAAGAAAATGGAATGATATTGCAAAATGCAATAAATTTTGATATTGTGAAAATAAAGATGTATGTGTTAATAAATGTAAGAAAATTGCTTTATCTTAAATTTAAATCGGAACTTGAACATGGATTCGTCAATTTTGTATAAAAGTTAAACGGTAATTTAGTAGATTGTTGATTTCAAAGATCCCGAAAGCTCCGGTATTATTCTCTGTGAGGTGTCAAAAACCTGGTCACCTAAAACCAACTAGTTTGGGATGTGCCGAGAAGAAAACCGTTACATGGAGTGATCTCATCTTTGAGTCTCCAATCTCTAAATGATCGTTTGTTGTTATCTATTTAAGTTTTAATACTAGCTTAGTGGGAATATCTTAAATCTTTGAAATCTAAATTACGCTTATTCCGGTACTATTCTCTGTAAGGTGTCAAAAGCCTGGTCACCTAAAACCAACTGGTTTGGGATGTGCCGAGAAGAAAGCCGCTACATGGAAAAGGCCTTTTTGATTCTTAGATTTTCGAGGCTCCCGGTAAATTAGTATTTGACTTAAACGAATGGCAACCATAATAACGTCGATTTTTGCGGTCAAACTTTTGAAAATGAGCACAGTCACCTAAACTTGATAAATGTGGGAGTGAAAAGTTAAGTTTCGGCTTACATAGATTATTGATATAAGTAGTGTTGGCATTTTTACAAAAGCATTTGCACATTGAGTTTAAGCTTAGTTGGGAGTATCAAAAAGAGGATGACGATTACAATTCCCTGGAGACACCCAGTTTGTGTGAATCCTGTTCCGTGATACCATTTTTGGAAATCAAGCGTGTTATATATTTTTTGTTCTAAGTTTAAATTTCTAGTATTGTATAAAAAATCAAAACGGGGTATAATTGGTATTCTTTTGTGCCTTTCATTACTTCATATGATCGGATTGCTAGGGACTAGCAATAGCTTAGTGTGGGGGATTGATGAGTGCGTAAATACTCATCATTTTATACCCATAATAGACACAAAAATGACCTAAAACACTGAATTATACTGCAGATATCATTGGTTTGTGTTTTATGTGTCTCAGGTACTGAAGGATTGAAAACAAGGCAAAACGGACAAAAACCGAGCTTGGATGGGAAAAAGAGCATAAACGGACATTTTTGGGTCGACTCGACACCATTTGACTATGAAGACGGAGTCAAATTCAAACCCGGGAAATGACATTTGGACGAGCTTGGAAAAACGAACCCGAAACCAAAAATCACATTTCACCATTTACCCTAAACCTAATTACCTTAAACCTAATTACCAAAACCTTAAAACTAAAACCCAAAACTATTAATAAAAACCAAACCCGGATCCAATCCACCCACGACCCACACTTTTTAGCTAATAAAAACCAGTCAAACATCTCAGCCTCTTCCCCACTTGCCCGCCTACAAACCCAGCTCAGCATCCATCATCACCCTGCTACACCTCTGCTACACGCCTCCCCCCTCCTCCAATAAGAAGCCTTCACAAGTACTACCTCCCCCACTTGCACTGTACTCGCTGTAAACCTATAACCCATTTCCCGCCAAAAATCAATTCAAGGGCTAGGATCAATTTAAAGCCAATCCAACTGCTGGGATTTGTTAAAGGAAGCTGAGAGAAGTGTTTGGAGTGCTATAAAATGCCACACACACACACAGAAGACCAGTAGTAGATTTTAGTTTTAGTTAAGTAGTAAATTAGCAGTAATCGTTTTTAATTAATCAGTCTCTACTTATTGTAATTTCCAATTTCAGTTGTTAATTCAAGTCCATTTCAGTTATATTGATCTAGTTTCAAGTCACTTTGTATTGAATATTCAGTTATAATCAATTTCAAGTTGTTTGTTAAGTCGAATAAGCCACAGTCCTTTTAAATTATCATCAAAAGCCATAAAAACCCTTGCTATAAGCTTATATAAGCTTATTATAGCTTTTGTAAGCTTATAATAGTTAATATCAGTTCTAAATTTGGAATTTGGAGAAAAGTCAATGAAAGTCAAACTGGGTATAAATAAGCAGTTCTGGGTATAATAAGCTGGTCTTGGAAGCTTATGTTGGGTTTCTAGCTTGTTGTTGACAAGCTAGGTGTTTCTGATCCTTAAGTTCATTGTTCTTTAATTCTCACAGATGTAAGCTATTTCTAAGTTTTTGCTTTATTTCCTATTTTCACTGTTAAATTGCTTATTTATAACTTATCATTGTAATTTTTTGCTTATTAGTAGTTTTTGATTATATGTCATCAGTTTCTTAAGTCTTAAATAGCATTTGCTCATTTTCCTTAAACATACTCATATAAAGCCAAAAACACCCAAGTAGCCTACAGCTTATTTCCAGTGCTTAATAATGGTTGAAATTAGTTCATAAGTGCTTAATTTACCTAGTTACTAAGTTTTCAATCATACCTCAGCTTATTTTGGTCTGGTTCAGTTTCAATTCCAAAACAGCCCATATAAGGGACTGTTTGGCTCATGGGTCAAAACGGGTAAAGATTGCTTACCACTGTTCATTGGAACATGGGTTGAGTTAGATTTAGATTATCTCAGCTTAATTAGGTAGTTTTAGGGTCATGTTAAGCTATTTTTAAGGTATTCATAGGAATTTAGTTTATTCCTTGATTTTTAGATATAAGATGTTCAATAAGCTAGCCACAAGCTCATGCACTTTAAGCTCCAACTTTTTGATGTTTATAGGACCCTTAGAGTCTGAAACAAGTGGTGTTTAAATTGCCTTAGACCTTGGTTCATGTATTGCAAAAATCAGCCCACATCAGTAACTTAGAATGCTGAATTTTCGTATTTTGAAATCTGCAGCAGATTTCTTTCATTTATCATTTCTTAGTTATACGTTGTTATTAGCTGAAAATTGGTAAGAATATAGTTGGGTAGCTTATCTAATCATTCCCATTTTTTTAAGAGTTTTTAGATTTTTTTTAAACAGCTTTTAAAGGGCTTGAAAAAGCCCTTTTTGCCCTGCTCTCTTTGTGTATCAGCAGACCCCTAAGGTTACTTGGCTTAAGTTGTGCTTATCAGGTTATTGCAATTTGTTTTTTGTGTTCCATTAGCTTATTCAGACTCTGATTAATCCATTTTAGCTTATTTCAGTTTATGTGATAGCTTATAATAGCTTGTACCTTATTTGATCAAAACTAGTTCTAATTAGTTTAAGAGTAAACTGTTAAGCTATAACAGCTTAATTCCAGCTTATTTTTTAGTTTTAAAAATATTCTCTTTTCAAAATTTAAATATTTTTTATAAGTTTTAAAAAAGAAAAATACCAAAAAAATAAAATAAAATAAAATATTTTAATCAAGTCTTTTATAAGCGGCCACCTTATTCTACTTTTTTCTGTGCTTATTTTAAGTTTTCAAAAATATTGTCTTTTATAAAAAGTGCTTATAATTAAGTACTTTATCAGTTTCAAAAAACAAAAATCCAAAATCTCTTCGTTTTCAATATTCACGACACGTTTCCACGAACCGAGATCACCACTACTAGAAAAACAGCTATTCTTGACTCCAAATGCGAGTCAAGAAGAGCCTTTATGACGCGCAAATGCGAGTCAAGGAAGGACCCGTCATAAATCTTCATGACTCGCATTTGTGCGTCATCCTTTTATGACTCGCACTTATGACCCACGTTTTATGACTCTCCTTTTTGCGAGTCATAACCTAATTTTTTTTTTTGAAAAGCGCATTTATGACCTACGTTTTATGACTCTCCTTTTTGCGAGTCATAACCTTTTTTTTTTTTTTTTTAAATAATTTTTTCAGTTCCTAATTTTCTATTAAATGACAATTAAAAACCTGATAATACAAAATTAAAAACACAAATATCAAAATAACGCATTTCATATATTAAAAACCTGATAATACAAAATTAAAAACCAGGTTTATCGTTGCTAAACATAACTAAACATGCAGTTAGAGACTACCAGAGTACACAGCTAAGAACACCACGATACAGATACAACATCAAGGACGGGCTCTTTTGTAGCTGCATGTTGGGCACTTGTACTGCTTGATGTGTTCGGCTCTGGCTGGAGTGATCTTCACACACTTACCATGAAACCACCTCTCACAAATGTCGCAGCATATCCAGAACTCATCAGACGCATAACTTTAGCCACATGACCCACATAAAGTTTCACCATGTTCATCATCGTCTTCATCATCCAACCCGTCGTCATCATCTTTCATTGCTGGTGGTGGCGGTGGCTGCTGCTTTGGATACTTGCCTTGAGATTCTGGGTCTCCCTGCTCAGTCACCAAGAAAGAAAGAAACCCAATTAATTGTCCAGTTTAAAGAGCAGAAATTGCAAAATATGGTGGAAATGGGTGGGTCGGGAGGGTTGGGTAATGGGTCAAAACAAGTCCGAGCCTGAATAAAACTATTTCTAATAAACGGACCAGGGACTGCAAATACTTTTTTTGTCCCTCTTAAAAAAAAGGTGTTTACCTGCTGTGGTGGGTATATTAACACAGTTTACAAAGTCTGGTCCTGTAGTATTAAATAAGCGACCTACATAAAGAGTAACACGTTTACTTTTAAAAAATAACGTCTTGTAAATGTAGACAACAAACATTTTATGTACTACAAAATATCAGCAACAAATATTTAGAAACCATAACATAAACACCGACAGTAAAAAAAACTAAACAGGTAAATTCAATTTACCTGTGGTGGCTCGCGTTCTGTCAAGGTTTGGCTCAGGCGTCGCGCAAGCGTGTTGCACACACTCGGCGAAACAATCAGCTACACAAAGCGTGAAAATGGAACTTCAGTATGCACCGCATAACAAAAGAATGATCTATACCAAATTTAACAAACAAAAAACACAAACGTTCACAACCTTTTGCAAATGGGGTGTTCCCAGAACTCACAAAGTCAGATCCCCTAGTGTCAAAGGAACGACCTACATAAAGAGTAACACGTCTACTTATAAAAAGGAACGTGCTGTAGTCGTACAAAACAAACACTTTATGTACCAGGTAAAGTTGGCATACCCATAGAGCGTTGTGGCTGGCGAACGGTTGCCTCAGACGCGGTGTCAATGCGCAGTGCAGAGTCATAGAAAGTAGGCCCTACATGAACATCAAAGGTGGATCTTGAATATCTATTCTATGACACTCAAAACAAAGCACATAAAAATTTGCGTAACAAAAAAGACTAACAGTTTTTTACCTGTGTAAAATGGTGTGTCACCATGACTGACTGACACCGTTCCTCCCGTGTTCCATGAACCACCTATACGCAAAATAAGATGGTAGGTGAAGAATAAACATAGAGGAAAAACACAAAACAATAACCATATATAATATAAAGCAGCTTCATAAGAAAAGGAACAGTTCAAGTTACCAGAAGCGTCAACATCCGCTGCTGAACGCACCGTCTCAGCTTGGAAATCAAGAACTACTGAATGACCCAACGTTTCTACAACAAATAACCAATTATTCATCAAATACGCCGAAACATTTTCTATTAAGCTACTAAAAAATATACAACCACATTTGCAAACAACGTTGGTGACATTTTCTCAAAAGTTGACTGAATGTGTGGCAGACAAATTAATGTTATCTTTTCAAAAGAAATGAAAAGGCACTCCTGGTTGCCATGTGATTTATAACCATTAGGAACACATTTTTATACCAAAGTATCTAGCGGCACTGAGCAAGTGAGTTAAAAAACAATGATACTAATCATATTGCAAAAAAAAAAAAATGATCATAAAGAGTCGGGCAATAACCAAGCATGCATGTCATCACGAACACCTCATTTGGCAATAACAAACCTACACAAGAGACACCTACATACAAAACATAATGTCATGCAGCTTACACAAAAGGGATGTCAAAAGATCAGATAATGAGATGACCAATTATGTAGGTTTGTATGACGCGCAAATACCTATATACGCATCATTATTATAACTGAACTAGTTTAGAAGTAACCTGAGATATCCGAGGGGTACTTTCCTCAATGGGAAGTACTTCTCCTTCTTCTTCTCCCTTTCGGTCTTCAAAGAAACCTACATTAAAGATGAACAATCATCAGTAAAACGCATACCCAATAAACGATGTCAAACAGACCAGATAACTATCTCATTGATCAAATTCTGACTTACGTCACGTCTATATTTAAGACTTTGATGTTTTTTGCAAGAAGTTATCAACAGATCTTCTAAGTCAATGGAAATGTGGCTGACCTGGACAAACGAAGAGTAACAAAATGCTTTTATAACTGAAAAAAAAAAAAAAAAAAAAATAAAAAAAAAAAAAAAAAAAAAGAGTGCTTTCTACAACTTACTTGTCCTTTGTTACAGCTTCCAACAGTACGTGTGTAAAGAAAAATTCACAATTTTTCTGGGCTATTAAATGCTATTTTATGGCACATAGATTACACACTTTATTAAATTTATGTCTCATAAAATAGCATTTAATAGCTCAGTGATATCATGGATTTTTTTTAACCTGAAAAAACACAAAAAAAGAAGCAGTACCTATGTCTCATAAAATAGCATATAATAGCTCAGTGATGTCACTCCAAACCAACTTCTTACCGAATACATTTTATAAGGCTCAGACAGGGTGGGAAGTGAAGAAAGCATAAACGTCTGCGATGGCTGCAAATATACTCATTTGCCCCGCCTATGCAAATAAAATGGGATTAGGGTCAGGTATGTATCTGAGGACGTCTGTGCAGTCCGCCACCAGTGAATGCGCCTCTGGGCTAAAGCAGCTCATTATACCGCTTCTAGTAGATGGATGCTGTTTTTGATGTTGTGTCGCCAGCAAGGTCAGAGGCATGACAGGCCCAGTCAATTCGCTGTACCTGCATCACATTTGTTTGGCTCAGATAGTGGTAGTACCTTTAAACCTGCACAACCAACTATGCCCATGAATCTGTGATACCCCAGGTGTTTCGTCTTACAGCAGCCTACGCTGACACGTAAAAACAATGGAGTACCCGTACCCAATCCAGCAATTGCAAAGTCAAAAAGATCATGCTTCAACATAATATAACTCATTTCAACAATTAGAGTCAATTTCAACTTACTTATTAGCATAATATATGAATTCTGAAACAAACACAATGTCACCTCCTAACTCACGTTGGGGTTTGGTGCTCCTCAACATTTCTTGCATCTTTTGTACCTGCAAATATAAATATTAACAACATTTAGAAATATACATGTAATTCGTAATTAAAACCATTTTGATTCATTTCAACCCATTGTACCCAATATTGACATTCTCAAAGGTTTTGAATACCAATATCATTTTGGCTACTTGGCTCCTGTAGTGGCAAATTTCATTAAAGATAGATATTTTAGCTATCAAACTAGCTAGAATACCAGGTACATACTTATATAGAAAGAAATCAACAAGTAAACCAAATGTTTAAAGAAATATCATGAGTCATGAGTACTACTTAGCTTACAACACATAAACATTTAATTTAAACCAAGCAAAACACACTGTCCCAGCCAGACCCATGTTACCAATACAATTTTTCTTACTGAAGTACTTACACAATCAAAAAATTTAAAAAAATTAGCCAAACTAAAATACTAATCACCTTATTAAAAACTTGAATAAATACAAGCTTCAAAAAATGTACTAACTGCTACGGCGGCTTCACAAACACAACAAAACAAAACCCTAATCGAACTTCACTCTAAACTCGATCTAAATACACGAACCCTTGGTCTCTTGATCTCCTTGTGATGATGATGATGACGGCGCGGCGAGGTGGTGGCGGCGCATGTTGAATACGGCAGCAGAAGGTGGCCATGGTGGTATTATCAAGAGAGAGGTGAGAGGGATGAGTGAGGGGTGTTGGTGGTTATGGTGTGGTTAGATTGAGTCAGCGGAAAAAGGAGTGGCGCTGGAGATGTGGGTGGCGGCTGCTGAGATAAGAGGGGGAGGGCTAGGGTTTGGTTAAAGAAGATGTGTGTGTGAGGTGAGTGTTGTAAATGAACAAGGTAACCTTAATTAGGTTATAAGACGTGCAGGAAAAAAAAACATAGATGACCCCTATTTAGGACGAAGCAAAACGAGCGTCATCTAGCAGGCTAAATTTTAACTGATTATGACCCTATGTTATGACGCTTCTGAAAATGAGTCATCCCCAATAAAAAATTTACTCGTTATGACTCTTATTTTATGACTTTGCTATTTGCGCGTCATCTTGTAGCGTGCGTCATAAAATGCGAGTCAAGGATAGACCTTTTTCTAGTAGTGACAAGTTCCATTCAAACCTTCGTTGGGGATAACGACCCGGGTTACACATACTTCACTTGTGTTTCCTTGGAAATAAATTACACGTTGATTCCAGCGAATCAATTTTTGGCGCCGCTGCAGGGGAAGGCTTGACGCGAATTTTTAAATCTCGTTTATCGTTGCGTGTTTTGAAGACCCTTCTTTCGGAAAGTTTTCATTTTCTTTCGTAAATATCGTCTTATAAAAAAAAACCCAAAAAGATTTTTATTTCAAAATTTATTTTTCTCTTTGTATTTTTCAAATGTTTCTTAAAATCCAAAAATATTCTTCTTATCCCCTCTATTCGTTTAATTCTTTATCTCATCCTCTAAACGTTTAATTCTATCTTCTTAACGCTCTTTATGTTTAATTCTGATGGAATCATTAATTCCTTGCGTCGGTTGTGGAGAGCCGCTTTCCGGTTTACCGTGTCGTTGGTGTACGTGCGAACGATGTGGTAATGATATTCGGGACGGAAGTTGTTTGTTTTGCGGTTCGAGGAATTCATTTGCTTATGATCAAAATCCAAATTCTTTCAATGAACCGTCAAATTTTTCCGACTACCCTCTACAATCCCAGCCATCTCCAATCAATCAACAAAATTGCTTTAATTGTGGAGATCCGTCAGGAAATGATTCACTTTGTGAATGGTGTGGGGGACCTCTAAATGGGGGAAATTGCCCCGGTTGTAGCATTGTAAATTTGGGAAACGGGTTTGTCTATGACCAAAATCCCTACAATGAAACACCCGACCTTTTCAACCAACCCCCACAACATCATATGGAGACACACTTGTGTGAATTTTGTGGAGGTTGTCCTCATCCAGAGTATGATTGTCGAACGGGTGACATGCTTGTCTATGAGCATGATCCTTGTAACAATTACGATTATTCCTATCACGACCAATCTCCACAGTATCAAATGATTCAACCTCAACCTCAGCCATCTCCTCAAGTTTTAGCTATCGAAGATTTATTCCAAGAACTTCAAGATATGAGGAATGAACTTAATAATTTGGTTGCTAGGCATACTCAAGAAAAGCGTCATGGTGAATCTATGGAAGAATTACTCGCCATAGAACGAGCAGCACACAATAATTTCTTGTTTAATCAAGCGTGCATGCTCGATGAAGAAGATGAAGACGACGAGGAGAGTACCATTCCTTTGAGCAATATCATTTCTCAACTCCCTCAGTCTATTGCAATCACATCATTTTTACCATATATGAACTCCAAGGACTCTCTTATTATGGGGGATGAGCCTATTAGCACTATTCCTGAAAAGGAATCGGACGAATTCATAAAGTCTAGTGCTGAGAACCTTATCCCAATCCCAAGTGAGTCTGAGGATATATCGGACAGTGAAAGTGATGGTTCTTTTCGTAGTGATCAACCTTTTGACACTACTGATGATTTTTTCGGGACGTTTTCTAACCCTCTTTTCAATTCAAACGATGAATTTTTCGGGATTTTCTCTAATCCCCTTTTCAATTCAAATGATGATTTTTCCTCTAGTGATGACGAATCACTTTCTGATGAGGACGTTCAAAATGAAAGTCTCAAAGTCTATTCGAATAATCTTTTTGAATTTGATGATGAGTACTTTTCTAGCAAAATAAATCCTCTCTTTGATGAAGAGTTAGAAAACGATGAGGTCAAAGACTCTATTATTCATAAACTTGATGATGTGACCTCAACTCTTAATCCCGATATTGATCTTTCTCCGACATATGTGACATTTCCCGTTGAGGATCGCCATTATATTGACTTCACATATGTTGTTCGAGTTTTTCTACCTTTCTTCTCTTATAAGGTAGATTGTCCTTCTATTCACTCGTTCGGGAGTGAAGACAAAGTTTTTGACCCCGGCATCTCTTTTGAGCCGGATGTATCTCATCGGAGTGGATCTTTCAAAAACTTCAATGTTTATCCAAACACATTGAATGAAAGTCCGATGGAGATGGTTTCTTCCACTTGCTTCCCCATGAACCAACGAATTCGGGCTCGAGTCAAGCTAGTGACTCGGTTAACAAAAACATTAGCATTGCATGGGTAAACACCCATGTTTCTGACTTCTTTCTATTTTCTGACACTAAGTGTGGGGGGATTCCTCTACTGTGCTGTGCTTTTGTGTGTTGTTTGCTCTTGTTTGCAGGTTTCCCTTGGATTGTGATGATTGCCGCGCCTGTTTTCAATCCAGCCGCCCAATATCCTATCCTTTTGCTAACGATTATCTAGGGATATCTTTTTAATCCTGTTTGTGAAAATAGAGATTTCTTTCACACACTTGGCTATTAGTATTACCTTTTTACGTTCTAAGTGTCGGCATAATAGCCGGTACTTTGAATATTGAGGGCAATATTCAATTCTAAGTGTGGGGGGGAATTCTCTCGAATTTTGTCACAATTGTACCTTCTAGTGCCCTAGTACCCCCGTTTTGGCCAAAATTTTAAATTTTTTTCGTTTTTCAGATAAGAAATTGCAATAAAAAAAGAAGAAGTGTTTAGTCTTGATTAGGTTAGAACAAAAGGAATCCTGACTCTGCCAGAGTATTGATCTGGCTGCTTCCTTAACTATTAGACTAAGGTTTTACGATATGTGCAAATGAAAATGCTAAGCATAGAGTAGTTGGTTCTCTTTAAGAGCTTATATAAGTAATCTATGGCTTTTTCTCCCAGAAGATAACTAATCGGATAAAATACGTGCTGTTTTCAAACGTTTGAACGCCAAAATCATGTTGTTATGCAAAACAAATTTTTATACAATTTTGATATAGAGCCCGAGTTCAACTTCTTATTTTAATTTTTGGGAAAGCATATATGTAAATATATATAAGTGTTAAAAAAAAAAAAAAAAAAAAAAAAAAAAAAAAACGATGAAAAATTGAAAAATGAAAAAATGAAAAAGAAAAATAAGAAAATGGAATGATATTGCAAAATGCAATAAATTTTGATATTGTGAAAATAAAGATGTATGTGTTAATAAATGTAAGAAAATTGCTTTCTCTTAAATTTAAATCGGAACTTGAACACGGATTCGTCAATTTTGTATAAAAGTTAAACGGTAATTTAGTAGATTGTTGATTTCAAAGATCCCGAAAGCTCCGGTATTATTCTCTGTGAGGTGTCAAAAACCTGGTCACCTAAAACCAACTGGTTTGGGATGTGCCGAGAAGAAAACCGTTACACGGAGTGATCTCATCTTTGAGTCTCTAATCTCTAAATGATCGTTTGTTGTTATCTATTTAAGTTTTAATACTAGCTTAGTGGGAATATCTTAAATCTTTGAAATCGAAATTCCGCTGATTCCGGTACTATTCTCTGTAAGGTGTCAAAAGTCTGGTCACCTAAAACCAACTGGTTTGGGATGTGCCGAGAAGAAAGCCGCTACATGGAAAAGGCCTTTTTGATTCTTAGATTTTCGAGGTTCCCGGTAAATTAGTATTTGACTTAAACGAATGGCAACCATAATAACGTCGATTTTTGCGGTCAAACTTTTGAAAATGAGCACAGTCACCTAAACTTGATAAATGTGGGAGTGAAAAGTTAAGTTTCGGCTTACATAGATTATTGATATAAGTAGTGTTGGCATTTTTACAAATGCATTTGCACATTGAGTTTAAGCTTAGTTGGGAGTATCAAAAAGAGGATGACGATTACAATTCCCTGGAGACACCCAGTTTGTGTGAATCTTGTTCCGTGATACCATTTTTGGAAATCAAGCGTGTTATATATTTTTTGTTCAAAGTTTAAATTTCTAGTATTGTATAAAAAATCAAAACGGGGTATACTTGGTATTCTTTTGATCATTTCATTACTTCATATGATCGGATTGCTAGGGACTAGCAATAGCTTAGTGTGGGGGATTGATGAGTGTGTAAATACTCATCATTTTATACGCATAATAGACACAAAAATGACCTAAAACACTGAATTATACTGCAGATATCATTGGTTTGTGTTTTATGTGTCTCAGGTACTGAAGGATTGAAAACAAGGCAAAACACTGAATTATACTGCAGATATCATTGGTTTGTGTTTTATGTGTCTCAGGTACTGAAGGATTGAAAACAAGGCAAAACTAAAACCCAAAACTATTAATAAAAACCAAACCCGGATCCAATCCACCTACGACCCACCCTTTTTAGCTAATAAAAACCAGTCAAACATCTCAGCCTCTTCCCCACTTGCCCGCCTACAAACCCAACTCAGCATCCATCATCACCCTGCTACACCTCTGCTACACGCCTCCCCCCTCCTCCAATAAGAAACCTTCACAAGTACTACCTCCCCCACTTGCACTGTACTCGCTGTAAACCTATAACCCATTTCCCGCCAAAAATCAATTCAAGGGCTAGGATCAATTTAAAGCCAATCCAACTGCTGGGATTTGTTAAAGGAAGCTGAGAGAAGTTTTTGGAGTGCTATAAAATGCCACACACACACAGAAGACCAGTAGTAGATTTTAGTTTTAGTTAAGTAGTAAATTAGCAGTAATCGTTTTTAATTAATCAGTCTCTACTTATTGTAATTTCCAATTTCAGTTGTTAATTCAAGTCCATTTCAGTTATATTGATCTAGTTTCAAGTCACTTTGTATTGAATATTCAGTTATAATCAATTTCAAGTTGTTTGTTAAGTCGAATAAGCCACAGTCCTTTTAAATTATCATCAAAAGCCATAAAAACCCTTGCTATAAGTTTATATAAGCTTATTATAGCTTTTGTAAGCTTATATTAGTTAATATCAGTTCTAAATTTGGAATTTGGAGAAAAGTCAATGAAAGTCAAACTGGGTATAAATAAGCAGTTCTGGGTATAATAAGCTGGTCTTGGAAGCTTATGTTGGGTTTCTAGCTTGTTGTTGACAAGCTAGGTGTTTCTGATCCTTAAGTTCATTGTTCTTTAATTCTCACAGTTGTAAGCTATTTCTAAGTTTTTGCTTTATTTCCTATTTTCACTGTTAAATTGCTTATTTATAACTTATCATTGTAATTTTTTGCTTATTAGTAGTTTTTGATTATATGTCATCAGTTTCTTAAGTCTTAAATAGCATTTGCTCATTTTCCTTAAAAATACTCATATAAAGCCAAAAACACCCAAGTAGCCTACAGCTTATTTCCAGTGCTTAATAATGGTTGAAATTAGTTCATAAGTGCTTAATTTACCTAGTTACTAAGTTTTCAATCATACCTCAGCTTATTTTGGTCTGGTTCAGTTTCAATTCCAAAATAGCCCATATAAGGGACTGTTTTGCTCATGGGTCAAAACGGGTAAAGATTACTTACCACTGTTCATTGGAACATGGGTTGAGTTAGATTTAGATTATCTCAGCTTAATTAGGTAGTTTTAGGGTCATGTTAAGCTATTTTTAAGGTATTCATAGGAATTTAGTTTATTCCTTGATTTTTAGATATAAGATGTTCAATAAGCTAGCCACAAGCTCATGCACTTTAAGCTCCAACTTTTTGATGTTTATAGGACCCTTAGAGTCTGAAACAAGTGGTGTTTAAATTGCCTTAGACCTTGGTTCATGTATTGCAAAAATCAGCCCACATCAGTAACTTAGAATGCTGAATTTTCGTATTTTGAAATCTGCAGCAGATTTCTTTCATTTATCATTTCTTAGTTATACGTTGTTATTAGCTGAAAATTGGCACGAATATAGTTGGGTAGCTTATCTAATCATTCCCATTTTTTTTAGATTTTTTAGATTTTTTTTAAACAACTTTTAAAGGGCTTGAAAAAGCCCTTTTTGCCCTGCTCTCTTTGTGTATCAGCAGACCCCTAAGGTTACATGGCTTAAGTTGTGCTTATCAGCTTATTGCAATTAGTTTTTTGTGTTCCATTAGCTTATTCAGACTCTGATTAATCCATTTTAGCTTATTTCAGTTTATGTGATAGCTTATAATAGCTTGTAGCTTATTTGATCAAAACTAGTTCTAATTAGTTTAAGAGTAAACTGTTAAGCTATAACAGCTTAATTCCAGCTTATTTTTTAGTTTTAAAAATATTCTCTTTTCAAAATTTAAATATTTTTTATAAGTTTTAAAAAAGAAAAATACCAAAATAATAAAATAAAATAAAAATTTTCAATCAAGTCTTTTATAAGCGGCCACCTTATTCTACTTTTTCTGTGCTTATTTTAAGTTTTCAGAAATATTGTCTTTTATAAAAAGTGCTTATAATTAAGTACTTTATCAGTTTCAAAAAACAAAAATACAAAATCTCTTCGTTTTCACTATTCACGACACGTTTCCACGAACCGAGATCACAAGTTCCATTCAAACCTTCGTTGGGGATAACGACCCGGGTTACACATACTTTACTTGTGTTTCCTTGGAAATAAATTACACGTTGATTCCAGCGAATCAATGACTATAGAGCTCAATA
Organism: Artemisia tridentata subsp. tridentata; assembly: GCA_021014915.2. NCBI lineage: Eukaryota > Viridiplantae > Streptophyta > Magnoliopsida > Asterales > Asteraceae > Artemisia > Artemisia tridentata. The sequence goes on along the minus strand of CP139506.1, from coordinate 72,174,696 downwards.
CAATGCTAACGACATCAACAACGCACATAATATGCAATTCCTAACTATGGGCCAAGTGTTAACCACAATGTCTCACCAGGCGCAAAGCAGTTTATTAACTCGCTTGTTTCGTTTGAGTCTGTATGAAACGAGCCGAGATGTTTAACGAATGAGCCGAGATGATATGGTTATACACGAGATGTTACACGAATAAGCCGAGATGACTATAGAGCTCTATACAATGCTAACGACATCAACAACGCACATCACATGCAATTCCTAACTATGGGTCAAGTGTTAACCACAATGTCTCACCAGGCGCAATGCAGTTTATTAACTCGCTTGTTTCGTTTGAGTCTGTATAAAGTTTTTAATTTTAATTATATAGTAGAAAAGTTTTAATATTTATTTTAAAATAAAAACTGATTTAAAAAAAAAAAAAAAAAAAAAAAAAAAAAAACGCAGTTTGGGTCGGCATTGTCGACCCATTCTGCTTCTTAAAATATTTTGGTATTTATTACAAAATAAATAGCGATTTAAAAAGTTTTTAAATTAAAAAAAAAAAAAAAAAAAAAACCTCGCAGTTTGGGTCGACAATGTCGACCCAATCTGCTTCTTAAAAATGTTTTAATGTTTCTTTTGGCGGGTTGATTTAATTTTTGTGAAAAAAATTTGGTGGTAAAATATGGCACGACATTGTCGTGCCATATTGCATCCCATATTTTTTTTCCTAATTTTTAAAATAAAAAGTTTTTTAAAAAGTTTTTATATAAAAAAAATATATATACTGGCAGTTTGGGTCGACATTGTCGACCCATTCTGCTTTCTAATTAAAAAAAAGTTTACTAGCTTTGGCACGACATTGTCGTGCCATATTGCTAGAAGTTTTGACTGACTTTTTTTGCTGAAAGTGGTGTGGGCCATGGTCGAGTTTTGGGTCGACAATGTTGACCCAAATAATTTACCCGTGCCAAACGTTCCCTTTTGGTGTAGTGATTGACTCAGATTGCCAAATTTTAACGAGGTGTTAACACAATCTCTAAGACTGAGAGGCAGGGACGGAGCCAGTAGGGGGGCTGGTGGGTGCTCGGCCACCCCCATCCAACCCACCTTTCAACACCGGATATCAGTAAGTGCAGAGTGAACGACGGAAGCAATCGTGACTATTTTAATCAAGTTTAAGATTAAAAATGATTATAAAGATATATAAAAAGAAAAAACTAGTTTATCCATTCCTAATACTAGCAGGGTACCCGCGCGTTGCGGCGGCGGGTACCCTGAAATAAAATTTTTCGGTGAATCATGTATTTTAGTTTATTATTTTTTTTTTACAATACATTTACGGATATCAAGAATTTCGTTTAGCTCGTGCCCGTTTGGGCTTGAGCCCGTTGGCTCGTGTCCGTTCGGGCTCGAGCCCGTTTGGCCCCTGCCCGTTCGGGCTCGAGCCCGTTTGGCCCGTGCCCGTTCGAGCTCGAGCCCATTTGGCCCGTTGCCCGTTCGGGCTTGAATATTTGTATTATGTGCTTTATTATTTGTATTAGTGACATTTAATGCAAGAATTGTGTTTAAGTTGGTTGTACAATATGCTTGATAATTTGTATTTCTTATGTAAGGGGTGTTTTAATTATTTAATAACTGCATTAATTGTATTTATTGACCCGTTAATTAATTGTATTTAATGTACATAATGATTTATTTATTGTATTTAATGTTAGTATTTCTATTTTAATTAGTTGTACTTTGAGCTGAAGAACTTGTAAATGTTAGAAAATGTGTTTTAATTACTTGTACTTTTAGCTTTATAACTTGTATTGCTTAATTTTAAGTATTTCTGTTAATAGTAGGCCTTTGTGCATTATAAGATAGTTAGATAAGTTGATATTGTTTTGTTTTTAATTATCCAAAAAAAATGGATGAATGCAGGTTATAGGGTGTTTTGTTTTTGAACATGGAGGAAGAAAATGATTATTTTGGCCAATGTCACACGACACCCTCAAAGTCCATATTGTTGTCATTTGCTTCCTAATATTTATTTGTACTTACCAATTCGTGCAATAGAACTTACAAAGTTAACAATTTTAACCCTTGTTTGCTAGCTACAAATGATTCAATACGGTTTATTTGAATCTTTGATATACTAGTGGACTCATATGCTACTGGCCAATAAACTTTTACGAGTGGCATGGAGATAAACAATGAAGTTAACTTAATTATTTTTACGTTAAATCGATATTCTTTGCGATTATTAAACAAACATATCAAAATGTATATGACGACCTTGTCTCGTTAACAAAAAGTTTCTGCTTTACTTATTAACTATATTTAATTTTAATTTTAATTTTAATTTTTAAATTTATCTTTTTTTGGTTGGTGAATAAGTAGATAACGATCCATGGCGTAATTGTATGTTACTACCGAGCTTCTAAAATAATGAATTGTATGTTACCCCTTACCGTTTTGTAATTCAATCCAAGATTCTTCAATTAATCAACAAGATGAACCCTAATTAGGGTTTATGTGGATTATAAGAATTACCCCTTACCATTTTGTAATTCAATCCAAGATTCAAACAATAGTGTGTTTGAATCACGTTCTTTTACACACGTACTAATACCAAGTAAACGTTAATGCTAGTTAAATAAAAACACAAAACAATTTTGATTTCAAAAATCAAAACCAAAAACCCTTGTGGGTTTGTAGTTTCGGTCGAACCAAACAAAGAGGAGAAAAGAAAAAATCTTAGGGTATTGTGTGTGTACAAAAGGTACAAAACCAATGACCCTAGATTTGTTTATATAGTGTAGATAACTTGGAAGACAAGTTGGTGTAGGATTAGGTTACCCAAATCCCCCACCGATCGGTTATAGCCCAAAGGAGGGATCCGGAACCTTCTCGACTTTCCAATTATTCACTCTATAATTCTTTCCTTTTATTTGTTAACGGTCGTTATATGTTTTGTGTTATTTAATAATTATATATAACGTTTTATAAATAATTATTATTCGTTAACTCTTCATACGTAAAGTGTGCAATCACGTGATCTCGAGTTCGATCCTAACGCACATCTACAAATTTATGTCCACAAAACTAACACGTCCCACCCTTCTATGGGCCTCTCTTTACGACGCGTTCTAGACCAAAAAAAGAGAAGTTTGTCCTAAGTTGGACCGAGTCGTTGGAGGATGTTTGTGTATGTGGGTGTTTTATTTAATTGATTTTTGTGAGGGGTATTTGTGTTTAAATGAGATATGTTTTTTTGGTATCTTTAGCTTTCTCATTACATTCGGTTGGTTACGAAGTTATTGTAAAAAAACAAAACGCTGATACACAGTGATGTCTTCGGTTATGTTGCCGTCAAAATTGCATGTAGCCTTAAATATTTATCTTCGATCATTAGCCATTTTATGATCAAAAGGGTAACAAGGTAATTTTCTAGAGTATGGTCAAAATAGTTGCTTGTGGCACTTGAAAAAAAGTTGGGTGGGTATGGAAAGGTCATTTAAGGTGTGAGTTGTGGGGACCGGAAAATGCACGGGAATGATACTTTGTATTCTTTTCTTTCGGGAACACCAATTCTTTAATAGCGGAAAAGCACAAAATAATTTATATGCGGGACTTAAGTCCCGAGCTTAGAGAGAGAGAGAAGGTTGTGACGAGAGAGAATTAATATTATTGGTTATTGTGGGTGTTTGTGTGCGTATTTGAGGTATTTTTAAATAATAAATATTAGAAAAATATTAATAGAAGAGAGAGAGGGCTACATTGCTTGAATGAAAGTTGAAAAAAAAAATAAAGTATTTTTTTATGATGTGTAGCTGATGTAGCGAAAGAAAACCTTCGACCACAACTTTACACTTACTATCGGGTGGAATTTGACCTAATCGCCACAACATGCCAAAAACCTCACTAGTCACCACCTTCCAAAACCACATCCATTATTATTTGCCTTTATTTTTGTTTTTGTCTTTACATCTTTTCGTTTCTTCATGCAATGGATAAAAAAAATTGACGTTAGAAAAAATGATTTTATGATTTTACAGTCGATTACTTACTCAGTCCCAAAAAAGTATTCACAAAACAAAATATAGACAAATTATGATAAGTATTCACTTTTTAATAGAAATTAAAAATGGGTTATTAATGCAAGTTTTAATTGTTATACAAAATAGGAGAACTGGTCATAAATAATTAAATATTGTACATAAATAAAAAAAGAACATTTTTTTTAGACAAACATAAATTATAAGGTAGACATTTTTTATGAGACGAATGAAATAACATATTTTTAAGTCGATGACACATTATAATTCAAGGGATAAAAGAGACAAAATTAGGTTACAAACGAAAAAGATGACTTTGGAGAAATTAGTTATGAGTTCAATCTCCACTTATGACTAAAGTCGTTGAAACATGTGTTCATTGTTTAAGGTTGAGCTCTTGGGGAAAGAGTCAATCGTCACCCAAGAAAGTCACATAAAATAGGGGTACACTATACAAACCTGAGCCCTCTATTTAGATCTTTGAAGAAAGAGATAACAAACGGATGATCATTCGCACTACTTTACAAAAACTCGTATTTAGATGATATATTAAGAAATTTCCATACTAAAATGTTAATTCCATTTTTTACTTTTGGTTAACAACTCATTTTTTTGTTTTGGTCGCGCCATATATATTCCATCTTATCAATAACCATACAATTTCATTGGCACTACACATCAAATTGAAGCATTACATGTTTTCAAAAACACACAACTACACAAGTGTTACTTTTAAATTGTTAAAAGTTGATTAAAAAACAATAGGAATATTTATTATTTAAAAGAAAAATAGTAGAATAAAGATAATATCGAGCATAGAATGAGGTGTAGAGTGAAAGCGTGTGGCACATGCGTAGCCACCTGCAAATGAGACAACTAATATGTCCAAATTCACCATAACCATCCTAATTCATTGTCTCCAGTCATTGTTTGTTTGGTCTAAGGATCTTTATGAATTATTTCATAGTTGATAAAAAATAGTTACATGTGATACGTAAGATTTTCTTTTGTTATAAGTTATACGTATTTAAGGGTGTTTCTTTTGCACCTAATTAACTTTGTTTGTCCACAAAAACTTCACTCTCCCAGTTAAGAGGCTAAAATTGATATGGCTCCAAACTACTTAATTCAAGCATTGTCGAACCGAAGGGTTTCTGAAGATGCCTGTAAACCAAATAGATATTCTTTCATAGGTAAAACTGTGTCAGGAATTCGGATTTTTTGTAAATGCACCTTGTCCGAAAGTTTACGTAATGCAACTCTTTATTGATTCAAGTAGTAAAATCAAGTTGTAATAAGGGACTCTCCGAAATCAATCTTGTAAATATATTAACCCAAATATGTCAAAAAGCCTATGATTAAATAGAATATACTCTTTGTCCCCTTCGTGTTGATTTGGTTTGAATACCATGGTTAAAGAGTAGTGAATTAGTGATTCCTTGTCGTTTTGCTATATATGGATCAATGGATGTACAGTTGTGCATGCATGAGTAGTATTTTGATCTAAATGAGTAAAAAAAAAAGATTGGATTGAAAAGGTTATAGAATGTGTTCTTAAGTGTGTGTATTTTGATCTAAATGAGTATGACCATAATTTGTTAAAGTTAATATATAACTCAAGGTTTGGTTGCAAATTATAACCCTGAACAGTGAAATTACTAAAATGCCCCGACTTGGAACATTAACTAACGAGATTTTCTAACGATCGTTAGATCGAGGGGGACAATTTGCAGCAAAAAATGAACAGGAGTGGCATAATTTGCAGAAATAGAACAGTGATGGCAAAACGTGCGAATTCAAAAAACAATTGACAATTCTAAATTTGCAGTTACTCTATTTTTAACTTTACTCATTTTATGATACTATTTCTAAATTTTGAACTCTTTTTTTAAATGCCAAAACTATCATCATGTACAAGACAACTCTTGCACATTATCACACCATTGTTTATCCTTTTATTTCCAGTTCTATTCTTTTATATGGTATCACAAATTCATAACTATAATTTATTATAAAAAGATTACAGTAAACATTAAAATTTAAGAATAAAAAACTTTTAACAAATTATATATTGAACAAAATTGATCTAAAATGAAACAAGGTTAAACTGTAAGAATTTTGGTGGTAAATTGTTTAATAATTTATTTATTACTTTGTATACCTATAGTTCTATATTACATATAAAGAAAAAACATATTTGTCAAAAACTTAAAAATCAGTAATGTTTTTAGACTAAAATAACCTTCCTTATAAAAGACACGCTCTATTAAATGTTAAATGTTTAAACACTTAATAACAATTTAAACCACTATAACTTTTTTTATTTTCACTTGCTAATCAACCATTTAAAAAATAAAAAAAAAAAAAAAAAAAAAAAAAAAAATGCACACTATTTAATGCTACCATAAATCGTCGCCGCTATGCACGGGTAATCATGTATAGATGTTTTCTAAAAGATATAAACAAAATTAGAAAAATTCTTAACTGAATTTCACAATAAGTTCGTATGATAAAATTGAAACATTTGAGTATGGAAAATATTTATTAATTAATAAAAAAGAGAAATTGAGTCGCCAGAGATAAAAAGTAGCATAAAGAAATTTATTTGGATAATATACTGGGAAAGCGAAAAACTTTGTTAGAAGAGAGAGAAAAAAATAAAGTCTGTTAATTCCGTAATATGTCGTAATACTTCGCAATTGATTCGCAATATATATTTTTTTTTTTTTTTTTTTTTTTTTTTTTTGGAAGTTATAACTTTTATGTACTTGGAAGAGGAAAACTTTGTTAAAAAAGAGAGAAAACATCTACGGAGTATTAATTTGGTAATACGTCATACTACTTCGCAATTAATTCGTGATATGTAACTTTATTGTCTTTTAAGTTATAACTTTTATGCTAATAAAAATGAATAACCATCTATTACGAATATATTACAATATTTTACAAAAAAATTGTAAAAAGACTTTCACGAAACATAACAAAATGGACATCATATTAAAGAGCATAAAAAACGTTTATTGGTGTAATTTGTTTAAAAAGATTTTCATCAATTTACATTTTATATCTCATATTTAGCAATATGTCACAAAATTGACTTCACATCGTATATAAGTGTCATATTGTGACTCAACTTTGCATTTGTGTGACCCACGATGACACTTATATCAAATGCGACCAACATAATTGGAAATAAAGGGTGGGCAATGGTGTAACAGCATCAGGTGTGATGGCATTCACAATTTATTCATTTGGGCTTCACGAAATGTCACGGTATTATGACATACCTCTTTTTATAACCCCCATCCCTAATAACATACCACAACTTACTTATTTGGGCCCCACCACTATCTATTTTTATTTCTTTTATTCAAATATCCAAATACACTAAATTCATTTAATTAAAAACAAAAATACATTACAACATATTAAAACACATACGAAACATAAAATAAATACACGAACGAAAAAAAAAAAAAAAAAAAAAAAACGCTACGAAATTTTAAATACAAATCACAATACGATACGAAATTTTATATAGATTTGTAATTGTCGATGAGATCCGACTTCTCCTCCCACACTTGTAACACTTGCTCCCTAACCATCTTCAAGGCGACATGAAGTTGCATATCTGTTTCATCATTTCTTAATAGAGTTTCTAGACCGACCCTGATAGCTGGATGGTCTTGAGGCAACTCACGCAACCTTTCGACCTCTGGAGCACGATTATGCATCTGTAGCATAATACGAGTTATCTCACCTAGCAAATTGTTAATCAGTTTGAGTTCTTTTTCTTGTTCATTGCGTAATCGGGTGAGGATAGCCTTTTGCACCTCTGCTGGTTCGTTAGCCATAGTGTTTGTGTTAAAATTAGTGATACTTGCGAGAGAGTTTTATAAGAAGTTGTGTGAGAAAACGAAGTGTTGTGAAAGTGGCTTTTATAGTGGAAACTAGCCGTTGGAGGCTATTTTTAAATTCAGATTCAAAGTAAAAGTAACCGTACGAGTATTATTCAAATTCAAACGTAAACTAACAGTACAACATATTAAAAACGATACGGGAAAAGATAAACACGATACGGAAAACAAATCATACAACACTGTTAAACATTTCTCAAAACCTCCCCACGTGAACGTATTCGAAGCTTCTCCCCCCAAATCGTTGTTCAAAAATTGTCTTTGCATTGTTGAGAATCTCACCGTCATTCTCCCCGCCTGTACGCTGCAAATGTTTGTAAATAGCGTTGAATTTTTGACATTCACTGCTAAGTCTTGTCCATTTACCCGTGACCGTCTTTCTATTACGATTGTCACTGTTAGACAGATTGTTGAACATGTCTACAACCTGGTTCCAAAAGGAGTTTTCATTGTTGAATCTTGGGTCTTGGGAAACTGCAACCCAAAGTTCAGCTAGCAACTTTTCTTCTTCTTTAGACCAACGATTATTCATTTCAAATATGTGAAAAATAGCCAAGAATGGTATGGTATTTATAACTGTTTGAACTTTCAAATTCAAAATTCGAATTAACATAACGAGCGGGATATTTAAAATTTCAAATTCAAATTAAAGAAAAGGCGGGATATATTTAAAATTTATAAATTCAAATTCAAATTTAAAAAACGGGCGGGTTATATTTTGAATATAAAATTCAAATACAAATTAAAGGATCTTGGGCGGGATATATTTATATCCGTTTAAAATTCAAATTCAATTTAAAAAACGTGTAGACTTCTAGCCTATAAATACCCCGACTTCTCAAACTATTCTCACACACAAACACATTCAAACTTTAGATATTCAAGATCCAAACTCAACATTCCCCAGACTGCAAATGTCTTTCAAAAAAGATTTCTCCCAACAATTCCCCAGTCCTCCTCGCCAAGATTTTTCCCAACAATTTCCAAGTCCGCCACATGAAGCAGTCAATACTCCACCGGAAGATATCTTTCCGGTTTTCCAACCAGAAAATGAACCGGTGAACACTCCACCGGTTGTCGAACAAGAACCAAATCCATTTGGTCTAACTGAAGATGAACTCAGACTTCTGGAGCAAGATTTGGAAGTCCAGCGAGAAATGGAACAACGTGAACTACAAAAGGAAGCTGCTCGTTTGGAGCAGCAAGCCAGGGATGAAGAAGAACGGAGGAAGAACTGGGAAATGGGTTGGTTCTCACCTGATTCCTCTTCGAGTGAAAATGGTTGGGTCTCAGATGATACCTTCCATTAATTTGTAGTTTCATTTTAATTTCCGTATCGTTTCATTTGTAGTTTCGTTTTAATTTCCGTATCGTAGTTTAATGTAATTTCTATTTGACGTTTAATGTATTTCTATTTGATGTTTAATGTATTTTAATTTCCTACTTTAGAAAACGTTACAAGTTTTTATAAAACATTACAAGTTTTATAAAAACTTTACAACTCCACATATTAATACATTACATATTCAAACTTTACAAAAAATGTGGAAAACTAGAAGGAGGGGTTGAATAGTTTTACGTCTTTTTAATTTATTATAAAAACCTTTGTTTTATACTTTTAAAAAACTTTAGATTCTAGTTTGTTATGAAAAATAAAACTTAAATTTTATTATTAGTTATATATGTATTCATTTAAATTGATTGTAAAAGTTTTGGTTTCTTGAATGGATTTTCAATTTGATCTTTATGTGAAGTCGACCTCTAATTAATACTAGTAATTATATAAACCTATGTGTATGAAAGTAATGACGATGCAAGTAAAGAAATAAATAAGGTATGTGATGAGTGTCTAAATACTCATCATTTTTGTCTCATCTGAACTGCCAAAACATTCAAAAACACTCAGAAATGCATCAAAATACTGAAAATATCCCAGGGATTGTGTTTTATATGTTTTAAATGCAAAATGTTTAAAAACAATTAAAAAAACGAACAAAGTTTGCAAAATTGGCAGTTTCAGTCCCTCAAGTTTCAAAACTTGTCAAAATTAGTCCCTGAGCATTTGTTTTGTCAGACAAATCACCAAAGGTCCTTTTTAAATCATAAATTATCATATTTAGTCCTTTGGTGAAAAGTTTGAATAAATTACATCTTTGGTCCCTCAAGTTTGAAATCTGTCAAAAATAGTCCCTGGGAATTTTAAAAGATAGAAAAGTGAAATTTTGGTTCTTGGATTATGGAAACATGGCAAGATTCACCCTTGATGTATTTTGGAAGATGTGCAAGATGGGTCCTCAAAAATTCAGGAATTGCAAAAATGGTCCTTGTGATTAATTCCCAAATGTATCCTAATCCTAAACTTACACTTACAACCGGATCCTAAATAACTAACACAGCCTAACCATTTAACTACCCAATCCCATTAAACCAATCGGCCCAAAACCTAAATTTAAACCAAGCCCACTATCTACCCTTCACTACCCAAGCCGACCCACCATACACTAACCGACCCGCTCCCCTTAGCTAAATACAATACCGGGCAAATCACTTTGGTCAAATCCCTCTTTGTTGGTCAAGATCCCAATCAACACCAAAATAAGAACCCTAAATCCCTACTTCGCTCTTGTCTTCTTCCCTTATCCCGCCAAAACACAATCACGAGAAACCACCATCACTATCACCACTTCTCCCAAAACTTTCACCTTTTCCACCCCTCCTCTTCCCCATTTCTGAAACCATTCCCCATTTAACCTTCTCCCTCATCCATGTCATCAATCCGTGGGATTTAGTGGCGCTAAGACCAAAATAAAGGGCCAAGATCAAGTTCAAGATTCATCCAACGGCTGGGAAAGAGTCAAAGAAAGCACAAATCGAAGTTATCAAAGGTCCCCTCTCACAAGAGAAACACAAGAAGAAGGACCGGAGTATTTTATTTCTTTTCTTAGTAGTATAAATAGAGTAGGAGGTTATTGTAGTAACCAGGTTTTATTTTAGCTTATTTTTTCGGTATGTTTTTATTTTAAGTTGTAATTTACTCTTGCTTTTAATTTAATTTAAATCGAGTTTTTTTATTTATTTATCGCTTCTTACATTTGCTTCACTACTTGTTAATTTCTGCGTATTAAGATTCGTATGTTGTTTTAGTATAAGAACTTGTGAGAAGTTGTTGTTCTTAGTTTAAGATTGTCTACTGCTTCGATTCTGGTTGTTTTGTTACTGCTTCGATTCTGGTTGTGTTGTTTATTTGATATGGTTTATTTAGTTTAAGATTTGATATGGTTGTGTAGGTTTTCGGAGAATCTTTGAAGTTTGTTTCGATTTCTATTTAGTTTTTATTTAGTTATTGCTTATTGTTCTTGTTTGTGTTTCAGTAAAAGAAAAGAAAAAAAATATATATATATATATATATCTTAGTTCATGTTACTGCTAGGGTTAGTGTTTATTGTTTGTGCTTGTGTTATGGATTTGGATTTGGATTTTGCATATGGTCTTTGTTGAATGTTTGTATGTTTTAGTTAATTATTAGCAGTTGTAAGGTTTGTGTTTGAGTTAATTATTAGCAGTTTTTAGGTTTGTGTTTGAATCAATTATTAGCAGGTTTTAAATTTCGTATGTTTTGCAAAAAGGGTCATTAGTTAGTGTGTTATTGATTTGCTGTTTGGGGTTGTTCAAAAAGAAGATCAAGAAAAGAAAAAGAAAATAGATTGTAAAAAAATGGGCAGTCCTTGGGTTCGAACCTGGGGCGTTTAGTTGTTTAAAACCCGTTTTTAGTTTTTTAAAAGTTTTACAAATCTAGTCCTCGAGTTTCAGTTTCATCCAAATCAGTCCCTACCCTTCTTATAAACAGTTTTTAGTATAAAACAAGTTTAAAAAGGGTCAAAATCAGTCCCTGTCTTTGTTTTTAGTATTTTTAAAGTTTTAATTTTACACTTTTGCCCCCTAACTTTTGTAGGTTTTTATTTTTCTTTTATAAAATTAGTTTTTATTGCATTTGTACCCTAGGTTTAGTATTTCATTTATTTCAAGTTTTTAGCTTCGTGTGTTTACCGTATTTATTTGCGTTTTCATTTATTTCAATTTCTGTTTTTATTTTCAATTACCACAACACCAAATAATCTCCAAATCAAATTATCAAGCATTTTAATTCCGAACCTAAAACAAAATCCTCGATTCACACCTCGCTGGGACACGACCCGGGTGATCATTTGCCCGGTATCACACACATCACATTCACGGGTTTTGCAAGTTTGACTTGTCATTTCTCAAAGTATCACGTGTGCACGATACTATATTTATTTATATATATACTACACACGGATCAGTATGGAAAGATCTAACCGAGACACGAGAGATTTATAGTGGTTCGGCTACAAGGACACCTTCCTTGCCCTACTCCACTCCCCGAGCACACCTTGCTCGAGAGTTTTCTTCACAACTTCAATAAGCTCCCTTATGGCAGAGAAAACCGTACACAATTTTGGCTTACACAGGTTTAACGACACAAAGCTAAATGTCGAATTCTAATCGTAGCTAGAACCAATCTCACAACTTCACAACACAACTTCTACACGACTTAATCACGACTTCTTCACGACTTCTTCACAACGGCTTCACGACATCTTCACGACTTCTTCACGACTTCAACACGACCGCTACACAACCTCTATGATGCGGCTTCACGACTTCAACACTATGTCTTCATGACTTAAGACTTCACGACTTCAACATGACCGCTACACAACCTCTATGCTACGGCTTCACGACTTCAACACTAGGACTTCACGACTAGGACTTCACGGCTTCAACACGACCGCTACACAACTTCTATGCTACGGCTTCACGACTTCAACACTTGGACTTCACGACTAGGACTTCACGGCTTCAACACGACCGCTACACAACTTCTATGCTACGGCTTCACGACTTCAACACTAGGACTTCACGACTAGGACTTCACGGCTTCAACACGACCGCTACACAACTTCTATGCTACGGCTTCATGACTTCAACACAACGACTTCATGTCTTCTAAGCTACGGCTTCACAACTTCTACACCACGGCTTCACGACTTCTACATTTTGACCTCACAACTTCTATACCACAACTACTTATACAACATCTTCACTACTTACACACAACACTAATCTACAACACACACCTTACATACAAATGAATGAATGATTTACAAACTTTGTTAAACACACAACTTAAGTAAAAAAATGATACTAAGTTGTAATACTTCTAATCTTGATTGATAGAAGTATTCTTCTTTTGCACTTGGATGGTGGAAGCTTGGATCACTTGAAAACCAATGCTTAAGATTACATGATCAAAGGTTTATTTAAGATATGAAATTAGATCTATAACAGAAAGTTTTAGTGCAAAAGGGTTGAGAAAAAATCCAGGAGAAGGCTTGCATTTATAGGGAAAAATCTGGACAGCTGGAGCCTACTGGAGCGGGGGCGGTCCCCTTAAATAGGGGGCGGTCCCCTTAATTATTAAGGGGGCCGCCTAGTAAAATTAAAGGGGCCGCCCCTACTGAACGTTGGCCAATTTTTTCCTTTTATGGGGAAGTTTTTCTGGAACATTTTAACTGATTTTGGTTAAAAATTTGAATTCATATTTTTATAAAAGATTAAACATTTTTATTTAATACCAAAAATATTTTTCAAAAATATATAAAATGTTTTTGATGTTTTATAAAAAATCTAGTTATTAAGAAAATGTTCCTTTGATCATATAATGCATTAAGCACTTGTTTATTCATACCTTAAGTGATTAAGTTGTAGAAATGAATATTTACAACTAAATACTTGTTTATTTGATAAGTTTATGTTTTAATGAGTTTACATTTTGTGATCATCAAAACATAGAGATATGAATAAATATTGATAATGTTTTTAGGCATTATTTATGTCAACAATCTCCCCCTTTTTGATGATTACAAAACCTAAACTCATTAAATCCAAAAAGTTATTTTTTGATAAGTATTTAGTGAGTTTATATTCACTTCTCCCCCTTTTTGTAGCATCAAAAAGGTTGAGCCGACAAGTTTTAGAGACAAAATTTGTCGGAACGCGAACTCCCCCTTGATGTGTGCTCCCCCTCGTTTGAGGGCAACAAGGAATCGATATATGGAATACTTGCAAGAAAAATATTAGAAGCACAAGCATATATATAGCAAAAATAAGCATGCATATAAGGACATTCATTAAAAATGTTGTGTATCAATACACAACAATCCAAGATTATATTCAATCCTACATTAGCTAGTAAGTAATGCAATCTACATAATCATTCTAGGAGTACATGATCTTCCATGGGCTTGCACACAAAATGGTTTGAAAAATTATTTTTGATTAAGCATTGCATATGCTTAATTTGGTGAGAATGAAGGTGGTGGTAGTGTAGTGGGTGAAAATGATGGAGGTTGTGGTGGAGGTTGGTTGTTAAGCATGTGTTCAAGGGATGAAAACATGTAGTGTATCTCATCTCTAAGACCAAAGATGATGGTTTGGTTGTGGATGTGGTGGTATTGGTGATGATGAGAAATGAGCATCAAGAGGTGTTATTGGTGATATGGAAATGACAAGTTGGGTGAATGGAGGTTTTTGAGTAGGAGGTGGAGTTGATGCTCTTGATGGTGGTGATGAAAGGTGTGAGTTGATGTAGTTATTGATGGATGAAAGGGTGTTTTTGATGGTGCATTTGGTGCACTTGGGGATTAACATTGAGGTGGTGGTGATGGAGTTTTGGTGTCTTAGAGATGATTTTGGTGATAGCATGGTGAATGAAAATGGGTGTTTGATGGAGGTGATGGTTGATTTAGGTAAGGTTTGGGCTAGATAAAAGGGGTCGCAAGATGCAAAAGAAAACAGTAAATTTTACTGCCCAGATGGCCGGTCCCTTTAATTGTAGGCCGGCCCCCTTAAAATTAAGGGGACCGCCTAGGGAATTAAGGGGGCCGCCCATCTGGTGTTTTCCCAGGCGACCAAATTTGAAAAATTTTCAGAAAAAGGGTCATTTTTAGGGTGTTTTTGCAGCAAGCTCCATTTGAATCATGTACATCAAAAATGATTAAATAGTGACATAAACATGTTAATTACGCATGCATACATTTAAAACATATTATGGAATAAGCATGTTATTAATCATCAAGCATGTATATATATCATGATATCAAGTATACAAGCAATAAGCATAACAATCATATATTAAAGACAAGAAATAAAGCATTCACTAGTTGAAAATAATTATGTTAAAAACATAATTATTGATACAACACATATTTTGCTTATAGCATGCAATAAGTAGAAAATTTTAAATTGCCTAAGAGATCCATTGGACTTGCTTGAGACATGAAAACTTGGATTATTTTGGATGGATGATGGTAAAGAGGGGGTAAAAAAATGTTGGATTAATGGGGTTGTAAGTTTGGGTGTATGGATATTGGAAAGAGTGTTGATAGAGGAATTGGAGGTGGAGAGCTTGGACTTGACCATGTTGAATGAGGGTTTTGATGTTGTTCAAGTGGTGGTGTTGGATTAGATCTAGTGAGAAGATACTCAATCCAAGTGAGACGCTCATTTAAGGTGATGGTTTGGTTTTGGAGAAAGATGCAACAAGGACTATTGTTGACATGTTTCTCAATTTGACTCAAGTGATGTGGTGATGATGGTAATGATGGTGAGATGGATGGTGATGATGGTAATGATGGTTTGACTTTGGAGAAAGATGCAACAAGGACAATTGTTGACATGTTTCTCAATTTGACTCAAGTGATGTGGTGATGATAGTGATATGGTGAGATGGATGGTGATGATGGTAATGATGGTTTGACTTTGGAGAAAGATGCAACAAGGACAATTGTTGACATGTTTCTCAATTTGACTCAAGTGATGTGGTGATGATGGTAATGATGGTGATATGGATGGTGATGGGTTTAAGTTGCTTTGAGCAAGGTGCAAAGCAAGGAGAGCATTAAGCTCATGGGCTTCCTTGAGTTCTTCAATGAACTTCAAGTGTTGAGTGGAAGGTGATGATAATGGAGAGTGGTTGTTATTTGGTGGAAGTGGTGGTGACACTTTTGGTGGTGGAGACATTTGTGGATTTGGGTAATTATGAGTGAATGAAGGTGGACATATGGATGATAGGTTATGTGTGTGAAAGGGTTCATTAGGATGAGGTTTAGGTGTTAGTTGAGTTTGAACAACATCATTTGTTGGGTTATGGCAAATGTCAAGCTTCCTCCTCCAAATGGGTATTTATGGTGTAGTGATTGTGGAAGGTAAATTTTGGAGGGTGGTTTGTGATAAAATGTGTTTGTGAATTTTGGGGAGTATAGGATAAAATGGGTTGGAAATTGAAGAAGAAATCAGTAATCCGTCACTCCAGATGGCCGGTCCCCTTAAATAGGGGCCGGTCCCCTTAATTTTAAGGGGGCCGCCTGGGTATTTAAGGGGGCCGCCCATCTGCTGACTTCCAGATTACTGGAAATGGGTTTTTGGCATAAATTTGTAGAAAAGGTTGTGTTTTTGGGTTTAGTTTCAAGCAAGTCCAACTTCTTTCAAGGCAATTTAAGATTTAATAACTCATATATGCTAAGCATATTTATTTAAGCAACTTTATCTAACATGCAAACTACTCATTAAGCATATAACATGTATATACATATATTAGACAAGAAGATAATACATAGCACCTAGTAATTCATAGTATCATACTTAGGAAGATTAAAAGGCTAGTTAATTAATCCTATTAATTATCTATGTACAAGGGAATGTGGAGTTGTGATAGCATGGACTTCTAGACTTGTACCAAGTGAGATCTTTAATAAGTAAACCATGATTTTTCATTTTTGATTTAGTTCACTTATAAGTGTCATGTACACAAGTATATATGATGTAACACCCCCAAATTTGGTTTGTGGCAGCGGAAAAGTAATTTGGGTGTTACGGTGAGGATCGAAGTTTAAATCTCAGAAAACGGCCCGGAAAGGGCGTTTTGAAAGTTATATGTCATTTTAAATAATATTTTTGATACAAGGTAAATCATTTGATTTGAAAATCCCATAAAAAGATGGGATAATTTGGAAAAAATGACATATTTGATTTTACACCATTTAAGTTATCAGAGTAAAGGATGCCCGCTCCGTGTCTTGTCCTGCTCCGTTAATTACCTGAGATAAACATGCTTAAAACGTCAACACAATGGTTGGTGAGTTCGTGGAGTTTATAGAAAATAATTTTATTTGAAAGGTGTACACTGATTGTCATTATAAATAGTAGTTCTTCATTAAATAACAAGTTGCGTTGAATAAAATTCACAAGTAATTCATGTATGACCTCAAACGGTCATAAGTTTCAGATTATTGATGAATATGAGCTACGTTGTTATACGCTCGAAATGATATATTGGATTAACTTTTGAAAGTAACGATATACTAAGCCTTCTTAGTTTTCTTTATAGAATTCTCAATTTAAATCACATATGATAACAGTTAAAGTTCAAGTACGAGATTCATAATCATATCACGTAAAGTAATAATAGTCTAAAGTCTGAAATCTATTAATGTAAAGTGGTGGTCTCTAATACAGCTGTATCCTAGGATATATATATGAAACATTCATATATAACATTATATTGCCATCGGCCTCATGAAGCGCAAAGCGTTAACAAAGTACCGTAAAATGGAGGTGATCATCAAATTAATGATGAAAAATTGGCCCTCGTGTAATAGGTGAATCGCCATTTCCTATTTTTCTCAAATATAGCGCATCGCGACTAATACGACTAGCGGTTAAGCATTCCGTCCTAGTATTAGTGGGATAGGTTGTCAGTCCACCAACAGGTTTCGAAGCTGTTGCTATATTCGCGCTCACCGCAGTGATTAATGGCTCATGATAAAGGGACTTTTTGGCAATAAAGTAAGCTTAGGCAATATGGGTCTCAAAGTTCATAAAATATACATATTCTGATCTTGGCAATTATTTCTAATGGAATATAGAAATGTCATAATAAGTAACAGTTCATTCATTTGATATATGAATACTTATAGTGAATTTCAATATCATGTTACGTCAAGTAGTTCAGAGATGTTATGTTTCAAGTTCCGTGTTTAAGCTAGACATACTATTTGCACATATATTGAGCATGTATTCTTTTCAAGTATTATTCAAATAGGTAAAGCTTAGTTGATAATTTCGAGTAAATCATAAAAGATTTCAAGTAGTATAAAACAGTTAAAGCATGTATCTCCCCCAAAAGAGTTATTAAAAAAAAAAACAAGTGTGAAAAGTAGGGGCCACGACTCACCTGGAGCGTATCCGGCAAGACGAAATTATAAGATCAAGTAAACGATCACGAAACTTCTTCAATACGAGACCTGAGTATAAGCGAAGTCTAAGAGTCTAACTTACGACTAATAACGAATGTGGAAAGGATAAATCGTATAACGATTTGGTCGGTGATGTGAGTGTGTGATATGCCTAAAATGCCTCAAGTTAAAAATATAATATATCTATAATATTATCTCGGTTCTTATATCAGATGACCCAAAATATTACTTTCTCGAAACATGCTGAAATAATATGCAGGTGAAGTTGCTAATATTCCTAATAGCGAAACCTTAAATAATGCAATACTAAAATGAAACATGCATATGAAATGAAAGGTGTAAAATGAAAATAAACTAAGAATGTCAAGTGAAATTAAATAAGTCCTTGTTCTTTTCAGAGTTTATACTTTTTAGTCTAACTGCGATCGCGTTACGTTGTTAGTCCTCGGTTAAGTCCAAAGTCCATAATAGTCCAAATCTTGTCCATATGTCCATATAATGCTTTGAAGTCCAAAGGTATGTCATTTTAAGTCCTTTATAATCTGTTTTAGCAGTTTCAGTCCATGGGTTGCACGGTTTGACAGTTTTGGTCCTTCCGGTTAACTCGCGTTACATTTTTAGTCCTTTTTGCATAAAAATGACGGGAAAATATTCTGAAAATTTCTAAAATTTTATTAAGTTTATTTTAACTTATTTCAATTGATTATTTCAGAAAATACCTTATTTTTAGCTTATTGGGCTTATTAACGAAATATACATAGGCCCGTTAAGAAATCGAGAGGCGAGGGCATGAAAATAGTTTTGGGCCTGTCATTGGATTATTTTTGTGATTCTGAAAATATATTTTCTGGGCCTGTTGGGCTGTTAAATCGTAATTTCTTATTGGGCTCTAGTTAAACCCATTATCGAAAATAATTGTTAAGTTATATTTTCTAAAAACAAATTAGTGTTTCTTGTGATTGGTTCGGTAGTTTTTGAGGGTCAATTCATGAGTATTTCTACAAATCGTTTATATGAAAAATGTAACTAGTATTAGGGTCTAACAAGTCGTGTAAAGAAGACGTATAGTCACTATATCATAACGTGAGATATGAAGTCGTTTTGAGGGTTACTTGGAATGGTTTGTACATATATAAATTACTTAGCATATTTTCGCTTTTTCTCAATTCTATTTATAACATGACATATTATATTCTTACATCTAGAATGAAGCGTATACTAGAGCATGATCATGAGAGTAGGTGAGTTCATGGTATGCATGGTTCAACCTATGTAAAAATGTTATGCGTTCAAGTATGAATGATACATGCATGTGATTGTGAGAATGGTGTGCGAGTTGGGGTTTTTTAAACCTTCACAGTGGAGATTGTTGTTAGGTGGTTTCATGCAATGGACCCAAATAAGATTAACATAATATCGATATGCAAAATAACTGATTCGCTCGTATATACAATGCATGATGTGCATGTGGGAAATGAAATAAAGAGGTTTAATCGAGTACTTACTACACCTCTTAAGGTGGTGAAGGCGCTGTGAAACTCGGAGGAAAACACGAACTAAACAGTCCACTTGCTAGTCATGTTATACGTATTTATGTGCTTAGATCCTTACTCGTTTTATAGTAAGGTAGAGGGTTTGCGGGGTTTTTGAGGTGGTTAGTGAGTGTGAATGTTGGCTGAGATGAGTGAATAAAGAGGTGAGGGTGAGAGGTGGGGATGGTTAGTGGTGTTCGAGCATCAATACAAGGACGAAATCAGTGAGTTACTAAGTTGGGTTATGTTTTTATGTATTGGTTTTTCCTTACTATGTTGCTTCACAATGAAGCCAGAGATAAAGCGTATGGGAAGTTGGAAAGTAGTGAGGATAAGTGAGTATGGTTTTTCCTTTGCTCTATGGTTTCCAAGGTTGAGATAGGATGTCTACTGGTTTGTACAGTTTCTTTGAGAGGTGAAAGAGAGGTGGTAAAAGGCATTGGTGTTCGACTGGAATTACTACATGTTTTTGTTTGGCTTAGTTGTTTCGGAAGTGGCTGAGATTCTAGGGAAATTAGTGAGAGTGAAGGATAGATGGAATGGGTGTTGAAATGTATACACGTTAGGATCTATTTGCATGAAAAGTAATTAGTACACGTTTATGTATATGTGTTTGTTGCATTTTTATGGACAAGAATACTACACATCTATATGGTATACGTTGCATGCATGGTTGCTTTATATGGTGGTTGTGTTCTATGGTGTAAAGTTCATGTACGTATAGATAGATATTTTAGTTATTGGATTTCATGGTAACAAAGTCCTTTACGTTAACATGTGAGGTGTTGAATTTTATGGTGTAAAGTCTTACACATTACACATTTATATATTACATGAAAAAGAATAGCACACGTCTACAATGCATGTTTTGGTAGATTATGTATCAAATGTTAGTTACGCGTATGTATATAATTAGTTTAGAGTATATTTTGATTCCGGTAATTACTAACGTTAAGTCCTTAAGTTACGAAACTTAAGATCAGGTAACGTAAAAATATATCGTTTATAAAAATATCAAAGTTTATTATTATATTCCAATTAATAATATTAGACATGAAAAATAGTTTAACGGAAAGTGTATAGGGTTTAAATATTTGTATTACGTAAAGAGTTTAATATAAAAATAATAAAGTGAAAATAGTTTGTGTTGGTCGTGAGTATAGTATAAAAAAAAAATTAAATTTTCCTGTAAAAATGGGTTTGATTAAACGGTAAGTCGAGGTTATTATTAATTAACAAAGATTATCGTAACAAATTTTCGTAGGATCTTACATATGACATATATGAGATCACCAAGCATGATTTAAAGAAATGTTTTTGGCATTATTCAACAATGCTTGAAAGTAAGTTTTATGTGGATGTGAAAAATGTATTAATGAAATAGTTTTGGCTTTATTTCAAAATGTTTTTATGAGGAAAGAAAACATATTTTTTCAATCTTTGGTTTTTGATAAACACGTAATTATAGACACAAGTTTGGAAGAAAGGTAGGATGGTGAAACATGTTTAATAGAAATGTGTCATAATCTTTTGAAAAATCATTTTTCCAAAATGTGAAGTTTTTACAAATTTAAAAACAAGTCCCATTAATTATAGGTTTATAAAGTAATGGTTTATAAAAGATCTCATGCTCAAGTCTATTGTCACATGCTACCTCTTTCTACATATCCTATGGCATTTAAGCATGTATTATGACTAAATACAAAAATACATCATGTCAGAGTAGTTAGAGAAAAACAAAAGCTATTATAATGACAATGCATTCAACAACTAAACAAATAATTACGAAGGCATGCAGTCAAATCACATAGGAGCAAGTAAACATCTAGAAATTTTATATACGCAAGATGACATAAATCTAGGAATGAAAAGCTCTAGTGAAAAGCAAAGTTCATAATAGTAAACTATCGTTAGGTATATTTAGGAAGAATAATGTATTCAAGTTGGAGAATGAGTATGAGACTATTACTAGTGGTGCTCAATTCAGGCTAAACACGACCGTTTTTACGGGTTACACACACCTAACTTCTCACATAGAAGCAATTCAACCGTTAGGTCAAATTGAGTTTCTAGTCAATAGATTCTCCAGTAGTCATTCTCTTTTTAGAAGAAATTAAGTTTCTAAATTTACCTATCGAAGAGTACCAAATATGAAGATTGCTTGGTTCACTAACACTTAGGGGGGCTAACTAAAGGGTTTCTAGTTTGTTAAGCCACAGAACGAATATAACTAAAGTGTAAAGGCAAAGCAACCTATCAGACTAAGCATATCCTAAGGCATTAATAAGATTATATGCATGAAGTAATTACTTATGAAATTTTAAATAGAGAACTTACCTCACGTCCTAGCTTTTCTTCGTAATGTCTCAGATGATGATCTTATTTAAACCGAAGTGGCTTGACCCGAACATGTCTTGTACGGATCATGATCTTCTCCTTCGTCTGTGTCACTCCATGATTTTGGATTGAGTTCACTTTGGAGTTGATTCATGTAGTCTTCGTCGTTAATACCTACATTAACAACATTTGAACTAGTAGCACATGTATCTATTTTATCTACATGTTTATCTATTAAATTTTCTAAGATAACTAATTCATGTACAAGATCAAAATCCTCATCTTTGGCTTGACATTTTTCTTGATGAAAGTTTAAGATTTTTTTTTTTTTTTTCAAATATCATTTGCCGTTTTACAGAAAAATATTCTCTCATATTCAACTTTCGGCAAGGTTTTATAAATAATTATTTTAGCTTTATTATTTATTTCATTCTTCGTTTTCAAATAATCAATTTGACTTTCAAAATCCGTTTTTGTTTAACTTTCAAAATATGTTTTTGTTTGACTTTCAAAATCACCAATCGAAATGACATGCCAAAGATCTAGATCAATTGATTTCACATAAGTTTCAAATTTATTTTTCCATTCAAGAAAAGTATAGTTTTCAAATAGTGGTGTTTTAGCAAAAATTCCCCTTCTAGATATTTTTCAAATTCCATAGATCGATTCAAGTTTTAAAATACAGTATATTTTAAAGATCTTGATTGACGTGGCTCTTGATACCAATTGTGGAAAACTAGAAGGGGGGGTTGAATAGTTTTACGTCTTTTTAATTTATTATAAAAACCTTTGTTTTATACTTTTAAAAAACTTTAGATTCTAGTTTGTTATGAAAAATAAAACTTAAATTTTATTATTAGTAATATATGTATTCATTTAAATTGATTGTAAAAGTTTTGGTTTCTTGAATGGATTTTCAATTTGATCTTTATGTGAAGTCGACCTCTAATTAATACTAGCAATTATATAAACCTATGTGTATGAAAGTAATGACGATGCAAGTAAAGAAATAAATAAGGTATGGAAAGATCTAACCGAGACACGAGAGATTTATAGTGGTTCGGCTACAAGGACACCTTCCTTTCCCTACTCCACTCCCCGAGCACACATTGCTCGAGAGTTTTCTTCACAACTTCAATAAGCTCCCTTATGGCGGAGAAAACCGTACATAATTTTGGCTTACACAAGTTTAACGACACAAAGCTAAATGTCGAGTTCTAATCGTAGCTAGAACCAATCTCACAACTTCACAACACAACTTCTACACGACTTAATCACGACTTCTTCACAACGGCTTCACGACTTCTTCACGACTTCTTCACGACTTCAACACGACCGCTACACAACCTCTATGATGCGGCTTCACGACTTCAACACTATGTCTTCATGACTTAAGACTTCACGACTTCAACATGACCGCTACACAACCTCTATGCTACGGCTTCACGACTTCAACACTAGGACTTCACGACTAGGACTTCACGGATTCAACACGACCGCTACACAACTTCTATGCTACGGCTTCACGACTTCAACACTAGGACTTCACGACTAGGACTTCACGGCTTCAACACGACCGCTACACAACTTCTATGCTACGGCTTCACGACTTCAACACTAGGACTTCACGACTAGGACTTCACGGCTTCAACACGACCGCTACACAACTTCTATGCTACGGCTTCATGACTTCAACACAACGACTTCATGTCTTCTAAGCTACGGCTTCACAACTTCTACACCACGGCTTCACGACTTCTACATTTTGACCTCACAACTTCTATACCACAACTACTTATACAACATCTTCACTACTTACACACAACACTAATCTACAACACACACCTTACATACAAATGAATGAATGATTTACAAACTTTGTTAAACACACAACTTAAGTAACAAAATGATACTAAGTTGTAATACTTCTAATCTTGATTGATAGAAGTATTCTTCTTTTGCACTTGGATGGTGGAAGCTTGGATCACTTGAAAACCAATGCTTAAGATTACATGATCAAAGGTTTATTTAAGATATGAAATTAGATCTATAACAGAAAGTTTTAGTGCAAAAGGGTTAAGAAAAAATCCAGGAGAAGGCTTGTATTTATAGGGAAAAATCTGGACAGCTGGAGCCTACTGGAGCGGGGGCGGTCCCCTTAATTATTAAGGGGGCCGCCTAGTAAAATTAAGGGGGCCGCCCCTACTGAACGTTGGCCAATTTTGTCCTTTTGTGGGGAAGGTTTTTCTGGAACATTTTAACTGATTTTGGTTAAAAATTTGAATTCATATTTTTATAAAAGATTAAACATTTTTATTTAATGCCAAAAATGTTTTTCAAAAATATCTAAAGTGATTAAAAAAATCTAGTTATTAAAAAAATGTTCCTTTGATCATATAATGCATTAAGCACTTGTTTTCTCTTTGTAATTTTTTTCTAGCGTCTTGCTAGCTTAATATATTCTGCCGTTCTAAAAAAAAAAGTGATTAAGTTGTAGAAATGAATATTTACAACTAAATACTTGTTTATTTGATAAGTTTATGTTTTAATGAGTTTACATTTTGTGATCATCAAAACATAGAGATATGAATAAATATTGATAATGTTTTTAGGCATTATTTATGTCAAAAAAAAAAAAAAAAAAAAAAAAAAAAAAAAAAAAAAGGCAAGAAAACGAAAAAAAATCGTTTAAAGTACTCAAAGTCAGAAACGATTGCTCGTCGTCTGCACGAGCAACCATTGCAAGGGGAAGGACAACGAAGATTGGGGGTGTAGCGGCGAGCGAAGGCGAGGCTCCACGTTGGCCATGGCGAAGCCTTCAACGAGCTGCACCGGCTGCTCTAAGAACGTATAAGAGTTGTTTTGTATGTGAATGTAGAGTACTTTTGACATTTAATAAAAAATCGTAGATTTATAAATAGCATCATAGAATGAGTCGAATCGAAAATAAGTGAATTTGAAATCATAAAAATGCATTATTTTTTTTACAATATTACTACATAATAAGATTTTTTGTGTTTATATATGTGAAGAATTAAATTATAGTGACTATATAATCAATAATGGTTTTTCTAACTTGTGCCCTAGGGCACAAGTTAAGCACACCAAAAGTAAATAGGGACTCACATAAAAGTACACTTGTCTATACTTTTATGTAAATCCTTATGTACTTTTTCATGGGCCCCTGTGTACTTATCGTGTGCATAACTTGTGTCCTTACGACATAAGTTAGAAAAAGCCTTTTCGAAATAACATCAATGCAAAAGAAAGTTTGTATGCCTTTTCTTCTTACTATTCATTATTGGATCATCTACTACGACTTGACAACTAACGATCGGGCGTATATTCTTAATTAGGGGCAACATTTATTGACCT
The DNA here is from genome assembly GCA_021014915.2 of Artemisia tridentata subsp. tridentata. Classification (NCBI taxonomy): domain Eukaryota; kingdom Viridiplantae; phylum Streptophyta; class Magnoliopsida; order Asterales; family Asteraceae; genus Artemisia; species Artemisia tridentata. The sequence continues at coordinate 72,149,176 of CP139506.1, read as the reverse complement.
AGACACAATGGTTCGGTCGATCGATTCGGTCGCCAACCGATCGATCGATCCTCCCCATTGTAGTAAGTCGGTCGCGACCGAATGGGAGCTCCAAAATGCAAGCACTCGGTCCTAACCTCGACCGAGTTGCTTTCAAATTTTTTTTTTTAACTTTGATCCAAATTTGTGTACCACATATCTTGTTAACGTTGCATGCAAAATTCAAATACAACTTTGGTACCGTTGCATTCAAAAAAAAAAAAAAAAAATTCCCTTATAAATACATAACACAAAAAAATTCCCTTATAAATACACAACACAAAAAAATTCCCTTATGAATTCTATTGTAATGTTTTTATTTTATTTGAATTATTATGTAACGTTTTAATTATGAATAAAATTTTATTTTGTGTTTAAAATGTTAAAAAAAAAAAAAAAAAAAAAAAAAAAAAAAAAAAAAAAAAAATTGGAACTCGGTCGCCCCCACTGTGGCACTGAATCGCCTGCAGGTCGCTGGAGAGAGAAAGCTGACGTGGCAGGAAAAATGGAGAGGATTGACCCACTCCATTGTGTCTAGCCTTAGAGTTGGCAACATTTATTGACCTAGTCATAGAGCGTCATCGCCAAAAAGAGAAAGTAGCTTGCACATTGATCCCTTTGAATTGTTAGTTTTTCTAGAAAGTCTTTCTGTGCAGGTGGTGGTGACATAATAATTTTTTCCAAAAGAAGTAGTTACTTGTGACTAGTTAGAATCCAATGATAAGTAAACCTAAACTAAGAAGAGTGATGACAAAATACAATCACTAATTTTAAATGGATCTACAAAATGTAAATGCATTTCCTCTTAAGTTTCTCCTTTTTATTTATAACGAGCGGGGAAACCCCCGCGATGCTGCGAGATTTAAAAAAAAAAAAAAAAAAAAAAGTACTGTTGCAGCGGGTTGTTCAGATAGTTGTTTTTTGTTGGTTTTGTAGGTTAACAATTATTTTGTATTTTTATTTTTTAAATTAATTTTTTTACAAAAATTAATTTTAAAGTTTTTTGAAATTTTTTTTTTTTTTTTTTTTTTTTTTTTGAAAATATTTTTTCAATTTTTTTTTTTTATTTTTTCGGAATTATTAAAAAAAAAAAAAAAAGCATTTACTGTAGCATGAACAGTAAACACTGTTCATGCTACTGTTCATTTTTGCAATGCAACAATGTTGGTGTGAGTGTTGTGTGGGGCCCAAAATTTTAGGATTTAGTATATATATATAATGTGTGGATAAAAATACTTCTTACTTTTCTCATGTTAATTTTTCTTTTCACTAAAAATTTATGAGGCTGCTTAAAAAAAATACTTTTTAAGTTTCTATTTGACGTTTAATGTCCTTATTTTTGACAACAATAGACGAAACAATCAGACGATTGACGTTTCATCCTTTTAACTTACTTACTCGACTTTGCATTGATGCAAGAACAATTGATGGTATGACAACCATAGCAAATGTTAAATCCTAGCTCATTCTCTCAACTAAAAATTTATGAGGCTGCTTAAAAAAAAACACAAATGTTTAATACAATTGTAAACTAGAGCCAGAAAATCCTTTGTACTACCCTCATGTTTAAAAAAGCTTATGCATTTAAAAACACTCATTAAGATTTTTATTTTTTTATTTTATTTATTTATTTTATTTTATTTTTTGTCTAATGGTAATAATTTTTTAGTTCTAGGTAGTGTGTACTCCATCCGTCCATAATAAGTGTCCATATTATTATTTTAACATGCAATAAAATAAGTGGCCATTGTATTTCAACCAATGAGAAGAAAGTTTAGCGATGAAAATTATATTTGATTAACGGAGAGTTTAGTTAGTGAGATTTTCTAAAATTTTGTGCATTTTAAAAGTGAACACTTATTATGGGAAGGAGTGAGTAATAAATAATGAAGGTATTAAATACTTATGTGTTTTGTAGGTGTAATGTGAGAGGGGGAAGAAAAATAAGCGTGTTATTTCTAATTTAAGAAAGAGTAATGATACGTCTATAAAAAGTTTACAAAAAAAGTTACACACAATGATTCGTCAAAGATCATTTGTTAATCAAATTTTTTGTTTTTTGTCAAGAAAGAGAGATTGTTTGTTGGAATTATATAACATGACTAATCATAAATATAAACAATAAACATCAAGTACACATGCGGAAGCGTATAAAGAATCATATAACATGTAAATTAATTAACAAAATTAAAACGTATACGCACATTTTGATTCTAGCCAAACAAGAATCAAATCTTCAATAAATCACCAAGAACCCTAATTAGGGTTTATGTGAATTATTAGAATTACCCCTTACAAATTTTGTAATTCAATCCAAGATTCAATCAATATTGTGATTGAATCACGTTCTTGTACACACGTACTAATACCAAGTAAACGTTTATGCTAGGTAAAAGAACACAAAACAAAACCAAACGATTTGTTTATGAAAACCAAAAGTCGAAACCCTTATGAATAGGGGTGTTCGGCCGAGTTTTAGAACAAGAGAAGAAAAACCAAAACCAAAGTTAATTGTGTGTACAAGATACTAATCAATGAACCTTTGGTTTTGTATTTATAGGATAAGTAAACTTAGGGAACAAGTTAGGGTTATGGGTTGGGTTTCCCCTCCCCTTGGCCGATCGGATCATAACCCACAAGGGGGTTCTAGATCCTTCTTGTTCTCTAAATTATCCATATACAATACTTTCCTTTTATTCGTTTAACGGTCATTAGTCATTATCCGTTAAATACTAACGGTCGTTATATATTTTGTGTTATTAATAATTATATATAATGTTTTATAAATAATTATTATTCGTTAACTCTTCATACGTAAAGTGTGCAATCCCGTGATCTCAAGTTCGATCCTAACACACAACTATTAATTTATGTCCACAAAACTAACAGCTCCCACTTTGACATATTTTAATAGTGTGATCACATCGGTTAGCGTCTAGCAACACTTCGATGCCTCTAGTACAACTCGAGTAACGTCTCCTGGAAAAACCTTTTAATGATTCATCATTATTATTATCTTTTTGTCACTAATACTGTGTTAAATAAAGATATGGATCTAAGTCACTCTTTATTTAACTATTCTGTTTCTCGTTGTTTGTGATTGAGCAAGATTACCAAATCTTCTGAACATATTCAGGGGAGATCTTGGGCGTGGCCACGCAAACATCTTGTCAACCCTACGAGGGGCCCAGCAGTATTAAACTCCAAAATAAATTTGAATGAACAAATTCTATCTTAACTACAAGCAAAACTCACGAACTTTGCAACACTTCTGAAAACAATCCTTATGACTACCAGTTACGTATAGCGTTAAATTGTTCCACAGAAATGCACTACATTCATGACAGTTATCTGGTATCTCAAGTCTGAGGATAACTATTCATGATTTACTTAATGACAATATCCATAAAGTACAATCATGTAGTTTGGGATAAGTCCTATATTCAATTCATTAAATATCATGTGAATTTGGCATGTCAGCGCATCAATATACTATCAAGTATATTATACCAAAACTCAGATTTGTCTTAATTTAATGATATTCCCATATCATTAATTGACAACGGACGATTTAGAATAACTAAATTATTCACGGATTAAACATGCAAATATATGACACAATTTATTATTAATGAAAATAAACGTACCAAGTACTTAAATTCATTACAAATAATAAATGCTTAATATCCTTTATCCAAATACTAAATAGATCAATGCATGATATCTCTAGTTGATGAATTATGCCTCAAGTGATGATAATCATACTTGTTGACAAGACATAAATCAACCAACTTTGATCTATCAGAATTTTGAGAATACTTATTTCAAGAATTCAACTAGTGAAGTTCTTGTATGTGTGCATTCAAATAATTTGATATTGCCACGTAATACTTCATAAAGTGTGTGATATCCTCTTCCATCAATTTATGATAATCAAACTTCTAAAAATTTTTAATTTTAAAGTATTCTATTCTTTAATGTATTATGCAACTATGCTCTTAATGAGCACAAATAGTTTACATAGCCATTAACAAGGATGAAATCCTACCATTACTAGTATTGAGTGTCATCTCAATTAAACCAGCATCATTGTATACAAACAACAATATGCTCTTTAAAACTCGGTAAATTTTAATATCTATTGTGTAATGTTTGGTGCCTTCCAAACTTTCAAGTTTGTAGGCGATGACAATTTGCACAACAATTGACATATTGTTCATCCATAGAATCTAGGAGCAACTCCAGGCTGAGGATGTAATTCTATATCCAAACATATTCTAATAGAATATTCATTACACTAGTTATCTAATAACTTTCAATTAGATATCAATGTTGTCAAATCATCTTGCAATCAAGCATGATACAACAATAACATGATGTACATGAAAATCTTTGAGTCAGACTTAGATTTTGTTCATGTTCTATCTTTTCAAGGTTGTATGTTATATTTTCTAAATCTTTCAAGTGAAGTTTCATTCCAATATAAGACTTAACATTTAACTTATATGGAATGTTACTTCATATATGTTATACAACATATATGATTTAAGAAATAAACATAATACTCCCACTAGCTTTCAGGAATACTTAGAGATTATCTTAGCTTTTAGGAATACTTAGAGATTATCTTATTTCAATTAGAAATCAAAACTTGAATTTAATAATTAAACAAAAGTTTTATCTCCTAGATGCATGCATTAATCCATTCATGAATTATTGCACTTTGTACACTTACAAAGATTAGTTGAATTCATAAACTCCTTTCAATTACTTACCGTCCTCGCTCAAGTAATCACTCAAGAAAGAGTTTTGATATTCCATTGTCATTTTTCAAATTAATGAAAATAAGTATGACAATCATAATCTTTATATATATTTAATGTGCTTAGGATAGAATATTAAATCATAGTTAATTACTTAAGTGTGATTAATAATCTTGTCACAAGACATGCATTAAATATGCGTACAATATTGTCCAAATGATTTTTCCATAAAGAATTAAACCACTAGGGTTTTCCTTCTCTTTGAATAAACTCATCTCCCTTATCTAGTCTAACTATAGAGTTCAAGATAAACCAAGTTTCCAAAATTGATTATCTTCATAGACAGCATCTTAACATTCATAGTATGAGTAATTTACCCAATTCAATATTTGGTAATGCATCATAATGATCATCAGGTTTACCATAATCATGTAACTCATATTCCTCAGCATATTAATCAAATATCTGAGATATCCTTGCAGATCTATGAATGAAAATTCTATCATTTTGAGGTCTATCATTTAGCCTCATTATTATATTTACTAGTGTATTTTAGAAGATTTTGTATTTTGTAATTTTATCTTTACAAGATATAAAAACTCCCACTTGCCTTTTGTAATTTATAAACTATCTATAAATACTCAACAAATAGAGCAACAATACAATGTTCTGTTTTGGGACATTACAAAGCAAAATGACAATTCTTGACATTAGTTTGTTAATAACCTACTTCAACAGAAGTTTAACAAATTCAGAATTTCATTTTAAGACTTAATGTGATTCATCACATTCCATAATTTAATGATGTCTTATTAATCTTCTAGATTGGAGTCTTATTAAGTATGTCCAATCCATACTCAATATTCTAACCTTGATAACTTTTGGAAGAAAATAAGATATAGTTATCTTTAATCAAACGCTGCAAGAGTTTGATTCTCCTAACTAAACATACCATAAACATGTGGTATTTCTTTAGAATTAATATTGCAAGATAATTTAACAATATGAAAGATAAACATATATCTTTTGGCTTATTTATTTACCAACTAAGTTATTTTAATAGTATAATAGAATTTTCAAGCCAATTGCATGCTTTACAACCAAAGTACTTTTTGACCAAGTCACTTCATGTCCATGTATCATCAAGACAACATAAACAGCTATAGTCCCACTATACGTTATAAGTCATTTTTCAATGACTTCATGTATATGTCTTAATAAAAGATATAACAAGTTAACGTCTTACTTTATATTATAAGTCTTGTAATAATTAAAAGACTTCATGTTTGCGACTTTACAAATAAATCATAAACAAGTATAACTAAAGTAATCATGAACACCACTTCTTGGTTTCAATAGTAATTTCAAGTTAATTTATTGTAACGCCCCGTGACCAAACACGACCAAAAACGTTAAAAATTTTCGCAAAAAGTCCACCCGGAAACTGACCCTCTGTTACTCTTTTACAAGCTGAAAAAAATCAATACATATCCAGACCTTGAGACTATTTTTAATTGAAACAAGATTCAATTACCTTCAAAACGACGGGTGGCACGACCCCTAACGACTTACGGTTCAAAAGATATGAATTTCCGAAGACTGTCGAAAATCTGCCAGACGACCCCCATTTGATTCGGTTGGTCTCCATCCGATTGGATGGATAGTTCTGGTCAGATTTTGCATTATCCCCGCTTGGAAACCCGACCTCCCGAACTCGAAACTTGACCAAACTTTTCAGATTTCTTTGATCTGCCCTTGGGCTCATTTCCAAACAAAAACATTTGCCGTTTAACCACCCGGAATAGTACTTTAAATTTTGACGGATTATGCACAAAACCCATTTTAACCCATTGACACACCAAACCACTTAAACCACTACATTTACCCAACATTCATAATTTAACATACTAAACCTGTCTCCTACACCTATGAACCGTTCACATCTCAAAATGGGTAAAAACCCGCTTATTCCAAACACCCCTTAAAACTCATTCTCCCTACACACTTTTCTACCCAATACACATAACAACTAAGTAAACAATTTAAAACACACATTACTTGACATTTCAGATATATTGCAAAGGTGATGGTACAAAGTCATGACCCATGTCTTCCCAAAATGGGTAAGATTGGCTAATTGCCAAACATCCTCCTAATTACCACCATAACCACAAACCATAAAGACTTCTTGACATTTACATAAACTTGACCCATGAATTAACATGAACAATGACCGTTAAATAACAAAATGACGATATGGATTGAAATTTACCAAAACACGAAAAGACACTTCGGGGGCTTCCAACTTCAATACGCTTTGTCCAAAAGAATACTGTATTCTACTACAACTTCTTCAAGATGAAACTTCCACTACATAATCACTTAAATCTTATCCTTACCTTTGCTTGATTCTTCGGTACCTATCAAGAAAACATCACAACTAATACGTAAGCGAAACGCTTAGTAAGTACATGGCATAACAAGCTAAACAACGTATGATATAAATCATACCATAACCATAACTAGTCTAACCACTAGTTAAGCTAGCGATATAAGGGCACATACCTCATGCCAACATAGTCGGCCTAAACACGAACAACCCATAAGGTTGAACCTCATCCCATAGTTAGCCCAACGACTAACTAAGCAAAGCCTAGTGATGGATCCATAACTAGCTAACGCACCCTATACCCTATCCTTCACCATTACCATGTAATCAAACATGATAAAGCTAACAAACATGAACCATTATCATACATAACATATGATCAAATATCACAACATGAACCCTAATTTCACAAATTAGGGAAAGTACTTACTTGAGGTGGGAATTATCAATTAAGGCTTCCTAATGACTTGATAACACTTGAAAATGATTAAGATAGCTTGATTGGTAACAATGGAGTTGTCCCTCCTTTTTTCACTTCCTGGACCGATCTATAGCTACACACACTCTCAATTTTTCTAGACTTCTCTTTATCTTTCTACAAATTAGATATTTAACTAATAAACTTTGCCCATTTGGCAAGACTAGTCCTCCAAGTTTCATTCTTTCTAAATTTCCCACACATTTATTTACTACTTAATTCATACACACAATACATAACATATTATATACATATATAGTACCTTATCGGGATATGGGTGTAACAATTCTCCCCTCCTTAAAATAAGATTTCGTCCTCGAAATCTACTCTTGAAATAAATGAGGATACTCATTCCTCATCTTCTCCTCCAGCTCCCATCTAATACTTGTACCCTTACGATGCCTCCATTGCACTTTTACTAGCGGAATTTCTTTGTTTCGAAGTTGTCTTACTTTCCTTCCTAATATTGCTTGCGGTTCATCCTTTTGTGAACTCAAATCGGATCAATTTCGATATCATCTAAAGTGACCACACTAGTCTCATCCGCTAAACATTTTCTCAAGTAAGACACATGGAAAGTATTATGAATACCTCTCATTTATTCGGGCAATTCCAACACATATGCTACCTCGCCAACACGTTTCAAGATTTTAAATGGCCCTATAAACCGCGGACTTAATTTCCCTTTGTTTTTAAATCTAAAAACGCCTTTCCACGAGGAAACTTTTAAAATAACAAGATCACCTACCTCAAATTAGATTGGTCTTCTTCGATTATCGGCATAACTTTTCCACCTATCTTGTGCCGCCTTAAGTCTTGCCCGAATCATCTCAATCTTTTCAGTTGTCGCCAATACTATATCCGTGCTGACCAATTCTCTCCTTCCAACTTCTTCCCAACATACGGGCGTCCTACACCTTCTACCATAGAGCATCTCATAGGGTGGCATGTCTATACTAGCATGATAACTATTATTGTAGGCGAATTCAACTAGAGTCAAATGATCATCCCAATTACCTCCAAAGTCAATCATACAAGCCCGTAGCATGTCTTCTAGAGTTTGGATCGTCCTTTCGCTTTGTCCATCGGTTTGAGGATGAAAAGTTGTGCTCATATGTAACTTCGTACCAAGTTCTTCTTGAAAACTTTGCCAAAAATTTGAAGTGAAACGCCCGTCTCTATCAGAAACTATAGAAATAGGTACCCCATGCCGTGCGACTATCTCGTTGACATAAATCTTTGCTAGCTTATGAACAGGCATATTCTCCCTAATCGGGATGAAGTGTGCACTCTTTGTCAAGTGGTCAACTACTACCCAAATTGTATCGTTCTTCTTTTTCGTCCTTGGCAATTTCATAATGAAGTCCATAGTAATCTTCTCCCACTTCCAAACCGGAATGTCTAAGGGTTGGACTTTTCCGTACGGCTTTTGGTGTTCGGCTTTCACCTTCAAACAAGTCAAACATCTTTCTACATACTTCACGCAATCTCTTTTCATACCCGGCCACCAATAGTTTCTTTTTAAATCAAGGTACATTTTCGTAGCTCCCGGATGAATAGAATACTTCGATTTATGCGCTTCGTCCAAGAGTAATTCCTTAATGTTGCTTCGAAAAGGAATATAAACTCTTCCATACCGTGTCTTAATCCCTCGACTGTCTTCTTCAAGATGAGGAATGTGAGAAGTAATACGTTCTTTTTCCCGATTCTCTTCTTTCAACGCTTCTTCTTGAGCTAACTTAATTTTGTCGAAAAGATCGGATGTGACTATCATCCGTAGTGAGTGAATCCGTGTAACGTCACTTCGGCCCTTGCGACTTAGTGCATCCGCCACGACATTCGCCTTACCGGGGTGGTAGCGAATTTCACAATCATAATCTTTCAGCAAGTCTAACCACCTACGTTGCCTCATATTCGGATCTTTCTTTTCAAGAAAATACTGAAGACTTCTATGATCGGTGTAGATCACGAACTTCACACCATATAGATAATGCCTCAAAATCTTCAAAGCAAAGACTACGGCCGCAAACTCAAGATCATGAGTCGGGTATTTCTCCTCATGCTTCTTTAGTTGTCTTGAAGCATAGGCAATAACTTTACCCCTTTGCATGAGAACACATCCAAGACCGGAGTAAGATGCATCACTATAGACTACCATGTCTTCGGTTCCTTCCGGTAACACTAGAATCGGTGCTTCACATAACTTCTTTCTTAACGTACGGAAAGCTTCTTCTTGTTTCTCACTCCACACAAAAGGAACATTCTTCTTGGTGAACTCGGTTAACGACGATGAAATTTTGGAGAAGTCTTGAATGAACCGTCAATAATATCCTGCGAGTCCTAGAAAACTTCGAATTTCGCCAACGTTCTTCGGTGCTTGCCAATTCATCACGGCTTCAATCTTTGACGGGTCAACTTTAATACCATCGGGATTAATAACGTGACTGAGGAACTGAACTTCTTGCAACCAAAATTCACATTTCGAGAATTTGGCATACAATCTTTCTTTTCTCAACGTGCTAAGAATTTCCCGAAGATGCACTTCATGTTCTTCCTTGCTTTTATAATAGATAAGGGTATCATCGATAAATACTATGACGAACTTATCCAACATCGGTCTACATACACAGTTCATAAGATCCATGAAAATTGCCGGCGCGTTCGTGAGACCAAAGGGCATAACCGTAAACTCATAATGTCCATAACGGGTCCTAAAAGCCGTCTTAGGAATGTCTTCTTCTCGAACCTTCAACTGATGATGACCCGAACGGAGATCGATCTTTGAAAACCACTTTGCACCTTGAAGCTGATCAAATAGATCATCGATTCTTGGTAACGGGTACACATTTTTCATTGTGACTTTGTTCAATTCACGGTAATCAATGCACATCCGCATACTACCGTCTTTCTTTTTAACGAACAGAATCGGAGCTCCCCATGGTGAGCTACTAGGGCGAATAAAACCCTTATCGAGTAACTCTTAGAGTTGGCTCATTAACTCCTTCATCTCAGACAGAGCAAGGCGACAAGGAGTTTTGGCAATAGGAGTAGCACCCGGAACAAGATCAATACGGAACTCAACCTGTCTATCGGGTGGAATACCCGGCAAATCTTCCGGGAATACGTCGCGGAATTCATTAACGATCGGGACTTCGTCGATACTTTTCTCCTCAAAACTCGTATCTACCACGTGCGCCATAAAGGCAAGGCAACCACGTGATAAATATTTCCTAGCCTTCATTACGGAACATAATTTTAACTCGCCCTCCCTTTTATCACCGTAAATCATCATTTCTCGGCCTCTAGAATTTACAACTCGAACGATCTTTTGTCTACATAGAATGGCGGCATTGTGTTTGCCAAGCCAATCCATGCCAACAATAATATCAAACTCTCCGAGCATTATAGGAATTAGATCAATCCTAAAAACACTCTCATCAATCTCTATCTCTACATTGCGATACACATTAGACACCACAACAACTTTACTATCGGCGATTTCAACTTCTACGGGTGTCGGAAGCTTATCTAGTGGAGTGGACAATTCCTTACTAAAACTATAAGATACGAAGGACACACTTGCGCCCAAATCATACAAAACCCGAGCGGGTTTGGAATTAACGAGAATTATATCTGTGACAACATCGGAACCCGACTTCACTTCTTCGACACTTATTTGATAGACACAAGCTTTAGGCTTCGGAACCTCAACCTTTTCTCCCTTGATCGGATTAAACGGCTTCGCTTGCTTAGGATTGGCCTTAGGACATTTACTTACCTTATGTCCTTCTTCATTGCACCCATAACATATCACCAAAGGCTTGGTGCAATTCTTGCTAATATGGCTTGGATCTCCACATTTATAACATCCCTTCATTCCCGATCTACATTCTCCCATATGGTTCTTACCGCACCTATTACACCGAGGTGGTAACTTCCCCGTGTTATCCTTCTTTGTGAAATCAAATTTACCCCGTTTACCGAATGTTGTTGGTTGATCTTGCTTCCTCTTTAGTTCCTTCTTCTCCTTACTCTTCATTCTATCCAAGTCTGCTTCTCGAGTACGTGCCCTACTTAGAAGGTCCTCCATAGTGGTGCACTTGAAAGGTGATACTATAGTACGAATGTCATCTTTTAGCATCCTTTGAAATTTATCAACTTTAAGCTTCTCGTTATCAAGATACTCCGGGCAATATTGCACCATATCACAAATTTTTTCCCACAACTCATTCACCGATTCATCAGTTTGCACAAGGTTATGAAATGCTTCTCTTATTTTATCAATTTCTTCCGCGGGAGCATATTCCTTCATAAATACTTCTTTGAATTGTTCCCATGTGCACGCTTCTCTCCAAGCACTACCTTTTTCATTCGCCTTACCTTCCCACCATATTTTAGCCCTCTCACGAAGGTAGTTGGTAGCAAAGTTTACCTTATCCTCCGCCGCACAACGACTAGTGCGAAAAGCCCCTTCTATATCGGTAATCCATCTAGAACTCTTTAACGGGTCAAGAGACCCCGTAAATGTGGGTGGAGCACAAGCGGTGAAGTCACGATAAGTAGATTTCTCCTTCCCCACTCCGGGCCTAGCATTCGGATCATTCACTAGCTCCCCACTCTTCTTAAGCTTCTCTATCTCCTCTTGGAATATCTTTTGCAAATTCTCGGTTGTTTTATTGACATAAAAGGGCATAACTTTCTCAATGGCCCTTCCCACTCTATCCGTCACCAAAGTATCCAATTCTTTCAACTCCGCTCTAGTAAAACTTCTAGGATTAAGGTTTTCCGGCATTGACAATGACGTGTCACTATTAGAATCTCCATCATTATGTTCATCATCATCATGGCGGGAGGAGGTCGTCCTTAACACCTCCTTATTTCGAATTGCCGCCATCTTTTCTACTTTACTGAAATTAGCAATTCACATTATCAAGCAAAATCATATACATAGTCGATGCATGAATGACATATCTATCTTTATTCTAAACACCCTAGAGTTTATCATCCATGTATAGTCTAAATGATTTCAATCTCACATATGTAGCATATTTTTATCTCTACGGTGGCCAGGCGTAGTCATAAAAATACCTAACATATGTGTTCTTGAAATCACCCAAACAAAATAACAAACATCGATACTAAACACGTCTCTATAAGGCCTAAGTCTAGGAAATCCTAAAGGGAAATCTTAAATCTCTTAAACCGAAGCTCAAATATACTAAAACACGAAAAGACACTTCGGGGGCTTCCAACTTCAATACGCTTGGTCCAAAAGAATACGGTCTTCTACTACAACTTCTTCAAGATAAAACTTCCACTACATAATCACTTAAATCTTATCCTTACCTTTGCTTGATTCTTCGGTACCTATCAAGAAAACATCACAACTAACACGTAAGCGAAACGCTTAGTAAGTACATGGCATAACAAGCTAAACAACGTATGATATAAATCATACCATAACCATAACTAGTCTAACCACTAGTTAAGCTAGCGATATAGGGGCACATACCTCATGCCAACATAGTCGGCCTAAACACGAACAACCCATAAGGTTGAACCTCATCCCATAGTTAGCCCAACGACTAACTAAGCTAAGCCTAGTGATGGATCCATAACTAGCTAACGCACCCTATACCCTATCCTTCACCATTACCATGTAATCAAACATGATAAAGCTAACAAACATGAACCATTATCATACATAACATATGATCAAATATCACAACATGAACCCTAATTTCACAAATTAGGGAAAGTACTTACTTGAGGTGGGAATTATCAATTAAGGCTTCCTAATGACTTGATAACACTTGAAAATGATTAAGATAGCTTGATTGGTAACAATGGAGTTTTCCCTCTTTTTTCACTTCCTGGACCGATCTATAGCTACACACACTCTCACAGTCTCAATTTTTCTAGACTTCTCTTTATCTTTCTACAAATTAGATATTTAACTAATAAACTTTGCTCATTTGGCAAGACTAGTCCTCCAAGTTTCATTATTTTTAAATTGCCCACACATTTATTTACCACTTAATTCATACACACAATACATAACATATTATATACATATATAGTACCTTATCGGGATATGGGTGTAACATTTATCACTTCATTTATTTATGTTATTCCAAGAATACATAAATATTCAAATTGAAGTAGTCTTGTTATCATATTGAAACATTTTCTAATTAAGGGTCTAATTTAGAAACTTCAAATTTTCCAGATACGGTCTCACGTAACATGGAGTTTTACCTTGTTATTGCAATCTAGCTAAGCTCTCACATAACGTAAAATGTAATACCAGGTGTTTATTGGATTAGATGTGTTAGAACATTAGTCTCTTACCTTGCAATCAAGAGAATCTTTTAAATCATATTTCTACGTGTTGTACCTTGCACACAATAAAGATTTTTCTCACTTGTGCATGGAACAACTTCATGTAGCAGATAAACAACACAACACATTAGTGTAGCATACTTTCATTTACCAATTAAGTCATCTAAATCGTTCCAAAAAAAAAAAAAGAAAAAAAAAGTCATCTTAGAGTGCTGGTGTATCCACGAGCCATAGAGGTGGTGCCGTAGCCAAAAAGTTCTGCCTCGTCAGCAAAACCCTGTATGTCACTAGATTTCCTATGACACCACATTCTGGCTGTTACCCTTGGCACCATAAATGTGGTGCCGTAAGATTTTTTTTCCAATTATTTAAACAAAAAATATAACTAAGAAAAAAAATTTACAACATAATAATTTTTATTAAAAAAAAAAAAAAAGAAAAAGATAATTTGAACGTATATAAGAACGTGTTACTCTGTCACTAGCCTAATGTTCAATAGGCCAAACACACCAAGTCCAATTAAAAAAATAATAATAGTACAAAAAAATAAAGGAAAAAAATAAAATGTGTCGTCTTCTTCCTCTTCCTGTTGCAAACACACATTATTAACCAAAAAAAAAAAAAAAAAAAATTACAAATACAAACACAAACACAACAAACAAACCCACCATTTTTTTTATAAAGAAAAAAAATCTACCGCTTGGGCTGGTCACCACAGCGCGAGCAACCATAGTGGCACCCACGATACGGTGAGTCGTCGACTTTTTTAGGCTCGTAGCTTGGCGCTATGCTACCACGCTTGCGTACCTCCTACTCTAAAAGTTAACAACTTGAGCTCATAAAATTTATTGAAATAACTTGATTTATTATAAGATTTGATAAAATTTGGATATGAAAACATGTTGGTGCTCAGTTGATTTTTTATACTTTCATCTCTTTAAATAGGTGTGAGCATAAAATCTAAAAAACCCGAAAAGAACTGAATCGAAATAACTGGTCGAAACTAAAAATTGATGGACTGATATTTGCTTTTTGAAAAATCAAATTTTTTTGGTTTGGTTTCAGGTTTTGGACAAAAACCGAACCAATCTAATTTTATTATAACAATATATATTTATATATAATACAAGATAATATAATATAAATACCTAATAAATAAAACTGACAAATTAATGTTCATTTTTAAAAAATATATTTGACTTAATATTTATGTGCGTGCATAAGGCGTATATGCGTTTATTTGACTTTTATATAATAAAACAAAACCTCTAGTGGGGACTTTTACACTTCAAAAAAATCAAATCATACCTTATTAAGTAATAATCAAATTATTATTATTATTATTTTCTTAAATATTAAATAAGAAAAGCTTAAATACTTCTAAATTTATCCATATTCTACAAAAAAAAGAATGTGATTTGTAATCATTCAATAAAAACTTACAAAAATATGTGTGTCAAAATATAAAAAATTAAAACTTGAAAACGGTGGAGCAAAATTTTAAAATATTTGGGCTGAAACTTAAAATTCAGTATCATTCCCACTAAATATTTGAAGTCCCAACATTCTCAAATTCCTCCTCCATCAATCAAACTCGATCTCTTATCATTCATTCACGCACATTCATTGATACAAGAACATCTCCTCCAAATCTAATTAATATTAAAACCCACTACATTCGTAAATAACCCTAATTTAATACCTCAATCAAAGTACAATGGTTTTGAAGGTCCTGTTATAATAATTAAAACCCGAAATTAAAAATAATAATTCATTTAAATGATTAGAAAAAATCCCGCGCGTGCGTGGGCATTATATCTAGTTTGACAATATATCAACACATATTCAACAATAACCTTGTATTTAACTTGCTTGCGTGTGATACATGGGTATGTGTAGAAATTGAGATAATATTTTTAGGCTTAGAATAAGAAAAATAAATAATTTTCTTACGTAAAGTAAGGTTGTTGGTACGAATTAGCCAAACTCAAATATAAACGGTTAAAACCGAAAAAATTGAACCAAAACCGATGAAAAACCGGAAAAACCAAACCAACAAAAACCGATCTCTTTTGATATTTTTTGGGTATACCTGGGTTTTCGACTCGACATTGCGAGCCGACTAATCCCAGGGCGACTACACTTTTGGATAGCCCGGAGTCGGTGCAGGTGAACCTCCGTGGCCAATGGGGGATTAATTTTCTCCCTAGGGTTCGAACCCAAGACCTATAGGCACTTTCGTCACCGATCGCTTTTGATATTTGGTTTTGTAAAAACCGAATATTTCGGTCCGGTTTCATTTCGGCCAAAAACCGACTCAAACTGTACCGTGCACATTTACCAAAGTGGTATTTAACCGTTTAACTCACGTAATTAACTAATTATGTTGTGTACGGGGTATGATTTTTGGTTTGTTTTAATTTACATCCATCGTCTGATAATCTATTACCATATCCACCTCAGAGGCGTCTCTGAGGATTTACGTGCCCTATCCGAGCCGTTAAAAAATATGCCCCTTAAGAGGGTATTGATTTGGGTATTGGGCTTATAAATTTATTATGGGTTATAGGTTTAGTTATAAGATTGGAATTTAATTGAGCCCAAGTTTAAATGTTTAATACCTATTTAAAAAAATACATATAATATATATATATATATATATATATATATATATATATATATATATATATATATATATATATATATATATATATGACAAAAGTTCTTTACAGAACAATATTTATTTAAAGAACAAATTATAAGATCTTGACCTTTCATTATTCTTTCATCCGACGGAAAAGATCAAACACCTCCAATCATTTAAATTAACAAGAGGGGTAGTTTTGTAACTTAACTACACCCCCTCTCATTTACTCACCTACTCTCAGTCATACACGCTTTTAATAAACAGTTTCCCAATTCTCTCTCACAACACATTTCCCAATTTCTCTCTCAAACCCTAACCCCCAAATTGATATAAATCACTGCTTAATAGACATACGAAATGATATTTTATTTGATATCAAATTGATATATGCTCACCAATAAAGATGGAAGGTGTCGATGTGTAAAAAAAAAAGAAAGTGTTTTATCTTTAACTTGACCATTTTTTGTTTAACTGCCGGAGGTGAAGTTAGATATGCTTCTGGTGATGGTGCCGGTGCCGGTGCTGGTGGTGATGGTGCCGGTGGTGAGGGCGAGTCGTCGGAACCGACTTCTGGCGCCGGAGCAGGTGAGTGTGCAGCGAAGGAGAGAGTGAAGATGAAGAAGGTTTTGTTGATGATGTTGATTTTTGACATTGTTTTTGTATATCTGGAAAATGAATGTAGATCTAGTAGGGTTTTTTTAGTTGTATAAATATATGGAATAATAATAAAATGATTGAATAGAAAAGATGGTTCGAGAATTAATAGAGGGAGGGATTGAAATGGATGTGAAGAATTTAAGATTTTTTTTATTTTAAATGAAGGAAGCCAGTTGGTGAGCTGGCATTTATATTAGGTAGTTAAGCTTCAGCACCTTTTGATATCCAATCAAATAGAGAAAATTCTATAGGTGCGTGTTGGATTTACGGGGGATGGGAAGGCGAGTGTTGGATTTGAATATAGCGAGAGCGAGGACTGTGTGGGAGGTTATAGATATAGGAATTTGGCTGTTAATTTGTTGAATAGGTGTAAAATGGGTTTTGGTAAATTGGTGTTGTACAAAAATGATGTCACAGGTGTAAATGAGGCATTGAAGTTAATGAGAGGCTTTGGAGCTGTGTGAGAAGGGGTTAGGAAGTGTGAAGAAGGTTGAGGAGTGTGATTCATTAGTTAATTAATCCATTGATTCAAATGAATCCCGTGGGATTCACTGTGAATCCCATGGGATTCACTAGTGAATCCCACGGGATTCATTTGAATCAATGGATTAATTAACTAATGAATCACACTCATCAACCTTATGGGATTCATTAGTGAATCCCATGAGATTCATGGGATTCATTATGAATCTCATGGGATTCGCCTGTAATTCATAAAGATTACCCATGTGATTCATACAGAATCCCATGGGATTCTATATGAATCCCATGGGATCAGAGAGAATCACATGGGATTCTGTATAACAACATATAACTTTTTAATAAAAATATTCAAAAGCTCATTTCAACAATCATATAAAAACATCTACCCTTAAAAAGCTTTGACATAAAAGTGTAAAACTCAAAAACAGTGATTTACTCATTTTTACAAATCACTTATGATTTTTTAAAAATAACAAATCACAAGTGATTTTTTTATGAATCCCGTGGGATTTTTCTAGACGAAAATTTTGAAAAAAAAATCGTCTTTTTACGAATCCCGTGGGATTTTTTTGGATGGAAATTTTGAAAAAAATTTTGTCTTTTTACGAATCCCGTGGGATTTTTTTACGAATCCCGTGGGATTTTTCTGGACGAAAATTTTGAAAAAAAGTTCGTCGAAAGTATATAAAAGTGCATATCTATAGAAAGATGATTTAATTCTCGTCGCGAGGGTATATTTTTCGTAGCTTGAAGATTTACCGTTTGCAAGATATATTGTTTTTTAAAAAAAGGTGGAAAGTGGGTTTTTATATTAAATGAGCTAAAATCCCAATTTTGCCCCCCTTTGTTATTTTTGGCTTCATCTCAGCCATTAGATGAAAGGTGAATGGATGGTTGAGATTGACTTATTTGTTCTTTAAAGGATACATGTTTTGCAAGGATCTCACATCATATATATATATATATATATATATAAGATTTTTTTTTATTTTTAAATGTGCCCTCACGTAAAACGGACCCTAGCCCGTTGGCCTCCCGGCCCACCCAAGAGCCGCCCCTGATCCACCTATTGAAGAATCGACAATTCAAGGAAATATATCAACTGACCGGTTGACAAAGCCTTTTTAGGAATCAATCAATCTGCTGAAAGATAATTGTCAAGTGGCCAAAAATGTAGATATAGAAATTGGTAGATAGACCTGTAAATAGACAGAAAATAAAGGACCTTACTTGTAAGTTCATTTTATTCGTGTGTCATGTACCGTGAACTTTTATCAAGATTTACATTCACTCCCTCTTACTCTCTCAACTTGCAACAACTTGGTTTAAAAAAGTCTGGATATTATTAATTTTTTTTCGAACATGGATATTATTAACTGGATCTAAGATTATTCCACTTTTATTTTGTAAGGCTAGTCACACTGGTGACCGCAACGTCAGATTTCTCTCTCTGGTGATCAGACATAATCAATGTGTCACAGTGGTGACCATTTTTTTTATTTTATTTATTTATTTATTTAAATTCAAACATTTTAAACAAAAAACTTAAAATTCATTAAAAATAAAAACATTACATATATTATTCAATTAAACATTAAAAACATTACGTAAATTATTCAAATAACATTAAAAACATTACAAAAATTCTTCATCGTCGTCCTCATCGTCATCATCACTACCGTCTTCGTCTTCATTCCCTTAATTGACTTGATTTCTACGATTTCTCCAAATGTGTTCGATCAAATCAGATTTTAAGTGTAGATGAGTTGTTGAGTCCATAAGCTCCTGGGTAACTACTAACGATTCTTCATGCGTTCTTAAGGGATCGTGATCACGATGGCCCTCATCTTCGAACCATGTAGGACATATCGCCCGCTGCTTGTGTCGAATGATCATATTATGTAATATGATACATGTATATATAATATCTTGGAGATCCTTTTTATACAGCCCTCGAGCCGGAACTTTAAGCATTTTCCACTTCTTCTTCAACACACCAAAAGCCCGTTCCACATCTTTCCTTGCTGCTTCGTGCTTCCTCTTGTACAATATTCTTTTTTCATCACCCGTGGGAGGATTTGAAATGGATATATCCCGTCAGTAAGATAATATCCCCTTTTATATTGTACATCGTTAGCCTCGAATTCAAGGTCTGGTGCTCTCCCAGATTTGATATCATTGAAAACAGGGGAACGATGTAAAACGTTTACGTCGTTATTCATACCGGAGACACCAAAGAACGCATGCCAAATCCATAAATCTTGGGAGGCGACCGCTTCCAATAAAATGAATGGATGTGGCCCATGATCACCCCTAGCATATTGACCTCTCAAACCATTTGGGCAATTCTCCCACTCCCAACTTGTACAATCAATGCTTCCCATCATCCCAGGAAACCCATGCTTATGCTCGTGATGAGCATATAATCTTTCAAGGTCAGTATACGTGGGATTTCGCAAATACTCAACACCATATAACTTCATGATAACATTGCAAAACTTACGGAGACAATCACGGGATGTTGTTGCAGCCACTGCTAAATTCTCGTCAAGAGAATCAGGAACGGCCGCGTATCCCAATTGACGAATGGCCGCAGTACACTTGACCAATGGGCTAATACCAGGCATGCCCCTACAATCAGGAGTTTGTTGAAAATAAGGAGAATAATCGGTTACCTCTCGAACAATTTGTGTGAAAAGTTCTCGGCTCATTCGGAATCGCCGAGAGAATGTTCTTTCGTCGAACTGCGGGTTTTCGGAGAAGTATGCCGCCACGCTTGGTAAACGTTCCAAGCAAACTCCGTAAACTCACTCATAACTTCATCATCGTCGGAAGACGAAGAACCAAATAATAGCTCGTAAGACATAATTAAAAGAATGTGTTTGAAGGTATTGATAGAAATGTTGTTTGAAATTGTGTGTTTACAAGTGTGTTTGAGGTTGGTATTTATAAGGTTGTAAAGTGGTAAAGTTTTTTTTTTTTTTTTTATTTTTTTTTTAATTTATGCAACGGTTGAATTTAGAATCGGTCAAAAAATCGACCGATTGTGGATTTCTATCTTCCATGACCGATATTTGCCAAGAAACCCACAAAGGGTTCGACCGATGTTAATATCGGTAAAACATCTTGATCGACCGATTATTTCTGATGGCTAATCACTACAAGAACAGTGTGGCCATCCTAATGGCTAATCACTACAAGAAAAATAGTACATTTACGTAACAAATAAGTGATTTCTTTAGTCACTGTACATTTAAGTTAGTGACTTTGTGCGACCCTTAGATTAGTCAGTATGGGTGTAAAGGGTCACTCTTCACCCTCACCTTTCACTCTATTGCACTCACTTTATGTTATGTGTAAGGCAATTAAGCAAAAAAGAGAGGCGAAAGGTGATACCAGTCACCTTTCAATTTATTTATTGCTTACTTGATTTTGTAACCGTACGTGTGTATTTTGTAAGGTGTGTTTGAACGGTGAGGGGAGCGGTGACTATTACACCTAAAAGGTGAGAAAAAGTGATGTGATGAATGATGATGTGACGCTGAGGTGGAATGTGAACGAGTGGAATTGAAAGGTGACCATAGCATCCAGTTTTATCTCAAAACTTGTAGTAGATTTTTTTTATGGACATCATGTATATAAATAATAAAAAAAAACTAGTAAGATGCTACTAATTATAACAACACAACATGATAATCTTAACTAACGACTTTAGTACTACAACCAAAATGACTCACAAGCTATAACGACCCTGTACTTTCAACGACCATAAAACTAAAACGACGTCAAACACCCTCAAGTTACAATGACCTCAACAACCCTCTAACTAACAGCCACCCTCAAACTAACAGCGGCCTTAACAACCCTATACTAACAACGCTTCTCAAACTAACAACAACCTGAAAGACCTTAAAATTACAACGATGAACATCAAAAAATCAAGAAGACGAGCCTCACCATCCCAACCCAAATATAACGCTAAATCACTAAGAGCACTCACTTGGTAAAAGAGTGTAGAAACGGGGTGAAAACCATCAAAGACTCAAACGAAACTCATCGAAATCTCAAACCAAACAATTTCGACCAACAATCAAACTAAATGATGGCATGGCTAGATGTTGAGACGATTGTAGATGACAATAATGAAAAAGTCGAAAGGATAAAAAAAGAATTGGTTAACAAAATTCATAATTACAACCACTGTGCTAGCTCACTTGGCCACCAAGGTTTTCTTAAGATATCTTAGGGAGGGAATGTTTGGCTTTGGGAGATCTCAAGTTCGAGTCCCACCCAGGACTTTTACCTTTCCAGGCAGTAAAGGAGGAACATGCGAGTCTCAGGTCAGCATACTGCACAATTGAATGTCACTGTTGGACCTAAATCACTAAAAACTTACAAGCCGGTCTAAAAAACAAAGTTTATAATTACTAGAGGTGACAAAACGGGAGG
This sequence comes from Artemisia tridentata subsp. tridentata, assembly GCA_021014915.2. Lineage (NCBI taxonomy): Eukaryota > Viridiplantae > Streptophyta > Magnoliopsida > Asterales > Asteraceae > Artemisia > Artemisia tridentata. The sequence continues at coordinate 72,126,950 of CP139506.1, read as the reverse complement.
GCACGGGCTACGGGCTAAACGGGCTATGGGCTAAATGGGCACGGGCTAAACGGGCACGGGCCAAACGGGCGAATGTTATATGAATCGCTTTAGAAAATGACCAAAACGACGAAATAAATTTCTCAAATGTAACACCTCATTTATATTTAAAAAATAAAATATATTATATGTATAAGTTTTTTCTTTAAAAACAATTGCAATGTTCTTCAATTGAAAGAAAATATGTGTGCTCATTTAACTTTTAAATGAGCAATATATACCAATTTCAAAAAAAATGAGGCTAAATATGCTAAAATCTTATAAAAATTTGCTCAAATTAGCTTTTTTTTTTTTTTTTTTATTTTAGTCGCAAATTGGTTACTCTAATAATTACAATAGTTATCCCGCGTGCGGTCGACGCAAAGTCACGTGGCGACAAGACGTTCCTCAACATGTCGTTAGTTACCCTTTTTCTTTTTGGTACCAAAAAAGCCTCAAACAAAAAGACAACAAGAATCATACACATTTAGCACACTTTATTGTTTTAGAATTGGACCATGAACAAATAAAATAGCATAAAATCCACTAGGGTCGTATTATACGAGTTATATGTACATTTTGTAAAATGTGAAACTTTTGTAATTGACACCTTCCAGTTTATAATCAACTAGTTGATTTTTATGGAACTTGAGTCCGTTTAGAATATGAGATGTGTTCGAGTATATAAATTCTCGACCAAACAGTTTATATATTTGACTAGCTTTTTTTAAGGCTTAGACCACTCTCAACTATAACTCTAGGTTAAACTTTAACACACTGCCACATTAGCGTCACATCAACTTTAACCTTTTCACCTTTAACTCAAAAAAAAACCCACAATCATAACTCACCTTTAAATCAAATATTTTCAAATTCAACCCCTAAACTTAAACTAATACTTTATTTATTAAAAACATAACATTCATTCTTAAACATATTACAATACGAATATTGAACATTAGAATACGAATATTAAACATTACATAACATTAAATATTAAACATTATAATACGAAACAAATAATTATTCATCGTCTTCGGAATATTCTTGTTGTTGATCTTGAAGATGGTTCTGTAAAAGATGCTCCATAAGGTCTAGTTGTAGTCGAGTATGTTTTTCTCTGTCGCGTATTTCTTTTGCCTTTCAACGTTGGACATCGCATATGTCGACCCACCTGTCTTTCCTCATACGTGCTGACGGATCCACCCACATATCGGAAAACTCACGTAGTGCAAACTTTTGATCTTTCTAAATCATATTATGCAAAATAATGCAACAATACATGATTCTACGTATCTTGACAAGTTTCATATGACGTGCCGGTTGTTATAGTATACCCCAACGTCCTTGAAGCACACCAAAAGCACGTTCGACATCCTTTCGTGCACTTTCTTATTTCCTTTTAAAATAACCATGTTTCTCGTCAGTTGTTGCCGCGAACGATTTGACGAAAGTAGCCCACTTTGGGTAAATTCCGTCAGCTAAGTAATAGCTTTTTCATACCTCGTTTCATTTACCATATAAGGTACTGCAGGGGCGACGTCATTAAGAATGTCGTCGAATAACGGAGAGTTATCTAAAACATTAATATCGTTATTCGCCCCCGCCATCCCCAAAAATGCATGCCAAATCCATAAATCTTGCGAAGCAACTGCTTCAAGCATTATAGTTGAGTATTTTTTATCACCCCTACCAAATTACCCTTGCCAAGCAACCGGCCATTTTTTCTCACTCCCAATGCATGCAATCAATGCTACCAAGCATTCTCGAAAAACCATGTCTTGCCTCATGTCTTTCATAAATACTTTGAATGTCGGACTATGTTGGTTTTCTTAAATATTCTGGCATAAGCAAATCAATAACACACTTGGTAAAATTATCAAGACAATCAAATGAAGTACTCGCACCCATTTGCAAATATTCATCAAACGCATCGACTGAATGTCAGTTTCGTCATCTACATCTGACCAGTTGCTAAATTCTTCGTGACTTTGATTCGGATCCAATGTGAATGAACAAGGTTTTTTTTTTTTTTTTTTTTTTTTTTTTTTTTTTTTTTTTGGGAAGTTTGAAGATGGAAGTATATGATGTATTAGATTGATTTGTGGAAGTGTGAAAAAAAAATATTATGTTAATTCGGTATTTATAGGGGAGTGAAAATTGTTTTGAATTTTTATTTTTTTATTTGTTGGTATAGCCGTTTGATTCAACGGATATAATGGAAGTGTTTTTTTTTTTTTTTTTGAATTCAACGCATATACTAGCCGTTATAGGAGGGTGAAATGATTTTTTTTTTACAGATATAGCCCTTAACGCTGCGTTAACGCATGTAACATTCAATGGATAACACGAGTTTAACGCACCCACGTTAAAGTTTAACGCATGGGTGCGTTAAACGTTGAATGTGCTCTAAGCTAACGTTTGTACACATTTTCGAATCTTGTTTTAGTATTTCTCGACCTAAGCTAGAGATTATAACAAAATTACTCTTCTAGCAATAATCACCAGAGAAGCATACTATTCAATCACATTCCGGAAAATATCGGCAAAAACATTGATGCTTATTTGTCGAATTTGCATATGAGTAACCAGGCTTTCATTTGCTCTGTTAAATTTTATTTTTCAATGTTCAGAGTCCATGTCATCGAAGAGGGGTATGAATGTATACAATTTAACTATACGGACCCTGTCCGACAGAGTCTAGCATTGTTGTTGTTAGGCCACTTCTAACAATAACTCAGCCTTAAATTTTAAAGCACTGCCACGTCAGCTTTAACACACCTAACTTAACTCAGCTTTAACCCTTCCAACAATAACTCAGCTTTAACACACCTTAACTCAAATATTTTCAAATTCAACCCCTAACTTATAAATAACTTCATTTTTTTAAAAACATAACATTCATTAATTAAACAACATAACATTACACACTTAAATAAAAAAAAACTTACAACGAAATTAAAAAAATTAAAATAAATAACGACGAAATTAAAAATTACATCATAAAAATAAAGACAATCCTAAATCTACTGTGGAGGCTGCCCGAGCTTGTATTTTGCCACAATTCGAGCTTTTTCTTGGTTGATATACAACACCACGTCTGGAGGCTGCCCATCGGCCTTCATCATCAAAAACTTCATTTCCTCTAGCCTTGTTATCGCCTCTTTTTTTTTTTGTTGCCCGATACGTGGCTTCGGCCATTTCCCTTTTGTGACGATACTCGACTGTCATACTCTCCACGAATTGAAATGACGAGCTCGTTCCTCCCGTGCTCTCGGATCGAGCTTTCTTTGCAGCACGCCTTCCCATTTGCCTTGGTTGTTCATCATGACCAAACAAAGCCTCATTTGTTTCGCTTGGTTGTTCATCGCCGGTTAAATCAATTCCCTCCGGCGCGTCCCATTTCACATGCCCTCGTAAAACCTCCCAAGCCTCCTCGTTGCTAAAAGGAGTGGCTTTGGGCTCATCCCGGTACATTTCTCGGGCACGTTTCAGGATATCCATTTCACTTTCGCCACTTCTTTCTTGGCGTTTGGAACGTTTGTAGTACGCGTTGAACTTTGTGCAATCACGGTTCAACGTTCTCCACTTACTTTGGATCATATCCTTGTTTCTTTGTTGGTAATTGAGTCTATTAAACTCATTCTGCACACGTTGCCAAAACGTATCCCTGCTTTGATTTTTCCCCACTTGTGCATCTTCCGTCGCTGCAACATAACACTGTGCAAGTAATTTTTCCTCTTGCGGGTTCCAACGTTTGATGGGAACGTTTTCTTCATCATCATCTTCCAAAGGTTCGGAGTTTCTTGGTTTTCTAGCCTTTCGTTTGACACGCCCGGACTTATTTTTCTTTGGAGGAGACGTTGGAGTGTCGGGAACTTCATGGGTTGCGGTTTGAGATTGTTGTGATTGTTGGTTGAAGTTGAGATTGGAGAAGTTTGTGTTGAGATTGCTTTGTTGTTGTTCGTAAAATAGCGTTGCTTGATATTGTGAGTAAGCTTCTTCGCAATGCACACCAAGTGGGTTTGGGTTTGAAGATGAGCCGGCATTGGGGTTTGAAGATGAGCCGGCGTTGGGGTTATTCCACCCGGAGTTTAAGAGGTTAAAGAACGTATCGTTCCCGTCGTCGTTTAGGTTGAACCCGGACATTTTTTTTTTGGTTGAAGGTTGAAGAAGATAGTGTAATATGTAGTGTATTGAGTTGTGGAGGTGTGAAAAAAAATATGGTGTGAAGTGGTTATTTATAGGGGATTGAAAATGGTTTTGAATTTTTTTATTTTTTAGCCAACCGTTTGAACTCAAACGGTAACAAAGTTATAGGGGCTGGAAATGTAAAATTTTTGAACTCAAACGGCTAGAAAAGGACGGGTTGAGGGGCTGAAAGTGGAAAAAAAAATTTTTTTTACAACATATACCCTTAACGTGGCGTTAAGGGTATAACGCAACCCTTAACGCCGCGTTAATGTGTAAGATCCTGTGAAAAACCCTTGTAATCAATCTCAGTGATTAATAATAATCTCGTATTACTGTTTCCTAACGCCTATTTTTGCTAGAAATTTAAACTTTCCGTTATTGTTATTAGTAGCCATGCATTAGATATATATATATATATATATATATATTACACATCGACACTAGGAATTATATCTCCTACGCAACAACACATTTACACAACAACAAGTAATTATATTCGACGAGTTCATTCACTACACTTAATCAAAGTTAATATCACCTACATCTATTTAACTAAAACATTAAACCCTAATAACACTAACAATCATCTTAATCCTAAATTATCACTACAAACCAACCGGACCCTTAATTTTCTCGGCCCAACAACTATCTCTCAACCTTATTATCCAAAAGCCCATAGAGCTAGCCAACTGCCAACCCAATTAAACATCACAGCCTACTCGACACTTACTTGAATTGTTGTGTATCTTTGTTTTCCATTCTTTCTACCCGGTCAATACAACATATAATCAAACACTCTCATGCAAAGCTTAAAGCTCGAACATAACAGTTAGCCAATAAAAACCCAACTCAAATTTCATAACCCATCATCCCCACGACATCAAGGATATCTCATTAGCCACCTTCATTGTTTCTCATTTTGCTTTGTTCTTATTAACCGCTCGCTACCCACTCCTAAGGACTCGACATATTTATTTATACCAAGCACGACATTCATTTAGTATTACACATTCAAACGTACCATGTAATTAACTAACGCAATATCAAAAACCCAACTAGAGATGGCAATTAGTAACTCAATGCTCAACATGTCTTTGGTTGTCCTAAGTTCGAACCCAACATACCCTTAACAACTTATACGCAAAACAACAAACGACCTACTAATTATATTATCAACTAAATAGGATACTCCATATACCAAAATAAAAGAGAAATATGACTTGTAGCTAATAACTAAAACTTGTAATAATATGTGGTAATCGAATGAGGCAAGAAAGCATGCAAATACTAACAGCCAAAATCCCACCCAACCTCACATGTTTTACACTTAGACTAACCTATTATCACACAAGTGTCCTCAACATACAGTGGGTTCTAATCATTGGTCAAGAAGTCAAACTAAAGGTAGATATTTTGCTTATATAAACCCCCTTCCATTCGACCAATTCCATCACCCATCATTATCTTTCAACGTCACTATATTCCTTAAAGACTAAAATCACTTTCTGTCGTGCATGTTGGAAGCAAACCCAATCCAGTCAAGCCTTATAAGAACCCTTATAACTCACTAGCCTTTCATTGTACTTCATTCGAACCCCACCATCTCCTCCACACCCATTTTACTATCCAAATACCCTCATTTAAAACTACACTTGTTCGACCAAGGAACTTAACCAGTCAGGAGTAAAGGAGTTTGAAGCAAGTGGGATTATTTTCATTTCGTGTTTCATTCGAAAAACATTAAGTCTCCACCACCTTTCTCAAAGGTGTTGTAAGTTTTCTCGTTCTCTTGTAAACATATATCACATACTCGCATGCATGCACATTTCATGCTATATTTCGAAACATGTCTATTTTACTTCAAACATATCACACAGTCACGACCTTTCTTACCGTCAACACGAGAGCACGACCTTGCATCATTTTGTTAAACATTAGACCCAACATGGTAACTTGTCATCATTATACTCGAAAATGTAAATAATCGTTACATGCAACCCAATATGAACTACGCTATAAATAACATAAGTACAAATTAAAACATTGCTACGAAAGTATATGAATGAAAAACAGTCCCTAGGTGGCCTCTAAAATAACCGCGTATCTCACTAAGTAATGTAATGACCATATTCGTCGATACACGACTTAACATACCATGCAACTATCGGCCCTTTTCATTTAGACAACCTTCGAACAAGCACACATTTCGACCTTAAAAATGAAATATTTTAACTCTTACTCGATCGGAATATGTAGAAAACAAAAGAGAATCCAACTAAGTGTTTAAACTAAGAAAAGAACCATTCGACATCACCAACTAGAGACATGTTTATTTCGAAATCCACAAATGTAACCTCTATATATTTTTACTCCACTCGACCATACACTTGAGAAACAATCTATTTCATGTTCTGAGATCCCTCCCATAACCCCGTTTCGACACTCAAAATAATTCCTTTTTAATGTTACTCGACAAGTGCAAGAACTTAGAAAATTACATGGCATATTTTACAAAATTTCCCCATTCGACCAGCCCAAAAACCTTCACTATATTTTCGAAATTTTGTATGTAATATATCTAGATTTTTAAATCACTCGAATGACAAGCTAGCAAACTATATTTTTCATGTTCAAAACTCGACCTCATAAGCTTGTTATCACGCTCAAAACAATTTATTTTGGTTCGACCATCACTAGTAAGTACCAACCATTTTCAGAAAATTACATAACTATTCGGTTTGGGCCAAAGTCAAGCCCAACAAGGAAATTCGATAACTAGGTCCAACAGGCCCATAAAATATATTTTTAGAATCCTAAAAATAGCCCAAATCTAAGCCCAAAACTATTTTCACGCCCTCGCCTCTAAATTTGTTAACGGACCTTAAACCAAATCGTTACTCGGCCCAATAAAGTAAAAATAATCCCAATTCTGGAATAAACACTTGAAATAAGTTAAAATAAACTTAATAAAGTTATAGAAATTTTCAGAATATTTTTCCCGTCATTTTTATGCAAAAAGGACTAAAAATGTAACGCGACTTAACCGAAAAGGACTAAAACTGCCAAACCTGGAAACTAAGGGACTAAAGCTGTGAAAACAGTTGTAAAGGACTGAAATTGACATATTATTGAACTTCAAGCCTTATATGGACTATTGGACTATTATTGGACTGATATTGGACTATGGACTGAATAAGGACTAACGACGTAACGCGAACCACGGTTAGGGTAGAACATGTAAAATCTGGAAAGACCAAGGAACAACTATTATAACTTGTCATTCTTATCTTATTTTTCATTTTTGCACCATATCTTTACTTCATATACATATTTGCATTATATTTGCATATTAGTTAATAGCGATAGAAATATTTCATAGTGATATTTTATTTACTCATTGAAGATACGATCTTTCGAGAGTACGAGCATCATAAGTATATAACACCTTCATTCTCAACGATTAGATCGTTGAATCATCATCATCCACTACTCATACATATACACACACACTAGAAATTAGAAAGATTCTCAGTTATTTATATATTTACCAGGTTCTATATCGAAGTTATTATAATCATCTCTGAATTTATTTTCATCATCATCGATAGCGCTTAAGGTGAGTCATGGCCTCACTTTTTAAACTCTTTATACTTTTTAAAACTCCGTGAGGGGGATACATGCTATAAATTAATCACAAGTATTTTTCTGTATGCTACCTGACCTGATATATGCCTAAGTTACCTTATTGCCACAAGACCCTTTATCATGAGCCATTAATCACTGCGGTGAACGCGAATATAATGAATAGATCTATTAAGGACTGACAACCTATCCCACTAATACTAGGACGGAATGCTTTTTGCTAGTCGTATTAGTCGCGATACATTATATTTGAGAAAAATAGGAATTGGCAAATCACCTATTACTCGAGGGCAAAATTTTCATCATTAATTTGGTGATCACCTCCGTTTATGCGGTACTTTGTTAACGTTTGCGTGTCATGAGACTTAGGGCAATATATGAACTGCGATATCAATTTTTAAACTGATTGTATCTCAAAATACAATCTTACTTGTGAATCAAACTGATATTTAAACTTACAAACTCCATGATTTCACTCAACATTATGTTGACTTTTAAGCATGTATCTCAGGGAATTAGAGGAGCACGGCAAGGCATGGAACAGGCATACCCTATCTTCAATAAATGGTGTAAAATAAAGTTGTAATCCAGTTAAAATAATGTTTCCTTGAAGAAACCCTAGCACTCTGATGTAATGTTTTATAACTGGATTTGTATTATGGACCTATGTAAATAAAAAAATGCCGTCTTAGGCTGTTTTCTTATGATTTTGTTTTCGATCCTCACCGTAACACCCAGATTAACCTTCCGCTGCTATGTTTAAAAATTTGGGGGTGTTACATTAATGCCCGGTATTTCCAACGCTTAACCTCCCTTAACGTGCGTTAACTTTGCGAAAATGGTCCCTTTAACGCCGAATGGCGTTAACCGTTGTAAGAGGTCTTATTGATAAAAGTTACATGAACTTTATTTGTAATAAATGGATTATTTCTTGCAAGATTAACTCAACTGAAGTTTACAAGTAACACAATTTTCATCAAATGTATAAATTACAATCAAGTGATGCAAGAACGAAGTACACAACCTTATACATTGGTGTAAAGACAGTTCCTGAAGTTTTTTTCTCAAATAATTTTGCATACCACAATACTATTGTCTCAAATCATTTACTTTTGTTTGTATTTTATATTTGGGAGCATTTTAAGATACCAAATTTACACACAGGTATCGGTTTGTTTAGATGAGTGAATGTAGACCCATAATGGTCCATGGTTCAACCTGCAGGCTTGTATTTGAACTAAAAAACGAACCGGTTTAGTAGACAGTAGGACCAGTTAAACCAGTGGTTCATTACAAAACATGTGTCACTATTTGATTGAACTTTAGTCTCCAAAATGTCCGGGAGAACAATCGAACATGAACACATGTGTAAATAAAATTGTGACTTGAGGGCACTAGTTAAGCATACAAAAAAAAGTAGAGAAAGTACTTAGAGACCCACGAAAAAGTATAAAAAATACTCAGGGCCCATAAAATTTATGGGTCCCTGAGTACCTTGTTGTACTTTTTCGCAAATCCTTGTATACTTTTGATGTGCTTAACTTGTGACCACACGGCATAAGTTAGAAAAACCCAAGATTCATATAAGTTTAATGTATTGGAGATGCTTTTGGAAATGGCTCAATGCCTGTGTAGTTTCGATGTAGATAAACGGAACATGTGTAAAATATGGTTGTAAACAAGTCGATACAAGTTGAAGGGGTTGGGTTTCTAAATCATATAAGAATTTTAATCTTGAGTTGAGAGAAACCTGATGCGACACTTTCAATTTAAATTTACATACACTAGTTTAGAACGTTAGACAATAAACCATAACAATATGAGATATTTTTCACTAGAAAAACATAATGAGATATTGTTTGAAATCCAAACAGACTTAACAATGAACAATATGAAAAGACAATAAACTACCAACATATACTTAACAAATTTTTTCTAAACAAATAACGTGGTAAGCTTTTATTTGATATAATCAACATTTCATGTAGTGTAACAACCGGTAAAATTCTTCTTAATCGGTCCATGTCCTCATTATGTTCCAGCTATCCGGAAATGGTAAATTTCGTCGAGATATCCAAAATCCATCTGCTCTTACCAACCAGTAACAGTTCTCATGACGGGCACCATGAGTATGACAAAATCTAGAAATATCATTATTAAACAACTCGAAACTTTTGAACAATGACCGCCACGAGAACGAGCCAACATAAAGAGTGCGTCCATCTATTCTGTTGCAAAAGCTCCATTCATATTTGTTATTGAATGGAATGGTATGATTTCCCAAATTAGTGTCTCCTGATTTAACGGAAATCGTAATATCATCTAGGATATTATTCGTGATGTGAATCATCCAATGTTTTGCTATAAAACATGAAAATGTTGGATAAAAAAAAGAAAATGCCACTAGATTGTATATGAGACATGTTTTCGACATGAATTTCATGTTTGGTTTTTTCAAGAACAAGAGTTAGAAAATATCTCAATTTATATAACGTACATGTAATAAATTTTTATTCTATGACATTTAGTTTTGCGATTACTTATGCCATGTTTAGTTAGTAAGTTATCCGTTACATCTTTATTGATTGGGATTTGCTATATAATTTTTTTTTTTTTTTTTTTGAAGATAACTTTCATTAAACACACAAGGCCAAAAGACTATTTCCAAGGCGGAAATAGCCGGCACAAAGCATAGATTACATGAAATCGAAATTACACCATTTTTAACTTTCCTTACTAAATCTCACCCAATATTAACTAGCCTCTAATTGTTTGCTTCTTCCTATTTTAACCTTGCCATCATTACACATATTCTAATCTTTTTATAAAACCATAGTATCCATGCAATCTTCGTATTTGACACCAAATCCCATCCAAATTGCTCTATTATTTTTTAGTATGATATTTCCACCATAATTTCTCCAAAAAAGATATTACATATTTTTTGTTATCTGAACATTAAATATCTGTATTCTCTTTTTAATGGGCACCCAAGATACCAGACGAATATGGGCTTATGGCTATATTTGGCGTAGAGCTTTTTTGAGCTTTTTGGAGTATGAGCAGTGAGCAATGAGCTTTTTGATTTTTAGTGTTCGTTTGACAGAAAAGCGGTGAGCTTTGCTATTTTTTAGGAATGCTCATTTTTCCAATGCTTCTTTAAGAAGCTGTGAGCGGTGAGCTGTGGCTGGTCACATCTGCCACTGCTCACATCTCACATAGCCTATATATTCTTCAATTTTCTAAAAATTAAACATTCCTATCTTTTCCCTCCTTTTTTTGCTTCATTTCATATCTGTAAAACAATATATATATTTACCACTTTAGTAGTGTTGAGATAGAGTCATTTTCTCTTTATATTCCTTTGTTTAAATATGCATGAACATCCTCATTCTGATTTAAATGAAATCCCCACAGAAAACAACTTTTTTGATTGTAACACCCTAACCTAACCTAAAAAGAGTCTAAGTGTAAAATTATGGTGTCAATCAAAACATATAAACGCAAGCGAAAGACTTCTTATTAAATACTAAGTCAAGAATTACAAGGACTTAAGCTGCATGCAGTAATGTTGGTCAATCCCTCCCATTTTCTCTGCCACGTCAGCTTTCTCTCTCCAGCGACCTTCAGGCGATTGGGTGCCCCAGTAAGGCGACCTTCATCCAACTTTTTTTTTTTTTTTTTTTTTTTTTTTTTTTTTTTTTTTTTACACAAACTTAAATTTCATTAATAATTAAATTTTAATTACATTACATTTTCAACTTCTTTCAACTAATAAATTTTAATTACATTACATTACAATTTTTTTTTTTTTCCTTCTTTTATAACAAATTTTAATTACATTCATAATATCAAAAAAAATTACAAATTTTAATTAAAAAAAAATTAATAACAATTTTTTTTTTCTTTTCCTTCTTTTATAACACACACACATTTATAATATCAAACTAATAATTTCAATCGGATATGCGAACTAATATCAAACGTCTACCTCAAAAAAGAAAGAAAACAAAAGAAATAAAGTAGCAAACATGTCGATCGGATATGCGAACTAGATCCCTTTTTTTTTTCAATCGATCGATTTCATAAATTTGCCACAATAAGACGATTCAATCGATCGATTGGGATTGATCGAATGAATCCTTCTACTGCATGCAGCCTTACGAAATATAATCCAAACAATAATATAAATACAATACATATCCAAAGCATAAAGTCTACAATCATAACTCCAATAATGGAATCTAATCAAGGGTAGGTCCTCTATCTTCTACTCTCAACACTCATGCCCAGCATCCCGCTTATAACCTACCGCAGAGAAAAAAAATGCGGCTGAGTTAACGCTCAGTGAACAGATATAAACAAATAAAAGGTAATAAGCGTATACGAAATGAATAAGCGAATGAATCCAAGAGAACCTGCTAAACAAGATGTCAAACAGAATATGGAACATATGAAAGAGATCAAAGCATAATAATAAACACAATGTGGATGTAACACCCCAACCCGACAAGGGGTAAAGATGTCACACTAATGGTTTCATATCAGATCAAAACAAAGCATACATTACAGTAATACAAGGAATCTCAAAGGTTACAAATGAAATACTGAAAACACAAGGTTACAAAGGAAACAAAAGCTAAATACTAAGTCTGCAATGCAATCCTTCTAATGACTTCTACTTCAGAATAACTATCAAGGTCTTCTAAGTCCAACAGTTCTTCACTCATACCCAGCTTCCAACTAAAACCTGCCGCACACGAAAAGAAACGTGCGGCTGAGCTTAAAAAGCCCAGTGAACAGATATATAATAAACGGAAACAAAAGCAAATGGGAATGAACAGGCATATCATAATGAGTGAGATATAGGAAAAGGATATAAAGAGTAAGGTTTAGGACAGTAATCCACCACGAGCCCAAACAAATCATATCATATCATATCGTAACCAAATATCTTCAAATCATATAGAGGGGAGACCTCTTAGACAATCAGATAATATGAGGGGTGTCCTCATTCTTCAAATGGAGTAGCTAGCTCCCAAATTTTGTGAAAGACGTGGATTGCACCCATCATCAGTCACCAAATCAAATCATATCAAATTCACAAATCACACAAATCAAATCTAGGATGCATCCATACGCCCCCCAAACAAATCATATTGGCCATAACAAATCATAGTGAGCTCATATCAAATCAAAATGGGGACGGTGTACAACATCACTCGAGTACACTAGAGTCATGCCACTGGTGCATCAATGACATGGCCATGTTACCTTCATGGCTAGGAAACATATTTGGCTCGGGTATCAAACCGGGGTCAAAGGTCAAAGGTTCATATCAAAGCAAAGGTTCATATAGTCATAGTCCGAATCTCAAAGTTCATATCAAAGGTTCATATGTCAAAGGTTCAAATGCCAAAGGTTCATATCATAGGTTCAAATCAGAAATCAATAGGTCGAAGGCACCTTATTAAAAAGGGCAGAATATCTGTACCTTATACCGCAAGTGAAAGCACATCTAGAAATACAAAGATCGGAAACAACTCCATCTTCAGCGAATCTACACGAACACATGGTCGTCGTATTATTAATATCTTATTTAAATCAGATTACTTATTTTAGTCGGCTTTCCATTTTTAGCAACTTTCCGATCCTTAGTAAATTTCCCGTTTTAGTAAGTTTCATGAGTTAACAATATTAGTCATTTATCGTTAATGTTACCATTTAGTCCCGTTAAATTCGTTTAAAATGACAAAATACACGAATTAGAGTTTAATATGACCATTATATTAGTTTAGGGTCTAAAGTGTCAGTATTACAAAGCTTAAAGTCCAAAGTATAGATTATACCAATACATACCAATTCTTCTTATTTTATTTGCTGTGCACCCACAATCTTAATTACTCTATATTTTAATTGATATGAAGGTATATAACACAGAAAAGTAAACCATGCATGTCCTCATTTCTTGTATGGCATAAAATGAAAACGAAAATGCACACTATACAGCTCTACACGAACATTTTACTCACCCTCGACAAAACAGTACAATGGACGTATTCGAACCCATGTTCAACGTTTAAAACATACGACACACTCACTAGACCCATTTTTTTTTCGCATGAGAATCGACCCACTTCACAGTCCTTTTACATATTAACACACACGCAAATGTTACCCTTGTTCATACTCGCTAAACACTTGAATAACACCATTTTTTAAAACCCCACTCAACACCCACAATGATCAGGCCATGCGCTTAGTTTTTAACCCTTTTAGTACACGACACACACACCTATCATACCCCTTTTATTAGCCAGCCCATACTATATTCAAAACAATCATGAATTGAAAACCCCTTTATCAAATCACAACAACACTCCAATCACTCTACTGTACCAGCCTACCCACGACTTCCAGCCTATATTTCATGCAGTTTGCACCATGCTTTACACTGTTTCAACTCACACACATGCATACTATATAACCCCTATTTTACACATACACATGACCATGGTTTGACATGACTATACGACCCAATCTTCTTGTGTTTAATACCCTTTCACTCGACACAACACACACCAGACCAGAACCTTATTTGAATCTAACACAACAACCACAAACGACCCTTGTTCCCAGCCATACACACACAGCCAAAACAGCCCCTGTTTACATGCACATTCCCAACCATTTTACCCATATTCGATCCTGGTCTTTAGCCAATTCAGTAGGCAATAACTACACCATATTAACACACACAAGACCCTCGGATACACCCTAGTTTCTCATGATTTATTCGACCCATGAATATCATCAATATGCATTCGAACTCTTCTTGTTTACACGTGTATTATATGGGTTTCACAGCCCCTTTTTACCTGTACTAGTTTGTTATTTTATGCTTTACCTTTTTTATTTCATGTGACGTTTATATCGCATCCATACATGTATATTAACGGATTCATAAAGCATTATGTGACATATACACGTTGATAACGAGATCAAACAAAAAGGGATGAAACAAGGTCGATACCATAGCCTCGTAGCGTGATCAAAAGAGAGAACAACCAGGGTCGAACTCACCACAAGAGTTCCAGCCGCAAACCCTAGCCAAGACTTCTTCGAAAGACTGCCAAAGACACCCACACTCGAATCCTTACTCTACTGCTGTGGTAACACGACAGAAACACCAAGCAAGAACACACAAGGATCTTCCTTTTGCAGCCTTGATTTGGATCGGACAGAGAAGGAAGAAAATAGCAGCCTAGTTTTGTGTATAGGTGTTTTTAGGGTTTGTGTGTTGGGAGAATATGGCAACCGCATCAAGGATTATGTGCATGTATCGGTTTAAGACTAAACCGTGTAAATGGGCTTCAAAATTTTGGTAAATTTGCATGATTGGTGGGCAAGATTTGTGGGCTCTAAATGATCCTATATTTTCTTAAAATGGTGCATGAACTTCTGTTATCCATTATATTTAGGCGTGGGACATTTTAGATTAATTGTGTATATATATATATATTTTTTTTGTTTTATTTGTTCAACTATCAAAGCTAAATATTTAAGGTATAACCAGGATTAATATCGAAATGTTTTATACGTGATTTATGAATTTGAGATCAAGGGTAATTTGGGTATTTTACGCGTTCAAAATTTTCGGGTTTTACAGTGGATATCAATATCAAAGGAAATGTCCAACAAAACATATAACAAATTGTACATGGAGTAGCTAGCTTGATATACCAAAAGTGAAATGGGGTGTATTGCACACACTTAAGTCCATTCACAAATATATATCATAACTGAACTAAGTACCTAGGATGCATCCATACGCTCCCTTCAAAACAGAGATACATATGCCAGTTCTAGACTAAACATACATATAATAAACACGGGCCAGGTGCGTCATATATACAGCTATATAAACAAATGGGAACGCTGTGGACAAAAACCCACCTCCACAGATAGTGTCAATACCATTGGTGCATCAATGGCAAGGCCATGGACTCCCCATGACTGGCTACAAATATGGGCAACATAATAGGCATAGTACATGCAATCTAATGATAAGGGATAATTATAAATTATCCAACTCAGATAATAGCTATATGAATAGAATATAGCATGAAACGAATAATCAAACAAATACGGATCAAAGCATAACAAATATCAGGAAACAATGAGTCATGAGAAATCCTTAAGGATAGAGTACAGCCAGATTATGTAATTATGAAAATCATTTAAATGTTGTTTCATGAAAGTATTCTTTTAAAAGTCGTTTTCATAAGAGTCATTAAACCTTTATATAAAAAGTGGTGTTACCTCGTATTCATAGAAATCATTTTAAAAATAGTATTTCTCAAAACCATCATTAAGATATATATTCAAAAAGGTTTTTCATACAAGTCATAGTATCTAATGGATTACAAAATATTAAAGGATTCAAATGCGAATATTGAAGTCACGAACGAATCAAACCATATCATAACGAAACGAGTCATGAGAAAAACCCTTACTGAAAAAGGGCAGAATATTTGTACCTTATGAAACGCAAGTAAAAGGGAAAAAGAACACAAAAAAGAAGATCACTCCGACTTCACCGGATCTACATGAATTATAATCATATATTACTTATACGCTCATTTAATATCATAACGGATTTTTAATGCTTGTTATCAATCACATCTTCATATTTAGGGTTTACTTAAGTTAAGTGATTAATACATAGGTTTAAGGTTTCATAATTAAGGCATAACTTAATCAGTTTATAAATGTAATATCAAAATAAGCTTAGTCGAATAGGAAATTCGGTTAGACTGAGTTAACAATCAAGACATAGGTTTTATATGTGTTTCAAATCAATAATTAATCTAGTTAAGGTTTAAGTGTGTCAAAACAGATTTTAGGTTTAGAATGCAAATCTGACTCAGTTTCTTATGAATTTATAGACTTATCAACTGAGCTCCTGAGGCTCTACAATTTTTATCTGTGACTCCTACGTATGTCTAGTACTTCCCCTAATTTTTTCAGATTTGATTACTAAGTGCAAGTACCCTTTCAAAAATCATTTTCCCAAACCTGCCCAGAAAGATAAGTGCACAGACACCCTGAAAGTTGTCCCTTAACGAACCCATTTCGACACTTCAAAAAAATCCTCCAAAATTCCAGTAAGCCATATACATCTTAAAAATTATCCTTGTCAAATGAGACCTCTTAATTCCGTATGGTTTTAAAACTAAAAATCAAAAACACCAACTAATTTTCAGACATCCAAAATACAGTTTTGACACTTGAACTCCCAAAAATCAAAAGACTACTCTCCCGACTTTCAAAAATTATGAAATTTGATATCCAGATAGCACACACCCTGAATTTAGTTTTAGCCTAAAAAATATTGCAAAAACACGTTTCTGTCATTAACTTATGACCCTTGCAACACGACCCAAAATCCTGGACAGCATGCAGTTGAGACAGAAATAACCCTAACCTAAACCCTTTTTAACCCTAATCGACTCCCATTAATTCCCTTGGGTCTTCCTGATTTTAATACATATTAAATGTGTCTTTAATTATCTTATTAGGGATTCATGAGTATGACTTAAGGCTTGAATGAGGCTGATTTGAAAAAGACAAGAACCAAGAATTCGACACACAAGTTAACAATCTTTTCATGATTTCATGTGGCATAACCTACTTATTCATATTTTAACGAGACAATCAAAATCACAAGTTGATTATATTGATTATAACAATTAGGTTTTACACGTTCCAAATCTGATTTTAGGTTTTCATGTGTGTTTATGTGTCGCGTACAAGAGAGATACAAAAGGAGATCATGGTTACCTGTTAGCCGATTCAAAAAAGAAAGTAATGTATGACAACCCGCTATTTTACAAGTCAATACTATTCAATAAACTCAAATTACTTATCTTGACATTTACTTGAGAACAATTTACATAAAACTTTTTACTTAAAGCAACGTAAAATTTAGAATACTTTTCAAGTGCACTAGGACTTTAGGCTATATTTAGTCCACAACATTCTAATACCTTGCTCCTACTCCGGTTCGAAATTTTAATCCTTAAGACAATTCCTTTTTCTTTATTTACTTACGATTGTTAATTTAACAAACGCTATTCGCGATTTAAATAAACACCCGATATACCCAATACTCCTAACAATTATTTTAACGCATTTTTATACTTCCTAAATTATTACCAAAGTTCCAAAAATATTTCCTTACGCCTAATGTAATTTCTTTATTCATTACGTTTAATTACGCGTAACTTACGTTAATCACCAAACTGATAACCAATACCTATTTTTAATACCCAATACATACAATATATACACTTTTGTACAAAATTAAGTCTTCTACTCCTAATTTTGCAAGTATGCCCCCCCCCCCCCTCTTGTTCCATAATAATCACTAGACAACTTTTCTACTTGCAATTAATACAAGACCAAGAACCATGAAACATGGAGTTGTAACACTAGGTTTTTGGAGGCTTGGCTAGAACTTTGCCCCCCCCCCCCCTAGCCATTCTGCCAACACCATCACACCAAGCCACCATGTGTTTTTTTGACCAACTATTAATACTATGACTTCAACTTGCTAGAAATACATGACATTAAATACATTTACTTACACTAACAAAAAAAAAAAAAAAAAAAAAAAAAAAAAAAAAGGATACCACCACTCATCCTCTCATATAGATCGAACCATCAAGGAGAAAGGGAAAGAAGAGAACTTCTTTTGGTTAATTCAAGTATCCTTAGGAGTTAGGACACATTTGTAAGGGGTTTAGAAGCATTGAATTTGGGTTAATCAAGTAAATTATCTCCTCATCACACTAATCATCTTAAGTAAGTAACACTTTACTTCCATAAATTTCACACTCTTGATATCATGATATTAGTCTCAAATTGCATATACTTGTTTATCACTTTGTACATGTTTGTAAAACCTTATAACCACAATGAGATCATAACTAATGACTATGTCTTGAACATATATTTTATCATGAATAAACTAGTTGGTTATGAATCTTGACAAGATGTAAAAATTAAAACATGACATATGAGCTAGTAAGTTAGCTAAACTAGTTTTGGTGAATACTTTATTTATAATGAATTGAACTTTTCATATTGCTAAGTTTATTGTTAAATCACTATTGACATGTTGAGAAATCGGTGAAAGAGTTAGGATTAGTTTGGGAGTTGTTGTTAAACGGTTTTGGATAACTAGAAGGCTAGGAAACGTGTTTTGACACTTTTAGAAGAGAGGCTGTCCTATTCGACCTCACCCAGGAAAATTAGTAACTTGGTAGCAAGATTAGGCTAGAAATATAGAAAATAGACTCTATAACGAAAACGCAGCCACTTGAATGAGTTAAAACGGACTTATAACGAAGAAGATACGTTAGTTTTAAGTTGTGCGACGAAAATGAATTTTCTGAAAATATAGATGCTGATGGGAATTTTCAAGAGGTAAAAACTGATGTTAAAATTTAACTAGGCTAGCCGAGGCACTAAAAACATGTTAGTATAGTTAAACACGAACCCGGGGATATATAACACTTAAGAATCGGAGCTAAGACGAGGGAGTTATGGCCTAGTGAAGTTGCGACGAAATATAACTTTTGACAGCTTTTATTTTGCTATTAGAAAGCTGATAAAAATTTTTAATATGGATTTTGGACACTTTAGAGTCGGATTTAGCTAAAATGACGTAAACAAAAATGGTAGAACGTTATGTATACTTGTTAGGCGCGTTAGAGGTTTTCAAAAATATTTATTAACAAGACGACTATAGTTTAATCACGAGATCAACTAGATATGTTCTATAAAAAGGGTTACTTTGCTTAATAAATAGACACATTGACGCAATCATATATTTGACGTTAAATGTTACAACAAACATGTACAAGTGATAAAATAGTGTATGAACTTGCATGCACGACCTTGTTTTCAAACCTAAGACATGGTATTTATTTAGGTTGCGGTTAGAGTTATCGGACCCTTATTCACAGTTTACCGTATTACCAATCGAGATTTGCTTTACTGAGGTGAGTTTCATAGCCCCGATTTTTACATTATTTGTATATTATTTCTAAACCCTCAGGGTGGGAATACATTGCTTATTTTTCGGACACAAGTACTAAAAACCGCTACTATGCCTAAGTTACCGCATTGCCATTAAAGTCCCCTTGAATCATGAACCGTTAATTACTTGTAAGCGAGGATGTTATGAATAGATCTATTGGGTTAACACCCCCGTCCGAGTTGGTCACGCCAACCTGTCAAACGGATGCATATCATTCGGATTATTTTCGAGTGTTTGGCAAACACTTATTTGGGGCATTTATGATTATGCTTGATTGCATACCATTACATTGAGCTTCGGGGTCATGATCTTAGGGCACTGTATATTATTTTTGGCTATGACGTTGTATTTGTTGTGATTGTCATGCTATTGAAATCTTGTGGTCCGCACTTTACTTGTTTACTTAAACCTATGATCTCACCAACAATTATGTTGATCTTTTTAGCGTGTATTCTCAGGTAACTAGATGATAATAATAACCTATGTATGGAGCACTCTAGAGTCACATTTTGGAACGCACATCATGATGAAGATTTTCTTGCATTATTTAGCGTTTGGTTATGTATTAAAATCTTACATTTGATGGTGAACTATGATATTAATGTTTTGTAAAACGTTTATGTTTAAATCAAACGCTTGTTTTAAAATGACTTACTTAGAGGTCATTCTTTTTCCTTGTACTTTGTTATCCATGTACGTTACGCCCCCGGAATTCCATTCCGCTGCAATCCAAATTTTGGGGGTGTGACACAATGAGAGAACAAAGATCACGAGTACACCAATCTTCCACCTTCTTCTTCTTCTTCTTGGACTTGAGAGCAAAAATGGAGGGAATAGGGGTCTGTTTATGGTTCGGTTATGGAGGAAAGGTGGGGAGGCCGAATATTGTGAATGAGGGGGAAGGATTAGGCGTATGTTTTTTTTATGGCTAAGGGGGAAACCATAAGATATTTTATTTAGAAAGCATATTTGATCTTATCCCCTTGTTTAACAAACCTTTAATTTGATTAGGGACATATTATGTATGTCATGTGGTATAGATTTAGGATTAGGAAAGTAGCAAATTTTATTTAGTGAGTTTACTTAGATTATAGCTCATATAATGTATTTTTAACATATAACATATAGTTTAGGTTTATTATTAATTATTACTAGGGGTGTCATAAAACCCGACCCGAACCCGACCGGGTTCGGGTCAACTCGGGTCGGGTCAACTCGGGTCAAAAATCATATTCGGGTCAATCGGGTCAACCCGAATTGACCCGACTTCTAAACAAGGTCGGGTTCGGGTATGTTTTTTTAGCTTTGACCCGACCCGAACCCGAGTTGACCCGACAAAACTAACATTTTACAATGCAAAAAACTCGGGTTGACCCCAAACCCGAGTTGACCCGAACCCGAATTGACCCGACCCGAGTTGACCCGAGTTCTAAACAGGGTCGGGTTCGGGTATGTTTTTAGGAGGCTTGACCCGAGTTGTCCCGAACCCGGCCGGGTCAACCCGAATGACAGCCCTAATTATTACGTAACTTAGGTAAAATTTCAAATTAGACGTAAAATAGGGATTCAGAATTTAAGGTTTTACATTGATGCTAGTGACAATGAAATTGTTTTGTGGGTAAATATTTTCTTAGTGAAGAAGAGGCTTTTGTCTTTTTTCGAAATTATGCAAGAAATATCGGATTATCAATTCGAAAAGGAAGGTTCAATAATAACAAGAATGGCGAAAAGTGTCGACGAGACTTCTTTTGTCACCGTCAAGGAAAGTCGGATGATAAAGAGATGGATTATTCAAAACAACAAAGAAATCGAAGCTCGTCAAGAGTGGCAAGCAACAATTTTGAATCTCGAGCATAATCATGATTTGTTGTCTTCGGAAGAAATACTTTTTCTCCCGGCTTATCGTTGTATTACAACGGAAGACGAGAAACGCCTACTCATGCTTAGAGAAGGTGGTTTGTTAGTCAAACTAATTATGCGCGTCATGGAACTTGAAAAAAATGTAATTCGTGGGCACCTTCCTTTTCTTAGTAAAGATGTTCGTAACTTTTTTAGTAAAATTTACGAACAAGACGCTCATAATGATGCAAAAGAACTATTGGAATATTGCAAGAAAAGTAAGATTGAAAATATGCAAAAGAACTATTGGAATATTGCAAGAAAAGTAAAGATTGAAAATTCTAATTTTCAATATACGTTTACAACTGACAATGAAAACAACCTAGAACATATATTCTGGTCTCCCGCTCATTGTTTTGATTGGTACCAAAAATATGGAGATGTGGTGGTTTTTGATACTACATACAAGGTGAATTCATTTGATATGCCTTTTGGTATCTTTGTTGCTATTGACAATAATGGAAGGACTATATTATTTATATGTGCACTCCTATGTGTAATAATGGCAAGGTTAAAATAGGAAGAAGCAAAGGCTAGTTAATATTGAGTGAGATTTAGTAAGGAAAGTTGAATGTATTAAATGTTTTATATCCTTTGCCCAGTGGGCACATTCTAGCAAATCTCTACTTATTATAAAATGATTTATGTTAGTTGTAATTAGGGGTGTTAATCATGTTAGGTTGGTTAAGTTCGGGTCAGGTTAAGGCTAAAAATAACATATCCGAACTCATTCCTATATGAATTCATGTTACTCGGGTTATGGTAAATTCGAGTCGGGTCCGTTCAGGTTCGGTTCAACGAATATGAGTAAAATGAAGAAGAAAAAAATGTCTATTTGTACTTGTTTAAATAGATAATATACAAAAATTATATATATAAAAAAAAAAAAACCCTTATTTGCGTCAATTAGCTTTTTAACCGGTACCCGATCGTATTTAGTATTCGGGTTGACGCGAATAAACATAATAAAATTATTGATCTGAGTAATCTGACCCATACATGCATAATCGGATTCGGATCCGTGTTAGATTTGAGTCAGGTCGGGTCGGGTTTTTTTACACCCTATTTATATTAGAAATACAAAATTAGTTGACTAAAAAAATAAGAAATTATATTAGGAAAAAAAGAAGAAAAAAAGAAGAAAGAAAACCACCTTCATTTTTGCTCAAATATACCACAGTTTCTCAATTCATTTCTCTTATCCTTCACTCAACCACACTTTCCTAAAACAACCAAAAAAACCACACTCATCTTTCACCCATTTCCGCTTTCTCTCTCACACAGTAATTACACCTTGAAACACTCACTAGTCACTACCCTTTAAAAACCAATCTGGGTTCTTTTCTTTTTTAAACATCAGACAAGTGACTTATCAGAAGACCCAGATCATCATATTATTATGTCTTGTCAAACACTCTTTTAAGGTTCTTGTTTAAGGTGGTTATTTTTTGTTTTCTTGAATCTTGATGGCTGGCAGTAATGAAATCAACGTAAATGAAGCCAAGGTAAACTTTCTGATCTGCTTTTTTTGTACATATTTTTTATGGGTTTATATAAAGTTTTGATTTTTTTTTATAAAATCTTGATGTACATTTATTTATGGGTAAGTTTATTTTCATCATCAAAGTTTCCATTTTTATGGGCAAGCGTTTGGTTTTTATTTTCTCATGATCTGCAACTTTCTATTTTTACATTTGTTTTTGTATAAATTAAATCAACCAAGTTTACCCTTTTGCTTGTTAGGTTTTGTGTTTCTTGATCAAAAGTTTTGTACTTGATTTTCTTCTTTAATTTGACCCTAAAAAAATTGTTTTATTTTCTATAAAAAAAAGTGTCTTTAGAACTACCCATTTGCACTTGATGAATCTTGTGTAGCCAGCTGTAAAAACCCATAAAAAAATAATTTTTTTTATAGGAAAAAATAATGTATCTACTTTATATTTTTTTCATAATCTACAGTCTTTTTTTCCTGATTCTTGTTATTCCCATAAAATTTCGTGTATTTATGATTACCCATTTGTTTCTGATGAATCTTGTGTAGACAGATGTAATAACTCCTCTGCACAAAAAAAAATTAAAAAATTATATAAAAATATTAACTTTTTTATATATTTTTTATGTTTATTTACAGAAAGTTGTTCCACTACACACATGGATACTTATTTCCAACTTCAAGTTGGCTTACAATATGCTCAGGCGCCCAGATGGTACATTTAACCGTGAATTAGCCGAGTTTCTCGACCGAAAAGTAGCCGCAAATGCTGCCCCGGTAGACGGGGTCTACTCGTTTGATGTTTTGGACCGGTCTACTAGCTTAGTTAACCGTATTTATCGATGTGCCCCCACGGGGGCACAATCGGCCCCCACTGGGGTCCTTGACCTCGAAAGCCCTTTAAGTACCACGGATATAGTGCCGGTTATTATTTTTTTCCATGGTGGGAGTTTTACGCATTCTTCTGCTAATAGCGCGATTTATGACACTTTTTGTAGGCGTTTAACCGGGTTGATTAAAGGGGTTGTGGTGTCGGTTAATTATAGAAGGTCGCCTGAGCATCGGTTTCCGTGTGCTTATGAGGATGGATGGGAAGCTTTAAAATGGGTTGATTCGAGAAAATGGCTAAAAAGTGGTAAAGATTCTAAAGTTAGGATTTTTTTGGCCGGTGATAGTTCGGGTGGAAATATTGCACATCATGTAGCGGTTAGAGCCGCGGGATCAGGTATTGATGTGCTTGGGAACATATTGTTGCACCCTTTATTTGGTGGTGAAGAAAGAACCGAATCTGAAAATAAGTTAGATGGGAAATATTTTGTTAGGGTGCAAGACAGGGATTGGTATTGGAGGGCATTTTTACCCGAAGGCGAAGATAGGGATCATCCGGCTTGTAATATATTCGGGCCTCGTGGGATTGATTTAAAAGGGGTTAAATTTCCCAAGAGTTTAGTTGTTGTTGCGGGTTTTGATCTTGTTCAAGATTGGCAATTGGCGTATGTTAAAGGGTTGGAAAATGCGGGACAAGATGTGAAATTGTTGTTCTTGGAAAAGGCGACGATTGGGTTCTATTTCTTGCCTAATAACGAGCATTTCTACACGTTAATGGACGAGATCGAAAACTTTGTGAGATCTTGATTTAATAACCCTTTTGTTTATAGGATTGAAAACCCCTAAAAAAGACTTAACTTTTCAACTATAGAAGTTATACATAACACAAGCTTTTGACATTTTTAGTACTATTTGTCTATTACTACTACTACTACCACTAGTCTTTTTGGTTTCTTGATCCTTTTTTCCTCGTGTAGTTATATATGATTTTTATGCATTTTGTTGATGTTATGATTTGAGAGATGGGATACCTCTCGGGCAGGGGTGAAACGGTGATTTCACACGGGTTGCCGAGGTTTGAGAATCTGTTTTGCATTTGATCAAACTAAGGGGGCTGATCATTGTTAGTTAAACTAACTTCAGAAGAACATGGATGTTTGAAGAGGGTGTCTCTCCGTCCGGGGTAAAATAGTAATTCACGCAGGATATCTGGATTATTTGCAAGAATATCATTGTTACTGAAGCCAACTTCAGAGGAACATGGATGTTTGAAGGGAAGAAAGCATCCATTGATGTTTTATTGTTGCTAAAAACTTTGTAATGTTACTATTATTATTGTTCTTATTTATACTTTTGGTTATTGATCTAGTACAGTATATAAAGGTTTGCTTGGTTTTCTAACTAGCTTCTTTTATCTTTGCTTTGTGTTACTGTCCTTGAGCTTCTCTCTTTCGCAACATATCTAGCTGATTAACTTAAGTGACTCGCGTTTATTGCTAATCATACTTAATATAAACAAACCTCTTAAAAGTTTTGCATGCTTTGAACATAGCATATCATGCTTAAATGGGCAAGTATGTAACCTTCTTGATTATCATTGTTGCTCTTGAAATACCCATAAAACTTTATCGAAAGTTATTTGAGAATATAAGGTCTTTAGGTAATTTCGCGAATTCCCTCATTGCGTATAATGCTATTTTTGTAAAAATGTTGTCGCCATGACTTATACAATAACTAACTACTCATTGTTTGAGTCGTGCAAAACCAAAGTGATGGTTTTTCATCAAAGAATTCAAGTCTAGTCATTTGAACTTTTTCACTATGCTTTAAACTTACAAAAATACAAATAAGAAAAGTTATATAGGAAACGATTGTTGTTTGTGCAAGTGTGGTATGTGTGGACTATTGCAATATGGAATAAAAGCATTTAGAAAAAAAGACATGAGAATTTGGGAAAAGAAAAATGATTGGGCAAATGGGGACAAAAGTCCAAATCATGCATATTTCTTTTTCTTTCTTTTTTTCTCTATTGTTTGTGTGTGTATATCTTTTTGATTTATTAGTTGAATTCTTATGTGTGATTGCTTGTTGTATTCACTCATTCATGGGTTTTGTTTTGGAGTTTAGGATAATTGCAACTAACAATGGGAGCAAGATTTGGCTTTGTGTCAATTCCAATAGAAAATCAAAACTTCTTCTCTCTTGTGGTTGGGAGCTTTGGATGCAACCTAGGCTAGGAGCCACTTTTGGAAACCACAATTCCCATGCCTTTTTCTCTTCACACTTTTATGTTTTACTAATCAAAATAGTGTTTTAAAATATGGATTAATTGTATATAAATCCCTCTTAAAACTAATTCTATGTAATATGGTTATGATTGACACCTAATGGTATAAGGATGAAAGTAAATTGTAGTTTCGCCCAATTAGCCTTCGATGTAGAAGTTAATATGAAGATTACTACATGTTTAGCACCTACGTATCCGAATTAGTCATGGGTAAGCATGGTATATATCATGTATAACTTGTTTCTCAACTTTATCTTTACTTGTAATATCTATACAGTTACTTAAGATGACAAAATTAGTAAGTTAGTAACAATCGGTTGACGGGTCTTCAATAGAATTTTATAAAATAAGACATATGTGATAATGTGTACTTGAATAAGCCAAGTGGTGAGCATAGCTTATACGATAAATAACTTCTTGTTTAACTTTTTCTTTATATTGTTGTATAAACTATTGTGATGCAATGGCCGTTTGCAACGACAAGAAAATTAGGTTTAAAATTACGGATAAATGGTAAAACAAGTGTCAAAAATACTTGTTGCAACAAGTAGTAAGATATTAATCGCAAGTTTGGATTTACTCCAAATCCACTTGGTTTTTCAAGCCACTTTTCAAATTTTACTTCGTTATATGAAGACAAAAAAATTCGATTGAATTTATAGTTTCAGACTAGAAAAACATCAAATAAGTATGATTTTGAATAAGTCAAGTACTGAGCATAGTTTTACGATGCAAGCTTTTAACGTTAACTTGTTTTAACATATGTAAATTGTCGTGATGCTAAAATATGTCTACGATGAAACACTATTGTTTTTGTTTTGTGTCATTAGAAACAAATTTGCAGTTTTAGTTGACGAAATATGTCAAAATTAGTATGGATTTGAATATGTCAAGTAGCATGCATAGTTTGTTTGATGTTAAAGTGTGTTAGCTATGATGAAAGATATGCTTCAATATTAATAATGAAAATTATAGTTATGGCCACTAATATAGTACGTTAATGATTTTCGATGTTTGTTGTACGAATATACAATTGTAGCAGGTATATAATAAGCCTAGTAGAGAACTTTTGCTGATTCGAACAGCACTGGAGATCAAAAAGTTGTCAAAATGTATGCATATCTTCATAAAAAACGACAAAGGGGTGTAGTATGGACATAGTGTTAAAACTCTATACAGTAAAAACAATAGTACCTAATCCCGTTAGAACGAGATATGGTGATTTAGATTGAACAAATGTTCGTCAACCAAGCCTTCGATGGTGATCAAAGGAATAATGGGGTGTTGAGAATGCGCCAAGCTTGTTCTTAACCTGAAAATAAGAAATACAAAGACACTACGTTAAGTGATTGCGCAGGGGTTGGACCCTGCGAACCACCTCCGGCGTGCGAGTAAGTATGTGTGATGGTGATGTAGGTTGTAAATTTAGAGAGTGAAGTTAACTTCGAGATTACTTACATTGTTATTGGCCCGACTATGCTATTTATAGGGGAGAAATATGACATAGTGGGCGGTTGCACATAGTTCGGAGATCATGGGGGCGTCCCATGGAAAGTGGTAACCGCTAGGGCTTTGTAGCCCACGATCTCTGTTTTGGCGGGAAGCCAAAGGATAGAGGAGACGTGGGTTTGACCAGGTCTGGATGATCCTTCGTGTTAGTCCCTTCGTCAGGAATACCCCGAAGGGCTTAGGGCTTCGATTGGCGGATTCCCACATGGTAACCATTCGCAGGCGAATGGTTTTACGCCAATGAAACGTATTAGAAGGTTAACCTGGGCCTCCGAAGGGAGGGCTTTCTACAGGCTCGAAGGGGAGTCCTTCGACCCGTTCGGAGGGTACATCATCAAGCCCCCCAGTCGAAAGTGATATATACGTACGAGTATAAATTGCATTCGACTCAAAAAACCTGCTACACTCTATCCCATCTGTCACAAGTTCGGTCGAGATAAACATAGGTGTTTAAACAAATTATGCGCAATAAATGCGGCTAATAATTCTCCAACTACTACACCCTAGAATGCAGCAGCTACTATATCGGTAACTCCAAACTTCTTTTCAAAATTGAAAAGATGGTTTGAAATCCGTATACTACTCAAAGTCTCAAACTATGAGTACACGTGGACGGTTAGGGTAAATTGTCAATAGATATGCATAAACTCTTTCTAGTTCCTACCTGATCATACTTTTTCTTTACGCCCAAAATACACATACACAATATTGTGCTTTGTGCTTCTTCAGAGATTTAAGGTAATCATCCCTCTTCATTCTCATTGTTATAAATACAAGATGAGTATGGCAGCGAAAAGGATTATCAAGCAGCAAAAATGTACCTTATCAGAACAGGCTTTAATAGAGTTTCTAAGAAAATACCCTATGCCCAAAGAAGTTAAAATTATGCTACCAAACAAAAACCAAAATATCTTTGATGCCCCTGCTGGATATGTTGGGTTGTATGTTCATGCTTTTATGGAATCCAACTTTAGGATTCCTATTCATCCACTAATCTTAGAATTTTTACAGTATTATCAAGTACATATCTCCAGGTTGAACCCGTTTGGCTTAGCCAAACTAACCACCTACATTGTTATATGCAAAGCTTATGGTTATGAGCCCACGCTTAACGTGCTTAGAGGCTTTATCAACCTTTGCCCTGGTGGTGATTGGTTAACTTTAGGCAAAAGAAGTGAACCTGATGTTCCCTGTTTAATAACAAAACCTTTTGCCAACATAAGAAAATGGAAAGGTTTGTTTTTCTATGTGCAAGACACTATCATACCTCCCAAAATCCAGCGTTGCTAGACAAAGATTTTCGTTTTGACGAGAAACGTTTTGATGATCCTTTGCCACACTTCGTCAGAAGCTATCCCCTTTACCAACGTCTTGAACGTCACCCATTTGACGTGCAAACGTTTCCTGAGCCGATACTGTTTATGGCGGGGATTGTAGATCATTGGGAAGGCTCTCCACTGGAACCTGCGATAATCTGCAATGGGAAAAGTATGTGCATACCTATTAAAATAAAGTAAATGACTTATCTGATGATATTTATCTCTTCTTTTTGTATTTCTGCAGGGATGGCGTTTAGGAACTTCGTCGTGGCTCGTGGTGTTAGAGAAGTTAGTTTTGTCCCTAAAGAGCCAGAAGACATAAGCTATGGGGTAGGTTCTCCATCCATGTCAATTGAGAATGACAAAACCCCGCAGTTTGTGGAAACTGTTGCAGATTCCGATGACCCCCTGATCAAGGAATTTCAAACGAGGCTCGCAAGGTCCTCCGGTGTTTCATACAAGAAAAGTAGTAAAGCAAAGGCTGCCATGTCTGTAAGGAGCCCTCCAAAGAGGAAATTAGCCCTTCCCACTCTTCCAACGAGAGTTGTGAAGGCCAAAGGGTCACACTCTAAAACTTTTATACCCACTCCTCTAACGATCCCTGATGATCCTACTCCAAGTAAGCTAGCATCTTTCATGCGTATCAAATGCCATGCATCATATAACTTGTTTTCCTTTCTTTTTTAGGCCTTCCTGATGTTGTGGAACTTCCTAATGCACATGCCTGTCGACAATTGGTTGACAAAATGACGCCTATCAGCTGGAAAGGAGTCTTGAATGACATGTCTATTGAAGAACTTTGCGACTTTCACTCCAAAAGTTACGCTAGGCAGGCTGTATTGGATAATCATCTTAATTCGCGAACAAGGGAATTAATGCAAACGTTGTTGGATGTGAGGGTAAAAATGGATGACATTTTAACCAAAGAAAAAGCTAGGGATCAGGAATATGATAAGTTGGAGGCTAAGTGTAAAGAAGTGATGGAGGACTTTGAGAAGAACCCCTTCGTACGAGATATGCGAGTCAAAATTAACAGACTCGAAAGCCAACTGAAAGAATCCCAGGAGAGGTGTAATAAATTGAAGGTTGAGGAGTCCAAAGTTTCCATCTATAAAGCCCAAATTGCCGCGCTTGAGTCTAAATGTACAAGCCTGGAGGTCGAAAGGTCTAGGCTGGCTGAGCATGAGGTTAACCTTGTCGATGAGCTTCATGATCTTAAATCCCAGCTGCAAATTTTGGAGAGGGACCGAGCTGAGGTAGTTTCGAGAGTTATTCCTCATGTGGCGATGGAATTGTACCGTAGCGATGAGGTAGGGAAAGTTATTGGGAGACTTGTGAATGCAGCCATCTTCTACGGAACGTGCACCGCCCTGGAAGAAGTTGCCAAGACGAAGAAACCCGTTGTTTTGTCGGAGGTGTCTTACTATCGCCCCGATTCGGAGCGAGAGTTTAATGAAGCTGGTGATGCGTTTATTTCAACAAAGTACCCATATCTTTCCGAGGTGACCAAAGATCCATTGGCTTCAATAGAGGAGCTGTTGGCAAAGAAGCCTATGAAGATCCAACCTTCATCCTCAACAAGGAAATCCAA
Organism: Artemisia tridentata subsp. tridentata; assembly: GCA_021014915.2. Classification (NCBI taxonomy): domain Eukaryota; kingdom Viridiplantae; phylum Streptophyta; class Magnoliopsida; order Asterales; family Asteraceae; genus Artemisia; species Artemisia tridentata. Next base: position 72,096,065 of record CP139506.1, on the reverse strand, counting down.
CTCTGCTCTACCTTGAAATGATTCCCCATCATGCTATAATTTATCTGTTATTCATGTTTGAACAATTTATCTTTTGTGTCGCTGGGCTTCGACCAGTAACTTTAGACAATTGTCCTTTTTGTGATTATGATAATTAAGACTTTACGTAGTCTTTGTTTGTGCGAATTTAGTGGAATATGTCCCACTCTTATTGTCATGTTTATCTTCTCTTACGCTCATTTCAAGAGCGTACACATACAACCTAAGGTTATAACCTTATTGTGTGTATTTTGAACCAAGATTTTAAGCAATCGTATAATTTGATTGCGACAGAGGGTCGCGACCCACTCCGTCTTTATCCTTAAGTAGCAGAGGGCTTTCAATACCGTAAGACTTCATAGGAAAGTTAATGTGAATTATACTGGATGTTATTTATACACAAAGTTTGTGCCTTGCAACATCCTTCGACATTGAAACTTTTACACTACTTGGCTGGACAAATCTTTGTTGTAAAGAACGAAACAAGAGATTTGAGGGAAATGCGTTATATCATTAATTGGGTAGGGAGGATTACATCATTTTAAGAAATGAATACTAGGACACCTACCATTAATGCTTCTTTCCCCAGATGAGAAGAATGCGTTACTATATAGATTATCCCCAATAAGTCTATATTGGGGAGCTTTGACCCGGACCTTTCGAGCTAGTTTAGGGTCTTCTGGCAAGATACCGCTGATCAAATACTCCCTAATCGGAGTCATCCAGTTGGTGCCTTCCTCGGTTACGATGTTGGAAACTTCGCCCCGCTCGATTGACCTATCGGCCAATACTTCCACCAAAACCTCCTTCGTTAAATGAGCAAATGCCATTGACGCCAACTTGCTTAGGGCATCTGCTTTCTTGTTTTGATTTCTGCGGACATGTACTATATCATAGGTTTCGAAACCTTGGAGAAGTTCCTTAGCCTTTCCCAAATACTGCTTGATGGTGGGCTGTCTTGCTTCATAGGCGCCCTTGACTTGATTAGCAACCAGTTGGGAATCTACGAAAATGGACAGATTCTGAACTTCCATTTCTTTTGCTAGCCGAAGCCCGGCTAACAGTGCTTCGTATTCAGCTTCGTTGTTGGTGGCTTCGAACTCAAAGCGTAATGCATAAGTATACTCTTTTCCTTCCGGGTTAACCAACATTAAACCTGCTCCCGAACCATCGGAACTTGAGGCTCCATCTGTGTACAGCTTCCATACTTCGATCGTCTTCGAAGGCTGTTGCTTAGGGACCTCTTTATCTTGGCTAGGTCCGGAAGGCGTTTCGGCTAGGAAATCCGCAAGTACCTGGCCCTTGACGGAGTTTCGACCCTTATATTCTATTTCATGCTCTCCCAATTCGATAGCCCATTTGGCTACTCTTCCTGATTTCTCGGGTTTCGACAATATCTGTCTGATAGGCTTGTCAGTCAAGACTGTGATGGGATGAGCCTGAAAGTATCTTCGAAGGCGTCTCGCAGCATAAACCAAAGCAAGGATTAGCTTTTCCAACTCCGGATAGTTTAGCTCAGCTCCTTGTAGAACCCTGCTAGCAAAGTATATTGAGACTTGTTTCTTTTCCCTTTCGGCTAAAAGCACCGCACTGATGCTTTCGAAGGAAGCCGCAATGTACATGAACAACACTTCGCCTTTGATTGGGGCCGTTAGTGTTGGCAAGATTTCTATGAATTCCTTTAGCTTTTCGAAAGCTGCTTCCGCCTCGCAGCTCCATTGGAAAGTCTTTCTATCTGTGCACCCTTTGAGTGTTTTGAAGAATGGTAAAGACCGATCTGCCCCCTTCGAAAGGAACCTGCTAAGTGCCGCAAGCTTCCCGTTGAGGCTTTGGACTTCCTTTAAAGACTTTGGAGCTTGAAGATCAGTGATGGTTTTAACCTTCGAAGGATTAGCTTTAATCCCTTGCTTCGTTATCAAATGCCCCAAGAATTTCCCTTCCTCCATGCCAAAGGAACACTTCTTGGGGTTAAGTTTCATATTGATTGCCCGTAATTGATCGAAGGTCTCTTGAATGTCGGAGAGGAGGTCCTTTTCGGTTCTGCTTTTGATTACCATGTCATCGACATAGGCTTCCAAGTTTCTTCCGATTTGCTTATGGAAGGCCTTGTCTACTAAACGCTGATAAGTAGCCCCTGCGTTCTTTAAGCCGAAGGGCATCTTCTTGTAACAATAGACACCCTTTCCTGTGTAAAAGGCTGTTTTCTCTTCGTCCTCCTTTGCCATTTGTATTTGGTGATACCCTTTGTAGGCATCCAGAAAGCATTTCAAACGGAACCCCGAGAGGGATTCGACCTTCCAATCAATTTCAGGTAGAGGGTAGCAGTCCTTCGGACAGGCTTTGTTGATGTCGGTGAAGTCAACACACATACGCCACCCTCCATCGCTTTTCTTTACCATAACTGGATTAGCAACCCAAGTTTGGTATTTCACTTCCCTGAGAATTCCTGCTTGTACAAGCTCATCTACCTCTTTACAGGCGGCTGCACTTCTTTCTGGTGCTAGGCTTCGTCGTTTTTGCTTAATTGGTTCAATGTGCTTGAACTCGTTAAGCTTATGTTCTGTACCGAAAGGCTTGCCTTCGATCATGAGAGTCCTAGGAACCCCGATCATATCTGAATACGTCCACGCGAATACGTCTTTGTTGGCTCTGAGTAGCTTCTCCAAGTCTGCTTTGAAGCTAGCAGGGAGTTGCTTTCCAATTACCACCGTTTGCTCTGGATAGAGCTCGTTCACCACGATACGTTCTTCGGCATCTGTACAACTTAGGATGACCTTCGGAGGTTCCTCTGGACTTTCTTTAATCTTTTTACCGTTGTCTCCCGTATGTTCTTGATTGTAAGTGGAGAGGACGGTGCCTATCCCATAGGGTGTATGGAATTTTACTGCTGCGTGTATGGTAGAGACTACGATCCCCATTTTTTGCATGGCGGTCCTTCCTATCAACAAGTTGTAAGGAGAGCTGGACCTTACGATAGCGAACATGAGGGTTTCTGTCCTTGTGAGCTTGCCTTCTCCAATCGTTATTTCCAACGAAACTTCCCCCAGAGGCCATGAATGTTCGCCAGAAAATCCTACCAAGGGTATCTTCGAATCAATTCGCTGTGACCTGATCGAAGGATTAAGCTTGAGAAAACATTGCTCGTAGATGATTTCGCAGGAGCTTCCACAGTCCATATAGGCTCTATTCACTTCCCGGTTGGAAATGAGGACTTTGATTACCACCGGATCGTTTGAAGGGATTCGACCTGCGAGAGGAGGAAAAGTTACCTCCCCTACTTCGTTACCCTCCGTTACCTTTCTTTTCAAGCTGGCTTCGCCCCAGCGGACCATGAGTATTGGGGCTTCGAGAGGAGTGGTGTCGGTCGTCTCTTCCTTTTCCTTCTTTATACCCTTAACCAAATGTGCCAATTGCCCGGACTTCACAGCTTCCTCTATCTGTTTCTTCAGTTCTCTACAACTGTTTGTGTCGTGACCGTAATTTTCATGGAAGTGACAGTATTTGCTGGTATCCCTGTTTTTGCCCTTACTTGTCATACGGGGAGGCGCTTCGAAGGCTTTGGCTGCCCTCTCCGTAGCAAGTATCTCCTTTGGAGACTTCGTTAGACTGCTTAACAAACCATGGTTGGGGCCTTTGTTGTACGGAGAAAACCTATCTCTGCTCTTGTTCTTGTTCTTGGACCCCTCCCACGAAGAATGCTTCGAAAACTTATTGTTGCTATCTTTATCTATCGGAGCTCCATTAGTGGACACCTCTTTTGCTTCAATCCAAGTATATGTCTTTTCGGTCAACCCCTTGTAAGTTGTCGGAAGGTCGGTGGACAAGAATTCCACCAAACTCCGATTCCGAAGGCCGTGTACGAAACCAGAAATACGCTGATCTTCATGAAGACCTAGAATTTGCAAAGTCTCATCGGTGTATCTAGTAACGAAGGCCCTGGTGCTTTCATTGTCTTTTTGTTTGATGTTGTGCACCGTTAAATGATTCCTTGTGAATTTCTTTTGCTGACTGAAGTGTGACCGAAACTTGGCTTTGAGATCATCAAGGTTGACGATGCTACCGGGCTTTTGCCCATTCCACCAAATACGAGCAGAGTCCCGTAGGGTGTATGTGAACATGTGACAGGCCACCGGCATAACCCACTTTTGCATTTTGATAGCCCCTTCGAACAAGTGTAAAAAATTGTCCGGATCCCCCTTCCCATCGTAAGTCCCGACATGTGAAGGCATTTTCAACCCATCAGGCAATGGGTAATCTTCTATCCACCTAACGAAGGGTGTAGCTGAACCCATAGGGTCTGAATATAGACAATTATAAGGTGGTGCGTACATGGGGACAGTATTGTATGGATTACTGTTTGGGGGCATTCCCATAGGAGTCTGGCCTGGGTAGGACTGATAAGGTGTATTCGTGGCAAACGGGTAACTGTTTCCTAAGGCGTACGGAGGGTACGCCATAGGGTGGCCGAAGGGCATGTTCCCATAATTTTGAGGGAAGCTTGGGTTATTAGGCTGTCCATTTACTGGAGGATATAAATTTTGAGGATAAGACTGAGTTTGGAACGAGGGGTACATACCATTGGGAGGAAGATTTCCTCCCATATTAATTGTAGACGGATTGCCTTCTACGCCTGATGCGTGAGAAGGCTGCAACGGAACCCCAGCTTCAGTCCTTCCAAGATGGGCAGCTAGCAATGGAGGCAAAGTCACCCCCCTTTCTTCCCTAAGCTGACTCCTACCGTTAGAGCCTTCGGTAACCGCCCCTTCTCTTCTTGTCGGAGCACGCTCGGGGACTCCTTCGAAACCAACGGATCTTTTGCTTAGCCTTCGACCAATTGGTGACCCAATTCTTAAGGCCGATAGGGTTGGTCCTTGGGTCGGAGGCCTAGGTTCCATCTCCATTTCTTCATCATACTCATCACTCGAGTATTCCAACTCCCTTCGTACCTCAGCATTCCTGACTTGTCTGTTACGAGCCCTTAAAAGGGTTTCCAACACTTCGTGGTTGGCTTCGACAAAGGCTGGGCTAATGACAGGTTCTGGGTTGGCTGATGTCGAAGCATGATTGTTGGTTGTGATTTCTGGGTGAGAACGTGTTGTGAAGGTGGAGACGGTTATTGGGGGAAGGTTGTTAGGGTCATCGGTTGGTATTGGTGTTAAAGTAGAGAAACCCGGTGGGGGAGTATCTTCTCTCCCTTGATTCATGCCGGAATAACAGTGAAATTGGTTGGTAGGTTAAAAGCTCGGAATTAACGAGACCAATTGTAGCGGTCCCACGGATGGCGCCACTGATTGAACAAATGTTCGTCAACCAAGCCTTCGATGGTGATCAAAGGAATAATTGGGTGTTGAGATTGCGCCAAGCTTGTTCTTAACCTGAAAATAAGAAATACAAAGACACTACGTTAAGTGATTGCGCAGGGGTTGGACCCTGCGAACCACCTCCGGCGTGCGAGTAAGTATGTGTGATGGTGATGTAGGTTGTAAATTTAGAGAGTGAAGTTAACTTCGAGATTACTTACATTGTTCTTGGCCCGACTATGCTATTTATAGGGGAGAAATAGGACATAGTGGGCGGTTGCACATAGTTTGGAGATCATGGGGGCGTCCCATGAAAAGTGGTAACCGCTAGGGCTTTGTAGCCCACGATCTCTGTTTTGGCGGGAAGCCAAAGGATAGAGGAGACGTGGGTTTGACCAGGTCTGGATGATCCTTCGTGTTAGTCCCTTCGTCAGGAATACCCCGAAGGGCTTAGGGCTTCGATTGGCGGATTCCCACATGGTAACCATTCGCAGGCGAATGGTTTTACGCCAATGAAACGTATTAGAAGGTTAACCTGGGCCTCCGAAGGGAGGGCTTTCTACAGGCTCGAAGGGGAGTCATTCGACCCGTTCGGAGAGTACATCATCACGTTAGAACGAGATATGGTGATATAGATAGTAAATAGATCATACCCCTAACTCAAATATGTCCGTGCCAATAACCTATCATGAAATTCATTAGATATTTATGAAGTACCCGTGGTGAGTTTGTGTCTTATAAGTTGTAAGGCATTTTCCTATGTCGTTACATTAGATATTTCATAACATGCAAGTTAAGTATACATTATTAGTACTAGTAGTATATTCTTCAAAATGACTTTAATATTGAATGAAGTCTACTCTTTGTGTCTTATAGGTTGTTAGGCACTTTCCTATGTCGTAACATGGAATTTGTCACTTTAATATTAGTTGTACTTTTGTTTTATCGGTTGATATGACGTAATAATATCAAGACAAAGTCATTGTCTATTTATGTGTAGTTAAAAAACAAGAAAATTTCGTGTAAGATATTAATCACTCCGTCTCAATTTATTTGTCCATATTTCCTTTTTTGGATGTCTCAAATTAAATGTCCATTTTCTTTATTTAGTAAAAACTAGAGAATCTAGTGGCGGAATATTCCATTTTAGTGGTTGAAAATTAAAGTGGCCTCACTTTTATTAAACTTTGTGTTTTCTCTCTCCTGACAAATAAATTAAGACGGAGGGAGTAATAACAACGTAATCAATCATTTGTTCGACAGTAATTCATGTTATTGGTACGTTGCAATCATTAGTTTATTTATTCATAATGAAAGTAACGGAGTAAACTAAAAAGGACCAAGGTCTTGAGAGCGATCGGGTAAATCTTGAAAAGCATACTCACTTCATTTAATATATATATATATATATATATATATATGGGGTCCGGTTATAGGGAAAAGTGTAATTAGATAGAAAAGTGAGAAAAAAAGTTATAGGGTAGAATTTGAAACATCTCAAACTTCAGGGTAAGTTTTGAAACCCACCCCCACCCGCCCCGGGGAAAGAAAAAAAAATCCCGGCAAAAAAAAATTTTTTTTTTCCAGGCCAAAATTTGATAACTATGATGCACCTTTTTATTTTGGTGCATCATAGTTATAAAATTTAGTTATAACTATGATGCACCAAAATTTATAACTGTGATGCACCAAAATAAAAAGGTGCATCATAGTTATAAAATTTTGGCGGAAAAATTTGTTGGCCTGGAAAAAAAAATTGTTGGCCCCCAAAAAAACACTTTTTTATTTTGGTGCATCACAGTTATAAAATTTAGTGCATCATAGTTATAACTAAAATTTATAACTGTGATGCACCAAAATAAAATGTTCATCATAGTTATAAAATTTTGACCTGAAAAAAAAAAATTTGGCGGGATTTTTTTTTTTTTTTTTTTTTTTTCAGGGGGGGTGGGGGTGGGAGGGGGGGGGTAGGGTGCGAATATACAAAACCTCTCTTAAAGAATGAAGGAAAATACAATATGATCTCTGTAGTTTGGTGTGAAAAAAGGGAAGAGAAGAAAAGGGTGATTTGCACTATTTTCTCTATTTTTCACCAAATTGCCTTTTTTCCTAGAACCAATATATATATATATATATATATATATATATATATATATATATATATATATATAATATATATATATATATATATATATATATATATTTAAACAAGTGTTCATTTTCAGTTACAACTTACAACCAATTGAATTTTTGAGTAAATATGAAATTACACAATGCGAAATAATCTTATTTTTTGTCATCATTCTCCCCCACACACACAACAACAACCCAAATAATAATAATAAAAATAATAATAATAATAAATAAAAAAATTTGCCAAACTGCTTGCATTTTGTAAATATGTATCTAATTTGTGACATGATGAGAAATGTTTGTACTTAGGATATGTTTGTCACACAAAATTATGAGAAGATTATGTTTATTTTTTGAAAAAATAAGCTATTTAAAATATAACATTTGTTAGACTATCAGAAATTTTAGAAAAATAATCTTCTATAATCACTTAAAATCAAATACTACTTCATATAGCTTATAAAAATAATCTCTATTTTTAATCTCCCGCTCTATCTATATCTACAGCAACATCTCCAATACCAGCAAACTCTCATTAGTTATTGTAGGAAAATAATTGTATGTCTTGTTTTAGAGAGCAGCTTGATCCAAGTTGAACTCAATTTAGTTAGGCCCAAAACTACCTAATTCTTTTAGGTGCATGATACTAAACCGGGGGTTTTTGGGATTGTTAAACAGTTTTATCCAAACACTTGAAATTACATACGTGTTAAAAATAATAAAGACTTGAATAAGCGACCCCAAACACCCTCCTAGTAGTGGGCAGAGGCAACTTAAGGGCCGGTGCGAGTCTGTAGAAGCTTAATAGCTCTATGAAATCCGTTGAATCAAAATAAAATGTTGAAGTAGCTTAGACATTATGTGACGCGCAAGGCAAATATAAAGATTTCCCATGAAATGTACTATTCAACAGAAAAATAAAAATTTTGTCTTTTTTGAATATTTACGAAAACGGTCCCTGAGGTTTAACAGTCATAACAAAGTTCATCCCCGTAACCCAAATAAGTTCTCACTTCTTAGGGACCAAAATCGTAACATAATTTACATAAATCGTCCCTTAAGATTAACTGAAACTGCAAAATCATCATTAAGATTGGACCTAAATCTGTTGATTGTATATTCATTGGATATGCTAAGAATAGCAGTGCGTATCGTTTCATTGTATATGATTCGAAAAATCGGGATATATAAAAGGGTACAGTAATGGAATCAAGGAATGCTTCCTTCTTTGAAAATATATTTCCTTGTTTAACGAAGGTAATTGGAAGTTTATCTTGAATAGATGACGAAGTTGTCCAAGATAAAAGACAACGAGATGATAATGATCTCCAAGATGAGGGATAAGATCAAATCGAGGAAGAAGAGGTTGAACTTAGAAGAAGCAAAAGGGCAAGAACCGAGAAATTGTTTGGACCCGATTTTGTTTCTTTTATGGTAGAAAATGAACCCATTTCTTATCGAGAAGCAATATCTTCTTTGGATGGTCCTCAATGGAAAGAAGCCATTAAAAGTGAAATAGATTATATTTTACAAAATCATACTTGGGAGCTCGTGGATTTACCTCCTGGATGTAAACCACTAGGCTATAAATGGATCTTCAAGAAGAATATGAAAGCCGACGACACCATTGACATGTACAAATCAAGATCGGTAATCAAATGATTTAGACAACGAGAAGGTCTAGATTACTTTGATACATATTCGCCTGTTACGCGAATAACCTCGATTAGGATGATACTTGCTATTGCCGCTTTAAGAAATTTGTAAGTTCACCAAATGGATGTGAAAACGGCATTTCTAAATGGAGATTTAGAATAAGAAATCTACATGAACCAACCTGAGTGTTTCATAGCTCCTGGATAAGAGAACAAAGTTAGTAAGCTTGTTAAGTCATTATATGGCTTAAAGCAAGCTCCCAAACAATGCCATCAAAAATTTGACCACGCCATGCTATAGAGTGGATTCAAAATTAATGAATGCGACAACAGACAAGTGTGCTGTGTGTATATGTAAAAGACACAAATAGTGGATATATAATCTTGTGTTTATATGTTGATGATATGCTTATCATTGGCAGTAACGACAAGATGATCAAATCTACTAAAGACATGTTGAAATCAAAGTTTGACATAGGGCCGGTGCTGAGAACGTCAAAAAAAAATTTGGGCCCGGCACGGGAAAAAAAGGTGCCCCTATATTATAATATCCATAATCAAGTACGAAAAAGCCAAAAATACGAAGAAAATCATTCTTGCAACAAAAGTATTATTTCTACAAAATAAAATATATTTAAGTAAACCGTGCGGCCCTTATCGCGTTTTTTGAGGCAAAGTCTATGAATAGCAAATATATATACTTCATTTTACAGTTGCTATTAATCAAGACTCATGAGCACAAGTTATATATTTTATTACATAAATTAATGATCAAATGTGAGTAAACTTTATTTTAAAACTAAAAATAAGTGTTGGAGTATTTGCTATTCAAATAATTTTAAAAGAGACATAAATTATGTTAGGGAGTATTAAGCATGTGCTTGATGGCGCAGATTATCAGAGATTATGGGGACTACAACTTTTTTTTTTCAAAAAATAATCTTTTGTCTAAAAAGTAGCATTGTTTGGCTGAACAACTTATAAATGATTATAGTAAAAATAATCTCCAAAAATAAAAGCTCCTTGAACCAACTTATGAAAGATTATGGGGGCTACAGCTTTTTTTTTTCTCACAAAATAATCTTCAATTATGGGTGTGTTTGGAAAAAATTGTTGGTGCTGGTGCTGGTGCTGGTGCTGATGCTGGTGCTGATGCTGGTGCTGGTGCTGAAAAAAGATTAAAAATGTAGTTTTTTTTTTTTTTTTTTTTTTTTTTTTGGTAGTAGTGTTTGGCAAACTAGCTGTAATTGTAGATTAAAAGTGCAAAATGACGTAATTAGTACAATACCCAATGATAATATAGAACTAACATTATATATAATCAAACCAATATGTATACATTAGCAATGAAAATTATTGTAAAAATACAAAAACATTGCGTTAAAATGATGTTAAATTATCATCCACGATGTGCATTCCATATTAAAGTAGCAATATCGTTACGTATCTGCTTCATCTCATTAGATGCTCCTTCAGAATTGTTTTCATTGTTCGTGTCATGACTATGAACATCGTAAAGTTCGTCTCATGGTACATAATCCGGATTTTCCTCCATCACCGTATATCCTTCATAAACATTACTTTTGTCATACATATCCAAATCATTATTTGGTTTTTTTTTTTTTTGTTTTTGTCTTTTTTTTTTTTTTTTTTTTTTAACCCCAAAAATACATTATAATCAATATTGTAATCTAAAATGTTTATTACACCCTTTTTGTTATTAATTCCCCTTAAGATTCAACTAATTTACAAAGATTAAATACAACAAATATATATTATTTTGATTACAAAGACCATGACTCCATTTACAACAACTGGTTACAAACTAAGATAACCCATAATATTCATTTACAATTGCATATGATCAAGTAACCAACACGTAATGACTTTTGCCCTAAAGTGGAAGGTGTCATCAAGTTAACAACGACAATATTTATACAATAGGAGTACTAAAGTTCTACAAATAGATTAGGTGAGTGCTCACAGAAAGTCAAGAATACAAATAGAATTATATAAACACTTGTAACACACACATAAAATATATGATCCATAAAAAACATGTCTTTTGCGAATGATATTAGGGTTTACAGTTCTGGTTGTATAAAGGTGATGTAAGTGTAGAAGGTGAATGTTTATGAAGGTTAAAATGGTAAGTATACAAAAAATAATCTCTAGTCCTTTCTGAAAAGCTGGTTGGATGAACTTTTAATTTTAGAGATTATTTTTCCTATAATCTTTCTTAATCTTGGCAGCTAAACGATACTACTTTTTGGACAATAGATTATTTTGTGAAAAAAAAAAAAAGTTGTAGCCCCCATAATCTCCCAATAATCTGAGTTGTCAAACACAGCCTATGTCATTTTACACTTTTAATTTACAATTTCAGCTAGTTTGCTAAATATCACTACAAAAAAAATATATATATAATTTTAATCTTTTTCAGCATCAGCAACAGTACCAGCACCAGCATCAGCATCAGCATCAGCATCAGCACCAGCAATAATTATTGTTGCCAAACATACCCTAAATGGTAACATCCGATTTTTTAGGTAATAATTCACGCACTTTATCAATATGATTTGATAGACAATTTCCTTTATTAAAAAGTTGACTAAAAAGTGTTCTCTTCACGTCTAAATATAACCACCAAAGATCTGACAACAATCATCACAAAATCTATCCTTTCTCTTTCACCCTTACCACCACCATCCTTCACCATCAACCCCCACAGTTTTGCTCTCCTAATATCCTTCACTACTCACAAAAATATCATCACCAAAGATCTGACAACAATCATCACAGAACCGCCTATCAAGCCTTAACCATCAAAGTTCTCTCGCAACCAACTTTGATCCGATCATAACCAGATTCCACGTCATTACGTCGTTTTCCTTTCCCTTCGGCGATGGACATATTACGTCTCTCTTAACCACCATAGTTTCTAGTCATATATATATATATATATATATATATATATATATATATATATATATATATATATATATATATATATATATATATATATATATATATATATATTAATAGACCAGAAAATTTTGTGCCCCTTTTTGGGCTGGGCCCGGCGCAAAAGCTTGCACAACGCCGCCCCATCTACGCCCCTGGTATGAAACGAAGGATATGGGTTTAGTTGATGTGATCCTTGGAATAAAGATCATACGAACTCAAAATGGACTTGTGTTGAGTCAGGCACATTGCGTGGAAAAAAATCTTAATACTCACAATGTGGGGGATTCCGGCATAGCTAGAACTCCAATTAACACCAGTAAGCATCTATCTAAAAATAGAGGCATAGGTGTTGCCCAGTTAGAGTATTCAAGAATTATGGGCATGTAAATGTACTTAATGACAAGTACCCGACCTGACTTAGCATATGCTGTTAGCAGGCTAAGTAAGTATACTAGTAATCCAAGTTATGCACATTGGGGAGCTATGACTAGGTTACTTCATTATTTGAGATACAATCACGATTATGGAGTGCATTATGATAGATATCCAGTTGTTATAAAAGGATACAGTGATGCAAATTGGATATCTAACATTAAAGATTCTAAATCGACTAGTGGATATGTGTTTACACTATGAAGGCCGGCTATATCTTGTAAGTCTTCCAAGCAAACTATTATAGAAAAGTCCACGATGGAATCAGAATTTATCGCGTTAGATAAATGCAGACAAGAGGCGGAATGGCTACGTCAATTCGTAGATGACATACCAAGGTGGCATAAACCGGTAACGGCCATTAATATACATTGTGATATTCAATCGGCAATTGGCAGAGCTTATAGCATGATGTATAATGGAAAGTCCAGACATAACCGTCGTCGACATAATTCGATACGACAACTACTCTCAACAGGAGTTATCTCAATTGACTATGTGAAGTCAAAGGATAACATCGCGGATCCAGGCTTAAGCAGAGAGTTAGTTAGTAAGTCGTCTGAAGGGATGGGACTAAAGCCCTTGAAGGAATGAGTTTCTATGAAGGAAAACCTGATCCCAAGATCTGTGTTCAGTAGGACAACCTAATCATAAAATGTGGGGGAAGTCACGTCAATGTAGGGGAGTTACTAAATATTGTAACTTCATAGTCCATTCCTATAACAAATGTGACTTGTTGAGAGTTTAAACATATGACTTTAATGATTCAAGATAAAATCATAAAGCATAATGATTCAAGATGAAATCACAAAACATATTTAATGTTTCAAGATGAAATCACCTATGTGAGAGAGAATTAGGGTCGCTTCGAAAGGAATTGTGAGGGGCGCAATTCCTAAGACCTCTTGCAGAACCAGGCTAGTGTTCATGACCATAACGAACACGACTATGAGGAATTGACAAGGTCCGGGAGAGTCTTCTGTTAAGTGTAATAGGGCTGAGCATCGGACCCGGACCGGACCAGACCGACCAAGACCGAGACCGAATAAGCCCAAAAGCCGATACCGAGAACCGGACCGAATGTGGTCGGTCCGGTCCAACAAGGCAAAATAGTTGGTTTGTGGTCCGGTCTGGACCGACCGAGACCGAATTAGCCCAAAATCCGAGACTGAGGACCAGACCGAATGTGGTCGGTCCGGTCCGTTCGGGTGGTTTGCTCAGCCTTAAAATGTAATGTCGTATACGTAAACAGAAGCTGAGTTCAAGGACATAGTGTCTACTCATATCTAGGAGACTAAGTGCATCTCATAATTGAAGGTTCAAGGGTCACACCTGCCTATCCTATGCAGGACTTAACCGCATAAATTTTGCCGAAATTTTCGTGTGTTTTCGACCGATCTCCATTCATGTGGGGGATTGTTGGAAAAAATGATATTACAAAATGAGTTTTTGTAATTTTTGGACACTATTTAATATATGTATATGTTATATATATTTATATTTCTTGGTTGCTTTGCATTCTCCTTGACGAGAGCTTCGCAACGAGCTAAAATGTGTCAAAAATAGAGTTGGTGTGAATGAGATATCGTGTCTTAAAGTGAGGCATGTGAAACACAAAATCTGGGAAAAAGAACACATCCCACATCGCCCGAAATAGGAAGTGCGGAGGTGTTTATATAGAAATCTTGATATTGACCTTCAAATTGATTTGTTGGTTTTGCTCCAACACCTATGTGCATACGCGCAGGGGGTGCAGGTTTCAGGATTTCTGGGCCAAAATGGGTTCGAAGTTTCTGAACTCATGGGAGCCCGCCACGAATGCAGCTTCAAAACTTCGCCTACGTGCGAATCTTTTTGCTGCCAGATTTCTTTTCCGTTTTAATAGTTTCCAGATTTTGTATCCATTTATTTTTAGAAACGACTTAAACTTTGAGAACAAGTTTTATAAAATTTTTCTAAATAAATGGAAGATATCAAATCGATTTATTTTGAACAAATTATTTCTTCTTGGTGAACAAGATAGGTTTTCAGTATAAATATAACCCAAGTCTCATTCGGTTTGGACATTTAGAAAACGTAACTCATTGCATACAATTCTAGCAATCCATCGATCAGAAATACGCAGAGCTTCTTTGAACTTTCAGGCAAGTGTGTCTAGTCCGGCTGTACATCAGCTTTGGCCGTTGTACCCTGGGAAACAGACGACGAATCTGTTTTAAGGGAATCGTGTTAAACACAAGCCTCGACCGACCTTTACTGCTTTCTTTTATTTAATCGTTCTTAGAGTCTATCTTCTGCTTCTACATTTCTGTCTGCTTTTAATTTTTTGTTATTTATTTTCTGTTAATTTTTATTATTGTAATCTGATTATATTAATAAAAGTGTACATGTTTCCCTACATATAAATCCCTCTTAAACTAATTCTATGAAATATGGTTATGAACTTATGATTGACACATAAAAAAAAACAAGTTACTCTTTTATGTAACTCTTACCGTTTTGCTGGTATAAGTGTGAAAGTAAATTTTAGTTTCGCGCAATTGGCTTCCGATGTAGTAAGACTAATGCTAATGGGCGTTGCCCAGTGACCACAACCGACGAAAGAGATGCGTCTCCCTCCCTAGCCAAGCCACAAGCGACGCGTCGCCAAATAATTTTTTCAAAGTTTCGGTTGCCTCATTAACCGAAACAATTGCACCATACTTAGTACAAAATACACTATAGATTTCAAAGAAGAGAAAAAAAAAAAAAAAAAGGTATGTCAAAATGAAAAAAAAAAAAAAAAAAAAAAAAAAGTATGTCTTGTAAACTTTAAGAGGTTGGAGACAGTATGTTTGAGACGGTATGTTGAAGACGAAGAAGAAGGTCAAAGTATCAAATGGTTTTTTTTTTTTTTTTTTTTTTTTTTTTTTTTTTTTGTTTTTGTTTTTTCTAAGGCTCATTTATAATTTAAAACAGTTCTTTCCAAGCCCAACCCATTTAAATTTTCATTTAGTATGGTATCAAGTATACTTGTTGTTGTTAATTTATATGTTTTGAATATATATCACTGATTGAAACATAAAAAAATTATTTGTAAAAAAAACAGATGAACACTTTTGATCTTATTTATAATAATATATATATATATATATATATATATATATATATATATATATATAGGGGGACTTTCTTACGAGAACCATTTTATCTGCGAGAACTGAGAGAACCACAAAAAACATACATGCACGCCTTTTAAAATAAAATAAAAATACATGCAAATCATCAATAATCGTAAGTATCCACCTATGTTCTTCAATATCATCATGAACTCATCCTCTTTTTTCACAAAAACCTTACACAAGGCCGCAATATTGTCGTTGCACGCCTTATAAGAACATACATGCACACCTTCAAAGAAAAATGTTGTATTTCCAATTTCTTATCAAATTCTTTAGAACAACTATGTTTTTTTAAAAACATATATGTTGTTTTTAGAACATATGTGCAAAAATACAATTATTGAAGGCGTGCATGTATGTTTTTGGTGGTTCTCTCAGTTCTCGCAGATAAAATGGTTCTCGCAAGAAAGTCTCACTATATATATATATATATATATATATATATATATATATATATATATATATATATATATATATACTTGTGGTCGCTTTTGTGGTCACCACAAGCTAGTTATGATTGGGGTGGAGTTGTGGAGAGAAAAAGCTGAGGTGGCGGTGTTACTTGGGTGAAAAATTGGTCACCACTAGCATTAGTCTAATCAATATGAAAAATACTACTCTACTACATATTTTGCCCAACTTTTATTTTTATCTTTATTTATATATGCATAGCTACTTATTTACTTATATCTGTATGGTTACTTATTTACTTATATCTGTATAGTTACTTATGACGACAAAATTAGTGACATCGGTTGACGGGTCTTCAATAGAATTTTATAAGATAAGACATATGTGATAATGTGTACTTGAATAAGCCAAGTGGTAAGCATAGCTTATACGATAAATAACTTCTTGTTTAACTTTTTCTTTATATTGTATAAACTATTGTGACGCTAAAAGCCGTTTGAAACGACAAGAAATTTTGGTTTTAAATTACGGAAAAATGGTAAAACAAGTGTCAAAAATACCTGTTGCAACGACAAGTCGTAAAATATTAATCGCAAGTTTTGATTTACTTCATATCCACTTGGTTTTCAAACCACTTTTCAAATTTTACTTCATTATACATCAAGACAAAAAGAAAATAAGTATGGTTTTGAACGAGTCGAGTACTAAGCATAGTTTTACGATGCAGGGTTTTAACGTTAACTTGTTTTAACATATGTAAATTGTCGTGATGCTAAAATATGTCTACAATGAAACACTATTGTCTTTGTTTTGTGTCATTATAAACAAATTTACGGCTTTAGTTAACGAAAGATATGTTAAAATTAGTATGGATTTGAATATGTCAAGTAGCATGCATAGTTTGTTCGATGCTAAAGTGTGTTAACCGATATACTTCGATATTAATTATGAAAATTGTAGTTAACTAGTTATGGATATAATATGTTAATGATTTTCGATGTTTGTTGTAAGAATACAATAGCAACAGGTACATAATAAGCCTAGAGAATTTTTTTGAAGTTGCACAGCCATTAGAGATCAAAAAGTAGTCGAAAGGTATTTTTCATAAAAAATGATAAAGGGGTGTTCTAAAACCTTTTACGTTAGACTAGTAGTAATGGTAACCCAACTTAAAACCATCTCATTTTGGCACATCAGTATCACATCAGCTTCTCTATCCTTGGCCAAACACATAACCCTAACAGCTTCTTAGTAAGGCGACCTCAGTCACAACAAAAAACATACCCCACGCAATTTAATTAAATAAAATCTCACGCACACAAACCAAAATGTTTCCATTCGGTCGCCCTACCAATCGAATCAAGCAAAAAAAAAGAGGACGCATCCAACATGAGTAGACCGACCCTTGCAAGGGTCGGCATTACGACTAGTCTTACAGATAGTGTTCAAAAAGTTTACATATGCATATCTTCTAACTCAGATATTTCCGCCCTATAAAGATAATCGTACTCTATTAGATATTTGATGAAATACTCTTTGTGTCTTACATGTTGTTAGGCATTTTCTTATGTCGTAATATTAGATATTTCATAACATGCAAGTTAAGTATACATTATTAATTATTCTTCAAAATGACTTTAATATTGAATGAAGTCTACTCTTTGTGTCTTATAGGTTGTTAGGCACTTTCCTATATCGTAACATGAAATTGTCACTTCAATATTAGTTGTACTTTTTGTATTATTGGTTGATATGATGTAATATCAAGACAAAGTCATTGTCTATTTATTTGTAGTTAGGCCCCACGGAGTGGCAACGGGCTGGGCTAACCCGTTGGGGAACACCGTCGCCGACCCAGCGGGCTGAAAATCACGGGCTGGACAAGCAGCAGCGGCTTGGCAACGGGCATGAAAAATTCGACCGTTTGAAGCAATAATACAAACGCTCTCTTGTGCAACGGCTCAAAAAAAAAAAAAAAATTCCCTCTTTATAAACAACTAAAATCTTCACATATTAAACCACAACTTTCACATATTTAACCCCAAAATCATCAATTTTATCACAAAATGGATTCATCTTCTTCCTCTTCTTCGTATTGTAATCCGCCTTCGCTTTTCGACTCGTCAACGGGGAGCACTTTTAACTTTTTGCAAACGGTCTTAGACGCGTATCAAGACATCGGAAGCTCTACTGACACCCGTAGGTACATTGATCGGGAACGGGTCGAAGCGGGGGAAACACTAATGCTTGACTATTTTGTTGAAGACCCGAAATTCGATGAGTCAGTTTTCCGTCATCGTTTTCGCATGAGCAAAAGGTTGTTTTTGAAGATTGTTGCTGATATTGAAGCCGGGTTCGAGTACTTTCAAGAAGGATACGACGCTCGTGGAAAAAAAAGTTTCACGGCTTTACAGAAATGCTCATCGGCGATCAAACAATTGGCGACGGGTGAACCTCCAGACGCGTACGATGAGTATTTATGCATGGCGGAAAGAACATCTCGCGAGACCCTCGAGTATTTTTGTGATGCGGTCATTTTTTTATACGAAGCGGAGTTTTTACGTAAGCCAACATCTCACGATGTTGCTCTCATCACACAAGCACACGAAGAAAGACACCACATTCCAGGGATGCTTGGTTCTCTTGATTGTAGACACATCGTATGGGCGAGGTGTCCTAGATACTTAAAAGGGCAATACACGAGGGGTGATCATAAGGTGCCGAATATTATGATTGAGTGTGTTGCTTCTCAGGACTTGTGGATTTGGCACTCGTATTTTGGTCCACCTGGATCGAACAACGATGTGAACGTTTTGAATCAGTCGCCATTGTTTCAAAACGTGCGTAATGGATCCGCACCAGACACTTCATTTACCGTAAATGGACGACATTACAAGCATGGGTACTACCTTACCGATGGAATCTATCCTAGGTGGGCTACGTTTGTTAAGGCATACCGCATCCGGTCGAAGAGGACGAAAAGAAGTTCAAAAGACTCCAAGAGGCGGCAAGAAAGGATGTTGAGCGGGCCTTTGGTGTTCTCAAGGGGAAATGGAAGATTTTGGAGCGTCCCCTACGGCTCACGACAAAACAGAAGATCGGGAAAGTCGTCGCCACATGTACTATATTGCACAACATGATCATAAAAGACGACGGGAGGGCAATATCACCGGTTCGTATTATGGATCCACCTGCCCCTGTAGCTTATAACCGGAATGTGCTGCGGGAGATACATGACGAAGAAGTCCATCATCGCCTCCGGTATGATCTGACAGCGCATATATCGGGTTTGGACTTAGCATACCTTGATGACCCAGCGGAGCAGCCACCACCGATCGAGACATTGATTTAGGTCTCTTTATGTCGTATTTTATTTTCTAATAATGATGTCGTTTATGTAGTTTTTATTAATTATGTTTAGGTTTATGTAATGTTTATGTCGTTTATGTATTTTTTTTTTAGTTTATTTTAATGAAATGTTTAAGTTTTTATTACATAAATGTTTGATTAAATTAAATGAAAAAAAAAAATTGGGAGGGTTGAGAATGTGATGAATGCCTAAGAATTAAGTTGGGAGGGTTGGTTGGGAGGGTTGAAAGGGTAAAATGAGTTGGAGAGATGTTATTGGTGGAATTTGGGAGGGTTGGGAGGTAATGGAAGACAAGCTACAAAGTCAAACTCTGCTGCTACATCAACACAAGAACTGGGTCCAAACACAGCTCAAGTTCAGAGTATACAAAGACTTGCAACACCACCAAAGATGAAGTTGCTGATTGATCAATGCCATATTGATTGTAATAGGATGTAAATAATAGCTTGTAACTTGTACAGTACAAACAGTTTAGCTTGTTAGTTAGAATAGCAGTGTAGTAGTGTAGCCTATAAATACTCTTTGTATTCTCATAATTCAGTAATGAAATCTTTCACTTTTCATTCATTTTGTCCCATTCTTTGTTTCTCAACATGGTATCAAAGCAAAATCCGCTCACCTAACAAACTCCGGCCATTACAGCCACCACTAACCACCATAACAAACTTTGACCACCGTCATAACAAACTTTGACCATCACAAAACCACCACAAACATCACCACAGATCATCAAAATCAATCAAAACATATCAAAACAGTCACAATCATCATCAAAATCACAATTACATCACCAGAATTACTCAAAATCAACAAGAACAATCAAGAAACTGTCATAACAGATTTTCCCGCCAAAACCTTCAAATCACCATGACTACATCTGCATCAAACACCAATTCATCATCCACCACACCAATAACTGATGATATCAACTCTCCCCATCACCCATTGTACTTTCACCAAAACGACCATCCTGGTCTCATACTCATTTCCAAGAAACTGATAGGATCAGAGAACTATAGTACATGGAAAAGGTCAATGATGATAGCACTCAATGCAAGAAACAAACTCAAACTGGTCAATGGTGAGTATGAAGAACCTGCAAGCACTTCTCCTCTCAGGTCACTTTGGGAAAGGGCAAATGACATGGTGATTTCATGGATCTTGAATACAGTTTCTGAGCAGATAGGTAACAATCTTAGTTTTGTTAACTCTGCAAGTGCATTATGGAAAGAATTGAATGAACACTACTCACAACTGGATGGTCACAGAATTTACAAAGTTTCCAATGATATTGTGAATTTGAAACAAGGGAATACCACCATTGAATTGTACTATCACAAATTGAAAGGTCTGTGGGATGAGTTAGATGCTTTAGAGGCTCCTTATGCTTGTGTCTGTCCTTGTGATTGTGAAAATGGGAGGTCAAATGGTGAAAGAGATCAGAGAAAAAGGCTTATGCAGTTCTTGATGGGGTTGGATGAATGTTACACAAATGTAAGAGGCCAAATCTTGTTGATCCAACCATTACCCCTGGTTTCAAAAGCCTATAGTATGCTGAGACAAGAAGAGATTCAAAGGGAGACACCCAAACCCACCATTACTATCCCAACTGCCTTAAACACAATCACCAATCACAAATCTCATCACACCAACAACAGAAACAATCCAACCACTTCAAACAACACAGTAAGGAGAAGCCCATTTAGAAAAGGAGTTTACTGCACTAATTGCAGCAAAGAGGGTCACTATGGGACAGAATGTTACAAACTTGTTGGCTACCCACCAGGACACCCTCTCCACAACAAATATGTGCCCCAGTCTCAAAGGAACAATACCACTTCAAGGGTGAATGTTGTCAACACAAATGATGGTCAGGATAACAATGAAGCACTACCAAATTATGCTGATCCAAACACTCCTTCCACCAGTTCTGCTGATTCTTTTGTGCACTCAAGGATGGATCAACTGCAAAACCAATTGAACCAAGTACTCATCATGCTTCAGCACAATCCACAGGAGTTCACAACTGGTACTTTACCACACATGGCAGGTACATTTTCTTTCATTGCTTCTTTTTCATCAGGATTTCTAGATGTTTGGATAATAGACAGTGGGGCAACTGACCATATTTGCATATCACTCAATAAAATGCACAACATTCACACACTTACTCACCCAATCCTTGTTAACTTACCTAATGGACATCAAATCAAGGTAGACACAGTGGGATCAGTCACAATATCACCTCACCTCACACTTACAGGAGTACTTTACATCCCAACATTCACCTACAACCTCATATCCATTAGCAGACTCACTTCCACCACTCATTCATCTATTACCTTTACTCACAAACATTGTACATTTCAGGGCCATGATGGCTCTGTGGCAAAAGGATCTCTTCATGGTGGACTCTACACACTCAACTCATCATCAACACCTTCTACATCAACCATACTTTCCAACTTCAGCTCTTCACAGCTATGGCATGCTAGATTGGGACACCCCTCTTTTCAAGTCATTCAGAAAATCAAAGCCCTCTCCTCTCTACCAAAGTGTACTTCATAATCAACTTGTAGTATATGTCCTTTAGCTAAACAACATGTTTTACCCTTTCATTCCAGTATTTCTAGTACTTCATCTTTGTTTGAACTTGTACATATGGATGTTTGGGGTCCATACAAACAACCCACAATCAATAAATGTAAATATTTCTTGACAATTGTTGAAGACTTTTCTAGAGCTACATGGACATACTTACTCCCTTCTAAACATCATGTATCAACCACCTTTCAGTCATTTCATACTTATGTTCAAACACAATTCAATACTAACATCAAACAGATCAGAACAGATAATGGGACAGAATTTTTAAATGATTCATTCAACAACTATCTTCAATCAAAAGGCATTGTCCACCAAACCTCATGTCCATATACCCCACAACAAAATGCCAGGGTAGAGAGGAAACACAGGCAACTTTTAGAAATGGCAAGAGCATTGTACTTTCAGGCAAAATTTCCCTTACATCTATGGGGTTATTGTATACTCACCTCCACCTACTTGATAAATAGACTGCCTTCAAGAGCAATTGATAATAAAAGCCCCTATGAAATTCTATACAACAAACTACCATCACTTGACCATTTGAGAGTTATTGGTTGCAAGGCAAATGCATACCATCTCACCACAGACAAATTTGCACCCAAATCCACCCCAACTGTTCTCATTGGCTACCCTCAAACCCAAAAAGGTTACTTACTCTATGACACTCACACTCACAAAGTCATAACCACAAGAAATGCTACCTTTGATGAAAACATATTTCCTTTTCACAACACATTTGAACCCTCACCCTCAACAGACCCATACACCTCACCCCTGCAATACACAACTGATCCAATCCAAATCCCCATCATACCTTCCCCTGCATCAGCACCCATACCACCACCTACCCAACCCACCAATGATTCAACCACTGATCCACCCACTGATCCACCCACTGTGTCCACCACTGAACCTTCAACACCCCTTCATACACCCTCCACTGATAACACATCTACTACACCATCACCACAAAACAACCCACCACCACCACCACCATCACCACCACCTCCTATAAGACACTCCACCAGAACAAAAACAATCCCCACAAAACTTAAAGGCTTCCAATATCACCTACCCAAATCATTTATCAACAACACCTCCACCAAATATCACCACTCCAAATTTATCAACTACAATAACTTATCACCACCAAATTTACATTTCATATATAATGTCAGTTGCATACATGAGCCCCACTCCTATTTACAAGCATCAAAAGATCCAAAATGGAAAGAAGCTATGCAGAAGGAAATTGAGGCTCTTGAACACAACAACACCTGGTCCTATACTGTCTTACCTTTAGGCAAAACAGCTATTGGTTGCAAATGGGTCTACAGGATCAAACTCAGAGCAGATGGCACTATTGAGAGGTTCAAAGCAAGACTAGTAGCCAAAGGTTTCACTCAAAAAGAAGGAATTGACTACAAGGAAACCTTTGCTCCTGTAGCAAAGATGGTAACAGTGAGGACCCTACTTGCAGTTGCAGTTCAAAGAGGATATCTCATTGAGCAATTGGACATTAACAATGCCTTTCTTCATGGTGATCTACAAGAGGAAGTTTATATGGCTCTCCCACAAGGTTACACTCACAAATTTCCACCCAACACTGTCTGCAAGTTGAACAAATCACTCTATGGTTTAAAACAGGCCAATAGACAGTGGTTTGAAAAGTTAACTACTTGTCTCCTTCAACTGGGATTCAAACAAAGTTATGCTGACACTTCCCTTTTTACTATCACTCACCAAGGAGCACTCACCTCACTTCTAGTCTATGTAGATGATATTATCATCACTGGACCAGACTCAAATTTTCTGAAAACCATCAAACAACACCTCCATCAACAGTTTAGCATAAAAGACTTGGGCCCTCTACACTATTATCTTGGTATTGAATTCTTGAGGAACTCATCTGGTCTTACCATGTGTCAAAGAAAATATGCTTTGGAACTGTTAGAGTGTGCAAATCTACTTGACTGCAAGCCTGTAGCTACTCCTATGGACCCTATCATTAAACTTAATGATACAGATGGCTACCTTCTTCCTGATCCATCCTCATACAGAACACTAGTAGGCAAGCTCATTTACTTAACAATCACAAGGCCAGACCTCTCCTTTGCTGCTCAAGCCTTAAGCCAATACTCTCACAATCCAAGGTCCTCACACTACAATGCTTTAATGAGAGTTCTCAGATATGTAAAACTCTGTCCAGGACAAGGCCTCTTCTTTCCAAAACAAACCCCTCAGACTCTTACCACTTATTGTGATAGTGATTGGGCCAGCTGTGCCACAACAAGAAGGTCTGTAACAGGTTATGCTATCTTCTATGGTCATAGTCTAATCTCCTGGCAATCAAAGAAGCAAACAGTGGTCTCAAGAAGCTCTACAGAGGCTGAATATAGAGCCTTGGCTGATAGCACTTGTGAGATTTCATGGCTCAAATGTCTCCTTCAAGACCTCAATGTTTCAGTTCCTACACCCTCTCTTGTCATGTGTGACAATGCTTCAACAATAGCCCTTGCAAACAACCCAATTCACCATGCAAGGACTAAACATATAGAGATTGATTGTCATTTTGTGAGGGACAAAATTAAGAATGGCCACATTAAGCCTTGCTATGTTCCTACTAAACACCAATTGGCTGACATTCTCACTAAAGGTCTCAGCAAGGTTCTACACTATGGCTGCTTATCCAAGTTAGGCACTTGTGATCCATAACACAATGCCAACTTGTGGGGGGGATAATGGAAGACAAGCTACAAAGTCAAACTCTGCTGCAAAGTCAAACTCTGCTGCTACATCAACACAAGAACTGGGTCCAAACACAGCTCAAGTTCAGAGTATACAAAGACTTGCAACACCACCAAAGATGAAGTTGCTGATTGATCAATGCCATATTGATTGTAATAGGATGTAAATAATAGCTTGTAACTTGTACAGTACAAACAGTTTAGCTTGTTAGTTAGAATAGCAGTGTAGTAGTGTAGCCTATAAATACTCTTTGTATTCTCATAATTCAGTAATGAAATCTTTCACTTTTCATTCATTTTGTCCCATTCTTTGTTTCTCAACAGGAGGGTAGGATGTTATGACTCCTTGGGCCCTTAAGAAACATAAGAATTTCGTGTAAGTTATTAATAACAACGTAATCAATCATTAGTTCGATAGTAATTCATGTCATTGTTTAATAATTTACCCTTCTTAAAGTTAGCCCATTCTGTCTAACAACGCAATAGCAACCAAAGACGGACCAAAAAATCTTGAAAGGGTGTTGCACAAATCTTTTGAAAGTTCTTGCATATATCTTCTCTATCATAAGTACCAAACTCTGCATCATAATAGATGTTGGCTAAATTGAAGTAGCAAAAAAGATATTATCGGAGGTTGCGCACGTATCAAAAATAGACACAATTCGAAAAAAAAGAACTTTACTTCATGACCCAAAATTGAATTTGGCGCGTGCCACACCCAGCTCTCAAGTAGGATTGTTCATGATAACAACAACATCAGTATCAAATCTCGCCACAGCAATGTATAAATGAGATCAAGGTCTTATAAAAGATTACGTTTTTTAAATATCATATCATATCAATAGTTTGATAGTGCACCTTTTTATGTGCAGTTTAGAACTTCAACTTATGTACATTATTTGGTTATGGGAATTGATTTGCTCACAATATTACAGTTGCATATTTGTTATATGTAGTTTCTCCGGTTTATAACTTGATGTGTCTCAATTACATATGAAAGCGTGCAAATCAACTCCCGTTAGTCATAGGAGGTGACTAGCTTTTATGTAAATTAGTTTTTTTTTATTCAATAATGAAAGTAAAGTAAAGGACCAAGGTATTGAAAGTGCTGTTTATTGGTAAATCTTAAACAATGTAATGTTCATACTTTAATAAGATCAATAATTATTAGGAAACTAATTAGTATATGTCTTCTTTGAGAGACAGAGAGAGTAGCTTGACCCAACTTAAACACAATTTAGTTCGGCCCAAAAGTTTAAATGTTGACCCATTACTAGCTAAAGGGTTGTTTGTCTTTTTAGGTGCATGACACTAACCCGGGGGTGTTTGGGATTGTTAAACAGTTTTATCCAAACACTCGAACTTGCGTACGTGCTTAAATAAAATAAAAGACTTGAATAAGCGACCCCAAACACCCTCTTAGTAGTGGGCAAAGGCAATTTAAGGGCCGGTGCGAGCCTGTAGAAGCTTCAATAGCTCTACGAAATCCGTTGAATCAAAATAAAATGTTGAAATAGCTTAGACATTATGTGTGCACGAGGTTATAAGTTCGACTCTCCTGCTAATCATTTCTTTTACCTATAAAGAGCATAAACTTAAGCCATTTTATGGTTCAGTTATATAGTTATTTGGGACTAAGGCTTTTTTTTTCTTCATTAAACTGTATACTCCATATAAAGAAAACTATATCTAGGGTATAATTCCGTATACTTGGTGAAAATGAAATATCGACTTTGGTGTTAACAGTTGACATTTTTAGGGTTGATGACTTTCACTAAAACTTTTTACTGATGCTTGTTTTAAGTTAGCTTTTTATCGTTAATTAGTCAAATCAACAACGTATAGAGTTTAGGTAATCCGATTCATTTGAACTTGCCCCTCTTAGGTATTATTTTATGCCTTACAACAACCATGAACCAAGTCTACGTTGTTTATTTGTTGTACTGTATCCACGAAACACCAATCGTATCAATCTTTCGGCCATCAAACTCTCATTGTCATGACAACAAAAACATTAGCATCATGTCGCCAAAGATAGACTTGTTCTCATTAGCTTTTTCGAATCTTGATTGGCTTATATATTGATTTTAATATTGGAAAATTAATATAATCTAACCAATATTAATATATTATACACTTGGTACTGATGTCATTTATATGCAGTCGTGATATACCGAAACAGTTTGTCTTAAACTATAGTTTATCTATCGTTATCTACATATTGTCATATTGGGCTCCATTCATATAGAAACCAACTCCTGGTTAACTTGTTCTTGCAAAAGTGGTGTTTGATTGAGTAACTGGTACTTAGAAAAGGTTAAAAGGGATATAAAAAAAATAAGTGATGACAAACATGTAACTGACTTGTTCGTACATAAATGATAAATCGTACTTTAATAGTGAGTAGAGTTATAACGTTTGTGCAAGGCCGTTTCAATGTTGCGTGAGGCCTAAAGCGATTTCACAAGGCCTTATAACAAAATTTCTATAGTATAAAAGTAGTTACATCATTATTAGAGCTTCGATTGGTCTCCTTTTTGGCAAATTTTGGTAATCGCATGTTAAATTACTGTATACTCTTGCAATGCATTAAAATAACTCATCGCATTTAAAAATATATAACCATTATTTGGGGAAGGGGTCAATCGGCAATCAATAATATTGTACAAGGTCAGCGTTTTTCCGTCAATCTAAACTTTTTGAGAAATTAATGTATGCGTAATAGGTCTTATAGTATTAAGATCACTAGATCAGCAATGTGAAATAAGAAGTTGTCAAAGGTTTGATTACTTAAACACATGAAATTTTCCAATATAACCATCTCAGAAATTGCCTATGATCACTTGGGCAAGGTCAAATATGAATATTCCAAGGCTGCTTTAGATGCCATTCCCATAATTATTTTATTATAACTTATAGTACTATAGTTTAACATGTTGGTAGGGTCAAAAAATAAACTAAGTCTTGCTTACATCATCATATTCGTATGTTAGAATATGTCTCCTCCTAAACAATATATAAAACTGCATAGTTCAAACTCATTTTACCTTAACATAAAGCAATGGACAGATTGGTTAAGCATGATGTAAAGGAATTGAACATTGTGTTCACTAGGAACCAAAAATGTTCAACAACTTTTAAGTTAACCAATTTGATGCATACCATGCCCGTTGCGGTTTTTGTAGAAACGACGAACGCGCTAGTCTTGTCATTAACTCGTTCGTATGGGGTTATTCCGCCTTTAGGGAGTGTTGTTTTCACTCTTGTATGTCAAGAGTTGGAACAGCCATTAGTATTGGCTACTCGAGAGACGGTTATTGTTCGATCATCGATGTTGCTCACGGGAAAAAGTGATCAAGAAAGTCTTTGTAACGTGTTTTCGAAACCTGGGAAACATATTTTCAAAGATGGAATAATACCCGTTTCGTTTGTTGGCTCACACGTGATCGATTTTCTTATATCGAATCATGTCCCCAAAAGCGTCGATGTAACGTTGATTTTAGAGAAATCCGTCCCATTTTGTAATGGGACGGAACTTAATTCGTTACTAAAATCAGCTGCTATGACCGGGAAGTCATATTTGGTTACTTTTTTAATAAACGCTGGTGCGGACGTAAATGATCGAGACCCGGAGAGGAAATCGGTGATGTCGTTGGCTATTGAGTCGGGAAATTTGGATGTGGTACGTGTTATAATCGAGTCTGGTTTCGTGATAGATCATTTAAATGATCGATATTTACACGATGCAGCTTCGATAAACGGGGTGGATATTATGGAATTATTGTGTATGAATTATTTGGATATCGACATAAACTCGATTGATTCACGAGGTCGAACGGCTCTGCACGTTGCCGCGAATCATGGTCACGTAGAAGTCCTTGACTTTTTAACAACATTAGGGAGTGATGCTAGCGTTGTTGATAATGACGGGTGGAACCCGCTTCATCACGCGTCTTATAAAGGGCACGTGGCAGCGGTCGAGTTTTTATTAAACTCGTGTAGTTACATTAAGTACGCAGTTACTAAAAATGGAAAGAGTCCGATAGCTTTAGCATACGAAAACGACCATATGGAATTGTATGATATGTTATACTTAGGAGACGTTTTGCATAAAGCCGCGACGATAGATGATGTTAATGGCATTAACAAATGTTTAACAGAAGGTGTGAATGTAAACGGGAAGGATCAAAATGGTTGGACCGCATTACATCGAGCGGCTTTTAAGGGTCGTATTGAAAGTGTAAAAGTTTTGTTAGATCATGGCGCGAGTGTGGATATAGTGGATAATAGTGGGTGCACGCCTTTGCATCGAGCGGTTGAGATGGGCTATGCTGAGGTTGCAACGGTGTTGGTAGCTCGAGGAGCGAGAGCTAGTATAAAGTCTCTTATTGATCATATGGTTTTCGATTTAGATTGTGTGAAAAATTATCGTTCTCTTGTTGACCCTCTTTGCTAAGGGGATTACGAGTAGATTAATCGAGTAATGTAGAACTAATAACTTTCTATGTATGGATTAGTAATTACAGAATTTACAGACACAATATGATTGTGTACAAGTGAAATAATGCATATAGTTTGGGCTGGTTTATATTTGAATTGGGCTGTTTATTTAACATATAGTTTGCACAATATAGCTTGAGAAGGCTCCAATATTTGACCCTCTTGAATTTACATCTACTAATTTCACAAGTTTCTGATGCAACTTCAACTAGTTATAATGCCCGTGCACGCACGGGGTTTTTTCTAATTTTTTTTTATTATGTATTTTTATCGATTAGAAAACAAACAACTTAACGTGTCATAAATGGTTTTATTTGTTAGATTAAAAATATGAAAATTTTGCAATCAACCTCAGTTTCCAAGCACCTTGGAACAAACTCGTTTTTTTTCAAATGTTAGCATAGCGCTAACATGTTATGTAAGATAAATTTGTGATATATTGAGGTAGTTGGTTGTCGTTAAAAAAATCACACTTAATCAAAATTGATTCGGTTAGAACAAAATCAAATATAGTAGTATACTGATTCTTTCTTGCAATACTTGGTGAGCCAATGTCTGCAAAAAGACACACATCGTCATGGTTATTTTCAACTTAAATGTAATGTATATGTAGTATACCAACTTGATGATGTTTTACATGGCCAATTGAGCTCTAAAGCCTCGAGTACTAAATGTCACTACAAATCAACAAATCGTCACTTTACAAAATCGATATTATAAACCAAAGGTCCACGTTATTGAATTGAGACTACTTTGATAGGCACTTATTAAAAACTTTACCTCCTTACAATTATAAAGTAGTGATAAACATATACACATGATGATAACTGAGAGTTTGAGACTAATAGGTATTATTTGGTTGTGCACTGCGCCGGGACATAAAAATAAACGCATGATCACTTATATAACTAACATATGATAAATAAGGATGGTTTACCGTTTCAGTATTAGTCTTAAAGTATCACTTTGCATACACGTCTTTTCTAAGACCCAACCAATTGTATGCCATACGGAGAAATAAAATGACAATTTTATAAGATGAATAAGTAACTACTCTCGACGATTAGCGGTTGAATTTAGAAGATTCATTATGTTGGCATCTCGAGGAGTTGAACAAACCTTGAAATTTCAAAACCTTAATTCAGACCCGACAAAACATTAACCATATGGTTTCCCAAATAGGTTCAACTCAACCTTTAGCATTGTAACTCGGCATCAAACCTTCCTTTTATTACACTCCTCTTATTCCCGTAAACCTCCACATCTTTTCATATGAGAGTATAAGTTGTCAAAACTATATAAATACATATACCAACAACTAAAACCTGACATATTGAAATTTTAAAATTTTGAATTATTATAGCTTCAAAAAACCAACTTCATATACTCCCTCCGTCCCACTATAAGTGTCCACAATGGTATCTTTGCTTGTCCCATATTAAGTGTCCAGGGAATATTTTCAACCAATGAGAAGAGACTTTAGTGGGTAATAGTGATATTTGATTGGTGGAGAGTGTAGTTGGCCCCACTTTCCTAAAACTTTGTGCAAATAGAAAGTGGACACTTATAGTGGGACGGAGGGAGTATTAAAAAAAAAAAAATTGGTACGTGATTCTAACTTACAAATAAAACTCATTTAAGTCTAAAAAATATCTCTTGAATTCTTAGACATAAGGTCTTAATCTAATGACGCAACTTCAAACCCTACTTGGTACACAATTAGTTTGTTCTTCCTAAGACGCAAACAACGTCATGTACACTAAAGATATAGCAATGGAATTATATAGCAATGGAAAGAATTGTTTTTGGATGTAATCTCATCATAAAGTTTGTTCTTCCAAAAGTAACATAAAGTGGTTATATGATCATCACCTTGAAAAAATTGTTTTTGGATGTAATCTCATCATACACCTCCTTTTTAGTCTTTTGTCTCTGCGATTAGAACGACACCACATTAAACTAATGAGCAAGAGAACGTTATATAACACAATAAACTTTCAAATAATTTAACTCAATTAGAGCTTCAATCAAACCCTAATTTTTTCCCCAAAATTAAAAGCAAAATCACAAACCTTTTTAGAATATAACTAAAAGCCCTGTATCACTTTTTAGAGAAAAAAAATCAACAAATTAGACATTAAATCATACCTTTAGGCTTTGTTCTTCCATAATTAAATTATTAAAATTACCTTCGTAATCACTGCAATAAGAATTATACTGTAACAAACTTTATTGAATTTATTTTAGAATCACCCGATTATTGATTTAGGTTTCAATTTGGAACTGTGTGTTGAAAAAAATTTGGTTGGAATTGTGGGTCGACAGCCAAAGTGTTGTATTGTTTTGCTTTTTCTTAATTTTCAGTTTTGACCCTTAAGTCTTGTAAATCACCCCCGTGATTTTAAAGTTTTAATTTTTTATAGTTTTGACACATAAACTTTTTAGCTAAAATTTTCTAAAAAAAACGAATTTACACATACTTTTACCAAATAAGGAAGTATTTAGATTTTTTTTAATCAAACATATTTAATATATTAATTCTATTTAATTAAATTTTTACCTGATAAGGAATGATTTGATTTTTTTGAAATGCAAAAGTCCCCACTTGGAGTTTTGTTTTATTATATAAAAGATAGTAAATGCAGGCGATTAAAGGAGTTAGTAATGGGTCCATTAAATTTTGGGCCAAAATCTAATACAATTTGGATAATTGGATACAGACTATTGAGTTTGGTTTGGTCGAACCTCAACATTATTAAGTTCGGGAAAAAAATGTCGTTCTTCTTGTTTTAACCACTTGATTTCTTTAAGTGTTCCATTGTATTGGAATGCGACTGTAACAATGTTAGGAATGACTTGTTTAAATATAGAAAACTATACCCTGTGTGGGGCATTTGTAATACAGGGTGTGTTTGTCAATAATAGCTAAGGTAATGAGCGGTACGTAGTTGTTCTTTTTTATAAAAATGTACGGTAACGTAGTTATAGTTGTAATCATAATGTGTAAAACAGCTTTTAAATGCAAATGCTCATAAATGCTACTTCATGGAGCATTGAAAAATAAACATTCAAAAGAAACAAAAATAAAGTCAATTGTTGCTTGTCAAACGAGCATTTAAAATCACAATGCTCACCACTCCTAAATACTATTAGCATTGTATATTTACTAAGTTATATTTTGGGCTCACTATTTGTATTCAGGCTTTGCCAACCCAATTGCTTTGCTTTGTAATTCTCGGTATATCAGTTTGTATATATACCGAATGGTTTAATGAAAGTGATTGAGAGGACTAAACCTAATCTAATATGGTATAACAGCCTTAAGATCCTATCCCACCTAAACTCTAATTTTTTTCTTGTACGCTTCTGCCTTTGCATGCTTACTACCGATCCATTTTTTTCTTCTCTTTTGCTAAATTAATTGCTTTGCTTTCTTTTAACCTTGTCATAGCATCATGACGGGCAATAACACACCACCAAATCCGCCCAAACAACCGATTGATAAAGCTTATGTAACACCCCCTAATTTGTTTAGTGGCAGCGGAAAAGTAATTAGGGTGTTACGGTGAGGATCGAGTTAAAATTTCAGATAACGGTCCAGAATAGGCGCTTTGAAAGTTATATGTCATTCGAAATAATAGTTTTGGTATAGAAGGAAAATATCTGTTTTGAAAATCCCATAAAATGTGATAATTTGGAAAGAATGACATATTTGATTTTACACCAGTTTATTTATCAGAGTATAAGATGCCCGCTCCGTGTCTTGTCCTGCTCCGTTAATTACCTGAGATAAACATGCTTAAAACGTCAACACAATGGTTGGTGAGTTCGTGGAGTTTGGTAGAAAATAACTTTCTTTCAATGAATTTAAAAGGTGTATAGTGATTGTCGAAATAAATGCTAAAATCTTCATGAAATAAATAACATGTTGAGTTGAATAAAAATCCATAATTAATTCATGTATGATCTCCAGAATCATAAGTTTCAAGTTACAACTGAAGATGAGCTACGTTGTTATACGCTCGAAATAGAATATTGGATCAATTTTTAGAAGTAACGATATACCAAGCAATTTGGGTTGTCTTTTGTAGAATTCACAATTAAGTCACATATGATAACAACTAAGGTTCAAGTACATGATTCATAATCATAACACATAGTGAAAATATTAATCTAGTGTCTGAAATCCATCAGTGTGGAGTGGTGGTTACTAAATACAGCTGTATCCTAGGATATATATGAAACATTCATATATTCATAAAGTTATATTGCCCTAAGCCTCATGACACGCAAAACGTTAACAGAGTACCGTAAAATGGCAGTGTCCCATCAGGGTTACTGATGGGTGTTTTTAGCCCTCATGTAATAGGTGGTTTGCCAATTCCTATTTTTCTCAAATATAGTGTATCGCGACTAAATACGACTAACCATGTAGGCATTCCGTCCAAGTATTTAGTGGGATAGGTCGTCAGCCTCTAACAGGTTTCGAAGCTGTTCACTATATTCGCGCTCACCGCAGTGATTAATGGCTCATGATCGAGGGACTTTATGGCAATAAAGTAAGCTTAGGCAATATAGGTCTCAGAATTCATAAAATATACGTATTCTGGTCTTGGCAATTATTTCCAGTGAAATGTAGAAATATCATAGTAAAGTAACAGTACCTCCATTTGTTATATGAATGCATACAATGAATCTCAGTGTCAAGTTACATCAAGTAGTTTGAAAATGTTATCGTTCAAATTCAGTGTTTAAGCTAAGCAAGCAACTTGCACATATAACGAACATATATTTCTCTCAAGGGTGATTCAAATATGTAAAACAGAGTTTATGATTTTGAGTAAATCATGAGAGTTTTCCAAAGTATATAAGTAAACTCAAAACAGTTAAAGCATGTATCTCCCCCAAAAGAGTTATTAAAACAAGTAATAAAAGTAGGGGCCACGACTCACCTGAAGCGTATCTGACAAGATAGAATTATTAGATTTATGGAAGCGATCACGGAAACGTCTTCGATACGAAACCTGAATATAAGGGAAGTCTAAGATTCTGACTTACTACTAACAGTGAGTGTGATATGAGTAATCGTATAACGATTTGATCGGTGATGTGAGTGTGATATGCTTAAAATGCCTCAGGTTAAAAATATAATATCATATATGATATTATCTCGATTCTTATGTCACTCGACTCAAAATATTATATTCTCAAAATATGTTGAAATGATATGCAAAGTGAATCGCTAAGTTCCTAGTTATAATAGATAACGAATATTAAATAATGCATAACTAAAATGTAAAATGCATATGAAGTGATGGGGTGAAAATGAAAAATAAACTAAGGATGTCAAGTGAAATTAAATAGGTCCTTGTCCTTTTCAGATTTTATATTCTTTAGTCTAACTGTGATTGCGTTACGTCGTTAGTCCTCGGTTAAGTCCATAGTCCATAATAGTCCAAAACTTGTCCAATAGCACAAATAAGGCTTGGAGTTACATCATTGGTCAATTTCAGTCCTTTATAAACTGTTTTCACAGCTTCAGTCCCTAAGTTTCACAGTTTGGCAGTTTTAGTCCCTCAAGGTGGGTTTGCGTTACGTTTTTAGTCCAAAAGTGTTAAAATTATGGAGAAAAGTTATGCGACTTTTTCTGGTGCTTATTTAAGTTTAACAAAACTTGTTCCAACAGCTTATTACCAAAAGTAGCTTATTTCCACCTATGTGGGCCTTAACGAGCCACATATCTAACCCATTAACAAGTTTTTATTCGTACACATTGAAGTGAGTTGGGTATGTTTAAAAGTTCACTTTTTACATCTTGTTTTTATACTGAAAAGCTCCAAAAGTCAGTTTATCTCATCAGCTTAATGGGTTGTAAGGCCCATGTCGCTATATTTTGTCATTTGCAAAACAGTTTCTGCGTTTTACTTTGCTTGTTTTCAAAGGTCGAAACGTGATTATCATTATGAGTTGTTTAAATAAAAAGTGTAGCTTGTTGTGTTGTTTAATAGGTTGTGTAATGAAGTGACGTGGTCGTTTAGCTATTTCGTGTGTTATGAGCTCGTTTACTAGGCGACTTGGGTTGTTCAATATACAAAAACTCATTAAATATTTCTAAGTGTTTTTCACATATACTGTGTACGTGTGAGATGGGGGTCTTCACAAGTTCCATTATGCATGAAATGAATTGTTTAAATGTGAGTGTGGAGTGTGTGATGCTTTCTAAGGTCTCCCATGAGTGAGTTCGACACATGTGGGTGAGTTACACTAAGTGGAATGCACGTGAAAGAAAACGTATATATACAGTAACGTGGGTGAGCATGCAACCTAAGCTTTTAAACGTGAAGGTGAAGTGAGTTGTGACTTCTCAACCTTCCACAGTGGAGGCATGCCCCATCCTCGTGAGTTTGTGAACTTATTATACGTAAAACAACATGTGAAACTTGATACGTACGAGTGCAACTATGAAACATGCATGTGTGGGTTTGTGCGTGAGAATGAAAATAGAAGGGTTACTAGATACTTACTATACTTTAGAAAGGTGGGGAAGGAGCTGTGGCAGTCGAATGGAAACACATGGGCAGGACAGTAGGCTTATCGAGCTTGGATACGTTTTTACGTGTTGGGTTTCACACTCATATTGTCTTCCCTAAGGTGTGGCAGATGTTTATGGGTTTTTGGGGTTGTTAGTGAGAGTGAAAGTAAGTGAAGAGTGAGCAATGTAAGTTGCTAAGAGTGGTTGAGTTATATAGAAGTATGCTACACATGCTTTGACCATATTACCCTTGCAACTCAATTATTGAAGACCACTGTAGGAGAGTGGACACCTAGGTAGTTTCACTGACAAAGTGAGATATTTGATAGATTTGAAAACGTGGATAAACCTTATCTTTTGTTTTTTGGTGCTATAGGTGTTCGGTTTGTATTTTAAAAGGAGTGCCAAGTGAGCTTAGCAAGCCATATACTTCTTCTGCTGCTCTGACTTCCTTTTTAATCATCACAAATTATTAATATGGTTCTTAGGAATGTGTAGGAAAAAGCGTGATTTGAAATGGTTGTGTTTTGAGATTTTGTTTATACGTATTGGGTGTGAAGTGGAGTAAATGGTTTGGCTTTAAATCTCGGTCCAGCACTCGACATCTACCTTTGAAAGCGGGTACTCGAGTAGTCTAGTGGGTCGTGATTTAGGTGGTGTAAAAGTAGTGGCATGTTGCATTTAAGAATCGAATGAACAAGGGTCGTTTTGGAGGGGATGTGGCTGGTCGAATGTTGCATGAATTGACAGAAGGGTTGTGGGCTTGTGCAGCGTGGAATGGTGATGGGTTGTTGATGGGCCGTGAGGTAGTGATGGACTGGTTGCATTGTGGATCTAGTTGGGTATTTTGTGAAAAGAGATTAGTGAAAATTTTTAAAGATAATTAGTGTGTTGAATTTAGATAAGTTGTAATTTGTAAAATGTGATATGTTAAATCAATATTAGTGGATTTTGAGTTTAGTGAAAATGGGGATTTGTAAAGTATTAGTTTTTGTGAAATAAGCATGCCTCATAATATGAGTGTAGTTATTTGGTGAATGTTGTGACGTCGCGATCCCGTTGAAATAAATTAATAAAAAAATTTAATTTCCCCGTAAAAATGGGTTTTGCTAGACAGTAACTCGAGGTTATTATTAATTAATGAGGATTATCATAATGGGTTTTCGTGGGATCCTACAGTATCTACCCCTCAATTTTGAACTTCGTCCCGAAGTTCAGTCCGTGATAGGTGTTTGAAAAATGTGGTGTTCAGGAATGAGAGTTTATGGAAGATGTTGTCGAGAGATTTCTATTTGAATATTAGAGATACGAAATCCAACTAGATTTATTCGTACTAGACGAAATAAATTCGAATGTTTGGTCAACAATTGAATTCATAGGCTACAAATAGTGAAAATAACGGTCGAGAGTAGGAAATATTTAACACTTAATGTCTAGTGTTTTAGCGGTCGAGACTAGTGGATTTTTAATGGTAGTGATTTGAAATTTTAATGATCGTGAATAGTAAAATAACGGCTAGTTTTTCCCTATTAATACCCTATTTACTTTTCCCCTTTTTCCTCCTTACTTCACCTTTTTCACTTTACTTCATCTCTCCCAAAAAAAATATACTATGCCGCCGATCGCCATTGTTATCGCCACCGTATACATCGTCCTTGTCGCCGTTTATCTGGCCTTCTTCCCCGACGAAAACTCCGACTACTTTATTGCATCTCTGGTGTTCATCGTTCCTCTCACAATCTTAGCGATTAACGTGGATAAGTTTTTGGGGTGAGGATCTCGAGCTAGTGTGTTTAGAATGTATCTTAGTTGTGTGTCGATGTAACCCTTAATGTATGTGGAATAAAATCTCGTTTGTTTTTATGTTTAGTTATTGTTTTTAATGGTTCGCTTTTATCTGTCTTCCAGAATAATCAAGGTGCTTCATCCTATGGTGGCTCTTGCTATCGTTGGGTTGGTGGGGGTTGTTGTTTCTATGGTGGGCCAACCTATTGAAGATTGTATGCCTTATATTGTGTTTATTGTACTATTAGCACTTCCGATGTTAATCATCTCGCTATGTATTAACTTCCATGGTTTCTAATAAAATTTATGTTATTTGTGTTTTCCACATATTGTTGTAAATTCTTATAGTTTCTACATTCGTATTTTTCTCGACTTCGTATAAGAGAGTAATGGTTAATGAGTGTAGATCTGACTGGGGTGGGTTAAAAGTAAAGTTTATGAACAATTTATTTTGTCTCGAGATTCTGTTTTTGGAATGAAAATTGTTATTAAAAACTTCGAAAAGATAACTGTCCCATTTATGACATGATTCTTCCTAAATTATACATAGGTAGCTAGGCTATGTATAATTGAGGACCAAATGATGTAATGCTTGGTTCAGTCATTATGATGTTTATGCTTTTTTAAAGAGTTTTATATGGTTCAATTATAATGGTTCCGTCA
Organism: Artemisia tridentata subsp. tridentata; assembly: GCA_021014915.2. Classification (NCBI taxonomy): domain Eukaryota; kingdom Viridiplantae; phylum Streptophyta; class Magnoliopsida; order Asterales; family Asteraceae; genus Artemisia; species Artemisia tridentata. The sequence goes on along the minus strand of CP139506.1, from coordinate 72,057,784 downwards.
CAAAGTCGGACACCCTCTGATTATTTTCAAAAGAATTATAAAGTTTTTGTTCATATTCCCATGATAAGTCAGGAATTTCTAAAGTGACATTTGGATATTCTAGGTATAAACTTAGGTTTTAGGTGAGGATTTCTTACAATGCGATAATAACTTATGGTTTGATCACAGTGGAGTTAATTAGTCCTTAAGATAATATTAGTGTATTGTTACATAATGATTATGAATAGAGAGGTGGAATAGAAATTGAAATAGACGTAGATTACGATGATTACTGAAATATTACAAGGTAGAGATTCACACGGTAGAACGATAATTGTTGCTCTTAGGTTACATCCATCACACCTAAGGCAAAGTACATAAGGAAATACAACTTAGATAATTCTAGACTAGAGTTTATTTATTTTACAGCAGGAATCCATTCATCTGCTTAACATAGAGGTTATTCTTTGACACTACCGGGGCCTTTTAACGAGTCTTCATTTTCTTGCATCCATCTTGGCCTTCCAGTTGACATTGTAGTTTGGGCAATGACTCTTGTAATGCCCTATTCCACCACATCCGTGGCATTTTATGGATGAGGGTTGTTCATTTCTTTCCATGGCTTTGCAATTTCTTGTCTTGTGGCCTGTTTTCCGGCATTTCCCGCATTTTGCAATGCATTGTCCGGTATGATGCATCTTGCATTTCTGACACAAGGGCTGCTTCCCATGGTAGTTGTCCCTAGTAGTAAGGGTTGTTAGGTTGTTCTCTCCAACTTCTTGTCTGGACCTTTGTTGACGATGGTAGTCGATGCGATCTTGTAGGTGATTTCGGGTACAGATGTCGTTGTGAAATTCGCATTCGTTGAGGATAAAGGTTCTTTTCTTTTTGAGTTTTCGCTTTTGGTTATTTTTCTTAAGTGCAAAATCTTGCCTAATCCTTTGGGCACATGTGCGGATAGGTTTGGCTATTTTCTTTGAATTCTTTAGGCAATCTGGCCTACATCCCATGAAACTTTCATGGTTGTCTCTACAAGGTTTAGCCATCCTTTTCTCTTTCTTGTCTATGTCGTTGTTTCTCGGATGAACTATTGTAGTCACTTCATGTACCACTGTAACGATATTGTTTTCAAATTCCCCGATGGTTTTAGGAGTCAGGAGTGCTGAGGGGGTATGGTTGTTGCTCATGTTGGCCATCTTCAATGACTACAACAAGAAACACTGATTTAGTATTCACTTTATCGTTAGAATAATTCAAATAGCAATGTAATTGCACATTAGTGCTAACAATGTGATCTCAATACGAAATCAAATCAACTGAGGATCATAAAAATACGATGTGTCTAGGTAGCATCGTAAAATAATAATCAACTCTTGATATGGGATTGTTAAGGAACAAACGGATTTTCCTACAAAAGCTGAAGTTCAACAACTTTCTCTTCATTCATGATGCGTGGTTTTGCGACCTTACAACAGGTTTTACCTCTCGAGGGATCTCAAGAGGCTTGCAATCCCCACCAGGCAGTGTACCTGACCGATGTAGTATAGTAAAGTGGCAAGTACCGGGGGATTGATCGTTCTCTAGGGGAATAGTGTCGTTAGGATTGAAAAACTACTCTAATAGGTCTAAGGGTGAGGGAAGATTCTTTTTGTATTTTTATAATTTTATGAAAGCAAGTAAAATCTCGGGTTTGAAGGAGTGGGCGGAATTAGTTGCTAGTCAACTAACCCAAATAACTACAAGTGCAAATAAAATAAAATAACTGAAAATGAAAAGGTTGTGAAACTTATATGGAGAGAAATGTGTTTACTTAGATTTCCTTACTCCCTAACTATCTTTTACCGGTTGATTAGTGTGTATTAATTGCGTGGATGACGGGGGTATTCCTTAATACCAATCGTGGGGTGGCGTACGTACTTCCCCAACTCTACAAGCTCCTACTTCACTCCTATGTCGAGCCGGCTAGGAAGCTCCTAACATGGGATCACTAGAATTCGCTCATGCATTAAATACAACCATAAAAACCTTAGTACGCATTGGTTCATGTTTCTTAAGACGTTCAAGCAAGTTACCGTATAGGAAGTTAGCCAGTTTTCTTAAGCCTAACATCGATAAACAATCATCCAATATAATAAATAGCACACTAATAACCAATAATCAATAGTTAGGTTTCATTAGATCTAAGCAAACACAAGATAAATCTAGCCTAGCATGTTAATTAAAAGACTAGAACAAGATATAATCAAACAACACATAGACATATTGATTGATTAAATGAATACTTATCTTCAATTAAACATGGGAGATCCAAGGGTATGAAAACCCTTAAAAATGGCAGAAATTCGTCTTAGGGTTTCTCCTCACAAAGTTGCACACTAATGACAAAAAATTGCAAAACTATATATAGAACTTAGTGGCTGACGGCGTCACGTTATAGATCTTGACGCCGTCACCTCGCCGTGTCTAGGGTTCCCGGATGGCCTTCTTGACGCCGTCCCTCTTTAGTGCTCCAAAATCCGCTCTGGCTTATCAAAGGTTGACGCCGTCAGAAATGGGCTTGACGCCGTCTCTCTTTAAGTTAAACCGTGATGGCCTTGATCACCTTAAAGGGTGACGCCGTCAGACTTCCTTTGTAAAACTCCCTGGCTTATCATGTGTATTTTTCATATCCACCTCTTTTGCCAAGCCATGACGCCGTCTGGAACAATCCCTGACGCCGTCAAAGGTACTTTTCCAGCCGATTTTGAGACTTTGTCGTTTTCTTCACTTTTATGCTCCAAAAACGTCCAAAATGCTTCCTTTTCCAGATTTCTTCTCCAAAGTACCTAAAATGACAAAAGGAACGATTTAGGGCAATATTTGATCAAATAAATACGATTAAGGGCTTAAATGACCCCCTAAAAGCGGTACACTTTTCGCTTCATCAAATGATGAGGCGAAAAGTGTACCGCTTTTAAGGGGTCATTTAAGCCCGAAATCGTATTTATTTGATCAAATATTGCCCTAAATCGTTCCTTTTGTCATTTTAGGTACTTTTGAGGAGAAATCTGGAAAAGGAGGCATTTTGGACGTTTTTGGAGCATTAAAGTGAAGAATACGACAAAGTCTCAAAATCGGCTGAAATTTACCTTTGACGGCGTCAGAATCATCTCTTGACGGCGTCATGCCTTGGCAAGAAAAGTGGGATGTGAAATTTACTCATGACGGGCCAGTGAGTTAGCATGAGAATTCTGACGGCGTCACGCTTTAACTAAATCAAGGGTGTCACGGCTTAAATCATAAGGGGACGGCGTCACGTTCATGATCCGACGGCGTCAAGCCTTGATAGGCCAGAATGGATTTTTGAAGAGCTAAAGAGGGACGGCGTCAAGAAGGTCACCCGGGAACCCTAAAAGCGGCGAGGTGACGGCGTCACAATGCATAAGGTGACGCCGTCAGATCCAAAAATCTATATATAGTTTTCTAATTTTTTGTCATTAGGGAGAGCTTAGTGTGTGGAATTTTGGGATAAAACCCTAAGACGATTTTAGCTACTTTTTCAGGGTTTTTTGCCTTGAGATCTTCCATGTTTCATTGAAAGATAAGTTATCAATTAATCATTCAATATGTCTATGTGTTGTTTGATTCTATCTTATGCTTGTCTTTTGTTTAACATGTTAGGCTAATTTTATCTTGTGTTTGCTTAGATCTAATGAAACCTAGCTATTGATTATTGGTTGTTAGTGTGTTGTTAGTTGTATTGGATGATTGTTTATCTATGTTAGGCTTAAGAAAACTGGCTAACTTCCTATTCGGTAACTTGCTTGAACGTCTTAAGAAACATGAACCAAACGCGTACTAAAGGTTTTTATGGTTGTATTTAATGCACAAGTGAATTCTAGTGATCCCATGTTAGGAGCTTCCTAGCCGGCTCGACATAGGAGTGAAGTAGGAGCTTGTAGAGTTGGGGAAGTAAGTACGCCACCCCACGAATGGTATTAAGGAATACACCCGTCATCCACGCAACTAATACACACTAATTAACCGGTAAAAGATAGTTAGGGAGTAAGGAAATCTAAGTAAACACATTTCTCTACACATATGTTTCTCACCACATTTCATTTGTGTTATTTTATTTTATTGCATTTGTAGTAATTTTGGGTTAGTTGACTAGCAACTAATTCCGCCCACTCCTTCAAAACCGAGATTTTACTTGCTTTCATAAAATTATAAAAACATAAAAAAAGAATCTTCCTCAACCCTTAGACCTAATTAGAGTAGCCTTTCATACCTAACGAACACTATTCCCTGTGGAGAACGATCAATCCCCCGTACTTACCACTACACTATACTACATCGGTCAGGTACACTGCCTGGTGGGGTTGTAAGCCTCTTGAGATCCCTCGAGAGGTAAAACCTGTTGTAAGGTTACAAAACCACGCAAAAGCGGTACACTTTTCGCTTCATCAAATACCCTTACACTTGAGATTTGCTTGTCCTCAAGCAAATGCGCTTTTATTCTAATCAAAATACAAGTTAGGGGTCATTTAACGCTAATATAAAAGTAATTACAACAAATAGTCGTTCCACTTTAATCATAATAAGCACGGAGATTACAAACTAGCACCTCACAAGTAGTGTTTAGATACTCACATCTCTCAGGTGTCATAAAAGTATATCTCATAAATGAAAACGGATAATATCTCTCACTACCTGTCATAGCAAATAGATTACCATAGGCTTGGGAAAGGATCGAAAACCTCCTCCACTAGGCGTAAGCACCTAAGATAAACTATCAAAGAGGGCTTTTAAATGGGTTATAACGTGAGGTGTAGGGATATGATAAACACGGTTTTGTTGGATAAGGGATATTTTACTGGTGGCGAGTTAAAGATCTTGATTAATTACATGTACAATATGGCGTTGCTAAGCCAAGACTAGACTCGACTTAAGCTAAAAACAAAATAACAAAAACATAAAATAAACATAAAATGAAACGGGATGGTAGTCCGTATGTTTTTTTTCTACTTTTCTTTTTATCATTTTTTTTTTCATACACTCTTGCCCTACCATCCAAAATAATACATCATAGGGGCCTCGGTTCTCCCCTTACACTTGAACTTTTACATAACTTTACAAATAACTATTCTAATGACTCGAATTAAGATAATCGAAACACTTGGAGTACTTTTAAAATATTTAGCACATATGGGGGTAATAATGTTCTTCTTCCCCATTACTCCATTACACTAGTACTTTACCCATGAGTCCCAATCGTCCCAAAACAATATGTACAAGGATATGACTCGACTTAGCAACCATGTAATCAATTAGATAATTAACTTGGGGTTTAAACAAATGTTGTCACAATAATGCACTAAAAATGAGTGCATACAAGGTAGGCTAAGGCGATTTGGGTGTACATTTAAGTGGGGTGTAAACAAATTCTTCCTTTAAGTAAAATGCTTAAAGGTCGAAACGAAAAGATAGGCTCTGAGGGGTGTACTAGGGGTATCGTGTACTAAAAATGAGTACAACGCAAAGGGTGTGGGAGAATTACTCGACCAATGTAGCCAAAGTAATTATAACAAAAACACAGGTGTAAAACAATGGGTTAATCCTAATGCCTCTTATCATGTAGTAAATCTAACTACACGAATGTAGTCTCACTTGTGGCCTCGAATGGTCCTAACGCAAGTTCTAGAATCTAAGTGCTACCGGTACACACATCATAGCATAAATGCTTTTCCTACCAATTCTAGGGGCGAACCTCACATATTTGGGGGTGAAAAATTTTTTAGTGGTACGGTTTTTGTGCTAGTCATATAACTCCTTTCCGTGAGATGCTCATTAAGATCAAAGTTTTACTCCTAAATGTTGTAAAAAAAATTAAATTTGGCACTAAAATTGCCCTAACAGGTATTTATCTCAGTTTTATTACACATCTACCATTAAACAAACAAAAATCAAGTGCACTTGTATTCTCTAAAGTATCGTACTTTTACCCCCCCCCCCTTACACTTAAGATGAACATTGTCCCCAATGTTCAAATAACAAGATGTAAAAGTAAATAAGGTAAAAGAATGAAATCAAATACTCCCCTGATTCGTTTGGTGGATAAAGAGGTAACATGGTTAGATCTTCTTCCAAGAGAATGTAGAAGCTCCAAGACTAATGTATCGCCATAAGCTTGATTCCACATACATTTCCTTGTCCAAAATAACCTGTTAAACCTGAGAAAACAAACACGAAAACCTGCATAACATCGGCGGGATAAATTCTATATAAGGATATAATGCTGGTGGAATGATTATTTTGCAGATTCCTGGAGTTTATAAGTTAGAGATTTAATAAAAACTTTTTATGAAAACAAAACTTTCAAAAATTTCAGAAAATTAAAACCTGACGCCGTCAGGTTGTAAGGTTTGACGCCGTCAGAAATGATCTGACAGAATTCTCATGTTAAGTTTCCGGAAAATTTCTGGAAAAACCTATACCTTACTTCCTGGAATTCCTGCAAAACATCATTATGACTCGATACAAGCATTTGACTCAAACAATTAATAATATGTATGTTAATTTAATATTATTATGATTCATGTTCATTTGTTCTAATAAACTGATTTGGATTTCCCTTACACTTATCTTTTGCAAAATACCTTTATATGTAGTTAAGACGAAGTTAAAAACAAGATAAAGCATTTTCACAATTTAGTTTTTGAACATGAATCAATAAAAATAAAAATTAAACATACATACGGAAACAAATAAAATCAAACAAACAAATAAATAAACACACAAAGCAAATAAAGCTTGGTTTGCCTCCCAAGAAGCGCTTGTTTTTGTTCGAGTCACGAGCCTGACTCTACCCTTATTTAACGGAAATAGGGGAGGTTTTCCCTACACTTAGGATTAAGTGTGGGTGAAAGTAGCGATACACACCCTTAGGGTGGAAATATGCCACGTGAGGAAAGAGTGACGGGTGAATTATATGCTCAAAGGTGCGGGATCCTATCATCATAACCTTACCTAATTCAATTGGGTTAGTGGGCGGATTAAGATTTTCTCCTAAAAAGGGATCATCTTCTATCAACTTCGAGAGACTCCTAGTTGGGAATCCATCTTGACCTAATATACCCGGTTTAAACCCATAGTGTTTCTTGTGATCAATCATAAATGGGTGATGTAAGTATGTAAGGTCATGGTTCACTCCTATATTAGCTTCCACTCCACATGGCCTAGAGTCTACTACCTTAATCTTAACATTACCCGGACTACATGGTTTGATGGGTGGATCGGGACCTTTTTCAATTCCTAAATTCACATCTAAGGATGGAAGATTAGGTAACGGTTTTGGCTGAGGCTCCGGTTCATCAAAACTAGGAACTTCCATATAACTAAAAGAAAGGTTATGACTACAAGTATTCAAACCTATATCCTCTAGTTGTGTTTGGTCCAAGGGTTCTACCTCTATTGGGGTTCCTATAGTCTCTTCTACTTCTTCCGGGTAAGTCACGGGCGGTGTGGGTGCCTCGAATGATGGTAGGACTTGTGAGGTACTTAGCGGGCTTATGTTTCTAACCTCATTCTCCATAGTATCTAAATCACCTATATGCTCATCATGTGTTTTAGTAGAATCTAACCCTAACATTTTCCCTAGTATCTCAAGTGCTTCTCTAGGCATCTCAACTTCTATATCCGAATCATAAGGATCATCCTCAATATTCTGACTGCTATATTCAAATTGCCCAAAAGATTCATCATGTGTTTCTTGAGATTCATCGTCATCGATCATAAAACCTAGGTCTTTTTGATCAATGTGATCATGCTCGGCTAGATCCTCCATCACATCAAGATCACCCATGTTCTTAGAAACTAGGTCTCTTTGCTCATACGAATCCACCAATTCGTTCCACTTATGGGTCATGGTTAGGAAGCTTTCCTCAAAATTCATCCAAAGGGCCTGACTAAAAGGAATTGATCCAGATAATGCTCGTCTAATAGAAATCTCACATGCATAGAATTCATTAAACCCATCTAACCTTACCCCTAACTCCTTTTGGAAATCACAAAGATCACACAAAAATTCATAGGAATGATAGGAAACAAATCTATTGGTGAAATATAATTGTTCCTCTATTGTCAATGATCTAAATGGAATTTCATCCATCATAGTGACAAATGAAAATGGTTTTACAAACAAGGGGCACAAAGAAAAAGATAGACTAAAGAAAAACCTAGAAAAATAAAATAAAAATCTCACTAGAAAGGAATCTAGTGAGTAGACCAAATAAAATAAAAATTCAACCTAAATAATAACTATTCCCCGGCAGCGGCGCCAAAAACTTGATGCGTGGTTTTGCGACCTTACAACAGGTTTTACCTCTCGAGGGATCTCAAGAGGCTTGCAATCCCCACCAGGCAGTGTACCTGACCGATGTAGTATAGTGAAGTGGCAAGTACCGGGGGATTGATCGTTCTCTAGGGGAATAGTGTCGTTAGGATTGAAAAACTACTCTAATAGGTCTAAGGGTGAGGGAAGATTCTTTTTGTATTTTTATAATTTTATGAAAGCAAGTAAAATCTCGGGTTTGAAGGAGTGGGCGAAATTAGTTGCTAGTCAACTAACCCAAATAACTACAAGTGCAAATAAAATAAAATAACTGAAAATGAAAAGGTTGTGAAACTTATATGGAGAGAAATGTGTTTACTTAGATTTCCTTACTCCCTAACTATCTTTTACCGGTTGATTAGTGTGTATTAATTGCGTGGATGACGGGTGTATTCCTTAATACCAATCGTGGGGTGGCGTACGTACTTCCCCAACTCTACAAGCTCCTACTTCACTCCTATGTCGAGCCGGCTAGGAAGCTCCTAACATGGGATCACTAGAATTCGCTCATGCATTAAATACAACCATAAAAACCTTAGTACGCATTGGTTCATGTTTCTTAAGACGTTCAAGCAAGTTTCCGTATAGGAAGTTAGCCAGTTTTCTTAAGCCTAACATCGATAAACAATCATCCAATACAATAAATAACACACTAATAACCAATAATCAATAGTTAGGTTTCATTAGATCTAAGCAAACACAAGATAAATCTAGCCTAGCATGTTAATTAAAAGACAAGAACAAGATATAATCAAACAACACATAGACATATTGATTGATTAAATGAATACTTATCTTCAATTAAACATGGGAGATCCAAGGGTATGAAAACCCTTAAAAATGGCAGAAATTCGTCTTAGGGTTTCTCCTCACAAAGTTGCACACTAATGACAAAAAATTGCAAAACTATATATAGAACTTAGTGGCTGACGGCGTCACGTTATAGATCTTGACGCCGTCACCTCGCCGTGTCTAGGGTTCCCGGATGGCCTTCTTGACGCCGTCCCTCTTTAGTGCTCCAAAATCCGCTCTGGCTTATCAAAGGTTGACGCCGTCAGAAATGGGCTTGACGCCGTCTCTCTTTAAGGTAAACCGTGATGGCCTTGATCACCTTAAAGGGTGACGCCGTCAGACTTCCTTTGCAAAACTCCCTGGCTTATCATGTGTATTTTTCATATCCACCTCTTTTGCCAAGCCATGACGCCGTCTGGAACAATCCCTGACGCCGTCAAAGGTACTTTTCCAGCCGATTTTGAGACTTTGTCGTTTTCTTCACTTTTATGCTCCAAAAACGTCCAAAATGCTTCCTTTTCCAGATTTCTTCTCCAAAGTACCTAAAATGACAAAAGGAACGATTTAGGGCAATATTTGATCAAATAAATACGATTAAGGGCTTAAATGACCCCCTAAAAGCGGTACACTTTTCGCTTCATCAATTCATCAAGTTCTCTTTTGAATATTTGCTCTTGGAATTTCTATGGTTTATTGTTTAGTCGTGGTACATTTGATGTACAATTACCGATAATATCATAGTAAGTTTGAATACAATCATCCAATCAACATAACTTTAATAACTTGCCTAATCGATTTTTGCAAAACAACCAACACAAGGTCTTTTATTAATGTCTCATTGATTTACGTGAGTTATTTGTTTACCTATAAGAGTAACAAATGACGAGGTTTTGCATGGCTCTTTGTACTTATTGCACAATATTAGGGTTTGGTGGGAGAAATTTGTTTACAATAGAACGATAAGATAGTAAAAGACTGTCATAGCTTAAAAGTCGATTACAATTTATGAGAGTTACAGAATTATTGCGAATACATGAAATACTAACCAAAACTATTTGGTTTATTGAGTACAACAATGATACTTAAGATCAACTATGTCTCTGACGTAAACATCTAACTTCTGCCTCAAGATCCAGTTGTGCAGCTTCCATGGCTGAGAAACGTTCCTGGCACGCATTCATCTGATTAGCTAACATGTTTTCCAAAGCTGCAATCTTTTGGCTCTGGGTTCTTGTTGCGTCTCTAGCCAACCATAATGCTCTTTCAATGTCTTCAATCCTAATGTGGGTTTGAGTATGGCCTCTACCTAAACAGCGGGTTCTGGCATCCAAGTTTCTAAGTTCTTGTTCGTAATTGTCCTTCATGTTACCAATATTTACTCCTAAACCAAACACTTCTCGTCTCTCAGCATCGGTTCTCTTGAATAGGGTGTCAATGTTACGATCATACCATTCGAATCGTAATGGTTGTAACTCTTTTAGCTGTTCAAAGTGAGCATTTAGTATGTTGGTGTGTTGGTGAAGGTGAATCCATATAGAGTCATGGGTGTCTACATTGTAATCAGGAGGATTGGGTGAGGATACATTGTTTGGGGCATCTGGCATGGAGAAATCTGAGGTATTGGGTAGGGGAGAATTTAGGTTAACATTCTTCCAAGTCATTTCTTGTTGTGAACTTTGTCCATATTCAAATGTTGGTTGACCACCAATCGGATCTTCATCTGAATAGGATTCAGTTGCTCTCCTAAGTTTCTGACGTGGAGGTGAGTGAGTAGGTGATGACGGAGGTGATTTCTGAGTGAGTTCTATGTCAGGCTGAGGTTGTGACACTTGTACATAAGGATCTTCAGTATCTGGTGTAATATGATAGCTAGGTGTTACATGGGTAGTAGGAGGGGTAGTCTTAGCGATGTCAATTGGTATGGAAGACATGTTACTGTAACAATCGAAAATAGTAATTATGAGTATTTATACGTTCAAGATGTAACGTTGAGTGTGAAATAATGCAGTGTGTAGTGTGTGAAGAGTATACATCAAGCATGTAAAGATTAGTACAAAACAATCTTAGTAGGTAATGTATTGAGCACGACAGTCTGCAGACACGGAAGGCATAAGATGATAAGGTGTAAAATCATTTATTTTGAAAGTGTGGTTATAGTTCGATGTTTGAAAACATTTGGTTCTCTATAACCATAAGCTCTGATACCAATCTGTAACACCCCCTAATTTGTTTAGTGGCAGCGGAAAAGTAATTAGGGTGTTACGGTGAGGATCGAGTTAAAATTTCAGATAACGGTCCAGAATAGGCGCTTTGAAAGCTATATGTCATTCGAAATAATAGTTTTGGTATAGAAGGAAAATATCTGTTTTGAAAATCCCACAAAATGTGATAATTTGGAAAGAATGACATATTTGATTTTACACCAGTTTATTTATCAGAGTATAAGATGCCCGCTCCGTGTCTTGTCCTGCTCCGTTAATTACCTGAGATAAACATGCTTAAAACGTTAACACAATGGTTGGTGAGTTCGTGGAGTTTGGTAGAAAATAACTTTCTTTCAATGAATTTTAAAAGGTGTATAGTGATTGTCGAAATAAATGCTAAAATCTTCATGAAATAAATAACATGTTGAGTTGAATAAAAATCCATACTTAATTCATGTATGATCTCCAGAATCATAAGTTTCAAGTTACAACTGAAGATAAGCTACGTTGTTATACGCTCGAAATAGAATATTGGATCAATTTTTAGAAGTAACGATATACCAAGCAATTTGGGTTGTCTTTTGTAGAATTCACAATTAAGTCACATATGATAACAACTAAGGTTTAAGTACATGATTCATAATCATAACACATAGTGAAAATATTAATCTAGTGTCTGAAATCCATCAGTGTGGAGTGGTGGTTACTAAATACAGCTGTATCCTAGGATATATATGAAACATTCATATATTCATAAAGTTATATTGCCCTAAGCCTCATGATACGCAAAACGTTAACAGAGTACCGTAAAATGGTAGTGTCCCATCAGGGTTACTGATGGGTGTTTTTAGCCCTCATGTAATAGGTGGTTTGCCAATTCCTATTTTTCTCAAATATAGTGTATCGCGACTAAATACGACTAACCATGTAGGCATTCCGTCCAAGTATTTAGTGGGATAGGTCGTCAGCCTCTAACAGGTTTCGAAGCTGTTCACTATATTCGCGCTCACCGCAGTGATTAATGGCTCATGATCGAGGGACTTTATGGCAATAAAGTAAACTTAGGCAATATAGGTCTCAGGGTTCATAAAATATACGTATTCTGGTCTTGGCAATTATTTCCAGTGAAATGTAGAAATATCATAGTAAAGTAACAGTACCTCCATTTGTTATATGAATGCATACAATGAATCTCAGTGTCAAGTTACATCAAGTAGTTTGAAAATGTTATCGTTCAAATTCAGTGTTTAAGCTAAGCAAGCAACTTGCACATATAACGAACATATATTTCTCTCAAGGGTGATTCAAATATGTAAAACAGAGTTTATGATTTTGAGTAAATCATGAGAGTTTTCCAAAGTATATAAGTAAACTCAAAACAGTTAAAGCATGTATCTCCCCCAAAAGAGTTATTAAAACAAGTAATAAAAGTAGGGGCCACGACTCACCTGAAGCGTATCTGACAAGATAGAATTATTAGATTTATGGAAGCGATCACGGAAACGTCTTCGATACGAAACCTGAATATAAGGGAAGTCTAAGATTCTGACTTACTACTAACAGTGAGTGTGATATGAGTAATCGTATAACGATTTGATCGGTGATGTGAGTGTGATATGCTTAAAATGCCTCAGGTTAAAAATATGATATCATATATGATATTATCTCGATTCTTATGTCACTCGACTCAAAATATTATCTTCTCAAAATATGCTGAAATGATATGCAAAGTGAATCGCTAAGTTCCTAGTTATAATAGATAACGAATATTAAATAATGCATAACTAAAATGTAAAATGCATATGAAGTGATGGGGTGAAAATGAAAAATAAACTAAGGATGTCAAGTGAAATTAAATAGGTCCTTGTCCTTTTCAGATTTTATATTCTTTAGTCTAACTGTGATTGCGTTACGTCGTTAGTCCTCGGTTAAGTCCATAGTCCATAATAGTCCAAAACTTGTCCAATAGTACAAATAAGGCTTGGAGTTACATCATTGGTCAATTTCAGTCCTTTATAAACTGTTTTCACAGCTTCAGTCCCTAAGTTTCACAGTTTGGCAGTTTTAGTCCCTCAAGGTGGGTTTGCGTTACGTTTTTAGTCCAAAAGTGTTAAAATTATGGAGAAAAGTTATGCGACTTTTTCTGGTGCTTATTTAAGTTTAACAAAACTTGTTCCAACAGCTTATTACCAAAAGTAGCTTATTTCCACCTATGTGGGCCTTAACGAGCCACATATCTAACCCATTAACAAGTTTTTATTCGTACACATTGAAGTGAGTTGGGTATGTTTAAAAGTTCACTTTTTACATCTTGTTTTTATACTGAAAAGCTCCAAAAGTCAGTTTATCTCATCAGCTTAATGGGTTGTAAGGCCCATGTCGCTATATTTTGTCATTTGCAAAACAGTTTCTGCGTTTTACTTTGCTTGTTTTCAAAGGTCGAAACGTGATTATCATTATGAGTTGTTTAAATAAAAAGTGTAGCTTGTTGTGTTGTTTAATAGGTTGTGTAATGAAGTGACGTGGTCGTTTAGCTATTTCGTGTGTTATGAGCTCGTTTACTAGGCGACTTGGGTTGTTCAATATACAAAAACTCATTAAATATTTCTAAGTGTTTTTCACATATACTGTGTACGTGTGAGATGGGGGTCTTCACAAGTTCCATTATGCATGAAATGAATTGTTTAAATGTGAGTGTGGAGTGTGTGATGCTTTCTAAGGTCTCCCATGAGTGAGTTCGACACATGTGGGTGAGTTACACTAAGTGGAATGCACGTGAAAGAAAACGTATATATACAGTAACGTGGTGAGCATGCAACCTAAGCTTTTAAACGTGAAGGTGAAGTGAGTTGTGACTTCTCAACCTTCCACAGTGGAGGCATGCCCCATCCTCGTGAGTTTGTGAACTTATTATACGTAAAACAACATGTGAAACTTGATACGTACGAGTGCAACTATGAAACATGCATGTGTGGGTTTGTGCGTGAGAATGAAAATAGAAGGGTTACTAGATACTTACTATACTTTAGAAAGGTGGGGAAGGAGCTGTGGCAGTCGAATGGAAACACATGGGCAGGACAGTAGACTTATCGAGCTTGGATACGTTTTTACGTGTTGGGTTTCACACTCATATTGTCTTCCCTAAGGTGTGGCAGATGTTTATGGGTTTTTGGGGTTGTTAGTGAGAGTGGAAGTAAGTGAAGAGTGAGCAATGTAAGTTGCTAAGAGTGGTTGAGTTATATAGAAGTATGATACACATGCTTTGACCATATTACCCTTGCAACTCAATTATTGAAGACCACTGTAGGAGAGTGGACACCTAGGTAGTTTCACTGACAAAGTGAGATATTTGATAGATTTGAAAACGTGGATAAACCTTATCTTTTGTTTTTTGGTGCTATAGGTGTTCGGTTTGTATTTTAAAAGGAGTGCCAAGTGAGCTTAGCAAGCCATATACTTCTTCTGCTGCTCTGACTTCCTTTTTAATCATCACAAATTATTAATATGGTTCTTAGGAATGTGTAGGAAAAAGCGTGATTTGAAATGGTTGTGTTTTGAGATTTTGTTTATACGTATTGGGTGTGAAGTGGAGTAAATGGTTTGGCTTTAAATCTCGGTCCAGCACTCGACATCTACCTTTGAAAGCGGGTACTCGAGTAGTCTAGTAGGTCGTGATTTAGGTGGTGTAAAAGTAGTGGCATGTTGCATTTAAGAATCGAATGAACAAGGGTCGTTTTGGAGGGGATGTGGCTGGTCGAATGTTGCATGAATTGACAGAAGGGTTGTGGGCTTGTGCAGCGTGGAATGGTGATGGGTTGTTGATGGGCCGTGAGGTAGTGATGGACTGGTTGCATTGTGGATCTAGTTGGGTATTTTGTGAAAAGAGATTAGTGAAAAATTTTAAAGATAATTAGTGTGTTGAATTTAGATAGGTTGTAATTTGTAAATTGTGATATGTTAAATCAATATTAATGAATTTTGAGTTTAGTGAAAATGGGGATTTGTGAAGTATTAGTTTTTGTGAAATAAGCATGCCTCGTAATATGAGTGTAGTTATTTGGTGAATGTTGTGATGTCGCGATTCCGTTGAAATAATAAAAAAATTTAATTTTCCCGTAAAAATGGGTTTTGCTAGACAGTAACTCGAGGTTATTATTAATTAATGAGGATTATCATAATGGGTTTTCGTGGGATCCTACAGCTTACTCAGTCGCTAGCATCAAGGCGTGTATCCCCTCACCCCTTGATCTGGAAAAACTTAACTACAACCCATGGAGCAATCTTTTTAAACGGTTTTGCAAGACCTATGATATGCATCATCATCTTGAAGAACCAGTGTCTACAAGCACTGCACCCCCCGATTCGTTTTTTGACACCAATGACTCACTTGTGGTCATGTGGATGTATTCCACCATCTCACCTAAATTAGTTGATATGGTCATAGATGATAGTACTACGGCTCATGAAGTGTGGAAGAAACTTCAGAATCTTTTTCATGACAACAAAGATGCTCGAGTTATACAACTCGCTGATGAGATCCGTAATATGTCCATTGGAACTTTATCGGTTAATGATTATTTTCAGGAGATCAAGTCGAAGTCCAACCGCGATTCGAGTCCGTGGTAAGCGATTCGAGCCTTGTCACTTATGCTATTAACGGTCTTCGGGCAAAGTTTCCTGAAATTGCGCGTATTATTCATCATCGAGAAACTCTACCCACGTTTGATCAAGTGAGATCAATTGTACTTTTGGAAGAATTTGATATGGTGCAACTCACAAGTGCTTTCTCAAACCTCAACACCACATCCTCTTCACCCACTGTGCTTCTTACTACCAACACCAATAATCCCAAACCAGGACCTTTTCAAAATTTTGGAGTTGAGCTATGCCGCAACTTCCAACGTGGATCGTGCACCTATGGTTCCCGTTGTAAGTTTGTTCATGGCTCCAACGATTCGCGGTCTCATACCACTGCTACTGCTACGAACGTCACCAGCAAACACCTCGTGACCAATCCTGCTCATGACTCACAAGTTACCACAGCTAAATCCGCTTCCTAGCCTGTTGCATCTCCTTTACCATGTTCTATCTTTGGCATGGCTGGGTTAAATTCTGGTAACCCGTTTTTATTTCCTCAACATGGTTTGGGAGTGACACAGCCTATTATGGGAGTGTCTGGTTGTAGCAATTTGTAAAATTCCTCAGTAATTTGTAACTGTTAATCAAGTATTAATCACCATTACTGTTCAATTAACCATTTTAATGGGAAAATTTTGAACTTGTTATTTATTACATTATAATAACTCAAACACGTTGATACGTAATTGATATGTGTTAAATTACACATATATTGTACCCGATAAAACAGACCAAAAAGATCAAAAACTAACCGAATATGCCAAATATATTGTGTTTTTGTGTTTATGCATATGCAGGTACAGATACTGAGAAACTGACAAAAATGATGATTAATTGGATAAAACCGAGCACGATATTGGAAAGTCGTCAAAAGCCGAGGTCGGGGAAGAATTTACGAGTTTGGACCTCGTTTATGCTCAAGTTGTCAAGATAGGTCCTTGGAAATAATTTTGCTTTTTGGCAGCCTTGGTCCCTGGAATTTCAGAAAGTTCAACTTTGGTCCTTACAAGTTTACACTTTTAAACTTTAATCCCAAAACTAAATCAATAACCCAGCCTAAATCCTAAACCCAACCCAATCCAAAATGAATAAACCCGACCCCTTTCTTTTTATAATAAACCCAGGTCAAACCTCAGTCAACCCACCTTCCCTCCTTCTCCCACTTGCCTGCAACCTCCCATCAACTCACCATCACCTTATCCCTACCTCTGCTCCAACCCACTCCTCCTCCTCTACACTCCACCTAACAAGCCAAGTGCATTTAATGCACTCCTCCCCCTCACACGTTAAACCCAAGTGGGTTTTACCCACTGATGTGTCGTGTGCGTATGCTCTAATTTATACCCACGGTATGTCGTTGTGGTTTTAGCAGTATTCAAGTTTTAAATTTATATTTAGCCGACTTATCAATAACACACACACTTTAATGAGCAGTGTACCCGGTCAGTATGAATATAATGGTAAGTAGAGTGTCGATCACTAAGAGTGGAACGTATTATCTAGTTATTCTAATCAGTATTTTAATATCTTAAGTTAGCTATACAACCTAATCTAACGCAAGGGGGTTCTGCCTGAGAGACTGGCACGGTTTGGTTATGATTAATTATAAACTAAACTAATGAGCACGAATCAACGAGTAGCACACACGTACACAGATAAATACTTGAGACAATAAGAAGACCTGTCCTGATAGTTAAGTAGCTTGTCACTTGTTTTATTGCTAGTTTTATATGAAGTGTATAGTTCGATGCAACGCACCGAGATTAAGTCCTTTCTCGTTGGTTCTAATCTTATCGGCGAGTAAACCCTTAATGATTACTTATGACTATCCTATTTATCTTTCTTCCTACTTTTCTACAGACGATAGAATGCATAGGCGATCTAATAAATAGGCGAGGAAGGGGCATGGCGACCCAAGCAATGCTCAGCTAGACACAGAGGTTATCAATGCACTAATAAAAGTCACCAAAGACATCAACATATAAACTTTAATTAATGGGAAAGCAATTTTAAGGGGAGTTGAAGTGCATGATTAAATCAATGATCACAAGCCCATCAATCCTGACCAATTAAAGTGTACTAATACAATAAAACAAAACTACTTAATGAATTGAATACATGCAGGACCTTCTTACAGCTCTTGTATCTTCGTTCAAGGTGTGTCTTGTGCTGCTACTTCGACTGAATTCGGCCTTAGGTTTTCTGGTCTTCGGTCTTCTTCTAAAAACTAGGGTTCTGTCCAACTCCGAAATTCGTCTGACTTTGGGGTATTTATAGTTTCTATCTGAGGGCTAGATGCGGCGCATTGACTTAACTTCGCGTGGGGTCCAAGATTAATATATTCAGGAATATTCGTACACCGCCAGAAGATGCGGCGTAACTCCATTCTTAGATGCGGCGCATGTCTTTGCTGTCTTGGATCGTAGCTTGTGAAATCTTGATAGTGATGCGCCGTATATAATAAGTAGGATGCGGCGTATCTGGAGCAGAATGGTCTTGATCTTGTACATTTCAGTAGACTCTTAACTTCTTGCTTGTTTTGCTCCATAATTAGTCCAAAATCGCCAAGTTTCACATAATACTTGTTTTTACCTGAGAATTACAAAAGTAAACATTAACGTATCAATTCTCACAGATAATATAATAAAACAAGTCAAATAAATAGGATAAATGATGGTAATAAAATGTACTTATTTGAGTTCATCACCCACTATATCTTTTCCTGCCAAAATCTGCAATCAAGGGCTGTGATCACCTCAAGCTTAACCAACAGCTGGGATTTGCTCAGAAGACTCCAAGAAACTTTTTGAAGAGCATAAAAAGCCCTCACAGCACACAGAAATACTTGTCACTGTTTTAGACCAATTCGTAGTGTAGTTAATTTATTGCTTTATGAAAACTTATTTCCAGTAGTAATTTAAGTTCTTTGTATTAATTAAAGTTCTTTTAAGCTTATTTGTTCTTACATTAATCAGCATTTGTTCCAATTTCAAAGTTTAATGCAATTTCAAGTTTTCACTTATTCAGTGATTAAAATCTGTTGTTGTTTAAAGTTTTAAAAGCTCTTCTTTCCTGTGTAATAAGCTAACATAGGCCTGTGACAACTTGTGTTAGTTTATTGTTGCTTATTCAGTTTAATTTTCAAAAAGTTCAAAAGTCAAACGAAAGTCAACACCTTAGGTCAATTGCTTATTGCTTATTCTCATTGCTTATGTTCAGCTTGTTTTCACTTATTTATGCTTTGGGTAGTTAGTTCCACTTTTTACTTTCAATGTTCAGTTTAAATTGGCCCAACTCAGTTTTAAAGTCATAACAGCCTGCCATTAAGGATTGTTTGGGTTAACACCCAAAATGGGTCAATTTGGGAGTGCACTGTTCATGTGCACACTTAGGAGTTTTGATATAGCTTAATTAGGCTTAGAGTAGCTGTTTCTAGTTTGTGTTATGCTGTTTTTAAGGGGTTTGAAGATTTTAGGTTAAGGTGCTAGTATTGAGATTCAAAACTGCTTGAATCTGCTCAGTGAGAGATAAGCAGTTTTGTGATCTTAATTTTGTTGTTCCTGAGCTCACTTTAGTGTGTTAGGGGAGTTGTAGTACTAGTTCCAGTTAGAATTGTGGACTTGGGAAGCTTTGTTGTTCAAAGGTTGATCACAAAACCCTTTCATTGGGCTGCATCAGTTTAAAGGTTCATATCTGTGCTCATTTTAGTTATTAAGTGCTTAACTTCTTTAGGATTTAGTAGTTTGATATATGCCCTGATCCTATCATTAATTTTCATACCTCAGCAGAGCTTATTAGAGCTTAAAAGAAGCTCAAAAGTTGCTCACTCACACAAATATACACTGAGAAGCAGTGTACACTTGTGTTGGATGACTAATTTCTCAGCTTATTTTGAAGCTATTAATAAGTTCTTCTTTGTTTGCTTTTTCTGTTTTTAAGATTTTAGATATATGAATTTTTAGGAAATATAGCTTTTGTAGTTTTTGAGGTTCATTTACTACTTATTTTTAAGCTGCAAATCTACCCCCATTAGACCTGTTCTGAGCCTGCACCAGATTTTTGACCCTAGAGCATCTGATCTAGGCTTCATTTCAATAAGCAATTGAGGTTTAAAATTGGGGCTCTTAGGATTTATTAGTAGCCAGTAGTATAAGCTTGTGATATCTGCCTTTAATTTTCATTTTCCAGCTTAATTGAGTGCTTAATTTTGATCTGCAAGTAGGGGTTTTAGCTGTATTTTCTGTCTTTATCTTGAATCTGCATAATTGCTTATTTGGCTTATTCTGT
Source organism: Artemisia tridentata subsp. tridentata (assembly GCA_021014915.2). NCBI lineage: Eukaryota > Viridiplantae > Streptophyta > Magnoliopsida > Asterales > Asteraceae > Artemisia > Artemisia tridentata. The sequence continues at coordinate 72,037,513 of CP139506.1, read as the reverse complement.
GAGTTTAGCTGTTTGAATTAAGTTATTTTATGTTTAAATAAGTTGTTTGAACTGTTTCTGAGCTTGTGGTATCTGTTAGTGCTTAAGTGCTTAATTTAGTGCTTATTTCCAACTGCTTATTCCCCCAAACTGCTTATTAGGGTTCAGAAAGGCTCCCATTTCATTTTTCTCAGCTTCTTAATATAATTTTAGATTTATTTACAAAATTTCATAATTTTCCAATTCAGTTTACTATTTTTAAATCCTTTAATTAGTTTATTTTAGTTTTAAATTCATATAAAATAAATAAAAATAAAAATAAAAATTCTTTTTTGTAAAATTTTCTTTTATTAAATAGAATTTAGGAAAATTAGTTTGGTTCCAGTAGAGTTAGTTTTTCATAGTTTTGACGTTTAGGCTCGGGATTTTCCCGGTTTAAACGGATTTTCATTTTTCTTTTACGTTTTTAAATACGAGCTCTTTAGTTTATCGTTTTTCTTACCTTTTAATCGTTTTTAATTTATGTTCACATATTTTAGCTTAGAAACCCAAAATCCATCTCTTTCACTATTCATCACACGCAATCACGAACCGAATCACAAATTCCATTCAAACCTTCGTTGGGTATAACGACCCGGATTACACATACTTCACTTGTGTTTTCTTGGAAATTTTTATGCATTGATTCCAGCTAATCAAATTTTGGCGCCGCTGCCGGGGAAGGTTGAAGCGAATTTTTAATTCTCGTTTGTCGATGCGTGTTTTGAAGACCCTTCTCTCGAGAAGTTATCATTTTCTCTCATAAATATTTTCTTATAAAAACCCAAAAAGATTTTCTTTTCAAAATTTATTTTCCTTTTTACCTATGTGTTTTTCAAAATGTTTTTAAATCTTAAAAATCCAAAAATATTCTTCTTATTCCTCTTATACATTTGATTCTTTATCTCTCACCCTCTATCCGTTTAATTCTATTTTCTTCTTCTTCATGTCTTCATCCTACCATTACGGTTGTGAATGGTGTGGGGGTCCTCCAAATGGTGGAAACTGCCCCGGTTGTAACATTATGGATTCGGGAAACGGGTTTGTCTATGACCAAAATCCCTGTTTTTACAATGAAACACCCGACTCTTTCCACCAACCCCCACAACACCATATGGAGACATTCTTGTGTGAATTTTGTGGAGGTTGTCCTCATCCGGGATTTGATTGTCGAACGGGAGATATGCTTGTCTATGAGCACAGTCCTTGTAACAATTTTGATTATTCTTATCATGACCAACCTCCACAGTATGAAACGATTCAAACTCAGCCTCAGCTATCTCTTGAAGAATCTTTCGAAGATTTATTCCAAAAACTTCAAGATGTGCAAAATGAACTTAAAAATTTGGCTGATAAACATACCCAAGAAGATTGTCATGGTGAATCTATGGAAGATTTACTCGCCATAGAACGAGCAGTACACAATCGTTTATTGTTTAATAAAGCTTGCATGCTCGATGACGATGATGACGAGGAGAGTGTTATACCTTTGAGTACTATCATTTCTCAACTCCCTCAGTCTATTTCAATCACATCATTCTTGCAGTCTATATAATCCAAGGACTCTCTCAATATGGGGGATGAGCATCTTAACACTATTCCTGAAAAGGAATCGGACGAATTCATAAAGTCTAGTGTTGAGAACCTTATTCCAATCCCAAGTGAGTCTGAGGGTATATCTGATGATGATTGTGATCCGGGGGGAGATTCTCCATTGTTTGAAAAGATGATATTTGATGAGCCGTCACTTTCCCTTCCCCCGAAGGAAGTTATTGAAAAAATAATTGTTGAGGAAAAGCCGTCAGATCCTCTGGAGCTCGAGCTCAAGGAATCTTTACCCGAATATGAGAGTTTTATCTTTGAAGCTAATGAAGAGAGTAGTGGCAATCCCATTTCTCATTCTGATTTTTCTCTCCCGGCTTATGAAGCATTTTGCTTTGATATTGATCATTCGGAGGAGACGAGTGGTGGCAATACCACTTCTCATGCTTATATCTCTCCTCCCAAGTATGATTCATTTCTTTTTGATATGAATGATCATTATCATGAGGAGTTCTCCGGTGAACTCTCTCTCTTTATATCTCCTCCGGAATACGATCATTTCTATTTTGATCTTGAGGAAGATTCTAGTCTAGGGGGAGGTGTACTTGATCATAAGAATTTGCTTATTGACGATTTCAGCCCAACCCTCCCTACCGAGACTTTTGTTGCAATTTCTCCTAAGAACTTAAATGACAAATCTGATAATGATGACGATTATATCATAATTGTTATCGGGATCTTTCTACCTTTCTTCACTTATAAGGTAGCTTGTTGATGCGCGTGATGTGTCGTTGCGGTTTAGCAGTTTTAATGCCTATTCAAGTTTTAAATTTATATTTAGCCGACTTATCAATAACACACACACTTAACGAGCAGTGTACCCGGTCAGTATGAAGATAATGGTAAGTAGAGTGTCGATCACTAAGAGTGGAACGTATAATCTCGTTAATCTAATCAGTATTTTAATATCCTAACGCAAGGGGGTTTCAGCCTGAGAGACTGGCACAGTTTTGTTTGCAATTAAATAATAAAATAAACAAATAGGCACGAATCAGCAAGTAGCACACACGTACACAGATAGATACTTGAGACAATAAGAGGGCTGTCCTTATGATTAAGTAGATTGTCACTTGTTTTATTGATAGCTTTATATGAAGTGTATGTAATTAACCCTTTCTCGTTGGTCCTATTCTCATCGGCGAGTAAACCCTTAATGATTACTTATGTCTAAAAGTTATTCCTAAGTGATCAATTTAGAAACAACCGTGGGAGCCACACCTTGTCCCGCAGTCGGGTGCCCGCAAGCCACTAATAAACACAGAGGTTATCAATGCACTAATAAGTAGTAACCAAAGACATCAACATATAAACTTTAATTGATGGGAAAGCAAGTATTAAAGGGAGTGCAATCTTTCCGTTGTCACATTACACAAGCCACCAATCCTGATGAATTAAAGTTTGCTAAAACAATAAAACAAAACTACTTAATGAATTAAATACATGCAGCACCTTCTTACAGCTCTTGTATCTTCGATTTGGGTGTGTCTTGTGCTGCCTCTTGACTGAATTCGTCCTTCTCTTCTGTTGTCCGAACTTCGGTTAGGGTTTCGAACTCTTTGGAACTTTGGAACTCGTCTGGTCTACGGGGTATTTATAGTTTGTGTCTGAGGGAAGATACGGCGCATCTACTTAAGTAGATGCGGCGCATGTACTTAACTTCGCGTGGGGTCCAAGATTATAATATTCAGGAATATTCGTACACCGCCAGAAGATGCGGCGTAACTCTTTATTAGATGCGGCGCATGTCCTCTTGTATCTTGGATCGTATCTGGTGATATCTTGATAGAGATGCGGCGCATGTTGATAGTGAGATGCGGCGCATCTGGAGCAGAATTGACTTGATCTTGTCCATGTCAGTAGACTTCCACTTTATGTACGTTTTGCTCCATTATTAGTCCAAAATAGCTAAGTTTCACCAAATGCTTGTTTTTACCTGAGAATTACAAAAGTAAACAATTAAGTATCAATCCTCATACATAATATAGTAAAACAAGTCAAATTAATAGGATAAATGATAGTAATAAAATGTACTTATTTGAGTTCATCAAATATCCCCCCACTTGAACTTTACTTGTCCCCAAGTAAACCTTAGATTAAAACTTATGAAAATGTATCCTAAAAGATGTTAGGATTTATTTTTATATTTAAGCATGTATTCGTTTATTTCGTAATCACACAACTAAACACTTAACGAATTAGAAGTAAAATAAAATAAGTCGATAAAAGCAAATCTAATCGTTTAACTGTCCAGTCGCGACGAATATTCTATCATAAGCTTGGCAAGTATACACATCTCCACCACTAAAGCTAAGGAATAACAAGTCTAAAGCGGTAAAAAGGGTTTTTAGGTTTAAGGGTTAATTATTCTTATTTACACTATCGATCTCAAATTCCAGAAAAGGCGACAAAATCACAAATACATGATCGAATCCACGAACACGATACTTGCAATTGCTCAAATCCTTAACTCGAATAGGCTAAAGATAGGTCCAAACTTCACCAATAATAATATATCAAAAAGGGCGACAAAATCATAAATACATAGCCGAATCCACGACTACGATACTTAAGATTGCTCAAATCCCTAATCTCAATAAATCAAAGGTTCGGTTGGATAAAGAACAATACAGGGTATGGATAACATTTGGGATATAAATTGGTGTAAAAATAAAAATAAACAAAACAAATAAATTAAAATCCTAAGTGTGGTTAATCACTATCCCAACCATCCCATGAATAAGACTCATATCATTGAATAACTCACGCTTTAACACTTGAAACACACGCTTTAGGTAGACACGAATTATACTCAACAAAATCTTAATCAAAGAATAATCCTTAATTGGCATTCCCATAACTGCCAATTCCCATTCAATCCATAGATATAATACAACAAATAGTGGCCATATGAACCACTTACATAACTTTACATTGTTGGCTTAAAATAAACATCCAACTCTTTTTTCTTTCTTTTTCTTTTCTCATTTTTTTATTTTTTTTTTTTTTTTTTTTTTTTTTTTTTTTTTTTTTTTTTTTTTTTTTTTTGAAACATAAAGATAGATGTGTAAAATTTCACCACATCACTACAACTTTCTTTCCGGATAATTTTTTTTCATACTTTTCATAACTTCAGAAATAATGGTAATAGTGAAAGTAGTAAACACACGAAAAATAAACTCTAAAATATACAATATTTACTTTCACTCCAATTGCATTGTGTAATTTCCCGACCTAACCATAGATAATGAATTACGCACGCGAACACAGGTAATGTAAGGAAACACACTTTGCCTATAGCAATTAACCAACCACGGATTCTAATCTACAGGGTAGGCTAAGGTGTAAGGTGTAACGAAACATTTTAAACATAGGTATAAGAAACGAAAGGAATGGCTCTGAGTGTTTTTTCTAGGGGTATCTTACTCTAAAAGTGAGAGTAACAAAAGGTTTTATACGGGGGTTAACTAACCAGTGTAGTTAGCTAATAACACATAACATATAATAGGCTATTTGGGTGTAATCCTAGAATTTTACCAAGTTAGACAAGTCATTCCAATTAAATAAAAATAATACTCATTATGGTGGTCTCGAATAGTATACAAGCCAAGTTCTAAAGTTTACAAGTCACCGGCACACTCATAGATTTGTGAATTTTGGAAAAATCACAATTTTTGAAAATAACGTCATGTGTGCAGTTATGTAACTTAGATCTTAAACAAAAACATGCTAAAAATTTTAAGTTTAATATATTAAGCACAGTTTAAGCATAATTTTTGAAAAAGTTTAGGACAAGTAAGTGTTAAGTGTTCTAATTCTCCTATCCCCCCACTTAAGTTAAACAACGTCCTCGTTGTTTGTATAAAAGGTTAAAAACTGGAAAATAAAAAGAATTAGAACAGAAAAACTCCCCTGAGATTTGCTCGGTATGATCCTCCATTAGTGCAAGAGCAAAAATCATCTTTCTTGTGGATTAGAACGTTAAAGCTTCATACTTGATTTATCCACATGAAATTCAGGAAACTATAATACCACCAACACTTTAAAACACACCTAAGATAAGAAAGGTTCAACTTGCATAATACATTAGTAGTTAGGAAAAAATAAAACTTAAAAATGAAAACTGAAAATCATCAGGTCAGTCGATGCGCCGTATCCTATTGAAGAAGATACGCCGTATCGAGCCTGGAATTAATACGGATCAGAATAAAGATGCGCCGCATCCTTAACCAGGGATGCGCCGCATTAAAATAAACTGATAAAAGTTTTAAAGTCGAAAATAAAAATGCAGAAAAATAAAATAAGATATGACCATTGCAGGAGATGCGTCGCATCTCAGGACTGAGATGCGCCGTATCTTCGTGCGGCCTGGACTGACTCGACACAGAAAACAGAATAATAAAAGATAAATCTTCCGGGTTGTCTCCCGGTCAGCACTTGTCTTTATTCCAGAGTCTTCAAGTTAGACTCACGTTCAGCTCCTTAGTATCTATCATTGAAGGAGTCGGAAACATCACGCTCCTTCATCCCCAATTTAGTAATATTGAACACTCCTTGCTCGTCCTTAATTTCCACGCCGTTCCTCTTTAATATCTGTATAAATAAAGTCCTGTCCCTTTCGGGCAGAGATGACAAAATGATAGACGGGAAATTCTTATTATCATACAGGCACAAATAAGCAAGGTGGGGTGGTAGTTCAATAAACACATCATTATTCAAATTCGTTTTCTCAACTATTCTCCTACGTTTATTAATTACTACACAATCATACCACTCATCATCAGAATCACTAACAACATCGCGTCTAAGTTCGGTAGGTACATTAAGGTCAATGAATTCCTCAAAGTCTTCATGATTAGGATTAGTTGAGTTGTTTTGAATCAATGTTTCTCCCATAAGTCTAGCTTCAAGATCGAGGTCCATACGCTCTCTTAATCCTAGCATATAAACACTTCTAATAATGCTTTTAACCGGATCTTGGCACTTGTAGACTAGTTTATTATTCCCTACCCTTAATGAAATTTTTCTCTTAAACACATCAATCTTAGCATGGGCAGTAGACAAGAAAGGTCTTCCGAGGATTAAAGGAATCTTAACATCCTCGGGCATGTCTAGTATAATAAAGTCTACGGGAAAAATAAATTGCTCAATCTTAACTAGCACATTATTAGCAATCCCTTCAGGTCGTTTTACTGTTTTATCAGCCAATTCAATAAGTAATTTAGTTGGTGCTAATTTTCCTAGTCCTAGGGTAGCGAATGTCTTAAGAGGCATAACACTAACACTAGCTCCTAAGTCAGCCAACACATTATTGAAAGATATATTATTAATAGAACAAGGTAGAGTAAAACTTCCTGGGTCTCTTTCTTTATGAGGTAAGGCATTTGAATCGGTTGCAGGGCTCTCTTCTTTCATGGTTGCCTTGATTTCCTCTTCAATCTTTGTCTTTTCTTTTAGTAGTCTCCTTAAGCTGATCGAAGAATTAAAGAAAAATTTGGGTCTTGCACCATCATCACCATTCATCGATCTTCTAGGTATATTAGGAGTGACTTCTTCAGTGGTGCTTATGGCCTTGACATGATCTCTTGGATTTGTTTCAGTCGAGCTCGGTAAGCTTCCATATCCCCTTTCTTGAAGAACTTTGCTCATTTGTCCAATTTGTTGTTCTAATGCTTTGATCGAAGCTCCTTGATTTCTTGTAGTAGTGTCCGTTGAGGCTCGAATTTCCTTGATCATAGCAGTATTCTCTTCATGTCTTTTAGCAGCATCGGCCATAATTTGCTTTAAAGTATCATCTAAAGTCTGCCTCCTCTCTTGATAAGCGGGATTGAAGTTGTTCTTTTGATAGAATCCCGGACTAGCTTCCCTAAATCTTGCTGAAGGTCGGAATGGTTGTCCAAACTGGGTGTAATAAGCTTCTTCAAACGTCTCACTTTCATTCTTATTCGGGCAATCTTTAGTGTAGTGAGGTCCTTCGCATTTTTCACATCCAACTTGGGCAGCATATGCTCTTTCATCTCGCTTCTTCATCTCTCTACTAATTTTATCCAATTGAGCTTGAATAGCAGCAATCCCGTCAAAATTAGTGCTGCTCTTAGATCTAGTAGAGGTCCCATCGTGCCATTTCTGAGAATGATCGGCAGCACCTTGGATCGCTTTCCTAGCATTAGTTGCACTCATTTGAGGTACAGCTCCCTTAGCATCCAAAATCTGTCTAGTTGGCACGTCCAGTCCCTGGTAAAACAATATTATCTCCTGCATAGGGGTTAGATAGTGTTGAGGACATTTTACCAATAAATCTTTAAATCGTTCCCAAGCTTGATAAAGGGTTTCATCAGGCTCTTGCTTGAAACTATTGATAGCCTCCATCTTTTTAGCAGTCTTAGCAGGTGGACAATATCTCTTCAGGAATTTGCTTTTCAAATCTTCCCATGTAGTGATTGAACTAGCAGGTTCATTCCTTAGCCACTTGTTAGCAGCTCCTTTTAGTGAGATTGGGAAGATTCTTAGCATGAGTTGATCGGTATTGACACTTTCTGTAGTAAACAAATCTGCAATCTCCAGGACTTTTTCAACATGCTCGTTAGCATCCTCTTGTTCCGTCCCACTGAAAGCATTCTCTCTGAGCTCTTTGAGAAACTGACCTTTCAACTCAAATTTTGACTTGTCATCAAACTTAGGTCTAGCAACTCCTGAAGTGTAATCAGCACGGGTACTGTTCATGTATTCCTCCATAGTAGTGTTTTCGCCCATTGTTTCAGTTTCAACTTCCTCTTTTTCTTCAGAAAAATAATCAAGCTCGAGTGAACTTGAAAGATCAAAGCTTCTTGTGTTGAAAAGCCTTTTAAGCGAATGTAGGGCTCGTTCAGGATCTTCGAAAGGTTGAATTAAGTTCTTAGTCGAACTCCTGGTCATGCACTTCCTGAAATCAAACACAAAAGCATCAGTAGGGTATGCCCAAGAAAGTAGTATATCAGAAAATCAACAACGAAAACGGAATACGAAGAATTTAAAGTTACTGATATCTGCAGACGATGCGCCGTATCCAAAGAGTTGGATACGCCGTATCTTATAATCGTTAAAAATTTAATCAGACTTTATTCAGAAAATAGATACGCCGCTTAGAATTTATGAATGCGCCGTATCGAATTAATCAATCAAAAATCAATTTATCTAATTAAAATTAAATGCGTCGTATTAACGAAAGTTAATGCGCCGTATTTTCGTTACGTTTACAAATAAAAGATTTTTGATTCAGTAAGATGCGCCGTATCGACGGAAATCGATACGCCGTATTTGTTTAATAATTCGCAAACTGTTTTTAATTAAAATAATAGATACGCCGTATCTTCAAAAGAAGATGCGTCGTATGGCGTTAATGTTTAGAAAAAAAAATTTTATCAAAACAGATACGCCGTATCTACAAAAGCAGATGCGTCGTATTACTTTATCGCTTAGAAAAATTTTCTTATTAAAAACAGATACGCCGTATCTTGGGGAAAAGATGCGTCGTATCGAATTAATTAAACGCGTTGTATTAAAAAAATTAAACGCAATACGCCGTATCTGAGAGATCAGATGCGCCGTATCGTTTGATTTAGCACAGTACAACGATAGCAGAACAGAAAAATACGAAAAGTAAAAACAAAAAAAAAAAAATAAACACACAAAACAAAAAATAAAACACACAAAAATAAAAACAAAAGCAAACAAATAATACACAATACAACAAATATGCAAAATAGTACAATGATGCAATTAATCTAATAAAAAGAAAAACCTAATTAAAATACTAATCAAATTAACAGAAAATAACAATTCACTCCCCGGCAGCGGCGCCAAAAACTTGATGCGCGTGATGTGTCGTTGCGGTTTAGCAGTTTTAATGCCTATTCAAGTTTTAAATTTATATTTAGCCGACTTATCAATAACACACACACTTAACGAGCAGTGTACCCGGTCAGTATGAAGATAATGGTAAGTAGAGTGTCGATCACTAAGAGTGGAACGTATAATCTCGTTAATCTAATCAGTATTTTAATATCCTAACGCAAGGGGGTTTCAGCCTGAGAGACTGGCACAGTTTTGTTTGCAATTAAATAATAAAATAAACAAATAGGCACGAATCAGCAAGTAGCACACACGTACACAGATAGATACTTGAGACAATAAGAGGGCTGTCCTTATGATTAAGTAGATTGTCACTTGTTTTATTGATAGCTTTATATGAAGTGTATGTAATTAACCCTTTCTCGTTGGTCCTATTCTCATCGGCGAGTAAACCCTTAATGATTACTTATGTCTAAAAGTTATTCCTAAGTGATCAATTTAGAAACAACCGTGGGAGCCACACCTTGTCCCGCAGTCGGGTGCCCGCAAGCCACTAATAAACACAGAGGTTATCAATGCACTAATAAGTAGTAACCAAAGACATCAACATATAAACTTTAATTGATGGGAAAGCAAGTATTAAAGGGAGTGCAATCTTTCCGTTGTCACATTACACAAGCCACCAATCCTGATGAATTAAAGTTTGCTAAAACAATAAAACAAAACTACTTAATGAATTAAATACATGCAGCACCTTCTTACAGCTCTTGTATCTTCGATTTGGGTGTGTCTTGTGCTGCCTCTTGACTGAATTCGTCCTTCTCTTCTGTTGTCCGAACTTCGGTTAGGGTTTCGAACTCTTTGGAACTTTGGAACTCGTCTGGTCTACGGGGTATTTATAGTTTGTGTCTGAGGGAAGATACGGCGCATCTACTTAAGTAGATGCGGCGCATGTACTTAACTTCGCGTGGGGTCCAAGATTATAATATTCAGGAATATTCGTACACCGCCAGAAGATGCGGCGTAACTCTTTATTAGATGCGGCGCATGTCCTCTTGTATCTTGGATCGTATCTGGTGATATCTTGATAGAGATGCGGCGCATGTTGATAGTGAGATGCGGCGCATCTGGAGCAGAATTGACTTGATCTTGTCCATGTCAGTAGACTTCCACTTTATGTACGTTTTGCTCCATTATTAGTCCAAAATAGCTAAGTTTCACCAAATGCTTGTTTTTACCTGAGAATTACAAAAGTAAACAATTAAGTATCAATCCTCATACATAATATAGTAAAACAAGTCAAATTAATAGGATAAATGATAGTAATAAAATGTACTTATTTGAGTTCATCACTTGTCCTTCCCTTCACTCGTTAGGGAGTGAAGACACCATCTTTGACCTTGGCATCTCTCTTTCTTTTCAGCCGGGTGTATCTCATCGGAGTGGAACTTTCAAGAACTTCAATGTTTATCCAAACATTTTGAATGAAAGTCCGATGGAGATTTTCTCTTCTCTTCCACTTGCTTCCCCATGAACAAATGAATTCGGGGTAAGTCAAGCTAAATACTTGATAAAAAACAAGCGCTTCGTGGGAGGCAACCCATGCTTATCTGTATGTTTTGTGTGCTAATGTGTGACATGAGGAGTTTTATCTCTTCCATTTTGGTGTTTGGTGTTTGTTGTATTGTGCAGGTTTGGCCCGATATCGGAAGACTCTCGTGCTCATGGTTTTGTCTCTCTCAAGTCTCAGGAAATCTGGTATCCTTTAATCTTATCGATTAACGTTATTTATTTGGCATAATTCATAAACGGCCTTAGAATTACGTAGGATGACCCTTACCTTTTAAAACATTGAGGACAATGTTTTGTTTTAGTCTGGGGGTGATCTTTCGATTTTATTATACCTTGCATTGTGTCGTTTACCCTCGCAACCCTGTTTTTCCACCAAAAAAAAAAAAAAAAAAAAAAAAAAAAAAAAAAAATGAATGAGAAAATTTAAAAATTTTTGCAAAAATATCATAAGTGTTTTGACACATTGTTGATTTTCCGTTGGTTAGAGTAGGAATAAAATTTTGACTTGACCGGGCGTGTTGAGCCCTAGCTTGTCCCCTTAACCTTTTTGACTAAGCATTCGCGGATCTTTTTATTAAAGATTTTAAATTTGCGAAGAACGAGAAATGATAGAGTTAATTATAAGTTGTGATGCTAAGCAAGGATTAGTTGGTTATCTTAAAGGCTCATTAGTGTTATTTGTAGTTTTTCCTCCCAGAAGCTAAATTAGTGCTGTTTTCAAATTTTTAAACTTAGAAATCGTTGTGTTATGCAAAACAAAATTTTTATACAATTTTGATATAGATTCCGAGTTCAATTTTTTATTTTAATTTTTGAGAAAGCAAATTAAATATATATATAAGTAAAAAAAATGAAAAAATGAAATGATGAAAAAAAATGAAAAGAAAAATGAAATAGAAAAAAATAAGAAAATGGAATGATATTGCAAAATGCAATAAATTTTGATATAGATGTATATGTTATGAATAAATGTGGTAAATTTGCTTTTTCTTAAATTTAAATCGGAAGTTGAACTTGGATTCGTCAATTTTGTCATAAGGATTAAACGGTGATTTAGTAGATTGTTGATTTCAAAGACCCCGAAAACTCCGGTACTATTCTCTGTGAGGTGTCAAAAGCCTGGTCACCTAAAACCAACTGGTTTGGGATGTGCCGAGACGAAAGCCGTTACATGGAGTGATCTCACCTTTGAGTCTCTAATCTCTAAATGATCGTTTGTTGTTATTTATTTAAGTTATTAATACTAGCTTAGTGGGAATATCCAAAATCTTTGAAATCGGAATCCCGTTGATTCCAGTACTATTCTCTGTGGGGTGTCAAAAGCCTGGTCACCTAAAACCAACTGGTTTGGGATGTGTCGAGAAGAAAGCCGCTACATGGAAAAGGCCCTTTTCGATCCTTAGATTTTCGAGGTTCCCGGTAAATTAGTATTTGACTTAAACAAGTAACAACCATAATAATATCGATTTCTTTGATAAAACTTTTGAAAATGAGCACATGTACTAAACTTGTAGAATAATTGGGGAGTGAAAAATTTACAAATTGCATTCATGAGTAGCGTTAGCATCTTAACTTGTACTTAACAATGATTTCGTTTTTAAGCTTGGTTTGGGGACTTGTGAAAAATCAGGGACGATGAATTTTATCCGTATGATCACTTCTTTATGAGTTGTGTTTCCTACTCCGTGATCCTAAAAGTTGTTGTGAAATAATGAAAGTCAACATCCCGTCACAAGAAAAAGAAAAATACAAAAATAGAATAAGTGTGTATAAAAGGGAAAAATGGGGCGTTTATGAAAAAATTTTGTTTTCAAAAGCGTGAGTTGATAACATTGCGTGAGGACACGACAATATCTTAGTCTGGGGGATTTTGATATGTGTTAAATTACACATATATTGTACACGATAAAACAGACGAAAAAGACCAAAAACTAACCGAATATGCCAAATATATTGTGTTTTTGTGTTTATGCATGTGCAGGTACGGATACTGAGAAACTGACAAAAATGATGATTAATTGGACAAAACCTAGCACGAGATTGGAAAGTCATCAAAAGCCGAGGTCGGGGAAGAATTTACGAGTTTGGACCTCGTTTATGCTCAAGTTGTCAAGATAGGTCCTTGGAAATAATTTTGCTTTTTGGCAGCCTTGGTCCCTGGAATTTCAGAAAGTTCAACTTTGGTCCTTACAAGTTTACACTTTTAAACTTTAATCCCAAAACTAAATCAATAATCCAGCCTAAATCCTAAACCCAACCCAATCCAAAATGAATAAACCCGACCCCTTTCTTTTTATAATAAACCCAGGTCAAACCTCAGTCAACCCACCTTCCCTCCTTCTCCCACTTGCCTGCAACCTCCCATCAACTCACCATCACCTTATCCCTACCTCTGCTCCAACCCACTCCTCCTCCTATACACTCCACCTAACAAGCCAAGTGCATTTAATGCTATCCTCCCCCTCACACGTTAAACCCAAGTGGGTTTTACCCACTATATCTTTTCCCGCCAAAATCTGCAATCAAGGGCTGTGATCACCTCAAGCTTAACCAACAGCTGGGATTTGCTCAGAAGACTCCAAGAAACTTTTTGAAGAGCATAAAAAGCCCTCACAGCACACAGAAATACTTGTCACTGTTTTAGACCAATTCGTAGTGTAGTTAATTTATTGCTTTATGAAAACTTATTTCCAGTAGTAATTTAAGTTCTTTGTATTAATTAAAGTTCTTTTAAGCTTATTTGTTCTTACATTAATCAGCATTTGTTCCAATTTCAAAGTTTAATGCAATTTCAAGTTTTCACTTATTCAGTGATTAAAATCTGTTGTTGTTTAAAGTTTTAAAAGCTCTTCTTTCCTGTGTAATAAGCTAACATAGGCCTGTGACAACTTGTGTTAGTTTATTGTTGCTTATTCAGTTTAATTTTCAAAAAGTTCAAAAGTCAAACGAAAGTCAACACCTTAGGTCAATTGCTTATTGCTTATTCTCATTGCTTATGTTCAGCTTGTTTTCACTTATTTATGCTTTGGGTAGTTAGTTCCACTTTTTACTTTCAATGTTCAGTTTAAATTGGCCCAACTCAGTTTTAAAGTCATAACAGCCTGCCATTAAGGATTGTTTGGGTTAACACCCAAAATGGGTCAATTTGGGAGTGCACTGTTCATGTGCACACTTAGGAGTTTTGATATAGCTTAATTAGGCTTAGAGTAGCTGTTTCTAGTTTGTGTTATGCTGTTTTTAAGGGGTTTGAAGATTTTAGGTTAAGGTGCTAGTATTGAGATTCAAAACTGCTTGAATCTGCTCAGTGAGAGATAAGCAGTTTCGTGATCTTAATTTTGTTGTTCCTGAGATCACTTTAGTGTGTTAGGGGAGTTGTAGTACTAGTTCCAGTTAGAATTGTGGACTTGGGAAGCTTTGCTGTTCAAAGGTTGATCACAGAACCCTTTCATTGGGTTGCATCAGTTTAAAGGTTCATTTTTGTGCTCATTTTAGTTATTAAGTGCTTAACTTCTTTAGCTTTTAGTAGTTTGATATATGCCCTGATCCTATCATTAATTTTCATACCTCAGCAGAGCTTATTAGAGCTTAAAAGAAGCTCAAAAGTTGCTCACTCACACAAATATACACTGAGAAGCAGTGTACACTTGTGTTGGATGACTAATTTCTCAGCTTATTTTGAAGCTATTAATAAGTTCTTCTTTGTTTGCTTTTTCTGTTTTTAAGATTTTAGATATATGAATTTTTAGGAAATATAGCTTTTGTAGTTTTTGAGGTTCATTTACTACTTATTTTTAAGCTGCAAATCTACCCCCATTAGACCTGTTCTGAGCCAGCACCAGATTTTTGACCCTAGAGCATCTGATTTAGGCTTCATTTCAATAAGCAATTGAGGTTTAAAATTGGGGCTCTTAGGATTTATTAGTAGCCAGTAGTATAAGCTTGTGATATCTGCCTTTAATTTTCATTTTTCAGCTTAATTGAGTGCTTAATTTTGATCTGCAAGTAGGGATTTTAGCTGTCTTTTCTGTCTTTATCTTGAATCTGCATAATTGCTTATTTGGCTTATTATGTGAGTTTAGTTGTTTGAATTAAGTTGTTTTATGCTTAAATAAGTTGTTTGAACTGTTTCTGAGTTTGTGGTATCTGTTAGTGCTTAAGTGCTTATTTTAGTGCTTATTTCCAACTGCTTATTAGGGTTCAGAAAGGCTCCCATTTCATTTTTCTCAGCTTCTTAATATAATTTTAGATTTATTTGAAAATTTTCTTAATTTTCCAATTCCGTTTACTATTTTTAAATCATTTAATTAGTTTATTTTAGTTTTAAATTCATATAAATAAATAAAAATAAAAAAAAAAATATTTCTTTTTTTAAAAAAATTTCTTTTATTATATAGAATTTAGGAAAATTAGTTTGGTTCCAGTAGAGTTAGTTTTTCATAGTTTTGACGTTTAGGCTCGGGATTTTCCCGGTTTTAACGGATTTTCATTTTTCTTTTACGTTTTTAAATACGAGCTCTTTAGTTTATCGTTTTTCTTACCTTTTAATCGTTTTTAATTTATGTTCACATATTTTAGCTTAGAAACCCAAAATCCATCTCTTTCACTATTCATCACACGCAATCACGAACCGAATCACAAATTCCATTCAAACCTTCGTTGGGGATAACGACCCGAGTTACACATACTTCACTTGTGTTTCCTTGGAAATTTTTATGCATTGATTCCAGCGAATCAGTAATTCACCAAATATTGGAACGAGCTTACACGCGGACCACAACGAAATAAACACACTCATTATAACCAAACGGATCTTATACATATACTCGGCCCAAATTTCTGGCCTGGTACTATTCATCAGCCCAACCCAAACTTAATTAAGTTTTATAAATCCTATATCTCACTCGATTAACTCACCCTCACTTGACCTCGATTTCTTTGGAATTCGACACACAATATATGAAACTTTTTACATCACTCGAATCCTCACGCACCAAATAAACAGGATGTCGACTCTCACTCCCTCATTCGAATGTTTGAACACAAAACGAGACCCAAAGTATATGCAAGTTCACACAAGTTTTATTTATTTTAATCCAAACTCCACACAACTTATTTTCACCTAGCTCTTTTGATTTTCTATGATCGATTAAGGGTTCACAACCTCATTTCTCACCTTGTTACACAATATCACACGTCAACATTTGTTTTGGACCCTTTTGAAAACATGTCGACACATATTTCTACATGCCATTCGATACATACTCAAACCAACACATAAACCCTCCCAAATATATCAAGTACTCAAGTGAAAATCTCCTTAAAGTCATCAAATCTCTGCCATTTCTGATCGAACAACTTGTATTTATATTTTACAATATAAGTCGACACATATACATGCATATATACATATACATTAACTCCCTTTCACACTTAGCTTTTATCACCTATTTTCCTAAGTCTTTCACCCCCTATTCGAGCTCCCAAGACCAGAACCATTTTTCCATAAGTGTTCGAACCATTTACAAGTCGCAAAGTTTGCATTCGAAGCCTTGTGATCGACCCTAACGTGTTACACGAGTTCTATCCGAGTTCTAGTTCTATTTCCCGAGTACTCACCACCTTTTAAGGTGTTGTAAGTCTTTTGAACACCTCTCCATTTATTTCTAAGCATTTCCAATAATCCATGCATCATATACGTATTTTACTCGATCGTATATTCATTTTTATACATTTATACGCTTACCTTTTAATTATTTTTACGTATTGTACGTTGATCTCTTTCAAGGATGGCTAATAAATCGATTTACACATTTATAAGACACTTACATACTCATTTAAACGCATTTCGAACCTCATTTTAAGTATAAGTTACATCGGATATTTATACAAAACATTTATAAGTTATATTTCTTTTTCGACCAACTCACTTATGTCGAATAAAAATGATCCTTTAAAACCGAATACTCACACACAACACATGGTTTTTATTACTCACCTTGATTATTTATATACTCAACTAACAAGCTAGTAAAATAAACTCTTGTCATAAGCTTGTAAAAGCTCATTAAAAACCCTCAACCTATCGCTACTTAAACAGATTCGAAAACCTTTATATATTAACGAGTGGGCTTAAAAGCCCAATAAGCAATTATTAAGCACTTGCGATTAGCTGGGTATATAAGCTCAATTGTATTATTTTATAACCTTTAGACAAGCCCAAAACCAGGCCCAATTCGTCTTAAAACCCCTCGGATCGTAAATCGTTATTGGGCTTTTAATTTGGCTCGTTAAAGCCCAATAAGTGAAGAATAAGCTCTTATTATGAATAAGCAGTTGGATTAAACTCAAATAAGCTTTATAAAGTTACTAAAACTCTCGGAATTCATTTCACACTATTTTTGTAAATTTTCGACTTGTTTTGCATAAGTTATACCAAATCGGGTTAAAAGTGTAAGTTTCACAAAATTATATCCAAAACTGTAAATTCAGTAAACTAAGGGTAGAAAATGAACATCCAATAAACAGGGAGCTTAATATGTCATTTTGGAAACTGTTGGACTAAAAATGTAATATGTTATTAATCAAGGACTAACGGTGCAAAACTAACTCCGTTAGGGTAAAAAGTGTAAAATTGATATATGTACAAGGACCACACTATAACTTTATACTATATTCATTTCTATTTCAGGTAATTAATGGAGCAGACAAGACACAGAGTGGGCACTAACTGATGGTTTTTGTGGTGTAAAATAAATCATGTCATTCACTTCAAACTACTACACCCTTTTATGGGATTTCACAACTCTGATATTTCACTTTTGTATCTCAAATATTATTTGAATGACAATAACTTTCAAAACGCCTCTTTTGAGCTGTTTTCTATGATTATGACTATGATCCTTGATACGTGGTTTTGCAACCTTACAACAGGTTTTACCTCTCGAGGGATCTCAAGAGGCTTACAACCCCACCAGGCAGTGTACCTGACCGATGTAGTATAGTGTAGTGGTAAGTACGGGGGATTGATCGTTCTCCACAGGGAATAGTGTTCGTTAGGTATGAAAAACTACTCTAATAGGTCTAAGGGTGAGAGAAGATTCTTTTTATGTTTTTATAATTTTATGAAAGCAAGTAAAATCTCGGGTTTGAAAGAGTGGGCGGAATTAGTTGCTAGTCAACTAACCCAAATAACTACGAATGCAAATAAAATAAAATAACTGAAAATGAAAAGGTGGTAAAACTTATGTGGAGAGAAATGTGTTTACTTAGATTTCCTTACTCCCTAACTATCTTTTACCGGTTGATTAGTGTGTATTAATCGCTTGGATGACGGGTGTATTCCTTAATACCAATCGTGGGGTGGCGTACGTACTTCCCCAACTCTATGAACTCCTACTTCACTCCTATGTCGAGCCGGCTAAGAAGCTCCTAACATGGGATCACTAGAATTCGCTCATGCATTAAATACAACCATAAAAACCTTTAGTACGCATTGGTTCATGTTTCTTAAGACGTTCAAGCAAGTTACCGTATAGGAAGTTAGCCAGTTTTCTTAAGCCTAACATAGATGAACAATCATCCAATACAACTAATAACACACTAATAACCAATAATCAATAGCTAGGTTTCATTAGATCTAAGCAAACACAAAGAAAACCTAGCCTAGCATGTTAAACAAAAGACAAGAACAAGATAGAATCAAACAACACATAGACATATTGAATGATTAATTGATAACTTATCTTCAATGTAACATGGAAGATCTCAAGGCAAAAAGCCTTGAAAAAGCTGCTAAATTCGTCTTAGGGTTTTTCACACACAAAGTTCCCCAATAAGTTCCACACTAATGACAAAAAATTGCAAAACTATATATAGACTTTCAGATCTGACGGCGTCACGTTATGGAGTGTGACGCCGTCACCTCGCCGCTTTTAGGGTTCCCGGATGGCCTTCTTGACGCCGTCCCTCTTTAGCTCTCCAAAATCCGTTCTGGCTTATCAAGGCTTGACGCCGTCCCTCTTTAAATTATACCGTGACGACCTTGATCACTCCAAAGGGTGACGCCGTCAGAATTCCCATGCAAATTTCTCTGGCTTATCATGAGTAATTTTCATATCCACCACTTTTGCCAAGCCATGACGCCGTCAAGAACAAATCCTGACGCCGTCAAAGGTACTTTCCAGCACAATTTTGAGACTTTGCCGTTTTCTTCACTTTTATGCTCCAAAAACGTCCAAAATGCTTCCTTTTCCAGATTTCTTCTCCAAAGTACCTAAAATGACAAAAGGAACGATTTAGGGCAATATTTGATCAAATAAATACGATTTAGGGCTTAAATGACCCCTTAAAAGCGGTACACTTTTCGCTTCATCAAATACCCTTACACTTGAGATTTGCTTGTCCTCAAGCAAATGCGCTTTTATTCTAATCAAAATACAAGTTAGGGGTCATTTAATGCTAACATAAAAGTAATTACAACAAATATTCTTTCCACTTTAATCATAATAAGCACGGAGATTACAAACTAGCACCTCACAAGTAGTGTTTAGATACTCACATCTCTCAAGTGTCATCAAAATAAATCTCATAAATGAAAACGGATAATATCTCTCACTACCTGTCATAGCAAATAGATTACCATAGGCTTGGGAAAGGATCAAAAACCTCCTCCACTAGGCGTAAGCACCTAAGATAAACTATCAAAGAGGGCTTTTAAACGGGTTATAACGTTAGGTGTAGGGAAAAGGAAAACACGGTTTTGTTGGATAAAGGATATTTTACTGGTGGCGAGTTAAAGATCTTGATTAATTACATGTACTATACAATGTTGCTAATCCAAGACTCGACTCAATCTTAAGCTAAAAATAAAATAACAAAAACATAAAATAAACATAAAATAAAACGGGATGGTAGTCCGTATGTTTTTTCTATTTTTCTTTTTCTCTTTTTTTTTTGTATTTTTCTTGATTTTTTTGATTTTTTTATTATTATTATTTTTTTTAATCTTGCCCTACCATCCAAAATAATACATCATAGGGGCGTTGCATTCCCCTTACACTTGAACTTTTACATAACTTTACAAATAACTATTCTAATGACTCGAATTAAGATAATTGAAAAACTTGGAGTACTTTTAAAATATTTAGCACATATGGGGGTAATAAATGATGTTCTTCCCCATTACTCCATTACACTAGTACTTTACCCATGAGTCCCAATCGTCCCAAAACAATATGTACAAGGATATGACTCGACTTAGCAACCATGTAATCTATTAGATAATTAACTTGGGTTTAAACAAATGTTTTCACAATAATGCACTAAAAATGAGTGCATACAAGGTAGGCTAAGGCGATTTGGGTGTACATTTTAGTGGGGTGTAAACAAATTCTTCCTTTAAGTAAAATGCTTAAAGGTCGAAACGAAAAGATAGGCTCTGAGGGGTGTACTAGGGGTATCGTGTACTAAAAATGAGTACAACGCAAAGGGTGTGGGAGAATTACTTGACCAATGTAGCCAAAGTAATTATAACAAAAACACAGGTGTAAAACAATGGGTTAATCCTAATGCCTCTTATCATGTAGTAAATCTAACTACACGAATGTAGTCTCACTTGTGGCCTCGGAATGGTTGATGAGTGTGTAAATACTCATCATTTCTTTCACATTTGAGCTACAGAAACAGTCAAAAACACTTTAAAAAGTCTAAAAATGTATAAAAATATCATCTGACTGTGTTTTTATAAGTTTCAGGGAAAAACAAACAATAAATGGCATAATTTGCATTTTAGTCCCTGAACTTTCATAATTTGACAAATCTAGTCCCTAGAATAAAAAAAAAATGGAATTTTATCATTCAAGGTCCCTAAAATAATCTTAATTGTCAAATTTGGTCCTTGAATGATTGTTTGGGCAAAAACTACAAAAAGCAGTTTTAGTCCCTGGGGTTTTAAAAATGACAAAACAAGTCCCCGGGTGTTTTAAAATGGAAAAATATGTTTTATGGTCCTTGTACTTTGAAACTTGGCAATATTGGTCCTTTGGAGTAACTTTGGAAAAGTGCAACATCAGCCCTTCATTATTCAGAAAATTACACTTTTGGTCCTTGTTGTATTTAAGCTACAAACCAAATCCGGATCCTCTAAAATAAATAAAACCCAATACCCTTTATCACTACCCAGCCCAACCATAACCCTTGACCCGGCCCAACCCCAACTTAAATAACCAATACCAGTCAAACCCAGGTCAAACCTTCTTCCCTTTCACACAACCCCGCCAAAACCACCATACCTGAAACCAGGTGGTTTTTGGCCACCTTTCACCTCCACCTCATCACCCCAGTCACTAATCTCTCCCCTCCACCTCCACAAACACCCAAATTTCTTTAATTGTTAAAACCTGCTCAAGCTACTTTTGTCCTGATTTCCCGCCAAATTCCAAGTGGACGGATATGATGAATTACAAGCAATCAAAGGTCAAGAAGTGGTGGGAATCACTCAGAGATGTCGACAGAGATTATCCCTGATGTTTTTAGTATTAATAGTACTGTGTAATAGAAAAAAGATAGTTAGTTAGTTTTATTTTTACTCGCAAATTTTAATTTCAGTCAATGTACTTATGTAAACTTAAATTTCAGTTGAATGCAAATTCCTTTCAGTTGTATTAATCCATTTCAAGTCACTTTGTGTTGAGAATTTAGTTATGCTCAAATTTCAAGTAATCTATTAGTCGTATAAGCTCTCAGTCTCATATAAGTACTACCAAAAGCTCAAAGTAACCTTGTAATAAGCTTATAAAAGCTTTATATAGCTTTTTGTAAGATTATTTAGTATAATTCAGCTCTGAACTTCAAGCAATGGAAAAAGTCAAAGAAAAGTCAAAGTTTGGATAAATAAGCTATCTGGAGTATAATAAGCTATAATGGAAGGCTTAGGGGTGTTTTCTAGCTTGTGTGAACAAGCTAGAGGGTTTCTTGGTCCTTGGTTCTTTAGTTCTCATCCAATTCGTTTGTAAGCTTGTTTCTCATTTTTAGCTTATTTCTTGTTACTACTGTAGAACAGCTTAATTGTAGTTTGTTAGTATAATTTCTAGCTTATTGATGGTTTCTAGTCTTATTTCATTAATCTTCTCAGTTTAAATTGTCTTTGTATTCATTTTCACTCAAAAACATAAAAAAGGCCAAAAATAGCTAATTATAGTATAGCTTTATCTAGTGCTTATTTTTCTGTTAAAAGCTGCTTAATATAGTTCATATAAGTCACTCAATCAGTTATTGTTCAAATCAGAGCTTAAAATAACCAGTTGCTAGTTCAAACTCAAAACAGTCAACCCTTAAGGGTTGTTTGGTTCAGTCAGTCCACAAGCCAAAACCCACTTTACTGTAGCTTGACCATTTGGTCAACTTTGCACAAGCTTATCTAAGTCCATAAAAGCTCTTTTCAAGGTCTGATCAGACCTATATCAAGATTTAGCATTCTTACACACCTAGTATTAAAAACAGTCAACATGGAGCTCATATAAGCTAATACAAGCCTCAAGCTTGTTTGATCCATAACTTGGGCATTTTCTTACTCAACTGAGTCTATCTAGTGTGTTCCCAAATTCTTAGACCTAGTGCACAAGTGTGCACTGAGTTGCACATCATATCAGTCAAGACTACATCAGGCAATCTTTGTGGTTTTTGCAGATTTTGTAGAATTTTTATCTCACTCATCATAAGCCCTTACAAGCTGATATTCTGGGATAATAAGCTCACCCAGCTTATCTATATCTCTAAATTTTCTTGTGATTTTTAGAGCTCATCTGGACTCCTAAATCAGGCCTGCAAGTTGGGCAAATTTGCCCTGCTCCACAAGCCCAACAGCATATCAGTAAGCTTAATAGCTTATTGGAGCTTTTCTGGATTATGCACCCAGCTTTTCTTGGTTCCTTTAGATCATTTGCAAGTGTCTTAGACCATTTCATCTTTGTTCCATAAGTTTTTAGCTTATTCTCAAGCTTTTAGCTCATCAAGCTCAAAAGCTTGGCTGTTAAGCTTTTAAGTACCAAACTGCTTATTTTTTAGGTTTCAAAATTTTTGTCTTCATTAAAGTTACTTCTTTTCAGTAGTTAAACAAGTTTGTAGTTTAAAGTTTTTGATAAAAACCACTTTTTAGAAAGTGATAGCTTCTATTTAAGAAGCTTGAGCTTTTTAGCTTATTTTTTTGCTTTTTATTTAAGCACTTTCTGATTTTATATTTTTCATAAGTTTCTGTAACCATAGGATAATTATATAAAAAGTTTCATAATTTTCTGAGTTTGTTTAGTATTTATTAGAATTAAAAATAATTAAAAAATATTTAAAATAGTAATTAAATCATAATAAATAGATAAATAATCAGAAAAATATAAATCCAATTGTCATAATTTTATTTTGTCATTTGTAATCTAGGAAAAATATAAAAATATTTTTAGGACTTAAGAAAACCAAAAATAGAAATATAGTGATAGCTTCTATTTAATAGAATTTATCTTTTTAAATTTTAATTAAGTAATTTTCATTTTTATAATTTTCTTAGCTTCTTGTCACTTTAAAATATTTATAGAAAAATTTTCAGATTTTTATTTGATCTTTTAGTATTTATTAGAATTTTAATTAGTTTAAATAATTATTAAATAGTTTTTAATTAATAATAATTAATTAATAAGTAAAATAAATAATTTTCTTTTTCCAATAATTTTCTTTTATTATTAGGGTTGTAAAAAATATAAATTTCATATCCGTAGGCTTTTTATTTCTTAAAACTCACTTTTTATTTCGTACGTTTACGTTTATTTAAATTTAAATGTACGTCTTTTAGTTTTAAACGTTTTTAAGTAATTTGGTTTCCAGTTCTTGTTTATATAGCTTGTTTAAAGCTATTTTCTTATCTCCTTAGTGTAATCAAAACCATAATCCCTTTTCTGTTCAATAACACTTGATCACGATCCGTTTTTAAGCACAATTTCACATCTCGCTGGGACTTAAACGACCCGGGGATAAAACTATACTCCTTGGATAATTGCATTGTGTTCTCAATTGGTTTGACTTTGTTTGACCACATCCGTGGTTGATTTAAGTTGACTGTTTTTGAGCCAACCAAATTTTGGCGCCGCTGCCGGGGAGGTGTGCTGCGTGTTCTAAACGTTTTGCAGTATCATGTCTTTGAACCCCAATCTGTGAATATCTTCTCTCTCTTGTATATTTATAATATATAAAGCAAAACGCTTGTGAAGTTAACTCATTTAACGGATCAAGTACCAAAAATATCGTATTCCTATTTCCCATAAAACCATATAAAAAACAAAAATATTTTTCATTTCTTTTCTATATATATTATCATATAAAAAATAAAAACATCAAAAATATTTTCCATTTTCTCTGTTAAATAATAAACAAATAATAAAAATTAACCATCGAGAACCAAGACTGAGCACTACCTAACTGGGGGTGCGGCCATAATAAGTTCCCAAACCTAAGATAAAAACTTGCCTTTGTATCACTTGCGAATATCGGCTCACCTTTAATTGATAAACAAACTCTAACGGAGGTTCTAGGATAGTCTGACATTAAATTGTCGGACTGAAAGAAGCGGGTTTTTAAGGAGCGTAATTGCCCACCTTTGCTTCTCCGCCACTCTGTGCGTTTGTCAGTTAGAGAGCTACCGTACGCCTGTTGATTATTGGTTTAAGTTCACTTGTGTTTTTTCTCGATCTTGATTTTTAATAGAAAAATTTTGTTTAAATAAAAATCCAAAAATAATCTTCTTACCCCTTTTCTGAGTTTCCTCCACTATAAAGGATTCTTTAGACTCATCTTAGTGCATGCGCACTCGTTCTTCTAGGTCATCAAGCCCTCTCCGTGAGCTTGGAAAGATACCTCGAAGACGTCGTAGACGTTCTGCCCCATCAGTCGTATCTGAGGAACATACTGATCCTGTCGTCATGGTAGATTTGCCAATGAATGAGCTTCTCCAGGCACCCATCGAGGGTTATGGAGATGCCATTGTTGTTCCAGCTATTGTAGCTGAGAGTTTTGAGCTCAAAACCGGGTTACTGAATCTTGTAACCTCAAGCCAATTCTACGGTTTTGAGAGGGATGATCCTCATGCTCACATTCGATGGTTTAACAAAATTACATCTACCATCAAATACAAGAACATCCCTTCTAGCTCAATCAAACTACTTCTATTCCCATTTTCTCTCGAGGGACAAGCCCGGATATGGCTTGAAAAACAACCCCCTCGTTCAATTGAGACATGGGAGGACTTAGTTACAAAGTTTGTAAACGAATTTTTTCCACCGTCTAGAACGACAAGTCTTAAAAATGAAATCATCAAATTTACACAAAGATTTGATGAATCGTTTAGTGACGCGTGGGATCGTTTCAAAGAATTGCTTCGTAAATGTCCTCATCATGGTTTTACCGAGTTGATGCAAATCGACACTTTCTATAATGGTGTGAGCCAATCAGACCAAGATTCTCTCAATGCCTCCTCTGGAGGTAATTTTTTGAGCAGAACTGTCAAAGAAGCTTTAGCGATTATTGAAAATAAGTCTAAGGTCCGTACTGCACGAACAAAGCCATATCATTCTCAGGCTAGTGCCGGTCCTTCTACTTCATCTCCCGTGAGTTCTTCTAGCACCGATGCTAAGATTGACAAACTCACGGACGCTATTCAAGCTTTGGTTCTCTCAAGCCAAAAGAAAGTCACTTTCACACAAACTCCTTCACATGCTGAAGTGAAGAAAGTGGAAGTCTGTGTTACTTGTGGTGGCCCTCACGCATACTACGACTGTACTGCCACCGATGGTAGTCCTTTTGAAGTTAATGCTATAGCCGGTACTTCAAATCAGGGAGGTAATCAATACCGTCCTCAAATGGAACAAAATTACCGAGCTAGTAGTTACCAAGGACCACCCGGTTTTAATCAAAACCAGAATTTGCAAAACCGGAACCAAAATCAACCTCGAATGAACCAAGGTTATCAAAACCAAGGGAATTTCAATTCTGGACAAAATCAAGGTTTCCAACACCAAGGAAACTTTAACCGAAACAATTCCAACCAGGGAAATCATTTTCAGGGAAATCATTTTCAGGGAAATGGTAATCCAAATCAAGGGAATTTTCAACATCAAGGTTATAATCAAAATAACCGAATGCAAAATTTCCCTAATCAACATCAAGCCATTCCAGCCCAACATCCATCATCTGATGAGTTGTTGAGGCAGTTCATGAAAGCTCAAGAGGACACAAACAGGTTGTTGGTCAGCCAGATCTCTGAGATTAAAAAATCTTTAAATGATCAACCTTCGGGCTCAGGAAAACTTCCGAGCAACACGATCGCTAACCCGAAGGGCGATGCTAAGGCGATCACAACCCGAAGTGGTGTTTCATATAAGGGACCCACTGTTTCCACTACCACTTCTTCTTCTTCCCCCAAGGTAGTGGGAAGTGAGCCTGAGGTGACTAAGGACCAGGTATTTCCTACTAATAACGGAGGTACCAACAACGTCCAACCTCAAATTGTCCCGAAACCCAAGACTAAACCTCAAGTTGTCTTTGAACATCCTGAAACCCCGGTTGAAAACCCTAAATCCAAAACTTCTATTCCCTACCCATCACGTTTAAATGAGCAAAAGCTCCGCGAAAAAGCTAGTCAACAAATGGATAAATTCTTCCAAATTTTTCAAGAATTACACTTTGACATAAGCTTTGCGGATGCTATCATTCTGATGCCCAAGTTTGCATCCACAATCAAACACTTGTTGAGCAACAAGGAAAAACTGTTTGAAATGGCAAAGACTCCATTAAATGAGAACTGCTCAGCAGTTATCTTGAAAAAGCTTCCCGAGAAGCTTGGAGATCCTGGAAGATTTCTACTACCTTGTGTCTTTCCAGGAATGGTTGAATGCTATGCCTTGGCCGATCTTGGTGCAAGCATCAACCTGATGCCTAAATCAGTATGGAAGAAACTTTCTCTTCCTGAACTTACTCCTACCTGCATGACTCTTGAGCTTGCAGATCGTTCAATATCTCGTCCACTTGGCATTGCTGAGGACGTATTTGTGAAAGTAGGAAAGTTCCATTTTCCAGCTGACTTTGTGGTTGTTGATTTCGATGCTGATCCTAGAGTTTCCTCTCATTCTTGGAAGAGGATTCCTAAGAACGGGCCGTGCTCTCATAGATGTATTTGAGCATCAAATCACATTACGTGTGGGTCATGAAGCTGTTACCTTTAACCTCGATCAAACTTCGAGGTACTCCTCAAATTATGATTCTGAATCGGTTAACCGAATCGATGTCATTGATATTGTTTCAGAGGAGTACTCTCAGGAGTTTCTTGGTTATTCTCATAATTCTGTGAGTGGGGATACCACCACATCTTCTTTACCTGGCATTTCCGACTCTTCCCCTTCTCTCACTCCGTTTGAGGGAAGTGATTTCAATTTGGAAGAGATCGATGATTTTCTCAAGTGTGATTCATTCCTAGAGGGGATTGATGACGCTGAGATTGATCTGGAGGGAGATATTCTTCTTCTTGAGACATTGTTAAATCAGGACAATTCTCCTCCACTCCCTCCCGTTGAACTTCATAAAGAGGAAATCAGATCAGTTGAGAAAACTGATGAATTTCCTGAGGTCGAACTCAAAGACTTACCGCCTCATCTTGAGTACGCATTTTTGGAGGGTGATGATAAATTACCCGTCATTATTGCTAAAGATTTAAGTGATGAGGAAAAGACTGCTCTAATAAAGGTCTTAAAGTCACACAAGCAAGCCATTGCTTGGAAACTCTCCGACATAAAGGGTATTGACCCTGAATTTTGTACTCACAAGATTTTAATGGAGGATGACTTTAAACCAGCAGTCCAACATTAAAGAAGGGTGAATCCTAAAATCCACGATGTTATCAAACAAGAAGTTCTTAAACTTCTTGATGCAGGATTGATTTATCCCATCTCTGATAGTCCTTGGGTTAGTCCCATTCACTGTGTTCCAAAAAAGGGTGGCATGACTGTTGTCACGAATGATGAAAATGAGTTGATTCCAACTCGATTGGTTACAGGGTGGCGTGTTTGCATTGACTATCGTAAGTTAAATGATGCCACCCGCAAAGACCATTTTCCTCTGCCTTTTATGGATCAGATGCTTGAGAGATTAGCAAGGAACGAGTACTATTGTTTCCTTGATGGTTTCTCGGGTTACTTTCAAATTCCCATTGATCCACAAGATCAAGAAAAGACTACCTTCACGTGCCCTTATGGAACCTTTGCTTATAAACGTATGCCTTTCGGCTTATGTAATGCTCCAGGCACGTTCCAAAGGTGTATGATGGCTATATTTACCGACATGATCGGTAAAACAATGGAGGTCTTTATGGATGACTTTTCGGTCATTGGGGATTCATTCCAAGCATGTCTCTCCAATTTAGAAAATATGTTGAAACGGTGTAAAGACACCAACCTTTGTCTAAATTGGGAGAAGAGTCATTTTATGGTCAAAGAGGGCATTGTCCTCGGCCATAAGATATCAAAGAACGGGATTGAGGTTGATAGAGCAAAAGTTGATGTCATTGGTAAATTACCTCATCCCACTACCGTCAAAGGTATTAGGAGTTTTCTGGGTCATGCCGGTTTCTATCGTAGATTCATACAAGATTTTTCTAAAATCGCCCGGCCTATGACTCATCTCCTTGAAAAGGATGCTCCTTTTATCTTCTCACCCGAGTGCATCAAAGCTTTTGACATATTAAAGAAAAAGCTTACTGAGGCACCCATTCTAGTTGCCCCCGACTGGGATTTTCCCTTTGAACTCATGTGCGATGCAAGTGATTTTGCTATCGGTGCAGTCCTAGGGCAACGAAAAGCCAAACATTTTCAGCCTATCCACTACGCAAGTAAAACAATGACTGAAGCTCAAACTCATTACACCACTACAGAAAAAGAATTATTGGCTGTGGTGTATGCCTTTGAGAAGTTTCGGCCATATTTGATCTTGACAAAATGTGTAGTGTATACGGATCACTCGGCTCTCAAATATCTCTTTGCAAAACAAGATGCAAAGCCGAGATTACTCTGTTGGGTTCTCCTCCTGCAAGAATTTAATATCATTATACGTGATAAAAAAGGAGCTGAGAACCTAGCTGCTGATCATCTGTCCCGATTAGAAAACCCACACCAAGATGTTTTCGAGAACAAGGAAATAAATGAAACATTTCCTCTCGAGACACTCAATGCGGTTACTTTTCGAGGAGATTCTACTACCCCATGGTTTGCCGACTTCGCAAATTACCATGCGGGTAACTTCATTGTGAAAGGGATGTCGACCCAACAGAAGAATAAATTCTTCAAGGATGTTAAACATTACTTCTGGGACGACCCCTACTTGTTCAAAATCTGTGCGGATCAAGTCATCCGAGGGTGTGTTTACGGACAGGAAGCTATTGACATTCTCAAAGCTTGCCATGCTGGACCCACGGGGGGCCATCATAGTCCAAACTACACCGCCAAAAAGGTGTTTGATTCCGGGTTTTATTGGCCCACAATCTATAAGGATGCCCAAGATCTCATAAAAACTTGTGAAGCTTGTCAGCGTCACGGAAATATTTCACAACGAAATGAAATGCCACAAAATGCAATTCAAGTCTGTGAAATCTTTGATGTTTGGGGCATTGACTTTATGGGGCCATTTCCATCATCTCGAGGAAACAAATACATTCTCGTGGCTGTTGACTATTTGTCAAAATGGGTTGAAGCAAAAGCTTTACCCACTAATGATGCCCGAGTTGTTGTAAAATTCCTGAAAGCTCTTTTTGCCCGTTTTGGAACCCCACGTGCAATAATCAGTGATCGTGGTACGCATTTTTGCAATGACAAATTTGACAAAGTCATGCAAAAGTATGGTGTAACTCACCGTCTTTCTACTGCGTATCACCCACAAACAAGTGGACAAGTAGAAGTTTCAAATTGGGGTATTAAAAGAATACTGGAAAGGACTGTAGGAGAAAATCGTGCATCCTGGTCAGATAAATTGGATGATGCACTATGGGCCTTTCGTACAGCTTACAAAACACCCATCGGGTGTACACCTTACAAGCTTGTGTACGGAAAGGCATGTCATCTACCGATTGAATTAGAGCACAAAGCCTACTGGGCCTTGAAACATGCTAACTTTGACCTTCAAACTGCGGGTGATCACCGTAAAGTTCAAATGAATGAATTAAATGAACTGCGTGATCAAGCATACGAGAACTCTTTAATTTATAAAGAAAAGACAAAGAAGATTCATGACTCAAAAATCAAGAACCGCGTTTTCAACGTTGGTGATCGAGTCCTTCTTTTCAATTCAAGATTGAAGATTTTCTCGGGAAAACTCAAATCCCGTTGGTCTGGTCCATTCACTGTTACAAAAGTTTATCCATATGGTACCGTTGAGTTATCTCAAAATGACGGACCAAATTTCAAAGTGAATGGTCATCGATTAAAACACTACTTTGGAGAGGACATACCATTCATGGTTGTCCCGGATCTTCAAACTTTCCCCATGAACCAATGAATGCGGGGATCGAGTCAAGCTAGTGACTCGGTGATCAAAAACATTAGCAAAACATGGGTTCTCACCCGTGTCTCTGTTTTCTTTCTCTTTTCTACCACCCTAGTGTGGGGGAGATGGTCTCTTCCACTTACTTCCCCGTAGACTTTTAAATTGCTTTTTCTCCCGGGCTGTTCAGGAACCCTTTGTTACAGTTGGCCGTTCACAAGCGGTTAGCTTGCGTGATAAACCTGACTGTTCGGGAGGAATCAACTTAATTCGGGGTCGAGTCAAGCTAGTGACTCGGTGATCAAAAACATTAGCCCGCACCATATGGGTTTTCACCCATATCTCTGTCTTCTTTCTATTTTCTACCACCTAAGTGTGGGGGAGATGCCCCACAGGTTGTATATATGTAAATATGTAAAAAAAAAAAAAAAAAAAAAAAAAAAAAAAAAAAAAATGGTTGTGTTTATATAAAATAATGGCTATTCAGTATTTCCCTTTCACGTTCTAAGTGTTGGTTTAACAGCCAGTTCTTTGAATATTGAGGGCAATATTCAGTTCTAAGTGTGGGGGGGAAATTCTAGCGAATTTTATCAAATGTATCATCTAGCACCCCCATTTTTAGCCAAAATTTTAAAATTTTTCTCACTTAGAACGCGATAAATGGTTATCAGTCCGCCATGTCTAACCCACATAAGGATTGGCTAATCCTGGAGCAAACGGCTCTGGGTAAAGATATATCAAATCCGTTTATGGCTTGCAATTTGCCAAAAATTGTATGGTTCTCGACTCACCATATCTTTAATTAGTGAAGAGTTGGCTAGCCCGCAAGGTTATGGCTTGTGGTAAAGGCTTTGGAATACCATAATTGGTAATCAGCTCACCAAAGATAATATTGATAAATTATCTAAGAGCTGGCTAGTCCAGAAGCAAACGGCTTCTGGTAAAGACAAATCAAACCCGTTGAAAGCTGATGGTTTGCTCAAAATCATTTGGTTATCATTGTGCCAAAGTATCACATACTAAAACAATGGCTAGTCCAGAAGCAAACGGCTTCTGGTAAAGACAAACCAAAACCGTTTACAGCTGGTGATTTGCTCAAAATCACATGGTTATCAGTGTAACATAGTTCTTACTTGAGCTGAAACATTTGGCTACTCCAGAGGTGATGGCTTCTGGTAAAGAGATACATCCATTAAAATTTCAAAAATATTGCTAGGGACTAGCAATAGTTTAGTGTGGGGGATTGATGAGTGTGTAAATACTCATCATTTCTTTCACATTTGAGCTACAGAAACAGTCAAAAACACTTTAAAAAGTCTAAAAATGTATAAAAATATCATCTGACTGTGTTTTTATAAGTTTCAGGGAAAAACAAACAATAAATGGCATAATTTGCATTTTAGTCCCTGAACTTTCATAATTTGGCAAATCTAGTCCCTAGAATAAAAAAAAAATGGAATTTTATCATTCAAGGTCCCTAAAATAATCTTAATTGTCAAATTTGGTCCTTGAATGATTGTTTGGGCAAAAACTACAAAAAGCAGTTTTAGTCCCTGGGGTTTTAAAAATGACAAAACAAGTCCCCGGGTGTTTTAAAATGGAAAAATATGTTTTATGGTCCTTGTACTTTGAAACTTGGCAATATTGGTCCTTTGGAGTAACTTTGGAAAAGTGCAACATCAGCCCTTCATTATTCAGAAAATTACACTTTTGGTCCTTGTTGTATTTAAGCTACAAACCAAATCCGGATCCTCTAAAATAAATAAAACCCAATACCCTTTATCACTACCCAGCCCAACCATAACCCTTGACCCGGCCCAACCCCAACTTAAATAACCAATACCAGTCAAACCCAGGTCAAACCTTCTTCCCTTTCACACAACCCCGCCAAAACCACCATACCTGAAACCAGGTGGTTTTTGGCCACCTTTCACCTCCACCTCATCACCCCAGTCACTAATCTCTCCCCTCCACCTCCACAAACACCCAAATTTCTTTAATTGTTAAAACCTGCTCAAGCTACTTTTGTCCTGATTTCCCGCCAAATTCCAAGTGGACGGATATGATGAATTACAAGCAATCAAAGGTCAAGAAGTGGTGGGAATCACTCAGAGATGTCGACAGAGATTATCCCTGATGTTTTTAGTATTAATAGTACTGTGTAATAGAAAAAAGATAGTTAGTTAGTTTTATTTTTACTCGCAAATTTTAATTTCAGTCAATGTACTTATGTAAACTTAAATTTCAGTTGAATGCAAATTCCTTTCAGTTGTATTAATCCATTTCAAGTCACTTTGTGTTGAGAATTTAGTTATGCTCAAATTTCAAGTAATCTATTAGTCGTATAAGCTCTCAGTCTCATATAAGTACTACCAAAAGCTCAAAGTAACCTTGTAATAAGCTTATAAAAGCTTTATATAGCTTTTTGTAAGATTATTTAGTATAATTCAGCTCTGAACTTCAAGCAATGGAAAAAGTCAAAGAAAAGTCAAAGTTTGGATAAATAAGCTATCTGGAGTATAATAAGCTATAATGGAAGGCTTAGGGGTGTTTTCTAGCTTGTGTGAACAAGCTAGAGGGTTTCTTGGTCCTTGGTTCTTTAGTTCTCATCCAATTCGTTTGTAAGCTTGTTTCTCATTTTTAGCTTATTTCTTGTTACTACTGTAGAACAGCTTAATTGTAGTTTGTTAGTATAATTTCTAGCTTATTGATGGTTTCTAGTCTTATTTCATTAATCTTCTCAGTTTAAATTGTCTTTGTATTCATTTTCACTCAAAAACATAAAAAAGGCCAAAAATAGCTAATTATAGTATAGCTTTATCTAGTGCTTATTTTTCTGTTAAAAGCTGCTTAATATAGTTCATATAAGTCACTCAATTAGTTATTGTTCAAATCAGAGCTTAAAATAACCAGTTGCTAGTTCAAACTCAAAACAGTCAACCCTTAAGGGTTGTTTGGTTCAGTCAGTCCACAAGCCAAAACCCACTTTACTGTAGCTTGACCATTTGGTCAACTTTGCACAAGCTTATCTAAGTCCATAAAAGCTCTTTTCAAGGTCTGATCAGACCTATATCAAGATTTAGCATTCTTACACACCTAGTATTAAAAACAGTCAACATGGAGCTCATATAAGCTAATACAAGCCTCAAGCTTGTTTGATCCATAACTTGGGCATTTTCTTACTCAACTGAGTCTATCTAGTGTGTTCCCAAATTCTTAGACCTAGTGCACAAGTGTGCACTGAGTTGCACATCATATCAGTCAAGACTACATCAGGCAATCTTTGTGGTTTTTGCAGATTTTGTAGAATTTTTATCTCACTCATCATAAGCCCTTACAAGCTGATCTTCTGGGATAATAAGCTCACCCAGCTTATCTATATCTCTAAATTTTCTTGTGATTTTTAGAGCTCATCTGGACTCCTAAATCAGGCCTGCAAGTTGGGCAAATTTGCCCTGCTCCACAAGCCCAACAGCATATCAGTAAGCTTAATAGCTTATTGGAGCTTTTCTGGCTTATGCACCCAGCTTTTCTTGGTTCCTTTAGATCATTTGCAAGTGTCTTAGACCATTTCATCTTTGTTCCATAAGTTTTTAGCTTATTCTCAAGCTTTTAGCTCATCAAGCTCAAAAGCTTGGCTGTTAAGCTTTTAAGTACCAAACTGCTTATTTTTTAGGTTTCAAAATTTTTGTCTTCATTAAATTTACTTCTTTTCAGTAGTTAAACAAGTTTATAGTTTAAAGTTTTTGATAAAAACCACTTTTTAGAAAGTGATAGCTTATATTTAAGAAGCTTGAGCTTTTTAACTTATTTTTCTGCTTTTTATTTAAGCACTTTCTGATTTTATATTTTTCATAAGTTTCTGTAACCATAGGATAATTATATAAAAAGTTTCATAATTTTCTGAGTTTTTTTAGTATTTATTAGAATTAAAAATAATTAAAAAATATTTAAAATAGTAATTAAATCATAATAAATAGATAAATAATCAAAAAAATATAAATCCAATTGTCATAATTTTCTTTTGTCATTTGTAATCTAGGAAAAATATAAAAATATTTTTAGGACTTAAGAAAACCAAAAATAGAAATATAGTGATAGCTTCTATTTAATAGAATTTATCTTTTTAAATTTTAATTAAGTAATTTTCATTTTTATAATTTTATTAGCTTCTTGTCACTTTAAAATATTTATAGAAAAATTTTCAGATTTTTATTTGATCTTTTAGTATTTATTAGAATTTTAATTAGTTTAAATAATTATTAAATAGTTTTTAATTAATAATAATTAATTAATAAGTAAAATAAATAATTTTCTTTTTCCAATAATTTTCTTTTATTATTAGGGTTGTAAAAATATAAATTTCATATCCGTAGGCTTTTTATTTCTTAAAACTCACTTTTTATTTCGTACGTTTACGTTTATTTAAATTTAAACGTACGTCTTTTAGTTTTAAACGTTTTTAAGTAATTTGGTTTCCAGTTCTTGTTTATATAGCTTGTTTAAAGCTATTTTCTTATCTCCTTAGTGTAATCAAAACCATAATCCCTTTTCTGTTCAATAACACTTGATCACGATCCGTTTTTAAGCACAATTTCACATCTCGCTGGGACTTAAACGACCCGGGGATAAAACTATACTCCTTGGATAATTGCATTGTGTTCTCAATTGGTTTGAATTTGTTTGACCACATCCGTGGTTGATTTAAGTTGACTGTTTTTTAGCCAACCAATGGTCCTAACGCAAGTTCTAGAATCTAAGTGCTACCGGTACACACATCATAGCATAAATGCTTTTCCTACCAATTCTAGGGGCGAACCTCACATATTTGGGGGTGGAAAATTTTTTTAGTGGTACGGTTTTTGTGCTAGTCATATAACTCCTATCCGTGAGACGCTCATTAAGATCAAAGTTTCACTCCTAAATGTTGTAAAAAATTTTAAATTTGGCGCTAAAATTACCCTAACAGGTATTTATCTCAGTTTTATTACACATCTACTATTAAACAAACAAAAATCAAGCGTAAGAGCATTCTCTAATCGTACTTTTACCCCCCCTTACACTTAAGATGAACATTGTCCCCAATGTTCAAATAACAAGATGTAAAAGTAAAAAGGTAAAAGAATGAAATCAAATACTCCCCTGATTCGCTCGGTGGATAATGTGGTAACACGGTTAAATCTTCTTCCAAGGTAATGTTGAAGCTCCATGACTAATGCATCGCCAAAAGCTTGATCCAAAACATTTCCTTGTCCAAAATAACTTGTTAAACCTGAGAAAACAAACACGAAAACCTGCATAACATCGGCGGGATAAACTCTATATATAAGGATATAATGCTTGTGGAATGATAATTTTGCAGATTCCTGGAGATTATAAGTTAGAGATTTAATAAAAACTTTTTATGAAAACAAAACTTTCAAAAAATTTCAGAAAATTAAACCTGATGCCGTCAGGTTGTAAAGCCTGACGCCGTCAGAAATGATCTGACAGAATTCTCATGTTACGTTTCCGGAAAAATTTTGGAAAAACCTATACCTTACTTCCTGGAATTCCTGCAAAACATCATTATGACTCGATACAAGCATTTGACTCAAACAAATACTAATATGTATGTTAATTTATTATTATTACGACTCATGTTCATTTGTTCTAATAAACCGATTTGGATTTCCCTTACACTTATCTTTTGCAAAATACCTTTATATGTAGTTAAGACGAAGTTAAAAACAAGATAAAGCATTTTCACAAATTAGTTTTGAACATGAATCAATAATAATAAAAATTAAACACACATACGGAAACAAATAAAATCAAACAAACAAATAAATAAACACACAAAGCAAATAAAACTTGGGTTGCCTCCCAAGAAGCGCTTTTCTTTATTAACGAGTCTTGTAGCTAGACTCAAAGTCACGTACATTACGTGACTTCTTCATCAAAAGTTATGTCTTCCTCATTGATCATTTCATTACCATTCTCTAGATAATGCTTGACTCGTTGTATATTCACAGTGAATTCTCTATCTTCGTCGTCAATCAACACAACGGCTCCTGTTTTAGAGGAGCTCCTTACGGTAAAAGGTCCATACCATCTAGATTTAAGTTTTCCCGGAAATAGCCTTAAGCGAGAATTATACAATAATACCTTGTCTCCTTCCGAAAACTCCTTGGGTCTCTTAATCCGTTGGTCATGCCATCTTTTTGCCCTTTCTTTGTATGTAATGGAAGATTCATAAGCCTCTAATCTCAATTCATCGAGCTCTTGGAGCTGTAAGAATCTATTTGTTCCCGCAACCGTATAATCCAAATTACAAGCCTTAAGTGCCCAATATGCCTTGTGCTCCAGTTCTACTGGAAGGTGGCATGCCTTGCCATATACCATACGGAACAGGGTTGTCCCAATTGGTGTCTTATAAGCGGTTCGAAATGCCCACAAAGCTTCATCGAGCTTAAAAGACCAATCTTTTCGGTTTTGATTGACCGTTTTCTCTAATATTCTCTTTATGGCTCTATTAGTGTTTTCGACTTGACCGTTGGTTTGAGGATGGTAAGCAGTGGAGAATCGGTGAGAGACTCCATATCTTTTCATAACTTTCTCCATTTGCGAATTGCAAAAATGGGTCCCCCTGTCACTAATAAGAGCCTTCGGAATTCCGAACCTAGCGAATAATTTTTTTAAGAAATGAATGACTACCCTAGCGTCGTTAGTCCTAAGGGCTTGTGCTTCCACCCATTTCGAAACATAATCAATGGCCACCAAGATGTATTCATTCCCACCTGAAGATGGGAAGGGTCCCATGAAATCAATTCCCCAAACATCGAAAACCTCGCAAACTTGTATATAATTCTGTGGGGCTTCATCCCTCCTTGAGATATTTCCAGCTCTTTGACACGCGTCACAGGTCTGTATCATTTCCTTCACATCACGAAATATTGTAGGCCAATAGAATCCCGCGTCGAAGACCTTTCGTGCAGTAGTGTTCATTCCGTGATGTCCTCCCGATGGACCTGCATGACACTCTTTCATAATTCTGACAGCCTCCTTTTCCGAAACACAACGCCTGATTACCTGGTCCGGACATCTTCGGAATAAGAAAGGTTCATCCCAAAAGTAATACTTTAATTGATTGAAGAACCTCTTTTTTTCGTGCCTGCTCATATGCTCAGGAATGACTCGACTTGCCAGGTAGTTAGCATAATCCGCATACCATGGTTCAGAATCATTTATTGACATGAGCTGCTCTTCAGGAAATGACTCCCGAATCTCACTCTTGACAGATTCAGCGAGGCTGGGGTTTTCGAGACGAGAGAGATGATCAGCTGCAAGATTCTCTGCTCCTTTCTTATCACGAATCTCAACATCGAACTCTTGCAATAGTAGGATCCAACGAAGTAACCGTGGTTTAGCATCTTGTTTAGCGAAAAGATATCGAATAGCTGAATGGTCCGTAAAAACAACCGTTTTAGAAAGGACAAGATACTGGCGAAACTTATCAAAAACAAATACCACGGCTAGTAATTCCTTTTCAGTGGTAGTGTAGTTTTCTTGAGCAGGATTCATGGTTTTGCTAGCGTAGTATATTGGCTGAAAGTGTTTGTTAAGCCTTTGGCCTAATACTGCTCCAACAGCATAATCGCTAGCATCGCACATGATTTCAAAGGGTAACTCCCAGTTAGGGGTGACCATAATTGGGGCTTGGGTAAGTTCCTGCTTCAATCGATCGAATGCATCCTTGCACTCTTGAGAGAAGTCGAACGGGGCATCCTTCATGAGCAACTGGGTCATTGGTTTAGCTACCTTTGAGAAATCTTTAATGAATCTCCTATAGAAGCCAGCATGACCCAAAAAGCTACGGATTGCCTTGACAGTTGTTGGATAGGGAAGTTTGGATATAGCTTCAATTTTTGCCCGGTCTACTTCAATTCCACTTCCTGAAATTTTGTGCCCTAGCACAATCCCTTCTTTTACCATAAAGTGGCACTTTTCCCAGTTTAGTACCAAGTTAGTCTCCTCACAACGTTTGAGCATTTTCTCAAGGTTAGCAAGACAACGATCAAAAGAGTTTCCAAAGACTGAAAAATCATCCATGAAGACCTCCATGCTGTCTTCCATTAACTCATGGAAGATTGCCGTCATGCAGCGCTGGAAAGTGGCGGGGGCGTTACATAGTCCAAAGGGCATTCGCTTGTAGGCGAAGGTGCCATAAGGGCATGTAAATGTAGTCTTTTCTTGGTCCTCAGGAGCGATAGGGATTTGGAAATACCCTGAGAACCCATCTAGGAAGCAGTAGTACTCATGCCCTGCTAACCTTTCCAACATTTGGTCGATAAATGGGAGAGGGAAATGATCCTTTCGGGTTGCATCATTCAACTTCCTATAATCGATGCACACACGCCATCCAGTTACTGTTCGTTGAGGCACTAACTCATCCCTATCGTTCTTTACTACCGTCATTCCTCCCTTTTTTGGTACAACCTGTACAGGACTTACCCATGGACTGTCGGAAATTGGGTAAATTAGCCCTGCATCTAGGAGCTTAATGACTTCCTTTTTTACGACTTCCTTAATGTTGGGGTTTACTCGCCTTTGAGGTTGCACGGTGGGTTTATAATCCTCCTCCATGAGTATTTTATGCGTGCAAAAAGTAGAGTCAATCCCCTTGATGTCGGCTACACTCCATGCTATAACTCCTTTATATTTTTTTAAAACTCCTAAGAGTTTATCCTTTTGTTCACTTTTCAAGGAAGAGCTTATGATTACCGGAAGTTGATCTTCCCCTTGGAGGAAAGCATATTCAAGGTTGTTCGGGAGTTCCTTGAGTTCTATCGCAGGTGGCTCGATGATGGAGGGTTTAAGTTTGTTCTCGGGTTTACGAAGCTCAAGCTGTTCGATTTCTTGTCTGGGATAGAAGGATACTGCGTTTACATCCATAGTCTTCTCCTCCTCAAAGATGGGTAAGAAAGCTTCATCTCGCAACCAACCAGCTTCCATTTGTTCATCTATACAATTGTCAATCTCGTCGGATAGTTCATCGATTTCTTCGATGAAATACAGCTGATTATCTGCTTCGAGAGAAAGATTCATTGTGTCCTTGATGTCGAAGGTTAAGCTATCGGCCCCTACTCGTAAGGTCAGTTTGCCGTCGTGAACATCAATAACAGCACGAGCAGTTGCAAGGAATGGCCTCCCCAGAATGATAGGCACTAGGTCATCTTCTTCCATTTCTAAGATGACGAAGTCAACTGGAAATTTGAACCTCCCTACCTTAACCAACACATTTTCACATATTCCTAAGGGGTATTTGACTGATCTATCGGCTAGTTGGATGTTCATACGGGTAGGTTTCAATCCAGAATACCCTAATTTGAGGAACATGGAATGCGGCATAAGATTGATACTTGCTCCTAAGTCGGCTAAAGCATTCTTGACTGAAAGAGATCCTATTGAGCAGGGCAAGGTGAAACTACCTGGATCGTCCACCTTCTTCGGCAGCCCTCGATGAGTCACCACAGAACATTCTTCTCCTAAGGTTACAAGACCCTCGAGCCCTTTTCTGTTGGTTAGCAACTTCTTGAAGTATGTACTATACTTGGGCATATGGTAACATGCATCAAGAAGGGGTATGGTGACGACCGAATTCTTCAAATATGACAAGAATCTTTTATTATCATTTTCGACCTTTTGATTCTTGAGACGGGACGGGTATGGGACTTTAATGGGCTGTTTGGTTGGAGTAGGTGGAGAGGGAGTTACCGGAGGGGTTTGTTCGGGATTTTCATCGTTCACATTATCTTTCTCTTCATGAGGGGTGTTGGGTTCCATGACGTTAGATTGTTGAGCTAGGTAAGGTGGGTCCTTAGTAGTTGTTCCAGCACGAGTGGTGATGGCGAGTAAGGGATCTCTTTGAGGTTCGCCAAGGCCGTCGAGAGTGGCGTTGAGTTCTGCGAATTTGGCCCTCATGTCGTTTTGTTGGCTATTGATAAGTTTGTCGAGACCATTTAGTTGCAGATTCTTTTCAAACGTGAAATGCCCAAGATCATCCTCAAAAGTGCTCCTAACCTTATAGTCAGGATATTCTCCTCCTCCCTCTTCTCTCACAAGATTTCCCCAAGGGGTGAAATCATTGTTTTGGTAGAAAGTTAAGAGCGAAGGATCATCGAAGATGTCGTGGCTTGACAAGCATGCTTGTTCGGTGGTGGTATTATCCTCGCATTCCTCCACTTCATGCGGGCCACCACATTGGTCGCAGATCAAGTATGGGTTTGACAATCGTTTAGTTGGTTGTGACTTGTCTAGATAAGAGACTTGATCATTCATTCTACTCAACCGGCTAGCAAAATGAGGCACTTTCATGATCTTGGAAATGCTCATGATCGAATCGGGTTCATCCCAGGTATCGTCTTGATCATTTGCGTATTCCTCAATTCTATTCCATCCTTCCTCAGCACTTAGGTTGGCTATTTTTCCTTTTACCGAATTATTAATGCCACATTGGTCGCTTTTAGGGACACTGTCATAAAAGATTTGGACCAGAAGCCAGAGTTCAATGCCATGATGAGGGACTTGTCTAATCAGATCTTTGAATCTGTTCCAGGATTCGTGAATGTGTTCAGCTGGTCCAACATGGAAGCGGAAGATTTCGTCTCTTAACGTTGAAGTTCTTCCTATTGGAAAGAATTTCTCGTAGAATTTTGAGACAAGCTGTTCCCATGTGAAAATGGATTCGGAGGGAAGTTGGTTATACCAGTCTCCGGCTTTTTCATAAAGGGTGAAGGGAAAGAATCGCAGCCGGGAGGTATCTCTAGTGGCTCCGTCCGTATGGAGGGTATCCACTATTTTCAGGAAGTCCTTGATGTGTTGGATTGGATCTTCAGTTTTCAATCCGTGAAACTTGCATACACTTTGGACCAGCCAAATGTCGGTTGCACGCAAGACCCCATCCGTGCGCTCATTTGGAAAAACGATAGCATTGGAAAAACCACGAGGGGTGGGAGAAGAGTAGTCCTTGAGACATTTAGTGATTGGGATTTCGGGAACCTCCATATCGTGATTGGGTTGAGGGCTAGGAGGTGTAGAATGATGATTGGATTCTTCCTCGGAGAGGGCATCATCAAAGTCGATGGCAATGCCAGATGGTTCGGGTGTTGCAAAGAGTCGCCTTAATCTTCGCATTTCCCTATCAGGTTCTGCGTAGGGTGGAATAAGGTCGCTTAGTGAACTACGACTCCTGGTGACTCTGAGATTGGAGAGATCTTCATTTACCATGATGGCAAAGGAAGATTTGAGCAATGGATAGAGCAGAAAAAGATAGACTAAAGAAAACCTAGAAAAAGAAAATAAAAATCTCACTAGAAAGGAATCTAGTGAGTAGACCTATAAAATAAAAAATTCAACCTAAACAATAACTATTCCCCGGCAGCGGCGCCAAAAACTTGATGCGTGGTTTTGCAACCTTACAACAGGTTTTACCTCTCGAGGGATCTCAAGAGGCTTACAACCCCACCAGGCAGTGTACCTGACCGATGTAGTATAGTGTAGTGGTAAGTACGGGGGATTGATCGTTCTCCACAGGGAATAGTGTTCGTTAGGTATGAAAAACTACTCTAATAGGTCTAAGGGTGAGAGAAGATTCTTTTTATGTTTTTATAATTTTATGAAAGCAA
This sequence comes from Artemisia tridentata subsp. tridentata, assembly GCA_021014915.2. NCBI lineage: Eukaryota > Viridiplantae > Streptophyta > Magnoliopsida > Asterales > Asteraceae > Artemisia > Artemisia tridentata. Next base: position 71,995,268 of record CP139506.1, on the reverse strand, counting down.
GTAAAATCTCGGGTTTGAAAGAGTGGGCGGAATTAGTTGCTAGTCAACTAACCCAAATAACTACGAATGCAAATAAAATAAAATAACTGAAAATGAAAAGGTGGTAAAACTTATGTGGAGAGAAATGTGTTTACTTAGATTTCCTTACTCCCTAACTATCTTTTACCGGTTGATTAGTGTGTATTAATCGCGTGGATGACGGGTGTATTCCTTAATACCAATCGTGGGGTGGCGTACGTACTTCCCCAACTCTATGAACTCCTACTTCACTCCTATGTCGAGCCGGCTAAGAAGCTCCTAACATGGGATCACTAGAATTCGCTCATGCATTAAATACAACCATAAAAACCTTTAGTACGCATTGGTTCATGTTTCTTAAGACGTTCAAGCAAGTTACCGTATAGGAAGTTAGCCAGTTTTCTTAAGCCTAACATAGATGAACAATCATCCAATACAACTAATAACACACTAATAACCAATAATCAATAGCTAGGTTTCATTAGATCTAAGCAAACACAAAGAAAACCTAGCCTAGCATGTTAAACAAAAGACAAGAACAAGATAGAATCAAACAACACATAGACATATTGAATGATTAATTGATAACTTATCTTCAATGTAACATGGAAGATCTCAAGGCAAAAAGCCTTGAAAAAGCTGCTAAATTCGTCTTAGGGTTTTTCACACACAAAGTTCCACAATAAGTTCCACACTAATGACAAAAAATTGCAAAACTATATATAGACTTTCAGATCTGACGGCGTCACGTTATGGAGTGTGACGCCGTCACCTCGCCGCTTTTAGGGTTCCCGGATGGCCTTCTTGACGCCGTCCCTCTTTAGCTCTCCAAAATCCGTTCTGGCTTATCAAGGCTTGACGCCGTCAGAATTAGGCGTGACGCCGTCCCTCTTTAACTTATACCGTGACGACCTTGATCACTCCAAAGGGTGACGCCGTCAGAATTCCCATGCAAATTTCTCTGGCTTATCATGAGTAATTTTCATATCCACCACTTTTGCCAAGCCATGACGCCGTCAAGAACCAATCCTGACGCCGTCAAAGGTACTTTCCAGCACAATTTTGAGACTTTGCCGTTTTCTTCACTTTTATGCTCCAAAAACGTCCAAAATGCTTCCTTTTCCAGATTTCTTCTCCAAAGTACCTAAAATGACAAAAGGAACGATTTAGGGCAATATTTGATCAAATAAATACGATTTAGGGCTTAAATGACCCCTTAAAAGCGGTACACTTTTCGCTTCATCAATCCTCCCCGTAATACCCCGATTAGTCTTCCGCTGTTGTTGATACAAAAGTTGGGCGTTCCTTGTTTGGATTCCTGTTCCCGTATCAATTAGATCTTAATGCTTGAGACCTGCGCACTAAGAGAACAAAAAGACACCGTTAGGCTTATCGTGGGATTGTCTCCCACGATTATCCTCCGGCGTGAGAGTAAGTAATCGGTTTTAGGGTTTAGTTGAAGAGTTAGGGTTATTCGATCGTACCTTAATGAGAGCCGAGATGCCCTCTATATATACACGAAATCCTTGTTGGTTTCGTGTTCCTCACTCTTCGGCGTATCCCGCCTAAGTCGGTCGTTTGATACATATCCCATAAATAAGAGATATCCTATATCAAGACCATAAATAACTTTGGGTTTGGGCCTTCGTAAGCCCAAACCGTTATCGTGATAGCCCATTCGTGATGGGCTTGAGTGTTAGTAGCGTCCATTGGTCGGGTTCGTGACCCGAATGCGGACTATACGTCATCATATCCCCCAGTCTAGTATGCGCAGGGTGGAACCCGCGGATGCTAGACTAACAACTGAAGCAAAAATATTCCTCGATGCGTAGCGGGGAAGTTTCAAATGTTTCCCGCCTAAAAGTCATACAATGAATCTTGTCCAAGTAAATCCGAGTGTCCCTCGTAAATCGTGAGGGGTGGGTGAAAAAGTGTTTCGCCTCTTGATCTCCCAGCCACACGATTAGAGCAAGTGGGGTACACGTGTCATCCATCCACGAATATGTGTAACCCTATATAAAGTTGAGCCGTCTTTTCACTGTGGCTATCACAGTAAAAAACCGTCATTTTCCACCATTGTTAAACCTTCAAACAACAATAAAAAAATCAACGAAATCTAAGGTAATAGCGCGTGCGCTGCAAGACTCATTGAAGTTTAACCATGGTTCTTCAATTATCTGACTGTACTTTCGATATAACCGAGGACGAACTCCGCATGTTCACCTCGGATTATTATATCCCGCTCACACTGCACCCGGTAGTTTCGAAGGCGGATGTGTCTATAGCGGACTTCCTTGAGGGGAAAGTAGGGGTATACACACGTTTTTTTGAATTCGCGAATCAACGTGTGCCCATTTCTTTATTCCTATGCGATATTCTAAACTACTATCGCCTCCATATTTCCCAGCTGCACTGTATAGGCGCAGCAAAAATAACCAATTTTGAGGTAAATTGTCGCTTGTTGGCGATTAACCCTACCATCCATTTGTTCGGCGCGTTTTATCATTCGTCGTGGTCAAATGGGTGGGTATCCTTTTCCAAGTGTACAGGGCAACTACAGTGCTATACGGAAAAATTAGACGCGCTGAGGAATTGGAGGGAGAAATTCTTCTGGGTTGATGATGCGTTGTTCCCCTGGGACTTCGAATTCTATACCTAAGGATCATTACCGAAGGATGAGCGCCCAGACCCCGGAGTGTATAACATAGCTGATGCGGATACGATAAATACCAATCGTATACCGATCAAAGCGTATCCAGAGGAGTTTTTGGTGCACATGGGCATCAGTCGCAATTACTTCGGTAGTCCGGAGGAAGTGCCAACTTTTTTGGACGAGAATAGCCGGGGTGGGTGCTTGTCCTTCCTTCCTCTTCGCTTATTAGTTGTAAGCGCTCTTCCCTTTGTAGCTTATCTAACTCGTTTTGTGTTTGTTTGTTGTTTGTTGCGCAGAGATGGATCTATTCGGTGTTGTTCGCTTGGCGAGGCCCACGCAGGTGACCGTAGGGGTGCGCCCTTTGAGAGATGGCGAGGAGCCAGTTCTACAGGCTACCGCGGGGCGCACGATGGAGATCGTGCAGGAGGAGCAAGAAGAGACTCCCCCAGCTATTTTAGAGCCAACTCCTATTTGCAGCTTTCCAAATCCTTCTGTACAAGACCCCGTGGTGGAGCCATCGCACACAGACTCTTCAGGGAGTGTGGGGATCGATGTGTCTGAAAGTGAGCAAGAAGGCGCTGGCCAAGGGATGAAGCGCAAGAAAACTGCTGGGGATGATGGCGCTGGTACGTCCAAAAGAAGGCGCCATCTTATCTCTGGTGAGCAATCATCATCAGAGGAGAATGCGTCGCAGAAGGATACAACTGAAACTCCTCCCTTCAAGTAAGTAATTAGGCTTGTTTCGTCAACATTTTGGTTTATATTTTGTGCTGAGATTACAATAATAACCTTGGGACCTCGTCATTTACATGCAGTGTTGAAGCTGCTGGGGATGCTGCTCGCGCTGGGAAATCGCCATCCAAGGCGAGTCCCTCGCCTACTGATCATCTTGCGCAGGGGAGCCAAGGATCTGGGATAAAGGCTTCTGAAGATGTGCCTACGGACCAGTTGATTGAGGAGTTATGCTTGGTTGCTGCGCATCAAGCCTCATTGGTTGCACAACTCAAAGCTAGGCATGCGGGTGAAGGTAGCAGCATGCGCAGAGGGATGGTGGAGATTGCGCTACTGAAGGCGCAGTTAGCTGATGCTCAGGCTGAGAGAGTCAGCCACTGTGTATGCTCAGAAGCTTGCTGATGAGAGGCTATCATTGTTTGCCCAATTGAGCCAAGAGCAGTGCTAACTTCAAAGAATACAAGGCTTCTTGTCTTTGGGTTTTGAAATATTTGGAGAATGGGAAGGATGAGCATTTCTCTAGGTTGGAGGAGTTTCGCAAGTCCATAGGGGGTTTGCTGGAGAAACAAGAGAGCAAGCTGCGCAAGCTCAGCATCGAATACGATGAAGAGTTGTACCCTCACCTGGTGTCAACCATTGCTGAGCGCAGGTGGCTTATCAGCCATGGCTTGCGCCTTGCTACCTTGAAAAATCTGGAGTCTCAAGAGGTGAAGGACGCCTTTGGGGATGTTGTTCAGTGTGCGCTGGCACGTGGTAAGGCAGAGGCTGTAGAGGAGCTGTGTGCGAACAAGATCTTGACTGTGCCTGCCGCCCAAGTACCGGGTTACAACGAGAACACTTATGATGATCTTGTTGCTGCTATGGAGAAGTTGAAGCTTTTGGAGCTTCCTCATATTGCTCAACTGGAGCGCGACTAGGATTATCTCATAGGTGTGATTATGGAGGGGTTAACTTTGGCTAGGCATATAGCAGATGACGCTGAGGCACAGCTTGACTATTTTTTGAAGCCCGATGTGTCGCAGCTGCAGGTACCCCTTTTGCTTGTCCGCGTGATATCCTGAATCCTTTTGCTCTTTAGAAGGAAATTCCTCTGAAGGAGTCCCTAGAGGCCCATGAGATGAGACTTGCAAAGAAGAAGGGTGTGAAGGTGATGAAGCGAAAAGTGTACCGCTTTTAGGGGGTCATTTAAGCCCTAAATCGTATTTATTTGATCAAATATTGCCCTAAATCGTTCCTTTTGTCATTTTAGGTACTTTGGAGAAGAAATCTGGAAAAGTAAGCATTTTGGACGTTTTTGGAGCATAAAAGTGAAGAAAACGACAAAGTCTCAAAATCGGCTGGAAAAGTACCTGTGACGGCGTCAAGCACCATTGTGACGCCGTTAACCCTTGACGCGCCAGAGAGGATTTTGGATGATTAAAAGGGGATGGCGTCAAGAAGGCCATCAAGAAACCCTAACCGCGGTGAGGTGACGGCGTCAGCTCTATAACGTGACGCCGTCAGATCTGATTTTCTATATATATTCTCATAATTTTTAGTCATTAGTGTGCAACTTTGTGAGGAGAAACCCTAAGACGATTTTTCTGCTACTTTTAAGGGTTTTATACCCTTGGATCTCCCATGTTCAATTGAAGATAAGTAATCAATTAATCATTCAATATGTCTATGTGTTGTTTGATTATATCTTGTTCTTGTCTTTTATTTAACATGCTAGGCTAGATTTATCTTGTGTTTGCTTAGATCTAATGAAACCTAACTATTGATTATTGGTTGTTGGTGTGTTATTAATTGTATTGGATGATTGTTTATCGATGTTAGGCTTAAGAAAACTGGCTAACCTCCTATACGGTAACTTGCTTGAACGTCTTAAGAAACATGAACCAATGCGTACTAAGGTTATTATGGTTGTATTTAATGCATGAGCGAATTCTATTGATCCCATGTTATGAGCTTCTTAGCCGGCTCGACATAGGAGTGAAGTAGGAGCTTATAGAGTTGGGGAAGTACGTACGCCACCCCACGATTGGTATTAAGGAATACACCCGTCATCCACGCAATTAATACACACTAATCAACCGGTAAAAGATAGTTAGGGAGTAAGGAAATCTAAGTAAACACATTTCTCTCCATATAAGTTCCACAACCTTTTTATTTTCAGTTATTTTATTTTATTTGCAATTGTAGTTATTTGGGTTAGTTGACTAGCAACTAATTCCGCCCACTCCTTCAAACCCGAGATTTTACTTGCTTTTATAAAAATATAAAAAATACAAAAAGAATCTTCCCTCACCCTTAGACCTATTAGAGTAGTTTTTCAATCCTAACGACACTATTCCCCTAGAGAACGATCAATCCCCCGGTACTTGCCACTACACTATACTACATCGGTCAGGTACACTGCCTGGTGGGGATTGCAAGCCTCTTGAGATCCCTCGAGAGGTAAAACCTGTTGTAAGGTCGCAATACCACGCATCAAGTTTTTGGCGCCGTTGCCGGGGAATAGTTATTGTTTAGGTTGAATTTTTATTTTATTAGGTCTACTCACTAGATTCCTTTCTAGTGAGATTTTTATTTTATTTTTCTAGGTTTTCTTTAGTCTATCTTTTTTCTTCATTTCTTTGTTCGTAACCATTACCATCCGACATCATGGAAGGTGGTAATATCCTCGATCCCAACAACCCACCACCACAACAACACCCACCTCCTAGAGCCCGTACCTTAGGAGACTACTCCCGTCCTAGCCACCATGGCTATCGAAACACCATTGAGCTCACTCAAGGAGCCAATGTCACTCCCTTGCGATCCGACACCATCCGGTTGGTGCAAAGCGGATGCGCATTCCATGGACTTCGTTCCGAAGATCCTAATCAGCATCTAAAGGACTTTCTGAAAATCGTTGATTCCATAGACCTTGATGTTGCCACTCGAGAGACGACCCGACTGCGTCTCTTTCAATTCTCTTTGCGGGACCAAGCTAGTCAATGGCTAGAGCGCCTACCCGCAGGATCCATCACCTCTTGGGATGATCTCACCACTCGTTTCCTCGCTCAGTTTTTCCCACCAGGAAGAACTACCAAGCTAAGGAATGATATCTTGATGTTCCAACAACGTCAAGGCGAAACCCTCTACGAGGCATGGACTCGATTCAAGGACTTACTCCAAAAAGTCCCTCACCATGGCATAGAACTTTGGCTCCAAGTCCAAATCTTCTATGACCACATCAATCTCTCCACGAGGCAAACCATTGACCAATCGGCCGGTGGTAAGCTACGTGATCTAAGTGCGGAACAATCATGGGCTCTCCTGGAAGATCTTGCTCTTTATGACAACGAAAGTTGGAATGATCCCCGTGATTTGAATAAAACGGTCAAGGCAATATCTTTGCCTTCGAACAATTCAAGCACTTCCGACCGTAGGATCATAGAACTTGAAGACCAAGTCAAGTTTCTTATGAAATCCTACGAGGCTCCTAAACCTTCAAGCCAAGTGAACAAAATCACTTCTTCGTGTGAATTATGTAGTGGTCCCCATGACACTCGTGATTGCATGGAACTCCCCAAACAGGCTTTCAAAGAATTCGCATCCTCGCGAATCGATAAGGCGGGAGATAAGTGGCTCACCACTAATTATGGACCCAAGAATTCCGAAGATAGGTATGAGGCATGGAAGAGTGAGCCAAATTTTAGTTGGAACCAAACTCGAAGCGTATCATTCAATGACTCTCCCTCACTCACCTGGTCTGAACATTATCCTCATCAGCATACGCATAAACAACAAAATCGCGAGGAATCACTGCAAAAATTCATTCTCTCTCAAGAAACACAGCTCTCCAAACTTGAGAATCAATTCAGACAACAGCAAGTTGATATGAACAACAAGGTTGATAACCTGTTAAAGGTTATCAATGATCGCATTGCTGGCAGGTCAACTTGTGAGTTGGCACGAGTCAATGAGATCAAATCTGTCACGGTGACTCACCAAACACCCCTCCTGTAAAAATCAAGAACCCTAGTAAACTCTTCAAACACATATCACAAAACGGAAAAGAAACTAGAGATACTCATACCCCTTCAAAGCCACTCCACTTCGTGAACACCATTACAACAATACCTATTCCTGAACCCAACCTGGACCAACAATCAACCGAGAATGTGGACAATGAAATGGAGGGTGAAGTTCCCGAAAAGAACCCCGAGGCGCCCGGCGACTATCTAGACTCACCAAATAACTCTAGTACAAGAGAGGTGAGTGATGAGGAGGGCTCGGAAGAGAAATCCGAAATGCCTCATGGGCTCCCAGGACTGCTAGACCGCCCCCTGGTGGAGGAACTTGAGAGGGGCACAGCAAAGCTGCCTATGGGATTTGGAGAGAGAATAGAGGATGGCGCTCCCAGGGTCTTTAAGATATCTTGCACCACTAGGAAAAAGTTTATAAAAGATGCCTACATAAACCCCAACTCTTCTATGAATGCAATATCCCTTTCTCTATATAACGAAGCCTTCACCAAACAGGTCAAATATGAAGGGTTTAATATCATCGGGGTAATAAGAAGGGTACCAATTGTGATAGAAAAGTTCCTCTTTCATATCGAGCTAACTGTATTTAATAACATGAACTCGATCATCAGCCCATCCTTAACTAGCCTTGTTCTAGGCAAACCATTCATAAAAGCAACGGGAGTGATACTCGATGAGGATGATAGTAGTGCATTATTTACCGATGGTGTCAGGAAAGTGATTTTTCAGGATGGCAGTGAAGAAGTGTATGAGTATCAACCATCAGCAATTTGCAACACATGGGGGCTACACGGTAGAAGGCCTGGCCGAATTAAGCGACGTGATCCGAATAATCTCAAAATACCTTGCATGATTGGTCACAAGCATTTTTATAATGTTTACATTGACACATGTTTACCCAAAAATGTGATGTCCTTGTTTCATTATAACAACATTTGCAGATGGGGGATGATTCATAAAGGGAAGGATGACATTGGCATAGATGATGATGTACAGGTGTTTGTAGGAAATATGACATTTACTATGAGCTTCGCAATCGTCGATAATATCAAAAAGTACATTGATCCCAGGTTATCACAAGTTGTTTTTGGGGCACCTTTTTGCAAGGCCACAAGCTTGGTTGTGGACGAGCTCAATGGGATCATGACTTTCACCGATGGGATTAGGGAAATCTCATACCAAACGCCTTACAAGATGAGAGAATTCAAGGAGATTGATTATGGAGGGCTCGATGGGTTAAGTTCCTAACTCGTGTTATGTGATGATGATGTGAGAAGAGGATGTAAGGACACTTTTGACCTGTCAAGTGGATTCTTTAAGCATGTTAAGGAGCTTAGTTCTAAATACCAAAACAATCCTTTTGATCTCGAGGACCCGAAATACCTTTACTATGAAAGTGATTCTGATAGAGAATCAAAGGGGAACCTAGAAACCGTGACCAATGATGGAGTCACGTAATGTACGGTGACTTTGAGTCTAGCTACAAGACTCGTTAATAAAGAAAAGCGCTTCTTGGGAGGCAACCCAAGCTTTATTTGCTTTGTGTGTTTATTTATTTGTTTGTTTAGTTTTATTTGCTTCCGTATGTATGTTTAATTTTTATTATTATTGATTCATGTTCGAAACTAAATTGTGAAAATGCTTTATCTTGTTTTTAACTTCGTCTTAACTACATATAAAGGTATTTTGTAAAAGATAAGTGTAAGGGAAATCCAAATCGGTTTATTAGAACAAATGAACATGAATCATAACAATATTAAATTAACATACATATTAGTAATTGTTTGAGTCAAATGCTTGTATCGAGTCATAATGATATTTTGCAGGATTTCCAGGAAATAAGGATTGAGTTTTTCCAGAAATTTTCCGGAAACTTAACATGAAAAATCTGTCAGATCACTTCTGGCGGCGTCAGACCCCAGTCTGACGGCGTCAGGAACAGTTTTCTGGAATTTTTTTTTGAAAGTTTTGTTTTTCTTCCGGAATCATAAAATGCTTTATTAAATCTCTAACTTATAAACTCCAGGAATCTGCAAAATAATCATTCCACAAGCATTATATCCTTATACAGATTTATCCCGCCGATGTTATGCAGGTTTTCGTGTTTGTTTTCTCAGGTTTAACAGGTTATTTTGGACAAGGAGATGTATGTGGAATCTAGCTTTTGGCGCTGCTTTAATCATGAAGCTTCAACATTACCTTGGAAGAAGATCTAACCATGTTACCTCTTTATCCACCGAGCGAATCAGGGGAGTATTTGATTTCATTCTTTTACCTTAATTACTTTTACATCTTGTTATTTGAACATTGGGGACAATGTTCATCTTAAGTGTAAGGGGGGGGGGGGTAAAGTACGATACCTTAGAGAATGCTATTACGCTTGATTTTTCGTTTGTTTAATGGTAGATGTGTAATAAAACTGAGAGAAATACCTGTTAAGGCAATTTTAGTGCCAAATTTAAATTTTTTTACAACATATAGGAGTGAAACTTTGGTCTTAATGAGCGTCTCACGGATAGGAGTTATATGACTAGCACAAAACCGTACCACTAAAAAAATTTTCCACCCCAAATATGTGAGGTTCGCCCCTAGAATTGGTAGGAAAAACATTTATGCTATGATGTGTGTACCGGTAGCACTTAGATTCTAGAACTTGCGTTAGGACCATTCCGAGGCCACAAGTGAGACTACATTCGTGTAGTTAGATTTACTACATGATAAGAGGCATTAGGATTAACCCATTGTTTTACACCTGTGTTTTTGTTATAATTACATTGGCTACATTGGTCAAGTAATTCCCCCACACCCTTTGCGTTGTACTCATTTTTAGTACACGATACCCCTAGTACACCCCTCAGAGCCTATCTTTTCGTTTCTAACTTTAAGCATTTTACTTAAAGTAAGAATTTGTTTACACCCCACTTAAATGTACACCAAAATCGCCTTAGCCTACCTTGTATGCACTCATTTTTAGTGCATTATTGTGACAACATTTGTTTAAACCCCAAGTTAATTATCTAATTGATTACATGGTTGCTAAGTCGAGTCATATCCTTGTACATATTGTTTTGGGACGATTGGGACTCATGGGTAAAGTACTAGTGTAATGGAGTAATGGGGAAGAACAACATTATTACCCCCATATGTGCTAAATATTTTAAAAGTACTCCAAGTGTTTCGATTATCTTAATTCGAGTCATTAGAATAGTTAATTGTAAAGTTATGTAAAAGTTCAAGTGTAAGGGGGATACAACCCCCCTACGATGTATTATTTTGGATGGTAGGGCAAGAGTGTATGCAAAAAAAAAAAAAAAAAAAAAAAAAAAAAAAAAGTAGAAAAAACATACGGACTACCATCCCGTTTCATTTTATGTTTATTTTATCTTTTTGTTATTTTTTTCATTAGCTTAAGTCGAGTCTAGTCTTGGCTTAGCAACGCCATATTATACATGTAATTAATCAAGATCTTTAACTCGCCACCAGTAAAATATCCTTTATCCAACAAAACCGTGTTTATCATATCCCTACACCTAACGTTATAACCCGTTTAAAAGCCCTCTTTGATAGTTTATCTTAGGTGCTTACGCCTAGTGGAGGAGGTTTTTGATCTTTTCCCAAGCCTATGGTAATCTATTTGCTATGACAGGTAGTGAGAGATATTATTCATTTTCATTTATGAGATACACTTTTATGACACCTGAGAGATGTGAGTATCTAAACACTACTTGTGAGGTGCTAGTTTGTAATCTCCGTGCTTATTATGATTAAAGTGGAACGACTATTTGTTGTAATTACTTTTATATTAGCGTTAAATGACCCATAACGTGTATTTTGATTAGAATAAAAGCGCATTTGCTTGAGGACAAGCAAATCTCAAGTGTAAGGGTATTTGATGAAGCGAAAAGTGTACCGCTTTTAGGGGGTCATTTAAGCCCTAAATCGTATTTATTTGATCAAATATTGCCCTAAATCGTTCCTTTTGTCATTATAGGTACTTTGGAGAAGAAATCTGGAAAATGAAGCATTTTGGACGTTTTTGGAGCATAAAAGTGAAGAAAACGACAAAGTCTCAAAATCGGCTGGAAAAGTACCTGTGACGGCGTCAAGCACCATTGTGACGCCGTCAACCCTTGACGCGCCAGAGAGGATTTTGGATGATTAAAAGGGGACGACGTCAAGAAGGCCATCAAGAAACCCTAACCGCGGCGAGGTGACGGCGTCAGCTCTATAACGTGACGCCGTTAGATCTGATTTTCTATATATATTCTCATAATTTTTAGTCATTAGTGTGCAACTTTGTGAGGAGAAACCCTAAGATGATTTTTCTGCTACTTTTAAGGGTTTTATACCCTTGGATCTCCCATGTTCAATTGAAGATAAGTAATCAATTAATCATTCAATATGTCTATGTGTTGTTTGATTATATCTTGTTCTTGTCTTTTATTTAACATGCTAGGCTAGATTTATCTTGTGTTTGCTTAGATCTAATGAAACCTAACTATTGATTATTGGTTGTTGGTGTGTTATTAATTGTATTGGATAATTGTTTATCGATGTTAGGCTTAAGAAAACTGGCTAACCTCCTATACGGTAACTTGCTTGAACGTCTTAAGAAACATGAACCAATGCGTACTAAGGTTATTATGGTTGTATTTAATGCATGAGCGAATTCTAGTGATCGCATGTTAGGAGCTTCTTAGCCGGCTCGACATAGGAGTGAAGTAGGAGCTTATAGAGTTGGGGAAGTACGTACGCCACCCCACAATTGGTATTAAGGAATACACCCGTCATCCACGCAATTAATACACACTAATCAACCGGTAAAAGATAGTTAGGGAGTAAGAAAATCTAAGTAAACACATTTCTCTCCATATAAGTTCCACAACCTTTTTATTTTCAGTTATTTTATTTTATTTGCAATTGTAGTTATTTGGGTTAGTTGACTAGCAACTAATTCCGCCCACTCCTTCAAACCCGAGATTTTACTTGCTTTTATAAAAATATAAAAAATACAAAAAGAATCTTCCCTCACCCTTAGACCTATTAGAGTAGTTTTTCAATCCTAACGACACTATTCCCCTAGAGAACGATCAATCCCCCGGTACTTGCCACTACACTATACTACATCGGTCAGGTACACTGCCTGGTGGGGATTGCAAGCCTCTTGAGATCCCTCGAGAGGTAAAACCTGTTGTAAGGTCGCAAAACCACGCATCAGAAGGGGAAAGCCATCCTTTGTGGTCTTGGTGCGGCCCATATTCCGAGGTCTGATGGAGTGCCCGTTAGCGTGCCAACGATGTCACCCAAGGATGTTGACCTGTTGAAGAAGCTTGAAGAGGCTGGTAGTGCGGCGCGCCAAGTGGGCAGTTCAGGGCTTAAACGCACACATAGTATATAGGCTGCTTAGATGTAGTGATGTTTTGTAATAAGTTCACTTTTTGTTGCACATGTGCATGTTGAATCTATACTTTATATGAACTCGTAGTCCATAATAAGATGTTGATTTTGAAAAATACGATTGTACGCATATTGTATCAAATGTGATTGTGGTTATAATGTTTGTACTTAGTTATTTTGTCTTTGCGTAAAAGACGTCTATGTTGTGTCTAAGAAGCAAACTGTTGTGTACATACTTAAGAAAATTTATAAGAATCCATAATCGTGTATGAAGTTCATAAAATTTACAAGTTTATAGATTGATATGCAGCGTACTGCAAATATCATATCAAGGAGTTAAGTGTCTTAATTCCTAATTTGTTAAACGCGCACAATGTGCATTGTTGTGTATCCGTCGTGGGATACACATTGAACTTACTCCAACGTCTTGAGAGTAAGGTGTTTAACAAGGATGCGTGATCCGATGTTGATGGGTTTGCAACCCTCTTACTCAACGAGTTTTTTAGTAGGTTTACTCATCCTTTTACCATCGTGGGTTTTAATAAGTGCATGCACGCCATGTAGGCAGAAAGTAAAGTAACAACAATATTGAGACATAAATAACATGTAAACAATAAAGTGAAATGTGTCGCGGAATTAGCTAGAAACCGCGACATTGAATTAATACTTGCAAGTTTTTATAAAAAAAAAAACATTTGCCTAAATGAAACAAAATGTAAATACACGGATATTTATTGAGCACTTACTAAAGTGCGGAGGTGTCCGTGTGTGAGGCCGTAGCCTTTCTTAAAGATAGCATCTCTTGAGATTGCAACATTCCATGTGCGTTGCAGCTCGCGGCCATCCGTGTCACGCAGCTTGTACGCGCCTTTTCCTAGTGTTTCAACGACCTCATAGGGTCCTTCCCACTTTGGTCCAAGTTTACCTGTATCTTCTGCGTGGCTTGCATCATTAGCGCGATATACAAAGTCGCCTGGTCTGAATGAGGTGCTTCGAACTTTAGCATCGTAGTATCCCTTCATTTTTGACTTGGCTTTTGCTTCACGTATAGCTGCGCTTTCACGCCTTTCTTCCAATAGGTCTAAGTCGATACGTCGTTCGTCGTCATTGGTTGCGACATTAACTTCCGCGGTTCGAATAGTTGGCATCCCAATTTCAGCTGGTATGACAGCTTCTGTCCCATAGACAAGAGAAAAAGGAGTGTCTCCATTGCTAACTTTGATTGTCGTGCGGTGCGCCCATAAAACATGCGATAATTCATCCACCCATCTTCCTTTGTGTTTGTCCAGGCGCGCTTTAATTCCTTCGCCCATACTACGATTTGCGCGCTCAACCAGACCATTGGTTTGTGGGTGTTTAACCGACGCGAAGTGTTGTGTAATATTTAGTTCTGCGCACCAGTCTTTGAACGGGTTATCGCGGAATTGTTTTCCGTTGTCCGAAACAATTTCCCCAGGTAATCCAAAGCGGCATACAATATTTTCCCAGACGAATCGTTTTACTTGATTACCTGTGATTGTCGCCACTGCTTTTGCCTCAATCCACTTAGTGAAGTAGTCTATTGCCACAATAAGAAATTTTAGTCCCCCCGCTGCAACAGGGAAGGGACCCGCAATGTCGATACCCCACTTATAGAATGGCCATGGAGAAGTGATAGGCGTTAGCTCTTGTTGTGGTCTGCGCGGGATGGGTCTATGAACTTGACAGTCGCTACATTTTTTTATCACATCACGCGCATCGCGATGCATAGTGGGCCAGTAGTATCCTGACCGCAAGGCTCGTGGTACGACGGACCGTGGTCCTGAATGCATACTGCATGAACCGGCGTGGATCTCTCGGAGTACGTAATCTGCCTGAAGAGGTCCAACGCACCGAAGCCATGGTTGTAGAAATGAGCGCCGATATAGGATACCATCTCGAAGTTCGAATCTCTGCGCTGTGCGCTGTATCCGTCGAGCGTCCTTCTACTCATGGGGCAATATGCCTTTGCTTATAAATTCGACAATAGGGGTCATCCACGTAGGATTCTCCTCTTCTATTACCGTGGATATCTCCATCTCCGAGATGGATTTATTTTTTAGGATCTCCACCAACACTTGTTTTGACAGGTGCGCAAAGCTTGTAGATGCGATCTTGCTTAGCGCATCCGCTTTTTTGTTTTCACCTCTAGGAACTTGTTTAATGGTGAACCTGTCAAAACCTTGGATTAGTGACTTGGTCTTGTCGAGGTATTGAACCATGTTATCCTCTTTAGCCACATATTCGCCCAACACATGGTTGGCTACTAATCGGGAGTCCACATTTGCTTCTAGGTTACGTACACCCATTCGAGTTGCAATGCGTAATCCAGCGATTAGGGCTTCATACTCTGCCTCGTTATTCGTAGCTGTGAATTCAAAGCGCAGTGCGTAAGTGAATTCCATTCCTTCTGGATTGGTGAGGATAAGGCCTGCGCCCGACCCATCCACGCATGAAGATCCATCCGTGAACAGGACCCATGGCTCTTGTAGTTCTACCTCGCTCAGTGGAGGTGCATCATCGGTGTCTGGTTTTTCGATGATGAAGTCTGCTAGTATTTGCCCCTTAATCGCAGTGCGTGGTCTGTAAGAGATGTTATACTCGCCTAGCAATACACTCCACTTCTGTAATCTCCCCGACGCGTCGGGTTTGGAGATAACTTGCTTGATTGGTTGGTCTATGATCACCGCTATTGGGTGTGCTTGGAAGTATCTGCACAATCTTTTGGTGGCGAATACTAATGCCAAGACCAACTTTTCCATTGGGCTATAGTTAATCTCTGTCTTCTTGAGCGCTTTACTTACAAAGTATACCGGTGTTTGTACGGAATTCCTATCTGTCAGTAGCACCGCGCTGACTGCTTCATGAGTCGCAGACAAATACACAATTAACTCCTCCCCTGGTCGGGGTGCGACTAGCTTGGGAAGCGCTGCTATATGTTGCTTAAGCTGTGTGAAAGCTTCTTCCACTTCTGTAGTCCAACGAAAGTCTCCCTTTTTTGTACACTTCTTGAGTGTTTTAAAGAGGGGGAGTGACTTATCTGCTGATTTAGACAGGAATCTATTTAACCCGGCTAGTTTTCCATTCAGAGACTGGACTTCTTTCAACGTGCGTGGTGAAGGGAGTTGGATGACAACCTCTGTTTTTTCTGGGCATGGTTTAATGCCATCAGGTTCGATCAAGTATCCTAGGAACATGCCTTCTGTAGCGCCAAAAGTGCATTTCTTAGGATTTAACTTCATGTTGATCTTTCGTAGTGTTCTAAATGTTTCTTCAATGTCGCGGACCAACTCGCCTTCGGTATGGCTTTTTATGACAAGGTCATCAACATAGACCTCTAGGTTGCGGCCCACTTGCTTTTCAAATGCATTATCCACCAATCGCTGGTAGGTGGCGCCCGCATTCTTTAGGCCAAAAGGCATCTTTGTATAACAGTAGACACCTTGGCTTGTGTGGAAGGCTGTTTTTTCCTCGTCCTCTTTAGCCATTTGGATTTGGTAGTACCCTTTGTATGCGTCTAAAAAACATTTAAAGGGGTATCCACATAAAGATTCTACCTTCTAGTCTATCTCTGGTAGTGGGTAGCAGTCTTGTGGACATGCTTTGTTGAGATCGGTGAAGTCCACGCACATCCGCCAACTACCATCACTCTTCTTGACCATCACTAGATTGGAGAGCCAGTCATGGTAATAGACCTCTCGCATGATACCTGCGTCAACAAGTTTGTGTACTTCCTCTAGAATGGCTTTTGCGCGCTCTGGAGCCTGGCCTCGCTTTTTCTGCCGTACTGGGGAGTATCCTTGTCGGATTTTCAACTTGTGTTCTGCAATCGAGCGTGACACACCAGTCATGTGCTTTGGTTCCCATGCGAAGATATCCAGATTCTTTTGCAAGAGTGCGCACACGGCAGCTCTGCCTTTATCAGACAGCGATCCCCCGATCGATACTTCTTGTTCCGGGTAATCAGGATGAATTGCGACCTTCAGATTTGGTACTTTAGCTGCGCTCTGTTCTCGGGTGTGCGTCGTCTCACATGTAATCGTGTTACACTCTCTTGGTGGCGCAGCGTTATTGTAGATGGTGACAATGCCGCCTTCTACCGGGAATTTGAGCATCCCATGTGCTGTGGACGGTACTGCGCGTATTGCCGAAATTCCTGGTCTTCCAATAATGCCATTGTATGGCGAAGGAGATTTAATCACCATAAAATTCATCCAGGCTGTCGTGGAGTGTTCTTTATTACCAACAATAACTAGTAGTCGTAGCTGCCCCATAGGCCATATCTTTTCTCCTGTGAAGCCAGTCAACGACGTCGTGGCTGGGCTTAACTGTCTTTGTATCTCAGGTCGCAATCTCTTGAAACAATGCTCATACATTATGTCTGCTGATGCCCCTCCATCAACATACATGCGGTGGATATCGTGACCCCCCGCATTTATCTCGATGGTGAGTGGTTCCGCCACTGCGTTGTCCGCAATCAAGGTGGGGAAAGAGATTTCGCTTCCCTGAGAAAATTTCTGGCTGACCTTTTGCCTAGTCTTTCGCTGCCATGATTGTATCATGTAGATCGTGTCAGCCTTGTCCTTAGGTGTTTCTTTCTTGCCCCCGGTCTTCTGTTTGTCTTTTCCATCCTTGATGTTCTTAACTAGATGGTCCAATCTGCCTTCTTTTACTAGCTTATCAATTAGTTGGCGCAATTGGACACACTCATTAGTGGTGTGGCCCTTCTGTCCATGATACTCACAGTATCCGTTCCCTACGCGCCGATCTTATGGGGTGCGCATCAGTGGGGGTCTCGGAAAGTTCGCGCCTTCCGTCGCAAATATCTCCTTTGGAGTCTTCGTTAGTGGGGTATACTTGTCATTCTCTCGTCCGCCCCCCTGACTGCGGTAGCTTTTGTTACGATTGCTACTATGGTCATTGGATTGTCTCCTTGGCTGTTCTTGTGACCTATAGTTTGAGTAGCCTTTCTTGCTATCCGCAGCAGCGGCTTCTCCTTGGATGAAGGACCTCGTACGCTTCATGAGTTCGTCAAAGGTTTGGGGAACCCTATCATTTAACTTTTTGATAAGTTCTGGGTTATTGATTCCGTTCATAAACCCTGAGATCTTTAGTATTTCGGGGCATGCCTTAACATGTATGCATTCGTCTTTAAAGCGCTCCATAAAAGCGCTTGTGGATTCCCCTTGGCGCTGTTTTACCCTAGCGAGTTCGACAGGGTTCTTGGCGCACTTCTTCCTCTGAGTAAAGTTCAAATGAAACGCCTTCCGCAACTCTTCAAACCCATCGATGCTTCTACGTGGAAGCTTACTGAACCAGTTTCGCGCATTCCCTACTAAAGTAGAATTAAACATGTGGCACCACACAGGTTGTGGCCAATTTTCGATGGTTGCTGCTGATTCAAAATTTTTTAGGTGGTCATCAGGATCACCTGTCCCATCATAAGTTTTAACGTTAGCGGGCATGCGCCTTCTCTTATCTTCTGAAAAATCACTGATGCGCCGGGTGAATGCGTCAACCTTTTGGCGGCGCCAGGGACGAGACATATCTTCGTCTTCCCGGTCGCGTGATCTTCTCCTGGACTTTCAGTGTCCTGTTTCTTCGTCCTCGTTGTCCGAGGAGTCACTTGAGGATGAGCTTACTCTTTTGCGGCGCTTGCGCCGACTATCCTCGGAATTCGAGCTTGAAGGGCTTTCGCTTGGGGAGACCCGTCGCCCAAGTCTATCGTGAATCCTGCGACTACCAAGCCTAGTGTGGACATTGGTGCGCCGTCCATCGTCATCATGTTCCTCCAGATACTGAAAGTCGGCTGCTTCATCCTCCACAACTTTCCTTCCGATCCTAGTAAACACTGGGTGTCGGCGGTTATCCTTCTCGCGCCTTTCCTTTCGGTAGTGCGGTGGGGATGCTTCACGCTCAGGGTCGAAGTTGAGCCGGGCTTGCAGGCTCTGGCTTGACCTCTTTTTTGCTTCCTCTCGCATAAGCGCAGCCAAGGTTTCATAGTTTTGAGACACGAAATCACTTGGCGCTAGTTCAGGCGTGACTCCTTCTAGCGCGAGGATGTCTGTTTCCGAATCAGGACCCTTGTTTCGGATAGGCGCATTTGGCGGTTTAGTAAGGTCTAATTCTGGCATGGTGAACACATTAATCCAAAATTGATGTGACACATATTTTTATTTGTTTTTGCTAGTCTTTACCCCAAAAGTTAATTTTTCCGTTTATATGTTAAAACTTAAATTGAACACATTAATCCAAAATTTTACAAGATTATGTCTAATAACCTCATAAAGTCACAATCTGCAAATGTAACAATTCTAAAGCCGAAATTAATAAACTAGTCTTCAATTCAACCAAATGGCTTACATGTCTTAGGCGGTGTTTGAAATTGATTAATCGTCTTAATATTATAAAACTATACGTAAAAAGTCATATGAAAGTTGTTTGCTTATTGCTTGATATAGAAAGATGTCTGAAATAATAAGTGATAAACTAGATGGTTTATACATTAAATAATATCTTATTTAAAAACAACTCAATAAAAAAATTAAGCAAACAAGCCTTTATGCTGATACGTTGTTACAAAAATCATGCTTGTTGAAACTTGAACCTTCACAAAAACCAGTACAACAACTGAAAAATAAAACAATTGTGCATCTACTTTTTTTGCTTATCGTTTTTTTTAAGCAGAAAAACGGTTTTTCCATTCAAACATTGCACGCTTTTATGTTTTTTCCTATACGGAAAGGGAGCTACTATAAGCACGGGGTCTACCCCCGTGTCTGCAAACCCTCGTAATAGGGTATGTCCCTCATGTGCCTTTTCTTAGGATGTACTTTTTTTGAAATAGCAATCGAAATTAAGTTTTCTTGGGTCCCATCAATTTTTTAACTTTCTATAACTTTTTTGTCTCGGGTCCAATTAAAATAACAATCGAAAATTGTACTTTTGTCTTTGGTCCCATCAATTTTTTTCTTTTTTGTTTTTATATGTAAAGTTATTTTAGTTATACATCATTACTTATTGTTAAAGTTTTTAAGTTTTTTGTCGGGTCATGTTATAGGACCCTCCCTATGGGTCAAACGTAAAAAATTTCTAAAAGATATTATTTTTCTAAAAAAATTATTTCTGAAAAAGTAAATGGAAAAAAATTTTAATTTCGAAATAAAAAAAATATTATTTTTCTAAAAAAATTCTAAAAAAAATTATTTTTCTAAAAAAGTTTATTTCTGAAAAAATAAATGGAAAAAAAAATTTAATTTCTTTCAGTGGTAAGTAATCATACGTTTGCTTAGTTATGTAAATTATTTGTTTGTTAATAATACATTTCCAAGTGCAATTTAATGTTTGCATATTTTAGTTGTTTAAATTAGTATGTTTATTTTGTGTGTAATATTTATTTTGTGTAATGTTTTTTTGTACGTTAACGTTAATATATTAAACAACTAAAATGTATTCGTCTGACGTGTTTCTATTTAATTAACATATTAAACAATAACACGTTAACGTTAACATATTAAACAACTACAAAAACAACTGTTATTTTTATTAGAAAAATATTAAACATATTCTAAAAAAAATAATTTCGAAATAAAAAAATATATTTTTCTAAAAAATATTCTAAAAAAAATTAATTTCGAAATAAAAAAAATATTTTTCTAAAAAAAATTTCTATAAAAAAATTAATTTCGAAATAAAAAAAATATAATTTATGTAATTTTCAAATAATTTAGGGTATAAAAAAAATTATTACGATCGACTAAATAATTTAGTCGTAACGTGTTTGTGTTAATGTGTTAACGTTATTTGAAAAAAAAATTAATTTCGAAATAAAAAAATTAATTTTGAAATAAAGTAAGTTGTTGTTAAAAAAAAATTAATTTCGAAATAAGCACTTTAGTCGAGCCTCTTCTTCAACGCAGTGCTCAGACTGCGTTGCTAAAGCTAATAAGATTGATCAGCTTGAAGCAAGAAACAAGCTGTTGATGACAAGAATAAAGACGCTGGAGATGGAGTTAAAATTGGCAAGGAATCCTGAGGATCACGCCTGTCAGTCGAGTGCAAGGCTTCATGATCTTTTAAATGAAATGAATAATCTTCATATGTCGTAGATGTTGTTGTTTTTAAATAATGTGTTGACGTTGTCGTTCAATTTAATAATAACAGTTGTTGTTGGAGTTATTTAATGTGGCAATATTTAACGTGCTATTATACAAAAAAATAATTATACAAAACATTATACATATACAAAACATTATTAAACACAAATATACAAAACATTATACATATAGAATACATTATTATAACTTTCTATTTAAAAACAAAAAAAAAAAAAAAAAGAAAAAAAGAAAAAGCAAAACGACAAAACAATAAAAAATTAAAAAAGTACCACTTATACTAATGTAGCCCCCGTTAAATTAAAAAAGTAGCCCCCGTGAATATAACCCACCCCTACGGAAATCTATTGAGATTAGTATTATTTTTACAAATATTATTGCATTTCTTAGAGCATTCGGTACCCATGGCTGTTAACTGGCGCCATGGCCACCAGCCAACCATGGACCACGGCGCACAGTACTGTGGGTGGCGTCATGGCTGCTGGCGCCATGGTGGCCAGCCCACGCCATCGCCATTTTTTTTTATTTTTTTTTGTTTTTTGTTTTTTGTTTTTTGGTGGGTTTGTTTGTGTTTGTGTTTATATGTTGTGTTTATGTTTGTATTTGTGTTTGGTGGTTTTTTTTTTTTTTTTGTTTCTTTTGAGTTGCAGGTTTAATAATGGAGAAGAAGATAGACCAGTAGAGGTTGGTAAGTGAAAGAACATGTGGGCAATAAATGGTCATTCAATAAAAAGTAAATATCAAATTCGTCCAATCCATTTTTTGTCGTTTTCACAATAAATGTTTAAATATTGTGCAAAAAGCCTTTTTATGCTACATATCCTGATATTTATTGGGGGATATTTCCTTCATTTTTATTTTTTTCTCAAGTGTTTAAATATTGTACCAACGTTTAAATATTGTATCAACCCCGTGTAAAAAAACTTTAATAAATAGGAATCGTATATTTTCTAAAAAAAAAAAGAAAAAAAGTGAACGACAACACCACATTTTCTGGTGTCGTGGGTACCGTCCAGAATGTGGTGCCGTGAGATTTCTGGTGCCATAGAAATTTTTGCTGATGTGGCAGGGAATTTTGAGCCATGGCACGAAGCCATGGCTCCAGGGTACCCATTGCTCTTATAAAATAAGCAAATCCACGCACTACTAGTTTCAAAAAAGTAGTGTACTTATTTTTTAACGAGAAGAATAAACAGAAAAGTTACAAAATAAACCATAGTTAGAGTAAATTCCTTGTGGTTTGGCCAAATTGCACGTTTCGTTCTTGTGGTTCAATAAGTGCAAAGATCGTCCTTATTTTTCACTGTTACGTTCACTTTTGGTCCTTCAACAGTCAAATTTGGCAAACTACAAGGAAGATTTTTGCAATGATGGAGGATTAAAAGTGCACGTAACAGTGCGAAATAAGGACGATCTTTGCACTTATTGAACCACAAGGACAAAACGTACAAATTGGCCAAACCACAAGGACGATTTTTGCAATTTACCATAGTTATATTGATGCCACGCTGGCGATCCGTAAATACACACCCAAAAGAAACACAAACTCCATCCCCACACGCCACGCTGGCAATCCGCACTCCCTCATTTCCACCAATCACACCCCACTCACCCCCACTATAAATACCACCCACCAAAAACCCCAAATCATTCAAATTCATTCAAAACCCATTAATTCCCTCCTAAACACCCCAAAATTAAAAAAAAAAAAAAAATGGATTCTACAAAACAAACGAAAACCAAATCAACAGCAGGCAGAGGCAAACCAAAATCAACGAAGTCGGTTACTCGATCGGCAAAAGCGGGGCTTACTTTCCCAGTGGGAAGAGTTTCGAGGTATCTTCGAAATGGGCGATATGCGAAACGTGTTGGTTCGGGGTGTCCGGTTTATCTTTCTGCTGTCCTTGAGTATCTTGCTGCTGAGGTATGCATTTTATAAAATCAGATCTATTTTTATAAACTTTTTTTTTTATAAAAAACATAAATATTTATAGTTTTGAGTTAATAATTATAAATATTTTTTTATTTAAAATTAGTAACTGATTATATTTTATTTATTTAATGTTACTAATTTGTTATTACCAAAACACTACTAAATTTTTTACATATTAAAGAAAGTGTATTCAAATTAATTAATTATTTTTATAAAAATTTAATATTAAATATTTTGGTTCAATAACTTGAATGCTAATTTTTTTTTAAAATATAATGATTTTATTTTAAATCAACCGTGAATCTATGTGTTTTGTATATTAATTTTGTATTGTTTTGTGTCGAATGTAGGTTTTGGAATTGGCGGGAAACGCAGCTAGGGACAACAAGAAGAGCAGGATCATCCCAAGGCACATTCAGTTGGCGGTTAGGAACGACGAGGAGTTAAGTAAGCTGTTGGGGAGTGTTACTATTGCGAATGGTGGAGTGTTGCCTAAGATTCACCCGAGTTTGGTTCCGAACAAGAAGGGGAAGGGGAAGGATGGGAAGGACACGATTGGATCTGTTTCGCAAGAGTTTTAGGGGGGTTGGGATTGGTGGTTTTCGTTATGGTTTTTTTTTATCTTGTCGATAGTTTAGATGTGAAGATGTAATGGTTTTCGGATGGTTTTTATGACGAATGAAATATAGTTTGGCGAATTTGATTGTTGGTTTAAGTTTCTGTACTATGCGCTTTACTGTATTTGTTAGTGTTTTAACAGCGATTCTAAGATAACCAAACTGACAAAAAAAAAAAAAAATAGTTGCAAATTATTTATGGATTGATTGTTTGCGAGTGGTGACGAAAATGAGAATTATCTGTTTACTTGTTTAAGTACAGCCAGGTGGAAAAAAAAAAAAACACGAACATGCTGCTTTACCGCCACTAATAGTAAGAAATGTGATCCAAAGCTGCTCATGTTCTCTAGGATAAGTGTCCAATGAACGCTAACCAAGCCAGTTGCAGATATCATCATGTTCTCTAGGATATCCAAGCAACTTAATCCCATCTTAATGAAGTTCAGGATTGCCAGCTTTAAGGTTTCTCATCCAGTCCACAAGCACAGCTATGTACACAGTTCTACTGCACGACACAAACTCTATATCTGAAACAAGTAAAAAGTACATGAGGTTAGTTCTGTAAATACTTAAAAAGACTGGCTCGACCCTTGTCAATGGGTGACCATAATCAGAACTAGTAACCTCTGAGACGGGTTACCTTTCCCTAAAATTGTTGAAGTTATCCCTCGTTGTTGTTTCTTCATCTATTTGTAGTTCCTTTTCTGCACTAAGATGAAGCCTCTCTTGTCCAAATTCTGCTTCATCCTGCACATACTAAAAAAACACTTTTTTAGTAGTTTCCTCTTTGGGTATGTAGTATCCATACGCATATGTCCCGCTTCAACACTCATCTGCATTTAATTATCTGTAACCAAACTCTAACGGAATGTCGTTTTGATTGTAATTTGAAGCAAGTGTCCTGATATCGAAAGCTTTAATCTTGTGAAGATCCAAAAGGACTTGTTTCCTTGACTTTTTGTTTGCTGCCCAACATTCATAGCAATGTATGTATCTATCAGTCATTTTCTTAGCTAATTCACGTTTCCGTTCATCTTCATATCCATACGCTTCCAACAAAAAACATAGTTACAATAACAAGTAACATCATAACTAGCAGCCTCAAAATCATGATCAGATTCAATAGCATAATCTTACCATGGACCAGGACACCACTAAATCTTCTTACTAGTCTACAAGACGAAGTCAAACAACCTGGACCGTCATTAATTGCAGTACAAACATAACATTTCCAACCCATCATACATAAAGCATGACCACAACCACAATTAGCAGTATTCTTAAACCTAACATAATCGAAACAAATGAGACTTATCTGATTGTTTTGTTTAAGTATAACTGGACGAATTCTAAACAAGTCCAATGAGTTGAATCTCGATTGTCAATATCTTTGTGGCAATGTGGCATGATGTATGGAGTGAAGCTGACCCGTTATTGACAACTACTACAAGAAGACGCATGTATGCAGCAGGGGTTTCTGATAGTACTACTCCGGCTGATATGATTGAAGAAAGTATTCGGAAACGGCCTGATGATTGGATTCAACAATTTCCTAGTGTCCAAAATATTCCGGTGCCTATGCTCAACCTGCAATCAAAACACGGGATTAACTGGTCAGCAACAAGAAAAGAATAGTGAAATTTCCAACGGAAAGAGTTTGGAAAGATTTGAGAGGCGAAGGTACCAAAGTGAATTGCAATCAGATTGTTTGGTTCTCAAACTGTATTAGTAGACATTGCTTTTATACTTTAGCTACTAATTCAAGAAGGATTATTGGATGGTACTCACGGAAAGTAATGACTAGTGTTTTCTGCAATAAGGCATGTGATTCACATCAGCACTTATTTTTCAAGTGTGAATATGCAGCAAAAGTGCTCGATACATAGGATAGCCTTGCCTGGGGAAAAAAAAACATATGGAATGTTGTTAAGAAACTGATCCTTGCTGCTACAACTTACTAAATATGGCAAGAGAGGACTTTTAGATGTACAGTTTAAACAAAAGGATTTAAGAAGAATTATGCAGATATATAAAGGATTACGTGACATTAAGAATGACAAGTTTTATGGCCAAAATCTCAGCTGATGTGCATGAGGTGTCAAAGCTATAGGAAGTTCACACACAACTAAGGAATGTAGTGATTGCCGGTTTAAGTCTGTTCTTAGTATTGGTTTCTCTCGTTTGTATACTGATTACTGATAGTAGTTGCTTATTTGTTCCTTTAGGGTTATCTTTAGATTGTCAAACGAAATGTCTAAGAAATCTATATACATTACTTTGTAAATGATATGTTCATATGACTAATATAAGTTAAAGGACACATGACTGATAATAGCCTGTTTTGAATACATCGTAACATTTGCATTTGAGGTATTTGGCATAGATGACTATTTTGTGAATCATGACAGATAAGCAAAGCTGCGAGTCATGATAACTCAGTATTTGAGATTTTGAAATCTTAAGACGAAGGACCAATTGTGGATTTTTTTTTTTCGTGATCCATTTCATGTCAACTCTAATTATTTATAAAAAGGCTTCAAAGATCACCCCAAAATTGATTCAAAAGCTGCGGTTGGCATGGCAGTGTGAGGAGCCGTCTTAGGAAATGATTGAACTTAAAAGGTTGGCCTGGTCTTGTTCTTTCTTGAATGTGGAATTTAGATCGTATCCAAAAAATTAAGCCATAAGGCATACATTGGATCAATAACAGACTCAAGATCCATATATCAGCAAACAAGCAAACATGCTTAACTAAACTGAATACAACCAGAGAAACTTCACATTTTCATACAACACAATCACTAAATTTCCTATTCAACAGGAAAACATTTCATCCAATTTTCAGTAAGTGGGTCGATATATTTGAGAAATGGTTCATAAGGAAGCAGTCGAGCAGGTCACTTTGGTCAAAGATCACCCAGTTTATAAACAAGTGGATACAATCTCCTAAAGTGCCTTATTTCTTAAAGTGTCCCCTCCACATCCTTGAATTGTTAGAAATTGGGTGTGTGTGGGTGGTAATAATCATGATATATTCTCTGAATCGTGCTGAGATCACTTTCAGATTAAAGTATTTCGACCCTATATGCCTCGGGTATCACAAAAACTTTGTTTCTGTTAGATATTTTGTCTTTGTTAAGTTTATAGATATAAATTAATATACGTATGACCAGTTTCGAACACGAGACTTCGGGATTGCACACATTACGTATGAGTTTTAATGTTTTAATAATTAATATAATAAGTTATGATTAAATTATTAATTTCACGAGTAAACACTTAACGGGCGTTAGTATTTAACGGGGTTTAGTTAACGGTCGTTAAATATTAAGTTAAAGGACTGGAGATGAAAATACAAGCCAAGAAGGATCTAGAATCCCCTTGGGCTTAGTATTTTCGGCCGACCCATGGGAGGAGGGGTTTTATACCCTAGCTTGGAGAACAAGATTAGTTCCTTATAAATACAAGGCCTCTTGTATTCATTATTAACTTAATCTTGATTCCCTAGCAAACCTAATTTCTTCCTCTTCTCCTCTCGTTGTGTTTGGCCGATCGTCCCTTTCCCAACACCCTTGGGAAAATCGATCTAACATTCACAATAAAGTGTTTGGTTTGTTCGTGGATTAAGAACCTAACTTTTCGCATTGAAACGATACTAATACGTGTGTACAAGAACGAAGATCAAGCATACTTTTGCTCGTGTTTTCTTTCCCATTCGACTAGGTGAAGTCGAATTCCTTAAACCCTAAGTTAGGGTTTTACTTGTTCTTGCTCACTCGATTTCTTGTTTAGCTAGAAATCAAAGGTACGCATATCCTTTTATTTTAGTTAATTAATTACTAGTATTAGATTCTGTTTTCCGCTACATGCTTTGATGTACATATTTATGTGTTATATAAATTGTTATGATATACATATTCCAATAGTGGCATCAAGAGCCGTTAATACTGTGTAATTAATTACTAAAACACATAAAATTGGATCTATATGATTATTACATGTTTATGGTGTTCTAGGGTTTTAAAAATTAGTAAACCCTAATTTTTTAATATATGGGTCGATTACCCAATAATACATAATTAGGGTTTTATGTTTTGTAAAACTTGTAGAAACCCTAGGTTGCATGTAATTTTTATGTGTTAATTAATGAGTACTTGCTATATGTCATTAATTGAATATGCGTAAAATAGACTTGATTATTTTATAATAAGTTCTATTTGGGATCCATGACAAAAACATGCATGTTTTGTCATGGAAGTTGAAGTAATTGATACGTGTTTTACATGCTAAATTTATGCGATAAGAATTAATTAGGGTTTTAGTAATAAAATTGTTTGACAAGTTAAATTACTAAAAGTTAATTAATTAGGTTATTAGGGAAGACCCCATATAAATCGTATATAAAATCAATTATGTGTGTTATTGTATATATTTATCGTGGGACTTACGCAACCAAGTAATTGGTGTATGTGGTCCATTGGTACCTAGCTCGAAAACCAATGGGAGTCCTAGATCAATATATACATGTTAATTGATTTGTTTAGCATGCACATTATTTATGTCGTTTAATTTTTTTGTGTTAATTGCTATTTGTTTATATATGTTATGACATGATAGTAAGCAAAGGGTAATTTTAAAATAAAAATTAAACTTGACTTAATAATGGTGAAACATGGTTTTAAGCTTTAAAAATCATAAACTTTTAATTGATTGATGCAACTGTACAAAAATGGTCGAAAGGCGGACCTAATGTTGACAAACTATAAGGTGGGTATAAGGTTGGTTTCGCATTAAATTGTGGCATTAAAGAGACTCCATTCTGTCTCCTCGCTCGCTTGTGCGTCAAATTAGACTTACCAAGTACAACCATTATAAGTACGAAGCATCTTAAGGCAAAGTTGTAAGTTTCTCAACGCCATCAATTAAAACTTTGTTGATTTAAGCTTATAAAGAAACTAATGAGTAAAAGTTTTTTACATGAAACATATGATACAAGATGAATGCATGACATTTTTGTACATATTTTTGATTACACACATCAAAATAAAATACCCTTAGTTTAAGTTGTATGCCATCCAACGAAACGGAAACACCTGAGATTACTATTTCCATTTGTCGTGGGACGAGCATGAATGGTAATCAAATGGTAAATTACATACTTTCATTACTAGCAGCCTCAGCTGATGTAATGAAACTATGTTAATTTGCAAGTTTCTTAAGTTGGTTAACTTAACTGAGTTGATAGTAAGATGGACTAGTCACTCAAGGCATAAAGATGGGGATAAAACATGCTTACATTTGCAACTGAGGTTGGCAAAATATGTAAATCCCATAATTCTAGGAATTGCAATTTGAGATTGGCAATTGAGTTTGACTCGTACCTTATTGAGTACTTTCATTACTAGCAGCCTCAGCTGATGTGATGAAACTATGTCAATTTGGATCCTAGTTTTCAATGAAAATTAAATGGTTAAATGTTATTTACCATGGGTGTTTAATTTTCTTGAAAAATTTAATTATCGAAAGTACTAACTTTTTGAACTTTTTCTGTAGAAATGGCCCAACCCGACAACACTAACATGAACAACATGAGTTCTGCTTTCAAGCAAATGATTGAAAGAGAAAAGTTGAATGGGACAAAGAATTTCAATGATTGGTACCGTTCTTTGAGAATTGTTCTGCGAATGGCCAAAGGAATTGATTATCTTAGTAAGCCTCTTCCTACTGCTCCTGCTGGTACTGCATCTAATGCAGAACATGAAGAGTATAACATTGAGTATGAGAAGCACAATGATGTGGCTTGTCTTATGTTATTTGGGATGGACACTCAATTGCAAAAGCAATTTGAGAACTATGGTCCCATGTACATGATCAATGAGCTAAAACGTATGTTTGAGAAACCACCTACTGCACAGTTATATGACTTAATAGATTCTCTGCATAAGTGTAAGCAGGATGCGAGTAAACCAGTGAGTGCCCACGTATTGGAAATGAAAAGTTATTTATACCAATTAGAGACACTCGGCTGTGGTTACGTGCAAGATGTATGTGTTGGCCTCATCAATCGATCCCTTAACGAGGAGTTGTTTGGTGATTTTGTGCGCAACTTCAATATGCATTGCACGGGGAAGACAATAAGTGAGTTACATGCAATGCTTATTGACTTTGAGAAAGGATTGTCAAAGAAGACACCTACACCTGCGGTATTAGCAATACAAGGTGGTAGGGTTACTAAGCCCAACAAACCGCAACAAGCGAACAAGAAGGGGAAAGTTAAAGCTGACAAGGGTAAACAAGTTATGACCTACCAGCCAATGCCTAAGAAGCAGAATCCTCATAAGAAGAAGGATAAAACCAAGAAGGATTTGGCTGCTTGTCACCACTGCAACACTCCTGGACATTGGAAGAGGAACTGTCCATTGCTGCTAGAGGAGTTGCGTGCAAATAAAAATAAGAAGGCTGGGAATGTCGCGAGCACTTCAGGTATTTTTATGATTGAATTATTTTCTTTTCCTCGTAAGCATAATGCATGGGTATATGATACGGGATGTGGTACTCATATTTGTAACACATCGCAGGGGCTTAGAGGAGCAAGGAAGCTGACCTATGGAGAAAGCTACTTGTACGTGGGCAATGGCATACATGCAACAGTTGAAGCCATAGGGACATTCGATTTAGTTTTACCTTCGAGATTAATACTAGTTTTGAATAATTGCCATTTTGCACCTTCTATAATTAGGGGTGTCATTTCAGTTTCTTTGTTAAATGATAATGGTTTTGTTCACACATTTACTGATAATGGAATTTCGGTTTCTTTAAATAATGTTTTTTACTTTAATGCAATTCCAATAAATGGTGTGTTTGAAATTGACATGGAGAATCATGTGTCCAATAGAAATAATTATGTGTATAGCATTAGCAATAAGAGAATCAAGTCAGACTTGGATTCATCTTATCTTTGGCATTGTCGTCTTTCATATATTGGCAAGAAACGCATGGAAAAGCTGCAACATGATGGACTTTTGCAAAATATCAATGATGATTCATTTGATAAATGATAATCTTGCATATCTGGGAAGATGACAAGGAAACCTTTTTCACATCAACTGGAAAGGGTTACATATCTACTTGGATTAATACATACTGATGTGTGCGGTCCACTTAGACATGTGTAAAAACGCGGTGCTAGCTACTTCTTAACCTTTACGGATGACTACAGTCGTTTTGGTTATGTTTATTTACTTAAACATAAACATGAAGTCTTTGAGACATTCAAGGTTTTTAATAGTGAAGTAGAATTACAACTCGGTAAGAAGATTAAGGCTCTTCGATCCGATAGAGGTGGTGAATATTCAAGCCAAGAGTTTAAAGAATACTTAGCTGAGTGTGGAATTGTCCAGCAACTCACATCTCCTTATACTCCACAGCAAAATGGTGTATCTGAAAGGAGAAATTGTACATTGCTAGATATGGTACGATCTATGTTTAATCTTACAACTTTTCCCTTATCCTTTTAGGACTATGCCCTTGAAACTGCTGTTCGCATATTGAATATGGTTCCAACTAAGAAGGTTGATAAGACTCCATATGAATTATGGACTGAAAAAGCTCCTAACTTGTCTTACTTAAAGGTCTGGGGTTGTGAGGCGTTTGTTAAATGTGACTCACCAGATAAACTCCAACAATGATCTGTTAAGTGTATCTTCGTAGGATACCCTAAGGAAACAATGGGTTACTACTTTTACTTTTCATCAGAAAATAAAGTCACTGTGGCTAGGTATGGAGAATTCTTTGAGGAAAATATCATATCTTAAGAATTCAGTGGGAGAGTTTATGATCTTGAAAATGATTAAGAAGATACATCACCTTCTGAAAACACTAGCACACTTCATGTGGAACCTGAAAGTCTAGGTCCTCCACTTGAAGTTGAAGTGGTTTCCATTCGCAGATCTGCAAGAACTGTGAAAGCTCCTGAATGTCTATGTCTTAACGTAGAGTGTGAGGAAACTATACTAGGGGATCTTGATGAACCTACTAGTTATAGGGCTGCCATTAATAGTCCTGAAAAGGATAAATGGCATGTAGCTATGAATGGGTAAATGCAATCCATGAGAGACAATGAAGTCTGGATTGAAGTAGACCTTCCTCCCAATGCTAAGGTAGTTGGGAGTAAGTGGCTCTTCAAGAAGAAAACTGACATGGATGGCAATGTACACACCTATAAATCTCGGTTGGTAGCAAAAGGCTTTACCCAAACATACGGTGTTGACTACGAGGAGACCTTTTCTCCTGTAGTTGACATTAGAGCTATTAGGATTCTCATAGCCATAGCAGCATACTATGACTATGAGATTTGGCAGATGGATGTCAAAACCGCCTTCTTAAATGGTCGCCTAGATGAAGACATCTATATGGCGCAGCCTGAGGGGTTTGTGAATCCAGAATTTCCTGAGCGTGTATGCAAGCTTCAAAGATACATTTATGGATTGAAGCAGGCATCAAGGTAATGGAATAATAAATTTGATTAGGAAATCAAAAGGTTTGGATTTACTCAGAATTTCGATGAGTCATGTGTATACCACAAAGCTAGTGGGAGTAATACTACTTTTCTTATCCTACGTGTCGATGACATATTGATTATCGGAAATCATATACCAAATATTAATGAGGTTAAGTCTTATCTGGGTAAATGTTTTTCTATGAAGGATTTAGGAGAAGCAACATACATCCTTGGAATCAAGATCTACAGAGATAGATCAAAGCGGTTGATTGGATTAAGCCAAAGTGCTTACATTGATAAAATATTGAAGACATTCAATATGCAAAATTCTAAGAAGGGATATTTGCCAATGCAAGTAGAACATGGCTTAAGTAGCAAACTATGTGCTTCCACTCCTGAAGAGATAACACACATGAAGAAAGTTCGATATGCTTCGGCAGTAGGATCTATCATGTATGTAGTGAGATGCACAAGGATAGATGTGGCGTTTGCACACAATTTGACCAGTCGTTATCAATAGAACCCAGGTGAACTCCACTGGCATGTTGTTAAGAATATTCTTAAGTATTTGAGGAATACAAAAGAGATGTTTCTAGTGTATGGGGAAATCCAGGTGCAGAGCTTGATGTTACATGTAGCAAACTGCAAAAATCCCTATAATTAACAACGTTTAATTATATATTAATCTCTGTCATTAATTTTAATCACCATTTTTACGGGGAAATTTGAAAATTTCTTATTATGCTATTTTAGCAAAATTACATAAAATATAAGTGATGACACTAAAATCACCGACATGAATTGCATCCAAGATCTCTCCCTTGGAGAAATCTTTTTCCACCAATGCAACATCTTCCTACGATATTTTTTCAACACAATCACAACAAAACATCGGGCGTATAGAACCTCCCTCGGAGAACAATGTCTTATAATGCCTAACCATCCCCGCCTTTATTAACCTAGGGTCCTCACACCACAACCTCCACCTTACATGCTTCTTCTACCCTATATCCTTCTCTTCTAGCCAAATATCAAAAGCCCGGAAAGGCCTTGAACAAAAATCAAGATCGACATCCTTTAGAACAATAGGACAATGATCCGAGAGCTTTCGGGGTCAATGCAACCACCGAGATATCGCGCCATAAACTACAAAACTCATCATTCAATAAAAAACGATCTAACTTACTAAATTTCAAACCGTCATCGCTAACTCTAGTGAACTTTCCATCCCCCCAATTGGAACCTAGATAAGCTTCACATCATTTATTTGGGAATTCATCCTCTCGTCACCTCCTCTAATCACATTTAGATCTCCAAAAATGCACCACGCCCCCTTTAAATTACCCATTATTTCTTCCTTTTTTGTCTTTTCTTAAATAAATAAGTTTATTTCGTCTACATAGATTCAAACCACTTATAACTAAGTCTTTATGTGGTGTTTGTTTATTAAGAGGGTCTGAATCTGAATCTGAACCGCACGTCTGAATCTGAATCTGATGCGTAAATGTCTGAATCTGAACGCATCTGAACGGAAAAAAAAAACTCATGTTTGAACGGGATTTTTTTTTTTTTTTTTTTTTTTTTTTTTTTTTTTTTTTTTTTTTTTGGTTATTTTGTGTCAACAAGAGGCATTCAGACGCGTTAAGACACCCCTCCCAAGTCTTGACCATTAACATCTAACTACATCTGTACGCGTCTGAACGAAAAAAAAAAAAAAACAAACCGTCTGAACGCCAAAATGTCTGACCGATTCAGACATTTCAGTCATTCAGAGGCTGTTCAGAGGACAAAATAAAAAAACAAACGCAGCCTAAATCTTTATGTAGTCGTACGTACAACATATCCCTACATGGTTTGACAAATGGGCTGAACATTTGTAAATGTTTTTTTTTTTTTTTTTTTTTTTTTTTTTTTTTTTTCATTTTGATGTAGCGAACTCCAGTCTTAATCACTTTGGTCTTTACCCTTAAAACTAACAGTATTTAGTTTGTAATTTGGTCACTCTGGTGTATCTATTTAAAATTTCAATACTTAATTTCTGAACTTTTGAAACACTAAACTTTTAAACAAGTACACTAAAGTGAACAAATTACAAAATAAATACACTAAAGTAACCAAGACTAAAGTTCGCTACATCAAAATAGAAAAAATGTAAAGTTAGATACATTCAGAGATGGTTAGCCCTTGATAAATCATTTATGGAAATTGAATATGTGGTTATGGATGTAGTTTAGGTAGAAGTTTAACACTTATTATAGTTTTAGTTAATGAAACTTGACTCTTTAAATTAGTATAGCCCTTTTTTCATTTGAAAACAATTGAAATGATTTGATATTTATCATCACTTAATAGATAACAATTAAAGCTGTAACTATGAAATCAAGAACGAAAAGGAAAAGCAAACGGCAATCGACTCATATACTTGATCAGCTATTTAGAGACAGGTTCTTGAATCATTAACAATTCAAAGTAATTTTAATTTGGATAAACAAAGCAAATTTACAAGTGGGTTTTGGACATAAATTAAACTGCAAATTTACAGCCAAATTGCAAAATAAACCCAGTACTCCATAAATTATATCGATTAAACTAACTGATGTGGAAATCCCTTTTCGACTTAGCTAATTACCTGAGACAAAATAAAGTCCTGTTTTAACCTAACCTGATATGATGATTCATGGATCAACAATTTTTTGAAACCGTCTGTGTAACATGTGACATGCAACTGATAGAATCGTTTTGAGAAATTTGATTTCCACACCATGAAGAATGGATACAAAGGCATTAAATTCTCAGACTTTCATTTTCTCAGCTTTTCTTTATTGCTCCACTTCAAAAACAAGGGAAATCATGGCATTTCCATTTCTTTGATTTGAATTCCCTCTATTAAACACGTGCTTAAAGCAGATATGAACCAACTTTGTCGCAACCTTCACCTTGGCTCCAAACCACTTTAATGCTGAAAGAGCAACCTGGCCCATTAAGCGTAGTTTTTGTGCTGCCTCTGGTTTGTGAAGGAATTTCGCAAAACTGACTCAGAATCTCATCCCCAGACTCATCCGATAGCTTGAATTTAATTACAAGGGAGCCGCCCTTGTTTGGTACTGCAATCAAGGATTTCCTCAGCGGAATTGTAGCACCACTTGAGATAGAACTAGTATAGTCTTCATAGAGTAGTGCCATGTAGAAATTTCTCTGAAAGCTCAGAACTTCAGGTTTGCACTGATAATCAAAGTTATTGCCATAATAGGCAAATATCCTTCCATAAACCTTTAGATTATCATCAAGCGATGTACACGTTAACTCAATAGCAGCATCGACGGCATCCTTTAACAAAATGTAATGCATCATTACATAACCATCCTCACCCTTAACCCTAATAGCACAGCAGGTACTATCTATATCCTTTTCCCAAAATTTTGAGAAGCTGATGTCAGACTCGTGATCGCAAAGTTGATAAACAGCATCCTTCTCATTAGTGACATATAGCTTCATACAAATCTCCATATAGGAAGAGAATGGAATTGATTGACGCGAACTGATATTGCCAAAGTATAAATACGCATGATTGATGATGTCTTCGGAATCACACCAGTCCCGGTTGAATAATGTAACAAGACCACATTCGGGCTCAAATGTTTCAACCCACGCATCTGATAGCAATCCAATATTATCTGATACTGAAATATGTCCAAGCAGCTTACCCTTTTTAAGCTCGGGATCTGTTGTAATGTTGAGAGAAATTGAAAATGGCTCAAACCGAGGATTTTTAGGAAACCGAGGATTTTTAGGTGCATCCCTGATGAAAACCAAAACAGAAACCACAAGTTAAAAAACAAAAAAGTTACAAGTGTAAAAATCGGCTGCTTTTCAACAGTTGTATAGCACTAAGTTATACAAAGTCCTTGTCATGCATATAGTAGAGAGATGGGTTTGTTTGTAGCCATTTTGGGTCATTTTAAAACCATAAAACCCGTAAAAGTAGTCTTTAAAATTTGATTAAAGCTAACAAAGTTGTTAAATTTATACATGATTTTAATTTATTTATAATATTACGATTACAAATAACCAGCCTTTACACAAAGTCGTTTTACATAGGCATAAAACGAAAAGGAACGATACTTTATGCAAACAACCCTATAGTTACATATGTTGCATGAAATGAATTAAACTTGGAATAGAAAAGACTAGATTATTTTCGATATCGAAACTGGTAGTTACCTGGCAGCAACAGGAATAAGCAAACGAGTAATGACACTATCATCAGGAGCGCCACCAACAGCCCTCTTTTGTTTTTTGTTATCAGACTCCGCATCAGCTACAGGAGCATTTACATCCATTGGTCGTTTAGCGGATGATAGTGCTAACAGTGATTGGGCAATTGATCCCTCTGGGGATGAAGATTCCTACAAACACACACACACAAAATAGAAGTTTAAAACTTGTTAGAAAATGTGAGAATTGTTTGACCTAGTTTTTAACCCAAAAATTTAAACATGTTTAAGACTCGAGTTGTTTAAAACTTGTCTTTTATACTTTACTTCTTTTGAGTGACTTATTTAAACATGAACTGATTCATTAGTATGGTGCTGAGTTTTAATGTTATCTTAATTCACCCAAACAAATTTAAAATAGAGAACTTAAACCCGAAAACTGAATAAATCTCAAAAGATAGTCCCACATATCAGAATCCCAGGAAAAAAAAAAAAAAAAAAAAAAAAAAAAAAAAAAAAAAAAAACCATAAAAAATTCAACTAGATAATGCATACCGAATTGATCCCCAAAAGATGAAAGCATTTCTCCATTACTACTGCAGTCGCCTCATACAGCAATAATCTGGTTGTTGGCTCCACAACAACCCCAACCTGCCAAAACTTACGCTTAATCCCAACAAAAAATGATCACATGTCTTTCTAAAAATCGAATAAATTTTTAGAAAATTAACTTGGTTTAAGAGAACCGAAAATTAAATTCAATATTGTATGAGAAAAAGCATTTGGCAAGTAAATATATCAATGATCTGCTTTCTGCTTAGCATACCCATTAACCTAGCAAAACTTTCAAAATTACGCTAAATCGGGACAAAAATCATCATTTGCCATTTTTAAAATGAAATAAACTTTTTCAAATTTAACTTCGGTTTGAGAGATAGGAAAATTAACATCTATAGTGTATAAGAAAAATCATATGTAAGCAAATATACCTCGCACACAGAGGGATCGTAAGATTTGTGGTAACGCTCAAATTTCTCATATAAATCGTGAAGGTATTCATACAGAATATGTGGCAAGATAGATGCACATGACTCTTTGAGAACCTGAAAAACAAAGTAAGAATGTTAATACAATAATAAATATATATATTCATATATATAAATTTAGGAAAAATTATAAAGGGAAAATGATGCCTGCAGTTGGGGGGCAGGCAATTGCCTGCTTCTCTTTGTAAAAAAGGGTGGGGACAGGGGGAAAATGTGTATCAGTCACTTACCGGAGGGGCTAAATTGTACATTTTTCAAACTTTTTACAAAGGGGAAGGCAGGCAATTCCCCTGCCCCCCAACTGCAGGTATGTTATCCCCATATATAAAAATAAAATTGTTCACTTTTTTCTTCTACATATGTGAAATGTCTTGATGTAGGCAAGAAAATCAGTATCGAATATTCACCTCAATGTTTCTGCCGAGTTAGAAACCAAACTAGCCTTTTTAATCGGTATACCGTCTTATATGTTTCATTATTCTCAAAATTTCCTTATGGTCTAGTAAGCTACATATCATTTTGTATTATTGCTTAGCCTTAAGCATTGGACTAAATAAGCTCAATCAACCATACATTGAAGAGCATATTACAAGAAACTATAATGTTTTAGAGAAACCTAGGGAAATAAAACCAAGTATTCAGTTCCAAAAACTAAGCTTTATAACTTGAACTAGGCGCATATGTTCAAACAAGTAGTAAAAGTTCATGAAGACACCTCAGTAAACATGAGTAAATGCAATCCGAGCACACGTTCTACACCTTCACCCAATGTTAACTCTGAAGCCTGTTGTAAACAATTAAGGGCCAACATGAGAAATTTGTAACACCATTGAAATCCAATATCAGTCAACTTATTATTCAAGAACAAGAATGCAATATAATAGGGGCCGAAATGAGAAACTGTAACAACAATAAGACGAAAAGAAATTCTTACCTTCTTTAATTCATCCACGTCTTCACAAGATTTAGTAGTAAATGAACGAATATGTGCTTGTGTTTTTAACAAATGCTGAAGAGTATTTCCCTATTTATCAATGAAATTGAGCAGATGAAAAACAAAATCGATGTAAAGATTTCAAATTGATGAGAGTTACAATATACAATAGCTTCAACATTATACCTCTGTCTTAACCATCTCAACAGGATCCAATGTACAATGCGCCAATCTATGGGCTTTCAAGAATGTACACCTGTTAAAAACAGAAAACGCAAAGCACTGAATATGAATAAGTACGAAACTTGACCTAAAAGTAGGGTATCTCAGTTTTCGAAACAAAGAAAATCGCTGGTGTAGACATTGTTGAATTCAATATAAAAGATTCTGGAAAAAATTTGATTACAGCAAGTTCATAGAAAATTTACATTTACCACTCTACTCGTCTTATTAATACTGATAGCAAAAGAACAATAAGGGTAAAAACTATGATAAAAGCATGATAATCTTACCCAAGAGCATTATCTAGTAATGTTGTAGGCACCTCAACAGATTCCATTTGCATCTGCTGAAGAATCATGATTAACTCTTCTACTTCATTACTACAAGTTTGATATCCTGCATAACTCGCGCCAGGAGATTCGTACCTATCCTCTGGGAGCCACTGTGCTTGTCTAGCGGCCTGGAAAAAAAATAAGTATTCAGTTTCTCCATCTTGTAAATTTGAACATGTTATCAGTTAGTCACTTACAGTGAGGCACATTTCATAATACTCTTGTTGTTGTACAGGAATCACATTTACTATCCAAGTTGCTTTTTCACATTCAAGTCCATACCTACATAAGCAGACAGAAGATCTTAAAGCACTGTTCATGTATCATTGGTGAAAATATGTAAAAGATTTAGGAAGCAGGTTACACATCTATAATTATATATATATATATATATATATATATATATATATATATATATATATATATATATATATATATATATATATATGTTATTGATAAATTCAACAAATTTAAGTACCACAGATTGCTGAGATCTTTAGAAGCATTGCCGAAACCTCCATCTTTTTTCCCACGAATAAAAGGTTTCCGTTCTCCTTCAGGTCCAACAGATATCGTCACATTTCCATCTCTTTCTTCAATCGAAAAGCATTCTTTCACTTTGCACTGAGCTTTATGCTTGTCATCCTCCTGATATAAATGGAATTATTAAACTCATAAACAGCAAAATACAGCTATTTTTATATCAAAGAGGCGAAAAATGTAATTTCATAGAATATAAATAGAAGTAAACATAAAACGTTAATACAACAAACATTCAAACAGCTAAATCAGCTTCATATATACCTGCGGATATTCCTTAAAGACGGTGACAGCAACATGAGAATACTTGAGCATACGAATTAGCGTGTTTATAATATAAGAGCGTCGAAACCAAGCTGCACGCGTTCCCTCTGCTATATCATTATCCAATGACGGAGAAATTATCATCGCCTTTCCCACATAAAGATTTGGTGCCCAAGTGTCTATACCATCTCTTAGCATCTTATGAATGCTCTGCAAAGAAAAAAATATAGGTGAAAACTGTAGTAATGTATGATTTAAAAGAGCTGGAAAAGAAAAGAAAAAAGAAAGTACCTTCGCCATCCATTTCCCTGATAACTTAAAAGTCACAAAACCAACATCGTGTATGGACGCTTCTTTTATCATGTCATCCCGCTTCTCAAGATGTTTCTTGATTTCCTATAATACATGCCACACCAAAACATAAAATTAGACATTATCTGTATGTTAAAAAAACTCAAAAACGATGATTGGCAATATTACCTCTCCAACATCTGTTGGTTTTTTAATATGTGGATACTTTTGTTTTGATTCTTCGGGGTTTTCTCTTAACTGAGTCCATATGCTCAGGACGTTATCACTGTAAAATTCTCATAATTCAGATAAACAAATATATATATATATATATATATATATATATATATATAAACGTAGAAACAACATATGGTTACCATTGGTAGTCACCATACTCCTCTTTGGAAGGAAAGAAAAGGATAGGCTGTTCTTCTAATTCAGAGAAACAAAGTTCCAGTATGTCTTTAATTAGCGTATCGACTTCTTCTCGAAGGCTCCATCTATTATTATCTTCCTGTAATACAAAAGCAATGCCACCTATGTAAATTTATAAAAACATTTATACAAAACATATACGTTAATAATAGCTAGACTTACATCAGAGGCATCCACTTCCATATCCATTGCAGAGTATCAAACTTTGGCTAATTGTACCAAAATAAAATGTTTCAATCATACTAAATAATGATTCAAACTTAAACTTTGGAGATAACTAAATAATAGGAGTAAGAATCGATAATTTTTAATGACACAACAAATTGAGTATATTCTGAAATCAGGACTTGAAAAGAAACTTCTTGAGAGGTTTTGGTTGCTTCAGTTTAGGAGACCTGATAGTGTGTTTTTATAATGTTACCAAAACTCGACGTACCCAACACTTTCCCCTAATTCTATATAATTACATACACAAGCTTTTCTGTGCATCGTGTCACCATTTTACCCTAAACAACTCTACTGAGAGCGAGTGTCAAAATGGTCATTTTAAAATAAACACAAATTTAAATTTTTGTAGAAAAAATGATAACTCTAATTAAAAGTAACAGATTTCAATCACAATTTAAAAAGCACAAAACCCTAAATAAATTAAATTGCATCTATTATATATATGATCAATAATCTAATCGGGTGACAGAGATTAAAAAGAATGTATTATTACCGATTGATTTGCGGCTTCAGCGATTGATTCTGTAAATGTCAAATAAATAAGATGCATCTAGGATAAAATTTTGATTTTCCCACAAATAAATATGGTTTTGTTTTCCGTCCTATAAGAAACAGTTTAGGCAACTTTCTTGTTACTGTTTGCAACAAGTTGACGCATTTGAAACCTCCAAATCCAAGAAGTAAACTAAACCCAAACAGCCTCACTCCCACTCTCATCAGCCAACCTAACCTCCAATATAGTAAACCTCCCCCTTTGCGAATTCCCCAAGATGCCCTCTTTCACATGACCATACAGAACATCAGCCCGGTCCTCATCTCCTACAGTCACCGAGGTCGGGAAACTATAGGAGTCAAGAGCAGTTTCGTCATAAACCACACCGTCACTCCAACTGTTATCACTTTTTATATAATAAAGCTTTTCTTGCGACATCAACCAAAAGAACCCCATCACTTCTAATCTCAACACCATCAGGAAAAGTCAGTTCCTTTTTTAATGAAATCTTTCTTACGGTCCTGTCTTCATGATCAACTTTATATAAGTTGATCATGAATATCAGTGAATGAATGCAACAGTGGTATTAAGGGGTGTTTGGATCAGTGGAAAAAAGCATCAATTACAGATATAGGGGTGTTTGGATAATTGAATAACAAACAGTTTTTGCTAAGATTGTTGTTATTATTTGCAAGCCATTACATTGTCAAGATACCTTGTACCTTGGAGTCCCTTTTGCAAGACTGTACCTATGATAACCTCTTGTTTGGTCCAATTGGGCCTTGGGAGGGAATTGGACAAACATGTTTGGCTAAGTAGGAGGTCTAGTCAGTAGGGATGTACCATAAAGTAGGGTCTTACTTTGCGAAGGGTAAATGGATTTGGAGGATGGTGTATGATGGATGGAATAGAGAGGAATGAAAGATGATCCTTCTTGGTCCACTCAATACACCATCACAGGAGGTAAGGGTGGTCATCATTGAGGGTGAGTGTTCCCAATCAGCTGAAGCCTTTCTAGAGAAGGAAATGTAGGCTGATTTGGCAGAGCCCCCCAATGGATGGGTTATGGGTTCCTAGTGAAGCCACACATCTTCCCTGTCTTTCTATTGTGGATGCTGGTTGAATGGATTGATGGGGAGGTGATGTGGAAATGTAGCTAGATGGTAGGTGCATATTATAGGGTGAATCCAGTGTCTAAGCTGGCATGGTTTATGTTAAAGTGCAGCTTGGATCCTTTGGGCATATATCGGATGTTTGTACTTTTGTATGTACAGATATCGGATAGGATTACATAGTATAGTTTTTTCTGGTATTGTATCTTTCTGGTTGATAGTGTTCAAACCAGTTGATGTTGCATTGTATTGTAAGCTGTTAATGTTGTTATTAATAATATAAATTCACCTTTTGCACCAAAAAACTTTATATAAGTTACAAGTGTTTTGCTGCAATTGATTATTAGTGAGCTGTTAGTTGAAATATAGAATATAATCATATATGTAAAAAAAGTCAAAATGGAGAGAGATGGACATACCTTTAGTCTATGAAGACATATGGGATATAGGAGATGCGGGGCCAATAGGAACCTCTTCTACTTGTCTTTTCTTTCAATTCATCTGCGAATCCAATTTCCAAACTCAAAAGTGAAGGCAACAACTCTTCTGGTAGATCTTTCATCTTTGGGCATCCAAAAATGGTGAGATGTTGGAGGGAGGTGAGGTGTTGGAGTCCCACCGAAACTGATTCCAATTTCTTAAAATCCCATAAGCCAAGTTTAGTAAGAGATGAAGGAAGCATATGAGACAATTGACTTCCACTAGTCACATCTTCTTCTTCTTCTGCCGATCCACCAATTAGCGTTAGGTCAACAAGAGAAGGTGGGAAGTTTTGTGGGCCAAACTTTGATATGGGCTTCTTCAAACCCCCTATTGCTAAGAAACCCAATTGGGGGGGCCAAAGCCCAAAGGAATCAACATCCATACTTTTACAATCTCTTATTGTCAGACGTTTTAACGAGGTGAGATTCGGCAAGTCGGCAGCAGGAAATGACTCTATACTCGAACAATCTT
The DNA here is from genome assembly GCA_021014915.2 of Artemisia tridentata subsp. tridentata. Classification (NCBI taxonomy): domain Eukaryota; kingdom Viridiplantae; phylum Streptophyta; class Magnoliopsida; order Asterales; family Asteraceae; genus Artemisia; species Artemisia tridentata. Next base: position 71,952,205 of record CP139506.1, on the reverse strand, counting down.
TTATTCTTAATTCGGTGAGGTGAATGAAACTAGTCAATTCATTGATCGATTTCAGATTTTTCCAACTCCATATATATACAACCTCTAGCACTGGTGGCATGCTTATGTTGAGAAGCTCTGTATCTGGTAGTCGGTCACATCCATAAATTTGGAGTGACTTGAGCTTGTGCCCTCCTGTTGGGAAGGAGACAGATGCAATCGAATCACAATACCAAATTGACAATTCTTGAAGTTTGTTTGGCAAATTGCAAAGCTCAAGATTCTCACAACTAAATAATTCCAAAATCCTAAGAGATGTTAGTTGGTTGCATCCATCCTCCTCTTTCTCTCCCAAACTCACCAATTTTGAACAATTCGCTACTACCAACTTCCTTAAATTCACAAGAACCTTACTTGCCTCTGCTTCTGATTCCCACAAGTATCTTATTTCATCACACCTTCTGATTTCCAATTCTTCAACTGCCCCCTGATAGTCCATGACACCTCTCCACACCTCATCACTTAGTCCTATAATACCCTCTATACTCAACTTGGTGACTGCTGAAGCTACACGAGTCAGACTTCTCAATACACCACCACCACAGCCGTTGAGATCTAAAACCCTAAGCGAAGGTAGTGCTTCAAGTGAGACTTCAGCCAAATTAGGACAATATGATATATGCAGCTCTTCAAGGCATGGAAACATTACTGCACCTACAACACCACTATTTGTTGACCATACCTCCCACCCACTCATATCTTTAAACCTTAGACTTTCAAGTTTAGGAAATGCAATACCTGTCCCAAGGAACTCTGAGCCCACAACTTTCAACTCCTTCAGACCTTGAATATCCAACTTCTTAAGTGATGGTAGTTGCCCAAGTGGTGGTAGACACGTACAATTTCTACAACCCTGAATTGAAACACTAGTCAACTGATGAAATGAGGGATCCCCAATCCACTTTGGAAATACTTTACCTCCATATGACACAATTAAAAGATCTTTCAGGTTATCACTATGAGGCTTGAGGGCATTCAGGACCTCATTCTCAAGTGTTTCATTTCGAGCATCATTCAAATCACTACTCCATTCCACATGTAACTTACTTACCCTTTTTTGTGATAAGTTCACCTCCCGTATATCCCTTGCACTTTGCATTTGGTCCAGCCCACGAATGTAAATCCCCGCTTGGAGATTCCTTAAGTTCCTAAGCCAAGATATAAAGAAGGCGTTGTTTTCAACAACAACAACTTTGTTGGAAAGAGTTTGTAGGCTTTTCATCTCACTAATCCCTAACGGCATCATATTCCAAAGCAATGTATCCCGAATATCAAAATGCCGCAAGTTTTTAAGCTTTAAGAAGTTGTCGGGCAACGTGGTCAAGCTATTACAGCCGGAAACGATCAGTGTCTGTAAATTATAAAGATTGCAGACATTTTCTGGCAAATGTGTGATTCTAGTTTGAGATAAATTAAGATACCGCAAGTGCTTCATATTGCCGACACACTCTGGTACCTCATCTATATCTAATCTACTCAAACATATAACCCTTAAAAATGGTAACTGGGGAAGTGTGTCAACCAGAATCCTACTTGATAAGAAGAATTTCTGCCAGCTATCATCTCCCATCACATTGGGCATAGCTAAAAACGTTCTCAAACTATTAGCTCTTTCGAATGCCTTGAACTTGTTGTAAGTCATATATCTCTCACAAACAAATGACATATGGCGGTCCTTTTTAAAAGCTTCCTTCCTAACATTCTTCTCCACCTCTATGTCTAACCTTGAATAAAATTCTCCGGCAACAAATGTGGCTAAATCATTCATAAGGTCGTGCATCACAAACAAGGATTCGTCATCAGGGACTTGTTGAAAAAAAGACCTTGACAACAGCTCTTGAAAATATTCCTCACCCAAGCGTTCCATTGATTTTTCTGAATTGTGCAAAAACCCTTCCGCCATCCACCACAATATCAAGTCATCTTTCTCAAACACGTAGTCCTTGGGGATCAAGCAACAGTATGCAAACAATTGCTTCAGACGTGCAGAAAGATCGTGGTAGCTTAGTCTAAGCGCCGGAACAATACCGCCTCCGTCTTTTAACATCCATATCTCACTAGTCAACAGCTGCTTCCAATCTTCTTCATCTGTTTTTGTTCTGAGTAAGCTTCCAAGTGCTTTTAAAGCCAAAGGCAAGCCATCACATTTTTTCACGATGCCTTCACCATGTGGTCTCAGCACCGGATGTAAATCAAAGTTCTTTACACCCAAAGCATATTGAGCAAATAAAGATAAAGCTTCATCATGTGACAGCTTCTTCAGATCGTATGGATGATCGTAGCCCAACTTATTAAGCAATTGTTGCTTTCGAGTTGTGATGATTATTTTGCTTCCATGAGCCACTTCAAAGAATGGGGCCGCTAATGTTTCCCAGTCTTCCAGCTTTTCGCTCCATATATCATCCAAAACAAGGAGAAATCGTTTCCCTGTAAGTTGATTTTTAAGAGCTGCTTGAAGCAAATTTAGATCTTCAAATTCCTTCTTTTCCCCACTTATAGATTGAAAGATGACTTTACTTATATTGAAGCTGTCAAAGTCGTCAGAGACACAAACCCATGCCTTGAGCTCAAAGCGATCCTTCACTTGCTGATCGTCATACAAAAGTCTAGCTAAAGTCGTTTTTCCCATGCCACCCATACCAACAATGGGCACGATGCTAAAGTTTTGACTACATGGTTCATCACCCAATAGCTTCTGGAGTAATTCCTTCTTATCACCTTCACGCCCAACAATACTAGGTGCATCTACAAAAGAGGTCTCGTAACTTCTATTCATATTTTTTGACCCGCCATCTTTCACAGTTAAACCAAGATTATTTTTTTCATCTATGAGTTCTTGTAGCCTGGTGGTAATACTATTTAATTTGCCGCCCATCCTAGTACTTAGTGAGAAATTTGTGCAACAAGCTGGGATGAGCTTTCTTACCTTGCTACTGATTCCTTCAGGCTCATTGGTAAACTCGTGATGCATAGCGTCTGTTGCCAAAGCATCAAGAATATCATCTATGTCATAAGCCAAATGTTGGAGACCATTCAGCCACTGTTTAACAGCTTCATCTGTTACTTCTTTCTGAGAAGCATCATTAAGCAGGGATCGGATCTGGGGTAACTTCCTCTCCCATTTCTTCAGCTCGGAGTGGATTTCTTTGGAGCGAGCAATCTTGTTCACGGCTGCAGATGTTAGCTTCTCAAAAATGACTTGGAGCAAGGCAGAAAGAACGAGTTCAGCCATTAATTATTGGTATGAAAAGGTTAGAACACAGAATATAGTACAGTGGATATTGGTATGAAAAGAGTGCAGTGAACTGTGAAAGAAAGATCTCAACTTTCATTGTTTAATTCATTTGAAAGCTGTAAATAATAAATATAATTGTAAATGTGTCGAGTGAGTTATAGTCAAGTGTTTATCAGTATTGTTTAAAACAACCCAAGTGGCTAGCATGTGATTTACCTTTGAAACAACAAAGAGGAAATTGAATACAACTTAACAACTATGAATCTCTTTGCAAAAAAAAAAAACTATTTTCAATTCATTTGACAGTTGTAAATAATAAATAATTTCATATAAAAATGATTTATCGTAAATGTTTCCGTTGAGTTGTTTCTATATTGGACCTCGATTCAATTACATTATATTTCCATTTTGTTTAGGAGCATTGTTGTGGAGCTGATAACTTGGTTTCGCATTCTCATTTTCAACTTCATTGTGTTGCGGTTGAACAAAGTAGTTTCAATTCAGTTGTAGTTGGTAGGCCTGCTGGTGTTGTTTTAAATATGACATAAAAATCATTCCTTAAAATATGGGAATTGATATTTACACATGATAATTTGATCAATGCACATAATTTTTTTTGGCATCTAGTGATTATTATAATATCATAATAGTCCTTGCAAAGATAACTTTATGTGTATGAATCATTTTTGTATGTGTAAATATCACCCCCCCTTAAAATATATAACATGTCTTGTTATCAGATGTATGTTTCCTTCCCCTCGATTGAAAACTAAGATTATGATGATTTCCTAAATATGCCGTAAAACTCATAATTTCCTTAATAAACACATATCAAGTTTTTAAATCATGAAATGTACAGAAAAGTTCAAATGCTTACTATTATTTTGGTGCTTATCAAAGGACAAATCCCCACCATCCATCTAGTTTAATCTAATGATGAAGATTAACCTAAGATTAAATATAGAAAAATAAGTCAATGTATTTTTTTTTCCCTTTTTCTTTGTCTTTTCTGTCTTTCTTCTTATTATTATTATTATTATTATTATTATTATTATTATTATTATTATTATTATTTGTTATTATTATTATTATTATTATTATTATTATTATTATTATTTTTTTTTTTGTCTTTTTTTCTAATTCACCTTTTTTTTATTATTATTATTATTTTAATCCACGTTTTTTTTAATTCAAGTTTTTTTTTTCGCTTTCATACTTTTTCGTTTGTTTTCATACGTTTTCGTCTGCTTTCATACGTTTTCGTCTGTTTTCAAACGTTTTCGTCCTTTTCTATACGTTTTCATCCGTTTTCATACGTTTTCGTCCGTTTTTATACGTTTATATACATTTTCAGAAGTTTTTGTCCGTTTTCATACGTTTTCGTCCGTTTTCTTACGTTTACGTCCGTTTTCATACGTTTTTCATATGTTTTCGTCCGTTTTAGTACTTTTTCATCCGTTTTCTTCCGTTTTCGTCCATTTTTCATACATTTTCGTCCGTTTTCAGAAGTGTTTTTACGCTTTCATATATTTTCGTCTGTTTTCTTACGTTTTCGTCCGTTTTCTTACGTTTTTGCCTATTTTCATCCATTTTCACACGTTTTCATCCGATTTCTTACGTTTTCGTTCGTTTTCATACGTTTTCGACCGTTTTCTTTCGTTTTCGTCTATTTTTCATATATTTTGTCCGTTTTCATACGTGTTTTTACGCTTTCATATGTTTTTATCCATTGTCATACGTATTCGTCCGTTTTCTTACATTTTCGTCAATTTTATTACGTTTTCGTCTGTTTTCTTACGTTTTTTAATGTTACAAATGATATTCAGAATATCACTTGTGATTTTCTGAATATCACAAGTGATATTCTGAATATCACTTGTGATTTTCTTATGTTTTCGTCCGTTTTCATACGTATTCGTCCATTTTCTTACGTCTTTGTCCGTTTTTATACGTTTTTGAATATCACAATTGATATTCAGAATATCACTGGATATCACTTGTTATTTTCTGAATATCACTTGTGATATTCTGAATATCACTTGTGATTTTCATGTTACAAAACATTAGTTGAATCACTTGTGATATTCAGAATATCACAGAATATCACTTATGATATTCAGAATATCATTTGTGGTACTCAAATATCACATGTGATATTCAGAAAATCACAGAATATCACATGTGATATTCATAAACGTATGAAAACCTCTGAAAACAGCCAAAAGTATTTAAAAATGGACGAAACGGATGAAAACGGACGAAAAACGTATGAATATGTATGAAAACGAACGAAAAAGTATGAAAGCATAAAAACACATATGAAAAATGGACGAAAACGAAAAAATGGATGAAAACGGACAAAAACGTATGAAAACGAACGAAAACGTAAGAAAACAGACGAAAACGGACAAAAGCCTAAGAAAACAGATGAAAACGTAACAAAACGGACGAATATGTATGAAAATGGATGAAAACGTATGAAAGCGTAAAAACAAATCTAAAAAACGGATGAAAACGTATGAAAAATTGACGAAAATGAAAGAAAACGTATTAAAACGAACGAAAATGGGCGAAAACATATGAAAACGTACGAAAACGTATGAAAACGAACGAAAACGTAAGAAAATGGACATAAACGGGCAAAAATGGACGAAAACGGACAACAACGTATAAAAATGGACGAAAACGGGCGAAAACAGATGAAAGCGTAAGAAAACGGACGAATATGTATGAAAACGGACGAAAACGTATGAAAGCGTAAAAACACGTCTAAAAGGGACTAAAACGTATGAAAAATGGACGAAAATGAAAGAAAACGGATGAAAACGTATTAAAACGGACGAAAACGTATGAAAACAGACGAAAACGTATGAAAACGAACGAAAACGTTAGAAAACAGACGAAAACGTATGAAAATGGATGTAAACAGGCGAAAATGTAAGAAAACGGACGAAAACGTATGAAAACGGACAAAAACATATGAAAACGGGCGAAAACGTAAGAAAACGTAAGAAAAGAGACAAAAACGTATGAAAACGGACGAAAACGTATGATAACAGACGGAAATGTATGAAAGCGAAAAAAAAACTGAATTAAAAAAAGTAAAAAAAAAAGTGAATAATAAGAAAGACGAAAAAAAAAGAACTTAGGTTTCCATATTTAATCTTATGTTAATCCTCACCATTAGATAAAACTAGATGAATAGTGGAGATTTGTCTCTTGGTAAGCACCAAAATAAGTGTATGCATATAAAGTGACTCGAAATGAAATATACATACCTTGGATGAACTCTAAAAGAGATTGGGGTCAAATATGCTCCTACTAGTCTCCTACTTTGTTGACGTTGTCTTCTTGTTGTGGGCTGGAATCAACACTTGGACCATACAAGTGTAAAAGACACTATGTTTATGGGCTAAGGCTCTAATGTTTGTGCCGGGTATTACAGTTAAATTCCTTAATTACAAACTAACATTTTACCAAAAACTATTCCCTTAAAATCAATGTTAATGCAAAGAGTCACTTTATTTTGCGAACTAAAAAAATGTTAGAGACTAGGGGACTGATCTGAGCCGTCCATATCCTTGAATTTAAGAGACCAGATCAAAGGTTAAAAAAACACGGAGGGACTAAAAGTGTAACTTCTCCGCCCACCAGTTACGTCATTTTCCCCATTCAGCCAATACCCGCACAAAAAAACATATACTTTTTCTCTCACAAAAATCAAAACCCTAACTGCAAATCACTAAAATCAACCGTGATTTTACCGATTAAATCTGATAAAACACACTAAAATGGAACAATCGAAGTCTACAACCACGAATCCGGCAAAAAATATGGTTCAAAATGAACTGATTGAATCTCCAGATGATGGTGCGGTTCTTTAATTCAGTTATTTTGTTGTTATTTCCCTATTTTTTTTGTGATTTTGATGTTATTTTTGTACTTTGATGTGTTATACAACTGTAAATCAGTGGTTTGTTCAAATAAAAATATGACATTGATATCCATAGTTACGTACTTTTAGAATGTCCATTTATCTTCTGTGATTTTCATTTTTTTTTTGGTGATATACAATATAGAATCCCAGCTGCCACTTGAAACCAGATAAAAAGTTAAAATGATAGCCTGGATTTAATATGACCGGGCTACAATCCGGGACAGACCGGGCTTGGTTCAGGTCAAGGACCGGGCTTGGTGTATGTCATTTACTTCAAATCAATTGCATTAAACATGTAACCAACGGAGATGAGCTTGTAATTGATATTAGATACATAGGTGAGCTATGGAGTTTTGTATTTCAAGTTGCATATAAGGTGTTCGACTTAATGTCCATGAGAAATAAGTGGGTCTTGTTCATTTTTTTATGTTAATTTGGAATTAATTGTGCATACTGGAACAACTAGTTGGGTCATTGTTAATTAATGGTAAAAGTTGTTTAATTTAATCAAATTAGAAGTCTCTTGTGTATGGTTTTTCGACTATTGTACCTGATACTTGAAATGCTGAGCCATAAAGGTTAGGACTTAGTACTAGGCCATGTTAAGATGCTTGGGAATTATATTGGTAGACGAGCGAGAAAACGTTACGAATGAGGCAGTTTTTACGAAGTGGTTACGAATTTGTTCTAGTATTTAGAGGTAGTGGCGTAAGTTGAACATTTTTATTGGGGTACCATCTGAGTATGATTCATCAAAATCAAACACGTTCTGTAATTCACCTAATCTAAGATACTTATTTTCTGTCTCGTGGGCGGTGACATTTTGTGATTGTGTCTCAATATTATTACTTATACACATATGCTTTTTTTGTTCTTCAGGTCTACGAGCAGTGCCCTAATGTCGAGTATGAAAGGGAAGGGAACTTTATCACCCATATCACGAGAAAGGAATGCAAGGTGGACAAGTAAGTTGTTAGCTGTCATCTAAGTTATAATGTTACTTTATGCTTTTGTTTAGTATCCATTTATGGGACACCGTTGACTGTTCTTAAAATGGCTCTAACGATTTTACCGCTTTTCTTTGCCTCAGGAAGTGGTCTTTTATAAGGAGGGTAAACCAATTATAGATGGTGAAGCTGGTGATCTGAGGGTTAGTTTTTTTTATCATCGACAACTCAATATTACACAACTGTAAAACATGTTGGAAATATATTATATTGCTGACATTTAATCTCAAATCTTGGGCAGTTCCGAGTTCGTACAACACCACATGACAGCTTTAAAAGAGAAGGAAATAACCTCCACGCAACCACCACAATAACTTTGGTAATTCTTTTCTAGTAAAAATTTTCTTCAGCGTTTACCTTAATGAGATGCTGAAAACCAACATGATTGCTCCTATGCATACTATAAAGATACTTTACTTGTTTTATGTTTTTATTTTTAGCTAAAAATGCCAAAGTTTGCTAATCCCTCGTGAGGCTGTCTTGTAAATAATTATCATTGTATTAATATGAGTTATGGCGGCTAGGAAATAAGTGCAAATTAACACATGCCATAACTAAATATTATATTATAAGGTGAAGTGATATCAATTCATATTGGTGTAAATGTATGAGATGATACATTGATGCTAGTGGGTAACTGATATGGATTGATAGGTGGTCTATTTAGTGACATATAATTTGCTTTGTGTTTGGTTTAAGTTTCATCTGTGCATTGACTAACCATTACATATTTTCAGGTGCAAGCACTTGTTGGCTTCGAGAAGACCATTACACACCTTGACGAGCATCTAGTGAATATTGGTACCAAGGTAAGCACATATCTTTTATGGTGTAGAAAATCAAACGCGTTTTGTAATTCACCAGGTTCCATCTATTACTTGTTCGTTACTAATGGTCGCACTATCCATCTCTTTCATTTGCATGCTTGCGCCTTTGACATTTATTTTAAGATGATGCTATAAATTATTTTCTTAGTGGATTTATGTATTTATTGTGTCATCTTAATGTGCCAACTTTGTGTCTTGAATTTACAAATGAACTTATTGTTTCCAGGTTGTATGTGATTCTAAAGGTTACAGTCAAGATGTGCAAATGGGTGTATGCCAAGCCCGTTTGAAGACTGAAGGCTCATTCTAGCTAGATTATCACCATGGATTCAAAGCACGTTTTAAACATGGTTCTTATAAAGCAATGGAGTTCTATTTAACTTGCTAGAATTAAGACTTTGCTTGAGAACAATATTTGGCTGGGTTATGGAATCTGAATTTGTATCTGAGTTTGATTTAAGAGGCCTTTGAAAATACATTTAATACAAGTGAGACTTAACTGATTGATCATTTGTAATATTATACATTGTTTATTTTGTAGTTAGATTATCACAAGTGATAATACACTAAAATGAAGAAAATATTCGAGTCACATAAATGATGTCTACTTTGGGTTATTTTATTGATTTATCACCTGTGATATTACTCATATGTTGAATATCATAATTAAATGAATAAATTCTATTACCTTATCATGATGTTATTCATATATAGAACACCAAAATGAATTTCACATTTTATTGTTTTATCACACGTAATATTGCTTACATGTAGAATACCATAATTAATGTCACTATCTATTGTTTTATCACATGTAATATCACTCATATGTGGAATACCAAAATTAATGTCACATTCTATCACTTTATAATACTCATACGTAGAATACCAAAATTAATGTCACATTATATTGTTTTATCACTGGTGATATTGCTCATATGTAAAATTGTTGGGAATGCTCCTAACACGTAAATGGAATGACATTTACGAGATTGCATTAGTTATCCTATTAAGCCGAAACACATGGACTAAATATGCAATATTGTAATAGTGTAGCATTTGTGAGGCTATATATATACCCCTCCTTACTTTCATGGAGGGGTGAGACTTATTGTGTAATTTTACTCTTTCATCTTAATAATAAAAACACATAGTTTCCTTTCTCTCTGATGAAGCGAAAAGTGTACCGCTTTTAGGGGGTCATTTAAGCCCTAAATCGTATTTATTTGATCAAATATTGCCCTAAATCGTTCCTTTTGTCATTTTAGGTACTTTGGAGAAGAAATCTGGAAAAAGGAAGCATTTTGGACGTTTTTGGAGCATAAAAGTGAAGAAAACGACAAAGTCTCCAAAGCTGCTGGAAAAGTACACTTGACGGCGTCAAAGATTGCTCCTGACGGCGTCATGGCTTGGCAAAAGAGGTGGATATGACAAAATACACGTGACGCGCCAGAGAGTTTTACAATGGAAAGTCTGACGGTGTCACCCTTTAAGGTGATCAAGGCCATCACGGTTTAAGTTAAAGAGGGACGGCGTCAAGCCCTATTCTGACGGCGTCAACCCTTGATAGGCCAGAGCGGATTTTGGAGGATTAAAGAGGGACGGCGTCAGGAAGACCATCCGGGAACCCTAGCCATGGCGAGGTGACGGCGTCACCTCCTACAACGTGACGCCGTCAGCCACTAAACTCTATATATAGTTTTGCAATTTTTATTCATAGTGTGCAACTTTGTGAGGAGAAACCCTAAGACGAATTTTCTGCCATTTTTAAGGGTTTTATACCCTTGGATCTCCCATGTTTAATTGAAGATAAGTAATCACTTAATCAATCAATATGTCTATGTGTTGTTTGATTATATCTTGTTCTTGTCTTTTAATTAACATGCTAGGCTAGATTTATCTTGTGTTTGCTTAGATCTAATGAAACCTAACTATTGATTATTGGTTATTAGTGTGTTATTAATTGTTTTGGATGATTGTTTATCGATGTTAGACTTAAGAAAACTGGCTAACCTCCTATACGGTAATTTGCTTGAACGTCTTAAGAAACATGAACCAATACGTACTAAGGTTTTTATGGTTGTATTTAATGCATGAGCGAATTCTAGTGATCCCATGTTAGGAGCTTCTTAGCCGGCTCGACATAGGAGTGAAGTAGGAGCTTGTAGAGTTGGGGAAGTACGTACGCCACCCCACGATTGGTATTAAGGAATACACCCGTCATCCACGCAATTAATACACACTAATCAACCGGTAAAAGATAGTTAGGGAGTAAGGAAATCTAAGTAAACACATTTCTCTCCATATAAGTTCCACGACCTTTTCATTTTCAGTTATTTTATTTTATTTGCATTTGTAGTCATTTGGGTTAGTTGACTAGCAACTAATTCCGCCCACTCTTTCAAACCCGAGATTTTACTTGCTTTTATAAAAAATATAAAAATACAAAAAGAATATTCCCTCACCCTTAGACCTATTAGAGTAGTTTTTCAATCCTAACGACACTATTCCCCTAGAGAACGATCAATCCCCCGGTACTTGCCACTACACTATACTACATCGGTCAGGTACACTGCCTGGTGGGGATTGCAAGCCTCTTGAGATCCCTTGAGAGGTAAAACCTGTTGTAAGGTCGCAAAACCACGCATCAAGTTTTTGGCGCCGTTGCCGGGGAATAGTTATTGTTTAGGTTGAATTTTTATTTTATTAGGTCTACTCACTTGATTCCTATCGAGTGAGATATTTATTTTCTTTTTATTAGATTTCTTTAGTCTATCTTTTTCTTTGTGCCCTTTGTTTGTAAAACCATTTTCATTTGTCACCATGGCGGATGAAATTCCATTTAGATCATTAACAATAGAGGAACAATTACTTTACACGGATAGATTTGCTTCCTGTTGTTCCAATGAATTTTTAAGTGATCTTAGATATATACAAGAGGATATGGGTGTAAAGTTTGATAGGTTTGATGAATTATGTGCATGTGCGGCTTCTATTAAACAATCATTGTTAGGATCAACTCCTTTTAGTGAAACCCTTTGGAAAAAATTTGAGGAAAGCTTCCTAACCGTGAACCATAAGTTGAATGAATTGATGGGTTTATATACATCACAACTTGAGGAAAAAAATGAGGAGGATTTATCCAACTATAGGTACCATGAGCAAGAAGACCTAGTTTTTAAGAACATGGACCTTGAATTGGACCAAGATTGTGAGATGGTTAGTGTTGAACTACCTAGTTGCATTAGTGGGATAGATTTCACCAAAACATATGACACGCATGAGGAATCCTTTAGGCAATTGGAACATAGTAATCAAGTTGAATATTACTATGAATCGGACTTAGAATTTCAAATGGCTAGAGAAGGATTTGAGATACTTAGGAATGTGTTTGGGTTAGATCCTACCAAAACACATGATGAACATATAGGTGATTTAGATACTATGGAGAATGAGGTTAGAAATGCAAGCCCACCAAGTACCCCACAAGTTCTACCATCATTTGAGGCACACACACAGCCCGTGACTTACCCGGAAGAAGTTGAGGAGACTATAGGAACCCCAATAGAGGTAGAGCCCTTGGACCAAACACAACTAGAAGAAATAGGTTTGAATGCTTTTAGTGATCACAACCTTTCTTTTAGTCCTATGGAAGTTCCTAGTTTTGATGAACCGGAGCCTCAACCAAAACCGTTACCTAATCTTCCATCCTTTGATGTGAATTTAGGAATTGAAAAAGGTCCCGATCCACCCATCAAACCATATAGTCCGGGTAGTTTTATGTTGAAGGTAGTAGACTCTACGCCATGTGGAGTGGAAGCTAATATAGGAGTGAACCATGACCTTACATACTTACATCACCCATTCATGATTGATCACAAGAAACATTATGGGTTTAAACCGGGTTTATTAGGTCAAGATGGATTCCCAACTAGGAATCTCTCGAAGTTGATAGAAGATGATCCCTTTTTAGGAGAAAACTTTAATTCACCCATTGACCAAAGTGAACTAGGTAAGGTTATGATGAAAGGAGCACACCCCTTTGAGTATATAATTCATCCACCACTCTTTCCTCACGCGGCATATTTCCACCAAGATGGTGTGTATCGCTACTATCACCCGCACTTAATCCTAAGTGTAGGAAAAACCTCTCCTTTATCCGTTAAATAAGGGTAGAGTCAGGCTCGTGACTCGAACAAAAACAAGCGCTTCTTGGGAGGCAACCCAAGCTTTATTTGCTTTGTGTGTTTATTTATTTGTTTGTTTGATTTTATTTGTTTCCGTATGTATGTTTAATTTTTATTATTATTGATTCATGTTCAAAACTAAATTGTGAAAATGCTTTATCTTGTTTTTAACTTCGTCTTAACTACATATAAAGGTATTTTGCAAAAGTTAAGTGTAAGGGAAATCCAAATCGGTTTATTAGAACAAATGAACATGAATCATAACAATAATAAATTAACATACATATTAGTAATTGTTTGAGTCAAATGCTTGTATCGAGTCATAATGATGTTTTGCAGGAATTCCAGGAAGTAAGGTATAGGTTTTTCCAGAAATTTTCCGGAAACTTAACATGAGAATTCTGTCAGATCATTTCTGACGGCGTCAGGCATTACAACCTGACGGCGTCAGGTTTTAATTTTCTGAAATTTTTGAAAGTTTTGTTTTCATAAAAAGTTTTTATTAAATCTCTAACTTATAAACTCCAGGAATCTGCAAAATTATCATTCCACAAGCATTATATCCTTATATAGATTTATCCCGCCGATGTTATGCAGGTTTTCGTGTTTGTTTTCTCAGGTTTAACAGGTTATTTTGGACAAGGAAATGTATGTGGAATCAAGCTTTTGGCGATGCTTTAGTCTTGGAGCTTCTACATTACCTTGGAAGAAGATCTAACCATGTTACCCCTTTATCCACCAAACGAATCAGGGGAGTATTTGATTTCATTCGTTTACCTTATTTACTTTTACATCTTGTTATTTGAACATTGGAGACAATGTTCATCTTAAGTGTAAGGGGGGGGGGGGTAAAATACGATACTTTAGAGAATGCAATTACACTTGATTTTTGTTTGTTTGATGGTAGATGTGTAATAAAACTGAGAGAAATACCTGTTAGGGCAATTTTAGTGCCAAATTTAAATTTTTTTACAACATATAGGAGTGAAACTTTGATCTTAATGAGCGTCTCATGGATAGGAGTTATATGACTAGCACAAAACCGTACCACTAAAAAAATTTTCCACCCCCAAATATGTGAGGTTCGCCCCTAGAATTGGTAGGAAAAGCATTTATGCTATGATGTGTGTACCGGTAGCACTTAGATTCTAGAACTTGCGTTAGGACCATTCCGAGGCCACAAGTGAGACTACATTCGTGTAGTTAGATTTACTACATGATAAGAGGCATTAGGATTAACCCATTGTTTTACACCTGTGTTTTTGTTATAATTACATTGGCTACATTGGTCAAGTAATTCTCCACACCCTTTGCGTTGTACTCATTTTTAGTACACGATACCCCTAGTACACCCCTCAGAGCCTATCTTTTCGTTTCTAACCTTAAGCATTTTACTTAAAGTAAGAATTTGTTTACACCCCACTTAAATGTACACCCAAATCGCCTTAGCCTACCTTGTATGCACTCATTTTTAGTGCATTATTGTGACAACATTTGTTTAAACCCCAAGTTAATTATCTAATTGATTACATGGTTGCTAAGTCGAGTCATATCCTTGTACATATTGTTTTGGGACGATTGGGACTCATGGGTAAAGTACTAGTGTAATGGAGTAATGGGGAAGAACAACATTATTACCCCCATATGTGCTAAATATTTTAAAAGTACTCCAAGTGTTTCGATTATCTTAATTCGAGTCATTAGAATAGTTATTTGTAAAGTTATGTAAAAATTCAAGTGTAAGGGGAATGCAACGCCCCTACGATGTATTATTTTGGATGGTAGGGCAAGAGTGTATGAAAAAAAAAAATCGAAAAAATCAAGAAAAATACAAAAAAAAAAATGAGAAAAAGAAAAGTAGAAAAAACATACGGACTACCATCCCGTTTCATTTTATGTTTATTTTATGTTTTTGTTATTTCTTTCATTAGCTTAAGTCGAGTCTAGTATTGGCTTAGCAACGCCATATTATACATGTAATTAATCAAGATCTTTAACTCGCCACCAGTAAAATATCCCTTATCCAACAAAACCGTGTTTATCATATCCCTACACCTCACGTTATAACCCATGTAAAAGCCCTCTTTGATAGTTTATCTTAGGTGCTTACGCTAGTGGAGGAGGTTTTTGATCCTTTCCCAAGCCTTTGGTAATCTATTTGCTATGACAGGTAGTGAGAGATATTATCCATTTTCATTTATGAGATATACTTTTATGACACTTGAGAGATGTGAGTATCTAAACACTACTTGTGAGGTGCTAGTTTGTAATCTCCGTGCTTATTATGATTAAAGTGGAATGACTATTTGTTGTAATTACTTTTATATTAGCGTTAAATGACCCCTAACTTGTATTTTGATTAGAATAAAAGCGCATTTGCTTAAGGACAAGCAAATCTCAAGTGTAAGGGTATTTGATGAAGCAAAAAGTGTACCGCTTTTAGGGGGTCATTTAAGCCCTAAATCGTATTTATTTGATCAAATATTGCCCTAAATCGTTCCTTTTGTCATTTTAGGTACTTTGGAGAAGAAATCTGGAAAAGGAAGCATTTTGGACGTTTTTGGAGCATAAAAGTGAAGAAAACGACAAAGTCTCCAAAGCTGCTGGAAAAGTACACTTGACGGCGTCAAAGATTGCTCCTGACGGCGTCATGGCTTGGCAAAAGAGGTGGATATGACAAAATACACGTGACGCGCCAGAGAGTTTTACAATGGAAAGTCTGACGGCGTCACCCTTTAAGGTGATAAAGGCCATCACGGTTTAAATTAAAGAGGGACGGCGTCAAGCCCTATTCTGACGGCGTCAACCCTTGATAGGCCAGAGCGGATTTTGGAGGATTAAAGAGGGACGGCGTCAGGAAGACCATCCGGGAACCCTAGCCACGGCGAGGTGACGGCGTCACCTCCTACAACGTGACGCCGTCAGCCACTAAACTCTATATATAGTTTTGCAATTTTTATTCATAGTGTGCAACTTTGTGAGGAGAAACCCTAAGACGAATTTTCTGCCATTTTTAAGGGTTTTATACCCTTGGATCTCCCATGTTTAATTGAAGATAAGTAATCACTTAATCAATCAATATGTCTATGTGTTGTTTGATTATATCTTGTTCTTGTCTTTTAATTAACATGCTAGGCTAGATTTATCTTGTGTTTGCTTAGATATAATGAAACCTAACTATTGATTATTGGTTATTAGTGTGTTATTAATTGTTTTGGATGATTGTTTATCGATGTTAGGCTTAAGAAAACTGGCTAACCTCCTATACGGTAATTTGCTTGAACGTCTTAAGAAACATGAACCAATGCGTACTAAGGTTTTTATGGTTGTATTTAATGCATGAGCGAATTCTAGTGATCCCATGTTAGGAGCTTCTTAGCCGGCTCGACATAGGAGTGAAGTAGGAGCTTGTAGAGTTGGGGAAGTACGTACGCCACCCCACGATTGGTATTAAGGAATACACCCGTCATCCACGCAATTAATACACACTAATCAACCGGTAAAAGATAGTTAGGGAGTAAGGAAATCTAAGTAAACACACTTCTCTCCATATAAGTTCCACGACCTTTTCATTTTCAGTTATTTTATTTTATTTGCATTTGTAGTCATTTGGGTTAGTTGACTAGCAACTAATTCCGCCCACTCTTTCAAACCCGAGATTTTACTTGCTTTTATAAAAAATATAAAAATACAAAAAGAATCTTCCCTCACCCTTAGACCTATTAGAGTAGTTTTTCAATCCTAACGACACTATTCCCCTAGAGAACGATCAATCCCCCGGTACTTGCCACTACACTATACTACATCGGTCAGGTACACTTCCTGGTGGGGATTGCAAGCCTCTTGAGATCCCTTGAGAGGTAAAACCTGTTGTAAGGTCGCAAAACCACGCATCACTCTCTCTACTCTCTCCCTAACTATGGCTAATCTTTACTTTCATCTTCCCCGACTTCTCGAATCACAATAATCAACATAAAACACGATCCTACAAGTGGCATCAGAGCTATGGTATTTATTATTGGTTGATTTTTGTGGTGTTATCTTGTCAAAATCTGATTTTTGTGTGCTCGTATCATGTAGTGAAGCTGTTTTTACCATTTTTTAACTGCTCCATAAACTTTTTATCATACGTGTGGTACAGTTTCATACAGTATCTGTATCAACAGTGGTAAAAAAGTCCCATCCGTAATATAGTAATTTCACATATCCAGTTTTTTGAGTCCTTTTGGTCCAAATAATTGTATTTGTTGGTAACTGATATACTTGTGACATGTTTGTACCATTTCCCGTGAAGATTTGTGGTCGGAAAACTGGTAAAAAGGGTTGGTCGGAAAAGATGGTCGGAAAAAGTGGTCAGAAACTCATCGAAAAAATCAAAACCCTCTTTTATCGGAATTTCTTGTAAAGAAATTTCGACAGACCCTTGTTTATCGAATTTACTTGTAAAGAAAATTCGATAAACCCCTATTCATCGCAACTGGGTTTTATCGCAATTGAATCCGTTGCAATTGGACCTATCGGAATTGGAAAAGTAAGATTTATCGCAATTGCACTCGTCGCAATTGGACTTGTCGCAATTGGACAAGTCAAACTTGTCGCAATTGCTATAAACCAGTTATCGAATTTGTTTAATAAGTGACCAAAGAAAGAAGATGAAGATGAAGAGAAGACCTTTGACCACAAACAAAATAAAAAAGACTCAGTTGACTTCAGTTCTAATACATCATCAGTCCATAAGCCTTAAACGGAAAAAAAAAAAAAGAAAAAAAAAAGAAAAAAGAAAACGGAAAATTAAAGACAACAGATCCAAACCAAACAATCTCAGCAACAAATTCATATCTAATCCTTAACCCATCACCGCTGTTCACATATACTACACAACATCAAAAAATTCCAACATCAACTACCCTATAACAACTCGTCAACAAACCGTCTCCAAACCTTCCATACATCAACAACATGACTCGAAATTAAAATAAAAAATTAAATAGATCTCAGTTCTCTCTTGTTCGTGTGTTACAATAGCTTCTCAGACCTTAAAAGATCAAAAAGAAGACACGAAAAAGAATGTCATCACATATCCATGTTTGAAGCTTTACTTCAAATTATATCCGAACAAAAAGAAGTGAAAAATAACTATAAAGTCATTTTCTTTCTTTAATTCATTCATAAACAAACAAAGAAACAAAAAGACACATGTTGAACCTACTGTGACCCTCCAAAGGATCTATAAACCATGGTCTTTGTGATTGTGCTTTTATTCATCTTCATTGTCAAACTGTATCAAACAAAAACAAAAAGGGAGAGAAGGGCTCAGTTGGAATTAATGAAGAAACTTTTTTGTGACTATTGATTGTAAAGAAGAGTCGTGGTTGATGAGATTCGATCTTGATGAAGACTGGATCTGCTTTTGTTTGTTGAGAGGAGATGGGAGGCGTATTTTTTTGGTGGGAGAAAAGTTTGTGATGGGGGCAAAGGATAGTATGTGAGATTTAGGGTTGTGTTAAGTGAGTGTATTTAGGGTTATACTTATTAATACCAAGTTAGACATTATCTGTATTTTAAAAAAACTCAAAAACCATGATTGGCAATATTACCTCTCCAACATCTGTTGGTTTTTTAATATGTGGATACTTTTTTTCCGATTCTTTGGAGTTTTCTCTTGACTGAGTCCATATGCTAAGGACATTATCGCTGTAAAATTCTCATAATTCAGATAAATAAATAAATATATATATATATATATCAAGGTTTTCAAAATCGGGATCCTAATTAGGATCGATTGCGCTTTTTCAAGATCGAGATCGTAAGATCGGATCGGGATCCTAAGATCCTACTATAATATTATTTTGTTAATAGTTTTTGTAATATTATACAAATCTATAAATTAATATTTATCATAAACAAAGATTATGTAAATATTTCATAGAAATATTGTCTTAAATTATGATTATGAAATTTTTAAGAATATTAACATGTTGTTTTTCTAAAATCTATAAAATACATTCCATAAATTTTTAGTTTTTTTAGTTTGTGGTTCGAGAAAAGTAAGATCGGATCGTATTAGATCTTAAGATCCTATGGTAAAGATCGGGATCCTATAAGATCTTAAGCTTTTAAAGATCCTTTGAAAGATTCGGATCGTTTTTGCTTTGAAGTATTGTAAAATCGTAAGATCCTAAGATCAGGATCGGGATCCTGACAACCATGATATATATACCAAAGAAAGTAAAAACATAGAAACAACATATAGTTACCATTGGTAGTCACCATACTCCTCTTTGGAAGGAAAGAAAAGGATAGGATGTTCTTCTAATTCAGAGAAACTAAGATCCAATATGTCTTTAATTAGCGTATCGACTTCTTCTCGAAGGCTCCATCTATTATTATTGGTATGTGCTTATTTACATACCTTTATTTGACCAAAATCAGACCAAAACGACCAAAAACTAACCAAAATGCCAAAGATATTTGTGTTTTTGTGTTTATGTTTGTGCAGGCAACGGATAAACGAAAAAGGACAAAAATCAAGAAAAACCTGAAAAACACGAGCACGAGATTTGGAAAGGATATTTATAGCCGGAACCGAGGAAGAAATCATCAAAGAATTACAAGACAAGCCCTTGGGTCAAATTTGAAGAATGGCAGAACTAGTCCCTGGAATTTCAGATTATACACATTTGGTCCTTCATTTACCTTAAAAACACTAAATCCTATACTAAACTCTAAATCCGGATTTGCACTAAATAAACCCAAAGCCCATTAAATATAAACCCAAAAAACCCACCCTTTTTAATAAACCCATGATCCGATCTACACCTTTTATATAAACCCGAATCCACAAAACAATACCCAGTCAACCCACCATAACTCCCAGTCAAACAATAAAACTTTACCCGCCCCCCAATTTACCCAGTCACATGAACCCTAAATTACCCCATCCTAAATTGACAGCAATTAAGGGTACAAATGTACTTAACACTTGCTTCTAGAAGGTCTGACAAGTGCTGATAAGGGGAATGACAATGTGGCAGTATGGAGCAATGCTATTGGTTGAGACACCTCATTATTTCAATCCAAGGGTTGTGATCAATTATGATGATGATATGATGATTGAAGGGCTGTGATTAGACTTCTGGATCCTTCTACTCAGGCTATAAATAACACCCCATCACCCACACTTTGGAGCTGTTAGATAGTTAGTTAGAATTTTAGGGTTAGATAATTTAGGAGTAGCTTAAGTATAGTTTTTAGCTTAATTCTTCAGCTTATTGTAATAGTCTCAGCTTTTGTATTCGTTTCAAGGATTAATGGATTTGTAAGTTTTCACGTAATTTCTTTTAATAGTCAAACTGCTTATTACTTATTGCTATTGCTTATTTCTGTTATGTTATTGCTTATTCAGTTGAGTCTCAGCTTATTTGTCCTCATTATTGCCCTTTAAAGTTTAATAGATGGTTAGAACTAGTTAGCTCTTCTAGTGTCTTTAAAATCATCAAAAAGCCAAAAATAAGTCATAATAGAGGTATAGCTTATCTACTACTTATTTACCTTTGAAAGTTGCTCATTAGGATTTTATTAAGTTAGTTAGTGCATGTTAGTTCAGAATTCTAGCTTATTTGGTCTATTCTAGTTCAAAAGAGCATAATCAGTTTCTATAGGGGTGTTTGGTTTAAGACCTGTAATGGGTCAAAACGGGTCAAATTGACCCATCACTGTTCATTTATGTTGGGAATTAAATATTCTGAAGTTAGAGTATTAGAATTTACTCTAAGTCGAAGGTACTGCTAGTTCATGATCAAGGTACTGCTAGTACATCAAGGTACTGCTAGAGCAAGAAGGTACTGCTAGTTCAAGTAGAAGGTACTGCTAGTAGAGAATGGTACTGCTGATCAGTGACTCATAGGATAAGATCGAAAAGATATTTATTGTATTTTGGTCAAACATATACGGTAGATAATATCTTACTCCATGTGCTTAGTTATCAAGTTGTATACATAGATACATGTTGTATCTTATGTACTGACCACAATAAGCATAAGTTAACCAAGTAAGTCGGCCAAGACTTTAAGCAATTTGTAAAGATCTCTTGCAACTATAAAAGAGATATTAGACTTGGATATTGTGTACACACCTCAACAAAAGAACTTAGAACTGTTAAGACATAGAACAAACACAAATCACAAGTTGTAATATAAGATTCAAGGTCTTTGTAACCCTAGTGATAAACACAAGATCACTCGTATTATTTTGAATAATATTGAATCGTTTAGTGAAAAACTTTCTTTGTTCATTGTTAAGTAACAAATATAATTCTTCCATTTCCACAACATACATAACCTTCTAAGTGTGGTTAAGTAAATTCCGCGTGCTTAATCATATTAACTCAATATATCTTATACACAAAGACACAAGGTTTAACCATCTTAACCGTGTATCAAACAGGTCCTCACAGTTGGTATCAGAGCTAAGGCTGATATAATTGAATTAGAAGAAACAGAAATGGAAGCTCATGATGTTCAAACAAATGTTGCTGCAAAGTTGCCCATGATCAAACCTAATGAGTTTGAGTTATGGAGGATGAGAATTGAGCAATATTTCATGGTCCAAGATTATACTCTTTGGGATATCATTATATATGGTGATTCTTTTTCACCAAGCTAGTCAGAGGTTGTCCTAGAAGGTAAAACAAGTAGGAAAAGAAATACTGGACCAGTGTCAAATGAAGAGAAGATACTGAAGAGAAATGATCAGAAAGCAAGAAATTTGCTGCTTATGACCATTCCTGGTGAGCAGATGCTATCGTTTAACAAGTATCTTGATGCAAAAACTCTTTTTGAAGAGATTTGTGCATATTTTGGTGGTAATAAAACTACAAAAAAGACACAGAAGACACTACTAAAGCAACAATTTGAAAACTTTACTGCTTTTAGTAATGAATCTCTTGATAAGCTATTCTCAAGATTACATAAGCTTGTCAGTCAGTTAGCTGTGTTAGGTGTTGAGACAGAGAAGGAAGATCTCAACATGAAGTTTTTGAGAAGTCTGCCTGATGAGTTCCACACTCATGTTATTGTCTGGATGAACAAACCAGACATTGAAACAATGAAGCTCAATGATTTGTACAACAACTTCAAAATTGTTGAACAAAGTCTTAGAAAGTCTGGAACTTATGGTACTAGTTCTGGGAACGTGGCACTTTTGTCATCTCCTAGTATTGGTAAGGCTGAAGAGGTAGAAGAAGTTGAAAGTGTTTCTAATGCTACAAATGGTGGTCCTTCTACTAGTTCACAAAAGACTGTTGCAGGACTTGGTGATCCAGCATTCTATGTATTTATATCTAGTCAGTCTAGTGGTTCTCCTCTAAATCATGAAGACCTAGAGCAGGTTGATGGTGATGATTTGGAAGAGATGGACATCAAATGGCAGGTTGCTTTGCTCAGCATGAGGGCCAAGAAGCATTGGCAGAGAACTGGGTAGCAAATTACCATAAATGGTAATGATACTGCTGGGTTTGATAAGAAGAAAGTGGAGTGTTTCAACTGTCATAGGTTATGACACTTTGCTAAGGAGTGTAGAAGCCCAAGAAAGCAGGAGAATAGAAACACATGGTATAAGCAAGATAGGAGAAAGGAAGTTACTGTTGAAGAGCCAAAGGCTATGTTGGCTATTGATGGTATTGGTTATGATTGGAGCTCTATGGCTATTGAAGAGGATGCACCACCAAATGCTGCTCTTTTGGCCAATGAATTTGCTCTAATGGCCCATTCTGATTCAGAGGTAAACAATATTACATCTTGTACTGAATCATGTCCTAATCTTAAAGCTTATGAAGACCTTAATAAGAGATTTGAAGCTCATAGAGAAGAGCTACTTAACTCTCTTTTTAATTTGGCTAATCACAAAAGAGGTCTAGGTGTTTTAGAAAAACAAGTCTTACATTTTAAAGATAATGAAATTCATTTTGCTGATGACATCAATATACTAAAAAATGACATTAAGATCAGAGATGAGTGTATTGTTGAGTTGAATGATTCATTAGCTAAACACAAAAATGAAAGAGAAAATGTAAAGGTATCTGTGGATGTTTTAGCACATTCCTCAGAAGGATTCAATAAACTTTGGGAAGCCCAAGTTATTGATAAGGTTAATTCTGGTGTTGGATTTAAGTTTGTACCCCCACCATACAGAGGTGTTCATTCACCTTCAGGTATTGAGTTAGCACACACAGGGTTACCTGAGTTTCAAGAACCAATCATGGAATATGGTTCTAAGGTCACTAAATCTCCAAAGATAGAAAAGGTAAGTAAAAGTTTAGATAAAACTTTATCTTATCAGGACAAGGTGTCCTTTGTTAAGAAAGGAGATGCTATAGTTGTTGAAGATTGTACAACTGATAGTGATAGTGATGAAGAAGAATAGGTTATGTCTAAACCTGTATTGGTTAAGAAAGTAGGAACAAGTGTTCCTAAGATAGTCAATCACAACACTAACAGGCCTAAGTCAAATGTTAAGACTGTTAGGAAACCAGTTAGATATTGTGAACAATATAGAACTACAAACAAGCCCAGAGGTAACCAAAGGAATTGGAACAACCTCAAGTCAAACCAATTAGGTGATGACTTTGCATTTTACAATAAAGCTTGTTATACATGTGGTAGTTTTGACCATCTTGCAGCTTTCTGCAACCAAAGGGTAACTGGGTATGAAAACAATAGGGTGAAATACAAAAGGCAAACTCCTCAAACTCTTTTTCACTCTAACACTCATAGAACAAAACCCAGAACAGTCTCAAACAAGTCTGGACCCAAAGGTCCTGACAGACAAAAAGGTCCTGCTAATACATACAAAAAGGTACTGCCAGTTCAAATTAAAGGTCCTGGTAGATCAAAAGGTACTGTTAGACCTATGATGACTGTTAACCCAAAATTAACAGCTAAGGATGCAAAAACAACTTTCATACATGCATCTAAAACTGTTCTAAGACCCATTCAAACAAAAGCAGTGGTCCACAAACAAATTTGGAGACCAAAGGGTGTGACTTCAAAGTTAGCAGACTCTGCTAAGCATGTTATTCACTCTGCTGCTAAGGGTAATAGGGTAAATGCTGTTAAGGCCTCAGCATGTTGGATTCAAAAATCCAATGTTGCATCAACTGTCCTTAAAAGATTAAATTATATTGATGCAAGAGGCAGATCCAAGTCAGTAATGGCTTGGATCCCCAAAGAAAACTAACACTCTTATTTGTGTGTAGGAACATTCTATTGATCATCAAGATCAAGGATACTCAGATAGTGGATGTTCCAATCACATGACAGGCAACATGTCTTATCTTTCAGATTTTCAAGAATTCAATGGAGGATATGTTACCTTTGGAGGTGGTTTTCGTGGCAAAATTTCTGGTAAAGGTACTATTAAAACCGGAAATTTAGATTTTGAAAATGTGTACTATGTACAAGAGCTAAAGTATAATCTTTTTAGTGTTTCACAAATGTGTGACAAAAAGAACAATGTCTTTTTTACTGACACTGAATGTCTTGTTCTATCTAAGGATTTTAAGATGCCTGATGAAAATCAAGTACTTCTTAGAATTCCTAGAAAGGCCAATATGTATAGTGTTGATATGAAGAACATTATTCCTAAAAAGGATTTAACTTGTCTTGTATCAAAGGCCACATTGGATGAATCAATGTTATGGCATAGAAGGCTTGGTCATATTAACTTCAAAACCATAAATAAAATTGTTAAGAATGGTTTGGTAAGAGGTTTACCTCACAAAAGATTTGAAAATGATCAAACATGCATTGCTTGTCTAAAAGGCAAACAACACAAAGCCACTTGTAAGCCCAAAATTTTTAACTCTATCAATCAGTCATTGTTTATGCTTCATATGGACTTATTTGGACCTGTTTCAGTAAGGAGTATGCAACATAAAAAATATTGTCTTGTTATAACTGATGACTATAGCAGATTTACATGGGTTTTCTTTTTAGCCACTAAGGATGAGACATCAAGCATCCTTAAGGACTTCATTACACTGATAGAAAACCAAGTAAGCAAGAAAGTAAAAGTCATTAGGTGTGATAATGGGACAGAATTCAAAAATAGAGTTATTGATGATTTCTGCAAAGAAAAAGGTATTAGGAGAGAATATAGTGTTGCTAGAACAACACAACAGAATGGTGTGGTTGAAAGAAAGAATAGAACACTAATTGAAGCTGCTAGAACAATGTTAGCTGATTCTAAGCTACCTATAATCTTTTGGGCAGAGGCAATCAACACTGCTTGCTATGTTCAAAATAGAGTTTTAGTTGTGCAGCCTCACAATAAGACATCATATGAACTCTTTAATGGTAGAACTCCTGCAATAGGATTTCTTAGACCTTTTGGATGTCATGTGAAAATTCTCAATACCTTAGACCATTTAGGAAAATTCGATGGTAAAGCAGATGAAGGTTTCTTAGTTGGATATTCTCTTGTTAGCAAAGCTTTTAGAGATTATAACTTAAGAACTGAGAAAGTACAAGAAGAACTACATGTGGAGTTTCTGGAAAACAAGTCCAATGTAGTAGGTCAAGGACCAAAATGGATATTTGATCTTGATTATCTAACAACTTCTATGAATTATATACCTGTTGTTGCAGAAACTAATAATTTTTCAGGATCACAAGCAACAAATGAGGTAGAATTAGATAAAGATCAACCTGATGTCATTATGCCATTGTGGTCAAGTACAAGTGTGGAATTAGCTTCAAACAATGATGAATCTTCTTCTGGTAAAGCAAAAGAAGATGTTGAGGCTCAAAGAGGAGATGTTGGAACAGAGGAACAACACAATATGTTAAATATTGATGGTACTGCCGAGACAGAGCAAGGTACTGCTAGTACTTCTAAAGGTACTGGTAGTTCATTTGAAGGAACTGTTAGTTCAGTTGAAGGTCCTGCTGGTCCTTCACACTCAAAAGATGCAGAGTTCCAAGAAGATGAAGTGGATTTGAGTAATCTTCCACAATCTTATCATGTTCCTACTACCCCACACACAAGGATTCACAAAGTTCACTCCCTAGATAATGTGATTGGAGATATACAATCTGGTGTGAAGACAAGAAGACAACTAGTCTCTTCAGACCAAAAAGGGATTCTTGATGCCCTTTATGCTTCAAAGCAACATGAGCTTTCAAACTCTTGTTTATTTGTATGTTTTCTCTCTCAAAAGGAACCAAAGAATATTCTTACAGCCCTAGATGATTCAAGCTGGTTAGAGGCTATGCAAGAAGAGCTTCTTCAGTTCAAGATTCAAAAGGTTTGGGTGCTAGTTGATTTACCTAGGAATGAAAAGGTAATTGGCACTAGATGGGTTTTTAAGAACAAAAGGGATGAAAGAGGAATTGTGATCAAGAATAAGGCTAGACTAGTAGCACAAGGGTACACACAAGAAGAAGGAATAGATTATGATGAAGTTTATGCTCCAGTAGCAAGAATTGAGGCAATTAGGCTGTTTCTAGCTTATGCTTCATTTTTAGGCTTCACAGTCTACCAAATGGATGTCAAAAGTGCATTTTTATATGGTGAAATTGGAAGAGAGGTGTATGTTTCACAACCTCCTGGTTTCATTGATCCATTACATCCAAACAAAGTGTACAGAGTAGTGAAAGCTCTCTATGGCCTTCATCAGGCACCAAGAGCTTGGTATGCAACACTTGCTTCCTACTTATTAGAAAATGGATTTCAAAGAGGAAAGATTGATCAGACACTTTTCATCAAACAGCACAAGAAGGATCTTCTATTAGTGCAGGTGTATGTGGATGACATTATCTTTGGATCTACAAGGAAGGAAATGTGTTTAGAATTTGAGAAGCTTATGAAAGGTAAGTTTCAGATGAGTTCTATGGGAGAACTTACATTCTTTTTGGGTTTGCAAGTTAAGCAATCATCTGAAGGCATATTTATTAGTCAAGACAAATATGTTGCAGAGATACTTAGAAAATTTCAATTTGCTGATTCAAAAATAGCAAGCACACCAATGGACTCTGAGAAGCACCTTCTGAAAGATGAAGATGGAGAAAATGTAGATGTACACAGTTACAGATCTATGATAGGCTCTTTGATGTACCTTACATCATCTAGACCTGATATCATGTTTCCTGTTTGTGTCTGTGCAAGATTTCAAGTTACTCCAAAGGTTTCTCATTTAACTGCAGTCAAGAGAATTTTTAGATATCTCAAAGGTCAACCAAGGTTGGGTATATGGTATTCTAGAGAATCTCCTTTTGACTTGGTAGCATATTCGGATAGTGATTATGCTGGTGCTAGCTTGGACAGAAAGTCAACAACTAGAGGATGTCAATTCCTTGGGTGTAGACTTGTCTCATGGCAGTGTAAGAAGCAAACAAGTGTGGCAAATTCAACAACTGAAGCTGAATATATAGCTGCTGCAAGTTGCTCTAGTCAAGTTCTATGGCTTCAAAACCAACTCCTTGATTATGGGTACAATTTCTTAAACACTGTTATTTATATTGATAATAGTAGTACAATTTGTATTATTAAAAATCCGGTACAACACTCTAAAACAAAACACATTGAAATTAAACATCACTTTATAAGAGACTGCAATGAGAAAAGATTAATTCAAGTTCTTAAAATTGCTTCAGAACATAATTTTGCAGATCTGTTAACAAAAGCTTTTGATGTTTCAAGGTTTCAGTACTTGGTAGCAAGTATTGGACTGCTTAATCTTTAAATTTTCAATATGATGTGTTTTTGTACATAAATTTTTGTTGGTACTGCTGGATTTATAAGGTACTGCTAATATATCAAAATTTGAATTGTGTTATTCATACAGTTGGTTTTATGATTAAACTAATGCAAGACAAGTACTTGGTACATTGTTCTTTTGGTTTTAGACTAACTATTTCAGGTATGAATATGTGAACACAAAGGATATTTCAAGTGAAATGGGAACAGCAGAATGCTTATCAAATTGCTGACCATAATAGATTTATGATGGACTGAGTTTAGGAATTTAACCTCCTTAAAACTTCTTTCTTGAAATCTAGTTATGATATTTCACATTGAATTGATGACTTAGTTGATCAGATAGTAACTGATACAACTCACTTTCTATCATTTTATACTTTTAAGTATAATGAGTTAGTCTAAGGACATTTGATAGAAAGAACAGCTAGTAAAAGTGAATCTAACACTTGTGTTGGAGGTAACAATTGCTATGAGCTGGAAACCCTGTCAAGAAAATCTTTTGAATAGATTTATCTTTTCACAGGCAGTTAGTAATAACTGAAAAACATTGGTTCTCACACAACCAGAGGTTGCTTTAAACCGAAATGCTAATTAAGTGTCTGTTATACACTTGATTCTTTCAAAATGGTTGCAAGTAGTATGATTTTTCAATTCTAAAATCATGAACATACTACTAAGTTAAAATGATTTCTTAAAAGGATTTTCAAGGATTCACAAAAACCATCCATTGATGGATTTTGAATCAAAATGTCCACTGATTCACCTCTCATAGGAGTTAACACACCTAGAAGTGATGAGGACAGTAACTTAAACTCTTAAGGAATTGATGGCTTCGTGTACAATATTGTCTGACAACAAAAGTTACACATTGATAGATCAGTCAAAGGTACCTAGTGAGATCTTCCAAACAAGGGGAGGAAACAAAAGTTATTTGCTTCAGGGGAGGTAACAATCTCAGGGGAGGAAATAATAGCCCAGAAAAGGAAGAATAAACCAATATATGGAAGGAGAAGACAAGAGCATACAAGATGATGATGTAGAGGTTGAAAATGATTAGAATAGATCAAATATCTAGAAGGGATGAAGCATTTCTAAAGGAGAAAATTCTATCTAGATCAAACGAAGGAAAGTTTCAATTTCAGTTCATTATGTTTGTTTATCACTTGCAAAGGTATGCTGATAGATGATTTCACTTGTTGAAATCATTGCCTCTTACAATTCCTCCATCCAAGGAAATTGCACCATCTTTTGGTACAATGTTTTTGATATTGCTGAAGTCAAAGAAGAACAAAGCAGAACAGTTCAGAATAAGAAGAATAGTTCAGATTCATGAAGTGTTTGAAAGATCTTTTCAAGTCCTCATTTAATTCAGAAAACATGTTTGAATGATTCACATGTTTAGGGGAGGATTGTTGGGAATTAAATATTCTGAAGTTAGAGTATTAGAATTTACTCTAAGTCGAAGGTACTGCTAGTTCATGATCAAGGTACTGCTAGTACATCAAGGTACTGCTAGAGCAAGAAGGTACTGCTAGTTCAAGTAGAAGGTACTGCTAGTAGAGAATGGTACTGCTGATCAGTGACTCATAGGATAAGATCGAAAAGATATTTATTGTATTTTGGTCAAACATATACGGTAGATAATATCTTACTCCATGTGCTTAGTTATCAAGTTGTATACATAGATACATGTTGTATCTTATGTACTGACACAATAAGCATAAGTTAACCAAGTAAGTCGGCCAAGACTTTAAGCAATTTGTAAAGATCTCTTGCAACTATAAAAGAGATCTTAGACTTGGATATTGTGTACACACCTTAACAAAAGAACTTAGAACTGTTAAGACATAGAACAAACACAAATCACAAGTTGTAACATAAGATTCAAGGTCTTTGTAACCCTAGTGATAAACACAAGATCACTCGTATTATTTTGAATAAAATTGAATCGTTTAGTGAAAAACTTTCTTTGTTCATTGTTAAGTAACAAATATAATTCTTCCATTTCCACAACATACATAACCTTCTAAGTGTGGTTAAGTAAATTCCGCGTGCTTAATCATATTAACTCAATATATCTTATACACAAAGACACAAGGTTTAACCATCTTAATCGTGTATCAAACAGGTCCTCACAATTTACATTTATTGTCAGTTTGATCTAGCTTAGATAATGTTGGATAAGCTTATAGTAGGTTGTGATCAGCTACTTTGAGGGTTTTGCTATAGTTAAGTTTGGAAGTCTAGAATTGAGATTGTACACTGCTCCTATTAGCTTATTATAGAGATAAGCTGGGTTGTCCTTGTTTTTGCATCTCACATGCTCATTTAACTGTGTTAAGTGAATTGTAGAAAGTTGGATTGGTTTCATTAAGGTTTTAAAAAGATATAGTCAAATTAGTTGTGCACCTGCATCAGTAGTCCATTCAATTGAACAGTTCTGATCTACTTTTCTAGGGTTAGTTTCAGTGCTTAATTTTGACCCCTAGTGCTTATTTATTTTAGTTTAAGAGATGTTGCTTATTGTTCTGTGCTTATACCTTAATTTCAGACTTTATCTTATCTTTTAGGTACTTATTTGAAAGCCTCAAAAAACAAGTGCATTAGCACATCTGAACTGTTTAGGCTAACAAATAAGCACTAAATAAGGTAAGATAAGTCTGATTTTTGTCCTATTAACTCTTTAGTACTTAAACTTGTTTTTCCTTCAATTTTAGAGGCTGAGCTTATTGTTTCATAGCTTTTTTATAAGCTTGAAATGGCCTCAGCAGCCCCACTTTGATCTGCACATCGGTAGGGCTGCATACTCAGTAGTTCTTTCTTTTGCTTTTTATAAGAGTATATTCAGTGCTTATTTGTTCTCCTTGTGGTTATTTCAACTTCCTATATTTCTTGGTTAGCTTATTATTTGTCTTTAGCTTATTTCAGATTTTAGCCTAGCTTTAAAGTAGCTTAATAGTCCTTTGTTTTGAAGTCTTTAGCTTATTTCCCTTAAAAGTCACTTTTCTGATTCCAGCTTATTTCTGGGCTTATTTGTGGTTTCTGATAATAGTTGTAGTTATAGATAATGCTTATTTTGATGTGCTTATTAAGTTCTTGAAAAGAAAAAAAAAATGATTTTCAAAAAAAGAAGGCCACAGGGTTCGAACCTGTGACCTTCCCTTTAGCTACACCTCACACACACAACACAACACCATCTGCCCTAGGGTCTTGTATCAGTAGAGTCTTACCTTGTTTATTACTTAACCATCTTCTTTTCCCTTTTAGCTTATTTTCAATAAACTGCTTATTTCAGCTTATTGGTAATTGATTTTTCTTTCAATTTATTTTTCCTTAAATCTTTATTACAGTAGGTAGTTTTTATAAAATTTTCAGAATTTTCTAAATTGTTTTAATATTTTTAATCCTTTAAATAGTTTTAAATAGTTTTTAATTCATAAAAATTAAAATAAAAATCCAAAAAATATAATTTTAAAAAAAAAATTTTCTTTTATTAAATAGAACGTAGGAAAATTAATTTGGTGCCCGTAGGATTAGAATTTCATTATTTTGATGTTTAGGCTCGCGTTTTCCCGTTTTTAATACGTAATTAGGATTTCTTTTACATTTTTATGATATGTTTGCCTTAGTTTAGGATTTCCCTTGCGTTATTAATCGTTTTTATTTTATATTTCATTATCTTAGTTTAGAAAAACCAAAATCTCACTTTTACACATTCACTACACGATTCACGATCCCGATATCACGTATTCCATTCACACCTTCGTCGGGACAACGAACTCCGGGTTTTCACATTATTTCCCTTTTGTGATTCCCTTTTGAGATACAATTGAAACGAATCAATTTTTGGCGCCGCTGCCGGGGAAGGTTGAAGTGAGTTCGTGATTTCCGTTTCTCGATTCGTGTTTTGAAGACCCTTCCTCGTGAAGTTATCCTTTTCATTTGTAAATATTATCTTATTCTAAAAACTCAAAAAGATTTTCTTTTCAAATTTATTTTCCATTTTCTCTTGTGTTTTTCAAAGTTTCTAAATCATAAAATTCCAAAAATATTCTTCTCATTCCTCTTATCCGTTTGATTCTTTATCTCTCACCATCTATCCATTTAATTCTTCTTCTCTATGTCTTCATCTCACCATTATGGTTGTGAATGGTGTGGGGGTCCTCCAAATGGTGGAAATTGTCCCGGTTGTAGCATGGTGGAATCAGGAAACGGGTTTGTCTATGACCAAAATCTTTATTCTTACCATGAAACAACCGACTTTTTCAACCAGCCCCCACAACACCAGATGGAGACATACTCGTGTGAGTCTTGTGGAGGTAGTCCTCACCCGGGTTTTGATTGTCAAACAGGGAACATGTTTGTCTATGAGCAAGTTCCATGTAATCAAAACTTCGGGTATGACCATTATCCATATAATTCACCGAATCAGTCACAGCAATCATATTGTTGTGAGTACTGTGGAGGTCCTCACTATAGCTCTGATTGTCAAACGAGGAACCCGCTTGTCTATGAGTGTGGCCCTTATAACAATTACGACTATTCTTATCATGACCAACCTCCACAGTACCAAATGAATCAAGCACCACCTCAGCCAATTCCGCAAGAAGTTCTCCATGATCTTCTAGATTCAATAAAAGATTTTAAGGCTTTGGTAATTAAACTTCCCCAAGAAGATCCTCATCAGAAAACTTATGGAGAACTGCTAGCTGAAGAACAAGCAGCTAGAGTAAGTTCCAAATATCGTCAAACTTTCGTTTGCGATGATGATGAGGATTCTATGTGGGGAGTTTATGAGAGTTCGTCAGCTGTAACCACACCCGTCCAGATGAAGCTTTGCAGTAGTTCACCAGTTGCTATCACACCCGTTGAAAAGCAGGAAGATACAAGAACTATGGGTGAATTATTAGAAGAGGAGCGGATGCAAGTTATAAAAGCTCTATATGCTAAGCATAAGATCGGTGACGGTTATGACGAGGAGTGTGCCCATGCAGATATTCAAATATCAGATGAACCTCCGAGTGGCAATCCCACTCCACCTATCATTTCCGACTCTTCCCCTTCCCTCACTCCGTTTGAGGGAAGTGATCCTCTCTTGGAAGAGATCGATGCTTGTCTCAAAGATGAATCAATTTCGCCGGAAATTGATGATTCTTGTCTTGATCCGGAGGGAGATATTCTTTTACTTGAGAAATTATTGAACCAAGAACCATCTCTTTCTCTCCCTCCGAAGGAAGTTGAA
Organism: Artemisia tridentata subsp. tridentata; assembly: GCA_021014915.2. Classification (NCBI taxonomy): domain Eukaryota; kingdom Viridiplantae; phylum Streptophyta; class Magnoliopsida; order Asterales; family Asteraceae; genus Artemisia; species Artemisia tridentata. Next base: position 71,918,974 of record CP139506.1, on the reverse strand, counting down.
ATCAATACACCAAAGAAATTTGATGACCTTGTTCCCGAAACCTTCAAAATGACTCTCACCAACCCTCTGTTTGAGTTCGAATCGGAGTTTACTTTGATTTCTGATAATCCAATCTTTGATATTCAGATGGAGGAGAGGGATGAGTCCGTGACGGAACTTGAGTTCACAGATTCTCATCATATGATTGATTCTTCATGAGGAGTTCTCCGATGAACTCACTCATATCATACCTCCTCCGGAGTATGATTACTTTACTTTTGATGAAGATCCTGACCCGGGGGGAGATGTACTCTATCCTAAGAGTTTGCTTGTCGATGATATCATCCCGACCCTCCCTCCCGAGGTTTTTGTTGATGATAACCATAAGAGCTTCAATGATGATATTCAAGATCAGAAAAATGGTAATTTTGAGGATGAAGAATGGATCCTCATTGTGATTAAGATCCTTCTCCCTTTCTTCACCTATCGAGTGTCTTCTCCTTTCTTTCATTCCTTTGTGAGTGAAGACACCATCTTTGACCCCGGCATCTCTTATTCTTTTAAGCCGTGGGTATCTCATCGGAGTGGAACTTTCGTATGCTTCAATGTTTATCCAAACATCTTGAACGAAAGTCCGATGAAGATTTTCTTTTCCACATGCTCCCCCATATGGACAAATGAATTCGGGGCGAGTCTAAGCTATACGACTCGATAAAAAACAAGCGCTTCGTGGGAGGCACCCCATGCTTATCCTTCTATCTTCTTTCTATTTTCTAATAAGTGACGTGAGGAGGGCTACCTCTTCCATTTGTTGTGTTTCGTGGTTGTTTGTGTATGTCCAGGATTTTCCCGAATAATGAAGACTCTCATGCTCGTGGTTTTGTCTCCACTCGAGGTTCATCATTCGTTGCTCATCCGATATCCTTAATCTTATCGTTTTACATCTATCTTTTGGCATAATTAATAAACGGCCTTAGATTTTTGTAGGAGAACCCTTACCTTTAAGACATTGAGGACAATGTCTCGTTTTAGTCTGGGGGGGGGGGTGATCTTTCGATCTGATTTTTTCCTTGCATTTTTTGCCATGTACTCTCGCAAACCCGTTTTTCCTCAAAAATTGAAAAAATCCAAAAAAAATGAGAAAATTTAAAAATTTTTGTGCAAAAATATAATAATTTTTTACATTTTGTTGACTTTCCGCTGGTGAGAGTAGGAATAAAATTATGACTTGACCGGGTGTGTTGAGCCCTAGCTTGTCTCCTTAACCATTCGGCTAAGCATTCGCGGATCTTATTATTTAAGATTTTAAATTTGTAAAGAACGAGAAATGATAGAGTTTATTTATAAGTTAGATTGCTAAGCGTGGAGTCGTTGGTTCTCTCTAGAATTCATCGAAGTTACTTGTGGCCTTTTGCTCCCGCAAAATTGTTTCACCATATATAACTGTAAGAATAATTAGAGATGTTAGGTTTTGCCGATGATTAGTTCTTGGTCTTCTTAAAAGAATCATTGCTTTAAAAATTGGGTACACATCAAGGTTACTTAATAAATATGTTTAATAATAATAAGTTAAGTGCTCTAAGCTACGAATTCGAGATCGGGCCTTGGATCCTTATTTCCGGAAGGCGTTTAGGTCTTGGCTACCCTCTTGCACCGGCCCTTGGACCTCTAGTTCAGGAATGTGTGAGGTCTTGGTCTAACCACCTTGGATCCTCATTTCAGGAATGTCTAGAGTCTTGGAACACTCCGTTGTAACGGCCCTTGGATCCTTTATTCCGGAAGGTGTAAGGTCTTGGAACTAAACCGTGAAGCTCCGTCGTTTAGGGTACGCAAGTGAAAAGTTAGTGAAAAAAAAATGGTGATGAAAGAAAAAGAGAAAAAAAAGCAAAAGTCAAAAATATAAATAAAAACCTTGATGTGGACCTCATTTTCGAAGCAACGGTTCTCGAGAGAAGATTGAAAACTACTTAGCGTCTTAATTTAGTATCTTTATCGGACTAAAAACCTATCGAAACGAGAAAATATGAAGCAATTCATTTCTCACCAAAAATAAAATAAATAGAGGCAAATTAGGAAAATGGGAGCAAGAGGTAATTACACAAGTAACTTCCATGGGTAGTGTTGGCATCTAACTTGTAAATAGACAATGATTTCATTTTTACATTTAGTTTGGGGGCTCACGAAAAATCAGGGACGACGAATTTTATCCATATGGTCACTTCTTTATGAGTCGTGTTTCCTACTCATTGACCCTAAAAGTTATTGATAGATAATGATTGTCAACAAAGCCGTCACATGATAATGAGAAAAAAATTCAAAAATAGAATAAAAAGGAAAATCGGGGAGTTTTTAGAACTTAAGATTTCTTAATCTCTTTTGAAAATTTTGCTATTTCTCAAAGTTAGTAAAAAGAGGTTAGAAATGTTTGGATTTAAAAACGTGTTTTCATAACATTGCGTGAGGACACTGCAATATCTTAGTCTGGGGGATTTTGGTATGTGCTTATTTACATACCTTTATTTGACCAAAATCAGACCAAAACGACCAAAAACTAACCAAAATGCCAAAGATATTTGTGTTTTTGTGTTTATGTTTGTGCAGGCAACGGATAAATGAAAAAGGACAAAAATCAAGAAAAACCCGGAAAACACGAGCACGAGATTTGGAAAGGATATTTATAGCCGGAACCGGGGAAGAAATCATCAAAGAATTACAAGACAAGCCCTTGGGTCAAATTTGAAGAATGGCAGAACTAGTCCATGGAATTTCAGATTATACACATTTGGTCCTTCATTTACCTTAAAAACACTAAATCCTATACTAAACTCTAAATCCGGATTTGCACTAAATAAACCCAAAGCCCATTAAATATAAACCCAAAAAGCCCACCCTTTTTAATAAACCCATGATCCGATCCACACCTTTTATATAAACCCGAATCCACAAAACAATACCAGTCAACCCACCATAACTCCCAGTCAAACAATAAAACTTTACCCGCCCCCCAATTTACCCAGTCACATGAACCCTAAATTACCCCGTCCCAAATTGACAGCAATTAAGGGTACAAATGTACTTAACACTCGCTTCTAGAAGGTCTGACAAGTGCTGACAAGGGGAATGACAACGTGGCAGTATGGAGCAATGCTATTGGTTGAGACACCTCATTATTTCAATCCAAGGGTTGTGATCAATTATGATGATGATATGATGATTGAAGGGCTGTGATTAGACTTCTGGATCCTTCTACTCAGGCTATAAATAGCACCCCATCACCCACACTTTGGAGCTGTTAGATAGTTAGTTAGAATTTTAGGGTTAGATAATTTAGGAGTAGCTTAAGTATAGTTTTTAGCTTAATTCTTCAGCTTATTGTAATAGTCTCAGCTTTTGTATTCATTTCAAGGATTAATGGATTTGTAAGTTTTCACTTAATTTCTTTTAATAGTCAAACTGCTTATTACTTATTGCTACTGCTTATTTCTGTTCTGTTATTGCTTATTCAGTAGAGTCTTAGCTTATTTGTCCTCATTATTGCCCTTTAAAGTTTAATAGATGGTTAGAACTAGTTAGCTCTTCTAGTGTCTTTAAAATCATCAAAAAGCCAAAAATAAGTCATAATAGAGGTATAGCTTATCTACTACTTATTTACCTTTGAAAGTTGCTCATTAGGATTTTATTAAGTTAGTTAGTGCATGTTAGTTCAGAATTCTAGCTTATTTGGTCTATTCTAGTTCAAAAGAGCATAATCAGTTTCTATAGGGGTGTTTGGTTTAAGACCTGTAATGGGTCAAAACGGGTCAAATTGACCCATCACTGTTCATTTGCATTTCTTGTCAGTTTGATCTAGCTTAGATAATGTTGGATAAGCTTATAGTAGGTTGTGATCAGCTGCTTTGAGGGTTTTGCTATAGTTAAGTTTGGAAGTCTATAATTGAGATTGTGCACTGCTCCTATTAGCTTATTATAGAGATAAACTGGTTTGTCTTTGTTTTTGCATCTCACATGCTCATTTAACTGTGTTAAGTGAATTGTAGAATGTTGGATTGGTTTCATTAAGGTTTTAAAAAGATATAGTCAAATTAGTTGTGCACCTGCATCAGTAGTCCATTCAATTTAACAGTTCTGATCTACTTTTCTAGGGTTAGTTTCAGTGCTTAATTTTTACCCCTAGTGCTTATTTATTTTAGTTTAAGAGATGTTGCTTATTGTTCTGTGCTTATACCTTAATTTCAGACTTTATCTTATCTTTTAGGTACTTATTTGAAAGCCTCAAAAAACTAGTGCATTAGCACATCTAAACTGTTATACCAGTTCTGATGTTAGATCCACCCTTTTTTTAGGCAAACAAATAAGCACTAAATAAGGTAAGATAAGTCTGATTTTTGTCCTATTAATGTTGGATAAGCTTATAGATAATGTTGGATAAGCTTATAGTAGGTTGTGATCAGCTGCTTTGAGGGTTTTGCTATAGTTAAGTTTGGAAGTCTAGAATTGAGATTGTGCACTGCTCCTATTAGCTTATTATAGAGATAAGCTGGGTTGTCCTTGTTTTTGCATCTCACATGCTCATTTAACTGTGTTAAGTGAATTGTAGAAAGTTGGATTGGTTTCATTAAGGTTTTAAAAAGATATAGTCAAATTAGTTGTGCACCTGCATCAGTAGTCCATTCAATTGAACAGTTCTGATCTACTTTTCTAGGGTTAGTTTCAGTGCTTAATTTTGACCCTAGTGCTTATTTATTTTAGTTTAAGAGATGTTGCTTATTGTTCTGTGCTTATACCTTAATTTCAGACTTTATCTTATCTTTTAGGTACTTATTTGAAAGCCTCAAAAAACAAGTGCATTAGCACATCTGAACTGTTATACCAGTTCTGATGTTGGATCCACCCTTTTTTTAGGCTAACAAATAAGCACTAAATAAGGTAAGATAAGTCTGATTTTTGTCCTATTAACTCTTTAGTACTTAAACTTGTTTTTCCTTCAATTTTAGAGGCTGAGCTTATTGTTTCATAGCTTTTTTATAAGCTTGAAATGGCCTCAGCAGCCCCACTTTGATCTGCACATCGGTAGGGCTGCATACTCAGTAGTTCTTTCTTTTGCTTTTTATAAGAGTATATTCAGTGCTTATTTGTTCTCCTTGTGGTTATTTCAACTTCCTTTATTTCTTGGTTAGCTTATTATTGGTCTTTAGCTTATTTCAGATTTTAGCCTAGCTTTAAAGTAGCTTAATAGTCTTTTGTTTTGAAGTCTTTAGCTTATTTCCCTTAAAAGTCACTTTTCTGATTCCAGCTTATTTCTGGGCTTATTTGTGGTTTCTGATAATAGTTGTAGTTATAGATAATGCTTATTTTGATGTGCTTATTAAGTTCTTGAAAAGAAAAAAAAAAAATGATTTTCAAAAAAAGAAGGCCACAGGGTTCGAACCTGTGACCTTCCCTTTAGCTACACCTCACACACACAACACAACACCATCTGCCCTAGGGTCTTGTATCAGTAGAGTCTTACCTTGTTTATTACTTAACCATCTTCTTTTCCCTTTTAGCTTATTTTCAATAAACTGCTTATTTCAGCTTATTGGTAATTGATTTTTCTTTCAATTTATTTTTCCTTAAATCTTTATTACAGTAGGTAGTTTTTATAAAATTTTCAGAATTTTCTAAATTGTTTTAATATTTTTAATCCTTTAAATAGTTTTAAATAGTTTTTAATTCATAAAAATTAAAATAAAAATCCAAAAAATGTAATTTTTTAAAAAAATTTTCTTTTATTAAATAGAACGTAGGAAAATTAATTTGGTGCCCGTAGGATTAGAATTTCATTATTTTGACGTTTAGGCTCGCGTTTTCCCGTTTTTAATACGTAATTAGGATTTCTTTTACATTTTTATGATATGTTTGCCTTAGTTTAGGATTTCCCTTGCGTTATTAATCGTTTTTATTTTATATTTCATTATCTTAGTTTAGAAAAACCAAAATCTCACTTTTACACATTCACTACACGATTCACGATCCAGATATCACGTATTCCATTCACACCTTCGTCGGGACAACGAACTCCGGGTTTTCACATTATTTCCCTTTTGTGATTCCCTTTTGAGATATAATTGAAATGAATCAATTGTCTTCCATAATACAAAACCAATGCCATCTATGTAAATTTATAAAAACATTTATACAAAACATAAATGTTAATAATAGCTAGACTTACATCATAGGCATCCACTTCCATATCCATTGCAGAGTATCGAACTTTGGCTATTGTACCAAAATAAAATGTTTCAATCATACTAAATGATGATTCAAACTTAGACTTTGGAGATAACTAAATAATAGGAGTAAGAATCGATAATTTTTAATGACACAACAAATTGAGTATATTTTGAAATCAGGACTTGAAAAGAAACTTCTTGAGAGGTTTTGGTTGCTTCAGTTTAGGAGACCTGTGTTGGTTATGCGCTCGTAAATAAATAGTTATACGGCTAGGAATTACGTGAGCCTATCGGGGCACACACATATACATTTAGAGAGCGTTTATTAAATATAATTTATATGTTTAATGTATGCTATTAATTATAATTAATAAAATCCACGAAATAAACATAACGGTCATTAGTCCGTTAGTGTAACGGTTAACGGTCGTTAAGTCCAAAATTAGCTTGTATTGTGCATAGTTTATTTCACAATGACCAAAAGGCAACATGGAGGCCCATGGACACCCCGTATGGCCGGCCATATTGCATTAGGGCAAGAGGAGAGGTACCTTATTCCCTAAGCTAGGTAATTTGTATAAAAGGAGACCTCTAGGTCTTCATTTATTCACACCTTCAAATCAAAGCATTCTTTGATCTTCTCTCTTGCTCTCTACAAATCGTCTAACACCCCAAGTAAGGGAGTTGGCTTTGTTTCTTCTCTACGATTAGCATTCGTGTTTAGTTCATAAGCTCGTGGGTTAAGCACTAGCATCCTAACGCTCTCGTTAGACGTGTAGTGTGAGTTTTCGATAGAGATCAACTCACTATAGTTGATTAGGGTTTCGTGGTGATACGAGATCCATTGAAGTGTTTGTGATCAAGATCAAGACTTGGTGGTTATCTATTTTTCAATAGATTCGAGGTTAGTATTTATTATGTGTTTTAATTCATAACATTAAATATAGATCCATCCGCTGCGTACTCGTGGTATTGATGGTTTAATCAATATGAATTCCCAACAGTGGCATCACGAGCCATCTCGTTTGGTGTTATGGGTTACACATAGAGTCGCTTGCTACGCTAATTAAACACATATATTAAATCTTGATCTTGTTTAATTATTAATGGTTAATAAGACTTAAAAGGGGTTAGGAAAATTAAAAAGATTATTGTAACATGTACTTCTTCTTTTTCTTTTTTCCAATCTTAAGGCTTACGCGGTCATTATTATGACGTCTGTGATCCACTTGGTACCAAGCTCGAAAACCTTGTGGGAGCCTTAGATTCTCCAATTGGGGAAGACTCATTCTTGAGTTTTGGAGCATTACTTGTTTTACTGCTTTCCATTAGAGTCTGTCTTCTCCTCTACCCCTTCTTCTGTCTGTTTTAATTGCTTATATGTTTTATTCCTTGTGACTTGCTTTACATATATGCTATTGATTTTGGAAATAAAAACAGACTAATTACTTATATCGAAACTTGTTTTTAATTAAATCGTGGGTTCCATCAAGCTGTTGAGGGTGTGGATCATTACTCGAAGCTACCAGGATATAGCTTGCTGGATATCGTGAGATTTAATTATTGTATGTTAATATACACACTTAATTCCTTGTGACCAGTTATGTGTTATGTTAAAAAATTTTCTTTTACACTTAAACGGACTATAAACTATTGAAATCTGATTTAATTAAATCGCGGGTTCCATCAAGCTATTAAGGGTGTGGATCATTACTCGAAGCTACCAAGATATAGCTTGCTGGATATCGTGTGATTTAATAAACTTTAACTATAAGATACCTAAAGTTTTGTGCTTTTATTAATGATCTTTCATCATATCAAGATCTAGGGTTTTGTGTGGTCGTTTCCCGCCCCACTACATGCTTCGGCATATGAGGGAATTATTGGAAGAACTTGGGTCTTTTGACTCATGCAGAGTACAATATAGGGTTCTTGACCATTCTTTGCCCGTGATAATAGTACACCTAATAAGTGGGAAAAAAATTGTTTTTTTTGCAAACTTGTGTTACAAAGATGTATGCATGCCTCTTTGTACACAATTTTTGATACATGCTTTTGTCAAAAATTATGTGATACCCTATTTGAAATTTAAGTCTATGCCATCCAAGTTTGAGGACACTTGCACTTGCCTTTTGCTCTTCGTGGGACGTGAGTGAATTGCAACCCAAGGTGTTTATTCTCTAGCGTTAGACCTAGAGTTATTTACACATGTTCTCTAATTGGACGACTTAATCGAGTCAAGCGGTGAGATCCTTGAGCCCGAGGCATAGGATGAGACAAAACATGCATGACACTAGTAGCTTGTACTCTAGTGCCATAAGTCTCATAAATCTAAGAGTTGCACTTGTAATGCAATTGTCGCACGCCGCCTACCTCTTGTACCCACAAGACTTACCAGAGTAGTAAGCACTACCGTGATGAGTGGGAGTTCAAGAGGGTCTTAGTCTTTTAGTAAATTAATTGTTTTATTTATTAAAACATGGGTAGTTAATTTGTAAAAGAATTAATTATCGAAAATACTAAAATTTTGAACTTTGTTTTATTGTAGATGGCAGCAAATCAATCCGTCAACAATTCGATCTTCAGGTCTTTCCTCGAAAAGGAAAAACTTACTGGATCCAACTTCCTCGACTGGTATCGGAATTTGAGGATCGTCCTCACAGCCGAGGATAAGTTAACCTATGTGGAGCATCCCATACCTGCTACTCCTGTTCCTCCAACTCCTGATCAGCAGGTTCCTGCTGATGTCCTTGTTGCTCACGCCCAATGGGTTAAAGCATCAAAGGACATAGGCTGTCTTATGCTCATAAGCATGACTCCAGAACTTCAAAAGAATCTGGAGCACTTTGATGCATATAACATGCTTAAGGAATTGAATACCATGTTTGCTCAACAAGCAGAACAGGAACTCCTTGAGACTGTGCATGCCTTTCATGCACGTAAGCATGAGGAGGGTCAATATTTTAGCACCTATGTTATGAAAATGAAGGGCTATCTAGATAGACTAGAACGCCTTGGTTACCCCATGTCATCTGGCCTTGTAGTGAGCCTGATTCTTACTACTATGAACAAGGACTTTGCTGGATTCATACAGAATTATAATATGCAATGCATGGGGAAGACAGTGAATGAAGTGTATGCAACGCTTAAGCTGCACGAACAAGGGCTTCCTAAGAAAGATGCTACCCTTTCTCTACTTGCTATAAGAGTAGGAAGGATCGAGAAGAATAATAAGAACAAGAAGCCGCTGAATGGTGCTCAGGGTAAGAATCATGGTAAAGGAAAGGCTAAGCTTGCTTATGCCCCTAAGGCCAAGGTTCCCCCTCCACCTAAAAAGGAGCATCCTGCTAAGGACTCTGAGTGTCATCATTGTCATCAGACTGGACAATGGAGAAGGAACTGTCCTACTTATTTAGCCGAGTTGATGCAGAAGAAGTGCAATGTGGGTAGCAATGCTAGCACATCAGGTATCTTCGTCATATAACTTTATACTTTTCCTCATAAATCTTGGGTATATGATACTGGTTATGGTACTCACATCTGTAATACTACTCAAGGTCTCAGGGGAAGTAAGAGACTGAAGCCAGGAGCTTTAAGCCTGTACGTGGGAAATGGATGAAAAGGTATCAATTGTTTTATAGATCGTTCTGCCTACCCCTATGGCTTGCTGGGGGTTTAAGGCTAGCTAGTTGACTGCTCTGATGTAGCAACCCGTAAAATTTCATAAGGCAAAATGACTATTTTGCCCTTTGACTTTTGACTTTTTGACTATTTGACTTTTTCCGTAACGTAAAAGCAAATACTGTAACTGGTAATTTTCAAAGTTAAATAATTCACTCTTATTTGAATTATTAATCTCTGAACGTTTTCGTTCGCCTCTGTCTATTTAATGAGAAGATATCTCGCAAAACGTGAAAATCGCACACAACGCGTACCGACACAAGACTATGATAAGTCTATGTGTTCAAAATACTCAAATCTCACCAATAGTCATATTTAATATGAACTATTGTCATTTTCTCATTTTTACGTGAGCATTATACTTCTTATGTAATACGTGTACTCAAACCTACGTTATTAGGTTTATCAACGTATACGCTCTCCATTAAACTTATCACATGTCCAATATACTTAGTTAGAGTATATTGATAAGTTTTAACATTTTTATAAGTATTACATTTTTATGTTGCCCGGTTTTAAGTTTCGTGACTTAACGGCATAACATTAGTAATTACCGGGATCAAACTATACCCTTATGATAAATACAATAAATCCTTATTTGATATAGTCATCCATTATAATCAAAACGTGTGAAAGATTCATACATACACGTTACCACCTTATCTATACGTGTATTTCATAGATTCAAAGTAAAGTGCTAATCTAAATGTAAATTTAAGAAGCTCCCCACGTGTAGTAGTCATTAAAGTTTAAATGAGCAATAGTAACCTTATACGAGTACTAATTTACTTCTTCGAAATAAATAATAGAATTGTCATATTTTATTTATAAAAACAAAAAGAAATGGAAGGTAGTTTCTTCTCTTGAAAATTGATGTCGGCGCATCACCATAAATTTAACGCCTAATCCGCTCAACTCAACATTTAACGCAGTATTCTTCTATAATTTTCACAAAATCTATCTTTACAATTTCCTCAAAATCTTTGTTTCAGAATCCAAATATTTTCCAAAAATCTCGAATACAACTCATTTATAAATTCAAGACTTAAGTTAAATAAGAAAGATGGAGGCCGTGATATGTTCTATCTAGTACAAGAGTTACTTTGGTGATTCCAAGCTCACAACAAGAGTTACACAAGACCAAAGGCTAAAGTAGAAGTCCAAGCACAAGGTTTTCAATAAGCTACCACAAGTTGGGTTGAAGATTGAAAGGCTAGTTGGTGATTGAAAGACTTAGGGTAGTGTTCTTGGGTTTTTGGTGATTTCTATCCAAGAAGTTGTAAGACTACACTTAGATTTAATGTTTTTCCTTACTTTTGTTATGTTATATATCTTGTACAAGTTTTATATGTGTTAAGACTTGATTGATGTTGTACATAACTTAAAAGATGGATAAAACTTGTTAGAAACATCTTTGAGATAACTAGGACAAACTCTAGGTATGACTTATGAAACTGGAAATTCTGAACAGCCCCAAAGAATGATTAAACTGATCATCTCAGTAAACTTTGAGGTTAAGGCAATAAGATAAGCTGGTAGAGCTATGTCTTGTGGTCGTTTCGCCGGGTGTCGCACCTCATAACTCATCCCGATGAATAAACTAGAGCTAAAATGGTAAAACATGTCAAAATCTGACTAACAGAATTCATTGGACAAAACGAGACAGTTCTGGCCGTTTCTGGAACTCATCGTAGTTTTATGATATGAAGCTAAGGAATAAAATTAAACGTAGGAAAAATCCTCGCGTCCTAAAGTGTTGTAGAACTCAAGATATGGCCTTTGCCGAAGGACTGCAGGGTGCTGTCCAACCTTCTGCACTTAAATCACAAGTTTTAAAATTGAGCACTGATCTGATTTTAAAAAGCGATTTTCACCTTTTTCTGGTCCGAACCACTGAAAGTGTAAAACACGAAAGTTGCTCAGAATGTTGTTTTATACAAAAACTCTCAAGCACGTAAGCTGAAAGTGAACAACAAAGGCTACGAGTCTAGCCGCATGATTAGCCTGGGTTTGATAACCCAAAACTTATTATTGAGACTTGATCACTTATTTGACTCATTCTTCTTGACTCCGGTAACCTATAAAAATGACCATATCACATATATCATTACCTCAAAGTCACAATTTACACTTGATCCGCGAAATTATAATAACTAGTTCAACCAATAGTCTTTGATGAAACACGACAAATGTTTTTATGCAACATTTGTCTCGTCAAATACTTTTCTTATAAATGATAAGTACTACAACACTAGGGAATTTCATTATCATAAGAGGCCTCTTCGGGGTGTCGTATCGACGAGTTGTGGATTTACGAATTAAAGTGTCCTGGCTCCTCGTACGTTCACTACATGACCTCTAGATTCTGATAGCCCGAACGGTAATACGAAGTTATTTATAAAAGGCTATTAGCCAAACCATACCTTAAGGATGCTTCACTCATCTACACAACATAATACATGTGTACAATATCTTAATCAAGTCAATGTCTTTACATATACTTGTACACTCATATTGTACACTATATTAAGACGCGATCACTATACTTTCGTAGGTCATTGTTAAAGATCGTGGTCTCGCCATACACTATCTGTTGTATTAAACTACTACTGATCACTACGGTGAGTTCATAACCCCTACTTTTGTTTAACTGGTTTATAAACTACTTGGGGGAGATACATGCTACTGTTTTTATTATTATGGACAATTACTTGCAAACTGAATACAAGCCCTGAATGTATTATTGCATGCCTAAGTTGTTTATGCCACAAGTCCCCTTATCCTGGACCACTAATCACTTGTTGGTGCATGTGAGCGCAAATATTGTGGATAGGCCTATCGGGATTGACGAATCCCGTTTGTGTTAATCATACAGCGGATATCACAAACGCACTATATTTGAATTACTAGGTATTTGGCATAGTACCTACAATGGGAAAATTATTTGATGTATATATCGTACGATGCTATATATGTACAGTCAGTCGTGCATACCATGAGCTTAGAGCAATAATAACTATCAGGATGATGATTGCGCACATTGCAATTATACTATGAACTTTATTGTCCACTACTGTTTACAGACCTATGAATTCACTCAACGTTTGTGTTGACTTTTTAGCATGTTTATCTCAGGTTCGAAAGGAATTAGCTGGCATGGGAAGGCGCACAGAAAAATATTTTGAAGACGATGCATATATTATCATTCGAAAAACTTTACAACTATTATGTTGTACATTTTGTAAACTTGTGGGACCTCTCTTTGTGAACTCTGATATTTTAATCGAATGATAATTTATTTCAAAACGTCTCATTTAGAGTCGTTTTCTGTAACTTGTACTGTAACCAATGAAGTAATGCCCTAGTGACACAATCTTCCGCTGCGATAATTTTGGGGGTGTTACAGATTGGTATCAGAGCTATAGTTATAGAGAACCAGGTTGCATTTAAACCAAGACTATAACTACTCTTTACATTAAGACTCACGTTACTCATTATCGTCTTCAACATTCCGTGCGCCTTGCTTACTCCTTAACACAATACTGTATTCTTTACGACAGTTTATATGAACGATTGACTAAATATGACTGCGTATGCCTATTCAAAGGCATTACGGCACTACCAGATTTCTCTGATCATACACATTTTTTTGTGATATACGAAATTTTCTTGAAACATTGTAATTGATATAATTACCATTCATATATCTCAGACATTGTGAGATACATAACTTGAATACTCATATATCTCAGACATTGTGAGATACACAACTTGATTACTCATATATCTCAGACATTGTGAGATACACAACTTGATTACTCATATATCTCAGACATTGTGAGATACACAACTTGATTACTCATATATCTCAGACATTGTGAGATACACAACTTGATTACTCATATATCTCAGACATTGTGAGATACACAACTTGATTACTCATATATCTCAGGCATTGTGAGATACACAACTTGATTACTCATATATTTCATGCATTGTGAGATACACAACTTGCTTATTTATATATCTTAGACATCGAGAGACACATAATAGTCTTATCTATTTCTCATACATTGAGAGATACACATTAGTCTTATTTATTTTTACTGACATTGTGAGTTGCACAATGATCTCTCTGGTATTTCTCAAACATTGTGAGAAAACTATTTTATAACTATGAACTCATCAACTCTTTTGAATGCTATGTTGGCTTTCTCTGATTATCTTACTCCACGTCACCGAAGATGAGTGTGAACATTTATTCCGTACTCTCGGAACACTTATGACGTCTCGTAACACACCGCCTCATAACTCATTGGTTAAGTATTAGTGTTTTGTTGGGAATTCTTAAGTAGGATGATTTATAATATCCTTATTTAAATGAATTGGGACGCCTTTTTATTTAAATAAAGAAATTGTGAATCGCCGAACCATAAGTTTATATTTCTTTATTTACATTGTTTGGGACGCCTCTCTATGTAAATATTGAATTATAAATAAGTGGGCTTATTTGTATCCGATGAGACATGAGTATGAACTCGAACTTGAGAATCACCAGTATTCTACCACTCAGCAAAAATCTTAAGATCTCATTTGAACTGTCTGAGTTCATTCTTAAGTTATCACTTTTGATGTTACAAATTCTTACAATCATGAGTTATTTATTGAATTAACAGACTTCTTACACTCTTGATTTGGTTCAATCTTGAATTAACAAACTGATATTCCACTTACTTACTTGGGTACGTAAGATGCCTACTTTACTTAAGTGTGTGGACACCTACGTATAAGCCCTCCCACGAGCTCCTCTCACTTGTTGGCCCCATGTTCTGGGAACAGTGCCTCTTGAAATATCCTCACATCCAAGATAAGTTACCACTGGTTGAGCATTACCACCATTAACGGGATTCTTACCCTTATAATCTTTGGTCATATGGCCTACCTTCTAGCAACTTCTGGACCTAACAGTGCAAGAACCAATATGATGCAACTTGCATCGATGACATAATGGTTTATTCTTGACATAACCTATTCTTTCAGTTGAGGCAACGACATCATAGGCTCTGGCATTCTCTTGCCTTTTGTTTTGCTATTGTTGGGTCCTTGAGCAGACCAAGCTCGCACAACTTGATCCACTGGATTACGAGACATCAGGATTGTTACAACCAGTGTGAGTGGATCAAACGAAGTTACGATCCCTTGAATATTGAGTGGAAGTTCAAAGATGAACTTTTCCAATAACATCTCATTGGTTGAGACTATCATTAGGCACACTATTGCCAACTCTTGAAAGCGACGAATATAAGTTGTGATATCAACACCACTGACAACAGGAAAACTTCACCTCTAGTTCTTGCACCTCATTCTGAGGGCAGCACTTCTTGATCAATAACTTCTTCAACTTAGTCCAAGTAATCTTGTAAGTATTCTCAATACTAATAGATTGAGCAACAACATTCCACCATGACAAAACATTGTTCATCAATGTGATTGTGGCTTATTTGACTTTGCAATATTCAGCACAGTTGCTGATTAGAAATATTGACTCTATCCTCCCAAACCAACGAGATAAACCAAATGCTCCTTCTGTGCTTTTGAAATTAGTGAGCCTACAACTCATAAAATCTTTGTAAGAGCAGCCTTTAATCACTGGTACAACATTTACTCATGCGACGCCTCCAACTAGCACTACAATATTAGGCCCTCCAGTTGGGTCCGAATATTAATCGGAGTATTCTTGCTCACCTATCAAAACTTTAAATGAGTTCCTGATCTCACCTGAGAGCGTGAGATCATAATTCACCACAAATACTCACATTTTTCCTAGATAACTCAACATCGGATTATTCAAGATCCTGATTAGGATTGGTCCGGTAGCTTGCACACTTGAGCTACCACCAGAACTTAGCAGTGTATACAACATCTTTCATGTGAGCAATATAAAGAAGTGTCATACTGTTGAGACACTCACTATTCCTCTGGAAAAGATCCAGATTGATGAATGTCTGAACTTCACTAAAGAACCTATCAAAATCATAGACCGTAAGGTCAAACGACTTAAGCAAAGTCGCACTCCTATTGTTAAAATCGTTGGAATTCTCGCCGAAGTTTGAATATACTAGGGAACGAGAAGACCAAATGCGACAGAAGTACCCCCACATATTTTGGAGCACATCATCAACTCATAACACAAATTAAATCATGAGGACATGATTCCTGTAACTGGTGGAGACTGTAGCAACCCGTAAAATTTCATAAGGCAAAATGACTATTTTGCCCTTTGACTTTTGACTTTTTGACTATTTGACTTTTTCCGTAACGTAAAAGCAAATATTGTAACCGGTAATTTTCCAAGTTAAATAATTCACTCTTATTTGAATTATTACTCTCTGAACGTTTTCGTTCACCTCTGTCTATTTAACGAGAAGATATCTCGCAAAACGTGAAAATCGCACACAACGCGTACCGACACAAGACTATGATAAGTCTATGTGTTCAAAATACTCAAATCTCACCAATAGTCATATTTAATATGAACTATTGTCATTTTCTCATTTTTACGTGAGCATTATACTTCTTACGTAATACGCGTACTCAAACCTACGTTATTAGGTTTATCAACGTATACGCTCTCCATTAAACTTATCACATGTCTAATATACTTAGTTAGAGTATATTGATAAGTTTTAACATTTTTATAAGTATTACATTTTTATGTTTCCCGGTTTTAAGTTTCGTGACTTAACGGCATAACATTAGTAATTACCGGGATCAAACTATACCCTTATGATAAATACAATAAATCCTTATTTGATATAGTCATCCATTATAATCAAAACGTGTGAAAGATTCATACATACACGTTACCACCTTATCTATACGTGTATTTCATAGATTCAAAGTAAAGTGCTAATCTAAATGTAAATTTAAGAAGCTCCCCACGTGTAGTAGTCATTAAAGTTTAAATGAGCAATAGTAACCTTATACGAGTACTAATTTACTTCTTCGAAATAAATAATAGAATTGTCATATTTTATTTATAAGAACAAAAAGAAATGGAAGGTAGTTTCTTCTCTTGAAAATTGATGTCGGCGCATCACCATAAATTTAACGCCTAATCCGCTCAACTCAACATTTAACGCAGTATTCTTCTATAATTTTCACAAAATCTATCTTTACAATTTCCTCAAAATCTTTGTTTCAGAATCCAAATATTTTCCAAAAATCTCGAATACAACTCATTTATAAATTCAAGACTTAAGTTAAATAAGAAAGATGGAGGCCGTGATATGTTCCATCTAGTACAAGAGTTACTTTGGTGATTCCAAGCTCACAACAAGAGTTACACAAGACCAAAGGCTAAAGTAGAAGTCCATGCACAAGGTTTTCAATAAGCTACCACAAGTTGGGTTGAAGATTGAAAGGCTAGTTGGTGATTGAAAGACTTAGGGTAGTGTTCTTGGGTTTTTGGTGATTTCTATCCAAGAAGTTGTAAGACTACACTTAGATTTAATGTTTTTCCTTACTTTTGTTATGTTATATATCTTGTACAAGTTTTATATGTGTTAAGACTTGATTGATGTTGTACATAACTTAAAAGATGGATAAAACTTGTTAGAAACATCTTTGAGATAACTAGGACAAACTCTAGGTATGACTTATGAAACTGGAAATTCTGAACAGCCCCAAAGAATGATTAAACTGATCATCTCAGTAAACTTTGAGGTTAAGGCAATAAGATAAGCTGGTAGAGCTATGTCTTGTGGTCGTTTCGCCGGGTGGCGCACCTCATAACTCATCCCGATGAATAAACTAGAGTTAAAATGGTAAAACATGTCAAAATTTGACTAACAGAATTCATTGGACAAAATGAGACAGTTCTGGCCGTTTCTGGAACTCGTCGTAGTTTTATGATATGAAGCTAAGACATAAACTTAAACGTAGGAAAAATCCTCGCGTCCTAAAGTGTTGTAGAACTCAAGATATGGCCTTTTCCGCGGGACTGCAGGGTGCTGTCCAACTTTCTGCACTTAAATCATAAGTTTTAAAATTGAGCACTGATCTGATTTTAAAAAGCGATTTTCACCTTTTTCTGGTCCGAACCACTGAAAGTGTAAAACACGAAAGTTGCTCAGAATGTTGTTTTATACAAAAACTCTCAAGCACGTAAGCTGAAAGTGAACAACAAAGGCTACGAGTCTAGCTGCATGATTAGTGATGAAGCGAAAAGTGTACCGCTTTTAGGGGGTCATTTAAGCCCTAAATCGTATTTATTTGATCAAATATTGACCTAAATCGTTCCTTTTGTCATTTTAGGTACTTTGGAGAAGAAATCTGGAAAAGGAAGCATTTTGGACGTTTTTGGAGCATAAAAGTGAAGAAAACGACAAAGTCTCCAAAGCTGCTGGAAAAGTACACATGACGGCGTCAAGAATTGCTCCTGACGGCGTCACGGCTTGGCAAAAGAGGTGGATATGACAAATACACGTGACGCGCCAGAGAGTTTTACAAAAGAAAGTCTGACGGCGTCACCCTTTAAGGTGATCAAGGCCATCACGGTTTAAGCTAAAGAGAGACGGCGTCAAGCACAATTCTGACGGCGTCAAGCCTTGATAGGCCAGAGCGGATTTTGGAGGATTAAAGAGGGACGGCGTCAAGAAGGCCATCAAGAAACCCTAAACGCGGCGAGGTGACGGCGTCAAGCCCTACAACGTGACGCCGTCAGCCACTAAACTCTATATATAGTTTTGCAATTTTTATTCATTGTGTGCAACTTTGTGAGGAGAAACCCTAGACGAATTTTCTGCCATTTTTAAGGGTTTTATACCCTTGGATCTCCCATGTTTAATTGAAGATAAGTAATCACTTAATCAATCAATATGTCTATGTGTTGTTTGATTATATCTTGTTCTTGTCTTTTGATTAACATGCTAGGCTAGATTTATCTTGTGTTTGCTTAGATCTAATGAAACCTAACTATTGATTATTTGTTGTTGGTGTGTTATTAATTGTATTGGATGATTGTTTATCGATGTTAGGCTTAAGAAAACTGGCTAACCTCCTATACGGTAATTTGCTTGAACGTCTTAAGAAACATGAACCAATGCGTACTAAGGTTTTTATGGTTGTATTTAATGCATGAGCGAATTCTAGTGATCCCATGTTAGGAGCTTCTTAGCCGGCTCGACATAGGAGTGAAGTAGGAGCTTGTAGAGTTGGGGAAGTACGTACGCCACCCCACGATTGGTATTAAGGAATACACCCGTCATCCACGCAATTAATACACACTAATCAACCGGTAAAAGATAGTTAGGGAGTAAGGAAGTCTAAGTAAACACATTTCTCCCCATATAAGTTCCACAACCTTTTCATTTTCAGTTATTTTTTTTTATTTGCATTTGTAGCTATTTGGGTTAGTTGACTAGAAACTAATTCCGCCCACTCCTTCAAACCCGAGAATTTACTTGCTTTACATAAAATACAAAAATACAAAAAGAATCTTCCCTCACCCTTAGACCTATTAGAGTAGTTTTTCAATCCTAACGACACTATTCCCCTAGAGAACGATCAATCCCCCGGTACTTGCCACTACACTATACTACATCGGTCAGGTACACTGCCTGGTGGGGATTGCAAGCCTCTTGAGATCCCTCGAGAGGTAAAACCTGTTGTAAGGTCGCAAAACCAAGCATCAAGTTTTTGGCGCCGCTGCCGGGGAATAGTTATTGTTTAGGTTGAATTTTTATTTTATTAGGTCTACTCACTAGATTCCTTTCTAGTGGGATTTTTATTTTATTTTTCTAGGATTTCTTGTAGTCTATCTTTTTCTTTGTGCCCTTTGTTTGTAAAACCATTTTCATTTGTCACTATGATGGATGAAATTCCATTTAGATCATTGACAATTGAGGAACAATTATATTTCACCAATAGATTTGTTTCCTATCATTCCTATGAATTTTTGTGTGATCTTTGTGATTTCCAAAAGGAGTTAGGGGTAAGGTTAGATGGGTTTAATGAATTCTATGCATGTGAGATTTCTATTAGACGAGCATTATCTGGATCAATTCCTTTTAGTCAGGCCCTTTGGATGAATTTTGAGGAAAGCTTCCTAACCATGACCCATAAGTGGAACGAATTGGTGGATTTGTATGAGCAAGATGACCTAGTTTCTAAGAACATGAACTTAGAATCAAACCAAGATTCTGAGACGGTTAGAGTTGAGCCACCTAGCTGCATGTCAGGGTTAGGCACTACCATAATACAGGGTGAACACTTAGGTGATCTTGATGTTATGGAGGATCTAGCCGAGCATGATCACATTGATCAAAAAGACCTAGGTTTTATTATCGATGACGATGAATCTCAAGAAACACATGATGAATCTTTTGGGCAATTTGAATATAGCAGTCAGAATATTGAGGATGATCCTTATGATTCGGATATAGAAGTTGAGATGCCTAGAGAAGCACTTGAGATACTAGGGAAAATGTTAGGGTTAGATTCTACTAAAACACATGATGAGGATATAGGTGATCTTGACACAAGGAATGATGAGGTAAGTAACATAAGCCCACTAAATACCCCACAAATCCTACCATCATTTGAGGTTAACACACCGCCCGTAACTTACCCGGAAAAAGTAGAAGAGACTATAGGAACCCCAATAGAGGTAGAGCCCTTGGACCAAACACAACTAGAAGAAATAGGTTTGAATACTTGTAGTCACAACCTTTCTTTTAGTTCTAGGGGATTTCCTATTTTTGATGAACCGGAGCCTCAACCAAAACCGTTACCTAATCTTCCATCTTTAGATGTGAATTTAGGAATTAAAAAAGGTCCCGATCCACCCATCAAACCATGTAGTCCGGGTAATGTTAAGATTAAGGTAGTAGACTCTAGGCCATGTGGAGTGGAAGCTAATATAGGAGTGAACCATGACCTTACATACTTACATCACCCATTCATGATTGATCACAAGAAACATTATGGGTTTAAACCGGGTTTATTAGGTCAAGATGGATTCCCAACTAGGAATCTCTCGAAGTTGATAGAAGATGATCCCTTTTTAGGAGAAAACTTTAATTCACCCATTGACCAAAGTGAACTAGGTAAGGTTATGATGAAAGGAGCACACCCCTTTGAGTATATAATTCATCCACCACTCTTTCCTCACGCGGCATACTTCCACCAAGATGGTGTGTATCGCTACTATCACCCGCACTTAACCCTAAGTGTAGGGAAAACCTCCCATATTTTCGTTAAATAAGGGTAGAGTCAGGCTCGTGACTCGAACAAAAACAAGCGCTTCTTGGGAGGCAACCCAAGCTTTATTTGCTTTGTGTGTTTATTTATTTGTTTGTTTGATTTTATTTGCTTCCGTATGTATGTTTAATTTTTATTATTATTGATTCATGGTCAAAACTAAATTGTGAAAATGCTTTATCTTGTTTTTAACTTCGTCTTAACTACATATAAAGGTATTTTGCAAAAGATAAGTGTGAGGGAAATCCAAATCGGTTTATTAGAACAAATGAACATGAATCATAACAATATTAAATTAACATACATATTAGTAATTGTTTGAGTCAAATGCTTGTATCGAGTCATAATGATGTTTTGCAGGAATTCCAGGAAGTAAGGTATAGGTTTTTCCAGAAATTTTCCGGAAACTTAACATGAGAATTCTGTCAGATCATTTCTGACGGCGTCAGGCCTTACAACCTGACGGCGTCAGGTTTTAATTTTCTGAAATTTTTGAAAGTTTTGTTTTTCTACCGGAATCATAAAAAGTTTTTATTAAATCTCTAACTTATAAACTCCAGGAATCTGCAAAATAATCATTCCACAAGCATTATATCCTTATATAGATTTATCCCGCCGATGCTATGCAGGTTTTCGTGTTTGTTTTCTCAGGTTTAACAGGTTATTTTGGACAAGGAAATGTATGTGGAATCAAGCTTTTGGCGATGCTTTAGTCTTGAAGCTTCTACTTTCTCTTGGAAGAAGATCTAACCATGTTACCTCTTTATCCACCGAGCGAATCAGGGGAGTATTTGATTTCATTCTTTTACCTTATTTACTTTTACATCTTGATATTTGAACATTGGGGACAATGTTCATCTTAAGTGTAAGGGGGGGGGGGTAAGTACGATACCTTAGAGAATGCTATTACGCTTGATTTTTCGTTTGTTTAATGGTAGATGTGTAATAAAACTGAGAGAAATACCTGTTAAGGCAATTTTAGTGCCAAATTTAAAATTTTTTACAACATATAGGAGTGAAACTTTGATCTTAATGAGCGTCTCACGGATAGGAGTTATATGACTAGCACAAAACCGTACCACTAAAAAATTTTCCACCCCCAAATATGTGAGGTTCGCCCCTAGAATTGGTAGGAAAAGCATTTATGCTATGATGTGTGTACCGGTAGCACTTAGATTCTAGAACTTGCGTTAGGACCATTCCGAGGCCACAAGTGAGACTACATTCGTGTAGTTAGATTTACTGCATGATAAGAGGCATTAGGATTAACCCATTGTTTTACACCTGTGTTTTTGTTATAATTACATTGGCTACATTGGTCAAGTAATTCTCCCACACCCTTTGCGTTGTACTCATTTTTAGTACACGATACCCCTAGTACACCCCTCAGAGCCTATCTTTTCGTTTCTAAATTTAAGCATTTTACTTAAAGTAAGAATTTGTTTACACCCCACTTAAATGTACACCCAAATCGCCTTAGCCTACCTTGTATGCACTCATTTTTAGTGCATTATTGTGACAACATTTGTTTAAACCCCAAGTTAATTATCTAATTGATTACATGGTTGCTAAGTCGAGTCATATCCTTGTACATATTGTTTTGGGACGATTGGGACTCATGAGTAAAGTACTAGTGTAATGGAGTAATGGGAAGAACAACATTATTACCCCCATATGTGCTAAATACTTTAAAAGTACTCCAAGTGTTTCGATTATCTTAATTCGAGTCATTAGAATAGTTAATTGTAAAGTTATGTAAAAGTTCAAGTGTAAGGGGAATGCAACGCCCCTACGATGTATTATTTTGGATGGTAGGGCAAGAGTGTATGCAAAAAAAAAAAAAAAAAAAAAAAAAAAAAAAATCGAAAAAATAAAGAAAAATACAAAAAAATGAGAAAAAGAAAAGTAGAAAAAACATACGGACTACCATCCCGTTTCATTTTATGTTTATTTTATGTTTTTGTTATTTTGTTTTTAGCTTAAGTCGAGTCTAGTCTTGGCTTAGCAACGCCATATTGTACATGTAATTAATCAAGATCTTTAACTCGCCACCAGTAAAATATCCCTTATCCAACAAAACCGTATTTATCATATCCCTACACCTAACGTTATAACCCGTTTAAAAGCCCTATTTGATAAGATAAGCTGGTAGAGCTATGTCTTGTGGTCGTTTCGCCGGGTGGCGCACCTCATAACTCATCCCGATGAATAAACTAGAGTTAAAATGGTAAAACAAGTCAAAATCTGACTAACAGAATTCATTGGACAAAATGAGACAGTTCTGGCCGTTTCTGGAACTCGTCATAGTTTTATGATATGAAGCTAAGACATAAACTTAAACGTAGGAAAAATCCTCGCATCCTAAAGTGTTGTAGAACTCAAGATATGGCCTTTTCCGCGGGACTGCAGGGTGCTGTCCAACTTTCTGCACTTAAATCACAAGTTTTAAAATTGAGCACTGATCTGATTTTAAAAAGCGATTTTCACCTTTTTCTAGTCCGAACCACTGAAAGTGTAAAACACGAAAGTTGCTCAGAATGTTGTTTTATACAAAAACTCTCAAGCACGTAAGCTGAAAGTGAACAACAAAGGCTACGAGTCTAGCTGCATGATTAGTGATGAAGCGAAAAGTGTACCGCTTTTAGGGGGTCATTTATGCCCTAAATCGTATTTATTTGATCAAATATTGTCCTAAATCGTTCCTTTTGTCATTTTAGGTACTTTGGAGAAGAAATCTGGAAAAGGAAGCATTTTAGACATTTTTGGAGCATAAAAGTGAAGAAAACGACAAAGTCTCCAAAGCTGCTGGAAAAGTACACATGACGGCGTCAAGAATTGCTCCTGACGGCGTCACGGCTTGGCAAAAGAGGTGGATATGACAAATACACGTGACGCGCCAGAGAGTTTTACAAAAGAAAGTCTGACGGCGTCACCCTTTAAGGTGATCAAGGCCATCACGGTTTAAGTTAAAGAGAGACGGCGTCAAGCACATTTCTGACGGCGTCAACCCTTGATAAGCCAGAGCGGATTTTGGAGGACTAAAGAGGGACGGCGTCAGGAAGACCATCAAGAAACCCTAACCACGGCGAGGTGACGGCGTCACCTTCTATAACGTGACGCCGTCAGCCCCTAAACTCTATATATAGTTTTGCAATTTTTAGTCATTGTGTGCAACTTTGTGAGGAGAAACCCTAGACGAATTTTCTGCCATTTTTAAGGGTTTTATACCCTTGGATCTCCCATGTTTAATTGAAGATAAGTAATCATTAATCAATGCGTACTAAGGTTTTTATGGTTGTATTTAATGCATGAGCGAATTCTAGTGATCCCATGTTAGGAGCTTCTTAGCCGGCTCGACATAGGAGTGAAGTAGGAGCTTGTAGAGTTGGGGAAGTACGTACGCCACCCCACGATTGGTATTAAGGAATACACCCGTCATCCACGCAATTAATACACACTAATCAACCGGTAAAAGATAGTTAGGGAGTAAGGAAGTCTAAGTAAACACATTTCTCCCCATATAAGTTTCACAACCTTTTCATTTTCAGTTATTTTATTTTATTTGCATTTGTAGCTATTTGGGTTAGTTGACTAGCAACTAATTCCGCCCACTCCTTCAAACCCGAGATTTTACTTGCTTTACATAAAATACAAAAATACAAAAAGAATCTTCCCTCACCCTTAGACCTATTAGAGTAGTTTTTCAATCCTAACGACACTATTCCCCTAGAGAACGATCAATCCCTCGGTACTTGCCACTACACTATACTACATCGGTCAGGTACACTGCCTGGTGGGGATTGCTAGCCTCTTGAGATCCCTCGAGAGGTAAAACCTGTTGTAAGGTCGCAAAACCACGCATCAATTAGCCTGGGTTTGATAACCCAAAACTTATTATTGAGACTTGATCACTTATTTGACTCATTCTTCTTGACTCCGGTAACCTATAAAAATGACCATATCACATATATCATTACCTCAAAGTCACAATTTACACTTGATCCGCGAAATTATAATAACTAGTTCAACCAATAGTCTTTGATGAAACACGACAAATGTTTTTATGCAACATTTGTATCGTCAAATACTTTTCTTATAAATGATAAGTACTACAACACTAGGGAATTTCATTATCATAAGAGGCCTCTTCGGGGTGTCGTATCGACGAGTTGTGGATTTACGAATTAAAGTGTCCTGGCTCCTCGTATGTTCACTACATGACCTCTAGACTCTGATAACCCGAACGGTAATACGAAGTTATTTATAAAAGGCTATTAGCCAAACCATACTTTAAGGATGCTTCACTCATCTACACAACATAATACATATGTACAACATCTTAATCAAGTCAATGTCTTTACATATACTTGTACACTCATATTGTACACTATATTAAGACGCGATCACTATACTTTCGTAGGTCATTGTTAAAGATCGTGGTCTCGCCATACACTATCTGTTGTATTAAACTACTACTGATCACTACGGTGAGTTCATAGCCCCTACTTTTGTTTAACTGGTTTATAAACTACTTGGGGGAGATACATGCTACTGTTTTTATTATTATGGACAATTACTTGCAAACTGAATGCTAGCCCTGAATGTATTATTGCATGCCTAAGTTGTTTATGCCACAAGTCCCCTTATCATGGACCACTAATCACTTGTTGGTGCAAGTGAGCGCAAATATTGTGGATAGGCCTATCGGGATTGACGAATCCTATTTGTGTTAATCATACAACGGATATCACAAACGCACTATATTTGAATTACTAGGTATTTGGCATAGTACCTACAAGGGGCAAATTATTTGATGTATATATCGTACGGTGCTATATATGTACAGTCAGTCGTGCGTACCATGAGCTTAGAGCAATAATAACTATCAGGATGATGATTTCCCACATTGCAATTATACTATGAACTTTATTGTCCACTACTGTTTACAGACCTATGAATTCACTCAACGTTTGTGTTGACTTTTTAGCATGTTTATCTCAGGTTCGAAAGGAATTAGCTGGCATGGGAAGGCGCACAGAAAAATATTTTGAAGACGATGCATATATTATCATTCGAAAAACTTTACAACTTTTATGTTGTACGTTTTCTAAACTTGTGGGACCTCTCTTTGTGAACTCTGATATTTTAATCGAATGATAATTTATTTCAAAACGTCTCATTTAGAGTCGTTTTCTGTAACTTGTACTGTAACCAATGAAGTAATGCCCCAGTGACACAATCTTCCGCTGCGACAATTTTGGGGGTGTTACAGATTGGTATCAGAGCTATAGTTATAGAGAACCAGGTTGCATTTAAACCAAGACTATAACTACTCTTTACATTAAGACTCACGTTACTCATTATCGTCTTCAACATTCCGTGCGCCTTGCTTACTCCTTAACACAATACTGTATTCTTTACGACTGTTTATATGAACGATTGACTAAATATGACTGCGTATGCCTATTCCAAGGCATTACGGCACTACGATTTCTCTGATCATACACAGTTTGTTGTGATATACGAAATTTTCTCGAAACATTGTAATTGATATGATTACCATTCATATATTTTAGACATTGTGAGATACACAACTTGAATACTCATATATCTCAGACATTGTGAGATACACAACTTGATTACTCATATATCTCAGACATTGTGAGATACACAACTTGATTACTCATATATCTCAGACATTGTGAGATACACAACTTGATTACTCATATATCTCAGACATTGTGAGATACACAACTTGATTACTCATATATCTCAGGCATTGTGAGATACACAACTTGATTACTCATATATTTCATGCATTGTGAGATACACAACTTGCTTATTTATATATCTTAGACATCGAGAGACACATAATTGTCTTATCTATTTCTCATACATTAAGAGATACACATTAGTCTTATTTATTTTTACTGACATTGTGAGTTGCACAATGATCTCTCTGGTATTTCTAAAACATTGTGAGAAAACTATTTTATAACTATGAACTCACCAACTCTTTTGAATCCTATGTTGGCTTTCTCTGATTATCTTACTCCACGTCACCGAAGATGAGTGTGAACATTTATTTCGTACTCTCGGAACACTTATGACGTCTCGTAACACACCGCCTCGTAACTCATTGGTTAAGTATTAGTGTTTTGTTAGGAATTCTTAAGTAGGATGATTTATAATATCCTTATTTAAATGAATTGGGACGCCTTTTTATTTAAATAAAGAAATTGTGAATCGCTGAACCATAAGTTTATATTTCTTTATTTACATTGTTTGGGACGCCTCTCTATGTAAATATTGAATTATAAATAAGTGGGCTTATTTATATCCGATGAGACATGAGTATGAACTCGAACTTGAGAATCACCAGTATTCTACCACTCAGCAAAAATCTTAAGATCTCATTTGAACTGTCTGAGTTCATTCTTAAGTTATCACTTTTGATGTTACAAATTCTTACAATCATGAGTTATTTATTGAATTAACAGACTTCTTAACCTCTTGATTTGGTTCAATCTTGAATTAACAAACTGATATTCCACTTACTTACTTGGGTACGTAAGATGCCTACTTTACTTAAGTGTGTGGACACCTACGTATAAGCCCTCCCACGAGCTCCTCTCACTTGTTGGCCCCATGTTCTGGGAACTGTGCCTCTTGAAATATCCTCACATCCGAGGTAAGTTACCACTGGTTGAGCATTACCACCATTAACGGGATTCTTACCCTTATAATCTTTGGTCATATGGCCTACCTTCTAGCAACTTCTGCACCTAACAGTGCAAGAACCAATATGATGCAACTTGCATCGATGACATAATGGTTTATTCTTGACATAACCTATTCTTTCAGTTGAGGCAACGACATCATAGGCTCTGGCATTCTCTTGCCTTTTGTTTTGCTATTGTTGGGTCCTTGAGTAGACCAAGCTCGCACAACTTCATCCACTGGATTACGAGACATCAGGATTGTTACATCCAGTGTGAGTGGATCAAACGAAGTTACGATCCCTTGAATATTGAGTGGAAGTTCAAAGATGAACTTTTCCAATAACATCTCATTGGTTGAGACTATCATTAGGCACACTATTGCCAACTCTTGAAAGCGACGAATATAAGTTGTGATATCAAAACCACTGACAACAGGAAAACTTCAACTCTAGTTCTTGCACCTGATTCTGAGGGCAGTACTTCTTGATCAATAACTTCTTCAACTTAGTCCAAGTAATCTTGTAAGTATTCTCAATACTAATAGATTGAGCAACAACATTCCACCATGACAAAAGATTGTTCATAAATGTGATTATGGCTTATTTGACTTTGCAATATTCAACACAGTTGCTGATTAGAAATATTGACTCTGTCCTCCCAAACCAACGAGATAAACGAAACGCTCCTTCTGTGCTTTTGAAATTAGTAAGCCTACAACTCATAAAATCTTTGTAAGAGCAGCCTTTAATCACTGGTACAACATTTACTCATGCGGCGCCTCTAACTAGCATTACAATATTAGGCCCTCCAGTTGGGTCCGAATATTAATCAGAGTACTCTTGCTCGCCTATCAAAACTTTAAATGAGTTCCTGATCTCACCTGAGAGCGTGAGATCATAATTCACCACAAATACTCACATTTTTCCTGGACAACTCAACATCGGGTTATTCAAGATCCTGATTAGGATTGGTCCGGTAGCTTGCACACTTGAGCTACCACCAGAACTTAGCAGTGTATACAACATCTTTCATGTGAGCAATATGAAGAAGTGTCATACTGTTGAGACACTCACTATTCCTCTGGAAAAGATCCGGATTGATGAATGTCTGAACTTCACTAAAGAACCTATCAAAATCATAGACCGTAAGGTCAAAAGACTTAAGCAAAGTCGCACTCCTATTGTTAAAATTGTTGGAATTCTCACCGAAATTTGAATATACTTGGGAACGAGAAGACCAAATGCGACAGAAGTACCCCCACATATTTTGAAGCACATCATCAACTCATAACACAAATTAAATCATGAGGACATGATTCCCGCAATTGGTGGAGACTGTAGCAACCCGTAAAATTTCATAAGGCAAAATGACTATTTTGCCCTTTGACTTTTAACTTTTTGACTATTTAACTTTTTCCGTAACGTAAAAGCAAATATTGTAACCGGTAATTTTCAAAGTTAAATAATTCACTCTTATTTGAATTATTACTCTCTGAACGTTTTGTTCACCTCTGTCTATTTAACGAGAAGATATCTCGTAAAACGTGAAAATCGCACACAACGCGTACCGACACAAGACTATGATAAGTCTATGTGTTCAAAATACTCAAATCTCACCAATAGTCATATTTAATATGAACTATTGTCATTTTGTCATTTTTACGTGAGCATTATACTTCTTACGTAATACGCGTACTCAAACCTACATTATTTGGTTTATCAACGTATACGCTCTCCATTAAACTTATCACATGTCTAATATACTTAGTTAGAGTATATTGATAAGTTTTAACATTTTTATAAGTATTACATTTTTATGTTTCCCGGTTTTAAGTATCGTGACTTAACGTCATTACATTAGTAATTACCGGGATCAAACTATACCCTTATGATAAATACAATAAATCCTTATTTGATATAGTCATCCATTATAATCAAAACGTGTGAAAGATTCATACATACACGTTACCACCTTATCTATACGTGTATTTCATAGATTCAAAGTAAAGTGCTAATCTAAATGTAAATTTAAGAAGCTCCCCACGTGTAGTAGTTGTAACATCCCGCCTACTCAGACCACAATATTGTCCGCTTTGCCCGCAGGCTCACGGCTTTGTTTTTGTGGCCTCATTTGAAGACTTCCCGGCAGGTCACCCAAGCCAGTACTACTCTCACATGAGCACGCTTAACTGCCAGTTCCTAAGAACCCCACTCGCAGTAGACCACAAAACGCGTTGTGTCATTGTAAGACGAATGTTATCTTATGAACCCATCATCTCTCCAGGCCACAGCCGATGTGGGATTTGCCTAGGGTGTTACAATCACCCCCCCCTTAGGGACTCATCGTCCTCGATGAGGTTTGCCCCACCATCCCGAACGGCTCAGGAGTGGCTCTGATACCACCTGTAACATCCCGCCTACTCAGACCACAATATTGTCCGCTTTGCCCGCAGGCTAATATTCTAACATTAAAGGGTCTTTGTTGTTATTTTGATAATATTGAAGGGCTAAACTTGTAGAAACCTGTAACTTTACAATAATTACACCTCATACCCTAACTTTATGATAATTGCACAATTGGTCCTTAAACTTATCCTAAATACTTAATAAACCCTTAAATGAATAAAACTACCATAATAACCTTATGAACCTTGAACTACTAAAATGGATAGGCAAGCTAAACATGAAGTTATAAGGAACCGTTTGTAATTCTATTCTTCTACTCCTTTAGGTTCGAGGAGGAACTGATTTGGCTTTCTGTCAGTGATTGCTTTTGTTCTAGCTTGCTAATAAAGGTACGGATATTCTGCCCTCATTGTATAGGGTGCCTTCGTCTCACTTTCCTGATTTCTGACTCTTGGTTATGTTCTTATTTGTGAATCCTGTTTGTTCTTATATGATATTGTGAATCTTAATTGATTCCTTGTTTGAACCTTTGTCTTGATAAATTGTTTGAAGCTCTTGTCCTGATTTTGTGTTGAAACTCTTGTCTTGATTCTTTGATTTGAACTTTGCTTAGGTTACTTTGTTCTGGACCTTGTCATGAACCATGTTATGTTATTTTGATACTTGGACCAACCTATTCATCACTTGGTAATCTGGATAGTTGTGACTCTAGGCTACATTGAAGGTTCATTAGATTTTATAACTGAATGTACAAAACTCTTTTAAATTACATGTGACTTATCTTATGAAAACTGCATTTTTGAGATCATTTTTATAAAGACCATTTTAAAGGATTTCTTTTGAACCTATGATATGAGCTTTTAAATAAAAACCTTTGTTATGAACCTTGAATAAATTGTTATGAACCTTCTGATTTTGATACTTGCTCTCCTAATGTTTGATCCCCTGATATTTGATCTCTAGATATGTGACCTTCCGATATTTGATATTGACCTCTAGTATTTGAACCTTGATGTTTGACCTCCTGATTATGAACCCTGTATTTGTCTCCTGTCTTGATTCTTGATGTGAACCTTGATATGATCCTGATATGTGTCTAATGTGAACCTTATGTGAACCCTGAGACCTGAACCCTGTGATTTGACACCTTAGACTTGATACATGACCCTGACCCACAGTTTGAGACTACGAGCCATCTACTAGGCATGAGGGTTTCATGTCCCTGTCATTGATGCACCGATGGCTTGACTTTAGGGCAAGGAAGTGATGTCTTGCCCCGTCCCCGGACTCTTGTTTCTGATTTATTATGTAGTGGAAGACCTTGTGGCCTGCGGGGGCGTATGGATGCATCCTAGTCGTGTCTTGATTTGCTTGTACTTGTATATCTTGGTGACTGATGGTGTGTGCGATACACGTCTTTCACACCCTTGGGAGCTCATGACTCCAACCCTTGGAGGTATCCCCTCATTTCTTGGTACGAGGTCACCCCTCCGTACACCTTGGTATCCTGATATGTGATCTGGTTCGATATGTGATTTGGTTCGGGCTCGTAGAGGATTTCTGTCACCCTACACCTTAACCTTTATTTGCCATTACTTGTTCCATATGTGCTATAATTTGATATATGACTTGCCATGTGATCTGATCTGATTAGACCTGGACTTGTGGAAGATTTTGATTTGTTTATCTCGAGATTTGACTTGACGTGATTTGACCTGGATTTCTGGTTTGTTTACTTTGATTCTTGACTTGGCATTATATTGGACTAGACTTGGTATGACTTGGGATGTGATGGGTTATTTGTTTACTTTGACTTTGATATCTGTTTCATGATTCTTGATATTTCTATATAACTTTTGTATATCCCTTCCTGACTCATGTCATCCTGGTATTGTATCTTTCACTTCTCTATACGTTACTACTGCTTTGTTTCCGTTATATCTGTTCACTGGGCTTTTTAAGCTCAGCCGCACGTTTTCTTTTCGTGTGCGGCAGGTTATAAGCAGGACGACGGGTTTGGGTATGAGTGATGAGACTTTTGGACTTAGAAGACCTTGATAATCATTCTGAAGTAGAAGTCATTAGAAGGATTGCATTCGCAGACTTAGTATTTAGTTTTGTTTCATTCTTAACCTTATAATGTTAGTATTTCATTTGTAACCTTTGACATTTTATTGTATTACTATTGAAGTATGCTTTGTTTGATCTGATATGAAACCATTAACGTGACATCTTTACCCTTGCCGGGTTGGGGTGTTACAGTAGTCATTAAAGTTTAAATGAGCAATAGTAACCTTATACGAGTACTAATTTACTTCTTCGAAATAAATAATAGAATTGTCATATTTTATTTATAAAAACAAAAAGAAACGGAAGGTAGTTTCTTCTCTTGAAAATTGATGTTGGCGCATCACCATAAATTTAACGCCTAATCCGCTCAACTCAACATTTTACGGAGCACTCTTCTATAATTTTCACAAAATCTATCTTTACAATTTCCTCAAAATCTTTGTTTCAGAATCCAAATATTTTCCAAAAATCTAGAATACAACTCATTTATTAATTCAAGACTTAAGTTAAATAAGAAAGATGGAGGCCATGATATGTTCTACCTAGTACAAGAGTTACTTTGGTGATTCCAAGCTCACAACAAGAGTTACACAAGACCAAAGGCTAAAGTAGAAGTCCAAGCACAAGGTTTTCAATAAGCTACCACAAGTTGGGTTGAAGATTGAAAGGCTAGTTGGTGATTGAAAGACTTAGGGTAGTGTTCTTGGGTTTTTGGTGATTTCTATCCAAGAAGTTGTAAGACTACACTTAGATTTAATGTATTTCCTTACTTTTGTTATGTTATATATCTTGTACAAGTTTTATATGTGTTAAGACTTGATTGATGTTGTACATAACTTAAAAGATGGATAAAACTTGTTAGAAACATCTTTGAGATAACTAGGACAAACTCTAGGTATGACTTATGAAACTGGAAATTCTGAACAGCCCCAAAGAATGATTAAACTGATCATCTCATTAAACTTTGAGGTTAAGGCAATAAGATAAGCTGGTAGAGCTATGTCTTGTGGTCGTTTCGCCGGGTGGCGCACCTCATAACTCATCCCGATGAATAAACTAGAGTTAAAATGGTAAAACATGTCAAAATCTGACTAACAGAATTCATTGGACAAAACAAGACAGTTCTGGCCGTTTCTGGAACTCGTCGCAGTTTTATGATATGAAGCTAAGACATAAACTTAAACGTAGGAAAAATTCTCGCCTCCTAAAGTGTTGTAGAACTCAAAATATGGCCTTTTTCGCGGGACTGCAGGGTGCTGTCCAACTTTCTGCACTTAAATCACAAGTTTTAAAATTGAGCACTGATCTGATTTTAAAAAGCGATTTTCACCTTTTTCTGGTCCGAACCACTGAAAGTGTAAAACACGAAAGTTGCTCAGAATGTTGTTTTATACAAAAAATCTCAAGCACGTAAGCTGAAAGTGAACAACAATGGCTACGAGTCTAGCCGCATGATTAGCCTGGGTTTGATAACCCAAAACTTATTATTGAGACTTGATCACTTATTTGACTCATTCTTCTTGACTCCGGTAACCTGTAAAAATGACCATATCACATATATCATTACCTCAAAGTCACAATTTACACTTGATCCGCGAAATTATAATAACTAGTTCAACCAATAGTCTTTGATGAAACACGACAAATGTTTTTATGCAACATTTGTCTCGTCAAATACTTTTCTTATAAATGATAAGTACTACAACACTAGGGAATTTCATTATCATAAGAGGCCTCTTCGGGGTGTCGTATCGACGAGTTGTGGATTTACGAATTAAAGTGTCCTGGCTCCTCGTACGTTCACTACATGACCTCTAGACTCTGATAGCCCGAACGGTAATACGAATTTATTTATAAAAGGCTATTAGCCAAACCATACCTTAAGGATGCTTCACTCATCTACACAACATAATACATATGTACAACATCTTAATCAAGTCAATGTCTTTACATATACTTGTACACTCATATTGTACACTATATTAAGACGCGATCATTATACTTTCGTAGGTCATTGTTAAAGATCGTGGTCTCGCCATACAATATCTATTGTATTAAACAACTACTGATCACTACGCTGAGTTCATAGCCCCTACTTTTTTTAACTGGTTTATAAACTACTTGGGGGAGATACATGCTACTGTTTTTATTATTATGGACAATTACTTACAAACTGAATGCTAGCCCTAAATGTATTATTGCATGCCTAAGTTGTTTATGCCACAAGTCCCTTTATCATGGACCACTAATCACTTGTTGGTGCAAGTAAGCGCAAATATTGTGGATAGGCCTATCGGGATTGACGAATCCCGTTTGTGTTAATCATACAGCGGATATCACAAACGCACTATATTTGAATTACTAGGTATTTGGCATAGTACCTACAAGGGGCAAATTATTTGATGTATATATCGTACGGTGCTATATATTTACAGTCAGTCGTGCGTACCATGAGCTTAGAGCAATAATAACTATCAGGATGATGATTGCGCACATTGCAATTATACTATGAACTTTATTGTCCACTACTGTTTACAGACCTATGAATTCACTCAACGTTTGTGTTGACTTTTTAGCATGTTTATCTCAGGTTCGAAAGGAATTAGCTGGAATGGGAAGGCGCACAGAAAAATATTTTGAAGACGATGCATATATTATCATTCGAAAAACTTTCCAACTTTTATATTGTACATTTTGTAAACTTGTGGGACCTCTCTTTGTGAACTCTGATATTTTAATCGAATGATAATTTATTTCAAAACGTCTCATTTAGAGTCGTTTTCTGTAACTTGTACTGTAACCAATGAAGTAATGCCCCAGTGACACAATCTTCCGCTGCGATAATTTTGGGGGTGTTACATCTGAAGCCGTTGAAGCTATCGGAAGTTTTGATTTATACCTTCCTAGTGGTTTAATAATTGTATTGGACAATTGTCATTATGCTCCTAGTATTACTAGGGGTATTGTTTTAGTTTCACTTGTTGATGCAAATAATGTTCTAAAAATGTTATTTATATCTTTCGATAACTTCACGTTTTGAGGATGACAAAATGTGAAAACACGTTACGTTAAAATTAACATAAACAAGTTTTTAGTCGAAAGATCCCATTTCTACGCAAATCACTCTAGGTATGCAGAAACAAATTTACAACTTGACAAATGATCAAAGAAGTGAATTTGTGTTTAAAACTTCACATTTTTAATGTGACAAAACATTTTTACAAAAATATACTTTATAAATTATTTTTGTATAATTAAGAAATGTTTTAATGGAAAAATAAGTTCAAATACCATAACAACTATTTTCCCCCCAAAATCATCTCCAAACTTCCCCAAATAAGTTTTCACCAGAAAAGACAAAAAGAGGAGTGTTTTTGTCTGGCACGGTACCACTAAATTTAGTGGTATTGTGTGTGGTTTAGTGGTACCGTGTCCCTATAACGGCCAATTTTTTCTGCCTATAAATACCAGCCCACTTCACAGATTTTGGGCATCCTTTTTCACACAGAACTATCTGAGTATAATACTCTTACCACATCTTTTCTTCTTGATCATTTAGTTTAGTTTTCTTTTGTTTAAGAGTGATCCAATCATCCAACCTAGAGATCCTCTTCATTCCTCTTCTAGTGCAAGAGAAGAACTCAAGGTATCCAAGAAGATACAAGAGTTGTAGTTGTAGTTAGAGCACTTGTAACATTTGTTACACACTTGTTGTATCCTTGTATACATCAAGATCATTTTTCTTTTGAGAGAGTGTGAGAGAAGATCATTGTGATCTTATAGAGATATTGAATATCTCTTGTAGCTCGTGAGCTAGTGTGTTGATCAAGTTGATCAAGAGTTGATAGAATAGGTTGAGTCAAGTGGGAGTTGATCATTGTGATCTTGTGAGATCTTGGAGATCTCTTGAGTCTTGTGTGTTGAGTATGTGAAGTAGAAAGGATCGGGTAGATCGTGATGGATTGGTGGATAGCTAAGATTAGCACTCGACATCTAGCTTAGTGTCGAAAATAGGATAAGCGACGTGTACGGTTTTCTCCGCCTAAAGGGAGGTTGTTGACATAGTGCTTGAAACTCTCGAGTGTGGTACTCGGGGAGTGGAGTAGGGCGAAGAAGAGCTTCGTAGCCGAACCACTATAAATCCCTTTGTCCCGGTTTGATCTTTCCATCTCTTCTCTTTACTTTCATTATTTATACTAGTTAGTTTAGTGTAGTGTTCATATTGGTGTTGATTGGTTACACATAAGTTTCGAATCAAAGTTTTTCAATAGTAAAAGTTTTAAGAAGATTTAAAAACAGGTAAAACTATTCAACCCCTTCTAGTTTTTCACAATTGGTATCAGAAGCCACGTCAGTCAAGATTTTAAAGTAAATTGTATTTTAAAACTTGAATCGATCAATGGATTCAGACAAATATCTAGAAGGGCAATCTATGCAAAGACCACCACTTTTCGAAACCGATTGTTTTATTTATTGGAAAACAAGATTCGAAACGTATGTGAAATCAAAAGACATTGATCTTTGGCATGTTATTACCGAGGGTGACTTTCAACCGATTCAAAAGAATCTGGAAACTAAAAGGGATAAAATAGTTTCTTATGATAAACAAAGTGATGAATTTAAAAGAAAACTAGCCAAAAATAATGAGGCTAAAATGATGATATACAATGCTTTGCCTAAAAAGGAATTTAAAAGAATTTTCATGTGTAATACGGCAAAAGATATTTGAAAAACTTTGTTAGTCACTCACCAAGGTAATAATCAAGTCAAAAAGAACAAGATAGATCTTCTTGTTTAACAATATGAACAATTTTCCATTTCGGAAGATGAATCAATTGATAATGCTTTTGCTAGATTTAATACTATCATTACTAGTCTTAAAGCTCTTGATGAAGGTTACTCTAGCAAGAATTATGTTAGGAAGTTTCTTAGGGCTCTACATCCCAAATGGAGAGCAAAGGTCACCGCCATTGAAGAGTCAAAGGAATTGGCGACATTATCACTCGATGAACTTATAGGAAACTTGAAGGTTCACGAGATGATAATCAAGAAAGACTCCGATATAGTTAAAGGCAAAAGCGAGAGAGTTAGATCTCTAGCATTGAAAGCCAAGAAGGAGTCTAGTGATGAGGAATGTTCGAGTTCCGATGGTAAAGATGAAGAGTATGCGTTAGCCGTTAAAGACATTAAAAAGTTCTTTAGGAGAAGAGGTAGGTTCGTTAGAAAACCTCGTGATGACAAGAAGCCATCACAAAAGAACCGAGTTGAAAAGAAAGGGACAAGTGATAGGAAATGCTTTAGATGCGGAGATCCTAATCACCTCATAGGAGAATGTCCTAAACCACCAAAATCCAACAATCAAAGAGCTTTCATGGGAGGCTCTTGGAGTGATAGCGATGAAGAAGAAGAGAAGAAGCCCAATGATGAAACATGTCTTATGGCTCAGGCTTCTAATGAGGTACATTCCGAATCTTCTTATTATAGTGATGATAATTCGTCAATAGATGATAACATACTAAATGACGAATATAATAAACTATGCGAAGTAAGTTCTAAAATTTTAGGTAGAAATAAAACACTAAAATTAAAATTGCATGAACTCGAAATGCAAGTTTTAGAACTAAAGGATCAAGTCAAAAGACTTGAGAAAAATAAAGAAGTAGACGTAGGATGTAAGTCATGCATAAGTCTTCAAGTAGAGAATGAGAAACTCAAAGATGATGCTTTGTGGATCATTAAGTTTGAAAAAGAAACAAAGACACTTAATGATATACTTGAAAACGTTAGGAATGGTCAACATACCGAAGCGGGATTAGGATTTGACCCAAATAAAGCTTCGACAAGTAAAACGAAACAAGTAAAATTTGTCAAACCCACAAGTTCTGTCAAAACAGTAGACGACACCATTAAATTTAATGGTACCGTGGTACCGTCTGGTGCTGAAGACAGAACTGAGTCGAATTTGAAAAATAATTCAAGTCCTAAACCAAGTCACATAGTTGTAAATGGCACCAAAGTACCTATTGTCAGTATAAAGGAAGTCAAAAGATTTTACAAACCCTTGACAACTCCCGGACTTGGCTTTGAAAAACCTGACCCTAAGGTCAAAGACTCATCCACCTAGAAAAACAAATGTTCCTAAACCTCGGTCAAGAACTCCTCTACCGAGAGGTAACTCTAGAAGACAAAGTTATCCAAGTAACTATCCCGTAACTTGGAATAACCGTCAACTACAAAGTTACTTACCATGGGAAATTTGTCCTCCGTTCCAACATCCTAACCAAATGCAACTAATGCATGGGATGTTTAACACTAACAACTTTGGACCCATGAGATATTGGGGACCAAATGTTTGAATGTTTGTCTTATTCAATAGATATGCTTGGGAATCGACTTGGAGCCTGACGAATGGGTCAAGGATAGTGGATGCACTAATCATATGATGGGTGAACAAAGTCTATTCTCATCATACAAGGCATCCAACGGAGGTAATGTCACTATCGGTAGCAAACTTAAGGGCAACATAATAGGCAAATGTACGACCACTCAAAACTTCCTCACTATTAAAGATGTTGAGCATGTAGATAACTTAGGATTTAACTTGCTTAGTATTAGTCAGATGGTAGATAATAAGTGTAGAGTTATATTCTCCGAAGAGGGTAGTGAGATCATTAAGAATGGTAAAACCATAGGTAAAGGAGTTAGGATAAATGGCTTATTCATTATGAAAATAGGAAATAAGCCTCTGGATAAGATTTGCTTAGCAACCATAGATGATAATTCCACTCTATGGCATAGGAGATTAGGTCACGCCAATATGCGCTTGATACAATCATTGGCGTCTAAGGAACTAGTTAGAAACCTACCTAAGATTACGTTTGATAAACACTTTTGTGACGCTTGTAAAGTTGGAAAACAAGCTCATTCTAGTCACAAAGCTAAGAATATGGTCTCGACCTCTAGATGCCTAGAACTCCTTCGCATGGACTTATTTGGTCCATCCACCGTACGGAGCTACGGAGGAAATTACTACACCTTAGTAATAGTTGATGACTATTCTAGGTATACTTGGACTAGATTTCTTAAGAATAAGACACAAGCTTTCGAGGAATTCAAAATCTTTAGTAAGAAAGTCCAAAATCAACTAGGGTGTACTATAGTCTCAATTAGGACAGATCATGGTCGGGAATTTGATAATGAAGTGCAATTTGGAGTATATTGTGATGCTAATGGTATTACACACAATTTCTCAGCTCCACGCACTCCACAATCAAATGGGGTAGTTGAGCGGAAAAATTATACTCTACAAGAGATGAGTAGAACGATGTTGAATGAACAATCAATTCCGCAAAAGTTTTGGTGTAATGCGGTGGACACCTCAACTTACATTCTTAATAGGATTCTAATTAGACCTATCTTAGGAAAACACCATATGAAATCATGAAAGGTAGAAAACCTATTCTTGATTACTTTAGAGTGTTTGGAAGCAAGTGCTTCATTCTCAACACTAAAGATTACCTCACCAAGTTTGACCCAAAGTCTTACGAAGGTGTTTTCCTAGGTTACTCCCAAAATAGTAAAGCCTATGTTGTCCTAAACAAGGAAACAATGAAAGTTGAAGAGTCACTCAACGTGACATTCGATGAAAGTCCTCCACCAACTAAGACATCACCCTTGGTGGATGATGACTTAGATGAGGATGAAGCCATTAAGGTTAATGGCAAGAAAACCTTAGAAGATGACATTGAGGATGAAATAGTTAAAGTTGACGAGGTTGTCAACATTAAGGAATCCAAGAACCATCCTATTGAAAATGTCATAGGAAACCTAAACCAAAGAACCCTTAGGTCACAAGCTAAAAAAAAAAGTAATTTTTTTTGTTTTATATCAACCGTAGAACGTAAGAATGTCGGTGAAGCGATTAAGGATGAAAGCTGGGTGATTTCCATGCAAGAGGAGCTTAATCAATTCACCGCAAACCAAGTTTAGGATTTAGTACCTCCACCTAAAAATCAAACCATCATAGGAACTAAGTGGGTGTTTAGGAATAAACTCGATGAAAATGGCGTCGTAACTAGGAATAAGGCAAGGTTGGTAGCACAAGGCTATAACCAACAAAAAGGAATAGATTATGATGAAACCTATGCACCCGTATCTAGATTAGAGTCTATTAGAATACTCCTTGCCTATGCTTGTGCCTTAGACTTTAAATTATACCAAATGGATGTGAAAAGTGCATTCCTAAATGGTTATATCAACGAGGAGGTATATGTTGCACAACCTATGGGATTCGTTGATTTCGAGAGATCGAATCATGTTTACAAACTCAAGAAAGCACTCTATGGTCTCAAACAAGCTCCTAAAGCTTGGTACGATATACTAAAGGCATTCTTGATTGAACATGAATATACCATGGGAGTGGTTGACAATACACTTTTCACAAAGAAACGTAATTCACATCTCATCATTGTTCAAATATATGTCAATGACATTATATTTGGCTCAACTTGTCCAGAACTATGTGATGATTTCTCTAAGATCATGCGTGACGAGTTTGAGATGAGCATGATGGGCGAATTAAATTTCTTCCTTGGTCTACAAATAAAATAAATGGAAGATGGTATCTTATTTAACCAATCTAAGTATAGTAAGGAGATGCTTAAAAAAATTAGTTTAGAAGAGTCTAAGCCCATGAAAACTCCCATGTCCACGGAAATAAAACTCACGAAAGTAGAAGAAGGTGAGACCGTAGATAACACTAACTATAGAGGTATGATAGGAAGTTTGTTATACCTCACGGCAAGTAGGCCCGATATCATGTTTAGTGTCTGCCTTTGTGCTCGATTCTAAGAGGATCCCAAAACCTCTCACCTTGAAGCAGTTAAGCGTATCTTCTGATACATTAAATGCACTATACACTTGGGATTATTTTATCCCAAGGGGACAAGTGTAGAAACTGTTGTCTATGCCGACTCTGATCATGCGGGAGATTATATGGATCGAAAAGTACGAGTGGCGTTTGTACCTTTTTGGGTTGTTGTCTAACTTCTTGGTTCTCCAAGAAACAAACGGCTCTTGCTATCTCCACGACCGAAGCCGAGTACGTAAGCGCCGGAAAGGCATGTCAACAAGCACTATGGATGAAACAAGCCCTCAATGACTATGACATCCATCTAGATGACGTTCCCATTATGTGCGATAATAAAGGTGCTATTGACTTGAGCAAAAACCCCAT
Source organism: Artemisia tridentata subsp. tridentata (assembly GCA_021014915.2). Classification (NCBI taxonomy): domain Eukaryota; kingdom Viridiplantae; phylum Streptophyta; class Magnoliopsida; order Asterales; family Asteraceae; genus Artemisia; species Artemisia tridentata. The sequence goes on along the minus strand of CP139506.1, from coordinate 71,877,408 downwards.
TCAATACTCTCGTACTAAACACATCGAAATTCGTCAACACTTCCTTCGCGATAACGTTTAGAAAGGAAACATTTCTATTGAGAAAGTTCCTTCTCAAGACAATATCGCCGACATCCTAACCAAACGTCTCAAACATGAATCCTTTAACTACCTTCGTCTAGGTCTAGGAATGATGGAACATATTCCATAAATCTCACGACTATTTAAATATTTCACGGGAAATATTGAAGTCATCTCGTGTGTCTCGTCTCATGACTCTTTGAAGTCATCTCCTTTCGTCTAGACTAGGTTCCTGATGAAGCGAAAAGTGTACCACTTTTAAGGGGTCATTTAAGCCCTAAATCGTATTTATTTGATCAAATATCGCCCTAAATTGTTCCTTTTGTCATTTTAGGTACTTTTGAGGAGAAATCTGGAAAAGGAGGCATTTTGGACGTTTTTGGAGCATAAAAGTGAAGAAAACGACAAAGTCTCAAAAATCGGCTAAAAGTTACTCTTGACGGCGTCAGACTTTACTCTGGACGGCGTCATGCCTTGGCAAGAAAAGTTGGACGTGAAATTTACTCATGACGGGCCAGTGAAAATAGCATGTGAATTCTGACGGCGTCACGCTTTAACTTAATCGAGGGCGTCACGGCTTAAATCATAAGGGGACGGCGTCACGTTCATGGTTAGACGGCGTCAAGCCTTGATAAGCCAGAATGGATTTTTGAGAAGCTAAAGAGGGACGACGTCAAGAAGGTCATCCGGGAACCCTAAAAGCGGCGAGGTGACGGCGTCACACTCCATAAGGTGACGCCGTCAGATCCAAAAATCTATATATAGTTTTCTAATTTTTTGTCATTAGGGGGGGCTTAGTGTGTGGAATTTTGGGAGAAAACCCTAAGACGATTTTAGCTACTTTTTCAGGGCTTTTTGCCTTGAGATCTTCCATGTTTCATTGAAAGATAAGTTATCAATTAATCATTCAATATGTCTATGTGTTGTTTGATTCTATCTTATTCTTGTCTTTTGTTTAACATGTTAGGCTAAATTTATCTTGTGTTTGCTTAGATCTAATGAAACCTAGCTATTGATTATTGGTTGTTAGTGTGTTGTTAGTTGTATTGGATGATTGTTTATCTATGTTAGGCTTAAGAAAACTGGCTAACTTCCTATTCGGTAACTTGCTTGAACGTCTTAAGAAACATGAACCAAATGCGTACTAAAGGTTTTTATGGTTGTATTTAATGCACAAGCGAATTCTAGTGATCCCATGTTAGGAGCTTCCTAGCCGGCTCGACATAGGAGTGAAGTAGGAGCTTGTAGAGTTGGGGAAGTAAGTACGCCACCCCACGAATGGTATTAAGGAATACACCCGTCATCCACGCAACTAATACACACTAATTAACCGGTAAAAGATAGTTAGGGAGTAAGGAAATCTAAGTAAACACATTTCTCTACACATAAGTTTCTCTCCACATTTTATTTTTTGTTATTTTATTTTATTTGCATTCGTAGTAATTTGGGTTAGTTGACTAGCAACTAATTCCGCCCACTCCTTCAAAACCGAGATTTTACTTGCTTTCATAAAAAAATATAAAAATACAAAAAGAATCTTCCTCAACCCTTAGACCTAATTAGAGTAGCCTTTCACACCTAACGAACACTATTCCCTGTGGAGAACGATCAATCCCCGTACTTACCACTACACTATACTACATCGGTCAGGTACACTGCCTGGTGGGGTTGTAAGCCTCTTGAGATCCCTCGAGAGGTAAAACCTGTTGTAAGGTTACAAAACCACGCAATCAAGTTTTTGGCGCCGTTGCCGGGGAATAGTTATTGTTTAGGTTGAATTTTTATTTCTATTAGGTCTACTCACTAGATTCCTTTCTAGTGAGATTTTTATTTTATTTTTCTAGGTTTTCTTTAGTCTATCTATTTTCTTCGTGTCTTTGTTCGTAACCATACCATCCGACATCATGGAAGATGGTAATATCCTTAACCCCCACAACCCACCACCACAACAACCACCACCTCCTAGAGCCCGTACTTTAGGAGAGTATTCCCGTCCTAGCCACCATGGCTATCGAAACACCATTGAGCTCACTCAAGGAGCCAATATCACACCCTTGCGATCCGACACCATCCGGTTGGTGCAAAGCGGATGCGCATTTCATGGACTTCGTTCTGAAGATCCTAATCAACATCTCAAGGACTTTCTTAAAATCGTTGATTCTATAGACCTTGATGTTGCCACTCGAGAGACGACCCGATTGCGTCTCTTCCAATTCTCTTTGCGGGACCAAGCTAGTCAGTGGCTAGAACGTCAACCCGCAGGATCCATCACCTCTTGGGATGATCTCACCACTCGTTTCCTTGCTCAGTTTTTCCCACCGGGAAGAACTACCAAGCTAAGGAATGATATCTTGATGTTCCAACAACGTCAAGGCGAAACTCTCTACGAGGCATGGACTCGATTCAAGGACTTACTCCAAAAAGTCCCCCACCATGGCATAGAACTTTGGCTCCAAGTCCAAATCTTCTATGACCATATCAATCTCTCCACGAGGCAAACCATTGACCAATCGGCCGGTGGCAAGCTACGTGATCTAAGTGCGGAACAATCATGGGCTCTCCTAGAGGATCTTGCTCTTTATGACAACGAAAGTTGGAGTGATCCCCGTGATTTGAATAAAACGGTCAAGGCAATATCTTTGCCTTCGAACAATTCAAGCACTTCTGACCGTAGGATCATAGAACTTGAAGACCAAGTCAAGTTTCTCATGAAATCCTACGAGGCTCCTAAACCTTCAAACCAAGTGAACAAAATCACTTCTTCATGTGAATTATGTAGTGGTCCCCACGACACTCGTGATTGCATGGAACTCCCCGAACAAGCTTTTGTGGACTACGCATCCTCGCGTACCGACGGAGCGGGAGACAGGTGGTACACTTTCAAACCCGAGCCAAACCCTTATGGTGATTCATACAACCCCTCATGGAAAAATCACCCGAACCTTAGGTGGAAACAAAACCAAAACACGCAACAAACCAATTCTTCCAACCCACCTAATCGTTTCCAATCAAGCGGTTCCAACTCGAACCGTACTTTCAACAACAATCCTTCCGGCAATGGTAGTACCAATAACTTTGAAGGATTGATTTCCCAATTTATGGCATCTCAAGAAGCTCGGATAGCTAGATTCGAGACCGAATTCAATCAACAACAAACAGAGATGACCAACAAAATTGACAACTTGTTGAAAGCCCTCAATAACCAAGTGCTATCACCTCCACATAAGGACGCTAGGAACACAAATAGCGGACCCCAAGTAAAAGACCCCTCTTCATCCAAACACGTCCACTTTGTCAACATTGTCACTATTAAACCAATTGATAGGAATGAGGATAATAGTGAACCTAAGGATGAGGATAAGAAAGTCGAGGTTGATAAGGAAGTTAGGACAAGTGAGATTGAAGAAGTAGATGATGATGAGGACTACTTCAATAGGCTACCCACTAAGGAAGAGCGCGCATATCATACAAACTTATTCGATGACCCCAAGACACCATACTTCCTAGGTAGACCAATCATAGAAATAGGCGACCCTTCTAATCTCAACATACCATGCAACATTGGACATCTACATGTGTGGAAAGCTTACATCGACCTTAGATCACCCATAAACATCATGACTAGAGCCCACTACAACTTGATAATGAAGAATCAACTTGGGTATAGGATGTTCCCTGACAAGGGTTGGATGAGTAACTTCACGGGAAGAGTTAAGGGATTACCGGTTTATGTAGGAAACTTCACCTATGTCACCGACTTTGTAATTGTAGAAGATATCCGCCCAATAGTCGATGCATCCTTGACTCAAGTGGTTTTTGGAAAACCATTTGTTGAGGTCTCTAGAATGACTTATGAACCCTCCTTAGGGATAGTTAGATTTAAGGATGAGACCGATGAAGTAAGCTACCAAATGCCATATAAGATAGAACAATTCCAACACTTGTCAAATGTTGAGAAGGAGCTCAAGCAAGCGGTCTACTATAGGAATGATGAGGATAGAAGTAAAGGAGTAGACTATGTTATGGAAAGGATATTCGGTTTCTACAAGGATTGTTTGAAATTAGGACCGGAATATAAAACCGGGAAGGAGAATGGCCTAGGAACCGTGACCGATGATGGAGTCACGTAATGTACGTGACTTTGAGTCTAGCTACAAGACTCGTTAATAAAGAAAAGCGCTTCTTGGGAGGCAACCCAAGCTTTATTTGTTTTATTTGCTTTGTGTGTTTATTTATTTGTTTGTTTGATTTTATTTGTTTCCGTATGTGTGTTTAATTTTTATTATTATTGATTCATGTTCAAAACTAAATTGTGAAAATGCTTTATTTTGTTTTTAACTTCGTCTTAACTACATATAAAGGTATTTTGCAAAAGATAAGTGTAAGGGAATTCTAAATCGGTTTATTAGAACACAAATGAACATGAATCGTAATAATAATAAATTAGCATACATATTAGTATTTGTTTGAGTCAAATGCTTGTATCGAGTCATAATGATGTTTTGCAGGATTTCCAGAAAGTAAGGTAAAGGTTTTTCCAGAAATTTTCCGGAAACTTAAAATGAAAATTTTTGTCAGGTCATTTCTGACGGCGTCAGGGGTTATAACCTGACGGCGTCAGATTTAATTTCCAGAAATTTTTGAAAGTTTTGTTTTCATAAAAAGTTTTTATTAAAATCTCCAACTTATAATCTCCAGGAATCTGCAAAATTATCATTCCACAAGCATTATATCCTGATATATAGATTTTATCCCGCCGATGTTATGCAGGTTTTCGTGTTTGTTTTCTCAGGTTTAACAGGTTATTTTGGACAAGGAAATGTTTTGAATCAAGCTTATGGCGATGCATTAGTCATGGAGCTTCAACATTCTCTTTGGAGGAAGATTTAACCGTGTAATTTCATTATCCACCGAGCGAATCAGGGGAGTATTTGATTTCATTCTTTCACTTTTTGCTTTTACATCTTATTATTTGAACATTGGGGACAATGTTCATCTTAAGTGTAAGGGGAGGGTAAAAGTTCGATTTTAGAAAATACCATTGCGCTTGATTTTTGTTTGTTTAATAATAGATGTGTAATAAAACTGAGAGAAATACTTGATTAAGGTAATTTTAGTGCCAAATTTAAAATTTTTTACAACATTTAGGAGTGAAACTTTGGTCTTAATGAGCGTCTCACGGATAGGAGTTATATGACTAGCACAAAAACCGTACCACTAAAAAATTTTCCACCCCAAATATGTGAGGTTCGCCCCTAGAATTGGTAGGAAAAGCATTTATGCTATGATGTGTGTACCGGTAGCACTTAGATTCTAGAACTTGCGTTAGGACCATTCCAAGGCCACAAGTGAGACTACATTCGTGTAGTTAGATTTACTACATGATAAGAGGCATTAGGATTAACCCATTGTTTTACACCTGTGTTTTTGTTATAATTACTTTGGCTACATTGGTCAAGTAATTCTCCCACACCCTTTGCGTTGTACTCATTTTTAGTACACGATACCCCTAGTACACCCCTCAGAGCCTATCTTTTCGTTTCGACCTTTAAGCATTTTACTTAAAGGAAGAATTTGTTACACCCCACTTAAATGTACACCCAAATCGCCTTAGCCTACCTTGTATGCACTCATTTTTAGTGCATTATTGTTACAACATTTGTTTAAACCCAAGTTAATTATCTAGTTGATTACATGGTTGCTAAGTCGAGTCATATCCTTGTACATATTGTTTTGGGACGATTGGGACTCATGGGTAAAGTTCTAGTGTAATGGAGTAATGGGAAAGAACATCATTTATTACCCCCATATGTGCTAAATATTTTAAAAGTACTCCAAGTTTTTCAATTATCTTAATTCGAGTCATTAGATTAGTATTTGTAAAGTTATGTAAAAATTCAAGTGTAAGGGGAATGCAACGCCCCTATGATGTATTATTTTGGATGGTAGGGCAAGAGTGTATGATTAAAAAAAAAAAAAAAAAAAAAAAAAAAAAATCGAAAAATCAAGAAAAATACAAAAAAAAATGAGAAAAAGAAAAATAGAAAAAACATACGGACTACCATCCCGTTTTATTTTATGTTTATTTTATGTTTTTGTTATTTTATTTTTTAGCTTAAGATTGACTCGAGTCTTGGCTTAGCAACATTGTATAGTACATGTAATTGATCAAGATTTTTAACTCGCCACCAGTAAAATATCCTTTATCCAACAAAACCGTGTTTTCCTTTTCCCTACACCTAACGTTATAACCCATTTAAAAGCCCTCTTTGATAGTTTATCTTAGGTGCTTACGCCTAGTGGAGGAGGTTTTCGATCCTTTCCCAAGCCTATGGTAATCTATTTGCTATGACAGGTAGTGAGAGATATTATCCGTTTTCATTTATGAGATTTATTTTGATGACACTTGAGAGATGTGAGTATCTAAACACTACTTGTGAGGTGCTAGTATGTAATCTCCGTGCTTATTATGATTGAAGTGGAACGATTATTTGTTGTAATTACTTTTATGTTTGCATTAAATGACCCCTAACTTGTATTTTGATTAGAATAAAAGCGCATTTGCTTGAGGACAAGCAAATCTCAAGTGTAAGGGTATTTGATGAAGCGAAAAGTGTACCGCTTTTAAGGGGTCATTTAAGCCCTAAATCGTATTTATTTGATCAAATATCGCCCTAAATCGTTCCTTTTGTCATTTTAGGTACTTTTGAGGAGAAATCTGGAAAAGGAGGCATTTTGGACGTTTTTGGAGCATAAAAGTGAAGAAAACGACAAAGTCTCAAAAATCGGCTAAAAGTTACTCTTGACGGCGTCAGACTTTACTCTGGACGGCGTCATGCCTTGGCAAGAAAAGTTGGACGTGAAATTTACTCATGACGGGCCAGTGAAAATAGCATGTGAATTCTGACGGCGTCACGCTTTAACTTAATCGAGGGCGTCACGGCTTAAATCATAAGGGGACGGCGTCACGTTCATGGTTAGACGGCGTCAAGCCTTGATAAGCCAGAATGGATTTTTGAGAAGCTAAAGAGGGACGGCGTCAAGAAGGTCATCCGGGAACCCTAAAAGCGGCGAGGTGACGGCGTCACACTCCATAAGGTGACGCCGTCAGATCCAAAAATCTATATATAGTTTTCTAATTTTTTGTCATTAGGGGGGGGGCTTAGTGTGTGGAATTTTGGGAGAAAACCCTAAGACGATTTTAGCTACTTTTTCAGGGCTTTTTGCCTTGAGATCTTCCATGTTTCATTGAAAGATAAGTTATCAATTAATCATTCAATATGTCTATGTGTTGTTTGATTCTATCTTATTCTTGTCTTTTGTTTAACATGTTAGGCTAAATTTATCTTGTGTTTGCTTAGATCTAATGAAACCTAGCTATTGATTATTGGTTGTTAGTGTGTTGTTAGTTGTATTGGATGATTGTTTATCTATGTTAGGCTTAAGAAAACTGGCTAACTTCCTATTCGGTAACTTGCTTGAACGTCTTAAGAAACATGAACCAAATGCGTACTAAAGGTTTTTATGGTTGTATTTAATGCACAAGCGAATTCTAGTGATCCCATGTTAGGAGCTTCCTAGCCGGCTCGACATAGGAGTGAAGTAGGAGCTTGTAGAGTTGGGGAAGTAAGTACGCCACCCCACGAATGGTATTAAGGAATACACCCGTCATCCACGCAACTAATACACACTAATTAACCGGTAAAAGATAGTTAGGGAGTAAGGAAATCTAAGTAAACACATTTCTCTACACATAAGTTTCTCTCCACATTTTATTTTTTGTTATTTTATTTTATTTGCATTCGTAGTAATTTGGGTTAGTTGACTAGCAACTAATTCCGCCCACTCCTTCAAAACCGAGATTTTACTTGCTTTCATAAAAAAATATAAAAATACAAAAAGAATCTTCCTCAACCCTTAGACCTAATTAGAGTAGCCTTTCACACCTAACGAACACTATTCCCTGTGGAGAACGATCAATCCCCCGTACTTACCACTACACTATACTACATCGGTCAGGTACACTGCCTGGTGGGGTTGTAAGCCTCTTGAGATCCCTCAAGAGGTAAAACCTGTTGTAAGGTTACAAAACCACGCAATCAGTTCCCCTCGTCAAAAGAATTTATTAGGTATGAATTCTTTCCTCGTGTCAAAAGTCTCACTAAAACAGCGAGACTTATTCGTCAGAAATCAAAATGGGACAAAAATTCATCCCTACAGATCACGGCACCACTAAAGTGGCACGACAATGTTAAATTTAACGGTACCCTGGAACCGTGTATCTGACAATGCCCGTATTTCAGCCTTCTCTTCCCATACTATTCACTTTTAAACTTTCCCAACTTCCTCCATTGCTGTCAAAGCTAAACCTTACAACCCAAAATTCAATTACACCCCTTCAAGATCATATTCAAGACATTGATTTTCAAGATTACCATTCACTTACACTTTTTCAACATAAATTGTAAGTCATTTTACTCTAATCTTCCTTAATCTTGAGTGTAGGGTTTGTTCATACATGAAAATTGAATTGGGGTTTTTTCAAATTTTGACACTTTATGAAATTAGTACTAGGATGAGACGATGTATGATTCCCTTAACATAGGATTTTCATAAACCCACTTAAATCACATATTTTAATTAAAATCTAGTTTTTATTAAGATTAAGTAGATTTAAGAGGAATCATGTCTAGGAAACTTGCAATTAGAAGTCATCAACACTTAAATTTTTCAAAACTTTTGGCGCCAAAACAATGAAGTCGCCAAACACCCCAATTCCATTGTTTTCGGAAAATTTCACGAAACTAGGATCATGAAACATTTTACGTGCATTGTTGATGCAAATTAAAAACGTTCTTTTTCATGCATACATGATCTCACAAATATTGATCGAATTACATAATCAATATGTACTTTTTGACATATTTGCTTGAGCGAAAGTAAAATTAGGAGTGTTTGGGTAATCTCATTATTTTTAATTCTAGAGTTGAGATTACCGCACCTCCACATAGTTTGCATATAGGCACACACTAGGCACATGTCTTTAATGCAACTACTCTCAATTCTAATTTTTCCTAAAATTTTCTTATAGGAAACAAAAATGTCTCATGAGTATGATTTTGATCATCTTCTAACCGATACCTATACACCCGAAATCTCTCGTGAACTCACAACACCCGGTAACCACATTAGTGCCTATGTCAATCTTGAAACCCGTCGGTTTCATGAAGGTCGAGTCGTTGATCCATCCTTAGTTTATCATGGGGATATCAACACTTCATTTAGAGCTATAGGATTCGATTGCTTACTCCACATCAACGAGCACATTTGTCCTCGCTTTGTGTTGGAATTCTTTTGACAAGTTGAACTCGTACGTAACGAGGATCAATCTTTGTCACTTTGGTTTTGGATCCGAAGTTTCAAATTTGTCTTGACCCTTGAGCAATTTGCTCAAATTCTTCGTATTCCCAATCATGGGAAATGTGCCTATACTGAAGATTGGTGTCTTGAGTCCCTCTTCAACTATCGTGAAGAGGATAGTCCATACTGCTCCTACATACCCTCTCCAACCAAACTTACAAAACTTATTCGTACTTATAAGTACTCTTCCTACCCAAATCCAACGAAAATTCGTTTGAAAGAGGTTCGCCATGAACTACTTTCTTGGGCAGTCATCCTGGGAGAAAATGTTCTAAGTCTGACTGGAAATTGTGAGAAACTTTCAGCGTGTTGTGCTCATATGATTTACTGTCTTCATACCCAACAACCATACAATCTCGCCTACTTCTTCGCTAAGCGAATTGTACATCTCAAGGGTAACAAAAATAAATTGATACCTTATGGGATGTTCCTAACTCGTCTTTATCACCACCTCATGAACTTTCACCCATACCTTAGTGGTCCTCAATATTCACTCTTTGATCCCGTCATGAAACCCCTAAATGAGTCATATGTCTCATCCATTCTCATTTCCGAATCCTCCACCCACTATGCACCCTTTGATGATCCAAATCATGAGAATGAGATGCATGCTCAAGACGAGAGTGTGATGAAAACGGGAGAAAGCTCAAGTCATAAGTAGTTAGGAGGGGATTAACATTTCTATTAGGATTTACCTATGATAGATTATATTAGGGATTAATACTCTTTGTTATCTTGCATGCTTGACATTTAATCTATCACCTTGCATGAATATTTTATGTGATATTTGGATGATAGCTTATTTTGTCCCTTATGTTTGCATGCTTATGATTATATTGGCAAATTACATGATAATCTTTATGTGCTAGAAGTAGCTTAATATGGGACATATTATGCAAATAAATCTTTAGTGATTTGAGGCACTATCATTTCCTAGAAATAGTTCCCCTAGAAAACATCCCTCTAGCTGTCCAGAACTAGGCTGCACAGGAAAATTCGTGACTATAATGTCACGGAACCATTAAATAGGCCACGGTACCGTTAAATTTAATGGTACCGTGTGGTATTTAGAGGTACCGTGCCCTTTTTTGACGGATTTTCACTGTTTCCACTAGATCCCTGAACCTCAAACCTCAAACCTGCAAATTTTGCAATCTCACATACACCCCAAGATTCCCTTCCTACACCATAGGACACTCCCATCACCTTTAATTCAAATTCATCAACTCTTGCCTATATAAGGCTTCACCATTGCAAGCTTATCTTGCACTTTATCTTCAACCTCACACAACTCAATCACCATGTCTTCCACACAAGGATCAACAAACCACATTTCCAAGAAACCTAGAATAACCGTAAGACCACCATCCAAACCTCTCTTTGTTGATCTAACAAAAGATGATGAAGTAACCACACCACCTTCCCAAGCTACTCCCAACTCACCATCTCCACCTAATGCACCTTCCAAAACATCCTCTACTTGCACGACATCTTCATCATCTCCTTCCTTCAAAACCATGCCATCATCTATAGACTACACCATCTCACCCATCACTCCATTGGATTATGCCATGCCAACCCCATCACCAACTAACTCACCACCACCTCCTTCCCCAATCATGGGTCAACCAATCCAACCTCATCCCTTTGATCTAGATAGTGCTAATTTCCTATGTTGCCTCCACAACTGTAACCTCATCTTCTCCTTGAGAGATGAGATTCATTTCATGTTCTCCTATGTGGAGCATCTGTTGACACCACCACCACCCCCAATCATGTCACCATCTCCACCACCTCCTAGCCCACATAACTAAACATGTTCTTGTTTAGTTTCCAACAATAAACCTTAGGACCCCTTTTGGAAATGATGCTTGCCTCTCGTCATTAATGATTTATTCTTCTTGTTGTCTCTTTTTATGTCTATTATGTAGTCATACCTACGTATGACAATTGTTTTTATGAATGAATGTTTTCTTTTATGTGGTTGTTGTATTTTAGTGCTTGGCTACTTAGCCATTTTTTTTACTTTGTGGTTGGATATTTTTCATAAAGGGCTACATGTTAGATCTTGTATATTTGTTATCTAACCTTGTTTTGTAGCACGAATCATTGCTTGATTCCTTGGTGTCCTCCAAACGAGGGGGAGTATACATCAAGGGGAGCCTTAGCAACCTTTTTGCTTCGACAAAAAGGGAGAGAAATGTGAGTAAACTCATTAAAAACTTGTTAAAACTAATTTTAACTTAAAACAAGTTTATGTTTTGTCATCATCAAAAAGGGGAAAATTGTTGATGCAAATAATGTTCTAAAAACGTTATTTATATCTTTCGATAACTTCACGTTTTGAGGATGACAAAATGTGAAAACACGTTACGTTAAAATTAATGTAAACAAGTTTTTAGTCGAAAGATCTTATTTCTACGCAAATCACTCTAGGTATGCACAAACAAATTTACAACTTGACAAATGATCAAAGAAGTGAATTTGTGTTTAAAACTTCACATTTTTACAAAAATATACTTTACAAGTTATTTTTGTATAATTAAGAAATGTTTTAATGGAAAAATAAGTTCAAATACCATAACAGCTATTCCCCCCCAAAATCAGCTCCAAACTTCCCCAAATAAGTTTTCACCAGAAAAGACAAAAAGATGAGCGTTTTTGTCTGGCACGGTACCACTAAATTTAGTGGTACCGTGTGTGGTTTAGTGGTACCGTGTTCCTATAACGGCCAGATTTTTTTCTGCCAATAAATACCAGCCCCCTTCTCAGATTTTGGGCATCCTTTTTTACACAGAACTTTCTGAGTATAATACTCTCACCACATCTTTTCTTCTTGATCATTTAGTTTAGTTTTCTTTTGTTTAAGAGTGATCCAATCATCCAACCTAGAGATCCCCTTCATTCCTCTTCTAGTGCAAGAGAAGAACTCAAAGTATCCAAGAAGATACAAGAGTTGTAGTTGTAGTTAGAGCACTTGTAACATTTGTTACACACTTGTTGTATCCTTGTATACATCAAGATCAATTTTCTTTTGAGAGAGTGTGAGAGAAGATCATTGTGATCTTATAGAGATATTGAATATCTCTTGTAGCTCGTGAGCTAGTGTGTTGATCAAGTTGATCAAGAGTTGATAGAATAGGTTGAGTCAAGTGAGAGTTGATCATTGTGATCTTGTAAGATCTTGGAGATCTCTTGAGTCTTGTGTGTTGAGTGTGTGAAGTAGAAAGGATCGAGTAGATCGTGGTAGATTGGTGCTAGCTAAGATTAGCACTCGACATCTAGCTTAGTGTCGGAAATAGGATAAGCGATGTGTACGGTTTTCTTCGCCTAAAGGGAGGTTGTTGACATAGTGCTTGAAACTCTCGAGTGTGGTACTCAGGGAGTAGAGTAGGGCGAAGAAGAGCTTCATAGCCGAACCAATATAAAGCCCTTTGTCCCGGTTTGATCTTTCCATCTCTTCTCTTTACTCTCATTATTTATACTAGTTAGTTTAGTGTAGTGTTCATATTGGTGTTGATTGGTTACACATAAGATTTGAATCAAAGTTTTTCAATAGTAAAAGTTTTAAGAAGATTTAAAAATAGGTAAAACTATTCAACCCCCTTCTAGTTTTCCACATCACTTTTGAAAGACAAGGGTTTTACTCATTGTTTTACAGATATTGGTATTTCAGTTTCAATGAATAACGTGTTTTATTTTAATGCTGTTCCTAGGAATGGTATTTTTGAAATTGATATGCATGATTATGTTTCGAATGATTGTTCTATGTATTCTGTTAATAGTAAAAGAGCCAAGTGTAACTTGGACTCTACATTCTTGTGGCATTGCCGACTTGGGCACATTAACAAGAAACGCATTGAGAAGCTGCAACATGATGTGCTTCTTAAATCAGCTGACCTTGAGTCTTTTGATAAGTGTGAATCTTGTGTGTCTGGGAAGATGACAAGAAAGCCTTTTCCGCATAAAACGGAGAAAGCTACAGAACTGCTTGGACTCATACATTCTGATGTATGTGGCCCTTTTAGAACTGTGTCAAAACAAGGATACAACTATTCCTTAACTTTCACTAACGACTTTAGTTGATATGGTTATGTTTACCGGCTTAAACATAAACATGAAGTCTTTGAAACTTTCAAAGTATTTCAAAGTGAAGTTGAGAATCAACTTGGTAAGACCATAAAGGCTTTACGGTCTGACTGTGGAGGCGAATATATGAGTCAAGAGTTTATAGATCATCTTAAGAAGTGTGGGATTGTCTTACATCTCTCTTCTCCACGTACACCACAACATAATGGTGTATCTAAGAGAAGAAATCAAACCCTGCTTGACATAGTAAGATCTATGATGAAACAAACAACTCTACCATTGTCCTTTTGGGATTATGCTCTTGAGTCTACTGCACGCATTCTCAATATGGTTCCATCAAAGAAGGTTGAAAAGACACCATATGAACTATGGCATGGGAAAGTCCCTAATCTGTCTTACTTACAGGTTTGGGGTTGTGAAGCATTCGTGAAACGTGATACGCCTGACAAACTTGAGCCAAGATCTATTAAGTGTATCTTTGTAGGATACCCAAAGGAAATAATGGGTTACAACTTCTACTACCCACCTGAGCACAAAGTATTTGTTGCTCGTTTTGCTGACTTTTTGGAGAATCGTCTCATCTCACAAGAAGCAAGTGGGAGGATCGTAGAACTTGATGAAACTCAAGAAGATACTCACCCTTCTGAAAATACTAGCCAACTTCCTGAGATGGTTGAACATGAAAGTGTTGAACCAGAAGGTGAAGTTATTCCTGTTTGTAGGTCCTCAAGGACAATACGTGCACATGAACGTATGTGTTTGTACATCGATTCAGAGGAGCATGAGTTAGGGGATCTCAATGAGCCTGCTAACTATAAAGCTGCATTAGTAGATTCTGAATCTGAAAAATGGCTTAATGCTATGAACGAGGAAATGAAATCCATGAAAGACAATGAAGTCTGGATTGAAGTTGACCTCCCTCCTAACGCTAAAACCATTGGTAGCAAGTGGCTCTTCAAGAAGACGACTGACATGGATGGAAAGGTACACACCTATAAAGCTCGTCTTGTGGCAAAAGGTTATACTCAAACCTATGGTGTAGATTATGAGGAAACATTCTCGCCTGTTGTAGACATAAAAGCTATTAGGATTCTTTTAGCCATAGCAGCGTACTATGACTATGAGATTTGGAAGATGGATGTCAAAACTGCCTTCTTGAATGGTCACTTAACCGAAGAGGTTTACATGGACCAACCTGAAGGATTTGTCATTCCACAATATCCTAACTGTGTATGCAAGCTACAATGATCCATTTATGGATTAAAGCAAGCATCTAGGCAATGGAATAAAAGGTTTTATGAGGAAATCAAGAAGTATGGTTTCACTCAAAACCTTGATGAGCCATGTGTATATCGTAAGGCTAGTGGGAGTAATGTAGCATTCCTAATCTTATATGTTGATGACATATTGATCATGGGAAGCAACATTCCAATGTTACAAGCTATTAAAGCCTATCTTGGAAATTGTTTTTCTATGAAGGATTTGGGTGAAGCTGCATGTATTCTAGGAATCAAGATCTACAGAGATAGATCTAAGCGGTTGATTGGACTTTGTCAAAGTGCATACATTGAGAAAATCTTGAAAAGATTTAATATGGCGAATTCCAAGCATGATACTACCCCAATGCAAATAAATCTTGAGTTGAGAAAATCTCAAGGACCCTCAACACCTGTAGAGGTGGAATGCATGAAGAGGATTCCTTATGCCTCGGCTATAGGATCCATCATGTATGCGGTGAGGTGCACTAGACCTGATGCTGCGTTCGCTCAGAAGTTAACAAGTCAATTTCAAGTAGATCCAGGTGAGAATCACTGGTGTGCTGTGAAGAACATACTGAAGTATCTCAGATATACTAAAGATATATTTCTTGTTTACGGTGGAGACCCAAGCAGAGAGCTCAGAGTTACCTGTTATACTGATGCTGGGTGGCAGACTGACAAGGATGACACCAAGTCGCAAACCGGATACGTTTTCATTCTAAACGGAGGCGCTGCAGTCTGGAAGAGTGCCTAGCAAAGCATTACAACGATGTCTTCTATAGAAGCTGAATACACTGCTGCTTCAGAAGCTGCAATGGAAGCTATTTGGATAAGGAAGTTTATTGATGAGCTTGGAGTAGTCCCCACCAATAAAGAACCTATGAAAATGCTATGTGACAACACTGGAGCATTAACTATCGCCAACGAGCCTGGAGCTCAGAAAGGCGCCAAGCATTACAAAAGGAAGGTTGACTATCTCCGTGAGGTTATCGCAGATAATGAAGTAGTACTTAACAAAGTTCACACAGATGACAACTTAGCTGATCCGTTTACTAAGGTGTTGCCTTTGAACAAGCATGTTGAGCATGCTAGTGGTATTGGACTTTGTTCAGTTAGTAGTCTCATGTAAATCTGTTTTGATTTTAGTATTTGGATAATGAGATATGTAAAACATTTATTATTTTGATGATTAATATACATGGTACTTGATTTATTCATTCATATAAAATTGTGTCATATATTTGCATGTTTAATTCATAAGTAATTTATTACTTTAAATTGTCCATTGTCGATCAATGATATGGGAGTATTGTTGAATTAAGGCAAATGTGAGAGATTGGTTATATTCTTTGAATACTAAGGATGTGTCCGCCAAACTCACATGTTATCCACGTGTTATGGATATTGGACTTCCCTAAACCTACGAATCATCACTTTATGGATCGGCGTCATTAAGTGATATCTCGTAAATGGTTATTTTTATGGGATAATTACTAAAATAGCCCGATTGCCCAACTGCTAAGAGTATCTATCCCGATCTCAAAAAATTCCCCCCTTAGCCCAGGGCAACTCGTATAATCACGTATTGTACGGTAGTGTATTTTGGGCAACTTTTATTTGTTGGGCAACCGTATACTTTACAGATGGTTTTTTGGTCATTTCAAAAATTTTACACTGTTCACTGCTTTCATTACTGTTCATACCGTATTCGAAAATAAAAATTTAAAAACAAACAGCATCTCCTCTATACACTTCTTCCCTCCATCTCGTTTCACAGTCACGGTCAAAAAAAATAAACTGGGTTTATGTTCGCGCTTGTTTATCTTGTTACACTATTATTTCAATCTCCAATCTACTACCATTGTTTTCCCTGATTGTCATCTGAAAACAGAGTAACTGTTCATTGAACAGTGTTCCAATAAAATCATTTAACACCGTCGATTGTTTGTTTGATTAGAAAAAATGTGGTATAATATAGTATGTACAGCGTTGTTTGTTTGTTTATGCATTTATGTGGATTATGATTTGATTTTTGTTTTGGGATGTATTTGATAAGCCACGATTTTGGGTTGTATCTGATACGCCATGCCTGATTCAAATAAGGTCATAAGCAAAACACCCTATTCTTATGGTCCAACACTAAGTGGTTGTAGTTAAGTTGTAATCATCTGAACTGTGTATGATAGTGTTTACGCTGGCTGTATACATGTGTTCAAACTTATTTTGTTATGAATTGTATGTTCTGAGTTAACATATTTTTTCCTTTTAGGACTATGAAGCTAAAGTAATCATTAGTAGCAAACTCAACTACTTTTGGTTGATAAATCGGAAATTAGACGCAAAACGACGGAACTTGTTTAGGAGTACATGCTTTGGAAAATGGTTGGATTTGTTATACTTTGAACATGAAACACACGTCATTGACTATATGGTATGGAAACAAAGAAGAGTGGACGAGTCTCATTATGATATGCCCTTTATCTATTACCTAGATGGACATACTCTGCATTTTGGTCGTCCTGAGTTTTGTCTAATGACGGGGTTGCGGTTTGGAAGTCTGAGCTTTGAGTTATACACTTCTGGTGCTCTAAAATTTCGTGATAGGGTGTTTCCTGAGAAGCGAGGTTTGATTGTAACCAACTTAGACCTTATTGGTGTCATCGAGGATGAAGAGCAGTTTCGCAAGCTATGTGATCAAGACGCAATACGGATATCTCTTTTGTTAGTCTTAGAGGTGATCTTTATGGGTCGTTTATTGACATCCCAAGTTGATGACACATTGATGAGGTTGGTTGAAAACCTAGAAGCTTGGAATGCATTTCCGTGGGGTGAACATATTTGGACCCATTTATATGGCCAACTTCATAATGTAATGGATAAGCACACGGATAACCACCTTTTAGTATTGAAGAAAAACCCAAAATCTGTTCCGACCTATACTTTGTCTGGATTTGTATTTGCTTTCCAGGTTTGTATTTATTTTTATTAATAATATATTTTTCAGCCGAACATTTTCATGGACTGATTGATATGTTTGTGTTTTACAATTTGTTTAGATTTGGATACTCGAGTCTTTAGAAAGATCTGAACGTTGGTGGAGTAAAGACCCTAATGTGATTCCAAGAGCTATTGCATGGTCTATGAAGTCACCATTCAAAAGAAGTGACTGTTCCCACCTTTTTTCAGAGGTCTCTATTTTTTTCTATTTGTATTTACGTAAAATAAATTGTTGAATCCCTGTTGAGCAATGATCTTTTTTTTTCTTGAATTGAAACAAAATTAATCACTACGCCGAATATAATGAATAATCTTAAGGAGAGCAATGAACACACATAGGTAGGAGCCTGTTATTTTTGTACTATCCCTTATGCTTCTTTCTAAGTTGCAGAACCAAACTTGTAGGATCGACGCCTTGATTGATCTTTGAGCCAATAAAAATCTCTGTATGACAAACTTATATTTATGCGGAAACTAAATATAAGATTGTGAAGAAGACAATGACTAATGAACTATGATCCTGTATGGATCTTTTATTAACTTTTGTATTCCATTACCAAAACATATATGAAACTCTAAGCCGTATGTTTATTTTATAGGCAAGAAACCCTAATACGACTTTTACGGAAACGTGTGTAGACATAAACACAAATCTCTTCCTAGAATAACTGTAACTAACATACTAAAAATAAGCAACGACCAGCAGCAATAAACACTGCCAGCAGGAACACACCAAAGCTACCAGCAGGATTGCACTTGCGCAGCAGCAATATTAAGTAACCAGAAGCAACATCTTTAAAGCAAACATTTCCAGCAGCAACCTCTATATAAAAGTAGCAACATAATATAATCATCTGCAATTAAGCTGGTTACCATGTAATTCTCTTGATCTTGACTGCTACTATGACAATGTGTACATCAAATCACTTAAGTTTCATACTATTCTCATCACTTCCAGGTGTGTTAACTCCTGCGAGAGGTGAATCATTGAAAATTAATGGATTTGATGTCTCTTTACCAATAGCCATCACTACTGGAGTAGCCAATGTTTTTGTGTGTAAGACCATGGTACATTGATAACCATATGATTTTTAGTAAATCATCAACTATAAACGGATTTGACTTGTCTTTACCTGTAGCCGTTTGCTCAGGACTAGCCAATTCTTGGTTACAGCAGAACCTTGGTGAATTGAGTACCAAATATGGTTTTCAAACTGCCTTTACCACAAGCCATATGCATGTGGGCTAGCCAATTCTTAGGAAACCCAAAAGGGTAAAATCCATGGTGAATTGAACACCATTTCAACTCTCAGTTCTTAAACATGGGTGAGTTGAAGTACCCTAATAGTTTTGAGCAAACTATCACAGCTATAAACGGACTTGAGGATCACACCAGAGCCGTACCCTCATGGTGAGCCAACTTTTCCTTGTCTGCTAGACATGGTAAGTTGAATACCATTTGTTGTGTGGTTCAAGAACCAACACTGTACCTGCAAGTGGTTCCCTCAAAACAAACAAGTTTGCAAAATAAACTAAATACGAAGATTTTTATAATTTTTTTAATTTTCTATTTATTTATTTAATTATTTTTGAGTACTGAAAGAAAGAAAAGAAAATTATACAACAACAACAAGAAAATAAGCCTCCCCTTAGGCTTATACCAAAATCAAACAGATCAACCTTTGGTAGTGGCAATTTGATTTTTGATAAATCTAACCAATTGTTCAGCTGTGGTCATATCATTCCCAACAGCCATTTTGCTGACCTTCAACTTACTTTTAAGCATTCTTTCCATCAGCTCTACAGACAAAGGATACTGAACATCCGCAAACATAAATAACACCTTATTAGAGATGGTTTCAAGGACATGAACATTAGAAGGAGAATACAACCTCCAACTATGAACTCTCCAAGACTGTTGATCAGACCAAACATTACAAGAACCTCCTCCCACTTGAGAATCCATTAAAACTTTCAAATCACCCCAAAGGTGAAGACCAAACCCAGAAGGCTTATTAGATTCATAATACTGTTCCACCATTCGATACAAGTTAATCAAATCTTTTTTGGTCACCAAATGCAGAATCTCCCGAAGAAAGATGAACTGTTTGGTTTTGCCATCCAGTGTGAACAACATATTGACTTCCCCTCCAGGTATAGTCACAACTTGCCAATGAGCAATATGACCACACAAAAGAGAGGAATAATCTTCAGATTCACTCTCTGAAGCCAACTGAATAAACTCCTCATCATCCATTTCTGCAATAGATTCAGCATAATGCTTCTTAGCATGACTCTTTTTTCTGGTGCTGGGAGTAGAAGAGGATGACTGAAACTGAGCAGTTTTAGCAGTTTCAGGAGCAGCGGAAGCTTGGTGATCAGCAGGAATAGAAAACTTTTTTCTTGAGAGTGAGGAAGTATCAAGGACAGAGACATCACCAGAAAGGTCAGCAGAATCAGTGACTTTAAATCTCTTGGAAGAAGGTTCTTCAATGAAGATGAAGGCTTGGCTGGAAAACCTTTCATGATCCTGTCATAGTACCTGTCTAGGTCTTCATCTGACATATTCCTCACCTGAGCCATAGTCCACCCAGAAGAACAAAATTGAATACTCTGATTCTTGACAACTTGTCTCTTAACATTTCTCATTTCTGCATATGTAAGAGGTTTATTCCTTTTATCCTTGGCTTTGAGTTCTGCAAGAGCCCTTGTCCTTTGCTTTGTCAATGCAACCATTTTGGCAGGAAAATCATCATCTGAGATATCAATGCCCAAAATTTCCTTGGCCAGGTTAGGATTGGCAGCCACTTGAGAAGAAAGATGCATCCAATCTGCTTCAGAATAATGTAAAGAAGCAGCAGCCAACTCTTTTTGTCTTTCTGGAGGCAAAGTGGTTGTAAAAGGTCTATCAGTCGTTGCTAAAATCTGCAGCATGAAGCTGCTTAGCCATGGCTTCCCCCATCATGTCATCTTCATGGTTTTTAAGCAACCTTTCTTGCTCAGCCCTTTCTTTATCAGAGACCAAACCCCCAAGTTCATCCAGCATTGCAGGAGTAGGATCAGATACAGCAGGAATGGGAGTGTCACTTGCAGGGGCAATGGTAACATTACCAGTAGCAATGGAGGAGCTACCAGGTGGATCACTATGAGGCTTAGGATCAGCTTTATCAATTCCAGCTGGATCAATGACAGCAGGAATAGATTGACCGTTAGGGGGAACGATAGTACTACTAGAAGCAATGATAGAACTATCAGCAGCAACACCAGTGGAAAGATGACCAACAGAAAGGTCTTGAGTACCAGAAGAAGTAGCAGCATCAACATGAACAGAAGAATCAGCAGTAAGAGCTGCACTCCTAGATACATCATCCACATCATACTTCTTCACTAGTCTCCTTTTGTACCTGCTCCTTGTACTAATGACTGGAGACTTGGCGGAAATTTCCCAACTTGCTTTGGCCAACAATTTTAGAGGGTCCAAATTCAAAGCAGCCTCACCCTCTTCTGAGTCAGAAAGCACAGCTTTTCTTTTCTTGCTCTTTAACTGATCTTCCAAAGTTGCAACTCTATCAACCAACTTATGGATTGTATAATGAAAATTCTCTTTTGTTTCCTTCACTTCCTTTTCCAAAGCAATCACCTTGTCTCCAAGCTCCTTTTCGGTGTCATGTAACGCAGACTCCAAATCTGCAATTTTCTGCTTATACCTGTCAACTACAGTTGACACAGAGGTGAGAGCATCAAGATTCTCAGCTGCACCAGTACCTGTGGTATGATGAGCTTCGTTGGATCTGGGTGGAGACACATGAGAATCTCCACCAATATTGGTTTCAAACTCAAAAGGCTGCCTAGATGGACTAGGATATGATACCCTGGATGAGGAAGGAACATCAACAGAAGGCATAACTGAGGGTGTTGGTTTGTCAACATGAGGCCCTACAGGTGTGGTCTGGACTATAGGCTCAAGTGGGTCAATAGGTTCAGGTGAGGGCGCCCTGGGAGATGGTGGTAACTGGGCTTCAGAAGCATTGGATGCACTTGCACCAGCAGCATCTGATGCCCCAGTACCAGCAGAATGGGTGGATTAGCATCAGCAGCATTGACTACTGCATCACCAGCTGCATCAGCTGCACCACCAGCTGCATTAGCTGCTCCAGCAGGTTCACCAGGCAACATAGCTGGTAAAAGAGGCATATGGTCTCCCACAAATCTAGTCTTCATAGTTGCAAACAATTTAGCAGTCAACTTAGCCATGATCCTAGGTAAGGGGTCAGTGGTCTGAACACCTACAATGATTTGTAAGAATCTAGGGTACATGAGGAATTTGGTTTTAACATTATCTATATTCCTTATCATTCCCTCAAATATGTATTTAGACCAATTGAATACCCTCCCATCAGACAAACAAATAAGGGCAGAGGCAATGTGACTACCAAATTGATCCCACCCACCAGACTTTTTACTAAGGCATTGCAACAAAGTGTGAATAAGAAACCTCCATTGAGGTGAAACCTTCTTCTTTAGAAATGTAAAGTTACCAGCAATTGGATACCCTATTGCTTCCATCCCATCTAAAATCTGCTGCTCAGATAAGTCATACAGCCCATTCTCATCATTTAGCTGAAGATGAACTCGAATAGACTCCTCAGTAATAATGTGTTCTTGCCCATCAATCGTTGCAACTATCTCCTGAGGTCTTCCCACAATCGTTCGAACAACAGCAGTATCCCAAAATTGGCGCACCAGTGAGTCATATACCACCATTGGGCAATGAGTAATAGCAAACCTAAGAGAGGAACCTCTTAAGAAGGAAAGAATCTGATCATATCCTTCACTTCGATCAGAAGATTCAAGAAATCCAACTTTGTTGTGATCTTCTTTGTATTCAAGGGTTGCCATAGTGTTGAATCAGGGATTGAGATGTGCAAATAAGAAGGAATGAGATGTGCAATTGATTTGAGAGACTGAGGTTATTTTGGGAGAGGAATTTAATATTTAGTTCGTGAATACGGTTTCCAAATTTAGCAGCTTTAAATTCTAAATTTCTCGCGTAAACTTTGACCAATTTGAATTTAATTTATTCTCAAAATTAATCCCCCAAATTGTTAAACGTCCGCAGCAATGAAGTCAACCAGAGTACCTTTGAATAAAAAACACTACCAGCAGCAACGTTAAGTCAACCGGCAGCAATGAGATGGTCAATCGGCAGCAATGAATGATGTGTGACAAACGTCAAATCCCCAATTATATTTATATATATATACATATATATATATATATATATATATACATATATATAAAGAGCAGGATTTGTGGAGCTCCATTTGATCGACACGTGGCTACGTAATTAAACGAAACATGTCCCTATTGACTTAAAGATGAGAAGCCACGTATAACATTGCTGGAGACATTCTATTGGTTGTGTGGATGTGGGCTAGTAGAAAATGTTTGGGCCGAAAGAAAAGGCTAAAGGGGCCTGTTTTGAAGGCAACATTTTTACTAATATTTTATGCATATGTTTCCGAGTCCACCATCTATGTATTATATAGAGAATAAATAATTTAAAAAAAAATGTATATAAATAAATAAATAAAAGGGCGCTCTGTATATCTCCATTTGATCGACACGTGGCTAAATAAATTAAAATAGGCAACTTTATAGTGTGTATCCCCTAAAAAATAGGCAACTTTATAAAAGGGATAAAAATCTAGGTACCGTGAATATAACACATGCCTTTATAAAATTGGGCAATAAATTATATTGGCTTTCCAAAAAAAAAAAAAGTTATAGGCAGTTGAGCAAACTATCCACATTTGGAAATTTCAGTCGATACTCGCAACAAGTTGAACTTGGATAATTTGTGTACCTTTCCAAGACTTTGAAAAGACAAGACAATTCACTTAATGTCTAGTCCAACATGCAAGGTAGGCACGCCAGCTACAAGTTTAGGAACGTGGCCAGACGAATAAGAGTCAGGCAACGTCACTGTTCACACGTGAAACTACAGTGTTTCCTCTTCTATAAAAGGTTTTTACAACGAATGAAGGCGCAACCAACCCCGCAAAAAACAATAAGGACATCTAACACACACAATCACAACCGTTTTAGAGAAGTTGAAGATGTTATCGTTCTTTTACGACTGGTTCCTGAATAACAATATAAAGTTGCTTACCATATATTATAACCACGGTCTTCACTCAATGACAAAACGTCATTTGCTAATGATCATCATTTACATACTCGTTTATTCAAGCATGTACTCACACATTAAGTGGGTTACCATGCAGCGTCAAGAGGGTCATCTCACGGCCCACACATGTTCTTAAATGACTACTAATAGCACTTAGTCGTTCTTAAATGACGACTAATAACTCTAAACCATAACGCTCTACAATCTAAACTCCCATCCAGTGAAGTAGACTCCCGTTGGCCATCAAGGGTCTCGTTAGAAGAATCAAGGCTCTCGTTGGCATCAAAGTGGTATCACGAAAAGGGAGATGGATAATGAGAAGAGCCCACGCTACTAGGGAGATACAGGGGCAATTCATTGCATAGAGTTAGGACCCGATAAAGCTAAAAAGGCTCCTACAACATCAAACAACAAATGATTAAAATGATGCCTTCAATTTTTTTGCAGGCCTGACATGGAAAACTTGTAACCATACTAAGTGGTATATACACTTCTTTTAAGCGACTTCTCACCCAAAACACCACATTATTTCGTAGTGTAACTTTTTTATAAAACATTGTTGTGTACTTTATTTTTAATTTCGTAGGTTTTAATTTTTTTTTTCTGTTTT
This sequence comes from Artemisia tridentata subsp. tridentata, assembly GCA_021014915.2. Lineage (NCBI taxonomy): Eukaryota > Viridiplantae > Streptophyta > Magnoliopsida > Asterales > Asteraceae > Artemisia > Artemisia tridentata. The sequence continues at coordinate 71,852,783 of CP139506.1, read as the reverse complement.
GTTCTTTTATTTATGTTATTTGTTGTGTATTTATTTTTAAAAATTCAACGTTTGCTTCCATTTTATAAAAACGTTAGTAAACGATTGTTTGCAAAGTAGAAACAATAAATATATGAACTTGTGTTGAGCATTTACAATGGCAAAAGTCTTTAATGACTTTTTGCATTTAATGCATTAAATGATGCTATAAAAAGGTTTTTGCAAAAACCTATCACTCCAATGCAACAAATTACCCTATCACTTTTTGTATTTAATTATATTCCATATAAATTACCCTTACGTATTTATATTTTTACAAAATGATTTTCAAAAAACATAAATCAATTTTCATATCGTTGTGTATATATTTACTTTTAAAATTTGGCAAACTTATAAAAAACATTATGCGGTATTTAAAAAATGGGCAACTTTAAAACGGGTAACTTTAAATGAAAGTTAATGGTCACTATATAATTTTTTTATATTTTTTTTTATTATTTTTATTTTAAACTTTTTTTTTGGGTTGTGAAATAAAATAAAGTTGAAGTACTTTTGTGTACTGTATGAAGCGCAACCTACATGGGAAAATTATGCATCGTTTTAAAAACTGGGCAACTTACAAAGGATGGTCAACTAAAACTGAGCATCATAAAAATGACTATACTAAATTGGGTAAATTGGTAGTGCCATGTCATAAACATTCTACTGCTGGTAGGCTAAATGTTCAACTGCTTGGTTTAGTTGTTACATGGCCGCCATAACCAATTTTGTTGCCATCACTCGAAAGAACAAACAATATGTTGTTTAAGTATCGACGTTTAATTGGTTTGTCTTTTTGTTGTACAATTCATGGATAAAACAATCAAAATTAATTGGACAACTTAAATAAATGGGCAACGTAAAATGGTGGTGGTTTTACAACTTGGGCAACTAATAATGGGCAACTAAATATGTGATGCTGCTGGTAGCTCTTCCATTTGGACAACTTAAATAAATGGGCAACGTAAAATGGTGGTGGTTTTACAACTTGGGCAACTAATAATGGGCAACTAAATATGTGATGCTGCTGGTAGCTCTTCCATTGCTACTGGTAGTGACACCCTTGCTCCTCTGGACGTATTCTTGCTTGGTTTTTTTATGTGATAGTCATGAAAAAGAAAATTAACAATTGGTAAAGGTACCTACTTTCTTTTGCAGGAAATTAAAAATAGTTACAATTAAGCTCCTTCGTTATGTCACGAATACATGTTATCTCCATTCAATTAGAAAGAAAAGTAGGCAACTTTCCCACTTTTATACACTAGTCATCATTTCCCTATAACTAATTACTAAATGCATACAAATTAAAGGAAACTGCAAAGTTAATACACTTATGGTAATCATATCCTATTTTTAATGATGTTGATGAGGTACAAATGAGACGGGAGCTTGAATCTGTTATCTTCACTTGTAAGTAGCTTTTTCATTTCAAATCAACCGGATTTTAACCTAGCCGGCACGAATGTCCTTTGTCCTTCCGGGCAGGGCAGCAACAAGGATGAGAAATAAGGGATTTTATCCTCTTCCTAACCATCTGTCCCCCTTTAATAGCCTCTGATGATCCACCATTTTTCCCTTCAAATATGGTTATTACTGAGACTAACCATATTACACCCTTGGATGTTCCACTCTCATAAACTTACATGGAACTAAGTTCCCAACAAGATTCCACCAGTATTTAACAACTGGTGGTGCTGAGGGGGAGTGAAGGAAAAGCTTGTGGATAGGCAGTTAGAGCAAATCCTCGCACCAGAAAGGTTGAATGTAACTTTCTCGTTTAAGGAGACACTCGACAACAACATGCAGGGGATTTTGATGTTAGGGTTTTGGACTTTTGGTAGAGGATGATGGTTGTATGTTATTAGCCGTCATTTAAGAACGGCTAAAAGTTATTAGCAGTCATTTAAGAACGGATCTAGATCATAAGAATGATCCACCCTGTCTGAGACCATTTGTAGGGCCGCTTTAAACTTGTGCAACTGGTGAATTAACAAGATATACATGAACACGTGCCGTTTGGACATCGAAAAGACAACGACTCTATGATGCATGCTGGGAAAAATTACAAGGTTACTCCAGTGAGAGCCGATTGAAAGTTATTAGTAGGCTTGGGTTGAGAGCCGATTGAAAGTTATTAGTAGGCTTGGGTTAATTTTGATGAGGATCGTAATAGGTTATGGATTTCAGACTTGTTACTCTCGTTGAATGCGCACGTTCTGCTTTGGTTGGAAGTGATTTATATAGCGATAAGATTACTGTTGCTTCACTTGTGTATAGTGATCTTATTTGAATTTTGAATTTTTTATGCTTAATTATATATCCACAATGGCATTATTTAATTAACAACAACAACAATAAATGATGAACTGAATACTCCCTATGCAATCGTTTCGCTTCCCTTCTGAAAGGTTAAATTCATAATGATAAATAATAATAACACAATTTGTAAAAAGTTGGTGTTTTTACAAATGTATTTGTTTTTACCTTAGTTTCGGGTTGAACATATACAATGGTAGAAATTGATTTGAGAGACTGAGGTTATTTTGGGAGAGGAATTTTATATTTAGTTCGTGAATACGGTTTCCAAATTTAGCAGGTTTAAATTCTAAATTTCTCGCGTAAACTTTGACCAATTTGAATTTAATTTATTCCCAAAATTAATCCCCCAAATTGTTAAACGTCCGCAGCAATGAAGTCAACCAGAGTACCTTTGACTAAAAAACTCTACCAGCAGCAACGTTAAGTCAACCGGCAGCAATGAGATGGTCAATCGGCAGCAATGAATGATGTGTGACAAACGTCAAATCCCCAATTAACTCCAAACCAACCCAACATTTAATTCCATTAACCTCCCCTTAAGGCTATATAATCCCTTGAAAAATCAATCACAAAGAGTTGCTTGCAAACGAACATTTCCTTTAATTTTCAGTTTCCTTTAATGTTTATGTTTTTATTTATGAAGTAGGAAAGTTCCTTACTTTCATTTGTAAATGAATGGAGAGAACATGTATTCGTGATATAATGAAGGGGCTTAATTGTAACTATTTTTAATTTCCTACAAAAGAAATTTGGAACCTTTCCTACTTTCTTTATTTATTTATTAACTTATTAATATTAATATTTTTCATGCCTTTTACAACAAAAAACCAACCAAGTAAACGTCCTTTGTTAAACCACATACTTTGTGTGTAATGATGGTGGGTATAGGGGTTTGGTGTGTGGGTTTATTGGTTCCCGCGAAAAGAAGTACATATTCCTCACGTTGCGCCACGTGTTATAAAAGTAAATTTTGGATAGTGACTTGGTGAATAGTTGGGTCATGTCACGTTGGCCAACTTGTTATAAAGGCTGCTCCCTTCCTGTCCACTAATTTACAGCACAACACAGTTATAAAATTTGGGCAATTATTTATAAAATTTGGGCAACTGGTTATAAAATATGTGGAAGGTTAAAATAATAATAAAAAGTAATCATAACACCGTTCGTAAAGAGTAATTGTTTTTTCAAATGTATTTTTTTCCCCTTTGTATGAATTGAACATATAAAATGGTAAAATGGCACCACCAATAACAGTAGAACAAGACAAGTTTCAAAGCGACCAATACAAACCTCAGCAGTAGAAAGTTTTTGTGCCTAGCAGCATAAAGTAGCGAATTAGCAGTTTCCAATTTTATAAAGTTGCCCAATTTTTTAAGTTGCTCACCTTTTTATTATTGCCCATTAAAAATTTAAACGTTGCCAGATTTTGCCATGTAGGTTGCGCTACAGCTCACACAAGTACATATACTTTACCCATTTTAAGTTGCCCATTTTTTTTGTTGCACATGTTGTAAGTTGCCCAATTTTGTTACCTAGTTATAATGCCTTTTTAAGTTTCCCAATTTTTGGGTTGCCCATCATTTAAGCTGCCCATTTTTTAGTTGCCCATCTTTTAAATATTGCCCATTTTCTTACGATATCTTTCAGCTTATAAATCTTCCCAATCTTGAATAGTGATTTATATAGCGATAAGAATACTGTTGCTTCACTTGGGAATAGTGATCTTATTCGATTTTTTAATTTTTTATTGTTAATTATATCTTAAAAATGTCATTATTTAATTAACAAGAACAACAATAATTGATGAACTGAATAGTCCCTATGCATTATCATGTTAGATAGGTGTCATGTTATTGGCCATGTCCAAGCCAATTCTATGTTTTTGCAGATTTACATTATCATGTTTGTTATGTGTCTTATGGTTTCGTTACTGCGTTTGTAAGCTGTTTATGTTTGTGATACATATCAAAGACACTCAAAAAGTAAAAACATATAACACATTACACACTGAAAATGTTAATCATAAGATCAATTACATTTAATTAAATCGTTGATTTTACAAAAGGAACCCACCATAACCAGTTGATTTTACAAAATCACACTATTTCACGCGCTCATAAATCACACTAGTTCAAACTGTAGCAAATAGCAAAATGATTGATACGTAGCCAAATCAATTCTACAAAATATTTCATGCATCCTTATCATACACAATAACGAAACATTACTACTTCCAAATTTAACACACTAAAGTCACCATATCATATGCTGGAATCTAACAATAAAACCTTCATGAAAGTTTCTTTATCTTTTCAAGGAATGCCGTTTTTTCGAATGTCCGCAACTGTGCTTCCTTGCAGTCAATTTCTAGTTTTATCTTCAAGGCGAGTTCCTTTTCTTGAACGGCATTGAAGAATGCTGCACTTTCCACGGCACGCAGACTCTTATCGAATTTCAAGTCATTAATAATACCTTGCCTCTTCTCCATACTATCATTCAGATCTTTAATTACATCAAACAGTTTTCTTGCTATTTGAAAATCTCTTTTGGTCTCCTCTTGGATTACAATTAGCCACATGTCTGACATACGGTTAGAGCTTGCTGTCTTTGCTAGTTCTTCTAAAGTTGGCCGATCCATATTTTATTACTTTAGTGGGTGATAGATAATAACGAATATATGTTATGTTGGTTAAGCGTGCCTTAAATACTTAAAAAAGTTAACCGTTACGGCTACTAATTACACTGAACAGTTGTATCGCATCACTACGGGTGTGAGTATTGGAAATTCATTGAACAGTGGTGCCCTTTAAAAAACAAATAAACCATTACGGTTTTTAAATACTCTTGCTTGGTTTGTTGTTTTAAACGCCATAAAAAAAATAACAATAAATATAAATAATAAGTAATTAAACAAATAAATACGTAAAAATTGAGGAAACTAAAATGTGAATACACTTATGGTAATCACATACTTTTAGTAATCACATAACTAGGTTGCCCTAAAAGAATAAAGTACGGAGTATTAATTAATTGGTTAAGGGTAAACTTGTCATTTGGCAAAAAAGTAAGAGAGATAAAGTAGTGATAGTGATGTTTTCCTAAAAGAATGTGGCATTAATTTTGGGACGGAGGGAGTATTATGAGTAGACCCATGAAGTGGCATTAAATTAAAACGAACACTACATGGCAAAAATACCAAACGTTTAAGAGAAAAGGGATGGGATATACTAACCCTCCCCCAAAATGTTAGCCGGACCCTCCCCTTTTTTTTTTTATTTTTTATTTTTTTTTTTTTTTTTTTTTTTTTTTTTTTGATTTTTTTTTTTTATTTTTATAATTTTGTTTATATCAAAAAGCTATAAACCTGAAAATGCGGAACAGAAAATATAAAGTTTAATAAGTCAAACGCTTAAAACTGTCAAAAATACGAAACAGAAACTGACAAAAACTGTGCTGTGCAGGGAAAAAATAGGGGACAAGTGGGGAGACAAAAGGCCTGCCACCCTTGTCCCCCCGTCCGGTTAACAGTCCCCGAAAGAAAATGGGCAACACTTAAAAGGTGGCCAACTTAAAGATTGGGCAACTTAAAATGGTGGGCAATTTTTTAATTGGGCAATTTAAAAAGGCATTACAACAACCTTTAAAAATGGGCAACTAAACAGATGTGCAACAAAAAAAATGGGCAACGTAATAAGGCATTTTATATCGCAACCTACATGGCAAAATTAGGCAATGTTTGAAAAAATGGGGAATTTTCAAATTATCGGCAACTTAATATTTGGCAAAATTTTAAACTTGTGTGTACTATAGAGCGACACTGCTGTAATTTGTCCCTTTACATCAGTTCCAAACCAGATAGAAGTTACCTACAGTCCAAGACGCATAACGAACACTACGTGTCAAATTTACGCAAAAGGTTGTTGTGATATTTTTATGTTACTGTGATATGGTTTTGTACTTACTAAAAGGTTGTTGTGCGTATTTGGTGACCTATTCTCTAAAAGATTGTTGCGTATTTATTTTTAAAAATACGACATTTTTCCATTTTAAAAGCCTTACAAGATTTGGCTTTTCAAAGTAGACACAATAAATAAAGTAGATGACACATATATATTGGATTCTAATTGCTTATGATTACACCTACAGGTAGAAGTGCCTGTGAACTGTAGAGCAACCTACGTGGCAAAATTGGGCAACGTTTACTAAAATTGGGCAATGTAAAAAAGATGGGCAACTTTATATTGATGCATCGTTGTGGCTAGACAACATGTCAGTATTTTAGTCGTCAGTCATTCAGAAGAATATATAGGAGTGTCATGAATTATGCCTAAAGTATCAAGTGGCATTAAAAGAAAATGTAACATAAAGTAGATTTCCATTGTCTGCACTGTAGCGCAACGTACATGGCAAATTTTAGAAACGTTTACAATAAAATGGGCATTACTTTACAAAATGGCCAACCTAAAAAATGGGCAACGTAAAATTATGGGCAATTTATAAATGGGCAACATAAAAAAAGGGCCAACTTATAAATGGCCAACTTTAGATGGCCAGCATTTTAAATTTGCCAAATTTCTGCTGCTGTTGAAGGCGGTTGAGTAGACTCACACCTTTGGAAATTTCAGCCGACATTCTAACGTTGCACCCAAACCACTGTTTGGACAAGATAACTTCAATTATGAAAAGACTGGTATGGTGAACCAGTTATGTTGCCAACCCAACTGTACTCTCGTAGGGAGTTGAAACATATTGAACTTCATTGGTGCACTTTTCCCAGTTTGGTATCTTTTATTAGCTTTCCATATTTATTGAGATTAGAATTGTTATATGCTGACTTTTGTTAGGAAGTCAGGAAATAAGATATTTCTCATTGCTGCCGATAGTGTAAGCTGGTTCCTGCCGACAGTTGTGGTTCCTGCTCAAGCTCATTGCCGCTGATTGTTATATTTTGTTTCTGTCGATAGTAGTCATTACTGCGGGTTTTTTTGTTAGTTATCCCGTATGTTTACAAAGTTTGTTAGCTTTATTTTTAGAAGAGATTCATGTATATCTCTTCACAGTTGTTGTTAGTATAAAAGAAACACCCGTCTATGAGTTATGTACACCTTTATCAATTTCAATATCAATTATCTTTAGTTTATATTCGATCCATAGAGGATCAAAACCTTCTTGTAGTTTATGCATGTATGGGTTGAATACTCTATGACAATCAACGTCGTATTTTGTTGTTTGCAATTACCTTATTTGTTATTACCAAATAATGTATAAAGATTTATAAAAATTGTTTTATTCCAACACTTTTAGCAAAAACTGCTTCAAGCAAGACGACATTGGAGTTCAATTGGGTTTTAATGAGCAAAGTAGTTTGGTACCCAAAAGGTGTATTTAAGTTGGCCAAAATAGTTATGGCATAACTATTGTTGCTCTATTGTTATTTTGGTACGTCGGTTGCAAACCATGACAAACATAAACAAGTTAAATAATACAACAGAATAAAAACATAACATAGTACAATTACTAAGTATCTGCTGAAATGATAAACCAGTACGATTACTATATAGTAGCCAATAATTTGAAGGTTACATGTTAATGAACGCCTTCCGTTGATGACAGTAACAAGGTTCCAAAGGCGAATGACACTAGACTTCGAAGCCATACTGAAAACTTGTCAAACGACGAATCTGGATCCATAACTTCATACCTTCTCAAACCGGAGGTAAACCTGTTCAGATAAATGTATGAAATTAGTGTTAACGTTTTAACATGTGTAAGTGTACTAGACAATATTTGTGAGTGTCAGTATATAATACGAATGCAATTGAATGATAGCTTAAAATGTAAACGTACTGTACAACGCACGGTCTGGGAGGTTTGCCAGAAGAAGAGATTCTTTGTAAGGAGCGATGTAGAATGAACCAGCATTTCCTTCAATTCCCAAACTAACAAAGTGTCCAACCTGATGATCGTAGACAAAAATTGTGTTACCCAAAATGTTTCCGACATTGCCTTCCACTATTGGAGCTTGCCTACTTGTAAAGCCAACCAGCCTAATCGCCATGGGGGTAGGGATGCAGAATAGATTTGAAAATCGTGTTACGGATGCACCATCCACCTCCAAAAGCCATGCGCTGAACAGTGGGACCTCAGAATTCATGATCATACCAGAAAGCACAAGAGAGTTTCCTAGCTCGTGAACAGAAAAAGAAACTGGCATTACCACTTTCAAAAGAGAAGGTATCTCTATGACGTGAAATTGGCGGGTAATCATATCAAAAGAAATCAAAGTGTAATCCTTGTAGGGACCCCCCTTTGCACTATCTAACCTTTCAGTGCCACCCCAATAGATAAAACGACCGACAACTGCCTGACTTTTTCTTTTCAATCTTATTAGGGGACGTGGCAACTCAAAATCTTGGACACGTGACCAGGTCTTAGTGTTCAATGAAAAGACTGACACATACCAAAAACCAGTTTTGAAAACAGGATAAGATACCTTGACAATTGTCGGGTCTAGAGTGTCCGGACGGACACCAAAACCGAAAGCAATCTTTGAACATTCTATTTGGTTATTGTAAAAAGGGATGAATATGCAAACAGATTTTCTTATTGATGGGTTCCAAAGAACAGCCATCATGTTAGTACCATACATAAAGCACGTAAGGCCGCTAGAAGTGCCTAAAGGCATCATAAATGCAAGGTTTAGATGTGAATCATATAGGGAAATGGTTAAATTTTTAGCTACAGATGTCATAAAACCTGTATGACCTTGATCAAATGTTAGATTAAAAAGACACTCATCATTGGGACGAGCACCGTATGAAGTGATGAAGATTTGTGAATCTATGATTGCCTTCCATATCTTTGAAACACTACGTATCTGGAGTATACCTTTAAGTGGTACCCTATTCAAGATATCTATTTGAACATCCAAAGGTATGTTGTCAGACATAGTTTAAATAGTTTCGAGCAAATGGGTGGGCTATAGGTAGGATGTATAAAGTTGTTGTGTATGAGAAGGCAATGGCTAAAATGACACACATATATATTTGTCTCATTGATTATGATTGCACCTGTTAAGTGGCATTAAATTAATAATTTTAAAGCAGATGTACGAGTGTGTACTGTTGCGCAACCTAAATGGCATATTTAAAAAGATGGGCAACTTTAGAAAATAATTAAAAAAAAAAAAAAAAAAAAATCGGGAATTTTTAAAAGGGAAAAAGTTTTAAATACATAATGTACTTTTAAAAAAAACTCATTATGCTCTATGAACTATACATATTGTCATTATACATAGCATTTGCTATGTATAATGACAATATGTATAGTTCGAGTTTTTTTTTTAAAGTACATTATGTATTTATAACTTTTTCCCATAGAGCATAATGAGTTTTTAAAAGTACAAAAATGAAAAATGCTATGTATAATGACAATATGTATAGTTCATAGAGCATAATGAGTTTTTTTTTAAAGTACATTATGTATTTATAACTTTTTCCCTTTTTAAAACATGGGCAACTTAAAAAGATTCTGCTGCTTCTAAAACTTTTTACAAATTTTCATGCTGTTTTGCAAATTTTTGTAAACTTGCTGCTTGGTTTGAAAGTTAAGGGACTGTTTTGTAACTTGGCGCCAATATAACCCGAATTAGAATCCGAACGGTAATAAATCACAATTGGATCACACAATTCACTTTGTGCGCACAAATTTCACTTTAATACAAAGCCTAACACACCTGTTATCATCTGATTGCCGGTACCCCAAATTGAAAACCCTAATAAACAATGGCGGAAAGGAAATACTCAAGCAGCCACAATCAGGTTGCATTTCTTGAAAAGGTCCCAGGAGCTGAAGCATTTGCTGACGTTATTGACTTTCTTAATGCTACTCACCTTAGGTATGCATTAACAGAAAATCCCACTATATACAAATCCCATATGGAACAGTTCTGGTCCACTGTTAGGACCCAAACAAAAAAAAATGGTGAACAGAATTTAATGGCTATGGTAGATGGCAAACGGATAATTATTTCTGAATCATATGTAAGAAAAGCTCTTAACTTTTTAGATGAAGAAGAGATAATTTGCCTTGAAAATGATGTAATTTTTAAAGAACTTGAGAATATGGGTTATGAGAAGAAAAATGATGTTTTAACGTTTTATAAACCTCTTCTCTGCCCACACTGGAAATTTGTTATTCACACCATTCTCCATTGTCTGAGTCCTAAAACTACAGCGTGGAATGAGTTCAGTTCAAGGCAAGCATCTGCTATTATTTGTCTGGCCACAGGAAAACCCTTTAATTTTTCGGCTATGGTAATGGATGGCTTCAAAAATAATGTTTCAGGAGAACATTACATTTACCCTAGGTTTTTGCAATTGATTGTGAATAAGCAACTATCAAAGCCTAAGATTCATAAAAGGACCTACAGAACTCCTATGCTTAAAAGGAAATTATTTTCTTATTTGAAAAAAAGTGGAAAAGGCTTCTCTGGGACTATTACTCCATTGTTCCCACATATGTTGCAATTGGCTGCCAGTCAGGGTCAATGTGCTGAAATCACAACACCTACACATCCCACACCCACCTCTGAACACTCATCATCTCACCCTCATAATACCCAAACACCTAGGATTTCACTGAATAAGAACACAGATTTTCATCATACCAGTGTTAGGATAGATGCAGATGAGGCTGCCACAGGTGTGGGAGGTGGAATGATGGAAGGGGCTAACACTACTGATCCTGGCTTAGTAGGTGGGCAGGTAAGTGTTAACATAAGTAAGACCCTGAACATGGCAACACCAACTGTGCAAGGTTCTCATGAACCTGAATCAAATGATGAAAATCCCAGTCAAATGGCAAAAATGGGGAGCTCAGGTGATCAACCCAGGTTTCATACTGACTTTGAACCCAATGATTCAACTGTCAGGGAAGGTAATACATCTAGACGTGATGAGGGTAAGAATGCAACTGATGAATTGAGGGACACCCAAAATGTACAAGATGACAATTCCAGTGATCAGCCTGACGGGGCAGAGAAGACTAGCCTTATGGAGGAATACATGACAAGATGTAGGACACTAGAATCACAAGTTTTTGATCTCACACAAACAGTCAAACAAATGAAGATGAGAATTAACCTTTTCAAGGGAAGGCAGAGGTCTAGAACAAGGGTATTCAAAAGGCTCAAGAAGGCTGGAACGGCACATAGGGTGAGCTCTCCTGAAGGTTGTCCTAGCAATGAGGGAAATGATCAGGTTGATACTGATGAGGTAATTAAACCTACTGCCAGTACTAGAGATCCTAGTCCTAAGTTTGAACCTTCTACTGCTGAAGATGATGATGTTAGCTTGGCTCAGGTGGTCGTCCCACTAAATACTAGCAAATCATCAACACCAAAACAATCAACACCACCAACAGAATCACAATCACAAACACAACCTACATCAGCAGCTGAACAACAACCTCAACCACAACTCCAACCAACAACTAATCAGACAAATCCGTCACCGACACTTCCTAGAGCTCCCGACAAAGGAGTTACCATAAGAGAAACTACTGCTGAACAGAAATCATCATCACCACAACAACAACATCCATCACCACAACCAAAACAATATGAACCTCAACATCAACCAAAATCAATATCACAAACTCAACCTATAACATCAAAACAAACAACTGCATCTACAACAAAACAACCAACTACAAAACCTGCAATTCCAAGGGTTCATGTCAACCGTGTAAGTATAACTATTAGAGAACCCACTCCATATACGAAACCCACACAACCACCTACATACACTGTGGAAGCCAAAAGAAAGATGATGGAAGAGTTAGAAAATGCTCATGATTCTGCATATGTCCCATACCATCGTTGGCCAAAAGAAATTCAAGCAGTACATCCAGAACGGGCTAAGTTTGAAGAAAGGTTCAATTCTAGGGATGATGTACAGGGTAAGTCTACAATTGGTGTCAAAGGATCTGGGAAAGGCAAAGAAATGATGGTGGAAGAGTCTGAAAAGGCACATGGTCATCTTTCGGCAGAAGAGATTAAGGATAAACCTGATGCAGACGAGGCTAACAAACCTAATGCTGAAGAAGTGGAGGAGGATAACAAAAGTAAGGAAAAAGAGTCAAAGGCTAAGTCTACAATTGGTGTGAAAAGAACTGGGAGAAGAATGAAAACGATGGCCAGAAGGAAGAAGAGAACTAGGCGAGTGGTAGTGAGTAGTTCAGAAGGCATTGATGAAACAGGGTATAAAAAGAAAGAGACGGTTGATTTACAACTGGTGACCCAGGTTGTGTCTGATGATGATGACCTGTTTGAGGATACTGCTCCTTCGGCAGTTAAATCTCCGGTTATTGGATGGAAAGCTGGTTATGATGGGAAAGTTCCTTGGTTTGAGATACGCAGAGTTGCTGGAAGAATGCAAAGGTTTAAAACAATTCCTCAAATGCTTAAACACATTGACAAAAAGGATTTGGTAAACCTGTCAGCATTAATGAAGAACAAGTATGGAAATGGAAAACCAACAGATGAGCTTGATAGAGTGCTTTGCGGATATCTGACGACCATGTTTCAAGCTTCTGTCCAAGATAGTATGTTTGTACAAAAGGGTACAAGTACGTAGTGTTTGTTAAGTTGATTACCTTGAAGGTTTTTGTAACCCTGTTACTTCCACCATAACCGTATACATATATTGAAGTGTTTGTTGACATAATTCATTTGTTTACACAGTCTTCTTCTTACCATTGAACGATACATTCCGCATAGTGTTTAATATTGTGTCAATTCGATAACAGTTTGTTAGGAATTATTAGAATAATGTTTATTTTCATTGCTGCTGTTAGTGTAGTTTGATTCCTGCTGGCAGTGTTGGTTTCTGCCGGTCATGGTTCCTGCTGGTAGCATTGTTTAGTTTCTGCTGGCAGTGTTTGTTACTGCTGGTCATGGCGTATTTTTTTGTATGTTTGTTAGAGTTATTTTAGGAACACAAACATACGACATTGTGTTTTGCATCCAATTCCAAAGAAAATAGTTAATACAAGATCCATAGAGGATCAAAGTCTTTTAGTCATTGTCTTCTTCAACTCTTGTGTTTAGTATCCGCATAAGCACAAGTTTATTATACAGAGATTCTCATAGTAGTTGGCTTTGTGTTTAAATAAGCTATGTACAAGTTCTTTTGGCTCAAAGATCTATCAAGAGGCACGATCCTACACAGTTTCTACACATATTGTTTTACATTCATATCTAAGATAATTAACAAAGATCTATCAAGGGCTCATCTGGGATCAACACCAAATCACAAAGTTTTTTCTTGAATTAAACTATCTTATTCCTCATAGCTTGACACTGATCATAGATTCTTTGTAGTAAATCCTTAACCACATCCGATTGTTGTTCACACCTGAGTTTTGAGGTAAGCATCACCCTTAAGACTTCAAAACTCAGTGGATATTCCAATTCAGCTAACATGAAGATATATACTCCATTCTGTGTTGACAGATGATGCACATTGCAGGAACTATAAAACTCCCATATCAGATATTCATGCAGTTGGTGAAATGCACTGATGCAGTAGGTGCTTGTATGTAGCATGAAATGCATGGGTGAATCCTACTGCTGGTGAAATTGAAGCTGCTGCTGTTCCTACCTAATTCAAATTGTTGGGTTACATGTTATTGACCGGTTACAAACAACAACGATTACTAGATAATAGTAAATTGTATTTTGGGTTACAGATTTTTAAATCAACTCTACTACCTTTCAAATACCATTAAACATTGTTTATTAACTCCTTGTGCTTCCACAAGTATTGAAGCATCCGCTCACGGTATGCTACAGCTGTTTGAAGCGGGTCATCTACTTCCAGTGGTTGGTTGTGGCACAATCGGTATAAAATAATACATACCCATACACCGCAATCGCCATATACGTCTGCTTGTTTCGGGACTGCAGGACACTGGTATGTTATTTTATATTCCTCGGCTGATATGCCCTTGCTCGCCAATATACCCTGCTGAACCAGATACATGGTAAGTTGTTTTGGCAACATTCTTTTCAAAGTTCTCCACCACCGTGCACCATTGCCATGTACCAACCCAAGAGTGTCATAAAATGAAACAACACCAGTACGTAGGTGAAGCTCAGCGAGACACCAGTCTTTATCAGGTTCATTCACGGGGAAATAAACCTAATATAGACAAAGGAATGTACATATTAATATGCATACACTTAAAATTATATTTAAAAAGGATTGTGGCAAACTAACCTTTTCAACATCTCGCCAAGCCACAGGGTAGCTTGTTCCATCTGAATAATGACTGTACATCTGACCAGCCAAGATATGTCGGGCGAACAGAGAACCTGCCAAGGTCCAATCAGCATTGCTTGGTCTAAGTGACCACATAAGGTCAAACCATATATCCAAGTGCTGTGTACACAAAACAAAAATTATAAAACTTATAGTGGTTACTCAATCAAAAGTATATACAAATGTATTTGACCAGATAGTGATGATGGTTCCTTACATAGTCATACAGCCAACCGCCTTTACAATCTTCAAGACATGCCAACGCTAGCCAAAATTTCATATCAGAAACAATGTTACGACCGCCCCATGGAAACTTATAGCTTTTTGGTTTATTTTGCTTTAAATAAACACGAAGCGAATCGGGCACAGACACCTTGTCCTTTTTCAATTTGGAATGTCGAGTCAGATCCTAAAATAAACAAATAAATGATTAACAATAAACGAATCATAATATTGTTAATTTAAGAATAACAAATCAGACTACCTCTACAAAAGGATCTGGGTTGGCCGAATAGAACTCAGTAATTGACCGAGTTCTTGGGTTTCCAGATACGTCCTGAAAAGACACATACCATATATTAGCATAGGCCAACCAGATAGTGATTTCAGTATCAATGTTTTACGGTGCTTTACATCTAAAATGACTATAGGCTCAATCAACTTCTTTCTGCAAGTAGCTGCTCTTGTCAGTAGTGCGGATTGGACGTTCTCTGAATTCAGAGATTCAAAAAACTTATCGTGCTTTGATTTAAAGGCTTTAGCCACTAGAGCAACTTTATGCGCATTTTTTTTCTTTTGGATTTTCTTCTTTTTACGTTCAGAAAAAACAGAGTCCAAGCAAGGTTTGTCATTGGGACCGACCACATTTTCAAACCCATGGTTGGTGAGTGTTTGTTGAAATGGTGTTGTTTGCTCTTCCTGCATAGCATAGGTTGTAATTAACACCGACCACAAGACATAGAAAGGAACA
Source organism: Artemisia tridentata subsp. tridentata (assembly GCA_021014915.2). Lineage (NCBI taxonomy): Eukaryota > Viridiplantae > Streptophyta > Magnoliopsida > Asterales > Asteraceae > Artemisia > Artemisia tridentata. The sequence continues at coordinate 71,837,153 of CP139506.1, read as the reverse complement.
ATTATTAACCTTTTTAAATTTAAACTAAACCAAGTACCTCAACATATGTCTGCAATGGGGTTGTTTGTTCTTTATGCACGCAAATAGCATTTGAATTCTCAACACCCTTACCATTTTCATTGTCAAACGGTACTTCTTCTAACGAAACACTAGTGACATCCGCTCCGTCGTTTATATAACTCATGACATCATCATACACCACCGGATGATACTGGTACAATAAAGATGTATAAATAAATAGGCAAACAAGGAAGGTTGTATTTTGCAAAAGTATTTTTTTCAAGATAACATACATCACCGTAGACGAAGGATGTTGTTTGATTAATGTCCTTCTCATGGGATGCCACAACTTGATTCGCAGGTTGATGATGATCAAGAGTAGGGAAGTCAGGAGTAACCCCTAATTCACATGCTTTTACAAGAACGTCCATCCCACCCACCTGAGATTCGTTGTAGCCTTGCTGCCCAACATCCATGTCAATTTCCATGTCATGGGCTGCAACACTGGTCGTAACACCAGTATCAGCCTCACAAGCTAATGGCGTGCCCTGTAGTTGACAAAATAATACAACATTTAATGAATTAAATGTACGATTAAAGGGTAAACATTAACGGGGAAATGAGATACTTATAAACGTATGCCAAAAAAACACAAAGTAAAAGTAAACCTTTAAACAAACATGATTGTCAACTTCCATTGGATGCGCATGATCGACATCATCATCAGCATGATCATCATCAACATCTCGGCGCGTAACACCATTATCAACATCATCTTCACAACGTGATGACGGGGTCTGTAGTTGACAAAATGAGATAAGTGTAATACTTAACGAGGAATTGATCTTCGTATAATGTTAGGAGAATAAAACATATAAGGTGAATACAAACCATGTAAATATCAGGGTTGACATCAGACTTGACTGGAAAATCTGGATCATCGGTGCTTTCGTTAATAACTGTCTCTAACTCTGAAAATTTTGTTTTCACCTTCTGAAGCAGCTCGCGAATGTCTTGTTTAGGGCCAGACGCTACGTGCTTCGCCATCAACGAAATATCAATTTGCAAATCAAATATCTTGCCCAAAATAGGATTTGTTCCAAAATTCTTTTCATCTTGGCCTTCGCCTGATTGGACACCTTTTGCGTTTTCAACATTATTTTTATCTAAAGTTTCTAAACTTGGTGCTTCATGTTGATCGTCTGCGCTACCAGCTTGTTGGTGATCCTCTGATCTACGAAGTTGGTTGTCATCGTCTGCGCTATCAGGTTGGCGGTCATCCTCTGCGCTAGCAGGTTGGTGATCATCGTCTGCGCTATCCGGTTGTTGGTCTTCCTCTGCACTTGACAGGTCTGAATCAGACAAACCCTTTATAAAGGGGATGCTGGCAATACACCACGGTTGTCTCAATTCGCGTTTGGTGGCATAAAGTGCCTTAATAGGAACTGACTCCTAAAAAAAACAAATAGCAAATAACTTTGTATGTGAACAAATTTAAATAAGGGTCCAACAAATTAGCCTTCAAAGATAGTGCGGTGCTTACCGGTCCAAATAGTGTTTTACGGTCTGATCTTCGCAACTTTTGACATTTAGACCAAGCAAGACCTCGTGGAATGACGTTCGTGTCTTTCGCCCACACAGTTGCCGCTTTTAGGAAATGTCTCCAAAATCCATATCTGAAATATGTGGTTGTTAAAATGTATATAATGTGGAAAAGAAAATTGTTCAAACTGCAGGTTATTACCGTGTTCAAAACTATATATTCAATATATATCTAATACAAAAAACCTAGTAATGGATAGAAAACAGATACAAACATTTTGTACACCGGATACATATATATAACAATAGTATTGAACTTTAGTACAGAGTAGAAAGTATGGCATACCTTGAAAGCCCAAGCAAAACCGTATAGATTGTATGTCGCATTGTAATATGGGTTTTTTTCCAACTTCTCCAAATGAACTGGTCTGTGTCTCTCAACAACATTCACAGTCCTTTGATAAAATTTATGCCACATGTATTCACCCCAGGGAAAAACGTTCCAAGCATCAAAGTCCTCCACCAAAGACAGTATATGATTAGGGATACAATTCCTTTCTTCAATACCCATAAACACCAACATAGCAACTATCAAAAGACACAACCTAATAGCATCCTCATCCGAAAGAGCTAAGAACCTATTTGGATCTTTAACTAGTTTCAAACAATCACTGCCATATACAGATTTTATACCATCTGTCTTTTTTTCTGGAAATACGCGGTTACGAAATGCATTTGTTTTCTTTTTTTTACAAACTTTCCCAAATCGAAACCCTGTTATTAAACAAAATTCCTTACGCCCGAACTCTAACAAATCATCCCCAATTTTGAACTGCAATGGTGGGGAATCGGACGATATGTTAGAAACTTTTACCTGATGTTGTAAAACAAAATGCATCAAAGGGCAGTCATTATCGCAAAACCGAATATCCAACCACGGACCAAAGACTGTGTTTCTAAACAACCTTTCCCGCTTTTTATCCTTCGACAAAATATCTTTGATTTCTGTAAGCAACTTCACTGTAGATCGAACAACGATTTTACAATGGTACAACCGAATCGGCATATCGAATTACAGGGTGTTAAGGAATTATGATTTGTTACTTGTGTGATGCTTTGTCTATGGAAAAGAAGCTGTTTGTGTATTGATGTGTTTTCTGTAATGAATTGTAATCGAATTATCGAATTACAGGCTAATATATTTATAAAAAAAAACTGCCTAATTTTAATGCACGTAAAATGACCAAAATATCCTTTTGTTCATGTATTTGTTGCCCAAAATTCAAAAGTTGCCCAAAATACAATACATCCCTTATACATCGTAGCAACAGTTGTTGAGGTACTCTGGTCGGTGACGTGGCGTCCTGTGGTCCGTCGGATCAGTTGCCCTGGGCTAAGGGGGGAATTTTCTGTGAGCGGGCCGGATACTCTTAGCAGTTGGGCAATCGGGCTATTTTAGTAATTATCCCTATTTTTATTTGTCCTCTGACTTGAGATGCAAGCAGGTCTTGCATGTGTGGATCTTTCTTCTTGACTATAGTCAAACGCCATCCTGAATAAGGTGGTTATAAAGGCTATTCTCAGAAGTTGGTTGAAGCACATGAATGACACGTGTAGTCAAAATAGAATTTTTTCCTCCACTTGTCTTCTGGAGTATGATACTACTGGGCCCCTCGCTGAATTAATCAAATGTTTGCATGGCCGTGCCCAAAGTGTAAATCAAGATGATACTTGTTTTACGTTTGGTAATCTTGATTAATTTCTGAAACGAGAAACAGAATAGTTGAATAATATGGAATGACTTTGATCCATATCCATAGTTCAACAAGTATCTGAAACAAAAGGATAATTTAAAATTGTAAACCATTTACCTAGTTGTTTTTTGAAACCACACTCAGGTATTTCTGGGAGCAATGCGGTGTTGCTTGACACTTAGCATTGTTAGTATATATTATTGATTGTTACGATCGCAAGTGGGAGCTATTGGATATGCGCTCGTAAATCAATAGTTATACGGCTAGAAATTACATGAGCTTATCGGGGCACACACATATACTTTTAGAGAGCGTTTATTAAATGTAATTAATATGTTTAATGTATGCTATTAATTATAATTAATATTGTGGAAAACTAGAAGGGGGTTGAATAGTTTTACCGGTTTTTAAGTCCTTTTAAAATCCTTTTAAAAGTTTGTTTACGAAAAACCTTGATTCGAGACTTATATGCAATCAATCAACACCAATATGAACTAGACTCTAAACTAACTAATAAAAGTAAAGTAAATAAAAGACAGAGTTGGAAAGATCAAACCGAGACAAAGGATTTATAGTGGTTTGGCTACAAAGCTCTTCTTCGCCCTACTCCACTCCCCCGAGTACCACACTCGAGAGTTTTAAACACTATGTCAACAACCTCCCTTCATGCGGAGAAAACCGTACACGTCGCTTATCTAATTACCGACACTAAGCTAAATGTCGAGTGCTAATCTTAGCTAGCACTAATCTACCACGATCCACTTGATCCTTCACACTTTACACACTTAGCACACAAGACTCGATCTACCCGATCTACTTATGATCCACTTGATCACACACACTAGCCCAATGGCTTCACTAGAGATGTTCACTATCTCTACAAGATCACAATGATCTACACTCTCACTCTCACAAAATAAAGATAAGCTTGATGTATACTATGATACAACAAGGTTGTAACAAATGTTACAAATACCTAACAACTATAACTCTTGTATCTTCTTTGATACCTTGAGTTCTTCTCTTGCACTTGAAGAGGTATGACAACACTATGTATCTTCTAGGATACTATGTGTTCTTCTCTTGCTATAGAAGAGGAATGAAGAGGATCACTTGTATGGATGATTGGATCTCTATTGAACGAAAGAAAAACTAATCTAAATGATCTAAGAAAGAAAATGTGAAGAGAGTATTCAACTCAGAAAGTTTTGTGTGTGAAAGGATGCCCAAAAACTGTGAATGGGGTGATCGAGTAACTATGATAACCAAGTTTGTGAGATAATTTTGAGGAGAGTCTAATCGGTCCATTTTTACGCTAAATTCAAATTATGGTTCAACGATGAAAATTTTGGCCCAAAATTAAAATTTTTTAGGTCAAAATTCGAATTTTTCGGGCAAATTTGGTGTAAAAATTTCTTAAACTCAAATTTTCCTAGTATGTTTAGAATTGAAAATAAGGAATATTTCAAACTCGCACCACACCAAAATCACAAATGAAATTATCGGTCTACATCCTCAAAACACCACGTATAGCTTAAAAGATCCTGATCAAGATTCACAATCAAATGACAATGGCTAAAGTTTGCAATGAACTGTGACTACGGGGATGATTCGTTATTATTTATTTGTGTTTGAAGTAAGGTTTTACGGACGCGTGTACTTATTTCATCTTCTTTCTTTCTACCCTCCCGCGAAGATGACTTGTTTGGGCATATATTAATGGTGACGAAGACTTGGATATCTAGTTACTTTTGTGATTCTTTCTCTCTATACTCACAAAGTAGCTATCACTTTAAGGAGTTACGTTGTAGTACTCAGTGTCTCACGTAGTTGAGGATACGTCAAGAGGTTTTGTACTAATACTTTTGTTGAGGGTATAGGGTACACCGTTCTTAGTCACAAGGATCGTACATGATTAAGTCACAAATCTGGGTGATTCTACTTCAGTCTCAAGTTAGTCATAGTGAGTTTTCTCCATCAGTAGTCACTATAAAAAGCAGTTGTTTTTGATACAGGGGGTTGATAAAGAGTTAGACATTTCAAATGGTATTATTAGTAGATTGGGTCTATCGACATCTTCTCACGGGCTATATGGTTAATGATAAAGATGCTTCCAGTTCATACACCACGTACACACCATTATGCTGATTTCGATAAATCGTAACCAGCAGGGGAGAGAAATGTGTAATATCCCGTGATGATGGAACTATCTTGGAGAAAGAAAAGTGAATTTCCGGATCTTAATTGATTCTGGTGCTACGGTTTCAACTTCAGGGGAGAGAAATCATTAAACAAGTTACCTGTGACCAACGATATGGGTCAACTTGTTACTTTGGTGTTATCATTTCATGTGTACGTTACGGGCTGATCTCTCATATGAAAGATATATACTGGGATGCATTTGGTGAGATGAAGATGTTTGATGCGTTTCGTATTAGAGGGTTTTTTATATTATATCCCAATTTCACTCAAATTTTAAAATTTATAATTTCCTTATTACCGTTTTCTAAGAAACACATACGAGCAAGTATACTCGTTCAATTGTAGTATTGTTGATGGTAAAATAAGGTTCGTCCCAAGGAACTACAAGTTGTGGTTTTAGTAATATTAATAGTAGCCAAAGCATAGCACTTAAGATTGTCACGATCAAAAGCACTAGAAACGATTTAAACAAACAATGGTTTCAATTCAACTCAATCAAACAAACAATTAAATAAAGAAATACTTGTTTAGGAACCATGACTAATCGTGATAGAATGTAGAACATGTTTGGGTGAAACTTAGAAGGCACATATCAATTTTCACAAGGACTTCTAGTCAATGGGTCATATCAAGAAAATCCATGTTTCTACTAGTTTCAAGGGTGAGTCCTTTCGGCCAAATCTCATCCCACTACGCTAGCTCTTTTGTAATCAAATGTATGAAAAAGTTGATTAGTTAAATTAGTTCTTACGAGTCTTTTCAACCCAATCTCGTGATTAAATATTTCCGAATCCATTTAAAAACTTGCATATTTGATATTCGTCACTTATCAAATACCAATTCGTTTGTCACTAACTCTTGGAACTAAACAATTATTAGAAATCTTTTCATCCTTTAAATCCAATAATATTTAACCAACAAGTTTTAGGACACGAATTATATTTAAACAAACCCATAAAAATAATCACTTTTTCTAACCAACTAAACGTCCAACATTCATACAACAAGTCACATCATTCCCAAACAAGTATCACGAATCATTCCATAACAAGTATCAACATAAAACATAACATTGCATTCAACTTAAACAAGTCCAACATGATTAAATAATAATAAAGAAAGTTACCCAAAAGTAAGATTACAATGAGTAATGAAAGAGTTATAGCACTCCTTGAGGCCTCCAATTGAGCAAGGGAATCTTCACCTCTTCTACTAGTGATCTTCCTTGAGAATGGCAAAGATTGTTGAGCTCTTTTGGGTTAGAAAGTAATATGATCAAATCCTTATGGTGTAAGGTTTGATTGTAAGTGTTGTATCACAAATGGGTGATTAGGGTCTTATTTAAGCTTGTAAAACACCCCAAAAACTGAAATGTGACTTCAATAATCATAATGAAGAGGGAAATGATCGGACTTAAGTTTTTATTGAGTTTAAAGTTAAGAGTTAATGCAACTCTTCAACTCAGAATTCCTCTAAACCAAAGGTCTGAAGTGTAAACCTTGGGTCTGGACGTTGGCTAAACCTGGGATTTGAGGTGTAAACCTTAGGAATGAGGTCCCTTCTTTGGCCCTGGGTTTGGAAGCTAAACCTTGGGTTTGAAACCAACTTTTTGCACATGATTTTAACTTCAAGCTAGCATGAAACTCCAACTTTCAATATACTTTTTGGCTCTTAATCTTGACTTTATCCTTTCATCCTCTCACGTACAACGGAAATAATCATATCATGAATCAATATCTTTGTTGACGAACTTTCCTCCAATATTTACTTGAATTTTATAGCTTTTCTTCGTCTTTCTTGATATTTCCTTGTTCCTAGGCTTAAACACATCTTTAACAACTTTTAAGCATAAAACTATCATAAACATAACTAAATTTCATATAAAAACACACAAATAATGCTATAAAAATATGTACAAAATGAGCATTATCAAATCTCCCACACTTAAGTTTTGCTTGCCCTCAAGCAAAGTAATTATTTGGAAAAATTATTTTCCAATAGCCACTAATCATGATTTTCTAAAATTTCCACTAATCTTCCTTAATACCAAGGCAAAAAGGTCAAAAAGTGATTTTTACTTTTACTTGTGAAATTTAAACGACTTACTCGATCAAGCTAGATAACACAACTAAGCTCCTCACGAAAAGAAAAAGGATAATATATAATTCACTCACACTCATTTTCTTTTGTTTGGGGATATATTTCACTCAATTGCTCAGTCGTGATTCATGTCATACCATAGGCTTGTACAAGTATCAAAACTAATCCAAATCATGTAAGAAATAAATTAATTTATCAAAGAGGACTTTTATTTGGGATGAAATGATAGGCTAAGGGTTAATATCAACTTATGCTCAAATAACTATTGCACAAATATAATAGATCGCTAACAACGAATTCTTGATTAGTCGAATAACGGATGGTCACTAGTTTGTACCTTGGATCGCTAACAACGTTATTTACATAACGGATGGTCACCAAAACACGCTCTAGTTCGCTAGCGACGTTGTCCAACTTTTCAAAAACCGGATGGTCACTATAATATTCATACATTCGCTATTTTCACAAAGCAAAAAGGGTTAGGATAAGACATGGGATTATTTTGGTTAATATAATTTACAAGAATCAAGTCAAATACCAGAATCACTTGTTGCAAAAACAATCAAACCATGTATCCTCAAATGATTATAGCCCTTCATAACAATTCTTCCTTCCTCCTTTATTTCATTCATCGATCGCCATTCGTATCAAGTCTAGCGCATTGGCTAATTTTCATAATCATAGCTCATTGGCTATTTTTTTTAACAACTTTCCCCACACTTTGGATGAGCATATACCTCAAAAAGATACAAATAAGAAGTAGCTACCTTCGTCTTCGTCAGAAAGGTATATTCGAAATACAAAGTGTAAACTCATAATCATCAAAAATTCTTCTGATCAACAACAAGTAATTCATCGATTCAACTTGACTAAAAGGGTTAGGCTAAGGTTTAAGGTGCAAAATCTTTTTGTATTTTTCTGGGTGTAACAAGCACTAAAATGAGCGCAAACAAATGGGTCCATAAAATAGGTGATTAACTAACCAATTTGGCTAGCTAATATATCAATATATGTAAAATGGAAGGCCATTTGGTTTAATCCTAAGTCGCCTCTTATCATTTAAATTCATTTATATCACAAAAATGTGACCTTACTTTGGAATTCGTAATGCATGACAAGTACAAGTTCTAGAATCAATTCAATCACCGGCACACTCTTAGCAAGAAAATAGAATTTAAGCATAAAATATATGCTTCAAATAATAGGCTCAAATCCTCACATATTTGGTAGAATAGGCTAAAAATGCTCAAGTAATGTTATCAATCCTAAGAATAGATTCTTTTCACTTAACTGAGATTCGTTAAAAATTTCAAATTGCCATTTTATGCTATTGGAAAATTTTTGTTTTAATATATAAAACACTACTTCCTTAAGGGCAATAAAAACAATTCCAAAATAATCACAAAAAATTTAAAAATTGAATCATTTTCACTATTTACTTCCCTCCCCCACACTTAAGTTTTGCATTGTCCTCAATGTGAAAAATTAACTTCAAAGTAAAGGAAATAGGGAAAATAAAATAGTAAATGATATCACCGAGAAATCAAGCTAGATCCATATTTGGTGTTTAAACGCATGAGTTGGAAACTCCAAGCTCCAAAATATACCAACCATATGAACGAGCAATGATCTCATGGTATCGCAAACCTGAAAAATAAACAAACAAAACAAAACACAAAACAAAATGCAACAATACTAATATCCAAAGTAAAAATCCTAACCAAACATAATAATAGTAGTTTTAAAACATAGAAATAATCCAACATGATAAAGTACGAATAAAACATAAATATTTGTTCAACACACATCATAGTTATGAATGATAGTCAAAATCATTCATCTTCCATCTCATCTCCTTCATAGTTAACCAACGGTCCAAACTCTAATCCTCCCGATGACGTTCCCGCTTCATAGCTTTGTGTCCCAACATTAGAATAGTAACCCGCAAAAGCTTCCTCGTTAGCATTGTACCCTTCATTACTTTGACCTGTGCTATATGTCGGATAAGGTACATGTCCCGAAGGATAAGATGTATATGGGTAAGGGTAAGGTGGAACACCAATTGGTTCATACGTCATTGGAAAATGTTAGGAACATGTTTTGTAGTAATACAAGTCTTAGTCATTTGCGATATGTATGTTACTCAAAATGGACATTATGTTTGTATTATAGGTCTGGTCCATTAGATGTGCATGGGCTGGCCTTCTCATCATATTCCTTCTAGAAACATATAAGGAAATGTTGCCCTAGTGTTGAGCCTATAAATAGAAGGCATGAGGCAACATTTCCCTTGTTGGTTTTTCATGTATGTTGCGTAAGCTTTGTCCTAAAACCGTATGAATGAAATTCCTTCCACTCTTCTTCTCTTCTCATGTTATTCTCATATTCTCTTATAGCTTATTAGCTTTTTCTTATCTCTTTAGTTCGTAACTTATTTAGATTAGAGTAGTAGCAGTTTACGTATTATTTAGTGTGTGTTAACGTGTGTGGATTTACATAAAGAGGACCAACAAGTAGTATCATTCGCCTAAGATAGTTATAGTGTGTGTTTAAGAGTAGATCTAATCGTTATTTACCTAGTTTTCGTCAGTTTACGTGTTAACTTTTTCGTTCGTAGTTCAAAAGTTGTGAAAAACATAAGTTTCATACGTCTCTAATTCATTTTTTCTATCTAAATATGAGAGTTTAGCGTTTAAAGTGGTGGAAATAGTTGTTATTTTTGAAGATTTAATCGTTAAACACCATAGTTTTTCATCGTATTATCATTGTGAATCGTTTCTGGATGAATTTCGAGAAAAGTCGGTGAAAAGAGGGTTTCTCGCATTTGGTGAAAAGCGGGTTTCTCGCATTTGACAGAAAGAGGGTTTCTCGCAATTGGATCAGACAAGGGTTTCTCGCAATTCATCATAATCTTCGGAATTGGTACTTGGTATTTCCTTACTTGTATAAGTTTGTGAAATCACCTCGACTTGGTTTTATTCTCATCTCTTGTATAAGATTTGAGAACGTGATCGAAATTGTAATTTTGAGAAATCTTTCGAAATTGCTTGATCTTTCGCAATTCAGAGTAATTTATCGCAATTGCTTTTTCATATCGCAATTAAGATAATTATCTCGCAATTGCTAAGTTCTTTCGCAAATTAGATTGTTTCTCGCAATTACCAATTCTCTTTCGTATTTGGTGAATGTTAATACAAATATCGTACTAAAAACGTTATTTATATTTTACGATCTTTGCTTATGTTTTGTTCATGACAAACACAAAGTATATTCCTTAAGCAAATTATAAATACTAGTTAAAGTCTTTTTCAAAACACATCTTTTATTTAACATGATCACTAACATTATATTACATATACATGTGTATTTCCTTTAATGGAAACTTTAATTTATAAGTTACAAAGTGACATCATGGTATACATCACAAATACAATCTTGGTAAGATTGTGTGATATCTTGATTAGATACTCAAGTTATATAGTTGACATTGGAAGATATTGATTTGACAACACAAGGATATGGAAAGATTTGAAGAGATCTCATGTGCAACATTAGCTGTCATACCGCGGATCCAAGTCCATACAAAGACGGATCCCTTATGAGGGATCCGCCGGATCCGTAGGAGCCTTGCCTTGTTTGCCTATAAATAGCAGGCTTGGCATTTGATCTAATCATCCACTTAGAAAAGAAAAACACATACATTCACTTTAGTTACTAACCACAGTAGTTATATATATATCATTGATGTTTCTTTTGTAGCAAAAGAAGATCAAGTTAACAAGCTTCAAACAAGCAGACTGTTGTGAAGTTGTAGTATAGGTTCTGTGTAAACACTTTAAGTGTTTCTTATCATTTGTACCAGTTAGATCAGTAAGTGTGGTTAGTGCTTTAGTCCTCAAAGCACAAAGAGAGTAGGGAGTGGTTGTACCCGTGTAAAGAACTCGACATCTAGCTTAGTGTCGGTAAAGTAATTAGGCGACGTCAGGTTGGTTCTACCTTGTGAAAGAACCCGGTGTTTAGCTTAGTACCGGAAAAGGAAGTAAGCGACGTGTAAAGGTTTTCTCCACCTTGAAGGGAGTTTGTTTCTTAGTGAAAGATATCTCTCGAGTAAGCAACTCGAGGAAGTGGAGTAGGGCAAGGATAAGGATCTCTTGCAAACCGAACCACTATAAACACTTGTGTTATGTGGTTTGATCTTTCATCTCTTTATCTTTAGTTTATATTGTGTGATAACTTAATTTGTGATTGTTTCCTTTGAACTAACAAATTAAACAAAAGAAACGGTAAAAACTATTCAACCCCCTTCTAGTTTTCCACAATTGGCATCAGAGCTACGTTACTCAAGATTTTTAAAATAAACTGTATTTTAAACTTGAAACGATCAAATCGATTTTGAAAACTTTAAAGAAGGGAAATCCTTGCAAAGATCACCAGACCTCAAAAACAGTTTTTATAGTTCGGAAAAACCATTTTTAAAATGTCAAAAGACTCAGATCTAGCTAGACACAATATTTCACCTAAAGCTCTTGATAAATCCATTTCTAGTAAGTATTTTGACAGGAAAGATCTTGACCCAAAATGGAAAGTTAAAGCAACAAATATTGAAGATTCTAAGGATCATTCAAGGATGACATTGGACGAGCTCATAGAATACCTCAAAGCTCATCTAACAATAATGGAAAAAGATTCGGAGATACCTAAAGGCAAAAAGGAGTTGATAGCTTCTAGCAATATAGCCAGATCTAGTTTCAACAGTGAAGATATGCTTAAAGACAACAAAGTGGATAGTACGGCTAACAAAACAGAAAAGGTATCCTCTGACTCTTCATATATATTTAATGACTACGACACATTAGATATAGAACACAATAGATTAAGTAAGCTCATTATAAACGTCATAAGTAAAAATAAGATCTTGAAAACCAAAGAGGAATACTTGATGAATAAAATACATAAGTTGAAAGAAAAAGTTAAAAGCTTGGAAGAAAATACGGAAACTGAATGTTGTGCATCATGTCAAGAAATAAAACTTGAATTAGAGTCACATAAACTCACATTAAGCAAATACATAAAACAAAATCTCAAGTTTCAAAGATTCAATAAACACATAAACTGTGCAGATGACACTATGAGAATTCTTAAATCATCTCATGGTAGCTTCAAGCCTGATTTTATGGAAAATGGTCATTTAAGTGATTTTGAAAGTCAAACGATAAATGAAAATCAAATCACACCAACTGAGTTGGTAACCTACGGATCCCACGGATCCAAAACTTTGGATCCACGTAGTATAAACAAAGGATCCGTGAGTAAAGTAGAAAAATTGAAAAATCAATATTCAAGTAAGACTAATTCAAAAACGATCAAAGACAGGGATGTAGTTAAAACAACAGTAAAATCATATTCATACATAGGAAATGAGCTTAGTAGACAAATGCCATTTGACTATCTTGGAGATATTAGTGAACCATGGTAATATGTTGTTTAACTCAATAAGGACCCATGAGATATTGGGGACCAAACACTCAAGTTTTCTTTAGGTATGCTTAAAAGGATTTGGTCTTTATTAATCCCAAGATACATTGATAAATACAAAGGTATCTTCTCTAATCACTAAAAGTGCTCATCCCGATCAATAGCACTTTTGGTATTAATCATCAAAAAGGTATGAACTCTCATAACCCTACTCATAATGATTATTCTCATAGATAATTCATGATTTCATAACTATTTCTTTGTGGTATGATTAATTATTACTACATATGTAATAATAGAGATTCTATGTGTATAAGATAGGATGATTACTAGGAAAAGGTTTTTAAAACCTTTGCTAAAACCGGATATAACATCTCAAGACAAATGTTGTCTCATATTCTTATGTTATATCTCAACACTTAGGTAATACCCATACATGGATAAGTTCTTAGAACTTGCAAGAACTCTAACCAAGATAAGATTTAACCAACACATTTGTGATTATCACATCCATGAATGTTCCTAAGTAAGTTCTAACTTAATTATTCATAACCTTAAAAAGTACTTGGAAGAAAATTATGAAATTTTAGGATAAAAATCATTCGCATTAAGGATCAAAATAGTTAATTCATTGGATAACCTTAAAAGTAGTAATACATTAGTAGAACACCAAACCTTGTGTATAACTATCATTCTTAGATCATAAATAATGAAATCATAACAATTAGGTAGATCTCTAAACATATTGTGTACCAATGTGAGACATTGTACCACAAGTCACTAAGAAACTAACGTTCCTTGATACTTAAGTGGTTAAGGAGAAGTGTGGAGAAAATACCCGTAGTTTATGTCTTTAAGTCTCTATTGCCAATCCTCTCCTGTTTCGTCAACCTTGCAATCATTCATCTCAACAATTACTTAGCTCGACTGTTTTATCTTTATTCAAACAGTGAATACAATATGCTGAGAAAGTCTCTCAAAAAGGATTACAGTGGTAAATCCTCTTACAAACATCTTAAGAAAGAAATCTCCGTTCCTTATAAAACATACTAATATTTTGAAGTAATCAAAACATTCGTCCAAATCTTAATTTAACCAAAAACAAAAATACCACAACCTTGTTCTGATCTTGCGGATCCAATTGACAACAAGGGCGGAACCCTTTTGAAGGATCCGCCGAATCCGTGAGTTGTCAAATCCGACTATGAATTACCAAACACTCCTTACTGCACTACACACTTAATTAAACCCTCAATATCAACTCATAATCATCATCCCTAACTCAAAAATTAGATCTTTCATCTCACATCAATTCGTGCTTGATCACTCACTGTAAGTTCACTAATTCATTTCAATTCAAAATTAGGGTTCATGCAATTTCAATAATACATTTCAGATTACTATTCTTAATTAGATACTATAGATAATTCTTTTGTCAAAAATTAATAGGAATTCCATTTTGTTAAACACTTTAACAAAATTCAATAAAACCAAAGAAAATCTCTATTCTAATCTTTTAAATTTAGAATAAATTTTCTTTCAAAAACCCATAAGAAATCTTTTCATAATTAGATAAAATGAATTTAAAACATTGCTAATACAAAATCAAAGAAAACGTCAAACAGGAATGTTTGGGGTATAAAGTGTTTTGTCACAAAACGTATATTTTCAAATAGGTCAAAGATAACCACATCTCTATATTTGTCCACATTTCATGTATTTTAGATTAGTGTAACTAAAACTATGAAATTGTTTATGACTAGGAAAATCATGCCTCCTGCCACTAATTATGATCACAAGAAAACAAAGAAGTACCTACCCAAACATCATCAAACAAAAGGACTCACAGAAGCGCAAGTCCAACTTTTCAAAGCTTTAGAAAGTCGATATGTTCATGAGGGTAGAACCATAGACTCTTCATTTTTAGAAGAAACAAACATTCGTGAACAAATGGCCACCATTCAATTTGATTCACTTCTCGACATAGATGAACCTATCATTCCTCGATTCATTCTCGAATTTTATGCCTCAGTAAAACTTATTTCTGATGACAATGGATCATTTAGCATCAACTTCAATGTAAACCAAAACTCCTACAATTTTCCTTTAGACCATTTTGGGAAAGTGTTACACATCCCAACTGAAGGAACA
This sequence comes from Artemisia tridentata subsp. tridentata, assembly GCA_021014915.2. Lineage (NCBI taxonomy): Eukaryota > Viridiplantae > Streptophyta > Magnoliopsida > Asterales > Asteraceae > Artemisia > Artemisia tridentata. The sequence continues at coordinate 71,821,929 of CP139506.1, read as the reverse complement.
TGCTTCTACTCTGACAAATGGTCCTTAACCATTCTAAATTCAAATCTAGGACGGGAACATCCATATGACACTCCTCTAACTCCTAAAGAAATTATCCGAGATCATCTTTTTAACACTAGAACCAACCCAATTAAGAAACTTCGGGGCAAAGATGTCAATCGAGATCCATTTGCCATGGAACTCAATGAACTCAAACCTGAGTTCAAGAGACTCGAAGAAATTCTAAGATCTAATGTCATTAGTACTATTGGTAACAAAGATCACGTGAATGCTGGATTGTGCTATATGCTCTATTGTATTTCAACGCATCAAAGATTCAATCTTGCTTACTATATCGCCAAGAGGATGGTTGATATACGTGTCCTAGGAAAAACCACATTGCCATATGGAATGCTACTCACTCGTTTGTTCAAAGCTTCCACTCCTATCCTTCCAAATTCTGTTGGTTTCGTCCCAGATTACCCCGAAATCAAACACACCTTTGTCCCTCTTAGTGACCATAGAGTGAAAGTAGGAAAAGGGAAACGAGCTTGTCTCTCATCTTCATCTTCATCATCTTCATCAGCTAGTGACGAAGATGGATTACCTAACTCAAAGCTCCCACTATTAGATTACTTGAGTCAACTTCCATCTCTCAATAATGAATCTGCGGAAAGCCGACAAACAAAGGGAGTTCTAAAGTGTGCAGGACGATGGATGATGAAACTCCGAAAAGATCAAAAGAAAATACTCAAAGTATTAAAAGAAAAGCGAGAATAAATGAACGTTTGGAACAGTTGTCCTTTAGATCCTATATGATCATATTTCTATGTTTGTTAAGACATGTCTTTAGTACTTTATGCTTATGTGTTCTAGCTCAACTTTAACTGATGATAATGCACATGGTTATCAATTTTCAACTTATGCCACTGTTTGGCTTAAACATCATTCATGATGAAGTTTGATGATAAGGTCTATTTTCATACTTGATTGTATTTTATTTTGTGTATGAGAACTAACTGATTATTGCAGATTGATAACACTCGGAGTTATCAATTTACCAAGTCTTAACCTATGTTTGGCTTAAATCCTACTACGGTAAGTTTCTAAGAACGGATTAACCTATGATCAATCGTGCGTTAATATTATCACACTTAGTTGTTTTGCTATACATATTAGATGTTAAGTAAGGTCTAGATGAATTTTCAGGTTTTCATCGAATAACGCATAATATGACAAGTCTTCTGTTTAGTTTTAGAAAATTAGGGTACGGATCCGACGGATCCTTAAAGTTGGATCCGCCAAAGCTTATCGTTGGTTCCGCCATCCTCCAACCTGCGGATTTGGCGGAACCCTCACTTTGGTTCCGCACATGATACTACTTGGATCCGCAGCTTTCTAAGTAAGTCTAAAAACTTTTTCGACTCATCTCGATTCTTAAATCTTAGTGTTTAGTATCATTTAGGATTCATTCACTGATCATAATTCATCTTAGAATCATATAGGAATTCTTAGAAACTTAGGAACAAAATTTCCCACCATAATTGAAATTTTTGAACTTTAGGTGTGAGTTACCAAACCAATACAAATAAGGAACCCTTTTTAAGGATCCGTCAAATCCGTGGAAATATCAAATCATAAGATTTTCCAATATCTCCTTGTATTTACTGCAAATCCACAACACATCACTCAATCCAAGCTCAATGGATTGACTTCCTTGATAAGACCTGCACAAATCTCTGTTCCAAACCATTAGAAACCATTATGAAATTCAAAGAATATTTTCTTGCAAAATTTAATTTATCTGTTCTATCCCATCACACACAGACTGAACTTATTCCTATTAATCAATCAAATTTAACCCTTTTGAGTCATTTCTCTACACACTCTTATGTCAACTCCATTTCTATGGTTTGACTTTGTCAATAGGACAAACAACTTTATCTTGTTTCAAGTCATAGATATTCACACTCATTTAATCCAAACACCAATTTTCATACAATTAGGAAGTATAAATTAGAACCTTAGAGATGATCATAGCACACTAAACCTCCACAAAATTCACATATCATCTCCAGAAAGTTTACATGTCTAGACCATACAGACGAACGGCTAGAATTAGTGTCAGACCTTATTGGTATGCAAACCCACTTCATAATGTAACCTTTCCTGTTAGATCCACAAACACCACAACAACTCCTATTATGACTCCCATAGTCAACATATACTCTTCTTCAAATTCACCCGCTACAAACTCATCCAATACAACAACATCACCTCCTACCATTACTCCTGTAGCAACCACACCACCACTCGCTCCCGCTCCACCACAAACTGAGAAGTCTGCATTATCACCATCCTCACCAAAACTCAAACCCATGGAACTCTTTAGGACACCACCAACATCTCCACAACCACATCTTGAAGAATTAGAAGATCCTCCACTTACATCAACCAATTCTCCACAAATAAGTCTTGAAAACTTAGAACCCATGCTATTCCATCCTCTCCATCCGAAGATTCATGAACCTCAATACCATATCACCAAGTGTTTCCACAACAATTGACCCCTCACCACAATCATCACCACCTAAAGAAAGAATCTCATCCCCATCTTCAAGCTTAATAATAGACCCATCACATGACATAATTACCACTCTTCAACACTTGGATGAATCAATGTGGATCAATAAAACAAACACTCAAGATGACAACAATATTGTCTCTAACCTCTACGACACTAGTAATTTAGAAACTAAATGGCTTGCCTCTATCATGTCATCATCAAAACAAGCAAAATAGAAGTTTGTAGTATCATTGCAATAATTACTCTTAAGATTTTATCGTCTCTAGGAACCTTCATGTGTAATCTTATGATTCTATTTTAAATTAATGATATCTTGTTTTGACACAAAAATTGATTTAGGCATACAAGATGAACACCCTTTTAGATTAGTCAATACTATCATCATAACACCTTATTAGCTCAACATTATAGTTCTGCACCAAAACCTCATGAAAACACAATCATGTGTTTAACAAACCTCTTAAAAGAGATGTTTTAAGTCTCCTTAAACTTTGATTAGGATTAGTAAAACCAAATCAATAATTGTAAGTAAATAAAACTTAGCTTGAACCTTCATTAGATCAAAATTGACCAAATCAATTTCGGTCACACGGAACCCAAAGATAATAAGGACGGAACCAAAATTTTGGTTCCGCCCAATCCGTGGGTACCTGGTCAGTTTTTAACCATTCAGAAACCAAACAACCTTCTCGTAACCAACAAGTCTAGAATTTTCATCTCACACTTCATTATCTAGAACATCTTCAGTGTCTAGAACGCCATCATAGGATCTCATCATCTTCATTCTTGATTTATATCAAGCAAGTCATTGTCAGTACTAACAGAACCATCATTCTCAACACTTTCTTGAGCATCCAAACGTCATATAGGACCTTTTAAATTGTTGCTTTAGGATTTTTTTTTTTCTCTCTAGGATGCCTTTTTATTGTACTTGTAACATCATTTCATCATTGTGACTTTTGTCACAAAATTTTCAATATCTATGAATGTGATATTTTATGCTTATGAGTGATTAACATATTGCATATTATCATTATCATTGTGAACTAACATCATTATCTAACCTATATTATACCTTGATTATGATTGCTTTAGGTAAAAATAATGATCAGACACTTAGTTTTAACTTTTAAAAGTCAAAATATATTAAAAGGCTTGTTTGGAAGATTACCTCTTCATTGAAGTCATTCATTACTAACACTTCATTTGCAGCATATCATACCCTTCAAAGTATACGTTGGTACTCGAGAAGTGAGGAGTATACATCGAGGGGGAGCATTTCATAAATCTTTCATATTCTAACCATTTGTCTTGTAGGTTTATGCATCATTTACTTGTTACTCCATTTAGGGGGAGTATAAAACAAGGGGGAGCTATTAAAGTTCTCAAAATCGCATTCCGCTACGCACCTCTTCTTTTTGTTTCGACAAAAAGGGGGAGAAAGGAAAAAGGATTAAGTTTGCATAATTAGTTCATACTAAGTTATTTCATAATAGTAATCAAAATTTGAATAACTCAAAACTTAATCTATATTTTTAAAAGGACTTAATCTATATTTACTTGTTTGCTTAAAAATATAATTTATGTTTTGTCATCAACAAAAAGGGGGAGATTGTTAATACAAATATCGTACTAAAAACGTTATTTATATTTTACGATCTTTGCTTATGTTTTGTTCATGACAAACACAAAGTATATTCCTTAAGCAAATTATAAATACTAGTTAAAGTCTTTTTCAAAACACATCTTTTATTTAACATGATCACTAACATTATATTACATATACATGTGTATTTCCTTTAATGAAAACTTTAATTTATAAGTTACAAAGTGACATCATGGTATACATCACAAATACAATCTTGGTAAGATTGTGTGATATCTTGATTAGATACTCAAGTTATATAGTTGACATTGGAAGATATTGATTTGACAACACAAGGATATGGAAAGATTTGAAGAGATCTCATGTGCAACATTAGCTGTATACCGCGGATCCAAGTCCATACAAAGACGGATCCCTTATGAGGGATCCGCCGGATCCGTAGGAGCCTTGCCTTGTTTGCCTATAAATAGCAGGCTTGGCATTTGATCTAATCATCCACTTAGAAAAGAAAAACACATACATTCACTTTAGTTACTAACCACAGTAGTTATATATATATCATTGATGTTTCTTTTGTAGCAAAAGAAGATCAAGTTAACAAGCTTCAAACAAGCAGACTGTTGTGAAGTTGTAGTATAGGTTCTGTGTAAACACTTTAAGTGTTTCTTATCATTTGTATCAGTTAGATCAGTAAGTGTGGTTAGTGCTTTAGTCCTCAAAGCACAAAGAGAGTAGGGAGTGGTTGTACCCGTGTAAAGAACTCGACATCTAGCTTAGTGTCGGTAAAGTAATTAGGCGACGTCAGGTTGGTTCTACCTTGTGAAAGAACCCGGTGTTTAGCTTAGTACCGGAAAAGGAAGTAAGCGACGTGTAAAGGTTTTCTCCACCTTGAAGGGAGTTTGTTTCTTAGTGAAAGATATCTCTCGAGTAAGCAACTCGAGGAAGTGGAGTAGGGCAAGGATAAGGATCTCTTGCAAACCGAACCACTATAAACACTTGTGTTATGTGGTTTGATCTTTCATCTCTTTATCTTTAGTTTATATTGTGTGATAACTTAATTTGTGATTGTTTCCTTTGAACTAACAAATTAAACAAAAGAAACGGTAAAAACTATTCAACCCCCCTTCTAGTTTTCCACAGTGAACTTTCGGAATTACTTGGTTCTTTCGTAATTGGACTTCTTCTTTCGCAATTCAGGGACTTTCGCAATTGGCACGTGTGAACAGTGTTTCTTTCGCAATTGAACAAAGAACTTTCAGTTAACTAAAACCAAATTTCATAACTCTTACTACACATCTTAATTATCTAAAGATCCAACAAATATGTCTCAACCACCACACTTCAATTACTACTACCAGCTACAACAATATCCACAACAACAACAATTTCATCCTCAGTATCAACAACAACAAGCATTCGTGCAACAACATCAATTTCTCTCTCCACCACAAGTATCCCCACAACAAATAATGCAACAGAATCAACTGCAGAATTATCAATCTTATTCCAGAGAGCCACATTGGTTTACCAAGATGTGTGAAGCAATCAGCAGTCAGCAATCCCGTCATGAGGCTGGGAATCAGGAACTCCACCTATGCTGACACCTGGTAACTATGTGCAATGGGCTAGTCGATTCCTCCATTTCATTGAACTCAGGAAACCCCATGGGAAATATCTAAAGCAAGTCATCATTGAAGGACCATTTCCTCTTCCAGTAACTGTTGTTCCAGGAACTTCAGATAGAGCAGAAACATCCACTACCATTCCTGTCTCTAACTACACAACTGAACAAACCTTGCAACAAGAGGCAAATGAATTGGCAATGTCTTACATACTTCAAGGAATTCCAAATCCAATTTACCGAAGTATTGATGCTCAGAAGACTGCCAAAGATATGTGGGAACACGTGCATCTCTTAATGGAAGGGACTGAGTTAAATCAAGAAGATCTTGAATCAAAGCTTTACATGGAATACAATAATTTCATCATGGAACCAGGGAAGACTATTGAATCGTACTACCACCGTTTCACAAACGTTGTTAATGACCTCGATCGTCATAACATAAAATTACCCAAGATTGCTATCAATTCAAAATTTCTGGGATGCCTTGGACCAGAATGGCAGAAATATGCAACATTTGTCAGGCAAACTAAGAAGATTGGTGAAGTCAAGTATGGACTAATGTATGATTTTCTCAAACAACATCAATCTGAGGTAGATAAGGAAGTTGTAGCACGAGGAGGTTTCTCATCAGCACCAACATCTAACTCGCTTGCTCTCGTTGCTCAATCCAACTTTCCACTGCCAAACCAGGATTTTGGTCATTCATCTTCACAACCAAGCTTTCAACCACATCCTCCTAACCAGATCGTTCCATATGAAGAACCACCATCATATTCTGACAACCAAATGGCCCAATATAACAACTCAGATTCAATGATGTACTCAAACACTGATTATGATGAAGAAGAGGATGCCTTCAATTCTCTCAATGAAGCATTTGGATTAATTGCTAAAGCATTTGGCAAGTTCACCAACAAATCCAACAACCGTCTTCATTCATCATCCAATACCAGGAATCAAGCTGTTATTAATGATGGCAGAGTGGAAATTCAGAATAGGTCTTCGGGCAGATATGTGTTGGTCCATGAATTGTATGTGGATCTCTAAGTAGCCTTGGATACTTAGTAAATGATTTGAATAAATCCAAACCAGTCTAAGTGAGAAACCCTTAAATGATTGTTAATGTTATCGCGGAATATTAACAAGAACAATGAAGAACACAGAATTAACACTAACTTCGTATATTACTATTGATCACAATCGTGTGAAACTCATGCATAAACTAACATCCTTAGGGATCCTTTTATACTTGAAGGAAACCCTAATACTAACCGTGTGAAAAGATATTCACGTATCTTCTATAAAGATACCTAACACATTCGTATCTTTTCCTAACTTATCTCTAACAAACTTTCCTAACATCACGTACCAGACCTAACATAAGTCAACAAGACTTAATATCAAAACCAGACTTAATATACACATTACAAGACTTAACTTGAACCAGACTTAATAATGTAAACAACCAGACTTAAGTCTGTCTTCACTTGATCTTCCTTGTGATAATTCCCAACAATCCTCCCCTAACTTGATCTTCATGCTTCATGAACTTCAAGTTCTTCTGAGTAAGCTTATGAGGATTGGAATTATCTTGATCTTCAAAACACTTGAAATCTGCAAATTTGAGTATTTATACAGCAACTTGATCTTTTCAGCATCTGATATGCATTACACCTGACCTTTCCAGCAACCATGACATTTTGTACATCAATTCATATTAAGTTTCATATCTATTCTCATCACTTCCAGGTGTGTAAACTCCTGTGAGAGGTGAATCATTGAAAATTAATGGATTTGATGTCTCTTTACCAATAGCCATCACTACTGGAGTAGCCAATGTTTTGGTGTGTTAGACCATGGTACATTAATAACCATATGATTTTTAGTAAATCATCAGCTATCAACGGATTTGTTAAGTCTTTACCAAAAGCCGTTTGCTTTTGGACTAGCCAATTCTTTGGTGGAATTTCACCTCACCTTGGTGAATTGGTTACCATCTATGGTTTTCCACAGCCTTTACCACAAGCCATAACCTTGTGGGCTAGCCAACTCTTCACTTATCTTAGATATGGTGAGTTGAATACCATACAATTTTTGGCAAATTATCAGCCATAAACGGATTTGAGCAATCTTTACCTGTAGCCGTTTGCTCAGGATTAGCCAGTCTTTATGTGGGTCAGACAAGGTGGACTGATAACCTTTTTTTGTGTTAGTGCTATGCACCTCCACTAAGTGAGAAATTCCAATAATCTCACTTGACATCTAAAGAAAATTCTTTCAAACCCCTTTAAGCCACATCCTTCAAAGACTGCTTCTTTATCAAATCCAGTATTTGCTCATATCCTTCATCCTTCTTCTCAGCAGACAACTTTCTATTCATCATCTCCTTGCAGACACTTGATGACATAGGATATTCCACTTCTTCAAGCATATAAACATCAACATCTTTTAAAGACACACAATGTACCTTGCAGTTATGGAAGTAACTCCAGTTTGTAATCTTCTGCTGTTCAAGAAGGTTCCATACTATATTAGACTCAGCTGGTGGCTCAAACATCACTTTTAAATTTCCCCAAAAGACTCTTGTAACATCATCTTCAGGTGGATTATCTCCAAATTTGATGTTCACCACCTTGTATAATTCCTTTAAATCCTTCCTGCTTATATCATGTAAAATATCATTAAAATTCATATACATTACATTAGATTAATCTTCCCTGATAATCATATATGAAGCTCTTTTTCCAGTCATAACAATTTGATAGTTTACTATCTTAGCAGGTTTCTTTGAACTCTCAATTGTACCCATAGTTGCTCCTTCAGATGAAAGTTCCTATTCTGGTTCATCATCTTCACTCACCTTCTTGGATTTTCTTTTTCTTGACATGCTCTTTCTTCTTGTCCATGTTACAATTTTAGGCTCATTCACAGGTTCAGTTGAAACCTTCTCAACTTCTGACTCCTTTTCAATTTGTTGCTCAGCATCTTGCACAGGTTCAGATAGTGTATCATGACTACTCAATCTTATTCTTGGCTGTTCACCCTGTGACTTTGGAATATTCCTTTCTTTAAAACACCATCTTAGTGCATCTTCATAATCCAAAGGTCTGTATCCATGATCTCTTTCAAAAGAACTTATATACCTCTCTTGAATATCTTCAAATGACATTCCCTTCATTTTGTCAAATGAAAGATACATCATGTTCTTCAGGTACATTTTCATACTATGTCTGATCTCATTCTTTCCAAGCTTCTTGGGAACTTTCTTCTTTGATCTCACTTTAGCTATGAAGTCCCCTAAGATTTCATTGTCCCCTTTAGAATTTATGAACTCTGCTAGCTGCCTAGCTCTTTCTTCAGTAGACAATCCTGGAATGGTTTTGAGTTCTTCATACTTTGCTTTTATTTCAGGATCATTTTCAATTAAACTCATCATATCATCTGCATATTGTAGTGCTATTTCTCTAGCCATCAAAGCATCTTGTCTTATCTGTGCTTCTTCTCTTTCCTTTTCTTCCAAATCTTTAGCCTTAATCCTTTCTATCTCAGCCAAGTTTGCTTGTTCCTCTCTTATTTGACTTTTCTTTTTCTTAATTTGAGGAGGTTCAACGAATCTCCTTCCCTTTTCTTTTAGTACCAGCAATCCCTTGACTAGAGTCATCATTACCAGACTTATCCCAACCAGAACTAATGTCATTACCAGACCCAACTGAAACAAACTTTGCAGCACCAGACTTAGCAGCACCAGACTTTTCAACCTCCTCAGCAGAATCTTCTTCATCAATAATCAATTTTCTCCTCTTTTTGTCTTGTTTATTCCTGCCAAAGGATTTAGCCAATGTCTTTGCAGCTTCCCTTGCTTCTGGACTGATATTGATTGCTGTTTCCTGTTCCCTTGCTTCTGGACTGATGTTGGTACCATGTTCAGCAGTTTCAAGGATGTTTAGAAAAGCTTCTTGTTCCAAATTCCTCCCCTATTTGGAAGAATTTTCTGCTTCTCCCTCCTGGTCATCAACTTGAATACCCTTATCTTTCAAAGCTTTCTCCAACTTTTTCACTTTCTTCACCAAGGTGATAACAACATTCCTGTGTGTGTTGTTTGATTTTTTCAAAGCAACTACCCTCTGAAGCAAAGTTGGAACCAAGGTTTGGAGTTCTTCCACAGACATTTGGGCATGTTCCTCCTCCTGTGCAGGACTTGGAACATGTGTTGGAGGGTTCTGTGGAGTAGGTGTAGGTTGTCTCTCAGCAGGTGAAGGGTTGGGTTGTGGTGAGGATGTGGGTGATAGTGTTGGGGTTATTGGTTGTTCCTGTGATGACTCCTCACCAGATGGCTCTTGTGTATCCTCAAATGTACCTGCATTGTTAGCACCAGCAAGCATAGCTGGGAGTAAAGGCCTATGAGCCCCATGAAAATTTCTCTTCATGTTAGCAAATAATTTGGCTGAGAAAGCCACACACTCATATGTTTGCTCTTTATTTGCTGTTTCAAAGTTGAGAATCATTTGCTAAAATCTAGGATACATCAAAAACTTTGGTTTTGCAACATTTGACTCCATACCTTCAAAAATAAGTTTTGAAAAATTAAAAGTCCTTCCAGTGGACAGACAGACCAATGCAGAAACAATCTTGCCTCCAAATTGATCCCATCCACCACTCTTGGGACTTAGGCATTGGAGTAGGTGATGAACTAAAAATCTCCACTGTGGTGTGAAGGAGCTTTTCCAAAATGTAAAAGAACCATCAGTGGGATAACCTATATTTTGCATTCCATCTAAGACCTCCGTACGTGACATATCATATTCACCTGAAGCATCATCCAATTGGAGACTACTCTTTATGGATGCTTCAGTAACGGTAAACTCAATGGTATCAATAGTAGCCCTTAAGCATGGTGTCCCATCATCAAGAGTCTCAGAGGTAACTGACCCCCAAAACTGCCTGACAAGGGACGCATAAATAGTGGGATTATGGGTTAAAGCATACCGAATGTAAGAGCCTGTTGGGAATTACAAGATTTGAAGATTACAAAACCCACAAGAAGAAATGAAGAAAGAAGAAACAATAGGGACCTAATATAAAATAGTTAGCTTTCTTAGTAAGCTAAGCATATTAGGGTTTGTAACCTCCCTCTATTATATAAAGAGGGTAGGAGTCTAGGGTTACAGATCATCCAATTAATAGAAAACTCTTTCAATGAGAGTCTAGACACACGATTATAGCGTGTGTATATTAGTAGTAGTAGTAGTTTATTTTACTTTCAATAAAGAAAACCTTGAAGTAATATTGATTGCGTTCTTGTTCTTATTCCGCTGTGATTATCAATATTGCTATATCCTAGATGGGCTTGATCCTGATTCTACAATTGGTATCAGAGACGGTGGCTCTCGATATCTAGTGATCTACAAGGTTGTTCGTGGTTGATGAAGAGCAGTTTTGAAGCAGTTCGATGGAAGCAGATCTGGGTTTGAAGTCAGTAGCAGGTTGGATCGGTTTGTTGGTCAACTGAGGTAATCGTTAATTTTAAAACGGGTATTCGATCTGTATGTTTACTTTGTGTGACGAAGTGATTACCTTGTCCTATGATTTAATTGGTCGATCAATGAATTAATGTGTCGGTGGTCATCTGTCATTATAAGAAATCAATTGGACGTTAATTGTTAAAAGGTTTTGTCGTATTCTGTTTGTGGGATATGAATAGATCTGCTATTAATTGACGGATCGTGGTTATTATTTAAATCAGATAATCATGTTGTGTTTCTTTGATTTATTAATGACGACAAATATTATTGTGGGTCTAAGTTTGTTGGTGCACGTGATTGGAAGAAGCATGGTTGAGGTAAATTTATCGATGTGTAATACGCTTGTGGTTTATATTATTTTACCTCATACTGTATGGCTGATCTGATGAATTAATGGTTGTCGAATTAATATGATCTCAAATTGGATGGAGTGGTTTGTCGCTTGTGGAGTTTTTGTGTTGGTGGTCACACGATTGGATCTGATTGGATAAATGATGGTATATTTACTCCGTATATATTATCGTGTACTATATATGCAAAGTGATAAAGTGAATTGCAAATTTACCTCGTACTGATGCTGAATTAATTGGTGTTATGAATTGGTCAAGTGGGATGTGACGTTATGAATAGCTACTGATGTTAATTTAATATGTCGAGTGTGGGACCAATGTGTAATACGTTTGTTTTATCTCGTACGATTTATTTTTCACTTGTGGCTATATCGAATTGATTGGTGGAGTAAGTCAAAGGGTTGTGTCAGTGGTTGAAGTTTTACGCTATATTGCTGCTGCAATATTTATTGGTTTTGATCTGCTGCTCTTGGTGTGTACTGGTATTTTTCGTTTCTGCTGAAGCTTTGTGATTCTGCTGATAAGCCTATTCGTTGCCACTGATTGAATTTGTGACAGTTTAGCAACAGATCAGCAACAGATCAACTGTCGCTAATCAGTTCAGTGACAGATTTTGCAACAGTTTTGTGACACTTTTCAAGTGTCGTCTGGATAACTAAAAAAAAAAAAAAAAAAAAAAAAAAAAAAAAAAAAAAAAAAAAGTATCCTTGTTGTTTCTGTTCGATCTGTTTGCTCAGTTCCTACTGCTAAGGTATTTTGATTCTGCTAATGAGTTTTTGGTTCCTCCTGATTCTTATATGGTTCTTACTGACTTCTTTATGGTTCCTGCTGACATGTTGTATATTTTTTTTCTTTTGGTCGGTTTGGTTCCTACTAGTCATGTGAGATTACTAATGGTTAGGGAGGACAGAGTTATCAACCATCATCATTTTGTTGAGAAGATTACTTGACGAAGACATTTGATTATCGCTTGTTTGATGTTGTAATTGATTTTCCCAAGTATTGTGTTCTTATCATATCTTAAAGGGATCAGCAGCTTTTTAAGATAACTTGCTTGGTTTGTATGGTGACGAAGACTTGACGACTCTAGTGAAGGGGTACGATCTATTTTATTGTGCTTAATGCGTACATTTGCTATCACTTAAAGGAGTTACGTTATTTGTGCTCAGTGTCTCATTGGATAAATCAGTGAGGAGTTTGTCAAGAGGCCGTCACGTGGATAATGCAAGACATAAGATGCAAGGTTGGGAGATTCCATTTCTTCATCAAATCAGTTATAGTTGATTTTCTTCATCAGTGATCACTCCATGGAACCTACTGGATTCAAGAGATGGCAAGTATACTTTTAAGGGGAAGCTTATTGTTCATATACTTGGCCATCCTCTTACACTTTGTGCTGGTGTGCTTACTTGTTTCTGCTGTTCGATACTGCTGCTCGTTCCTGCTGCTCGTTACTGCTGCTTGTGTTATTAGTTTAAAAAAAAAAATTATTATTATTAATTATTAGTTGGTTCTTGAGATGGTTAGTCTATTCTTAAGGGGAAGCTTGTTAACCATCTACATGCATCACTTGAGGGGAAGCGTCTACGAGTTGCACAAGACCCCTATTAGAAGATTACAAAAAGGGGAAGAATAGTTATGATGTGCAGCTTATTATTGGTGATGACATTGTTTCTTCATGCAGATTGTTTTGTAATATCAAATAGGGGAAGATTGTTGGGAATTACAAGATTTGAAGATTACAAAACCCACAAGAAGAAATGAAGAAAGAAGAAACAATAGGGACCTAATATAAAATAGTTAGCTTTCTTAGTAAGCTAAGCATATTAGGGTTTGTAACCTCCCTCTATTATATAAAGAGGGTAGGAGTCTAGGGTTACAGATCATCCAATTAATAGAAAACTCTTTCAATGAGAGTCTAGACACACGATTATAGCGTGTGTATATTAGTAGTAGTAGTAGTTTATTTTACTTTCAATAAAGAAAACCTTGAAGTAATATTGATTGTGTTCTTGTTCTTATTCCGCTGTGATTATCAATATTGCTATATCCTAGATGGGCTTGATCCTGATTCTACAGAGCCACGCAGAAAGTCCACAATCTCTTCAAAGCCTGCACTTTGAGTTGGTTTCTTCAAGTATCCAACTTGGTTGTGCTTGTCAACAAACTTTAGAGCAGCCATAGTGAGATGAATAATTTAAGTCTGGTTAAAGATTTGTTAGGGTTTTGACGAGTGTAAAAGCAGAGTATTTAGCCGAAAATAACGATATTTAAATTGGTAAGTAAATAAAGATAAAAGTGAATAAGATTTATCAATTTTATCCTTATATACCTCTTATTCCCGAAAATTCGTAACGGTAATATTTTTATATAAAAAATACGTTATTTTGACTGACCAGGCCTAACGGTAATATTTTATTACTCTGTTTTACATTACAAGACTTAAAATTGGTCAACCCGACTTAATTACTCACCTACCAGACTTAACCAAAAATGTTGACTTACAAAACTTATTGAATAACAATGAGGCTTCGTTCCATCCCCAATTCATGAGTCTCTGCAAATGTTAGTCCCAACAACACGAAAATAGACAAAACAAACAATATTTGCAAGAAAAAGTAATTATACAAGCTACCAGATTTAACACTTAAGGCTACCCGATTTTAAAACTTGTACATTTACCTCCCCTTAAATGTACATTACCTCCCCTTAAGTGTAAAAACTTTTTTTTTTTTTTTTTTTTTTTTTTAACATAAAGATAATAAAGAAAAACAAATTAAGAAAATATTAAAACAAAATCAACTTTCCAAAAGTACTCTTAATTAACTCATTGCCTGCAAAGAGTTAAGTCATTCACCAACCATGCATTAAAGAGCCTTAAACCTTGATAATCTCTATAAAAGGCCCCATAAGTCAACACAAAAACCATCACAAATCAAAAGAAAACCTTTTATCACAATGAATCCTTCTCCATCAGAGATTGTAGAGATTTCATCCGATTCCTCTTGGGATCCTTACGGTTCATCTTCTGATTCATCCTTAGGAGGATGGGAAGGCTATTTTCCACCAGGCTACTCCTCAACTTCAAGAAACAAGGCATCAAGGAAATCTACTCTGAAGCGTTGGCTAGCTGCTTATGATCTCACTGAAAAAGAACCTTCTGATGAAGCAATAGAGACTTCAAAAGATGGGTCTTATTCAGAAGACTCTTCTGATGATCATGTAGCAGAGACTTCCAAGGCTGTGTCATCCAAGAGCACCATGGTTTTACCTTGTCCAACACCAAATAAGCAGGTTCTTGGACTCCTAAGCCCAAGAGTCAGAGACCTAATGGGGGAGAAAGGAACCAAGAAGACCATGCCTGACATGAAGGATAAAGGCAAAGGGAAAAAGAAGATGTAGGTGGTGATGTTTAGCTTGATTTTGTTTAGGCTATTGTCTTGTTGTGCTTTGTTGGCTGCTTCCTTGACTGTAACTTTGTTGATAATGAATAAGATTTTCAAGGTTCTTATATCTTATTTTGCCAAATGAGAATTAGTAGCAACAATAAGGAGTTGACAACTGCAAAACAAAGTTAAGCACAATACACAAAGAAACAATCGTACTATGGAAAGTTGGAAACCATTAAACTACTAAAAATAATAAAAAGGAACTACCAGGTATAAAAATAAAACTACAAGACTTAAAAACAATTCTAAGTACTGGCAAGTATACAAACTATACAAAGTATAAGAGAAGAAATTAATCTTTCTTAACAACCCAGGCCTGAGTAGGCTTGAGTCCACTTTTTGGAGCAACATACTTAAAGGTTTTATATGAAACTACTCCACTGAGGCTATTTTTGGACTTATAGGTATACTCATTCTTAAATGGATCCCAAGACCAACATTCTGAGGTCTTATCAGCAGAACCCCCATTACCCTTTACAGCATAAGAAGTTGAAGGTTTTGCTGTATTCTTAGCAATTGGTCTCCTCACAGGTGAATGAGGTTTATAAAATTGATTTCTTTGATTCACCTGTGGTTTGTGAAAAGGCTGTCTGGGTCTCATTTGATTAGCATAACCAGAATTTACATTAGGCCTCACAGAATTAAAGTTTTGCCTACCCAAATTAAAGTTCCTCAAACCAGATTTAATATTTGGTCTACCAGAATTAGCATTAAAGTTTGGTCTAGCAGACTTAACTTGTTGTCTACCAGAATTATTGTTTGGTCGGGTAGAGTTAACATGTTGGGCTGGTCTGGGGGCAAACTGGTTGGCATGATTGATTCTGTTAACATTAGTTCAAACTGGTTTACTATTGATATGAACATTATTCGCATTCATTCTTTTAAGCTCAGCCTCCCTTTTCATTCTCTTCTCATGAAAGTCACAATCTCTAATTAAGTGACTTAGACTTCCACAAACAAAACATCTCTTAGGAGTGTAAGTGTAGCTACTCCTAAATTCTCTGTGAACACTATTACTTTTAGGTGACTCATTCATATTAACAGATTCCCTAGGAGATTTTATGTGCTGGACACAACTAGGTTTAACTGTTTGGGGCTTTGGTTTAGTCACAACAGGTTCACATTTCTTAATAACCTTAGGTTTAGGACTCTCTTTTGTTTCACTTTTTGGCTCAGACTTAGAGTGGTCAGAGGCATCACCAATAGATCCTTCAGAGTCATTAGATTGACAAGAAGAATACTTACTGGTTTTGTCCTCTAAGGTGGTTGACTCAGGCACTTGAGGACCTCTTTTTCCATACACATATAGAGAGTCATCTATATCCTCTTTTTCAAGAGGAGTATAGTCATCACTTAATGGTGGTGGAACACCCTTAAAATTATCAGCTTTAACAAACCTATTATATAAGGGTTTACCTTCATAATCATCCTCTCTATATTTAAATATAGCCTTTTTCTCATCCTCTTCATATCCTAAGCCACATTTTTTATTTGACCTCACTTGAGCATCCCAACATTTAAACAGGTTGTTATTAGAATTATTCCACTGATCAACTCTTTTTCTCAACTCATCCCTCTCTTTTTGTATTCTTAGGCCAAGTTGTCTACATCTTTTAAGCTTTTCATCTTGCTCATATATTTTATTGGCCTAAAAATACAGTTTTTCATTTAAATCAGCATGTTGTTTCTGAAGGGTGCCTTTTTGTGTTTCTAATGTTTTTAAAGCACTTTTATAAGCTAATATCTGTGCTTCCTGGTCATCTATCAGTCTTATTTGTTCATCACAAAAATTCTTAACATGATTATAGGAATCAGTGCATAATTTTGAACATAATTATACCTCATTATCAATGGCCATGAGTGCATGACTGGATTCCTCAATCTCCTTTGTGTGCTCACCCCAGTTTACAGCTCCAGCTTCCATTGTCAGCAAGCTCATATGATTCCTTTCCAGCTTGCCATCCTCTTCATCTTTCTTCCTATTTCCATCAGTAGACTTCTTCTTAGGGCAGTCTCTAGAAAAATGTCCATGCTTATGACAATTGTAGCATTCAACTGTCCTCTTAGTGTATCCAACTGGTGATTTGTTGTTGAACTTAATGGACCTCCCATACTGCTTTTGAAACCTTTTGACCCTTAAAGCAACCATGGCAATGTGCCATTTGATGTCCATCTCTTCAACCTCAGCATCATTTATCTGCTCCAAATCTTCACTGATAAAGCTCTCATCTTCTTGTTGGTTGGCAAAGAAAGAGTGAATCACTTCATCGGTAAAACTTGCAGAAGCAGATCTTTCCCTTGTAGGAGCTTCATAAATACCAGACTTAACACTGCCAGACTTATTCTTGTAAGTACTGCCTTTGCCTTGAGACACAAAGGTAACATTTGAGGAACTAGAAGATGCCTGAGTGTTTTCATTGATGTCCCGTTCAAACATCCTAAGATTGTTGTACAGGTTATCTGGAGTCATTGAGTCAACCTCATCCTTCATCCTCATAGTCAGTGACACATTTGTCCATTCTGATGGTAGAGACCTAAGAAACTTTTGATTGGCATCCTCATTCGATACAGCAGCACCATGTACTTCCAGCTGAGTTAGAAGATGTTGAAATCTATCATAACCCTTTTCCAGTCCTGCAGCCTTTTGCACACAGAATGTTTCAAATTGCTGTTTAAGAACAGCCTTCTGCATCTTCTTAGAGTTTGCATTCCCTCCAAAGCGTTTCTTAATTGCCTCCCATATCTCCTTGGCATCTATCATTCCATGGAACCTTTGTAGATGTTCCTTTGGAATAGCCATAAGCAGCAAGGTTCTGGCCTTCTTCTCCTTTTCCACAGCTCTTATCTCCTCAGCACTCACTGGTGGTAATATTCTTACCTGCCCATCAGTACCAACTGAAACCCTTTTCTTAGAGTTTCCCTTTTGAATAACCTTCCACACTTCACTGTCAATGTACTCCAAGTAATGTTCCATCTCCATGGCCCATATGTCGTACTCTTCTCTTTTCAGCATTGGAAGTTTTATATTTGATATTGTGGTTGTTGAGGGGATAGGTTGTTGTGTTTGAGAGTTGCTTGATTCAGGTTTTTCTTCATCATGAACTGACTTATCTTCATCACTGTCATGATTTGAAAAGTCATCATGCTTTGGGGGTAGATCAGTTTCAGCCATTGAGTAGGGTGAATTTAGTGAGAATAGGTTTTGAGGTTAAGTGTTCTTCGAACTCAGAGTCTCTCTAAAGGATCTGATACCACTTGTTGGTCCACGAATTGTATGTGGATCTCTAAGCAGCCTTGGATACTTAGTAGATGATTTGAATAAATCCAAACCAGTCTAAGTGAGAAACCCTTAAACGATTGTTAATGTTAACGCGGAATATTAACAAGAACAATGAAGAACACAGAATTAACACTAACTTTGTATATTACTATTGATCACAATCGTGTGAAACTCATGCATAAACTAACATCCTTAGGGATCCTTTTATACTTGAAGGAAACCCTAATACTAACCGTGTGAAAAGATATTCACGTATCTTCTATAAAGATACCTAATACACTCGTATCTTCTCCTAACTTATCTCTAACAAACTTTCCTAACATCACGTACCAGACCTAACATAGGTCAACAAGACTTAATATCAAAACCAGAATTAATGTATACATTACAAGACTTAACTTGAACCAGACTTAATAATGTAAACAACCAGACTTAAGTCTGTCTTCACTTGATCTTCCTTGTGATAATTCCCAACAATATGGTTCAGGAAACACTGGTAACTATGGGTCTCAGAGGTTTCAGTCAGGAGGGAACAAGTTTAATTTAGCAGGGGGTAACAGGAACAGTATGAGGACTAATCAGAGAAGGAATCAGATGGCTGGAAATGAAAGGAAAGGCATTGCAAACACTTCGATCACGTGTTACAACTGTGGTGGGAGTGGTCACATGGCAAATGCGTGTCCACAACCTCGTACTATGGGCAGTGCATATCACAAGGAAGCTCTTTTGATGGCATTGAAAGATGAAGCAGGGGGCACAACGAATGTGAAAGAACAAAGTTTCATGGCCAGTGCTGATTATGATGATGAGATGGAAGATCTCGAAGCAAATGCTGCAGTGATGCTCATGGCAAACATGCAGGAGATGAATATATCCGAGACAGGCCCGGTTTACGATACCGATGGTCTATCTCAGGTACTTGATTCACAATGTCTTATACATGAAATTGCTTCACCATCTGCATCTTCATCTACAAATGAAAATTCTGTTCAAAATGATTCATCATTCTCATCTCCAACAGATAATCAAATAAACACTGTTGTATCATTTGATGATGATAAAACTGTCGTTTCATTTGATGATTCTCTTGAAGATGAAAATTATGATCATATTGAACAAAATGATCCTTTGCCTGATCAAGATTCAGAGCTTCAGGCCTTATTATTGACCACCCAATCACAAATTGAGAAATGCAATGAAATCAATCAGAATCTAAAAGCTAAAATTGCATTGTTGACAAAGGATAATGAGTGCTATAAACTACAGCTTTCTGGTTACGAAAAACAAGCCAAACGAGAGAAAGGTTTTGAGATTGCTTTCCAAAAAGAGTACGTAAAAGTTCAAGATTTAGAAAACCAAGTTCGTGAGTTAACCGTGTCCAAAGCTGATTTGCTTGCTCAAAAAGAAAAGGATCAATTTGAATTCAAAAAACAAATTGACACTTTACATTCTGAGTTGTTCAAAACTCAATCAGAGCTTTCAACATCTCATAATAATCTTCTTGAAGAAAAGCAAATCATCAGTAAACGTGTCAACTCATACCTTGACGAAATCGTTGATTTGCAATCCAAATTGAAAGAATTTCAGAATGTTGTATACAAAAACGGTAATTCAATTACTCAAATTCAAAGGCTGACGGTAAAACCAAATCCGAAAGGGTATGGATTTGCTCTTGGCTGTGATCAACCACGTTTTCTTTCAAAAGCAATCTGCAACAATCCCAAGTTATACAATGCAGAATTATTACTTAATGATACCTTTCAAAGAGTTGTTGTACTTAGTAATGATGAAGAACTTGAAAGTCTTGAACGTCAAAAGGAACTTGAGAGTCGATAAAAAACAGACAAAGATTTTTCAAGAGTTTATCTTGATTATAACGCAAGACGTCATATCTCATTTGTCCCCCCAAAGGACAAACCAGAACAAACGTTAATTAACACAAACATACATGCTTCTTCTACAATAATTCCTGTTTCCAAAACTGTTGCACCAATCAAGGATTCTTTGACTAAGGACGATGTTGATCCAAAATTACCACAAGAATGTAAATTATTTCGATATTTTGATACATTCATGGATGATATTAAACTTTTGGAAAATGAAATCGAATTTAATTCTCAAATCAAAGTATCTACTTTTCTCTCTCCCGTGGAGAAAGAAAAGCGAGAAATTTTTCAAAAGAAATTTTTACCTCACGTCAAACATCTGAAGAAATGTGCAACACAATGAGAACAAGAATTATTCACGGAAGTTGCATCTATGAAGGGCATTTTCAAAGAACAGGACGACAAAATTCAAAGACAAAAACATCAAAAGAAAACTTTGATAAATGAGAATGATCGACTCTTAGAAAAAGTTCTGTGTTATGACGTTGTTTCTGTGATTATGAATTCGCTTTATGAATCTTGCAATGAATTACTTGTAAATGATCATGATGCAAATGTTGAGATGTTGCAAATGGAGATAGAAAATTTGGTCAAAGAAAATGAGGATCTTCGTCAAATCAACCATGATGTGGAAAACAAAGTTTTCAAACTTCAAAAGAGGCTAGACTGGTGTCAACATCAAACAGTAATATTTGAGTTAAATTACCAACATCTAAAAACATCTTTGTCATTTCAAAACAGTCATACTTCTGAAAGTGAAAACCAAAATGAAAATGATGTCCTAAGACACAAACTATTTGAATATGAAAAAGAAATAGATGAATTACTCAAAACAGAAATGAAACAGTCCGCCTCAACAGAATTTTAGATTCCAAAAATCAAGAATCCCAACACATCATTGTTGATCTGAAAAAGAAACTCAGAGTTTTAGACAAAGGCAAAGCAAAAGTTCATAAGATTGCCCCAGGGATGTATGCAGTAGACAAAGCACTTACCCAAGCATCAGACTCCACCACTAATGCAACTACTTTAATTTCCACAGGATTAGATACCATATCTAAGGCTAGCGACTCCAAGACCTACAAGAAACAACAGAAGCGTAGAGTCCAAAAACCTAGGAATGGATCATCTAAGTCTGCAGAAGTTAAAGTTACATAAAGTAGTTTGAATAAAAAGCATGTAATGTCAGGAATAAATCGAACTTATCTAAGTCTAGTTCTAGGAATGATGTAACTGACGTTAAGTCTTTGAATGATGATGTTGTTATGGTTGATGCTAGTTGTATCTTTTGTCATTCTAGTATATTATCTGGTGATCATAAAAAATGCATTGCTAAAACTCTGTTGACTCTCAAAAAGAAACGAACTAGTGGCACTTCCTCTAGGCTTAAAACTGTTGCCAAATCCATTTTAGGAAAACCCCCACTAGCTGTTTCTGAGAATACAATAGACAAGCCCAAACACAAGACAACCATATCACCTAGTGGATTCATTAGGAAAAAGGCTGAGACTAGTTGGACATGGCAACGTTGGTTACAAAACACTTCAGGATTTAGATGGTTACCAAAGATACTTACCTCTGGTGTTCCTAACCCAACGGGTCCAACCGTTACCAATTCTCCACCTGTTTCCAATATTTGTGATGCAGGTGATACAAATTGTCCTCTGGATTGTTGATAGCGGGTGTTCCCGACACATGACCGGCAATCTCAAGCTTCTAACAAACTTTATCGCAAAGTTCATCGGCACGGTCAGATTTGGGAATGATCACTTCGCAGCAATAATGGGCTATGGAGATTATGTAAATGGGAACATCAAGATCAGTCGTGTATATTATGTTGAAGGCCTTGGTCACAATCTATTCTCAGTGGGACAATTCTGTGACGGAGAATTAGAAGTAGCATTTCGGGAGAAAACTTGCTTCATTCGTGATCTTCAAGGAAATGATTTGATGAAAGGAAAACGGGGCACCAGTCTTTACACCATATCCTTTGAAGGCATGACAGCTTCCTCTCCCATCTGCTTACTTTCTAAGGCTCATCCCACAAAGGCTTGGTTATGGCATAAAAGATTGTCTCATCTCAACTTCAAAACCATGACTGACCTTGCAAAGAATAAATTGGTTGACGGATTACCCAAATTCAGATATGCCAAAGATCATTTGTGCTCTGCATGTGAACAAGGGAAAAGTCACCGTGCTCATTTTCCTCCCAAAACAGAACACAGCACAGATCATGTCCTACAGCTGTTACATATGGATTTGTGTGGTCCAATGCGGGTTCAAACTATCAACGGCAAACGGTATATTTTGGTAATAGTGGATGACTACTCGCGATGGACATGGGTCTACTTTCTTCGGACAAAAGATCAAGTTCCTTCAATGGTCATCACGTTTCTCACGAAGATTCAAGTTCAAGTCCGTAACACTGTCAGAATCATCAGAACAGACAACGGCATTGAATTTAAGAATCAAACCCTTCGGGAATACACTGAGAAACATGGGATTGTTCATCAAACTTCAATTGCTCGCACTCCCGAACAGAATGGTGTAGTTGAAAGATGAAACCATACGCTTGTGGAAGCAGCTCGAACTATGTTGATCAATGCCCAATTACCAGACTATCTTTGGGCTGAAGCTGTTACTACTGCCTGTTATACCCAGAACCGATGCATGATCAACAGACGACACAACAAAACTCCATATGAGCTTATTCAAGGTAGAAAACCAAACATCAACTACTTTCACGTCTTTGGAGCACTTTGTTACCCAAAGAATGATAGAGATGATCTTGGTAAATTAAAGGCTAAGGCAGACATTGGGATATTTGTTGGCTACTGTGAGAATTCTAAGGGATTTCGAATTTGGAATCGTCGGACCGGGGAAATTCAAGAAACCATACACGTAAATTTTGATGAACTCACGGAAATGGCTCCTGAGCAAGACCGCTTAGAACCCACTCACAACCGTCTTAACTTCCCTGACTCTTCAGCTGAATTATTACCATTCAACAGGAAGGAGTTAGAAGATTTGTTTGCTCCATTGTTCGATGAAACTCTAGTTAATCGTGCTCCTGACGTATCCACCATTTCCGCTGCTCAAACCGTAACGAATCAAACACCTGATACACAAGCAACCACTTCCACAGCAGTTGCTATTGATGCCCTTTACCAGAACCTTCATCGTCAGTGAATCAAACATCTACCACTTCTACATCTATAGCTGAAGATTTCCCCCACCATTCTACAGAAGTACCCACACCTACAGGCTATGACGGTGATGCATTCTTTAATCCATTTGCACCTGCACCAAATCTTCCTGATATTGCAGAGTCTTCTTCACGCAATATGGAACCGTCAAACCTAAACCATACATACCAACATTATCCATCCACTCATAAATGGACGAAGAACCATCCCTTAGTAAACATCATTGGAAATCCTGACAATCCAATCATGACAAGACAAAAACTCCACTCAGATGGTGAACACTGCATGTATGCACTCACTGTCTGTCAATCTGAACCTAAAAACATCAAAGAAGCCCTTACATATGACACCTGGATTGAATCCATGCAAGAAGAGCTGGATCAATTCAAACGTTTGGAAGTTTGGGAATTAGTGGAAAGACCAGATGGAGTTTATGTAGTTGGACTGAAATGGATTTGGAAGAACAAGCTAGATGCAGATGGTACTATTATTCAGAACAAGTCCTGGTTGGTTGCAAAAGGTTTCAGTCAGGAAGAAGGGATAGACTTTGAGGAATCATTTGCACCAGTGGCTAGGCTCGAGGCAGTTTGAATATTCCTGGCTTACGCGGCTCACAAGAACATCACAGTTTACCAAATGGACGTGAAGACGGCATTCCTGAATGGTCAACTCCGTGAAGAAGTGTACGTTTCACAACCAGAAGGCTTCGTGGACCAAGAACATCCGAACTACGTATATCGGCTAAAGAAAGCCCTTTACGGCCTTAAACAAGCCCCAAGGGCCTGGTACGACAAATTATTTGCATTCTTGCTTGCGAATCAGTTTACTAAAGGTACTGTGGACCCGACTTTGTTTATACAAAAACACGGGGAGGATATTCTCATTGTACAAATTTATGTAGACGATATCATTTTTGGATCAACACATAAAAAATACTCAAACGCTTTCTCAAAACTAATGAAGAATAACTTTGAAATGTCCATGATGGGTGAACTGAAGTTCTTCTTAGGA
Source organism: Artemisia tridentata subsp. tridentata (assembly GCA_021014915.2). Lineage (NCBI taxonomy): Eukaryota > Viridiplantae > Streptophyta > Magnoliopsida > Asterales > Asteraceae > Artemisia > Artemisia tridentata. The sequence continues at coordinate 71,797,429 of CP139506.1, read as the reverse complement.
CTGCAAGTTCATCAATCACCCCGTGGTATATTCCTTAGTCAGTCCAAGTATGCTCAGGAAATCCTGAAAAAGCATGGTATGACCAGCTGTGACACCTACAATACCCCTATGTCCTCCTCATCCCCGAAGTTAGATGCTGACATACATGGGACACCCATTGATCCTTCAAAGTATCGTAGTATGATTGGGTCGATCATGTATCTCACAGCTAGCAGACCGGAGGTTGTATTTGCCACGTACCTTTGCTCCCGATATCAGTCTAGTCCGACTGAACGGCATTTGTCAGCCGTTAAAAGAATCCTTAGATACATAAAGGGAACCATTAATTTGGGGATCTGGTATCCAAAGGATTCTGGGTTTGATTTTGTTGCATTTTCAGACGCTGACCATGCAGGGTGCTTAGACACACACAAAAGTACATCAGGGGGAGTACAATTCTTGGGTGACAAGCTCGTATCTTGGCAGTCAAAGAAGCAAGATTGCACATCACTGTCTTCAATAGAATCTGAATATGTAGCCATGTCTGCCTGTTGTGCTCAAGTTATTTGGATGCGATCTCAACTGATGGACTACGAATATGTATTCAACAAGATTCCTATATACTGCGACTCCAAGAATGCCATCGCCATTTCATGCAACACTGTGCAGCATTCCAAGTCCAAGCATATTGATCTCCGATACCATTTCATCAAGGAACACGTGGAGAAGGGTACTGTTGAATTGTATTTTGTGGGAACTGAACACCAATTGGCGGATCTGTTTACAAAAGCCTTGCCTCATGCAAGATTTGTGGATCTGGTTCACAGGATTCGTATGAGATGTTTGACTCCAAATGATTTGGAAAACTTTTTCAAAAACAATTAAATGAGTCAAACATCTAAACTATCTCTGTAAATATATTCCACTTCAAAAAAAAAAAATGCAAGTACAAAACCCTTTTACAACACTTTGTTCAAGTTTTTTAAATTGTCACATATTATTTTTAGAACAAGTGTTGAGGGGTAGTCACAACAATATTTTTAAAATTTGTACTTGCATGCTTTCAAAAAAAAAATTGTTGCTTCACAATGTTTTTGGTGATGAGATCATAAGATGGAAAAATTGTGTGCCGAGTTGGACAGATTTGTGACTTAAGAGTTAGTTACCTTGGTAGGACAGGTCTATGAGTGCTTAAGTTCAAGGTTAGAGGACTAAATGTGACAATAGGGAAAAGATAAGAACAGTTAAATACAAATATTCAAGGTTTGACCACAGTCAAAACCTCATTTACTTCACTGACATCAATCATTCTCGCATTTACTCTCTTCACCTATCACATCGAACGGCTCTCATTGAATCTGACCATCCGATCAAGATCCTACAAGATTGTGAGTGTTTTAACGTTTAAAACATGATTCTAAACAACGGTTTTCAAGGAATTCTTGATCCAACGGTTGATTTTGCCTGAAATAATTGTTTTAAATCTAGGGCTTGCACAAAATTGGGGATAATCGATTAAATGTGTTTCTGATATGATTGTTTGTACGATTAGGCTTAGAATGTTATGATAATCATTGTATGCATGCTTAATTGTTCCCAGAATCACATATTATTGATTGTTCTTGATTTAGGGTTTTAGAGAACGAATTGGGGAATATCATGTGTAATTGTTTTGATGTAATTAATGTGTTGGGTTGTTGTTATTGTGACTTGAATTGAATGTTTGCATGTTCAGAATGTACCCAGAAACACCACAGATGTGTTTATTGATCGTTAGGGTTTATGAAGAACACGTGTACACTAGCAGTTTGATATGTGCGTTCTTGTGGTTGAAATTTGTTATAACTTGGACAAAAAGCGAAAGATAGTCATTAGATTCCATTGCAATTAGCTTGATAACATGTCTTTAAGTTAATATGAAATGCGAAGAACATCTGGTGAATATCGTCTTCAAAAAGGGTTTCGGAATTTCTTGTATAGGATATTCTCGAATTTAAAATTGCTCTCGCAATTGTCATATGCTCTCGCAATTGCCATTGCTCTCGCAATTGTCAATATGCTCTCGCAAATGCCATTTGCTCTCGCAATTTCCATTTGCTCTCGCAAATGACACTTGTCTCGCAAATGACAATTTGTCTCGCATTTGACAATTACCTTCGCAATTGACAACTGCTTTCGCAAATGATGATTGCTCTCGCAAATGAAAGTTTCTTTCGCAAATCAAACTCTCTCTCGCATTTGGCAATTCTTCTCGCAATTGGTAATTTCTCTCGCAATTGGTAATTTCTTTCGCAATTTTCAAATTCTCTCATATTTGGCAACTGCTTTCGAAATTACCAATTTCTAAAGAACTTACCAATTACCTTAAGACTTGTAAAATTAAAGAGAAGGTTTCCTTTTTCAAAAGTAGTGATCATTCATGAACTAAAACCTGAAATATCATGCTAAATAAGGATCTTATGTGCAACACTTAGTCTTAACTAATGCTAACACACATATATCCTGCAAATTGGTATCTTAATGTTGTTTCAGATTAATCCACAATGTGTGCACAACAACTACAACCACTTCCCATGATCACCAAAGAAGAACTCTTTCCTCGAGGGTTCACAGCTCAATATGGGAAAAACAATTCAAGAGTCGTCTTTGACACCCTCAAATGTTCTGAGCCAAGCTGTGTCATAGCTGTTGAAATTCTCAAGAGACATGAATGCAAAAGTATTCTAGAGAATTTAGACAGTGTTCCTGAGCTATACATTCATCAAATGTGGAGCACAATCAAGCCTGATGATAATGACAGATTCTTCACATGCACTCTAGACAGGAAACAAGTCAAAGTCACACCAGCACATCTTCGCAAAGCCTTATCATTACCAGATCCACCTGAAACCTCACGACAATATTGGCCTTCACCAACTGAACAAGACATTTTCAACTTTCTCATAGGCATTGGATATGATGTAGAACCCAATCTTCCACTCACAATAATCTCTAATATCAATGCTAAATCCATTCCTCAACCCTGGAGAACAATGTACTACATCTTGATTCGATCAGTGTCTGGAAGAGATAGTGGACACGAACATCCCAGACTTTCTCATGCTCAACTCTTCTGGGGTATTGTTACTAAAAACAAGCTTGACTTTGCTGCTATCATCTGGGAGGATCTTATGTTTCAAATAAGAGCTCAATACACGAAACCATTGACAAGAATCCCATTTGTTCGTTACACCAAGTTGCTGATTAGTCTTCTCATGGATGAGAATCATGATATTTCTCCTCGACCTGAAGACAGGGAAAGGCACGTGATAAAATTGGATACTAGTTTCAAATAAGTGTATTTTCCCAAGGACAGCACTCACAAACAAGGTCTAAGATTGTTTGAAGTACTGCTTACTGATGAGATCAAAGAGACTCCAGCTTACAAGGAATATAACCAGGCTTATGAAAAGAAGTTAGTTGGAATCACCAAACTAACTGAGGGAACGGGATCTTCCAGGTCTCGTTCTAAGAGTAGTAGAGCTGGGAGTAAAGCTGGAAGTGCATCAAGTGCTTCAAAGAAACATCCCACACTCAAGAGAAAAGTAAAGACTGCACCTAAGCCTAAAGTTGAAGAGCTGGGAATTCGTGATGAATCTTCTGATTCTGAAGACACTGAACCAGAACTGGAAATATTAATGGATGAGAAAGAAGCTCAGTTTCAAACAGAAATTGATCTGGAGAATGCGTCAAAGGCTAGCATAAAAACACTTAAAGGTGATGACGAGAGAAGAGCTGATCTACAAGTTAAATTAATGAAGGAAATGGAAGAAAAGAAGAAGAAGGAGATTGCTAAGGGAGCAGGAGGATCAGGAGTCATTCCAGAAGTAGTCTCAACCCATACTGATTCGGTTAATCAACCCGGAGGGTTTTAAACTACTACCACAACAACTCAGCTCAATACGGTTAATCAACCCGTGAGACCTGAGTCTGTTCCTTCTCCACAACCAAGCTCGGTTAATCAACCCGACTTGGAAGTACAAACACAGTCAGAGAAGGAGAAAAACAAAGCCTTCACAGATGAAGAGATTCCTGACTTCATGCTTGATGATGCTCAAGAGGAGCCACTAAACCAGGATGACACTGGTGAATGGGGTAACTCTGAGGAAGAAAAGGAAATTACTGGGACGAAAACTAAAGAAGCTGCAAATGTGCTAGAGGCAGAAGCTGAAGCAGAAAAGAAAAGGAAAGAAGAAGAGGAAAGAAAACAGAATGAAGAAGCTGATAATTATATCATCTCTTCACTTCATGATTCTTTGGTTGTCTACAAACCTCAACAGGAACAACCAAGAGCACCAACTCCTCCAGTTCCTTCTCCCAAACCCATCACACCTTCTGAGTCACCTCCCAAGAATCAAACTCCTCCTATATCACCTCAGAACTCTTCAACACCTCCATCCTCATCTCATAAGGATCCTACATCACCCAACTCTCAATAATCTATTCCTTCACTTACTCCATCACCCTCAAGATCACCATCACCCAAAGCAAAAGCAACAGTTGCTGATAGAATAAAAGCTGCCATGAAAGGCAAACATGTCAAAAAGATCACCAAAGTCACCAGAGTGGAAGTCCTCGCACCATTTGCCAAGCAAATAAAGAAAGCAGCCAAACTTGCTCAAGCCAGGAAAGAGAACAAGTTGCAAGAACAAATGACTGAGATGAAAAACTTAGTCAAGGATCTGTCTGGTCAAGTCAAGGAGATGCAGGAAACTAAGCAAAAAATGGATGCATTTCTTGCTTTTGATGTCGAACATAATGTTAAAACTAACATAAGGCATTATGTCAAGAAATACCTTACAGATCTTCAGAAAGATATTAACGAGCATGTCGATGCTCAACTTGATGTCAAGATCAACGAAGCTCTCGCATCCACTTCTGGCTCCAAGAAAATCAAAGATCTTACCACTGAAGAACTCGAACTCGAGCTTCTTGACAGACTCTTTTCCATTACCTCTCCTTCTCAAGAAGAAATCAATGTTATCTCATCTATACAAGCACATATTGAGAAAGTATCTTGCAAGGCTGCTGCTGATAAGGGTAAATGGATTCGTGACGACGAAAATGAAGACCAAGATCCGAATCCCACACAAAAGAAACACAAGACTGACAGCGGATCTGGGATTCATATTCAAGAACCGACAGAAAAGAAAACCTCATCACAACCTCCACAACATCAGGATTCTGGTCCAAAGGCGACAGAACATCATTTTGAGCACTTTATGGCTGAAGACACAGACTTTCAACCACATGCTGATCAACCCCAATCACCGCCAGAATCACCAAAGTCTAAACCCTCCACCAGTAAGAAAGCTTCTAAAGAACCAGCTGTGGTCACATGGTTGGATACCGATGAAGATTTGCAAGGAAATGACTGGTATGATCATCTTGCAAGTGCTCAAATCAACAACGACGATGCTTCCAAACTAGAAGATAGCACGTTTGAATATGCACAAATAATCAAACATGCTTTCAACCTCAAGAAGATGACGAAAAGGGAGCTTCGTAGAATGAAAAATGATGCCTTCGTTCTTCTAAAAGATAAATCTGCAAGCGCGGCTGAGTTGGAATATCATCTTGAGAACATTGCTCATGCGATGTCAAGAGAATTCGGCTGGACGAATCCAGACGTATTCAGGGAAGGTGGTCGCGACAGTAAGAACCATCCTTATATCACAGATTGGACAAAACCACTTCCCATGATCCGACCATACCATGGAATGTCAGACATTCCTTTCCAATTCTTTTTCAATCAAGATCTTGAACTTCTCGTACATGGGGCTTCCAGCAAGACCAAATACGCAACCGCAATCACCTTCACTCCTGCTGCAACCTATACCAATCCTGCCATTGAGGAACATGCAAGACACCACAAACTCTTCATCAAACAACAAGCGAAATATGATCGTGACGCTGAGCTAGGAATTCACCACTGGTTTGACAAACGAAAGGCGTGGTACAAGTATAAGCTTAGTCTCATGGCGTCTCGTGAAAAAGTGTTCAGTAATCTCCGTATCAAGGCAGTGATTAGTGTTAAAGGATCACAGAAGTATGATTACACATTCCTTTCTGAGATCATGGTCCGCAGACAAGACGATCTACTCTACACGTTCAACGAAGCAGACTTTCCCGACCTCAACCTCAATGACATTGAAGATTTGTATTTAATGAAAGTACAAGGGAAGCTGAATCATCTTAATACCAATCTTCTATATGCTTTTAGCACAGCTATCTGTCACTTCATAAGAAGAACGGTTATCAAAGAACGTGTCGAGGATATTCGGCTTGGAGTTGAAAGTTATCAAAAGAAGTTGAATCTTGAGGAACCCGTGTTTGATCTTACTAACAACAAAGAGCCTCAGTACATGCTAAAGAACGACCCTGTCTTCGGTTTTGTCTACAGAAGTACTACAAATACAAACCGTTTCATGGCATTCAATGAAGTTTACAAGTTCTGTGATGACACACTGAAGAATGTACGTGATGGATTAGTTCTTAGAGTTCAGGATCAAGTATTGGGAAAGCACAAGAAATGGAATCATCCTCAGCTTAGGCAAGTAAAGAACTTTATCTGGAAGATCGAAGAAAGACTCTACCACAAAGATCAGATGAGGAGGTTAGAAACTTATGTTGGCGGTCGTCCTCCATTTCCCATCAGACTATTCCAGAGGACTGATCCAAAATACACCACATTTGGCAAAGGCGGTTGATGTAAGAATTTGATTTCAATATTCATAATTCATATTCATAATTCTTACTTATATGACTGTGTTATTACGGCTTGTGCACACATAACAGTGTACAACCCGGACCCTAAAGAAAGGACCCTGAGGTACGCTTCAGTGCCTCAATCCTGATCAAAGGAGAGAAAGCTTCTTTCTTATGAGTAGAATTAAACCGGAATGTTTTCTAAGTTTTTTCAAACTTTCTGCTCATAAGGACAAGTATTCCCTCGTCCAGGGGGAGTATTTGAAAAATAGTCTTTGTTCATTAATACAAATGTTCTTGAAATTCTTCCCTAAGAATCAAAAACAGCATATTTTAATCATAAAGTTTTTCAAAAACATCATGAGTATGCTATTTTTGAAGGGGAGAAGTAAAATATGATTAAAATATGGTGTCTCAATTGCTGGAATCTCACAAGTGCTCAAACTCAGAATTGACCCTCGAATTGACAGTAAGAAAAGTCAGTAGTCGAAAGGTAATGTCCCGGACGGGTAATAATTTCAAGCCAATTTATCTGGTGATGTAAGCGTGTCTCGCAAAGGACGTGTCTGAGTAGAATGTATCGATTTCGAGCGACTTTCCTTGAATGTGATCTGGACGGGTAATAATTTCAAGCTAGTTCTACTAGTGATGTAAGCGTGTCTCGCGATGATCATGTTCATTGAAAATCAATCAATTCAAAAGTGCCAACTCTTCCCGACATGTGCAAATTTTTAATTAATTACTTATGAGCACATGTTAAGGGGGAGTCTTTCTGAAAATCACAAAACTCTCAAGGTGTCAATAAAATGTCTTTACAATCATCGACACTTTGAGAGATTTTCAATGGTTTAGTTTATGGCATCATTAGTATAGTCATGGAGATATAAGGTGACTAAGGTTTAGAAAAAACTGTCCTATGATCCACCAGAGCCGGAGGGATCTACCCAAGGACAATTCTCATAGTTTAGAACTAGAAAGTCCTAGGTATGATTACAAAAAGGAAAAGTGGAATGAAAGGAGAAAGAAGGGGTTGAAGAATTAAAAAGAAAAGTAATGAAAAGGGTGAAAAGAAATAGCCCTCCATTTCTTCAACCTTAGGGAAGACACCGGGTTCAATACATAATCTACTGGTTGACTGAGCGTCACCGGTATTGAAGACAAAAAGACGTCATGGACCCAGTGACGCACTGCACTAAACCTTCTAGCCACTCAAGTATCTCTCAAAAGATACTTGTTTCATTCTCACGGAGAACCCTTCCTCATCTATCGACCTCTCACTACGAGGGTGTTGATATTGAAAAGGAGGCACTCTGCTTCAGCCTCTGACGACCAAACAAATGTGCACCAATTGAGTCTAGAGCCATGAGATTCATTAAAGATCTCTTAGGAACACTTAGTATTACTCTGTTGTTCTACATCATGGGCAGCAGCTGTAAAATTAAGAAAAAGTCCTTCGCAGATCTTAGCAATCTGCCAAGAACATTCTTGAGAGAATTCACAATTGTGATTCTCAGTGATAGAATGGAAATCCTGCCAGGGTCAACATCAAACAGCCCTGACAGCAGGTCACTTCGGTAACTCCTTGTGGGTTACGCTTAGTGTTTTGCTCCAAAACGGTCTACAGTCGTGGGGTGATCTCCAGCGACTCACTGAATCGTGGGTGCACTTCGGTGTGTCCGTGTAAGCCCTTTCGGGGGTATCCGGTTCAGAACGGCCTGGGTAAGGATTAGGGAAAGTCTTCACACTATACTGTTGACGATCTCAAAGTCTGCACATATAAGTGCCGGTTGGTTCATGCTGCTGCTGCTGAGGATCTGGAAGACCTGGAGTTCACCATCAAGACTCCTTCATGCTCATATTCTGAAGATATGTTCTCACAAAGACTCAGAAACAACAAAAGTTCAGCAAATGATAAAGAAAAGTCAAAAGTTCATTCATTACAACCTTTCTCAAATTGAAGATTGAAAAGTGAGAACAAGCTGCAGAACAAAAATCAAAGACATATGAGCATGATGGAAAAGACGAGATGACATTGGAGTTTGGCAGAACGAGACAACACCATAACATTTCAAGTCAAGAACAAAGAACAAAGATTATCAAGACGTTAGAAGCCAAAGAAGCAAAGATGACGTCGAGCAACATTGATGACCAAGACTTAGGGGGAGATTGTTAGGAAGATGTTTTGTAGTAATACAAGTCTTAGTCATTTGCGATATGTATGTTACTCAAAATGGACATTATGTTTGTATTATAGGTCCGGTCCATTAGATGTCCATGGGCCGGCCTTCTCATCATATTCCTTCTAGAAACATATAAGGAAATGTTGCCCTAGTGTTGAGCCTATAAATAGAAGGCATGAGGCAACATTTCCCTTGTTGGTTTTTCATGTATGTTGCGTAAGCTTTGTCCTAAAACCGTATGAATGAAATTCCTTCCACTCTTCTTCTCTTCTCATGTTATTCTCATATTCTCTTATAGCTTATTAGCTTATTTCTTATCTCTCTAGTTCGTAGCTTATTTAGATTAGAGTAGTAGTAGTTTACGTATTATTTAGTGTGTGTTAACGTGTGTGGATTTACATAAAAGAGGACCTACAGAAAAGAATAAGCTGGTACACTATTTTGTCCAAGATGGGTGAGAATTGGCGCAAAATAATCCATTTGGTGCCCAAGTCTCATCAAACCCATGTCTCTCCACATATCTCTCCTATCCTCTTGTGGCAAATTCGCATGCCAATCACCCCAACTAGCATTCAACCCCGAAGACTCTCCAACATTTTGTTGAGTTTGTTGTGGTGGTGGTGGTGGTGGTGGGTTGCGAATCACATTTTCAAGTCGATCAACCAAACACATCCTTTCATCATCAAGCAAATCTTTTAAAAACTTCTTGTCAAGCTTCTCACATTCCTTCATCACTGTTATCCTCCTTAACTCATCATCAGTATCATAACCTAAGGTTTCTCCAATCTTAGTAACATAATGTCCACCATTTATAAAACCATGTTCACTCATGATAAGCGCCCTTTTTGATAAATACACTGCCAAAGTCCATAAGACATTCATCTTTTTATTTGGATCCATAAGCATCTCAATTATCCACAAATCTGTCGCATGAACTTTGTGTTGACTATGCCCTCTATGCACAAATGAGTTCACAATCACTTTATGTAGAAGCCGAGCTATCGGTGAATGAATCTCCCTTTCCTTGAAAGGAACAACACTGTTGGGATCTCCTATCTGATTCCATATCTCCCTACCAACATACTTTTCCGGTTCTTTCTCTAGCCTAGAAAGATGTTCTTCAAAGTCTACATGTTCAAGGTCATCCTTATCATATAACCCAAGCAATTGCCCAAATTCCGGCAAAGTATACGCATGATCACGTCCGCATAACCTAAACCAAATACACTTCTCTTCCATGATATCTTTAACTTTTTGGTTAAAATAAATGGTGGCAAAGAACTCTAGACACCATTCCTTAAAGATTCGCTTTTCATCTATCACAACCGCAAATTCAAAACTAAAATCTTCATAGACTTGATCTTCAAATACCATACTCATCTCCCATAGTCCCTTAAGAGTACCAATAAGGTTATATTTTCTCAATAAACTTCCACTTACCAACTTAGGAACCGCGATTTCCTTCTTTTGTAGCTTTGCCAACCTACTATTGTAACACGCTTTTGCCTCTTTACTCAACTTGTGCAACTTCAGATGTTCACTCGTTACTGGCATAAGACTAACATCTCCTTCCTGATTATGTCGTTTATGCAAAGCAATTAGTGGATTTTCTTCATCTTGATGAACACGCTTCTACAAAACAACAAAACAAGCACACGAGGGATATAGACATTAAAGGTTAGCACGTAAAACGAGTTAGCCAAGGAAATAAAGTAAAGAGGAAAAGTAGAAAAGAAGAAAAAAGATTTTTTTTTTATACAGACCCTCCAGACCGCCCGGTTTGGCTGTAGGCCGGCGGCCTGGCTGTGCTTCTAGGGTCTTGGCCGGCGGTTTGATCATCAGACCGGCGGCCTGCAGCAGCTCTTCCCCCCCCCCCCTTTTTTTTCTAACTTTTCATTACCAATTCATCTTCATCCTACTCCTTATTCCATTAGTGCTTATTAGTGCTTATTCCTTAATCTCCTCTATGTCTCATTTTCAAGAAGCTAAGAATCAAAATTAATTCAAACAAAGTAGTGGTCCATATAACTAATCATGTAGCATTCAAACACTAACTCTTAATCATATACCACAATAATCCCAATCAATCTTGATGATTCATGCCCAAATTTTCGAAATGTATAAACCCTAAATTTTAGAACATCAAATTCTCTCTCAATTCTTAATCATTTCATCTAATCTTACTTCTAATCAATCCTTACAACCATTCTCTAGTAAACCCATCAACTAATTTCATTTAATTCAAACTATAGCAAATTCGCCCAATTAAAAACCCTAGAAATTAAATTCGAATTTAGAACAATGCAAAGTAATTGGATAGATGTTACTTACTCTCTTCGATGCCATAGGATTGCTAGAGCCTTAATTTGATCACTAACTTCAATCTTTGTAATGGAAGGAATGTTGTGGATTGTGGGTTTTTTCAAGTTTTCTGCATATTGTTCATACTAAACCCAAGGTTTAGTACTTGGACCGCAGGTTTGGTTCCAAAACCGTGGGCTTGGTTTATAAACCGTTTCTAACAAAACATTTTCATGCCTGAACATTAATAATCATTTCCACAATTCCAAAACACTTCCATCATTTCATTCAACCTTATCATTGAAACAAGATACATAAACTAAAAAAAAAACCTTAAACTTAAACTTTCCTTATCACTTATACTTATAAGACTCAAAAGCTAAAACACACTTAACTTAACAAAGAAAATGCAAAACATGATAATAATAACCAAACAAGATAAAAACTCATAAGAACAAAATGAGCTGATGCTTAATAATAAGCTTCCTTATTCTTCCTCATTCCTTGCTTTGTTTAATCAAAATAACTCCCAAACCTTAGAATATCCTCCGAATGAAACTTCCCCGAAAGAACTCTATCAGTTTCTTTTGTTTTGAACTCACGAGTGAAACGGCGTCCACCCGGACTAGTGATCTCTATCTTTGTGTGCCAATCATTATCACCTTCAACCTTTTGATATTTGCTATACCCATCCGATGTCCATTCAATATTCCTAAGCTTAATTGGCATGGAACCAAGGAAATCAACCATTTTCTTGAAAACTATAATGTTCTTGAAGGGATTGAAGTAATTCTCCATAGCCAATGCTCTTTCCATATCATCTTCAATATGATCAAACGATGGGGCTGTTTTCCCATATTTTGGATTGCCTTCATTGTCATGGCTTATATCAAATACATCTAACCAATCTTCTTCATCATCTGATTCTTCGTCGGCTAGAACTTTGTTTCTCTTCTTTGCATGGTATATCCTTTTTGCTACTCCATCATCAATTTCCATAGTTCCTTTCCCATTGTCAATTATTGCTCCTATTGTGCTCAAGAATGGGCGTCCCACCAACATTGGTGTCTCTTTATCAACCGGTACATGCATAATCAAGAAGTCACACAAATAGGTTTGAAATCCAATTTGTAATCTCACATTCTTTACCTTACCATAAGCTTTTGCCATGGTATTATCAGCCATCAATAACACATCATTGAAAGGACAAGCTCTTCCCAATTCCATAATCTTGTAGAGCTTATAAGGCATTATGCTAACACTTGATCCTGTATCTGCCAAGGCATTGATTGCAACAGTTCTGTTCACTTTAAGTGGGATAAGATAATTACCCGGATCTTCTTTCTTTTTGGGTAATCCTTTCTCCATAACTTTCTCCTCTTCTTCTTCTTCAATTTCCTTCTTCTTCTCAAGTTTCATCTTCTCTACCGAAATTTCATCCAACATCTTCCTATAGTGAGCATAATGTTCCAACACATGAAGTATTGGCTTTTCATTCAACAATTCTTTAAACTTCATAGTAATCTCCTCAACACACTTTGCCTCATCAATGGGTTCTTTGGTTGGTTTTTCTTTTGGTAAGGGTGTTTTGTTAGAAGAACTTTCTCCTTTTATGAGTGAGGTAGGGTGTGGTAGTGATGATGGTGATGGTATAAGACCTTTAAAAGGTGGGTATTTTTGTTTCAAACGGGTGGCCTTTCCCATTTTAACCATTTCCATATTCCATTAAGACCATCTTCATTTTCACATGCTTCCTCCATTTGTTTGATTAACCAACTAACATCTTTGTCATCTTGCAATTCTCCAACTCTAACTTGCATTTCACCCAAATCAAAATCAATAACACATTTTGTTGCCAACAAGAAATTTCGTCCAAATACCACGAAAGGATCCGTCATATCTTCATATTCATCAATAATCAAATCCATGGCAAAAGTATAACCATGAATATCAATTTTCACATCCTGTGCAATTCTCCTATTATACTTGTCAACTTCAAATTTCCCATTTCCAAATTTTTCATAGAAAGCAAAAGTCACATAACTATCATTTTGTCCAAGGTTACATTCAGCATCCCAAGCTCCTAATCCTTCTATTCCACAAGGTGTGGAATACCTCATACATGGCTCGTCATACTCTCTCAACTTAGCACGAGTAAAAGTAACTACCCGAGGCTTTTCATGCTCATATTCCATACATTCAACTTCCTTCCCTTTCACTTGCAACTTCATCTTTTCAAAATCAATCATTTTTTCCATTCTAGACATAGCATCTCCATCATCCATCATTTCCATTTCCAATTTTTTCAAGTAAGCCGAAACTTCGCTAGGTGAATCCATAACTAAGAATAAGCTATACATTCATAAACAACATATCCAAACTAAGCATTAGGGGTTAGTAAAAAAAAATCAAACTAAGTAACTTAGAAAAAGAAATCATACAAGAGTTAGAACAAGGCTAAATTCAATCAAGGTACAAAAGAAATACAATTACAAACACACACAAAAAAAAATTGTTTTTTTTTAGATAGTGAGGCCGGCGGTTTGATCCTCAGACTGGCGGTTTGGTTCGGCATACAAAGAAGAAAAAGAAACAGACCCTCCAGGCCGCCCGGTTTGGTTTTAGGCCAGCGGCTTGGAAGATAGAAATTTTTTTTTTACGAAACCGGCGGTCGGATTTTTGCAAGTTCACAGAAGGTTCAGGCCGCCCGGTTTGGGTGTAGGCCGGCGGTTTGAAAAATCTTTTTTTTTTCGACTGCCAAAACCGGCGGTTTGGGATTCAAACCTAAGATTTGTAGCAGACAAATTTTTTTTCATAAGAATTTTTAAAAAAAAACTTTTTTTTTTTTTTTTTATATATATTTTTATCTTTTTGAATATTTATAACTAAACTTAATAAATATTAGATCAAGGAAACTTATCTAAAATAAAACAAACAAACACTTAACAATCATTAACAAAACATTCCAAACATTCAAATAAGCAAACATGAAACAAACTAAAATTATGCAAAACACAAAAACAACTTACACTACTATGTACACTAAAAAAAAATAGTAGTCCCCGGCAACGGCGCCAAAAACTTGATGCGTTTCGTATTAGAGGGTTTTTTATATTATATCCCAATTTCACTCAAATTTTAAAATTTATAATTTCCTTATTACCGTTTTCTAAGAAACACATACGAGCAAGTATACTCGTTCAATTGTAGTATTGTTGATGGTAAATAAGGTTCGTCCCAAGGAACTACTAGTTGTGGTTTTAGTAATATTAATAGTAGCCAAAGCATAGCACTTAAGATTGTCACGATCAAAAGCACTAGAAACGATTTAAACAAACAATGGTTTCAATTCAACTTAATCAAACAAACAATTAAATAAAGAAATACTTGTTTAGGAACCATGACTAATCGTGATAATATGTAGAACATGTTTGGGTGAAACTTAGAAGGAACATATCAATTTTCACAAGGACTTCTAGTCAATGAGTCATGTCAAGAAAATCCATGTTTCTACTAGTTTCAAGGGTGAGTCCTTTCGGCCAAATCTCATCCCACTACGCTAGCTCTTTGGTAATCAAATGTATGAAAAAGTTGATTAGTTAAATTAGTTCTTACGAGTCTTTTCAACCCAATCTCGTGATTAAATATTCCCGAATCCATTTAAAAACTTGCATATTTGTTAGGAATTAAGCTATAGCAGTTAGTACGGCTGAAGATGGAAGTTAAGACTGCTGAAGAGTTTTGAAGACATAAGCAGTTAGGACTGCTGAGTGAAGAAGTTAGGACTGATTATGATTTATGTAATAGATAATTATGGAAAATATATTGTGTATATCGTATAAGATTAGAATGATAGTTATCTTGTAAAGGAATCCTTAGTCTATAAAAGGATTGCCTAGGTTAACATACAATAGATATACGAACGATAAGAGAAAAAGTAATAGAGTTAAGATTCAAGGTTGTAAACCCTAGTGATAGGAGATCACTCGTATTATTATTCTAATAATATTGGATCGTTGAAGTTGAAGGTTATCATTCTGTGTTTATTCATTGTTTCATTCAAATCATACAAAACACATAAAGTCTTCTAAGTGCTAGCTAGTAAATTCCGCGTGCTAGACTACGTATAATTCTTAGTATCACATCTAACACAAGGAGTGTGTGTAGATCCGGTCAAGTGGTATCAGAGACAGGTTGCTGATACTTAGATTTAGAAGATCCGAGAAGAACAAAGATGGACACGGAAACAACACCATCCACAACTAACATTGCTGCTAAGCTTCCTATGCTTAAACCTAATGAGTTCGACATGTGGAGACTTCGTATTGAGCAGTTTTTCCAAGTGCAAGACTATGCACTTTGGGAGATCATTGAAGAAGGAAACTCATTTACACCTGTAACAACAACAACTGTTGTTGAAGGTAAATCTGAGACTAATGTGCAGACAAAGCCAACCACTACTGAAGAGAAGGCAAGGTACAAGAATGATGTCAAGGCTAGAAGTTTGCTTCTGATGACTATTCCCAATGATCAGTTGCTGAATTTTAGTAAGTTCAAGTGTGCTAAAACCCTTTTTGAAGCTATTGTTGCAAGATATGGTGGGAATGAAGCCACCAAGAAAACCCAGAAGACCCTTCTCAAGCATCAGTTTGAGAACTTTACTGCAACAAGCAATGAGTCGTTGGATCATATGTTCAATAGGCTTCAAAAGCTGGTGAGTCAATTGGCTGTTCTAGGAATTGAGATGCCTCAGGAAGATCTCAACTCCAAATTTCTGAGGAGTCTACCTTCTGAATGGGCTGTGCATGTGGTGGTATGGAAAAACAAGCCTGATATAGACTCCATGAGCTTAATGGATCTCTATAGCAACTTCAAGATAGTTGAACATGATATTAAGAAGTCTGCTGGATCTAGCTCAAGCTCAAACTCAGGGAATTTAGCCTTTGTATCAACTCCCAGTATAGATGAAGAAGTGCAAGTTGATGGAGCAGTTGGTACTGCTAGTGCAAACCTTGGTACTGCTAGCACCTCAAGCAGTACTAGTGGACTTTTGAATGATGATACTTATTGTGCTTTCTTGACTACTCAGCACAATGGAAGTATGTTGACTCATTCAGATCTTCAAGAGATTGATGAAGATGATATTGAAGAGATGGATATTAAGTGGCAGCTCTTTCTTCTCAGTTTGAGAGCTAGGAGATTCTTGAAGAAGACTGGCAAGAAGATTGTCATAAACAGCGATGATATTGCAGGGTATGACAAGTTAAAGATTGAGTGTTTCAATTGCCACAAGAAAGGTCATTATTCAAGGGAATGCAGACTGCCAAAACAACAGGATGGCAAGAATAGAGCATATGGAAACAAGTCAAGGGTTGTGGAGGTTACTGATTCAAACTCGAAAGCCATGGTCGCTATTGATGGCTTAGGATTTGACTGGAGCTACATTGCAGAGGTGGAAGCAGAAGCATCTACTGAGATTGCTCTCATGGCATTTTCAGACTCTGAGGTACAAGTTTCAAAATGTTCTAAATCTTGTGAAGCTTTAAAAGATCTAGAAACACTTAAGAAAAGATATGATAATCAAAGAAAAGAGCTACTTGAAACCAGTTTTAACTTAGCAAATCATAAAAGAGCCTTAGCTGTGTTAGTAGAACAAATTGTTCACTTTAGAAGTAATGAGTCTAAGTTTGCTGATGATATGATTATTGTTAAGAGAGACTTAATGCTTAGAGAGAATGAGATCATTTTGTTAAAACATGAGTTAGAAAAGGTTAAGAAAGCTAAGGAGAACATCCAGATGAGTGTAGACACACTTGAACACTCATCAAAAGGTGTTCAAAAGATAATTGAATGTCAGATTCTAAACAAAGCTAGGTCAGGTCTAGGGTATAAATCAGTTCCACCTCCCTATAGAGGTATTCCTACACCCCCAGGCATTAACCTAGAACACACAGGAATCCCTGAATTTCAATTTCCTGAGAGAAACTATGGTCCTCAACCTAAGGAAGATGTAGCTGAAAAAGCTGTGTATGTAAGTGCAAGTGATACTTCACTTTCTGAGGATAAGGTTTCCTCAGCTAAAGACTCAGATGCTCCAACCATTAAGGACTGGGCTTCTGATGATGAGGATGATCAGGCTGTGGTTAAGCCTGTTAGTGCTAAAGTGGAGGAACCAAAGGTTCCAAAGATGGTTAAACCTGAGACTGTTAGGCTTAGATCAAATGCTAAACCTTTTAGGCCAACAGTTAGGTATGCAGAAATGTATAGAACCACCAACAAGCCCAGAGGTAACCAAAGGAATTGGAATGACCTCAAGTCTCACCAATTAGGTGATGATTTTGTTTGCTATAGGAAAGCTTGTTATTTTTGTGGTAGCTTTGACCATCTTGCAGCCTTTTGTGATAAGTGGGTGAGAGGGTATACAAACCATAGAATGAGCCTAGAGAGACCTCAACCTAGGAATGATAGAATGATACCCAGATCAGTTCTTTTGAAGTCTGGCCTAAGATCAGTTTTCAAATGTTTTCAAACATTGGACTATAACCGATTTTCACCAACTTAACTAAAAAGTCCTCCGTGCCACAACGCTGCTGAAACACTATTATTACTTGTTTATTTTCTAAGTATTTTACGTAGTAAAATATTTATAATCGCCAAATGGTTACAGTATTATGACTTCCCCTATCCAGTCTATCCCTCTCATGTCCAGACTAGGACATCAAGATAATATCATTCTTAGTACACTATCTATTAGGATCATCCTATACCAGTCTCCGCATTCCTCTAGATACTCAAACCCTCTCAAAATACTTTATTATTCATTTTCTCTCGTTACTGTTATTAAATTTCTCATAATAATTATTTATAATTATTATTTGTAAATTACTACAGTACGATGTCTCCCGAAACTCCTAAAATTTACGAAACTACTCCAATTCCAAAACCACTTTCACTTACCCACTCGTCTCCATGTCAGAAATTAAAAGGATGTAACTGATCTTAAAAGTCACATGTATCGTTGTTGTAAACCAAATTGTATTTGGTTAGTATTTCCTTTATTTCCTAAATAAGTCTAAAACCTTCCGAGTTTGTAACACATCAATAAATCTATAACAATCTACTTTTGTTATATATTTACTGTTGTGAGCAAATTCATCCTATATGTCTTACTATGATGCTATGCATACATGTAATGACTACTCCTTAAATCTCACTCTTCCGTACTCCCTCGATAAAACGATTTTATCTAAATCAAACCCTACTACCTATTCCTTTCCTTCGAACATAGAAAAACCAACCCGCTAGCAACAGAAATTAGAACTACCATTAGGAACTGAACCTTTATAATAAAAGAAGGAAAACCCTAGGAAGAAAATCTCGGAAGAGAACTTGATGAATGTAGAGAAAGTTGCTGAAACTCAGTTTTTGGTAGAAACCCTTGTGTGTTCCTTAGCAGTTTATTCCTTAAACAATCTATTCCCATCAGTATGATCGTCAAACTGAAAAGTTAACTCGGAAGAGTTTCTGGTAATCACAAAAAATCAGATTTATACCTATAAGCTTTTGTACAATATCTTGACCACAGGATATGTAGCATAAAAATGATGCTTGTACTAATTTTGTTATATATAACAAATTCGCAAGTCATTTATGACTATATGTGGTCTTGATTTGTTG
Source organism: Artemisia tridentata subsp. tridentata (assembly GCA_021014915.2). Lineage (NCBI taxonomy): Eukaryota > Viridiplantae > Streptophyta > Magnoliopsida > Asterales > Asteraceae > Artemisia > Artemisia tridentata. The sequence continues at coordinate 71,778,545 of CP139506.1, read as the reverse complement.
TATTTTGCTGTATATGGTATCGGTTGATGTGGACCAGTGATGATCATCTTACTCAAGCGTATTTCGACATGTTTCGATCTTGTGAGCTCTACCCTGATAATCTAACGTATATTTTTCGGAAAAATAGCCAAACCTACCATTACCCATATCCTAAGAATTAGACAAAATAACCAAAAGCGAAAACTCAATACCAATTGGAAGTACAACCCTAGTACCAAGAGATAGGAAATTCTTAAGAACCCAACGATATCAAGAGTTATCCTTAGCCTCTAAGCCGAAAAATAATCCCTATAGAAGTAAAACAAATTAGGATTTCGAGTTCCCTAAGCGGTATATCCTTCTGAATCATTACCTTAGTTACAAAGGATGTAATCTAAGTGTAATAAACTACCTCCCTACTATCTCTACCTTGAAGAGAACTCCGTAATAATCGTAAACTCAGCTTCTATTCCACCTACTCTGCTCATAGGTACTTCGTAATTGAACACTATTATTAGGACTTAAGTTTACTCCTGATGGACGGAACTACCTTGTAAGATTTCAACTCGAACCCTAAGATATATTTTGAGGATATCCTAGTATAGCCCTAGAAAATCCCTAACTTCGCACTATAAGAGTAACCTAGAAAATTTCCATACTCTTTTCAATACTAAATTATGTTGTTATTTTATAACACGTTGAACACTATCCAAAACAAATTGAAAAGTAACTGGACTAAATATCACATCATTCAATCCTCAGTTATGCATAGCCTGGCCAACTATGTATAATTTAGGAAGAATCATGTCATAATTAGAACAGCCATCTTTTCAGAAATTCTAATAACAATTTTCATACAAAAAAAAAAAAAAAAAAAAAAAAAAAAAAAAAAAAAAAAAAAAAAAAAAAATTACTTTCGATAATCATATTTACTGACAAAAGATACAAATAGGAAATCCCTAGGCCACCCTTTCTAGACCAAGAATTTAGACGGATCGCGCAACTAAACTATTAGGTTTAAATTATATTTTTATTTTTAAACTTTAGACATTTTAAGCATATCAACTCACATCTTCACTCAAGCCCTGGTATTATCTCCTCTTATCATCCACACTGACTGAATGAGACAGAATCTTTGATTCTATTCAGATCATGTGTTAAATCTCTCATTAAGGTTAAACCCTAAGTGACAAAATCAAGTACATATGATATTCCTACATCCTTTCCCCAAATCCTCGACCAACATAGACTGAATCTCGGGATGAGATTTCCTTAACGGGGGAAGACTGTAACCACTGCGAAAATCCCACACTAGATTTCACTATCTCTTAGAATACTTATCCTTTTTCTACGTTTTTTTTTTTTTTTTTTTTTTTTAACTATCTGGGCATAACTACTATCTTATGTGACGTAACTCACATCCTTGATAAACGTGCTCACACGCAACCTAACCCTAACTTATCTAATGTTTATCTCTATAAACATTCTTGAACTAAAAACTCTACAATACCCCATTTACCACTTTGCGTTAATTTGTTAACATACGTTTATAACTAAACGTTTCCTAACTAATAGGAGTTTTCATAAAACCCTAAATTCATCACAACACCAAATATGAACAACAAAACCCCAAAACATAAAAGTACAACTCATCTGAGCTAATGTACAAGTCACTAAAGCATAGAAACCCTAACTCCACTATAACTTCCGATAAAACCCTAATTTCTCAGAAACTATTATTTTATTTACAAACCCTAGTTAATATTTTTATAAAAATATTATGTACAAGTGTTTTAAACTAAGGTACAAGTCATTTAAGCATAAAACTTAAATGAAAATAAAAACTCTTATAAAAACTTCAATAATAGTTATTTAACTTACATATTATGTAATATTTTCACACAATAAATTCTAAAAATAATTTATTAATTTATTTAATATATGTACAACTCCATAAACTCAATGTACAACCCTCTAATGCATAAAATCATAAAAAACTCATTTATATGTATTTAAAGTCTAATAAAAATTACATAAAAATTATGTAAAATTAAGGAATAATTAAAATTATATTTTTCTTATTTTCCTAACCCTAGTACAAGTCTTTCAAGCCTAAGGTACAACATCCCAATGCACAAAATTAATTTTCTCTTAATATATGTAATTCGATACATATAAAATATATATAGAAAACTATAAAAATCATTTCTAAAAATCCCAAAAACACTAAGAACCCTAACTAGAACCCTAACCCTAGAGTACTATCCAACTAAGCCCAAGGTACAAACCCCTAAAGCTCACTTGGAACCAAACTCATCCCAATTCTCTTAGTTTAGTTCGAACCCAACTATACACAAACTATCCTTTTCATTTTTCTTAAGCCTTAATCTACACTTGTATGAACCCTAATAAGCCACATCTTCTTCCTTCTAGAATAAGCCATATGTGTGATACATAAGCTTACACATCACTTTCCCCCTCCTCTATCATGTGGCGCCTAAACTAGCCATACACCTCACCAAACCCTTGAACACACTCTCCTATAGGATCACTAGAACCTTTTGGAAAACCCTAATTCACCTCTATAAATAGAAAGCACCCAAACCCTAATCTATCACCCTTAACACCATTCGAACACACCACCACAGCCATGAACATCACCATTCCTGATCCCACAGCCCACAAATAAAATCCTAGTAGCCTTAAAGAAGCCAAGGAAGAAGGATAATAGGTCTAGAGATCATTTCCTGAATCCTAGTTCACCATTTTACCATAATCGATCTAGATAACATAAGGTATGTTCCCATCCTTTTCAATAACTTTTCTATACTTAAATTACCCTAATAACATAAGTACATAAACCTTAATGTGAATAAAATCATAAGAACCTAGTCTTACATATTTTTCTTTTCTTTTGGACCTTGTCGAGAACAAACAAACACCCTCTACTTGTTTTCTTTTCGATATTTTAAGAACACTAGCCTATAAGATACTTACATATTATTAAAGAGAATATTTTTAGAAGAACGTAGCAATTTGAATCACCCGAAACGGATAAACGAATCAAAAGTTATCTCGATTTGAAGTTATATATAAAAACTACAAAAACTTTCTGTAACAGCAGACGAGGTTGAGCGAAACGAGGCATTTCTGGTCCGTTTCGTCGAAAACTTAAAACACAAAAGTTGTTCGGAACGTTGTTTCCTTCAAAAAGTATTTAGGCCTCGAGTCATGAAAACGCATAAAAAGGGGTGTTTTTATTTAATTACAGAACAGATTTTAAAGAAAGATAGCAGCAGACCCTGAGCTTGTGAGCTCAGTTTCGACCCCTAAATAGAGTTAAAAATTCTAGATTTTTGCACAAACGAAGTTATATTAGATATCTAACAGTAGGAAAAAGAACGAAGTATTTTCGTTAGGAAACGAGTGAGTTCTAGTCGTTTCTTGTCGGGTTGTTTCTGTCTCGACTCTACTGCCAAACGCACCCTATAAAAATTATTTTCGAAGTCTAGAGTTCGAACCAAGGTCTAGTATTTTGTAAAAATAGTCTTATGACACTGATAGATAAGTTGTTTAAAGAGTCGTAAAAAGTTTCGCAACAATTCATAAGAAACAAATCGTTTTTGTCGAATAAGGACCTTGGGTGTAATCGGTTAGAAGTCTCAAGGGATTAAAGTGTCAAAACTCTAACAGATTTTGTAAAAAGGACTGTGGTTCCAGTCGAATGAAACCCTAGGGATAAAAAGGGTCATTTTGAAGCTTGAGGGTATAAAGTGTCATTTAACTAAAGTTCAAGGGTAAAACTTGTCATAACCTAAAAGTTCGAGGGTAAAAGTTGTTAATCTATAGAATTAGAAGGGTTAGTTTGTAAATCCCTATAAACCCTAATTACTAATATTATTATTATTATTATTATTAATATTATTATTATTAGGATTTAAAAACCTAATTTACGCATTCTACGATAACTAACGAACGAAGTATCTATTTAACGAACGAACAGAACCGAATCTTACAGATAAGAAAATAAGATAAAATCTTATTTTTGATACTACATATTGGCTCAATTAAACATTTAACCATCAACCAAAGTATTGGAAACTTATATAATCAGAAACGATTACTGAAAACTTGACATACAAACCCAGGTTGCGTGCCGGAGACGTTTATCAACTTCATTTAACTTTGTATTTCATCCAGACTGCCCAGGTGAGTTCATAGTCCCACTTTTTACTATGTTTTTCCAAACTTGTGGGGAGATACATGCTACTAAACCGAACATAAGTATTTTTCTGTATGCTATTCTGATTTATATTGCCTAAGACATCTTATTTGTGTTAGCCGGATGGATAGTCCTTGTACTAGCCGGATTGATAACCAAATACAACTTATTTGTGCTAGCCGGATGGATAGTCTTTGTGCTAGCCGGATTGATAGCCAAATACACCTTATTTGTGTTAGCCGGATGGATAGTCTTTGTGACTAGCCGGATTGATAGCCAAATACAACATTACTTATATCATTTTGTGATATCACCCACCTACACTATTAACGTTTAGTTCATGAGGCTTAGCGCAATACACCGTACTGTGATTTTATACGTTATACTTGACTTATGTTCAAACTGATTTAACTTTAAACACTATGGATTCACTCAACCTTTGTGTTGACTTTTTAGCATGTTTATCTCAGGTAACTAGAAGCTTGGTTTGGCACGGAGTGGCTGAGGACTTTCTTCTAATAAAAAGAAAGTCTATTTTGTTATCATTCAATGAATATTGTAACTTTCATAACGTATTTTGAAACTTCCCGCTGGGACCTATCTTATGTACTCTGATTAAAATAAATGAATGATAATAATTTTATTTAAAACGTCTCTTTTTTAGTCGTTTTCTATACTCATGACTGTGAACCATGAAGTAGCACCCCAAACTTATATTCTGCTGCGTATCACGAAAATGGGGGTGTTACAGATAGTCATATGCTTGTATCTTGTTTCTTTGTTTTTGGACTAACAATTGCAGGATTGGAGAGAAAACACCAAGGGATTCTAAATGCTTGATGTTTTGGACTTAATGGTGTTCTGGAGATTAGTATGTGATCTTTGCATACAACAAATGGTAATTGGTTCACCATGTCTTATCCACATAAGAACCAACTAGTCCAGAGCAAACGGTTTTTGGTAAAGACTAATCAAATCCGTTGATGGTTGACAAATTTACCAAAAATTGTATGGTTATCAGCTCACCATATCTATGTGTGAAGAGTTGACTAGTCCAAAGCAAACGGCTATTGGTAAAGACATATCAAATCCGTTGATAGCTGGTAGTTTGCTAAAAACTATATATGAGCCATGATGTTTTAAATATTTTCAATAAGTTTATACGGCTCAATTTTTTTTTTAAATCAGCAGTTTGTACTGTTTGTACAAAGTTAGGACGGTTCATCTAGCCGTTATGACTGACGTGTCAGTAATTAATTTTGGGGTAAAAACTAGCCGTTGGCGGTTTGTTGCGATTTTTACTGATTGAATTACGGATTTCGAGGGATCCTCTTATAGATATTTTAACTTTTATTCTATTATACTCCTATTCTAAAATAAAAGTTACCATATTCTTTAAGTCGGTCAAATTGAAAACCTACAACTCTCTCCATAAAATCTCAACTTTGTTTTCATCTTCTATCTTTTCACTCAAAATTATTACTATTCACGGCTGTTAACTAATATTTGCTACTAAAAATGGTTGATTTGAAATTTGCTAAGCGTCACAACCAGGTTGCGTTTTTAGAGAAAACAAAGCAAGGAGATGGGCCAAAGTTTTATGAGATTGTGGACTTTCTCAACCACTCTCACATAAGGTATGCTCTAACCGTTTCTCCTACTCTTTATGTCTCGCACATCGCACAGTTCTGGCAGAATTCATCTGTCTTGACAAGTGATGACGGAGACCTAGAAATTCATTCTGAAGTAGATGGCGTTAAGTTTGTTGTTACCGAGTCTATACTTAGGAGACATCTTAAATTAAATGACTCAGATGGTATCCACACTATGCTAAATACTGAAATTTGGGAAGAACTTGAAAAAATGGGGTATGATACATCCGAACACAACTTGACTTTTCAAAAAGGATGTTTTTCACCTCAATGGAGATTTTTGATACATACTCTTTTATGTTGTTTGAGTCGTAAAAAGACTGCTTGGGAGCAGTTCAGCAGCAATATTGCTATTGCTCTCATTTGCTTGTCTACAAACAGAGTTTTTAACTTTTCCAAATATATTTTTGTGGGTATGGTATCAAATGTTGAAAGTACAACAAAGTTTTTAATGTATCCCAGGTTTGTTCAAACTCTTTTGAATAAAAAGAAAAATTTTCTTACAAAACCAACAGAAACTTTTGCTACGCCTAGCCTTCAATCAAAGATTTTTCAAAATATGGCTATGGCTAGTAGGCTTTTTCAAGGGGAACCAGTTCCATTGTTTCCTCAAATGCTTCAAACTGAGTTGGGTGAAGGTTCAGCAGTTCCAACTGATCCCCATCACACATCCACTCAAGAACTTTAAACAACTCAACAACCATCCATCACTTATAGGAGAAGGTCTAAACCTAGTTTAACTAGGGTTGTGACTAGATCCTTGCCCAAAGTTTCACCTCTCCTAGCAGGTAACACAGCTAGAAGTGATGAGGGTAGCTCTTCACAAACTGAATTGACGGCTTTATGTACCAAATTAGAAGCAAAGGTTGACTCTTTGAAGAAGGAGCTAAAGCAAAACAAGGAGGAACTTAAAGCTCACAAAAAGAAGTTTGCCAAATTGACTCTTAGGGTGAAAAAGCTTGAAGAGCAGTTGAAGAAGAATAGGGCAAGAATGGTTTTGGATGATGATTCTTCAAGTGCTGACTCAGATGACTCAGATGGTGATGATAGTGATTCTTCCAAACAGGGGAGGAAATCAGATGAAGATAAGGGAAATGGTTCAGAATCTCAGGGGAGGTAAGATGAAGGTAATGAACAATTGAATTCAGATATTGTTGGCATGGATATAGAAGAACAGGTTCATGAAGAACAGGTTGATGTTCAAAAGCATGAAGCAGTTCAGACTGGTAGTCAAGAAGTGGTTACAGTTCCGACTGTTGAAGCAGTTCAGACTGCTATGACAGAGCATGAAGCAGTTCCATCTGATGAATCGACAGCCAAAATTGTATATGAAAGAAGAAGAGCAGATAAGGGTAAAAGACCTATGACACAGGAAGAAGAAGAAGCTACTCAAGAACTTGAAAGGCTGAAGAGATTGAAACCAGAAACTAAGGAGCAGATAGCTTTTGATGCAGATGTTGCAAGACAGTTTCAAGAAAAGGAATTGGCTGATGAACAAGCTAAAAAGGCTCAGATTGCTCATGATGAGGAATATGAAAGAAAAGTTGCTGCTAATGAAGAAAGTAATATATTTGAATTTATGGAAAGAACCAGATCTAAAGATGTTAATCAAGAAGAGTTCAATGAACAGTTACAATATTTGATGGATTCTGATGTGATTGTAAGAGCTCAAGCATCAATGGTTCTTAATGATAAACAGTTGAATGAAGAAGAAAAGACAGAGGAGCTTAAAGAGTTCATACTCAAAAAGAATGGAGTTGCAGCATGGGAAGATCTGATTCAGAGAATTAAAGAAAGACAGAAGTATGGGTACAAAACAAAGTTACCTACAAAGAAGGAGTTAGTTGATGATATGAAACATTATTTGAAGAACTCAGCAAATTACACTATGAAAGATTTCAAAGGAAAGTCAGATGCTATAATTGAAAAGGAATTCTATGAAACTTATGCTATTCTGAATACTCCAAGAAGAAGTTTCAAAACAGGAAAGAAGAGAGAACCAGAAGTTATGGAATCTGATGATGTGAAGAAATCAAAGACTGAAAAAAAAGGACTAACTGATAAGAAAGATTTTGATACTGCAAAGTAATGGAATGGAAATCCCAAATGATGACTGATGATGTAAGTGTTTGGAAGAATCCCTCTCATAAGGATGAAAAAGCTTAATTGAAGAAACTTAGTGACTTGGGAAGAAATCATAAGTTTAGGGGAGGATTGTTAGGAATTAAGCTATAGCAGTTAGTACGGCTGAAGATGGAAGTTAAGACTGCTGAAGAGTTTTGAAGACATAAGCAGTTAGGACTGTTAAGTGAAGATGTTAGGACTGATTATGATTTATGTAATAGATAATTATGGAAAATATATTGTGTATATCGTATAAGATTAGAATGATAGTTATCTTGTAAAGGAATCCTTAGTCTATAAAAGGATTGCCTAGGTTAACATACAATAGATATACGAACGATAAGAGAAAAAGTAATAGAGTTAAGATTCAAGGTTGTAAACCCTAGTGATAGGAGATCACTCGTATTATTATTCTAATAATATTGAATCGTTGAAGTTGAAGGTTTTCATTCTGTGTTTATTCATTGTTTCATTCAAATCATACAAAACACATAATGTCTTCTAAGTGCTAGCTAGTAAATTCCGCGTGCTAGACTACGTATAATTCTTAGTATCACATCTAACACAAGGAGTGTGTGTAGATCCGGTCAATATTTGATATTCGTCACTTATCAAATACCAATTCGTTTGTCACTAACTCTTGGAACTAAACAATTATTAGAAATCTTTTCATCCTTTAAATCCAATAATATTTAACCAACAGGTTTTAGGACACGAATTATATTTAAACAAACCCATAAAAATAATCACTTTTTCCAACCAACTAAACGTCCAACATTCATACAACAAGTCACATCATTCCGAAACAAGTATCACGGATCATTCCATAACAAGTATCAACATAAAACATAACATTGCATTCAACTTAAACAAGTCCAACATGATTAAATAATAATAAAGAAGATTACCCAAAAGTAAGATTACAATGAGTAATGAAAGAGTTATAGCACTCCTTGAGGCCTCCAATTGAGCAAGGGAATCTTCACCTCTTCTACTAGTGATCTTCCTTGAGAATGGCAGAGATTGTTGAGCTCTTTTGGGTTAGAAAGTAATATGATCAAATCCTTATGGTGTAAGGTTTGATTGTAAGTGTTGTATCACAAATGGGTGATTAGGGTCTTATTTAAGCTTGTAAAACACCCCAAAAACTGAAATGTGACTTCAATAATCATAATGAAGAGGGAAATGATCGGACTTACGTTTTTATGGAGTTTAAAGTTAAGAGTTAATGCAACTCTTCAACTCAGAATTCCTCTAAACCTAAGGTCTGAAGTGTAAACCTTGGGTCTGGACGTTGGCTAAACCTGGGGTTTGAGGTGTAAACCTTAGGCATGAGGTCCCTTCTTTGGCCCTGGGTTTGGAAGCTAAACCTTGGGTTTGAAACCAACTTTTTGCACATGATTTTAACTTCAAGCTAGCATGAAACTCCAACTTTCAATATACTTTTTAGCTCTTAATCTTGACTTTATCCTTTCATCCTCTCACGTACAACGGAAATAATCATATCATGAATCAATATCTTTGTTGACGAACTTTCCTTCAATATTTACTTGAATTTTATAGCTTTTCTTCGTCTTTCTTGATATTTCCTAGTACCTAGGCTTAAACACGTCTTTAACAACTTTTAAGCATAAAACTATCATAAACATAACTAAATTTCATATAAAAACACACAAATAATGCTATAAAAATATGTACAAAATGAGCGTTATCAATGTTGATAACCTATTTCCCCGAATAGACAATCTTGAAGAAGGTCGAGTCTACAGTCTGTTCTTCATTTTTTGCTGGGTGTGACAAGACTAAAGACGAAATGCATTTTGTTATCAAAAGACTTCTTCAGAATTTAGAGCATTCATTTATCAAAAGAACTCTTCAGAATTCAGGGCATTCATCAGAAAGGTTGTCAGTTTGGGGGAGAGCACTAATTGGGGGAGAGCACTAATTAGGGGAGAGTGAAACAGTTTATTTGATCCCTAATTAGATTTGCTCACGTTCTTCTGCAAGTAAAGAAATGAAAGCTGAGAAGATTCTGCAAGCTGAACGAAGTAATGAAGTTTGAAGACCATTCTCTGCGCTTATGGTTTTATATTTTACTTGTAGGGAACATTGTAAGCAATTCCCGTATAACATCACTTTGGTGAGAGATTGTTAGCCTTTAAAGTTTTGTTATACTCGGGAATTGCATAGTTATTAAGTACAAGGGCTAGTCTTGCCAATAGGTCAAAGATTAGCTTGTGTTGTAGTATAAATACCCTCCTAGTCTCAACTAGGAGGGTGGGAATTCTTGTATCATTTGGAGGGGTGTGTGTGTTTCACTTTCTCTCTCTAGAAATCACACACACCTCCCCCATTCTTTAATCTAATCTAACCATGTTTAACCTTTATTTTGAGTTCCCCCGACCTCCTGAACACGTATCTTGATCGTTACACATTTGTTTCTTAGAGAACCAAGAAGTTAAACAACAACCCATGAAGGTACAAACGCCACTCGTGCTTTTTCGATCCACATAATCTCCCGCATGATCAGAGTTGGCATAGACAATAGTTTCTACACCGGTCCCCTTGGGATAAAATAATCCCAAGTGTATATAGTGCCTTTAATGTATCGGAAGATACGCTTAACCGCTTCAAGGTGAGAGGTTTTGGGATCCTCATGGAAGCGGGCACAAAGGCAGACACTAAACATGATGTCGGGCCTACTTGCCGTGAGGTATAGTAAACTTCCTATCATACCTCTATACTTAGTTCTATCCACAGACTCACCTCCTTCTTCTCTTGTGAGTTTGGTTTCCGTGGACATGGGAGTTTTCATGGGCTTAGACTCTTCTAAACTAAACTTCCCAATCATCTCCTTACTATACTTAGATTGATTAAAGAATATACCATCTTCCATTTGTTTAATTTGTAAACCAAGGAAGAAATTTAATTCGCCCATCATTCTCATCTCAAACTCGTCGCGCATGATCTTAGAGAAGTCATATCATAGTTCTGGACAAGTTGAGCCAAATATGATGTCGTCGACATATATTTGAACAATGATGAGATGTGAACTTCGTTTCTTTGTGAAAAGCGTGTTATCCACCACTCCCATGGTATATTCATGTTCGATCAAGAATGCTTTTAGTCTATCGTACCAAGCTTTTGGAGCTTGTTTGAGACCATACAATGCTTTCTTGAGTTTATAAACATGATTCGGTTTTTTAAAATCAACGAATCCCAGAGGTTGTGCAACGTATACCTCCTTGTTGATATAACCATTTAGGAATGCACTTTTCACATCCATTTGGTACAATTTAAAGTTTAAGGCACATGCATAGGCAATGAGTATTCTAATTGACTTTAATCTAGCTACGGGTGCATAGGTTTCATCATAATATATTCCTTTTTGTTGGTTATAGCCTTGTGCCACCAACCTTGCCTTATTCCTAGTTACGACGCCATTTTCGTCGAGTTTATTTCTAAACACCCACTTAGTTCCTATGATAGTTTGATTCTTAGGAGGGGGTACTAAATCCCAAACTTGGTTTGTGGTGAATTGATTAAGTTCCTCTTGCATGGCAAGTATCCAAATTTCATCCTTAATCGCTTCACCGACATTCTTAGGTTCTACGGTTGATATAAAACAAAAGAAATTACTTTTGTTTTGGGCTTGTGACCTAAGGTTTCTTTGGTTTAGGTTTCCTATGACATTTTCAACAGGATGGTTCTTAGATTCCTTAATGTTGACAACTTCGTCAACTTCAACTACTTCATCCTCAATTTCTTCTTCTAAGTTTTTCTTGCCATTAACCTTAATGGCTTCGTCCTCATCTAAGTCATCATCCACCAAGGGTGATGTCTTAGTAAGTGGGGGACTTTCATCGAATGTCACGTTGAGTGATTCTTTGACTTTCATGGTTTCTCTATTTAGGACAATATAGGCTTTACTATTTTGGGAGTAACCTAGGAAAATACCTTCGTAAGACTTTGGGTCAAACTTGGTGAGATAGTCTTTAGTGTTTAGTATGAAGTACTTGCTTCCAAACACTCTAAAGTAATCAAGAGTAGGTTTTCTACCTTTCATGATTTCATATGGGGTTTTTCCTAAGATAGATCTAATTAGAATCCTATTAAGAATATAAGTTGAGGTGTCAACCGCATTACACCAAAACTTTTACGGAATTGATTGTTCATTCAACATCGTTCTACTCATCTCTTGTAGAGTACGATTTTTGCGCTCAACTACCCCATTTGATTGTGGAGTGCGTGGAGCCGAGAAATTGTGAGTAATACCATTAGCATCACAATATACTCCGAATTGCACTTCATTATCAAATTCCCGACCATGATCCGTCCTAATAGAGACTATTGTACATCCTAGTTGATTTTGAACTTTCTTACTAAAGATTTCAAATTCCTCAAAAGCTTGTGTTTTATTCTTAAGAAATCTAGTCCAAGTATACCTAGAGTAGTCATCAACTATTACTAAGGTGTAGAGATTTCCTCCGTAGCTCCGTACGGCGGATGGACCGAATAAGTCCATGTGAAGGAGTTCTAGGCATCTAGAGGTTGAGATCATGTTCTTAGCTTTGTGACTAGAATGAGCTTGTTTTCCAACTTTACAAGCGTCACAAAAGTGTTTGTCAAACTTAATCTTAGGTAGGTTTCTAACTAATTCCTTAGATGCCAACGATTGTATTAAACGCATATTGGCGTGACCTAGTCTCCTATGCCATAGAGTTGAGTTATCATCTATGGTTGCTAGGCAAATCTTATCTTGAGGCTTATTTCCTATCTTCATGACAAATAAGCCATTTTTCCTAACTCCTTTGCCTATGGTCTTGCCATTCTTAATAATCTCATTACCCTCTTCGGAGAATATAACTCTACACTTATTATCTACCATTTGACTAATACTAAGTAAATTAAATCCTAAGTTATCTACGTGCTCAACATTTCTAATAGTTAGGGAGTCTTGAGTGATCGTACATTTGCCTATAATGTTGCCCTTAAGTTTACTACCGAAAGTGACATTACCTCCGTTATATGCCTTGTATGATGAGAATAGACTACGGTTTCCCGTCATGTGGTTAGTACATCCACTATCCTTGACCCATTCGTCAGGCTCCAAGTCGATTCCCAAGCATATCTCATTTGAAGCATGAGCCATTAGACACGTTTCATCCTTGGGCTTCTTTTCAACGTCTTCACCGCTATTACTCCAAGAGCCTCCTATGAAAGCTCGTTGGTTGTTGAATTTTGGTGGTTTGGGACACTCTCCTATGAGGTGATTTGGATCTCTGCATCTAAAGCAGTTCCTATCACTTGTCCCTTTCTTTTCTACATGGTTCTTTTGTGATGTCTTCTTTTCATCACGAGGTTGCCTAACGAACCTACCTCTTCTCCTAAAGAACTTCTTAAAGTCCCTAACCGCTAATGCATATTCCTCATCTTCACTATCGGAACTCGAACATTCCTCATCACTAGACTCCTTCTTGGCTTTCAATGCTAGAGATCTAACTCTCTCGCCTTTGCCTTTGACTATGTCGGAGTCTTTCTTAATTATCATCTCGTGAACTTTCAAGTTTCCTATAAGTTCATCGAGTGACAATGCCGCCAAGTCCTTTGACTCTTCTATGGCGGTGACCTTTGCTCTCCATTTAGGATGTAGAGCCCTAAGAAACTTCCTAACATAGTTCTTGCTAGAGTAACCTTCATCAAGAGCTTTAAGACTAGTAATAATAGTATTGAATCTAGAAAAAGCATTATCTATAGATTCATCTTCCGTAATGGAAAATTGTTCATATTGTTGAACAAGAAGATCTATCTTGTTCTCTTTGACTTGGTTATTACCTTGGTGAGTGACTAACAAAGTTTTCCAAATGTCTTTTGCCGTATTACACATAAAAATTCTTTCAAATTCCTTTTTAGGCAAAGCATTATAAATCATCATTTTAGCCTCATTATTTTTGGCTAATTTCCTTTTAAGTTCATCACTTTGTTTATCATAAGAAACTATTTCATCCTTTTTAGTTTCCAGATTCATTTGAATAGGTTGAAAGTCACCCTCGGTAATAACATGCCAAAGATCAATGTCTTTTGATTTCACATACGTTTCGAATCTTGTTTTCCAATAAATAAAACAATCGGTTTCGAAAAGTGGTGGTCTTTGCATAGATTGCCCTTCTAGATATTTGTCAGAACCCATTGATCGGTTCAAGTTTTAAAATACAATATACTTTAAAAACTTTGACTGACGTGGCTCTGGTACCAATTGTGGAAAACTAGAAGGGGGTTGAATAGTTTTACCGGTTTTTAAGTCCTTTTAAAATCCTTTTAAAAGTTTGTTTACGGAAAACCTTGATTCGAGACTTATATGCAATCAATCAACACTATGAACTAGACTCTAAACTAACTAATAAAAGTAAAGTAAATAAAAGATAGAGTTGGAAAGATCAAACCGAGTCAAAGGATTTATAGTGGTTCGGCTACGAAGCTCTTCTTCGCCCTACTCCACTCCCCGAGTACCACACTTGAGAGTTTTAAACACTATGTCAACAACCTCCCCTCAGGCGGAGAAAACCGTACATGTCGCTTATCTAATTACCGACACTAAGCTAAATGTCGAGTGCTAATCTTAGCTAGCACCAATCTACCACGATCCACTTGATCCTTCACACTTTACACACTTAGCACACAAGACTCGATCTACCCGATCTACCTATGATCCACTTGATCACACACACTAGCCTAATGGCTTCACTAGATATGTTCACTATCTCTACAAGATCACAAAGATCAACACTTTCACTCTCACAAAAGAAAGATAAGCTTGATGTATACTATGATACAACAAGGTTGTAACAAATGTTACAAAGACCTAACAACTATAAATCTTGTATCTTCTTTGATACCTTGAGTTCTTCTCTTGCACTTGAAGAGGTATGACAACACTATGTATCTTCAAGGATACTATGTGTTCTTCTCTTGCTATAGAAGAGGAATGAAGAGGATCACTTGTATGGATGATTGGATCACTCTTGAACAAAAGAAAAACTAATCTAAATGATCTAAGAAAGAAAATGTGAAGAGAGTATTCAACTCAGAAAGTTTTGTGTGTGAAAGGATGCCCAAAAACTATGAATGGGGTTGGTTTTTATAGGCAAGAAAAATCTGAACGTTACAGAAAAATCTGTACGGACGGCTCCACTAAATACACCACGGCTCCACTAAATTTAGTGGAACCGTGGAGCCGTCCCAGACAAGGACGCTCCAAATTTTGTCTTTTCTGGTGAAAACTTATTTGGGGAAGGTTGGAGCTGATTTTGGGGGGGAAAATAGCCGTTGTGATTTTCAAACATATTTTTCCATTAAAAAATTTCTTAATAATTCAAAAATAATTTGTCATGTATATTTTTGAAAAAATGTTTTGTCCCATTAAAATGTGAATACTTAAAACACAAATTCACTTTTTTGATCATTTGTCAAGTTGTAAATTTCTTCTAGAGTGATTTGCGTAGAAACGGGATCTTCCGATTAAAAACTTGTTTACGTTAATTTTAACATAACGTGATTTCACATTTTGTCATCCTCAAAACGTGAAGTAATCAAAAGATATAAATAACGTTTTTAGAACATTATTTGCATCAACAAATATAATCCACGAAATAAACATAATGGTCGTTAGTCCGTTAGTGTAACGGTTAACGGTCGTTACGTCCAAAATTAGATTGTATTGTACATAGTTTATTTTACAAGGACCAAAAGGCAACATAGAGGCCCATGGAGTCCCATATGGCCGACCATATTTCATTATGGCAATAGGAGAGGTAGCTTATTCCCTAAGCTAGGTAATTAGTATAAAAGGAGGCCTCTAGGTCTTCATTTATTCACACCTTCAAATCAAAGCATTCTTTGATCTTCTCTCTTGCTCTCAACAAATCTGTGGAAACCGTAGAGGGGGGTGAATACGTTTCCACTTAAAAACTTAAAACTTTTTGTATCAAATACCCGATCAAGTGTGATGTAATATGAAAAGTGTCAACTATAACCATATAACATTTAGAGATGGTATAAAGTAAACTACCACACAAACATAAACACACCATGAATCAAACATAGTCATCAAAATATAAGCAACAAAGCACACAAGCATAAACGCAATGCAAATATAAATATAAAGCGATAAAGAATAAAATGATGGTAAAGAGATAAGTAAGAAGGCGCAAACCGGACACGATGATTTATAGTGGTTCGGTCACGAAGCTCCTCTTCTCCCTACTCCACTCCTCGAGTACCCAACTCGAGAGTTACCTCACTAATCAACAAACTCCCTTCAGGCGGAGAAAACCATACACGTCGCTTATCCTATTTCCGACACTAAGCTAGATGTCGAGTGCTAATCTTAGCTAGCACCAATCTACCACGATCTACCCGATCTACACCGTACACATCGCTTATCCTATTTTCGACACTAAGCTAGATGTCGAGTGCTAATCTTAGCTAGCACCAATCTACCATGATCTACCCTTGATCCACTTGATCAATACACACAAGCCCAATGGCTTCAAGAGATCTCCAAGATCTCGACAAGATCACAATGATCTACTCCCACTTGACTCGATTTACCCTATCTACCCTTGATCTTCTTGATCAATCACACAAGCCCAATGGCTTCAAGAGATAATCAATATCTCTATAAGATCACAATGATCTTCACTCACTCTCTCACAAAAGAAAAATGATCTTGATGTATACTAGGATACAACAAGTGTGTAACAAATGTTACAACTTCCTTAACTACAACTACAACTCTTGTATCTTCTTGGATACCTTGAGTTCTTCTCTTGCTATTGAAGAGGAATGACAACACTTTGTATCTACTTGGATACTTTGTGTTCTTCTCTTGCTATTGAAGAGGAATGACAACACTTTGTATCTACTTGGATACTTTGTGTTCTTCTCTTGCTATTGAAGAGGAATGAAGAGGATCTCTTGGTGGGATGAAAGGATCACTCTTAAACAAACTAAGACTCTCTAAATGATCACAGAAAGTCATCTAAGTGAGGAGGGATTAGACCAGTGAAAACTGACTGGAAAAATCAAGTTGGAAGTGTAAAATGGTCCACTATTTATATGCAAGGGGAAAAATAGCCGTTACAGAGGCACAGCTCCACTAATTGTCAGACGGCTCCACTAAATTTAGTGGAGCCGTCGATACTTTAGTGGTACCGTGGACGCTCCTTCATTTGTTTTTAGTGGGGAAGGTTTATTTGAGAATGTTTGGAGCTGTTTGGGGGGAACATTGACTGTTGGGATTTTTAAACTTATTTTTCAAAATAAAACATTTCTTTTTAATTCAAAAATAATTTGTAAAATATATTTTTGAAAAAATGTTTTATCACATTAAAAATGTGAAGTTTAGAAAAATATAATCCTTTGATCATTTGTCAAGTAGTACATTTGTTTATCCATACCTTGAGTGATTTAAGTCGGGATGGAAATCTACGACTTTGTTGAAGCATACTTGAGACGTCGAGAGGTGTTGCTGTAAGTATGCATTGATGATTTATGTTTACAAGTAACTTGCGCATTTTACGTTATGAATTACAAGTCACATGTTTATCATTATTAAAACCGAAGAAACCGATTAGTTTAAATATCATAATATTTGCACTAACAATCTCCCCCTTTTTGATGATGACAAATATGTAAACCGTAACACACAGTAAAATATAAAAGTTACCTGTTTACACTCCCTTCTCCCCCTTTTGTCGAAGCAAAAAGGTAGTTGCCTCGAGCTCTCCCTTGAATTCATTCCCTACTCCTCCTTATTACACTACTATCCTTTCTCCCAGAAAGGCAAGCTTGCATCGTCTCAGTGAAGTCTTCTATCACCACTTGTGAAGACGAATCCATGCTATGTATTCAAATACCCCCGAGCTCCCCCTAGCTCAATGCTCCCCTATGGTAATTGAATCCCCTTATTTATTCACCTTAGTATCTAGCGGATCCATGGATCAAATTCGTACAAAGGCTTTTCCTACATCAAGGGTTAGCTTCGTGCAACATAATATATAACAGTATAGGAGCAACATTATAAGGATAGTATACACATAGCAGGACATGCAAGGGTTAAACTATGCGAGTGACACAACTAAAAAGTGTGCCAAAGGATAAAGACCAAAGAGAAAGCCCAACAAAGTTGAGCGACACAAAAAGTTGAATGCATATTGCAATTCAAAGACACTTGAGTGTCACAACCCGACCAAAAACCTAAGGTGTAATTTTTCAATCAATCACACTAATAAAGAACGAGATTCATTCATTGACTGACACACAAAATGACTTCTTCCAAGTTGTCATTGGGAAGGCAAGTTCTAACAAACCTTTTGAACAACATAATCATCTACCTAATATGATTGATGTTAAGGATAGTTTGTTGATAAGACATGCTCTAAGTGATTACTATTATGACAAGTCATGCCATAAAGTAGACTCGATAGAGGTTATACAAAAATAAAATTAAAAAATCTGAACGATAGGCACCTAGATACGAATGGAAATGATTTTATAAGGTGGGAGAGTGTTGGTTTTGCCCTTTGAGGAAAGGTGGGAAAGGATGGTTTAGATGAATATATCGTTTGCACTGACAATGAGATGCATGATATATTTAAAAAGAAAAAAAGAAATTGTTCATGTGATCCTAACAGGATTGGGGGTGGATATCTCTAACGGGTTTGAGGTAACAAAGTTCTAGATTTCTAGTTTGGATGATCCTAGTTGTGTGTTAGAGATAATTTGGTGCATGAAGGGTTTCGTGTGATTGTGAGGATTGAAGGTTGTTTAACTAACTATCACTTGTCAAAAGTGAGGAGTAGTCGTAAGGTTTGATTGTGATGATCGATGGGTTGAAGGTTCTTAGACTAACTATCACCGTCAAGAGTAAAGTGTAACCAAAAGGTTTGAGTGGGATTGATATATGGGTTGAAGGTTTTGAAACTAAATATCACTGTCAAGAGTGAAGTTAAGTTATGAGTGTTGAATGTGATGATGAATGATGTTAATGTGAGGTTTGAAGATGAGATGCAAGATAAGCTTGCAATGGAGAGGCCTTATATAGGCAAGAGTTGTGGGATTCGAACTGAAGTTGGTGGTGGTGTCCTATGGTGTAGTGAGGAAATCTTAGGGTGTATATGATTTTGCAAAATTTTGCAGGTTTGAGGTTAGGGATGCAGGGATCTAGAGGAAACAGATAAAATTCATCAAACATAGGCACGGTACCACTAAATACCACACAGTACTGTTAAATTTAACAATACCGTGGCCTATTTAACGGTACCGTGACCTGGAAGTCACGAATTTTCCTGTGCAACCTAGATCTGGGTAGCTAAAGGGAAGTTTTCTAGGGAATAAGAATCACATTTGTGTGTTCTTGAGAGTGTTTGTTTAAAGACTATATGAGTGTGTTTTCGCTCCCCCTTAATCTATGACCATCCGGACAAGATGTGAAAAAAAAATAAAGAGGAAAACAGATGCTGACGGAAGCGATGAGCTTAGTAACGTCAAGACAAGTGGTGGATAGCATACAATAAACTTCACCTTTGAAGTCACGCAGCTCTTCTCAATCATTGTGAATATTCATAGAACATTCATATGATGAGGCATGTGATCATGTGGAGATATCCTAAGGGTTAAGAAGATAAATTCTTCAAGGTTGTGAGGTTAGTGATAAGGTTCTAGGATTATCTATGTTGATGAAGAAGGGTTATCTCAACGTATCCTAGTGGTTCTTCATTTGAAGTGTGTGGAAGATGAGTGAGATGCGGAAGCATTGGTAGTGTTTAGTACCATGCGGAAGTGAAAGGGAAAAGGCTAAGGAATCAGAAGATAGATACAATCTATTCTGATAGGAGACGGTTCTGGTTCAAGACTACATCGAGTTGGTTTTGATAGTGCTTTTGAATCATTGAGAGTTGAAAACAAGATAAACTATCTCAGCAGACAACGGTCCGACGGTACCATTAAATTTAGCGGTACCATCCCCTATTTAAGGGTACCGTGACCTGCTGAGGTCAGTTTGACCCAGAATTAGATTCTTGACAAAGAAATTTCACATATGTTGTGATTTTTCTGGACCTTAGATTAAAGGAATTTATACCGAATAAATTCTTTTATGAATGAATCCAACGGGATTCGATGAACGTTTATCGAGAACGAGAAATGACATTTAATTGCATTTCGCAAATTAAATAAACTTTAAATATTTCGGATGAAATATTTAAGTTGTCATTGGAGTTTAAGAGGATTTTACGAATAAATCTCGCTGATTTAGTGAGACTTTTCGACACAAGGAGAGAATTTATACCTAATAAATTCTTTGAACGGTACTGGACGAGAAGAGATGACTTTTATATTTCCGAGGAAATACATAGGTATTCATTAGAGCGATGTGAAGGATGACTTAATATTTCCAGTGAAATATTTAAATAGTCATAAGATTTATGGAATATGTTCCATCATTCCTAGACCTAGAGGGTTGATGTTAGCTTTTAGCTTTTGGATGAGCGTTTTAACATATGTTGTTAAAAGGCTTGAATATGATGTTTCGGATATGACATTTAACAATTGCGATCGCAAGTTAAACTTACTTGAATATTTCGGATGAAATATTTAAGTTGTCAACCCTACTCCGAGTTCTACTAGGTTTGTATCTAACCTTCCCATGACAAAAGGGTGTATTACTTGGAAGAAGGCGAAGTGATGACAAGGGAATTAGGACAACTTCGCGACTACTTTAACTTATAGGTTTTGACACTAGTGTATGACTATATGACTTCTAAGGGTTCATAGTGATAGGCATACCTAATTCCTAATGTGTCAAAAGGACATAGTGTGGGTGCAAAATTTACAATCAAATCATGTAAAATGCACATAAGGAATAAATGCAAACATCATGAAAAACATGATAATCATTTAGCATTTAAGATCGTGAAGACATTTAATCATATCTTATGAAAACATGTTATCATTTTGAAACACATATGTGGGATGCAAGCAATCTAGGTTTACTAAGGAAGATCCTAATTACTGCTTGTTCAAAATGAAATCCTAACGGAAGATAAGGTTCACCGATGTAAACTATCTGTAGTCAAATGTAGGAATGAAAATTTTTCAAGTTAGAGAATGAGTATGAGACTATCATTAGTGGTGCTCAATTTAGGCTAAACATGACCATTTTTATGGGTTATACACAAACCCAACTTCTCTCCTAGAAGCAATTTAACCTTTAGGTCAAATTGAATTTCTAGTGCGATAGGTTCTCCAGTAGTCATTCTCATGTTAGAAAAATTTAAATTCCTATATTTTCCTATCGAAGTATAGCAAAGATTATATTAGCTTGTTTTGCTAATACATGGCCTAATATGACTCAACTAACCATACTTTGAAAGTTGGTTAAGAAAATGACATGTCTTACACAACTCCTAACAAAGGCAAGCGAAATGTTTTAATTTCGTGTTTGAGATTTAGAGGTTATTTGATGGAGATGGTGCATTTTATGATCTCTTGGACAACATCTTTGTTTGTTGAGTTGTTACATGTTATTTTAACATGATTTGGTTTCCTAGAACCAAGAGATACTCTAATGTGATACAATGTAGAATCTACTACATCGTGTGTGTTTTAAGAATGCTCCTTTGCATATCTTGAGAGAATAATCTAGTAAAGGTTATTTACCTTAGTAGATCTTGTGAGTATTATATTTGAAATGAGACATATTTTATATTTCAACAAATATATTTTTCTAAGAGGAAACTTATCACTCTTGCGAATGCTTAGTGAAACAAGTATTTTAGTATATGACCAATTCTTACTTGTTTATGCAATGACACATGTTGTATTAGGTTATTGTTCAACTCTAATATCCTATATTTGTTAACAGGATGCAATGTATTCTCTTGTAACATAACCATTCATGTTACAAGGAAAATAAGATGCATAAGATATAAGTTATCTTTATCAATCTTTTGATGAGAGAAATACATCTGATATTCTCGAAGATTGATGACGTACATAATAGTTAATAACATATTATGTGTGACACTGTTACTAGACATGTGATTTTGAGTGTTGAGTTGTTCATGAGCAAAGTTTACATATGTTGTTTGTTTGCTCGTGTTTGGTTTTTCGGAAATGACACATTTACTAATTGCATTGCAATGTAAATTACTTGTATATTTCGAATGAAAAATCCAAGTTGTCAATCCTACTTAGTTGTGTATTTTATGCATCTTTTAAACATGTTAGTTTAATGTTTGGAACACAACCATTGGACAAAAATACTCAATATGGCATCTTCAACACAACTGTGAGTTATGATCCGATGCATATTATTTTCGTCTTGAGAGGACGCAATTATTTTCATAACAATCGAGTGTGATTGAGTATGTAGATTCAAGATAACATATTTCATCATATTTTGATGTTATCTTGAAGCTAGACAAATAATGACTCCAATTTCATGTCCATACTCGAAAACTTGTCAATTAGATTTGATAATGCAACTTATAGAATCGTGTTGAGAAATTTGATTTCCACACCATGAAGAATGGATACGTACAAAGGCATCAAATTCTCAGACTTTCATTTTCTCAGCTTTTCTTTATTGCTCCACTTCAAAAACAAGGGAAATCATGGCATTTCCATTTCTTTGATTTGAATTCCCTCTATTAAACACGTGCTTAAAGCAAATATGAACCAACTTTGTCGCAACATTTACCTTGGCTCCAAACCACTTTAACACTGAAAGAGCAACCTGGCCCATTAAGCGTAGTTTCTGTGCTGCCTCTGGTTTGTGAAGGAATTTCGCAAAACTGACTCAGAATCTCATCCCCAGACTCATCCGTTAGCTTGAATTTAATTACAAGGGGGCCGCCCTTGTTTGGTACTGCCATCAAGGATTTCCTCAGCGGAATTGTAGCACCACTCGAAATAGAACCAGTATAGAGTAGTGCCATGTAGAAATTTCTCTGAAAGCTCAGAACTTCAGGTTTGCACTGATAATCAAAGTTATTGCCATAATAGGCAAATATCCTTCCATAAACCTTTAGATTATCATCAAGCGATGTACACGTTAACTCAATAGCAGCATCGACGGCATCCTTTAACAAAATGTAATGCATCATTACATAACCATCCTCACCCTTAACCCTAATAGCACAGCAGGTACTATCTATATCCTTTTCCCAAAATTTTGAGAAGCTGATGTCAGACTCGTGATCGCATATAGCTTCATACAAATCTCCATATAGGAAGAGAATGGAATTGATTGACGCGAACTGATATTGCCAAAGTATAAATACGCATGATTGATGATGTCTTCGGAATCACACCAGTCCCGGTTGAATAATGTAACAAGACCACATTCGGGCTCAAATGTTTCAACCCACGCATCTGATAGCAATCCAATATTATCTGATACTGAAATATGTCCAAGCAGCTTACCCTTTTTAAGCTCGGGATCTGTTGTAATGTTGAGAGAAATTGAAAATGGCTCAAACCGAGGATTTTTAGGAAACCGAGGATTTTTAGGTGCATCCCTGATGAAAACCAAAACAGAAACCACAAGTTAAAAAATAAAAAAGTTACAAGTGTAGAAATCGGCTGGTTTTCAACAGTTGTATAGCACTAAGTTATACAAAGTCCTTGTCATGTATATAGTAGAGAGATGGGTTTGTTTGTAGCCATTTTGGGTCATTTTAAAACCATAAAACCCGTAAAATTAGTCTTTAAAATTTGATTAAAGCTAACAAAGTTGTTAAATTTACACATGATTTTAATTTATTTATAATATTACGATTACAAATAACCAGCCTTTACACAAAGTCGTTTTACATAGGCATAAAACGAAAAGGAACGATACTTTATGCAAACAAGCCTATAGTTACATATGTTGCATGAAATGAATTAAACTTGGAATAGAAAAGACTGATAATTTTCGATATCGAAACTGGTAGTTACCTGGAAGCAACAGGAATAAGCAAACGAGTAATGAACCTATCATAAGGAGCGCCACCAACAGCCCTCTTGTTTTTTGTTATCAGACTCTACAGGAGCATTTACATCCATTGGTCGTTTAGCGGATGATAGTGCTAACAGTGATTGGGCAATTGATCCCTCTGGGGATGAAGATTCCTACACACACACAAAAAATAGAAGTTTAAAACTTGTTAGAAAATGTGGGAATTGTTTGACCTAGTTTTTAACCCAAAAATTTAAACATGTTTAAGACTCGAGTTGTTTAAAACTTGTCTTTTATACTTTACTTCTTTTGAGTGACTTATTTAAACATGAACTGATTCATTAGTATGGTGCTGAGTTTTAATGTTATCTTAATTCACCCAAACAAATTTAAAATAGAGAACTTAAACCCGAAAACTGAATAAATCTCAAAAGATAGTCCCACATATCAGAATCCCAGAAAAAAGAAACCATAAAAAATTCAACTAGATAATGCATACCGAATTGATCCCCAAAAGATGAAAGCATTTCTCCATCACTACTGTAGTCGCCTCATACAACAATAATCTGGTTGTTGGCTCCACAACAACCCCAACCTGCCAAAACTTACGCTTAATCCCAACAAAAAATGATCACATGTCTTTCTAAAAATTGAATAAATTTTTAGAAAATTAACTTGGTTTAAGAGAACCTAAAATTAACATGTCTTTCTAAAACACGGTACTGTTAAATTTAACGATACCGTGGCCTATTTAACAGTACCGTGACCTGGAAGTCACGAATTTTCCTGTGCAACCTAGTTCTGGGCAGCTAAAGGGAAGTTTTCTAGGGAATAAGAATCATATTTGTGTGTTCTTGAGAGTGTTTGTTGAAAGACTATATGAGTGTGTTTTCGCTCCCCTTAATCTATGACCATCCGGACAAGATGTGAAAAAAAAAAATAAAGAGGAAAACAGACGCTGACGGAAGCGATGAGCTTAGTAACGTCATGACAAGTGGTGGATAGCATACAATAAACTTCACCTTTGAAGTCACGCAGCTCTTCTCAATCATTGTGAATATTCATAGAACATTCATATGATGAGGCATGTGATCATGTGGAGATATCCTAAGGGTTAAGAAGATAAATTCTTCAAGGTTGTGAGGTTAGTGATAAGGTTCTAGGATTATCTATGTTGATGAACAAGGGTTATCTCAACGTATCCTAGTGATTCTTCATTTGAAGTGTGTGGAAGATGAGTGAGATGTGGAAGCATTGGTAGTGTTTAGTACCATGCGGAAGTGAAAGGGAAAAGGCTAAGGAATCAGAAGATAGATACAATCTATTCTGATAGGAGACGGTTCTGGTTCAAGACTACATCGAGTTGGTTTCGATAGTGCTTTTGAATCAGTGAGAGTTGAAAACAAGATAAACTATCTCAGCAGACAACGGTCCGACGGTACCGTTAAATTTAGCGGTACCGTCCCCTATTTAAGGGTACCGTGACCTGCTGAGGTCAGTTTGACCCAGAATTAGATTCTTGACAAAGAAATTTCACATATGTTGTGATTCTTCTGGACCTTAGATTAAAGGAATTTATACCGAATAAATTCTTTTATGAATGAATCCAACGGGATTCAATGAAGGTTTATCGGCAACGAGAAATGACATTTAATTGCATTTCGCAAATTAAATAAACTTTAAATATTTCGGATGAAATATTTAAGTCGTCATTAGAATTTAAGAGGATTTTATGAATAAATCTCGCTGATTTAGTGAGACTTTTCGACACGAGGAGAGAATTTATACCTAATAAATTCTTTGAACGGTACTGGACAAGAAGAGATGACTTTCATATTTCCGAGGAAATACATAGGTAGTCATTAGAGCGATGTGAAGGATGACTTAATATTTCCAGTGAAATATTTAAATAGTCATAAGATTTATGGAATATGTTCCATCATTCCTAGACCTAGAGGGTTGATGTTAGCTTCTAGGTTTTGCATGAGCGTTTTAACATATGTTGTTAAAAAGGCTTGAATATGATGTTTCGGATATGACATTTAACAATTTCGATTGCAAGTTAAACTTACTTGAATATTTCGGATGAAATATTTAAGTTGTCAACCCTACTCCGAGTTCTACTAGGTTTGTATCTAACCTTCCCATGAAAAAAGGGTGTATTACTTGGAAGAAGGCGAAGTGATGACAAGGGAATTAGGACAACTTCGCGACTACTTTAACTTATAGGTTTTGACACTAGTGTATGACTATATGACTTCTAAGGGTTCATAGTGATAGGCATACCTAATTCCTAATATGTCAAAAGGACATAGTGTGGGTGCAAAATTTACAATCAAATCATGTAAAATGCACATAAGGAATAAATGCAAACATCATGAAAAACATGATAATCATTTAGCATTTAAGATCATGAAGACATTTAATCATATCTTATGAAAAACATGTTATCATTTTGAAACACATATGTGGGATGCAAGCAATCTAGCTTTACTAAGGAAGATCCTAATTACTGCTTGTTCAAAATGAAATCCTAACAGGAGATAAAGTTCACCGATGTAAACTATCTCTAGTCAAATGTAGGAATGAAAAATTTTCAAGTTAGAGAATGAGTATGAGACTATCATTAGTGGTGCTCAATTTAGGCTAAACACGACCATTTTTACGGGTTATACACAAACCCAACTTCTCTCCTAGAAGCAATTCAACCTTTAGGTCAAATTGAATTTCTAGTGCGATAGGTTCTCCAATAGTCATTCTCATGTTAGAAAAATTTTAATTCCTATATTTTCCTATCGAAGTATAACAAAGATTATATTAGCTTGTTTCGCTAATACATGGCCTAATATGACTCAACTAACCATACTTTGAAAGTTGGTTAAGAAAATGACATGTCTTACACAACTCCTAACAAAGGCAAGCGAAATGTTTTAATTTCGTGTTTGAGATTTAGAGGTTATTTGATGGAGATGGTGCATTTTATGATCTCTTGGACAACATCTTTGTTTGTTGAGTTGTTACATGTTATTTTAACATGATTTGGTTTCCTAGAACCAAGAGATACTCTAATGTGATACAATGTAGAATATTGTACATCGTGTGTGTTTCAAGAATGCTCCGTTGCATATCTTGAGAGAATAATCTAGTAAAGGTAATTTACCTTAGTAGATCTTGTGCGTATTATATTTGAAATGAGACATATTGTATATTTCAACAAATATATTTTTCTAAGAGGAAACTTATCACTCTTGCGAATGCTTAGTGAAACAAGTATTTTAGTATATGACCAATTCTTACTTGTTTATGCAATGACACATGTTGTATTAGGTTATTATTCAACTCTAATATCCTATATTTGTTAACAGGATGCAATGTATTCTCTTGTAACATAACCATTCATGTTACAAGGAAAATAAGATGCGTAAGATATAAGTTATATTTTGTCAATCTTTTGATGAGAGAAATACATGTGATATTCTCGAAGATTGATGACGTACATAATAGTTAATAACATATTATGTGTGACACTGTTACTAGACATGTGATTTTGAGTGTTGAGTTGTTCATGAGCAAAGTTTACATATGTTGTTTGTTTGCTCGTGTTTGGTTTTTCGGAAATGACACATTTACTAATTGCATTGCAATGTAAATTACTTGTATATTTCGGATGAAACATCCAAGTTGTCAATCCTACTTAGTTGTGTATTTTATGCATCTTTTAAACATGTTAGTTTAATGTTTGGAACACAACCATTGGACAAAAATACTCAATATGGCATCTTCAACACAAGTGTGAGTTATGATCCGATGCATATTATTTTCGTCTTGAGAGGACGTCATTATTTTCATATTAATCGAGTGTGATTGAGTAAGTAGATTCAAGAGTTGTTGATCGGAATGGAATTTGATGTGCCGGGTTTGGTTGGTTGGTTGCCCGCGCGATATGCCGACGACTTACTACTGGGAATCGTGGGTGCCGTAGAGCTTCTCATAGAAATAAAAAAACTTCTCGCCCACTTCCGATTGACGAATCAGATCTTGGCTCGCTGTCCCACCGACGAACCAGTCTAGAAGTCGAAAGGGAAGGCAATAGAAAGGGGTCTCCCTCTCTTTGTCTTTACTTCACTCGACCCAAGCAATGCCCAAAGAGTCCCATGCCTCAGCCCGTATGAAGTCCTTCGATTTCGGAGATTAGAGCAGAATAACCCTGTAACGGCGGGGAAGGCTTTCGCCTCGAATCTAAACGATTTCTCGTCTTTTCAAGGCGAACGGATAAGAACCAACTCCCTAGAGGAATAGGCCTCCGATCTCTACTCGCCGGAAGGGCTATGGAAAAGGGAAGGATTCCTTCTTTCCATTTTCCATCCATGTCCCCATCCAACGAAACGAATTCTGGTCTTTGCTCATTCCATGAGATAAGATAAAAAAATTTGTCTGATTGACTTCATGCCATAACATATTTCATCATATTTTGATGTTATCTTGAAGCTAGACAAATAATGACTCCAATTTCATGTCCATACTCGAAAACTTGTCAATTAGATTTGATAATGATATCAATCATAATTTGAATAATGAATTGATATGTACTCGAAATCTTTCTTGACCCTCACGATCACTCCTTTTAAAAAAATAAAATAAAAATTTAAGGAATGTGTTCCATTTATTCTAATATTATTAGTTGTATGTGTGAGGTTAATGACATATTAAGTTACTACTTCGATATTGTCATTTATTTTTATTTGAGAAAAACTATTTATATTATTAAGTATAATATTCTTAGTTTTTCGACACCTCATTAGTATAAAAATAATTATCTTAACTATTTTTATACAACATACGTAAAATACTAAATGTTTAAAACATTTTGTATGTGTGTTAAATCAATGCAAGTTTAATACATTTTCTTTTACTTAAATACTAATGTATTAAAATGACCTTTTATCTTGGTTAGACAACCCATGGTCAAACAAGACAAAATGATGTAATGTTTTAAAGATCATGTTATGGATTTTATGAAAGTGTTAAGTACTTTGGGGTGATATACTTTTTACACTTAAACCTTTGAAAAAATAATTGTGTAAGACAATATCTTTCGACACACATGATCAACCAACTTAGTTTGTATTCCTAAAAAGGTTACTAAACCATTTTAAAAACTTGCAACATATGCAAGGAAAATGATCTATGCCTATATGCAATGCAAAATCAATTACGCAACTTAGTGCAAGAAGTCTAGTCTAAGTCCAATTGACGCATAAGCCGAAAAACTAATACTCGACACATAGCAACAAGGAATGAAAAACACTTATGCTTATAGATAAAATTAGCTCAACTAAAGATAACAATAAGCATACAAAAATATTAACTAACAATGCTAAGACACAAAGAAAAGCAAATAGTCCTTTAGCATAATACACAAATATACTTATCGTCATTTTGTGTATTAAGTATAACAATGTACACTTAGCTTTATTTTATTTGAAAATGAATTATTTTCCACCCCATTTAAAAAAATTTGATCAAGTTCAACACCTTGAAATCATGAATACATCAACGTGTGATGTTCACTTTGTGATTTGACAAAAAATTTGTGCAATCGGCAAGACCGGAAAAGACTCTCTGTTACGAATTAAAGACACTCGTAAATTTTAGTTTACAATCATTTTCTAAAATTATTTTTAAATGAAAGTAGACTCCATTACGTTTAAAACGATAGGTGGCACGACTCCTACGGACTTACGGTTGATTTTATATGAATTTTTGAAAATTACCGAATTCTGAAAAACATACGAAGGTACCGTTAAATTTAGCGGTGCCGTCCATATTTAATGGTACCGTCCGTTATATTTAACGGTGCCATACCTGATATTTCATATTTGAACAAATCCAACCGCATCACTTTACGAATCGTTCTATAGACATGACCGGACACTTATAAACTCTATTCTTTTAGTGGTTTAAGAAAACCTTCAAGCTAGTATGACAAAGTATACTTACCAACAAAACTTGTAAGTATTAAGCAAATAAATACTTTTCATATTTTATCACTTTCATAGATAATTTGATACATGGATCGTACTCAATTTTGAAAACCATTTGTTTTAAAAATTTGAGAGACGTGGCTCTGGTACCAATTGTGGAAACCGTAGAGGGGGGTGAATACATTTCCATTTAAAAACTTAAAACTTTTTGTATCAAATACCCGATCAAGTGTGACGTAATATGAAAAGTGTCAACTATGGTCATATAACATTTAGAGATGGTATAAAGTAAACTACCACACAAACATAAACACACCATGACTCAAACATAGTCATCATAATATAAGAAACAAATCACACAAGCATAAATGCAATGCAAATATAAATATAAAGCGATAAAGAATATAATGAAGGTAAAGAGATAAGTAAGAAGGCGCAAACCGGACACGATGATTTATAGTGGTTCGGTCACGAAGCTCCTCTTCGCCCTACTCTACTCCCCGAGTACCCAACTCGAGAGTTACTTCACTAATCAACAAAATCCCTTCAGGCGGAGAAAACCATACACGTCGCTTATCCTATTTCCGACACTAAGCTAGATGTCGAGTGCTAATCTTAGCTAGCACCAATCTACCACGATCTACCCGATCTACACCGTACACGTCGCTTATCCTATTTCCGACACTAAGCTAGATGTCGAGTGCTAATCTTAGCTAGCACCAATCTACCACGATCTACCCGATCTACCCTTGATCCACTTGATCAATACACACAAGCCCAATGGCTTCAAGAGATCTCCAAGATCTCGACAAGATCACAATGATCTACTCCCACTTGACTCGATCTACCCTATCTACCATTGATCTTCTTGATCAATCACACAAGCCCAATGGCTTCAAGAGATAATCAATATCTCTATAAGATCACAATGATCTTCACTCACTCTCTCACAAAAGAAAAATGATCTTGATGTATAGGGTACAACAAGTGTGTAACAAATGTTACAACTTCCCTAACTAAACTACAACTCTTGTATCTTCTTGGATACCTTGAGTTCTTCTCTTGCTATTGAAGAGGAATGACAACACTTTGTATCTACTTGGATACTTTGTGTTCTTCTCTTGCTATTGAAGAGGAATGACAACACTTTGTATCTACTTGGATACTTTGTGTTCTTCTCTTGCTATTGAAGAGGAATGAAGAGGATCTCTTGGTGGGATGAAAGGATCACTCTTAAATAAACTAAGACTCTCTAAATGATCTAAGAAAGTCATCTAAGTGAGGAGGGATTAGACCAGTGAAAACTGACTGGAAAAATCAAGTTGAAAGTGTAAAATGGTCCACTATTTATAGGCAAGGGGAAAAATAGCCGTTACAGAGGCACGACTCCACTAATTGTCAGACGGCTCCACTAAATTTAGTGGAGCCTTCGGTACTTTAGTGGTACCGTGGACGCTCCTTCGTTTATTTTTAGTGGGGAAGGTTTATTTGGGAATGTTTGGAGCTGTTTGGGGGGGAAATTGACTGTTGGGATTTTTAAACTTATTTTTCAAAATAAAACATTTATTTTTAATTCAAAAATAATTTGGAAAATATATTTTTGAAAAAATGTTTTGTCACATTAAAAATGTGAAGTTTAGAAAAATATAATCCTTTGATCATTTGTCAAGTAGTAGATTTTTTTGTCCATACCTTGCGTGATTTACGTCGGGATGAAAATCTATGACTTTGTTGAAGCATACTTGAGACGTCGAGAGGTGTTGATGTAAGTATGCATTGATGATTTATGTTTACAAGTAACTTACGCGTTTTACTTTATGCATTACAAGTTACATGTTTGTCATTATTAAAACCGAAGAAACCGATTAGTTTAAATATCGTAATATTTGCACTAACAAAATCGTCTAACAGCCCAAGTAAGGGAGTTGGCTTTGTTTCTTCTCTACGATTAGCATTTATGTTTAGTTCGTAAGCTCGTGGGTTAAGTACTAGCATCCTCACGCTCTCGTTAGACGTGTAGTGTGAGTTTTCAATAGAGATCAACTCACTATAGTTGCTTAGGGTTTCGTGGTGATACGGGATCCATTGAAGTATTCGTGATTAAGATCAAGACTTGGTGGTTATCTATTTTTCAATAGATTCGAGGTTAGTATTTATTATGTGTTTTAATTCATAACATTAAATATAGATCCATCCGCTGCGTATTCATGGTATTGATGGTTTAATCAATATGAATTCTCTACAACCTGATAGTGTGTTTTTATAATGTTACCAAAACTCGACGTACCCAAAACTTTCCCCTAATTCTATATAATTACATACACAAGCTTTTATGTGCATCGTGTCACCATTTTACCCTAAACAACTCTATTGAGAGAGTGTGTTAAAATGGTCATTTTAAAATAAACACAAATTTAAATGTTTGTAGAAAAAATGATAACCCTAATTAAAAGTAACAGATTTCAATCACAATTTAAAAAACAAAACCCTAAATAAATTAAATTGCATCTATTATATATATGATCAATAATCTAATCGGGTGACAGAGATTAAAAAGAATGTATTATTACCGATTGATTTGCGGCTTCAGTGATTGATACTGTAAATGTCAAATAAATAAGATGCATCTAGGATAAAATTTTGATTTTCACACAAATAAATATGGTTTTGTTTTCCGTCCTATAAGTTTTTAAACATATAATATTGGCCCATCTTCAAGGTTTCTCGTCCAGTCCATAAGCAAAGCTGTGTACATAGTTGGACTGCACGATACAAACTCGATATCTCCAACATCAAGAGGTTTTCCAAGGAGTGTCTCCATGTCCGAGAAATCATAGCACATACTGAAACAAGTGAAAAGTACACGAGGTTAGTTCTGTAATACTTAAAAAGACTGGCTCCACCATTGTCAATTGGTGACCATAATCAGAACTAGTAACCTCTGAGACACCATGCATTCTCTAATGCCCTCACCAAGTTCTTTAAATAAGATTGAGTCACTCTAGTCAAACTGGTTAACTCTCCCCTAAAATCGTAAAAAAGTTATCCTTCGTAGCTGCTTCTGCGTCTTCTTTTCAAGTGTAGATTTGTAGATCCTTTTCTACACAAAGATGAAGCATTTCTAATCCAAGCTCTGCTTCACCCTGGACATACTTGAAAAACACCTTTTTAGTAGCTTCTTCTTTGGGTATGTAGTATCCCTACGCGTATGTCCATTTCAGCATTCACCTACACTCAGTTATCTGCAACAAAGCTTCTATGATAATAACGGTATCTCGTTTTTATTACAATTTAAACTAACTGTCTTGATATCAAAAGTTCTAATCTTGTGAAGTTCCGAAGGGACTTGTTTCCTTGACTTTTCGTTTGCTGCCCAACGTTCATGGTAATAAATCTATCGATTATTTTTTAGCTAATTCACGTTTCCGTTCATCTTCATTAACTTTATCCCCTTTTCTACCAAGACCATTACAACCTCTACCATCAAGTTGCAAGGACCAAGACACAACCAACAAAACTGATAACCACAAGGCGGTCTACACGTCATATCCTTACACTTGCAACAAAAAACATAGTTGCGATTACAAGTAACATTATAACTAGCAGCCTCAAAATCACGATCAGATTGAATAGCATAATCGCACCACGGACCAGGACACCACTAAATCTTCTTACCAGTCTACAAGACGGATCATGACACTTTAAAGTCAAACAACGTGGACTGTCATTAATTGCGGTACAAACATAATGTTTCCAACCCATCATACAAAAAACATGACCACAACCACAATTAGCAGTATTCTTAAACCTAACAGAATCGAAGCAAATGAGACTTATCTGTTTGTTTTGTTTAAGCATAATCGGACGAATTCTAAACAAGTTCAATGAGATGAATGTCGATTGTCAATATCTTTGTGGCAATGTGGCATGATGTATGGAGCGAAGCTGACCCGTTATTGACAACTACTACAAGAAGACGCATGTATGCAGCAGGGGTTTCTAATAGTACTACTCCGGCTGATATGATTGAAGAAAATATTCGGAAACGGCCTGATGATTGGATTCAAGAATTTCCTAGTGTCCAAAATATTCCGGTGCCTATGCTCAACCGGCAATCAAAACACGGGATTAACTAGTCAGCAACAAGAAAATAATAGTGAAATTTCCAGCGGAAAGAGTTTGGAAAGATTTGAGAGGCGAAGGTGTTGGTCCCAAATTGTGTGAGTCGAAATGAGATTTGCAAACAAATGATAAATACCAGATAACTTTTATTTCGTCTAACCATAGTAATGTTACATAATCATGAGTATATATACTATGCCAATCGGTACATGTAAACCGATGTGACTCTTCTAGGGTTCATGCATCCAAACGACACACCCTTTCTAATTTTACAGAAAATAACTAATTTAACTAACTAGCGGTTATAAAGTTTCTAATCTACACGTTTAGTCCTTCATGTTTCCTTTATAAGCAATATCGAGATTATCTTTTGGTTCACATTCTCCTCCTTAATCTTGATCGTTGCTTTGTCCTAAGTCTTGAACTCCGAGCATTTGTCGCATAATCACGAACTTGAGTCTTGGTAAAGCTTTTGTTAAGATATCTGCTCTTTGTAGTTCTCCACTAACGTGTTCCACATTAATATGACCATTCTCTACGCATTCACGAATGAAATGATAGCGAATGTCTATGTGCTTACTCCTTCCATGAAAAACTGGGTTCTTTACGAGTGCTATTGCTGATATGTTGTCAACTCTAAGCGTTATCCTTTTTTCTTCCAATCCAGTTAATTCACTAAGTAAACGTTTTAACCATAAGGCTTGACATGCTGCTCCAGTAGCCGCCATGAATTCTGATTCACATGATGAGAGCGCCACTGTTGGTTGCTTCTGAGTACACCAAGTAATAGGTGACTCTCCAAAGTAAAATACTATTCCAGTAGTTCCTTTTCCTTGATCGGTGTTGATTCCATAACTACTGTCACTGTAACCTGTAATCTTGCAGCCGCCTTCTTTCTTGTATATTATTCCATGTTCCTTTGTTCCTTTAAGGTATCGGATTACTTGTTTCACTGCCTTCAGGTGATGATCCTTCGGGTCTTGCATAAATCTGCTGAGTAGTCCGACTGAGTAACTAAGATCTGGTCTTGTATGTAGTAAGTATCTGAGGCTTCCAATTAAGCTTCGGTAATAAGTTGCGTCAACTGAGTTTACATCTTCCGCCTTGACCAACTTAGTGCCGGGATCCAATGGTATCTTCGTATCATTGCTCTCCGTCATACTAGTTTCTTTTAAGATCTTGTTAATATATCCTGTTTGCTTGATTGTAATCTCTCCTCCTGTCTGTGTAACTTCTATCCCAAGGTAATATGCTAGCAATCCTAAATCGCTCATTTCAAATTTTTCTTCCATCTGGGATTTGAACAGGTCTATTTCCTTCTTTGGAGTGCCCGTGATTATCAAATCATCTACATATACTCCAACTATAAGTGTAGAAGTCTTGCTTCTCTTCGTGTAAACTGCTTGTTCGAGATTACATTTCTTAAAGTCTAATGACTTCAAGGTTTGATCAAGCTTTACATTCCAAGCTCTCGGTGCTTGTCTTAAGCCGTACAAAGCTTTAGTTAGCTTGTAGACTTTTCCTAGGTTTCCTTTTTGAATGAAACCTTCAGGTTGTGTAACATAGACTTCTTCCTTCAAGTCTCCATGTAAAAAAGCTGATTTTACATCTAAGTGGTGTACTTGCCATCCATGATAGGCTGCGAGTGCTAATATCAATCGAACTGTCTCTATCCTAGCAACTGGTGCAAATACTTCATCGAAGTCTATCCCTTGTTCTTGTACATAACCTTTTGCTACTAATCTTGCCTTATATTTGATGATCTTTCCTTGTGCATCTCTTTTGGTCTTAAAGACCCATTTGAGTCCTATTGCCTTCTGATTTTCAGGCAAATCAGTAAGAGTCCATGTGTTATTCTTGTTGATTGAATCCAGTTCAATCTTCATGGCTTCAATCCACTTCTTATCTTTTGATGCTTCCTTGTAATTACGTGGTTCTTCTTCCATAAACAGTAAACTTGTAGTTTCAACTTCACGTGTTTCATCATATAAATCTGATATCCTTTTGAAACCTCGTACTGGTGTATCATCATATCCTTTTCCTGAGCTTCCTAATTGGCTAAAAGTAGCTTCTTCTTCTTCTTCTGAGTTAGGGTCGTAATTGTATGTTGGTGGTGTGATTGGTGAATCTGGATCTGGTATTTGATCCGTTTCCTGATACGTGTTATCATTGTTTTCTATGTTGACTGGTGTAGGATTTTCATTGTCAACTTCGTCTACCACAAAACTAGCCCAAAATGTGTCTTGTGTACTTGTATCCTCTTCACTCTTATCCCAATCCCACGGTTTTGTTTCCATAAACTTTACGTCCCTACTAACATGTTTCTTCTTTCCTATAGGATCATATAGCCTACATGCTTTTGATCCTTCCTCTACTCCCAAATAAACCATCGGTATGCTTCTGTCGTCCAACTTTTTCAAGTGAGGTATCGTTATCTTAGCATAAGCTGTGCATCCGAATATTCTTAGGTTTTCCAGATTCGGTTTTCTGTTGTAGAGTGCTTCATATGGTGTTTTATCTTCTAGTGCTCGTGTAGGTACCCTATTTAGAATGTAAACGGCGTGTTTGACTGCTTCCGCCCAAAAAGTTAAGGGTAACTTCATCGCTTTCATCATACTCCTAGTAGTTGATAACACCGTCCTATTCTTTCTTTCAACTACTCCATTTTGTTGTGGTGAGTATGGTGCTGTTAACTGTCTTGCTATTCCATTCTCCTTACAGTATTTAGTGAATTCATTTGATGTAAATTCACCTCCTCTATCCGTTCTTAGCATTCTTAACTTCAGTCTTAACTCCATTTCAATCTTCTGTCTAAATTCCTTAAATGTGTTGAATGCCTGATCTTTCGATGTTAGAAAGTAGGCCCACATAAAACGTGTACAGTCATCTACTAATAAGAAGATGAGTTTCTTTCCAGAATGTGTGGCTGGACTTATGGGACCACAAAGATCTCCATATACTAAGTCCAATGGGTTCTTTGATCTGAATTTAGCTTGATTGGGAAATGGTGTTCTGCTGTGTTTTCCTAATAACCATGCGTCACATACTTGTCCTGCATGGTTTATCCTTGGTATTCCTTCTACTAGACCCTTTCTTGTCATCTTGTTGATGTCGTCAAAGTTCAGATGACCTAATCTAGCGTGCCATAACCATGCTTGGTTATCCACATTTGCTAAGAGACATACAGCACTACTAGAAAAAGGTCTATCCTTGACTCGCATTTTATGACGCACGCTACAAGATGACGCGCAAATAGCAAAGTCATAAAATAAGAGTCATAACGAGTAAATTTTTTATTGGGGATGACTCGTTTTCAGAAGCGTCATAACATAGGGTCATAATCAGTTAAAATTTAGCCTGCTAGATGACGCTCGTTTTGCTTCGTCCTAAATAGGGGTCATCTATGTTTTTTTAACCATCTGCTTCATCAAAATTATTGTTTTCAGTTTTCACACATTTTTGGCTACTCCCGCCCACTTTTTTTCCCCAAAATCAAATTTAGATTTTCATTGTCCCTCCATACTTATCTAGGTCACATATTTTCACAGCCCACTATTTTCACTACTCCCCACTTATCTCTCTTCTCTGCCGCTATAACACAAGTAATAATCATAACACAACCAACCACTAGTTTTGACATGAATCTATACCTTGTTGGTTTTCTTTGCTAGTCAACCACAGACCCTCGCGATTAGCCAGTCCCACTCTCGATTTCAGGTCCACATTTCCATGAATCAGGTACTTTAATGTGTTATATGTTCAATTTAATCATCAATTCGTGGTGTTCATGAGTCAATTTCGTGTTTGGTTAACTTTTGAAATTAGGGTTCATGAGACCCGAATCTGTATATCTGTGAGATATGCTGAGTATTTTTTTTAGTGTGCTTATGAGTGTGTTATACGATTCAGGCAAGAGAGATGCAGAGGAGATTATTGAGAAGCAAGTAGTGAGTAGCAAGAAGCAGAAAGTTGTCAATGGAGCTGTGGTACAGGCTTCAAAGAAGAATCTTCATCTGATGAAGAGGAAGACTGAGACCAAGACTTCAAAGAAGAATGCCAAGAAACAAGAATCTTCATCTGATGAGGAAAAAAATAGGGAAAAAAATAATAATTAGGTTGATACTCGCTTAATAATCGTTGGCAAGTTGGATATATTTTTAACTAATTATTTATTTGATATATTGATTTGATTTTATTGGTTAATGTTTTTGTTATGTTTAGGGTAGTGATGAAGATAAGCTGAAGGAGATGGTAGCCGAAGGGGGTCAGTGTTCTACAAAGGTAGTTGTTTATTACCTAAACTCTAGCTAGATGAATTAAGAGATGTGTTTGGTTTAAGTCTCTTTGATTATTTGTAATCAAAATGTGCAATAGTATTAGTAGGGGTAGTATACACTGACTCAGTATACACTAAGTCCCACCAGTATAAGCCTCAGTATATACTAAGTCAGTATACACTGACTCAGTATACACTAAGTCCCACCAGCCCAGTTCACAAGCTCTTGTAGAGCTTATTTAAGGAGCTTATTCTAAGATCTTTGGGCTTATAGCTGTGCCAAATTTGGGAATTTAAAGCGGCGATTGCTAAATGTGGATTAGGAACGTTTTTTGCGCTTTTTTTTGGGCTTATAGCTATGTTTAGCAAAATCGGTGGTTAGCACTAGTTGTTTCTTGTATATAAGTGTTTGGTAATATGGTTGTTGCTGTAAATTGGATTGCAAGTTTATTTTAATTGGATTATTTTTAATTTTAATTGGATTATTAGCTAACAGAAAAAGGCAAAGTTTCTTATGTAGCTGGTCTGGTACAACTATATCTAGATATGTCATATACCAGCTTTTGAATCTCTGTTATATAATTTATGTAAATTGTCACTTCATTTTTTAGGTATGCAGATATAGGCCCATTGAGGAAGAGTTCAATTCACCAGTTTTGCCCGAGATGCAAAAATATCTGACTGATGAGGAGTACAGGTATCCTTATCTCTGAAGTTGTGTATATATGGTGATAACGTTTGTGTTATGGAATTGTTATCGGTGTTTTTTTGTTATTGTTATTTGTTAATGGCAGTGTGGCTGTGGGATTCTATATTTTGCTTCGAGCTGTCGATCGATTTGCAGCAAACTACAATACTTTTCCCGGGCAATTTGACAAGTAAAATTTTAACATCACTATCAATGAGACATAACTATAACCATTATATATTGTTTTTTAACTGTTATAAGTGTCGTGCAGTGCAATGGATGAGGAAATATCCAGATTGAAAAGTACAGCAGTTAGCCTCCTCAATGACTTGGGCTGCAACGGCTCTACCTTGACTGAAGATCTTATTAACGAGATGTGTCGTTATGGTGCTGCTGAGCTCCATGTTGTTGCTGCTTATGTCGGTGGAGTTGCATCACAAGAAATCATCAAGGTTAAAATGCTACTTTTCATCTTTCACTTGTTTATATATATATTTCTCATACGTCATTTAAATTTCCAACATTTCCCGTCTGGGGATGTCTCCTGGTACTTGCATCATCTTCTGCTAATAGTCCCTCACTATAATGCAAATTACAACAATTCCTCCATGTAGAAAATTTATATGGAGGTAGCGAAATGGGATGGTCAGGTGTTAATTAAGTTGGTTAATCACTAATAAGTCAGAGTCTTAATTTATTTTGGTCATTTCTAGTTTCAATCTCAACTCAGTCAACTTTAAGGACTGTTTGGTTTAATAGTCAAACAGGTCAAAAGTGACCTACACTGTTCATTTGCCATTAAGTTAATTTTGATTGAGCTTATAACAGCTTGTATAAGCTGTTTTCATTATCATATTGGTTGTTTTGAAGTGTTTGACAGGTTGGAGTTGGGTGGTGCAGACACAAGAAGCTAGACTGTCAGTACAAGCTTCTGATAAGCTGAGCTTATCTTGGATTCCATTTTGGCATTTCTCAGGTTCCTTATAGCCTATTTTCAGTTTGCACTTAATCCCTATATGTCTTGTTTAAGTAATCACTCATATCAGTACCAATTGGTTAGTGCAGACTGCTTCAGGTTTTACTAGCTTTGCTCAGCTGATTTTCTGCTTATATCTTTAAGTTGATTCTCTGTAATTTGTTTTTCTTAATAGCTCATAGTAGTAGCTAGAGGGTTCTGAGCTTAGTAAGAATCTTGGAGCTTATTTAAGTGCCTTATTTTGGTCTGCAAAAGACCTCAGTGAACCATAGTCTGCCCTGCACCACACCTTAGTGGTCTGATTTAGCTAGTTATCATTAATTTGTTTTTCCCCAGTTTCATCAGTTTTGTGTGATTTTTAGTTTCTTAGATAATAGTAGTTATAAGCTGTAATTTGGTACTTAGTAAGTTGACCAGCTTATCTAGCCTTCCTTATTTTTATTTGGATTTTAGGATTTAATCTAAGCAGTTTTCTCAGGCCTTGAACAGACATGTTTTTGCCCTGCCCCTAGTTAGACAGCAGACTGATTGAACAATTGGCATGTCTGCAGTATTCTATTGACGTGTAACGTATTTTGAATTTGTCTATCTTTTCTCTTTTTTAGATGTGGTTAAAGGGAATGGGAGACTTATTCCTCAAGCGGTTAAATCGTGGGTCGAGCAATACGAAAAGGAGCCAAAACCAGCAATGGTTGAACTACTGCTTCAGGAGAGCTGCACGGATGACTCGGGTAGTCTTGTTGTATACTCAGTGGTCGATGTGGAAGCTGTCAAACTAACTTGTGAATTGCTATCGATATGTATTTTTTGTCGTTAATTAACTTGTGACTTATCGTGAATTAGTACTTGAATTAACCTCATTGTTTTGATATATATATATATATATGAAATGCGTTATTTTGATATTTGTGTTTTTAATTTTGTATTATCAGGTTTTTAATTGTCATTTAATAGAAAATTAGGAACTGAAAAAAAATTAATTTTTAAAAAAAAAATTAGGTTATGACACGCAAAAAGGAGAGTCATAAAACGTGGGTCATAAAAAAATTAAAAATTAGGTTATGACACGCAAAAAGGAGAGTCATAAAACGTGGGTCATAAGTGCGCGTCATAGAGGGATGACGCACAAATGCGAGTCATGAAGTTTTATGACGGGTCCATCCTTGACTCGCATTTACGCGTCATAAAGCCTCTTCTTGACTCGCATTTGGAGTCAAGAATAGCTGTTTTTCTAGTAGACATGCAGGTGCTTCTATCTGCAGTCTAATACTGTAAAGTCTATTCTTAGATCTTTCTACCTTCATCAACAACTTCCTACTCTTATCATACAAAGTCAGCTTGTTTCCATCCATGATGATCTTACAACCTATCTCCGTAAGTTGTCCTAGACTAAGTATGTTGCTCTTGAGGTTTGGAATATAGTAAACATCTGAAACCATCTTTTGTTCCTTGTTTCTACATCCTAGTAATATAGAACCTCTACCCTTTATCTCTACGTACGATCCATCTCCAAAACGAACGCGTCCAGTGATACTTTCGTCAATATCCTTAAAATAACTCTTAACTCCCGTCATATGGTTGCTTGCACCATTATCTAAATACCATATGCTAGCATCTGTTGTAGCATACTTTCCGGGTTGTATTTGTCCTTCATTTAACAAAACTTCTTCGTGTGTAGTCATTAAAAGTGATGGTTCATCGTCTTCTAAGATAAGGTTTGATTGTTCCTGAGTTGTTGGTGGACTTCTACAGTCTCTCTTAAAATGTCCATGTTTCCCGCAATTGAAACATTTTCCTTTCTTCTTATTCCACTCACCTTTATTCTTATTCGACTTATCGTTGTGAGTTGAATTTTCTCCATTCGAGTTATCTCTGTTTCCTCTATTTTGCCAGTTTCCTCGTGAGTAGTTTGATCTACCCCTATATTTGTTAAATCGTTTCTTATTTCTAGAGTGTTCGCCTTGTGCGAATAATAGGTTATCCTGGCTTTCTGCTTGTCCTCCCTTTCGGAGTTTTATCCTTTCCTCGAATGCCTTTAGTTTTCCAGTGATCTCATCTAAAGTGATGTCGTCGAGATCACTTGTTTGTTCTATGGATGCTACTATTTGAATGAACCTATCTGGTGTGGAGTCTAATAGTTTTCGTACTAAAAGTGATTCATCCATGGTTTTTCTTAATTCTTTAGCCTTCGTGGCATAGCCGTTCAGTTTGGCTGTAAATGCATCCACCGTGTCATCTTCCTTCATCTGAAGTGTCTGAAATCCAATCATCAATGATTGTAACCGTGCTTGTTGCACCCTTTCTTCTCCAATTTGTCTCCTCTTTAATGATTCCCATAATTCCTTTGACGTTTTACAACTTGCTACTTGTAAAATCACATCTTCGGTCAACGCTTGATATAGGAAAGCCGTAGTTGCCTTATCCTTCTTATCGTCTACTTGCGTGTTTTCCTTAGGTTCTATCGCTTCCCATAAACCATGTGCTTCTAATATGACCTTAAATTGTATAGCCCAGACAGTGTAATTTGTGTTTTTTAACTTTGGGCATTGATATTGTGCAATTGGTGTTACGGGTTTTGATGTGCTAGTTGTATCGTCACCGGCCATCATAAAAGTGTTTATGATATTCACCTTCAAATTGTATGGGAATTCTAACTAGTATGGTATTTCCTACTACTACGGGAACAGAAAAATAGTTATCCGGGAATCCTAATAGTACGGGATCAATAAAAGTTCTCGGGATTTCCTAAAAACAAATATCTATACTATCTAAAGTATGATTGAAATCCAAAATTGAATTTGTGACCTCGTTCGTTGTGTCAAAACACAGTCGTGTTCCCACTTGTGTATCGGTAATTTAAGTTTTACCAACCACGTTCTTTTTCTTTCCTCGTCTCCTATCCAAAACAATTCGGTTGTATATGTTGTTTTTGAAACAATATACCAACCAAACGTTGCTCCTTCTAATACCACACGTCACGTTGTTCCTTTCTTGTCGACATGGTTTGCAATACTTGTGCCCTAGATCCTTTTGTCTCGGCTTCTTCTCCAAAACACCCTAACGTGTTGTTTGGCCACAATCAAACTTCGTGTTTGTTGTTGTTTTCGATCCAAGTTCTTCACCAATACCTCTCGGTATTTCTTTTACCAAAGCAAATCAATTTGCTTTCCCCTTTTTCTTCACTAATACCCCACGGTATTAATCCCAACGTCTAAACAAATGAGTTTTGTTTGTCGTTTCCGCTGTTGCTTGTCTCCTTTTCCACGTTGTACCACAATACTCCTTCTTTCTATGTCCACACCGTGTCCTTCAACAAACCTACAATACCCGTCGGTATTTTCTTATGTACGAGTGATCAGCCCGTCATATTTCGTTATTTTTTGTTGTTCTTGTATTGCTAAACGTCTCCAAAAACAATCCTTGATTGTTTGTCTCCGGTATACCCTATCTAAACTGTACAAGCAACGCTTTTCCTTCTTGTGTATCTCGTTATTATACACAAGGTTCTTCTTGACGTCTTCCTTTTTCTTCTTCTTGTTGCGTTGTAAAAACCAACAAGCCTTTTCTTTCTCCTTTGTTGTCGTGTGCAAGACACCAACAAAAGTATCAAACAATTGTTTCCTTCCTTTTCAGGTTTTGTTGTCGCGTACAAAGATCACAACAAAACAGGCCACCACTTCGTTTGGTGTCCTTCGGTTTGCAAATTCAACACTAGATAAGTTGTGTACGACTTTCTTGTGTCCCTAAGTTATCTAGGCAATGACTCCTTCGTTTGACTATTGCGTATTTTGTTTCTGAAACCCAAAGTTTTGGCGTATGTTCTGGGTTTTGGTTGATTGTTGTAACGAGGGGTAACAAGGCTCTTGATACCAAATGTTGGTCCCGAATTGTTATGTGTGAGTCGAAATGTAAATTGCAAACAAACGATAAATACTAGATAACTTTTATTTCGTCTAACTAACGTAATGTTACATAATCATGAGTATATGTATTATGCCAATCGGTACATGTAAACCGATGTGACTCTTCTAGGGTTCATGCATCCAAACGACACACCCTTTCTAATTTTACAGAAAATAACTAATTTAACTAACTAGCGGTTATAAAGTTTCTAATCTACACGTTTAGTCCTTCATGTTTCCTTTATAAGCAATATCGAGATTATCTTTTGGTTCACAGAAGGTACC
Organism: Artemisia tridentata subsp. tridentata; assembly: GCA_021014915.2. Lineage (NCBI taxonomy): Eukaryota > Viridiplantae > Streptophyta > Magnoliopsida > Asterales > Asteraceae > Artemisia > Artemisia tridentata. The sequence continues at coordinate 71,734,332 of CP139506.1, read as the reverse complement.
AAAGTGAATTCCAATCAGATTATTTGGTTCTCAAGAAGGATTATTGAATGGTACTCACGGAAAGTAATGACTAGTGTTTTCTACAATAAGGCATGTGATTCACATCAGCACTTATTTTTCAAGTGTGAATATGCAACAAAAGTGCTCGATGATGTAAATAAAATGAAAATTTTGCAGGATTTGAAATGTTTTTCGGAAGTATATTATGTTACATAGGATAGCCTTGCCCGAAAAAAATAAAATAAAATAAATAAATAAAAACACATGGAATGTTGTTAAGAAACTGATCGTTGCTGCTACAACTTACTACATATGGCAGTACTCAGGAGAGGACTTTTAGACGTACAATTTCAACAAAAGGACTTAGGAAGAATTATGCAGATATATAAAGGATTACGTGACATTAAGAATGACAAGTTTTATGGCCAAAAGCTCAGCTGATGTGCAAGAGGTGTAAAAGCTATAGGAAGTTCACACACAACTAAGGAATGTAGTGATTGCCGGTTTAAGTCTGTTCTTAGTATTGGTTTATCTCCTTTGTATACTGATTACTGATAGTAGTTGCTTATTTGTTCCTTTGGGGTTATCTTTAGATTGTCAAACGAAATGTCTAAGAAATCTATATACATTACTTTGTAAATGATATGTTCATATGACTAATATAAGTTAAAGGACACATGACTCATAATAGCCTCTTTTTAATCCATGGTAACATTTGCATTTGAGGTATTTGGCATATATGACGATTTTGTGAATCATGACAGATAAGCAAAGCCGCGAGTCATGATAACTCAGTATTTGAGATTTTGAAATCTTAAGACGAAGGACCATTTTTTTTTAAAAAAAAATGAAAATGTGAAGATATTTTACTATCAAAAAATTAAGCCATAAGGCATACATTGGATCAATAACAGACTCAAGATCCATATATCAGCAAACAAGCAAACATGCTTAACCAAACTGAATACAACCAGAGAAACTTCACATTTTCATACAACACAATCACTAAATTTCCTATTCAACAAGAAAACATTTCATCCAATTTTCAGTAAGTGGGTCGATATATTTGATAAATGGTTCATAAGGAAGCAGTCGAGCAGGTCACTTTGGTCAAAGATCACCCAGTTTATATAAACAAGTGGATACAATCTCCTAAAGTGTCTTATTTCTTAAAGTGTCCCCTCCACATTCTTGAATTGCTAGAAATTGGGTGTGTGTGGGTGGTAATAATCATGATATATTCTCTTAATCGTGTTGAGATCACTTTTAGATTGAAGTATTTCGACCCTATATGCCTCGGGTATCACGAAATCCTCACTTGGATAATTCAGAGAATTACACTTTGTTTCTAAGGCACGAGAAATCAAAGCAATACATAGAAAGTTGTTGTGTTTGTTATGTTCTAGAAGAGATCAATATATCATGGAAAACATAACCGAAAGTTAGTTAAAATCGGTTGGCGGGAAGGGTCATGACTGTTGGGGAAAAGGGGTGTCTTTTGGTGGGAAAAACTGTTCTGAAAGTAAAACGGATAATACCCGAAACCAAAAAATCGTTTAGGTTTTGGGTCGTCCCCCCCTCGACTCCCGTCCGCTCACCTGGGAGCGGGACCCAGCAAGGGGCTCTGCCCCTTGACCTCACAAGGGGCGTTGCCCCTAGACCCCCGCTCTTTGTTCGTGGCGGCATCAAGCTAGCTAGAACGAGTGTGCACTTCGCACCTCCTAACTCGAATGTAAGCTAAACCTGATTAAGCCCTTGATCTTAAGTAAAACGCAATTACATAAAATATAAGTAATGACACTAAAATCACCAACATGAATACCACATCCTCTTCCAGTGTCCTACCACATGGCAGTGGTGGCAAGCCTGATCCTTGTACTTATTAGCATGCAACTCTTCAAGGTAGAGAGGACAATTCCTCTTCCAGTGTCCTACCACATGGCAGTGGTGGCAAGCTTGATCCTTCTTGGGATTCTCTTTCTTCTTAGGAGGGTATTAATTAGGTTCAGGTTGATAGGCCATAACTTGCTTACCCTTATCACCTTTTCCTTTGCCTTTACCCTTCTTGTTCGCTTGCGGTTTTGGCTTGTTAATCCTACCACCTTGAATAGCAAGTACTTGAGGTGTAGGAGCCTTTTTAGGTAATCCTTTTTCATAGTCAATGAGAAATGCGTGCAATTCACTCACTGTCTTCCCCACACAGTGCATATTGAAGTTGCGCACAAAACCACTAAATTCCTTATTCAGGGATCTATTGATTAGGCCAACAGCAAGTTCTTGCTCATAGGGTTTGCCAAGTGCCTCAAGTTGGTCCATGTAACTTTTCATTTCCAAGACATGAGCACTCATGGATTTACCATCTTCCTGCTTACAGCTGTGTAGAGCATCAATCAAATCATACAATTCTAGAGCTGCAGGTTTCTCAAACATACGTCTAAGTTCGTTGAGCATGTCATAAGGGAAATAATGCTCAAATTGCTTTTGCAAAGCAGGTGACATCATTCCCAGCATCATGCAAGCCACATCATTATGTTTCTCATATTCAACTTTCCATGCTGCTTTATCTTCTGCAGATGCAGTAGCAGCAGGTTCAGCAGGATAAGGCTGATACAAATAATCTAGTCTTTTGGCCACTCGCAAGACAATTCTCAGCGACCTATACCAATCATTGAAGTTTGACCCAGTCAATTTTTCTCGCTCAAAGAATGTTTTGAACATAGAACTCAAAGTAGTGTTATCGGTTTAAGCCATTTCTATAGAAAAAAGTTCAAATATTAGTATTTTCGATAATACAATTTTTCAAGAAAATAAAATACCCAAGGAAATATTCATATAACCATAGAATTTTCTTGAAAACTAGAATCCAAATTGACATAATTTCATCACATCAGTTGATCTGCTAGTAATAAAAGTATTCAACAAGGTAATTGTCGAACAATAATTGACAAACAATTTTTGATTTCTAGATCATTATGGGATTTACAATTGCCAAACCTAGTTGCAATGTAAACATGTTTCATCCCAATCTTATGGCTTGAGTTATAAATCTCACTAACTAGCTAAATTAAAAAACTGTAAATGTGTCAAGTTGTGGCCTCACGCAACATGGAGATTTACCTTTCCATTGCAATCTAGCTAAGTTCTCACATAACATAAATTGCAATTTCAAGTGTTCTTTTAATTAGATGGCATGAACTTAAATTTTTAAGGGTACTAATTTTGATGTGAGTAATCAAAATATGTATGAAGAAGCATGCATACAACTTCATAACATAGGTTTTAATAAAAACGTTTCTTATTAACCAATTTCACTAAGATTAAATCAACAAAGTTTTGATTGAGGTATTGGGTTCACCAATCAAAGAATTACCTTCAATTATCGTCCACTATATCTTACTACTGCATGAGTCAAAAGACCCAAGTTATTCAGATAATTACCCCAAAGTGGCACGTGAAATTGAGGTCAATTCACCCTTAAGATGATTTTTTACATAAAAAAAATAGTCGTAGGTAACTCCAATTTGACGCACAAAGAAGCGGAGAAACAAAGGTTTAGCATAAAGCTAATTAAAAACCCGTTTCTTTAAGGTCACAATTTAATGCGTACCCTCCTTATACCTCTCACACATTTTTTCAAATCAGGTGAGCCTTCTAACTATTTGGTACAAAAAATTATCAATCAATTAAACATTGAGGATTTAACTCTTAAAAACAAATCAAATTTCACTATTGATTAATCCGGTTTATTTTTCTATTCAAAATTACCCTTTGCTTACAACTTGTCATACAAAAAATAAACAAACAAGTAAAATAAAAAATAAACAACTAAACAATACGCACATAACTTAACAATTAATATGTGTAAATAAGTAGCCACATGCAAACTTATTTGATAAAACCTACTAATAATCAATTATAGTTTTTCATAATGCATATATTAACTAAGGCTTTCACTTGCAAAGGCAAGTGAGCCACATGCATCGACGAATCGATTGCGTAAACATAGTTAAAAAGTATGCCATATTGCACATAATTGATTCATTAATTTAATTGAGGTCTTCCCCAATTCAAGATTTATCAATTAAATACATGTGAAAAATCTTAACAATTAAAATTATATAACCAATCATTTATGACGAAACATGCATGTATCATCATGAATTCCACATAACAATTATTACAATTAGTCACAAGATCGCATACAATTAATGACATAACATATATCCATTAATTAACACATAACCTATGCATGTAATTCTAGGTTTTTATAACAATTACAAATTAAAACCTAATTTTTTTTTTATATAAAATTAGGGCAAATCGGCCCCACCCAAAAAATTAGGGTTTTCAATTTTCAAACCATAGAATTCGACATACATATAAACACAATACAAACATTCTTTTTTTACGTGTTTCGGTAATTAATTACAAATTATAACGGCCCGTGATGCCACTGTTGGAATAATATTACATGTCGAACATAAATATAAACACAATAAAACATCAAAGAGCATGCGGAAGTGTACGATCATATAATTGCAATTAATTAACCAAAAATGAAAACGTTTGCATACCTTTTGCAATTCCAAGCTAGCAATTAATTGGATCAATTTAAGAACCCTAATTAGGGTTTATGTGGATTAACGAATTAACACTTACCGTTTTTAAAATTCAATCCAAGATGCAAACAATAGTGTGTTTGCACCACGTTCTTGTACACACGTACTAATACCAAATTAACGCGAATGCTAGTTCAAGAAACACAAAACGTTTTGTTTTGGAAAACCAAAACCGATCGACCCCTTAGGGTTTTTGATGATCGGCCGAATACCAAGAAAAAGAGGAGAGAACAAGGTTTTAGGTATTATGTGTACAAAAGTTAGCAAACAATGAACCCTTGGCCTTGTATATATAATATGTAAAACTTAGAGGACAAGTTAAGGTGGGAATGGGTTTCCCCTTAGCCCACCGATCGGCCAACACCCCAAAGGGGTATCCAGAACCTTCTTGTTCTCTATTTTCATCTATAGTCCTTTTCTTTAACCGTTAGTTAATTTTCGTTAATTACTAACGGTCGTTAGTCGTTTTGTGTATTTAATAATTAAATATAACTTTTTATATTAAATTATTAACCATTAATTCTTCATATGTTAAGTGTGCAATCCTGTGGTTTCGAGTTCGAATCCGGACATACACTATTAAATTTGTCCATTAAAACTAACAGTATTTAGTTTGTAATTTGGTTACTTTGGTGTATCTATTTAAAATTTCAATACTTAGGCTATGTTTGGCAAAAGTAGATGTGAGCAGTAGTAGTGAGCAGTAGCAGTGAGCTGTGAGCAGTAGCTGTGAGCTGTAGCCACAGCTCACTGCTCACCGCTCACCGCTTCTTAAAGAAGCATTGGAAAAATGAGTTTTTCTAAAAAATAGCAAAGCTCACCGCTCTTTTGCCAAACGAACACTAAAAATCAAAAAACTCATTGCTTACCGCTCATCGCCTCAAAAAGCTATGCGCCAAACATAGCCTTAACTTTTGAACTTTTGAACTTTTGAAACACTAAACTTTTAAACAAATACACCAAAGTGAACAAATTACAAAATAAATACACTAAAGTGACCAAGACTAGAGTTCGCTACATCAAAATAGAAAAAATGTAAAGTTAGATACATTCAGAGATGGTTAGCCCTTGATAAATCATTTATGGAAATTGAATATGTGGTTATGGATGTAGTTTAGGTAGAAGTTTAACACTTATTATAGTTTTAGTTAATGAAACTTGATTTAAATTAGTATAGCCCTTTTTTCATTTGAAAACAATTGAAATGATTTGATATTTATCATCACTTAATAGATAACAATTAAAGCTGTAACTATGAAATCAAGAACGAAAAGGAAAAGCAAACGGCAATCGACTCATATACTTGATCAGCTATTTAACGACGATGGCAGATTCACTCTAACGGCCGATATCTAGTGGCAAATAAAGGTGGTTGAAAAAAAAAAAAAAAAAAAAAGTGGCAAGTTAACTCTTTTGGTATATTTTGGATGACAAATCCACTCTTTTAACCATTAATAATTACATGACTTTTGAAAGATTCATTCCTTTGTCATGTATATTAGATTTGTAATTTAAATATGTACATATAACTATGCCATGAAACTGATATGCCAAGAGATTGATGGAATCAGTATTACAAAAGAACATGAACAATTTATGATGTTACCTGCATAAATCAACTTAAGAGCGCGAACACCTCATAGTATTTACTTGCTCTTCGAACAAACTTGTATGGAATTTACTTTAACTAACAGCAGGCCACAAATATTTAGAGACAGGTTCTTGAATCTTTAACAATTCAAAGTAATTTTAATTTGGATAAACAAAGCAAATTTACAAGTGGGTTTTGGACATAAATTAAACTGCAAATTTACAGCCAAATTGCAAAATAAACCCAGTACTCCATAAATTATATCGATTAAACTAACTGATGTGGAAATCCCTTTTCGACTTAGCTAATTACCTGAGACAAATTAAAGTCCTGTTTTAACCTAACCTGATATGATGATTCATGGATCAACAATTTTTTGAAACCGTCTGTGTAACATGTGACATGCAACTGATAGAATCGTGTTGAGAAATTTGATTTCCACACCATGAAGAATGGATACAAAGGCATCAAATTCTCAGACTTTCATTTTCTCAGCTTTTCTTTATTGCTCCACTTCAAAAACAAGGGAAATCTTGGCATTTCCATTTCTTTGATTTGAATTCCCTCTATTAAACACGTGCTTAAAGCAGATATGAACCAACTTTGTCGCAACCTTCACCTTGGCTCCAAACCACTTTAATGCTGAAAGAGCAACCTGGCCCATTAAGCGTAGTTTTTGTGCTGCCTCTGGTTTGTGAAGGAATTTCGCAAAACTGACTCAGAATCTCATCCCCAGACTCATCCGTTAGCTTGAATTTAATTACAAGGGAGCCGCCCTTGTTTGGTACTGCCATCAAGGATTTCCTCAGCGGAATTGTAGCACCACTCGAAATATAACCAGTATAGAGTAGTGCCGTGTAGAAATTTCTCTGAAAGCTCAGAACTTCAGGTTTGCACTGATAATCAAAGTTATTGCCATAATAGGCAAATATCCTTCCATAAACCTTTAGATTATCATCAAGCGATGTACACGTTAACTCAATAGCAGCATCGACGGCATCCTTTAACAAAATGTAATGCATCATTACATAACCATCCTCACCCTTAACCCTAATAGCACAGCAGGTACTATCTATATCCTTTTCCCAAAATTTTGAGAAGCTGATGTCAGACTCGTGATCGCAAAGTTGATAAACAGCATCCTTCTCATTAGTGACATATAGCTTCATACAAATCTCCATATAGGAAGAGAATGGAATTGATTGACGCGAACTGATATGCCAAAGTATAAATACGCATGATTGATGATGTCTTCGGAATCACACCAGTCCCGGTTGAATAATGTAACAAGACCACATTCAGGCTCAAATGTTTCAACCCACGCATCTGATAGCAATCCAATATTATCTGATACTGAAATATGTCCAAGCAGCTTACCCTTTTTAAGCTCGGGATCTGTTATAATGTTGAGAGAAATTGAAAATGGCTCAAACCGAGGATTTTTAGGTGCATCCCTGATGAAAACCAAAACAGAAACCACAAGTTAAAAAACAAAAAAGTTACAAGTGTAGAAATAGGCTGGTTTTCAACAGTTGTATAGCACTAAGTTATACAAAGTCCTTGCCATGTATATAGTAGAGAGATGGGTTTGTTTGTAGCCATTTTGGGTCATTTTAAAACCATAAAACCCGTAAAATTATTCTTTAAAATTTGATTAAAGCTAACAAAGTTGTTAAATTTACACATGATTTTAATTTATTTATAATATTACGATTACAAATAACCAGCCTTTACACAAAGTCGTTTTACATAGGCATAAAACGAAAAGGAACGATACTTTATGCAAACAACCCTATAGTTACATATGTTGCATGAAATGAATTAAACTTGGAATAGAAAAACTATATCATTTTCGATATCGAAACTGGTAGTTACCTGGAAGCAACAGGAATAAGCAAACGAGTAATGACACTATCATCAGGAGCGCCACCAACAGCCCTCTTTTGTTTTTTGTTATCAGACTTCGCATCAGCTACAGGAGCATTTACATCCATTGGTCGTTTAGCGGATGATAGTGCTAACAGTGATTGGGCAATTGATCCCTCTGGGGATGAAGATTCCTACACACACACAAAATAGAAGTTTAAAACTTGTTAGAAAATGTGGGAATTGTTTGACCTAGTTTTTAACCCAAAAATTTAAACATGTTTAAGACTCGAGTTGTTTAAAAACTTGTCTTTTATACTTTAATTCTTTTGAGTGACTTCTTTAAACATGAACTGATTCATTAGTATGGTGCTGAGTTTTAATGATATCTTAATTCACCCAAACAAATTTAAAATAGAGAACTTAAACCCGAAAACTGAATAAATCTCACAAGATAGTCCCACATATCAGAATCCCAGAAAAAAGAAACCATAAAAAATTCAACTAGATAATGCATACCGAATTGATCCCCAAAAGATGAAAGCATTTCTCCATTACTACTGCAGTCGCCTCATACAGCAATAATCTGGTTGTTGGCTCCACAACAACCCCAACCTGCCAAAACTTACGCTTAATCCCAACAAAAAATGATCACATGTCTTTCTAAAAATCGAATAAATTTTTAGAAAATTAACTTGGTTTAAGAGAACCAAAAATTAAATTCAATATTGTATGAGAAAAAGCATTTGGCAAGTAAATATATCAATGATCTGCTTTCTGCTTAGCATACCCATTAACCTAGCAAAACTTTCAAAATTACGCTAAATCGGGACAAAAATCATCATTTGCCATTTTTAAAATGAAATAAACTTTTTCAAATTTAACTTCGGTTTGAGAGATAGGAAAATTAACATCTATAGTGTATAAGAAAAATCATATGTAAGCAAATATACCTCGCACACAGAGGGATCGTAAGATTTGTGGTAATGCTCAAATTTCTCATATAAATCGTGAAGGTATTCATACAGAATATGTGGCAAGATAGATGCACATGACTCTTTGAGAACCTGAAAAACAAAGTAAGAATGTTAATACAATAATAAATATATATATATTCATATATATAAATTTAGGAAAAATTATAAAAATAAAATTGTTCACTTTTTTCTTCTACATATGTGAAATGTCTTGATGTAGGCAAGAAAATCTGTATCGAATATTCACCTCAATGTTTCTGCCGAGTTAGAAACCAAACTAGCCTTTTTAATCGGTATACCGTCTTATATGTTTCATTATTCTCAAAATTTCCTTATGGTCTAGTAAGCTACATATCATTTTGTATTATTGCTTAGCCTTAAGCATTGGACTAAATAAGCTCAATCAACCATACATTGAAGAGCATATTACAAGAAACTATAATGTTTTAGAGAAACCTAGGGAAATAAAACCAAGTATTCAGTTCCAAAAACTAAGCTTTATAACTTGAACTAGGCGCATATGTTCAAACAAGTAGTAAAAGTTCATGAAGACACCTCAGTAAACATGAGTAAATGCAATCCGAGCACACGTTCTACACCTTCACCCAATGTTAACTCTGAAGCCTGTTGCAAACAATTAAGGGTCAACATGAGAAATTTGTAACACCATTGAAATCCAATATCAGTCAACTTATTATTCAAGAACAAGAATGCAATATAATAGGGGCCGAAATGAGAAACTGTAACAACAATGAGACGAAAAGAAATTCTTACCTTCTTTAATTCATCCACGTCTTCACAAGATTTTGTAGTAAATGAACGAATATGTGCTTGTGTTTTTAACAAATGCTGAAGAGTATTTCCCTATTTATCAATGAAATTGAGCAGATGAAAAACAAAATCGGTGTAAAGATTTCAAATTGATGAGAGTTACAATATACAATAGCTTCAACATTATACCTCTGTCTTAACCATCTCAACAGGATCCAATGTACAATGCGCCAATCTATGGGCTTTCAAGAATGTACACCTGTTAAAAACAGAAAACGCAAAGCACTGAATATGAATAAGTACGAAACTTGACCTAAAAGTAGGGTATCTCAGTTTTCGAAACAAAGAAAATCGCTGGTGTAGACATTGTTGAATTCAATAAAAAAGACTCTACTCGTCTTATTAATACTGATAGCAAAAGAACAATAAGGGTAAAAACTATGATAAAAGCATGATAATCTTACCCAAGAGCATTATCTAGTAATGTTGTAGGCACCTCAACAGATTCCATTTGCATCTGCTGAAGAATCATGATTAACTCTTCTACTTCATTACTACAAGTTTGATATCCTGCATAACTCGCGCCAGGAGATTCGTACCTATCCTCTGGGAGCCACTGTGCTTGTCTAGCGGCCTGGACAAAAAATAAGTATTCAGTTTCTCCATCTTGTAAATTTGAACATGTTATCGGTTAGTCACTTACAGTGAAGCACATTTCATAATACTCTTGTTGTTGTACAGGAATCACATTTACTATCCAATTTGCTTTTTCACATTCAAGTCCATACCTACATAAGCAGACAGAAGATCTTAAAGCACTGTTCATGTATCATTGGTGAAAATATGTAAAAGATTTAGGAAGCAGGTTACACATCTATATATATATATATATATATATATATATATATATGTTATTGATAAATTCAACAAATATAAGTACCACAGATTGCTGAGATCTTTAGAAGCATTGCCGAAACCTCCATCTTTTTTCCCACGAATAAAAGGTTTCCGTTCTCCTTCAGGTCCAACAGATATCGTCACATTTCCATCTCTTTCTTCAATCGAAAAGCATTCTTTCACTTTGCACTGAGCTTTATGCTTGTCATCCTCCTGATATAAATGGAATTATTAAACTCATAAACAGCAAAATACAGCTATTTTTATATCAAAGAGGCGAAAAATGTAATTTCATAGAATATAAATAGAAGTAAACATAAAATGTTAATACAACAAACATTCAAACAGCTAAATCAGCTTCATATATACCTGCGGATATTCCTTAAAGACGGTGACAACAACATGAGAATACTTGAGCATACGAATTAGCGTGTTTATAATATAAGAGCGTCGAAACCAAGCTGCACGCGTTCCCTCTGCTATATCATTATCCAATGACGGAGAAATTATCATCGCCTTTCCCACATAAAGATTTGGTGCCCAAGTGTCTATACCATCTCTTAGCATCTTAAGAATGCTCTGCAAAGAAAAAAATATAGGTGAAACTGTAGTAATGTATGATTTAAAAGAGCTGGAAAAGAAAAGGAAAAAAAAAAAAAAAAAGTACCTTCGCCATCCATTTCCCTGATAACTTAAAAGTCACAAAACCAACATCGTGTATGGACGCTTCTTTTATCATGTCATCCCGCTTCTCAAGATGTTTCTTGATTTCCTATAATACATGCCACACCAAAACATAAAATTAGACATTATCTGTATGTTAAAAAAACTCAAAAACGATGATTGGCAATATTACCTCTCCAACATCTGTTGGTTTTTTAATATGTGGATACTTTTGTTTTGATTCTTCGGGGTTTTCTCTTAACTGAGTCCATATGCTCAGGACGTTATCGCTGTAAAATTCTCATAATTCAGATAAACAAATAAATATATATATATATATATATATATATATATATATATATATATATATATATATATATATATATAGGGTCCCTTTCTTTTCAGAACCACCTTATCTGCGAGAACTGACAGAACCACCAAAAACATACATGCACGCATTTTAAAATAAAATAAAAATACACACAAATCATCAATAATCGTAAGTATCCACCTATGTTATTCAATATCATCATGAACTCATCCTCTTTTTTCACAAAAACCTTACACACGGCCGCAATATTGTCGTTGCACGCCATATAAGAACATACACGCACACCTTCAAAGAAAAATTTTGTATTTCCAATTTCTTATCAAATTCTTTAGAACAACCATGTTTTTTTTAAAACATATATGTTGTTTTTAGAACATATGTGCAAAAATACAATTTTTGAAGGCGTGCATGTATGTTTTTGATGGTTCTGTCAGTTCTCGCACATAAGATGGTTCTCGAAAGAAAGTCTCACTATATATATATATATATATATATATATATATATATATATATATATATATATATATACCAAAAAAAGTAAAAACGTAGAAACAACATATGGTTACCATTGGTAGTCACCATACTCCTCTTTGGAAGGAAAGAAAAGGATAGGCTGTTCTTCTAATTCAGAGAAACAAAGTTCCAGTATGTCTTTAATTAGCGTATCGACTTCTTCTCGAAGGCTCCATCTATTATTATCTTCCTGTAATACAAAAGCAATGCCACCTATGTAAATTTATAAAAACATTTATACAAAACATATACGTTAATAATAGCTAGACTTACATCAGAGGCATCCACTTCCATATCCATTGTTGATGTAGAATGTGCAGAATATCGAAGTTTGGCTAATAGTACCAAAATAAAATGTTTCAATCATACTTGTGTTATTCTAGCCAAAGCGAAAACTGTTGCCCTATGACTTTACAGGAATAAGATGATAAACATGCATAATAATTCTATATAATTAATGGGCATATAATCCCTGCTGTCTGCAGCAGAAACTTCTCTGCATCAGCCTTTATTTTGGCAAATGTACGAGTTCAATCACAAATTTTGGAAGAAATTATGATAAAATGTTGACGTATGGGCCATTGGGAAATCATTGGGCTATTAGTTTGAATATATTTTCATAGTCAAAGTTAGGGGTGAACATATAATTAGGCATAACAGTAAATAACAGCAGGTAAAAATGGCTGCAGCAACAGCAGGGATCATATTATCCCATAAAATTACAGGGGAATGCATCTAACTTACCAATATTTTTCCTATTAAAGCACAAAACATTTGTATCATTTCAACATTTTACCCTGATATTGTGTAACGACTCTATCGAGTGCGAGTGGGTCATTTTAGATGAGCAAAATAAACGCAAAAAGGCGAAATTTAAATATTTGGGTATTTAATAGTGAAAAAAAAGGCCCAAATGGAACTAAAAAAAATGATAAGTTAAAACTAAATTAAAAGTAACATATTTCAGTCACAATTTAAAGCACCAAATCCTAGATAAATGATAAATCAAATTGTATGATAATTAAATTCAGCAACAAACAACTGATTAACACGTTAGTTAGTTTATTACCTGGAATTGAATTGAAAAAATTTAAAAAAAATAAAAAATAAAAATTTTGGGGGTTTTATTCTACAAACATCTGTCCCATGATCAATAATCTAATCGACTGACGACATTAAAAAGGAGGTTTTATTACCTATAGATTGGTGATTTGCGGTTTCAATTGATACTGTAAAAAAAAATGATTATTAAGGATACTTGACAACCTTTTCATTTTTAACTAAAAAAACACCCATTATTATAACTCACATTTAACTCAACTATTTTCAAATTCAACTCTTAAACTAAAACTTATACTTCATTTAATAACTAACATAATATTAAATATTAAACATTACAATACGAATATTAAACATTACATAACATTAAATATTAAACATTACAATACAAAACAAATACTTATTCATCGTCTTCGGAATCTTATTCTTGTTGTTGTCGTTGAAGATGTTTTTACCAAAGATGCTCCATAAAGTCTAATTGGAGTCGAGTATGCGTTTCTCTGTCACGTATTTCTTTTGCCTTTTGACGTTGGACATCACAGCTGTCGACCCACCTGTCTTTTCTCATACGTGGTGACGGATCCACCCACATCTCGCCATACTCACGTAGTGCAAACTCTTGATCTTTTAAAATCATATTATGCAAAATAATGCAAGAATACATGATTCTACGTATCTTGACAATTTTCATTTGACGTGCCGGTTGTTGTAGTATACCCCAACGTCCTTGAAACACACCAAAAGCATGTTCGACATCCTTTCGTGCACTTTCTTGTTTTCTTTTAAAATAACCATATTTATCGTCAGTTGTTGCCGAGAAGGATTTGACGAAGTAGCCCACTGTGGGTAAATTCCGTCAGCTAAGTAATATCCCTTTTCATACCTGGTTCCATTAACCATATAAGGTGCTGCAGAGGCGACGTCATTAAGAATGTCTTCGAATAACGGAGAGTTATCTAAAACATTAATATCGTTATTCGCCCCCGCCACCCCGAAAAATGCATGTCAAATCCATAAATCTTGCGAAGCAACTGCTTCAAGCATTATTGTTGGGTATTTTTTATCACCCCTACCAAATTGCTCTTGCCAAGCAACCGGATAATTTTTCCACTCCCAATGTATGCAATCAATGCTACCAAGCATTCCCAGAAAACCATGGTACCCCTCATGTCTTTCATAAATATTTTGAATGTCGGACCATGTTGGTTTTCTTAAATATTTCGGCATAAACAAATCAATAACACACTTGTTAAAATTATCAAGACAATCACGTGAAGTATGCTCACCCATTTGCAAATATTCATCAAACGCATCGGGTGCGGTGTCGTACGCCAATTGGCGTATAAAAGATGTACACTTCATAAGAACATTTATACTCATTTGACCAGTACAATCGGGTGATTGACTAAAGAATTTAAAATGATCCGGAATAAAATCAGAGGTATAAGATTCAATACCTTCGACTATTTGTAAAAATAGTTTCCGGCTCATACGAAATCTTCTTCGAAAATACCGAAGCGAATACTTACAACCGTGATTGAAATAGTCATTACGCAAACGTTGTTCAGCAAGCTCACGTTCACGATAGATCGGATTATGTGACATGCGAGGTTGAGCTGTTGCTTGTTCCAACTGTTGCTGATATTCGTACGCGGCTATCATAAACTAAATGTCAGTTTCTTCATCTACATCTGACCAGTTGCTAAATTCTGCGTGACTTTGATTCGGATCCATTTTGAATGAACAAGGTTTTTTTTTTTTTTTTTTTTTTTTTGTTAGAGATGAATTATATAAATTTGAGTTTGAGTTGTGGAAGTGTGAAAAAAAAATGTGTGTTAATTGGTTATTTATAGTGGTGGAAAAAAGGTTTTGAAAAAATATATATATTTTTTAATGAACTAGCCGTTTATGTACTTTGGAGGGCCAAAGTTATAAATTTTAATTTTGAAATCCAACCGATAGTTTTTGTACGATAAAGGGTTGGTGAAAGTGATTTTTTTTTTCTTTTTTTTAAATACTAAATCATCTTTAATGCTGCGTTAAGGGTTTAACACACTCTTTTAATGCACCCTTGATGCAGCAGTGATGGTATGGTTAACGCACCCTTGACGCAGGCAAGGTGAAGGTTTAATGCAGGGTGCGTTAACGATACCCTCTGCTTTTTGCATCAACAGTCTTTATCTTGAAACTATGTAATATCATTCGTCCTTATCTCTAACACCCGTTAAATAAAACCTCTCATGTGTCGTGCACATGGTACGTTCGTCTTTTTACTCTTTTCGATCACACACACCAAAAACTTACAACTCACCCATATACCACACCACCACCTCGAACCAACTAACAACCCAAATAACCACGCGATCGACTTCCACCAATCAAATCTTGTGCATGTGTGTGTTCTAGACAAGTGTGTGTATATCTGTGAAGATAAAGAGGTTTCCATCATTATGTATCGAAGAAGTTGACTTGTGTTGTTGACTTTGATAAGAACCCGAACATGTGCTTCACGAAATGAAATTTCTCCTTTTTATTACATCCTAAATATTATTATTTTATCTTTATTTTTGAGATATTTGTTGACAAATGTAGAAAAACAATTACGACAAAGGTTAAACAATCAAAGACCTAATGGCCTTTTAATAGTGTTGTATTTTTAATTTCAGTTTTTTTTTTTTTTTTCCTCAGCGAGTGATGTGGTGGCGATGATACGATTTGTTGGGGTTGGTTGTTAGAAACATTTTTTTGTTAATATTACAACATATTATGTGTTACAAATAATTTGGGTATCTGTTTATTTGTTAAGACTTAATATATAATATTTTTTGAAAAATAAATTCAAGAACAAAGAAAATGAGAGTTTGAAGATGAATTGTAAAATTAACATTTTACCCTCATGTGCTTGACACATGAGAGCTATTAACGAAAGCATTAAACGGCCGTTAGAGATAAGGACGAATGATGTTATTTAGTTTCAAGATAAGGACGGTTGATGCAAAATTTAAAGTCAAGGGATGAAAGTAGTGATTTTGGTATAACCAAAGGACGCACGGTGTAATTTACTCTAAAGATTATGTTGATGATGTGGTGGTGCTTATATTTGACGATGATGAACTTAGGGCATTTTCTGTCTGTGATGAAGATTCGTTTGGTTTTGACACTACTAACGATGTTGTTCTGGCTCAACTCATTGACGATGCGGATGCAAATATGTTTGCACTTGAATTGTTAATGATGATTAATTATTATTTGTTCTTCTACTTCAACAGAAATCTATTTAAAAAATAATTTAAACAAAAGTAGTCGACGATGTAAGGAAAGGTCATTTACACAATTCGAGTAACTTTGATTTTTTACTTGGACAATATAAACAATCACGGGTCATAGAACTAGTTTCAAATAAGAAGGAAAATGTTAAGAGGAGATTTGTCTATTTTCATTAGTGCATCTAAGTCTTTATCTGCAAGATTCATGAATTTGCATTACAAACCATGGTTGTTCTGTTTTATCTCTTTGAGGAATGAAGGTGTCATAAATATGAGGCACGTTTGAGTAATCAAAAGGTATAGCAAATGGTTTAAAGCTCATTTTTTATCGACTCTCTTCTTCCTGTTCCTGTTCTTCCTCACAATCATGTACAACAACACGCACAATTGAATCATCAAGTAACTGTTCTACACTATACAACTTTGGATTTTCTTTGAGTGTTGTGTGTAGAAAACGTGGTTTATCATCACCAAGAGCAAAACCATAACCTTTGGGATTTGGTTTTAAAGTGAGCTTTTGTATTGTTATGATAGACTAACCAGTTTTGTAAACAACATTTTGAAACTCTTTTAATTTGCTTTCTAATTCGACAATTTCATCAAGGTAAGAATCAATTCATTTCCTTGACTTTTGTTTGTGTTCAGAAAAATTAGCTTGGCAAGTGGACATCTCAGTTTTTGTTTTCAAAAATTCTGAATTGAGATGTTCAACTTGTTGTTTGTGTTCAAATTTTTCTTGTTCCAATTTAGAAATCAAGTTATTGTTGGAAACAGTTAATTCTCGTATTTGATGTTGTAACTCTTGTTCTTTGACATAAGCCTTTTGAAATGCAACTTCAAAACTTTGTTCTCGTTTTTCTTGTGTTTCAAAATTTGTTAATTGTATTTTACAGCACTCAAGATCCGCAGTTAATGATGCAACTTTTGCTTTTAATGTTTTGTTGATTTCATTACATTTTTCAACTTGGGATTGGTTGGTCAAGAGTAAGGACATGAGTTTTGGATCTGGACCAGGCGAAGGTTCATTTTGTTCAATTTGATCATTGATATCGTTATCAATTTGATCATCAAATGTAACAACTGTGTTCATTTGTTCATCATCTTGAGTAGATAATAATGAATCATTTTGAAGAATTTGTTCCTCCTCTGGTGCAGATGCAAATGGTGATGCAATTTCATGTATCAGGCATGTATGTGGATTAGGTACCTGAGACAGACCATCAGTGTCATACACTGGGCCTGTGTCACTCATGTGAAGTTCCTGCATATTTGCCATTAACATCACAGCTGCATTTGCTTCCAAATCCTCCATCTCATCATCTGAATAAGCATTAGCCATAAAGCTGTTTTCTTTGTCTGTGAGAGTTCCTCCTGATTCATCCTTTAGAGCTAGAAGTAATGCCTGCTTATGAAATTCACTTCCTATGACTCTAGGTTTAGGACATGCATTAGCCATATGACCTTTTCCATTGCAGTTATAGCATTTAACCATCGTGTTCCCAGTTTCAGTATTCCTAGTGTCAACAATTTCAACCCTTCTCTGAGGTGCACCAGCATTGTTCTTATTTCCACCAGTTGCATTAAATCGTTGTCCATTTCCTGAATTTCCCATATAACCTCCTGATCCCGTTCTTCCATAACTACGATTCTGTATTTCAACCCATCCATCTGGTACAACAGCTTGATTCTTTGTGTTAGATGAAGTGCGGAGACGATTGTTGGATTTGTTTGAAAATTTGCTGAAGGCATGAGTAATGAGTGCAAATCCTTGATTCAAAGAGTTGAATGTATCGTCTTCATCATTGTTTGTGTTTGTGTAGAACATGGTGTCAGTGTTTTCATAAGGGACTAGTTGATTGTCAGTTGATTGCTGTGTTGACTCGTATAGAATGAGTTGGGTTTGTTCAGGGTAGGAAAAGTGATTTTTTTGTTGGACAAATGCATGGTTTGACTGTGGAGATGGAGCAAAGTGAGATTGAGCTATCAGTGCCAATGAGTTTGGATGTGTAGGAGGTGAATACATTCCGCGAAAAGCTCGATCTTTGTCAACTTCATATTGATGGTGCTTCAGATACTTATACAACAACCCATACGATGCATTGTGAAGATTTTTCGCTTGGCGAACAAACGTGACATATTTTTGCCAATCTGGACCAAGACAACTTAGAAACTTAGTATTTATTGCAATCCTTGGTAAAATAATGTTGTGTCTGTCCAGATCATTGATGATGTTTGTGAACCGATGGTAATAAGATTCAAGTGACTCCCCTGATTCAATCATGAACATTGTATATTCGAGGTAAAGTTTGGATTCCATGTCTTCTTGGTTTAGTTCAGTGCCTTCCATCAAGAGATGAACGTGTTCCCACATATCCTTAGCTGTTTTCTGAGCATCAATACTTTGGAAGATCGGATTAGTTATACCCTGAATAATATACGACATTGCAAGTTCATCTACTTCACGGTGAAGTATTTGCTCTACTGTTAGTTGATTCTCAGGAACAGAGGTCAGGGTGTCAGGTCTTGGAGGAAAAACAGTTACATCTCCTGGAACCGTTATACTTGGCATTTGGAAAGGACCTTCAAGTATAACCTTTTTCAGATATCTGCCATGAGGTTTCTTGAGTTCTATGAACCTTAAGAATCGACTTTCCCATTGAACATGATTTCCAGGAGTGAGCATTGGTGGTGTTTCAAGTGATTCAGCTTCATGTCTAGATTGTTGGCTGCTGATGGCCTCACACATTTGATCAAACCAATGTGGTTGTTTTGCAGGAAGTGGGAAGGATTGCATTGGTTGTTGTTGAGGATATGGTTGTTGTTGTTGTGGATATAATTGATGTTGTTGCATGAGTAGTTGTTGTTGAGGATACTGCTGTTGTTGAGGATACTACTGTTGTTGATGAAAATAGTTGAAGTATGGTTGATGAGACATGATTTTTGATATGTTGTTACTTGTGTGGATGATGGATCTTTGTAGTCAATTGGAAATGTGATTTCCTTAGTTTAAAATCTAGTATTAGTCGTAAACTCTGGTCTTACTCGTAAACTCTGACCTTACGCGTAAACTAAGATCTTACGCGTAAACGTTGATCTTACGCGTAAACGTTGATCTTACGTGTAAACGTTGGCCTTACTCGTAAGATTAGGTTCTTACGCGTAAGTTTCTGGTTCTTAGACGTAAGACTTAGAAAAACCAAATAAACCTTTCAAACTTATCCAAACTTGAAAGATATCACAAGTTGAAGTATTCCACAAGCTTATCCAAGCTAGGGAAGTACTGAGTAACCTTTGCTAGTTGACGAAACTGAAGATTCACGCTTATCCGTAAACTGGAGACTTATGCATAAACTTTGTTGCTTATGCGTAAAGTAAGGGTTTTGACTGAGGTTATGCGTAAACTAAGGGTTTTGACCAAAGTTATGCGTAAACTAAGGGTTTTTGCTGCTTACTCGTAAACTTTGACACTTATGCGTAAAATGACCAAATTTTTCAAAATACGTTTTAGGCATAAAAGATACGATTTCCAGAAGTTTCTTTTGGTCAAATCTCTTCAAAAACACGTAAAGAACAATAAAGTTTAGGCCTTTAACACAAAAGTAGAAATTTGAAGTTATTCGTAATAAGGTACGAACGTGAAAAAAACGAGTAGAAAACGATATTTAAGATACAAAGTACTAGACTTTATGCAATATCTAAGTTTCTAAACACTATATCAACCTTAAAACTTTCCAAGTTTCAAGATTTGAGTGTAAGAAACAAAGAAAAACGCAAGACTTTGAAGAAAATAAGAAATAAGGTACGAGTAACCAAAAAAAACACACACTTCAAGCAACTATTAAGTGATTGATACCACTTGTTAGGTCACCTTAATGATTCAACACAAGTATATCTAGTGAGAGAAAGTTAGAGAGAGAGAAAGATGGTATGGAACACGTATAAATGAATAAGAATAGTAAACTTGTATAACATGAACCAACACCCTTCTCATCAATGAGAGGGGTATTTATAGTTGTACAAGAATAGGGCAACGCCCCTAAGTGAGTTACTAGAAGCTATGCCACGGTCCATGGGCTTACTTCATGGACCAGGCCTTAACTAAACATATAAGCCCTATAAAACTAATCAACCTATTACATATTTAATGACCGACACTTTTATTGAAAGTTAAACCAAAACTTTGGTTTAAATATGTCAAGTTAGAAAGTCTAGTATGTATTATGTAAATAGGTAGTTAGTGTCGGTTATAGGTAGTTAGAGTCGGTTACTAGAATAGGCACCGCTTCATGAAACAACACACTGTTTCATGGTGTCTTTTCGATATCTATATATATGGTCAAGTGTCTGTAAAATTTATATGAACAAATATTGCAAGTTTCAATCAATTCAATAGAAAGTTTATATATTCATTCATACCTGTGATTTTTGATCATCATAGCAAGATTGATTCCAACAATTGGCATCAGAGCCAGAGGTTAATCGACCCAGGGAAGGAAGAAAACAACGATTCCTATTACAAAACTTGCAACTGTTGATTTCAGAAGCAAGAAGAAGAAGATCGATTTCTGTTGGAAATCTATTTACCGAACAAAAAGCAAGAACAAACAGAAATTGTTTTTTCTGGCAAGTCTCTAATCAATCAGAGGGAAATTAAGAACGAGGGAAGGATATTAAAACGTACCCGTTCGTTGATTTGGAATCACGAATCAAAGAAAAGCAGAAAATCGTCCAGTAACCACCATCGCCGGAGAAAATTTGAGAACGGGAACCACCAAACCACCGATTAACTATAATCGAAAGAAGAAGGAGATTGTGTTGGTGATTTTTGGTGTTTTGGGTTCATCGATAATAATCAGACAGAGAAGAAGGAAGATCCGATCTGGCATTTTGGTGTTTTGGGTTTGATAACAACCCAACAGAGAAGAAAAGGGCAGTTTTTATTTTTATTTTTGGTGAGATCTAGAAGACCAAGGAAAGTGGGATACTTCATTTGACTGCATCAGTGGACACAATAATTGAATAAGTTTTCTCTTACTTTGTCTTTTATAAATTTTATTTTGGGATTATAAATTTATATTAAGGATTTTAGTGATAAAAATAAGAAAGCTTTGAATTAAAATATTAGTGATCAATTATTGTTGATAAAAATAATTTTATTTAAGGAGTAACTATTTTGTAATTATCAATTGATTGGGGTTATTAAAAAAAAAGGTAAGAAAATAAGAAAGTAAGATTAAGTTTTGTATATTTTTCTATTTTAAAGGGAGAAAATCATTCTTTCAGATTAGTGAAATACAAAACTAAAAGTAAGACCGAACCCTTGTGGCTCACATAGTAAGAAGTAAGAAGAAATCTATCGCTTTACGGAACTTAGTGTTTAACGAAACCTTTGCATTTCAAAGTAAGTAAGTAAGAAAACTCTAGTGTTTCCAAAGTAAGTAAGAAAAACGTTAGTGTTTCAAAGTAAGTAAGTAAGTGCAAAGTCTATCCTTTTCAAAGTACGTCAGAAAAAAACTGGTGTTGCAAAATAAGTAAGAAAGATCATTTTTGGTCAAAAAGACACTTTAGTGTTTCATAGTAAGTAAGAAAGTCCAATCTTGATCAAGGTAAGAGAAACCCTAGTGTTTCAAAGCAAGTAAGCAACCGATCGTACGATCACAAGTAAGTAAGAAAGAAAGCAAGTAAGAAAGCAACAAGCATGAAGATAGGAGAATCATCTACACCAACTCGAGAGCAAAACATAGCACTTCAATGCCCGAAACTGACAGAAACAAACTACACAACGTGGGCAATCATGATGGAAACAATCTTGAAGGCTCATGGTTTGTGGGAAATAATTAATGCTAAAGATGTTGTGGATGAGAAGAAAGAAAATACAATGAAGGCAATGATCTTTCAAACATTGCCACAAGATGTCTTAATGCAAGTTACACAATACTCGACTACAAAGGAAGTATGGGATTCGATCAAAGTCAAGTATTTGGGAGCGGATTTAGTTCAAAAGGCACGGCTACAAACCTTGAGGAGTGAACTAAAGACGCTAAGGATGAAACCAAATGAAAAAGTAAGTGACTATGGAGGAAAGTTAAGTGGTATAAAGGCCAAGTTTAAAGGCCTTGGTGAAACTTTGGAAGATAAGGTGATTGTAAGGAAACTACTTAACTCTGTTCCAAAGAAGTTTCTCCCTATCGTGGCATCTATTGAACAATATCAAGATCTAGACAAAATGTTGTTTGAAGAAGCCATTGGAAGATTAATTGCTTTTGAAGAACGACTCAAAAGTCAAGACGAACATGAAGAAAATTATCAAGACAAACTTTTGATGACAAGTTCAAGCAATCAAAGTCATGATAAAGGAAGAGGAAGAAACTTTAGCAAAGTAGGAAAAGGACGAGGAAAAGATACAAGGCAAGAATAAAATGAGATGCTATAATTGTGGTGAATTCGGCCACCTTTCATATGAATGTACCAAATGGAAAGAGAAAGACAAAAATGAAGTATCGCACCTCGTTTATTGCTCTGATGAAGATTCAGCCCTGCTGTGAAAAGCAAGATCAAATTAAGTTGAAGACCTACCTTAAACCAAGGTTTAGTTTAAGGGGGAGTATTGAAAGTTAAACCAAAACTTTGGTTTAAATATGTCAAGTTAGAAAGTCTAGTATGTATTATGTAAATAGGTAGTTAGTGTCGGTTATAGGTAGTTAGAGTTGGTTACTAGAATAGGCACCGCTTCATGAAACTAGGGCCGTTCAAAGCGCTCGCCGCTCGCCGATCACTCGCCGATCGTTCGGAAGTTGCTCGGAAATTGCTCACTCGATCCGTCGCTCGATTGTAAACGAGCCGCTCCGCTCGGTTCGGTTTGTAAACGAGCCAAGCATGAGTAAAGGCCTGCTCGGCTCGGATCGGCTCGAATATTTTTATTATATATATAAATATATTATATATGTATGTATTTATATAAATATAAATTTATCTTGTCACTATCATTCTATTAGATTTATGGATTAACATTTTTGTATTTAGCCCAAATAACACTTAGCCCAATTAAAAGTCCAATGTACACCTACACACTAATATAAACTCTAGCCTCCTCTTTTCCCTTCACATCTCTCTTTAGCATAAAAGAGTGGCACGTTTGGTAGAGAGAATTTCAGAGATTAGAAATGAAGTAGAGAATAGAATTCAGAGAATAGAAATGGGTGGAGAAATTTAAAGTCAATTCTAGTGTTTGGTAACATGAGAAATAAACTCGAGAATTGGCAAAAAAAAAAAAAAAAAAAAAAAAAAAAAAAAAAAAACTTTTTATTTAAAGAATTAGAACTTTTGTTTGTTGATTTTTAAAAAAATAATAATTTTTCTAAATAACAATTCTAAAAAATATATATTTTAAAAAAAAATTAATTTTTTTTTATTTAAAAAAAAAACTTATTTAAAAAAATTATTTTTTTTTAATTTATTTTAAAATTTATTTTTTATAAAATTATTTTTTCTAAATAACAATTCTATAAAAAATATATTTTTTTTTAAATTATTTTTTATAAAAAAATTATTTTAATTTTTTTTTAAAACTTATTTTATAAAAAAATTATTTTAAAAAAATTATTAAATTTTTTTATAAAAATTATTTTTTAAAAAATTTCGTAAAAAAAATTATTTCGTAAAAAAATTTATTTTAAAAAAATTATTAAATTTTTTTTATAAACAAATTATTTTTTCATCAATTTCGTAAAAAAATATTACAAAAACTAACCAATTCTCTATCAATTCTCCAATTTCCCAACAAAAAGTAAGGAAATGAAACTTTAAAAATTACACTACCAATTCTCTATCAATTCTCTCCAATTCTCCGCTTTTTTATTTCTCTGCTTAACCAAACACGAGATATGATGCCATTTCCATTTCTCCACCCTTATTTCTCGGTACCAAACATGCCCTTAGCATAAAAGAGTGGAAAGAAAAAACACATAAGCAAATTCAAGTGATTGACTAAAAAAACAATTCAAATCAGCAGATCAACTCACCGACTCACCGTCATCATATTCAGTTTGTAAGTTAAAACAAATCCTTATATTAATCTTTATTATTAGATCTTTAATCAAAAGTAGTATGTATTAAAGTTTATTCCAATCGAACAAACAAGCCCCTTTTGTTTTATGTCTGACTGCTATAAAAACCTGTGATGATGAATCATTGCTGCCTTTGCTTTTTTGTGCAATAAAGTTTGGGTTTTCATTATCTTTATTTGAGCCTCATTATTATTTGATAAGCACTTTGTATTGGGTATGCTTTATTTCTTGTTTCTTGCAATTTTTGTGTATTGTAATGTATTAAAGTTTTGATTTTTATTGTTTTTATTAGAAGCCCATTTTGATTTGATATATGCTTTGTATTGGGTATGCTTTAATTCTTGTTTACTGAGACCTTTTTTTTTTTTTTTTTTTTTATTGTATATGATATTTAGATGATGGAGGCTGATGATGTTGATTTAGATGATGGAGATAACTTTCAGCTAGATGATGAATTCATAGATAAGGACGATGGAGCGTCCATAGGTAAAAAACGAAAGCGAAAGAATTCTTCTAGTGTGCATCCACATTTTGTAGATGTTGAAGGTTTGTTTAGAGGAGAGATGGTGAAAAAAAAGCAATGCATCCATTGTAAACACACCTTCGTGCAAGGCAAGTCGAGCACCACAACAAGTATGGTGCGACACCTCCGAAATGATTGTCCTATATATAAAAGATCTCTAGGTAAGAAGAAAGGGTTCATCAATTTTGAGCCAATTAGTAAGGATGGTGAAAAGGGTTTATCTGGGATTGAGATAAAAGGCACTTATGATCAAATGAAATGTCGTGAAATAATTGCAAAATTGATAATAATGCATGAGTTGCCCTTTTCTTTTGTTGAGTATCATTGGTTTAATCAGTTGTTAAAGTATAACAATCCTGTATATCAAGAAGTTAGTAGGCCAACAATAAGAAGAGATTTGTATAAAGGTGGTTGAAGGAGAAAGAGAAAGGATAAAAAAAGATGTTGAGAAAGGTGAATATGATATCACTTACAAGTGATTGTTGGACATCGAACCATACGATAGGCTACATGTGTTTAACAGCCCACTTTGTTGATTGTGATTGGAAGTTGAATAAGTGCATTATCGGTTTCAATGAACTTGCACCACCCCATAGTGGTGAAGTTATATCCGATGCTATCTTAGAATGTCTTATCAAGTGGGGTATTCAAGACAAGATAGGTACCATTACTTTAGACAATGCAACTAACAATGATAGGGCAGCCACTATTTTGATGCATAATTTTCGGGTGAAAGGAAAATTACATTTTGATGGATTGTTTTTTCATGTTAGATGTTGTGCTCACATTCTAAACTTAGTAGTACAAGATGGTTTGGGTACCATAGAATTGTGTATCTCAAAAATTAGAGAAGGTGTGAAGTACTTGAAAAAGTCTCCGGGTCGTTTATTGAAGTTTGGTGAAATAGCAGTGTCCGTTGGTATCAACACCAAGCGTTCTCTTTGCTGGTTGATCTGAAGAAATATTTTGTTGATGAAGACGTTGATAGGCTCCTTGAACTTTAAGTTGTTTTTTTTGGTTTTTAATCAAAACAATTATCATGTTCATATTTTGGTGAACTTATTTTGTATCAGCTTGACTGAATGATTATTGTGGACCTGTTATCCATAGCTTAGTTAAAAATTATACATAGTAAATTCGAAGAATATGACGTGACAAAATTCTATTTTCTAGATGTATGTTCCTTAATAATATTTTTCTTATTATCTTTTCACGATATAAATTTTAAGACGGCTTCAGTTTTATTCGAGTTGGGTTTGTTCGCGTAGAGGCTTAAAAAAGCATACTCAAATCCGACCTTAGCAAGTTTTCGAGTTAATCTCATACGGGTCTATTCAAGCCTTGTCCATCTAAGTTATGATCTCATACTCAAATTCGACCAAATATGTTGGATTTGAGTAGAATTGGTCGGTTTAAGGGCAAAGTGCTCGCCGCTCGTTCGGAAATTGCTCGCTCGATCCGTCGCTCGATTGTAAACGAGCCGCTCCGCTCGGTTCGGTTTGTAAACGAGCCAAGCATGAGCAGACCCTCGCTCGGTTCGGCTCGGCTCGTGAACAGCCCTACATGAAACAACACACTGTTTCATGGTGTCTTTTCGATATCTATATATATGGTCAAGTGTCTGTAAAATTTCTATGAACAAATATTGCAAGTTTCAATCAATTTAATAGCAAGTTTATATATTCATTCATACCTGTGATTTTTGATCATCATAGCAAGATTGATTCCAACAACTTTATATTAATTACACGTATTCCCAACACACTTGTTACATTTTCTCATCCATTTTAAGGTGAGTACTCGTGGCCCCTTTTTCCTATATTTTCTCGAATTTCAATATATTTGTGGCAATGTGGCACGATGTATGGAGTGAAGCTGACCCGTTATCGACAACTACTACAAGAAGACACATTTATGCAGCATGGCTTTCTGATAGTGCTATTCCGGCTTATATGATTGAAGAAAGTATTAGGAAACGGTCTGATGATTGGATTCAACAATTTCCTAGTCTCCAAAATATTCCGGTGCCTGTGCTCAACTAGCAATCAAAACGCTCAACTAGCAATCAAAACACGGGATTAACTAGTCAGCAACAAGAAAAGAATAGTGAAATTTCCAACGGAAAGAGTTTGGAAAGATTTGAGAGACGAAGGTGCCAAAGTGAATTGCAATGACATTCTTTGGTTCTCTAACTGTATTACTAGACATTGACTTTATACTTTAGCTACTAATTCAAGACAGATTACTGGACTGGTACTCACAGAAAGTAATGACTAGTGTTTTCTGCAATAAGGCATGTGCTTCATATCAACACTTATTTTTCAAGTGTGAATATACAGAAAAAGTGTGCGCTGATGTAAATAAAACGTCAAAGTTGCAGGATTTGAATGATCTTTGGAAGGATATTATGTTACATAAAACAGCCTTGCCGAAATTAATTAAAAAAAAAAAAAAAAAAAAAAAAACATATGGAATATTGTTAAGAAACTGATCCTTGCTGCTACAGCTTACTGCATATGGCAGGAGAGGACTTTTAGACGTACAGTTTCAACAAAAGGACTTAGGAAGAATTATGCAGATATATAAAGGATTACGTGACATTGAGAATGACAAGTTTTATGGCCAAAAGCTCAGCTGATGTGCCAGAGTTGTCAAAGCTATAGAAAGTTCACAGACAACAAAGGAAGGTAGTTTAAGTATGTTATTAGTATTGGTTTTGACAGAAGTATCTCTTTTGTATACTGATTACTGATAGAATTCATGATTATAATAGTTGCTTATTTGTTCCTTTTGGGGTTATCTTTAGATTGTCAAACGAAATGTCTTAGAAATCTATATAGATTACTTTGTAAATGATATGTTCATAAGACTAATATAAGTTAAACGACACATGACCCGATAATAGCCTGTTTTGAATACATCGTAACATTTGCATTTGAGCTATTTGCTCATTGGGAGAGGATACATTTACTAGGCTTTTGGCATAGATGACGATTTTGTGAATCATGACAGATAAGCAAAGTCGCGAGTCATGATAACTCAGTATTTGAGATTTTGAAATCTTAAGATGAAGGACCAATTGTTTGTATCTAGAGTTTGGATACATGGGAAACGACTACGTGGACATGCGACAAATAATTTAGTTCGTTATCCTAGCTGTTTTACTACATCATTTGGAAAAACAAGATACATATTTAGAAATTTTTAGGTGGTGAAAGAAGGTCGGAAATGGTCACTAGATAGTTGGATACCACCTTTAGACCACATGCATCTGAGTCATAGAAACGCGCCCTGGTAACTTGAAAACCTCATCCGTCTATCGTTTTAACATGTCTAATATTTGACTCATTGGCTGTGATTTTCACCCACGACATTCTTATTTTGTACTAATGTTTTAGAATGTTTAATAACTGGATTGTTTTAATAAAACTCACTTGTATCATTAATTAATAATAATAGAAGTACTTAACAACGTAACCAAATCACATTAGTAATTTCGTTATGTTTATGCTTTTATTAGAAAAAAGCCCACTTTATTGGCAGGCCAGGCCCATAAACAATCAACTACTAATGGGCCTTAACTACAAAACGACTTAATGAACCCGGTTCAACAAACCGGGCATAAACCTTCTCAAAAACCTATATATACCCATCTTTTCGTATTCATATTCTCACAACACACCATAATAACAAACGTCGTTCCACTTGCTAGAGCATCTTTCTAGCGTTTTCTTTTTGACGTTAAAAGATGAGTTCCGAAGGCAAAGGCGGGCGAGGCAAGCCCAAGTCATCGAAATCTGTCTCAAGGTCTCAAAAAGCCGGTATCCAGTTCCCCGTTGGTAGGATTGCTAGGTTTCTTAAAGTTGGTAAATATGCCGAACGTGTTGGTGCTGGTGCTCCGGTTTATCTTGCCGCGGTTCTCGAGTACCTTGCTGCCGAGGTTGTTTATTTACATTTATTTCGTTAATAATTGCTTAGAATAACAAGAGATACTTTTACGCGTTTAAGAGTAGAATTAATCATTACAAAATCGTGGTTTTATTTTGTTACCAATAATAGTTTTGCTAGTTTTATATAATGATATGGGAATTTAATGTACGTTTAGTGATTACTATAAATTACTAAGAATATTATTAGTAACAGAATCGTATTTTATTCAGTTACCAATTGTGTTGCTAGTTGGTAAAATATCGAAAAGAGAAATGATTGGGAGGAATAATTACGATATGACTAATTTCATGGCTAAGCATGTGTTAGTGTTTTATTGGTTTCTGAAATGGTGTGTTCCTTAGGTGCAACCAACAGAATGTTGTCACGCAGGTTTAGGCATGAAATTAGGCACATGTTTAGGTTTCCTAATATTTTCTCCATCGAAGATATTGTGTTGCGTTTTGATGCCGATAGATCATAGTGTTGTTAGTTCGGTAAAGTACTTTCATAGTGTTGTTAGTTCGGTAAAGTACTAAGAAAATTGTCAATACTATGATCGTACTAAGAAAATATAAGGTATAATATACGATAGGTAACAAAATCACGAAACGAAGATTGTTAGCAAAATAAAAGTAAAGGTCGATATATTTGGTAGTATATATATGTTATACGAAAAACAAGTAACAATAAAAGTATATCTCTATATTAGGTAAACAAATCACTATGATTAAAACGCAATACCTTCCTCTTGTAAATAAGGCCGATAGGTTTTTAACGAGTAGGTACATTATCTTGCTATTATGAACAATGAATTTGCATTGTCTTTATTTCCTTTTTCTTGAACTGATATAGTTCGTTTGTTTAGGTTCTTGAATTGGCCGGAAATGCGGCCAGAGATAACAAGAAGTCTCGGATTGTTCCAAGGCACATACAGTTAGCCGTGAGGAACGATGAGGAACTTAGCAAGCTTTTGGGGGCCGTTACAATTGCTAATGGCGGTGTTTTGCCTAATATTCATCAGCATTTGCTGCCTAAGACGAATTCGAAAGAGAAGGATGGGCTCGGGTCTGCTTCACAAGAATTTTAAGGGACTTGGTCTTTCATAATTGGCATCGCCATTGTATTTTGAAAATTTTGCTTAAAGTTTGGGTGGATTTCTTTGTTATCATGATCCTCAAATCAGAGTAATTTCACTATATATCTAAAACATATTTGATCACTTGATCCTGGAATGTTTGAAGACTGAATGGATTTTGGTTGTTTCTTGCTATATCGTGGTTTTTAGTGTGACGTTTTTTTGATTTTCTATGTGCTGTGCTAGTGAACAAGAATATGTGAATGATCTTTTTTGGCTAAGTTATGAACACTTTACGAAGTGCATATAAATGGTAGTTTTGACATGTAGTATCTTTTACCATTTTTGCAGATTATTTCAAAAGATTTTTACCACTTTTTATATCAAAAGACAAAAGTTTTAAAAGTTAATGTTGGTCTTTTTTGAGCAAAATTATCTTTATGAGACACCTTTTTGGTATTTTTCCCCAAGCACTTACATAGTAATTTTTGCTTATAAAGTCGTAGAGAAGTTGCAAATATTTCTGTGTGATCATTTGCTCGATAATTACGTACTTATGATTGTATGAACCCATTTTGTAAACCCCGATGATTACGTACGTTAGAAGACTTTCTAACGTTTTTCTTCTCGCGGCTGTAGATGATAGGAATATGAACCTAAATATTAGGTATTTCTATCTGTTTAAGGTTGTGCTTTGTTGGGTTGGATGATACCTAAATGATGTCGGGTTTGAAGAATTTGTTTGGAAAAACGAAATAAACAAATTCTTTATGTTCACCTATGTTTCTTGTTTTTGTGACTTGTTACCAATCTTAGTACACAAGGGATGTAATTCTTCATCTTGTCAGGCTAAAAAATGACCAATCACTTGGGATGAGAACCATGTGTGGAGTTCACATGGATATATAGTTGATGTGCTCATTGATATATGATCCCATGATGAGAAGGTCATGTAGATCCCAAGACAAATTAACACGACTGCACAATATGTTAATAGCAACAACTCATATAACAGTTTAATTATAGTGTTAGTAAAGCCCACCATGGGGCGTTTTGCGCCATGTGGCAGCCCAGTCAGCAAAGGGGCTTGAAAAAAATAGGTGTGTAATGGTGGGTAGGGCTTTATGCGACACGTGGCATTTTTTTATTTTTATTTTTTTTCTTTTTCCCTTTAGCAATACGGAGTAACATGCTGTTCCAAAAAAAAATACGGAGTAACATACATCAATATCCCTAATGGGTGGGGCTTACTTTTCCACCATTTATTACTCCTTTATTGAACAAAAAAAAAAAAAAAACTAGTACCATCTTCTCCATGGAAACACACACACTTCTGCACACACACTGCACACACAAACTCAAACCCAAAAATGCAGACCAACACACACACTACACACACACACAAATTCAAACCCACAAACGCAAACCACCCATTTTAATTGCAAACGTTCGGATTTTTCTTGGAACAAGCAAGGGGCAGGGCGTGAGCAGGCTGGCGCCGGATCATTTTTTTCCCATTTTGGCGCCCCTATGTAATGGGAGGGGGCGCTAAAGGGGCGTGAAAAGGGCAGAAAATGGGTGGGTAACGCCCCATTACACATAGCCTTATATACTACTATCATATAGGGACAAGTCCTCGCGACGGTAAGCTAAATGATGAGGAATGTTCATGTATGTGTCCGAACGACTCAGACCGGACGGATCGAACCGGACATATCCCATTCAAGCCGTCCGGTCCGGATCGCAATAGCAGAAAATAATAAATAATAAACAAGGACAATAGGAAACTCGGGAAGGACCAAGAAACGTACAGCGCCACCATCCCCGGGTTTTAAGGGATGTGCCTGTCTGGTACGCCGCCCCGGATTTTACGGAATGGTACCTTAAGTACATAAACAGTGCCCCAGGTACAGCAACTGTTCACGTACCAGCTCCACGCCCCCAGGTACAGCAACTGTTCACGTACCAGCTCCACGCCCCCAGGTACAGCAACTGTTCACGTACCGGCTTCATGCCCCCAGGCACAGCAGGTAACAAGTGGTTGGGGTACTATAAATACCCCAACACATTCAATGCCCAAACCAACTACATTCTCACTCACATTTACTACTCACCTGCATTACATTTATTGTTCAGACCGAACAAGTACTTACTCTTGCACTGGAGCTTGGTCTTGGGACAAACCCCAAGGCGAGGCTAACGTGCATGATCTTTGTTTCAGGTTCGCACAAGGTTAAGAAGAAGACCTGACGAGCCCGGGGTAACTTTTACCTCAACAAACTGGCGCCATCCGTGGGACCCAAATTCAATCTACCAAAAAGTTTAGAATGAGTGGTCCCAACCCAAGCACCCCTCCTGTACATACGGAAGGGGAAAACTATGGAGAAAACCCTCCGGATACGCGAGCCATCATGGAGGGCCACGTATCAGCCCTCAAAGAATTGCTCAAACAACAAGCCAATCGTGACTTGATAAAACCAATGCTCTTAAACTTCGAAGAAGATTTCGTGGATAACGAGGAAGAAGAAGTCGGAGGAGGGGTGAACGGTAAAAGAAAGCAAGTGACAAACGACGATCTGAGCAAACCTTACAAAGAAATGATAAAGTGTCCGTTCACTAGAAGGATTATTGAGTTCTCCGCTCCAAAGCACAAGATACCAACGAACCTCAAGTTGTACGACGGAACGACCGATCCAGATGACCATATCAACCGCTTCACGGGAGCAGGAAATCATGAAGAATGGCCGATGCCCGTATGGTGTCGGATGTTCCAACAGACTCTGGACGGAAAAGCTAGGGGGTGGTTCGACAAGTTGCCTACCGGGAGCGTCGACGGTTGGGACGACCTTCAAAGGAAATTCTTGAACAGGTTCAGTGTATTGAGGGCCTGTGTCAAAGACCTCACAGAAATTAACAAAATCCATAGGAGGGCAAATGAGAGCCTCCGGGACTTCAAAGAACAGTGGGTAAGCGAAGCCAACTACTTCCCGGATGCCCCGGAGATAATGCAGAATTCGTCTTTCATGAGCGGCCACCACTGTCCAGAATTGGCGAAAAAAATCTCCGATAGAATCCCTAAAACGGTCGACGAGATGCTAGAAAGGTTTGAAGATTTTATCTGATCGGAGAAGGCTTTTCGGAACACCGAGCTACCTAAGGGAGAGTACACCCAGAAGGACATGGGGGGATCGCAGCCGTTAAGAAACGAGCGACCCCACAAAAGCTTTGAAGATAGACGGGGGTGGGGACTCCGACCCCCCTTCCGGCCCAAGGACCGTCACTCTCCATACGCTGCCCCAAGACAAGAACCCGTCAGGAATCCTAGGTACGGACTCAGGGATGATAGGAAAAAACTGACTTTGGAATCACTAAAACGTACCCCTAAGGAAATCTTGGCCACCTGATGAGTGCGCGTGATGTGTCGTTGCGGTTTAGCAGTATTAATGCCTACTCAAGTTTTAAATTTATATTTAGCCGACTTATCAATAACACACACACTTAACGAGCAGTGTACCCGGTTAGTATGAATATAATGGTAAGTAGAGTGTCGATCACTAAGAGTGGAACGTATTATCTAGTTATTCTAATCAGTATTTTAATATCCTAAGTTAGCTATACAACCTAATCTAACGCAAGGGGGTTTCAACCTGAGAGACTGGCACGGTTTGGTTATGATTAAATAGAAAACTAAACTAATGAGCACGAATCAGCGATTAGCACACACGTACACAGATAGATACTCGAGACAATAAGAAGACCTGTCCTGATAATTAAGTAGCTTGTCACTTGTTTTATTGCTAGTTTTATATGAAGTGTATATAATTAAACCTTTCTCGTTGGCTCTAATCTTATCGGCGAGTAAACCCTTAATGATTACTTATGTCTATCCTATTTATTTAAGCGTCTCTAATAAATAGGCGAGGAAGGGGCATGGCGACCCAAGCAAGACTCAGCTAGACACATAGGTTATCAATGCACTAATAAAAGTCACCAAAGACATCAACATATAAACTTTAATTAATGGGAAAGCAATATTAAGGGGAGTGCATGATCTTCCGTAGTCACATGACACAAGCCCATCAATCCTGATGAATTAAAGTGTACTAAAACAATAAAACAAAACTACTTAATGAATTGAATACATGCAGGACCTTCTTACAGCTCTTGTATCTTCGTTTAGGTGTGTCTTGTGCTGCTTGGTCGTCTGAATTCGGCTCTAGGGTTATGCAAAAAGTCTCTAAAATTCGTCTGGCCTTGGGGTATTTATAGTTTCTGTCTGAGGGATCGATGCGGCGCATTGAGTTGATAGATGCGGCGCATTGACTTAACTTCGCGTGGGGTCCAAGATTAATATATTCTGGAATATTCGTACACCGTCTTCAGATGCGGCGTATCTTGATCTTTGTATGCGGCGCATGTACTTGGATTGTAACTTGTGAAATCTTGATAGTGATACGCCGTATGTTAGAAGTATAATGCGGCGTATCTGGAGTAGAACGAGCTTGATCTTCTGGATTTCAGTAGGCTTTTGACATCTTGCTTGTTTTGCTCCATAATTAATCCAAAATCGCCAAGTTTCACATAATGCTTGTTTTTATCTGAGAATTACTAAAGTAAACATTAATGTATCGATTCTCATATATAATATAATAAAACAAGTCAAATAAATAGGATAAATGATGATAATAAAATGTACTTATTTGAGTTCATCACCACCGAACACCATCTTCGGTTACCACAGCCACCCCCGCTGCCCGGCACACCAAGGAGAGAAAACTTGGATCGATGCTGTGATTACCATGGGGAAAAGGGACACTATACCAACGATTGCTATCAACTGAAAAAGCAATTAGAGCTCACCCTAGAGTCTGGCAAGCTAGGCCATCTGGTCAAGGACGTAAGGCAAAAAGGCAAGGCTCACCAGAAGAAAGATGGCCCGCAGAAAGCAAGGATCATCAATATGGTTAGTTGTCAAGAAGAGAGTCGGAAGAGAAAAACAATGACCACAACAGAAAGCTGGATGGACATGCCCATAACTTTCCCGCCGGTGTCAACGGACGACCTATCAGAGGAAGCCATTGTGGTGGAAGCAGAGGTTGCCGGGTATCTGGTAAAAAGAGTCCACATAGACGAAGGGGCTTCGTGTGAAATTATGTTCAAACACTGTTTCCACAATCTACACCCGGCTATCAGGGCTAAGATAGTGGAAACGGCGACAACTTTGGCAGGTTTCTCGGGGGAACAGGTAAAACCATTGGGGAAAATAGAGCTGGACGTATGCTTCGGAAGTGACGGCTTGTGCAGCCGCGCCATTATGACGTTCGTCGTGGCAGACGCATCCTCACCTTTCAATATAATAATAGGACGATCAGGGTTAAAGAAACTAGAGCCATCCCTTCAACCATTCATTCAATGATGAAATTCCCGACTCCCAGGGGGATAGCAACACTGGTTTCACAAACAGCCTCAGTATTCGAGTGTAGGGATTTGGGTAGAAAGAGAATGGTGGAGGAGAAAGTCAGGAGGGAAGCTCCGAAGAAGGTCGACCTAACCGAGGAGGTTATGGTAAACCCGGCTCACCCGGATCAGCTTGTGACAATCGGGCGGAACCTATCAGCAGCCGGCTCAGAGAGTCTGAAACTTCTTCTCAAACGGAACTCAGAAGTCTTTGCGTGGGGACCGGCTGACATGACGGGGGTCCCCAGGCGGGTCATAGAGCACACTCTGAACGCTAACCCGTCGATCACACCCGTCAGCCAAAAGAAGAGACCTCTCTCAGCAGAAAAAAGCCAGGCGGTAGCAAAAGAGGTGGCCCAATGGTTAGAGACAGGAATAGTGCGACCGGTCAAGTATCCGACCTGGATATCCAACTCGGTGTTAGTGAAGAAAGGGGATGGGAGTTGGAGAATGTGCATTGACTTCAAAAACATCAACTCCGCGTGCCCAAAGGATTACTATCCTCTCCCAGAGATCGACTTGAAAGTACAATCAATAATAGATTTCAGGTACAAGTGCTTCCTAGACGCATACAAAGGTTACCACCAAGTGCAAATGGCCGAAGAGGACGAAGAAAAAATAGCTTTCTACACAGATCAAGGAACCTTCTGTTATACAAAAATGCCCTTCGGCCAGAAGAACGCGGGGGCAATGTACCAGCGTCTGGTAGATTCGGCTTTTCAATCTCAGATCGGCCGGAACCTGGAAGCGTATGTTGACGACATGGTGATCAAGAGTTCCACAGAGAAAGCACTATTGGCCGACGTAGCAGAAACATTTGACAACCTCAGAAGGATAAACATGAAGCTCAATCCCAAAAAATGTTCGTTCGGCGTGGAAGAAGGAATGTTTCTAGGGTACATGGTAACATCCGAGGGTATACGGGCAAATCCAGCAAAGACAAAGGCAATCGCGGATATGCAATCCCCCAAGACGCTGCGGGAAATGCAAAGTTTATCCGGAAAATTGGCTGCACTGAACCGATTCCTAAACAAGTCAGCCGAAAGGGCCCTACCTTTCTTTGAAACTCTGAAAAATATCACAAAAATCAACAAAGATGAGTATCGCTGGACCGAGGATGCAGAAAAGGCCTTCCAGGAACTCAAGAAAGTCATTATCAAACTCCCTTCCTTGACCTCCCCAAAACTGAAAGAGCCGTTGTGTGTCTACCTAGCCACAGCAAAAGAGGCAGTCAGTGCCGTCTTAATGGTTGAACGAAATGGGAAGCAGCTCCCAATACATTACGTCAGCCGAACACTACATGAGGCCGAATGTAACTACGCTCCACTTGAAAAACTGGCTCTATCACTACTCCACACATCCAGAAGGCTTAGGAGGTATTTCGAGGCACACCCCATTAAAGTCATTACTGATCAACCAATTAAGCAGATTCTAAACAAGGCGGAATCCTCGGGGAAATTGGCAAAATATTCAGTCGAATTAGGGACGTACAACATAACGTACGAGCCTAGAAGCGCAATCAAGGGCCAAGTTTTAGCAGATTTCATAAATGAGGTCCCGGTAGACAGGAACGGAAAGATGAAAGAACAAGTTACAACCGAGCCAAAAAGTCCGGATGGAGAATCCGAATGGACCCTCTATACGGACGGAGCGTTAGGGAAGAGCGGATCGGGGGTCGGCCTTGTCCTGATAAGCCCGTCAAAAATCGAGTACACATACGCCCTCAGGTTAAATTTCCAAAGCATAAACAACCAAGCAGAGTACGAGGCATTACTCGTCGGGCTAAGAATGACGAAAGAAATGAAGGTGTCAACCCTTTCCGCCAAGGTCGACTCCCAGCTAGTTGCCCGGCAAATCAACGGTGAATTTGTGGCCTGTAGTGAAAACATGATCAAGTATCTAGCCGAAGCAAAAAACAACATAAGAGTTGGGAATTAAATGTTCTGAAGATTAAGTATCAAGAATTACAAGTATTAACAGTTCCAACTGCTGAGAAGAATTATCTAACAGTTCCAACTGCTGATGTATATCTTAGGACTGCTCAAGTTATAACTAACCGTTCTAACTGGTAGTACAAAGAAGGGACTGCTAGTTGATACTGTTGAGTTGAGACTGCTAGATGGATAAGTATTGAAAAGATATTTGTGTACTAAAGTCAAGAATATACGGTAGATAATATCTTACCCCATGTGCTTAGTTAACAAGTTGTGTACACAGATACATGTTGTATCTTATGTACTGACACACTCAAGATAAGTTAGCAAGTAGTTCGACTAGACTTTATGCAATATTGTAATAGATCTCTTGGACTATAAAAGAGATCTTAGACTTGTGTTTTAGTAGAAGTACTTAATTAAGAACTCATAACTACAAAACATCACAAGTGATAAAAACATAAGATTCAAGGTCTTTGTAACCCTAGTGATAATGATCACTCGTATTATTTCTTGAATAATATTGAATCGTTTGGTGATAATCTTTATGTGTTCATTGCTAACTAACAAACATAACAATTCCATTTCCATAACATACACAACCTTCTAAGTGTGATTGAGTGAATTCCGCGCACTTGATCATATTAACACAACATATCATATACACAAAGTTGACAAGGTTTAACCACCTTATAGTGTATCTAGGGTCCTAACAAGTGGTATCAGAGCAAGGCTGATATAGTTGTTTTTAGAAGAAACAGAAATGGATGTACAAGATGTTCAAACCAATGTTGTTGCAAAGTTGCCCATGATCAAACCGAATGAGTTTGAGTTATGGAGGATGAGAGTTGAGCAATATTTTATGGTTCAAGATTATGCTCTTTGGGATATAATTCAGTATGGTGATTCCTTCACTCTAGGCTATTCAGATGTTCTTATTGAAGGGAAAACAGTTAGAAAAAGAAATACTGGACCAGTTTCAAATGAAGAAAAGATACAAAAGAGAAATGATCAGAAAGCAAGAAACTTGTTGCTTATGACCATTCATGGTGAGCAGATGCTATCTTTTAGCAAGTATCTTGATGCAAAAACTCTTTTTGAAGAAATTTGTGCATGGTTTGGTGGTAATGAAACTACCAAGAAAACACAAAAGACATTGCTAAAGCAACAATTTGAAAACTTTACTGCTTTTAGTAATGAGTTTCTTGATAAGCTGTTTTCAAGACTACACAAGCTTGTCAGACAGTTAGTTGTGTTGGGTGTTGAGACAGAGAAGGAAGATCTCAACATGAAGTTCTTGAAAAGTCTACCTGATGAATTCCATACTCATGTTATTGTCTGGATGAACAAACCAGAAATTGAAACAATGAAACTTAATGATTTGTTCAACAACTTTAAAATTGTTGAACAAAGTCTAAAAAGGGGTGGAAATTATGGTACTAGTTCTGGGAATGTGGCACTTTTGTCAACTCCCAGTGTTAGTCATTCAGAAGAGGTAGATGAAATTGAAGGTGTTTCTAATGTTACTTATGGTGGTCCTTCTACTAGTTCACAAAAGGATGTTGCTGGACTTGGAGATCCAACATTCTATGCCTTTATAACCAGTCAATCTAATGGTTCTCCTCTAAATCATGAAGACCTTGAACAGGTAGATGGTGATGATTTGGAAGAGATGGATATTAAGTGGCAAGTTGCCTTACTTAGTATGAGGGCTAAGAAGTATTGGCAGAGAACTGGGAAGCAGATTACCATAAATGGTAATGATACTGCTGGGTTTGATAAGAAGAAAGTGGAATGTTTTAACTGTCATAGGTTGGGACACTTTGCTAAAGAATGTAGAAGCCCAAGGAAGCAGGATAATAGGAACACATGGTATAAGCAAGAGAGGAAGAAGGAAGTACTGGTGGAAGAGCCAAAGGCTATGCTGGCTATTGATGGTATTGGATATGATTGGAGCTCTATGGCTGTTGAAGAGGAAGCACCACCAAATGCTGCTCTTATGGCCAATGAATTTGCTCTAATGGCTTTTTCTGATTCAGAGGTAGATGCCATTTCTACTTGTACTAATTCATGTCCTAATCTTAAAAATTATGAAGACATTAAAAAGAGATTTGATGCTTTTAGAGAAGAGTTAATTGATGCCCTTCATAATTTAGCTAATCATAAGAGGTGTGTAGGAGTTCTAGAAAAACAAATCCAACATTTTCAAAAGAATGAATCTACGTTTACTGATGACTTAAATGCTTTAAAAAGAGGAGTAGAATTCAAGGATGAGCGTATTGTTATACTGAATGTTGCAAAAATCGTGAATCGGTAGCCGGGCGGTCGACCACCCTGCAGCGAGTAATCGACCGAGGCGGGATTAATCGGTGATTAATCGGATTGGCATTTTTTGCATGTTTTGGGTATTTCTGGAGACCAAACTAAATATCGTAACTGATTACAAGCCTACTATGTTTCCAAACCTCAATAAAAGGCTCCAATTCTGATTATGAGGCTCATTGTGCATTATAAGTAAAATAAACGATCCCCAAATTAAGTAGAATGCCTAAATTTTCATTTTTTTAAACCTGACCGATTTGGCCGATTCGGCCGATTTTTGGCTGATTCAGCCGATTTTTGGCCGAATCGGCCGATTTTTGGCCGATTCGGCCGATTTTTGGCCGATTTTTTTGCCTGACCGATTTTTTGGCCGATTTTCACTATTCTACAAGGTACTGGGCCGATTAACGATTAATCGGCGATTAATCGGCCGATTCAGCCGATTTTTGCAACATTGAGGATGAGTGTATTGTTATACTGAATGAGTCACTAGCAAAACACAAAAGAGAAAAAGGAAATGTTACTTTAACTGTAGATGCTTTAGCTCATGCCTCAGAAGGAGTTAATAAGATCTTTGAAGCTCAAGTAAACAATAAGGTTAATTTAGGTGTAGGTTACAAATTTGTCCCTCCACCATACAGAGGTGTTCATTCTCCTCCAGGTGTTGACCTACCACACACAGGTTTAGCTGAGTTTCAAGAACCAATCATGAAATATGGTTCTAAGGCTAGTAAGAGTCTTAAGGTAGAAAAGATAAGTAAAAGTTTAGATAAAACTTTACTTTATCAGGACAAGGTGTCCTTTGTTAAGAAAGGAGATGCTATAGTTGTTGAGGATTGTACAACTGATAGTGATGATGAAGAAGAACAGGTTATGTCTAAACCTGAAGTGGTTAAGAAAGTAGGAACAAGTGTTCCTAATATAGTCAAACACAATACTGATAGTCCTAAATCAAACATTAAGCATGTTAGGCAACCAGTTAGATATTGTGAGCAATATAGAACCACCAACAAGCCCAGAGGTAACCAAAGGAATTGGAACAACCTCAAGTCTAACCAATTAGGTGATGACTTTGCTTTTTATAACAAAGCTTGTTACACATGTGGTAGTTTTGACCATCTTGCAGCTTTCTGCAACCATTGGGTATCTGGTTATGAAAAAAATAGGGTGATGATGAAGCGAAAAGTGTACCGCTTTTAAGGGGTCATTTAAGCCCTAAATCGTATTTATTTGATCAAATATTGCCCTAAATCGTTCCTTTTGTCATTTTAGGTACTTTGGAGAAGAAATCTGGAAAAGGAAGCATTTTGGACGTTTTTGGAGCATAAAAGTGAAGAAAACGGCAAAGTCTCAAAATTACGCTGGAAAGTACCTTTGACGGCGTCAGGAATTGGTCCAGACGGCGTCATGGCTTGGCAAAAGTGGTGGATGTGAAAATTACTCATGATAAGCCAGAGAATTTTGCATGGAAATTCTGACGGCGTCACCCTTTAATGTGATCAAGGTCGTCATGGCTTAAGCTAAAATGGGACGGCGTCAAGCTTGATTCTGACGGCGTCAAGCCTTGATAAGCCAGAGCGGATTTTGGAGGTCTAAAGAGGGACGGCGTCAGGAAGGCCATCCGGGAA
This sequence comes from Artemisia tridentata subsp. tridentata, assembly GCA_021014915.2. Classification (NCBI taxonomy): domain Eukaryota; kingdom Viridiplantae; phylum Streptophyta; class Magnoliopsida; order Asterales; family Asteraceae; genus Artemisia; species Artemisia tridentata. The sequence continues at coordinate 71,692,844 of CP139506.1, read as the reverse complement.
CCCTAAAAGCGGCGAGGTGACGGCGTCAGGATCTACAACGTGACGCCGTCAGCCCTTATACTCTATATATAGTTTTGCAATTTTTTGTCATTAGTGTGGAACTTTGTGTGTAACCTTTTGGGAGGAAACCCTAAGACGATTTTAGCAGCTTTTTCAAGGCTTTTTGCCTTGAGATCTTCCATGTTACATTGAAGATAAGTTATCAATTAATCATTCAATATGTCTATGTGTTGTTTGATTCTATCTTGTTCTTGTCTTTTGTTTAACATGCTAGGCTAGGTTTTCTTTGTGTTTGCTTAGATCTAATGAAACCTAGCTATTGATTATTGGTTATTAGTGTGTTATTAGTTGTATTGGATGATTGTTCATCTATGTTAGGCTTAAGAAAACTGGCTAACTTCCTATTCGGTAACTTGCTTGAACGTCTTAAGAAACATGAACCAATGCGTACTAAGGTTTTTATGGTTGTATTTAATGCATGAGCGAATTCTAGTGATCCCATGTTAGGAGCTTCTTAGCCGGCTCGACATAGGAGTGAAGTAGGAGCTTATAGAGTTGGGGAAGTACGTACGCCACCCCACGATTGGTATTAAGGAATACACCCGTCATCCACGCGATTAATACACACTAATCAACCGGTAAAAGATAGTTAGGGAGTAAGGAAATCTAAGTAAACACATTTCTCTCCACATAAGTTTCATCAACCTTTTCATTTTCAGTTATTTTATTTTATTTGCATTCGTAGTTATTTGGGTTAGTTGACTAGCAACTAATTCCGCCCACTCTTTCAAACCGAGAATTTTACTTGCTTTCATAAAAAAAAAAAAAAAAAAATACAAAAAGAATCTTCTCTCACCCTTAGACCTATAGAGTAGTTTCAACAAACACTATTTGTAGAGATCAATACCCCGTCTTACCACTAATATACTACATCGGTATTATTACTTGCCTGTGGAGAGATTTAAGGTCTTAGCATCATCTTCGTCGTAGTGAAATTACCTTGTATCAAGGTTGGAATACCTCTGATCAAGTTTATAGGCGTCGTGCCGGACATAGTTATTGTCTAGTGAGATTTTATTTTATAGGTTACTCCTAGTTTTTCTAGTAGATTTTTATTTCTTTTTCTAGGTTTCTTTAGTCTATCTATTTTCTTCGTTTCTTTGTTCGTAACCATTACCATTCGACATCATAGAAGATGGTAATATCCTTGATCCCAACAACCCACACCACAACAACCACCACCACCTCCTAGAGCCGTACTTTAGGAGAGTACTCCCGTCCTAGCCACCATGGCTATCGAAACACCATTGAGCTCACTCAAGGAGCCAATGTCACTCCCTTGCGATCCGACACCATCCGGTTGGTGCAAAGCGGATGCGCATTCCATGGACTTCGTTCTGAAGATCCTAATCAACATCTCAAGGACTTTCTCAAAATCATTGATTCTATAGACCTTGATGTTGCCACTCGAGAGATGACCCGATTGCGTCTCTTTCAATTCTCTCTGCGGGACCAAGCTAGTCAATGGCTAGAGCGTCAACCCGCAGGATCCATCACCTCTTGGGATGATCTCACCACTCGTTTCCTTGCTCAGTTTTTCCCCCCGGGAAGAACTACCAAGCTAAGGAATGATATCTTGATGTTCCAACAACGTCAAGGCGAAACCCTCTACGAGGCATGGACTCGATTCAAGGACTTACTCCAAAAAGTCCCTCACCATGGCTTAGAACTTTGGCTCCAAGTCCAAATCTTCTCTCACCCTTAGACCTATTAGAGTAGTTTTTCATACCTAACGAACACTATTCCCTGTGGAGAACGATCAATCCCCCGTACTTACCACTACACTATACTACATCGGTCAGGTACACTGCCTGGTGGGGTTGTAAGCCTCTTGAGATCCCTCGAGAGGTAAAACCTGTTGTAAGGTTGCAAAACCACGCATCAAGTTTTTGGCGCCGCTGCCGGGGAATAGTTATTGTTTAGGTTGAATTTTTATTTTATAGGTCTACTCACTAGATTCCTTTCTAGTGAGATTTTTATTTTATTTTTCTAGGTTTTCTTTAGTCTATATTTTTTCTTCGTTTCTGTGTTCGTAACCAATACCATCCGACATCATGGAAGATGGTAATATCCTCGATCCCAACATCCCACCACCACAACAACCACCACCACCTCCTAGAGCCCGTACTTTAGGAGACTACTCCCGTCCTAGCCACCATGGCTATCGAAACACCATTGAGCTCACTCAAGGAGCCAATGTCACTCCCTTGCGATCCGACACCATCCGGTTGGTGCAAAGCGGATGCGCATTCCATAGACTTCGTTCCGAAGATCCTAACCAACATCTCAAGGACTTTCTCAAAATCGTTGATTCTATAGACCTTGATGTTGCCACTCGAGAGACGACCCGACTGCGTCTCTTTCAATTCTCTTTGCGGGACCAAGCTAGTCAATGGCTAGAGCGTCTACCCGCAGGATCCATCACCTCTTGGGATGATCTCACTACTCGTTTCCTTGCTCAGTTTTTCCCACCGGGAAGAACTACCAAGCTAAGGAATGATATCTTGATGTTCCAACAACGTCAAGGCGAAACCCTCTACGAGGCATGGACTCGATTCAAGGACTTACTCCAAAAAGTCCCTCACCATGGCATAGAACTTTGGCTCCAAGTCCAAATCTTCTATGACCATATCAATCTCTCCACGAGGTAAACCATTGACCAATCGGCCGGTGGTAAGCTACGTGATCTAAGTGCGGAACAATCATGGGCTCTCCTAGAAGACCTTGCTCTTTATGACAACGAAAGTTGGAGTGATCCCCGTGATTTGAATAAAACGGTCAAGGCAATATCTTTGCCTTCGAACAATTCAAGCACTTCCGACCGTAGGATCATAGAACTTGAAGACCAAGTCAAGTTTCTGATGAAATCCTACGAGGCTCCTAAACCTTCAAGCCAAGTGAACAAAATCACTTTTTCATGTGAATTATGTAGTGGTCCCCACGACACTCGTGATTGCATGGAACTCCCCGAACAAGCTTTTGCGGACTACGCATCCTCGCGTACGGACGGAGCGGGAGACAAGTGGTACACTTTCAAACCCGAGCCAAACCCCTACGGTGATTCATACAACCCCTCGTGGAAAAATCACCCGAACCTTAGGTGGAAACAAAACCAAAACGCACAACAAACCAATTCTTCCAACCCACCTAATCGTTTCCAATCAAGCGGTTCCAACTCGAACCATATTTTCAACAACAATCCTTCCGGCAATGGTAGTACCAATAACTTTGAAGGATTGATGTCCCAATTTATGGCATCTCAAGAAGCTCGTTTGGCCAAGTTTGAATTCGATTTCAAACAAAAACAAAGCGAGATGACCAATAAGATTGACACTTTGTTGAAAGCCCTCAATGACCGAGAAATGGGAGCACTCCCTAGCAACACGGTCAAGAACCCGAAACTAAACGTCAATGCCATTTCATCGGTTTCGTCTCCTAGTTCTTGTCCACAATATTATTCGGTCAATTCCATGAGCTCATGTTTCAAACAAACCCAAGTCGTTCAAAATGACCAAGAAGTTATGACATCCAAATTGGTCAACAACATAGTTGAAACACCTCCCACTCAAAACCTTGACAATGAATTCAAGGAGCTCCACCTTGAAAGTCCGGTTATTGATGTGTTGGATGAGAAGAAGCTCGAGTTAGGCGAAAAAGGGACCGCCTTCGTTCAAAACAAGCTACCTAAGAAGTTAGATGATCCGGGCTTATTTGTTCTACCTTGCAAGATCGGTAATTCGGAGGCTTATGACACATTAGCCGATCTTGGATCAAGCCTTAACCTACTTCCGTTACCTCTCTACACCTCTCTAAAACTAGGAAAACTTGAAGAGACCGAGGTGATAATAGGTTTAGCGGATGGGAGTGTTGCTTACCCGGTTGGAGTAGTCAAGGACGTGTTAGTACACATAGGAAAACTAACCATTTTAGCCGATTTCCACGTCCTTGATATGGTTAGCGACCCTACATGCCCCTTGTTAATAGGTAGAGGATTTTTGGCGACCGCTAGTGCTATGATTGATTGTAAGGAATCCAAGATAGCGGTAGGAGAAGGAGATACTTGGTCAGTCTATGATGTGAAGAAACATGCCTATGATACTAGTGATGAACCAACACCCCATTGGTTAGAAGTAAATAGGAGACCATCTAGATATGGACCTTGGATCGATAGAGACTTCATAGGACCCCAACGCCCATTTTACCTAGAAGAGGACTTTGTTAACCGAACACATACGGTAGAGCAACTCTTGGCTAGGGACACCGAATTGGATCCATTTGAAGACCCTCTAGTTTTTAGGAAGATGATTGATTTCCTAGGAGTTTTGCCAATTAACCTAGGAATGAATAAATGGGCTTGTGAGGAAGATGATCATAAGTGGGGTTGGGACAAACCACCCAAAGATGGAGATGGGTCATGGCATATTAAGATGACATTGTATGACCCGGATGGAGAGAAGTTTGAAAAGATATATCGTACTAAGCGGACCAATAGGAAACTTTAATCCAAGCTTAACCCTAAAGACGTCCTCGATGACGAGCTCACTTACATAGGGTAGAAGGACTTTGAGTCTAGCTACAAGACTCGTTAATAAAGAAAAGCGCTTCTTGGGAGGCAACCCAAGCTTTATTTGCTTTGTGTGTTTATTTATTTGTTTGTTTGTTTTTATTTGTTTCCGTATGTGTGTTTAATTTTTATTATTATTGATTCATGTTCAAAACTAATTTGTGAAAATGCTTTATCTTGTCTTTAACTTCGTCTTAACTACATATAAAGGTATTTTGCAAAAGTTAAGTGTAAGGGAAATCCAAATCGGTTTATTAGAACACAAATGAACATGAATCATAATAATAATAAATTAACCTACATATTAGTATTTGTTTGAGTCAAATGCTTGTATCGAGTCATAATGATGTTTTGCAGGAATTCCAAGAAGTAAGGTATAGGTTTTTCCAAATTTTTTCCGGAAACGTAACTTGAGAATTCTGTCAGATCATTTCTGACGGCGTCAGGATTTACAACCTGACGGCGTCAGGTTTAATTTTCTGAAAATTTTTGAAAGTTTTGTTTTCATAAAAAGTTTTTATTAAATCTCTAACTTATAATCTCCAGGAATCTGCAAAATAATCATTCCACAAGCATTATATCCTTATATATAGAATTTATCCCGCCGATGTTATGCAGGTTTTCGTGTTTGTTTTCTCAGGTTTAACAGGTTATTTTGGACAAGGAAATGTTTGTTGGATCAAGCTTTTGGCGATGCATTAGTCGTAAAGCTTCTACATTCTCTTGGAAGAAGATCTAACCGTGTTGCCACATTATCCACCGAGCGAATCAGGGGAGTATTTGATTTCATTCTTTTACTTTTTTACTTTTACATTTGTTATTTGAACATTGGGGACAATGTTCATCTTAAGTGTAAGGGGGGGTAAAAGTACGGCACTTTAGAGAATACAATTGCGCTTGATTTTTGTTTGTTTAATAGTAAATGTGTAATAAAACTGAGAGAAATACCTGTTAGGGCAATTTTAGTGCCAAATTTAAATTTTTTTACAACATTTAGGAGTGAAAGTTTGATCTTAATGAGCGTCTCATGGATAGGAGTTATATGACTAGCACAAAAACCGTACCACTAAAAAATTTTCCACCCCCAAATATGTGAGGTTCGCCCCTAGAATTGGTAGGAAAAGCATTTATGCTATGATGTATGTACCGGTAGCACTTAGATTCTAGAACTTGCGTTAGGACCATTCCGAAGCCACAAGTGAGACTACATTCGTGTAGTTAGATTTACTACATGATAAGAGGCATTAGGATTAACCCATTGTTTTACACCTGTGTTTTTGTTATAATTACATTGGCTACATTGGTCAAGTAATTCTCCCACACCCTTTGCGTTGTACTCATTTTTAGTACACGATACCCCTAGTACACCCCTCAGAGCCTATCTTTTCGTTTCGACCTTTAAGCATTTTACTTAAAGGAAGAATTTGTTACACCCCACTTAAATGTACACCCAAATCGCCTTAGCCTACCTTGTATGCACTCATTTTTAGTGCATTATTGTGACAACATTTGTTTAAACCCAAGTTAATTATCTAATTGATTACATGGTTGCTAAGTCGAGTCATATCCTTGTACATATTGTTTTGGGACGATTGGGACTCATGGGTAAAGTACTAGTGTAATGGAGTAATGGGAAAGAACATCATTTATTACCCCCATATGTGCTAAATATTTTAAAAGTACTCCAAGTTTTTCAATTATCTTAATTCGAGTCATTAGAATAGTTATTTGTAAAGTTATGTAAAAGTTCAAGTGTAAGGGGAATGCAACGCCCCTATGATGTATTATTTTGGATGGTAGGGCAAGAATGTATGAAAAAAAAAAAAAAAAAAAAAAAAAAAAATCGAAAAAATCAAGAAAAATACAAAAAAATGAGAAAAAGAAAAATAGAAAAAAATATACGGACTACCATCCCGTTTCATTTTATGTTTATTTTATGTTTTTGTTATTTTGTTTTTAGCTTAAGATTGAGTCTAGTATTGGCTTAGCAACATTGTATAGTACATGTAATTAATCAAGATATTTAACTCGCCACCAGTAAAATATCCTTTATCCAACAAAACCGTGTTTATCATATCCCTACACCTAACGTTATAACCCACGTAAAAGCCCTCTTTGATAGTTTATCTTAGGTGCTTACGCCTAGTGGAGGAGGTTTTCGATCCTTTCCCAAGCCTATGGTAATCTATTTGCTATGACAGGTAGTGAGAGATAATATCCGTTTTCATTTATGAGATTTATATAGATGACACTTGAGAGATGTGAGTATCTAAACACTACTTGTGAGGTGCTAGTATGTAATCTCCGTGCTTATTATGATTAAAGTGGAACGACTAATTGTTGCAATTACTTTTATATTAGCGTTAAATGACCCCTAACTTGTATTTTGATTAGAATAAAAGCTCATTTGCTTGAGGACAAGCAAATCTCAACTGTAAGGGTATTTGATGAAGCGAAAAGTGTACCGCTTTTAAGGGGTCATTTAAGCCCTAAATCGTATTTATTTGATCAAATATTGCCCTAAATCGTTCCTTTTGTCATTTTAGGTACTTTGGAGAAGAAATCTGGAAAAGGAAGCATTTTGGACGTTTTTGGAGCATAAAAGTGAAGAAAACGGCAAAGTCTCAAAATTACGCTGGAAAGTACCTTTGACGGCGTCAGGAATTGGTCCAGACGGCGTCATGGCTTGGCAAAAGTGGTGGATGTGAAAATTACTCATGATAAGCCAGAGAATTTTGCATGGAAATTCTGACGGCGTCACCCTTTAATGTGATCAAGGTCGTCACGGCTTAAGCTAAAATGGGACGGCGTCAAGCTTGATTCTGACGGCGTCAAGCCTTGATAAGCCAGAGCGGATTTTGGAGGTCTAAAGAGGGACGGCGTCAGGAAGGCCATCCGGGAACCCTAAAAGCGGCGAGGTGACGGCGTCAGGATCTACAACGTGACGCCGTCAGCCCTTATACTCTATATATAGTTTTGCAATTTTTTGTCATTAGTGTGGAACTTTGTGTGTAACCTTTTGGGAGGAAACCCTAAGACGATTTTAGCAGCTTTTTCAAGGCTTTTTGCCTTGAGATCTTCCATGTTACATTGAAGATAAGTTATCAATTAATCATTCAATATGTCTATGTGTTGTTTGATTCTATCTTGTTCTTGTCTTTTGTTTAACATGCTAGGCTAGGTTTTCTTTGTGTTTGCTTAGATCTAATGAAACCTAGCTATTGATTATTGATTATTAGTGTGTTATTAGTTGTATTGGATGATTGTTTATCTATGTTAGGCTTAAGAAAACTGGCTAACCTCCTATTCGGTAACTTGCTTGAACGTCTTAAGAAGCATGAACCAATGCGTACTAAGGTTTTTATGGTTGTATTTAATGCACAAGCGAATTCTAGTGATCCCATGTTAAGAGCTTCCTAGCCGGCTCGACATAGGAGTGAAGTAGGAGCTTGTAGAGTTGGGGAAGTACGTACGCCACCCCACGATTGGTATTAAGGAATACACCCGTCATCCACGCAATTAATACACACTAATCAACCGGTAAAAGATAGTTAGGGAGTAAGGAAATCTAAGTAAACACATTTCTCTCCACATAAGTTTCATCAACCTTTTCATTTTCTGTTATTTTATTTTATTTGCATTCGTAGTTATTTGGGTTAGTTGACTAGCAACTAATTCCGCCCACTCTTTCAAACCCGAGATTTTACTTGCTTTCATAAAAAAAAAAAAAATACAAAAAGAATCTTCTCTCACCCTTAGACCTATTAGAGTAGTTTTTCATACCTAACGAACACTATTCCCTGTGGAGAACGATCAATCCCCCGTACTTACCACTACACTATACTACATCGGTCAGGTACACTGCCTGGTGGGGTTGTAAGCCTCTTGAGATCCCTCGAGAGGTAAAACCTGTTGTAAGGTTGCAAAACCACGCATCAGGTGAATTTCAAAAGGCAAAATCCTCAAACTCACTTTCACTCTAAGTCTAAAAGTATAAAACCCAGAGCAGTTTCGACAGCAGTCTCTACTGCTAGGCAAGCAGTTTCAACTGCTAGACCATTTAAGACTGTTAACCCAAAACAAACAGTTAAAAGTGCAAAAATAACTTTTAAACATGCACCAAAAACTGTTACAAGGCCCATTCAATTAAAAGCAGTGGTTCAAAAACAAGTTTGGAAACCAAAGAGTAAAACTGCAAAGCCAGCAGTTAAGACTGCTAGGAAAGCAGTTGGTACTGCTGCTTGGAAAAACAGGGCAAATGCTGTTAAGGCCTCAGCATGTTGGATTCTTAAATCCAATGTTGCATCAACTGTCCTTAAAAGATTAAATTACATTGATGCAAGAGGCAGATCCAAGTCAGTAATGGCTTGGATCCCCAAAAGAAACTAACACTCTTATTCATGTGCAGGAACATTCAAGTGATAATCAAGAGGATCAAGGATACTCAGATAGTGGATGTTCAAGACACATGACAGGCAACATGTCTTATCTCTCAGATTTTGAAGCTTTCAATGGAGGATATGTTACCTTTGGAGGGGGTGTTCGTGGCAAAATTTCTGGTAAAGGTACAATCAAAACTGGAAATTTAGATTTTGAAGATGTGTACTATGTGCAAGAACTTAAGTATAATCTTTTTAGTGTCTCACAAATGTGTGACAAAAAGAACAATGTCCTTTTCACTGACACTGAATGTCTTGTTCTCTCTAAAGATTTTAAGATGCCTGATGAAAGTCAAGTGCTTCTTAGAATTCCTAGAAAGGCTAATATGTACAGTGTTAATATGAAGAACATTATTTGCAAAAAGGATCTAACTTGTCTTGTTGCAAAGGCCACATTGGATGAATCAATGAAATGGCATAGAAGGCTTGGTCATATTAATTTCAAAACCATAAATAAAATTGTTAAGAATGGTTTGGTAAGAGGTTTACCTCACAAAAGATTTGAAAATGATCAAACATGCATTGCTTGTCTAAAAGGCAAACAACACAAAGCCACTTGTAAGCCCAAGATTTTTAACTCTTTCAATCAATCATTGTTTATGCTGCATATGGACTTATTTGGACCTGTTTCAGTAAGGAGTATAATGCATAAGAAATATTGTCTTGTTATAACTGATGACTATAGCAGATTTACATGGGTTTTCTTTTTAGCTACTAAGGATGAGACATCAAGCATCCTTAAGGATTTCATTACACAGATAGAAAACCAAGTAGACAAGAAAGTGAAAGTCATTAGATGTTATAATGGGACAGAGTTTAAGAATAGAGTTATGGATGATTTCTGCAAACAAAAAGGTATTAGGAGAGAATTTAGTGTTGCTAGAACTCCACAACAGAATGGAGTAGCTGAAAGAAAGAATAGAACACTAATTGAAGCTGCTAGAACTATGTTAGCTGATTCTAAGCTACCTATAACTTTTTGGGCTGAAGCAGTCAACACTGCTTGCTATGTTCAAAATAGAGTTTTAGTTATTCAGCCTCACAATAAGACATCATATGAACTCTTTAATGGAAGAACTCCTGCAATAGGATTTCTTAGACCTTTTGGATGTCATATAACAATTCTCAATACCTTAGACCATTTAGGAAAGTTTGATGGTAAGGCAGATGAAGGTTTCTTAGTTGGATATTCTCTCAATAGCAAAGCTTTTAGAGTATACAACTTAAGAACTGAGAAAGTAGAAGAAAATCTACATGTGGAGTTTTTAGAAAACAAATCCAATGTAGTAGGTCAAGGACCAAAATGGCTATTTGATCTTGAGTATCTAACCAATTCTATGAATTATGTGCCTATTGTTGCAGCAACTAATGATTTTGCAGGTTCACAAGCAACAAATGAGGCCGAGTTAGAAAAGGATCAATCTGATGTCATAATGCCAATATGGTCAAGTGCAATTGTGGAATCAACTTCAACAACTGATGAATCTTCTTCTGGCAAAGCTAAAAAAGGTGTTGAAGATGAAAGCAAGAAAGATGGAACTGAGAATCAAGACAGTCAAGTTAGCAGTTCAAAAGCAGTTTATACTGCTGAGACAGAGCATTCAACTGTTGGCTCTTCAGAAATGAAAGAAGCAGAATTTTCAGATAATGAGGTGGATTTCAACAATCTTCCATCAAATTATCAAGTTCCTTCCACTCCACAAACAAGAATTCACAAAGTTCACTCCCTAGAAAATGTGATTGGAGATGTACAGTCAGGTGTGAAGACAAGACAACAATTGATGTCTTCAGACCATCAAGGGCTTCTTGATGCCCTTTATGCTTCAAAACAGCATGAGTTTTTAAACTCTTGCTTGTTTGTATGTTTTCTCTCACAAGATGAACTAAAGAATATTCTGAAAGCCTTAGATAATTCAAGCTGGGTAGAAGCTATGCAAGAAGAGCTTCTTCAGTTCAAGATTCAGAAAGTATGGGTGCTAGTTGATTTACCTAGGAATGCAAAAGTAATTGGCACTAGATGGGTTTTCAAGAACAAAAGGGATGAAAGGGGAATAGTGATTCGGAATAAGGCTAGATTAGTAGCCCAAGGGTACACACAAGAAGAAGGAATAGACTATGATGAGGTTTATGCTCCAGTAGCAAGGATTGAGGCAATTAGGCTGTTTCTAGCTTATGCTTCATTTTTAGGCTTCACAGTCTACCAAATGGATGTCAAGAGTGCATTTTTATATGGAACAATTGAAGAAGAGGTGTATGTTTCACAACCTCCAGGCTTCATTGACCCACAACATCCAAACAAAGTGTACAGAGTAGTGAAAGCTCTATATGGCCTTCATCAGGCACCAAGAGCTTGGTATGCAACACTAGCTTCCTACTTATTAGAAAATGGATTTCAAAGAGGAAAGATTGATCAGACACTTTTCATCAAACAGCACAAGAAGGATCTTCTGTTAGTGCAGGTGTATGTGGATGACATTATCTTTGGATCTACTAGGAAGGAAATGTGTTTAGAGTTTGAGAAACTTATGCATGATAAGTTTCAGATGAGTTCTATGGGAGAACTTACATTCTTTTTGGGTTTGCAAGTTAAGCAATCATCTGAAGGCATATTTATTAGTCAAGACAAATATGTTGCAGAGATACTTAGAAAATTTCAATTTGCTGATTCAAAAATAGCAAGCACACCAATGGACTCTAAGAAGCACCTTCTGAAAGATGAAGATGGAGAGAGTGTAGATGTACACACTTACAGATCTATGATAGGCTCTTTGATGTATCTTACATCATCTAGACCTGATATCATGTTCCCTGTTTGTGTTTGTGCAAGATTTCAAGTAACTCCAAAGGTTTCTCATTTAACTGCAGTCAAGAGAATTTTTAGATATCTCAAAGGTCAACCAAGGTTGGGTATATGGTATTCTAGGGAATCTCCTTTTGACTTGGTAGCATTTTGGGATAGTGATTATGCTGGTGCTAGCTTGGACAGAAAGTCAACAACTGGAGGATGTCAATTCCTTGGGTGTAGACTTGTCTCATGGCAGTGTAAGAAGCAAACAAGTGTGGCAAATTCAACAACTGAAGCTGAATATATAGCTGCTGCAAGTTGCTGTGGTCAGGTTCTATGGCTTCAAAACCAACTTCTTGACTATGGGTACAATTTCTTAAACACTGTTATTCATATTGATAATAGTAGTAAAATTTGTATTATTAAAAATCCAGTGCAACATTCTAAAACAAAACACATTGAAATTAGACATCACTTTATAAGAGACTGTAATGAGAAAAGATTAATTCAAGTTCTTAAAATTGCTTCAGAATTCAATTTTGCAGATCTGCTAACCAAAGCTTTTGATGTTGGAAGGTTTCCGTACTTGGTAGCAAGTATTGGAATGCTAAATCCTTAAAATTTTTAATCTTTGTGGTTTTTATATATGTTAAGGTTGTACTGATATCTTTGAAAATTGATACTGTTAATAGAACAGTTTGTACTGCTAGTTCATATTTTGTTGGGAAAATCATCTGAAAAGGCATCATACTTGCCACCTTATTCTTTTGTAAGCATCAAACTTTATTTTTTCCTATTGTGGGCACATACTTGCCACCGTTAAGTATTGTGGGCACATACTTGCCACCGTTAAGTTATTGTAGCTACTCCGTTAGATTTATTTACAAAAATCGTCCAAAATTGCAACGACAGTCCTTAACGGCCGTTAAGTTATTTGCATAAATCGTCCTTGTTGGCCAAGGGTCAACGGGTCGGGTCGGGTGCCACGTGTCACTACCTGAGTGGTGCCACGTGTCATCGGGTCGAGTCCGGGTCGGGTTGCCACGTGGACCAATGAGATGGTGTCACGTGGCATGCACAAATAAAACCCAACTTTGTCTCCGATGAGATTCAAACTCAAGCCATTTGTGTGGGGGTGAGGGTGATAACCCAGCTAGGCTGGGCATACCCTCAATTATATTAGTGCAAAGTTTTTTATTTAACCCCATTCAACAAGCATCTAAGTACATTTTTTTAAAAGCTTCTTTTTTTTTTTAAAACGTTTTTTTTTTTTAACTTTTTTTTTAAAGCGTTTTTTTTTAAAAACTTTTTTTTTAAAACGTTTTTTTTAAAAAACTTTTTTTTAAAACGTTTTTTTTTTTAACTTTAAAAAACGTTTTTTTTTTTTTAACTTTAAAAAACATTTTTTTTTAACTTTTTTTTTAAATAACGTTTTTTTTAAAAACGTTTTTTTTTTAACTTTTTTTTAAAACGTTTCTTTTAAAAAACTTTTTTTTAAAACGTTTTTTTAAAAAAAAAGGTTTTTTTTAAATCGTTTTTTTTAACTTTTTTTTAAAACTTTTTAAAAAAAAACGTTTTTTTTAAATTGTTTTTTTTTTTTAAAAACATTTTTTTTTTAATTTTTTTTAAAAAAAACTTTTTTTAAAAACATTTTTTTTTAACTTTTTTTTAAAGCGTTTTAAAAAAAAAGTTTAAAAAATTTTAAAAAAAAAGTTTAAAAAAAAACTTTTTTAAAAAAAGAAAAAAGTTTTGCAATAAAAAAAAAATTGAAAAAAAAAAGTTAAAAAAAAAACGTTTTAAAAAAAAAGTTTTTTAACAAAAACGTTTTTAAATTAAAAAAAGAGTTTTAAAAAAAACGTTTTTAAAAAAAACGTTTTAAAAAAAAAGAGTTTTAAAAAAATAACGTTTTAAAAAAAAACGTTTAAAAAAAAAAAAAAAAAAAAAAGCATGCCGAGACAAAATGTGGTATTTAATCCTAAACGGGCAAGTTCATTAATGAGTGTTAAATAGAAAACTTTGCATACTATAATTGAAACCATGCTCTAGCACAGCTGGAATGTGGTTTCACCTCTTCACAAGAAGCCCGAGTTCGATCCTGGCTAGGGACATTTGGGTTGTATTTATACCGCCCGCCACGTGGCACCATCTCATTGGTCCACGTGGCAACCCGACCCGGATCCGACCCTGACCCGACTCAGGTAGTGACACGTGGCACCCGACCCGACCCGTTGACCCTTGGCCAACAAGGACGATTTATGCAAATAACTTAACGGCCGTTAAGGACTGTCGTTGCAATTTAGGACGATTTTTGTAAATAAATCTAACGGAGTAGCTACAATAACTTAACGGTGGCAAGTATGTGCCCACAATACTTAACGGTGGAAAAAATAAAGTTTGATGCTTACAAAAGAATAAGGTGGCAAGTATGATGCCTTTTCAGATGATTTTCCCTATTTTGTTTAACCAGTTCATACTGTTGGTCATCTATTGATACTGCTATAAGACAAATGCTATGCATTTTGTTTCTTGGTTTTGGACTAACAATTTCAGGTATGAACTTTAAGCAATAAGGAAATTTCAAGTGCAATGGAAGCAAAAGAAAAGTGATTCCAGTTGCTTTCATAACAGGTTTATGATGGACTGAGTTTGGGAATTTAAAATTCCTTAAAACTTCTTTCTTGAAACCTGGTTATCATATTTCACATTGAATTGATGACTTAGTTGATCAGATAGTAACTGATGCAACTCACTTTCTATCATTTTATACTTTCAAGTATAATGAGCAAGTCTAAGGACATCTGATAGAAAGAACAGCTAGTAAAAGTGAATTTAACACTTGTGTTAGAGGCAACAATTACTATGAGCTGGAAACCCTGTCAGGAAAACTCTTTGAATGAGTTTATCTTTACACAGGCAGTTATTTATAACTGAAAAACATTGGTTCTCACACAACCAGAGGTTGCTTTAAACCGAAATTTTGATTAAGTGTCTGTTATACACTTAATCCCTTCAAAATGGTTGAAAGCAGTATGGTTTTTCATAATAAAATCAATTACATACTGCTAAGTCAAAAAGTTTCTTAAAAGGATTTTCAAAAGATTCAGAAAAACCATCCATTGATGGACCATGAATCAAATGTCCGATGAATCACCTCTCATAGGAGTTAACACACCTAGAAGTGATGAGGGCAGTAACTTAAACTCTTAAGGAATTGATGGCTTCATGTACAACATTGTCTGAAAACAAGTTCACATTGGTAGATCAGATAATGATGGGATGATGGTGAGAGATCTTCCAAACAAGGGGAGGATAAAATTTTTATTTGCTTCAGGGGAGGAAATAAAAACCCAAGAAAGGAAGACAAACACAATGTAAGGGAGGAAAAGACAAGAGCATACAAGATGATGACATGGAGGTTGAAAATGACAAGAACATTCCAAAGGAGAAAGTTCTATCTAGGTCAAACGAAGAAAAGTTTCAATTTCAGTTTACCACGTTTGTTCATCACTTGCAAAGGCATGCTGATAGATGATTTCACTTGTTGAAACAAGCATCCAAGATACACAGCACCATTGCCTCTTATAATTCCTCCATCCAAGGAAATTGCACCATCTTTAGGTCAATAATTGAAGACTAAAGATTAGTGTATTGATATTGTTGAAGTCAAAGATCAGAAAGCAGATGAGCTTCTAAGAAAGATATTCAATCTCTCAGAACAGAAGAAAGTTCAGATCAAGGGTCTGACTATGAAGTGTTTGAAAGATCTTCACAATCCATAATTTAATTCAGAAACATGTTGAAATGGATTCACATGTTTAGGGGAGGATTGTTGGGAATTAAATGTTCTGAAGATTAAGTATCAAGAATTACAAGTATTAACAGTTCCAACTGCTGAGAAGAATTCTCTAACAGTTCCAACTGCTGATGTATATCTTAGGACTGCTCAAGTTATAACTAACCGTTCTAACTGGTAGTACAAAGAAGGTACTGCTAGTTGATACTGTTGAGTTGAGACTGCTAGATGGATAAGTATTGAAAAGATATTTGTGTACTAAAGTCAAGAATATACGGTAGATAATATCTTACCCCATGTGCTTAGTTAACAAGTTGTGTACACAGATACATGTTGTATCTTATGTACTGACACACTCAAGATAAGTTAGCAAGTAGTTCGACTAGACTTTAAGCAATATTGTAATAGATCTCTTGGACTATAAAAGAGATCTTAGACTTGTGTTTTAGTAGAAGTACTTAATTAAGAACTCATAACTACAAAACATCACAAGTGATAAAAACATAAGATTCAAGGTCTTTGTAACCCTAGTGATAGTGATCACTCGTATTATTTCTTTAATAATATTGAATCGTTTGGTGATAATCTTTATGTGTTCATTTCTAACTAACAAACACAACAATTCCATTTCCATAACATACACAACCTTCTAAGTGTGATTGAGTGAATTCCGCGCACTTAATCATATTAACACAACATATCATATACACACAGTTGACAAGGTTTAACCACCTTATAGTGTATCTAGGGTCCTAACAATAAGCCATTTTCGGAAGTTCCGGATAGAGAATATCCCTCGCAATCAAAACCAGAAAGCATACATCGTTAGCAAGTTAGCTTCGGTCGCATTCAACCACCTCACTAAGGAGGTTCTAGTCGAAGTACTAAGCAAACCATCCGTAGAAACAGCAGAGGTCAACTCAATAGTGGACGAAGAGGGGGGACAACTGGATGACATCGATAGTGAGATGTCTTCAAGAAGGAAAGTGGCCTGAAGACAAAAATGAAGCTAGGGCTCTCCGTATGAAAATCAGCCAGTATGTCATGGAAGGGGGAGTACTCTTCAAAAAATCTTACTTAATGCCCATGCTGCGATGCGTAGGTCCCTTACAAGAAAATTATGTCATTCGGGAACTACACATGGGAGCGTGCGGGATGCATTCTGGTCCGCGGTCGGTAGTAGCCAAAGCGATCCGGCATGGATATTACTGGCCCACTATGCATCGCGACGTAAGAGAAGAAATACAGAAATGTAATGCTTGTCAGATACATTCTCCAGTGCCTAAACTACCTAAGAATCTCATGACGTCCATCATGGCACCTTGGGCATTCTACTAATGGGGAATGGATGTCCTCGGCCCTTTTACAGCCGCTCCAGGGAAGGTCCAGCACGTCATAGTAGCAATCGACTATTTTACCAAATGGATCGAAGCAAAGCCTTTGGCCAGAACCACCGGGAAGGAGGTCATTAAGTTTGTATGGGAGAACATAGTGTGCCGCTACGGTCTCCCGTCCGTCATTATTACCGACAACGGGACAAACTTTGTCAAAGATCCATTCAAAACCTGGTGCCAAAAACTAAAGGTAACACATATAAACACGGCAGTGGCACACGCGCAGGCTAATGGATTAGTAGAACGGGTAAACAAAAGCTTGATGAAAGGCATTAAGACACTCTTAGGAAGAGAGCGTGCCGGATGGGTGGAAGAACTCCCCAACGTCCTCTGGGCCCACCGGACATCCTTGAAAACAAGCAACGGCGAAACACCATTCAGCCTCACATATGGAAGCGAGGCAGTAATCCCCGCGGAAATCGGGATGCCGACTCACAGGACCATGATGGTCCAAGAAGGCATGAATGAAGACGAAATGCGTCTAAATTTGGACATATTACAAGAAAGACGGGAGGCAGTGGCCATTAAAGAAGCAAAATACAAGTCCAAAGTGGAACAATACTACAACAAAAGAGTCTGACCAATGTCTTTTAGAGTCGGAGAGTTTGTTTACCGAAAGAACGAAGCCAGTAGGGTAGAGAACTTGGGAAAGCTGGGAACCACTTGGGAAGGACCATACCGAGTGATAGAAGCTTTCCAAAACGGCTCTTACAAGCTCATGACAATGGACGATAGGGAAGTTCCACGCACTTGGAACGCAATGAACCTAAGGCGATGCTATATGTAAACAAATGTAATCCTAAAACTGAATGTTTAAATATATATGAAATGAAATATATGCTGCATTCCGAGCTGGGATGGTAGCAACTTTCCGGCAAAACAATTGTGGACATAAGTTAAAAATGGCTCCGGCGGACGGCTAGCTACCTCCGACCGAGGTGTAGTCAATGTCTATTCACCGAACGGTTGCATTCCCCAAAAGGTGTTATTAACTTGGGAAGAACCTAGGTGCTATTCACCGAACGGTTGCATTCCCCAAAACGTGCTATTCACTTGGGAAGAACCTAGGTTCTATTCACCGAACGGTTGCATTCCCCAAAACATGCTATTCACTTGGGAAGAACCTAGGTGCTATTCACCAAACGGTTGCATTCCCCAAAACATGATATTCACTTGGGAAGAACCTAGGTGCTATTCACCGAACGGTTGCATTCCCCAAAACGTGCTATTCACATGGGAAGAACGTAAATAAAAACCCACTCACCACAAGATATATATTGCATAACAAAAAGCGAAAGCCAAGACAAAACTTCCGATCCGCCGCACAGACGGACGACTATTTCCACAAGCAAAAGATTACAAAGCGATAATGTTTGATTCATACAATCACCCAAAGTAAGAAAAAAAAACTAAACTATTACAAATCAAGGTTGCGCAGAGCCAGAGCCGCCCTGTCCTGGAGTCGGAGGAGTCTCATCCGGTAGCAAATTTTGCAGCTCGGCCGGAGTCTTCAAGTAGGAACCAGCAATCTTGTCATCATAGGAGTACCTCTTGTTAAACAATTCATCATAGAGCGGGTTAAGTTTGCTATCGGCCTCCAAATCAAATCCGGATGAGGCATCAAGGACAGCCTTAACAGCTTCAGGGGATCGACCCACCTTCACCCCAGCAAGCCACCCAGCGGCAATAGCCATGTTGAACGGCACGACCAAGCTCCTTTTGTACTCTTCACTTTGAAGAAGACGCCTGACAAAAGTAGGGAAGTATTCCCAAACCAGGCGTTGCTTGGCCATGGACATCTGCCCACACTCGACAGCGAAGTTCTCTCTCTCTCTAACCAGCTTGCGACCCTCAGCCTCAGACGCTGCAAGTTTTGCCTCTAGATCCCTGATTTTGTTGGCCTGTTCGGCTGCAGCTACAATCAAAGGCATTTTTTCTTTCTCAGCACGGCTAGCTTTTTCAACCGCAGCGTCCCTCTCGGCTTTAGCTCCTAACAGCTCTTTCCTACACGCTTTGAATCGGAGCTTAACATCCTTGCAAGACTCATGCTTGTGGGAAAGATCAGCAAACTGCTCAGATAGCGCCTCGAACCGCAACAAGACATTAGTCTGGTTCTGCATACACATCCCCAACGAGCGCCATGACCGCTTAACAGCTGATTCATCAGACATCCCATACATATAGAACTCATGATCAGCCAGGGTAAACAGGTTCTTCAACATGTCTCTGCAGTTAGCAGCATTATTCATTCGAGAACCCTCGGTCAATCCCCACTGAGGAGTAAACACCCGGTCACCAAAACGCTCTTCAGAAGTACCTACACAAATATATATATAAGGCAAGAATAGAAGTAAAAAAGAGAGGAATAACAAAGCCAAGTCTCTCACCCTCTCCTTCACCCGTATGACCAGAAGAGAAACCAACAGGTCCCTCCTGATGTCCGGAGGCATGAACTGCAAAACAGAAGGAAGTTAGAACCAAAAAGATAAAACAAATACAGCGAACGAATCGTACAACACCAACCTGATTGAGCAAGAGAAGGACTGTGCAACCTTAGGGATAACGCAGTATTCCCCCTTCATGAACGATCCGCTCAGGGGTCGGAGACCGATGGCCAGCCGAGCGGGACTGAAACTCATCGCTCTGTTGACGAAGCGAAGTCAATCTCTCATTCTGGTTTCCTTCCTCATGATCGGAGGAGTCAGACTGAACATCCACAGGGTCCGGTACAACTTGGTTGAGGGGATGAGGAGAAGAGACATGGGTGGAGCTCAATGCATGGTCGGACGCCTCCTCAACATGCTTTTTCTTCCGGGCCCCGCGCGACCCACCCACAGCAGCACGTTTCCTCGTATGTGTCTGCCCCTCGGCCGCCGCTCTCACAGCTGCTTGAGCCTCTTTCCTCTGCCTAGCGGCAACTACCTCCAGATTGGGTGTTTCCACCACTTCCATATACTTCGTTTTGTCCGGGATGGCCTCAAGGTTTTCGGCCGGAAGGGAGGTATGAGTCACGTGAACCTCCCCCTCGCCTAAAGGCTCCCCAGCTGTAACTTTGCATCCGTCAAAAGACGGGAAACGAAGGAACTCAGACATACTAACAACTGCACCACAAAAACAAAGAGCAAGGCGTAAGACAAAAACAGTTAGACAGGAAAAAAGGGTGAACAAAATATACAAAGGGTCATATTACCATTGCCCCCCGGCCCCTTCAAGACAGGATGATGTCCGGCATACTTCCATACGGAACTAAGCCCAGCAGCATACAACAAGCTGGGATGCGACTTATGTAACGGAATCACCACTTCCCGAAGCCTAGCAACCATATCCTCATCATAAGAACCAGCATTGGGAGGAGGGTCTGAAATGTTGGAGTCCACGTGGCGCCAAGGCATGGCGATAGGAATAGCCCTCCGATCGACCAAGAAAAATTGGTTCTTCCAGTTCTTAAGGCTAGACTGTATTTCTTTAAAACAAGGTTTGTAGGTTTTACCCGTCCGGGCTTGGAAAGAGAACCAATGACCCTGCTTGCAAAGTTTGTAGAAAACCCGGAACAGAAGGACGGTAGGCTCTATATCTAAAGATCTACTGTACATTTCGAACATAGTCGTCCAGTTTATACCGATCGGTACCAACTGAGAAATATGAACCCTGAAATACTTTAAGACCCTCAGAAGAAAAGTAGAGACCGGAATCCTAAAACCACCTTGTTTGAAAAATTGGAGATACAAACCAAGTGCATCATTCGGAACATTCAGAATAGTCATCCCTTCCGGAGGGGCGCGGGGGTGAAGGTCAAGCGGAATCCCATAAGTCTGAGCGGCCCAGCTCACACACAGCCTCATCCATATCGGAGGTGTGAATGTGCATGTCAAACTTGGGAACATAAGTGGTATCGCTCGGACCCTCTTGGTTATCCGGTGAAGGATGGTCGCCTGACATGTCTTGAAAGGCCGCAGAGGATGAAATGAAAGGTCTAAACAAAAAACAAGAAGAAAGATGAACTCACCTGAAGACCGAAGAGAGGATAGCAAACTGAGCGGAAACAAACGGTGAAAAGTGAGTAAGTGTGGTAAAAAATGAAGATTCACACCCTATTTATAGAGGATGAGGAGAATAAGACGAACCATCTAATCATGTCAGAAGGTGCATCTCGACCGTCAAAGGAGCGAAGCGGGACACGTGTCGCAACTCACGAAAACCTAAGAGTGATTCACGGTATTATTTTAACTTCTCGCATTTATTTCGTCCGTCCGGCACGGCAAACTTTTTAATATTGTACCTTTTAATTCGGAAACCAAAGATACAATACTTGGGGGAGGGACATGTTCGTGTATGTGTCCGAACGACTCAGACCGGACGGATCGAACCGGACGTATCCCATTCAAGTCGTCCGGTCCGGATCGCAATAGCAGAAAATAATATATAATAAATAAGGACAATAGGAAACTCGAGAAGGACCAAGAAACGTACAGCACCACCATCCCCGGGTTGGATGTGCCTGTCTGGTACGCCGCCTCGGATTTTACGGAATGGTACCTTAAGTACATAAACAGTGCCCCATGTACAGCAACTGTTCACGTACCAGCTCCACGCCCCTCAGGTACAACAACTGTTCACGTACCAGCTCCACGCCCCCAGGTACAGCAACTGTTCACGTACCGGCTCCATGCCCCCAGGCACAGCAGGTAACAAGTGGTTGGGGTACTATAAATACCACAACACATTCAATGCCCAAACCAACTACATTCTCACTCACATTTACTACTCACCTGCATTACATTTATTGTTCAGACCGAACAAGTACTTAGGCTGCGTTTGCTTTTTTTTTTTTTTTTTTTTTTTTTTTTTTTTGTCCTCTTAACAGCCTCTGAACAAGCCAAATGTCTGAATCGGTCAGACATTTTGGCGTTCAGACGGTTTGTTTTTTTTTCTTCGTTCAGACGCGTTCAGATGCAGTTAGATCTTAATGGTCAAGACTTGGGAGGGGTGTCTTAACGCGTCTGAATGCCTCTTGTTGACACGAAATAACCAAATTTTTTTTCCCCGTTCAAACATGAGTTTTTTTTTGCGTTCAGATTCAGACCGTCTTAATAAACAAACACCACCTTACTCTTGCACTGGAGCTTGGTCTTGGGACAAACCCCAAGGCGAGGCTAACGTGCATGATCTTTGTTTCAGGTTCGCACAAGGTTAAGAAGAAGACCTGACGAGCCCGGGGTAACTTTTACCTCAACAAGGAACATGGAACATGAAACAAATGTCATGAGTCAAAATCTTGTCCCATTATCTCTATTTAATCATGATAATACGCGATTTACCTCTTTTATGTTCGCGATGAATTGGTCGACCAAAATGTTGGTTACCTTTTATTTATGTATGTTACAACTGAGTTGAAATTAATGTAGAACCAAAATTATCTAAAGATCCAATAAACCAATCATAGCCACTTATTTTTTCATTAAAAAAAAAAAAAAAAAACACACACACACACCCACTTTACACCTCTTTTTTAAAAATAAAATATCTTGCAAACGGTAAATTGTCAAGTGAAAAAAATACACCATCGCGACGAATATTTTTTATCTTTCAGTAGACGGGCACTTCGATATACTTTTGCCGATTTTTTTTCCGAATCACATGTGATTGTAACTGAAAAAAATAATCGAAAAAAATGTTCGCCGAAAGTATATCGAAGTGCCCGTCTATTGAAAGATGATTTAATTCTCATCGCGATGGTATGATTCGTTTTTCGTAACGATTAACAGTTGCGAGATATTTAATTTTTTAAAAAGGGTAAAAGTTTATTTTATTTTTATTTTTTTGATGAAAAAATGAATGACCAAGATTGGTTAATTGAATCTTTAGAGAATGTTAGATCCACATTGAACTTTTTTCTGTTACAACTTCAAATTTAGTATCATGATAAAGAACAAAACAAGCAAAAATTAGTTTTAATTCTTTAGTAAGAGTATCTTAATAAAGGGTGTGGGCTAAGGAGTGTTTCGGGAAAAAACCAAACATCTCTCCTTACTTTTCAGGAAAACAAAATTTTCTTTCAGCTCGAGAGTAGAGTGCCGCAAGATTGTGTTGTGAGTGGGAAGAGAAATAAAAATTAATTTATTGTGCTGTGAGTGAGTATTTGTGTTTTGAAGTATTTTTAAATGATATAAAACAAAAACAAAATGAAAGAGAAAGAATGTATTTCAATAGTTGAATAAAGTTGAAAGATAAAGTTTTAAAGAGAAGAAAAAATGATGTGGCAAAGGAAAACCGCTCGTCACACGCTCCACGATGAAGCTCTATTTTCACAACACAAATACGAAAATTTATTTTTAGTTCAACAATATTTTTGCTTTTCGTTTTGTTTCACTATTGTAGCAGTAAAAATGTACAAGTTTTAGCTCATCACACGCTCCACGCTGACCCTCCCTACTATGTGGGGTCTGCCTACTTTAGTTAAAATATACAAATTTTAAAGCAGACAATACAACGGCGGCAGCTTGGTCAAGTCAACAGACCCTCCCTTATATCTCCACCCATTGTTACCAGGGGTGAGCATCGGTCCAGGACCGGACCGGACCGAGGACCGAATTAGCCAAAATGCCAAAACCGAGGACCGGACCGAATGTGGTCGGTCCGGTCCGGTCTCGGTCGGTCCGGTCCAACAAGGCCAAATAATCGGATTGTGGTCCGGACCGGACCGAGGACCGAATTAGCCAAAATGCCAAGACCGAGGACCGGACCGAATGTGCTCGGTCCGGTCCGGTCTCGGTCGGTCCGGTCCGTTCGGGTCGTTTGCTCAGCCCTAATTGTTACCACTTGATTACAGCCTTTCACAACACATTTTGGTCTTTGCTGGCCCACTAATACCTTTAGCCCCCACTTTTTTTGTTTTCACAGGTGTCTTTCAGGATTTGAAGATATATTCTCCATTTGTCTTTATTTTATGTATCAAATTCTCATACTCTTGTTATTTCTTGCTGATGACTTTTAGCATAGACAAATACTAGTTATCCAATATATATAAAACCCAGGAAGTGGGTGCATCAAAAATGTGTACGAAACAGTTGGAATAACAGTAACCATGCATCAAATGGTTGTACTTTGGAGTGAGTTGGCAAAAAAACGCTCTCCTATTGGTCCGGGTACTGTTATTTCAACTGTTCATCAATCACTACCCTCATTTATCAACCCATCTCCACCTCGAAAATTCCAGTAACCTCATTTCATCAACAGCTTTCCGTTTCCCTTCGTGATAAAACCTCAACCCCTTCCCCTCACCTCCTACAAAATTCCACCAGCCCCTTCCCTCCTCTTATCTTCTTTCCACCAAACCCTTACACCCGCATCACCCTTTAATAAAAAAAGTATCACAAACCCAGATTCAAACAACAATAATAATTTTATGCCATCTTCACTTTGAAGGGTTTCGATCTGTCCATGTGTACGTTTTCTTGATAATCTTTATACCCTATTTATGTTTTACTTTTGGTTAATTAATCATTTATTTGATCTCTTTCTTCTATTTATTTGTTTATTTTAAAAATTAGGGATTCGTTAATTTGGGGGGTTTTTGTTGATTTGTTTTGCAGATTGCGTTGCCGATCATGTTTACATCTTAGGTTTTTCAGGTATCTATAATTTATAGGTTTTTTTTTTTTTTTTTTTTTTTTTTTTTTTTTTTTTTTTTTTTTTTTTTTGGGGGGGTTTGCATAATTTTATCCATGTTACCTTGCTGATATTGTTTGTAAGTAAGTGTTAACCTCATTAAAAATTAAACTAACTTTTCATGTGTTCATCATCAACACCTTCGCATCGAATGGAAAAAAATAAAATCACAAACAGGTACAACCAAACTCCGGTGACCCCAATCTTCCTTCAAGTTTTTGGTGTCTTTAGATTTTGTTAATCTGTTAATGTATGTTAATTGTTTGAATTACTTTTTTCAGGCTACCATATTGGTCCAGTTTCTTTTTTGGTCCTCTTTCGACACAAAGTAATCACCAGGTATTACGTTACCGTGTATGTTTTATTTTCTGTTAAATATGGTTATCAAAGTATTTAAGATTAATCCACCACCTGTGCCTGTGAAAGTAGATGAAGAGACGGAGATTGGGATTCAAGGTTTGGAGAAAAAATTGTTGAAAGAAGGTGACGGGTGGGATATACTTCAATTTTTGATGTTGTTTGTTGTTTTTGGTAATAGGATTTTGGTATATATTTAACAACTAAATTTGTGTATTGCGATTTTATCTAATAGTATTTTGTACGATTGGTGGGATGGATAGGCGTAGAGTAGGGAGGCCTTCACTGAGATTAACGGCATTTATCTTGAACAACAACGAATGAACAACAGAAAGTTACGGTATGAACCTTAACCTGTTCATTGTTTCGTATTCAATTTTCATTTTAAGGGTCATATGCTTCTGTTTAAGTTACATGCTCGACTAATATAGATGCAAAACTTTTAGAACACCTAAATAACATCCTACACTTATTAAGAATATGACTCATTTATAAAATGTAAAATTCAAATAAACGGACCAAAAATGTGTGTGGATAACTTCAACCCGTGGTCATGTCTGATGAGACAATATGTCTGAGTTTTGCAATAGATCCAGTAACAGTTTGAGTTTTGAATTCGGTGTTGGTGATCGCACGGTATGAATTTGGCTGAGGTCTTTAGTTTGATTTGTTCAGCTGCAATCGATTCATGAAGTGAGATCGATCTTCAGTTGTTGCTCAGGTAGTGATTTGTTCACCTTTTGATTCTCGATGTTTAAATTGTTAATTTGATAATTCAATTACGGTTTGTTTAATGTATAAGATGAGACGTTTAAATAGATTTGTTAAAATATAGGATGCGCATTTGTATAAGGATCGACTTGCGTTTAGAATAGCTTATTAAAACTGCTTATGAACTGTTTAGCTTTTATTTGGTATACTGTTGTCGAAATTGGTGATATGGCTGCTCATTTTAGGAGTAAATAATTTAGAACCTGAATTGATTCTGGCATAATTCAATGAGGTCTAGGGTGAATTGTGGTTATTTGTATGTTTAAGTGATTTGATTGCTGATTTGAGTTTAGAAAGTTTAGGTTTACCGGATCAGATTGTTGAACACAAGCTATTTGATGAAATGCTGAAGTGAAAATTGACTATCGCGAATGAGCATATAAATGCATTTAACTAAAATGTTGTTGCGTCTTATTTAGTTGTTAAATTAAGGTCAAGATAAGTTGGTACTGAAATGCAGTTTTGTTAATTATATTGTTAAAATGGTACTATGTCTTAACATGTTGGCACAATCAGATAACAAGGTTGGGAGGTCAAAAAGTGAATCATTTTATCTAGCAATATATTATCTCTTATATTTGGTGATTGCTAAAAGAGTGTTTGGGGTTGCTTATTAAGACTATATCTTTCTTTATTGCGAACAATTTTTCAGTAATAATTCGGTTGAAAAAAGATTTGTTATAGCAATTGATGATATGATGTTTATTAGGTAATGTACTTGCGGTGATCATGTTTTACAGAATCGGCCATCAAGAAGCACCGACACGCAGGACGGTAATATGGATTTTTTTTCTAAGTTATACTTTCCGCGTCTACAATCGTAGGTTAATGTTGTCTTTTTTTCTTTTTTTGTTATACTTTTGGCATCTACTGTCCCTTTGCTTAGATACCTTTGCTTACAATTGTTTAATATTTGTAATATCTAAAGAAATTTAACTCCAACTCCATTTCAGGTTGACGAGGTTGTTCATGAATTGTCTGATGTGGCATACAACAATATACATGCATTGACGAGGTTGATCGTGATCTCTATGCTACACCAGTTCACACGCTGTTTGGGTGAGTCATACAGATCAGCCATTTAAGATGTCCAATGGGTTTGAAACTGCGTTGAGAACTGACCAAGGTGCAGGTGCAGCTACGAAGTGCGTCGGGCGACTATTTTACGGGTTGCAATACCATCCTCAGGTATAAGAATTATGATTTGGGTTTTTGTTGCGACCTTCACCCTTTTGTGCGAAAACGTTGCTTTGTTGATTAACGATTTGGGCTAACTGTTACGATCTAAGGCGTTGTTCATCTAACCTTATTTTCCGACTTAAGGTTCAAGATTCTATTTACAAAGTTTCACCTGTATTTCTTTTAATTAGTTATAGTGCTTGAAGTTTTGAAAACAAATTAAAATTGCAAAGCTTGAAATTGACAGGGAACAATGGTGTTGGAGGTTAATCAAGCATCAGGTCTTCCAACTGCTTTAGATTTTGGAAGGGGTTGTCTCTCACCTGACACATGGTCTATGGTGTGATTTTTGGTGCCCGCCAAACGTATTAGTCGAAGGTCATTTCGTACTACTGTTGTCTTTGTTTTGTTCATATATGCATAAATGATTATAGATATATCCTTGCCTTAAACAGACAGTCATATAGTTTCCTTAACCTCATCTAATACCACTATGGACTGTTTTATGTGGTAGATAAAAAATGGCAGAGGAAAGAGGCGACCAACGGGATCATTACAGGTGGTGGTGGGCTGTAGGTTGCTCTTACTCTTTACATGAGTAACGTCACGAAGAAGGTTCCTGAACCAAGGTAGTGAACTGATTATGTTTACATATTCAGATCATATTAATATTAAATGCTTCTTTGTGATGACTTCATGTGTTTTTTTATAGGTGAAGAGCATACCACCTCAGACAACAGGGCATCTATGCGAACCAATCTGTAACGTAGAAAGATCTTGCCACGGTTTGAAAAGACGCGGATCGTAGCCGTCTACAAGTGTTGCGAATATCCGATGTTCAGTCATGAGCTAAAGATACTGCAACAGGGGACTCATTCAGTTTGGAAAAAGGTATGAAAAAAAGTTTTTCTTTCTTGACTGTTACTACTGTATATCAGGCCTTGGCCCACGGAGGTCATTTTGTATCTAAGAATCAAATTAAGATGCTACGAGAATGAATTTCTCTTTGATAGCAAATGATGCAATCATGGTATTTCTCACGAGTCGCGAGTTTACATGTGCGTGTTAATTTTCTAATCTATCTTAGTGAAACCAAGCACTATTTTGTAGTCATTTTTGTTAGGTTGGCTTGCCCCGCAAACACTTTCTGACCCATTTGACTCATGCCCGGCCTGCCAACCCACACATATTTTGTTTGTCAATTGCGCCTTTCACTTGGGTGTGCTGTGTTGACTATGTTGCAAGGGCTGGAAAGCTGCAAATGCATATATATCAAAAGTTGTGATGATGCCAGCCAGGAAGTCGAGGAAGTGATAATAATATGTGACCCATTTCGATCAGATGTGCACAAATGGACTGAGTCTGTTTGGACAGCTATTATTTTTTGCTTCATTTTTTTTTTTTTCTACGTGGTGCCATTTTGCAGGTGGTATCTGAATTTTCGCCATGGGATATGCAAATGAGTGCGTTTGGGTGTTGAAATGACGGCTGAAACGTGTGGGTTTAGGGGCTGAAATGGGTGGGTTTGGGGTGTAGTGGCACAACGTGCCTTTGTTGTGTTCGTGGAATAGTTCACTCATCTTTTGTTATCATTTTTATGTCTAATTAGAATCTCAACAATGGTACAATTGGTATTATTTTAATTATGTAATAGAACAGCCATGTTACATGTCATGTTATGTATTAACCATTTTGTAAAAAATTTTGGCTAATGGATACTGGTAAATTTTATAGAGAAACTTTATATGGTTTTTTTTGAGGTTTTGAATGACATTATGTATTTGCATTTGCAATCTCTTTCTTAAGTTCATTTACAATTTGATTTAAGATGATGTGCAGACTTAAAAATAGTTCCAGTTAGAATTTGATCTTTTAGTATGCAATCGCAAAATGAGCTACTTGAGTAACATGGTATTCAAAGTGCAAACGGTCAAACCAACATTTCGCAGCTGATGTATAGCACAGACGTTGGAAAAGTGGTCCAACAGTCAAGCCACTAACTACACAACAAAGGATTAAAACCAATACACAATTCACACAAAAGAAACATGAAACAGACTTTTACTAGACAAAATGAAACCAAACGAACGTTATGACAGCAAGATGTTTAATACATAACATGACACCCAACCTGACAATAAAACACCCTAACAATATCCCAATATCGACACTGTCCTGTCCTGAACGAGAACGCAAACTCGAACAATATATATATTCATGCAAAACACTCCCGTAGCAACGCGCGGGCTACCCCGCTCGTACTATCTATTGATTTGAAAGAGAATTTGTAGTTTTCCTTCCCTGCCTACGTTATGACTCATTTTCATATTTTTTTCTAAACCTCGCACAGCATTTTTTTTTCCTCTTCTATTAACACTCGGTCAATAAAAAACACAAAGAAAAAAAAAAAAAAAAAAAAAAATCTCAAAAGAAAAGGCATTTTTGCAGCTTAGTAAAGAGCGGGCATTGTTCCCGCCCTCCACTTTGAGTTCGTCGATCGTTTCTCTTCATTCACATTGTCGACCTTTAGCCATTATTAAAAAAAATTGTTTTATAAATAAGTTCTTTATTAACAAGAGTGTAACAACTCGTCCCATATTTGTTATGAGATAAAACATTTTAGCCATCTATAAGTTTAAAGCTGCGTGCTACCAATATCTTCGACCTCGGTTTCTATTTGAACCATAACAATATCCAAGTAGTGGTTCGTTAGTTTCACAAATGATATCATAGCCATAGCCTCGTGTGAGATGTAATGGGCACAAAATTAGTACCGTATATCTCCTGAGGTAAGGATCCCGATTGTGTAAAGCATAAGGAAGACGTCATAAATTAAAGTGATGGATTTTGTAATAATCCGATTCACATCGGTATAAATTAATACATTTGAGCATTTTACTTTTGATCAGCTATCGACTTAGGGTACGTTTGGCAATAATAGCTGTTGCTGGTGCTGGTGCTGTTGCTGTTGCTGTTGCTGATGCTAAAAAAGATTAAAATTATAATTTTTTTTTGTAGTGATGTTTGGCAAACTAGCTGAAATTGTAAATTAAAAATGTAAAATGACATAATTGGAGATTATTTTGTGGAAAAAAAACTGTAGCCACCATAATCTTTCATAAGTTGGTTCAAGGAGCTTTTATTTTTGGAGATTATTTTTACTATAATCTTTCATAAGTTGTTCAGCCAAACAATGCTACTTTTTAGACAAAAGATTATTTTATGAAAAAAAAAAAAAAAAACTATAAGCCCCATAATCCCTCATACTCTGCATCACCAAAGACAGCCTTAAGCTAAACAAAACAACTTACTAAGTCAAACATCCATCAATTAACATTACAAGTCCTCAAGATACTTGGACTATTTCAAACAAAATATACTTATGTAACTTCTTTTCATTTTTTTAATTAATCAAGCGAAAAAATATATATAGTTAGGCTATGTTTGGTGTGGAGCTTTTTGGAGTTTTTTGAGATGATGAGCGGTGAGCAATGAGCTTTTTGATTTTTATTGTTCGTTTGGCAAAAGAGCGGTGATCTTTGCGATTTTTTAAAAATGCTCATTTTTCAATACTTGTGAGCGGTGGGCTGTGAGCTGTGGCTACTGCTCACCACTCACTGCTAGTGCTTACTACCATGCACACACAGCTAATCAAATTTAACAAATGAGTTCAACTTTTTACCAACAACAAATTAAAAAACACCCTAGTAAAAAATCCCAAAAATCTTGAATCCCATTAATCTAGTGGGGATCCACAAAACAAAAATTCAAAGATTCAATAAACCCACATTTCAATAAGTCAAACTTCATCTCCCATTATTATTAACTTCCAATTTCACAAACAACCATATCTCCGCCGTACCACGACGGCACACGACGGCCTTCAAAACCCAGATCCAAATTCACCTCTTCTCCAATACCCACTTTCCAGATTTCACTAATTTGACCTATTTCAAAAGCTAGGGTTTGTAGGGTTTGATGGGTTCAAAACCATGGCTACAACCAGCACCTTCATATCATCCATTAGAAACGTATTGGGATACTGAAGATGATGCTCCTGGTCCTAGATGTGCTCATACTTTAACTGCCGTTGCTCAAACTAAAACTCAGGGACCTAGGCTTATATTGTTCGGTGGCGCGACCGCTATCGAAGGCGGCGCTGCGTCTCCGATCCCGGGAATTAGTAAATTACTTAACTTTTTTGGGTTTTTAGTGTTTTTTAGGGTTTAAGTTATGAAATGTGCTGAATTTATGTTTTTTTTACTGTGTTATAGGGTTAGCTGGTGTGACTAATTCGGTTCATTCATACGATGTGTTGACCAGGAAGTGGACTAGGTAATTTTAATAAGTCGTTTTAAAATGCAATTGCAAGCAAATACAAAACTGTTCTATATTTTATCGCAATTTAAAGTAAAGGGTTTACTTCATGTTTTATGTGCTAATGACGTTTTGATAAGTAGATAAGCAGTTTTGAGGGTTGTATCGAAATTGGTTATCTGATCATCTATGAGTGGATTAAGTTGTTTTGAGTTAGTAGTATTATTCAAAACAGCTTATTCATGAAGCGATCAGCAGTTTTAATTAGTAATCCCGAACACCCTTAAATTTAATGAGCTACCTTAATTTGCTTAGAGATAAAATGCTAATTGTTAAAAAAAAATATATTCAGAATTCGACCTGCGGGGGAGCCGCCTTCACCTAGGGCTGCTCATGCAGCTGCTGCTGTTGGAACCATGGTTGTATTTCAGGTAAATTTAAGATTTTGAATTTTGATAAAGTAAAATAGCAGCGAATTTTTTATTTAATTTGTTCTGATTTTGGTTTTTGATGAATTGTATATGCGTCATTAGGGTGGCATAGGTCCTGCGGGTCATTCAACAGATGATCTTTACGTGCTTGACATGAGTAATGACAAATACAAATGGCACCGGTAACTTTTCTTGAGGTTTTTCTTAGAATATGTTTTTTGAGTGCTTTACTAAAGTTATAAAGTTTTGACTTGGAATCTTGTTTCGAGTGCAGACTGGTTGTTCAAGGCCAAGGTCCTGGCCCTCGATATGGCCATGTCATGGACTTAGTTGCCCAACGATACCTTGTTACTGTTAGTGGCAATGACGGTGAGTTTGTTTCTGGTTTAGTTTACTGCTTTTTGTCATTGCACCTGTAGGATGACAATGCACTTGCTAATATGACAGTCTTGGAACATTAAAATTTCAACTTCGTTTTTATCTTGGTAGATACTGCTGACGTTTTGCTTAATAGCTTTCCCAATAGCCTGCTTTTATAAATAAACATGCTAGATGAAAGAGAGTAGGAATGCAGGATCGAAGCCTTAGTCCTCTGACTTGATGAATGTCCTATTTGAAATTCATCAAGTTTAAGCGCCCGATTTTTGGCTAGAATGTAGTATCTATCGAGTGGAAGTTTTAGTTTGCCTCAGTTTGCTAGGAATTATTTTGCTGTTCCAGCACGTAAGTTGAACTTATTATGCAACTCTGAATAGCCCGTCACATGACAATTACACAAAGAAGCCGATTGAAGTGAATACATCGGCATAAAAATGAGATGGTTCTATGACATTAAAAAAATAATTGATGTTCTAATTTCTAGGCTGGAAGTTATGATATATTGGCAAGAACAGAAAACATATATTCGACGCAAGCAGAGGCACAATTGCACTGTACATGGATGGTTCTAGTCTTCTAGAGAAGTTTTTCTCCTTTAAACACTATCATCTAGAACCTGTACCTTAGAACCAGTATTCTTTACAAATTCGTTTTACTTTTTGACTCAGGGTCACTGTACCAACTTGAGGTTACTTTGTGCCTAACATTACCCTACGCTATTAAGCATATCTGAAAACCTCAATAACCACCCTCTTATGCTCTTAAACTTGGGTAAAGAAATCATATAATCAGTGTCCATTTCGCTTCATAACCATAAAGTAGACCTAGATTCACTTTAATTATTTGATTGATCTATACATGTGGCTCTCTGAGTGTCTTTAAATTAGGGTTTTGAGCTCTAAAAACATCGTCTTGGTCCACTTTTTAGTTTTAACTCAGACTTTGATAAAAGAAATAAACTCCAGTCCACTTTATTAAATATACCGCACTTTAGCCCATAAAATCTCATAGCAACAACTATATGGGCGGATTATAAATTTTGTAACAGATTTAATGTATCCTTGCTTACTAAATCGGATCTACCACAACATAAATTATTTCATCTTAGGCTTTTTGATAAAACTGAACAGTTATTGCATGTATTCCATCTTTCAGTGAAAGAATGTTAAAGATCAATATAGTGAAAAGTAGTCTCTGGGACAAATGGGTTATTTTTTTCTACTCACTTACACTAATCACAGCTTCTACATTTTTTCTCTAGGAAAAAGAGTACTGTCAGATGCTTGGGCGTTGGATACAGCTCAAAAACCATATGCATGGCAGAAGCTGAATCCAGAAGGTGATAAACCTTCTGCTAGAATGTAAGTGGATGTTTTGATTGTAAGTGCGGAATAGGGACTCAATAAGCGCATATGTACTGCGACAGTCTTTGGCATTGTTGCTTTATTTTTGTTTGTAAAACCGAGATTCTACTTTAGTTGGACTACTAATTGCATGGATAATTTAGAATTTAGTTACATCAACCTTTCAAATTTAAAGTGAATATAGCCTTATAATGGAAATTGCAAAGCGCTGCTTATGTTTTGAAATATTCCTCTTGCTGGTAGTAAATATGTGGATTATTTATATGGTAATAAGATTTGAGGGTCATTTAAAATAGGCCTTCGAATCTTTAATTAACTTAGTATGATGGGCTTTCCACTAGTTCAAGTCAGAATCGCTTTTTCAGTAGTAATTGATGGGTGTTTATCTGTTTTTCCAGGTACGCAACAGCTAGTGCCCGCTCGGATGGAATGTTTTTGCTTTGTGGTGGAAGAGACACTTCTGGCACGGTATGGGCCATTATTATCTTATAGACTTCGCAATTTCGCATTATATTATAAATTGTGAACCTCCTAAAGTCCTAATGTGAATTTACAGCATTCTGATTCTAGTTCCAACTTCTAAGGTTTCGTGTATTTGTTTTGACAATGGACCATATTATCATTACTACAATACTACCATGCCAATTGTGCAAATTAACTTTGATTTAACGTAGTCGACAGATTTCAAAATTTGGCTCACTCCTTTACGACGCTGTATTCACATACACAATGCATTTTCCTGTTTTATTGATAATATAGTAGCTATACCTGTTGCATTTTGTTTTATCATTTACGGACCAACCAATATTACTTAACTAATCGTCAGATCACTGTATGTTACAGTGACGCTTGTTTGTAACATGAACATAAATTATAATGTTTTAAAATCTGAAAATAGACACTCAACTATTTTCTTGTGACACGTGAGAATATCTCAAGTCCCAACATATTCTTGTCATCCATATACATATGCATAATGTTTATACCTCCAGAATTAGATGAAACTAAAATACTAAATGTCTGAAACTTTTGTGTAATGCAAGTGATTGGGCTAAAGATAATTATATATTGTAGCTCGTAATTAAAAGGGTACCAAATATGGACGTGCTGCATTAATGGTTTACCCATTTAACTTTTCTGATACGTGTATATGCTCATTGCAGCCCTTAGCAGATGCTTATGGACTGCTCATGCATAGGAATGGCCAGTGGGAATGGACTCTTGCACCTGGAGTTGCACCATCATCAAGGTATCAACATGCCTCGGTAAGTAATAGGATTTTACTTGACGCACATCTCAGGATGTATCTTCTGGTGCATCTTTTGGCACACTTCTTTTTCTCTCTCTCCAGCAGATTTTGTTGTGTGTGGATTGGAGGGTCACTTTTCTAGTTATCTCTTAGTAGTGGCAGTTTCAAACCAGATACTTTGAAATGGGTTTATACAGGTTGTGATTAATCTCAAACGGGTTGAACAAAGGTGGCTAATAGGGGAATGGGTCTAACGGGGTAAATGTTGCCCAGAGTCTTTTTTCTATTCCAAGGTCTAGATCATCTTATTAGTTGTCCTATTTATAGGAAAATTTGTAAATGGAGAAAAGTGTTTGCGGGTTAACCTGCTTGACCCGTTGCACAATTGACTGACCCGCCCATCTTGCCATCTGTAATTCGAGTTTTTTGTCCAAAGTATGTCCGTACTTATCAATTCATCTTCTCATAATCAGGTCTTTGTTGGGGCTCGATTGCATGTTACAGGAGGTGTTGTCAGGGGAGGTCGAGCAGTAGACGGTGAAGCAGCTGTTGCAGGTTATTTTTAGTTGAGTTTGTGAATTTGTAGTATTAATCGTATTTAACAGATGAATAATTAGAATCTTTGTAATGTGAATTTACAGTTTTGGACACTGCTGCTGGGGTCTGGTTAGATAGACATGGCTTGGTGACTGCTCAGCGCAGTGCCAAGGGGCCTGAAGATCCTTCTTTGGAGCTTATGCGTCGTTGCCGGCATGCTGCTTCATCTGTTGGTGTTCGTTTATATATTTATGGTGGTCTTAGGGGCGGTAAGCCTATAATCATTGACTTATAGTACCCATAATTCCTTCCCTAAGGATGATTGTGAAAAATAGAAACCAACTGAATGTCTGATTATCTGATTATTCAGAACTCAAATAACTAGTTCTAAGGGTAACCTAATTTAAAAACTTCTTACTCGTCTTTCATAAAAATATTATGTTTGGCCATCTTGCAAATTAATATTCTAAATAATAAAAACAGCTACAAAAAAGTCTTGTCTGGAGTAGGTTTTATTCTATTTTATATATATATATATATATATATATATATATATATATATATATATATATATATATATATATATAGGGGGACTTTCTTACGAGAACCATTTTATCTGCGAGAACTGAGAGAACCACAAAAAACATACATGCACGCCTTTTAAAATAAAATAAAAATACATGCAAATCATCAATAATCGTAAGTATCCACCTATGTTCTTCAATATCATCATGAACTCATCCTCTTTTTTCACAAAAACCTTACACAAGGCCGCAATATTGTCGTTGCACGTCTTATAAGAACATACATGCACACCTTCAAAGAAAAATGTTGTATTTACAATTTCTTATCAAATTCTTTAGAACAACTATGTTTTTTTTAAAAACATATATGTTGTTTTTAGAACATATGTGCAAAAATACAATTATTGAAGGCGTGCATGTATGTTTTTGGTGGTTCTCTCAGTTCTCGCAG
The DNA here is from genome assembly GCA_021014915.2 of Artemisia tridentata subsp. tridentata. Lineage (NCBI taxonomy): Eukaryota > Viridiplantae > Streptophyta > Magnoliopsida > Asterales > Asteraceae > Artemisia > Artemisia tridentata. Next base: position 71,656,583 of record CP139506.1, on the reverse strand, counting down.
ATAAAATGGTTCTCGCAAGAAAGTCTCACTATATATATATATATATATATATATATATATATATATATATATATATATATATATATATATATATATATATGTGTGTATATGTATATATATATATATATATATATATATATATATATATATATATATATATATATATATATATATATATATATTTTAATGTTTTTTTTAATGTTTTATTTTATTTATTTATTTTTTTTCCATTTCCTAGTTTTAATGCTTCATAACATAATTTGTTTTATGTGCTGCAGAGTTGTTGTTAGGTGATTTTCTTGTAGCAGAGAATTCGCCTTTTCAGTCTGATGTGAATACACCCGTACTTACATCAGAACGTGGATCCAACATGACCAGTCCGAGGGGAACAAATAATTTGAGCCCATTTGATCCGATATCTAATGATAATGGATCCGAGAGTCCATCAGGGGCATCAAGGTTAGGACTTTTTATCACTTTCGGTCCCAAAACTTACATTATGTTTCTTTTTCTCACCCATTGAGCTAATTTTTATGTTTGCCAGCATGGACAAAGAATCTATGGATAGGCTAGTTGAAGCTTCTGCTGCTGAAGCTGAGGCTGCTAATGCAGTTTGGCAAGCTGCGCAAGCACAGGCTGCAAATCCTGAAGATACGTCTGTTGCAGATGATAACGCACAAGCTGCAGAGAGTAATTCAGAGGATAGTGATGGAGAGGGAGATGTTCGACTTCATCCTAGAGCTGTATGTTTTTCTTGGTCTTTTAAGTGTGCTTGTTACAGCCCGGTTTATTACAACTCACCATTTGATTATGATTATTCAGTATCACATAGTCAATTACATATCCAAACATCTCGTGTAATCTGTTTGTTCGACTCTATATAAGCTAAAGAAACTTGATGTTATTATGATGCAGGTTGTGGTTGCTAAAGAGGCTGTAGGTAACCTTGGTGGATTGGTTAGGCAGCTCTCCTTGGATCAATTCGAAAATGAAAGCAGGCGAATGGTTCCTGTGCAAAATGACATGTCATATTCTGCCAAAAAGTTCCAAAGGCAAAAGTCACCACAAGGCTTGCATAAAAAGGTAAGAGTTGCGATTTATCCTAGGATAAAGGTAGAGGGGCGGGAGGGATGTGTTGGGAACTGATTGTTACAACTTCAATTGCGCATTCAAGCACCCTTGAGCATGGTCCATCTTTTACTGTCAAATAAGATAAGAGTTGTGCGACTGTTGATAATACTTATCTATCTGCAGGTCATAACTCATTTGCTTAGGCCTCGGAACTGGAAACCTCCTGCGAACAGAAGATTTTTTCTCGACTCTTATGAGGTGGGAGAGCTTTGCTATGCTGCTGAGCAGATATTTTTGCACGAGCCTACAGTTCTTCAGTTGAAAGCCCCTATCAAAGTGTTTGGCGATCTACATGGTCAATTTGGTGATTTGATGAGATTGTTTGATGAATATGGCTACCCTTCCACGGCTGGAGACATCACGTATGTCTGATTACATGCTATTGTATACTTTTAATTTCATGAAACTGTATCTAACGGCCCCTTTTTTTATCCTTTCAGGTATATTGATTATTTATTTCTGGGGGATTATGTTGATCGAGGACAACATAGTTTGGAGACGATCACTCTGCTCCTTGCTCTAAAGGTAAGGTTTTATTTCAACTGCTGCCATGTTGATCTATTGTCATATTGAAACCTCACTCCTTTCCTATTCTTGTTTTTCAGATTCAGTATCCCGAGAATGTTCACTTGATACGTGGGAACCATGAGGCTGCTGATATAAATGCACTCTTTGGTTTCCGTCTTGAATGCATTGAAAGAATGGTACGTAGCAACATATCAGTTTTTTCTTTGTGTATGTTTAGCGGATGTGTTAGTCTTGTAACCATTTATGAACTGCTTTAAGTTAATCCAGTACTAAGTATACTAAAAATGACCTGTTTTGACTTGTGAATCTTCACCGGTCGCTCATTTTGTCACTTCTGATGTTTATTTTTCTTACTGTCTATTTCTGCTGTACAGGGTGAGAATGATGGGATCTGGGCATGGACGCGGTTCAATCAGCTATTTAACCATCTTCCACTTGCAGCGCTTATTGAGAAGAAAATTATTTGTATGCACGGTGGTATAGGGAGATCAATACATTTAGTTGAACAAATAGAGAAAATAGAAAGACCAATAACCATGGATGCTGGATCTCTTGTTTTAATGGATCTGCTATGGTAAGTTCATTGAAGTTTTTCCTTTCTTTTGAAGGCTTTTGTTATAATCTTTTGTTCCCTTTGGCAGGTCTGATCCCACTGAAAATGACAGCGTGGAAGGGTTGAGACCAAATGCCAGGGGACCTGGTCTCGTCACTTTTGGGGTATGCATGTAGTTTTTATATTGCAATAAAACTTCTATCAAATAAATGTTTCCAAGATCATCGTTGTTTTATCTGTCCCAAGACAGCAACAGATTTTTCAATAATGTGATTTATATGGTTCTAACACTATAAATTTTGGTCGACTTTCAACCTGCTTGACCAGTTGAACCTATTTGATACAACATCACCCAAACTGACCCATTTTGTGTCTTAATGGGTCGAAATTACCAATTTTGCGTCTCTGTACTAATGTGTTTATAACTACTTGCAGCCTGACAGGGTCTCGGATTTTTGTAAAAAGAACAAACTTCAGCTCATTATAAGAGCACACGAGTGTGTAATGGATGGGTTTGAAAGATTTGCTCAGGGGCAACTAATTACCCTTTTCTCTGCAACAAACTATTGTGGTAAGATTTGAGGTTTTATACAAAATTCAGTCTTGTTTTTTATGTTTTTGGTAGATCTGGTCTAAATTTGATTAAAATTGTTATCAGGTACTGCCAACAATGCTGGTGCCATATTAGTGATTGGCAGAGGATTAATGATCGTTCCTAAACTTATTCATCCAATTCCGCCTCCACTTCAGTCACCAGAGACATCTCCAGAACGTCTCCAAGATGACACATGGATGCAGGTAAACCTTCATGTGAATTTTATTAATCATTGCAAATCTGAAAGGCGGCTATTTTGAACGAATGATTAAATTATCGTGTCATATTTCATTGCCAAATGCAAAGTTAGCACGCTTCTTTTTGCAAGCGTTGGCAATTTTTTATTGTCAAAAGTTCTAAGTAGAGGGGGCAAACGGGTGGGTGGGATTAACCTATGGCCACTTTTCTTTTCTTGATTTTCACAAGATTAAGAAAGACTCATTAAGTATGATTAAAGGAAATAGTTTTCTGTTAATTGCAGTAACTAATTTGTTTTGAAATAAGACACTTTAGGAGATTGTGTCACTTGTTTTTATAAACTGGGTGATCTTTGACCGAAGTGACCTGCTCAACTGCTTCCTTATGAACCATTTCTCAAATGTATCGACCCACTTACTGAAAATTAAATGAAATGTGTTCCTGTCGTTGTAGGAGCTTAATATTCAAAGACCGCCTACTCCCACAAGGGGCCGTCCACAAGATCATGACAGGAGCTCGCTTGCATATATCTGATCAGCATTTGGCATTTTTGCACTAGTCGTATGTTCCCATGACCGAGCCCAAAAAATGGGAAATTTACATATGAAGAACAGGCTGCCTTGTATTTTTAATTTATAGATATAAGAATTATTGACAAATGTCTGTAGCTTGCACATAGCTTTATTTATAAGGGGGTTTGTTATTTCATTTTAGTTCGACGTATGTATCTGTAAATTCGGGGATGTATTTTACATCCAACATAACTGTACGACAATAAGAAAAGCTGGTGAGTGTAGCTCTTTGAACATTTTGCATTTTGAATTTTTATGAAATTGATTGTAAATGGTTGAATCAACAACTGCAAACAAGTCGTGTTTCTATATTTTTTGGCTATGAGAGATGACACGGCAAATTTGAATCGTGTTTTTATCAAGTTTATAAGAGGTATAAAGTTGGTATTATGCTATAAAACCTTAGTTAAATGATAATTATGCTTGATTAACCAAGTGTTATGTGAAAGATGGTAATGATTAATGAAAATATAGTTGAAATAGTAAAAATGGCTTATTATGTTGGGGAGCCTCAACCCAATTGGCTAAAGCACATACACTCGTTATAGGCCCAAGACAAGCCCAATAAGGCTTATGACCGTTATAACCTGGGAAACATCTTCTCAGGCCGAACACGAACAAGATCACGCCTGATGACCTTGTCTAGGCAACTGCTCGCCTGGAGCTTCGTTCAGGATCGTTACAAATGACAATACGTGCCACTACCTCATTCGAGTAGAGGGAGTGCTGCGTACATTACACCAATACATGATGTCGCACATAAGACATTCCATGAACCCGCCATAGCCAAGGAAGACACGTCACGTGTCGTCCTTGTCTCCTCCCTTTGATGTACACCACGTGGACCATACTAGGCTATTAAGATTGCATTAGGGGTGTGCAGAATTCGGGTTTGACCCACAAAAACCGAAAACCGAAACCGAATAGAACCGAAAAAACCGAACCGAATTTTTAATTGGCCAAAAGCGAACCGAACCGAATTAAATATCCGGTTCAATTATGGTTTTGGCAAAGTGAAAACAAAAACGAAAACCGAATTCACATAAATATATATATTTTTTAAATATTTATATTTAAAAAAAAAAAAGAAAACATTAAAACCCTTTCATAAAATAAATATAACATTTTTTAAGCTTGAAATGAAAGCCTAATTACATGCCTAATCCAGTTAACATTAGACACATGTATTGTACGTCTTTTCTCTCCAAATTTTCACAAATTATTTTTTTAAATTCACCAATCAAATCATTAGGCATATTAGTAGGCTTACTACTTACGCATAAGAATCATTTTTCAAATACTAGCAGGGTACCCGTGCGTTGCAGCGACGGGTACTATGTGTAGCACCTCGCACATTTCAGGTCTATACTTTACTAATTTATATTTCATAATATTATTTTTAATTACTTTTAAAAGTAATCTCATAAGTTAAATCGTGTAAATTTTCCTCATGTCCAACACAAGACTAGGATAAGTCTATGTGTTCAAAATACGCATGTTTTACCAATAGTCATATTTTATATGAACTATTGTCATTTTATCATTTTTATGTGAGTATTTCATTTCTTACGTAACGCGCGTGCTCAAACCTATGTTATTAGGTTTTAACATCATAAGTATACTCCATTAGACTTATCATACATGTAATATATTTAGTTGGTATATATTGATAAGTTTTAACATATTATTAAGTATTACATTTATACGTTGCCCGGTTTTAAGTTTTGAGATTTAAGGGCTTAACATTAGTAATTACCGGGACCAAGATACACCTCAAATATTCAAAATTAATACAAAATGGTACACTAACCACCTCAACCTATGAGGTGGCGTGTGATAAAATGAAGACAAGAGCCACATGGCTCTTGATTAATTCTTCTACTCAAAGATTAAGACACATGTCTTAGGGCCTGTTTACCAAAATCTGTTAGTGAAGGATACGTGGGTCCCATGTGGGTCCCATATCTGTTAGAGTGTCTTAATGGGGAGATGCTCTTTAATCTTCCTCTTACCACCAAGACCAAATAAGGGAATAATGGACCCCACTTTTGAAAAGTAATAATATAAAATTGGTGGGTTCCACTATCTTTCCCCATTAAGCAAAAAAGAAACACCCCCTTAGTCTTCTACATAGTTCCATATCTCAATCTTCCATACATGCATTTTCACTCACCAACTCTCCATCTTCTCTCCTCCTTGCCGCCACTCTCATCTCCATATTCACCATGATCCACTTTGAATTCAAGACTTAAGTTGTACTAAAGATATGAAGGTCTTGATGGTTACTACATAGTCCAAGTGAAGTTTTTGTGATTTCTAAGCTAAATCAAGAGCTACACAAGAAAGTTAGGGGCTGAAGTAAAGTGATTCTTGGAGAATCAAGATCAAGATTATAAGAGTTTGCAAGAAATAAGGTGGTAGGAAGCTTGAAGAATAGGTAGTGTTCTTGTGTTCTTGTAAAATCTTCCAATAAATCTTTGTAAGATTTTGGTTAGATCTTTATGTTCTTCCTTTAATTTTTGTATTTCTCATGTTTTGTATAAGTTATGTATGTTGTAAGAACTTGAGTTGATGTTGTACATGGCTAATCTCATGCCAAAACCTATGTTAGAATTGTTAAGATCTTGTTTTGGATCAACTAGTAAATAACTAGTGATCTTGTTTATAGTTTGACACCAGATTTTGAAATGTTGTGGTAGTAATATTTTAGAGATTCTGTTAGAGGATGAAAAGATAAAAATATGGGCTTTTGAATCACTCAAAAAGGTTTAGTAGATCAAAAGTTATGATTAAAACAAGATTTACATAAAGAAAACTAGTGCTGATTGAAATTAGTGTACTGATCAGAACTTAGAGTGCGATTTTGACCCTCTTCTGGTCCGATTCACTAAAAATGTAAAACACAAAAGTTGCTCAGAATGTTGTTTTCTTCAAAACCCAACGTGCACGTCTCTTAAAAGTGAAAAACAAAGGCTGTAGACCTTAAAAGTTAACTAGACCTGTTTTAGAATTAAAGATGGCTATAACCTAAAAAGTCTATTAGTATTTTGGATCACTTGAGATCATCATGTAGCTCAAGTATGACTTTAAAACAGCCATGAACTTTGTCTTAAGTACTTTTAGTCAATACATAGCCAAGGTTAAGGCCTTGGTCATTGTCTTCAAATTTTAAGTCTAGCTATATGGCTAGTTTGGGTCCAACAACCCGAAAACTTATAATTGAAGATTGACTATATATTAACTTGTTTTCTAAACTTGACAACTTATAAAAATGACTCTTATCTCGTAGATAATTATCACTAGGGTACAAATTAGACTTGATTCACAAAATTGTAACAATTAATAAGATGTTTAGTTCAACTTACATTATCGTCACCATTAGTTCAACTAATTGTTTTGACGAAACATGACGAATGTTTTTATACAACATTTGTCTCTTCAAATACTTATAGTTATTAATGGTAAGTAATACAATATTAGGGAGTTTCATCATCAAAAGAGGTCTCTTCGGGATGTAGTATCGACGAGTTATGGATTTACAAATTAAAGTGTCCTGACTCCTCATACGTTCACTACATGACCTCTAGATTTTGATAGCCCGAACAGTAACACGAAGTTATTTATGAAAGGCTATTAACCAAATCACATTTTAAGGATGTCTCACTTATTTACACATCATGAGATATATATACAACATCATGATTAAGTCAATGACATACATATACTTGTACACTACTATCGTACTCTATTCTAAAACTCGATCACTATATTATCGTAGGTTGTTGTTAAAGTCATGGTCTCTCCTTTCACTATCTGTTGCTATAATCTGCTACTGATTACTACGGTGAGTTCATAGCCCCTACTTTTGTTTAACTGGTTTATAAACTACTTGGGGGAGATACATGCTACTACTTTTATCATGATCACAATTGTTTGATAACTGTGCTTTGAACTGAATATATATTATTGCTTGTGTCTAAGTTTCCCTTATGCCATAAGTCCCCCACATCATGGACCATTAATCACTTTCGAGTGAACGCGAGTATAGTAGATAGGCCTATCGGGATTGACGAGTCCCCGTTTGTGTTAGCTGGATAAGTAACCAAACGCTCTATATTTGTAACTCTAGGTATTTGGCATGTACCTACACGGGGCAATTATTATTCTGTATATATCAAGTATTGATATATATACCGTCAGTTTGAGTGCCATGAGCTTAGATGCAATAATATACTGCTTTACGAACTATGGGTGTATAACAACTTAGCCCACTGTCTATTAAACTTGGAATCTTGTGATCAACTGTTTTTCTATAAACCTATGAATTCACTCAACCTTTGTGTTGACTTTTTAGCATGTTTATCTCAGGTTCGAAAGGAATTAGCTGGCATGGGAAGGCGCACGGAAAAATATTTTGAAGACGATGCATATATTATCATTCGAAAAACTTTACAACAATTATGTTGTACATTTTGTAAACTTGTGGGACCTCTCTTGTAATCTCTGATATATTTTAATCGAATGATAATTTATTTTAAAACGTCTCATTTAGAGTCGTTTTCTGTAACTTGTACTTTGTACCAATAAGTAATACCCTAGTGACACAATCTTCCGCTGCGATATTTTGGGGCTGTTACAGATTGGTATCAGAGCCTACAGTTATAGAGAACCAGGTTGCATTTAAACCTAGACTATAACTACTCTTTACTTGCGTTACTCATTATCGTCTTCAACATTCCGTGCGCCATGCTTACTCCTTAACACAATACTATATTGTTTTTATACAGACTGTTTATATGAACGATTGACTAAATATGACTGCGTATGCCTATTCCAAGGCATTACGGCACAACCACATTGTGATCCACAAAATTACTCGAGACATTGTAATTTATATAATTACTACTCTTATATCTCAGACATTGTGAGATACACAACTTGATTACTCATATATCTCAGGCATTGTGAGATACAAAACTTGCTTATTTACATGTCTCAAACATCGAGAGACACACAATAGGCTTATTTATTTCTCATACATTGAGAGATACACATTAGTCTTATTTATTTTTGCTGACATTGTGAGTTGCACAATGATCTCTCTGGTATTTCTCAAACATTATGAGAAAACTATTTTATAACTATGAACTTACCAACTCTTTTGAACGCCATGTTGATCTTCTATGATTATTTTACTTCTCGTCTTCGAGGATGAGTGTGAACATTCATGCCGTACTCTCGAAACACTTATGACGTCTCGTAACACACTACTTTGTAACTCATCGGTTAAGTATGAGTGTTTTGTCGGAAATTCCTAAGTAGGATGATTTATAATATCCTTATTTAAATGAATTGGGACGCCTTTTTATTTAAATAAAAAAAATTGTGAATCGCCGAACCATAAGTTTATATTTCTTTATTTACATTGTTTGGGACGCCTCTCTATGTAAATAATGAATTATAAATAAGTGGACTTATTTGTATCCGACGAGACATGAGTATGAAATCGAACTTGAGAATCACCAGTATTCTACCACTCGGCACAAATCTTAAGATCTCATTTGAACTGCCTGAGTTCATTCTTAAGTTATCACTTTTGCCATTACAAATCCTTACAATCATGAGCTATTTATTGAGTTTACAGACTTGTTACACTCTTGAGCTAACGGATTTAGTTCAGTCTTGAACTAACAAACTGAGTACGATATTCCACCTACTTTTTTTGGGTGCGTAACCATCTACTTACTTGGGTACATAGATGCCTACTTTACTTAAGTGTGTGGACACCTACACATAAGCTCTCCCGCGAGCTCCTCTCACTTGTTGGCCCATGTTCTGGGAACAGTGCCTCTTTAAATACTCACATCCAAGGTAAGTTACCACTGGTTGAGTATCACCACCATTAATGGGATTCTTACCCTTATAATCTTTGGTCTCATGGCCTAGCTTCTAGCAAATTCTACACCTGTGCAAGAACAAATATGATGCAACTTGCATCGATGACATAATGGTTTATTCTTGACATTACCTCTTCATTTAGTTGTGGCAACGACATCATAGGCTCTAGCATTCTCTTGCCTTCTGTTTTGCTATTGTTGGGATAATCACATACACACTTTGTTTCCTGGACATATCTAACCCATTTAAGAGTTTTTCATAATTGGTTTCTATGTTTGAACCACAAAACCTAGCTTAGGAGCTCTAGAAAGACATGACTTTGAAAGGTGAATCTGTTTAAATTAGTATCTGTTGGAAAATGACTCATCCATTTTACCTCAGTAAGTTTTGAACCTAAAATAAAATATAGGGATTTATATCTATGTTTCAGGGTCATTTTTTAAAAAACCTCATGTCCTAACTCATCCCGATGATTTTTAGAGAAAATCCACACTAAAACTTGTCCAGAAGTTGCCTGTCAGTTTTCTAAGGCCAAAAACTCCTAGATTTAGGCATTCTAATACCTGATCCTTTTGAATGAAATTTAGCCAAGACATAAACAAAACTTCTCCAGTTGGATTCATGCCCATAGGACCTGTAGATAAAAGATACCCACATTTTTCTAAACTTATTTGGATGCTGGAAGAAACTGCATAGAGACACAGGGGTGAATTAGTAGTTTCACCTATGTTCTGAGATTCTAAGCTAAGTAAGGCCTAGATTTTCATATAGTACAGAGTCATACCTTTCTAAGTATATAAAGTTCATAATTATAGCCTTCACGGTTTAGATATGGCGACCCGATTAGTACCGCTATTTCATAAAAATTTTCCATCAGCTTTTTGACTTAAGCCATATAGGTATTATATTTTAATCTTTGAGTAGACCAAGCTCGCACAACATGATCCACTGGATTACGAGACATCAGGATTGTTACATCTAGTGTGAGTGGATCAAACAAAGTCACGATCCCTTGAATATTTAGTGAAAGTTCACAGAGGAACTTTTCCAATAACATTTCATTGGTTGAGACTATCATTAAGCACACTATTTCCACCTCTTGAAAGCGACAGATATAAGTCGTGATATCAACATCACTTCAATAAGAGAACTTAACCTCCATTTCTTGCACCTCATTCTGAGGGCAGTACTTCTTGATCAATAACTTCTTCAACTTAGTCCAAGCAATCATGTAATTATTCTCAATACAAATAGATTGAGCGACAACATTCCACCATGACAAAACATTGTTCAGAAATGTGCGTGCGGCATATCTGACTTTGCAGTATTTAGCACAATTACTGATTAGAAATACTGACTCTGTCCTCCTAAACCAACGAGCTAAGCCAACTGCTCCTTCTGTGTTTTTGAAATTAGTGAGCCTACAACTCATAAAATCTTTGTAAGAGCAGCCTTTAACCTCTGGTACAACATTTACTCATGCGGCGCCTCCAACAAACACTACAATATTAGGCCCTCCAGTTAGGTCCTAATATTAATCAGAACACTCTTGCTCGCCTATCAAAACTTTAAATGAGTTCCTGATCTCACCTGAGAGCATGAGATCAGAATTCACCACAAATACTCACATTTTTCCTAGATAGCTCAACATCAGACTATTCAAGATCCTGATAAGGATTGGTTCGGTAGCTTGCACACTTGAGCTACCACCAGAACTTAGAAGTGTATACAACATATTTCATGTGAACAGTATGAAGAAGAGACATACTGTTGAGACACTCAATATTCCTCTGGAAAAGATCCAGATCGACGAATGTCTGAACTTCACTAAAGAGCCTATCGAAACCATAGACCGTAAGGTCAAACGACTTAAGTAAACTCGCACTCCTATTGTTCTTTTTGAGACACATCGTCAACTCATAACATAAATTAAATCATGAGGACCTGAATACACCTGGGAAAGAGAGGACCAAATGCGACAGAAATATCCGCATCTCTTTTCGAGTACAATAAGCTAAATCACGAGGACGTGATTTCAGTAACCGGGGGAGGCTGTAGCACCTCGCACATTTCAGGTCTATACTTTACTAATTTATATTTCATAATATTATTTTTAATTACTTTTAAAAGTAATCTCATAAGTTAAATCGTGTAAATTTTCCTCATGTCCAACACAAGACTAGGATAAGTCTATGTGTTCAAAATACGCATGTTTTACCAATAGTCATATTTTATATGAACTATTGTCATTTTATCATTTTTATGTGAGTATTTCATTTCTTACGTAACGCGCGTGCTCAAACCTATGTTATTAGGTTTTAACATCATAAGTATACTCCATTAGACTTATCATACATGTAATATATTTAGTTGGTATATATTGATAAGTTTTAACATATTATTAAGTATTACATTTATACGTTGCCCGGTTTTAAGTTTTGAGATTTAAGGGCTTAACATTAGTAATTACCGGGACCAAGATACACCTCAAATATTCAAAATTAATACAAAATGGTACACTAACCACCTCAACCTATGAGGTGGCGTGTGATAAAATGAAGACAAGAGCCACATGGCTCTTGATTAATTCTTCTACTCAAAGATTAAGACACATGTCTTAGTCTTCTACATAGTTCCATATCTCAATCTTCCATACATGCATTTTCACTCACCAACTCTCCATCTTCTCTCCTCCTTGCCGCCACTCTCATCTCCATATTCACCATGATCCACTTTGAATTCTGTTGAAGCAATTTTCCGCTAGGCAAGGCTGGACAGCTCACGTGCCATTCGTCCTTGTCCCGAGCTTCGAATATACTGCAAACAAATAAGAAAGAACCCGTTAGAAGGTGGTCCCGAGGCCGAAGCCCCGGGGACCACCCTCCGACGGTCAAGTCAGAACCTCCGATGGAGAGGATTTATGTGTACAGTAGATATCATGTGAACCGTGAGGTGTCTGTGTTAGTTGAGACAACATGACATGAGTTATAGTGGAATAAATGAGTAGTATTTATAGGGAAAGAAAAGGTGAGACAAGATCCCTTAAAATCTGGGCTAGGTGGCATAGTCTGGCGCTACCACCTGCCCAAAGGATATTGCCACCTGTCATAGTACTTACAGTGGTATTTAGCCGGATGGCTCCGTGTGCCTTTCGGTAGAGTGCCCTTCGGTAGAGTGCCCTTCGGTAGCGTGCCCTTCGGCAGATGGGCCGTTCGGACAAACATATCCGTCAACATGTCCCCCCAGTATTGCATTATCGGTTGAAGACCGATGATGTAATACTTAAAGAACGTCTTTATGCCTTTCGGTACCTGCAATACTTTAGATACTACCTTTTGTGCCTTTCGGCACATATCATCCGAACATATACACCTGCAAGTCTTAAACAATATCTTGGTGCCTTTCGGCACATGTCATTCGGACATATACATCAACATGTAATACGAGTATTGCATTGTTAGTGAAATACTGACATAATACTTTAAAGAATACCTTACGGCCTTTCGGCCTGAATCATTTGGACTAGTGTTGTATTTGCCTGCTTCCCGTACAAGTAAAACTTCGACCCCACGCGTATACCGAACACTTGTTTGTCATTACCAGAAGGGTTCAAGTTTGACCCTTCCCGGAAGGGTTCAAGTTTGACCCTTCCCGGAAGGGTTCAAGTTTGACCCTTTCCGGAGGTATAAGCTGGCGTTCGGCATACATTCGGGTTATGAACGTACCGCTTGATCTCCGAAAGGGTTCAAGTTTGACCCTTCCCGGAGGTACAAGCTTACGTTGGAGCTGGACTTTGAACATTGACCACACGATCTCCGAAAGACGCGAACCTGTCGGAGGGGTCACTTTCTACTTATGTCCAGAGTGGAAATGAACATTGACCACAAAATCTCCGAGAGACGCGAACCTCCCGGAGGGGTGGGTCACTTTCCACTTATGTTCAGAGTGTGATAAATGATTACACGGTCACCCCATCTCCGAAAGACGCGAACCTGTCGGAGGGGTCACTTTCTACTTATGTTCAGAGTGGAAATGAACATTGACCACAAAATCTCCGAGGGGCGCTAATCTCTCGGAGGGGCCACTTTCTTCTTGTTCAGAAATTTGCAATTGTTATCCCTGCCAAGTAAAACATGAAAGCTCGCACCTTTTCCGTTAGATATTAAAGATATAATATTCCACATGCATTAATACGTAAAAGAGTCATAATGGTTAGACATCGACACATCGGTCGCTTTTAATTTGTCTACAATGGGTGTTGTTCCTGCACAATAAAATATTAAAACTCGTAGCGTAACCGATGGAGATTTTTAGCATGGTACGGATGAAATGTGACGTCCGGACGAAATCGCCGGAGTGTTTTCCACGATCGTTAGATCCGAAGCTTGCCTTTCCTGTGGAACAAAACTCGAAAGCTTTTCGCTTTCTCTCGTTAAATACAACAAATAAAATATTCCACTTGCATCAATAAATATTCGGGTCGTGACCGAACCGTAACATAACCGATAGAAGGTATCATACCGCTATACTAACTGTTTACATTTTAGATATTATAATCAAATCACTAGCCCTTAAAAGATATGCCAACTATTTCTATACTGGGCATATTAATATAAAAATAACGTGGTATTAGCAATTATAAATACTACAGCTGGAAAGTTTGTTTAAAGTCTATGAACTGATATACTAGTTTAAAAGCCAGCCATCTAGAAAATCCATATGACCATATCCACCAATAAAGCTATACCCACTACATGATTTTATATTATTATTTGATGTTAGAGTACTAGAGCAGTAGGTATGTCATCACATGCTCAACTTAGCTAAAAAGCAATTCCACCCATTATTCAATATTCCCATTAGTCAATTGAAGAATATCAAGAGAGAGAAAGGTGATTACCTGAAAGGGATAACATTTCTCTAGTCGGTACAAACACCAGAAGCAAACACAACTGTCCAGTCATCCGACCAATTTACAATCTTCACCTGAAGCTCCATTGGAGTATCCTTCCGTTCAGTACTGACCACTCTACTTCCAAACATCATCATTTTACTAAAAGACTCGTTCGACTCATCATCTTCTTGATATCCATTCTCTTTTTATTCAAGTATCCTTTCGGTAAATCCCAGTTTAACATACCATCACCAAGTCAATACCCAAGTGAACGATATACCCCGAGCAGTACCCGAAGGAATGACGACCCCTTTTTCACATACACTACAAACCCATCGATCTTGGGAGAAGACCATCGGTGAAAACCCGTCATAGGTGTAGCCGAAAGAGACAGCATATTCAATCGGCTTGTCCGAAGGAAATCACGCCGAGCAACTTTTGGTCGATTCGTATCGGACATCCATACTCAACGCCCATAACAGAAGTTAACATCGCATGTCCATGTCGGACAAGACAGCGTGTTCAAACGAAAGAACACATCCGAAGAGGATAGGGTATCCGAACAATGTGACCAAAAGAAGCCGTACCGGACAGCCTTGGTCGGTTTCGAACTGCCTGTCGACCATACCGGACGTTCATACCGAACGCCTGCACCGGACTGAAGAATGTGTCACTACTATATACGAACAACCAGGTCGAACGTTTATATAAAACGTCCCTCCCGGAAGCTTGTGCCGAACGTCCGCAAGCGGACCGAAAGTGCGACCCTATCGTTCTAAACCATTGGCAGATCGAACGGTAGGGTCCCACGGATGGCGCCAATTTGTTGAAGCAATTTTCCGCTAGGCAAGGCTGGACGGCTCACGTGCCATTCGTCCTTGTCCCGAGCTTCGAATATACTGCAAACAAATAAGAAAGAACCCGTTAGAAGGTGGTCCCGAGGCCGAAGCCCCGGGGACCACCCTCCGACGGTCAAGTCAGAACCTCCGATGGAGAGGATTTATGTGTACAGTAGATATCATGTGAACCGTGAGGTGTCTGTGTTAGTTGAGACAACATAACATAAGTTATAGTGGAATAAATGAGTAGTATTTATAGGGAAAGAAAAGGTGAGACAAGATCCCTTAAAATCTGGGCTAGGTGGCATAGTCTGGCGCTGCCACCTGCCCAAAGGATATTGCCACCTGTCATAGTACTTACAGTGGTATTTAGCCGGATGGCTCCGTGTGCCTTTCGGTAGAGTGCCCTTCGGTAGAGTGCCCTTCGGTAGCGTTCCCTTCGGCAGATGGGCCGTTCGGACAAACATATCCGTCAACAAATTCAAGACTTAAGTTGTACTAAAGATATGAAGGTCTTGATGGTTACTACATAGTCCAAGTGAAGTTTTTGTGATTTCTAAGCTAAATCAAGAGCTACACAAGAAAGTTAGGGGCTGAAGTAAAGTGATTCTTGGAGAATCAAGATCAAGATTATAAGAGTTTGCAAGAAATAAGGTGTAGGAAGCTTGAAGAATAGGTAGTGTTCTTGTGTTCTTGTAAAATCTTCCAATAAATCTTTGTAAGATTTTGGTTAGATCTTTATGTTCTTCCTTTAATTTTTGTATTTCTCATGTTTTGTATAAGTTATGTATGTTGTAAGAACTTGAGTTGATGTTGTACATGGCTAATCTCATGCCAAAACCTATGTTAGAATTGTTAAGATCTTGTTTTGGATCAACTAGTAAATAACTAGTGATCTTGTTTATAGTTTGACACCAGATTTTGAAATGTTGTGGTAGTAATATTTTAGAGATTCTGTTAGAGGATGAAAAGATAAAAATATGGGCTTTTGAATCACTCAAAAAGGTTTAGTAGATCAAAAGTTATGATTAAAACAAGATTTACATAAAAAAAAACTAGTGCTGATTGAAATTAGTGTACTGATCAGAACTTAGAGTGCGATTTTGACCCTCTTCTGGTCCGATTCACTAAAAATGTAAAACACAAAAGTTGCTCAGAATGTTGTTTTCTTCAAAACCCAACGTGCACGTCTCTTAAAAGTGAAAAAACAAAGGCTGTAGACCTTAAAAGTTAACTAGACCTGTTTTAGAATTAAAGATGGCTATAACCTAAAAAGTCTATTAGTATTTTGGATCACTTGAGATCATCATGTAGCTCAAGTATGACTTTAAAACAGCCATGAACTTTGTCTTAAGTACTTTTAGTCAATACATAGCCAAGGTTAAGGCCTTGGTCATTGTCTTCAAATTTTAAGTCTAGCTATATGGCTAGTTTGGGTCCAACAACCCGAAAACTTATAATTGAAGATTGACTATATATTAACTTGTTTTCTAAACTTGACAACTTATAAAAATGACTCTTATCTCGTAGATAATTATCACTAGGGCACAAATTAGACTTGATTCACAAAATTGTAACAATTAATAAGATGTTTAGTTCAACTTACATTATCGTCACCATTAGTTCAACTAATTGTTTTGACGAAACATGACGAATGTTTTTATACAACATTTGTCTCGTCAAATACTTATAGTTATTAATGGTAAGTAATACAATATTAGGGAGTTTCATCATCAAAAGAGGTCTCTTCGGGATGTAGTATCGACGAGTTATGGATTTACAAATTAAAGTGTCCTGACTCCTCATACGTTCACTACATGACCTCTAGATTTTGATAGCCCGAACAGTAACACGAAGTTATTTATGAAAGGCTATTAACCAAATCACATTTTAAGGATGTCTCACTTATTTACACATCATGAGATATATGTACAACATCATGATTAAGTCAATGACATACATATACTTGTACACTACTATCGTACTCTATTCTAAAACTCGATCACTATATTATCGTAGGTTGTCGTTAAAGTCATGGTCTCTCCTTTCACTATCTGTTGCTATAATCTGCTACTGATTACTACGGTGAGTTCATAGCCCCTACTTTTGTTTAACTGGTTTATAAACTACTTGGGGGAGATACATGCTACTTCTTTTATTATGATCACAATTGTTTGATAACTGTGCTTTGAACTGAATATATATTATTGCTTGTGTCTAAGTTTCCCTTATGCCATAAGTCCCCCACATCATGGACCATTAATCACTTTCGAGTGAACGCGAGTATAGTAGATAGGCCTATCGGGATTGACGAGTCCCCGTTTGTGTTAGCTGGATAAGTAACCAAACGCTCTATATTTGTAACTCTAGGTATTTGGCATGTACCTACACGGGGCAATTATTATTCTATATATATCATGTATTGATATATATACCGTCAGTTTGAGTGCCATGAGCTTAGATGCAATAATATACTGCTTTACGAACTATGGGTGTATAACAACTTAGCCCACTGTCTATTAAACTTGGAATCTTGTGATCAACTGTTTTTCTATAAACCTATGAATTCACTCAACCTTTGTGTTGACTTTTTAGCATGTTTATCTCAGGTTCGAAAGGAATTAGCTGGCATGGGAAGGCGCACGGAAAAATATTTTGAAGACGATGCATATATTATCATTCGAAAAACTTTACAACATTTATGTTGTACATTTTGTAAACTTGTGGGACCTCTCTTGTAATCTCTGATATATTTTAATCGAATGATAATTTATTTTAAAACGTCTCATTTAGAGTCGTTTTCTGTAACTTGTACTTTGTACCAATAAGTAATACTCTAGTGACACAATCTTCCGCTGCGATATTTTGGGGGTGTTACACTATGTGATTAAAGTTTAGGCGCCAACAAAATAACAATGACGAACTGATTAACCGGAGGAAAAAAACGATCCCAGTCTGATCAGTTCACCCGTATTTACCGGTTCCGACTGGTCCTCTCCATTTCGTTTTTGAACGGATTTTATTGGCTAGCCGAACCGATGGCGACTCTGGATTCCGGTTGAACCCGACCGGTCCGGTTTCCAAAATCATATGTACTATCAACTTGTTAGCATATAAATTGTATAAAGCTTTGTGTGTTTTATTTGTTTGTACAATGTGTATAATAACATGTAATCCCTCCGTCCCAATTTCATTTTAGGGATGTTTAATTATTTTATACTTGTACCATAGATGTGTGTTTAATTGGTTTGTACCAAAAGCTCTATAGGTTACGGAGTATATATTAATGTTATGTGTGCATTTAATGTTGTATTCTTTAATTTTCACATTTTGATATTTGTGTTTAATTGGTTTATACCAAAAGCTCTGTAGGTTTGTACCCTATGTGTGTGTTTAAATTAGTTGTACATTTAGTTAAAAAGGCTAAATGCTTTATAAGTAGCAAAGTAAATAAATGTGGAGGGTGTATATGGAAAATCCGATAAATCAATTTCTACCACCAAACAAAAGATTCCATCCCCTTTTCAAAACCCTCCAAACCCTAGTATCAACAATGGCAGAGGAAGCAACCGATTGTTTTCCCCACACGAACCACCACCACCAACAAAGCGTGGCGCTGTCAAAGACGCTGTAGATAGCGGGAGTGATTTAATCGAACAAATACCATTTGATCACTTTGAAAAAAAATTTGGTAAGTTTTGATCCTGAAAAGTAAGTTAGTATAATGGCAGATTATTTTGGGGTTGTGAAGGTTTATTATGTCGTGTGGTTTAAACCCGCTGTCTGTTTTGTCACCTCTTGCTACACCACTCATGTGACTCCAATTTTGCATAAACAGACTCATGCCTTTTGGTAGCTTCTAGTCCGCTTTCCTATTCCATAAATCCAAACTCTTAACGAAAATTGGATGAAACCTCGCTGCCTCACACAACATCACCATTATAACAACTAGATGAACCCTCCAGCTAAAAAGAACATCTCTAGGTGGATTTTTTTGGGTGTCTGGTTGATAATCTTGTCAACGGCATTGGGGAAGGCATAATATCCTACCACTAAAGAATCTAACACTTCCCCTTGTAACCAACAAAAGTTAGAATCCTTAAAGATCGGTTTAGGAAGTGCATCTTTTTTACCCAATTCATACAACGTTTCTTGTAAAACGCAAGCAAGTAAAAACTATTAATCTTTTCTCTTTAGTAAGAATTCTTCGAAAGAGAAAAGATTAATAGTATTTTTACGAAAACTTGATGCTTGCTTGCGTTTTACAACAAACGCCATATGAATTCAGTAAAAAAGATGCAGTTTCGAAACCGATACCGATCATTAAGGATTCAACGTTTGTTGGTTACAAGGATACACCAAAACCATGTTAGATTCTTTAGTGGTAGGATATTATGTCTTCCGTGATACCGTTGACAAGATTATGAACCAGCACAAAAACCCACATAGAGATGTTCTTTTTGGCTGGAGGGTACATCTAGTTGTTATAATGGTGATGTTGTGTGAGGCACCGTGGTTTCATCCAATTTTCGATAAGATTTTGGATTTTTGGAATAGGCAAACCGACGAGAAGCTACCAAAAGGCATGATTCTTTTTATGCAAAACTGGAGTCACATGAGTGGTGTAGCAAGAGGTGACAAAGACGGGGTTTAAACCACCCGATATAATAAACCTCGACGACATAGATCAGGCAACACTTTTGCTAAATAGCAAATTGGGGGATTGCATTTCACCACCAGGGAAAGAAGAGCCAAAAAGTAGGCGAGGGGACGTTGTGAGGTAAGTAATTAGTATAATTAAACTAAGAAAATAGATACTA
This sequence comes from Artemisia tridentata subsp. tridentata, assembly GCA_021014915.2. Lineage (NCBI taxonomy): Eukaryota > Viridiplantae > Streptophyta > Magnoliopsida > Asterales > Asteraceae > Artemisia > Artemisia tridentata. The sequence continues at coordinate 71,636,555 of CP139506.1, read as the reverse complement.
GTTCCCGAGGTATGGTTAATAGTTCTTATCTAGTTTTAAAATGGTAGTAAGGAAATAGATAGTCAAGGGACAGTTAATAGTTTGAGATATGCTTTGTTCACTCACAAAGTATATGATACGGATAATTAAAGATGTGGATACACAAGGTACTGTTAGTAGTTTTGATGTTTTAAAATGGTAGTAAGAACATAGATAGTAAGGGACTGTTAGTAGTTTGAGATATGCTATGCTCACTCACAAAGTATATGATACAGTTAATTAAAGATGTGGATACACAAGGTACTGTTAGTAGTAGTTTGAGATATGCTATGCTCACTCACAAAGTATATGATACGGTTTATTAAAGATGTGGATACACAAGGTACGGTTAGTAGTAGTTTGAGATATGCTATGCTCACTCACAAAGTATATGATACGGTTTATTAAAGATGTGGATACGCAAGGTGCGGTTGGTAGTTTTTATGTAGTTTTATATGGTAGTAGGCTTAAACAATTGAGGTGGCTTGATATTATAGGGTTAATTAAAGAGGTGGCTACACAAGGTACAATTAATAGTTTTTATGTAGTTTTAAATGGTAGCAGCCCTGAAGCTCTTTTGTAGAAAAGACAAAATAGTGTGTCTCCGATTTCTTACGAAAGATATCTAGTCCGTCGGAATAGAAAAGTAGAGAGGGTATTCAAGCTTGGCGTGTCCTTTGTATGGTCAAAATTTTTATTACTTTAGAAAAGTATTCGCCTTATTTTTAAAGCTCCGGTTTCTCTTTGTTTGCAATTATGAGTTTACATATTAGCAATTGCATACATAAAATTTTGGATACTTATTAAACTCAGTGCCTAAAGCTTTTACTTTAGTGGCATTATGATTGAGACGACATATAGTAAGCTTTGTTACGTTCTATTAAACGGACGAGGTTTCTGTTACCTGGTGAGGGCGAGTCTATTACTCAGATTACATGGCCTAACCGAGGTTTCTGTTATCTGGGTTTAGGGCTTATTGGTTCGTGTCTATCGGGTTTTTAAAAGCCAAAAACTGACCCGCAACCCGTCTCTATAAGGAAACGAGTATATCGGGTTTGACCCGATTATACATGATCTAGTGCCAATGATATGCTCGGATTGTTTTTTGTTAGTGTTAAAAGAAACTTTCGCTATAAGAAATACACAAGAAATACACATCTGCATTAAAATGGAACACATGAAATCTAATTTCATACGCTTTTAGACAACTAATAACAAAAGGAAACAAAAATGAGTCAACACATCCACATTTAAGTGGTTTGTCATCAATGAATGAAAATAAGCTTAACTACTGCTTCATGTTTGATTGTCAAAATGAACAATCTTAGTATCAACTTATAATCTTATGACAAAACAGATCACTAACCAAGCTTACATCACTGTTTGTCACATCATATATAATCTTGCTGCTACCTCAATCCAAACTAAAGTTCATACATTCTAGGGGTGTTCATCGATTCAATTATCGGGTTGTTCGGTTTATTCGGTTCGGTTATTTTTTTTGGTAAAACCGAACCGAACCAATTCGGTTCGGTTTTCGGGTCGACCCGAATAACCCGAATTACATAATTTATATATATTTAAAATTTAATTATATAGATTTTTAGAAGGAAAAAAAAATTACTTCTAGCTTAAAAAGTGTTTAATTTATACTAAGAAAAAAATTTAATGGTCTTTTTATGTATATAAAGATATAAAAAATATATATATGAATGCGGTTTTCGGTTCGGTGGTTATCATTTTGCCAAATTCATATCCGAACCGAAAACCGAATATCTAGTTCGGTTTGGTTTTTTTAGGTTCGATTCGGTTTTGGTGTTCAGTTCATGTGGATATTACCTGAATTGTGAACGCCCCTAATGCATTCAACTTTTTGGGTCTTATTTGACCTAATGACACGATAAGGTTAATAATATAACAATAACCCGACCCTATAATAATATCGGGATATCGAGTTAAGTCCACACAACTTGATAACATTTCAAGACTTGTTTGAGCCCGACCTTATAAGGCTTTATCGGGTTTGAGCCGGATCGGGTCAACCCTTTTGACACCCTTACTTGTGGCCATTTCCGACTCTATCCATGTACCTTGTGAGCTTTGAACTGTGAGGAGGTAAGGCGTCTTACCACTTGGCCATATGGTGGTAGTTTGTACTAGAGGTGCAAAAAAATCGGTTAAAATCGGTTTTCGGTTTTGGGAAAACTGGTTATAAAAAAACCGGTTTCGGTTTTTCCGTAATCGGTTTTTTTCGGTTATAAATTTTCGGTTTTTCCGTAATCGGTTTTTTTCGGTTATAAATTTCCGGAATCGGTTTTTTTATCGGTTTTTTACCGGTTCGGTTTTTTCGGTTATAAATGTTCGGATTATGTTTTTTTATCGGTTATTTACCGGTTCGTTTTTTTTTTTGAATTTTACATACATGTTCGAACATTTATTTAATAAACTTCTTAATTATCTAACATTTAATTAAACAATACAATTATACAACTAAAAATACAATCATAACTTTTATTTAAACAATACAATTATACAACTAAAAAAATAAAATCATAACTTTTATTTAAACAATATAATTATACAACTAAAAATATATAAATACTAATCCCTCTGTCCTAATTTTATTGTCACTTATTCTTTTTTCGGACGTCTCAAAATTATTGTCACATACTCAAAATAGAAAGTGAATAGACAGTGGAGTTTGGTAAAGTTTACTATATTACCTTTGGTTGAAATTAATATTGCAAACTTTAAAGAAATGTTAATTAATTGGTTAAGGGTAAATTTGTCATTTGACAAAAAAGTAAGAGAGAAAAAGTAGTGATAGTGATATTTTTTTAAAAGAATGTGTTTTTTGTCGGACAATAATTTACGGAGGGAGTAATATATTTAGAAACATATTACCAGCGGTAGACTGTACTACAAAAACAACGCCACGTGGCAAACATAAGAAGAGCAATTCGATTACATTGTCACCCGAAAGTTATTGTGTGTGGACAGTGTACAGTCACTGTAGTCTGTAGCTATGTATAATAAATTAAAGGTGGCCACTAGGAGCGTGCTATAACTGTGCTAGAATACTGACAAAGTAAATGTCACATTGACTAAAGCTGCAAAGGGCCAGTGATAAAATAAAAAATTAATAATAATTTAAAATTAAAAAAAAAAAACGGTTAAAACCGGAAATAAAACCGGTAAAAAACCGGTCCAGTGGTAAAATAAAAACCGGTATGACCGGTTCAGTTAAAAAAAACCGGTTTCGGTTAAAAAACCGGTTTCAGTTAAAAAAACCGGTTCAGTTAAAAACCGGTTCGGTTAAAAAAACTTATTTCGGTTTTGTCGACCAGTAAAAAAAAAAACCGGTTTACATTTGCACCTCTAATTTGTACACAATATGTATTGATGTGCTTAAATATCAACATAACCATGTTTGGACTTCTTTTTTTAAGAAAACCAAGTAGGCCACCAAAAACCATTATACACCTATAGCAGAAATGTGAAATTTATTTTGCAAATGTTACACATGTGTGGCATTTATGCTCCAATATAATATATACACACCGGTTCAAACTATACTTGAAATTAGAGGTGGCAAAACGGGCCGGGCGGGCACGGGCTAAACGGGCACATGTTATACAAATCGCTTTATAAAAGACCGAAAATGACGAAATAAATTCCTTAAACGTAATACCTCATTTATATTTTATATTTAAAAAATTAAATATATTATATATATAAGTTTTTATTCAAAAACGATTATAATGTTTTTTAATTGAGAGAAAATATGTGCCCGTTGTGCCATTTCACTTTTCAATGGGCTAAATGTGCCCATTTCAAAAAAAGAAGGGGGCTAAATGTGCTCAAATCTTTTACAAGGTAGCCAAAATTAGCTCATTTTTTTCATTTTGGGCACAAATTGCCACCTCTACTTGAAATTAATAAACAACTGTATTCTTTATTCTTTAGGGCATATCAAATTATACCACTCACCATTTTGACCCAAAGATAGAGTTTTTACTAACTAATGGCTTTTAAAAAAACATTTTTTACCCATTGTATGGCATCTTCAATAATATTGACTATAATATTGTATGGTGTTTCTTTTTCTTATTCTTTTCAATTTTTATTTTAATCCATTTAATTTATACATGATATGACTGAGCAACGAGGGTAAGAGCACACGGTATGGTCTGCTCGTGGCTCGCCGTGGTCCACGTGGACTGCTCCTCGTGCCTCGCCGTGATACCGGGCAACCTCCTCGTGCCTCGCCGTGATACCGGGCAACCTCCTCGTGCCTCGCCGTGACTTGGTTGCTCGTCTGCATGAGTAGTTTTTGCGTTGTACTTTATGTCAGATTTCTTGCTTTTTTATTCAGTTTTCTTGCTTTTTTTTTTTTTTTTTTTTTTTGTTTTTTTTTTTTTTGGTTTATCAATTGTGTTATGTCTGTAAGTGTGTGACTGTGTGTACGCATTAGGCAGATGAAGAAGAAGATTCATTTGTGTAATTTGGGCCAAAGATGATATCAAGTGGGCCAAAGATGATATCAAGTGGCAAATGTTTTTTTTTTTTTTTTTTTTTTTTTTTTCTTTTCAGTTTTCCTTTTTTTTTTTGAGTAAACTCCAAAATACATCCCTGTGGTTTACCCCATTTCGCACCATACATCACTCTCGAAAAAGTTGCAACATACACATCCCTTCGTTAGTAAAAGGCATACGCTATACATCCCTCCGTTAAAATAAGGACTAACGGCGCAAACCATTTCTCAGTTATCTCCTAACGAGATAGAAAATGTTTACACCGTTAGTCCTTGATCCGTGCTAAATAGTGTATATAAATATTATGCAGACGGATACACGTGAATAAATACAAATCACCCCTTTTTAGGAAAAAGGATACTTGCAAAAACTCACGTTTGTGTGTAGTGTGAAATCAGATAAGTGATTACCCGGATCGTTTCTCAACGAGGATGGAATGGGCAATATCGTGGAAAGTTTGGATTAAAGTGACTGATGAGTAGGATATGGATTTTTGCTTGATTATTCTAATTTAAACAATGAGAAACAAATATACAAAAGAAAATTAAACGCGAATTAAATAAACTGAAAATGCAAAACGGGAAATCTAAAAACGGGATAAAAACTGAAATATTAGAAAACTAATCCTACAAGTGTAAAATTATTTTTCTTAAATCCTAAATAATAAAAGAAAATTTTAGAAAAAAGATTTATATATTTTTTATTATGAATTAAAAACTATTAAAACTAATTAAAAGGACTAAAAATAGTAAACGAATTTAGAAAAATATAAAACTTTGCAGGAAAATCTAAAATATTTTTCTTAATCTAGGAAAAATAAAATTAAAACTTAACTAAGCCCTAATAAGCAAATGGGCTAATAAGCAGTTTGGCAAATAAGCTAAAAATAAGCCAAAGTTATCCAAAAATTCCCAATAGCTCAGGAATAGTTCAAACAACTTATTAAAGCATAAAACAACAAATTAAGCACAAATAAGCATAATAAATAAGCCAATAAGCAGTTTAGAACAGCAATCAATTTTGTCAGAAATGACAGTCAAACTACCCTACTTGCAGACAGATTTTAAGCACTTAAATAAGCTGATAAGTGGAATAATATGGGGGCAAAACCTTGCTAGTACTACTGGCTATACTAAAAACCAAAAAGCCCCAATTCTAACAGGCCAATTGAACTCCAATTGCACCCTAGATCAGGTGGCCAAGGAAAAGCAAATCTGATTCAGGTTCAGGGCAAAATTGGGGGGAAATTGCAGACTAAAATTAAGCTATGAAATAAGCTCTAATGTGGAATATCAGATGATTATCTTAAAGCTAGTACTATGACCTATTTGTAAACCAAAAATCATGAAGTGAGCATAAGTAAATAAGCAGATAAACAGCTGAGACTAGCAACTACTTTTGGGTGTTCTGCTTAGTGAATACTGAGCAGTATGTTTTTGGCAAAACTAATCTAGGCTTATTGGCATTAAACAAGAAGCTAGGAATAGACTTACATGACTATAGGGATTCTAAAAATGCCAACAATGAGTGGTCTAACTGCTTATTCTCATAGAGAGCTTATTTGGCTAGTTTATGTTCTCAAATTACACTAATGAGTAGAAAACATAAAAATCTTCAAGAAACAGGCAAACAACTTGTACTAATAACTCCTATATGCTGAATAGATCAAGATCAAACTTAGATAAGGTGCAAGTGAACAGTAAAAAACTATTATGACCCTAAAACAGGCTTAACCCAAACACCCCTTATAGGTGTTCTGTTTTGCTTTTTTAAGCGAAACAGATAATATTAAGCTAAAAACTTACTTCTAGGACTACAACTAGATATATTAAGAACAAATTAGTAACTGTGAAAAGGAATTAAGCAGTTTAATAAGCTAAACTATTATTTAGCTATCTTTGGCTTTTTGGAGGTTTTTTAAGGAAAATAAAGAACAGGCTATATAAAACTGATAAAAAAGATCAAATACACTTAAAAACTATTACTAAGCAGAAAATTACAACAATAAGCTAAAATTAAGCACTAGATCAGTGAAATAGAAAATTAAGCAAAAACTTATAAAATGAGCTCACAACTGATTGAGGCTATGAAAGAAAGGAAACTGATGAACTGAACTTGGTCTTGTCAGGACACAAGCTAGGAACCAAATTAGCTTTCCAAAACAGCTTATTCTACCCAGAAGCTTATTTTGACCATTGCTTTGACTTTTGTTGACTTTCTGATTTCTTTGATATTAGAACAGAGTTGAACTAAGATAAGCTCACAGTAAGCTATATTTAGCTTATATAAGCTTATATAAACAGATAATAAGCTATTTGATTAACACTAAACTTTATTCGAATTTAACAGTAGACTTGAGAACATGAAATTCATTAACTTGGTAAAATTAGTACAATACAGAAGTGATTTAAGAAAAATGACTTGAAACTAACATGAATTGACAATGAAAACTGAAATTAAGACTGGAACTAAGCATTAAATCTACATTACTGATGGTCCTAAACTAGTGACCATTATTTCTTCTGGCCTTCATTTCTTTATATAGCATTCTCAGAAGCTTCCCTCATCCCTCTTGATCAAATCCCACCACTGAATAAGCTTTGAATCAATCTAGACCGTTAAATCCCACCACGGATTTTGGCGGGAAAATAGTCAAGGTGGGTTTTAACTTGTACTGAGCACATGGGGGGGTTAGAGTGTCGAGGATTATCATTGGAGGAGGGGGGAAGGTGATGGGAGGCTTGTCAGGAGTGGTTTGGCAGAGAAACGGTGGGTAAGGGGTGGTATTGGCGGGCAAGTGGGGAAGAAGAAGAAAAGTTTGACTTCTCTTGTTTTTGATGGTTGACCCCGTCTATTAGTTAAGAGAAAGTGGGCCTGGTCATGGGTGTTGGGTGGATTGGGTTTATTATTTTGATTTGGGCTGGGTTTAGTAAATAGGGAGTGGGCTTGGGTTGTAGCTGATTTATTATAGGATTGGGTTTGGCTGGGTTTAGTTGGGTAAATGGGTTTAGGTATTTAGTTTGATCCAAATTTAACCTTAGGGACCATTTGTGTAATTTCCTGAAATATCCAAGGACCAAAGTTGCCAATAGTGAAAATTAATTCCAGGGACCATTTGTGTTATTTTGGGATTTTGGGGGTTGACTTTGACTCCGCCTTTGACTTTCGTCTTCACTTGATCAAATGCACAATTATTACCGAGTCAATCCAAAAATGTTCGTTTTCGTCCCATTTTTAATCCTTTTGCACATGAAACAGATAAAACCACAATTCAAAGATATTTTCTGTATTTTGAAGCATTTCTGAGTGTTTTTAAATGTTTTTGCAGTTCAGATGGGACAAAAATGATGAGTATTTACACACTCATCAGTCCTCTGGGTTAACTGTATTTGCACAGTTATTCCTCTGGGTTACCTGTGAATCCTCCTGAACATGTGTACCCTCACTGGACCCCTCAGCAGGAGCAGTGGGAATCTTACCTGATTGGAATAACTGCTCTAGAAAAACTACACGATCTTCCAAACCAACCATCTTCTTTATCAGCTGTTTCTTGCTCATCCTCTTGGTCTCTTCATCCAAATCCAGATCACTTGACTCACCTTCATCAGAAATCCCTTCAACAACACTCGTATGCACCTCAGTACGTATACGTACCTCCGTGCGAACGTCTTTTCTTCGAGTCTTTCGAGAAACCCTAGCCTTGATCTTATCTCTTTTAGACGGTTTGAATGTACTCGAAGGGGATCCACCAGCTACGTCGAAATATTTTACACTTGAGCTGAACCAAGGAGATGCCTTCTCAAAATCTGTTGGAATCAAGGATTGCACGGGTGTTGTTACATAAAAAAGATTCTCGTAATCAGATTTGTTACACCCGGTAACATTAGCCCAAGCAACCCCCCTTGGAATAGCCCCGGCATCTTTGTCCCACCATAGTCTGGCTTGAGGAAATGTTTCTAGAACAAAAATCTGTAATGTAAAAAACATTTCGGTTAGTTGGAACAAAGTACTTATCAAGTACAAAAATCTGTAATGAAAGAACAAAAGCGTTTAGATGCATTTCTGAATGAATTTTTATTTAATGGCTAATCATGCTCCATTGATAGAAATATATATTCAAGCACTTATACATTTATTCAACTCATACCAAAGGTATGTTGAGCAGCCAAGGACTTATACATTATAAGTTTATTCAAATTTAAACATATAAAGGCTAGAACCCTATATTAACAACAACGCATGTAAAACCACACATGTAACAACCACACATGTAAAACCATTATTAAACTGTCAAATTGACACATTCATATAAGAAAGTATACTAACCTTCAAGGCGAAAGCAAAACCATATATGTTGTAGACAGCCTGGTATGAAGCCCCCTTTCTGGCATACCCATCCATATACTTGTTCCTCTTCTTAGTCACCAACATGTAAACCCGTTCGTGGAATTCTTGCCACATGTGCTCCCCCCAAGGAAAAGAATTCCAAGCCTCCAAATCATCGGCTAGCACGACAATCTCATTGACAATCACATGTCGCAACTCTTGCCCCATGAAAACAAAATCACCGGCCAGAAGAAGGCACACACGCACAGCATCCTCGTCCGATAGGTGCTGAAACTGTTCGCTATCAAGCATGGTTTTAAGGTAATCCCCCTTCAAAGACCTATACCCGGGGAACACCCTCTTCATAAAGCTAGACTCCATACCAGCCAAACTGTCTAACTCGATAGCTCCAAATCGAAAACCCGTAATCAGACAAAACTCTTGCCTGCCCAACATCAAAAATAAATGGGGTATCAAAAGTAAGGTGCTCAACATGCCTTTGGTGAAACAGAAGAAAGTTCAAAACATGGTTATCATGATCAAAACTTCTAATGTCTAACCACGGACCAAAAACACTACCCCTGAACAGATTGTAACACCGTTGCCCCTTTCTTGATAGACGATCACTTATCGTTGTAAGTAGCTTTAAATTACTTCTAATATTTACTCTGGCATTAACAACCTACAAAAAAATAATAAACAAGTTAACATTAAAGAAGTAAAACATAAGTAATTCCAATACACTTTCTTTCTATGACAAAATATTCATCTAGTTTTGATGCTAGTATTCAGCTAATCAACACTAATGACAACAATACTTGCTTATCAGAATCTGCTTGATACACAAAAACATTGATCCTTATATAACTAAACTGCCTTCTTAACACATATCCCAGCCTCTATCAACTACCTCGAGTCTTAACACATTTCCCAGCCTCTATTCATAAAATAGATACACAAACCTAAACATCTATCTACACATATGAAACACAAGTGTCCAAAACCTAAACATCTATCTACACATATGAAACACGAGTGTCCAAAACCTAAACAGTCTAACAGATAAAAACTAAAGCTAGACACAAGCCATATACTTTTAATTTTTAAACATATTCCAGTTGAAAAGATAAACAAGTAGTTTTCATGTTTCAAAATCAAGCTTATAAAGAGTACATGAAGAAAACTAAATGTACCAAATCAAATCATAGTTTAGTCAATGCTATTGGGTCAACTCATTTGCATGATTAGACATTTAGACTAATCTGAAGTGAAATCCAAATTATAAGTCGACAAATATTGTTCAGGTATGAATAATATCCATAATCTAGTTACACAATATTTATGGAAATAACAAACAAAGATAACCTCGCAATATTTACAGATAAGTGTTTGTGTCTAACCTCACTAACAACTAACAAGTAATAACATTCACACATCCGTCCTGTATGAATTGTAAACAGTCAAACTCTAACAATCAAGATCGAAAAAACCCTAACAATCAAGATCGAAAAAACCCTCAAAATCAAGATAGAAAAAACCCTTACAATCAAGATCGAAAAAACCCTAACCATCAAGAATCAAACTCTAACAATCCATATCCAATTTCTAAACAGTCAAACCACTAAAATTTAAATCTAAACAACATAATGCACTAACAATCAAGAATCAAACTCTAACAATCCATTTCCATACAAACCCTATCATTATTCTAAACCCTAAGTGGGCATTGAACCAAAACCGTCTAAAATCAAGAATAAAAAGAACAATCAAACCCTAACATCCTCTTCAACGCACATCTAAAAAAATCAATGAAATAAAACTTACATGAGGTCTGGCCATTTTTTTGATCGGTGTTTTTGATCGGTTATTTTGTATCGTCCCTTTTTTTTAGATCGGTGGTTCAAAATGTCTTTTTGATCGGTGTTTCAAAGTGTGTGTGTGTTTGATAGTATTGGTGTTGATGATCGAAACAGTATTTGTTAAACTTAAGTTAAAATTATTAAAAGTTAACAAGTACAATTTTTATTATTTTTAAAATGGCATTGGTCTTTCCCAAGAAAGATCTAAGTACAAAAATAAGATTTTGGAAAGATTTTGTAAGATTTTGTAGCCGTTTTTCGCACATTCGCACAATGTCGTTCGCACGATCTTTTTTAAAAAGTCAACTGGGCACGTGGGGTATTTGGTGGAGCTAATCATTGGTTTGTACCACTTTGTCTGGACACGTCACGTTTTTTGTGGGTTCGCACGATCGCACATGACTCTTTTGGGAAAGTTCATTATTTTTGTACCTGTTTTTGAAAAAGTTGAAATTAAAGTACTATTTTCGTAATTACCCCCTTTTTCCAACCCACATGTTACAAATAAATACTAGCAAAAGGTGATTGATTGGACGAAACCATTACTAGTAGTATTTTCACTACATTTTAAGTTAACAAATTAAATCACGCTATTATATTTTAAACATTATTGAAAATGTCGACAACTTAATACTTATGGCCAAAAATCTATACTACCTTATAATGCATCTTGCACCTTCTCTCATATTAATTTTTTAAGACTACCTAAAATAGATTTTTAAACAAATACAAGTAAAAAAGCATAATTTACAAGAATTTAAAGCACTAAAAAAACACTATTCAACATCTACAATTAATACACTATTAAAAACACTCATTCACTAAAATATATAACAATTTAACCACAATGTACAATCTGATCAAGCTACTAAGCCAAAGCACTTAAAATAAAGTCATTAGGCTGCCCGTAGTGGTCGGTCGACCGGTTCGGTCACCGCTGCGCCGACCAAGTCGCCGCCGTTGCAGCATGAGGGTCGAACTGGTTCGGTCGGCTCTAACATTGGTTTGTTTGATAAATCACGAGGTCGCGTACTTATTTGACTTCACGAGTCGAGATAGTTTGTTGGTTGCATGACTCGCGAAGTTATCTTAATTTAAATTATCATTTATTTGTACAATTATTGTTAGGAAAAAAATGTAACCGAACAACATTTGCTCGCCGCAAAATATAGTTACAGGGTACCCGCCGCCGCATTGCGCGGGTAACTTGCTAGTATACTTGAAAGCAAAAAAACATGTGACAAAATAATAGATTCATGCATGATTATTGATTTATCCTTTAAAGTAAAATGACTTTGTAACGCATACCCATTTTTCATACATCAATATAAATCACCAAGAACCTTAACTGGGATAAGATTTCTTGGTCACGTACGGTTTAAAACACCAACATTATATTTCTTTAAACCTTATTAGTTGTTGTTTTAGAATTTGCCTATTAGTCTATCATGGCAGTTTTGAAACAAAATCTAAAAGATGGTGTTTCTATTGCCTTATCACCTATATATGTACTGAATTTTAGCATTATTTGCTAATTACGTATGGTTGTATGTTACATGTGTGTGTAATGTTTCCAGTTTTAAGTTGTTAGAGCATGGTTAAAAGTACTTGACTATTTAAGGTGATACAAATGACCAGTGTGAGTGTGTGATCGTTTTTAACTTTTCTAAATTAAGTAGCACTTAGCATTCTCACCACCACGTGTAAAATAAGGAGAAGCTAACCGCGCAATGCAGGGACGACGATAGAGCGGCTTGCCAAATTTTCATAAAAAACAAAGAACGGTTTGGCAACCGGTTTGTTGGGTGATGTTATATATGATTTGGAATGCTAGAAATAAGAGAGTTTTTAAAAATAAAGCTTCTAATATGTCGACAATTTGTGATGAGGTACAAGTTCTCTCATTTCATTGGATCTATAATAGAGCAAAAGAAACTATTTCATCATGGATAGAGTGGTGTTCGGACCCGATCAAGGCTTGCAAATTCTAAATTTCTTTATGTGCTTTTGTGGTGCCAGTTTGCAATCTGTGTGGTCAAAGCCTCTCTAAATGTCATATATTTAATTATATTGAGTGTGTATTGCCAGAATAGAGGGGTTGTTTGTTGTACGTTTCTTTGGGTCTTTGATTCCTCAATTGTCTTGATTGAGGAGTTGGGATGCCATTTTGATGTACTAGTTTGAACAGTTAATATATTTCTTGTTGCCTTTCAAAAAAAAATCTGCTTGAGAAGTCATAGTTCAGAAACACTGGTTTTTACGTGCTAGTAATAACCTGTTGATTACTTAATTAACACAAATCTTAAGTTTGACTTTGAAGACCTGTGACCCAAAAATAATGTAGAATTAAAACTATTAAATTTTGTGTTGGGTGAACCAAACTCGTGATCACCCTTCTTTCCGTTTTATACTCGGGAACAAAGTGTTAATCTTTTGTGTCCAATCTTATTACGTTAATAACAAAAGACAAGTATTAATAGTAAAATTTAAAACTAGTGTCACATACGGAGTATAAAATTAGGGCCAACTAACGTAAGAAAATGAGATTTGAGGGTTAAAAGACTTAAAACTAACCTAAATTGTTGGCTAAGTTATTTTATGCTGATATATATACCCGTTCGTTTTACTTGCTATATTTGATATTAATACACACTTTTTTTTTTTTTTTTTTTGAAAGGTGAATTTCTTTTAAAACTTCGTGTCGCGATTCAACAGCGGAAGGTCTAGCTTACGTTGTCTTAACCGGGCCCGCGCTAGAGAGCTCCCTCGAAGTGGAAAGCCTTATCCAAATACCCGATGGGGGGAAAACCCCCTACTAATCCACCCGAAGGCACGACGATTAATAGGAGTAAACCCTGCCCCCTCAGACTTGACCTGAGTATACCCAAGCCAAGCCCTCATAGAGGGACTTCCTAGTATCTCAAAGTTGACACTAGTGGGATTTGAACTTGGGACCTACCAGAACTTTTATAAGGTAAAATTTGTGTTTGGCAAAATTGTACTTACCATATCATAGATTATGTATGCTCCTAAACATAGCATATGATACATTTAGAGCAACAGGTGTCTTGAGTCATAGGCTCGTCTTATAGGGGAGTATCGTCACATTAGCACTTTTTCCGTATAACTTGGAAGTCAGAAACTAGAACTCAGCATAAAAACACCCTCATTTCATAAGTGGTGTTATATGACACCCATGGACCCCACGGTTTTTATTATTTTTCTTTTATTCAAATAAAATAATACATTAAACTAAATTAAAATTCCATTAATAAAAAAAAAAGACAAAAAAGTATATAAAATAAATAAATAAAGACATAAAAATAAAATTACATAAACTAAACTGGTTTTGAGGATGATATTTGGTCCGGATTTCTATAAATACAAGGCCACTTCCCTTGGAATGGCTCAGACTGTTATGATTACTCAGACTATCCCGGATAAGCACAACCACTTCCTTTATTCGTCCTCGAATAGACACACGCACAATTAAGTCGACTCGCGAGTGTTACATCAACTCGTGACTCCGGTCACACCTTGGGTCCTTACAAAACATGGGAAACCAAACGATCGGCCAACCTCAAAACCTCAATACGTACCTTATGTAAACATTAATGAAGTATATGTTGTTTAAATGAATTTTGGAAGTTTTGATGTTATGTCGTGTTATAAAAGTCATATTCTAAATTTTCTTTAAAATTAATCGTGGCTCGTTAGAGGTCATGCCACCTATCGACGAAAAGGTTTCGAGTCTACTTTCATTTAAAAATATTTTTAGAGTCTGAATCTTATCAGAAGTATTAATGAATACTTCAATAGTAACAGAAGGTCGGTTCCAACCATGTCGTTGTGTAAAAAAAAATTATCGAGTCGTTTTGGGGTGTTTCAAAGATACAAGGTTCGAAATGAATACTTTTAACGTATACTTATTTGTTTTACTAAGTATGTTGTTAATTTATAACAGTGGGCTGAAGATAAGATGTGTTTTATGGGGAGATGATGATGATATTTGCAAGACTACATCAATAAAAATATTACAACAACCAAGCCTATTGTCATGATTATTTAGTTAGTGAAAGTTACCATTTCGGATAGTAAAACTTATGTATTTTAATCGATAATGATATTTAATAAAAAAAAATTAGAAAAAACCTCGTGCGTGAACGATAGTTATAATAATAATAATAATAATAATAATAATAATAATAATAATAATAATAATAATAATGGCATTTTCTCACTCCACTTGTTGGAGTATATATAGACCGAGGAATGCTAGAGCCACAAACAAACTTCCACAAACTGACGTGTCTAATGGTGATTGTTGTATTTTGTGACAGTTTCTTTTTCCTCTCTCTGATTAAACCAATCATCCTTTATCACGTCAATTTGTGGACATTTTTGTGGAAGTTTGTTTGTGGCCCTAGAATTCCTCATATAGACACCAAATCGTTAACCAAACACTGAGATAGGGACGTCTTGTATGCTTATTGAAGTCTGAGGTCGATATCCATAATTTTGACAATACGTAAACGATAATTTTTGTAATGAACTATTACTATATATATTATTCAGCAAATTGCGTCATTCTACCCACGATTTTATATTTATATTCTTAAACCTTGTGAAACTCAAGGAGTTTTGGTACATCATGCTTGTATTTTAAGAGATGAACACGAACATTTATTCAGAAATTTTTCATTGCCGAATCTTATCTAAGTTGACAACATACATGACAACTGGTGGTGCAGTACGACAATTGCAAAGAGTCAACATATCATGACACACACGTATATACTATATATTCTAGGAATCACTGCTTCATACTCATATAAAAAGAAACAAGTGACCAAGACGTACTTTGTAACGGTAAACCTAGCTACATTTCCAGCATGGTTATCTCCTTCAATCTCCTGAGGTCAAACTCAGCTCTTCTGTCCATCTTTCTTATCTTTTTACACTTCTCTGTGACCTCTGGTCTAAGTACTCTTGATTTGCGCGGGCCTCCGAAACTTTTTTGCTTGCTCATCATGTTCGTCACCACTTTTGTTCTTGGGGTGTCCCCTTACTTTATGAGATTGAACAAGAGCTTTTTATTGTTTGGCACTCAATTTGCCGGTGGGGTGTTTTTAGGGACGGGCCTCATGCGTTTTTTAAGGGATTCTAACAACAAATTTGGCCTTCTTACCTATAATTCATACCCATTTGCTTTACTGTTGGCACTGGCTGGGTATCTTTTTTCAATGTATGGTTATTATATTATACTAAATGTCAGTAGAGGAGATGCTGATGGTAGTGATGGTGGTGGTGGTGGTGGTGATAGTGGTGGCGATGGTGGCGGTGTTGCTGTAGGAAGATGGGAGAATAGAGTGGTGGTAGAGGTGGAGGAAGGGAGGAGGAATCGCGGGAATAGGGTAATGCCTGGGAAAGAGATTAATTGTCACTCGGGTTTCACAATTCTACTTATATTCGTCTTCTGTTTCCATTCAGTTATCGAGGGTATCTATATTGGGGAAGCAAGTAAGCTTCTAACCTTTGTATTCTTTTTGTTAAGATCTCTACGATATCACAATGTTAGTCGTTGTAAACATATACCGTCTATATGATCGAGTCAGCTATTTGCTATGATCTCCATATATATGTAATCTATTTGAATTGCATATGGTCATAAATGACATTTGAAAGATCTTAAATGTCATTTTCTGAAAATGTAATGACATATAAACTCAAAAATCAACATAAAACTATGTTGAATCCGCTTATTAATCTGACACAATGAGTCTGAATTTCTTGGACTGCTTATCTAGCAATTCTGCAATTTAAGAAAGTAATAGCTCACTTGTTTGGCTCGCTCCAAGACCAAAAAATACCATACCATATCAAGAGCACCAACGGTTTATAAATTTGAACATAAACATTTTATTTTGATTTTCTTTCAGCTTCAAATGCAGAAGCATGGGGAAACCTAAGGCAAATTATTCCTTACAACATTTTTGCATCCCTTGCAATGGGAATCACGATCTTGAGTTTGATACCGAAGAGGCCATTCTTGTCAGTTGCTGTCTACGCCTTTGCCTTTGGGATCTCGAACACGATTGGAATTGCGATAGGAATCGCGGTTAATGTGTTTGCATACTCTAAAGGGACAGTACTTGACTGGATATATGCAATCTCAACGGGTATCACTTGTGGGGCGCTTATGTATGTTGCTATTCATCATATCATTTGCAAAGGATTTAAACCACAAGAAGACTCTAACTTTGAAACACAATACATTAAGTTTCTCGCTTTGCTTCTTGGGGTTGGAGTCATTGCAATTGTGATGACTTGGTGCTAACAAATTTGTTCTTAAAAAGGTTTGAGGTCATCTTGATCTTGTATGTGGATTACTTTTTTTTACTACTGTGTGTTCAGTAAATCCATTGTAAATTAATTTTTAATTCAAAAGGTTTGACTCTATGTTTTCTGTGAATTTTGTCTTTCTGGGATTAATAGTATTGGGTAATTTAACCCTGATCACCATCATTGGTAGCTAGTTTGGTTTAGTAGTTCCCTAAATAAAACTCCCATAATAATACTCCATTTTTCCTATTCTATAACATTCAACATTGTAATCATTTTTTTAATGGCAAATATGTCTAAAAAATGTTCTCACACCGTTTAGGTTGGGCACACTCACATACCACTCGACGAAAAAGCTTGAGTTGTAACATTGCAAATCATAAATCATACAACCTAGAAAAAGGGTAGATTTTTTGCTCTTTTTATTCGATCGATTCTTGCTCAACTTTATCCTTTAGAGTAAAATGACTTTGTAGCACATGCCCATTTTTCATATCAATATAAATCACCAAGAACCTTAACTGGGATTAGATTTCTTGGTCACGTACAGATTAAAACACCAACATTAGTATTTTTTTAAACCTTATTAGTTCTTGTTTTAGAATTTGCCTATTAGTCTATCATGGCAGTTTTGAAACAAAATCTAAAAGATGGTGTTTGTATTGCCTTATCACCTATATATGTACTGAATTTTAGCATTATTTGCTAATTACGTATGGTTGTATTATATACAGTATCTGCGTGTAATGTTTCTAGTTTTAAGTTATTAGTTAGAGTATGGTTAATGGAGGTCAATTACTTTTTCAAATCAGATTAATGTTTTTGTGATGAATGCAACTTCTCTCTTTTTTTTTTTTTTTTTTTTAATAATAAAAATAGATGTGGTTTGATTTCGACATATATTGTGTTTCGTAATATGCAGGGGAAAAAAAAAAAAGAAAAAGAAAAAAAGATGAAGAATCAATTAAGGCCATGGGCTGATCTTCCTACGGATATACTGTCCTATATTACGGATAAATTAGGGATAATCGAGCTTTTCACCCTTTTCGAGCCAAGATCCTTCTCCCTGATATCCCATACAGTCAAGTCCAACACCATGCCAACGCCTTTTTCAACCTACCTATCGCCCCTCAATGTATCTTCTCCATTAGGACACCATATGAAGTTCTCGTGAATAAGGATCAGACTGCTTGGACCCGCCACAAGATTCCCAAAAGCATCATTCATTTGTGTCGTAACACTACCATTATGAATTGTGCAACATTTGACCACAAGACTTGATTTTTTTACTACTTGGATAGTAGGTATCATGTGCTCACATTTTCTGTCAAAGATAACAAAGTGAAACCTTATCCTTACCCGCTCAAGGCCAAGGATGTAGACAACTTGCCCTTTCATTTTGTTGGTGATCCTTTTACTGAAGTCATCAGGTCTAACGAGCTTCGTTATCAGATAAGACACCCTTTTCAGCTTCAAGAAGGCAAACCATTTAATCTTTGTCGTTGTACACTGAACAACTACCGACCTAACTGTCATCATCAACATTTGTTTCCAAACCAATTTGCAAATGTGTATCCCACTAAAATACACCGTGACCGACAAGCTAAAGACTGTAACGAGCAATGGGGTGTTCGGATTAAGCCACAATTCTTTCTAACTCGGCCTGACCATCATTGGTAGCTATATATGTTTTGTTTAGTAGTCAACTAAATAACAATACCATTATCAATTTCGGCTTGCAACTTACTTTAATCTCCTTTGAGGTTATAATAGTTCTGCACTGCTTATATAACATTGCGATCATAATTCATACAACATAGATAAACATAAACTAAGGGTAGATTTTTAACATTTTGGATTCGATTGTTACCCTTCAGATTATGATACTAAACCTTATGCTAATTCTTTTAAGGATTGGCTTATTCGTTTATTAGGGCAGTGTCAAAACACAATGTTAGAGATGGTATTTCTAATTTCTTATCACCTTACTGAAACAGTCACTTATACAAGTTGTTTGGTTTGGCACAAACACTTGATGTATTTATTAATTCATAAAACTAAACCCCTGACTATGACTACAACTGTTAAACAAAGATTTGTCAATATAGTATCTAATAACACCAACGCCACATTGAAAATAAACAGAAGTTGAAAAAGGTTGATCTAAACATAAGAAACTAAGATTCTAATTACCTGTAGATGCCTTAATATTACATGATTAAACAACAATCTACATACCTCTCTAGATCATATTCGCCAAATATGCTTGAAGCAGGCAGCATCAACAACCCTCATCTACTTAGTTCAAACCCCCAAAATTGATATTTCGTGAGTTAGAGAACCCTGCAAAAAGACATATTTGCAGATTAGAAACAAAAGAAGGAACTGTTTTAGATGAAGTAAAAGTGTATATTTTATGCAAAGCAGTATTGCAAATACTGGTCAATCACAATTCACACATGCATCATTTGTATGTCATGTGCAGTTAATAGAAGAGAGAATTTACAAAACTTTTACTTATTTGAACTAATTCAATGCTAATCCTAATATGAAACTTAAGAGATGAGAATTTTGACTCACTAACCTATGTTTGGGTTGATTTAATTTACGTTTTATCTAATGAGTCAAATAATTATATAATAGCTAGAAAAGAAACAGGCCTAAAATTGTCCAAACTGTAATTATTTACGCGTACATCAACCTAAATTGCTTTATTAATAAGTTAGAAACATCATATCATACTCATATTAATCCTAACTTGACAACCCAAAAATTCGAGAAGCTTAACGCTCTCGATAAAGAATCCATGTATAAAAAGTGATCAACTCTATGTACAACTTATTTAAAAAGAAAAGTGACACAGGACTCGCGTAAGAAAAAACACTGGCAAATAACATTTTATCACACACCTGATGTTGATGCGGCTAAATTCTCAGGTTCTCCCCTTGATGCTTGCCTTCTATTTTCCTCTCTAGAAGTCCTAAGGGCCCTGAGTTTTGCAGATGCCAATGTTTGCATTAAAGGCACATCTTCATCATCGTCCACTTGATTTTTCTCCTCATCTGGACCATCACTTATTTCATCCTCTTCTTCACTTGAACTGTTCTCATCAAACAGTTTCTTCCCTTCAGTGTGCTGTTTCTTAGGAGGCCGACCACGTCGTTTAACCGACGTCCCTTCTCTCTCGTCTGAAATCATAGATGTATTAATAGAGCGAAATATATCAATATAAACAGTACCAAAAGGGCCTTTGGCCTAGAGGTATGTGAGTGGCCTATCAACCAATAGGTTGTGGGTTCAAATCTCATTTGAGACGTGTGAAATAGTGTGAGATATTAGGTGGTGTATAGGTGTGGGAATGAGTTGCCTTTCCAATAAAAAATTGAAACATAAGTGTATGTGCACTATGTGTAAATGATTAATCATCACGACCAGGTAGTATTAATATAAAATATCATCAAAACCGGAATATTTTCTAAAGGTGGTAAACTGATAAATTTTTGTTAATAAATTGATTCAGGCTATGTTATCCTAATAGGCCAAGAGGGTAGATTTACATTCAAAAGGAGAAAACAGATTTTAAAAGAGCCAATAGATAGAACACGCAGAAAAACACCCGAGTATATTTTTAGTGCATAAAATCATCTATCAGTTATATTAATAAATATTACTGAAGAAATTTATGACACTAATTATCTATTAACAATAAATTAGACAAAAAGGAAAACAAAAAACAGTTGAACCGTCTAGGCACAACCATTTTAATCCGCATCATGAGTTAAACATTTTGACCAATTACCCAACCCACCCATGTTTCCACCTCTAATACATTCATTTGAGATATCCTAATTGGAAAGAGCCTAACACAGCTAGTATACTATTTCCCTACCAGGTTAATATGTAATGAAAAAATATTGAGGTTTATTGAGCATCAAGATTTTGAGATTGACAACTAGAGGTATTTTACTTCCCGAAACATTATCATAAATCTACACGTAAATACTGAGTATGGGAACTCTTATAGTAAATCATTAGTCAAACACATTACATACTAACCTTCTTTTTTCAAAGATTTTTCACGTAGGGTGTCTACAAATGTCAAGTAAGGACGCCAGCCACTAGGATCTTCGTCTGTGTTTATATTCCTTGTTCGATCTTGAAGATTCTTTAAACTGCTTATGCAAGTTGATATTAGTGCTTGTACATGATAATCCTTCATGTAGAATTCACCTTTTGGGTGTTCATCATGATGAACCGAAAAGTAAAGAATAATGGATCACAGAACCAGCTTTGATGCCAACCAGTCCAGTTCCAGTTCAAGATTGGTTGATTTCAAAACCAGACCATAATCCAAATGTAAACTTTGGAGAACAGTTAAGTTCATAGTAATAAAACACCTTTTTAAGTTCGATAAATACATATTTTAGTAAAAAATAACTTTTTTTTTTTTTTAATGGCCAAGAACCAGACAAAATATAGCCAGTAACAATTCAGTTCTTCAGTTAATTCGCCTAAGTTTAAAAGATAAGGTCCTTACATGTCATAAAATCCAGCCCTCGGAAATTTGGATGCAAAATTTATAACAGCACATGTCAAGAAAGATAGACGGCGTGGAGCATCTGTGAAGGCATAATCAATTCCAGCTTTCACAATTTTCAAGATCACCGCACTAAACTCTTCACGTGCAGCACCAACAAAGAAAGAAGAAAGCCGACTCGCCAGATCTTTACATTCCTTAAGTCTCCTGGCAGATAGAGATTCATCATTGGAAGTATAAAGGGCTGCTAGGTAGCGTCCATGTGCCTAGCCAAAAAGCAATAACCATTCAGAATAAGTTTGGCTGTTATCAATCTTAAACAAGAAAAAAGTAAGACTTTAGCTAAAAAATGAAATGAGCCAAACGAGCTAAAAGTTGCCAAAAGTGTACAATGCATACAATCTCCTTTCTCTGCAACTAGTACTATCGAGAAGCCAAATGATTAGCATGTGCTTCGTTATGTATATAATATGGGTCAAACAAAGGCTTTATCAACCTGTCTCATGTATGTTACTACCTAAACAGCTACACTGAATATTTGAACCTATTTTTCTTTTCTGAATAAGAGCTTGAGTCAAGACTTACATTATCCTTGTGTAAGTGAAGGATTGAAAAAAACACCACTTGCTGAAATTTAGCTCCAAAAAACTAGAAAAGCATATAAAAAGGTATTTTGTTAGGTAAATGTTAGTCTTACCTGTTTCAATGCCTCCAGAAATATATCAGAGAAATCAGTTTCACTTTTTTTAATACTGGTAACTAGATGTTTAACAACTTCAGCCACAGTTGCCCCATGCATCACATAATGAGAAATTATATCCGGGGCAAGATACTCCTGCATTTGTCATCAAAATTAAAATGCGTCAAACAAATCTAAAAGCATAAAAGAACAGTGAGAAAGAGTATATTACAAGAAACGTCTAATATACGTGTGTATTTTCCCCCACTACTGGCGAATTTCATACGTTTGCACTGAACGGTGATTCTGGGTGAGTTTTATCTCAAACTGGTAATAATGAAATGTAGCAGATGGGTTGAAAGGCTCAAAAGTAACCTAAAGTGTGATTTAAATGAACTTACCACTCTAAATCATTGTTCCGAATTATAAACTTTGTGAACAACTAAACATGTTTGACATGCTGAACATTTATAGAAGAATTAGAGACTTTAGACATAGTCTTTCAGGTAAACCAAACCTGTTCGACTCATACCAAAAATTACCCGATTTTACCATAACCCATGCTGATACATCACCCAACCCACCCAATTTGCAACCTTTATGCATCATAAATGCAAACAACTAACAATAACAGCTGAATTTCCATACTCTTGCCATACAAAATTAAAACTACAGTTTCAAATAAGTACAACATGATAACCTTGCGAACAGCTCCAGATGCAACTAATTTGGCTGCAGCAATCATAATAGCATCTCGATTTGTCTCTTCCACGTACTCTTTGTTAGCATCTTCGTCTTCAGTCTCATCTGCAGGTTGGTTCAAGGGTCAGTTCATAGATGCAAAAACTTAAATGTGTCTCTACACCTTCCTGTTTCCCTAAACTGTTAATACCAGTAGAAAAATCAGTTTTAGGTATAGTTTTGTTAGCTGGGACAATCTGGTTAACCCTCCTGTGTCCTATCATATATATCTGGAACTTTATTATATCAAAAAGACCCCAGTGGGTTGCGCAGAGCCCAGTTATTTCCAGAGCATATTCCGCAGGTTGCTTCTATATAATGGTGGCAATTTTAATCCATTATGTACTTAAAAACGAGTCATTTTGGGGTACACTTAAAACACCTAACAGTTCAAATGGGTCAAATGCCAAAATTATGAATTGCATGGCATACAGTATCTTCCACTTATTGCAAAATTTTGTTCCTTGAAATAATTGCAATTATTGAAAAAATTATGAATTGCATGGCATACAGTATCTTCCACTTATTGCAAAATTTTGTTCCTTGAAATAATTGCAATTTCCTGCCAAGTTCTTGTCAAGCATAGAATAAATTTAAGGTTCAGCACTTACAATTACTGTGTACACAGTTTTAAGATAACAAACTGCAGATAGTTATCTTACCTGAAATATCAAGCTGGTATTCACAAAGCTTCCAGAATTTTCCGAGAGTAGAAATCTCCGGTTGGTATCCTAAGCTTTCTACCTTAGATGAAGTGTAAAGTGACTTTTTGAACAAACACCATAATTCTGCTAGTATTGTACACACCTGGGAGATGAGAGATTTAGTAAAACAAGAACTGCTTCCGACGGTTCAAACAAACTATATACTTCAAATCAAAGCTCTAACATGTTTGTAAGAATGCTCACCCTACACGCTAGAAGGTTTCGAGAAGTTCCTTTTCCTTGAGCTTCAAGTAAAATTTGTAGAAAGTATTCGAGTTCATCAAATAACGCCTTCCGCTTGGTGATGAGAGAAGACAATGATGCTTCAGAGACCGTGGTGCTGTTCATGATTGAGTGTAAGCACCAGGTAACATGCAAATACATGTTGAGAAGCAGAAAACCAACAACCTACAAGAGGATAAAGTGTGAAAACATGTAAAGATGTGACTAAGAAAACCAAAAGTATATTGCAAAACGTTTGAATCACACACCTCGTCATCTATATTCCTGTAGTTTTTTAAAACCACAATGATATCATCATACAAACTTTCAATTGGTACAGGCCTTGTTAACTGCAGCTCGTACAGCCTTTTCATATTTACAAGAAGTAAGTACTCGTCATCACCATTCTACAAGAAAATTCCATGTCATATTAATTAGTTTGATATAAACTATTCAAACTATAAAAAATTACTTATTCAAATATTATAGCAAAAAAAGAGGTTATTAGATTGATATAAAAATTTCCATGTCATACCGCTACTTCTCTTATTGCAGCTTTCACTTTAACCACAAGCTCATCCTCAACCTCCTTCAATTTATTTTGGGCATAATCTTTTAGCTCTCCCCGGCTTCCAGATGAGCAATAATTGATAGCCCTCACACAAGATCTGAGAGCATCTTTGTCACCATGTTTAAAGAATGTCTCTTTCATCAGCTGAAGAACTGCTTTGAATTTCTGGAAATGAATAAAAGAAATATATGGTAAAACTTATATGTTGAAAGTTTATAGCGATGTATCATAGACAAAAATCTTAACCAACATACCTGATCTTGACTCTTCAGGGAGTAGAGCTCAAGATCCATGTGAACAATAATTTCAACAAGTGATGGGACTTTTGTTTTATCAGCCATATACTTGTGCATAAGTTGCGGGTAGTTCTTTATCATACAAACAGTTATATTCTTTTTGCTGCTTTTGATCATTCCCTAGCAATCAAAGCAATAAATATTTAGCAACACTCATAATACATGTGAACCAATTACTAACAAACTAAGAAATAAGTATGCAGCATGAAATACAGAGGAGCCTAACTTCATATCAGATGGAAAACTGAAACAAGCTCACTCACCCTCTGAGCTTTAGTGTAATTCGGCTTTCGATGATCAATAGCAGGAACAATCCTCTCTCCAACAGCCTTCTTGACAGATGCACAGAACAATCGAGTCAAGTTTGTAGCATCATCGTCTGTAAGCTCAATCGAGGGATTCTCATCCAGCAGCATTGAGGTTATACGCTTCCAGTCCTGTAAAACATATATTAGAACTTGTTTAACTCAAGAGTTGAAACCATTACACCACAAGGATGATGAAAGAAGAATACGAGTAAAGTTATAAGAATGTCTGTGATATATAACTTACTTTCATGGCATCCATGAACTCCCAAATGTCATCAATGACATACAAACTCAGTACTTGATCTGTCGAGAACTCTCTTAATATTTGCAGCATTCTGAGAAGATGGATCTGTGACTGATCGCCTTCATCACCTGCACGAATCAAGCTCACTAACATGAAAAGCTAACTCGACAATGTCAGAAAACAAGACAATTGGTGCCACCAGCTAACCTGATGAACGAGACTGTGAGCTATTGAACTTCTGAGCAATTACATGATCATACACAAGCGCCCCAATTGCACGCCTGATTTCGGGGGGGTCGTCAATTAGTAAATCATATAACGAGCCTAAATCATCATCAGGAACCAACTGATGTCTGCAATGAGCACCATTCAATCAATATGTCAAAAAAATTCACATTTTATTAATTCAAAACATCAAAAAGGGTACGGCGATAGATACCTCAATAGTTGTTTTACAAGGCTGATGGCACATACTGCAACGGAGATGTCATTATCATCAGCAAGATCCAGCATTCTTTTGTAAAATCTCTCAGTAAATAGTCCAAGAGATGGCACATTGTCATCCACGTCATAGACGTCTTGCAGTGCAAGAATAGAGGCTTTTCTTACGCCAGCACTCTTTAGATAAATACAGAACATTAATCCTTCGCCTTAACATGAGTATATTTATTATAACACAAAACTATGACTAACAGAACGTTTTCAGAATATACAACTTACTTTGTCATTTAATGTCCATCCAAGATACTTCAAATACAAATCCTGTAAGAACAGTGATGGATACGAAACGATCCATGCTCCAAGTGACTGTATGCATGACATGCGAATATCAGGGTCTATGTCTCGGTAACGATGCACAAACAACCTTCAAAGTAAACAATGAAACAATTATATAAGAAGCATAAGGCAAGCATTAAGATAGTGTGCATGAATCTGGACCCACTCTACTACCATAGATCTTAAAGCACAAGCACTAGAACTTATATAAAACAAATAATACCCGGTAAATATTTTCCGCATCATTTCCTCTATCATTGTGATCTTTTCATGCGTCTCTGACAACCTCTTATCAAGTGATTCAATATGCGGCCCATCAGAGGTTTTCTTCTTCTCAGCAGTTAACTGCCTTTGCATAGTCTGCCTTTGAGCCCCAAGAATTTTGGCAACTCCTATGAAGGACGTCACCATCTGAAGCCCCACCAAGGAAGCAACCTGCCGATAAACTCTGGGAGGAGTACTGCAAAATTGTGTAAACTCAGCCGATTAGCCAAATTAAACAGTCTCGAATAAAGAATACGGATGCCAAGTGACAATAAGTAGGAGTACCAACCAGGACAAAGCAATAACATAGTCCATGCACTTGTCAAACAAGACTTGATCAAACAAAGGTCCATTTTGGCACTCGTACACCAAATTATCCCAGAAGGACACTAGGTTTTCCTTAAAACTTCTAAATTCCTTCTTTTTTGAACTTTGATAGTCTTCAATTGTACCCTAAATCCCATCACGTTAAGCGAAAAACATAGGAATAGATATCATAATACCTTTAAATATTAAAATAGTGAGTTGGCGATCAATACTTTCTCCCATTCTAGTGAAATAGTAAAATAACATGGTATTTCATGCAAAAAAACTAGTTCAGGTCATTCGATAAATGTAAGTGAAAGTTCACAAAGTCAAACCACAAAGGATACTTGTGCAGCCATATTCACAAGAGCAACAACAACATCGTCAACATTAGTCTCGTCCAAGAATTCTCCTTGGATTCGGTATTTAGCTCCACAGGCCTGTAGAATTGCAAGTTCAATCAGTTGCACGCTAGACTCAATGAAATGATGTGAGTGTGCTGTATCTTTTTACTACTAAATAGGTACCTAGGTTTTAAGATAGAAAACAGGCAGATGCATAGTTACCTCAAACAGCATAGTCAAGAGTTCAACCATTGCGGGCTTCGAATCCTTCTCATATTGTTCGACCCATAATTTAACCACTTGCGGAATCTGTTTACCGTTCCGTTTAATCACCTCTAAGAAACATGAAAGAAAAACAAAAGAAAAATATTAAAAGAGTGAGAGGAATACAGGCAAAACAACACCAAGCAATTAAAAACCGAAACAGCTTTATTTATCTGCTGGTGAACTGCAATGTTTTACAATAATGCTACCAAAAGAGAGAAAACTTTGTCGTCATTTCAGTAGATTTACAGGAATATTCTCTCTATCTAACTCCCAAACTTACGCATAACAATAATAATCATTTCTTTCAAATTTGAACCAATCATAATATTTTGCTACAGGCTTTAAGCACACATAAAGAAACAATCTTTAGACTTAACGTTCGCACCATGAAACACGAGACATACATACTTCATTCTGTATTCGCTAACTCAGCCTTACAACTACCATTAAATACACATACAATAACAAAAGCCGCCTACTACATTCCGTATTCACTAATTCAGCATTCCAACTTCCATTAACAGCACATATAAAAATGAAAACCGTCAACCCAATAACCTCACACTACTCTACTTTGATCACTTCAACTTTGAGTCCTCAACTTATGAAAATTTATGATTATCCTTTTTTAACAAATTTAGAAACAACCTTGACATAAAACTGAAAGTCTACAGCCTGCAAGTGTATATAAAGAAATAATGTTTACACGACATGTTCGCACCATGAAACACGACACAAACATACTTCATCCCGTATTCACTAAATCAACTATAATAAAGAAAACCGCCTACTACATTCCGTATTTAGTTATTTATTGACTTAGCATTACAACTACCATTTTCAGCAAAGATAATAATGAAAGACGCCTACTACATTCCATATCCACTAACTCAGCATTACAACCACAATTAACAGCATATACGATTGTGAAACCCGCCTAACTAATAACTTGACACCAATCTAGTTTAATCACTTTAACTTTGTACTCCTCAACTTACAAAAGTTTACAGTTTTCCTTCTCTGTGGCAATAATAAAACAACCTTGACATAAAACTACAACCTACAAGGCTACAAGTATACACAAAGAAACAATCTTTACACGAAAAGAAACATTCTTTACACAAAACGTTAGCACCATGAACACGACGCAAACATACTTCATTACCTATTTACTTCTTCAGCATTACAAGTTACAACTACGACGTCAACACAAATTATAACAAAAGCCGCCTACCCAATAATTTCACACCAATCTAGTTCTATCACTGCAACTTTGACTCCTCAACCTACAAAATTTTATGATTAACCTTTTTGTACAATTTAAAACAACCTTGACATAAAACTACAGCCTACAAGTGTATATAAAGAAACAATATTTACACGAAAAACTTTCGCACCACAGAAAAACAAAGAACGCAAACATATTTCATCCCATATTCATTAACGCGGCATTACAACTAACATTAACACATATAATAACAAAAACCGCCTACTACATTCCGTGCTCACTAATTTAGTATTACAACTACCATTAACAACACGTATAATAACAAAAAGCACCACCTAATAACCTCACACCATGCGTTACACCAATCCACTAAATTCACAGTAACTCAGTAGTCCTCAACTTACAAAACTACATAACTATCATTTATTTCAAATTTGAACCAATCTATACACTTTACTACAACCTACAACTATAACCTTTACACGAAACGTTCACATCATCAAAAACTCAACACGAGCATACTACATCCTATGTTCAGTAACGCAACATTACAACAACCATTTACAACACATAAAATCACGAGAAGCACCACTTAATAACCTCAGGTTACAAAACTTAATTATTATTATTATTTTTTTTAAATTTAACCAATCTTGACATAAAACTACAACCTATAACTATACGAAAAGAAACAACCTTTACACGAAACGTTCACACCATCAAAAACTCGACACAAACATACTTTGTCCCATCCACTATCGCAACATTACAACTACGACTAAATCGCACTCAATAACGAAACACGTCTACCTATTAAACCTCTTAACTTATTATTATCTAACTAATAAAATGCAAATAAACAATACATAATTCATTCAACTTAACAAATTACGCATCCACTAACAAAACAACAGACGAAAATAAGAATTAACAAATTACGCATTCACTAACACAGCGTTACAACTACCGTAAACAACACATACGCGGATAAACAATATACCGATTAAATTTTCAAAACTGAGACTCGCCGCAGCCGCGGCAGCCTCCTTCGCACCATCCGCAGGACGACTCCGGTTCACTTTCCGACGACTCGGCTCCAATTCGCCAACAAAATCATCATCAGACTCAAATCCGTCCCTAATTCGACTCAACATCCCGTCGAAAGCTTTCGTCGGAACCCTAGGTCGTTTCTATCATCACAAAACACACACATAGTAAAAACACGTAATTATACAAGTTAATAAAAAATTGAAAAAACTTGAAACCCTAGGTTACGAAATTAGGGCTAGAAAACGGTTAAATGTTAACGGAAAGTGTAACTAACCGATCTGCGAACGTTTTGATCGGTGATTTCATGTTCTTCTTCCATTGATTCGTGAATTTGTTTAACTGTGTGTTTTTTTAGTGTGTGTTTAGTGTGTGAAAATTTGGGGAAAAATTAGTTCCCGCCAGGAAGTGAAAGTGAAATAATTTGGGGAGAAAGTTTACTTTATACATCTTTTCTTATGCTTATTTTTGGATAAAATAAGGTATTAAAATTATAAATTTTGTTTTGAGGATATAATTTATTGTAGATTTTAGAAAAATAATCTTTCATAATTTTTAAAATTTTACGATCTCATTTTCGTCTACAAAAACCATCTTCACTCCAAACAACACGTCCGTGTATAGTGAAGTGAAAATAGTAGCGTTAGAATTCGAAGATTCTTGTAGTTGAGTCGGGGAAAATAGTCTTGAAACGTTAACGTGTGTTTTAAAAAGATTTTTTATTAAAATGTTAAGGGTGCGTTTAGTTCGATAAAAAATTCTCACCACAAAACATTTGAAAATACAGAAAATGCTTTTAGCTGATGTTTGTATTTTCTATTTTGAAGAAGGTGAGAGAGGGTTGTGGGTTACAAAGGAAAACAAGGAAAACAACTAAAATTTGTTTTGTAATTTTTCTTGTTAAGTTAGAAAATAGGGGATTTTGTGTTTTGCAAAACATTTTGTTTGAAAACGCTTATTTGAACGCAATCTCTATTTTTCTTATTTTCCACAAAACACATTTTGTGGAAAATAAGGTTCCCAACTAAACGCACCCTAACCATTTCAAAATGCTTCATGATACACAAGTAATCTATAGGAATCAAAAGGTACTCAAGGTAGTTTATAAATTTAAGCTTTGATTTTTAGTTATTGTTGCAGCTTTAGGTCAACTCAAGATCAATATTGCATCAAATAGTGTTTGCGTCATTTTTGGATCATTCATATTTTAACATAATGTATTCGGTTAACGTTTGCATCAAATTTTGCTCTTTATTGATACATTTGTGATTATCGTCAAAGTGCATCATCTTATGTTTAAGCCAAACGTTTTATAATAATTAATATATATTGCATCAAAGATTGTTGTTTAGTTTCACATTCAGATGCATGAATCATCTGCATCATATCGTATTTGTCGTCATCGTGTTCTTCGATCATCAATGTCATCATTCCGGCATCATCGATTTCAGCATCACTGTCATTGATAATTAGAATGTCCGCATTCCGGCATCATCGATTTCAGCATCACTGTCATTGATAATTAGAATTACCTTTCATTCGTCTATATTTATCGTCATCATTTTCAGAATAATTTACCATCACTCCAGTAGCATAAAGGCGGCCAACTTTTTTTTCAGCCAATTTCCAATCAAGGTACTCAACTTTTTCTCTTGCACATAAAGGTGGCCAACTTTTTTTTAGCCGATTTAAGTTTTTTACTAACTTTCGTTAACCCACTAACGACCATTTCGCTATTAAATTACATGTTTGGTCCTTAAGTTTGTATAGTCATTTCACCACCTCTACCACCACGGTCCACCACCACCAGCCACCACCACCATCCACTACCAGTCGCCGCCACCCTCACCACCCTCCACCACCACCACCAACCGCCGCCACCATCACCTGCCGCCACCACCCACCACCTCTACCACCACCGCCCACCACCACCACCATCAACCGCCGCCACCACCTCCACCACCACCGTCCGCTACCATCACCACCAACCGCTACCACCACCACCATCCACCACATCCATTACCACCGTCCGCCACCATCACCACCACCAAGGTGGTGGTGGTGGTGGCGGCTGGTAGTTGTGGTAGTGATGGTGGCGGTTAGTGGTGGTGGTGGCGGAGGTGGTGGCGGTGGTGGTGGCGTACGGTGGTGGTGGAGGTGGTGGTGGTGGCGGCGGTTGGTCGTGGTGGTGGAGGTGGCGACGAGCGGTAGTGGTGGTGGAGGTGGCGGCAGCCGGTAGTGGTGGTGGTGATGGTGGTGGTGGTGGACGTAGGTGGTAGAGGTGGCAGGTGGTGGTGGTGAAAATATAGGCAGAAAAAATTTGCCCGTGATAGTGGGACGGTACCACTAAATACCACATGGTACTATGCTAGACAAGGACGCTCCAATTTTTGTTTTTAGTGGTGAACGTTTATTTGGGGAAGTTTGGAGCTGAATTAGGGGGGAAATAACTGTTATAAATTTTAAACTTATTTTTCCAATGAAAACATTTCTTTATAATTCAAAAATAATTTGTAAAGTATATTTTTGAAAAAAAATGTTTTGTCACATTAAAAATGTGAAGTTTGAAACACAAATTCACTTCTTTGATCATTAGTCAAGTTGTAAATTTGTTTGTTCATACCTAGAGTGATTTACGTAGAAACGAGATATTTCGACTAAAAACTTGCTTACGTTAATTTTGACGTAAAGTTTTTTTACATTTTGTTATCATCAAAACGTGGAGTTATCGAAAGATATAAATAACATTTTTAGAACATTATTTGCATCAACAACAACCATTACAACAACACATTTCCTATAAAATAGTTAAATGAATTTGCTTTCTTTCAGTTCCATTTGCAGAAGTAACACTTGGTTTTGCAAAGTTGACTTGTGAAAGTCAAATCCCTTTGCAAGTCTCTTATTTTTTCATTCAAACTGCATTTGTCTCTTTTCAATTCTTTTTCCTGTTGAATCAACTTATACAATTCTTGTTTGTAGTAATCATTTGGTAATTCAGGATCAAGCCAGTAAAATGTGCCACATTTTGAACCCGTACATGTTTAGACAAATTAGCAGATACCCAAATTATAAACAAAGTAAAACTTACTTACATTATAAAATTTATGTAGCCTAGAAAATGTCTTAAAGGATGATAGATGGTTCATGATGTTTTTTGAATAACGGGTTATTCATGTTCACAAATGGTAGGTGGTGTAGGACGACGACTTTGAATGGAAGATGATGAAGACATTTCAATTGATTGAGATATTTTAAGGATGAGGTAGGGCTTGGATGAGTGTGTGAATTGGGGAAGAAGAAAACCTATGCCAAAACTTTTTTCTGTTAACTACTAAAAGTTGAGATAAGTGATCGTGGCACGTGAAGTTAAGATATGGCCCACATTTTAGTCAAACCAAAAACTTAAGTCAAGGGACATAATTTTCAAGTGTGTAACTTAACTAAAACCCCAAACTTCGCACTTGTGGCTACCCAATACATGCACAACCCATCTTTTCCCGCTCAAATCCTCACACTACTCTACTATAGACCAAAACTCGATCATTTTTCACACGATTTCGTACAATGGCAGACAAGGATTGAAGCAATTTCGAGTTAACCGATGATACAATAGCGTTTGTTCAGGCTAAATATAGGGCCACTTGGAAGGAAATAGATGAAATGTCTGACGAGATTCTTGAAGACTTATCACCACAAAAAGAGTATATTATAGCCTATAACTAGATAGTATTGAAAAAAAATCATTCAATGTATATTGTATTTATTATACCATAAAAAGAGTATTTTGTTTTTATTATAGATTCAATGTATTTCATTAATTACATTCACCAAAGAAGAAAATTATTAAATTCTACGTTACTAAAATGACCAAAATTTGTGTATAAATATCAAAAGAAATAACAAAAACTATCATAAAAAGTAATTAACAAAACAAAGAAATATTTCAATTTCTTCCGAGTAAAGACGAAGATGGCTTCAATGAAAATGACAGCATTATTCATCTTGTTTATTTGCGTTTTGGGTAAAACAAATCTTTTTTCGTTTGAGCCATAATAATTTGTGTGTGGTTTAGTTTTTATATACAAACCTATGGCTTGGTATATAACATTGCTTTCTTTATTCATGCACTGGTTCTAAAAAGTTTTAGAGCATTCTCTTATTAATTAAGCTACACACGTATTGATACAATTTATATATGCTTATTAAAAATGATTTTATTTGCTTTGTGTAACAGGTATGATGACCTTTCCTCAAGTTTCATTTGCAGACGAGATTCAGCCGTGCAGTAGCGATAATGACTGTAGTGAATACCCTTGTCCAATAACTACATATCCTAAGTGTTTCAAACATATATGTGGGTGTGCTTATCTACCTCCTCCTGGTATCAATTGAGGTGTCGATGGGACGTCAACAAGAAGTGCACCGTGAATACTTGTTATTTTTAGCCGTGTATTTGAAATTATGTTAATTTATAAATGCATAAATAAACCTAATAAATATGAAAGCTTTCCATTTGTCATATTGTACAATAGGTTTTTCAATTAATTCTCGTGTGGCGATAAGAATAAATCGATATTATGAATAAATTTATGATTTAATATATGTAAGTGTTAAAATAAATTGAGCAAAAATTAATGGAATAAGAAACTAATGTATGTTATTTTGCTCAAGTACAAAAAAGTGGCTACCACAAATTGAAGAGGCAAAAGTAAAATTAAAAAAGAAAAACATAATTTTTTAAAAGATACTCCTGATAGGAGGCGACATTACAAATCCAACTATTATTTTTGGTAGTGGACAATTATTTTGAGACACATTATAAGAGAATATGTACAATAAAATTGGGATAAAGATGTAGTATGTGTTAATAAAATGTATTAAGAGATAATAATATTTTATTTTATTGAGTCAAAAGTTAAAAGGAAGAAATGGGCATATGGATAAAGTGAAATATTGATAGGATCTAAACACACTTAGAATGTGTTGTGGATACTTTGAGTTTATATCAACAAGTATGCGGAATCTACCAGTTGATACTTAGAAGATTGGTTAATGTAACAGTAATGGACAGTTTCTATGAACATTGTATAACTCCAAACGATTCTATATTATTAGATATAATACGAGTGATCTTTGGTTATCACTAGGGTTTACACAACCTTGAATCTTAACAAAATGTATATCTAAACATCTAATCTAGGACCTCCTTTTATAGCACAAGGAGTCCTTTACAAGATAAGTATTGACCCGTATAATTCTAATTGTATAAGATATACATACAATCTTTTCTATACTTATCCTTCTACACATCATCAAGCAGTACTAATCTTCAGTCTTCATGCAGTCTTCAACTTACACTAGCAGTACTAACTCCATTAGTACTGTTAGTGTTATATCTTCAGTAGTACTAATCCAAAACTAAGTCTTGAACATTTAATTCCTTACAATCCTCGATTACCTTGTGAGGATTCTTCCAAACACTATAATGTCATTCTTAGTCTTAGTCTTTTAGCCTTCATTTCTTCTGCTTGCTGATATATTTTTCTCACTAACTCTCTGGCCATTTCTGAGTCTTCATCAACTCTGAGCTTAGCTGCTAACATGACATTTAAAATTCCTTCTCTCAATGGATAGTCTCTTTCAACTAGCATATAGACATCCACTCCTTCTTTTGTTGACACTTGATGAACACCACAGTTATCAAATAGTCTCCAAGTAGGAGAAAGGTCATGGGCTTGACACTTTCATAAAATATCTTCTGAGTCAGGCTCATACAGCCTCTTCTGTTCCACCCATAGCTTGGGATTCCACCACTCGTACTTGGTTCAAAAGAACTGGGTACAATAGGCGTTGCCATAGGTTGTGTCTTACTTATGTTACCCCTTTCCTGCCCAGCTTCTAAGCCTGTGACAGTAGTGGCAACCCTTCATATACTGACATAGTCAGCCTCATCTGCTCCTTGGGAAGTAGTAGGAACTCTGTGCTGAGGAACACTAGAGCCCTCTCGTGGCAGGTGATGAAATTGGTTGTGAGGCTGTATTGGATAAACTTGTGGGTGAGTGTTGGGAGTCAACTGAGGTTGTTGACCCTTCACCCTATACCTGTAGCATAAAGTCAAAAAGAGGCACTTCTACCCCACTATAACCTTTTGAGGCTATCCTCATATTACTAAACAGTTTTTGGGTAAGTGTTGGAGTTTGATAAACAGTTTGGTGAGGTAGAAGTTGACTTTTCCTCATGTTTAAAATAGTTTGAATAAAACGTGGATACATTAAAAATTTATATTTACTATCCAGTATCCACATTCTTTACCATTCCTTCAAAAATAAGTTTTGAAAAATTGTAAGTCCTATTAGTGGATAAACAAATGAGAGCAGTTGCAATATTGCTACTGAACTGTTCCCATGAAGTTTTCTTAGGACTTAAACAATGAAGGATTGTATGAATTAAAAACCTCCATTGTGGGGCAAAACAACCTTTTTGAAAAGTTAAAGATTGTGATGTGGTGTTATACCCCATTCTGGATAGTGTTTGAAAATTTTCAGTATTGGGCAAGTTACTAATACCATTGTCATCAGCTAGTTGGAGATGCCTCCTAACTGATGATTCAGTAAGAGTAATGGATTTGCCATCCACTGCTGCATTAAGCTCTTTGTCTCCAGTTTTAATAGTTTTGACATTTACAGTCTACCAAAACTGCTTGATTTGGGAGACATAGATAGTAGGATTTAGAGTTAAAGAATACCTTATATGGGTTGATTTCAAAAAGTCTACTATCTGATGAAATTGAGCACCCTCCTCTGTTTTCTCCAAAAAGGCCACCGTATTGTGTTTGTTGACAAAAGTTAAAGAGGCCATGACTGTCAGTAAAAGATTGATTTGACTGCTGTGATTTGAGTAGTTAGGTTGAGGTAAGCGAATTGAGATATTTTATAAGACTTCTTAGGGTTTCTAGATATTGATTTGACCGACTTCAATTAAAAGATAACTTTAAATTGAATAAAAGTGAATAAAATAGATTAAAAGTAAAAATATCCAAATAAGGAAATCCTTAAGTAAAGATATTGATCAGTAAAAATCTCAACGACTTCTCAACGGCTATATTCAAAAAGCGGTTATTACTCATCAGTACAAACGGCTATCCAACAGTACAAAGTTTAGCCTAGCAGTACTAACTTTGGCCTAGCAGTACTAAGTTTTGGAAAACCTTTGACTCAGTAGTATGAACTCAATTTTGATTTAAAACAATACTGCATACAACCATTTTGAAGGGATTAAGTGTAAAGGAAGACACTTAATCAAATTTTTGGTTTAATGCAACCTCTGGTTGTGTGAGAACCAATAATTTCAGTTATGAATAACTGCCTGTGATCAGATAAACTCATTCAAAGAGCTTTCTTGACAGGGTTTCCAGCTCGTGGCAGGTGTTGCCTCTAACACAAATGTGTTAGATTTACTTTCGCTTGATGTTCTCTCTACTAGATGTCCTTGGACTAACACATTATACTAATAAAAGTATAAAATGGTAGAGAGTGAGTTAGATCAGTTACTATCTAACTAACTATGCCATCAATTCATATGCAAAAATATCATAATAAGATTTCAAGAAAGAAATTTTAAAGAATCTCCCAACTCAGGTGTAAAACCTTGTCAAGGGATCCCCAAATTCTGTCCATCATCAATCTATTATGTCAGCAACCATTCCACTTGCTCCTTACACATAGCAAACTCCATAACCTGCAAATGCTAGTCCAAAACCAAGAAAACGAAATGCATAGCATTTGCTTTACACCAGTACAAAATATGACTGACAGTGCAAACATAATAGTCCTAATTTGCACTAGCAGTACAAACTATACACAGCAGTACTGATTGACACAACTTGCAGTACAAATCCATTTTCATGTACAAAAACACAAAGATTAAAAACTCTAAGGATTAAGCATTCCAATACTTGCTACCAAGTATTGAAACTTTTCAACATCAAAAGCTTTAGTGAGAAGATCTGCAAAATTGTAATAAGTATGAATTTTAACAACCTGAACTAACTTTTTCTCATTGCAGTCTCTTATAAAATGATGCCTAATCTCGATGTGTTTTATTTTAGAATGTTGAACTGGATTTTTAATAATGAAAATTGTACTGCTATTGTCAATGTATATCATGGTATTCATAAAATTGTACCCATAGTCAAGCAACTGATTCTGAATCCATAGAACTTGACCACAACAACTAGCAGCAGCCACATACTCAACTTCAGTTGTAGAAGTGGCCACAATAGTCTGCTTCTTGCATTGCCATGATATCAGCCTGCAACCTAGGAACTGACAACCACCTATTGTTGATTTCCTATCCAGACTAGCACCATCATAGTCACTGTCTGAGTATGCCACCAGATCAAAAGGAGATTCCCTAGGATACCATAGACCCAACTTAGGTTGACCCTTGAGGTACCTAAAGATCCTCTTCACAGCAACTAAATGTGAAGCCTTGGGATTGAATTGAAACCTTGCACATGCACACACAACAAACATAATATCTGGTCTTGATGAAGTGAGATACATCAAGGACCCAATAATGGACCTGTAGGTGTGTACATCAACACTCTCTCCATCTACATATTTGAGCAAAGGTTTCTCTGGATCAACAGGTGTACTTGCCACTTTTGCATCAGTGAACTGAAACTTCCTCAATATCTCAGTCACATATTTATCTTGACTGATAAATATGCCTTCAGCTGATTGCTTCACTTGCAGCCCCCAAAAGAAGGTAAGTTCTCCCATGGAACTCATTTGAAACCTATCATGCATAAGTTTCTCAAATTCTATGCACATCTCCTTCTTTGTGGATCCAAAGATGATGTCATCCACATAGACCTGAACCAGCAAGATATCTCCCTTGTTCTTCTTGATAAATAGGGTCTGTTCAATCTTGCCTCTTTGAAATCCATTCTCTAATAGATAAGTAGCCAATGTTCCATACTAGGCTCTAGGAGCTTGATGCAATTCATAAAGAGCTTTTACCACCTTATATACCTTGTCTGGATGTTCAGGATCTACAAAACCTGGAGGTTGAGAGACATACACCTCCTCTTCAATGGTACCATGTAGAAAGGCACTTTTAACATCCATCTGGTAAACAGTAAACCCCATGAAAGAAGCATAAGCTAAGAACAATCTTATAGCTTCAATCCTAGCTACAGGTGCAAAAACCTCTCTATAATCTACTCCTTCCTCTTGTGTATAACCCTGGGATACAAGTATTGCTTTATTCCTGATCACTATCCCCCTTTTATCTTTCTTGTTTCTGAATATCCATTTAGTACCAATAACCCTCATACCCTTAGGTAAATCAACTAGCACCCAGACCTTTTGAATTTTGAACTGTAGAAGTTCCTCTTGCATGGCTTCCACCCAGCTTGAGTCTTATAAGGCCTTAAGTATGTTTTTGGGTTCTTCTTGTGAAAGAAAACATACAAAGAGACATGTGTTGGTATCTTCATGCTTCTTCTCTTCATAAACAGAACTGAGAAAGCCTTGTTGATCTGAAGTCATGGTCTGCCTTCTTGTCTTCACACCAGACTGTATGTCTCCAATCACATTATCCAGGGAGTGATCCTTGTGAATTCTTGTATGTGGAGTTGTAGGAACTTGATAAGCAAGTGGCATGTTATTGATATCCACTTCATCTTCTGAGAGATCATCAGCAGTATAAACCCCATTTGTACTGTTTTCATGATTCTCTGGTTCTTCAACACCACCTCCTTTGTTTCCATCTTCATGACCTTCTTTGTTTGCATCAGTAGAAGGTCTAACATCCTTTGAAGATGAATAAACACTATTCCATATTGGCATCAGTATGTGATCTTGATCATTCTCCTTTTCCAAGCTTGGTTCACCTATTTCAACATTATCTTCTGAACCTGCAAAATCATTAGAAAATATTCCAGCAACAACTGGTACATAGTTCATAGATTGTGTTAGAGTATCAAGATCAAATAGCCATTTTGGACCTTCACCTGCAACATTAGACTTATTCTTTAGAAACTTAACATGCAGGTTTTCCTCTACTTTCCTGGTTCTTATGTCGTATACCCTAAAGGCTTTGCTATTTAATGAGTACCCAACAAAGAAACCGTCATCTGATTTTCCATCAAATTTTCCCAAATGGTCTAAGGTATTGAGAATAGTGACATGACATTCAAATGGTCTTAGAAAACCTAAAGCAGGTGTTCAACCACTGACATAGATATGGGATTTCGTCACACTAAAAATGTGTGACGATATGCATATAGTCACACACATTTTTTTTTGTGTGTCACCAAAGGTCGCGCCACCGTAGGTGGCATATGGTCACATTGTTTAGTTTGTGGCCGTTTTCATTGAAAAAGAGTGACCAAAACCCGAATATGTGTGACAAATTTGGCACAAGTTTTGTTGGATTAATCAGTTTTGTGTGACCGTAAACACTTTATAGTCACACAAATGTTTTTTGAGAGTAACTATTGTTCGTCCTTTGGCAACATAAATATATAATATATGTGTCATTTAAGATGATTTATTCAAGTAAATGTGTATTTTGTGTGACTATTTCCCGTCATATGGCCACATGAATATATAATAAATGTGACGTTTGTGATGATTTAGTCACACAACGTGTGTTGTTTTTTTTGGAGTTAGTCACATGCAATTTAAAAAACAGTGGCCAAAAGTGTTAATAAGTGTGACCATATGCTGTTTAAAGTGAAGAAACGTGTATTTTGTGTGACTATTGTTCATCCAATGGCCACTTGAATTTTATATTTGTGTGGCCTTTTGTAATATTTAGTCACACAAAGCATGTTTGTTTTGGGTATTTAGTCACATACAATTAAGCAAAAAGTGGCCAAAAGTGTTAATAAGTGTGACCATATGCTGCTTAAAGTGAAGAAATGTGTATTTTGCGTGACTATTGTTCATCCAATGGCCACTTGAATTTTATGTTTGTGTGGCCTTTTGTAATATTTAGTCACACAAAGCATGTTTGTTTTGGGTATTTAGTCACATACAATTAAGCAAAAAGTGGCCAAAAGTGTTAATAAGTGTGACCATATGCTGTTTAAAGTGAAGAAATGTGTATTTTGTGTGACTATTGATCATCCAATGGCCACTTGAATTTTATGTTTGTGTGGCCTTTTGTAATATTTAGTCACACAAAGCATGTTTGTTTTGATAATTTAGTCACATACAATTTAAAAAACAGTGGCCAAACATGTTAATAAGTGTGACCATATGCTGTTTAAAGTGAAGAAATGTGTATTTTGCGTGACTATTGTTCATCCAATGGTCACATGAATTTTTAGTTTGTGTGGCATTTTGTAATATTTACTCACACATCGAATTAAACAAAGAGTGACCAATAATGTTGATAAGCGTGACCATATTATGTGAGTGCAACTTTTAGTCACAGGGTTACTACTGCTATTACTAAGTTAGTACTGTTGGAGCAGAGTTGCTACTGCTAGTACTAAGTTAGTCCTGCTGAAGCAGAGTTACAATTGCTAGTACTATGCTAGTGCTGCTGGAATGAGTATATATAACTGAACATAATATACAATTGTAATATCGTACATAATCAAATTCTCAAGTACCATAATTTAAAGACTTTTGACTCTTCACCGGCTTAGCTTGCAGTTGCTTTAAGTATTTAACAGATACATATTTGCGCTTCGATGGTACTGGTGGTCCACATTTAGTCACAGGGTTT
Source organism: Artemisia tridentata subsp. tridentata (assembly GCA_021014915.2). Lineage (NCBI taxonomy): Eukaryota > Viridiplantae > Streptophyta > Magnoliopsida > Asterales > Asteraceae > Artemisia > Artemisia tridentata. The sequence goes on along the minus strand of CP139506.1, from coordinate 71,595,192 downwards.
GTTGGTGTAACCTGTAGTAAACAAAAGACGCTTGTATCAAACATTGAATTAAATATGAAGAATTATATATATGTAGGTTGAAAAAACACATGTATGTACCTCCTCTTCAACAAAACCACCTACGACTGCCTCAACTTTTTTGAACCCATTATTTGCTACGTCCGGTATGCATGCTGCATCAACTAACGATGAATCAATTGATACTCTGTAGCAATCATTTGGGAGTGGTTGGTTATGCAGCATTTTCTTTCCATGAGACTGGTATACGGTACCCAAAGCAACGATATTTGCTTTCTTTAAGTGCCACAGTTTGCACTTAAATGTCTAAAAAAAAGAATTTTTGCATGTATATATCAGAAATTATTTAAACAAAAGAATAACAAGAAACATGTTGAAATACATACTGTTGGCAGTGCTTGTGTTGGAGACACATTTTGTTGCGATTGGGAATCTGGAGACCCGTTTTGTCGTGACTTAGGCTTTGTCTTAGGTCCGACAGTTTTAGCAGTTTCCTCTATGTATATATAAAACACGTTAAATTATTTAAACAAAAGAATAACAAACATGTTGAAATACATATTGTTGGCAGTGCTTGTGTTGGAGACGACACATTTTGTTGCGATTGGGAATCTAGAGACACGTTTCGTCGTGACTTGGGCTTTTGCTTAGGTCTGAGAGTTTTAGCAGGTTCCTATACGTATATATAAAACACGGTACATTAGTCATGTATGTAAAATTCAAAAATCAAAGGGGGATGCTTTATTACTTACCATTGTTTCTGTTACCTTTTCCAAAGTTACAAGGCCATTAGACTTTGATGAAGCAAAAAGTGTACCGCTTTTAGGGGGCCATTTAAGCCCTAAATCGTATTTATTTGATCAAATATTGCCCTAAATCGTTCCTTTTGTCATTTTAGGTACTTTGGAGAAGAAATCTGGAAAAGGAAGCATTTTGGACGTTTTTTGGAGCATAAAAGTGAAGAAAACGACAAAGTCTCAAAAATCTGCTGGAAAGTTCCTGTGACGGCGTCAAGCCCTAGTGTGACGCCGTCAACCCTTGATAAGCCAGAGATGATTTTGGAAGATTAAAGGGGGACGGCGTCAAGAAGGTCGTCAAGCCTTGATAAGCCAGAGAGGATTTTGGAAGATTAAAGGGGGACGGCGTCAAGAAGGCCATCAAGAAACCCTAACCGCGGCGAGGTGACGGCGTCACGACCCAAAGGGTGACGCCGTCAGATCTGTTTTCCTATATATACTTTCATAATTTTTAGTCATTGGTGTGCAACTTTGTGAGGAGAAACCCTAAGACGATTTTTCTGCCATTTTTAAGGGTTTTATACCCTTGGATCTCCCATGTTCAATTGAAGATAAGTAATCAATTAATCATTCAATATGTCTATGTGTTGTTTGATTATATCTTGTTCTTGTCTTTTATTTAACATGCTAGGCTAGATTTATCTTGTGTTTGCTTAGATCTAATGAAACCTAATTATTGATTATTGGTTGTTGGTGTGTTATTAATTGTATTGGATGATTGTTTATCGATGTTAGGCTTAAGAAAACTGGCTAACCTCCTATACGGTAACTTGCTTGAACGTCTTAAGAAACATAAACCAATGCGTACTAAGGTTATTATGGTTGTATTTAATGCATGAGCGAATTCTAGTGATCCCATGTTAGGAGCTTCTTAGCCGGCTCGACATAGGAGTGAAGTAGGAGCTTATAGAGTTGGGGAAGTACGTACGCCACCCCACGATTGGTATTAAGGAATACACCCGTCATCCACGCAATTAATACACACTAATCAACCGGTAAAAGATAGTTAGGGAGTAAGGAAATCTAAGTAAACACATTTCTCCCCATATAAGTTCCACAACCTTTTTATTTTCAGTCATTTTATTTTATTTGCATCTGTAGTTATTTGGGTTAGTTGACTAGCAACTAATTCCGCCCACTCCTTCAAACCCGAGATTTTACTTGCTTTCATAAAAATATAAAAATACAAAAAGAATCTTCCCTCACCCTTAGACCTACTAGAATAGTTTTTCAATCCTAACGACACTATTCCCCTAGAGAACGATCAATCCCCCGGTACTTGCCACTACACTATACTACATCGGTCAGGTACACTGCCTGGTGGGGATTGCAAGCCTCTTGAGATCCCTCGAGAGGTAAAACCTGTTGTAAGGTCGCAAAACCACGCATCAGACTTCTCCTGAATTCTCGCATCTAATTTTGAACTTACAACATCACTTGGTTGAGTGTCGTCCACCTCATTAGCGCTGCTATCTATATTGTCAATGGCCATTGGAGTCTCCTGCAATATAAATTAAGAAATACATTGACTCATCAGTTTATGTACAATGCCTGATATCATTAGCATCTGTGGTGTTAGCATTAGAAAATGAAATTGTTAACAACATAAAAAATGGCTTACATCTGAGGCTACTGGCAATTGATCAGATGCCAAATTTAAATGCATCCATTGTTTACTCAACCCCATCAGTAGAGTAAGCATTCCCTTTGTTTCTTCCATCTCACTGGATAATTTCTTGACCAGCACATCTTTTTCGGTCATCTCGGTGGATAATTTCTTGACCAATATATCTTTTTCTTGACATTCGCGTCTCTCATTATCCAGGTGAGTTTGAAGTAACTCATATCTTTCATCGGTTTCTTGTTTTCTTCGAGGAAGGCCAAAATACTTCTTGTATGTTACTCCACCTCCCACTCCTTTTGCATAACCGCCCTTTTCCTTACCAAAGACAACTGTCATGGCATCAGTGCCATTATCAAGATTCAAGGTTCCTTCCTTGATTTGGTCATCAGCTTCTTTCTGCACAAAAAATATAGGAAATGTTGGGATTAAAAGTCTTTTTGATGCTGTTAGAGTAACTGCTGCTCATATTTGTGTCAATGCTGCTCAGCTGGAGTTAGTGCGGCTCATAAACTTCAATGAAAAATATACTACTGCTAGTACACAGTTACTGCTGTAAGTACGTAGTTAATACTGCTGGTATACAAGTTACTACTGCTAGTACACAGTTAATACTGCTGGTATATAAGCATAATAATAGAATTTGCAGTCAAACTTACAAGTTTATCTCCCACTGATCTAATCTCATCATCTGGATATTCGCCGTCTTTGTTTACCCTTCCTTTCAACCACATTACATCACGCGGGGGTTCTTCATCTGCTTCAATCTCTTTATTTTCGATCTAATAAACATCAAATGCATACACATGTAAAGTTAAACCAAGATAAACAAAAATATGAGGATGCATACACATGTACAGTTAAACCAAGATAATCGAAAATATGAGGGTATTAAATGAAAACGTGCAAATTGTGCAATGTAAACAGATTCATTTCTGTTGGGAATTTAATTTGAGTTGATATTGACAAAATATGAAAGATGAAGGATTTATGAAGACAAAGACGAAGGACCTAATATGTATTATTTAAATGTCTTTCTAACCCTAATCTCTATTATATAAAGAGATTAGAGGCGTTCATTATAATGTACAGATGTTAGAGATGTAACATTTAGGAAAAGGGGTGTGTGTGTCTAGGCGTCAAGTTCCTACAATGGAAGCCTAGGGTTTGTATGTTAGTAGTTGGTAGAGATGATGATGAGAAAAACCTTGTAGCAATAATAGTGATATGTTTGTTTATTCCGCTGCGCATCGCGTTATTCATTATTATTGTTTATCCCACTTGCTCTAAACGATCCACGAATTTGTTTAATTATAACTTCACAATTAGTATCAGAGCCAAGGGGGCTCGTGATCGTGGGATTAAACAAGGTTTGGTTTGTCGTTGATCGAAGAAAACAAAAAAAAATCGTAACTGGTTCGTATCTTCAAAACTCACTGCAGAGCTGTTTTTGAACGATGATAACTCCTTCGTTAACCGTTGGATCGGGTTGAAATTTTTACTGGAGATTCTTCATATATCAAGGTACAATTTCACCAGAGGGATCTTCGATCTGAGCTCTAGATCGTCAAGTATAAATTTTTGAAAACTGCTGCATAGGTGTTTCTGAATTTCAAATTTTTAGGGTTTTCTTGATTCAACTTCATGCATTTGTGTTCTATTCGTGTTAAATCATTGTGGAAGATGTTTATATGATGCTTGGTGTTCATTATGCACGGAAGTACAGCAGGTTTGGACCGTATATAGTTGCTTTGTTCAGCCTCGTTTACTGGTTATTATATAAGATCATGGAGCCTAACAACCAAAACCCTAATTCATATTGGTTTTAGGGTTTTGCTAAAATCCTTGTTCTTATGTGCTTTCTTCATCTAACGTGACTGTTAAAAAATTCTGATGATGATCGATAGGGTTTACTACTGTTGAAAATTCTGATGATTATTGATAAAGCGCACAGAAGGTTTTTGGTACTGCCAAGCTTTAAGGTTTGTACTGCTCGTGTTTGATTAATACTGCCCAAGAACCATGTTTGTACTGTACTCGACCAGGTTCATCTTAGTACTGCTGTCACGATATGATTTAGTTAGTACTGCTCGTTTCCTAAGTTTGTACTGCTAATGTTTTTCATTCGTACTGCCAAGGTCTTGTTTGTACTGCTACTCCAAAATACTTCGTACTGCTACTCGACATAAGTTTGTACTGTTGGTTTATGTCCGATACTGACTTTGTACTGCCAAGAGAAAATACACACTGCTCGTTCAAAACCCTCTTTCATGCTTTCTCTATTCTGAATACACACACAAGGCAAGAGTTTTGACTGGACGTTGTGCTTGTATTATGAAGGTACTGGTTCGAAGAATTTAATGGCTTATATGCATGGTTTCTTTAAATTGGTCGGTGGTATTTATTTAGCCTATCATGGGACGGTGATATACAACTGTTCGTGAATTTTACTTATGGATGATACTGGTCAGTTGTATGCATGGCTGCTTCTTATTTTATTATGTTCGAAGCTTCTTGTTATAGTGGGACGGTGAAAAATAAGATATAGTTCGATGTTCTCTAAATATTTGAAGACATTATATCTCTTTTGATCATGATAATGGGTCAGTGTGACCTGTGGAGGATATCCTATGTGAAGTAAAAGATATAATATGGTGGCTAGATACTGAATGGATTTTGTTATTGCATGTGATATTCTTTTCTCTTATATGATACTGAATGGCTAGATACTTAATGAACTTTTATATGCAACATTCCCTTAAGATGCATTTGTTCTTATTTGGTTAGCATACGATTACAAAAGTGAGGGGAATAACACATGTAGTTGGATACTTGATTTGGAACAGGTTGGTTCCAACACACACACAAGGGGAAGACACACACACAAGAAGGTGTTTGATTTTTGGATTTTGGTTTCGGTTCTTAAAGATTTATGGCTCGTTCTTATTTATTCTCATTGGCGAAGAAGGTTACTTGTTACTTATTTGAAGATGAAGTGGAGTTATTCGGGTTTGTGTTATTATTATATCTACGAATTGACAAACACTTGAAGGAGTTACGTTATTGTGCTCAGTGATTATTGTCAAGAGATTGCGATCTCCCTATACATCGGTTTGGGTATATGTTCGAAGTTATATTTAAGACATGAGTTTGGGTTATTCTACTTCAACATCAAATTGGTAATGGTTAGTTTTCTTCATCATTACACAAAGCTTACAGAATTGGAGATTCAAATGGTTAACATATGGGTTTCAGGGGAAGCTTATTGTTAAAATGATTAACCATTTATATGCTACATCAAGGTGAAGGTTTTTATAGCTGCTCGTCGGTATTTTTACTGAAGATTTGGGATTTTTCTGTCTTGAGTTCATTTATAAAAGAAAGCGTTTTGGTGTTCATTCATGGAGGGCGATTCAAGACATTGGAAGACTAAATTGGATGTATGGTACTGGTTCGTGGTTATGAAGATCAAAGATGCATACTTTTGTCCCCTAATTGATGATGACAAAAAGGGGAAGAATATTTATATTGAAGATTGCAGCTTGAAGATCCTTGATGATATGCATGGTTTAAGGGGAAGACGACATCTTTCATACACTTGGTTTTGTCATTATCAACTAGGGGAAGATTGTTGGGAATTTAATTTGAGTTGATATTGACAAAATATGAAAGATGAAGGATTTATGAAGAAAAAGACGAAGGAATTAATATGTATTATTTAAATGTCTTTGTAGCCCTAATCTCTATTATATAAAGAGATTAGAGGCGTTCATTATAATGTACAGATGTTAGAGATGTAACATCCAGGAAAAGGGGTGTGTGTGTGTCTAGGCGTCAAGTTCCTACAATCGACGCCTAGTGTTTGTATGTTAGTAGTTGGTAGAGATGATGACGAGAAAAACATTCTAGCAATAATAATGATATGTTTGTTTATTCCGCTGTGCATCGTGTTATTCATTATTATTGTTTATCCCACTTGCTTTAAACGATCCACGAAGTTGTTTAATTATAACTTCACAAGGAGTTAGTCACATACAATTTAAAAAACAGTGGCCAAAAGTGTTAATAAGTGTGACCATATGCTGTTTAAAGTGAAGAAATGTGTATTTTGTGTGACTATTGTTCATCCAATGGCCACTTGAAATTTATGTTTGTGTGGCCTTTTGTAATATTTAGTCACACAAAGCATGTTTGTTTTGGGTATTTAGTCACATACAATTAAGAAAAAAGTGGCCAAAAGTGTTAATAAGTGTGACCATATGCTGTTTAAAGTGAAGAAATGTGTATTTCGTGTGACTATTGATCATCCAATGGCCAATTGAATTTTATGTTTGTGTGGCCTTTTGTAATACTTAGTCACACAAAGCATGTTTGTTTTGGGTATTTAGTCACATACAATTAAGCAAAAAGTGGCCAAAAGTGTTAATAAGTGTGACCATATGCTGTTTAAAGTGAAGAAATGTGTATTTTGTGTGACTATTGATCATCCAATGGCCACTTGAAATTTATGTTTGTGTGGCCTTTTGTAATATTTAGTCACACAAAGCATGTTTTTTTTGGGTATTTAGTCACATGCAATTTAAAAAACAGTGGCCAAACGTGTTAATAAGTGCGACCATATGCTGTTTAAAGTGAAGAAATGTGTATTTTGCGTGACTATTGTTCATCCAATGGTCACAAGAATTTTTAGCTTGTGTAGCATTTTGTAATATTTAGTCACACATCAAATTAAAAAAAGAGTGACCAATAATGTTGATAAGCGTGACCATATTATGTGAGTGCATCTTTTAGTCACAGGGTTATTACTGCTATTACTAAGTTAGTACTGTTGGAGCATAGTTGCTACTGCTAGTACTTAGTTAGTCCTGCTGAAGCAAAGTTACTACTGCTAGTACTATGCTAGTGCTGCTGGAATGAGTGTATATATATATATAAAACATAATTAAAAACAAAAAGAAATTTCAAATTGAATTAAACTTGAATGTATATAACTGAACAGAATATACAATTGTAATGTCGTACATAATCAAATTCTCAAGTACCATAATTTAAAGACTTTTGACTCTTCACCGGCTTAGCTTGTAGTTGCTTTAAGTCTTTAACAGATACATATTAGCGCTTCGATGGTACTGGTGGTCCACATTTAGTCACAGGGTTTGTTAGTGTAACCTGTAGTAAACAGAAGACGCTTGTATCAAACATTGAATTAAATATGAAGAATTATATATATGTAGGTTGAAAAAACACATGTATGTACCTCCTCTTCAACAATAACTTGATCCTTTGGCCATGCAACGAAACCACCTACGATTGCCTTAACTGTTTTGAACCCATTATTTGCTACGTCCGGTATCCATGCTGCATCAACTAACGATGAATCATTTGGGAGTCGTTGGTTATGCAGCATTTGCTTTCCATGAGACTGGTATATGGTACCCAACTTAACGATATTTGCTTTCTTTAAGTGCCACAGTTTGCACTTAAATGTCTAAAAAAAAAGCATTTTTGCATGTATATATCAGAAATTATTTAAACAAAAGAATAACACGAAACATGTTGAAATACATACTGTTGGCAGTGCTTGTGTTGGAGACGCATTTTGTTGCGATTGGGAATCTGGAGACCCGTTTTATCGTGACTTAGGCTTTGTCTTAGGTCCGACAGTTTTAGCAGGTTCCTATATGTATATATAAAACACGTTACATTATTTAAATAAAAGAATAACAAACATGTTGAAATACATACTGTTGGCAGTGTTTGTGTCGGAGACGACACATTTTGTTGCGATTGGGAATCTGGAGACCCGTTTCGTCGTGACTTAGGCTTTTGCTTAGGTCTGACAGTTTTAGCAGGTTCCTATATGTATATATAAAACACGGTACATTAGTCATGTATGTAAAATTCAAAAATCAAAGGGGGATGTTTTATTACTTACCATTGTTTCCGTTACCTTTTCCGAAGTTACAAGGCCATTAGACTTCTCCTGAATTCTCGCATCTAATTTAGCACTTACAACATCACTTGGCTGAGTGCCGTCCACCTCATTAGCGCTGCTATCTATATTGTCAATGGCCATTGGAGTCACCTGTAATATAAATTAAGAAATACATTGACTCATCAGTTTATGTTCAATGCCTGGTATCATTAGCATCAGTGGTGTTAGCATTAGAAAATAAAATTGTTAACAACATAAAAAATGGCTTACATCTGAGGCTACTGGCAATTGATCAGATGCCAAATTTAAATGCATCCCTTGTTTACTCAACTGTGCCATCAGTCGAGTAATCATTCCATTTGTTTCTTCCATCTCACTGGATAATTTCTTGACCAACACATCTTTTTCGGTCATCTCGGTGGACAATTTCTTGACCAATATATATTTTCTTGACGCTCGCGTCTCTCATTATCTAGTTGAGTTTGAAGTAACTCAAGTCTTTCATCGGTTTCTTGTTTTCTTCGAGGAAGGCCAAAATACTTCTTGTATGTTACTCCACCTCCCACTCCTCTTGCATAACCTCCCTTTTCCTTACCAAAGACAACTGTCATGGCATCAGTGCCATTATCAAGACTCAAGGTTCCTTCCTTGATCTGGTCATCAGCTTCTTTCTGCACAAAAAATATAGGAAATGTTGGGATTAAAAGTCTTCTTGATGCTGTTAGAGTAACTGCTGCTCATATTTGTGTCAATGCTGCTCAGCTGGAGTTAGTGCTGCTCATGAAATTCAATGAAAAATATACTACTGCTAGTACACAGTTACTGCTGTAAGTACGCAGTTAATACTGTTGGTATACAAGTTACTACTGCTAGTACACAGTTAATGCTGCTGGTATATAAGCATGATAATAGAATTTGCAGTCAAACTTACAAGTTTATCTCCCACCGATCTAATCTCATCATCTGGATATTCGCCGTCTTTGTTTACCCTTCCTTTCAACCACATTACATCACGCGGGGGTTCTTCATCTGCTTCAATCTTTTAATTTTCAATCTAATAAACATCAAATGCGTACACATGTAAAGTTAAACCAAGATAAACGAAAATATGAGGATGCATACACATGTACAATTAAACCAAGATAATCGAAATTATGAGTGTATTAAATGCAAATGTTCAAATTGTGCAATGTAAACAGATTCATTTCTCATTCTGATCGTCTCTCAATTTGTAAAACAAACATTATGTAATCTTACCATTTTCTCTTTCACATAAACATATCCACCTCGTCCCATTTTATGCTGATAAATATTTTTGGAACGCGCGATTTTAGCTTTATCAGATTTTTCCTAAAAACACAAAATCATAAGGTGTTTAGATGCGGTAATGCTGCAAACTGAAAATTATGAAATGACATATAGACTTAAATAAAGATGACTAATTAAAACCTTGTATGCATCGGTGGTCGTGTAGTTTTGAAACTCGACCCAGTCTTATGATGTCACAAATGCACTATACTTAGCCGAGACTTCAGTCAGTTTCGAAGGTGTATTTAGGTTGGGCAAAATGCATTTTTCTCTGAGCTTCATTCTGAAATTCCTTAGCAGTTGACCAAGACGAGTCATTACCAATTTTCTGAATGTCACATCAACATCAAGAAATTTCTGCAAAGATTAACACAATGTTGTTAATTAGTTGCACATAATGTAACTGCATAGATAAACTTATGTAGTACTGGGTTTCAAAATAGTGTATATGTACCGTGATTTCAGCCCATAGTTTATCTCTTGATTCTTTATTCACCTTCTTCCAGGAAAGAATATTTGTTGATACAAAAGTTGGGCGTTCCTTGTTAAGACTCCTGTTCTCGTACCAATTAGATCTTAATGCTTGATGGAACCTGCGCACTAAGAAAAAGAGCAAACACCGTTAGGCTTATCGAGGGATTGTCTCCCCCGATTATCCTCCGGCGTGAGAGTAAGTAATCGAAGTTTAGGGTTTAGTGAAGAGTTAGGGTTTTAGTAGATCGTACCTTTACCGAGGGCCTGGGTGCCCTTTATATACACGTGAAACCCTAGTAGGTTTCGTGTTCCCTACTCCTCGGCATATTCGCCGATATCGGATATTTGGTATATATCCCCTTTATTTAGCAGATACGCCATATCCAATCCGAAAATAACTTTGGGCTTGGGCCTTGTAGGCCCAAACCGTATAACTGGTAGTCCCGTTATCGCCATAGCGGCCCATACGTGGTGGGCTTAAGTATTTAGTATTGTTTACTAATCGGGTCCGTGACCCGGGTGTAGACTATACGTCATCATGTCCCCCCAGTCTAGTGTGCGCAAGGTAAAACCTGCGGATGCTAGACTAAAGTCGTGTCGAAATTATTCCCCACGCGTACGCGGGAAGATTTCAAAAATATACCGCCAAAAACGCACGTATGATGTATCTAGTCCAAAAAAGTGCAATTCGGGTACCTCGGGAAGTGGAGAGGCTATCCACGTGTCCTGTACCGTTACATCTCCCAGCCACACGATTTGAGTTAGTGGGATACACGTGTCAGTCATCTGTGGTGGGTGGAAAACTATATAAACTACCGCCTCCATTCACTGTGATATCCACAGTTAAAAAATCACCTTTCCACCATTTTTACATCTTCGAATCTGCTATCAAAAAACGATAATTCGAAGGTAATAGCGCTTGCGCACAGTCTGAAACACAAAATGGTGTTGCAACTTCAGGATTTCACTTCTAATATAACCGAAGGTGAACAGAATCAGTTCACCTCGGATTACTTTATCCCTTTGGATCTGCACCCAGAGGTACCAGGTCCCAATGCCACCATCGCGAATTTCCCCGTAGGGAAAGTGGGGCTATATACGCGCTTTTTCGAGTGGGCGAATCAGCGCGTACCCATTTCCGTGCTGTTGAGTGATATACTTAATTATTACGAGCTCCACATCTCACAGTTGCATTGTATTGGTGCTGGGAAGATTGCCAATTTTGAGGTGAACTGTCGCTTGTTAGCGATTCACCCGACCCTCCAATTATTTCGCGCGTTCTATCACGCAACGTGGTCAAATGGGTGGGTTACCTTCTCTAAGCGCGTAGGCAAGTTACAATGCTATGTGAAGAAGGTAGATAAACTCAAGGACTGGAGGGAGAAATTCTTTTGGGTTGACGCCGCCGTTTTTCCTTCCAATTTTCAATTTTACACCCGTGCCACTCTGCCCAAGGATGAGCGCCCCCCGAGATGTGGTATAACGCGGATCATGCGGCGATCATTGATGAGAACCGCCTTCCCATCAAGCCATATCCGGAAGCGTTCCTGGTGCATATGGGCATCAGTCGCAACTACTTCGAGTTTGAGACAGAGGTTCCCACATTCTTGGATGCGGATGGCACGGGTGGGTGCTCCTTCTGTCATCTTACTGTCGTTATTAATGTAAGCGTTTCTTCGTTTTCCATACTTTATGTAACTTGCTTCTCTTTGTCTACTTTATACGCAGAGATGGATCTTTTTGCGGTTGTTAACATGGAGACACCGCGTTCCGTGGCAGTGGGGGTGCGTCCTCTGAGGGAGGGTGAGAAGACCATTCTGGAGGCGACGGCAGGGCGCGTCGTGGACTTGGTTATTCCAGAGTCCGAGGGCTCCCCTGATGTGGTGGTAGCTGAGCCGTTGCAGGAGGTGGCTCCTCCTTTACAGCAGGGTCCTGACACTGCGCAGCCTCTTCCTAATGAAACGCTGATCCATTTAGAGGAGACTGACAGTGAAATGGAGGAGCGCTCCCAACTGACGCGCAAGAGACCGCTTGGCGGTTATGGTGAAGGGTCTTCCAAGAGGCCGCGACCTGAGGCTGAGGAGAGTCCATCTTTTACTGAAGTGCAGATGAAGTAAGTATCTTAGTTATTAGTTATGAACTTTTGTCAAGTTATACTTTATTCTAACTTTGTTTCTTCGTGTCCTCAGTGTGGATGAGAAGTCTGGTGGGAGTACGTCCATGACTGAGATTGAGAAGGACGTGTCCTCGTCTCCTCCCCCCATGTAAGTATTTCTTAGCAATCCCTTAGGATTTTGTATATGCTTGACTGTTTTTCGTGCGCTGACCTTGCTTCTTGATCTTTCGTGCAGTGAACGGCCTGTGGAGGACGCTGGCGTCGTAGATGGAAGTGCGCCCCCAAGGTGAGTCCCTTTCTGGATGGGGCGCCTTCACCAAGGGATATTGGAGGGGAATCAAGTCCGTTGGACTCTATAATGGAGGAGCTGGCTTCCATCGCTGTGCGCCAGTCCGAGCTGGTGGCACAAGCCAGGGTGTGCCAGTCCGAGGAAGTTTCCAGACTGCAGGCGCAGTTAGCGTCTGTTCAGGCTGAGTTAGCAAGCTCTAAAGCTGAGCAGCTGAGCTCCAAGGCTAAACTGGAGCGCGCAGAAGCGTCTGCGCAAAGATTGGCTGAGGGGAAGCTTTTGGTGATGGCTGAGCTGGAGCAGGAGCGTGCTGATGCGGACCGTCAGAAGCGTAACTCTTTATGGGCGCTGAAGTACTTGCAACAGAATAGGAGCAAGCACTTTGCCAACATTGAGGAGTTCCGTAGCCGCGTGGAGCTTGCGCTGAAGATGCAAGAGGAGAAGCTCCACAGGCTCAGCATCGAATATGATTAGGAGCTATACCCCCATATGGTTCAGTCCGTGGCTGAGCGCAGGTACATGCTGCTTTATCTCTTTATAACTTGTATATATTTTAGACCCTCTTTCTTATTAACACTTGTGTCATTTCGTAGGTGGTTGATCAGTCATGGTCTTCGCCTGGCCGCCATGTGTACGCTGGAGCATCCCGAGGTCACCACGTCCTTTGGAAAGGTTGTGGAGTGCGCTATTGCGCATGGTGAGACCTTGGCCGCAAACAAGCTTGCTGAGGCCGAGTTGTTGACCGTGCCGCTTGCCGAGGTCCCTGGGTACAAGGCGAATGCTCGAGCTGAGCTTGTTGCCGCCATGGAAGAGCTAAAAAGGCTTGAGCTTCCGCATATCGCTCGTTTGGAGCGTGATCAGGATCAGCCTATCAGCGTGATCATGGCGGGGCTCACTCTTCCTAGGCATCTGCAGGATGATGCAGATCAGCAATTGGACTTCTATTTGAAGCCTGACGTAGCGCAGTTGAAGGTACCCATTTTTGCTCAGCCTCGTGACGTTCTGAATCCTTTCCGTATTGAGAAAGAGATTTCTTTGCAAAGGTCTCTAAATGCTCATGTTTCCAGGGTCACAAGAAAGAAAGGCGTGAAAGGGAAGGCCACCCTGTGCGGCATAGGCGCTGCGCATCTGCCTAGATCCGATGGTGTGCCTGTTTCCGTGGCCACCGTTTCCCTTGACGATGCAGAGTTGTTGAATCGACTCGAGGATGCAAAGGAAACGGCTTTGAGTGGGGGCTCCAGCCAGCTAAGGCGCACATATAGCATTTAGCTTTTTTGTACAAGTCTTTTGTAGAAACGTATTCTATATATAAAAGGTTGCTTTTGTACTTGGTGTTTTTACAACTTCCAAATACTTATGCTTTTGAACTCGTAGTTCTTATATGACTTATGTATTCTTGCGTGAAGATATCTTTAAGTGTCTAAGCGTACTTAGAAAAGAAGAATCATCATTAAGTATGAATTTCCTTAAATAAGGACCGTAGTCGTGTATTGAATTTTTCCAACTTAATGAAAAGAAGGGAATCATAGTCGTCTATGTAAGTTTACTTGTCGTATTTTACTTTAAGGAATCAAGAGTCTTGATTTCCTGAGTTGTTAAACGCGCACAGTGTGCCCTTGTGTGCATCCGTCGTGGGGTGCGTAAGGAACTTGCACCAACGTCTTGAGCGCAAGGTGTTTAACAAGGATTCGTTATCCGTAGTTGATGGGTTTGCAACCCTCTTACTCAACGAGTTGTTTATTAGGTTTACTCATCCTTTCTGCCATCGTGGGTCTTAGTGTGTGCATGCACGCCATGTAGGCAGGATTATAACAATATTGAAACACGATAATGAAAGATGCAAACAATAGAGTTAAATGTGTTATGACGTTAGCTAGAAACCATAACGTTTTATTAATACTTGCAAGTTTTGAAAGAGAATACTTATCTAGATAATACTTAAAAGATAAAATTACATGGATCTTTATTGGGGGCACTTTCTAAAGTGCGTGTGTGTCCATGTTGGGCCGTAGCCTGCTTTAAAGATAGCACCGTTTAAGGTTGCGGACGTTCCACGTTCGCTGTAGCTCGTGTCCGTCCTTGTCGCGTAGCTTGTACGCTCCATTGCCAAGTGCTTCTATGACCTCGTAAGGTCCTTCCCACTTTGGTCCTAGCTTACCAGTGTCTTCTGCGCGGCTTGAGTCATTTTCGCGGTATACGAAGTCACCTGGTCTGAATGAAGTGCTGCGTACTTTGGCATCATAGTATCCTTTCATTCTTGACTTGGCTTTCTCTTCACGTATTGCTGCGCGTTCACGTCGCTCTTCCAATAGATCTAAGTCTATGCGCCGCTTATCATCATTGGTTGCCGCGTTAACTTCCGCAGTACGGATGGTTGGCATTCCAATTTCAGCTGGTATTACAGCTTCTGTCCCATAAACCAAAGAGAAGGGAGTGTCCCCGTTGCTAACCTTGATGGTTGTTCGGTGCGCCCAGAGAACATGTGATAGTTCTTCTACCCATCTTCCTTTGTGTCTGTCCAGGCGCGCTTTGATTCCTTCACCTAGGCTTCTATTTGCGCGTTCAACCAGACCATTGGTTTGTGGATGAGTTACTGATGCAAAGTGTTGCGTGATGTTCAGCTGTTCGCACCAATCTTTGAACGGGTTATCACGGAATTGTTTTTCGTTATCTGAGATAATTTCACCAGGTAATCCAAAGCGACATACTATGTTGTCCCACACGAATCGTTTTATCTGGTTACCTGTTATGGTCGCTACTGCCTTTGCTTCGATCCACTTAGTAAAGTAGTCTATTGCCACAATAAGGAATTTCAATCCACCTGCGGCAATAGGGAAAGGTCCAGCGATGTCGATACCCCATTTGTAGAATGGCCATGGCGATGTAATAGGCGTTAGTTCATGCTGTGGTCGGCGCGGAATGGGTCTGTGAACTTGGCAGTTACTGCACTTCCGTACCAAATCTCGCGCGTCACGGTGCATAGTTGGCCAATAGTATCCAGACCTTAGGGCGCACGCTACAATGGACCGTGGTCCTGAGTGCATGCTGCATGAGCCTGCGTGGATTTCTCGAAGTACATAGTCTGCCTGGAGAGGTCCAACGCACCTAAGCCATGGTTGTAGGAATGAGCGTCTATATAAGACGTCATCTCTAAGCTCGAATCGCTGCGCTGTGCGCCGGATTCTTCGAGCTTCCTTCTGTTCTTGGGGGAGTATGCCCTTGCTAATGAAGTCAATGATTGGTGTCATCCACGTAGGGCCTTCTTCTTCTATCACTGTGGATACTTCCCTCTCGGAGATCGACTTGTCTTTCAGGATTTCTACCAATACTTGTTTTGACAAATGTGCGAAGCTTGTAGACGCAATTTTGCTTAATGCGTCTGCTTTCTTGTTTTCCCCTCTAGGGACTTGTGTGATTGTGAATCTGTCGAATCCTTGGATTAAGGATTTTGTTTTTTCGAGGTATTGGATCATGTTTTCCTCCTTAGCTTCGTATTCTCCTGATACTTGGTTGGCCACCAATCGGGAATCTACGTTTGCCTCTAGGTTGCGTACACCCATTCGTGTCGCGATACGTAGTCCAGCGATTAGGGCTTCGTATTCTGCCTCGTTGTTCGTGGCGGTGAATTCAAAACGCAGTGCGTAGGTGAATTCGGCTCCTTCTGGGTTAGTGAGAATAAGACCACCTCCTGATCCATCTACGCATGAGGATCCATCGGTGAATAGAATCCATGGTTCTTGAGGTTCCCCTTGCTTGTCGCAGGTGTAGTGTCAGTATCTGGCTTCTCAATGATGAAGTCGGCCAATATCTGTCCCTTGATTACAGTGCGCGGTCTGTATGATATGTTATGCTCACCCAGTAACACACTCCATTTTTGTAGGCGTCCCGATGCGTCGGGTCTCGAGATAACTTGTTTGATGGGTTGGTCTGTGACAACAGCTATTAGGTGCGCCTGGAAATACCTGCGCAGTCTTTTCGCTGCAAACACTAAGGCTAGGACCAACTTTTCCATTGCAGTGTAGTTAATTTCTGTCTTCTTGAGCGCCTTACTAACAAAATAGATGGGTGTTTGGACGGAGTTCCTGTCTGTCAGTAGCACTGCGCTGACTGCTCCCTGAGTCGCAGATAGGTACATGATCAGCTCTTCCCCTGGTCGGGGCGCGACAAGCTTTGGGAGCGCTGCTATGTGTTGTTTGAGCTGTTGGAAGGCTTCTTCTGCTTCCGCGGTCCACCTGAAGTCTCCCTTTTTTGTGCACTTCTTGAGTGTTTTGAATAGGGGAAGTGACTTGTCCGCTGATTTGGATAAGAATCGGTTCAGTCCGGCTAGCTTGCCGTTTAGTGACTGAACCTCCTTCAGTGTGCGCGGTGAGGGAAGGTCAATGACTGCTTGGGTCTTTTCTGGGCAAGGCTTGATCCCATCGGGTTCTATCAGATACCCGAGAAACATGCCTTCTGTAGCGCCAAATGTACACTTCTTGGGGTTCAATTTCATGTTGATTCTCCTCAGTGTTTTGAACGTTTCCTCCATGTCGCGCACTAGTTCTTCCTCAGTATGGCTTTTGATGACGAGATCATCGACGTATACTTCCAAGTTGCGGCCTACTTGTTTCTCGAACGCAGTGTCTACCAATCGTTGGTATGTTGCTCCTGCGTTCTTTAGGCCAAAGGGCATCTTTGTGTAGCAGTAGACCCCTTGACTTGTGTGGAAGGCCGTTTTTTCTTCATCTTCCTCCGCCATTTGAATTTGGTGGTACCCCTTGTATGCGTCCAGGAAGCATTTGAAGGGATATCCACACAGAGATTCGATCTTCCAGTCTATCTCCGGTAGCGGGTAGCAGTCCTGTGGACATGCTTTGTTGAGGTTTGTAAAGTCTACGCACATTCTCCAACTGCCATCGCTTTTCTTTACCATTACTGGGTTGGAGAGCCAGTCATGGTAGTAGACTTCCCGCATGATGCCTGCGTCTACTAGTTTATGTACTTCTTCCAGGATGGCTTTTGCGCGGTTTGGAGCTTGTCCGCGCTTTTTCTGTCGTATTGGAGGATATCCTTGTCGGATTTGCAGCTTGTGTTCCGTGATGGAGCGTGGCACTCCTGTCATATGCTTTGGTTCCCATGCAAAAATATCTAAGTTATTTTGCAGGAGTGCGCATATAGCTGATTTGCCTTTGTCAGACAGAGACCCGCCAATAGATACCTGTTGATCCGGGTAGTCAGGGTGAATGGCGACCTTTAGGTTTGGGACTTTGATTGTGCGCTGTTCTGGAACATCGCCTACGTCATTTGTCACTGCGTTGCATTCTTTGGGTGGTATGGTGGTATTGTAAAGAGTGACAATACCTCCTTCCACTGGGAACTTGAGCATCCCGTGCGCTGTGGATGGCACGGCGCGGATGGATGATATTCCAGGTCTCCCGATGATACCGTTGTACGGAGAGGGGGATCTGATTACCATGAAGTTCATCCAGGTGACCGTAGAGTGTGGTTTGTCACCAACTTCTACAAGTAGACGTAATTGCCCCATGGGCCATATCTTCTCCCCTGTGAAGCCAGTGAGCGGCGTTGTGGCTGGGATCAACTGACTTTGTATCTCAGGTCGCAGCTTCTTGAAACAGTGTTCATATATAATATCAGCGGATGCACCTCCATCTATATACATGCGACGGATGTCGTGACCCCCCGTATGTATTTCAATGGTAAGTGGATCCACTATTGCGTTGTTCGCAGTCAGGGAGGGGAAAGAAATTTCGTTTCCCTTAGAAAACCGTTGACTGAATTTCTGTCTTGTCGCGCGCTGCCATGGCTGTATCATGTAGATGATATCTGCCTTTTCTTTTGATGTCTCTTTCTTGGCCCCTGGTTTTGGTTTGTCTTTCCCTTCTCTGATGTTTTTTACGAGGTGGTCCATCTTTCCTTCCTTTACCAATTTGTCAATCAATTGGCGCAGTTGGACGCACTCGTTGGTTGTGTGGCCTTTCTGTCCATGGTATTCGCAATAACCATTCCCTGTGCGCCGATCCTCTGGGGTGCGCATTGGTGGTGGTTTCGGGAAGTTCGCCCCTTCCATCGCGAATATCTCCTTTGGAGTTTTTGTTAATGGGGTGTACTTGTCGTTTCCCCTTCCACCGCCTTGAGTGCGATAACTCTTATTACGATTGCCACTCTGGTCATTGGATTGTCTCCTTGACTCTTCTTGTGGCCTATGGTTCGAGTAGCCTTTCTTGCTATCCGCAGCGGCTGCTTCTCCTTGGACGAAAGACCTCGTGCGCTTCATGAGTTCGTCAAAAGTTAGGGGAACCTTATCGTTTAACTTTTTTTTATCAAATCTGGGTTATTGATTGCATTCATAAAACCCGATATTTTTAGTATCTCTGGACACGCCTTGACTTGCATGCATTCGTCCTTAAAGCGTTCCATGAAAGCGCTTGTGGATTCCCCTTGTCGCTGTTTAACCCTAGCGAGTTCGACAGGGTTTTTGGCGCACTTCTTCCTTTGAGTAAAGTTTAAGCGAAACGCCTTGCGCAACTCTTCAAACCCACCGATGCTTCTACGTGGAAGCTTGCTAAACCAGTTGCGCGCATTCCCTACTAACGTAGAGTTGAACATATGGCACCACACAGGTTGTGGCCAATTTTCGATAGTGGCTGCTGATTCGAAAATTTTTAGGTGATCATCAGGATCACCTGTCCCATCATATGTTTTGACGTTGGCAGGCATGCGCCTTTTCTTATTTTCCGAAAAATCGCTGATGCGTCTAGTGAACGCATCAACCTTTTGGCGACGCCAGGGAAGAGACATGTCTTCGTCTTCCTGGTCGCGATATTTTCCTCTTGATTTCCAGTGTCCAGTTTCTTTATCCTCGTTGTCCGAGGAATCACTTGAGGATGAGCGCACTCTTTTGCGATGCTTGCGCCGACTATTATCAGAATCTGAGCTTGTTCCTCTGCGGCGCTTGCGCCGACTATCATCAGAATCAGAGCTTGAAGGGCTTTCACTTGGGGAACACCGTCGCCCAAGCCTATCCTGAATCCTGCGACTGCCAAGCCTAGCGTGGACATTGGCGCGTCGTTCCCCCTCTTCAGGCTCTTCCAGATGTTGAAGATCGGCTGCTTCATCATCCATAACCCTCCTTCCAATCCTGATAAACACTGGTTGTTTGCGGCTATCCTTCTCGCGTCTTTCCTTTCGGTAGCGCGGTGGGGACGCCTCATGCTCAGGGTCAAAGTTGAGTCTGGCGTGCAGACTTTGGCTTGACCTCTTCTTTGCCTCCTCTCGCATGAGCGCAGCCAAGGCTTCGTAGTTTTGAGATACAAAGTCGCTTGGCGCCAATTCGGAAGTGACTCCTTCTAGCGCGATGGAGTCTGTTTCCAAGGCAGGATCCTTGTTTCGGATAGGCGCATTGGGAGGTTCAGTGAAGTTCACCTCTGGCATGGCAAGAGGAGTGCGCTCCAGTTCTATCGCACTAGTACTTGTTGTAATAGCGGGGGTAGTTCTGGTAAGTGATTCCACTGTAGGAAAGACCAGATCTGAGTGCGCTCCTAAGCTTCTAGGCGTGCTGGTTGTCCCAGAGGCCTGCTTAGGGGTCGCATCCGTTTGGTGCTTCTTCCCTAGTGGGTCATCATGCGCTTTCTTCCCATGCGGACTCTTGTGACTTCCGTGTTTCGTCATTCTAGTTCTTGGTAAAAATCTTAGTGTAGGGTCCCACGGATGGCGCCACTTGTTGATACAAAAGTTGGGCGTTCCTTGTTAAGACTCCTGTTCTCATACCAATTAGATCTTAATGCTTGATGGAACCTGCGCACTAAGAAAAAGAGTAAACACCGTTAGGCTTATCGAGGGATTGTCTCCCCCGATTATCCTCCGACGTGAGAGTAAGTAATCGAAGTTTAGGGTTTAGTGAAGAGTTAGGGTTTTAGTAGATCGTACCTTTACCGAGGGCCTGGGTGCCCTTTATATACACGTGAAACCCTAGTAGGTTTCGTGTTCCCTACTCCTCGGCGTATTCGCCGATATCGGATATTTGGTATATATCCCTTTTATTTAGCAGATACGCCATATCCAATCCGAAAATAACTTTGGGCTTGGGCCTTGTAGGCCCAAACCGTATAACTGGTAGTCCCGTTATCGCCATTGCGGCCCATACGTGGTGGGCTTAAGTATTTAGTATTGTTTACTAATCGGGTCCGTGACCCGGGTGTACACTATACGTCATCAATATTCAAACCTATGTGCTCACGAACCAGATCTCCTAAAAAACTTGAAAATAGTCCTCTGTGTTCCCCTGATACCCTACTCAATGCATCGAAGGTTACCTTGAGCTTTATTCCACAAGGTTGGCCATACTTCAGGCGAAACATTTTTAGCCTGGTTATGCCCCTCTTAGCCAGTATCCTATCTTGTTGGTTGGTTCCAGGCGCATCTATATCTTCATCATCAGAATACTTTTCGGATTCATATTCTAAGTTGTTATCATCATTTTCAATATCACGAGGAAGCAAAAGATGATTATCAACAATGGGTTCAATTTCCATGACTCTTGAGCAACAAAGGGTAAAAGAAAATGATTCTGGCTTAGCTTGGAGAGTAATGGTGATAGAAGATTTGATTTTTATGTTTTCTTTGCAGTCTTTTTTTAGGAGAGAAAAGAGGGTATATGAAGAATATAAATCGTTATTCTTGGTAACTGCTTGTAATTAGGTGATTTAAAAAATTTGGATCAAAATTTTGGCTCCAAGTTCTAATTTGAAATTAACAATTGAATTATTTGAAAATTTTGCCATTGAACCTGTTAATTAAAGCATAAACTTGAATAAATCAAAATTTTGGCTCCAAATGTTATATATCATTATCTTAATAATCGCAAATGTACCATCTAACTGTGCAACCATCACATCAAGAACACAAACTGCTACCCATTTAACATACCAAAATACTTACATAATTACCAGTTATTGTACCCTTAATAATTACATTTACAAAACACAAATTGCTACCATTTTTTTTTTGAACATTGAAGACTTTTTATTCATATATTGAAAACCAAAACCAGCAAGTTGCTGGGGAATACAGAAAGGAGAATATTCAAAACATAATACAGTACATGCATAAGGGAAAATCAGTATCCAAATTAAATGTCAGAATTGAACCAAATACCATTTACAAAACACAGAAGCTGTTAATGTATATCTTAAACCCCTAAACCATCTTCCTCTTGCCTTTCTCATGGCTGCTAGAAGGTGCTCCAAAACTTATAGGATTCTTCTTACACTGCATTCCCAAGACAATATCCTGAGTAAATTTCTTTTTGTGTGCCTTTTCATCTGGTATTTGAACTTGTATTTGTGTTTTCTCTTGTAACACCACATCTACCAGTATAAGATGGGGTTCCTCTTCTTTCAAGGCACACTGGACAAACATACCACCTGAAATCCGTATAAGGGGGACGCCTTGCAAAAAAGGTCAATCCAGCCTTGTTTTCAGTTTCAACCCAACAGTCAATGCAGACCATTTGACAACCATTTTGTGCATCCATGGTGAAAAGCAATTGATATGATAAAGAGTTGATGATAACTGGGGTATTATATAATGCAGGAAAAAAAAGATATAATATGGTACAATGTGGTTGTTGAACAACTAGATATGATTAAAGACAACATAAATGCTTACAATGGAGCCAAAACATTGAGATTTTGAAATTTTTGACTATTGCATACTAGGACCATTTAGGACAAAGTTTTTGTTAAAATAATAAAAAATAGTCACATGAATATTTCACAATGTGACTATTTTGAATGTATTGGTCACATATAATACCCTTATAATGTGGCCATAAACATAATTTAGATACACATTTGTGATATGGTGTGACTATTGTATAGCCTATAGTCACATGATTGTGCCACAATTAAATGTGACCATACACATTAGGATTTGGCAGGCAAACACACACTAAACTTTAGACACACATATTAACTTACGTGACCATATCTATCGAATTTTGGTCACACTTAATTATGTATGCCTATGGTTTAGTGTGACCATATATGACATTTGGTCACACTGTTCAAGTGTGTGACATATATTTATCACTTTTAAATGAATATCGTGACTAATGCTTCAAACTTACTTTTCAGTTGTCAAACATTTCAAATTCATATGTGGCTAAATTTTCAACAAAAACTAGCAGTCACATTTAAATAATGTGTGACAAACTTGAGTATATGATTTAGCCACATACACAATTACTTCATGTAACCATATATGGATTTTGGTCATACTGTTCAATTGTGTGACATATATTTGTCACATATGTAGATATATAGTGTGACTAATGTTTCAAACTTATTTGTATCCGTCACACATCCCAAATTATAAATGACTAAATAATCAAAACAAGTTTTACCAGATACCTCTAGTCATGAAAATATTCAAATGTGTGGTTGTAGCCTTAGATGTAATTCCGAAATGGTCACACAAGTCGGATCAAGTGTGGTTGTTTATTTTATTCTGGTACATTTAGTCACATAAAAAAGTTACTGTATGGTCGTTCAAAAAACAGCATGTGTGATGAAATCCCAGTTTTGTACTAGTGCATGTAGTTTCTCAAAAAAAATTCTCTTCAAACATGGCTTTCGTATAATTCTATACGAAACCTGAGCTTAAATGATGAATTCAAAGTATTTCAGCTTAGAACTCGGCTTTACAAAAGACTTGTGTACATTTTCGTACATAACTAATTTTTCCAAAAGAAACCTTGAGCACCTGTTCAAGATTTTTCAAAATCTTTCAAAATATTTTGTGCTCAAGATAACTCCCTTCAAACCCTTAATCAATTCAATAACTTATGTTCAAAAAATATGCTTTCATTAAGGGGGAGTATAAACATCAAAAATGTTCCGATTTCATGCAAAACAAATCCGTCTATCTCTCCAAAAGGCTTTCTTTTAAATAGTTGATATCAAAAATATCACAGATATGCTATTTTTGAGGGGAAGAAGACGTGATTAAAATGTGATCAAATATGTTTACAGATCGTGGTTGAATCTCAAAAGAGCTCGACTCATAAATTAACAAAGAATTGACAAAGCTTAATTGTCAGTAATCGAAAAGACTTGTCTTGGATGGGTAATAATTTCAAGCTGGTCTAACCAATGATGTAAGCATGTCTCAAATAGGACTTGTCTGAGTAGAGTGTACCGTCTCGAGAGAATTTCTTTGAACTTGACTAGGACGGGTAATAATTTCAAGCTAGTCTAACTAGTAATGTAAACGTGTCTCGAATCGGTCATGTTCACTGAAAATCGATCAATTCAAAAGTGCAAACTCTACCCAACATGTGTAAATCTATCTTAAAACTTATAAGCACATGTGAAGGGGGAGTATTTCAGAAAATGCAAAACTCTCGAAGTTTTAACAAAATGTGTTTTATATTCATAAACACTTTGAGAGATTTTATGGCAAGTGATCAATGAACCAACCTAGGATAATCATGGAGTAATAAGGTGATTATGGTTAGGTTTATGTCCAATGATCCGCCAGAGCCGGAGGGATCTACCGAAGGACACTTCCAATAGATTAGAATTAGAAGTCCTTAGGTATGATTGAAAAAAGGAGTAAATGCGAAAGGAGAAAGAAGGGGTTGAAGAATTAAAAAGAAAAATTAATGAAAGGGTGAAAAGAAACAGCCCTCTATGAAGCGAAAAGTGTACCGCTTTTAGGGGGTCATTTAAGCCCTAAATCGTATTTATTTGATCAAATATTGCCCTAAATCGTTCCTTTTGTCATTTTAGGTACTTTGGAGAAGAAATCTGGAAAAGGAAGCATTTTGGACGTTTTTGGAGCATAAAAGTGAAGAAAACGACAAAGTCTCAAAATCGGCTGGAAAAGTACCTTTGACGGCGTCAGGGATTGCCCTTGACGGCGTCACGGCTTGGCAAAAAAGGTGGATATGAAAATTACTCATGATAAGCCAGAGAATTTTACAATGAAAAATCTGACGGCGTCACCCTTTGAAGTGATTAAGGCCATCACGGTTTAACTTAAAGAGGGACGGCGTCAAGCCATATTCTGACGGCGTCAAGCTTTGATAAGCCAGAGCGGATTTTGGAGGTCTAAAGAGGGACGACGTCAAGAAGGCCATCCGGGAACCCTAGACACGGCGAGGTGACGGCGTCAAGTCCTATAACGTGACGCCGTCAGCCCTTAAACTCTATATATAGTTTTGCAATTTTTTGTCATTAGTATGCAACTTTGTGAGGAGAAACCCTAAGACGAATTTCTGTCATTTTTAAGGGTTTTCATACCCTTGGATCTCCCATGTTTAATTGAAGATAAGTAATTGTTTAATCAATCAATATGTCTATGTGTTTTTGATTATATCTCGTTCTTGTCTTTTGATTAACATGCTAGGCTAGATTTATCTTGTGTTTGCTTAGATCTAATGAAACCTAGCTATTGATTATTGGTTATTAGTGTGTTATTAATTGTATTGGATGATTATTTATCGATGTTAGGCTTAAGAAAACTGGCTAACTTCCTATTCGGTAACTTGCTTGAACGTCTTAAGAAACATGAACCAATGCGTACTAAGGTTTTTATGGTTGTATTTAATGCATGAGCGAATTCTAATGATCCCATGTTAGGAGCTTCCTAGCCGGCTCGACATAGGAGTGAAGTAGGAGCTTGTAGAGTTGGGGAAGTACGTACGCCACCCCACGATTGGTATTAAGGAATACACCCGTCATCCACGCAATTAATACACACTAATCAACCGGTAAAAGATAGTTAGGGAGTAAGGAAATCTAAGTAAACACATTTCTTTCCACATAAGTTTCACAACTCTTTTCATTTTCAGTTATTTTATTTTATTTGCATTTGTAGTTATTTGGGTTAGTTGACTAGCAACTAATTCCGCCCACTCTTTCAAACCCGAGATTTTACTTGCTTTCATAAAAACATAAAAATACAAAAAGAATCTTCCCTCACCCTTAGA
This sequence comes from Artemisia tridentata subsp. tridentata, assembly GCA_021014915.2. NCBI lineage: Eukaryota > Viridiplantae > Streptophyta > Magnoliopsida > Asterales > Asteraceae > Artemisia > Artemisia tridentata. Next base: position 71,569,646 of record CP139506.1, on the reverse strand, counting down.
CCTATTAGAGTAGTTTTTCAATCCTAACGACACTATTTCCTGTGGAGAATGATCAATCCCCCGTACTTACCACTACACTATACTACATCGGTCAGGTACACTGCCTGGTGGGGTTGTAAGCCTCTTGAGATCCCTCGAGAGGTAAAACCTGTTGTAAGGTTGCAAAACCACGCATCAAGTTTTTGGCGCCGTTGCCGGGGAATAGTTATTGTTTAGGTTGAATTTTTATTTTATTAGGTCTACTCACTAGATTCCTTTCTAGTGAGATTTTTATTTTCTTTTTCTAGGTTTTCTTTAGTCTATCTTTTTTTTCTTCGTTCTTTGTTCGTAACCATTACCATCCGACATCATGGAAGGTGGTAATATCCTTGATCCCAACAACCCACCACCACAACAACACCCACCTCCTAGAGCCCGTACCTTAGGAGACTACTCCCGTCCTAGCCACCATGGCTATCGAAACACCATTGAGCTCACTCAAGGAGCCAATGTCACACCCTTGCGATCCGACACCATCCGGTTGGTGCAAAGCGGATGCGCATTCCATGGACTTCGTTCCGAAGATCCTAATCAACATCTCAAGGACTTTCTCAAAATCGTTGATTCCATAGACCTTGATGTTGCCACTCGAGAGACGACCCGACTGCGTCTCTTTCAATTCTCTCTGCGGGACCAAGCTAGTCAATGGCTAGAGCGTCTACCAGCAGGATCCATCACCTCTTGGGATGATCTCACCACTCGTTTCCTTGCTCAGTTTTTCCCACCAGGAAGAACTACCAAGCTAAGGAATGATATCTTGATGTTTCAACAACGTCAAGGCGAAACCCTCTACGAGGCATGGACTCGATTTAAGGACTTACTCCAAAAAGTCCCTCACCATGGCATAGAACTTTGGCTCCAAGTCCAAATCTTCTATGACCATATCAATCTCTCCATGAGGCAAACCATTGACCAATCGGCCGGTGGTAAGCTACGTGATCTAAGTGCAGAAGAATCATGGGCTCTCCTAGAAGATCTTGCTCTTTATGACAACGAAAGTTGGAGTGATCCCCGTGATTTGAATAAAACGGTCAAGGCAATATCTTTGCCTTCGAACAATTCAAGCACTTCCGACCGTAGGATCATAGAACTTGAAGACCAAGTCAAGTTTCTTATGAAATCCTACGAGGCTCCTAAACCTTCAAGCCAAGTGAACAAAATCACTTCTTCATGTGAATTATGTAGTGGTCCCCACGACACTCGTGATTGCATGGAACTCCCCGAACAAGCTTTTGCGGACTACGCATCCTCGCGTACCGACGGAGCAGGAGACAAGTGGTACACTTTCAAGCCCTCTACTCCATGCCTCTGACAACTAAAACCAAAACGCACTTAATCGAATCTAGAGCCATGAGATTCATCAATAGATCTCTTAGGATACACTTTCCAAAACATACACATGTGTTCGCCAAGAAGGACACAAATTGTATAAGAGTCTTTTATGAGATCTTCGGATCTTGCCACTTACATCATGGTGGTTGTTACTTTATACCAAATGGTCTACAGTCGTGGAATGATACTTCGGTATACTTTAGCGACTCACCTGAATTGTGGGTATACTTCGGATATCTGTGTAAGCCTTCTTGAGGGTATCAAATTCAGGAACAACCTTTGTAAGGATTAGAGATGTGTATTCACACTATGCTATTAATATTCTCGACATCCGAACCTGTAGGTGATGGAAATCCTGCTAAGGAGATTCCTTTCACGAATCAAATCCTGAAGACATGGGTCTTTACTTGGATTTTATCCATAATATTGATAATTGTACCTTAACGGGATTCGGGTGGATGATGTGCCCAACCAAGGTGAATGGGATCAAGACATTCATTAGTAAAACAATCGTAGTGGTCTGATCTCTTAGAAAAGTCCACCATGATCGATTGGTGATTTCAACTAACATTTTTATGCAGGTACTGATGATAGTCCCTTGGAGGAAATGTCATTTACCACCATCATTTCATTCATCAACATCTTTACCTCCACATACTCATACTTATGAAGTCCATCCTTAACAAGCTCAAGTGAAGAACGTTCAAGACAAAAAGATCAAGTTTAAGACAAAGAGTTACGTCAAAGTCAAAGAGCTAATCAAGATGTCAAGAACAAGTTCATGAATCAATTGAGGAAGACATAAGTATGAAGTTTAAAGTCTTTACAAGAAGTATGAGTATGATGGAGAAGACAACACAGCAAATCATAAGAAGACGTTGATCAAAGGCAAGAACGAACAAAAGACATTAATCAAAGATCACAAAGCATGAAGGAACCAAGAATCAAGACTATTCTATGACGACACATAAAGTTCAAGACCAAGAAGACAAAAGACCTAATCACGTGGAGCATCTTTCGAATGACCACCCTTTAGGGGGAGATTGTTAGCATTAAAGAAAAATGATGGTCATTCTCAGTTATTAGAACTTTTTAACGTGTCTTATATAATGTATTAGTTAAGATTATTGGGCTATGGACTTGGTATTTATTAGTATATCATGTTAACCTTATAAAGAATATGTAAACCAAGTCCATTAGACAAGCCCAATCCAAGCCCATCTAATGGCCCATTCATATGGCCTTAGTTGAAGTATAAAAGCCACCTAAAGCCTCATTTGTAAGGGGTGCTTGAGTGTGTAATGTGTGTGTTTTATGAATAAAAGCTCTCTAGTTTCTTTCTCTACATTCTCTCGCTCTCTAAAACGCATCTCTCAAGTCACCATATTAAGATTATATCGTGTATAAGGTTGATATCTATGGTCCTACAATTTTTGTTACAATTACGTTCCTTGACATCAAGGGTAAAATCTAGTTCAAAATCTTATTTGAAAGCATTAGGCTGCTTATTTTCAAGGTCAACCCCAAGGGCAATTGCTGTCTGCAGATTATCAAATAATAAAATCAAACAAAGGTTTTAAATTGCCAGTATATAAAATCTGAATTACAAAATAAAACACAAAAAACATTATCATATATAGTTATATGCGTGAAGAAGCAATCTTACAAAATGAAACATAATTACATATTTGTTTTTCAATATATCTTAATAATTAGTATAGGAGGGTGAGACAAATCTCATAGCACCAACACCAGGCCACGTTATTCACAGTGTACCCACCACCCCCTAGGACCATTAGAGGAACATTGAAAGATCTCAGGTAGTTAATGTTAGTTTTGTGGACATTTTTTAGTAGTCGTATGTTAGGATCGAACTCGAGATCACGGGATTGCACACTTTACGTATGAAGAGTAAATGAATAATAATTATTTATAAAAAGTTACATTTAATTATTATATACACAAAACACATAATGACCGTTAGTATTTAAAGGATAATGACTAACGAACGTTAGACGAATAAAAGGAAAGTTTTATAGATGGAATATTAGAGATCAAATGAGGTTCTAGAATCCCCTAAGGGGCCTAGATCGACCAGCCAAAGGGAGGGGATTCCCAATCCCACCCTAACTTGTTCTCTAAGTTTTCTAATCCTATAAACAGAGGGCCTAAGGTCATTGTATTCTCACATCTTGTGCACACAATACCTAAAGGCTTTTGTTTTCTCTCCTTGTTGTAAAACTCGGTCGAACACCCTTTTGTTTAAGGGATTCGACTTTTGGTTTTGCTAAAAACGTTTTGTGTTCAATTTACTAGCATAACATTTACTTGGTATTAGTACGTGTGTACAAGAACGTGAATCAAACACACTATTGTTTGATTCTTGGATTGAATTACAAAAGGTAAGGGTAATTCCAATAATCCACATAAACCCTAATTAGGGTTCATAAAGTTGATTGCTTGGAATTGATTCTTGTTTTGCTAGAATCATTAAGGTACGCATACTTTTATTATTGGTTAATTAATTTACATGTTATATGTTCCTACTCGCTTTCGCTATTACTTTGATGCTTTATGTGTTTAATTTATACTTGTCATGATATTAAAATTCTAACAGTGGCATCACGAGCCTTGGATAATGTGTAATTAATTACCAAAACACATAAAAAACAAATCTTGGATTGTGTTTATATATGTTAGTCGATTTTTAGGGATAAAAATTTTCGAACCCTAATTTTTTTAATAGGGCCGATTGCCTTATTATTTATTTTAGCATTTGAGTTTTAATTTTAATTTGATTAGAAACCCTAGATTAACATGTTTATGTGTTTAGTATGCGGTCTTGTGGCAACTTGATAATTGTTATGTAGATGATGAAGCGAAAAGTGTACCGCTTTTAAGGGGTCATTTAAGCCCTAAATCGTATTTATTTGATCAAATATTGCCCTAAATCGTTCCTTTTGTCATTTTAGGTACTTTTGAGGAGAAATCTGGAAAAGGAGGCATTTTGGACGTTTTTGGAGCATAAAAGTGAAGAAAACGACAAAGTCTCAAAATTGTGCTGGAAACTACCTTTGACGGCGTCAGGATTTGTTCTGGACGGCGTCATGGCTTGGCAAGAAAAGGTGGATGTGAAAATTACTCATGATAAGCCAGAGAAATTTGCATGGAATTCTGACGGCGTCACGCTTTAATGTGATCAAGGTCGTCACGGCTTAATTTAAAGAGGGACGGCGTCACGCATAATCCTGACGGCGTCACGCCTTGATAAGCCAGAACGGATTTTGGAGAGCTAAAGAGGGACGGCGTCAAGAAGGTCATCCGGGAACCCTAAAAGCGGCGAGGTGACGGCGTCACACTCCATAACGTGACGCCGTCAGATCTAAAAGTCTATATATAGTTTTGCAATTTTTTGTCATTGGTGTGGAACTTATTGAGGAACTTTGTGTGTGAAAACCCTAAGACGAATTTGGCAGCCTTTTCAAGGCTTTTTGCCTTGAGATCTTCCATATTACATTGAAGATAAGTTATCAATTAATCATTCAATATGTCTATGTGTTGTTTGATTCTATCTTGTTCTTGTCTTTTGTTTAACATGCTAGGCTAGATTTATCTTGTGTTTGCTTAGATCTAATGAAACCTAGCTATTGATTATTGGTTATTAGTGTGTTGTTAGTTGTATTGGATGATTGTTCATCTATGTTAGGCTTAAGAAAACTGGCTAACTTCCTATTCGGTAACTTGCTTGAACGTCTTAAGAAACATGAACCAATGCGTACTAAAGGTTTTTATGGTTATATTTAATGCATGAGCGAATTCTAGTGATCCCATGTTAGGAGCTTCCTAGCCGGCTCGACATAGGAGTGAAGTAGGAGCTTGTAGAGTTGGGGAAGTACGTACGCCACCCCACGATTGGTATTAAGGAATACACCCGTCATCCACGCAACTAATACACACTAATCAACCGGTAAAAGATAGTTAGGGAGTAAGGAAATCTAAGTAAACACATTTCTCTCCATATAAGTTTTACCACCTTTTCATTTTCTGTTATTTTATTTTATTTGCATTCGTAGTAACTTGGGTTAGTTGACTAGCAACTAATTCCGCCCACTCCTTCAAACCCGAGATTTTACTTGCTTTCATAAAATTATAAAAACATAAAAAAGAATCTTCTCTCACCCTTAGACCTATTAGAGTAGTTTTTCATACCTAACGAACACTATTCCCTGTGGAGAACGATCAATCCCCCGTACTTACCACTACACTATACTACATCGGTCAGGTACACTGCCTGGTGGGGTTGTAAGCCTCTTGAGATCCCTCGAGAGGTAAAACCTGTTGTAAGGTTGCAAAACCACGCATCAGTAGAATCCATGAAAATGTGCATGTTTGGCATGGATTTATTGTTGTGATAATTTAAATTGTTTAAATTTGCTATATGAATTAATGGTTAAGTTTTACACATGTAATTTAATTGATAGATGTCGAATTGGGGAAGACTCCAGCATATTAAGTAATCAATTACGTGCTATGTGGTGTATATTTAATTATGGCTTACGCAATTGATTCGTCAATGCATGTGGTTCACTTCCTTGAAGTGAGGGCCTTAGTTGAATATATACAATATAAACCTAGAATTGATTATTAATATGTTTTATCGAATTAAGTTTGCATGTGGCTACATGTTTTACACATATTAATTGTTATATTATGTGTGTTTATTTAGTTGTGTTATTTTTTATTATTGCTTGTTTTGTTTATATTATGTTTGACATGTTTGAAACAAAAGGGTAATTTTGAATAGAAAATTAATATAGACTAAATAATAGTGAAACAATGAATTGTTTTCGAAGAGTTAATTTTTCAAGTGTTTAATTGATTGTTGAGTTTTGTACCAATAGTACGAATGGCTCACCCAATTGGGACAAACTATAAGAGGGGTATAAGTAGGAACGGGTTTTAATAAGCTTCGCGCTGACCTTTGTTTCTACGCTCCTTTATGCGTCAATTTGGAGCTACCTAGTACGACTATTTTATGTACAAAATCACCTTAAGGGTGAATTAGCTTTAATTCCATGTGCCACTTTGTGGTAATTATCTGAAACACTAAGTCTTTGGACTTATGCAAAAGTACGATATAATGGACGATAATTAAAGGTAAATTCTTCGATTGGTGAACCCAATACCTCAATTGAAAACCTTGGTAAATTTGATCTTAATGAATTGGTAAATAAAAATGTTTTATTAAACTTATGATACGAAGATGTATGCATGTTTCTTCGTACATATTTTGATTATAAATATCAAAACTAGTACCTTTAAAAATTAAGTTAATGCCATCTAATTAAAAGAACACTTGGAGTTGTGATTTACGTCATGTGAGAGCTTGGACTAGATTACAATGGAAAGGTAAATTTCATACTTTCATTATTAGCAGATCAACTGATGTAATGGAACTATGATAATTTGCAGTTTTTTAAATTAGACGACTTAATTAAGTTGTAAGTGAGAGCTTGGACTCAAGGCATAGAATGGGGATAAAACATGCTTACATTGGAAATTGTTTGCCAATGTAAATCCCATAATGATCTAGGAATTGGAAATTGTTTGCCAATTATTGTTCGACATATATTACCTTAATTTATACTTTCATTACTAGCAGATCAACTGATGTAATGAAACCATGTTAATTTGGATCTTTGTTTTCAACAAAACTCTATGGTTATATGAATATTTCCTTGGGTATTTTATTTTCTTGAAAAATTGTATTATCGAAAATACTAATATTTGAACTTTCTTTCTCTGTAGAAATAGCTCAAAACAATAACACTACTATGAGTTCAACGTTTAAATCTTTCTTTGAACGAGAAAAATTGACTGGCTCTCAGAATTTCAATGATTGGTTTCGCTCACTCAGGATTGTCCTGCGAGTGACAGATCAACTTGAATTCTTATATAAGCCTTGTTCTGATGAACTTACTCCTGAAACTTCAACTGATGAGGAAAAAGCATTGTGGAAAGCTGAGTTTAAGACACATAATGATGTGGCCTGTTTGATGTTGGGATCGATGACACCTGCTTTACAAAAGTAGTTTGAGAATTTTTTTTCCCAATGGACATGCTCAGCAAACTCAGAAAAATGTTTGAGAAACCGCAAGCCGTTGGGGTCTATGATTTGATGGAATCTCTTCACGGCTGTAAGTAGGCAGATGGTGAACCTGTAAGTGCACATGTGTTGAAAATGAAAGGTTACATGGATCAACTACAAGAACTTGGCAAGATCTATGAACAAGATACTGCTATTAACTTAATCAATAGATCCCTAAATAAGGAATTTAGTGGTTTTGTGCGTAATTTCAATATGCACTGCGTGGGGAAGACAGTAACTGATTTACACGCACAGCTTATTGATTACGAGAAAGGTTTACCACAGAAGGCTCCTACACCCCCAAGTACTTGCTATTCAAGGTGGTAGTATTAATAAGCCAAATGCGAACAAGAAGGGTAAGGGAAAGAGAAAGGCTGATAAGGGTAAGCAAGTTATGGCTTATCAACCTCAACCCAAGAAATACTCTCCTAAAAAGAAGGATTATCCAAAGAAGGATCAAGGTTGCCATTACTGTCATGTAGTTGGTCACTGGAAGAGGAATTGTCCTATCTATCTGGAAGAGTTGCGAACAAATAAGAACAAGAAGTCTGGGCACTTGGGCGCCAGCACTTCAAGTAACTTATTTATGATTGAATTATTTACTCTCAATCATAAAATTAATTCCTGGGTATATGATACTGGATGCGGTATTCACATTTGTAATATGCTGCAGGGGTTTAGAGTTGAAAGGAAGCTTGCCTATGGGGAGCAATATCTACACGTGGGAAATGGAGCACCTGCAGCTGTTGAAGCCATAGGAGTATTTAATTTAGTTTTGCCTTCGGGCTTAGTATTGTCATTAAACAATTGTCATTATGCACCTTCTATTATTAGAGGTGTTGTTTCCTTTTCATGTTGGTTGAATTTGAGTTTTATTCACACTATCACTAGTAATGAAATTTTTGTTTCTTTGAATGGTATTTTTTATTTTACTCCTATTGCTGTGAATGGTGTGTTTAAAATTGACATGAATGATTATGTATCCACTAATAATAATTCAATGTATAGCATAACTAAGAGAATTAAGTCAGACTTGAATTCTTCTTACCTTTGGCACTATAGACTTGCTCATATAGGCAAGACTCGTATGGAAAAGCTACAACGTGATGAGCTTTTGAAAAGTATCAATGATGAATCATATGATAAATGTGAGTCTTGTATATCTGGGAAGATGACGAAGAAACCTTTTCATAGTAATATGTAAAGGGCTTCAGATCTATTTGGTTTAATACATACTGATGTGTGTGGACCACTTAGACATGTGTCAAGGAGAGGTGCTAGCTAATTCTTAACCTTTACAGATGATTTCAGCAGATATGGTTATGTTTACTTACTTAAACATAAACATGAGGTGTTTGAAACATTTAAGGTTTTCAAAGTAGAAGTAGAATTGCAACTAGGAAAGAAGATTAAAGCTCTTCGATCCGATAGAGGTGGCGAATACCTAAGTCAAGACTTTAAAGATTATTTAGCTGAGAATGGAATTGTCCAGAATCTCACATCTCCATATGCACCACAACGAAATGGTGTATCTGAGAGAAGAAATTGTACGTTGTTAGACATGGTACGATCAATGTTTAATCTTACAACTCTTCCTTTATCTTTTTGGGATTATGCCTTAGAATCTGCAGTTTGCATCCTTAATATGGTTCCCACAAAGAAAGTTGATAAGACACCATATGAAATATGGCATGGAAAAGCTCCTAGCTTGTCTTATTTAAAGGTCTGGGGTTGTGAGGCGTATATCAGACGTGACTCAGCAGATAACCTCCAAACTCCAACAGAGATCTGTAAAGTGTATCTTTGTAGGATACCCAAAGGAAACGATGGGTTACTATTTTTACTTCCCACCTGAAAACAAAGTAATTGTTGCTAGATATAGAGACTTTCTTGAAAAGGAACTTATATCTCAAGAATTCAATGGGAGAGTTTATGATCTAGAAGATGATCATGTAGATACATTACCTTCTGAAAACACTAGCATACTTCCTGTGGAACCTAATAGTCTAGGTCCTCCACCTGAAGTTGAAGTTGTTCCCATTCGCAAGTCTTCAAGACATGTGAAAGCTTCTAATCGTCTATGTCTTAATGTAGAAGTTGAGGCAACTATACTAGGGGATCTTAATGAACTTACTAGTTATAGAACTGCTATTAATAGTACTGAAAAGGATAAATGGGTAGTAGCAATGAATGGGGAAATGCAATCCATGAAAGATAACAATGTCTGGATTGAAGTAGACCTTCCTTCCAATGCCAAGGTAGTTGAAAGTAAGTGGCTCTTCAAGAAGAAAACTGACATGGATGGCAAGGTACACACCTATAAGGCTTGTTTGGTAGCTAAAGGCTTTACTCAAACATATGGTGTTGACTACGAGGAGACCTTTTCTCCTGTAGCTGACATTAGGGCTATTAGGATTCTCATAGCCATAGCAGCGTACTATGACTATGAGATTTGGAAAATGGATGTCAAAACCGCCTTCTTAAATGGTCTCCTAGATGAAGACATCTATATGGCACAGCCTGAGGGGTTTGTGAATCCACAATTTCCAAACCATGTATGCAAACTTCAAAGATCCATTTATGGATTGAAGCAAGCATCAAGGCAATGGAATAAAAGATTTGATGAAGAAATCAAAAGGTTTGGATTTACTCAGAATCTTGATGAGCCATGTGTATATCACAAAGCTAGTGGGAGTGATGCAATTTTTCTTATCCTATATGTTGATGACATATTGATTATGGGAAAAGACATTCCAAGTTTGCAAAAGGTTAAGGCATATCTTGGAAAGTGTTTTTCTATGAAGGATTTAGGGGAAGCTGCATACATTCTGGGAATCAAGATCTATAGAGATAGATCAAGGTGGTTAATTGGTTTAAGTCAAAGTGCTTACATTGAAAAAATATTGAAGAGATTCAATATACAAAATTCCAAGAAACGATATTTTCCAATGGAAGTAAAGCATGGCTTATGTAGCGAGTTGTGTGCTTCAACACCTACAGAAGTGGCATGCATGAGTAAAGTTCCTTATGATTCGGCAGTAAGATCTATCATGTATGTTGTTAGATGCACAAGGCCAGATTTGGCGTTCGCTCAGAATATCACCAGTCAATTTCAACAGAATCCAGGTGAAAAACATTGGATTGCTGTTAAACATATTCTAAAGTATCTTAGGCATACGAAAGATATGTTCCTTGTGTATGGTGGAAATCTAGCTGCAGAACTTGATGTTACAGGTTACTGTGATGCGTCCTGGCAATGTGACAAAGATGATGCGAAGTCTCAGACTGGTTATGTCTTTGTTATCAATGGAGGAGCAGTAGACTGGAGGAGCAAGAAGCAGAGTACTATTGCGATGTCTGCGATAGAGGCCAAATACATAGCTGTTTCAGAAGCTGCAATGGAGGCTGTTTGGATTAGGAAATTCATTTCAGGGCTTGGTGTTATGCATTCAATTGAATTGCCTATTAATATGTATTGTGACAATTCTATTGCAATCATATTTTCCAATGACTCTGGAGTCATGAAGGGCACCAGACATTTTCTACAGAAGTATCACTATGTTCGACAGCAAGTCAGCATAGGAGAAATTAAGCTCTTGAAAGTTCACACAGATGATAACTTAGCTGATCCATTCACTAAGGCTTTAGCTAAAGAAAAGCTTACTGAACTTGCCAATGGCATTGGACTTCATTTATCTAGTAGTTTCATGCATGACTGTGTTTAGTATTTAGATAAAGGATATTGTAAACATTTATTATTTTAATGAAATAAAGTATTGGTTATGTTTATGTTCATTCTTTAATATTGTTGTCATATATTTGCATGTTTAATCCGTGAATAAATTAGTTATTCTAAATCGTCCGTTGTCAATTAATAATATGGGAATATTATTAAACTAAGACAAATGTGAGTTTTGATATAATATACTTGAAAGTATATTGATGCGTAGTCATATAAAATTCACATGATATTCAATGAATTGAATATAGGACTTATCCCAAACTACATGATGTAACTTTATGGATGTTGTTATTAAGTAAATCATGAATAGTTATCCTCAGACTTGAGATACCAGATAACTGTCATGAATGTAGTGCATTTATGTGGAACAATTTAACGCTACACGTAACTGGTAGTCATAAGGATTGTTTTCGGAAGTGTTACAAAATTCATGGGTTATGCTTGTAGTCAAGATAGAATTTGTTCCTTCAAATTTATTTTGGAGTTTAATACTGTTGAGCCCCCCATAGGGTTGACAAGATGTTTGTGTGGCCACGCCTAAGATCTCCCCTGAATATGTTTGAGAATATTTGGTAATCTTGCTCAATCACAAACAACGAGAAACAAAATGGTTGAATAAAGAATGACTTAAATCCATATCTTTATTTAACGTGGTATTAGTAACAAAAGGATAATAATAATGATGAATCATTAAAGGTTTTTTCCAGGAGACCTACTCGAGTTGTACTAGAGGCATCGAAGTGTTGCTAGACGCTAACCGATGTGATTACACTATTAAAATATGTCCAAGTGGGAGCTGTTAGTTTTTTGGACATTATTTTAGTAGTCGTATGTTAGGATCGAACTCGAGATCACGGGATTGCACACTTTACGTATGAAGAGTAAATGAATAATAATTATTTATAAAAAGTTATATTTAATTATTATATACACAAAACACATAACGACCGTTAGTATTTAACGGATAATGACTAACGACCGTTAGACGAATAAAATAAAAGTTTTAGAGATGGAATATTAGAGATTAAAGGAGGTTCTAGAATCCCCTAAGGGACCTAGATCGACCGGCCAAAGGGAGGGGATTCCCAATCCCACCCTAACTTGTTCTCTAAGTTTTCTAATCCTATAAATAGAGGGCCTAAGGTCATTGTATTCTCACATCTTGTGCACAAAATACCTAAAGGCTTTTGTTTTCTCTCCTTTTTCTAAAACTCGGCCGAACACCCTCTTGTTTAAGGGATTTGACTTTTGGTTTTGCTAAAAACGTTTTGTGTTCAATTTACTAGCATAACATTTACTTGGTGTTAGTACGTGTGTACAAGAACGTGAATCAAACACGCTATTGTTTGATTCTTGGATTGAATTACAAAAGGGTAAGGGGTAATTCTAATAATCCACATAAACCCTAACTAGGGTTCATAAAGTTGATTGCTTGGAATTGATTCTTGTTTTGCTAGAATCATTAAGGTACGCATACTTTTATTATTGGTTAATTAATTTACATGTTATATGTTCCTACTCGCTTCCGCTATTACTTTGATGTTTTATGTGTTTAATTTATGCTTGTCATGATATTAAAATTCCTACAGTTTAGGCAATATGCATGGCCTTTGAGCGACAAATTAAATGTCCCAAGTCGATCACCAGCCAAAGAATCAGCTCCACATTGAAGCACAATAACTTCGGGGTCATAAACTTCCATCACGTACTTTTGATAGAACTGGTCTAAATAGACCACAGAAGCTGGTATCATCCATACCATCGTCTAAAGGGACATTTAATGAATAATTTTTGCCCTTTCTTGCACCAGTGTCTTTGATGTTTCCTGTGTTAGGAAAAAAGTTTCCGCCATATTTATGGAATGAGACTGTCATGACTGTGTCAGTCGTGTAGAAACCTTCTTCAACACCATCTCCATGATGGATGTCTATATCAACATACAACACCCACCGCATAAGAAACATTCATATAAAATCCATCCTTAATTAACAGTATTTGAACGCTCACACGAGATACAACATATTTGTAAATCACCATCAAGAAGCCAAAATGTTTAATAGATTTGGCTAATCACGAAAAATATTAAAATAATATGTATATAAAGGGGGTGTTTAGATGTATGTTTTTTTTAAGTAACTGCCTACTCTAATTAGACATTTTCTATTCAAGTCAGAGATATCAGTTTATAAAGTTAGGGTAATCTACTGCATGCGATAAAACAATTAAGGGAGCTAAAGTAATTAGGGTGTGTCTATGTTGAGATTACTAATTAGGTTTATATAATGATCGGATAAAATACGTGAAACATCCCTTAATTCATTTCATAATTTAAACATAAAACTTCCTTAGCTTCTATTTGCTACTACTGAGCTTACACCTCGACGACACTTAAATTGCTCCATTCGTCTGAGGTGAAAACTCACGACATCTGATTTGGTGTCTATGTTTATATATGATTGAGAAATAATGAGTCATGAAGACCTTATTAATAAAAGAGCGCTAGATATGCCATGTATAAGTTAATTCTTAGTCATATAACCTGTGTTAACAAGGTTTGCTTTCACATAAACCTGTCATACGTAAATAGATACATGAAGATATCCTAATGTGGCCAATTAGTGTCATACATAAATGGATAGATGAAAGATATGAAAAACTTGTTCCCAGTTTTATACTTTGATCAACAGTAGCTAATACAGAGATATGTAAGTCTAAGTGCAATATCACCGTCACATAGCAAATCTCAAACTGCTCATTAATGCCATGCCATTAGGATTCGGAAAACCTCAATTACACATATGTGTGTATCGTGTGTCTAACTTCGATCATTAACAACAGTACAACACAAATGCTTAAAAGATAAGCAATCCTTAGCAAACTAGCTAATAATAAAATAACAAACTAACGATATTACTATTATTCACTACCATCACATAATAATAGATCATCAGAAACAATATATACCTCATGAATCTTTAGCAGCTCTTGAGACTTGAATCCCCCAAAACGATGTCATTCACATAGCACAAACCCGAAGCTTTGGTCTTCTTGCCATGATGCAAGCCCCCGGTCCAATTAATCGCAATATCCGCCTCACCTCTATTCAACACAATAGCATCACCAAGTGTTCCCCTAGCAGACACTTTACAAAATTCAAACAAAGCCGTCAAACACGGGACAATCATCTTGTTTTTCTATATAATGCTTCACTATTTCATTGTCTTTTTGCCTAATATTTGTAGGTGTAACTGCAGACAAGAAATCTATAAGTGAAACATGTACATTTGCTCTGTTTCGACAGGAAGTATTTTCACGACTTTCATGTGTTGCTAATGCTCATAGCTTCAAATCATACTCTGTGTCATAGTGATATGACGGGGTACCATGCAGTGATTTGGTCCGTAACTGTATTCGCCTATCGCCGGTTTGTAGAAGTACGTAACGCAATGCTTTTTGGCGTCTGTACCGAGGGCTGGGAGCGACGATCCGGAGTGGTTCCATTGTTTGATCGGAGGAAGTTGAATTGTGTTTCAAATTTTGAGACACTTAATAATATGACATTAGAAGTACAGAGAAGACGCGTTTTCCTTTTCTTGGCGACAAAGTTTGAAAGTTTTAAGCCCCCGTATAGACGCCAAAAAGCGTCGCGTTACGCACTTTTACCAACCGGCATTAGGCGAGTACAGTTACGGACCAAATCACTACATAGTACCCCGTCGTATCACTGTGGCACACCGTATAATTGAAAGCTATGATCTTAATTAATACATGCAAGTCGCGAGACCTTGTCCCGCCCTAAACATAGCTAATTTGCACAATATTCGCTAAAGGTTTAACAAGTAACGAGTAAATTTACCAAAGGATAAAAATGGCATAGGATATTTATTGTTCGATTGTGTTGAGATGGTTTGTTGTTTTTGTTTGGATAAATAGCAAAAAAAAGCCCCTTTAGGCCCAAAACGGCTATTTTCATATGTTACCATATTTACAAATTTACGTAAACTTTCATCCTTGTTTAAATCACGTAATGTCCAATTGTAGTGGGTTCCGTTTGAATTTTCTATTCTTACCTCAACGAGCATATTAATTGTGGATAATTGTGGATACAAGTTTAAGCTTTTTTAGTATTAAAACGCATTTTTGTTTAGAAAAGTGTTTCACATTTTAAAACGCATTTTTGCATAGCTAGAATAAATATTTAAAACCGGATGAGTGTCCTTTTTTCGGATCTACTTAAAACGTATTTTTGTTTAGAAAATATTTCGCAAGAACAAAACTCAAGTCAAATTACTAACTAAAAATAAGAACTAATTACTCACAACATATAAAACTACCAAAAGTTAAGCAAGTAACAATAATCAACTCTATAATGCAAAATAAAACTAAACACTAAAAATAACAATCATGGCAATGGTAACTAAATATACTAAAAATAAAGAGATAAAAAGAGTAAAGATAACCGGATGAGATTGAAAATGTGACCCACTTAATAAGCTTCAAAATCAACCCTAACTAATTAGTTCATAATCACCACTTAACCAATAATAACAACTTTCTTACCCAAACTAATTCTTACATTTAACTCAAGTTTTGAATGCAATTAAAAAAATGGTTTACTAAAGTTTAAAGAAATGAAATATGTTGATTAAAAGTTTATCAAAACTGACGTTTTGATACAACATATATGTAAATCACCATCAAGAAGCCAAAATGTTTAGCCAATAGATTTGGCTAATCACGAAAAATAATAAGCATATAAAAAGGGGGCGTTTAGATGTATGTTTTTAAAAGTGATTGCCTGCTCTAATTAGACATTTTCTTTTAAAGTCAGAAATATTAGGGTGTGCTTGGTAGAAAATTTTGGGGGTGAGGAAATGGTAAGGTAATGAAAAAAGATGTTTGATTGACTATAATACAATGATCAATTACCCACTAGTGGGTAATGGCAATTAGCCATTACCCAATAAATTGAGGGGAATAATAATGATTACCCACCACCACCATCACCACCACCACCAGCCACCACCACCAGCCACACCACCACCACCACCAGCAGCAACCACCACCACCACCAGCAGCCACCACCACCAGCAGCCACCAACACCAGCAACCACCACCAGCAACAGCAGCCACCACCACCACCAGCCACCACCACTAGCAGTCACCACCACCACCACCACCAGCCATCACCACCACCACCTCCAGCATCCACCACCACCACCACCACTTTGGAGGTTAATGTGTTTTTCTTAAACCAATCACTATTAAAGATAATGATAATCTCCACTCCATTTCTTTTATATTCCATTATATTCCATTTACCTTTGCTATTATCATTTTCCTCTTTGAATCAAGCGCACCCTTAATAGTTTAAATATTGTTTATTTCTCAAACTTTTATCATTCTTCATTTTTAACGCATAGACTTTTTTTCTCGCAATGACTACAAATTGAACCTGTAAATTTTGCATCAATGGTCATACCAGAACCACAAGTTCGCAAGTATAATTATTTGCCACTATACAACGTTACTTTGTACGGGTATTCGTCTAATTTAGATAAAATGATAGACAATAATATTACAGCAATAAGACCAAAGGGCTTGTGTCTTAATGATGCCCTTTATTGTGTAAGAAACTCCTAAACTAAATGGTTGTGGGATCAATTCCTTCTTAGAACAGGTAAGATATAGTAACTGTAATTAGAGTTAATTACATAAATGGTCACTGTGGTTTGACGGTTTTTTCACTTTCAGTCACTCAAGTTTGTTTTGACTGGTTCAGTCACTGTGGTTTGCAAAAGTTACGGATCTAGTCCATATCCCAATGAAATGACCAAAAAGCCCTTGTCATCTTCTTTTACAAATCTTTTGACAATTCAGTAACGACCATTAGTCCTTTAGACTAACAGCCGTTAGTAAATAACCGAAAATTTGGTTTTCTAACATTTTCGTCCGTTTTTACACCTTTTCGTCTGGTCTTTATACGTTTTCGTCCATTTTTACACATTTTCATCCGTATTTATACATTTTCGTCCGTATTTACACGTTTTCATCTGATTTTCCACGTTTTCATCCATTTTTACACATTTTCATTTGTATTTACACGTTTTCGTCCGTATTTACACGTTTTCATCCGTATTTACACGTTTTCGTCCGTTTTTACACGTTTTCATCTGTATCTACACATTTTCGTCCGTATTTACACGTTTTCATCCGTTTTTACACGTTTTCGTCCATTTTTACACGTTTTCATCCGTATCTACACATTTTCGTCCGTATTTACACATTTTCATCCGTTTTTACACGTTTTCGTCCATTTTACACGTTTTCGTCCGTATTTACATGTTTTCGTCCGTATTAACATGTTTTTACACATTTTCGTTCGTATTTACACGTTTTTGTCCGTTTTACACATTTTTGTCCATTTTTACACGTTTTCATCCGTATTTGCACGTTTTCGTCCGTATTTACACATTTTCGTCCATTTTTACACGTTTTCATCTGTATTTACATGTTTTCGTTCGTATTTACACATTTTCGTCCAGCCTTGATACGTTATCATCCGTATATAAACGTGTAAATACGGATGAAAACGTGAAAAAACAGACAAAAACGTGTAAAAACGGACGAAAACATGTAAATACGGATGAAAACATGTAAAAACGGACAAAAACGTGTAAATGCGGACGAAAACATGTAAATACAGAAGAAAACGTGTAAATATGGATGAAAACGTGTAAATACGGATGAAAACGTGTAAAACAGACGAAAACGTGTAAGTACAGATGAAAACGTGTAAAAACGGATGAAAACGTGTAAATACGGATGTAAACGTGTAAAAATGGACGAAAACGTGTAAATACGGATGAAAACGTGTAAAAACGAACGAAAATGTGTAAATACGGATGAAAACGTGTACAAATGGGTGAAAACGTGTAAATACGGACGAAAACATGTAAATACGGATGAAAACGTGTAAAAATGGACGAAAACGTGTAAAAACGGACGAAAACGTGTTAATACGGACAAAAACGTGTAAAAACGGACGAAAATGTGTAAATACGGATGAAAACGTGTAAAAACGGATGAAAACGTGTAAATACGGAAGAAAACATGTAAAAACGGACGAAAATGTGTAAAAACGGATGAAAACGTGTAAATACGGACGAAAATGTGTGAAAATGGACGAAAACCTGTAAATGCGAATGAAAACGTGTAAAAACGGACGAAAACGTGTAAATACGGATGAAAACGTGTAAAAACGGACAAAAACGTGCAAATACGGATGAAAACGTGTAAAAACGGACGAAAACATGTAAATACGAATAAAAACATGTAAATACGGATGAAAACGTGTAAATATGGATGAAAACGTGTAAAAACGGACGAAAACGTGTAAATACGGATGAAAACGTGTAAAAACGGACGAAAACGTGTAAATACGGATGAAAACGTGTAAAAACGAATAAAAACATGTAAAAACGGACGAAAACGTGTAAATATGGACGAAAACGTGTAAAAACGGAGGAAAACGTGTAAATACGAATGAAAACGTGTAAAAACGGACGAAAACGTGTAAAAACGGAGGAAAACGTGTAAATACGGATGAAAACGTGTAAAAACGGATGAAAACATGTAAATACGAATGAAAACGTGTAAAAACGGACGAAAGCGTGTAAATACAGATGAAAACGTGTAAAAACGGATGAAAACGTGTAAATACGGACGAAAACGTGTAAATACGGATGAAAACGTGTAAAAACTGACGAAAACGTGTAAAAGCGGACGAAAACGTGTGAATACGGACGAAAACGTGTAAAAACGGACGAAAACGTGTAAATACGGATGAAAACGTGTAAAAACGGACGAAAACGTGTAAAAACGGACGAAAACGTATAGAGGACTAACGACCGTTAGTATAAAGGACTAACTGCCGTTACATAATTGTCAAAAGATTTGAAAATGAAGATGACAAGGGCTTTTTGGTCATTTCAATTCCGATATGGACTGGATCCGTAACATATGCAAACCACGATGACTGAACCAGTAAAAAAACAACTTCGGTGACTGAAAGTGAAAAAACCGTCAAACCACAGTGACCATTTATGTAATTAACTCTTGTATTTATTGTGAAATAGATAGTTGTCGTTAAAAAAAATTACCACGAAAATAGTATATTATAGCATATAAGTAGACGAGGCATTCAGAACCCGTGCTACGCACAAACTTGGTATCTAAGTGTTTTCGCATAATGTTTGTATGTTTGTTGATCATTGAAAGGAATTTGTTTATGTTTTCGTTCAACCATGAATATGATATTGGCATGACACACAACTTTGAGATGCTTTGACATGTTGCCATAATCCTTTTCCTTATAATTAAGAACCCAACTTTGAGAGAAACCACTATAAGAAAATAGAGTCTAAATCGGAAATCAAATTATAAAAGTTATATACCATTTGTGTTTGCAAGCTTTATTCTTATACAAATTATAGATACAGAGATACAGATATATCTTAGTTACATATACATGAAAATGAAGGGAGTGCCAATGACTAAAAAGCGACACATGCATTCATCTTCAATAATCATCGTAAGGTTCTAGCACGGAGTCTAGACCTGGTTGTACCATTTCAACAAACCCCGTTTGCATTTTTTTGTTGGTGGGGTAATTTACTCCCACAACACATCCCCACTCCACCCTACGCCTCCTGGTCCCAACCTTTTTGTACCTATAATTAGCTACCGGTTCCACCCGAAAAGCTATCATATATGTCCCTTCCAACACAGTCGGGAATATGTTTGTTTCCACAAAATCTCTCACGTGCTTAGTCTTCCCGTTACCTTGATAAAAACTATCCAACTTGTACTCTGCTAAGGGAACCATCATGGATACATTTGGGAAGTAAGAAAATGTGATTGTGATTGGACCTGGATAATGCACTCCTGACCAGGTGGCTAACTTTGCACTGAGTACGTATATTGCAAAATATGGATATAGGTTCGTGGCTTCCATTCATGTATTTATTAGTTTGCAAGTCTCTGTATGGGAAACCGGAACAGCCACATGAGGCACACCCCTTATTTTGTTGTGCACCCTTTAACTGTTGCTGCAAATTGATCCAAACACACCTTAAACTGCTGCAGAAAAAGTGGCAACAGGCATAGCCAAACACCCCTTAAAGCTGCACATTTGGGGCTGTAATCGGATGAATAATCATGTGTCAACGTCGTATACCTATAATAAAATCCAGATGGTTACAACAATGGTGTGCAAACTAAAGATTAGAGAAGAACAAAAACTCATATCAGATTTATCCTTTGATGTAAAAGGTAGAAATCTAAACTCACAAAACATGGTCGTATGAATTGAATATGCTTTTGTGGGATTAAGGGTGGCTTGGCCACTTCAAAGTCCAAGCCACGTTCAGGCTCGTGAGCAACCTCATCCGATGTTGCATTGTTGTAAAACTCAAAAAACCCTTATAAACCTGGTCCAAGTAAATCAATTTCCCCGAGATTTCACGCCAGTGGATCTAGCTCCAAGTGCCTAATCAAACATACTGTATGTTGAACAACATATAACCAAAATAACTAATCAACCTATCACATATTCATGTGTAAAAAATCTAATATTATAGATAACCAAAATCATAAGCCTAATAAGTTTGACTAATCCATTATCATTTCTGCTGTTGAGGGAAATTTTATGCCCGTTATGATATGCCCATTCTTCTAATTGTTCTTGGTTTCGTACGGCTATTGCCACCAATGACGACTTGATACTATCTCTATACACCAAAATCTAACCACATAATTTACCAGACTCTGTTAAATCCGTGGGATTATCGAATGGAAAGAAACCAATAGCTGCTAGAATTTCTATGCTTTACATACTTTCTGAAAATAATGGCGTCCTACATCCCATTTTTTAAAACATGTATCCTCGGATAATATAAAATGTGCTACTTTACCACACACTCTAAATCAGTAGTAACTTCGCACTTCAATATATTTAAAATAGTAACTTCGCACTAACAGTAAAAGATAGAGCATAAATGAAAATTTCCGAAAGTAAAATTTACCCATGTTAGCAGCAATGTGATCAATGACAGCATTAACTACGGGAACCTCCAAAAAATCTTCTATTATATGCATAACACATCTGTCAACATTTACACTTTAGTGGGCGTCTGTGATTGCTTATTTCTTATGCTTTTGTGCTTACTTTTAGGCAGAATCCATGTCAGAAGGTTGATGGCTAGGTGAAGAGATTCATTACGGCATGTAATCCCAACAACCTGTATCAAAGAAATGATAGATAGGGTTCAAGTAACCATAAGTGTTTGACTATACCCAATCCTGAAAAAATTATGCTAAGTCCTATTTATTTACCCACTTTAACATTCGAAAAAAAAAACCCTGTTTTGACCCATGACTCGATAGCCTACCTCATTTGCTCAACCGTAGAGTGGACCTTAGAGTGCTCCTGCTCCGGCAAGAGCTGTGTAAACATCAACACCACTGCAATGATCAACAAAACATATCACAATACTGATATCATTATTCTAATTATGCAAATAGCAATAATCACTTTCGAAGTGCAAATCCAGGCACCCATGCCAAAGATTTGAATAAAAAAAAATATTACTACCAAAACAAACCACAAACTAAGATTCATAAAAAGTCTTCAAAACAATATCTTACAAAACCTAGGGTTTCTTCTCAAAAAAATATCCAATAAGAACATACTTCGGGGTCCATGGTTGAAATAGATTAACCTTCCCATCACTTCACCTGCACAAAATCGTCATAAAAAAAAAGAAATTAACAAAACCCCTAAATTATAACGAAACCCTAATTTCAAAATAAAAAAAATACTGAAAACAAAGATGTGATACAAAGACCTAAAATAAATTATCATTAGTTATAAGGTTGACACACTTTAATACATCCACATTAAATTTAGAGATCGAGTGATTAATCGTAGGTGAATGTTGTAACTCCATGGCTCTTTGCATACCTGCAATTAATCATTCGGAAGAGTAAACGATTCTCAAACAGAAATTTAACTCCAATCACACGATTTTAACTCTAAAATATGTGTCATGATTACTACACATTTATCCTAAGGACCGAATCTTATAGTATTAGAGCATTCGGTGTGGTTAATGCAGCCATGCGTTAAACCTTCACCTGGGCTGCGTTAACGTGCGTTAACCACACCATGCTAGCTGCGTTAAGGGAGTGTGTTAAACCCTTGCGTACCACAACGCAGCGTTAAGGGTTGTTTTGTATAAAAAAAAAAATTCACTTTCACCCCTTGCGTACCACAACTAGCCGTTGGAATTCAAAATTAATTTTTACACCTTTGGCCCTCCAAAGTACAAACGGCTAGTTCATTAAAAAAAAAAATATATTTTCAAAATCTTTTTTCCACCACTATAAATAACCAATTAACACACAATTTTTTTTCACACTTCCACAACTCAAACATACTTCATCTCTAATAAAAAAAACCCTTGTTCATTCACAATGGATCCGAATCAAAGTCACGAAGAATTTAGCAAGTGGTCAGATGTAGATGACGAAACTGACATTCAGTTTATGACAGCCGCGTACGAACATCAACAACAGTTGGAACAAGCAGCAGCTAAACCTCCGATATCACGTAGTCATATCTATCGTGAACGTGAGCTTGCTGAAAAACGTTTGCGTAGCGACTATTTCAATCACGATTGTAAGTATCCGCTTCGGTATTTTCGAAGAAGATTTCGTATGAGCCGGAAACTATTTCTACAAATAGTCGAAGGTATTGAATCTTATACCTCCGATTTTCTTCCGGATCATTTTAAATTCTTTAGGCAATCACCCGATTGTACGGGTCGAATGAGTATAAATGTTCTTATGAAGTGTACATCTGCCATACGCCAATTGGGGTACGGCACCGCACCTGATGCGTTTGATGAATATTTGCAAATGGGTGAGCGTACTTCACGTGATTGTCTTGATAATTTTAACAAGTGTGTTATTGATTTTTTTATGCCGAAATATTTAAGTAAACCAACATGGTCCGACATTCAAAGTATTTATGAAAGACATGAGGTGTACCATGGTTTTTCGGGAATGCTTGGTAGCATTGATTGCATGCATTGGGAGTGGAAAGATTGTCCGGTTGCTTGGCAAGGGCAATTTGGTAGGGGTGATAAAAAATACCCAACAATAATGCTTGAAGCAGTTGCTTCGCAAGATTTATGGATTTGGCATGCATTTTTCGGGATGGCGGGGGCGAATAACGATATTAATGTTTTAGATAACTCTCCGTTATTCGACGACATTCTTAATGACGTCGCCCCTGCAGCACCTTATATTGTTAATGGAACCAAGTATGAAAAGGGATATTAGTTAGCTGACGGAATTTACCCACAGTAGGCTACTTTCGTCAAATCATTCTCGGCAACAACTGAAGTTAAACATGGTTATTTTAAAAGAAAACAAGAAAGTGCACGAAAGGATGTCGAACGTGCTTTTGGTGTGCTTCAAGGACATTGGGGTATACTACAACAACCGGCACGTCAAATGGAAATTGTCAGGATACGTAGAATCATGTATTCTTGCATTATTTTGCATAATATGATTTTAAAAGATCAAAAGTTTGCACTACGTGAGTATGGTGAGATGTGGGTGGATCCGTCATCACATATGAGGAAAGACAGGTGGGTCGAAATATGTGATGTCCAACGTCGAAAGGCAAAAAAAATACGCGACAGATAAACGCATAGTTGACTCCAACTAGACCTTATGGAGCATCTTTGGCAGAAACATCTTCAACGACAACAAGAAGAACAAGATTCCGAAGACGATGAATAAGTATATGTTTCGTATTTTATTGTTTAATATTGTTATGTAATGTTTAATATTCGTATTGTAATATTTAATGTTCGTATTTTAATGTTTAGTATTCGTATTGTAATGTTTAATATTTAATGTTATGTTAGTTATTAAATGAAGTATTAGTTTTAGTTTATGGGCTGAATTTGAAAATAGCTTAGTTAAAAGTGAGTTAAGGTGAGTTAAGGTGAGTTATGATAGTGGGTGATTTTTTGAGTTAAAGGTGAAAATGTTAAAGCTGATGTAACGCTGACATGACAGTGTGTTAAAGTTTAACTCTGTGTTACTACACCGAGTGCTCTTATAGATAGTATTGGGAAAAAAATCATTCAATGTATATTGCATTTATTACCACAAATAGAGTATTGTATTTATGGCAGATTCAATGTGTTTCATTAATTACATTCAACAAACAAAGAAATCACTAAATACTACGTCCCTCGTCCCATATTAAGTGTCCATAATAGAATCTCGGGATGTCCCAAATTAAGTGTCCAGGGAATATTTTCAACCAATGAGAAGAGACTTTAGTGGGTAATAGTGATATTTGATTGGTGGAGAGTGTAGTTGGCCCCACTTTCCTAAAACTTTATGAATTTAAAAAGTGGACACTTAATATAGGACGGAGGGAGTACGTGACTAGATGACCAAAATTTGTGTATAAATAGCAAAGGAAATAACATAAACTATCATAAAAAATAATTAACAAAACAAAGAAATATTTCAATTTCTTCCCGGTAGAGACAAAGATGGCATCAATGAAAATGACAGCATTCTTCATCTTGTTTATTTGCGTTTCGGGTAAAGCAAATTTTTTTTTTCGTTGAGCCATAATAATTTGTGTGTGATTTAGTTTTTATATACAGGGACAGGGATCTAGTGAGAACAAAAATTAAAATGAGAAGGATAAGAAATAACTATAACCACACATTTGAGATGTATCGACTTGAATTAGATGCACCACAATTAGTTTCGAAAGTGATTTTAAAGTAAAAACGATGCAAAATTGTACTAGCAACAAATTTGACTCACGGGGGACAAAAAATACATGAGATTTACCTAACTTGATGAAATATGCATATAATCTTTGTATATGCATCTAGTATTTTGCTATAAAATATATTAGAGTGCATCTAAAAAACTAGGAATGCATCTAATTCAAGTCGATGCATCTATATTATATGATTATAGTTATTTCTCATACTTCTCATTTTAATATTTCTTTCTTATGTAATCCTATATAAACCTATGACTTTGTATATAACATTACTTTGTTTATACATGCACTGGTTGTAAAAAGTTTTAGAGCATGCTTTTATTAATTAAGCTACACAAGTATTGATACAATTTGTATATGCTTATTAAAAATGATTTTATTTGCTTTGCGTAACAGGTATGATGAACATTCCTCAAGTTTCACTTGCAGAAAAGGATCGTCCATGCAAGAGCAACGAGGATTGTGTTGGATTATGTCCAATTAATTTTGCTATGTGTGTGGATCATATTTGTAAATGTGTTTTTTTTCCTCCTAGTAGTATCAATTGAGGCGTCGATGGGACATCAACAAGAAGTGCACCATGAATACTAGTCATTTTCAAGTGTGTACTTGAGTTTCTCTTGATTTATAAATGCATAAATAAACGTAATAAATATGGAAGCTTTCCAGTTTTCACATTATCCAACAATTTTACAATTAATTCTCGCGTGGCGATAAGAATAAATCAATATTATTAGATAATTTATGATCTAATATACGTAAGTGCTAAAAAATTGAGCGAAAATTAATGGAATAATAGTTTGTTGATCTCAGTTGAGCTAACGATCTTGTTAATTATCTTAGATATAGATCTAAGACAATAGGTATAGAAACTGTTCTTGTGAAAACAATATTAAATACTACGCGGAATTTAGTATTTAATCTTAAGAAGAATTATCAATGACACAAACGAATTCTCAATAAACACTTCGATATATTAATACGGTTACTCAAAAGTAACAGGGTTACAAAAACCTTGAAGTGAATCGACTTAACAAACAATACATCCTAATCTCTAACCCTATAACCTCCTTTTATAGACTAAGGAGTCCTAGTCGGTTACAATGACTTTCTATACAAGATAATATCTATTCGTATCAATGCGTGGTTTTGCGACCTTCCATAATTATCTAAACATACTGTTAGTGCAAGCAGTCCCGTTGGGGAGATTGCTAGTGCAAGCAATCTCGTTTGTTTTGATTGATGACAAACATGTAACTTGATACATAACGTAAAATGTACAAGTTACTTGTAATCTTATCTTATCTTAACATACATTCAACACCTCTCGAGTCCTCGTATGATACAACACAGGTTCGTACATGTTTGTTATGTGGCATTATGATCAAACCCTTAACAAACCATTTAGAATGTTTAAAATACGGCTAGGTCATTAAGTATTTTAAAAATAAAATGCTTACCATTCTACTTAGAACCTCATTTCACATTTTGCATATACAAGTATTCTTACTTATACATGATACATATTAGTTAAGCTAAGCTAGTATATACATGCTACATGATCACTAGGATACATGTTACATACATATATACATTTACATGTTTATGTTTATTTCTTAAATTAGAAATATTTAACATGACATCATGGCATGCATCACAAATGAAATCTTGGTAAGATTATGTGATATCTTGGTTAGATCTTCAAGCAAGATAGTTGACATTTGAAGATATGGAAAGATATGGCAAGATATGGTAAGATATGGTAAGATTTGCTAGCTGTCTGGTTCGGCGGATCCCGCGGATCCTTTTGGTATAAAGGGCGGATCCCTTTAGTATAAAGGGCGGATCCCGACGGATCCCGCGGATCCCTTTTTCAGGATCCTCCAAAACAGTGAGCTGTTTTTACATTTTACCTATAAATACTAGCCCATTGTTTACCCATTGTTTATGCAATTAGAACACACATTCCCTCACTCATTTTCACACACTTAGATCAGTAGCAAAATATGTAGATTCATACATTAATCACCTTTTACATAATGATCATAATGTTACTAACTTTCATCATGTTGTAAGCATACATTGTTGATGATCCTGTGAAGTAAGCTCAAGATCATGAGGCATCATCCATAGCATACTTCTTGATCTACCAAGAAGGTTAGAAGATCTTGAAGTCATTATCCACCATAGCATTCCAACATATGAAGATTCAAGGGTACTTGACATCTTCGATGATTGAAGACTTCTTATTCAAGAAGTTCATGTAGATCTCACTTGCATATATGAAGATCCATCACAACAAGTTTAGGGAGCTTGTGATCTTCATACATTGAAGGCTTCCGATCAATGAAAGTTCATTTAGATTAGCCATTCATATCCATGACCCATTTATGTCATGGATCATCATTGTAATCTATTCATACTAGATTAGATGGTTTATGTGTTTGTGCCATAAAACACAAGGTTTCTATGTTGGGCCATAAAACATAGTGGGAGTGGTTGTACCCTTGTAAAGAACTCGACATCTAGCTTAGTGTCGAAAATTGTATAAGCGACGATGGGAGTGGTTGTACCCTTGTAAAGAACCAACGGGAGT
This sequence comes from Artemisia tridentata subsp. tridentata, assembly GCA_021014915.2. Lineage (NCBI taxonomy): Eukaryota > Viridiplantae > Streptophyta > Magnoliopsida > Asterales > Asteraceae > Artemisia > Artemisia tridentata. The sequence continues at coordinate 71,541,901 of CP139506.1, read as the reverse complement.
GGTTGTGCCCTTGTAAAGAACCCGGTGTTTAGCTTAGTACCGGAAAAGGAAGTAAGCGACGTGTAAAGGTTTTCTCCGCCTAAGAAAGGGAGCTTGTTGATCTAGTGAAGTAACTCTCGAGTTGGGTACTCGGGGAGTAGAGTAGGGCGGAGAGGAGCTCCGTGACCGAACCACTATAAATCATCGTGTTCGGTTTGCGCTTTCTTTTACTTATCTCTTTACTTTTATGTTTACATTATGTGATTGCTTGTGTTGTGATTATTTGATAATACTTGTGTGACAACTTGGTAGTCATAAACTACAACAAACATCTTTCATATTAGAACAAGCCAAATTGGAAATTTGATACAACAAGTTTTAAGTTTTAAAACGGTAAACGTATTCACCCCCCCCCCTCTATGTTTCCACAATTATCTAAACATACTATACACGTTTATCTAATAAGCAGCAAAATACTTTACTCTAGCAACAGAATCTTCGATGTCTAGCAGTAGTATCATACTTAGCTTATTTCTTCGATCTTCTCAGTAACTCCAGTAGTAGAATGAATACACTAGCAGTAGAATGATTTAGCCTAACAGCAGAATCATACTTAGTGTATTTTCCATTAAGAACCATGAGCAGTATTATCAAACTTGAAGCAGCAACATCTTAAAACCCAACAATCCTCTCCTAAACTTGATGTTTCACTCCAAAATCATCAAGTTTCCTTTAATCATAAACAAACACCAGGAGGATGCTTCCAAACACTCACTGCTTCCTTCTAGCAAAATCCGGCCCATAGAGTTTTCTTTGTACCTTCCTGATAAGATCAATAACAGTTTGATTCCAACGATCAACCATAAGTTTTATAACTCCTTCAACCATCATCTTGAGTGTAGACACAGCTAGAGGATAATCCTTCTCTACCAGCATGTATATTTGAAGTCCTCTCTGCAGTACTAACTCATGAACTCCACATGACTCATAGTATTTCCAAAGAAGAATTTTTGTACTCCTCCCCTATTCCAGCCACACTTGGTCTTCAGGACAAACTTCAAAAATGATCATCATATCTCCCTAAAGTACTCTATCCAACTCATCTTGTGGCCTTGTATTTCCATACTTGTTCTTCATTAAGCCCCACAAGTTAACCAAATCTTCTCTATCCATATTTTTAAGCATCTGAGAAAAATGCTTAAACCTTTGCATTCTGCCACCAACTCTATGTATCTCAAACCAAGGAACTTTCTCATCATAACCGGTCTTCCATCCAATAATTGGAGTCTTAACTTCTAAAGGAGCAGTATCTACAAAAGTATCATCATCATCATGCACAATTTGAGTCATTAGTTGTAACTCAATTGTTTCTTTGTAGAATTTCTCTGATTGCTCTGTTTTCTCTTTTTCTTGGTTCTCATACTCAGAACTTTCCACAACTACCTTTCTCTTCTTCTTCCTAGCTCTCATCATTAACCTTCTCCCAGTTCCCTTAACACCAATACCGGGTCCCTCTTTCTCTTCTTCCGTCACAACCTTTTCTTTTACTTTTTCTTCCTTTTCTTTAATCACTTATGTCTCCACTTTTTTCTTACCAAACCTCCTTGTAATGATCTCTTCTGCAGCCTCAGACTTCATTGGTATAAAATTCTCAATCTCTCTTTTAGCCCTTTCAAACTTCTCTTGAATTTCAGCATCTGTGTAAGGCTTCAACTGCACAAGCTTCCGACCCCTGATATTTTTTAGGTAATGTTCTTGGAAGTTTCTGATTTGCTTGACAGTTGGAGGTCTGAGCACCTTCTTCTTCTTTCTCTGATTAAGAAGTTTCTTCTTGTGCTTTGCTTTGAACTTCTCTAGCCAGTCAAACTCACTTTCTACAGTAAAAGTATCTTGCAATTCTTCCTTCACCTTTAACAATTCCATATCAACTTCACATTTAGCTCTTTCCTCATCCCAAGCATTCAATTTTGCTTCAATCTCAGCCTGTTTTCTTAGCCTCTCACGTTCTGCTTGATTCTCTTCTTCAAATTGCTTTTGAAGTTTCTCTGCTTCTTCTTTGTCATGTTTTTCTTGAAGGTCAGGAGGCCAAAATTCAAAAGGAACATGAAATGGATAAGGTTCAGGCTCATCAACCATCTTACCTCTACCCTTTCCAGTGTATGTATGAGTTTGTACAGGCTTTTTGTTCGGAATGGATTCTCTTATGCTTACTCTTTTGACAGTTGCTCTTGGAATTGTAGGTGTTGGAGTTACTTGTTTTGTTGTAGGTGGAGTTGCTGATTTGATAGTTGGTTGAGATTGTGGTTGTTCAGCAGTAGGTTCTTTTGGTTGTGATAGAGGTTGTGGTGTTGGTTGTTGTTGTGGTTGAGATTGTTTTGGTGTTGATGATTTAGCTTTAAGTTGTAACATTGCCTCAGCCAAACTAATATCATCATCTGATTCTTCATCTGGCTCAGCAGCAGTTTGATTTCCATCAGCAGCAGAATGCTCTGCACCAGTAGCAGAATCTCCCTTAGCCAAATTCTCTCCCATTTGATCAGTAGTAGAAGAACCATGAACCATATTACTTATTGTAGTATCTTGAATATTTTCTTGTTCTTCCAAAACCAACACCTCTGTATCAGCATCTAGAGCAATTTCTTCTGTTTGTTCAGGTTGAATCTCCTCAGTCCCTTGATCATTACCCATCTCCATATCTGTTAGTGCAAATATTACGATATTTAAACTAAACGGTTTCTTCGGTTTTAATAATGACAAACATGTAACTTGTAATACATAACGTAAAATGTGCAAGTTACTTGTAAACACAAATCATCAATGCATACTTACATCAACACCTCTCGACGTCTCAAGTATGCTTCAACAAAGTCGTAGATTTCCATCCCGACGTAAATCACTCAAGGTATGGACAAACAAATCTACTACTTGACAAATGATCAAAGGATTATATTTTTCTAAACTTCAAATTTTTATAAATGTGACAAAACATTTTTCAAAAATATATTTTACAAATTATTTTTGAATTAAAAAGAAATGTTTTATTTTGAAAAATAAGTTTAAAAATCCCAACAGTCAATTTTCCCCCCAAAACAGCTCCAACATTCCCAAATAAACCTTCCCCACTAAAGACAAACGAAGGAGCGTCCACGGTACCACTAAAGTACCGACGGCTCCACTAAATTTAGTGGAGCCGTGCCCCTGTAACGGCTATTTTTCCCCTTGCCTATAAATAGTGGACCATTTCACACTTCCAACTTGATTTTTCCAGTCCTTTTTCTCTGGTCTAATCCCTCCTCACTTAGATGACTTTCTTTGATCATTTGGAGAGTCTTAGTTTGTTTAAGAGTGATCCAATCCTCCATTCAAGTGATCCTCTTCATTCCTCTTGATTAGCAAGAGAAGAACACAAAGTATCCAAGTAGATACAAAGTGTTGTCATCCCTCTTGATTAGCAAGAGAAGAACACAAAGTATCCAAGTAGATACAAAGTGTTATCATTCCTCTTCATTTGCAAGAGAAGAACTCAAGGTATCCAAGAAGATACAAGAGTTGTAGTTGTTAGGTCTTGTAACATTTGTTACACTCTTGATTGTATCATAGCATACATCAAGATTATTCTTCTTTTGTGAGGGAGTGAGTCAAGATCATTGTGATCTTAAGAGATAGTGAAGATCTCTTGAAGCCATTGGGCTTGTGTGATTGATCATATGGATCAAGGGTAGATCGGGTAGATCGAGTCAAGTGGGAGTAGATCATTGTGATCGTGTCGAGATCTTGGAGATCTCTTGAAGCCATTGGGCTTGTGTGATTGATCATGTGGATCAAGGGTAGATCGGGTAGATCGTGGTAGATTGGTGCTAGCTAAGATTAGCACTCGACATCTAGCTTAGTGTCGGAAATAGGATAAGCCACGTGTAAGGTGTAGATCGGGTAGATCGTGGTAGATTGGTGCTAGCTAAGATTAGCACTCGACATCTAGCTTAGTGTCGGAAAACAAGTTAAGCGACGTGTACGGTTTTCTCCGCCTGAAGGGAGTTTGTTGATTAGTGAAGTAACTCTCGAGTTGGGTACTCGGGGAGTGGAGTAGGGCGAAGAGGAGATTCGTGACCGAACCACTATAAATCACCGTGTCCGGTTTGCGCCTTCTTACGTATCTCTTTACTTACATTTCATTCGTTATCGCTTTATATTTATATTTGCATTGCGTATATGTTTGTGTGGCTAGTTGCTTATGTCGTGATTGATTATGTATATTCCATGGTTTGATTATGCATATGTTGTAGTTTACTATATTCATCTCTAGATGCTATATAATCATAGTTGATACTTTTCATATTACGTCACACTTGATCGGGTGTTTGATACAAAAAGTTTTAAGTTTTTAAATGGAAACGTATTCACCCCCCCTCTACGGTTTCCACAATTGGTATCAGAGACAGGTTGCTCAAATTTTTAAAACAAATGGTTTTCAAAATTGAGTACGATCCATGTATCAAATTACCCATGAAGGTGATAAAAATATGAAAATTATTTAGTTGCTTAATACTTACAAGTTTTGTTGTTAAGTATATGTTGTCATACTAGCTTGAAGGTTTTCTTAAATTGATAAAAGTTGGTTCTGTTCAAAAACTGAAGTAACACGTACGGCACCGTTAAATATAACGGACGACTCCATTAAATATGGACGGTACCGCTAAATTTAACGGTACCTTCGTCTGTTTTTCAGAATTCGGTAATTTTCAAAAATTCGTATAAAATCAACCGTAAGTCCGTAGGAGTCGTGCCACCTATCATTTTAAACGTAATTGAGTCTACTTTCACTTAAAAATATTTTTAGAAAGTGATTGTAAAGTAAAATTTATGAGAGTCTTTAATTCGTAACAGAGAGTATTTTCCGGTCATGCCGATTGCACAAATTTTTTTGTCAAAACACAAAGTGAACATCACACGTTGATGCATTCATGATTTCAAGGTGTTGAACTTGATCAAATTTTTAAATGGGGTGGAAAATAATTCATTTTCAAATAAAGTCAAGCTAAGTGTACATTGTTATACTTAATACACAAAATGACGATAAGTATCTTTGTGTGTTATGCTAAATGACTATTTGCTTTTCTTTGTGTCTTAGTATTGTTAGTTAATACTTTTGTATGCTTATTGTTATCTTTAGTTGAGCTAATTTTATCTATAAGCATAAGTGTCTTTTATGTCTTGTTGCTATGTGTTGAATATTAGCTTTTCGGCTTATGCGTCAATAGGACTTAGGCTAGACTTCTTGCACTAAGTTACGTAATTGATTTTGCATTGCATATAGGCATAGACCATTTTTCTTGCTTTTGTTGCAAGTTTTTAAAATGGTTTAGTAACCTTCTTAGGAATAGAAACTAAGTTGGAAGATCATGTGTGTCGAAAGATATTGTCTTACACAATTATTTGTCCAAAGGTTTAAGTGTAAAAAGTATATCACCCTAAAATACTTAACACTTTCATAAAATCCGTAACATGATCTTTAAAACATTACATCATTTTGTCTTGTTTGACCATGAGTTGTCTAAACAAGATAAAAGGTCATTTTAATACATTAGTATCACTACTAGAAAAAGGGCTTTCCTTGACTCCAGATGCGAGTCAAGAAGAGACCTTATGACGCGCACATTGGAGTCAAGGAAAGACCCGTCATAAATCTTCATGACTCGCATATGTGCGTCATCCCTCTATGACGCGCATTTATGACCCACGTTTTATGACTCTCCTTTTTGCGAGTCATAACCTAATTTTTTAAAAAAAAAAAATTAATTTTTTTCAGTTCCTAATTTTCTATTAAATGACAATTAAAAACCTGATAATACAAAATTAAAAACACAAATATCAAAATTAACACCAAGAAACAAGCTCCAACATCAACTGTCTTGTAAATCATTACAATAAAACTATCGAATACATAGATTTCAGATTTCTGACCAAGTCGTTCACAAACTAAAACTCAAAACTAGAAAGAGATATACACACTTAAGTACCTAAATCTCCTCCTTCATAGCTACCAAATTACGCCTTGATAGCATACTGGAGAGCTTGTTGGGAGCACCACCAGTAACCTTAGCAACACGAAGAAGAGCAAGTTAGCCAACGCCCCATCCTCTGAATCTCCTTCCAAGTCCTTTATAAGCCCTTTTATTAGTTCAAAAAGAACCTCGACCTGCAACAGATAACCAATCATGAAGGTAACACAATATTGGTCAATCACCTCAACAACGGAATGATGAGTAAAACAGTAAAGATGTTCAATACCTTGTCAGCAGAAGATACACAAGCTTGGTTGGTCATTATGCTTTGGATGATAACCATAGCCATTATTTTATTAGTCCCATTATCAAGGTGATCCATTACTCGAGGATAATTAGACAGCGTCAAGGAAGTGACGATATCACTGTATTTTTCAAGTGGAGCGCTCAAAAGTGCAACAACTTGTTTTGTCGCTCTACTGTCTTCAAGCTTAGGTTTGTTAGAAAGTTTCTTAACACATGATCCTTATCCAAGAAGAGAGCAAAATCTTAACATTTCATTTTTAAAACTGATATGTAAAGCTAAATGATGAAATGATCAGCAGCATGGAGTCGTGTGAGGTACATATTTACTGCATAAAATCTCCTAAAATCATCTTATTCGAAAATCTGGATACCCAAGTGAGTTAGTTACCTGATAAAGTTGGGGACCTTTGTCATCATAACCAGCAACATTGTACTTGAACTGAAAGCAATCTCTCCTGCAAGCATTTTAACTTTCTCCACTAGAAGGTCCATCTGATCTATCGAGATTACGCCCTACAATTAAACAAAAGATCATGAATAACAAAGTTAATATTAAGTTGTTTACAAACAAACTTATGCAATTCGCAGCAAGTCTATTAAAAACTATTAGTCCAAGATGAAAAACAAGCAGAGAGATGTTGAAACAGCTTATACAAGTTAAGATAAGTCCAATTGAATCTGATGAAAGGGTAATGCAACAGTGAACACCCCTAATGACCCACTTTAACCCATGAACCAAACACCCTATAAGTTAACTGTTTTGAAGTTTAAAACTAATAATGACCAAATTAATCTGTGAATCAGACTTATTAATAATCAACTAACTTAACTAGACTGAAATAAGCACTACTCAAAAGATAATATGAGGTAGAGTAAGTACCTCCTCAGTCTGAAATCGTTAGCATCCTGCAGTATAATTAAAATTGGTAAATACATATCTGTTTCGATTAATTAACCGAGGAGTAAGACAAATCAGCAGATTATAAAGTTATCAAAACAATAATAATCATTTTTACCTTATGGCCCGGCCTCTTTTACCATCAAAACAATCCACAACATCACCAAACTTCAAACTCGACACCACCTATTTGAACCAAACCCATACACAACCATGAACCAAACTTGATACCAACCACATTATTACTCATTTTTATTATTTATTTACACGTTTTTATTTGTTTATCTCGCAACCCGAGGGTTTTTGAGACAAACCCGTGGTGATAACTTGATAAAAATGGTGGGTTTACCCACCTTGATGCTCGGCTCGAACAAGAAACACGAAAAGAGGAAAAAGGTGTTCGGATTCGAGTATAAATCTTAGATTGAAGTGGTGTTAATGTAGGTCAAATGGCGCGTTTGATAGCTTAAAATGACGGGAAGGAAAAATGGTGAATGATGGTGGTGGAGGTGTAGGTGGACGCGCAGCGGTGGTGGAGTTCTCGCCGGATAAGTGATCGGAGAAGAAAGGAGATGTGGGTGGGTGTGTTTGTCGGCGTAGAGAGAGAAACAGAGAAGTTGAATAACCCTAAGGGGTTATTATATGTGGTATTTATATGGGTGTGGGTGCAGACTTTTAGAGGGGTTTGAGAGGGGGCGGGAGTGTTTTGAGTGTTTTGAATAATTTTAGAGGGGTTTGAGAGGGAAGTTTTAGTGTTAAGAGCGGGAAGTGTTTTTGGGCAAAAAAAAAACGAAGGAGATGACCCCTATTTATGACGTAGCAAAACGAGCGTCATCTAGCAGGCTAAATTTTAACTGATTATGACCCATATGTTATGACGCTTTTTAAAGCGAGTCATCTTCGATAAAAAATTTACTCGTTATGACTCTTATTTTATGACTCTGCTATTTCTAGTAGTGGTATTTAAGTAAAAGAAAATGTATTAAACTTGCATTGATTTAACCTCACACATACAACTAGTATTAGAACAAATGGAACACATTCATTAAATTTTTATTTTTCTTTTAAAAAGGAGTGATCGTGAGGGTCAAGAAAGATTTCGAATACATATCAATTCATTATTCAAATTATGATTGATATCATTATCGAATCTAATTGACAAGTTTTCGAGTGTGGACATGAAATTGGAGTCATTATCTGTCTAGCTTCAAGACAACATCAAAATATGATGAAACATGTTATCTTGAATCTACATACTCAATCACACTCGATTGTTATGAATATAATGACGTCCTCTCAAGACGAAAATAATATGCATCGGATCATAACTCACACTTGTGTTGAAGATGCCATGTTAAGTCTTGTTGTCCAATGGTTGTATTCCAAACTTTAAACTAACATGTTTAAAAGATGCATAAAATACACAACTAAGTAGGATTGACAACTTGGATGTTTCATCCTAAATATTCAAGTAATTTACTTTGCAATGCAATTAGTAAATGTGTCATTTCCGAAAAACCAAACACGAGCAAACAAACAACATATGTAAACTTTGCTCATGAACGACTCAACACTCAAAGTCACATGTCTAGTAAAAGTGTCACACATAATATGTTATTAACTATTATGTAAGTCATCAATCTTTGAGAATATCACATGTATTTCTCTTATCAAAAGATTGACAATGGATAACTTATATCCTATGCATCTCATTTTCTTTGTAACATGAATGGTTATGTTACAAGAGAATACATTGCATCATGTTAACAAATATTGGATATTAGAGTTGAATAATAACATAATACGACATGTGTCATTGCATAAACAAGTAAAATTGGTCATACACTAAAATACTTGTTTCACAAAGAATTCGTAAGAGTGATAAGTTTCCTCTTAGAAAAGCATACTTGTTGAAATAAACAGTATGTCTCATTTTAAATAAAATACTCACAAGATCTATTGAGGTAAGTAACCTTTACTAGATTCACCCTCAAGATATGCAAAGGTGCATTCTTAAAACACACACGATGTAGTAGATTCTACATTGTATTACATTAGAGTATCTCTTGGTTCTAGGAAACCAAATCATGTTAAAATAACATGTAACAACTCAACAAACAAAGATGTTGTCCAAGAGATCATAAAATACACCATCTCCATCAAATAACCTTTAAATCTCAAACACGAAATTTAAACATTTCACTTGCCTTTGTTAGGAGTTGTGTAAGACATGTCATTTTCTTAACCGACTTTCAAAGTATGGTTAATTGAGTCATATTAGGCCATGTATAAGCAAAGCAAGATAAAATCATCTTTGCTATACTTCGATAGGCAAATATAGGAATTTAAATTCTTCTAACATGAGAATGACTACTGGAGAACCTATCGCACTAGAAATTCAATTTGACCTAACGGTTGGATTGCTTCCAGGAGAGAAGTTGGGTTGGTGTATAACCCGTAAAAATGGTCGTGTTTAGCCTTAATTGAGCACCACTAGTGATAGTCTCATACTCATTCTCTAACTTGAAAAATTTTCATTCCTACATTTGACTAGAGATAGTTTACATCGGTGAACTTTATCTCCCGTTAGGATCTCATTTTGAACAAGTAGTAATTAGGATCTTCCTTAGCAAACCTAGATTGCTTGCATCCCACATATGTGTTTCAAAATGATAACATGTTCTCATAAGATATGATTAAATGTCTTCGTGATCTTAAATGCTAAATGATTATCATGTTTTGCATGATGTTTGCATTTATTCCTTATGTGCATTTTACATGATTTGCTTGCACCCACACTATGTCCTTTTGACACATTAGGAATTAGGTATGCCCATCACTATGAACCCTTAGAAGTCATAGAGCCATACACTAGTGTCAAAACCCATAAGTCAAAGTAGTCGCGAAGTTACCCTAATTCCCAGTCATCACTTCGCCTTCTTCCAAGTAATACACCCTTTTGTCATGGGAAGGTTAGGAACAAACCTAGTAGAACTCGGAGTAGGGTTGACAACTTAAATATTTCATCCGAAATATTCAAGTAAGTTTAACTTGCGATCGCAATTGTTAAATGTCATATCCGAAACATCATATTCAAGCCTTTTAACAACGTATGTTAAAACGCTCATCCAAAAGCTAAAAGCTTACATCTACCCTCGGGTGACAAAGGACTCACGAGTTACTATATAAGTGATTAGTAGTTCCTTTCATCCTCGTGTGAATATACACATCTTTAGATCCCAAACCTTGCTGCGAATCAGCACCATAGGCCTAGCTTTACGTCTTTCAAAACCCCATGAAACACTCGCGTGCGAAGCACATCAAAATCCGTAAATCAACCAAACCTCTCAACCGAGAATCCCCTAACCATCTCCGTCTAGGTCTAGGAATGATGGAACATATTCCATAAATCTTATGACTATTTAAATATTTCACTGGAAATATTAAGTCATCCTTCACATCGCTCTAATGACTACCTATGTATTTCCTCGGAAATATAAAAGTCATCTCTTCTCGTCAAGTACCATTCAAAGAATTTATTAGGTATAAATTCTCTCCTCGTGTCAAAAAATCTCACTAAATCAGCGAGATTTATTCGTAAAATCCTCTTAAATTCCAATGACAACTTAAATATTTCATCCAAAATATTTAAATATATTTAATTTGCGAAATGCAATTAAATGTCATCTCTCGTTCTCGATGAACGTTCACCGAATCCCGTTGGATTCATTCATAAAGGAATTTATTTGGTATAAATTCTTTTAATCTAAAGTCCAGAAAAATCACAACATATGTGAAATTTCTTTGTCAAAAATCTTGCTTTCAATTCTCACCAACACTATCAAAACCCACTCGATGTAGTCTTGAACCAAAACCGTCTCCTATCAGAATAGATTCTATCTATCATCTGATTCCTTAGCTTTTTCCCTTTCACTTCCGCATGGTACTAAACACTACCAATGCTTCCGCATCCCACTCACCTCACACACACCTGAAGCGAAGAACCGCTAGGATAAGTTGAGATAACCCCACTGGAACCTTATCACTAACCTCACAATTATGAAGATTTTATCTTCTTAACCCTTAGGATATCTCCACATGATCACATGCCTCATCATATGAATGTTCTATGAATATTCACAATGATTGAGAAGAGCTACGTGACTTCAAAGGTGAAGTTTATTGTATGCTATCCACCACTAGTCATGACGTTACTAAGCTCATCGCTTCCGTCAACGTCTGTTATCCTCTTTATTTTTTCTTTTCACATCTTGTCCGGATGGTCATAGATTAAGGGGGAGCGAAAACATACTCATATAGTCTTTCACCAAACACCCTCAAGAACACACAAATGTGGTTCTTATTCCCTAGGAAACTTCCCTTTAGCTGCCCAGAACTAGGCTGCACAGGAAAATTCATGACTTCCAGGTCACGGTACCGTTAAATTTAACGGTACCGTGTGGTATTTAGTGGTACCGTGCCTATGTTTGACGAATTTTCACTGTTCCCTCCTGATCCCTGCATCCCTAACCTCAAACCTGCAAAATTTTGCAAACTCACACACACCCTAAGATTTCCTCACTACACCATAGGACACCATCACCAACTTTAGTTTGAATCCCACAACCCTTGCCTATATAAGGCCTCACTACTGCAAGCTTATCTTGCATCTCATCTTCAAACCTCACATTTACATCTTTCATCATCACACTCAAACCTTACAACCTTCAACTCATCGATCATCACACTCAAACCTTACAACCTTCAACCCTTATATCAATCCCACTCAAACCTTTTAGCTACACTTCACTCTTGACAGTGATAGTTAGTCTAAAAACCTTCAACCCATAGATCATCACACTCAAACCTTATAACCTTCAACTCATCACACTCAAACCTTACAACTACTCCTCACTTTGGATAAGTGATAGTCAGTTCAACAACCTTCAATCCTCACAAACACATGAAACCCTTCATGCACCAAATTATCTCTAACACACAACTAGGATCATCCAACCTAGAAACCTAGAACTTCGTTACCATAACCCCGTTAGAGATATCCACCAACAATCCTGTTAGGATCACATACACCTTTTCTTTTTCCCTTTTGAAATATATCATGCATCTCATTGTCAGTGCAAACGATATATTAACCTAAACCATCCTTTCCCACCTTTCCTCAAAGGGCAAAACCAACATCTCAAACCACATCATCATCATCCTCCACCTTTAGGATTCCTACACCCTTACCTCCACCAAGTCCACCACAACCTTTAGCTATCACACTAACCCTATCACCATCAAACCTCTTTGGACTTGGCACCAACACATCATCCTTATCACCATCACCATCACCACAACCTTTAGCTCTCACACTAACCTTGTCACCTACATCACCTTTTGAACTTGGCACTAACACATCATCCTTATCACTATCACCATCACCATAACCACTAATGGGTCATCCCATTATTTATCCCCTACAACCACATAACCCAAGTTGTCCTTGTTGTCACCACAACCAACACTCTCCCACCTTATGGAATCATTTAGGTATAACCTCTATCGAGTCTACTTTATGGCACGACTTGTCATAATAGTAATCATTTAGAGTATGTCTTACCAACAAACTATCCTTAACATCAATCATCTTAGGTAGATGATTATGTTGTTCAAAAGGTTTGTTAGAACTTTCCTTCCCAATGACAACTTGGAAGAAGTCATTTAGTGCGTCAGTCAATGAACGAATCTCGTTCTTGATTAGTGTGATTGAGTGAACAATTACACCTTAGGTTTTCGGTCGGGTTGTGACACTTACGTGTTAACATAGTTTAACCCATGCATGTCTTGCTATGTGTATTCTATCCCTATAATGTTGCTCCTATACTGTTATATATTATGTTGCACGAAGCTAACCCTTGATGTAGGAAAAACCTTTGTAAGAATTTGATCCATGGATCCGCTAGATACTAAGGTAAATAAACAAGAGGATTAAGTCACCATAGGGGAGCATTGAGCTAGGGGGAGCTCGGGAGTATTTGAATACATAGCAAGGAGTCATCTTCACAAGTGATGATAGAAGGCTTCACTGGGATGATGCAAACTCGCCTTTCTGAGGAGAAAGGATAGTAATGTAATAAGGGGGAGTAAGAAGTAAATCCAAGGGAGCGCTCGAGGCAACTACCTTTTTAATTCGAAAAAAGGGGGAGAAGGGGAGTGTAAACAGGTAACTTTTACATTTTACTATGTGTTACGGTTTACATATTTGTCATCATCAAAAAGGGGGAGATTGTTAGTGCAAATATTACGATATTTAAACTAAACGGTTTCTTCGGTTTTAATAATGACAAACATGTAACTTGTAATACATAACGTAAAATGTGCAAGTTACTTGTAAACACAAATCATTAATGCATACTTACATCAACACCTCTCGACGTCTCAAGTATGCTTCAACAAAGTCGTAGATTTCCATCCCGACGTAAATCACTCAAGGTATGGACAAACAAATCTACTACTTGACAAATGATAAAAGGATTATATTTTTCTAAACTTCACATTTTTATAAATGTGACAAAACATTTTTCAAAAATACATTTTACAAATTATTTTTGAATTAAAAAGAAATGTTTTATTTTGAAAAATAAATTTAAAAATCCCAACAGTCAATTTTCCCCCCAAAACAGCTCCAACTTTCTTAAATAAACCTTCCCCACTAAAGACAAACGAAGGAGCGTCCACGGTACCACTAAAGTACCGACGGCTCCACTAAATTTAGTGGAGCCGTCTGACAATTAGTGGAGCCGTTCCCCTGTAACGGCTATTTTTCCCCTTGCCTATAAATAGTGGACCATTTCACACTTCCAACTTGATTTTTCCAGTCCTTTTTTTCTGGTCTAATCCCTCCTCACTTAGATGACTTTCTTTGATCATTTGGAGAGTCTTAGGTTGTTTAAGAGTGATCCAATCATCCATTCAAGTGATCCTCTTCATTCCTCTTGATTAGCAAGAGAAGAACACAAAGTATCCAAGTAGATACAAAGTGTTGTCATCCCTCTTGATTAGCAAGAGAAGAACACAAAGTATCCAAGTAGATACAAAGTGTTGTCATCCCTCTTGATTAGCAAGAGAAGAACACAAAGTATCCAAGTAGATACAAAGTGTTATCATTCCTCTTCATTTGCAAGAGAAGAACTCAAGGTATCCAAGAAGATACAAGAGTTGGAGTTGTTAGGTCTTGTAACATTTGTTACACTCTTGATTGTATCATAGCATACATCAAGATTATTCTTCTTTTGTGAGAGAGTGAGTCAAGATCATTGTGATCTTAAGAGATACTGAAGATCTCTTGAAGCCATTGGGCTTGTGTGATTGATCATGTGGATCAAGGGTAGATCGGGTAGATCGAGTCAAGTGAGAGTATATCATTATGATCGTGTTGAGATCTTGGAGATCTCTTGAAGCCATTGGGCTTGTGAGATTGATCATGTGGATCAAGGGTAGATCAGGTAGATCGTGGTAGATTGGTGCTAGCTAAGATTAGCACTCGACATCTAGCTTAGTGTCGGAAATAGGATAAGCGACGTGTAAGGTGTAGATCGGGTAGATCGTGGTAGATTGGTGCTAGCTAAGATTAGCACTCGACATCTAGCTTAGTTTCGGAAAACAAGTTAAGCGACGTGTACGGTTTTCTCCGCCTGAAGGGAGTTTGTTGATTAGTGAAGTAATTCTCGAGTTGGGTACTCGGGGAGTGGAGTAGGGCGAAGAGGAGCTTCGTGACCGAACCACTATAAATCACCGTGTCCGGTTTGCGCCTTCTTACTTATCTCTTTACTTACATTTCATTCGTTATCGCTTTATATTTATATTTGTATTGCGTATATGTTTGTGTGGCTAGTTGCTTATGTCATGATTGATTATGTATGTTCCATGGTTTGATTATGCATATGTTGTAGTTTACTATATTCATCTCTAGATGCTATATAATCATAGTTGATACTTTTCATATTACGTCACACTTGATCGGGTGTTTGATACAAAAAGTTTTAAGTTTTTAATTGGAAATGTATTCACCCCCCTCTACGGTTTCCACAATATCTACATCCAAATCAGCATTTTCAAAGTTCAACTCTTCAGCCTCCCCTGAACCTCTGTCTGCATTCCTCCCCTGTATGGGAGCATCCTCCCCCAAACCTGGTTTGGAATCAACCTTCTTTGACTTTGATCTTCTAGATTTAGAAGTCCTTGGTCTCTGTACACCCTTTAGATGCCTAATCCTTTGCTTTAGCCTCCTGATTTCTGCACCTTGATTAGTTTTAAGCTCCTTTAACTCCTGCTTAAGACCAAGTAATTATTTTGAAAAAGTTGTACATTTTTCCATCAATTCTTTGATAAGTTGCAGACTATCCTTACCACTTCGGTCTGTGTTACCTAACCCGAGAGGTGGATCACAGCAAGTGTCATTTTGTACATTGAATGATGCCATCAATTCCTCAGTATCTTTTCTAGTCTCATCACTTCAGCCTGGGTTACCTGGCCTGAGAGGTGAATCATTGACATTGTCATGTTGTACATGGATTTCCATCAATTCAATTGTCTCAGTTCTGCCCTCATCACTTCGACCTGTGTAACCTGGTCCGAGAGGTGAATCAATGGGCTCAAACTCAGTATCAACCCTGGGTTGATCATCTGAGCCCCCCTTTTTAGCCATTTGGCTGGGGTTACCATCACTTGCTTCAGGCTCAAGAGAACCCTCTGCATTAGATGTTGCCATGGTTGAGGTCTTACTTATGTTAACACTGTCCTGTCCAGCTACTAAGCCAGGAACAGTAGTGTTAGCCTCTTCCATCATGTCACCTACATCACCTGTGACAGCCTCATCTGCAGCCATACCAACACTGGCCTGAGGTTGCTCAGTTTCCTTATTTAGTGAATTCCTAGGGGATTGGGTCTTTTGGGGTTGTTCAGAGGAATGTTCAGAGTTGGGTGTGTGATGGGTAGCTGTTGTGATTTTAGCACCTTCACCCTGAGTAGCAACCAATTGCAACATGTATGGGGACAAAGGTGTTACAGTCCTAGAAAAACCAGTTCCATTCTTCTTCAAATATGAAAACAATTTTCTTTTAAGCTCAGGGCTATCATGTGTCCTTTTATGTACCATAGGTTCTGATAGTTGGTTATTTATGATTAATTGTAAAAACCTTGGGTAAACATAAATTTTTCCAGAAATGTTCTTCTTCAACCCATCCATCACCATAGCCGAAAAATTAAAGGGTTGTCCTATGGCCAGACAAATCAAAGCAGATGCTTGAGTTGTGCTGAACTCATTCCACCCTGTAGTTTTAGGACTTAGACAATGGAGAAGGGTGTGAAGAAGAAATTTCCATTGAGGGCAGAGAAGTCCGTTGTAAAATTTTAAACTGTCATTCTTCTTCTCATACCCCATATTTGCAAGTTCTTGAAAAATAACAGAATTCGAAAGGCAAGTTATTTCTTCATCATCTGAAAGATGAAGTGCTTCTCTCACAGATGACTCAGAGATAACTATTCTTTGCTTATCTACCATAGCCCTCAAATATGTTTCCCCATTTTTAGTTTTGACCTTAACAGTAGACCAAAACTGTTTCATGCGGGAAATGTATATAGTGGGATTTGCTGTTAATGCATACCTTAAATGAGTAGCATTAAGAAAGTCAATAACTTCAGCAAAACCCACAGCTTCTGGGACCTTTTGAAGAAACGCTACTTGATTGTGATTATCTGAGAAGTCTCTTGCTGCCATTGTAAAATTAGGGTTTTGATTTTGGGGGTTTTGAGAATCGGATGATTAAAGGCGTGTTAGGGTTTGAATGAGATTGAATTTTGGGCGCACAAAGTCAATTGTGAGATCGAATTGGGTTTTTATACCGTTTGGATTTAATTAGGGTTTTATAGGCGCCAAATTACAAAATTGACCCTTCACTTTCAAACTGAGCAGTAGAATTCCAATAGTTGCAGCAGTAGGAAGTTTTGCTTAGCAGCAAAAACTTTATTGCTAGCAGTAGAATATCTTCTGATCTTTTCAAACACCTTTTTCTCATCAACCAAGCATTTCCCATTTACTTATCCTGCAAAAGGTTACTCCAAAACCACAAAAACACAAGAAACAAGATACCACAATAATCACAAGTCATAGTTATACTTAGTAGTTGAATAAACAACTAGCAACAGAACCATATACAACTAGCAGCAGACAACACATAGCAACAGAAACAACTTATTTGACTAATAACAGTACAAATCCTTACAATCTATTACAAAAACACACAGAGATAAGATTTTTCAAAGATTGATCATCCCTATACTAGCAATTAAAAATTGAAATTCTACCCACATCAAAGCCTTTAGTGAGTAAATCTGTGACATTTTTGTCAGTATGGATTTTAACTATTTGAATTAGCTTTTTCTCATAACAATCTCTTATAAAGTGATGTCTTATCTCAATATGCTTTGTTTTAGAGTGAAAAACAGGATTTTTAATGATACACATTGTACTGTTATTATCAATATAAATTTTGGTGTTCATAAAGTTGTACCCATAATCCAGCAATTGATTCTGAATCCAGAGCACTTGTCCACAGCAACTAGAAGCAGCCACATACTCAGCTTCAGTTGTTGAATTTGCCACCACAGTCTGTTTCTTGCATTGCCATGAGATCAACCTATGTCCAAGGTATTGACATCCTCCAGTGGTTGACTTTCTATCCAAACTTGCTCCAGCATAATCCCTATCTGAGTATGCCACTAGATCAAAAGGTGAATCCTTAGGATACCAAAGGCCTAACCTAGGTTGACTCCTCAAGTACCTAAAAATCCTCTTAACAGCATTCAAGTGTGAGACTTTAGGGGACACTTGAAATCTGGCACAAGCACACACAACAAACATAATGTCTGGCCTTGAAGCAGTTAGATACATCAATGAACCAATCATGGATCTATACAGATGTACATCAACCTCTTCCCCATCTTCATCCTTGACCAAAGGCTTATTGGTTTCCATAGTTGTCTTAGCTGGCTTCACATCAGAAAAACCAAATTTCTTCAAAATATCAGTCACATACTTGTCTTGACTGATGAAAATCCCATCTGCTTTTTGCTTAACCTGAAGCCCCAGAAAGAAAGTGAGTTCCCCCATAGAACTCATCTGAAATCTGCTATGCATGAGCTTCTCAAATTCCTCACATAACACCTTGTTTGTAGACCCAAAAATGATATCATCAACATAAACTTGAACTAATAAGATATTCTTTTTGTCTTTCTTGATAAACACAGTCTTGTCAATAGTTCCCCTACTGAAACCATTGGATAACAAATACTTTAACAAGGTATCATACCAAGCTCTTGGATCTTGATGTAAGCCATACAATGCTTTCTCCACCTTATAAACCCTATTAGGATAATCAGGATCTTCAAAATTAGGTGGTTGCATCACATAAACCTCCTCATCAATTGTCCCATACAAGAAAACACTTTTCACATCCATCTGATACACTGTGAAGTTCTTGTGTGAGGCATAAGCCAAGAAGAGTCTGATAGCCTCTATCCTTGCTACAGGAGCAAACACCTCATCATAATCTATACCTTCCTGTCTTCTTCAGGAACCTCATAGTCAGCATAGCCATCTGCCACTTTAGATCAATCTCTTCAAGATCATCTTCATTAGTCTGATCCAAGTCTTGATCCATAACAGTAGTATTTGTGGTGAGATCAGCCAAAAAGGCAAAAATAGCAGCATAACTGATGTTGTCACTATTTGTTGAGCCAGCGGCAGAATTATCATGACCAGCAGCAGAATTAACATGACCAGCAGCAGAAAAATTTTCTTGAGAGCTACCAGTTCCTTTGTAGCTTGATGACACAAATGCTAGATTGTTTGCACCAGAAGATGAACTGGATGATCCTTTGACTTCAGATTCATATACCTTAAGATTGTTGTATAAATCATCCAGATGAACAGTATGCATGTTCCATTCAGATGGCAGGCTTTTGAGAAACTTGAGATTGATGTCTTCTTGAGCCACTGTAACCTTCAGAAGTGCCAGCTGACTTACCAACCTTTGAAGCCTGTCATAAGTAGCATCAATGTTTTCAGAACTTTAGGCCACAAAGGTCTCAAATTGATGCTTCAATAAGTTCTTCCTTGACTTCTTTGCTGCTTCATTGCTACCAAATCTGAGTTCAATGGCTTTCATCAGTTCCTTAGCAGTCTGAATGTGGGTAAAGCTTAATTGGTGCTCATTAGGTATTCCCATCAGAAGAATACTGTGAGTTTTGATTTCCAGCCTCCTTTGAGCCTTCTCCTCATTAGTTTTAATGGGTACAATGGACCCATCAGCTCCTTTGGCAGGTAAAGTGTCACCAGTCAGAATGACATCCCAAATGGTGTAGTCAATCATCTTCATATACTGTTGGATTCTCATCTTCCATAGTTCAAACTCCCCAGGCTTGAGCATGGGTACCTTGGATGCAGTAACCATATGAGTTGATTCGGATTCCATTGCTGTGAGTAGATGATGAACAGATCTTAATTAACAAAAATTCTTCTCGATATCAGTTTCTAGATCACAAGCTCTGATACCACTTGTTGATCCCAGTTGAGCTAACGATCTTATTAATTATTTTAGATATAGATCTAAGACAATAGGTATAGAAACTGTTCTTGTGAAAACAATATTAAATACTACGCGGAATTTAGTATTTAATCTTAAGAAGAATTATCATTGACACAGACTAATTCTCAATAAACACTTCAATATATTAATACGGTTACTCAAAAGTAACAGGGTTACAAATACATTGAAGTGAATCGACTTAACAAACAATACATCCTAATCTCTAACCCTAGAACCTCCTTTTATAGACTAAGGAGTCCTAGTCGGTTACAATGACTTTCTATACAAGATAATATCTATTCGTATCAATTCCATAATTATCTAAACATACTATACACGTTTATCTAATAAGCAGCAGAATACTTTACTCTAGCAACAGAATCTTCGATGTCTAGCAGTATTATCATACTTAGCTTATTTCTTCGATCTTCTCTGTAACTCCAGCAGTAGAATGAATACACTAGCAGTAGAATGATTTAGCCTAGCAGCAGAATCATAATTAGTGTATTTTCCATTAAGAACCATGAGCAGTATTATCAAACTTGAAGCAGCAGCATCTTAAAACCCAACATAGTTAATGTATGAAACTAATGCATGTTATTTAGCTCAACCAAAAGAAAGTAGTTACCACAAATTGAATAAGCAAAAGTAAAATTAAAAAGAAAAACAGAATTTTTAAAAGATACTTGTGATAGAAGGCGATATTACAAATCCAACTATTATTTTTGGTAGTTAACAATTATTTTGTGACATATTATAAGAGAAGATATACAATAAAATTGGGACAAAGATTCAGTATGTGTTAATAAAATGTATAAAGAGATAATAATATTTTATTTTTATTGAGTCAAAAGTTAAAAGAAAGAAATGGGTATATGGATAAAGTGCAATATCACTCGTGTGTACAACTCACATGTCAAGTATCGATGGTCAAGCTTAATATTTGTTTGGGCAAATGATAGTCAATGTAAAGAATTTCAGACTTATCTCAATCTAAAAAGAGGTCAAAGGAATATACGTAAAAGTTAACGCAAACAACATGAACTATTCATGTAATTTACGCTTTTTTCTTGGATGTAGCGACTTTATTCATTTCTTGAAAAAATAACTTGCTTAATCCATGAGATTTGTTTGTATTTACAAAATATTATAAAAAGTAAAGTTTTATATTATTTAGATATTAAATGGTACTTTATTTCGCTTTCAAAATATATTTTTTGTTTTTTAGCTCACTTTAATCTTCATCTTCAATTATAGCAACAATCAATTCACTTTCATTAAACATGCAATATTTATAGCACCAAGTTCACTAGTAAAAAAAGATCAAAAACAGATTTTTAAGGAATTAGAAAATGTGTTCAAATTCATATCTTTTAAGACACAATTTTCAAAAAAGCGAAATATATATTTCTATGTTTTCCTTATCATTCTCAAAATCACACGCTTTTTAATATGTAAAATACAACGCTACATAAACATGTTATCTAATTTTCTAAATACACTGATAGAAAAATTAGCTCAAATTTTCTGCAAAATAAAAAAAAAAAAAAAAAAAAATCATACTCACTCTATCCCAAATTTATTATCCTTATTTTTATTTTGGATCCCAAAACAGTATTCCTCTTCTTGTGTCAAATTGTCAACATATCAAAAGAGAGTTTAGGGGTGGTGATATTTGATTGGTTGAAGAGTGCAGTGGCCTTACATATCAAAAGAGAGTTTAGGGGATGATGAAGCGTTCAACAGCTGCACTATGGTATCTTCCTAAAAAGAACTCCCTTCTCCCCGGATCTAGCAGCATAGACCTTGGCGGCTTCTTGTCGCTTATTCTGGTTGTCGTTTCCTCTGAGTGGTCTTCCCACTTCCTCTTGATCTTTATCATCTTTGCGACAAAATCTCAGATCACTGGTTTATACGAGCATGGGCCACATTTATGGTATTAGGGAGGCTAGTTGTTTCCACAGCGATTACGTTGCTTTTGATAGATGGAAGCAATCCTCCAATGTAGCATTCGATCGTACAAGCCTCACTATTAACCATTCCAGGGTACAATTGTACCAACTCCAAGAACCGGTGAGTGTAGGCTTGGAGATTAGTGCCCTTCACCTTATGACTCCAGAATTCAGCTTCCAACCTCTTGTCCTTGTCACTAGGGCCATATCTCTTAAGCAACATCTCCTTGAACTCTCCCCAAGTCATAGCAAATTCCACGTCAGTTCCAACAGTCTTAAGGAAATCACACCACCAAACCCAAGCTTCATTTTGCAAGGTGGATGAGGCAAAATCCACCTTGGATTTCTTCTCATAGTGGCATATTCTAAAGGTAACTTCCAACTCTTTCCGCCAACGTGTTAAGGTAACAGCTCCCCTAGTGCCGTAAAAGACAATCGACATAAACTTGTTGAACTCCTTAAAAGTACAACCACTATTTTTGTCATCAATAGAGCCTGAGTTTTGAGTAGAGGTGTTTGGGTGAGCTATCTTACCTAATAGCTCGGTCACCCATTGGGCCACTTGCTCAGTCCAGATTCGGTCAACAAAAGCAGGATTGGGTGGAAATTGGTTGCTGATAGCTTGGATGGGTTAACCAAAATTCATCCTTGACGATCAACGATAAACATAGGTGGCATCCAAGGGCCTGCATTAACCTTAGCAAGATGTGCCCATGCCGTCTTGGTTGTGCTTTGTCCTGAATCTATCACTCTACATTGCAAGAAAATGAGGGCGTTAGGCTTATAAGGATAAATCACAAGAGAATATGAGCATCGCAGATGGGATACTGGAATAGATATTAATCATCATGACAAGAATACTATTCCAAACCATGTTAAAAGTTCCAAACAATCCAAACAAAAATGATAAATGATCACTGTCAGTGATAGCGATAAACAACACAGCTAATGTATAGGCAAAGGTTCCAATCCGACACAATCATTCAGTGTCGACACGAGGTCCTCAAGATTTCAACAACGGTAGATCAAAAGGGTGATTGATAGCGATAGATGGTATCGGTAGATGATAAAGAACTAAGGTTTCTAACTAAGAACTTCTCAGTTTAGAGCCCACAACAAACAAAATCAATAACTAAACGCGTCCTCAGCATAGTAGCTCTCATGGCAGCTTCTAGGTCTACCAGACCACGTGTTCCTTTGTATTACAAATGAAGGAGTGAGACATTCTAAGAACATGTCCCAAGTGTAAGTGTTTCGAGGCGGTTTTCCATATGGTGATAGAATAGGCATTTTGGACGAATAGGACGAATGTCCAATCTCGGAATTAAATGGTTAGGCTACCTGGTGGGAGATCGTGAACATACGTAAACACATAGAGATGTTACCAGAAAACAGTGTAAGTGAGTGAGGATTAGATAGGTAGGAGGCATGGTCGGTGAAAAAGATAGTAGATTAGTTATGAGTTATCAAACAAGGTCAAACACTGATGAAGCGAAAAGTGTACCACTTTTAGGGGGTCATTTAAGCCCTAAATCGTATTTATTTGATCAAATATTGCCCTAAATCGTTCCTTTTGTCATTTTAGGTACTTTGGAGAAGAAATCTGGAAAAGGAAGCATTTTGGACGTTTTTGGAGCATAAAAGTGAAGAAAACGACAAAGTCTCCAAAGCTGCTGGAAAAGTACACGTGACGGCGTCAAGGATTGCTCCTGACGGCGTCACGGCTTGGCAAAAGAGGTGGATATGACAAATGCACGTGACGCGCCAGAAAGTTTTACAATGGAAATCTGACGGCGTCACCCTTTAAGGTGATCAAGGCTGTCAGAGTTTAAGTTAAAGAGAGACGGCGTCAAGCACAATTGTGACGGCGTCAACCCTTGATGCGCCAGAGTGGATTTTGGAGGATTAAAGAGGGACGGCGTCAGGAAGACCATCCGGGAACCCTAGCCGCGGCGAGGTGACGGCGTCACCTCCTACAACGTGACGCCGTCAGCCCCTAAATTCTATATATAGTTTTGCAATTTTTAGTCATTAGTGTGCAACTTTGTGAGGAGAAACCCTAAGACGAATTTTTTGCCATTTTTAAGGGTTTTATACCCTTGGATCTCCCATGTTTAATTGAAGATAAGTAATCAATTAATCATTCAATATGTCTATGTGTTGTTTGATTATATCTTGTTCTTGTCTTTTAATTAACATGTTAGGCTAGATTTATCTTGTGTTTGCTTAGATCTAATGAAACCTAACTATTGATTATTGGTTGTTGGTGTGTTATTAATTGTATTGGATGATTGTTTATCGATGTTAGGCTTAAGAAAACTGGCTAACCTCCTATACGGTAACTTGCTTGAACGTCTTAAGAAACATGAACCAATGCGTACTAAGGTTTTTGTAGTTGTATTTAATGCATGAGCGAATTCTAGTGATCCCATGTTAGGAGCTTATTAGCCGGCTCGACATTGGAGTGAAGTAGGGGCTTGTAGAGTTGGGGAAGTACGTACGCCACCCCACGATTGGTATTAAGGAATACACCCGTCATCCACGCAATTAATACACACTAATCAACCGGTAAAAGATAGTTAGGGAGTAAGGAAATCTAAGTAAACACATTTCTCTCCATATAAGTTCCACAACCTTTTCATTTTCAGTTATTTTATTTTATTTGCAATTGTAGTTATTTGGGTTAGTTGACTAGCAACTAATTCCGACCACTCCTTTAAACCCGAGATTTTACTTGCTTTTATAAAAAATATAAAAATACAAAAAGAATCTTCCCTCACCCTTAGACCTATTAGAGTAGTTTTTCAATCCTAACGACACTATTCCCCTAGAGAACGATCAATCCCCCGGTACTTGCCACTACACTATACTACATCGGTCAGGTACACTGCCTGGTGGGGATTGCAAGCCTCTTGAGATCCCTCGAGAGGTAAAACCTGTTGTAAGGTCGCAAAACCACGCATCAAGTTTTTGGCGCCGCTGCCGGGGAATAGTTATTGTTTAGGTTGAATTTTTATTTTATTAGGTCTACTCACTAGATTCCTTTCTAGTGAGAATTTTATTTTATTTTATTAGATTTCTTTAGTCTATCTTTTTCTTTGTGCCCTTTGTTTGTAAAACCATTTTCATTTGTCACCATGGCGGATGAAATTCCATTTAGATCATTAACAATAGAGGAACAATTACTTTACACGGATAGATTTGCTTCCTGTTGTTCCAATGAATTTTTAAGTGATCTTAGATATATACAAGAGGAGATGGGTGTAAAGTTTGATAGGTTTGATGAATTATGTGCATGTGTGGCTTCTATTAAACAATCATTGTTAGGATCAACTCCTTTTAATAAGACCCTTTGGAAAAATTTTGAGGAAAGCCTCCTAACCGTGAACCATAAGTTTAATGAATTAATGGGTTCGTATACATCACAACTTGAGGAAACAATTGAGGAGGATTTAGCCGAACATGAGCATATTGAGCAAAAAGACCTAGGTTTTATGATCAATGACTTTGAATCTCAAGGAACACATGATGAATCCTTTAGGCAAATTGAACATAGTAATCATGTTATCGGGGAAGATTCTTATGAATCGGACTTAGAACTTGAAATGGCTAGAGAAGGATTTGAGATACTTAGGAACATGTTTGGGTTAGATTCTACTAAAACACATGATGTGGATATAATTGATATAGAGACAAGGAAGGATGAGGTAAATAACACAAACCTACAAAGTACCCCACAAGTCCTACCATCATTCGAGGCATACACACCGCCCGTGACTTACCCGGAAAAAGTAGAAGAGACTATAGGAACCCCAATAGAGGTAGAGCCCTTGGACCAAACACAACTAGAAGAAATAGGTTTGAATACTTGTAGTCACAACCTTTCTTTTAGTTCTATGGAAGTTCCTAGTTTTGATGAACCGGAGCCTCAACCGAGACCCTTACCCAATTTTCCATCCTTGGATGAAAAGTTAGGAATTAAAATAGGTCCCGATCCACCCATCAAACCATATAGTCCGGGTAGTGTTACGCTAAAGGTATTAGACTCTAAGCCTTGTAGAGAGGAAGCTAACATAGGAGTGAACCATCACCTTACATACTTACATCACCCATTTATGATTGATCACAAGAAACATTATGGGTTTAAACCGGGTTTATTAGGTCAAAGTGGATTCTTAACTTGGAGTCTCTCGAAGTTGATAGAAGATGATCCCTTTCTAGGAGAAAATCTTAATCCGCCCACTAACCCAATTGAATTAGGTAAGGTTATGATGATAGGATCCCGCACCTTTGAGCATATAATTCACCCGTCACTATTTCCTCACGTGGCATATTTCCACCCTAAGGGTGTGTATCGCTACTTTCACCCACACTTAATCCTAAGTGTAGGGAAAACCTCCCCTATTTCCATTAAATAAGGGTAGAGTCAGGCTTGTGACTCGAACAAAAACAAGCGCTTCTTGGGAGGCAACCCAAGCTTTATTTGCTTTGAGTGTTTATTTATTTGTTTGTTTGATTTTATTTGCTTCCGTATGTATGTTTAATTTTTATTATTATTGATTCATGTTTAAAACTAAATTGTGAAAATGCTTTATCTTGTTTTTAAATTCGTCTTAACTACATATAAAAGTATTTTTCAAAAAATAAGTGTAAGGGAAATCCAAATCGGTTTATTAGAACAAATGAACATGAATCATAACAATAATAAATTAACATACATATTAGTAATTGTTTGAGTCAAATGCTTGTATCGAGTCATAATGATGTTTTGCAGGAACTCCAGGAAGTAAGGTATAGGTTTTTCCAGAAATTTTCCGGAAACTTAACATGAGAATTCTGTCAGATCATTTCTGACGGCGTCAGGCATTACAACCTGACGGCGTCAGGTTTTAATTTTCTGAAATTTTTGAAAGTTTTGTTTTTTTTACAGGAATCATAAAAAGTTTTTATTAAATCTCTAACTTATAAACTCCAGGAATCTGCAAAATAATCATTCCACAAGCATTATATCCTTATATAGATTTATCCCGCCGATGTTATGCAGGTTTTCGTGTTTGTTTTCTCAGGTTTAACAGGTTATTTTGGACAAGGAGATGTATTTGGAATCAAGCTTTAGGCGATGCTTTAGTCTTGGAGCTTCTACATTCTCTTGGAAGAAGATCTAACCATGTTACCCCTTTATCCACCGAGCGAATCAGGGGAGTATTTGATTTCATTCTTTTACCTTATTTACTTTTACATCTTGTTATTTGAACATTGGGGACAATGTTCATCTTAAGTGTAAGGGGGGGGGGGTAAAATACGATACTTTAGAGAATGCAATTACGCTTGATTTTTCGTTTGTTTAATGGTAGATGTGTAATAAAACTGAGAGAAATACCTGTTAAGGCAATTTTAGTGCCAAATTTAAATTTTTTTACAACATATAGGAGTGAAACTTTGATCTTAATGAGCGTCTCATGGATAGGAGTTATATGACTAACACAAAACCGTACCACAAAAAATTTTTTCCACCCACAAATATGTGAGGTTCGCCCCTAGAATTGGTAGGAAAAGCATTTATGCTATGATGTGTGTACCGGTAGCACTTAGATTCTAGAACTTGCGTTAGGACCATTCCGAGGCCACAAGTGAGACTACATTCGTGTAGTTAGATTTACTACATGATAAGAGGCATTAAGATTAACCCATTGTTTTACACCTGTGTTTTGGTTATAATTACATTGGCTACATTGGTCAAGTAATTCTCCCACACCCTTTGCGTTGTACTCATTTTTAGTACATGATACCCCTAGTATACCCCTCAGAGCCTATCTTTTCGTTTCTAACTTTAAGCATTTTACTTAAAGGAAGAATTTGTTTACACCCCACTTAAATGTACACCCAAATCGCCTTAGCCTACCTTGTATGCACTCGTTTTTAGTGCATTATTGTGACAACATTTGTTTAAACCCCAAGTTAATTATCTAATTGATTACATGGTTGCTAAGTCGAGTCATATCCTTGTACATATTGTTTTGGGACGATTGGGACTCATGGGTAAAGTACTAGTGTAATGGAGTAATGGGGAAGAACAACGTTATTACCCCCATATGTGCTAAATATTTAAAAGTACTCCAAGTGTGTTGATTATCTTAATTCGAGTCATTAGAATAGTTATTTGTAAAGTTATGTAAAAGTTCAAGTGTAAGGGGATACAACGCCCCTACGATGTATTATTTTGGTTGGTAGGGCAAGAGGGTATGAAAAAAAAAAATCGAAAAAATCAAGAAAAATACAAAAAAAAATGAGAAAAAGAAAAGTAGAAAAAACATACGGACTACCATCCCGTTTCATTTTATGTTTATTTTATGTTTTTGTTATTTTGTTTTTAGCTTAAGTCGAGTCTAGTCTTGGCTTAGCAACGCCATATTGTACATGTAATTAATCAAGATCTTTAACTCGCCACTAGTAAAATATCCCTTATCCAACAAAACCTTGTTTATCATATCCCTACACCTAACGTTATAACCTGTTTAAAATCCCTCTTTGATAGTTTATCTTAGGTGCTTACGCCTAGTGGAGGAGGTTTTTGACCCTTTCCCAAGCCTATGGTAATCTATTTGCTATGACAGGTAGTGAGAGATATGATCCATTTTCATTTATGAGATATACTTTTATGACACTTGAGAGATGTGAGTATCTAAACACTACTTGTGAGGTGCTAGTGTGTAATCTCCGTGCTTATTATGATTAAAGGGGAACGACTATTTGTTGTAATTACTTTTATATTAGCGTTAAATGACCCCTAACTTGTATTTTGATTAGAATAAAAGCGCATTTGTTTGAGGACAAGCAAATCTCAAGTGTAAGGGTACTTGATGAAGCGAAAAGTGTACCGCTTTTAGGGGGTCATTTAAGCTCTAAATCGTATTTATTTGATCAAATATTGCCCTAAATCGTTCCTTTTGTCATTTTAGGTACTTTGGAGAAGAAATCTGGAAAAGGAAGCATTTTGGACGTTTTTGGAGCATAAAAGTAAAGAAAACGACAAAGTCTCCAAAGCTGCTGGAAAAGTACACGTGACGGCGTCAAGGATTGCTCCTGACGGCGTCACGGCTTGGCAAAAGAGGTGGATATGACAAATACACGTGACGCGCCAGAAAGTTTTACAATGGAAATCTGACGGCGTCACCCTTTAAGGTGATCAAGGCTGTCACGGTTTAAGTTAAAGAGAGACGGCGTCAAACACAATTGTGACGGCGTCAACCCTTGAAGCGCCAGAGTGGATTTTGGAGGATTAAAGAGGGACGGCGTCAGGAAGACCATCCGGGAACCCTAGCCGCGGCGAGGTGACGGCGTCACCTCCTACAACGTGACGCCGTCAGCTGATGCGTGGTTTTGCGACCTTACAACAGGTTTTACCTCTCGAGGGATCTCGAGAAGCTTGCAATCCCCACCAGGCAGTGTACCTGACCGATGTAGTATAGTGAAGTGGCAAGTACCGGGGGATTGATCGTTCTCTAGGGGAATAGTGTCGTTAGGATTGAAAAACTACTCTAATAGGTCTAAGGGTGAGGGAAGATTCTTTTTGTATTTTTATATTTTTTTTTATAAAAGCAAGTAAAATCTCGGGTTTGAAAGAGTGGGCGGAATTAGTTGCTAGTCAACTAACCCAAATGACTACAAATGCAAATAAAGTAAAATAACTGAAAATGAAAAGGTTGTGAAACTTATATGGAGAGAAATGTGTTTACTTAGATTTCCTTACTCCCTAACTATCTTTTACCGGTTGATTAGTGTGTATTAATTGCGTGGATGACGGGTCTATTCCTTAATACCAATCGTGGGGTGGCGTACGACTTCCCCAACTCTACAAGCTCCTACTTCACTCCTATGTCGAGCCGGCTAAGAAGCTCCTAACATGGGATCACTAGAATTCGCTCATGCATTAAATACAACCATAATAACCTTAGTACGCATTGGTTCATGTTTCTTAAGACGTTCAAGCAAGTTACCGTATAGGAGGTTAGCCAGTTTTCTTAAGCCTAACATCGATAAATAATCATCCAATACAATTAATAACACACTAATAACCAATAATCAATAGTTAGGTTTCATTAGATCTAAGCAAACACAAGATAAATCTAGCCTAGCATGTTAATTAAAAGACAAGAACAAGATATAATCAAACAACACATAGACATATTGAATGATTAAATGATTACTTATCTTCAATTAAACATGGGAGATCCAAGGGTATAAAACCCTTAAAAATGGCAAAAAATTCGTCTTAGGGTTTCTCCTCACAAAGTTGCATACTATGAATAAAAATTGCAAAACTATATATAGAATTGAGGGGCTGACGGCGTCACGTTGTAGGAGGTGACGCCGTCACCTCGCCGCGGCTAGGGTTCCCGGATGGTCTTCCTAACGCCGTCCCTCTTTAATCCTCCAAAATTCGTTCTGGCGCGTCAAGGGTTGACGCCGTCAGAATTGTGCTTGACGCCGTCTCATTTTAACTTAAACCGTGACGACCTTAATCACTTTAAAGGGTGACGCCGTCAGACTTTCCATTGTAAAACTCTCTGGCGCGTCACGTGTATTTTGTCATATCCACCTCTTTTGCCAAGCTGTGACACCGTTAGGAGCAATCCTTGACGCCGTCACGTGTACTTTTCCAGCAGCTTTGGAGACTTTGTCGTTTTCTTCACTTTTATGCTCCAAAAACGTTCAAAATGCTTCCTTTTCTAGATTTCTTCTCCAAAGTACCTAAAATGATAAAAGGAACGATTTAGGGCAATATTTGATCAAATAAATACGATTTAGGGCTTAAATGACCCCCTAAAAGTGGTACACTTTTCGCTTCATCAA
Source organism: Artemisia tridentata subsp. tridentata (assembly GCA_021014915.2). Lineage (NCBI taxonomy): Eukaryota > Viridiplantae > Streptophyta > Magnoliopsida > Asterales > Asteraceae > Artemisia > Artemisia tridentata. The sequence continues at coordinate 71,511,261 of CP139506.1, read as the reverse complement.
ATACCCTTACACTTGAGATTTGCTTGTCCTCAAGCAAATGCGCTTTTATTCTAATCAAAATACAAGTTAGGGGTCATTTAATGCTAATATAAAAGTAATTACAATAAATAGTCGTTCCACTTTAATCATAATAAGCACGGAGATTACAAACTAGCACCTCACAAGTAGTGTTTAGATACTCACATCTCTCAGGTGTCATAAAAGTATATCTCATAAATGAAAACGGATAATATCTCTCACTACCTGTCATAGCAAATAGATTACCATAGGCTTGGGAAAGGATCGAAAACCTTCTCCACTAGGCGTAAGCACCTAAGATAAACTATCAAAGAGGGCTTTTACATGGGTTATAACGTGAGGTGTAGCGATATGATAAACACGGTTTTGTTGGATAAAGGATATTTTACTGGTGGCGAGTTAAAGATCTTGATTAATTACATGTACAATATGGCGTTGCTAAGCCAAGACTAGACTCGACTTAAGCTAAAAACAAAATAACAAAAACATAAAATAAACATAAAATGAAACGGGATGGTAGTCCGTATGTTTTTTCTACTTTTCTTTTTCTCATTTTTTTTGTATTTTTCTTTATTTTTTCGATTTTTTTTTTCATACACTCTTGCCCTACCATCCAAAATAATACATCATAGGGGCGTTGCATTCCCCTTACACTTGAACTTTTACATAACTTTACAAATAACTATTCTAATGACTCGAATTAAGATAATCGAAACACTTGGAGTACTTTTTAAAAATATTTAGCACATATGGGGGTAATAATGTTGTTCTTCCCCATTACTCCATTACACTAGTACTTTACCCATGAGTCCCAATCGTCCCAAAACAATATGTACAAGGATATGACTCGACTTAGCAACCATGTAATCAATTAGATAATTAACTTGGGGTTTAAACAAATGTTGTCACAATAATGCACTAAAAATGAGTGCATACAAGGTAGGCTAAGGCGATTTGGGTGTACATTTAAGTGGGGTGTAAACAAATTCTTCCTTTAAGTAAAATGCTTAAAGTTAGAAATGAAAAGATAGGCTCTGAGGGGTGTACTAGGGGTATCGTGTACTAAAAATGAGTACAACGCAAAGGGTGTGGGAGAATTACTTGACCAATGTAGCCAACGTAATTATAACAAAAACACAGGTGTAAAACAATGGGTTAATCCTAATGCCTCTTATCATGTAGTAAATCTATCTACACGAATGTAGTCTCACTTGTGGCCTCGGAATGGTCCTAACGCAAGTTCTAGAATCTAAGTGCTACCGGTACACACATCATAGCATAAATGCTTTTCCTACCAATTCTAGGGGCGAACCTCACATATTTGGGGGTGGAAATTTTTTTAGTGGTACGGTTTTGTGCTAGTCATATAACTCCTATCCGTGAGACGCTCATTAAGATCAAAGTTTCACTCCTATATGTTGTAAAAAAATTTAAATTTGGCACTAAAATTGCCCTAACAGGTATTTCTCTCAGTTTTATTACACATCTACCATTAAACAAACAAAAATCAAGTGCACTTGTAAAATTGCCCTAACAGGTATTTCTCTCAGTTTTATTACACATCTACCATTAAACAAACAAAAATCAAGTGCACTTGTATTTTCTAAAGTATCGTACTTTACCCCCCCTTACACTTAAGATGAACATTGTCCCCAATGTTCAAATAACAAGATGTAAAAGTAAATAAGGTAAAAGAATGAAATCAAATACTCCCCTGATTCGTTTGGTGGATAAATAGGTAACATGGTTAGATCTTCGTCCAAGAGAATGTAGAAGCTCCAAGAATAAAGCATCGCCAAAAGCTTGATTCCACATACATCTCCTTGTCCAAAATAACCTGTTAAACCTGAGAAAACAAACACGAAAACCTGCATAACAACGGCGGGATAAATCTATATAAGGATATAATGCTTGTGGAATGATTATTTTGCAGATTCCTGGAGTTTATAAGTTAGAGATTTAATAAAAACTTTTTATGAAAACAAAACTTTCAAAAATTTCAGAAAATTAAAACCTGACGCCGTCAGGTTGTAAGGCCTGACGCCGTCAAAAATGATCTGACAGAATTCTCATGTTAAGTTTCCTGAAAATTTCTGGAAAAAACCTATACCTTACTTCCTGGAATTCCTGCAAAATATCATTATGACTCGATACAAGCATTTGACTCAAACAAATACTAATATGTATGTTAATTTAAAATTGTTATGATTCATGTTCCTTCTTGTTCTTGTAAACAAATTTGGATTTCCCTTACACTTATCTTTTTGCAAAATACCTTTATATGTAGTTAAGACGAAGTTAAAAACAAGATAAAGCATTTTCACAATTTAGTTTTGAACATGAATCAATAATAATAAAAATTAAACATACATACGAAAGCAAATAAAATCAAACAAACAAATAAATAAACACACAAAGCAAATAAAGCTTGGGTTGCCTCCCAAGAAGCGCTTTTCTTTATTAACGAGTCTTGTAGCTAGACTCAAAGTCCTTCTACCCTATGTAAGTGAGTTCGTCATCGAGGACGTCTTTAGGGTTAAGCTTGGATTGAAGTTTCCTACTGGTCCGCTTAGTACAATATATCTTTTCAAACTTCTCTCCATCCGGGTCATACAATGTCATCTTAATATGCCATGACCCATATCCATCTTTGGGTGGTTTGTCCCATTCCCACTTATGATCATCGTCCTCACAAGTCCACTTATTCATCCCTAGGTTAATTGGCAAAACTCCTAGGAAATCAATCATCTTCCTAAAAACTAGAGGGTCTTCAAATGGATCCAATTCGGTGTCCCTAGCCAAGAGTTGCTCCACCGTATGTGTTCGGTTCACAAAGTCCTCTTCTAGGTAAAATGGGCGTTGGGGTCCTATGAAGTCTCTATCGATCCAAGGTCCATATCTAGATGGTCTCTTATTTAATTCTAACCAATGGGGTGTTGGTTCATCACTAGTATCATAAGCATGTTTCTTCACATCATAGACTGACCAAGTATCACCTTCTCCTACCACTATCTTAGATTCCTTACAATCAATCATAGCACTAGCGTTCGCCAAAAATCCTCTACCTATCAATAAGCGGCATGTAGGGTCGCTAACCATATCAAGGACGTGGAAATCGGCTAAAATGGTTAGTTTTCCTATGTGTACTAACACGTCCTTGACTACTCCAACCGGGTAAGCAACACTCCCATCCGCTAAGCCTATTATCACCTCGGTTTCTTTAAGTTTTCCTAGTTTTAGAGAGGTGTAGACAGGTAACGGAAGTAGGTTAAGGCTTGATCCAAGATCGGCTAATGTGTCATAAGCCTCCGAATTACCGATCTTGCAAGGTAGAACAAATAAGCCCGGATCATCTAACTTCTTAGGTAGCTTGTTTTGAACAAAGGCGGTCCCTTTTTCGCCTAACTTGAGCTTCTTCTCATCCAACACATCAATAACTGGACTTTCAAGGTGGAGCTCCTTGAATTCATTGTCAAGGTTTTGAGTGGGAGGTGTCTCAACTATGTTGTTGACCAATTTGGATATCATAACTTCTTGGTCATTTTGAACGACTTGGGTTTGTTTGAAACACGAGCTCATGGAATTGACCGAATAATATTGTGGAAAAGAACTAGGAGACGAAACCGATGAAATGGTGTTGACGTTTAGTTTCGGGTTCTTGACTGTGTTGCTAGGGAGTGCTCCCATTTCTCTGTCATTGAGGGCTTTCAACAAAGTGTCAATCTTATTGGTCATCTCGCTTTGTTTTTGTTTGAAATCGGCTTCAAACTTGGCCAAACGAGCTTCTTGAGATGCCATAAATTGAGACATCAATCCTTCAAAGTTATTGGTACTACCATTGCTGGAAGGATTGTTGTTGAAAGTACGGTTCGAGTTGGAACCGCTTGATTGGAAACGATTAGGTGGGTTGGAAGAATTGGTTTGTTGTGCGTTTTGGTTTTGTTTCCACCTAAGGTTTGGGTGATTTTTCCATGAGGGGTTGTATGAATCACCGTAGGGGTTTGGCTCGGGTTTGAAAGTGTACCACTTGTCTCCCGCTCCGTCGGTACGCGAGGATGCGTAGTCCGCAAAAGCTTGTTCGGGGAGTTCCACGCAATCACGAGTGTCGTGGGGACCACTACATAATTCACATGAAGAAGTGATTTTGTTCACTTGGCTTGAAGGTTTAGGAGCCTCGTAGGATTTCATAAGAAACTTGACTTGGTCTTCAAGTTCTATGATCCTACGGTCGGAAATGCTTGAATTGTTCGAAGGCAAAGATATTGCCTTGACCGTTTTATTCAAATCACGGGGATCACTCCAACTTTCGTTGTCATAAAGAGCAAGATCTTCTAGGAGAGCCCATGATTGTTCCGCACTTAGATCACGTAGCTTACCACCGGCCGATTGGTCAATGGTTTGCCTCGTGGAGAGATTGATATGGTCATAGAAGATTTGGACTTGGAGCCAAAGTTCTATGCCATGGTGAGGGACTTTTTGGAGTAAGTCCTTGAATCGAGTCCATGCCTCGTAGAGGGTTTCGCCTTGACGTTGTTGGAACATCAAGATATCATTCCTTAGCTTGGTAGTTCTTCCTGGTGGGAAAAACTGAGCAAGGAAACGAGTGGTGAGATCATCCCAAGAGGTGATGGATCCTGCGGGTAGACGCTCTAGCCATTGACTAGCTTGGTCCCGCAGAGAGAATTGAAAGAGACGCAGTCGGGTCGTCTCTCGAGTGGCAACATCAAGGTCTATGGAATCAACGATTTTGAGAAAGTCCTTGAGATGTTGATTAGGATCTTCGGAACGAAGTCCATGGAATGCGCATCCACTTTGCACCAACCGAATGGTGTCGAATCGCAAGGGAGTGACATAGGCTCCTTAAGTGAGCTCAATGGTGTTTCGATAGCCATGGTGGCTAGGACGGGAGTAGTCTCCTAAGGTACGGGCTCTAGGAGGTGGGTGTTGTTGTGGTGGTGGGTTGTTGGGATCGAGGATATTACCACCTTCCATGATGTCGGATGGTAATGGTTACGAACAAAGAAATGAAGAAAAAAGATAGACTAAAGAAAACCTAGAAAAATAAAATAAAAATCTCACTAGAAAGGAATCTAGTGAGTAGACCTTATAAAATAAAAATTCAACCTAAACAATAACTATTCCCCGGCAGTGGCGCCAAAAACTTGATGCGTGGTTTTGCGACCTTACAACAGGTTTTACCTCTCGAGGGATCTCGAGAAGCTTGCAATCCCCACCAGGCAGTGTACCTTACCGATGTAGTATAGTGAAGTGGCAAGTACCGGGGGATTGATCGTTCTCTAGGGGAATAGTGTCGTTAGGATTGAAAAACTACTCTAATAGGTCTAAGGGTGAGGGAAGATTCTTTTTGTATTTTTATATTTTTTTTTATAAAAGCAAGTAAAATCTCGGGTTTGAAAGAGTGGGCGGAATTAGTTGCTAGTCAACTAACCCAAATGACTACAAATGCAAATAAAATAAAATAACTGAAAATGAAAAGGTTGTGAAACTTATATGGAGAGAAATGTGTTTACTTAGATTTCCTTACTCCCTAACTATCTTTTACCGGTTGATTAGTGTGTATTAATTGCGTGGATGACGGGTCTATTCCTTAATACCAATCGTGGGGTGGCGTACGTACTTCCCCAACTCTACAAGCTCCTACTTCACTCCTATGTCGAGCCGGCTAAGAAGCTCCTAACATGGGATCACTAGAATTCGCTCATGCATTAAATACAACCATAATAACCTTTGTACGCATTGGTTCATGTTTCTTAAGACGTTCAAGCAAGTTACCGTATAGGAGGTTAGCCAGTTTTCTTAAGCCTAACATCGATAAACAATCATCCAATACAATTAATAACACACTAATAACCAATAATCAATAGTTAGGTTTCATTAGATCTAAGCAAACACAAGATAAATCTAGCCTAGCATGTTAATTAAAAGACAAGAACAAGATATAATCAAACAACACATAGACATATTGAATGATTAAATGATTACTTATCTTCAATTAAACATGGGAGATCCAAGGGTATAAAACCCTTAAAAATGGCAGAAAATTCGTCTTAGGGTTTCTCCTCACAAAGTTGCACACTATGACTAAAAATTGCAAAACTATATATAGAATTTGTCTTAGGGTTTCTCCTCATAAACCGTGATGGCCTTGATCACCTTAAAGGGTGACGCCGTCAGATTTCCATTGCAAAACTTTCTGGCGCGTCACGTGTATTTTGTCATATCCACCTCTTTTGCCAAGCCATGACGCCGTCAGGAGCAATCCTTGACGCCGTCAAGTGTACTTTTCCAGCAGCTTTGGAGACTTTGTCGTTTTCTTCACTTTTATGCTCCAAAAACGTCCAAAATGCTTCCTTTTCCAGATTTCTTCTCCAAAGTACCTAAAATGACAAAAGGAACGATTTAGGGCAATATTTGATCAAATAAATACGATTTAGGGCTTAAATGACCCCCTAAAAGCGGTACACTTTTCGCTTCATCATCAGCCCCTAAATTCTATATATAGTTTTGCAATTTTTAGTCATTAGTGTGCAACTTTGTGAGGAGAAACCCTAAGAAGAATTTTCTGCCATTTTTAAGGGTTTTATACCATTGGATCTCCCATGTTTAATTGAAGATAAGTAATCAATTAATCATTCAATATGTCTATGTGTTGTTTGATTATATCTTGTTCTTGTCTTTTAATTAACATGTTAGGCTAGATTTATCTTGTGTTTGCTTAGATCTAATGAACCTAACTATTGATTATTGGTTGTTGGTGTGTTATTAATTGTATTGGATGATTGTTTATCAATGTTAGGCTTAAGAAAACTGGCTAACCTCCTATACGGTAACTTGCTTGAACGTCTTAAGAAACATGAACCAATGCGTACTAAGGTTTTTATGGTTGTATTTAATGCATGAGCGAATTCTAGTGATCCCATGTTAGGAGCTTCTTAGCCGGCTCGACATAGGAGTGAAGTAGGAGCTTGTAGAGTTGGGGAAGTATGTACGCCACCCCACGATTGGTATTAAGGAATACACCCGTCATCCACGCAATTAATACACACTAATCAACCGGTAAAAGATAGTTAGGGAGTAAGGAAATCTAAGTAAACACATTTCTCTCCATATAAGTTCCACAACCTTTTCATTTTCAGTTATTTTATTTTATTTGCAATTGTAGTTATTTGGGTTAGTTGACTAGCAACTAATTCCGACCACTCCTTCAAACCCGAGATTTTACTTGCTTTTATAAAAAATATAAAAATACAAAAAGAATCTTCCCTCACCCTTAGACCTATTAGAGTGGTTTTTCAATCCTAACGACACTATTCCCCTAGAGAACGATCAATCCCCCGGTACTTGCCACTACACTATACTACATCGGTCAGGTACACTGCCTGGTGGGGATTGCAAGCCTCTTGAGATCCCTCGAGAGGTAAAACCTGTTGTAAGGTCGCAAAACCACGCAAGGTCAAACACGCAGTGCAAAACCATACCAAAACATTTCCCAATATAGTGATAACAAACTACCGCATAATTCCAAACATATTCCCACATCAAGTACCGCATAATTCTCATCCTAGTTTCCCAAATTTTCCGATCTCATATCAAACAATTCATCACTTATCATACCAATACTAGAGGCTTCGGCTTAGCAGGCAGGCACACGTCGGTCATGGGATTAATTTTTGAAAAGTAATTATAGTCTAGGTTTTTTATAAGTACCTAGTTCTCTATAACTTGAGCTCTGATACCAATCTGTAACACTCCAAAATTTTGGTACAGCGGAAGACTAATCAAGCTTTGGGGTGCTACGGGATTGGCACACAACACAAGCATAAGAAAACGGAAATACATCATCCGTTTTAAATAAATTAATCCAAATCAAATATTTAAAGTTTACATTTATCCCAAAAGTACGGAAGTAAGCCCAAAAGAAACATAAAGATAGTTCCCAATTAAATTATCAGAGTCTAAATCAATCCATAACCGTACCACTTGCCAAGCCTCTAAATCTTAAGCATTCAACATCAGATTCATCAATTACCTGAGAAAACATGCTAAAAAGGTCAGCTAACGCTGGTGAGTTCATAAGTTTAATCATAAAGTATCAACATGTGGACCAAAATACAGTTATTTGCTACACTGGACTAAGTCTAAAGAATCAATCCAATAAGTGTGCACAAGGAGCACCAAGTAATAATCAATACGCACGGGAGCTCCAAGTAATAATCAATACGCATAGAAGAGCCAAGTAATAATCAATGCGCACTGGAGCGCCAATTAATAATAAGTACGCACAGGAGCGCCAAGTAATAGCCTAGCCAGTCTAAGTAGCAATTATTATCATAAAACAAACCTTGGTCCATTCAAAATAGTTTGCATGTTTTCTCACCCCAAGATTTCAATAAAACAGTATATGAGTAAAAGTGGGGCTACAAAACTCACCTCAGTTAAGCATTGCACATATACAATAATCTCAAGGGTAGCCTAGCACAACAGCAACTAGAATCTCACGGCTCAACGGAATCAGCATGACCTAATAATATATAGATTTGTCTTAACATATATCCTATAAAATAACTAAGTGCGCAAAAGTTTCCAAAAAGTTATTATTCCCATTCCCATAAACCAAATCTCTTTTCAAATTAATCTTGTTTTAGCCCTTTTACAAGAGTTTGGTACCATCATTCGTGTAACAGGAGGGAAACAGTGACTCAAGAGTACACATGCCAAAGAGGAAACAAGACAATGAAATTGACGCGGAGATTGTTGACGAGAACTCGATTCAAGAAGAGATAACGGAGAAAAGTCAAAGAGATAAGAAAAACAAACATATAAAACAAGATTATTTGATTGGTAGTCGTCAGTATCTTCCCATAATCCTAGATATTTAGACTAGATATATTCGTTTTATAACTGGAAGCAAGTTTGGACTTAAATAAAAAAGACCATTAAAAGACTCAAGTACAGTAATTTCACAAAATTTTACCATGACTCGTTCGTTTATCGAATGTTTCCAATTCAAATGACTTTATTAAATATCAGTTTCCCTAGGAATTTAGAAAATGAATATTTATAAATATTATTGTCCGTTAGACAATATTTCCATATTGATTACCTATCGCGAAACGAATACATTAAATTCATCACGAGTCTAATGTACTATATTCGTTTCCTGTCCAATAGTCTAGAATGTCCATAGTCTAATAATATCTCAAAGTTAAAGTATATATTTAAAGTCCGGTGTTGCAAAAATCCCAAAGTATACCGACTACCAATCAACAACCAAATAATTAATCCAACATATCCAAATATGATAATTCACGGGTCACGTTTTCATCATGTGTTCCGTTTTCATCCCAAAGTATACCTCGTATGTTCCGTTTTCATCCCAAAATATTCCACGTACACTTTTAATAATTCCCTTTGATATTAACTAATTTACTCCCTCCGTCCCACTATAAGTGTCCACAATGGTATCTTTGCTTGTCCCATATTAAGTGTCCAGGAAATATTTTCAACCAATGAGAAGAGACTTTAGTGGGTAATAGTGATATTTGATTGGTGGAGAGTGTAGTTGGCCCCACTTTCCTAAAACTTTATGCAAATGGAAAGTGGACACTTATAGTGAGACGGAGGGAGTATTAACTAATTTAATAACAATTAACTTTACCATTTTTAAATTTTTAACAACTGTTTTCATTATCTTTCTTTTATTGAGTCCATATAGGTCACAACACACGGGTTCTATTTCTTTTTGAGCCACGGTTAAATATTTACTTCCCTCGGGTTAACAATTTTAACCCGATCCCCAAGCAAACCAAATAAAACCCTCAGTCATAAGGCCGGGTCAAAAGTCAACGTGCCAAATATCGTCCAAGTTATTAGTCCATACGTCCACTTTAGGCTATCAATGTCACACCGAGACCATGGGGCCTTGGCTAACACATGACATGGCCGAAACATCACAATAATCAATACAAGTCCAAATTCATAACATCATAACAATATCTTTCGGTCGGAAATAGTCCTGCGGCTCGAGTCATGAATCAACTCCAACCCAAAGTATCATTCGCACAAAAATGTACTCACCTCGCCGAGACCTCGGGGTCTTGGCTTGAACCATGCTGTGAACAAACAAAACCAAATGGACCAAAATTCACAACCCAAATCCAAACTAAATAAAAATCAACAAAAATACCACTTGTGGGTTTCGGACTAGCCGCAAACCACAAACCATAACCGAAACCAAATAAGCTCATGAGTCCTAGAATAAGCTTATACACAAGCTTGAGACTTTCAGCCCGACCCGTAAGAGAGCCGTGCTCTCGATACGTGAACCAAACCCCAAAACAAACACAAACGTAACACAAAATGATGATACCACAACTTCCTAATCGTTTTTATCATGTAATAATCATTTCCCACTCATTTTTAATTAGATCAATTCGTTACCATGTGTTTTAACTCACACCGATTCACACAAGGTTGTGAATCGGTGTGGTTAACATTGTATACCTTTGGATCTCGTTATACGCTTACCAAGACAAGAAAACAAGTAAAAGAGAGTGGCTGTGTGGCGCGTGTGGTGGAGATTCACGCGCGTGGACTACGGAATCGTCCTTACAATAATGATTTAATGGTAGGTTTGGTGGTATTTTTATGGTGGAGGTGGCGGTGGTACACAGTGATAATGGTGGTTGATTGGTGACGGCGGCGGCAGAAAAAGAAGAGGAGGAGGGAGAGAGTTATCACTAGGTTTAGGGTTAGGAAATGAGATAGAGTGATTACATATAACCTAGTGTAGAGCCAAAAGTGACAAGTAGCCAAAGTTTAGGGGGCGCGGGGTATGTTTAACACAAGGACCAAACTAGCACTTTTTTGCAATCTTTTAATATAATGACTCTTGGACTCGTTTAGGCTAGATAAAATTTCCGTGAGACTTTTAAACTTGCGCCATTAATTTTAAAATCATTTTTTCAGTGAAAATGACTATTTATATGCCTATCTTTGCTCAAAATGTCTTAAAACAATTATTTACGTGTCGATACGCGTTGTGCTATAATCTCACATCTGACGGGAAAATCTCTCATAATACATAACAATATTCCCAAATAACTTCCAATATATTCCACAAATGGTTCTCCGGTCTTGATTATTCCTATTTAATATTATGTGGTATTAAAATATTTCTCAAAAATTACCGGTTGTCACAGTATATGAGTATTTGGGAGTGGTTAGTGGCGAACGTTGAGTTTTGTGATTTCTAATGCCCATTTGGCAATCAAAAAATATTTTTTTTCCTTTCGGAATGCTCCTTTTCCGACGCTCCATAAAATAACATTTATGAGAGAAAAAACGGTCACCGCCTCATGAATTTTGCTCACCGCTACTACCACTTTTACCAAATACACCTCTAATTTAAAACAACTCAGAAAAAGAAACATGAACAATTAATTTTTGATACATCATAGTTAAAAAGAGAAACTGTTGGAGCAAGTGTAAACCGGTTCGGTTTCGCCCAACCAAACCAATATTTTGGCTATTGTGAAACTAGACAACTAGTAACTGAAACTGAACCATTATACCCGGCTCATTTCAAAGCATCGGTAATTTGGTTCTCAAATGAAGCCTAATTGATTTGGCCAACAAAACTTTTGGGTTTAACCTTGGCCCACACAATGTTTTAAATTGAAGAAAGACAATTGCTATCGATGTGGGACGAACTCCTGTTAGGAAAGAACATGGAATGAAACTTTGGTTTGGTTTCTAAGCAAAAACCATAACCAAAACGAAAGAACTAGTGTTTCACATTATCAGTTCGATCGACATTCCCAGTTTCGGTACGGGTGCAGGTTATTTAGGTTTGTTGCTCACCACTTGTTGGGAATTATATTTTGAGTTGATATTGACAAAATATGAAAGATGAAGGATGAAGACAAAGATGAAGGACTTAAAGTATATTTATATTAAAGTCTTTGTAAACCCTAATCCTCTATTGTATAAAGTGGAATTTTTAAAGGTTGCGTTTTATCATACCCTTTAGCAGGAGGTAACTTGTTCGTTCGTTCAAGTGACTACGAATTGACAAATACTTGAAGGAGTTACGTTATTGTGCTCAGTGATTATTGTCAAGAGATTGCGATCTCCATATACGTTAAGTATACGTTCGAAGTCAGTTTTAGTACAAGATATAAGACACAAGGTTGGTTTATTCTACTTCAGCATCGAATTGGTAATGGTTAGTTTTCTTCATCATTACACAAAGCCTACAGAATTGGCGATTCTAATGGTTAACATATGGGTTTCAGGGGAAGCTTATTATTAAAATGATTAACCATTTATATACTACATTGAGGTGAAGGTGTTTATAGCTGCTCGTTGGCATTATTACTGAAGATTTAGGATTTTTCTGTCATGGGTTCATTTATAAAAGAAAGCTTTTTGGTGTTCATTCATGGAGGACAATTCAAGACATTGGAAGACTAAATTGAATGTATGGTACTGGTTCGTGGTTATAAAGATCAAGGTTGCATACTTTTGTCCCCTAATTGATGATGACAAAAAGGGAAAGAATATTTACATTGAAGATTTGCAACTTGTAGAAGCCTTGATGATATGCATGGTTTAAGGGGAAGATGACATCTTTTATACTTAGTTTTGTCATTATCAACTAGGGAAAGATTGTTGGGAATTATATTTTGAGTTGATATTGACAAAATATGAAAGATGAAGGATGAAGACAAAGATGAAGGACTTAAAGTGTATTTATGTTAAAGTCTTTGTAAACCCTAATCCTCTATTATATAAAGAGGGTTAGAGGCGTATGTTTTAATGTACAGGAGTCAAGATGTAACTCCATTAAAGGTGTGTGTGTAAACCTAGGCGTAGCTCTTGTGTTAGACGCCTAGGGTTAGTGTTTGGTATAAGACTCAAGGATCGTTGATCACTGTTAGAGTGTAACCGTGCTACACTTGATCACGTAGCATTGGGGCTGATTGTATTAGCAGTTGTTAGGAGATGATGACGAAGAAACCTTGTAGCAATAATAATGATGTTCTTGTTTATTCCGCTGCGCATCGTGTTATTCATTATTATTGTTTATCCCACTTGCTCTAAATGATCCACAAAGTTGTTTCATTATAACTTCACAATTGGTATCAGAGCCAAGGGGGCTCGTAATCGTGGGATTCACAAGGTTTGGTTTGTCAAAGATCGAAGAAAACAAAAAATTCGTAACTGGTTCGTATCTTCAAAACTCATTGCAGAGCTGTTTTCAAACGATGATAACTTCTTCGTTAACCGTTGGATCGGGCTGAAATTTTAAGTGGAGATTATCCATACATCAAGGAAGATTTTCACTGGAGGGATCTTTAATCTGAGATCTGGATTGAAAGATATAGCTCGTCGAAGTCTGCTGCAGACAGGTTTTCAGAAATTCAAAATTTTCAAGTTTTTTTTAGGGTTTTCAAGTTTCTTGGTTGAATCTTTATGGTTGCTGCATTATTACAAGATCTTGATTGCCTTGATTTAGCAAATAGATCCTAGGTTTTCAAAGTCTATAATTTATTAGGGTTTACTCGATCCTATTATCTGGTACGAGATTTCATTGATTACGAAGTAAAGTTTAGGGGAAGAACACGCGTTTTGAAGCATGGTGGTTCCGTTTATATTGTTGTGTTTCTTGTGTTCGATCAATAGCAGTTGGTACTGCTTCGGTTTACTTCGTACTGCTCGAGAAAGGACATTCGTACTGCTTTCGTTACTTGATTAGTACTGTTCTCATAGTTAGTACTGTTCACAAGAGGTATTTTTACTACTCGAGTTCATTCCTACTGCCAACATGATTTGTACTGTTCGTATTTAGTTTGTACTGCCAAAGAAAGAGTTTGTACTGCCCGACTTTACTTAGTACTGCTTGTGAAAACTTTGTATTGCTTGCCTTAAGGCAAACCCTAATTCGTTGTGTTTGATGAAGCAAGAAAGGGTTGCTTGGAATTCATGCTGATCTTGGTTCGATATAAGATTGTATTGGTTATTTTATTCTGATCAATGGGAGTTTTATTAGATGAAGAGGTGACACTGGATGGTCACAAGGTCGCTATACATGCATGCATTCTGACGAAGGTTGGACGGTAATCTTTTATATTCTATCTTTTTCATAGGTCGATGATCCTTTATTTGCACATGGAATGGTGATCTTAATTCACATTATATGCTGGTTTTATTAATATCACATGGTGCATGGTGGGACGTTGCATGGACTTTCTTTACAAAGTAAGAACATGGGACGGTGGATACTGACTTTGTTGGTGATAGTCGCATTATGCTTTTCTTATTCATTCCACATGGGTCGGTTGCCTCTATATATTTTTGGGTTGTCAAGTGTATGCATGTGGTATTAAACTGATGAGCATGGAGGATATGTTTTATCAACAAATCATGGGTCGTTTGAACTTTTATTGTTTCATTATTCTCAGTCTCATGTTTAAAAGGCAATGGTATACAGTATGTGTCATGTTCTCTTATATGTAATTCTTTTCATGCATCGCAAATGAGTTATAGGAAGAGTTGAAGGGTTTTTCCTGTACTGATTTGGTTGGCATGAAATTACAAAAGTGAGGGGAAGCATAGTGGAGATTTGGAACAGATTGGTTCCAAAACACACACACAGGGGAAGACACACACACCAGAAGAGATTTGATTTTTGGATTTTGGTTTATGTTCGTTAAAGATTTATGGCTCGAATTTATTCTTGTTGGCGAAGAGAATTATTTGTTGCTTATTTGACGATGAAGTGGAATTTTTCAAGGTTGTGTTTTATCATACCTTTTAGCAGGAGGTAACTTGTTCGTTCGTTCAAGTGACTACGAATTGACAAACACTTGAAGGAGTTACGTTATTGTGCTTAGTGATTATTGTCAAGAGATTGCGATCTCCCTATATGTTAAGTATACGTTCGAAGTCAGTTTTAGTACAAGATATAAGACACAAGGTTGGTTTATTCTACTTCAGCATCGAATTGGTAATGGTTAGTTTTCTTCATCATTACACAAAGCCTACAGAATTGGAGATTCGAATGGTTAACATATGGGTTTCAGGGGAAGCCTATTGTTAAAATGATTAACCATTTATATGCTACATTGAGGTGAAGGTGTTTATAGTTGCTCGTTGGTATTGTTACTGAAGATTTGGGATTTTTCTGTCATGGGTTCATTTATAAAAGAAAGCGTTTTGGTGTTCATTTATGGAGGGCAATTCAAGACATTGGAAGACTAAATTGGATGTATGGTACTGGTTCTTGGTTATGAAGATTAAGGTTGCATACTTTTGTCCCCTAATTGATGATGACAAAAAGGGGAAGACTATTTACATTGAAGATTTGCAACTTGTAGAAGCCTTGATGATATGCATGGTTTAAGGGGAAGATGACATCTTTCATACTTAGTTTTGTCATTATCAACTAGGGGAAGATTGTTGGGAATTATATTTTGAGTTGATATTGACAAAATATGAAAGATGAAGGATGAAGACAAAGATGAAGGACTTAAAGTGTATTTATGTTAAAGTCTTTGTAAACCCTAATCCTCAATTATATAAAGAGGGTTAGAGGCGTATGTTTTAATGTACAGGAGTCAAGATGTAACTCCATTAAAGGTGTGTGTGTAAACCTAGGCGTAGGTCTTGTGTTAGAAGCCTAGGGTTAGTGTTTGGTATAAGACTCAAGCATCGTTGATTCCTGTTAGAGTGTAACCATGCTACACTTGATCACGTAGCATTGGGGCTGATTGTATTAGTAGTTGTTAGGAGATGATGACGAAGAAACCGTTATAGCAATAATAATGATGTTCTTGTTTATTCCGATGCGCATCGTGTTATTCATTATTATTGTTTATCCTACATGCTCTAAATGATCTACGAAGTTGTTTCATTATAACTTCTCACCACTAAATTAAAAAATGTTATGATTTCGACTTAAAAAGACTGATTATGACTACTTATTGGAACTGTCAGAAACCAGTATACAGCAAGCATAGATTTCCCAACTCAACAACCATGGATTCACATTCGGTGTTGTTTGCCTAATTTTTCTTATTAGCAACACTTGGTTACACAATCTTTTCCTATACAATTGTATAGATAGTAGAGTCCCAACATAAACTGTAGCGGTTTCTCGTAAGTACCTGAAATCTGAACAATATAAACCATGCCACGCGGCCCACACATACTCAACCCTATGGAATATATGAATCTCCATATTCATATATTGCTCAATCATGCCCGATACCTTATTTTTGGAAAGTCAGGTTTATTTCTCACTTTTGATCTCGTCGATATTTCTTGTATCATGACGATGAGAACAACAACACAACAAAAAATTACAAGATCAAACCCATGACCCTTTTTGTGAGATGAGTTGATATCCAACTATAGAACTTAAAGATGTTAGAACCAAAATTAGTTTCAAACAACACAAAAAATTTACAAGAGTCAGCATTGGGTTTTACTCTTTGGAATTCAATCAGTAAAACTTGATTTTTAAGGTCAAACAAGGTCAAGTTTATATTTTTGACTTTTAAGGTCAAACACATTACCATCTTTGACTTTTGAGGCCACCCCGAATGCGTAGATTTGGACGTTTCTCCATGGGCTCCTCTTTCTATATCATTAGCAATCGAGTTAAATTAAATAAACATGAGATAGATGATTGAATATCTGTATAAAATGTAAATCTACTTGCCTCTTTTGGGACTTCTAGAGTACTTTCCTCATTTTGAAGCATCATACTAGGGTGATGCGTTAATTCAGATAGTTGTCCAAGCAGCAAGTTCCTGAAGAAAAAAAATTTATTCAGTAAAATAGTGTAAAAAGGAAAATTATGAACTGATCAAACCGTCTAAACATGGACATACATCGTTTATGTTAGAATTTAAATACCATAACAATTATATAAATAATTCTACAACATCAAAGCACATAGCAGAAGCAAAGAATCAATATTTAACACATAAGAGATTAACCGAATAATAAAGATACGTACCTTTGATCCTAGCAAGAACAAGGATCTAAACTTCAAATTATTCTTCTTAATTAATCAAGTGGATTACTGAGAAACCCCTTACCGTTTTGTTTCTCAATCCAAGAGGTATTAACTATAGTGAGTTAATAACCAAGGTTTTGTACACACGTACTATAACTGATTAATGTTTGATGCTAGTAAAAGAACACAAGAATTAAACCAAAACAATTTGTTTAATAAAAACTCAAGTCGAACCACCCTTAGGGATAAGGGTCGATCGGCCAATGAACAAAGAAGAAGAAAACTAGACTTAGGGTTATAGCAAGAGTGCACAAGGTATGAAACCCTAACCCCTAAGCCTTGTATTTATAGAGTGGTAACTTAGAGGACAAGTTTGAGGTGGATTGGGCTTTCTAAAAGCCTTAGCCGATCGGCCATAGTAATCCCATAGGGATTCTAGAACCTTCTTATCCTGTAATTTCACCTACAGTCCTTCCTTTATTCACTAACGGTCGTTAGTCAATTCCGTTAATTACTTAACGTCCGTTAGTTGTTATTTCGTATTCAAATAATTAAATACATAATGTTTATATTAATTATTCTTCATTAATCATTCATACATAAAGTGTACAATCCCATGGTCCCGAGTTCGATTCTAGGCATACACGTTTAATATTTTTCCACAAACTCTAATAGCACCCACTTGGAAATCTATTAATAGTGTAATGACATTGGTTAGCGTCTAGCAACACGCCAATGCCCCTAGTACAACTCGGGTGGTGGTCTCCTGGAAAAACCATTCGATGATTCATCATCATACTCATCCTTTTGTTTCTAATACTACATTAATAAAGATATGGATCTCAGTCATTCTTTATTAATCATTCTGTTTCTCGTTGTTTCTGATTGAGCAAGATTACCAAATCTTCTGAACATATTCAGGGGAGATCTTGGGTGTGGCCACACAAACATCTTACCAATCCTATGAGGGGCCTAGCAGTATTAAACTCCAAACAATTTGAGGGAACAAATTCTCTCTTGGCTACAAGCATAACCCATGAACTTTGCAACACTCCTGAAAACAATCCTTATAGCTACCAGTTACGTATAGCGGTAAATTGCTTCACAGAAATGCACTACATCCATGACAGTTATCTGGCATCTCAAGTCTGAGGATAACTATATAAACATGATTTACTTGATGACAAGATCCATAAAGTAAACTCATGAAGTTGGGATAAGTCCTATATTCAATTCATTGAATATCATGTGAAATTGGTATGACAACGCATCAATATACTTTCAAGTATATTCTACCAATACTCAGATTTGTCTTAATTTAATGATATTCCCATATCATTAATCGACAACGGACAATTTAGAATAATCAATATATTCAATATTAAGAAAATGACAATCAAACATAACAAGTATTTTATTTCATTAAAATAATAACTGTTCAAAACATCCCATTATCCAAACACTAATCACAGATGGGCATGAAACTACTAGCTAAACGAAGTCCTATGCCTTCAGCATGTTGATTAAGCTTTCCACCAGGTAAAGCCTTCGTTAAAGGATCAGCTAGGTTATTATCTGTGTGAACTTTGAGTAACTCGATTTCACCTATCTCCACTTGTTCTCTAACATAGTGATATTTAATCGGGAAATGTCTGGTGCCCTTCATGATTCCAGGTTCATTGGCAAATGTAATTGCGGCTGAATTGTCACAATACATCTTTATAGGTCTTTCGATTGAGGGCATAACTCCAAGCCCTGAAACGAACTTCCTAATCCAGACAGCTTCCATTGCAGCTTCTGAGGCAGCAATATACTCACTTTCTATTGCAGACATCGCTATAGTACTCTTCTTCTTGCTCTTCCAATCCACAGCTCCTCCATTAATGACAAAGACATAACCCGTCTGAGACTTCGTATCATCTTTATCTCACTTCCAGGAAGCATCGCAGTAACCTATAACACCAAGTTCTGCTTCTGGATTTCCCCCGTACACTAAAAACATATCTCTCGTAGCTCTCAAATACTTGAGAATATGTTTAACAGCAGTCCAGTGGAGTTCACCTAAATTCTGTTGATATCGACTGGTTATGTTTTGAGCAAACGCCACATCAGGCCTTGTACATCTCACCGCATACATAATAGATCCCACACCCGAAGCATAAGGGACTCTCTTCATGCGTGCCACCTCTTCAGGTGTTGAAGCACAAGCTTTGCTAATTAAGCCATGTTGTTCTTGCATCGGCAAATATCCCTTCTTGGAATTTTGCATATTGAATCTCTTCAATATTTTATCAATGTAAGCACTTTGGCTTAATCCAATCAACCGCCTTGATCTATCTCTATAGATCTTGATTCCCAGAATGTATGTTGCTTCTCCTAGATCCTTCATGGAAAAACATTTACCAAGATAGGCTTTCACCTCTTTCAATCTTGGAATGTTTTTACCCATGATTAATATGTCATCAACATATAGGACTAGGAAAATAACATCACTCCCACTAGCTTTGTGATATACACATGGCTCATCAAAATTCTGAGTAAATCCAAACCTTTTGATCTCTTCATCAAATCTCTTATTCCATTGTCGTGATGCTTGCTTCTCCATAAATGGATCTTTGAAGTTTGCATACACGGTTTGGAAATTCTGGATTCACAAACCCCTCAGGCTACGCCATATAGATGTCTTCATCTAGGTGACCATTTAAGAAGGCTGTTTTGACATCCATTTACCAAATCTCATAATCATAGTACACTGCTATGGCTATAAGAATGCTAATACCCCTTATGTCAGCTACAGGAGAAAAGGTCTCCTCGTAGTCAACACCAAATGTTTGGGTAAAGCCTTTAGCTACCAAACGGGCCTTATAGGTGTGTACATTGCCATCCATGTTAGTTTTTTTCTTGAAGAGCCACTTGCTTCCAACTACCTTGGCATTGGGAGGAAGGTCTACTTCAATCCAGACTTCATTATCTTTCATGGATTGCATTTTCCCATTCATAGCAATCTACCATTTATCCTTTTCAGGATCATTCATGGCAGCTCTATAATTAGCAGGTACTCCAAGATCCCCTAATATAGTTTCCTCAACTTCTACATTAAGACATAGACATTTAGGTGTTTTCACAGTTCTTACAGATCTGTGAATGGGAACTACTTCAGGTGGAGGACCCAGACTTTCAGGTTCCACAAGAAGTTCGCTAGTGTTTTCAGAAGGTAATGTATCCTCTTGATCATCTTCCAGATCATAGATCCTCCCACTGAATTCTTGAGATATGAGATATTTTTCAAGAAAATCTCCATACCTAGCAACAATTAATTTGTTTTCAGGTGGGTAGTAAAAGTAGTAACCCATCGTTTCCTTTGGGTATCCTACAAAGATACACTTTACAGATCCCTGTTGGAGTTTATCTGCTAAGTCACGTTTAACAAACGCCTTGCAACCCCAGACCTTTAAATAAGACAAGTTAGGCGTTTTCCCAAACCATAAATCATAAGGTGTCTTATCAACCTTTTTAGTCGGAACCATATTTAATATGTGAATCGCATATTCCAAGGCATAATCCCAAAAGGATAAAGGAAGAGTTGTAAGATTAAACATTGATCGCACCATATCCAATAATGTACGATTCCTTCTCTCAGATACACCATTTTGTTGTGGAGTATAAGGAGATGTGAGATGCTGGACAATTCCATTCTCGGCTAGATAATCTTTAAACTCTTGACTCAGGTATTCACCACCTCTATCGGATCGAAGAGCTTTAATCTTCTTTCCAAGTTGCAATTCTACTTCAGCTTTGAAAACCTTAAATGTTTCAAACACCTCATGTTTATGTTTAAGTAAATAAACATATCCATAACGGCTGAAATCATCAGTAAAAGTTAAGAAGTAGCTAGCACCTCTCTTTGACACATGTCTAAGTGGTCCACACACATCAGTATGTATCAAACCAAGTAGATCATTCACCCTTTCCATATGATTATTGAAAGGTTTCTTTGTCATCTTCCCAGATATACAAGATTCTCATTTATCAAATGATTCATCATTGATCTCTTGCAAAAGCCCATCACGTTGCAGCTTTTACATGCGAGTCTTGCATATGTGAGCAAGTCGACAATGCCAAAGATAAGATGAATCTGATAACGTTCAAAATGAACATGTTTTTAGTTGCGTTATCAGTAGTTTTGTGCACTATATTTGGTTATATTTGTGTGTATTTGTTACTAAATTGTGAAAAAGTGTATATGTAAGTAAATATAGCCAAGTACAGGAAAAGATGACAAAAAAGATGAAGAATTGAAGTAATTATGCACATTGGAAGATTCCCGAGACGAAAACGAGAGAGAAACCACACGAGAACTCAAGGATTTGATAATGTCGAGATTTCTACGTTCAAATATCAAGAAAAGATCGAGTTCTACGAAAGAAATTAGTGCCACAACCAAGGATAAAGCTCGCGACAAGAAAAGAAAAGAAAAATCAAAAGTTGTTAGGAATATGAATTTTCAGCTGAAGACTCGGTCACCCTGAGTACTTATTAACACATCATAGCTCGTAGGATTATTAGTAATATTATTAGTAGATTAGTTATTATTAGTATTGTGGAGTGGGTCGGGTCTTTACCCACTGTCAGCTCGCTCCACAGCTCGCTAGGGGCACAATATGTTAGAACTATAAATACCCCTTCCCACTCTTGGGAATGGTTGGACCTCATTTGAGTATTAATCTAATACACATACATTTCTCTCTCTAGGTTCCACTTTCTCTCTCTACATTCTTCTTCTTCTTATTCGATCCAAGATATTGTCCCAAATCGTGTGTTTATTGTTAGTGAATCTCCTACAATTGGTATCAAGAGCCATGGTTAGGTCCATGTGTGTTAGGATTCACGGATTTGATTAGTTTTTGGGGTGTTTTGGTTCGAATAGATAAGTGACAAAAATTCTATTTTGTGCTTTGTTTAGTAGTTAGAAGTTGTTAAATCTTGTACTTTCTAGCTTAGGGATTGCATAGAAGTAGTGTTTGGTGTTTGGAATCGTTGTTTCAAGCTTCGTGTGGTGATTTTTGGCTGCATCGTGTGTTTTTGTAAAGGTGTTCATCGTTGTTGTTTGTCTCTCGGAGACAAGTTCAAAGGTGCGGTTTGTGTTACCTCGAAGGAGCGGTTTGTCTTATTACCGGATTTGGCAAATAACGACAAATCGCTTAGAAAGCGACGTATTTGGCGGATTGTGTTGTGCGGTTTTTCTGTGCGGTCTGTCTGTGCGGTTTGTGTTGTGCGGTTTGTCTGTGCGGTTTGTCTGTGCGACTTGTGTTGTGCGGTTTGTCTGTGCGGCTTGTATTGTGCGGTTTGTCTGTGCGGCTTGTGTTGTGCGGTTTGTCTGTGCGGTTTGTGTTGTGCGGTTTGTCTGTGCGGCTTGTGCTGTGCGGTTTGTCTGTGCGGTTTGTGGTGTGTGGTTTGTCTGTGCGGTTTGTATCTTGCGGTTTGTATCCTCAAGGTTGCTATTTGCCCGTTGCGGTTTGTGTCTTGGTGATTTTAGAAATTCCCGCGAAAGATTCGATTTCTCGGTTAAATCACAAGATCTGTAAAATCCCGTATTTACTATGGCTACCATATCAAGCACATCATCAGATGATATTCAAGCAGCAGGATCTGACACTCGTCCACCTATGCTAGATAGGACGGATTATGAGTCTTAGGCACAACGGATAAGACTTTACTGCTTGGGAAAAGAAAATGGAGTTAACATTCTCAAGTCAATTGACGAAGGACCATATCAGATGGGTACCACCAGAGATGCTGTTACAACTGGTGAAGATGGGACTGTAACTTTGGGAATCGACAGACCTAGAAACTACAATGACCTTAATGAAGAAGAAAAGAAGAGGTATGATGCTGACATTAGAGCTTCAAACATTGTCATTCAAGGTCTGCCAAAGGATGTATACAAGCTCATCAATTTCAACACTGAAGCTAAAGCTGTGTGGGACAACGTTAAAATGTTGTTGGCAGGGTCAGAACTCACAAACGAAGATCGTGAGTCACAGCTGTATGATGAGTTCGAGCATTTCAAAATGAACTCAGGAGAGAATATCACAGACTACTATGTGAGATTTCATAAGTTGGTGAATGATATGAGGATGATCAGAATGACTATGCCCAACATCCAACTAAACTCAAAGTTTGTGAACAACATGACTCCTGAATGGGAAAGATTTGTTACTGCTGTCAAACTCAACAAAGGTTTAAGGGATACCAGCTATGAACAGCTGTATGCCTACCTGCAACAACATGAGAAGCATGCTGCCTACGATCGGGTGCTGAGAGAAAAGTTAAATCCTTCAACTCCAAATGATCCACTGGCTTTTATGACAAATGTTCTACCAACAACCCAATCATCTTCCAACCCAAGCTATCATCAACTTCACTCACCAGTACCTGCTATGAGTTCTCAACTTGACTCAGGCTACTCTTAGACCGACAAAATGATTGACAACCTCACCAATCAAGTATCATTACTGGTTCAACAGTTTCAAGCATCACTCCCTCAGACCAACAATCAGTTAAGGAATTCATCCAACCCACGCAATCTAGCAATGGTGGAGGATGGGAAAATTGTGGTTCAGAATGTGCAAGGGAGAGCTGGAAGAAACATGGGTCAAGGTTATGTGCGGAATAGAGCAGGGAATGTCAATCAGGGGCAAGGGAAACAAATCAAGTGCTACAATTGTGGAGGACTGGGACACATTGCCAGAAACTGCAATCAACCTAAACGTCCTCAGAACTCAGATTACTTCAAAGACAAGATGCTGTTAATGCAAGCTCAAGAGAATGGAGCTGTATTGGATAAGGAAGAGTTATTGTTCTTGGCTGGTGATGGGGGAAATACGTTTGATGAAGATGTGGATGAGCAACCAGTTTAGGATCTAGCACTTAACGATCCTAACATCTTCAAGGCAGATGATTGTGATGCATTTGACTCAGATGTAGATGATGAACCTACGGCTCAAACAATCTTCATGGCCAACTTGTCTTCCTTGGCTTCATCACCTCGACAAGCTGGTTCCTCTAGTGCATTTGTGATATCTGAGGTACTAAAAATTTATGACACATATGATATAGTTAATGGACAAAAGAATCCCAAAGAAGTACAACAGGCAGATGTTTCTGACTCAAGTAATGTTGACATGGAAAATAGCAATATTATTTCATATGAACAGTATTTGAATCACAACAACTCGCCTGATGTACCAAATGGTGAATCTTCTGTCAATAATGATGCTTGTGTTATAAGTAATGTGTGTGCCTTAGATAATGCGTGTAATATAGATAATGCATGTGAGTGCCATGAGAACAACTTGCCTGTACCTGATGATAACTTGATCACTAGACTAAACATTTATAAAGAACAAGTGGCTATGTATGAACAGCGTGCTAAGTTTAAGCTTAATGAACGTGAGCAGAAATTAGAAGGTCAAATGAGTACACTTATTAAAGAGTCTAGAGTAAGAGAAGAAACATTAAAACAAGAGTTGAATTCTTTGAAAAATCAGCTAGAACAGTCTGTCAAACAGAAACAGGAAGTACAAAAGTGTATAACTACACTTAAGCTAGAATTCAAAGAAAAAGAAAAGGAACTCTTAAATGATTTTTCTAGACTCAAAACCTTAAAGAATAAGCTTGAGGATAAGTTGTACACACAAGACCAAACCAGACAGACTGCCCAAATGATGTATAAGCACAGAAAGTTAAGTGACAAGCATAGTGAAAGCAATGTAGGTAAATCTAAATTAGCTATTCATGAGATTGCTAAGATAGCCCAACCTGCATTAAATGATTCTAATGTGATGTTTATGCCTAATCATGACCCGCCTGAGCATATCTACACTAAAGAGGAGGATGAGATAAGTGAGAGAACAAGGGAAAGAATGAATGAGAAAATGAGGAATCCTGAGTGCATAGCCAGACGAATAATAATCAAGCCCCATGACTATAGTGAGGAAAATTGTTTGACTGTGTTTGCTCCTCAAAAGAAGTTAACACCTGAACAGATATTCTGGAAACAAGATAATGAAAAACTTAAGGAAGAAAAACTTAAGGCCAACACCCCTCTCATTAGAAAATTTGCGTCCATAACGGTGTATCCTCCCAATACACCTAGGAATTTGGTGCCTTTGTCTCTTCCCACTGAATGCAAAACCTTTATTAGCTTATATGTGCTTTGGCAACTGTTTGCTGATTTCGATAAAACATGTAAGAAGAGAATCACACCAACCGGCATTACTGAGGGGGAAAGGTGTTTTGAACATGCAAAAAGGTGTTACTTAACTAAGGTCATGCCATTCTTTAAACTACTCAAAGAACATTTTGAAGGACTGCAAACTGCCCTCAACACAGAAATAAAAGAAATGAAAGTAGTGTTTAAAGATATGGAAAATGAGGTGAATGAATATGCAATAGAACTTAAGAGTCGTGAGATTGAAAGAGAAAACATACTCATCACTAATGACAACTTGATTGCTAAATGTATTGCACAAGATGTATTTTACACTGCTACTGATTCTGCTTTGTCTGCTTGTCAATTTCATGAGTATGCTATTGCGTTAAATGTCACCCAGAATCGTGTTGTTGAGCTTGAGGGGGAGAATTTAAAATTGCTTGAAAAAATTCAAAATGATGACCATGATAATATGGTTAAACGTTTTTCAAAATTAGAAGTTGATTATCTAAATTTGCAAATGAAACATCAACATTTAAATGAAAAACATAAAATATCAAATGACAAGACATCCTTGGATGCTCCTGAATTTGATACTTATTTTGAATTAAGCAAACGAGATGAGAAAATTCAAGCTCACACGAATACGATTCGACTGCTGAGGGCCCAAATTTCCCAATTGAAATCCAACAAGTGTGATGTGTATGGCACCAATAAACCTTCGCCCTTAGATTCTCAGAATTTTCAATATCAAAACACCATAAATAAGTTACATCATGAAAATGAGTGTTATCGAGAGGAAAATTCTAAGATTAAACAACATTACAAAGAGTTATATGATTCTATTAAAGTTACAAGAAACAATCACAATGATCAAGTAACCTCTTTGTCAAATGAAATTGAGAATCTTAAGGCTCAGGTGAAAGGTAAAATGCCATGCACCACTTGTAATTGTGATGCACCAAAGGCTACTGCTAGTAAAAAGTATGATGTTGATGTTGGGCGTATTCTATTTAACCTTAGAAATAATAGCTTTGCCCATCAAACATAACTCGATCATCTCAGAGAGGGCCTTGACACACTTCGTGAGGTAGTTGAAGAGGATAGAACTGAAAAGCCACTTGATAGGGCAGTTGTTTATGCCTGCAAACTCACGAAAAGGATTCAGGAAAACTTAGAATATGCCATAGGCTTTGTCCCTAAGTTTAACAGCCATAGAGATAGATTTGCTGCATCATCATCCACTGTTAAGAACAAACATGTAGCCTTTGATTTACCATGTACAACATCAGAACCCAGCACATCAAAATCAGGAAAACATGTGTTAGTGAAACAAACTAATGTTCCCATCGTTACTTCTACAGGAGTGAAAAGTGACACCCAAGCTTGCGGGTCAAAGCCTAAAGGCAATACAAGGAATGATAGGACTACGCCAGCTAAGAGTGATCACAAGAAGAGTGTAGAAGCCCAACCTAGGAACAATAAGTTTGCAAAGACTAGATTGAATCGTGTTGATTCTAGTATTAAAAGTACTGTAATTAATTCGAATTCTAATGTGGTCTGTAAAACATGTGACAAATGCTTATTTTCTGCTAATTATGATGAATGTGTTGTGTCATTTCTGATGCCTCATGCACCACCCCATGTTAATTATGTTAGAAAAACTGAAAGAAGTAAGAAAGTTTGGAAGGCAACAGGAAAAACTTTTGCAAATGTTGGGTATCAATGGAGACCCACTGGAAAGAAATTTGCTTTAGGAAATAAACATCCATTACCTAAGGTGAATAAACATAAGAATGTAAAAGTTAAGGAATGGAGACCAACAGGTCGAATTTTGCCCTTAGGAACACAATGCCTTCATCATAAGTCATCTGCTGAACCTAGGGTAGATTCCACTATAGTAACCTCAGTGATTGATACTTCTGTGGCTCCTGAATTTGTGTGTGCTAACCAAACGGACCCCAACTACACTTGGGGATCCACATCTTTCAGTTATCCATCGTTGTCTGTTTTCAAATGCAGGTCGTACAAATCGTCCTTTGGTATTTGGACTCAGGCTGCTCTAAACATATGACTGGGGATCGCTCACGGCTCAAGAACTTCGTGAAAAAGTTTATCGGGACAGTTAGATTCGGGAACGACCACTTTGGTGCGATTATGGGTTATGGAGATTATGTGTTCGGTGACAGTGTAATCTCAAGGGTATATTATGTGGAAGGATTAGGGCACAATCTGTTTTCTGTGGGTCAATTTTGTGATTCAGATCTGGAAGTGGCTTTCATAAAACATACATATTTCATCAGAGAATTGGATGGTATAGATCTCCTCAAGGGCAGTCGGGGCACCAATCTATACACCATATCGATTGAAGAAATGTTGAAGTCCTCTCCCATATGCTTGCTTTCAAAAGCCTCTAAAACAAAATCATGGCTGTGGCATCGTCGTTTGAACCACTTGAACTTCGGTACCATAAATAATCTTTCCCGTAAAGATCTTGTTAGAGGGATGCCCAGACTAAAATATGAGAAAGATCATCTCTGCTCTGCATGTCAACTGGGCAAAAGCAAGAAACAAACCCACAAGCCTAAAACCATGAACACCAACTTGGAAGTTCTTCATACCCTCCACATGGACTTGTGCGGTCCAATGAGAATTCAAACCATAAATGGAAAGAAATATGTTCTGGTGATAGTAGATGATTATTCCCGGTTCACATGGGTAAAGTTTTTGAGAACCAAGGATGAAACTCCGGAGGTTATCATTAAACTGATAAAACAGCTGCAAGTAAGGCTCGATAAAACTGTCAGAATCATCCGCACTGATAATGGTATTGAGTTTGTTAACCAACAACTCCGTAATTTCTATGAAAGTATTGGCATCACGCATCAGAAAAGTATCCCTCGCACTCCTCAACAGAACGGTGTTGTCGAACGAAGGAACCGTACTCTGGTGGAAGCTGCAAGAACCATGCTTATATTTTCAAAGGCACCGATGTTTCTCTGGGCAGAGGCTATTGCAACAGCATGTTTCACCCAAAACCGATCTCTAATTCATCCTGTTCATGAAAAGACTCCCTACGAGTTAATTCATAACAAGAAACCAGATCTTTCCTTTCTCCGTGTGTTTGGCGCACTTTGCTATCCGACTAATGATAGTCAAGACTTGGGAAAGTTAAGAGCTAAAGCAGACGTAGGTATTTTTGTTGGATATGCACCAGACAGTAAAGGGTATAGAATCTATAATAAGAGAACCCGTAAAATCATGGAAACCATTCATGTCACGTTCGATGAGCTGAGTGAGCAACCTGCTTCAGGAAAAATTAGTTCTGGACCCGATCTTAAACTTTTGACACCTGGACCCATTAGTTCAGGACTTGTACAGAATTCCACGCCTGCGGATTCTTTTGTACCACCTACATGTGAGGAGTTGAAGAAGTTATTTGATCCTATGTTTGATGAATACTTTGAGCCAACGAATGGAACCATCCCAAGTGCACCAGCTGTACTTCCTATGGCTGAGGCTCAAGCCCCGCAAGGCACAGAAGGCCCAACAGCTTCAGTATCAGTCAGTCTCAATGCTCCAGCTGCCAGTCAATCGCCTTCATCATCAAATACTCAATCCTCTCCAGTACTACAAGAATCTGCAGATAACCATTCTTTGGAAGTTAATCCTTTTGCTCCTGTTGATGAGGTTCCTTTTGAAAACATATTTGCTCCTGAACATTCATCAGACACATCCTCTCTTGAAGAACACAGCACTGCTACATCAGTTCAAAACCCTCAACCTCACGACCATCTCAGAAAATGGACCAGCGATCATCCAATCGACAACATCATAGGCAATCCCTCACGTCCAGTATCCACACGTAATCAATTAGCCACTGATGCACTATGGTGCTTCTTCAATTTCGTGCTGTCCAAAGTCGAACCTAAAGATGCCAAAGAAGCAATGACAAAAGATTGCTGGTTCGAGGCCATGCAGGATGAAATTCATGAATTTGATCGACTTGAAGTATGGGAATTAGTGCCTCCTCCAGAGCTTGCAATGATCATAGCTTTAAAGTGGATCTTCAAAGTGAAACTTGATGAGCATGGTGATGTGTTAAAGAACAAGGCACGGCTAGTTGTAAAAGGATTCAGACAAGAAGAGGGCATTGATTTTGAAGAATCGTTTGCTCCGGTTGCTAGAATTGAAGCCATAAGAATCTTCCTTGCAAATGCTGCTAGTCGGAATAAGATAGTCTACCAGATGGATGTCAAAATGGCCTTCTTGAATGGTGACTTAAAGGAAGAAGTTTATGTGAGCCAACCCGAAGGATTCGTGGATGCTGAACATCCTACTCATGTTTACCGCTTGAAGAAGGCTCTTTATGGGTTGAAGCAGGCGCCAAGGGCATGGTACGATACATTGTCCAAGTTCCTTCTAGTGAACGGGTTCTCCAAGGGTGTTTTTGATCCCACACTATTCACCAGGAAGTCAAGAAAACATCTACTACTTGTTCAGATTTATGTAGATGATATCATCTTTGCTTCAACAGATCCTAGTGAATGTGATAGATTTTCAAAGGAGATGAATTCCAAGTTCCAAATGTCCATGATGGGACAAATGTCATTCTTCTTAGGATTACAAGTTTCTCAAAGTCCCGGAGGCATATTCATTAATCAATCCAAATACGCCAATGAGATCTTGAAAAAGTTTGGATTCGATTCAAGTGAGCCTGTTGACACTCCCATGGTTGATAGAACAAAGCTGGATGAAGATCCTTCAGGAATTCCAGTGGATAAAACAAAGTATCGAGGCATGATTGGATCTTTGATGTACATCACTGCTAGTAGACCAGATCTTCTGTTTACTGTGTGTATGTGTGCTCGGTATCAATCCAAGCCAACCAAAAAGCATGTTGAAGCGGTGAAAAGGATCTTCCGATATCTTCAAGGCACAGTTCATATGGGTCTCTGGTATCCTAAGGACACAGCAATGGTGTTAACGGCTTATGCAGATGCTGATCATGCGGGATATCAAGACACTTGTCGTAGTACTTCAGGAGGAGCTCAGTTTTTAGGGGAAAAGTTGGTTAGTTGGTCTTCTAAGAAGCAGATGAGTACTTCCATATCATCTACTAAAGCTGAGTACATTGCCATGTCTGCTTGTTTTGCACAAATCCTTTGGATGCGATCACAACTTTCAGACTATGGATTCTCATACAACAAAATTCCCCTATATTGTGACAACAAAAGCGCCATTGCTCTTTGTTGTAACAATGTTCAGCACTCCAGGTCAAAACACATCGACATCAGGCATCACTTCATCAGGGAACAGGTGGAAAAGGGTATTGTGGAACTATATTTCATGAGGACAGAGTTTCAGTTAGCTGACATCTTCACCAAGGCTCTCCCAAGAGAAAGGCTTCAATTTATTCTCCCACGCCTTGGTATGAAGAGCATGACACCTGAAACCCTCAAGTGTCTTCAGGAAGAAAAGGAGGAGTAAAGGATTGTCTTCTTATATCCTTGTACATAGTGGTATATATCTTAAATCAAAAAGAAAATACAAAAATATAAAACCTATAAAAACCATAAAAAATCGAAAAAATCAGAAAATACCAAAAATAGTCCTACCTAGGCATGTCTTCTGTTTATCGATAACATTTACGGATCTAGAAATGTCATTCAACAATGACACGGATCTTTAAATGAAGCTCGAGCAGAAGTTATACTAATCAGTTAAAACATGTCTTAATGGCTTGCTATTACTTTAGATAGCAACCCGCGCTTCAAAATGGGGAAAGCACGTCGCCAAAAAGACGGTTGTTCCTCCAACTGGGTGATGTTCACCTGGGCATGGATTACTTTATATCCATGTTTCTTCGATCTGATGTACGTTTCAGTGCATCATTTCTTGAAAAAGAAGAGAAATCTTCTTTGTATACAAATAGTTTTCATTCTATGATTCTTCTGAAAATTATTTGTGAGACACTTGGTGATTATGTGTTGCTTGAAATTCTTTTAGACTTGGATTGTGCATAAAATTTGTCACTCAATCAACGACTACAAATCTTTAACTAGAATACGGGTCATTGATTGAGGGGGAGAGTGAATTCAAATTTTATATCATCAAACGGGTTTCTTGGTTTTGTAGTTAATGGGGTATTAGTTGAAGAGGATCTTGCTAAAATTTATATCAAATGGCCAAATGTGTTAGTTGCTAGAAAGTTTAGGACATTATGTGCAATTTGCTTATAGTTTCCTAGCTTTATGTATCTAGAAGGTTCATTTGTGTTACTTTGGTATCCTCGTTTAATCCCCTAGATACATCAAAACTCAAAACCTAAAAGAAGTAAGAAAACCAGTTGTGTTTGATGTTCTTGAATACTCCTATGACATTTGTATGATCTGAATGAATGAGTTTCAAATGTTGTCTGACTTCTGTTAGTCGATTGCTGCATAATTGTTGTTGAAATAGTGCATATGTTCTCAGGATATCCTTAGGTATATATCTATCGTGTTAGAATCTTGTTCCTAAGATCCTGAATTGAATGATGAAATATGAGTGAATTGCCTTGTTCATGATTGCTGATTGCTCTTCATGCTAGATAGTAGTTTGACGTATTTCCTGACTGTGGTTTGATTAAATGAATTTGGTATTATAATGTGGCAAGCTGCTGAAGGGTAGCTATTAAGGAATAGTGTATCTGTATGTATGTATATCTGTGTTGATATTCTTATGCAGATTCCATAGCCAAAATGAATGTGCCAGTTCCCAGTCTAACCATTTGATCAAACATTCAAACTCTATTGATTGGCTCGGAATTCACCACAACAACAACGTCAGCAACAACAACAACAACAACAACACTTTCACCACCACCACCGCCATTCATCTATTTTGGTCTCGCCAAGTGGGGATCAACTACATTTGCGAAAGATTTGTTGGTGGATGGATGATTGATGTTGACCACTGATTCACTCAGAAAAGCGGATGATTACATTGTCTGCACAAAAAGGTCAATATCATTTGTGTCATAAAAGTTATCTTGTGCATAAAAAATAGTGAATCTCCCTCTTAGATTAAGGGGGAGCATAGTATGTTCCATCATCAGACTACATTAAATCGGACACATTTTCTCCCACATTTTCTAACTTATTTAAATCAATTGGGATCACAAATCTCAAAAGGTTTGAAATTTTTGATCGGGGGAGAGAATGTGATTTAAATATGAAACCTGATGAAAATGTGATGTTTTGGACTTATATGTAAGCTCTCCCATATGTGCTAAACTCTTTCGTATATCGATGCACATATTGAGGGGGAGCGAATTGACAAAAAGGATTTGGCATGCATCTTATGTGAGCAAGGCTCAGACTTCACCAATGAATTGACGATAGCTAAAGTCAGTAGTCAAAAGGACATGTCCTGGACGGGTAATAATTTCAAGCCAGTTTATCTGGTGATGTAAGCGTGTCTCGCAAAGGACGTGTCTGAGTAGAATGTACCAATTTCGATCGATTTTCCTTGAATGTGATCTGGACGGGTAATAATTTCAAGCTAGTTTACTAGTGATGTAAGCATGTCTCGCGATGATCATGTTCTTGGAAAATCAATCAATTCAAAAGTGCGAGCTTCACCTGACATGTGCAAATTTATAAAACAATCATTTGAGCACATGTTGAGGGGGAGCATTTGAAAAATATAGAACTCTCAAGTGTTAGCAAAAATGTGTTTTCAGAATAATGAACACTTTGAGAGATTTTTCAAGGATTTGGTTTTATGGCAATCGTGGAAGAATACCAAAGACTGACCATTTTAATGAATGCATGGAGTTATAAGGATGGTTAGGTTAGGCTCAAGTTCCCACGATCCCGCCAGAGCCGGAGGGATCTACCCAGGGACAATCCACTAGTTAGTGTAGAAGTCCTTAGGTATGATTAAAAAAGGAGAAAAGTGAATAAGGGAAGAGTGCCGACTGAGATGGAGCTAGTACTGGAACAAACCCAACAAGGTACTAGTAAGGAAGTCTTGGTAAGCACTGAAGGGGTTGAAGAATGAAAAAGAATTGTAAAGATAAAGGGTGAAAAGAAAGAAGCCCTCCTTACAACTTAGGCAGAAACCGGGTCAATTCATATGCTGTCAAAATCACTTAGATGATTGCTGGCATTGAAGACAAAGTATCATGGACCCAGTGATACGCTGCACAACCCTCCCTAGCCACTCAAGGTCCCTCAAAGGACTCTTGTTTCAATTGTCACGGAGCTCAATACATTTCTATCGTCTCTCTCACTCCGAGTTAGATGATATTGAAAAGGTGGCAATCTTCTCCAGCCTCCGATCACCAAATCAAAACGCACAATAGAGTCTAGAGCCACGAGATGCATAATAAGATCTCATAGGAACATGAATTATTTATACACTGGTTGTTCAACATTAAGGACACCAGTTGTAAACTCATGAGTCCTACGCAGATCTTAGCAATCTGCCAGAACATTTATGAGAGAATTTACGTATGTAATTCTCAATGATTGAATGGAAATTCCTGCCAGGGTCAACATCAAACAGCCCTGAAAGCAGGTCACTTCGGTAATTCCCTGTAGATTATGCTTAGTGATCACGACGGTTCCAAACGGTCTACAGTCGTGGAGTGATCTCCAGCGACTCACCTAATCGTTGATTTACTACGGTAAGATCTTAAAAAACCCTCTGTGGGTTTTCGATTTAGGAACGGTCTTGGTAAGGATTAGAGAGAGTTTTCACAATATGCTGTTAACAATCTCGAAGTCCGAACCTGTAAGTACCGGACGTTTTATTGCTAACTGTCGTATGCAGGAACTTCTGGCGGTTGTAGCTGTTGGATGCTGTAGCTGGTTGCAGTTGTAGCTGGTTGCAGAAAAGATGCCAATCCACTACCACATGTTCACACTACATCATCACTATAATTCAACAAAGTCGTGATCAACCAAAACACCTTCAACACTGCTTCTGCTAACTCTGATGCTGAAGATCATGACCCAGAATAGTGTGAGCATGTCGGCTCAAAGTATATTTCATCACATGGAGACTTACAACTGAAAGATGACTTGGAGACTCAAGTGGGATGATACTTTCAAAGAATACTCAAAGTTCATCCAAGACAAAAGAGAAGTCATCTGAAGATCTCGGCTGTATGCACAACAATCTATGAAAATTGAAGAATCAATGGTTACGAGCTATGAAGTCAAGATCCAAGGATGAAGTGCTGGAATTCAGAACATTACTTCCGGGGTGACCTCCCTTAGGGGGGTGATTTGTATAATTTCCAAAGAAATATTTGTGAAAATAATTCCCCGGGTCGTTCTCCCAACGAAGGTTTGACGGCGTTTAAGTCGATTCGGTGTCGTGAAAATGTGAAGTGAATAAGTGAACGTGAAAGTTTATTTTGGTGTTGTTTAAACTAAAATATGAAAAATTAAAATCAACAATCTACGCTATCAAAACAAAAGCACACAAAAAGAAATAAAATAACGCAAATCCCGGGCTATTCCCGAGACTTTTAAAACTAATAGTGAAGATATAAACCTAAAATGCAAGACTAAAAACTCAAGGGACTGAAAATGTAATTTAATGAAACTGATTTTATAAAAGAAAATAAAGGAAACAAAAGTTTATAAAAGTTTAGGGACTAAAAGTGTAAAAACTGAAACTATTTTAGACTTTATAAAAGACAAGGACCAGAATTGTAATTTCTAAAACTTATTTAATACTCAAATCGGTTTTTAACAAAGACAAGGACTAAACTAGTTAAAACTGAAACCTAGGGACTGATTTGTAAAAACTGAAAATCAAAAAAACGTTTTTCTAACTCTAATAACCAGGGTTCGAATCCTGGGTAACTACAATTGATTTAAACTATATTTTTTTTTTATTTTCTTCTTTTGCAATTCAATTAACATCAAACAAACACTAATTTAATGAAAAGAACAAGCTTAAATGAGCTGGAAAACAGCTCGAACACAAAACAGTTGAGTTTTTTACACTCTCTTGAAAACAGTCAAATAAGCTCAAAATAAGACTCAATTAAGCTAACCAAATAAGCTGAAAATTGGAAACCAAAAGCAAAAACTTATAAACAGCTATCTTGACTAGCTTTTGCCCCAAGAATCTTTCACTAAACTCAAATAGATTGCAAGAAAACTACTCATGAACTTGGCTCAAAACTGAAAAGCAGGGCAGACATATAGCAGACAACTAACTTTGAGCTTAATATGAGATAAGCTAATGAGTTCC
This sequence comes from Artemisia tridentata subsp. tridentata, assembly GCA_021014915.2. Classification (NCBI taxonomy): domain Eukaryota; kingdom Viridiplantae; phylum Streptophyta; class Magnoliopsida; order Asterales; family Asteraceae; genus Artemisia; species Artemisia tridentata. The sequence goes on along the minus strand of CP139506.1, from coordinate 71,475,724 downwards.
AAACTTAGATTTCCTTGTTGATCTAGAATTACAAGCTGGTAAGCTACTCAAAACCCCAATCCAAACCTATTTCCAATCACTAATGACTAATCAAATTAGAGCATGTTTATGGCAGCAACATTCAGCATATGCTGATGAAAAAGAACCAGTTGACTAACTATATGCTATTAGTTGTTGACTAAAGTGAGATTCAGCTACCTTAATCTATCAATCTACTTGTGTTTAAGCTATAATAGCACTATACTAACAAACTTTAACTGATTATCTTACTAATTGATGCAACACAGATGACCAAAAGCAGCAGATCACATCAGATCACAGATTTAACAGGCAACTTTGACCTATTAATGAAGTTACCTACTGATGCCTGATTTATTCTAAAATTACCCTAAGTGAGCTAAGTGAACTTTAGACACTACCTTCAATCAACTAGAACTCAGTCAAACTCACTGATTCAAACACCAATTAACCCACTGTACTCAAAACTTTTAAGAAGCAGCCATGAGATTTAAACTTACAATCCAAACTACAACCTCATTTCATGATTAAATGCAATCAATAGCACATCAAAAACTCCAATCTCAGACCTCAAATACTTAGATTCAAATCATGCATATATAATCCAATAAATGAAACAGTAACAAGTCACTTGACAACAAAATTCAATCCAATCAAATGTAAATGAAGTAAACTACTACTATCAAGCAATTTTCAGACCATATAAGCAATAATAAGCAATAACTAACTAATAAAATCAGATCTAAACTACCTTAAGCTACTGCTGCAGAATTGAATAAAAATGAAAATTAGAACTCACAAGGTAACTTCCCCTCAGCTTGAACAGAGGGGATTCACTAAGCTAGCCTATCTTTGGATAGGCCAAACACTTCCAGTTCACTGTTTGATCTATCAAATTACCCCAGAATCATCACCATCATGGACCAGTTGACTTTCGTTGACTTTTTGATGTTGAGAAGCAATATGAATAAGCAACCTTACAACAAGCTATAACAGCTTGAATAAGCTTGTATGAACAATGAAATAGGCTTATTGAAGCATGTTTTTTTTTTTGAAATTTGAAGACTATTTTTATTTTTTTAGATTTAGATGAATAACAATAAACTGATAACTAAGATACTAACTGAAATTGATTACTAGATTGTAATAAAACAGTAACAAGCTATTTAAACTAACATTAAACTAAATAGAGATTAAAAGTAAAATTTGAAGAAGCTTGAAATATAAAGAAGTAAACTACACTTTCATTGATTGAAAACTGGATTACACTATTAAAAAGAAATTACAATTGAGAAATAAAATCGACAGAGTTTCACTACTAAATTCCTACACTCTGAAATGAGGAGAAATCCTCTTCTATTTATAGAGCTCGAATGAACCTTCTGGGTCTTCCACTCTGGCAATCTGTGTGCATTCAAGCTAATCATCACCCTTGGATCCTCCCTTGCTCCCTACGCTTTGATCTCAGCCCTTGGATTGGGTTTAGTGAGGTGTTCGGTCCAATCAACAAGCTCCACGTGTCCCATTCGTGCATTCCCTGACACCTGGCATCTTTTGATTAGACACTTATACCCTTAATTGGGTAAAATTGTATGGGTAAAAGAATTAGGGTTCTTGTGGTAATTTGGGGAAGAACTGGTAAAAGGCGGGGTGTGGGTTGGGGTTGGATTTTTATTATTTGATTGAATTGGGTAGTATTTGTTGACCGGATATTGGTTCTTGGATCGGGTAATGGAAAAATAGCTGGGCTGGGTATTAATAGGTGATGGGCTAGGTTTGTTTAGGAATAAGGATTGGGTTGGGTTAGTTATAATTTGGATCTCGGTTTTATTTATAGAAAAGGTTTAATGGTTTTTAAACACTAGGGACCATAAATGTAATTTCTGAATTTCTTAAGGGACTGAAATTGCCATTTCATCAAAGTGATCTAAGGGTGATTTTTGGCTTCTTGACCAAGTATGACTTTGCCGGATCTGGTTCTGAGTCTTTTCCGCATCTCGTGCTCGTTTTCCCGGATTTCTTGTGTCTTTTGTCAATTTTCATGATATCCTTCCCTGCACATACAAAAACACAATATCTTTTGGCATTTTGGTCGGGTTTTTGGTTATTTTGGTCCGGTTTTGGTCAAGAAAAAGTGTGTGTTTAAGCACATACCAGATTCCCCCAGACTAGGGGATTGTTAGGAATATGAATATTCAGCTGAAGACTCGGTCACCCCGAGTACTTATTAACACATCATAGCTCGTAGGATTATCAGTAATATTATTAGTAGATTAGTTATTATTAGTATTGTGGAGTGGGTCGGGTCTTTACCCACTGTCAGCTCGCTCCACAGCTCGCTAGGGTTACAATATGTTAGAACTATAAATACCCCTTCCCACTCTTGTGAAGGGTTGGACCTCATTTGAGTATTAATCTAATACACATACATTTATCTCTCTAGGTTCCACTTTCTCTCTCTACATTCTTCTTCTTCTTATTCGATCCAAGATAGTGTCCCAAATCGTGTGTTTATTGTTAGTGAATCTCCTACAAAAGTTGTGTATGGCAGAAGACTCCATCCGATCGGATGGAGCCCGCATCCGATTCGGATGGAGAAAGCTGAGATTTACCGAGAAGCCCAACCGATCGGTTGGAGCCTAATACCGATCGGTTGGATGAAGAGGCTGTTACAAAGTTCCATTTAATGACGAATTTAAGCCCCATAATCATGGTGGCTTATCATTTCTTGCTTATTTACTAATTGAAGACATTTTTGCTTGAGGAGAAAGGGTTCTTAGACTTATATATAGGACCCTAGGCTAGTTTACAAAGTGTGACACCCCAAAACCTAGTAAAGGCTTACACCAAGTCCTTACTAACTTATTATCATTGCCCGAAAGCTTAGAAACGCTGTAAAAACGTCCAGGAATATTGAGTTCAAGTCTCAATAGGTCGGTGTTGTGTGGAGTTGTTTACGTGTCTTGTTAAGCGATTGGAGGAGTGTGGTTGCTATAGTTCCACAATTCTAGTTCTTGTAATTCCAAAACTAGGTATCGCTTGTTTAAATTATTATGAACTACTTTTACTTTAAGTTGAATGAAAGAATGGTTTGTTACTTGTGTTTGATTATAATTGTTATGGAGTGATTTTTTTTGGTATACTTGTGTTTATGATGTGACAATTGTTGGAGTATTCTTATTTTATAGTGATGCATGAAAACATGTCTTGTTTTATGAGTTTGTTGAAATACAATCTAATCTTGCTTAATTAGTTGGTAAAAACAGTTCTAAAGAATAAAAGGGCCGAAAGGATTTTCTTTATGTTTTTATTCCAAAAAGTTAGTGCACGAATTAGTATGGGCTATGGTGTGTGACAAGCACCATATTAACTCATTAAAATAGATTTGGAAACGATTTCATCACGAGAAAAGGCCGAAAGGATTCATAAGAATTCTTAAGATAAGAAATGCTTTTCAAACAACAAAGAGTTTAATAGAATTGTCGTAATAGTTAAAAAGGCCGAAAGGAATAAACTAGGAGATTGAATTCTTAGAAATGATTTCCCATGATAAAAACCATTGATTGTGAATCATTCATATTAAGTTGTGCATCACTACAAGTTACACCAAACTTTGTAGATTACTCTATGCAATTAGTCAAGGTATTACACACAAGTATATTTGTTTTTGATTGATTGGATTTTACTTGCTTTTGAATTTACACCAAATTAGATTGACAACCCTTTTTGTTAAAACTAGTTTTACTAAGTTCTAACACCAAATCAGGACGATCTCGACTTACCCACCTTTACTACCGCGAACGAGTATACTTGCTCGTATGTGTTAATTAGAGAATTGGATAAATCGTGTTTATAAATTTTTAAAACTTGCACCCACGGTTGGCACATTAGAATCTAAGACATTATTGACTCTTTTATTATTGATGTTATACATCGAATTATAATCATTGCATTCATTCATATCAATCTCAAATACACCATTCACAGCAATAGCATTAAAATAAAAAATATTATTTAACGAAACAGAAATTTCATTGCTTGAAACAGTATGTTGAAAACCAATATTCAATAAGCACGAGAAAGAGACCACACCCCTAACAATTGAAGGTGCATAATGACAATTATTCAAATACATTATGTTGGGAATTAAATGTTCTGAAGTTAGTACTGCTGAATAAATACGCTAACAGTACAAACTGCTAGTGTAGGAATGAAGACTGCTGAGATATAACTAACAGTACAAACTGCTAGGTTAGTACTGTTAGTATATCAGAAGATTTAGCTGCATGTTTGAACGTTTGTATTAAGGATAAGTACGGAAAGGATTTTGTGTATATCTTAATTAGTTAGAATTATACGGTGAATACTTATCTTGTAAATGACTCCTTAAGTCTATAAAAGGAGATCCTAGGTTATACTTTTATGTATGAATCAGTCATAGAGTTTTGTTAAGATTCAAGGTCGATTGTAACCCTAGTGATAGCTAAGATCACTCGTATTATTCAAGTAATAATATTGAATCGTTTGGTGTTAATCTTTTGTGTTCATTGTTCATATACAAACCATTACTGTTCCATTAATCAAACTATAATCCTTCTAAGTGTGGTTAAGTAGATTCCGCATACTTAACTGCATTCACTCAAAGTATCTCATACACGTTATAAAGGAGTAACATCCTAAGTGTATTATAATCCTCTCAAGTGGTATCAGAGCCAGGTTGATACTATTGAATTAGAAGCAAAAGTAATGGACATGGAGACTACCCAAACAAACATGGTTGCTAAATTGCCAATGCTCAAGCAGAATGAATTTGATATGTGGAGGTTGAGGATAGAACAGTACTTCCAGGTGCAAGACTATGCACTCTGGAAATTATTGAAGAAGGAAACTCTTTCAAGTCTTCAACTTCTACAACAACAGTTGATGGTAAGGTAGAGACAGTTGTGTAGACCGCTACAGTAACTGCTGAAGAGAGGCTTCAAAAGAAGAATGACCTCAAGGCCAGAAGTTTGCTGATGATAACCATTCCAAATGATCAACTCTTGAATTTCAGCAAGTTCAAGGATGCTAAGTCCTTGTTTGAGGCAATCATTGCTAGATATGGTGGGAATGAAGCCACCAAGAAGACATAGAAGACTCTCCTAAAGAAAAATTTTAAGAACTTTACTGCAACCAGCAATGAGTCTTTGGATCACATGTTCAACAGGCTTCAAAATATTGTTAGCCAACTTGTTGTTCTTGGTGTGGATATACCTCAGGAAGACCTGAAATCCAAGTTCTTGAGGAGGTTACCTGCAGAGTGGGCTATGCATGTGGTGGTCTGGAAGAACAAGCCAGACATTGATACTATGAGCCTGATGGACTTATATAGCAACTTCAAAATTGTTAAGCAGGATGTGAAGAAAGCTGGAGGAACTAGTACAAGCACTGGGAACATGGCCTTTGTGTCATCTCCTAGTAATTCAAGCCCAGTTGAAGAAGTAAAGGTTATTGTGGGAGTTAGTACTGCTAAACCCAATATTAGTACTACTAGTTCATCAAGCAGTACTAGTGGTATTCTGGAAGATAAAACCTATTGTGCTTTCCTGACAAGCCAGAATGATGGATCAATGCTGACTCATGAAGACCTCCAGGAGATCAATGATGATGATTTGGAGGAGATGGACCTCAAATGGAAGATCTCACTTCTTAGCATGAGGGCTAAGAAATTCTACCAAATAACTGGGAAGAAAATCACCATCAGCAGCAATGATACTGCTGGTTTTGACAAATCAAGGGTAGAATGCTACAACTGCCACAAGTTGGGGCACTTTTCAAGGGAATGCAGGAAGCCTAGGCAGCAGGATAGCAGGAACAAGGGTTATGGAACCAAGACCAAGGCTGTGGAGATTACTGAGCCAACTTCAAAAGCTATGGTAGCTATTGATGGCTTAGGGTTTGATTGGAGTTTTATGGCAGAAGAGGAGGAAGCACCTACTGAGATGGCTCTTATGGCCTTCTCTGACTCTGAGGTACAATCTGCTAAATGTTGTTCTAAATCATGCACTGCACTTAAAGAGTTAGAAACTTTAAGAAAACATTATGATGAACAAAGGATTGAACTAAACAAAACAAATTATAATTTGTCAAATCATAAGAGAGGTTTAGCTGTCCTAGAGGAGCAAATAGTGCACTATAAGAACAATGAGTCTAGTTTTGCTGATGATATAGCAGTTCTTAAAAGGGATTTGTCATTTAATCAAAAAGGCTAATGAAAACATTCAATTAAGTGTAGAAACATTAATATATACCTCATAGGGTGTAAACAAAATAATTGAATGTCAGTTAATCAACAAAGCTAAGTCTGGGTTAGGGTATAAGACTATTCCACCTCCTCACAGAGGAATTCCTGCACCCCCAGGAATAGACCTAGAGCATACAGGTTTGCCTGAATTTCAACAACCAAAGTTAGAATATGGTCTTAAGCCAAAAGAGAATGTAGTTGTTGATAAGCCTGTAGAAGTCAGTGAACCCTTTGAGAGTGCAAGTGACACTTCACTCCCTGAGGACAAGGTGTCCTCTGGTAGGAATTCAGATGCTCCAACCATTGAGGATTGGACATCTAATGATGATGAGGAAGATCAGGTTGTGGTTAAACCTGAAGTAGGAAAGGTAGAAGGAACAAGTGTTCCAAAGGTGGTAAAAGATGAAACTGTTAGGCCTAAAACAAATATTAAACCTTTTAGGAAGACAGTTAGGTATTGTGAGATGTACAGATCCACAGACAAGCCAAAAGGTAACCAGAGGAACTGGAATAACCTCAAGTCTCACCAACTAGGTGATGACTTTGTTCTGTATAAGAAGGCTTGTTACAATTGTGGTAGATTTGACCACCTTGAAGCTTTTTGTGATTACCATCAGGATAGAAAGATGGTTACTGGGAACAGCAGGGTATCTGGGTACTCAAACCATAGGGTGAACTTAAACAGGCATCAAACTCACTCTAATACTACTAGAATGATACCCAGAGCACTTTTATTGAAGTCTGGCCCAAAACCAATTCATACTGCTAGACCAACAGTTAGTACTGCCAGACCCTTTAAGCATGTTTACCCAAGACCAGCAGTTAAAGGAGCAAAAACAACTTTTAAATATGCACCAACAACTCCTAAAAGACCTTTTCAAAAGAAAGCAGTGATTCAAAAACAAATTTGGAAACCAAAGGCCACAACTACAAAGCCAGCAGCTAATACCGCTAGTCAAGCAATTAGTACTGGCAACTTTAAAAACACTGCTAGGGATAAGAGGGATAATGCTGTTAAGGCCTCAGCATGTTGGATTTGGAGACCACTTCAGTCCAATGGTGCATCAACTGTTTTGAAAAGATTTAACTATATTGATGCACGAGGCAAACCCAAGTCAGTAATGGCTTGGGTACCCCAAGAAAACTAATTTCCTTATTTCATGTGCAGGGACATTCACAAGCAGATGATGAAGATCAAGGTTATGCAGACAGTGGGTGTTCCAGGCACATGACAGGCAACATGTCCTATCTTTCAGACTTTCAACCATTGGATGGAGGATATGTTACCTTTGGGGGAGGAATAGGAGGCAGAATTACTGGTAAAGGTACTCTTAAAATAGGTAAATTGGATTTTGAAGATGTGTACTATGTGCAAGAACTTAAGTCTAACCTTTTTAGTGTCTCACAAATGTGTGACAAAAAGAACAAGGTTCTTTTTACTGACACTGAATGTCTTGTGCTTTCTCCAGACTTTAAGTTACCTGATGAAAGTCAGGTATTACTCAAAGTTCCAAGAAAGGGCAACATGTACAGTGTTGATATGAAGAAGATTGTTCCTAAAGAGGCTCTTACTTGTCTTGTTGCAAAGGCCCCATTGGATGAATCTATGTTATGGCATAGGAGACTTGGTCACATTAATTTTAAAACCATTAATAAAATTGTAAAGGATGGTTTGGTAAGAGGTTTGCCTCGGAAAAGATTTGAAAATGACCAAACTTGTGTTGACTGTCTTAAAGGCAAACAACACAAGGCTTCTTGTAAGCCCAAGATTTTTAATCTATTAATCAACCTTTGTTTATGCTACATATGGATTTATTTGGTCCAACTTCTGTTAGTAGTATTATGCATAAAAGGTATTGTCTTGTGATTACTGATGACTATAGTAGGTTCACATGGGTTTTCTTTTTAGGTTCTAAGGATGAGACACCTAGCATTCTTAAAACATTTATTACTGAGATAGAAAACTTAGTGGATAAGAAAGTTAAAGTCATTAGATGTGATAATGGGACAGAGTTCAAAAATAGAGTTATGGATGATTTTTGCAAAGAAAAAGGTATTAGAAGAGAATTTAGTGTTGCTAGAACTCCTCAGCAGAATGGGGTTGCTGAGAGAAGAAATAGGACACTGATAGAAGCTGCTAGAACCATGTTAGCTGACTCTAAGTTGCCTATCACTTTTTGGGCTGAAGCAGTTAATACTGCTTGCTATGTGCAGAACAGGGTTTTGGTAGTTAAACCTCACAACAAGACACCATATGAGCTTTTTAGAGATAGAACTCCTGCATTAGGATTTCTAAGACCTTTTGGGTGTCATGTAACTATTCTGAATACCTTAGACCATCTTGGCAAATTTGATGGTAAAGCTTATGAAGGATTCTTGGTTGGTTACTCATTAAATAGCAAAGCCTTTAGAGTATACAACACAAGAACTAGGAAAGTTGAGGAAAACCTGCATGTTGAATTTCTAGAAAATAAATCTAATGTTGCAGGTGAAGGTCCAAAATGGCTGTTTGACCTTGAGACTTTAACCCAATCAATGAATTATGTGCCAGTTGTTGCAGGAACCTTTTCTAATGATTTTGCAGGTTCAGAAGCTGATGATGCAACAAATGAAGCAGGCTTGGGTAAGGAGAAAGATCAAGAGCATGTACTGATGCCAATATGGACAAGTGTGGATTCAACTTCAATGTATGGTGAACCTTCTACTGATGAATCTAAGGAAGGAATTGAAGGTGAAAACAATGTAGATGGAGCAGAACAACAAGAGAATCCTAATAACAGTACAAATGGTGATTGTACTGTTGAGCCGCAACTTGATATTGCTAGGCCAAATGTTCATACTGCTGGTCCATCAGATGTTAATACTGCTGAATTCTCAGAAGATGAGGTGGATATTGGCAATCTCCCACCTACCTATCAAGTTCCAGCTACACCACACACAAGGATTCACAAAGCTCACTCCCTGGATAATGTGATTGGTGACATGCAATCTGGAGTAAAGACAAGAAAGCAACTCATGACTTCAGATCAACAAGGGTTTCTTAGTATTGTTTATGCAGCAAAGCAGCATGAAGATTCCAACACTTGTTTGTTTGTGTGTTTCCTCTCACAAACTGAACCCAAAAATGTTCTCAAAGCTTTAGAAGACTCAAGATGGGTAGAAGCAATGCAAGAGGAGCTTCTCCAATTTAAGATTTAGAAGGTTTGGGTACTGGTGGATTTACCCAAGGGTATGAGGGTAATTGGCACCAAATGGGTTTTCAGGAACAAAAGGGATGAAAGGGGTATTGTGATCAGGAACAAGGCTAGACTTGTAGCCCAGGGTTATACACAGGAAGAAGGTATAGATTATGAAGAAGTTTTTGCACCAGTAGCAAGGATTGAAGCCATTAGACTATTTTTGGCCTATGCTTCTTTCATGGGCTTCACAGTATATCAGATGGATGTTAAGAGTGCCTTCTTGTATGGTACTATTGAAGAGGACGTTTATGTCTCTCAACCTCCAGGTTTTGTTGATCCAGAGCATCCTGATAAGGTGTACAAGGTTGTAAAGGCTCTTTATGGACTACACCAGGCTCCAATGGCATGGTATGAGACTTTGGCTTCGTATTTACTAGAAAATAGATTCCAAAGAGGCAAGATTGATCAGACATTATTCAGCAAGAAGCACAAGAAGGATATCTTGCTGGTCCAAGTGTATGTGGATGATATCATTTTTGGATCCACAAGGAAGGAGATGTGTGTAGAGTTTGAGAAACTTATGCATGATAAGTTTCAGATGAGTTCCATGGGGGAACTTACTTTCTTCTTGGGTCTGCAAGTCAAGCAAACACATGAAGGTATATTTATCAGCCAGGATAAATATGTAACAGAGATTCTAAGGAAGTTTCAGTTTGTTGATTCTAAAGTGGCAAGCACACCAATTGATCCTGAGAAACCTCTACTTAAAGATGCAGATGGAGAGAATGTAGATGTGCACACATACAAATCTATAATAGGGTCCTTGATGTATCTTACATCATCAAGACCAGATATCATGTTTGCTGTTTGTGCTTGTGCAAGGTTCCAAGTGACTCAGGTTTCTCACTTAACTGCAGTCAAAAGGATCTTCAGATATCTTAAGGGTCAACCTAGGTTGGGTCTGTGGTATCCTAGGGAATCACCTTTTGACCTGGTAGCATATTCAGATAGTGACTATGCTGGTGCAAGCCTGGACAAAAAATCAACAACTGGTAGATGTCAATTCCTTGGATGCAGACTTATATCATGGCAGTGTAAAAAGCAGACAATTGTGGCAACTTCAACAACTGAAGCTGAATATGTAGCTGCTGCAAGTTGCTGTGGTCAAGTGCTTTGGATTCATAATCAGCTTCTTGACTATGGGTATAACTTCATGAACACCATGATATACATTGACAATAGCAGTACAATTTGTATAATTAAAAATCTAGTGCAGCACTCTAAAACAAAACACATAGAAATTAGGCATCATTTTATTAGAGATTGCAATGAGAAAAAGTTAGTTCAAGTAGTTAAAATTGATACTTAACAAAACTTTGCAGATCTTCTCACAAAAGCTTTTGATGCAGGAAGGTTTCAATACTTGGTAGCAAGTATTGGAATGCTTAATCCTTAATATTTTTCAAACTGTATGTTTTTGTACTTAAATTAGATTTGTACTGCTAGGTTTGTCATTTGTACTGTCACAATTCGCATTTTCGAGTCTTTACTATGCACGGGATTGCATCATTTCAATTTACGTATGTTCATTAAACGTTACCACTCAGTCATTACTACTAATATTATACTCAAATACTCCCGACTATGATCCTAATATATTTTCATGCAAATTTTAATGATATAAAATTTATATTATTAATTTACCCGGTGTTTTGAAACCATTTGCGATATTTTACGTTAAGAGCTTATAACTCCGTCGTTTTGCGATATTTCATCACGATCACTATTTTAAACACCCGATTCTTATCAGTAACATGATTTCATAATTTTCACGACTTTGTCGAATTTTATTTTTATTCGTCACGTTTTATTTTCAGTTAACCCGGTACCCGATAACGCCGAAATTACACACTAAACTAACCAAGACTTATCCTAAAAATGTTTTTAGACAAAAAATATCATCACAAAGCTTCCCATGGAAGCTTTGCCGCCCCTAGTTGGCCTAATAAGCCAAAAGGCCTTAATGGCTAATTTATACTTAACTAGTTTTATTTTCCATGTTATTTCATAACACATTTAACTTGTAAAACAAAGCAAAACACTCTCTCTTTCTCCTCTCCATCCCACGGCACCATCAAGAGACCAAGGGGATTCCATAAATTTTTGAAGATCAAGTTTCATTCTCGTCCCGAATACCTTCCTTGTTTAAGTTTTGTAATAAAAACTTCAAGGTTGTGGTTGTTTTTCATCCTAGCTCACCAATCATCAAGTAAGCTCAAGAACACTATTTTTGATCTTTTCATACTCTCTTTGTTCTTATATTGATGTATTTCCTATTGATATGTGTCTAAATACACATATATTTACCTTGTTTAAACCCACTTAAACAGTCAAAAACACTTTGAAAAGTCTCAAAAAGACAGAAAAATATTTAAACCGTGTTTTATTCATAAATTGTCAAATCTAGTCCCTAGTTATTCAAAACATGGAAATTTTTCATAAAAGGCCCTCAGGGATTTTCAAGTTGTCAAAATTAGCCTTATAAAGTTCAGTTTTGCAAAATGGCAACTTTAGTCCCTAAAATTTCAATGATTGACAGAATTTACCCTGGACATTTTAAATTGGAAAATTAACATTTTTGGTCCTTTGGTAAATTAAACTTGGCACTTTTGGTCCTTATGATAACTTTGGGAGAATTACATTTTCAGTCCTTGGATTTTCAGGAAATAACAAAAATGGTCCTTGTGTCTAATACTATAACCAGCCGGACCCTTTTTATTATATAAACCCAAAACACAAACCCAACACCAAGCCCAGCCCATTTTCGTTTAAATAAAAACCCGGATCCAAGCCCAAACTACACCCCAGTATTTGACTGGGGTCAAACCCAGTCAAATACTCCTTCTCCCTCACAAAAACCCGCCAAACCACAAAACCAAAACCACCACCACCTGTCCTCCACCTCTCCACCTTTCCACCTCACACCCCCAGTCACTACCAACTCCCCTCCAACTCACCAAATTCCTTAATTAAATAAAACTGCTCAAAGACTTTGGCACCAAAAATCACACATGGACGATTGGGATGATTTGGACCAAACCAAGAGCTGGGATTTGCTCAGAACTGATGGGAAAGAAAGAGAAAGCCTTCCTCAGTCCCTATAAGTCAAGAAAAAGAAGAGATAAGCTAGTTAGTTAGCTAATGTAGTGTAGTTTTAGTTTTTACATGTCATATTTATGTTAATTTAAATTTCAGTTGTCTTTATTAGTTTAAAAGAGTTGTAATCAAGTTCCTTAAGTCTAATAAAGACTTTGTTTCTCATTAATTCCAAGTTCTCAGTTAAATTCAGTTTTATGCATTTTCAAGTAGAATTCTCAAATTACTGTGATGTTGTTTAAAATTGTTATTTAAGGATCATGTAAGCTCAATTTAGTCACCTATAAGCTTTTATAATCTTGTTAAGTGTTAAAACCAGTTTTAGCTCTAAAAACTCAAAAATATCAAAAATTCAAGAAAAATGGCTCATAAATCAAAAATCAGTGTTAATGAAGAAGAAAGCAAAGGAGCTTGTGGACTTTGGATTTTCATGGTTTTAGAGTCTCATGGGAGACATTAGGTTGTGTTGAAAGGCCTTGGTTCCTTGTTCTCATTCTTGAATCATTTGTAAGCCATATTTCTAAGTTTTTGCTTTTTACTGTTCATCACCTTATTGCCTGTTTATTTATGTGTGTTTAGGCTTCTTAGGTGTATTTTAGTAATGTTGTTGCTTAATATCTGGTACTTGTTCCTTAGATTTGATTATGCTCATTTCTTTTAGTTTCATAGTCAAAATTTGCATACTAATGATTCATGTTGTTATGCTGTTGTTGTTGATCTTTTTATGCTAAAATGGACTCATGTTATCATTTCATAACCTTGTGATTCATTGTTAAGGTTTAAATCTTTCATTTGTATCAAAATCACAAAAAAAAAAAACAGTTTCATATGGGGGTGTTTGGTTCAGCAGCATTCCCTGTGCTCTAAATTGTTTTGGTTGTTGCATAAGGTTTAAACAATACACATTAGGGTCACATAGGTCAGATACAACATAAAATTGGTAGGCCTTTTCATTAAAAGTCAAACTCACCCTTGAATCCATTTTGCTTGTTCACTGTGGGATTTTTAGAATTCATAAACCTCAAAATCAGTTCAATAGTTGTTAAGCTTGTTTAATTTAGGTTTAGTATAGCTTATTACTTCATTTACAGTCATTAGTTTTCAATCTAAGTTCATTTTAGTCAACTAGATTAAGTTTCATAAAAAGTCAAAAAAATCAGGTTTAAATGTTGATTTTGATTGCTGATCTAGGTGCCAATTAGGATAGCAAATGATGTTTAATTTTGGTCATTTTTGGTTTTTAAGATAGCTAGTAGTATAAGCTTGATTTTGCCCCCTTTACTTTCCAAAAAACTGCTTATTACAGTGTTTAAAATTAAGCTAGAAGTAGGTACATTAGGCTTCTTTTATTCAAACTTCTCATTACTCGAAATGGCTGACGGCCTGGGCATATTTTAGTTTTTTGAGTTGAATTAGGTTTGTTTAGGCCTATTACACTATACCTGAGCTTTTGGTGCATTCTAGTGCTTATTTGCTTATTTTTGTGCTTATTTTCAAACTGCTTATTAGCCCATTCAGCTTATTAGTGGGCTTATCTAACTTTTTATAGTTTTCCTAGTATTCTGCTATCATATAGTATTTACCTTGAATTTTTCAGATTTTTCCTAAGTCGTTTACTATTTTTAAACCTTTTTATTAGTTTTAATAGTTTTTAATTCATAATAAAAAATATAAAAGTCAGAAAAATATAAATCTTTTTTCTAAAATTTTCTTTTATTATTTAGGATTTAAGAAAAATAATTTTGCACTTGTAAGATTAGATTTTCTAATATTTTAGTTTTTAGCCCGTTTTCGTAAGCGGCTGCTTTAATCTGCTTTTTTATGTGCTTATTTCAAGTTTTCAAAAATATTGTCTTTTATAAAAAGTGCTTATAATTAAGTACTTTATCAAAATAAAGTAAAATGGAATAATAAAATATATATATATATATTACGGCTCGTTTTTAGTTCGTACGTAATTTTTATTTAACATACGCGTTTTTAGGTTTTAAACGTTTCTAGTTATTTTGTTTTCACGTTCTTGTTTTCATAGCTTATTTAAAGTTATTCTCTTTTATTTCCTTAATTTAATCAACCTATCAACCAAAATCCTTCTCCGTTCAATCGTCACCCGATCACAGATTTGTTTTATTTCAGAATTCACACCTCGCTGGGACATAACGACCCGGGGAAAACACTCTGTACTCCTTGGTTAGTTGTCTTCAATTGGTTTGACTTTATTTGACCACATCCGTGGTTGATTTAAGTTGACTGGTTGAGGCCGATCAAATTTTGGCGCCGCTGGCGGGGAGGTGTGCTGCGTTGAACGAATTTGAAGTATCAGTGATTGTTGAATATACACCCATTGTATATTTACCATCTTTGTTCATATTTCCTTATTTTCATATAAAAACCAAAATTATCGTGAAGTTAATTCGTTTGACTAAACGATTGCCAAAAACATTTTTTATTCAAGTTTTCAACGAACACAAAAAAAAAAAAAAAAAAAAAAAAAAAAAAAAAAAAAAACCCAAAAATATTCATCTTTACCCTCTTACCTTTTTGATTCTTCATTTCTTACCCTCTGTTACCCTTTAATTCTTTCTATGTCTTATCCTCACCTTCTTGGTTGTCAATGGTGTGGTGGCCCTCATAATGATGATAATTGTCTCAGTTTTAGCATGGTAGAGTCAGGAAATGGGTCTGTCTATAACCAAGATCCTTATTCTTACCATGACACGACTGATTTATTCCATCAGCTACCACATCATGAGATTCAGACATACTTGTGTGAATTTTGTGGAGGTCCTCACCAAGGATTTGAGTGTCAGACCAGAGACACGTTTGTCTATGAACAAATCTCTGATAACACTCTGAACTTTGGAAATAATCAATATCCATGTTATTCACCAAATCAGTCACAACAATCATTTTGTTGTGAGTACTGTGGAGGTCCAACAATCATTTTGTTGTGAGTACTGTGGAGGTCCACACTTTAGCTCTGATTGTCAAACAAGGAATCCATTTCCTTATAACAATTATGACTCTTCGTATCATGACCAACCTCTACAGTACCAAATGAATCAGGCACCACCTCAGCCTCAGCCACTTCCTCAAAATCTTCTCCTTGATCTTTTGGATTTAGTGAAAGATTTGAAGGGATGTAAACATTCCCAAGATAATCCAAATCAAAAATCCATGGAAGAATTGTTAACTGAAGAGCAAGCTGCTAAATTAGATTCCCAGATTGCCAGTGAAAACTCTATTAGGGAATTAATTAAAATACAAAAAGCAGCCAGATCTAGCTCTCGATTCCGTTTCATTCCTGATGATAGTGATGATGAAGATATCGTTGATATTCTTCAAAAAGATTCATCAAGTTCATCAGTTGAGATTCCTTTCGTGGAAATACAGGGAGAAAAGTCTATGGAGGAATTACTAGCAGAAGAACAAATGAAAATTGTAAAATCCATGTGTGCTAGTCTTTTTCGACTCCCTCAGTCTGCTGTTATCACACCCGAGGTTCCCACTCACTCTCTAAGCATGGGGGATGAGCATCTTAGCACTGTTCCTGAAAAGGAATCGGACGAATTCATAAAGTCTAGTGTTGAGAACCTTGTCCCAATCCCAAGTGAGTCACAGGGAATTCTTGATCATGTGTGTGATATCCCTTTCCCTCTTGAGTGTTCAAAAGATCATTTTGAGACTTTCTCCGATTCTAACGATGAATATACATCTTATGGAGACGTTGAGTATGTTGAGGCATCACTGCCCCATTCTGATGTTGACCCTCTTCTTGAGGAGTTTACTGATGAACTTACTCACATTGATCCACTTCCATCAGGAAGTGATGATGATCTCTTTGATTTCGAATCCAATCTGGAAGACATCGAAAGTCTCTTAAATAATAATCCATCACTCAATTCTTATCCCAACCCCGAGCTTAGTGATTCACATACTGATGAAAATTCTTTATCTTATGGAGACATCAGTCATGTGGAGGAACTACCTTCTGAGCTCGTCAGTCCAAAAGAGAATATTGATCAACTTGTTCCCGAAGCATTCAAAACAAATTTCACCAATCCTCTGTTTGAATTCGAATCCGAATTCACGTTAATTTCTGATAATCCAATCTTTGATATTCAGAACGAGGACAGTGATGAGTTTGTAACAGAACAAGAATTCACAGATTTACATCATGAAAATGATTCTCTTTACGAGGAGTTCTCCTTTGAACTCACTCATATCATATCTCCGCCGGAGTATGATAACTTCCACTTTGATCTTGACAAAGTTTATCTTTATGTTCCGGAGGGAGATGTTCTCAACACTGAGAATTTGATTAATATCAAAATCCCACCCCTCCCAATCTTTAATTGTCTTGATCAACCGAGCTTAAATGACGAGATTCATGATACTGAAATCATGAATTCTCCTTCTGATGATGATGAGTTAGTCATGATTTTTATCATGACTTTCTTTCTTTTCTTCACCTACACGGTGACTTCTCCTGTTCTTCACTCCTTCGGGAATGAAGACACTATCTTTGATCCAGGCATTTTCATTTATCATTTGTGAGCCGGATCTGTGTATATCTCATCGGAGTGGAACTTTCAAGAAATTCAAATGTTCATCCAAACACATTGAATGAAAGTCCGATGGAGATGGTTTCTTCCACTTGCTTCCCCAAGAACCAATGAATGCGGGGTCGAGTCAAGCTAGTGACTCGGTGAACAAAAACCTTAGCCGACAACATGGGTTTTCACCCATGTCTCTGACTTCTTTCTCTTTTCTAACACCCTAGTGTGGGGGTGTTGCCCCCATTGTTGTATATATGTTCAAAATTTTATATATGTTCAAAATCATAATAAATAAATTTTGTTGTGTTCCCACGCTTGGCCATTAGTATTCCCTTGCAATGTTCTAAGTGTCGGCATAATAGCCGGTACTTTGAATATTGAGGGCAATATTCAATTCTAAGTGTGGGGGGGAATTCTGGCGAATTTGATCACATTTGTGCCCTATTCCTAGTTTTCCCGTTTTGGCCAAAAAATTTAAAATTTTTTCATTTGGTGGTAGTGCTTTGCACTAACACAACAAATGGTTATCAGTCCACCATGTCTAACCCACATAAGGACTGGCTAATCCTGAGTAAACGGCTGCAGGTAAAGATATATCAAATCCGTTTATGGCTTACAATTTGCCCAAAATTGTATGGTTTTCGACTCACCATATTTTTATAAGTGAAGAGTTGGCTAGCCCGCAAGTTTATGGCTTGTGGTAAAGGCTTTGGAATACCATAATTGGTAATCAGCTCACCAAAGATAATATTGATAAATTATCTAAGAGTTGGCTAGTCCAGAAGCAAACGGCTTCTGGTAAAGACAAATCAAACCCGTTGAAAGCTGATGATTTGCTAAAAATCATTTGGTTATCATTGTACCAAAGTATCACATACTAAAACATTGGCTAGTCCAGAAGCAAACGGCTTCTGGTAAAGACAAATCAAAACCGTTTACAGCTGGTGATTTGCTAAAAATCACATGGTTATCAGTGTACCATAGTTCTTACTTGAGCTGAAACATTTGGCTACTCCAGAAGTGATGGCTTTTGGTAAAGAGATAAAATCCATTAAATTTTCAAAAATATTGCTAGGGACTAGCAATAGTTTAGTGTGGGGGATTTGATATGTGTCTAAATACACATATATTTACCTTGTTTAAACCCACTTAAACAGTCAAAAACACTTTGAAAAGTCTCAAAAAGACAGAAAAATATTTAAACCGTGTTTTATTCATAAATTGTCAAATCTAGTCCCTAGTTATTCAAAACATGGAAATTTTTCATAAAAGGCCCTCAGGGATTTTCAAGTTGTCAAAATTAGCCTTATAAAGTTCAGTTTTGCAAAATGGCAACTTTAGTCCCTAAAATTTCAATGATTGACAGAATTTACCCTGGACATTTTAAATTGGAAAATTAACATTTTTGGTCCTTTGGTAAATTAAACTTGGCAATTTTGGTCCTTATGATAACTTTGGGAGAATTACATTTTCAGTCCTTGGATTTTCAGGAAATAACAAAAATGGTCCTTGTGTCTAATACTATAACCAGCCGGACCCTTTTTATTATATAAACCCAAAACACAAACCCAACACCAAGCCCAGCCCATTTTCGTTTAAATAAAAACCCGGATCCAAGCCCAAACTACACCCCAGTATTTGACTGGGGTCAAACCCAGTCAAATACTCCTTCTCCCTCACAAAAACCCGCCAAACCACAAAACCAAAACCACCACCACCTGTCCTCCACCTCTCCACCTTTCCACCTCACACCCCCAGTCACTACCAACTCCCCTCCAACTCACCAAATTCCTTAATTAAATAAAACTGCTCAAAGACTTTGGCACCAAAAATCACACATGGACGATTGGGATGATTTGGACCAAACGAAGAGCTGGGATTTGCTCAAAACTGATGGGAAAGAAAGAGAAAGCCTTCCTCAGTCCCTATAAGTCAAGAAAAAGAAGAGATAAGCTAGTTAGTTAGCTAATGTAGTGTAGTTTTAGTTTTTACATGTCATATTTATGTTAATTTAAATTTCAGTTGTCTTTATTAGTTTAAAAGAGTTGTAATCAAGTTCCTTAAGTCTAATAAAGACTTTGTTTCTCATTAATTCCAAGTTCTCGGTTAAATTCAGTTTTATGCATTTTCAAGTAGAATTCTCAAATTACTGTGATGTTGTTTAAAATTGTTATTTAAGGATCATTGATGCGCGTGATGTGTCGTTGCGGTTTAGCAGTTTTAATGCCTACTCAAGTTTTAAATTTATATTTAGCCGACTTATCAATAACACACACACTTAACGAGCAGTGTACCCGGTCAGTATGAAGATAATGGTAAGTAGAGTGTCGATCACTAAGAGTGGAACGTATTATCTCGTTATTCTAATCAGTATTTTAATATCCTAACGCAAGGGGGTTTCAGCCTGAGAGACTGGCACGGTTTGTTTGCAATTAAATAATAAAATAAACCAATAGGCACGAATCAGCAAGTAGCACACACGTACACAGATAAATACTTGAGACAATAAGAGGGCTGTCCTTATGATTAAGTAGATTGTCACTTGTTTTATTGATAGCTTTATATGAAGTGTATGTAGTTAACCCTTTCTCGTTGGTCCTAATCTTATCGGCGAGTAAACCCTTAATGATTACTTATGTCTAAAAGTTATTCCTAAGTGATCAATTTAGTAATAACCGTGGGAGCCACATTATGTCCCGCAGTCAAATGCCCGCAAGCCACTAATAAACACAGAGGTTATCAATGCACTAATAAGTAGTAACCAAAGACATCAACATATAAACTTTAATTGATGGGAAAGCAAGTATTAAAGGGAGTGCAATCTTTCGTTGTCACATTACACAAGCCACCAATCCTGATGAATTAAAGTTTGCTAACACAATAAAACAAAACTACTTAATGAATTAAACACATGCAGCACCTTCTTACAGCTCTTGTATCTTTGATTTGGGTGTGTCTTGTGCTGCCTCCTTGACTGAATTCGTCCTTTGTTCCTCCTGTTCGGACTTCGGTTTTAGGTTTTCCGGAACTTGTAATTCGTCTGGTCTACGGGGTATTTATAGTTTCTGTCTGAGGGAAGATGCGGCGCATCTACTAAGTAGATGCGGCGCATGTACTTAACTTCGCGTGGGGTCCAAGATTATAATATTCAGGAATATTCGTACACCGCCAGAAGATGCGGCGTAACTCCATGATTAGATGCGGCGCATGTCCTCTTGTATCTTGGATCGTATCTGGTGATATCTTGATAGAGATGCGGCGCATGTCGAGAGTGAGATGCGGCGCATCTGGAGCAGAATTGACTTGATCTTGTCCATGTCAGTAGACTTTCACTTTATGCACGTTTTGCTCCATAATTAGTCCAAAATCGCTAAGTTTCACCAAATGCTTGTTTTTACCTGAGAATTACAAAAGTAAACGATTAAGTATCAATCCTCATACATAATATAGTAAAACAAGTCAAATTAATAGGATAAATGATAGTAATAAAATGTACTTATTTGAGTTCATCAAATATCCCCCCACTTGAACTTTACTTGTCCCCAAGTAAACCTTAGAATTTCTTTTATGAAAATGTATCCTAAAAGATGTTAGGATTTATTTTTATATTTAAGCATGTATTCGTTCATTTCATAATCACACAACTAAACACTTTAACGAATTAGAAGTAAAATAAAATAAGTCGATAAAAGCAAATCTAATCGTTTAACTGTCCAGTCGCGACGAATATTCTATCATAAGCTTGGCAAGTATACACATCTCCACCACTAAAGCTAAGGAGTAACAAGTCTAAAGCGGTAAAAAAGGGTTTTTAGGCTTAAGGGTTAATTATTCTCTTTCACTATCGATCTCAAATTCCAGAAAAGGCGACAAAATCACAAATACATGATCGAATCCACGAACACGATACTTGCAATTGCTCAAATCCTTAACTCGAATAGGCTAAAGATAGGTCCAAACTTCACCAATAATAATATATCAAAAAGGGCGACAAAATCATAAATACATAGCCGAATCCACGACTACGATACTTAAGATTGCTCAAATCCCTAATCTCAATAAATCAAAGGTTTGGTTGGATAAAGAATAATAAAGGGCATGGATAACATTTGGGATATAAATTGGTGTAAAAATAAAAATAAACAAAACAAATAAATTAAAATCTTAAGTGTGGTTAATCACTATCCCAACCATCCCATGAATAAGACTCATATCATCGAATAACTCACGCTTTAACACTTGAAACACACGCTTTAGGTAGACACGAATTATACTCAACAAGATCTTAATCAAAGAATAAACCTTAATTGGCGTTCCCATAACTGCCAATTCCCATTCAATCCATAGATATAGTACAACAAATAGTGGTGATATCGACCACTTACATAACTTTACATAAGTTGGTTAAAACTAACTTCCAACTTTTCTTTCTTTCTTTTTCTTTTCTCATTTTTTCAATTTTTTTTTTTTTTTTTTTTTTTTAAACATAAACATAGATGTGTAAAATTTCACCACATCACTATAACTTTCTTTCCGGATAATTTTTCCATACTTTTCATGACTTCAGAAATAATGGTAATAGTGAAAGTAGTAAACACACGAAAAATAAACTCAAAGATATACAATATTTACTTTCACTCCAATTGCATTGTGCAATTTCCCGACCTAACCATAGATAATGAATTACGCACGCGAACACAGGTAATGTAAGGAAACACACTCTGCCTATAGCAATCAACCAACCACGGATTCTAATCTACAGGGTAGGCTAAGGTGTAAGGGTGTAACGAAACATTTTAAACATAGGTGTAAGAAACGAAAGGAATGGCTCTGAGGGTTTTTCTAGAGGTATCTTACTCTAAAAATGAGAGTAACAAAAGGGTTTATACGGGGGTTAACTAACCAGTGTAGTTAGTTAATAACACATAACAAATAATAGGCTATTTGGGTGTAATCCTAGAATTTTACCAATTTAGACAAGTCATTCCAATTATATAAATAATACTTATTATGGTGGTCTCGAATAGTATACAAGCCAAGTTCTAAAGTTTACAAGTCACCGGCACACTCATAGATTTGTGAATTTTGAAAAATCACAATTTTTGAAAATAACGTCATGTGTGCAGTTATGCAACTTAGATCTTAAACAAAAACATGCTAAAAATTTTTTAAGTTTGATATATTAAGCACATTTTAAGCATAATTTTTGAAAAAGTTTAGGACAAGTAATTGTTAAGTGTTCTAATTCTCCAATCCCCCACTTAAGTTAAACAACGTCCTCGTTGTTTGTATAAAAGGTTAAAAACTGGAAAATAAAAGAATTAGAACAGAAAAATTCCCCTGAGATTTGCTCGGTATGATCCTCCATTAGTATAAGAGCAAAAATCAACTTCTTGTGGATTAGAACGTTAAAGCTTCATACTTGATGTATCCACAGGAAATCCAGGAAACTATAATACCACCAACACTTTAAAACATACCTAAGATAAGAAAGGTTCAAGCTTTGCAAAATACATTAGTAGTTAGGAAAAATAAAACTTAAAAATTAAAACTGAAAATCATCAGGTCAGTCGATGCGCCGTATCTTATTGAAGAAGATACGCCGTATCGAGCCTGGAATTAATACGGATCAGAATAAAGATGCGCCGCATCCTTAACCAGGGATGCGCCGCATTAAAAATAAACTGATAAAAAGTTTTAAAGTCGAAAATAAAAATGCAGAAAAATAAAATAAGATATGACCATTGCAGGAGATGCGTCGCATCTCAGAATTGAGATGCGCCGTATCCTCATGCGGCCTGACTGACTCAATACAAAATCGGAAAATAAAATAAAAGATAAGCATGGGTTGCCTCCCACGAAGCGCTTGTTTTTGTTCGAGTCACGAGCCTGACTCCACCCTTATTTACTGTGTAATAGGGTGTTGTTCCCCCCACTTGGGATCAAGTGTGGGTGATAATAGCAATAAACACGAAAAGAGTGTAAATTTGCTAGTAAGGATGGAAGAAATAAATAAAGATCATACCTTGGCAATATATGTACATCTTCCCTAATCTTACCCGGTTTGGTTGATAAATTGGATGACTTGACCATTCCATCTGAAAGAGTAGTGTGTTGAGGAAAAATGAGTCTCCTTTCTTCTTGGTTAGTTTCTTGGGTAGTAAGGCGTCCCTTGACTTCCGCAGAAGATGAGGAAGGGTCTTTGGCAAGTAAAAGTTCGAGTTCCTCTATATACTTCATAGGGTCGGAATCATCATCTTCATCAATCATAGCAATGTTTAAGAGCTCATCACCAAACTTTTCTTCGAGCTCCACCAAATACGGGTTGATCACAGGTGCTTCAATAGGTAGTGTAATAAATTTCACCTCATCATCTTTTTGTTTTGCAACCTGTTTAGGAAAACTAGCAAGATTATAAGTAACGGGATTAATAATATTAAATAAATTTGTACCACTTTGTGTTGTAAGTGACTTCATTTCATCTAGTGAATCTCCATCTTCAACAAGTGGTCTTGCAATTTCAGCATCGTCCCGAATTTCATCCTTAAATAAGTAATCCCAGATTTCTTCAAAATCCCTCGTTGGGTCAAAATCTGGTTGAGGTATGTCATTATAAACTATGGCATCAAATGGTTCGAAATCAAAATTAGAATACTTTTCATCTTCATCCGATAGATTGATTAATGGTGGTAATACGATTGCAGAATATTCTTCAACGTAAGGTTCCGTATACACATCATCTTGTGCAATCTCCGGAGAAAAAGTACTATCAATAACAATTGCCGGAATTGGTTTCACGGTATATGAATCTTCTTCATCATCATTTGACATACACCAAGTGTGTTGAAACGGCAATTTGTTTCTTTCTTTCCTTGATTTTTCTCGTCCAAGAATCAAGTATTCTTCTATAGTGATTTCTTTCGCATCAATGACTTGTGCACCATATCTTGCTCTTTCCCAATCGTAGATCCCATTATTGCTCAAGGCTCTTTCCTCTTCAAATCTGATATATTCTTCCATTGTAATATCCGGATCGTCCATCTTCCTGAAATAAAACTTACTCGTGCAAAAGAAGGGTGAAACGATCAAGGTAAAATAAAAGCTTCTGATATCTACTGTTGATGCGCCGTATCCTATAAATGGGATACGCCGTATCTTAATACGTTAAAATTTAATCAGACTTTATTCAGAAAATAGATACGCCGCTTAGAATTTAAGAATGCGCCGTATCGAATTAATTAATCAAAAATCAGCTTATCTAATTAAAATTAAATGCGTCGTATTAACGAAAGTTAATGCGCCGTATTTTCGTTACGTTTAAAAATAAATATCGATTTTTGATTCAGAAAGATGCGCCGTATCGATAGAGATCGATACGCCGTATCTGTTTAATAATTCGCAAACTGTTTTTAATTAAAATAATAGATACGCCGTATCTGCTAAAGCAGATGCGTCGTATGGCGTTAACGTTTAGAAATTTTTTTTTTTTATTAAAAACAGATACGCCGTATCTTGGGGAAAAGATGCGTCGTATTACTTTATCGCTTAGAAAAATTTTCTTATTAAAAACAGATACGCCGTATCTTGAGGAAAAGATGCGTCGTATCGAATTAATTAAACGCGTTGTATTTTTTTTAAAAATTAAACGCAATACGCCGTATCTGAGAGATCAGATGCGCCGTATCGTTTGATTTATCACAGTACAACGATAGCAGAACAGAAAAATACGAAAAATAAAAACAAAAATTAAACACACAAACGAAAATAAACACACAAAAATAAAAGAAAACAATTAATCACACAATACAACAAATATGCAAAATAATACAATGATGCAATTAATCTAATAAAAAGAAAAACCTAATTAAAATACTAATTAAATTAACAGATAATAACAATTTACTCCCCGGCAGCGGCGCCAAAAAACTTGACGATTGGGATGATTTGGACCAAACCAAGAGCTGGGATTTGCTCAAAACTGATGGGAAAGAAAGAGAAAGCCTTCCTCAGTCCCTATAAGTCAAGAAAAAGAAGAGATAAGCTAGTTAGTTAGCTAATGTAGTGTAGTTTTAGTTTTTACATGTCATATTTATGTTAATTTAAATTTCAGTTGTCTTTATTAGTTTAAAAGAGTTGTAATCAAGTTCCTTAAGTCTAATAAAGACTTTGTTTCTCATTAATTCCAAGTTCTCAGTTAAATTCAGTTTTATGCATTTTCAAGTAGAATTCTCAAATTACTGTGATGTTGTTTAAAATTGTTATTTAAGGATCATTGATGCGCGTGATGTGTCGTTGCGGTTTAGCAGTTTTAATGCCTACTCAAGTTTTAAATTTATATTTAGCCGACTTATCAATAACACACACACTTAACGAGCAGTGTACCCGGTCAGTATGAAGATAATGGTAAGTAGAGTGTCGATCACTAAGAGTGGAACGTATTATCTCGTTATTCTAATCAGTATTTTAATATCCTAACGCAAGGGGGTTTCAGCCTGAGAGACTGGCACGGTTTGTTTGCAATTAAATAATAAAATAAACCAATAGGCACGAATCAGCAAGTAGCACACACGTACACAGATAAATACTTGAGACAATAAGAGGGCTGTCCTTATGATTAAGTAGATTGTCACTTGTTTTATTGATAGCTTTATATGAAGTGTATGTAGTTAACCCTTTCTCGTTGGTCCTAATCTTATCGGCGAGTAAACCCTTAATGATTACTTATGTCTAAAAATTATTCCTAAGTGATCAATTTAGTAATAACCGTGGGAGCCACATTATGTCCCGCAGTCAAATGCCCGCAAGCCACTAATAAACACAGAGGTTATCAATGCACTAATAAGTAGTAACCAAAGACATCAACATATAAACTTTAATTGATGGGAAAGCAAGTATTAAAGGGAGTGCAATCTTTCGTTGTCACATTACACAAGCCACCAATCCTGATGAATTAAAGTTTGCTAACACAATAAAACAAAACTACTTAATGAATTAAACACATGCAGCACCTTCTTACAGCTCTTGTATCTTTGATTTGGGTGTGTCTTGTGCTGCCTCCTTGACTGAATTCGTCCTTTGTTCCTCCTGTTCGGACTTCGGTTTTAGGTTTTCCGGAACTTGTAATTCGTCTGGTCTACGGGGTATTTATAGTTTCTGTCTGAGGGAAGATGCGGCGCATGTACTTAACTTCGCGTGGGGTCCAAGATTATAATATTCAGGAATATTCGTACACCGCCAGAAGATGCGGCGTAACTCCATGATTAGATGCGGCGCATGTCCTCTTGTATCTTGGATCGTATCTGGTGATATCTTGATAGAGATGCGGCGCATGTCGAGAGTGAGATGCGGCGCATCTGGAGCAGAATTGACTTGATCTTGTCCATGTCAGTAGACTTTCACTTTATGCACGTTTTGCTCCATAATTAGTCCAAAATCGCTAAGTTTCACCAAATGCTTGTTTTTACCTGAGAATTACAAAAGTAAACGATTAAGTATCAATCCTCATACATAATATAGTAAAACAAGTCAAATTAATAGGATAAATGATAGTAATAAAATGTACTTATTTGAGTTCATCAATCATGTAAGCTCAATTTAGTCACCTATAAGCTTTTATAATCTTGTTAAGTGTTAAAACCAGTTTTAGCTCTAAAAACTCAAAAATATCAAAAATTCAAGAAAAATGGCTCATAAATCAAAAATCAGTGTTAATGAAGAAGAAAGCAAAGGAGCTTGTGGACTTTGGATTTTCATGGTTTTAGAGTCTCATGGGAGACATTAGGTTGTGTTGAAAGGCCTTGGTTCCTTGTTCTCATTCTTGAATCATTTGTAAGCCATATTTCTAAGTTTTTGCTTTTTACTGTTCATCACCTTATTGCCTGTTTATTTATGTGTGTTTAGGCTTCTTAGGTGTATTTTAGTAATGTTGTTGCTTAATATCTGGTACTTGTTCCTTAGATTTGATTATGCTCATTTCTTTTAGTTTCATAGTCAAAATTTGCATACTAATGATTCATGTTGTTATGCTGTTGTTGTTGATCTTTTTATGCTAAAATGGACTCATGTTATCATTTCATAACCTTGTGATTCATTGTTAAGGTTTAAATCTTTCATTTGTATCAAAATCACAAAAAAAAACAGTTTCATATGGGGGTGTTTGGTTCAGCAGCATTCCCTGTGCTCTAAATTGTTTTGGTTGTTGCATAAGGTTTAAACAATACACATTAGGGTCACATAGGTCAGATACAACATAAAATTGGTAGGTCTTTTCATTAAAAGTCAAACTCACCCTTGAATCCATTTTGCTTGTTCACTGTGGGATTTTTAGAATTCATAAACCTCAAAATCAGTTCAATAGTTGTTAAGCTTGTTTAATTTAGGTTTAGTATAGCTTATTACTTCATTTACAGTCATTAGTTTTCAATCTAAGTTCATTTTAGTCAACTAGATTAAGTTTCATAAAAAGTCAAAAAAATCAGGTTTAAATGTTGATTTTGATTGCTGATCTAGGTGCCAATTAGGATAGCAAATGATGTTTAATTTTGGTCATTTTTGGTTTTTAAGATAGCTAGTAGTATAAGCTTGATTTTGCCCCCTTCACTTTCCAAAAAACTGCTTATTACAGTGTTTAAAATTAAGCTAGAAGTAGGTACATTAGGCTTCTTTTATTCAAACTTCTCATTACTCGAAATGGCTGACGGCCTGGGCATATTTTAGTTTTTTGAGTTGAATTAGGTTTGTTTAGGCCTATTACACTATACCTGAGCTTTTGGTGCATTCTAGTGCTTATTTGCTTATTTTTGTGCTTATTTTCAAACTGCTTATTAGCCCATTCAGCTTATTAGTGGGCTTATCTAACTTTTTATAGTTTTCCTAGTATTCTGCTATCATATAGTATTTACCTTGAATTTTTCAGATTTTTCCTAAGTCGTTTACTATTTTTAAACCTTTTTATTATTTTTAATAGTTTTTAATTCATAATAAAAAATATAAAAGTCAGAAAAATATAAATCTTTTTTCTAAAATTTTCTTTTATTATTTAGGATTTAAGAAAAATAATTTTGCACTTGTAAGATTAGATTTTCTAATATTTTAGTTTTTAGCCCGTTTTCGTAAGCGGCTGCTTTAATCTGCTTTTTTATGTGCTTATTTCAAGTTTTCAAAAATATTGTCTTTTATAAAAAGTGCTTATAATTAAGTACTTTATCAAAATAAAGTAAAATGGAATAATAAAAAATATATATATATACGGCTCGTTTTTAGTTCGTACGTAATTTTTATTTAACATACGCGTTTTTAGGTTTTAAACGTTTCTAGTTATTTTGTTTTCACGTTCTTGTTTTCATAGCTTATTTAAAGTTATTCTCTTTTATTTCCTTAATTTAATCAACCTATAAACCAAAATCCTTCTCCGTTCAATCGTCACCCGATCACAGATTTGTTTTATTTCAGAATTCACACCTCGCTGGGACATAACGACCCGGGGAAAACACTCTGTACTCCTTGGTTAGTTGTCTTCAATTGGTTTGACTTTATTTGACCACATCCGTGGTTGATTTAATTTGACTGTTTGAGGCCGATCACCTATTTATTTCGAGAGCTATCCATGCAAAACCTATGTTATGTATACCACTTGTTTTATTTTTCATTAAAACTATCTCAATCCTTAGATCGGCATGTTTTATTAACAACCCCGCGAAGCCCACTATTTTTAGTGATGTTTAGGACCCATGACACCTTAAGAAGGTGTATGGTAGGATGTGTGTACTTGTGGAGTTGTGTTGTAGTCGTTTGATCAAGCCGCGAACCAAGAAAACGAGTTTTTAACATATATATATATATATATATACCCGCTGTCCAGAAATGTAAACTCTGGAAAAATCAGTAAACATGGCGTTATTTTAGCTTTCACATTTAGAAAATACTCTCAAACACGAAAACGTGGTCGCTTGAATCACTAAAAACCGAGTTATAACGAAGGAGATACGATGTTTTAAAGTTAGCAACGCAAAACTATTATTTTCAGAAAATGCGGGCTGTTGGCCGAACTTCAGGGGACAGAACGAGGCGTTAGCCGTAGTCTAGCTGAGCCGAGCCACTGAGAATATGTTAGTTCATGTTATGACGATCGCGTGGATATAAAGAACGTTGAAAACCGACTTGTAACGACCAAGATATGAATTTCTGAAAATCCGATTAACAAAACTTATTTTGACAGCCTCACTATAATTCCAATATTTTCTAAGTATAAACAGTTTTGCGAGGCACCATCTTACGAGCTATTTTCCCGTTGAGCGAGGCGGTTTGAGCCATAAACTCCTTGAGGTGAAACGAAGTATTCCCGGCCTATTTTACAAATCAATCGACCGCTTGTTGATTGAACTTATAATGAGTAAGTTATGAATTTCCTAGTATCGCCAAAAACAACCATTATATAAAAATAAAAAGTGTAAAACTAGCAAGTCGCCAAGTCGGTGACCGATTATCTACATGATCGAGACGCGTATGATCAAAGGTCAAAGGAGACGGCTGAGAGATTATGTCACAAAGATTTCAAAAGCATCAAGTTCTATTACTAACTCTTAACGTACAATATTTTGCGACTAGCTTTGCGAGGCCGTTCAGTCATATTTTCACCAGTTGTAAAAGTAATATTTTGCGACGAAACTATTTTATTTGACAATAAAACATCAAACAAGGATCGTGGAGTGCCGTTTCAACATATTTACACGAAAAGTAGTTCATAACTTGCCAAGACGTCAAAAATGTAGTTTTCGACGATAAACGTTATTTTCAAAACTAACGAGTGGTATCGTTAACATACGTAATTGCATGAGTAGAATCATTTCATTTGCTTACCTTAGATCATATCATTCATATTAGGTCGCGGTTAGAGACCGAGCCTCATTCCAGCATATTCACTACTTGTATTGTTGCTATCGCATCAGGTGAGTTTTCATAGCCCCTACTTTTATACGTTTTGAACTTTTGGGGGAGATACATGCTTAAATTACTTTTCTCGTTTATCAAATACGCTTTGCATTGGTATGCAAGACATCTAATACGCTTTGCATTGGTATGCAAGACATCTAATACGCTTTGCATTGGTATGCAAGTCATCTAATACGTTTTGCATTGGTATGCAAGTCATCTATTCTATTGTGCATTGGTATGCAAGACATCTATTACATTGTGCATTGGTATGCAAGTCATCTATTCTATTGTGCATTGGTATGCAAGACATCTATTACATTGTGCATTGGTATGCAAGTCATCTATCCTAATCATTTTATGTTAGCATTGGGTTGTAAACACACAGGTTGCAAGTCTTGAATGGGCAGGGCTTGGAACTGAGTGGATTTACAATGCCTATGCCATGGAAACTTTCTCTAAACGCTTTTCAACTTATTTATAACAAACTCTATGAACTCACCAACCTCGTGTTGACACTTTAGCATGTATTTTCAGGAACCAAGCAATAGCACGCTACTGGAGGCTTTTGGCAGGGCATGGCATGGTATGGTCATAGAAGACTCTGATAAAACATTTGGGACCGCTTAACTTATTTTATGGGCAAACTTCCGCACCACTTTTCATAATGTAAATTTAACACTTTTGACTTATCAAATATATTCTAAATGATTGATGTGAAAACCGTTCTTTACACTTATGTTATGATACCAATTGAGTTGCACCCCAAAGACATTACTTTCCGCTGCAAACCATTTTTGGGGGTGTGACAGATTGGTATCAGAGCCTAGGCTATAGAGAATTGGGTAATTTTAAAACCTAAACTATAGCTACTTTTACGAAAACTTAACCCTATGACCGCCACGTGCCTGCCTGCCAAGCTGATGCCTCATTTGTGGTTTGTTGCTGACATATTTAATGAGATTTGTATCTTATTGCCAGATAGATTATACTCACTTATTCTCGTTGATTACTGTGATTGTCTTACATATAAGGGTGCATACATATCATACACGTCACAACGTTACACCTTTTCCTTACGTAGTTTCATCTTTCGACCTCAAGCCTGATCACCTGCCTTAGTCTTTTGAACCACCCTTTACATGTGAAGGACATAGTATTATTATAACTAAGCTGAGTATTCCAAAATTCATTGAACCTCGGTGGAATATAGACTAGTCATCTATATTCGACCCGGGACAGTGGGACATAGCCTGACTACCTATGTTCGACTCAGAGATGAATTTTGCAATACTGAGAGTAGTTATAATGGAATTATGTCCGGATTGATTTGATCGGTGTAAGCAATTCCATAATCGAGCCAAATTTTCAAAAGACCTCCTTCAAACCACTTGTTCCTAGTTTGATCTAAGTGACAGTTCTTGTTTGATGAGTTGCGAGGATCAAACTGGAATCAAGTTGTTACCCGAGCCGATTCAGTTTAATCTCATGACAGTTCTTGTTTGATGAGTTGTGAGATTAAATTTGAATCGACAACCTCAAACCGATTTAGCCTAATCCCATGACAGTTCTTGTTTGATGAGTTGTGGGATTAAGTAGAAATCGGTTACCTAGAGGTCTTTTGAAGGCTATGCTCGATCATGGGAAAGTTTACCCCCATCAAACCCGACCATGAGAACGTGCGTAGGTAGAACGAGCGAGCTGAATTCAGGGACTGAATTCCTTAACGGGTGGAGACTGTCACAATTCGCATTTTCGAGTCTTTACTATGCACGGGATTGCATCATTTCAATTTACGTATGTTCATTAAACGTTACCACTCAGTCATTACTACTAATATTATACTCAAATACTCCCGACTATGATCCTAATATATTTTCATGCAAATTTTAATGATATAAAATTTACATTATTAATTTACCCGGTGTTTTGAAACCTTTTGCGATATTTTACGTTAAGAGCTTATAACTCCGTCGTTTTGCGATATTTCATCACGATCACTATTTTAACACCCGATTCTTATCAGTAACATGATTTCATAATTTTCACGACTTTGTCGAATTTTATTTTTATTCGTCACGTTTTATTTTCAGTTAACCCGGTACCCGATAACGCCGAAATTACACACTAAACTAACCAAGACTTATCCTAAAAATGTTTTTAGACAAAAAATATCATCACAAAGCTTCCCATGGAAGCTTTGCCGCCCCTAGTTGGCCTAATAAGCCAAAAGGCCTTAATGGCTAATTTATACTTAACTAGTTTTATTTTCCATGTTATTTCATAACACATTTAACTTGTAAAACAAAGCAAAACACTCTCTCTTTCTCCTCTCCATCCCACGGCACCATCAAGAGACCAAGGGGATTCCATAAATTTTTGAAGATCAAGTTTCATTCTCGTCCCGAATACCTTCCTTGTTTAAGTTTTGTAATAAAAACTTCAAGGTTGTGGTTGTTTTTCATCCTAGCTCACCAATCATCAAGTAAGCTCAAGAACACTATTTTTGATCTTTTCATACTCTCTTTGTTCTTATATTGATGTATTTCCTATTTATTTCGAGAGCTATCCATGCAAAACCTATGTTATGTATACCACTTGTTTTATTTTTCATTAAAACTATCTCAATCCTTAGATCGGCATGTTTTATTAACAACCCCGCGAAGCCCACTATTTTTAGTGATGTTTAGGACCCATGACACCTTAAGAAGGTGTATGGTAGGATGTGTGTACTTGTGGAGTTGTGTTGTAGTTGTTTGATCAAGCCGCGAACCAAGAAAACGAGTTTTTAACATATATATATATACCCGCTGTCCAGAAATGTAAACTCTGGAAAAATCAGTAAACATGGCGTTATTTTAGCTTTCACATTTAGAAAATACTCTCAAACACGAAAACGTGGTCGCTTGAATCACTAAAAACCGAGTTATAACGAAGGAGATACGATGTTTTAAAGTTAGCAACGCAAAACTATTATTTTCAGAAAATGCGGGCTGTTGGCCGAACTTCAGGGGACAGAACGAGGCGTTAGCCGTAGTCTAGCTGAGCCGAGCCACTGAGAATATGTTAGTTCATGTTATGACGATCGCGTGGATATAAAGAACGTTGAAAACCGACTTGTAACGACCAAGATATGAATTTCTGAAAATCCGATTAACAAAACTTATTTTGACAGCCTCACTATAATTCCAATATTTTCTAAGTATAAACAGTTTTGCGAGGCACCATCTTACGAGCTATTTTCCCGTTGAGCGAGGCGGTTTGAGCCATAAACTCCTTGAGGTGAAACGAAGTATTCCCGGCCTATTTTACAAATCAATCGACCGCTTGTTGATTGAACTTATAATGAGTAAGTTATGAATTTCCTAGTATCGCCAAAAACAACCATTATATAAAAATAAAAAGTGTAAAACTAGCAAGTCGCCAAGTCGGTGACCGATTATCTACATGATCGAGACGCGTATGATCAAAGGTCAAAGGAGACGGCTGAGAGATTATGTCACAAAGATTTCAAAAGCATCAAGTTCTATTACTAACTCTTAACGTACAATATTTTGCGACTAGCTTTGCGAGGCCGTTCAGTCATATTTTCACCAGTTGTAAAAGTAATATTTTGCGACGAAACTATTTTATTTGACAATAAAACATCAAACAAGGATCGTGGAGTGCCGTTTCAACATATTTACACGAAAAGTAGTTCATAACTTGCCGAGACGTCAAAAATGTAGTTTTCGACGATAAACGTTATTTTCAAAACTAACGAGTGGTATCGTTAACATACGTAATTGCATGAGTAGAATCATTTCATTTGCTTACCTTAGATCATATCATTCATATTAGGTCGCGGTTAGAGACCGAGCCTCATTCCAGCATATTCACTACTTGTATTGTTGCTATCGCATCAGGTGAGTTTTCATAGCCCCTACTTTTATACGTTTTGAACTTTTGGGGGAGATACATGCTTAAATTACTTTTCTCGTTTATCAAATACGCTTTGCATTGGTATGCAAGACATCTAATACGCTTTGCATTGGTATGCAAGACATCTAATACGCTTTGCATTGGTATGCAAGTCATCTAATACGTTTTGCATTGGTATGCAAGTCATCTATTCTATTGTGCATTGGTATGCAAGACATCTATTACATTGTGCATTGGTATGCAAGTCATCTATTCTATTGTGCATTGGTATGCAAGACATCTATTACATTGTGCATTGGTATGCAAGTCATCTATCCTAATCATTTTATGTTAGCATTGGGTTGTAAACACACAGGTTGCAAGTCTTGAATGGGCAGGGCTTGGAACTGAGTGGATTTACAATGCCTATGCCATGGAAACTTTCTCTAAATGCTTTTCAACTTATTTATAACAAACTCTATGAACTCACCAACCTCGTGTTGACACTTTAGCATGTATTTTCAGGAACCAAGCAATAGCACGCTACTGGAGGCTTTTGGCAGGGCATGGCATGGTCATAGAAGACTCTGATAAAACATTTGGGACCGCTTAACTTATTTTATGGGCAAACTTCCGCACCACTTTTCATAATGTAAATTTAACACTTTTGACTTATCAAATATATTCTAAATGATTGATGTGAAAACCGTTCTTTACACTTATGTTATGATACCAATTGAGTTGCACCCCAAAGACATTACTTTCCGCTGCAAACCATTTTTGGGGGTGTGACATGCTGTTCAGTATATTTTCGTACTACTAGTAAAAAGTTTGGACTGTTGTTACTGTTAGTCATATGTTTATACTAGCAAGTGCTTTGCACTTTGTTTTCTTGGTTTTGGACAAACAATTGCAGGTATGGAGATTAAGCACAAAGGATTTACAAGTGCATTGTGTAAGCAGAAGTTGGTGGCTCAGGTTGCTGACATAATAGGTCAATGATGGACAGAGTTTGGGAATTCTTTAACAAAGGTTTATACCTAAGTTAATTACTTCTTTAAAACTTCCTTCTTGAGATCTCATTATGATGTTTTGCATTGAATTGATGGCTTAGTTAGTCAGACAGTAACTGTCTTAACTCATTTTCTATCATTTTATACTTTTATTAGTATAATGAGTTAGTCTAAGGACATCTGATAGAAAGAACAGCGAGCAAACGTGAATCTAACATTTATGTTAGAGGCAACAACTGCCACGAGCTGGAAACCCTGTCAAGAAAGCCCTTTGAATGGGTTTATCTGATCACAGGCAGTTATTTATAACTGAAAACATTGGTTCTCACACAACCAGAGGTTGCTTTAAACCGAAATCTTGATTAAGTGTCTGTCCTTACACTTAATCCCTTCAAAATGGTTGTTAGCAGTTTGGTTTTTCATTAAAATCTAGTTCATACTGCTGAGTCAAATTTTTCATAAAAATTTTGTACTGTCAGGCTTAATGTTAGTACTGGTAGGCATAATTTGTACTGCTACATAGTCGTTAGTACTGGTGCGTAATAACCATTTTTTTAAACTAGCCGTTGAGAGTTATCTTTTAATCAAATTCGGTCCAATTGAAACCCTGACAAGTC
The DNA here is from genome assembly GCA_021014915.2 of Artemisia tridentata subsp. tridentata. Lineage (NCBI taxonomy): Eukaryota > Viridiplantae > Streptophyta > Magnoliopsida > Asterales > Asteraceae > Artemisia > Artemisia tridentata. Next base: position 71,440,069 of record CP139506.1, on the reverse strand, counting down.
AATCATCATATTTTATCTCAATTCACTTTCTTCTTCTACTTTCTACCCTAAAATTACACTATTTCCACCAGTCAAATCACTTTTTACTGAAAATAAAATGGCTACTTTATCCTTTGCTGACAAACACAATCAAGTTGCTTATTTGGAAAAAGCAGGGGATGACACTCCTTTTCATCAGATTGTGGATTTCTTAAATAACTCTTATATAAGGTATTCCTTACTTTTAAATCCCACTATTTATGTCACTCACATCAAACAGTTTTGGCACACTGCTACTATCAAAACCTTTGAAAATTGTGACAAAGAGATTAATGCTAAAGTGGATGGAAAATCCATCACTATTACTGAATCATCCCTCAGGAGGCATCTCCATCTGAGTGATGACAATGGTATTAGTGCTATGCCAAACACTGAAATATTTGAAAACTTATCCAGGATGGGGTACAACATTGAATCTCAAGTTTTAACTTTTCAAAAGAGTTGTTTTTCCCCTCAATGGAGATTTTTCATTCATACCATCTTTCACTGTCTTAGCCCCAAGAAAACCTCATGGGAACAGTTCAGTAGTAATATTGCTACTGCTCTCATTTTCTTGGCTACTGATAGAATTTTCAATTTTTCAAAACTAATTTTTGAAGGTATGGTTAAGAATGTTGACAGTAAAACAAAATTTTTGATGTACCCAAGGTTCATCCAATCTATTTTGAACAAACATCAACTGCTTCCACACAAAATAGTTTATCCAACCCCAAAGCTTACTCAAAAACTTTTTAGCAACATGAAAATTGCTTCAAGGGGTTATGGTGGGGAAGCAGTACCACTTTTTGATTCTATGATACAAGTTCAGGGTGAAGGAGCAACAAGCCCAGTTGTCTCCCATCACACACCTACAACATCAGAAACCTCATCTTCACAACCAACTTCATCAACACATAAGACTGAATCCAGACAGGACTCTGATGTTCCTTAGCACAGAGTTCCTACTCCAACAAGTGTAGCAGATGAGGCTGACAATGTCAGAATGGAAAGGGCTACTTCTACTGCCTCTAGCTTAGAAGCTGGGTAGGACAGAAGCAACATCAATAAGACCCAATCCATGGCAACACCAGCAGTACCTAGTACTTCTGGTGGAATCCCTAGCCACATGGAAACATAGGGTGGCTCAGAAACCCATCATATGATGGATTATGAGTCATTGCCCCATGATTCACCTCTCCCTGAAGGTAACACATCAGAAAGTGTTGAGGGCAGTATGAAACTAAAGGAATTGATGAAAACTTGTACCAAATTGTCTGAAAGGGTGACCACATTGGAAGATGAACTCAAGAGCCACAAGAAGAATTTTAGAGTTGTCTACACCAAGTTGGTTATGAAAGTGAAGAAATTGGAGACAACATTCAAGAAACTTAAAAGAAAAAGATCAGCAAAGATGGTGATTTCCACAAGTTCTTCTAGTTCATCCAAGGGTTCAAGTTCAGATGGTAGTGAGGAATCTTCCAAACAGGGGAGGAAGATTGCCCAAATTGATCAAGATCCAGATGTTAATTTGGTTCAAGAGGAGTATGAGACTGAGGGGAGGCAAGCAGATCATTTTGATGAAGGTACTGCTACTTTTGATGAAGGTACTGCTAGTCTTCAGAACCTGATTGCTGTTGGATATCAAGGTACTACCATTACAGTTTATTCAAGGAAACCAAGAATTTCAAGGGCAGACAAGGGTAAAGAAATCATGACAGAGCAAGAACTTCCTTCTAAAAAGTTGTCTAAGAAGGAACAAACTCAGTTAGCTCTGGATGAAGAATTAGCCCATAAATTTCATGAGGAAGAGCTAGAAAGGGTAGCTGAGGAAGAGAGATTAGCTGAAGAAGCAAGATTGGTTGCTTATATGATTGAAAGAAAATTTCAGACTGAAGAGGAAGAGAGAGCTGCTCATATTCTTGCTGATAAAGAGTTGGCTGAAAAATGTCAAGAAGAAGAAAGAGCAAAGTACACTCAAGAAGAACAAGATTCAGCTCTAAATGACTTGTTACAAGAAATCAAAATGAAGCAAAACAAGAAAAAGGCTTATAAGAAGAAAATTCCTTCAAAAAGTGAGTAGTTAAGGTTTATGAAGAACTTCTTGAAGCACCAGGATTACTGGAAGGAAAGCTATTTCAAAGGAATGTCTAATGAAGATATTGAGAAATCCTATATTGAAGCTTACACAAGAATTCAAAAGCCTTAAGATCTAAGATTTATAATTGAGACTGAGCTTAGTAAAGGTGTGAAAAGAGGTGCAGAATTATTGGAGTCTGAACAGGCAAAGAAACAAAGAATTGAGGCAGAACTAGTTCTAGAAGAACCAGTTGAAGGAGAAAAACAGGATGAATCAGTTCAAGGAGAATCAGATGAGGAAGAAGAAGAGGTACTTACTGATGAACAGATACAAGGAATGATGGTAGTAGTCCCAGAAGCATTAAATGTTGATCCCCTTCAAGCTAAGCATCCTATCATAGATTGGGAAGTGTACTCAGATGGGAGAATCAAGGGGTGGAAGATCATCAGGGTAGGAGGAAAGTCAGAAGTTCATAAGTTCTTTGAAGATTTGATAAAAGCTTTTGACATAGAAGATTTGGACAAAGATAAGGAGTTATGGGTTGAGCTTAGAAGATTATATGAGCCAGATGCTAATGATTCACTGTGGAGATTCCAGGCTCATGATTTGTCTACTACTTGGAGACTATTTGATAATTGTGGTGTTCATCAGGTTGCTACAAAAGCAGGAGTAGAAGTGTACATGCTTGTGGAGAAGGAATATCCACTTAGGGCAGGAACTTTGATTGTTATGCTAGCTGCCAAACTCAAGGTAGAAGAAGAATCAGAAATGGCAAGGGAGCTAGTAAGAAAAATCTATCAGCAGGCAGAAGAAACAAAGTCCAGAAGGTAGTGTTTGGAAGAATCCTCACATCCTCATTTAATTCAGAAGAAACTTGATGATTTGGGATAAATCACAAGTTTAGGGGAGGATTGTTGGGAATTAAATGTTCTGAAGTTAGTATTGCTGAATAATATGCCAACAGTACAAACTGCTAGTGTAGGAATGAAGACTGCTGAGATATAACTAACAGTACAAACTGCTAGGTTAGTACTGTTAGTATATCAGAAGATTTATCTGCATGTTTGAACGTTTGTACTAAGGATAAGTATGGAAAGGATTTTGTGTATATCTTAATTAGTTAGAATTATACGGTGAATACTTATCTTGTAAAGGACTCCTTAAGTCTATAAAAGGAGATCCTAGGTTATACTTTTATGTACGAATTAGTCATAGAGTTTTGTTAAGATTCAAGGTCGATTGTAACCCTAGTGATAGCTAAGATCACTCGTATTATTCAAGTAATAATATTGAATCGTTTGGTGTTAATCTTTTGTGTTCATTGTTCATATACAAACCATTACTGTTCCATTAATCAAACTATAATCTTTCTAGGTATGGTTAAGTAGATTTCGCATACTTAACTGCATTAACTCAAAGTATCTCATACACGTTATAAAGGAGTAACATCCTAAGTGTATTATAATCCTCTCACAGTACTAAACCCGAAGGCAAAACTAATTTAAATATTCCTATGGCTTCAACAACTGCATGTGCTCCATTGCTCACGTGCAGATATTGCTCCCCATAGGCCAGTCTCCTTTCAACTCAAAACCCCTGTATTGTATTGCAAATATGAATACCACATCCAGTATCGTATACACAGGAATTTATTTTATGAGTTAATGAAAATAATTCAATCATGAAAAAGTTACCTGAAGTGCTGGATTTCCCAGCCTCAATCTTCATCTTTTTCACTCGCAACTCCTCGAGATAAAGAGGACAGTTCCTCTTCCAGTGTCCTATCTCATGGCAGTGGTGGCAAGTCTGATCCTTCTTTCCCGGATTTACATTGTTCTTCTAAGGGTACTTCTTAGGCATAGGTTGATAGGCCATAACTTGTTTACCCTTGTCAACCTTTACTTTCCCCTTCTTATTCGCCTGCAGTTTTGGCTTTTGAATCCTACCTCCTTGTATAGCTAATACCTGAGGAGTAGGTGCCTTGTTTGGTAAACCCTTTTCATAGTCCACGAGCATTGCGAGCAATTTCGTGACTGTCTTCCCCGAGCAATGCATGTTGTAGTTCTGAACAAAACCCTTAAAATCCTTGTTCAAGGACCTATTTATTAGGTTCACACACACATTCTCAGGATAGGGATAGTTGGTCAGATGTAGTTGTTCCATGTACATTTTCATTTCCAACACATGATCACGAACGGGTTTACCTTCCCCCTGCTTGCAGCCATGCAATTGATCGATCAAATCATACAATTCAACAACTGGTGGCTTCTCATAAGTCTTTGGAGTTCTTCCAACATATCTTTAGGAAAATAGTTCTCAAACTACTTTTTAAACTTGGGAACCATACTTTCGAGCATCAAGCATGCAACTTCATTGTACTTATCGAACTCCGTTTGCCAAGCTGCTTTGACTTCATCAGATTCAGTCTCAGCTGGCTGTTCAGGGCAAGGCTTAGTCAAATATTCCAGCTTTTTAGACACTCTCAGGACAATCCTAAGTGACCTATGCCAGTCATTGAAATTTGGTCCAGTCAATTTTTCCCTTTCAAAATGACTTTTGAAAGCAGAACTTAGTACAACGTTTTCGGGTTGAGCCATTTCTACAAAAAAAGTTCAAATATTAGTATTCTGATAATACAATTTTTCAAGAAAAGAAAATTACCCAGGAAATATACATATAACCATTTAATCTTCTTGAAAACTAGGATCCAAATTTCCATAGTTTCACTACATCAATTGATCTGCTACTAGTGAAAGTACAAAATATGGTAATCTGTCGTACAATAATCGGCAAACAATTTCTGACTCCTAGATCATTATGGGAATTACATTTGCCAAAACCAATTTGCAATGTAAGCATGTTTCTTCCTATCTCATGCCTTAAGTTTCAATGTCTCACTTACAACTTAATTAAGTCGTCTAATTTAGAAACTGTAAATTTTCCATGTCACGGTCACACGCCATGGAAATTTACCTTGTCATTAATATCTAGGTAAGGTCTCACTTACGCTAAATATTAACTCCAAGTGTTTCTTATAATTAGATAGCATGGACTTAAATTTTAGGGTATTTATTTTGATGTGACAATCAAAATATGTACGAAGAAGCATGCACACATCTTCGTATCATAAGTTTTCAAAACAATTTTTATTTACCAATTAGGCTAAATAGTTAAACCATCAAAGTTTTAATTGAGGTATTGGGTTCACCAATCAAAGAATTACCTACAATTATCGCCCACTATATCCTACTGCTGCATAAGTCAAAAGACCCAAGTTATTCGGATAATAACTGATGCATGGTTTTGCGACCTTACAACAGGTTTTACCTCTCGAGGGATCTCAAGAGGCTTGCAATCCCCACCAGGCAGTGTACCTGACCGATGTAGTATAGTGTAGTGGCAAGTACCGGGGGATTGATCGTTCTCTAGGGGAATAGTGTCGTTAGGATTAAAAAACTACTCTAATAGGTCTAAGCGTGAGGGAAGATTCTTTTTGTATTTTTATATTTTTATGAAAGCAAGTAAAATCTCGGGTTTGAAGGAGTGGGCGGAATTAGTTGCTAGTCAACTAACCCAAATAACTACAATTGCAAATAAAATAAAATAACTGAAAATGAAAAGGTTGTGAAACTTATATGGAGAGAAATGTGTTTACTTAGATTTCCTTACTCCCTAACTATCTTTTACCGGTTGATTAGTGTGTATTAATTGCGTGGATGACGGGTGTATTCCTTAATACCAATCGTGGGGTGGTGTACGTACTTCCCCAACTCTATAAGCTCCTACTTCACTCCTATGTCGAGCCGGCTAAGAAGCTCCTAACATGGGATCACTAGAATTCGCTCATGCATTAAATACAACCATAAAAACCTTCGTACGCATTGGTTCATGTTTCTTAAGATGTTCAAGCAAGTTACCGTATAGGAGGTTAGCCAGTTTTCTTAAGCCTAACATCGATAAACAATCATCCAATACAATTAATAACACACCAACAACCAATAATCAATAGTTAGGTTTCATTAGATCTAAGCAAACACAAGATAAATCTAGCCTAGCATGTTAATTAAAAGACAAGAACAAGATATAATCAAACAAAACATAGACATATTGAATGATTAATTGATTACTTATCTTCAATTAAACATGGGAGATCCAAGGGTATAAAACCCTTAAAAATGGCAGAAAATTCGTCTTAGGGTTTCTCCTCACAAAGTTGCACACTCATGACTAAAAATTGCAAAACTATATATAGAATTTAGGGGCTGACGGCGTCACGTTGTAGGAGGTGACGCCGTCACCTCGCCGCGGCTAGGGTTCCCGGATGGTCTTCCTGACGCCGTCCCTCTTTAATCCTCCAAAATCCACTCTGGCGCGTCAAGGGTTGACGCCGTCACAATTGTGCTTGACGCCGTCTCTCTTTAACTTAAACCATGACAGCCTTGATCACCTTAAAGGGTGACGCCGTCAGATTTCCATTGTAAAACTTTCTGGCGCGTCACGTGTATTTGTCATATCCACCTCTTTTGCCAAGCCGTGACGCCGTCAGGAGCAATCCTTGACGCCGTCACGTGTACTTTTCCAGCAGCTTTGGAGACTTTGTCATTTTCTTCACTTTTATGCTCCAAAAACGTCCAAAATGCTTCCTTTTCCAGATTTCTTCTCCAAAGTACCTAAAATGACAAAAGGAACGATTTAGGGCAATATTTGATCAAATAAATATGATTTAGGGCTTAAATGACCCCCTAAAAGCGGTACACTTCTCGCTTCATCAATAACCACAAAAGTGGCGCGTGGAATTGAGGTCAATTCACCCTTAAGATGATTTTGCACAAAAAAATAGCATTACTTGGTAGCTCCAATTAGACGCACAAAGGAGCGGAGAGACAAACGTCCGCCCGAAGGCTAATTAAAAACGCGTCCCTTTCGGATGACAATTTAATGTCAAGCCTCCTTATACCCCTCTTATAGTTTGTCTAAACTGGGTGAGCCGTTCACAATAAGACTTTGCAATATATAATTTATCACATCGGTTTCATAGTTATTAGGTCAATTTATTTTCTATTCGAAAAATTACCCTCTTTTTGCTTACAATTCAACATATAATTTAAACAAAAAAGCAAGTAATTTAATAAAAATAAATAACCACATAATAACACAATAATTAACAAAAAAGCAAGTAATTCAATCCAAGAGGTATTAACTATAGTGAGTTAATAACCAATATTTTGTACATATGTACTATAACCGATTAATGTTTGATACTAGTAAAAGAACACAATAATTAAAACAAAACAATTTGTTTAATAAAAACTCAAGTCGAACCACCCTTAGGGATAAGGGTCGATCGGCCAATGAACAAAGAAGTGGAAAACTAGACTTAGGGTTATAGCAAGAATGCACAAGGTATGAAACCCTAACCCCTAAGCCTTGTATTTACAGAGTGGTAACTTAGAGGACAAGTTTGAGGTGGATTGGGCTTTCTAAAAGCCTTAGCCGATCGGCCATAGTAATCTCATAGGTATTCTAGAACCTTCTTGTCCTGTAATTTCACCTACAGTGCTTCCTTTATTCACTAACGGTCGTTAGTCAATTCCGTTAATTACTTAACATCCGTTAGTCGTTATTTCGTGTTCAAATAATTAAATACATAACGTTTATATTAATTATTCTTCTTTAATCATTCATACATAAAGTGTGCAATCCCATGGTCCCGAGTTCGATTCTAGCCATACACGTTTAATATTTTTCCACAAACCAACAGTTTACTCATTCAGTATTCTCATCATATATGTAGTGCACTAAAACCATTTACGACAAACTAGTAAAATCCATCAGCATATTTGTAAACCACCATCAAGAAGCCAAAATGTCTAGCTAAATAGATTTGGCTAATTACGAAAAATATTCTGCAAATAAAAAGGGGGCGTTTAGATGTATGTTTTTAACAGTGATTGCCTACTCTAGTTAGACATTTTCTATTCAAGTCAGAAATATCAGTTTGCATGTTTAGGTAATATCAGCTTCTATTTGCTGCTACTGAGCTTACACCTCGACGACACTTAAATTGCTCTATTCCTCTGAGGTGAAAACTCACGCCATCTGATTTGGTATCTATGTTTACATATGATTGAGATATAAAGAGTCATGAAGAACTTATTAATAAAAGGGCACTAGCAAGTTATTTAGCTTCCATGTTCCTATACTTTGGAAGTTCGATGCCACGTATCAATTAATTCTTAGTCATACAACCCGTCTTAACAAGGTTTGCCTTCACATAAACCTGTCATACGTGGATAGATGAAAGATATGAAAAACGTGTTAACGCCATTAGGATTCGGAAAACCTCAACTACACATGTGTGTATCATGTGTCTAACTTCATTAACGACACAAATGTTTAACAAATAAGCAATGACGCTCTAGTATAAGATAACAAACTAACTAACGAACAATATAGCTATTATTCACTACTATCACATACTAAAGATAATAATAAATCAGAAACAATATGTACCTCATGCCTCTTTAGCAGCTCTTGAATCCCCAAAACGATGTCATTCACATAGCAGAATCTTGAAGCTTTGGTCTTCTTGGCGTGATGCAAGCCCCCCAGCCCAATTAATCTCAATATCGCCTCATCTCTATTCAACACAATAGCAGCAGCAAGTGTTCCTCCAGGAGAAGGGACAATGTTGATCCCAGATGAGCTTAACGATCTTGTCAATTATCTTAGATATAAACTCCAAGACAATTAGTATAGAAATTGTTCTTGAACGATTTATTAAATATTATGCGGAAACTAATATTTAATCTTAAGAAGAATAATGAACACACTTGAATTCTCAAATAACACTTCAATATATTAATACGGTTACTCAAAAGTAACAGGGTTACAAAAACCTTGAAGTGATCGAATTACACAAAGATACGTACTCTAATCCTAACCCTAGATCCTCCTTTTATACTCTAAGGAGTCCTAGTCGGTTACAAAACTTTCTATACAAGATAATATCAAATCATATCTTTTCCTAAAATATCTTAACAAACTATACATTATCTTATAAGCAGCAGCATCATTACTTTAGCAGCATTATCATCGAAAGCTAGCAATAGTATGATACTTAGTTAATTTCTTCAGACATCAGCAGCATTATGAATACACTAGCAGTAGTATGACTTTGCCTAGCAGTAGTATCATACTTGGTGTATTTTCCTCTAAGTACTCAGAGCAGTAGCATGAACTTCAAGCAACAGTATCATCAAAAACCCAACAGAAAATCGTCTTTGTTACCTAAATGCTGCTTCACTATATCATTGACTTTTTGTCTAACATTTTTAGGTGTAACTTGGGTCAAGAAATCGATATAATCTTTTATGTGAAACATGAGCATTTTCTCTGTTCGGGCAGGAAACGGTTTCGTAACTACCATGTCTTTCTTAAGATCATTGCTTTCGATCATACGGTGTGCCAAGTGATACGACGGGGTACCAAGTAGTGATTTGGTTTGTAAGTGTAATAGCCTATTGTCGGTTCTTTGAAGTATGTAACGAGACGTTGTTTGAGTCTATATCGAGGGTTGGGAGCGACGCTCCTGAGAATGGTTCCATGATTGGAGGAAGATAAGGTCTTGAATTTAGAATGTCTTTTGAATTTGGAATGTTTTTGTCTGTTTCAAATCTTGAGACAGTTAATACTATGACATTTAAAAGTACGAAAACGCGTTTTTCTACACTTTTTCTAAAATGACATTTATGCAGCGTTTATTTTAACATGACTTATTAAATTCAAAAACCACATAAATGTCATTTCTGAAAGCGTCTAACAAGAAAACGCGTCTTCATGCTTTTAAATGTCATAGTATATTAACTGTCTCAAGATTTGAAACAAACAAAAAAACATTCCAAATTCAAGACCCTATCTTACTCCCAATCAAACAATCATGGAACTATTCTCTTGAGCGTCGCTCCCAACTCTCGATACAAACGCCAAAAAGCATCGCGTTACGTACCTCTACGAACCGAAGATAGGCGAGTACAGTTACGGACCAAATCACTACATGGTACCGTGTCATATCACTATGGCACACCGTATGATTGAAAGCTATGATCTTAAGCAATACATGCAAGTCGCGAGACCTTGTCCGCCTAAACAGAGCAAATGCTCATGTTTCACTCAAAAGATCATATAGATTTATTGTCTGAAGTTACACCTAAAAATGTTAGGTAAAAAGACACTGAAATAGTGAAGCAGTATATAGGTAACTAGGACGATTGTCCCGTGTTTGATGGATTGTTTGACTTCTGTAAAGCGTCTGTTGGGGGAACATTTGGTGTCGCTATTGTCCAATGAATGATGATGACATTTTAATAGTGCCACCTACTCTCAGAAACAAATCCAATAACACTAATAAACTTTTCTTCTTGCCGTTAATGAGCTTGATGTTTGTTGTTTTACCACCGACAATAATTTATAAGAAATGGAAAGATTATACACACCTAAATACAAAAGTATATTGGCAAGTATTGATCTCACGAGTATCGTTTTGAAAGAGTTGTGAATTTGAGATTCGTTTGTTGAGTTTTCTTTGATGCTTAGTAGAAAAAGATTCGTTTGTTGAGTTTTCTTTGATGTTGAGTTTTCTTAGATATGGTAGATTTTAACGTTGTGAATCTAGTAATTATTTAAATTTGGTATTTTGACTTGTAGATAATTTTGAATTTTTAAATCAAAACGAGCTGGTATACGATTGCGCAACTCAAACTCACCCAACAAAAAGACAAAACGATCTAAACAAATTCTATAAGGTGAGTGTCCTCTTTAGTATACCCAAACCGATGTATAAGGAGACCGCAATCTCTTGACAATAATCACTGAGCACAATAACGTAACTCCTTCAAGTGATTGTCAATTCGTAGATATAATAAGAACACAAACCCGAAAAATTACATATGTGATCATTACACAAACCCAAAAAATTACATATGCTATAAACGAAAAATTACATATCTGATACCACTTGTGGAGTTTATTATACTCCTTGGACCGTTTTGAGCCTTAGGGATAACAATAACAATGATTATAAACATGCAGCGGAATAAGAACAAATCAAAGTTATTGTAACAAGGTTTTTCTTTAATAACACTCCAAGCCCCAAATATTATTTGATCAGAATAATACGGTTACAACTAATCTGTAACAGGAATCAAGTGATTCTTGAGGCGACGAACAACTTGTTTAGGCGTTTATAAACACACGCCTAAACATACACACACTTTTTACTAGACGTGGAAGACTTAATTAAACCTACGTACCCTTGATCTCTTTATATAATAGAGATTTAGGGTTTACAAAAGACTACAAAGGACTAATAAGTAAAATCTTCTTTAGCAAGCAAGTCCCTTGTGTTTCATTCTTCATCATTTGAAGAATTCATCCTTTGTCTTCTTAAGTCCTTCATGTTTCATTCTTCTTGTTTTGTATCATCAAATCTATAAAACCCAACAATCTTCCCCTATTTGATGATGACAAAACAAACACGTTCTTGTACGAATTTCCCTAGACGAAGTAGAGAAATTGAGATAATTAAATCTCACCATGAATGAAACAATCTTGTCTTCCCCTTAATCCATGCCATGCCACCACAATATCTCTTCCCCTTTTTGTTATCAACAAATAGGGAATGTAAGCAGTAAAAACTTCCCCTCGAGTGGTGTATGTACATCAAATGATTAAACACATCATAATATGCTTCCCCTGAAATCAATGTGTTAACCATCTTCATGATTCTTCAAATCTGTAGGCTCTATGTAATGATCACATATGAAGAAAACTAAGTATAACGAACTTGATGAAGAAGTAGAATAACCCAAACTTGTGTCTTATGTCTTGTACTATCCACGTGACTTTGAACTTATACCAAAAACCAAATATATAAGTAGACCGCAACCTCTTGACAAAATCCTCATCTTCAATGAGACACTGAGCACTACAATGTAACTCCTTTAAGTGATAGTTAACTAGGTCTTCGTCCATCCACCCCTTGACCTATGAAAACTAGATTTGACAAGTCATTGTCAGAACATTAAAGCACGAACAAGTTACCTTTAAATGTTGTAAGTGTTGGAATTTAAATAACATGACATTCATATAAATAAATAAACATCACCAAAGCACGTAGCGGAAGCAAAGATCAATTATTTAACATGTATAAAGATTAACCGAATATAAAATTTAACGTACCTTTGATCCTAGCAAGAACAATGATCTAAACTTCTCTTTTCTTCTTCTTTATCAAATAATAGGATTAACGAGAAACCCCTTACCATTTTGTTTCTCAATCCAAGATTGTGTTAACTAAAGTAAGTTAACTACCACGTCTTGTACACACGTACTATAACCAATTAATGTTAGATGCTAGTGTAAGAACACGAATTAAACCAAACGTTTTGTTTAACAATTAAAAGTCGATCCCCCCTACAATAGTGGGTCGATCGGATTTTAGAAGCAAAGAGAAGAAGAAAATAAACTTAGGGTTATAGTATAATGCACAAGGTGAAAAACTAATAACCCTTGGGTTTGTATTTATAGGCTAACAATCTTGTAAGACAATGTAGACTAGAATTAGGAAATAAATCCCTAGGGCCAATCAGCCATACCCTTTTTCAAGGGAATTCTAGATCTTTCTTGCTCCTTAATTACGCCTACAGTCCTTCTTTTATTCACTAATGGTCGTTAGTCAATTCCGTTAATTACTTAACGTCCGTTAGTAGTTATTTCGTGTTCAAATAATTAAAATATATCACGGTTATATATATATTAATTATTTACATTAATCATTCATACGTAAAGTGTGCAATCCCATGGTCCCGTGTTCGATTCTAGTCATACACGTTTTAATATTTTTCCATAACTCTAACAACTCCCACTTGGAAATCTATTAAAAGTGTAATTGACATTGGTTAGCGTCTAGCAACACGCCAATGCCCCTAGAACAACTCGGGTGGTGGTCTCCTGGAAAAACCATTCGATGATTCATCATCATATTCATCCTTTTGTTTCTAATACTACATTAATAAAGATATGGATCTTAGTCATTCTTTATTAATAATTATGTTTCTCGTTATTTTCGATTGAGCAAGATTACCAAATCTTCTGAACATATTCAGGGGATATCTTGGTCGTGCGCACGCAAACATCTTACCAACTCTACGAGGGGCCCAGCAGTATTAAACTCCAAGCAAATTTGGAGGAACAAATTCTATCTTGACTACGAGCGTAACCCACACACTTTGCAACATTCCTGAAAACAATCCTTATAGCTACCAGTTACGTGTAGCGTTAAATTGAATCATAGAAATGCACTACATGCATGACAGTTATCTGGCATCTCAAGTCTGAGGATAACTATATACACATGATTTACTTGATGACAAGATCCATAAAGTAAACTCATGAAGTTGGGATAAGTCCTATATTTAATTCATTGAATATCATGTGAAATTGGCATGTCAACGCATCAATATACTTTCAAGTATATTCTACCAATACTCAAATTTGTCTTAATTTAATGATATTCCCATATCATTAAGTGACAACGGACAATTTAGAATAACATAAGTTATTCACGGATTTAAACATGCAAATATAGGATACAATCTATTATTAATGAAAACAAACGTACCAAGTACTTTAATTCATTGTAAATAATAATTGCTTAACATCCCTTATCCAAATACTAAAATAGATCAATGCATGATAATTCTTATTAATGAATTATGCCTCAAGTCATGTCAAACATACTTGTTGACAAGGCATAAATCAACTAATCTTGATCTATCGGAATTTTGAGAATACTTATTTCAATAACTTAATTAGTAAAATTCTTATCTTGATATTGCCACATAATATTTCATAAAATGCGTGACATCCTCAACCACGAATTTATGACAATTAAACTATCAAACCTTTTATAGTTTAAAGTATTCTAATTCTTTAATGTATAATGCAACTATGCTCACAGTTAAGCATAACTAGTACACATGGCCATTAACAAGGATGAATTCCTACCATGACTAGTATTGAGTGTCATCTCAATTTTATTAGCATCATTGTATGCAAACAACAATATGCTCTTTAAAATCCCGTAAACTTTAATATCCATTGTGTAATGTTTGATACCTTCCAATCTTTCAAGATTTGTCGGCTATATCAATTACGCAACAATTTGCCATATGGTTCATACTTAGAATTTAGGAGCAATTCTAGGATGAGGATGTTAATTCTATATCTAACCATATCCATTACACTTAGTTATCTAATAAATTTCAATTAGATATTAATGTTGTCAAATCATCTTTCATCCAAGCATGATACAACTAATAACATGATGTACATGAAAAATCCTTGTGTCAAATTTAGATTTTATTCATGTGTTATCTTTTCAAAGATATGTTTCTATCTAGACATTCTAATAGTATATCATGTTTTATTAGAAACAATTATTTTACCGCTTATGTTTATAACAATAAACATATATTCCAAGGTTGTATGTTTATTTTCTAAATCTTCACGTGAAGTTTCATTCCAAACTAAGATTTAACATTTAATGCTTATGGAATGTTACTTCCTATATGTTATACAACATATATGAAATAAGAAAATAAATATAACACTCCCACTAGCTTTCAGGAATATTAAGAAAATATCTTATTTTAATTATAAATCAAAACTTGGATTTAATAACTAAACATAAGTATATCTCCTAGATGCATGCATTAATCCATTCATAAATGATTGCACTTTGTATACTTCCAAAGATTATTTGAATTCAAATACTCCTTTCAATTACTTATCGTCCTCGCACAAGTAATTACTCAAGAAAGAGTTTTGATATTCCATTGTTAATTTCATGCTTATGAAACTAAGAATGACAATTATAATCTTTATACATTTAATGTACTTAGAAAGAATTTCAATCACAGTTAATTGCTTAAGTGTGATTAATAATCTTTTCATACATTAAATATGTATACAAAATTTGTCCATATGATTTCTACACAAGAATTTAAATCTCTAGGATTTTCATTTCCTTTGAAGAAACTCATCTTCATTCTATAGTGTAACTATAGAGTTCAAGATTAACTAAGTTTCCAAAACTAGTTATCTTTCTGGACTGCATCTAAACATTCATAGTATGAGTAATTTGCCAAATTCAATATTTGTAATTTATCTTAATGATCAACAGGTTTACCATAATCCTGTAACTCATAATCCTCAACATATTATACAGATATTTGAGATATCCTTGCGGATCTATGAATGATAATTCCATCATCTTGAGATTTAACATTAACATGTTTAATTCTCATCATGACATTTACTAGTGTATTTTTAGAAGATTGTGTATCTTGTGATTTTATCTTTTCAAGATAAAACCTCCAACTTGCCTTTTACAATTTATAGACTATCTATAAATACTTAGCAAGTAGAGTAACACAAAATTGTTCTCTTTTGGGATATTACAAATACATATTGACAGTTCCTTACATTAAGTTTATTAATAACCTACTCAAAAGCAGTTTAACAAATCCAGAAATTCAATTTTAAGACTTAATGTAATTCATCACATTCCATAATAAATGGTGTCTTATTCATCTTCTAGGTTGGAGTCTAATTGAGTATATACTACCCATACTCAATTTTCTAACCTTGATAACTTTTGGAAGAACGGAAGATATAGTTATCTTTAATCAAACAATATAACAAGAGTTTGATTTTCCTAACTGAACATATCATAAACATTATGTATTTCATTAGGATTAATATTGTAAGACAATCTTACAATATGTAAGATAAATATATTTCGTTTGGCTTATCTATTCACCAACTAAGTCAGTTTAATGGTATAATAGAATTTCCAAGCTAATTGCATGCTATATAACACAAGTACTTTTTGACCAAGTCACTTCATGTCCATGTCTTAACAAGAAGGCATAAACTGTTATAATCCCAATATACGTTATAAATCATTGATCAATTCAATGACTTCTTGTATATGTCTTAATTAAAAACCATAACAAGTTAACGTCTTACTTTATTATAATAATAAGTCTTGTAACAATTTAAAAGACTTCATATTTATAGCTTTACAATAAAATATAAACATGTATAACTAAAGTAATCATGAACACCACAATTTGGTTTCAATAGTAATTTTAAGTTAATTTATTACTTCATATATTTATGACATTCCAAGAATACATAAATATTCAAATTTGAAGTAGTATTATATTACTTCATTTATTTATGTCATTTCAATAATACATAAATATTTAGTTTGAAGTAGTCTTATTATCATTATTGACACTTGTTCTAATAAGTATCTAATTTAGAAACTTGCAAATTAACATAGTTTTATTACATCAGTTGATCTGCTAGTAATGAAAGTATGAAATTTACCTTTCCATTGTAATTTAGGTCAAGGTCTCACTTACGCTAAATACAACTTCAAGTGTTCTATTAATTTGATGTGATTAAGTCTCATTAGAACATTAGTCTCTTACCTTGCAGTCAAGAGAATCCTTTAAATCATATTCCTATGTGTTGTTCCTTGCACACAATAAAGATTTCTCCCACTTGTGCATGGAACAACATCATGTATCAGATAAACAACACGTCAATCATTTGTTTATGTGATCAATATGATTGTGTCATAGATATTAGTAGATATAGAACCACCTTGTCTAGTAAGGAAACGTACATGACTATCCTTAAAACCACAAATGTCTATAATTGGAAAGTAATTATCTCAAGACATTCTAGAGATAATTTGGGTTACTACCAAGATAACAAAGCTTGTAGCTCCCACTGAATTACAGATCATTACATTAATATATATTATTCAGTAATTACAACACTATGCTCCCGCTGGATTTGACAACATTATAAGTGTTTCATAACCAATAAAAGCAAATAGTGTGCTATTTACTTTCCTACACCTTTGAGAAATCCCATACGTAACAATTACTTAGGTACTAAAAGAATATACTCTACTTTGTAAATGATGGACTATCCATCAATGAAATTAACTTGAAAAAAAATTGGGCATGCAATTTCTTCCTTAATATGACTACCATCCCCACAATGGTATGTAGCATCTTTAAGTGGTCAAAGCACAACAACTAGACAAAATGTGCTAGTTTGCCTTTTACCAATTTGCGGTAATTAGTCTAGCTTCTAATTTTAATAACTCATAAAATGTGCAATTTTCTTAACTATTAAAGTTTGCTATGAGTTATTTCTTAGAATTTAGACAATTCTAATTTTCCTATCATACCTTTCTCATTCATGAAAAAGAATAGGATTAAGTCTCACTCTTCTCAAAGAAAGTAGACTAGGTTTATTCTTTTAGTAAAGTTGACTCTAGCCAAAAACCCCTACGGGTGTAGATCAATTTACCAATAAAGAATGTCCCACGTTTACGGTTTAACTTTGCATTAATTACATTAAAAAATTTACAAAATTCAATTTTAGTATTTTCGATAATATAATTTTTCAAGAAAAGAAAATTACCCAGGAAATATTCATATATCCATTTAATCTTCTTGAAAACTAGGATCCAACTTTCCATAGTTCCACTACATCAGTTGATCTGCTAGTAGTGAAAGTACAAAAGATGGTAACTTGTCGTACAATAATCGGCAAAACAATTTCCGACTCCTAGATCATTATGGGAATTACATTTGCCAAAAACAATTTTGCAATGTAAGCATGTTTCTTCCCATCTCATGCTTTAAGTTTCAAGGTCTCACTTACAACTTAATTAAGTCGTCTAATTTAGAAACTGTAAATACTCCAATGCACGGTCTCACGTCATGGAAATTTACCTTGTCATTAATATTTAGGTCAAGGTCTCACTTACGCTAAATATTAACTCCAAGTGTCTCTTATAATTAGATAGCATGGACTTAAATTTTAGGGTATTTATTTTGATGTGACAATCAAAATATGTATGAAGAAGCATGCACACATCCTCGTATCATAAGTTTTCAAAACAATTTTTAATTACCAATCTGGCTAAGAGTTAAATCAACAAAGTTTTAATTGAGGTATTGGGTTCACCAATCAAAGAATTACCTCCAATTATCGCCCACTATATCCTACTACTGCATGAGTCATAAAGACCCAAGTTATTCGGATAATTACCACAAAAATGGCGCGTGGAATTGCGGTCAATTCACCCTTAAGATTATTTTGTACAAAAGAATAGCATTACTTGGTAGCTCCAAATAGACGCACAAAGGAGCGGAGAGACAAACGTCCGCCCGAAGGCTAATTAAAAACGCGTCCCTTTCGGATGACAATTTAATGTCAAGCCTCCTTATACCCCTCTTATAGTTTGTCTACATTGGGTGAGCCGTTCACACTATTGGTACAAAACTCATCAATCAATTAAAAGTTTATGATACTAAGTCTTAAAAATTATGTTATAAATTATAAAATTGCTAGTCTAGCCTGGGAGCAAATTACCGTGCGAAGCGAACCACTGTCGGCACATAAGACTTGGCAATATATAATTTAACACATCAAGGTTTCATAGTTATTAGGTCAATTTATTTTCTATTCGAAAAATTACCCTCTTTTTGCTTACAATTCAACAATAATTTAAACAAAAAAAGAAAAGTAATTTTAATAAAAATAAATAAACACATAATAAAGCATATAATCTTAACCATTAAATCATATAGCCACATGCAAACCTTTTTGATAAATCCTATTAATAATCTATATGTGAATTATTATGCATATAATTACTAAGACTCCCATTGGTTTTCAAGCGCATTGTACCCAATGGACCACAGGCACCAATCAAGTTGGTCGCATAAGCCTTAGTAAAGATATACCACGTTGCACATAAAAGATTCATTAATTTATTAATTAGTTCTTTCCTAATTTTAGATCTATCTAAAACATGTAGCAAATAATAACAAACCCTAATCCATGATTACCTTGCATGAAGTATCATGGATTAATTCCAGGAACGTAACCCTTTACACACATAAACACACATGTTCCTAATTTTTGGGTTACAAAACTAGCTTTTTAATTAAGAGAGGATCAAAACCGCCCACCCCCCCCTTAAAATTAGGTCAAATTTTTTATTGTTCTAATAACCCTAAAAAATCGATTAAACATGTATAATCCAAATCAAGATTTGATTTTTATGTGTTTCGGTAATACAATTACATGTTAAAACGGCTCGTGATGCAACTGTTGGAATTTAAATAACATGACATTCATATAAATAAATAAACATCACCAAAGCACGTAGCGAAAGCAAAGATCAATTATTTAACATGTATAAAGATTAATCGAATATAAAAATTAACGTACCTTTGATCCTAGCAAGAACAATGATCTAAACTTCTCTTTTCTTCTTCTTTATCAAATAATAGGATTAACGAGAAACCCCTTACCGTTTTGTTTCTCAATCCAAGATTGTGTTAACTAAAGTAAGTTAACTACCACGTCTTGTACACACGTACTATAACCAATTAATGCTAGATGCTAGTGTAAGAACACGAATTAAACCAAACGTTTTGTTTAACAATTAAAAGTCGATCCCGCCTACAATAGTGGGTCGATCGGATTTTAGAAGCAAAGAGAAGAAGAAAATAAACTTAGGGTTATAGTATAATGCACAAGGTGAAAAACTAATAACCCTTGGGTTTGTATTAATAGGCTAATAATCTTGTAGGACAAGTTAGACTAGAATTAGGAAATAAATCCCTAGGGCCAATCGGCCATACCCTTTTCCAAGGGAATTCTAGATCTTTCTTGCTCCTTAATTACACCTACGGTCCTTCCTTTATTCACTAATGGTCGTTAGTCAATTCCGTTAATTACTTAACGTCCGTTAGTAGTTATTTCATGTTCAAATAATTAAAATATATCACGGTTATATATATATTAATTATTTACATTAATCATTCATACGTAAAGTGTGCAATCCCACGGTCCCGTGTTCGATTATAGTCATACATGTTTTAATATTTTTCCATAACTTTAACAGTAAGCCGTTTAAGATATGATAAGAACACGCATCCAAGAAACCCCACTTTAACTTCAAATAAGTGATAAACAATTATCTCCGTAATCAACTAATCCAAATAATTCAAATACGAGCCTTTGAACGTTTAAGAACATCAAAATGCAAAACCAAAAACTTCTTGTGTGTGTCATTCAACATCTCTCAAACCCAGTCGAGAACCAACCTTCATGTACTGTTCGATATCATATAAAACTAGAAACTACAGCAGTAGTACATAATTGGCAGCACTAATAATTAAACGTAGCAGTAGTAATTAATATGTAGCAGCAGTAACTTGAAGCGAGCAGCACTACGTTTCGATGGCCGCACTAACCGTATAAGTAGCAGTATTAACTGGACAACGAGCAACATTAAAACAAACTAGCAGCTTTAACTTACAAGTAGCAACACTAACGATCAGACGTAGCAACATTAATATCTACTAGCAGCAGTAATGGACCAAATAAATAGCTAGCAGCATTAACTTACCATCGATAGCATTAACCACCATGTGTAGCAACATTAACCTTTTCTGGAAACAGCTTTCTTCGACAACAAACCTTGTAAATCCCTAGGTAACGAGCTCCCCAATCTCTGATACCACTTGTGGAATCGTTTATAGCTCGAGGTTGTTTAGACCTCATATTAGGGATTACACACTAATAATGATAAGAACAATACGATGCACAGCGGAATAACAAAAGTATCATTATTATTGCTACAAGGTTTTTCTCATCATCATCTTTAACAACTACTAACAATACAAACCCTAGACGTCCATTGTAGGAACTTGACTCCTAGACACACACACACATACCCCTTTAGTGGAGTTACATCTTGACTCCTGTACATTAAAGCCTACGCCTCTAATCTCTTTATATAATAGAGATTAGGGTTACAAAGACTTTAACATTTAACATAAATAGCCCTTCATCTCTGTCTTTATAAGTCTCCTTCATCTTTCATGTTTTGTCAATATCAACTCAAAATATAATTCCCAACAGGTATAGTGTTGAATGTTGTGTCTAGCGGTATTGCAGCGCTATTGTTAGAAGGCGGAAGGATAGCACATTCTCGGTTTGCAATTCCAATTAATATAGTAGAAGATTCAATATGCCACATTCCTGCTGATAGTGACCTCGCTGGTTTGATACGACAAGCGAAGTTCATTATATGGGACGAGGCTCCTATGATATAGTCATATTGTTACGAAGCATTTGATAGGACATTGCAAGATATTTGCAGGTCAAACCCTTCTCAACCATCTAACCGTGTTTTTGGTGGAAAAGTAGTTCTTTTTGGTGGTGATTTTCAACAAATACTTCCTGTCATTCCTAATGCCATCCGTAATGATGTCGTCCATGCCACAATTAACTCTTCTTATCTGTGGCAACACTACAAAGTTATGAACTTAACAGTAAACATGAGATTAGGTTCTGGATCAACTGGATCTGAAAGAAAAGAAATACAAGATTTTGCTGATTGGATTTTAGACATTGGTAATGGAAATGTTGGTGGTAAGAATGATGGCGACTCGACTGTTGTATTTCCAGATGGGATATTGATTCTAGAGTCCGATGATTACGTAGGCTCAATAATTGATGCAACATACCCGCGTTTGCTTGACAACCTATGGAATCCTGAATTCTTTCAGGAAAGGGCCATTCTTTCACCAACTCATGAAATGGTTGATATGATTAATGAACGCATGCTGGATTTAATTCAAGGAGACGAGACGATATACGAATCATCTGATTCTGTTTCTTTGGACGATGCAGACATAAATTTTGATGATTCGATATACACTACAGATTTCCTTAACGGTATAGGGATATCCGGTCTTCTGCAACATGCAATAAAGTTAAATATTGGTACTCCTGTAATGTTAATGCGAAACATTGATAAAAAAGCAGGGCTATGCAATGGAACTAGGCTTCAAGTACTAAGGTTGGGAATCAATGTTATCGAAGCAAAGATCATATCTGGTGGAAATGTTGGTAGGATTTGTGCTATTCCCCGTATGGTAATTACCCCTTCAGAAACAAAAATGCCATTCAAATTGAACAGAAGGCAGTTTCCTATTCAAGTGTGTTTTGGTATGACCATTAGTAAAAGCCAAGGACAGACATTGTCACAGGTTGGTTTGTATTTACCACAGGCGGTCTTCTCGCACGGCCAACTATATGTCGCTTTGTCAACAGTCAAGAGCAAGCGAGGATTGAAGGTTCTATGTTTAGATAGGGACGGAAACTATTGCAACTCAACTGCAAATGTAGTTTACAAAGAAGTCTTATTTCGAATTTGAATACGCAACATTATTTTGTATATACAACATTTTATTTTGGCTAAAACCGAGTGTTTAGTTTTGTAGGACCTTAAATGTACAAGATTTATGTGATTCGAGAGGTCTTGGTTGGTTAAAGAAGATGAATATCTTCATCTTTTTAGTGAGAGAAAGTAGAGAGAGGGTGGAGAAAACACACTTAATATATTAGCCTAAGAAATGAATGAACAATACAATGAATTCCCACACCCCTCAAGGAGAGTCATGAGGGGTATTTATAGCCCTATAACATTACTAGTTTTGCCACTTAAACAGTAGTAGTCCCTGCGGGCTCTACTTTCTACAAATCTAGTCCAATTCACTTGAGTGACGATATCTTTATAAAAAAGCATTGCTAACAATCTCCCTCCAAGATATCGTCACACGTGAATGGTTACAATGAGACCTATAAACAAAGTAAATTACAAAAATAATAAACTTTTGTTGAAGCGCAGAGTCTCTGTAGTCTAGATCCTGAGGCAGACTTGAAGTTCTCTCTTCCGACGATCTCGGCGTTCGATCTTAGGCACTAATTCTTGTAGCTCTGAACTTCAACTGTAATGTTCTAGTTAGGTTATTACTCCCTCCTAACTAGTGAGCCTTTTTTCTTTCTTTTCTCTGCTCCCTCCTGAATCGACAACTCTCATTAGTCTTTGTTGGGAATTAAATATTCTGAAGGTACTGCTCGTACATCAAAGTACTGCTCGTACATCAAAGTACTGCTAGTTCATGATCAAAGTACTGCTACTACATCAAAGTACTGCTGATCAGTGACTCATAGGATAAGATCAAGAAGATATTTATTGTATTTTGGTCAAACATATAAGGTAGATAATATCTTACTCCATGTGCTTAGTTAACAAGTTGTGTACATAGATACATGTTGTATCTTATGTACTGACACCAATATGCATAAGTTAAACAAGTAAGTCGGTCAAGACTTTTAGCAAATTTGTAAAGATCTCTTGCAACTATAAAAGAGATCTTAGACTTGGATTTTGAAAACATAGACACACATGCATAACATAGATTCATAACTGTTAAGACATAGAACAAACACAAATCACAAGTTGTAACATAAGATTCAAGGTTTTGTAACCCTAGTGAAAAACTCAAGATCACTCGTATTATTTGGAATAATATTGAATCGTTTAGTGAAATACTTTCTTTGTTCATTGTCAAGTAACAAATATAATTCTTCCATTTCCATAACATACATAACCTTCTAAGTGTGGTTAAGTAAATTCCGCGTGCTTAATCATATTAAGTCAATATATCTTATACACAAAGACACAAGGTTTAACCACCTTAACCGTGTATCAAACAGAAGAGGACCTCCACAGTTGGTATCAGAGCTAGAGGTTGATATATTTGAATTAGAAGAAACAGAAATGGAAGCTCATGATGTTCAAACAAATGTTGCTGCAAAGTTGCCCATAATCAAACCCAATGAGTTTGAGTTATGGAGGATGAGAATTGAGCAATATTTCATGGTCCAAGATTATACTCTTTGGGATATAATTATATATGGTGATTCCTTTTCACCAAGCTACTCAGAGGTTGTTCTAGAAGGTAAAACAAGTAGAAAAAGAAATACTGGACCAGTGTCAAATGAAGAGAAGATACTGAAGAGAAATGATCAGAAAGCAAGAAATTTGCTGCTTATGACCATTCCTGGTGAGCAGATGCTATCATTCAACAAGTATCTTGATGCAAAAACTCTTTTTGAAGAGATTTGTGCATATTTTGGTGGTAATGAAACTACCAAAAAGACACAGAAGACACTACTAAAGCAACAATTTGAAAACTTTACTGCTTTTAGTAATGAGTCTCTTGATAAGCTATTCTCAAGATTACATAAGCTTGTCAGTCAGTTAGCTGTGTTGGGTGTTGAGACAGAGAAGGAAGATCTCAACATGAAGTTTTTAAGAAGTCTACCTGATGAGTTCCACACTCATGTTATTGTCTGGATGAACAAACCAGACATTGAAACAATGAAGCTCAATGATTTGTACAACAACTTCAAAATTGTTGAACAAAGTCTTAGAAAGTCTGGAACTTATGGTACTAGTTCTGGAAACGTGGCACTCTTGTCAGTTCCTAGTATTAGTAAGAATGAAGAGGTAGATGAAGGTGAAAGTGCTCCTTCTACAAGTTCTCACAAGGATGTTGCTGGTCTTGGAGATTCAACATTCTATGCTTTCATTACCAGTCAATCTAATGGCTCTCCTCTCAACCATGAAGACCTTGAGCAGGTTGATGGTGATGATTTGGAAGCTATGGATATTAAATGGCAGGTTGCTTTGCTTAGCATGAGGGCTAAGAAGTATTGGCAAAGAACTGGGAAGCAGATTACCATAAATGGTAATGATACTGCTGGGTTTGATAAGAAGAAAGTAGAGTGTTTCAACTGTCATAGGTTAGGACACTTTGCTAAGGAGTGTAGAAGCCCAAGAAAGCAGGAGAACAGAAACACATGGTATAAGCAAGATAGGAAAAAGGAAGTTACTGTTGAAGAGCCAAAGGCTATGTTGGCTATTGATGGTATTGGTTATGATTGGAGCTCTATGACTATTGAAGAGGATGCACCACCAAATGCTGCTCTTTTGGCCAATGAATTTGCTCTAATGGCTCATTCTGATTCAGAGGTAAACAATATTACATCTTGTACTGAATCATGTCCTAATCTTAAAGCTTATGAAGACCTTAATAAAAGATTTGAAGCTCATAAACAAGAGCTGCTTGATTCTTTGTTTAATTTGGCTAATCACAAAAGAGGTCTAGGTGTTTTAGAAAAACAAGTTTTACATTTTAAAAATAATGAAATTCATTTTGCTGATGACATCAATATACTAAAAAATGACATTAAGATCAGAGATGAGTGTATTGTTGAGTTGAATGAATCATTAGCTAAACATAAGAATGAAAGAGAAAATGTAAAGGTTTCTGTGGATGTATTAGCACATTCCTCAGAAGGATTCAATAGACTTTGGGAAGCCCAAGTTATTGATAAAGTTAATTCTGGTGTTGGATTTAAGTCTGTACCCCCACCATACAGAGGTGTTCATTCACCTCCAGGTATTGATTTAGCACACATAGGGTTACCTGAGTTTCAAGAACCAATCATGGAATATGGTTCTAAGGTCACTAAATCTCCAAAGATAGAGAAGGTAAGTAAAAGTTTAGATAAAACTTTATCTTATCAGGACAAGGTGTCCTTTGTTAAGAAAGGAGATGCTATAGTTGTTGAAGATTGTACAACTGATAGTGATAGTGAAGAACAACAGGTTATGTCTAAACCTGTATTGGTTAAGAAAGTAGGAACAAGTCTTCCTAAGATAGTCAATCACAACACTAACAGGCCTAAGTCAAATGTTAAGACAGTTAGGAAACCAGTTAGATATTGTGAACAATATAGAACTACAAACAAGCCCAGAGGTAACCAAAGGAATTGGAACAACCTCAAGTCTAACCAATTAGGTGATGACTTTGCATTTTACAATAAAGCTTGTTATACATGTGGTAGTTTTGACCATCTTGCAGCTTTCTGCAACCAAAGGGTAACTGGGTATGAAAACAATAGGGTGAACTACAAAAGGCAAACTTCTCAAACTCTTTTTCACTCTAATACTCATAGAATTAAACCCAGAACAGTCTCAAACAAGTCTGGACCCAAAGGTCCTGTTAGACAAAAAGGTCCTGTTAACAAGGTACTGCCAGAACAAATTAAAGGTACTGGTAAATATAAAGGTACTGTTAGACCTTTGATGACTGTTAACCCAAAATCAACAGCTAAGGATGCAAAAACAACTTTCAAACATGCATCTAAAACTGTTCTAAGGCCCATTCAATCAAAAGCAGTTGTCCACAAACAAATTTGGAGACCAAAGGGTGTGACTTCAAAGTTAGCAGACTCTGCTGAACATGTTACTCACTCTGCTGCTAAGGGTAATAGGGCAAATGCTGTTAAGGCCTCAGCATGTTGGATTCAAAAATCCAATGTTGCATCAACAGTCCTTAAAAGATTAAACTATATTGATGCAAGAGGCAGATTCAAGTCAGTAATGGCTTGGATCCCCAAAGAAAACTAACTTTCTTATTTGTGTGCAGGGACATTCTATTGATCATCAAGATCAAGGATACTCAGATAGTGGATGTTCCAATCACATGACAGGCAACATGTCTTATCTTTCAGATTTTCAAGAATTCAATGGAGGATATGTTACCTTTGGAGGTGGTTTTCGTGGCAAAATTTCTGGTAAAGGTACTATTAAAACCGGAAATTTAGATTTTGAAAATGTGTACTATGTACAAGAGTTAAAGTATAATCTTTTTAGTGTTTCACAAATGTGTGACAAAAAGAATAATGTCCTTTTTACTGACACTGAATGTCTTGTTCTATCTAAGGATTTTAAGATGCCTGATGAAAATCAAGTACTTCTTAGAATTCCTAGAAAGGCCAATATGTATAGTGTTGATATGAAGAACATCATTCCTAAAGAAGATTTAACTTGTCTTGTATCAAAGGCCACATTGGATGAATCAATGCTATGGCATAGAAGGCTTGGTCATATTAACTTCAAAACCATAAATAAAATTGTTAAGAATGGTTTGGTAAGAGGTTTACCTCACAAAAGATTTGAAAATGATCAAACATGCATTGCTTGTCTAAAAGGCAAACAACACAAAGCCACTTGTAAGCCCAAAATTTTTAACTCTATCAATCAGTCATTGTTTATGCTGCATATGGACTTATTTGGACCAGTTTCAGTAAGAAGTATACAACATAAAAAATATTGTCTTGTTATAACTGATGACTATAGCAGATTTACATGGGTTTCCTTTTTAGCCACTAAGGATGAGATATCAAGCATTCTTAAGGAATTCATTACACTAATAGAAAACCAAGTAAGCAAGAAAGTCAAAGTCATTAGGAGTGATAATGGGACAGAGTTTAGAAATAGAGTTATGGATGATTTCTGCAAAGAAAAAGGTATTAGGAGAGAATATAGTGTTGCTAGAACACCACAACATAATGGAGTGGTTGAAAGAAAGAATAGAACACTAATTGAAGCTGCTAGAACAATGTTAGCTGATTCTAAGCTACCTATAATCTTTTGGGCAGAGGCAATTAACACTGCTTGCTATGTTCAAAATAGAGTTTTAGTTGTACAGCCTCACAATAAGACATCATATGAACTCTTTAATGGTAGAACTCCTGTAATAGGATTTCTTAGATCTTTTGGATGTCATGTGACAATTCTCAATACCTTAGACCATTTAGGAAAATTTGATGGTAAAGCAGATGAAGGTTTCTTAGTTGGATATTCTCTTGTTAGCAAAGCTTTTAGAGTTTACAACTTAAGAACTGAGAAAGTTCAAGAAGAACTACATGTGGAGTTTCAGGAAAACAAATCCAATGTAGTAGGTCAAGGACCAAAATGGATATTTGATCTTGATTATCTAACAAACTCTATGAATTATTTACCTGTTGTTGCAGAAACTAATAATTTTTCAGGTTCACAAGCAACAAATGAGGTGGAGTTAGATAAAGATCAATCTGATGTCATTATGCAATTGTGGTCAAGTTCCAGTGTGGATTTAGCTTCAAACAATGATGAATCTTCTTCTGGTAAAGCAAAAGAGGATGTTGAGGCTCAAAGAAAAGATGTTGGAACAGAGGAACAACTCAATATGTTGAATATTGAAAGTACTGCTGAGACAGAGCAAGGTACTGTTAGTACTTCTCAAGGTACTGGTAGTTCATTTGAAGGAACTGTTAGTTCAGTTGAAGGTCCTGCTGGTCCTTCACACTCAAAAGATGCAGAATTCCAAGAAGATGAAGTGGATTTGACTAATCTTTCATCATCTCATCATGTTCCTACTACACCACACACAAGAATTCACAAAGTTCATTCCCTAGATAATGTGATAGGAGATATACAATCTGGTGTGAAGACAAGAAGACAATTGGTCTCTTCAGACCAACAAGGGATTCTTGATGCCCTTTATGCTTCAAAACAACATGAACTTTCAAACTCATGTTTATTTGTATGTTTTCTCTCTCAAAAGGAACCAAAGAATATTCTTACAGCCCTAGATGATTCAAGCTGGGTAGAGGCTATGCAAGAAGAGCTTCTTCAGTTCAAGATTCAAAAGGTTTGAGTGCTAGCTGATTTACCTACAGGTGAGAAGCTAATTGGCACTAGATGGGTTTTTAAGAACAAAAGGGATGACAGAGGAATTGTGATCAAGAATAAGGCTAGACTAGTAGCACAAGGGTACACACAAGAAGAAGGAATAGATTATGATGAAGTTTATGCTCCAGTAGCAAGGATTGAGGCAATTAGGCTGTTTCTAGCTTATGCTTCATTTTTAGGCTTCACAGTCTACCAAATGGATGTCAAAAGCGCATTTTTATATGGTGAAATTGAAAGAGAGGTGTATGTTTCACAACCTCCTGGCTTCATTGATCCATTACATCCAAACAAAGTGTACAGAGTAGTGAAAGCTCTCTATGGCCTTCATCAGGCACCAAGAGCTTGGTATGCAACACTTGCTTCCTACTTATTAGAAAATGGATTTCAAAGAGGAAAGATTGATCAGACACTTTTCATCAAACAGCACAAGAAGGATCTTCTGTTAGTGCAGGTGTATGTGGATGACATTATCTTTGGATCTACAAGGAAGGAAATGTGTTTAGAATTTGAGAAGCTTATGAAAGATAAGTTTCAGATGAGTTCTATGGGAGAACTTACATTCTTTTTGGGTTTGCAAGTTAAGCAATCATCTGAAGGCATATTTATTAGTCAAGACAAATATGTTGCAGAGATACTTAGAAAATTTTAATTTGCTGATTCAAAAATAGCAAGCACACCAATGGACTCAGAGAAGCACCTTCTGAAAGATGAAGATGGAGAAAATGTAGATGTACACAATTACAGATCTATGATAGGCTCTTTGATGTATCTTACATCATCTAGACCTGATATCATGTTTTCTGTTTGTGTCTGTGCAAGATTTCAAGTTACTCCAAAGGTTTCTCATTTAACTGCAGTCAAGAGAATTTTTAGATATCTTAAAGGTCAACCAAGGTTGGGTATATGGTATTCTAGAGAATCTCCTTTTGATTTGGTAGCATATTCGGATAGTGATTATGCTGGTGCTAGCTTAGACAGAAAGTCAACAACTGGAGGATGTCAATTCCTTGGGTGTAGACTTGTCTCATGGCAGTGTAAGAAGCAAACAAGTGTGGCAAATTCAACAACTGAAGCTGAATATATAGCTGCTGCAAGTTGCTCTAGTCAAGTTCTATGGCTTCAAAACCAACTTCTTGATTATGGGTACAATTTCTTAAACACTGTTATTTATATTGATAATAGTAGTACAATTTGTATTATTAAAAATCCGGTACAACACTCTAGAACAAAACACATTGAAATTAGGCATCACTTTATAAGAGATTGCAATGAGAAAAGATTAATTCAAGTTCTTAAAATTGCTTCAGAGCATAATTTTGCAGATCTGTTAACTAAAGCTTTTGATGTTTCAAGGTTTCAGTACTTAATAGCAAGTATTGGAATGCTTAATCTTTAAATTTTCAATATGATGTGTTTTTGTACATAAATTTTTAAAAGTACTGCTGGATTTATAAGGTACTGCTATATCAAAATTTGAATTGTGTTATTCATACAGTTGGTTTTATGACTATTCTAATGCAAGACAAGTACTTTGTACATTGTTCTTTTGGTTTTAGACTAACTATTTCAGGTATGAATATGTAAACACAAAGGATATTTCAAGTGAAATGGGAACAGCAGAATGCTTATCAAATTGCTGACCATAGTAGATTTATGATGGACTGAGTTTAGGAATTAAACCTCCTTAAAACTTCTTTCTTGAAATCTAGTTATGATATTTCACAATTGAATTGATGACTTAGTTGATCAGATAGTAACTGATACAACTCACTTTCTATCATTTTATACTTTCAAGTATAATGAGTTAGTCTAAGGACATCTGATAGAAATAACAGCTAGTAAAAGTGAATCTAACACTTGTGTTGGAGGTAACAATTGCTATGAGCTGGAAACCCTGTCAAGAAAATCTTTTGAATAGATTTATCTTTTCACAGGCAGTTAGTGATAACTGAAATACATTGGTTCTCACACAACCAGAGGTTATTTTTAAACCGAAATTTTGATTAGGTGTCTGTTACACACTTGATTTCTTCAAAATGGTTGGAAGTAGTATGATTTTTCAATTCTCAAAATCATGAACATACTACTAAGTTAAATGATTTCTTAAAAGGATTTTCAAGGATTCAGAAAAACCATTCATTTATGGACTATGAATCAAAATGTTCACTGATTCACCTCTCATAGGAGTTAACACACCTAGAAGTGATGAGGACAGCAACTTAAACTCTTAAGGAATTGATGGCTTCATGTACAATATTGTCTGAAAATAAGTTCAAACTGATAGATCAGGTGATATGAAGAGAAGTTCTTTAGTACATAGTGAGATCTTCCAAACAAGGGGAGGAAACAAAAGTTATTTGCTTCAGGGGAGGTTATAATCTCAGAGAAGGAAATAATTTCCCAGAAAAGGAAGAATAAACCAATATATGGAAGGAGAAGACAAGAGCATACAAGATGATGATGTAGAGGTTGAAAATGATTAGAATAGATCAAATATCTAGAAGGGATGAAGCATTTCTAAAGGAGAAAGTTCTATCTAGATCAAACGAAGGAAAGATTCAATTTCAGTTCATTATGTTTGTTTATCACTTGCAAAGGCATGCTGATAGATGATTTCACTTGTTGAAATCATTGCCTCTTACAATTCCTCCATCCAAGGAAATTGCACCATCTTTTGGTACAATGTTTTGATATTGCTGAAGTCAAAGAAGAACAAAGCAGATGAGTTCAGAATAGAAGAATAGTTCAGATTCATGAAGTGTTTGAAAGATCTTCACAAGTCCTCATTTAATTCAGAAAAACATGTTTGAATTAATTCACATGTTTAGGGGAGGATTGTTGGGAATTAAATATTCTGAAGGTACTGCTCGTACATCAAAGTACTGCTCGTACATCAAAGTACTGCTAGTTCATGATCAAAGTACTGCTACTACATCAAAGTACTGCTGATCAGTGACTCATAGGATAAGATCGAAAAGATATTTATTGTATTTTGGTCAAACATATATGGTAGATAATATCTTACTCCATGTGCTTAGTTAACAAGTTGTATACATAGATACATGTTGTATCTTATGTACTGACACCAATATGCATAAGTTAAACAAGTAAGTCGGTCAAGACTTTTAGCAAATTTGTAAAGATCTCTTGCAACTATAAAAGAGATCTTAGACTTGGATTTTGAAAACATAGACACACATGCATAACATAGACTCATAACTGTTAAGACATAGAACAAACACAAATCACAAGTTGTAACATAAGATTCAAGGTTTTGTAACCCTAGTGAAAAACTCAAGATCACTCGTATTATTTGGAATAATATTGAATCGTTTAGTGAAATACTTTCTTTGTTCATTGTCAAGTAACAAATATAATTCTTCCATTTCCATAACATACATAACCTTCTAAGTGTAGTTAAGTAAATTCCGCGTGCTTAATCATATTAAGTCAATATATCTTATACACAAAGACACAAGGTTTAACCACCTTAACCGTGTATCAAACAGAAGAGGACCTCCACAGTCTTCAAACACGCAGCGGAGACTGTAGATACTAAAGTGATGCACAATGGTTGTCGTTCGGGAGCATCATAACAACATACCTCACAAAGTATTGCATCCAAGTTGGTAATAAGCCTCGATGTACCCTCAACCAAATTACTGAAGACGAGACATTACTTCTTTCTTCGTGTACTTCTCCCTCCTGATGGTTGCGAGTCATCGGAAACATCATAAACTTGTGCACATGCCCGTAGATTACCTTTTACTTGATGCAATATTAAAGCCATAACAGCTCATCGAAGCATAGTTTTGTGAGAATATGTCGAAAAAATACTCTCAATACTTCTCTCAAACCAACCTTTAAACGAACCTCCTTAAAATTCACCGGCTGCTAGTAAATGACCACATGTGGAGACAACCCGATATGACCAACTTGAAAAAGAAGTAAACACCCTAACTTTTTTGACTTAATGCTTGTACTAACGCGTCTTGTGAACAATCCACATCTTTGTGTGACACTGAGTACTACAACGTAACTCCTTAAAGTGATAGCTATACTGTGAGCACTACAACGTAACTCCTTACATCAGTTATAACTAGATTGTCCATTCTTAATCACGATGAATAAAATTGCCCAGACAAGTTATCTTGAGAGTAACACCATATCTCAAAGATAAATAAGTACCAGTGAAATGTCACTTCAAAATCAAATCAATAATACCGTACAAAAACCCCGTAGTCATTTTTCTTAACCATAATAATTTTAGCCGTGAGCTATGTATCCCCGTGAAAATTTTAATACCAAAATACCACTCTTTAACCAATATCAAAAAATTGTATCCAATAATTGTGCAAATACAATATTCGGATAACACTTTTTATATTCAAAACTCAGCCCAAATTAATTTGTTTGCTATGGCATTTAAAGGCCCAACAAAACAAATGAGAAGATCCAGTCCAACTTATATTCAACCCGATCCAAAAAAAACACCCGATCCAGTCAAAAGTTATACCCGGTTAAGGATATAATACTCTAAAAATACTCACACTTAACCCTAAATCACACATCATATTCTCATCCGCCCCCTTTCATCGTCTTTTCTCTGCTCCCTCCCACCTTCATCAAATTCGATCAAATCTCAACCACAACTCACAAAACTCGCTTCATATCTTCTTCTATCCTCATCAAGAACTAATCAATCATCACAAGTAGCTTAGAACCGTATCATTGGTCACGGGTAAGTTTAATTGTGTTGTTTAATTTTATTGTTGTTGAGCCGAATGAAAGAAGGGATGAAACTTATGTGGTTTTGTTCCTTCTTTGTTGAGTTCGGATGGTAATTGAAGTAAAGCTTCAATAATTGATCGATGATGATATTTGTTCCACAAAAAAATCGATAACCGATTATAAAGAAATGGAACAAGTCTGAGATCTCGTATTCTTGTTGTCTTTTGAGTTTGAATCCATGATGATATCTTTTTCGTGATTAAATCTTTGAGTTATATGGACTTGAACCATACGAAAATGAAATCTGAGATCTTGTAGAATCGAGTCTTGGTGGAGGCAGTTGTAGTTTGGGGATGGGATGGAATGTTAGGATAGAGTTGGATTTGTGTTGGGATTGAGTTATGTTACTGGTCTTCATTAAGTTTAGGACTGATGATGGTTAACAACCTGAGGTCAACTGAGTTTGGTATTTTGTTGTGGTCGATGGTCAATTCTTCTTCATCTTCATTCTTTTTCTTTTTTTTTCAAAACCGATAAGGTTTGACCGTTTGACCTAATTCCGATAACCTTGACCTTATGCCGAATTGCGATAAAAAATCCAATTTTGATAGGTTTGACCGTTTGACCTGTCAAATTGCGATAAAATCCAATTTCGATAGGTTTGGCCGTTTGACCTGTCAAATTGCGATAAAATCCAATTTCGATAGGTTTGACCGTTTGACCTGTCGAATTGCGATAAAAATCCAATTTCGATAGGTTATCGAATTTCTTTACAAGAAATCAAATTCCGATAGAAGATGGTTTATCGGAATTGCTTTACAAGCAATTTCGATAAAAAGGGGTTTTGACTTTTTGACCAAAAAATCCGATGATTTTGTCGACCAAAAGTTTCGACCATTTTTTCCTTTCACCTTTCCGACCCATATTTGACCACTAAATTCGACCACAGATTCACGGTTATAGTGCAAAACAAGTCAGAACATAGATTGATGTTGCAAACAAACTAAAATGACCAGTATGTTTGATACCAAACACTGAAAGTATTAAGACTTTATATGTTTTGACCTTATGGATACAAAAAAATATTGCAAGATACTGATTACTAGAAAGTTATGGAAAAAAATTTCCAGATCCGAAAAAAGTGGGGTAAAAGCAACTAAGCAAGAATCGAACCAACATAAATCAATGAAATAATAACAACCTGGCTCATTATACCAATTGTAGGACCGAATATGTGTAAGATTTATGTGATTCGGGAGGTCTTGGTTGGTTGAAGAAAATGAATATCTTCATCTTTTTAGTGAGAGAAAGTAGAGAGAGGGCGGAGAAAACACACTTAATATATTAGCTTAAGAAATGAATGAACAATACAATGAATTCTCACACCCCTCATGGAGAGTCATGAGGGGTATTTATAGCCCTATAACATTACTAGTTTTGCCACTTAAACAGTAGTAGTCCCTGCGGGCTCTACTTTTTACAAATCTAGTCCAATTCACTTGAGTGACGATATCTTTATAAAAAAGCATTGCTAACAAGTTTTTTTAATATTTTGCTTGATTGTACGTTTTTATTATGTTTTGTTATTTTCAATATTTGTTTACGTCCACTTATTATTATTAATATTATTATGAAGCGAACCCGCCCAATCGGGCGGGTTATGTAGCCAGTGCTTTATATAATTGTATAGATATGTTAAAAGTTTTAAAATTTGAGTGGTCTTCATGTACATTATCCTAAATGTAAAAACCAAAGACTTTGTCAAAATAATATGAGAAAATAATATGAGAGTGGGGTTGTGGGCTCGAGTAATGTGTGAAATATGTGCGAGATTGTTTGAAATGTTAAGTGATATTTAGGTGGGTGAATAAGTTGCGTTAAAAAATATTTAAAATTGCAACAATATTCATTCCGTAACTTTTTTGTGAAAAAATGGATCATATCGAACAAAAAAGTGTTTTGTGTGTATCTAACATCCCCAAACTGAGTACTCTCATATAAGGTATATAACTTTTAGTTTCTGCTCTTATTTGTTTATAAACTTACTAGCTTCATGACCCGCCCGAAGGGCGGGTATGCTTCATAAAATTGTTTGTCGGACTTTTTATACACGTAAAAGAAATAATGAATAAGTCAAAAATGTTGAAGGCAATAAATTGAAAATCATAAATATATTGCTCATGTGAATAATACTAAGTGGATGCAAATAAATATTGAAAAGCACAAACCATCATAAACACAAAACTGCCACAAAACTAACTTGTCGGTTTTATACAAAAGATAATGAATATGTTGTATATACAAACAATGCTGCCTGTTCAAATACAACATAAGACTTCTTTGTAAACAACGTTTGTAGTTGAGTTTGAATAGTTGTCGTCTTTGTCTAAACAAAGAACCTTCAATCCTCTCTTGCTCTTGACTCTTGACACAACGACATATAATTGTCCGTGTGAGAATACGGACTTTGGAAAAAACAAACCAACCTGTGACAATGTTTGGTCTTGGCTTTTATTAATCGTCATACCAAAACACACTTGAACAGGAAACTGCCTTTTGTTCAATTTGAATGGCATCTTTGTGTCTGAAGGGGTAATAACTGTACGCGGAGTAGTGCAAATCTACCAACGTTGCCACCAGATATGATCTTAGCTTCAATTACATTGATTATCAACGCATACAAACAACTTTATAAAGTTAATAAGCTAATGTCGACAAATGTATACATCTGGATAAGTTATACACATACGGTCTCAAACATCGACATAAAACATTAGCAAGTTAGTAATAATTGATTGAATTTACACAAGTTTGACTGGTTTTAATATCAAGTTACCTTTTACAGAGTAACAAATATCCAAAAACTATTATTTTAGTTCATATATGACATGCTCGTGGCTGTCTAGAATATAAATCATGAAAAACTATACTATAGAGTTTATGTAATGGGTAAATGTTCTCACTTAATAGCAACCGCTCTAACATCTCAAGATTATATTATTTTGTCATAAGTTATTGGTTTTGAAAAGAAGTAATATTGGACCTTTGTTCATTCATATTGTGTTTAATCTCACACCCTACACAATCATTTTCAATTTATTTGCATACTTTTTCCAAGTTTATTGAGACATCGTTTCACAGTAATTTGGCTCAAAACCAATTAATAGCAGGTTGTTAAGTTAATA
This sequence comes from Artemisia tridentata subsp. tridentata, assembly GCA_021014915.2. Lineage (NCBI taxonomy): Eukaryota > Viridiplantae > Streptophyta > Magnoliopsida > Asterales > Asteraceae > Artemisia > Artemisia tridentata. The sequence continues at coordinate 71,403,447 of CP139506.1, read as the reverse complement.
AACCCATGTTACCACCTTTTTTTTTTTTTTTTTTTTTTTTTTTTTTTTTTTTTTTTTTTTTTTTGCTACTTGTTCTTCTACCACAACGACTACCCACCTTAAGTTAATTTCTCATAGCTACATCAATAAAAACCTTAGTCAAATAGTAAGTAATTCAGTAAACACAATCCAGATTTGTTACAATCGTTAGATCCTAATCCCTACACTTCTCCCAGTCAAATTGAAACGAATTCTTAAGATCCATAAATATTAAATCAATATCACATAAAAAACCTTGTATATCTCATAATCCTATGAATTTATGGATTGGGTGCATGATCACATAAAAAAATATATGAGTGAGCATACATGCGCTACATACTCTTGTTCCACATCTTTTCCTGCTGCAACTTCTTGTTGTGTCGCCACTTTCCATCTTGTGATCTCCTCTTATGCCGCAACAATATCCATCATTAGCCCTTCAACCTGCACCACACGAAAGTAATAAAATATTTAAATGAACAATCAGCAAAGGCTGAATGAAAGAGAAACTATAGCCTCATATTATCGACCATAACTTCTTATTTCATGGTTTAAATAGTTTTTCTAGCACATAAAATAAAAGATATCGTAGCTTACGTTTTCATTTGCCTCTCTCTCATTTGCCTCTCTCTCCTTTTCCTGGAGTTCCTTTACTTGTTGTTTCCTTTGCAGAAGCTCCCTAGATTGAGCTTCATCATGTTCCTTAAGTGAAACCGACTCTGCCCTTAATTACAAGTAGCATCCAAACACACCATAGTTAGCAAAGATGGATACACACATCTTTACTTATATATGGAAGGTACTACACTCTATTGCAGCCACAAAGTCCTTCAACTTTGTCCCTAATTTAACAAAAAAAGCACCGTTAACGATCCTTCCACTAGTACAAATTTGGCCTACGGTCACACATGTGGTATTTTGAACGGCCACACAATAACTTATTTGTGTGACTAAATGTACCAGAATAAAATAAACAGCCACACTTGATCCGACTTGTGTGACCATTTCAGAATTACATCTGAGGCTACAGCCACACATTTGAATATTTTCGTGACTAAACATATCTGGCAAAAAAAATTGGGATAATTATTAAAATACTGATATGTGTCTAAATACACATATATTTTACCCGGTTTAAACCCACATAAACGTCCAAAAACACACAAATAACCATAAATGTTATAAATATCATTAAAAATGTGTTTTTATATGTTTCAGATGCAAAATAATTTAAATCAAGTGAAAACGAACCAAGTTTGCATAAATGGCAAGTCTAGTCCCTCGAATTTCAAAAGTTGTCAAAATTAGTCCCCGGGTGTTTTAAAATGGAAAATCATGTTTTATAACCCTTGTACTATTCACACTTGACAAGATTGGAACCTTTTTGATAACTTTTGGAAAATTACAATTTCACCCCTAAACTTTTGGAAAATTACAAAAATGGTCCTCGGGTGTTTTAAATTGTAACTGAATACAATAAAGGTCCTTTGGTTTATCTAACTTGGCAGGTATGGTCCTTTGAATGAAATTTAGAAGCTTGTCACATCAGGCCCCTCAACTATGCAGAATTACAAGTTTGGTCCCTATGTTTATTTAAACCATAATCCGGATCCAAACTAATCCCTAAAATCCAAACCACTAAACCCAACAAATAACAATACCCATTTCCTAAACCCAGTCCAAGCCCAAAATGAAATAAGCCCAAACCATTTGACTGAGTTAACCACTCAGTCAAACAAAGTCAAATCCCGTCTCCTTTACCACCCATACCGCCAAAACCACCCAGTCACCCCCCACCTCACCAATACCACTCACCACCTCATCCCCCCTCCTAAACACGTTACCTAACATTGCCAAATGCAATTAATGCATCTCTCCCACTCCCACTAGCTAAATCAGAGGAAAATTTCACTTTCCTGTTTTCCCGCCAAAATACAAGTGGACGATTGAGATTAAATTGAGCAATTCAATGGTGGGGATATGATCAGAGATGTCGACAATGTATTTCCCACTTTAATTATGTATATATAGATAGCTTTTGTAGCCTTAATTGGCAAGTAGGTAATAGTAGCATAATCGTATTTCCTTTCCAGTAGACATAATTTGTAATCTCATGTTTTCAGTAATCAATAATAAGTAAATTAAGCTTGTTTGATGATAATCTTTATGCCATTTCATTAGTTAATGATAATTCTAGAATTTCATGTTATACTGATAATTCGAATCAAATAAGTAGTAATTGAAATAACTTATAAGTTGTTTCTATAAGCTTATGCAAGCTTATTATAGCTTGTGGTAAGCTTATTTTAGCTTAATCATGTTCTGAATTCAAGAAATCAAGATGGTCAATGAAAGTCAACTTGGAGGCCAATAAGCTATTTCTGAGTGGATAAGCTAGTTCAGGAAGCTTTTCTGGGTTTTCTAGCTTGTTTCTGACAAGCTAGATTGGTTCTTGGTCATTATTCTTGGTTCCATTATCAAATCTCAGTTGTAAGCTTTTTAGCTTTTTAGCATTAAATTCCTAAGTACTGTATAAGTGCTTATCAATATCTTATTGTGGTTGTTTTATGCTTATTGTTAGTTCTTAAGTGTATTTGATCAATAATATCAGTAGTTATATAGTTTGTTTTTTCATTTTGTTAAAAAAACTCTAAAAAGACCAAAAATAGTCAAATCTAGTATAGCTTAATTGATTGCTTATATTCCTGTTGAAAGTTGCTCATTAGGGTTTACATAAGTTAGTTCATAAGTAAAATCAAGTCTTTTAGTTTCAAATTTGTGTTTTCCTTTGTAAAATCAAAACAGACACACCATTGAGGGGTGTTTGGTTTAGCTCAGTCAATAGGTTAAACAATAGTGTACTGTAGATTTACCTCAAGCTCAACTTTGAGCTAGCTTTTAGCAGTCCTAAATAAGCTATTACCAAGTTCATTTCAGCCTATTAGTTAGAAAATGCAATTTTGGTTGCCCTGTGGAAATTTCAGACCTCAGTGAGCTCAAACAAGCTCATACAAGCTAAAAGCTTGTTTTAACCTTTTTCTTGGCTGGTCTGAGTCACAAATAGTCTATTTAGATAGAACACAAGAGTTGGTTTAAGGTTGCTTTGTGTTGTGCTTTTCTGCACAAAATCTGCACAACAGCAGACTGAGTGCTTCTTAGCTGCTGATCTTGGCTCCAATTGAACCTCAATTGGCTAGTTTGTGATAGGGCTTTTATGTTTTTTAGATACCCAGTAATATAGGCTTGAATTTGCCCCCTTAAGTTTTCATCTCAGTAGCTTATTACCTAGCTTAATTCAGTCTGCAAGTTTGCCATTTTCCTGCTTTTTCTGTTTTGATTTTGCAAACAGCCAAGTGCTTATCTTGCTCATCTCTTGTGCTTATTGGTATTTTTAAGTTATTTTGTGCTTATATAAGTGTATTGAACTTATCCTGAGCTTTTGGTAATTTTTCAAGTCTTTTAGCTTATTTTTGGCTTATTAGCAAACTGCTTATTAAACTTTTCATTTTATTTTTCCTATCTTTTTAATAATATTTTAGAATTATCTGTAAATTTTCATAATTTTCTGAATAGTTTTGATATTTTTAATCTTTTTAATTAGTTTCTAATAGTAATTAAATCATAATAAATAGAAAAATAATCAGAAAAATATAATTCCAATTTTCATAATTTTCTTTTGTCATTTTTAATCTAGGAAAAATATAATTATATTTTTAGACCTTAAGAAAAACCAAAAATAGAAATATAGTGATAGCTTCTATTTAATAGAATTTATCTTTTTAAATTTTAATTAAGTAATTTTCATTTTTATAATTTTCTTAGCTTCTTTTCATCTTATAATATTTTTAGAAAAAGTTTTAGAATTTTCTTTGTTTATTTAGTATTTTTTATAATTTAAATTAGTTTAATAAGTAATTAAAATAATAAATAATTAATAATAATTAAATAAAAAGTATAAAAAATTATAATTTAAGTTTTTAAATAAGTTTTAAGTCATTTTACATTTTTAGGTTTTAAATTTCATAAATTTCAGTTTTTGTCCCATTTTAGCTTTTCCGTTACGCGTTTTAGTTTATTTATTCGCGTTTAATTTTATTGTGCATATCTGTTTTAATTTGTTAATTAGAATTAATCAAAAAGCAAAATCAAATATCTGATTCATCAATCACTCTAATCCAAAGCTTTTCACAGTTTTCCATTCACACCTCGTTGGGAAACGACCCAGGTGATCACTTACCTGGTTTCACACTACACACGAGTATTCGTTCTGAGACTGCATATATTTATATATACGTTTTCAGACGGATCAAATTTTGGCGCCGCTGCCGGGGAGGTTGTGCTGCGACTATTGTGAAGAATTTTAGCGATTAGTGATTCGAGATCCTTCTATCAGAAGTTCCTATTTCCCAAAAACAATATAAAATACAAAAATATTTTTCTTTTCTTTTCTATATATATTATTATTATTATTATCATATAAAAAATAAAAACACCAAAAATAATTTCCGTTTTCTTTGTTTAATAATAACAAATAATAAAATTTACCATCGAAAACCAAGACAGAGTACTACCTAACTGGGGGTACGACCATAATAAGTTCCCAAACCTAAGATTTAAAACTTGCCTTTGTATCACTTGCGAATATCGGCTCACCTTTGATTGATAAACAAACTCTAACGGAGGTTTAAGGATAGTCTGACATTAAATTGTCGGACTGAAAGAAGCGGGTTTTTAAGGAGCTTAATTGCCCACCTTTGCTTCTCCGCCACTCTGTGCGTTTATCTTTTAGAGAGCTACCGTACGCTTGTTGATTATTGGTTTAAGTTCACTTGTGTTTTGCTTCTGTCTTGTTTTAATTGGAATATTTTACTTAGTGCATGCGCACTCGTTCTTCCACGTCATCAAGCCCTTTACGTGAACTCGTAGAAATTCCGAGAAGACGTAATCGTAGACGTGCTGCCCAAATAGTCGAACCCGAGATTCGTACTGTTCTCACTGAAAATATGGCAGACGAACGCACAATGGCTGAAATGCTCCAGGCACCCACCGAGGGTTATGGAGATGCCATCGTTTTACCAGTCATCGATTCTGATCATTTTGAACTAAAAACACATTTGATTCAGCTCGTGTCCACAAACCAATTCCACGGGTTTGAACGAGAGGATCCATATGCACACATTCGTTGGTTCAACAAGTTGACCTCCACAATCAATTACAAGAATGTGCCGCAAACAGTTATCAAATTGATGCTATTTCCATTCTCACTTGAGGGGGCAGCCCGAATTTGGCTGGATAAAGAACCCCCTCGATCCATTGAAACCTGGGAAGATCTAGTTAAGAAATTTGTAAATTATTTCTTCCCTCCATCAAAGACGACTAATCTAAAAAATGAAATTGCTGGATTTCGTCAAGGTTTTGATGAAAATTTCGGAGAGGCATGGGACAGATTTAAAGATCTCCTAAGAAAATGCCCACATCACGATTTTACGGTGTTACAACAGATAAATACGTTTTATAATGGGTTAACCCAAAACGATCAAGATGCACTTAATGCAGCCTCCGGTGGCAATATCTTGAATCGTAAACCTAGAGAGGTGGTTGAAATTTGTGAAAATAAATCGAAAGTTCCTATTTCTAGAAACAAAGTGAATGTTCCTGTCACTCCTACTTCTTCTTCATCCGGTAACTCCTCAGAGTTAGCCTTTCTAACTGACTCAATGCGTTGTATGATGAAGGAAATGAAAGAATTAAAAAGTGAAATTCATAAACCGGAACAAATCAAAGCAATAAACAAAGTGTGTGAAACTTGTGGTGGCCCACATGCGTATTATGATTGTCAAGCAACCGATGCTTCTCTTTACCCAGCTCCCGTAGCTGCAGTAAACCAAAATCAATACCGTCCGCATGCTGAGACTCAGTACCGAGCACCGAATGCTATGGTCCCACCTGGTTTTCCACCCGTGCCAAATCAGAATAATCAAAATCGCTTTGTTCAAAATCAGGGACAAAATTTTAACAATTCTCAAAATTTCAATCAAAACCGAGGTCAGAATCAGGGTAATTTTAACCAAAACCGTGGTCCAAATTTTAATCAAAACCAAGGTTCAAACCGAAATCAGACGTCCTCAGATGAGTTGCTTAAGCAATTCATGAAAACCCAAGAGGAAACAAATAAGACACAATATGAGACAAACCAGTTATTGATTGCCCAATTAAACCAGATCAAAAAGTCTTTAACTGATATACCTTCTACCTCGGGGGGTCTTCCAAGTAACACTGTTGTCAACCCTAGGGGTGAACTCAAAGCTGACAGTACACGTAGTGGTAAATCTCATGTTGGATTCAAGGTGATAAAGGACCCGGTACTTCCCACTAACAATGGAAGTGCTAAATACGTCCAACCTTCGGTCATCCAACCCTCGGTCATCCAAAAATCTACACCCACAATTGCTCCTCAGCCGTCAAGAATCGATCCTAATCTTTCACGATTTACGGTTAAAAGTTTGTCAACCAAACTTAGTGAGCAAAGATCAGCCATATATTATTCCGAAATGCTCAATGCTGTTCCTGTCAGTGTACTTGATGACAGTGATGATGATGAAGATACCACTTTCGTCAAAGCTATCACCACTCGGAGTGGTGCTGCTTATGAAGGGCCCGCTGGCCCTATTCCTCCACCGTTGTTTGAAATGGAAAAAGAGACGGAGGATACAACGGACAAAGTGCCAATTCCAAGCCCACAAAGTACAGCACATGTCCATCCTCCGGTAGTCCCAAAAAAATCCAAACCAGGAGTTGTCTTTGAATCTGTTAAGACTCCTGAAGTCATTGCTCCAAAATCCAAACCTTACATTCCTTACCCATCGCGCTTAAATGAGCAAAAGCTCCGTGAGAAGGCTAGTCAACAAATGGACAAATTCTTTCAAATCTTTAAAGAATTACATTTTGACATAAGTTTTGCGGATGCTATCATTTTGATGCCCAAGTTTGCATCAACAATCAAACACTTGTTAAGCAACAAGGAAAAACTGATTGAAATGGCTAAAACTCCAGTAAATGAGAACTGCTCAGCGGTTATCTTGAAAAAGCTTCCGGAGAAGCTTGGAGATCCTGGAAAGTTTCTAATACCTTGTGTATTTCCGGGAATGGTTGAATGCTATGCCTTAGCAGATCTAGGTGCAAGCATCAACCTGATGCCTCAGTCAGTATGGAAGAAACTTTCTCTTCCGGCTCTTACTCCTACCTGCATGACTCTTGAGCTTGCAGATCGAACCATAACTCATCCCTGCGGCATTGCCGAAGATGTATTTGTGAAAATAGGAAAGTTCCATTTTCCAGCTGACTTTGTGGTTGTTGACTTCGACGCAGATCAAAAGGTTCCTCTAATTCTTGGAAGAGGATTCCTAAAAACGGGCCATGCTCTTATTGATGTATTTAAGCATGAAATCACCTTGCGTGTGGATAAGGAAGCTGTTACCTTTAACCATAATCAAACTTCGAGGTACTCCTCAAATTTTGATTCTGCTTCGGTAAACCGAATCGATGTCATTGACATTACTTCAAAGGAGTACTCTCAAGAAAATCTTGGTTATTTTCATAATTCTGTGAGTGGAGAACCCACCACATCTTCTCAACTTATCATAGCAGACTCTTCCCCTTCTCTCACTTCGGTTGAGGGAAGTGATCCCTTTTGGGATGAAGTCGATGCTTTTCTCGCTCTAGATAGTTCACCTCCGCATGAGGTTGATGATAACTATCTTGATCCTGAGGGGGACATTCTTTTTCTAGAAAATTTGTTAAACGAAGATTCATCTTCCCCTCTTCTACCAAAACAACTTCATAATGAGAAAATCAAGTCAGTTGAGAAAACTGATAAATTTCCTGAGATCAAGTTTAAGGACTTGCCTCATCCACTTGCAATTCTTGAGGAGGAAGTTCTTGTTTTAATGGCTATTCAGATCTCTCTTCTTCCCTTCACCTACCCGGTGATTTCCCCTATCTGTCACTCATTCGGGAGTGAGGATATTACTTTTGACCCCGGCATTGTCCATCTAACATTGGTTTAAATGCGGGATTTATCTCATCGGTGTGGAACTTTCTTATGTTCAATGTGTATACAAACATCTTGAATGAAAATCCGATGGAGATGGTCTCTTCCACTTACTTCCCCATAGACTTTTAAATTGCTTTTTCTCCCGGGCTGTTCAGGAACCCTTTGTTACAGTTGACCGTTCACAAGCGGTTAGCTTGCGTGATAAACCTGACTGTTCGGGAGGAATCAACTCAATTCGGGGTCGAGTCAAGCTAGCGACTCGGGAATCAAAAACAGTAGCAAATATATGGGTTTTCACCCATGTTTCACCTAAGTGTGGGGGGGATGCCCCACATGTTGTAAATATGTACAGTTAAAAAAAAATAATAATAAAAAAAATAAATAAAAAAAATAAAATAAAAATGTGTATGTAGAAAAATAACGGCTATTAGTATTTCCCTTTCACGTTCTAAGTGTTGGTTTAACAACCAGTTCTTTGATTATTGAGGGCAATATTTAGTTCTAAGTGTGGGGGGAATTCTTGCGAATTTGATCAAATGTACCATCTAGTACCCTCATTTTAGCCAAAATTTTAAAATTTTTTCTCACTTAGAACGCAATAAATGGTTATCAGTCCGCCATGTCTAACCCACATAAGGATTGGCTAATCCGAGAGCAAACGGCTCTTGGTAAAGATATATCAAATCCGTTTATGGCTTGCAATTTGCCCAAAATTGTATGGTATTCGACTCACCATATCTTTATAAGTGAAGAGTTGGCTAGCCCGCAAGGTTATGGCTTGTGGTAAAGGCAGTGAAAAACCATATTGGTAATCAGCTCACCAAAGATAATAACTATATTTTATCTAAGAGTTGGCTAGTCCAGAAGCAAACGGCTTCTGGTAAAGACAAATCAAAACCGTTGACAGCTGATGGTTTGCTCAAAATCATTTGGTTATCATTGTACCAAAGTATCACATACTAAAACATTGGCTACTCCAGAAGTAATGGCTTTTGGTAAAGAGATAAATCCATTAAGTCTTCATAAAAGATTGCTAGGGACTAGCAATAGTTTAGTGTGGGGGATTTGATATGTGTCTAAATACACATATATTTTACCCGGTTTAAACCCACATAAACGTCCAAAAACACACAAATAACCATAAATGTTATAAATATCATTAAAAATGTGTTTTTATATGTTTCAGATGCAAAATAATTTAAATCAAGTGAAAACGAACCAAGTTTGCATAAATGGCAAGTCTAGTCCCTCGAATTTCAAAAGTTGTCAAAATTAGTCCCCGGGTGTTTTAAAATGGAAAATCATGTTTTATAACCCTTGTACTATTCACACTTGACAAGATTGGAACCTTTTTGATAACTTTTGGAAAATTACAATTTCACCCCTAAACTTTTGGAAAATTACATAAATGGTCCTCGGGTGTTTTAAATTGTAAATGAATACAATAAAGGTCCTTTGGTTTATCTAACTTGGCAGGTATGGTCCTTTGAATGAAATTTGGAAGCTTGTCACATCAGGCCCCTCAACTATGCAGAATTACAAGTTTGGTCCCTATGTTTATTTAAACCATAATCCGGATCCAAACTAATCCCTAAAATCCAAACCACTAAACCCAACAAATAACAATACCCATTTCCTAAACCCAGTCCAAGCCCAAAATGAAATAAGCCCAAACCATTTGACTGAGTTAACCACTTAGTCAAACAAAGTCAAATCCCGTCTCCTTTACCACCCATACCGCCAAAACCACCCAGTCACCCCCCACCTCACCAATACCACTCACCACCTCATCCCCCCTCCTAAACACGTTACCTAACATTGCCAAATGCAATTAATGCATCTCTCCCACTCCCACTAGCTAAATCAGAGGAAAATTCCACTTTCCTGTTTTCCCGCCAAAATACAAGTGGACGATTGAGATCAAATGGAAGCAATTCAATGGTGGGGATATGATCAGAGATGTCGACAATGTATTTCCCATTTCAATTTAGTATAAATAAATAGCTTTTGTAGCCTTAATTGGCAAGTAGGTAATAGTAGCATAATCGTATTTCCTTTCCAGTAGACATAATTTGTAATCTCATGTTTTCAGTAATCAATAATAAGTAAATTAAGCTTGTTTGATGATAATCTTTGTACCATTTCATTAGTTAATGATAATTCTAGAATTTCATGTTATACTGATAATTCGAATCAAATAAGTAGTAATTGAAATAACTTATAAGTTGTTTCTATAAGCTTATGCAAGCTTATTATAGCTTGTGGTAAGCTTATTTTAGCTTAATCATGTTCTGAATTCAAGAAATCAAGATGGTCAATAAAAGTCAACTTGGAGGCCAATAAGCTATTTCTGAGTGGATAAGCTAGTTCAGGAAGCTTTTCTGGGTTTTCTAGTTTGTTTCTGACAAGCTAGATTGGTTCTTGGTCATTATTCTTGGTTCCATTATCAAATCTCAGTTGTAAGCTTTTTAGCTTTTTAGCATTAAATCTCCTAAGTACTGTATAAGTGCTTATCAATAGCTTATTGTGGTTGTTTTATGCTTATTGTTAGTTCTTAAGTGTATTTGATCAATAATATCAGTAGTTATATAGTTTGTTTTTTCATTTTGTTAAAAAAACTCTAAAAAGACCAAAAATAGTCAAATCTAGTATAGCTTAATTGATTGCTTATATTCCTGTTGAAAGTTGCTCATTAGGGTTTACATAAGTTAGTTCATAAGTAAAATCAAGTCTTTTAGTTTCAAATTTGTGATTTCCTTTGTAAAATCAAAACAGACACACCATTGAGGGGTGTTTGGTTTAGCTCAGTCAATAGGTTAAACAATAGTGTACTGTAGATTTACCTCAAGCTCAACTTTGAGCTAGCTTTTAGCAGTCCTAAATAAGCTATTACCAAGTTCATTTCAGCCTATTAGTTAGAAAATGCAATTTTGGTTGCCCTGTGGAAATTTTAGACCTCAGTGAGCTCAAACAAGCTCATACAAGCTAAAAGCTTGTTTTAACCTTTTTCTTGGCTGGTCTGAGTCACAAATAGTCCATTTAGATAGAACACAAGAGTTGGTTTAAGGTTGCTTTGTGTTGTGCTTTTCTACACAAAATCTGTACAACAGCAGACTGAGTGCTTCTTAGCTGCTGATCTTGGCTCCAATTGAACCTCAATTGGCTAGTTTGTGATAGGGCTTTTATGTTTTTTAGATACCCAGTAATATAGGCTTGATTTTGCCCCCTTAAGTTTTCATCTCAGTAGCTTATTACCTAGCTTAATTCAGTCTGCAAGTTTGCCATTTTCCTGCTTTTTCTGTTTTGATTTTGCAAACAGCCAAGTGCTTATCTTGCTCATCTCTTGTGCTTATTGGTATTTTTAAGTTATTTTGTGCTTATATAAGTGTATTGAGCTTATCCTGAGCTTTTGGTAATTTTTCAAGTCTTTTAGCTTATTTTTGGCTTATTAGCCAACTGCTTATCTGCCCAAATTAGCTCTCCAGGCTTATTAAACTTTTCATTTTATTTTTCCTATCTTTTTAATAATATTTTAGAATTATCTGTAAATTTTCATAATTTTCTGAATAGTTTTGATATTTTTAATCCTTTTAAATAATTTATAATAGTAATTAAATCATAATAAATAGAAAAATAATCAGAAAAATATAATTCCAATTTTCATAATTTTATTTTGTCATTTTTTATCTAGGAAAAATATAATTACATTTTTAGTCCTTAAGAAAAACCAAAAATAGAAATATAGTGATAGCTTCTATTTAATAGAATTTATCTTTTTAAATTTTAATTAAGTAATTTTCATTTTTATAATTTTCTTAGCTTCTTTTCATCTTATAATATTTTTAGAAAAAGTTTTAGAATTTTCTTTGTTTATTTAGTATTTTTTATAATTTAAATTAGTTTAATAAGTAATTAAAATAATAAATAATTAATAATAATTAAATAAAAAGTATAAAAAATTATAATTTAAGTTTTTAAATTAGTTTTAAGTTATTTTACATTTTTAGGTTTTAAATTTCATAAATTTCAGTTTTTGTCCCATTTTAGCTTTTCCATTACGCGTTTTAGTTTATTTATTCGCGTTTAATTTTATTGTGCATATCTGTTTTAATTTGTTAATTAGAATTAATCAAAAAGCAAAATCAAATATCTGATTCATCAATCACTCTAATCCAAAGCTTTTCACAGTTTTCCATTCACACCTCGTTGGGAAACGACCCTGGTGATCACTTACCTGGTTTCACACTACACACGAGTATTCGTTCTGAGACTGCATATATTTATATATATGTTTTCAGATGGATCAAATACCCTGGTTTCCCAAGTGCTAAGAATATCCGACCCGATCTCACAAAATTCTCCCCTTAGACCAGGGCAACTGATCCGACGAACCACATGATACCACGTCACCGACCAAATAGTGACAGTACTGTTTGTGTTTATAGGGATATTTTGGTAATTTTATACTTGCTCTACTCTACTCTTACTGATTAAACCAACTAATAATATAAATCTCACAGCCCTCTCCTCTCACAACTCACACCACCACAACCACCCAAAAACCCGTCGCCACCGCCATCCGACGCCACCTCCACCGGACTCCACGAACACTGAACATCCGTGTAATTTTCATTTCTGATTACAAGCGGGGCAAAACCCTAACATCACTTTTTTTTCCGGCGATTGAACCTCACTCTCCGGCGGTCACCGTCCGCCGCTCGTCGGTATACTTTTTATTTCTGATTTTGTAAATTTTCATTTCATTTGTATATAGTTACGGACAGGCGTTTTCATTTCATTTCATTTGTATGTAGTTACTTTTCATTTCTGACTTTATCTGAAGCTGAGCAATATTTTGTTGGATGGTGAGATGGAGGCAAGAGTTGCAGATTTTGGCGTGGCTAAGCTCATCCATTGTGATGAATCAATGTCGGTGATTGCGGGGTCCTATGGTTACATTTCCCCTGGTATGGCTCTTTTAGATTGATTAATATGCAATTTAGTCGAGATTAATGTGCAATTTTCTCAATATTTCTAATTTTTATTTGAATTAATTGTTAAAGGTGAAAAGTAGATAACTCGCTAACTAGAAAATGTACAGCAATAAGTTTAAACTAGAAAATGTACGGTAATAAGTTTGTGCCAAACTAGTCTTAAATCCCTTGGGTTAGCACAGGGAATGTGATTGTAGGTCCTATTAAGCTTATTGTTCCTGCTGGTAAGTTCGTTCTTACTGGTAGGCTAAGTTCGTTCCTGCTGGTAGGCTAAGTTCGTTCCTGCTGGTAGGCTAAGTTCGTTTTAGTTGTATTGATGTAGGAGAGTAACATTATATTGTCTCAAATGTTACTCATTAGTCATTGTAGAGTTTGCTGAAATGATGAGTAGTTTGGTTTGTTATGTGTCTTACAGTGTTAGTTTACTTAGTTATAATCTGTTATAAGCTCTTTGTATACAATATCCCACTACATGCTTATGATATGCATAACCTGAAAACTTGCTTTTTGACTTGAAGCAGAATTTCAGTGTTGTAATTTGTGTGGAAGAAGTAGGCTAATGTCGGATAAGAGTAACCATTATCACGTTGTTAAATTAGTGGTTAGACTTTTGGAACGTGTTATAGTTTGGTGACATTAAGCCTAGCAGTAGAAGACCTATAAATGGAACCCAAATATTAATCTCAGATGATAATCAAATAACTGTTATAGTTTGGTGAGATTCAGCTGCAAATGTTGGTGTTTTTTTTAGTACAACTGGCTGTGAGAGTGCACACTAGGATCCTCGATCACGCGAATCTGTGCAAATGTAATTGGAGCAAAATCCACTCCATATATATATCACGTACCACCCTCCATTACAAAAACATGCATCTCACAAGACATTTGTTATAAACCCTAACTTCGCTGGTATCACCATCCAAAAATTAATCATGTCTAGTGGAGATGAAAAACCTGGATTTTACACTGAGGTTCAAACTAGCCGCCTTAAACTAGATCTTCCGCTTCCGTCTGTGCTGAAAACGTCATTTGGTGTTGTCGATGGACCGAAAAGCTCAGCCGCTGGCAATCCAGGTTGATTTTATATTCGTAGTTGTGTTCGTTCGATTATTTTTAATGATTGGTGTGTGTGTGTGTTTTAAGTGTGTGCATGGAATGAGTGTGTGTGTGAGAGAGATGTTAATGCATGAGATATGATCGATACGTAGGTTTATGTACGTGTTGTTAAAGAGATGATTGATTTATGTTTTTGGAGTCTTAATTGTGTGTTCTTCTGAATGTTTTTGTATGATGTTAATGAGATCCCAACATTTAGAAGTTTGGTTATATATTGTTATATATATAGGGACGATTTATGTGTGTGTTTATGTACAATGAGACTATGATTCATTGTTTAATTAGCTGATTGAGTGATAGACACGTCGAATGTGGAATTTATTAGGTCATGAGTTGTTAGAGATTGATGATGATTGATGTTTTTCTTTGAATTTTTACTGTGTACCGAATGAATGTGTGTGATGTAACATACTAACATCACTGATTTCAATGTGATCTAATACTTAGGCGACTAATGAATAATAATTTTTCATGTAAGTTGACAGAAGCTTGCGTTTTAACCACATATCAGACAATTTGATGATTTTCATCGAAGATGATAGAACCTTGTGTTTTTGATTCAAGGTTATAAGGCATCAATTGCATCAGTTAGTTGTTTTGTGAGTTGTATCACTTGTATGTGATATTCTCATGTATCAGGTCACCTTGAGTTGTCAATGTAGGGTAGAGAAGTCATTGATTTGTATACAATAATGACAATCGAGAAGTAAACAAAATTAATCTTATTATTTGAACTAAACTTTTAAGTCTTTAGATCATCTGTTTCACGTATATTACCTTATGTATTTTGTGAACTTCAATGCTTGTATTGTAACAACGCAGACGAGATTGCCAAGCTATTTCCCCAGCTGTTCGGGCAGCCATCAGCTTCCTTGAAGGCTGGAGGCTCACTACCCGAGGCGAGTCTAAAGATTGGTGTTGTTCTATCTGGAGGACAGGCTCCTGGTGGACACAATGTGATTTCTGGAATATTTGGTGAGCAAATCATCAAATTCAATATGTCTATTTAACATATATGTTTTTGAGTTGTCGTAACTAGTTTTTACAATCGATAACTTTCTGATCAGTTTCCTAACATGTTACGGTTTATTTTGTGCTTTGGCTGGAATACAGACTACTTGCAGAAAAGTACCAAAGACAGCACAATGTATGGGTTTAGAGGAGGACCTGCTGGAGTTATGAAGGGTAAATATGTTAAGTTGACCGATGAATTTGTTTATCCTTACAGAAATCAGGTGATTTTCAACTGTTCCATTCTTTTTTGTGATTTGGAAACTAGATTAAGAACACACGTTATAGCTTGTAGATTGTAAATCATATGATTTTACGTGAAATTGTGCTCAATTTTTTGTCGTAATTATACTTTGTAGGGCGGCTTTGATATGATTTGCAGTGGAAGGGACAAGATTGAAACACCTGAGCAGGTTTTTAATGTTTCAATTTGCAATACACCCCTTAAAACTTTAAGTTTGTTAAACGAGGTTGATTTTTTTGCAGTTTAAAGAAGCTCAGGAAACTGTTAAAAAGCTTGATTTGGATGGACTTGTGGTCAATGGTGGGGATGACTCGAATACAAATGCTTGCCTGCTAGCAGAAAACTTTAAGTATGTTATATTCTGTCTGTACTCAAATCCAAGTTCAACATGTTTCAATGTTTGTCAACAAACAGATAATCGTTCATATGGATTTTTATTCATTTTTTTATTTTTATTTTGTAGGGCTAATGACTTGAAAACTCGGGTTATTGGATGCCCAAAGACCATTGATGGTGACTTGAAGTGAAAAGAAGTTCCAACAAGTTTTGGATTTGACACTGCGTGCAAGGTAATCTGCTCAAATTTCACTGCACCAGATTGTATTAAGGCGGCTTACTATCATGTTAATATATTCAAGGTTTTCATTCAAATTTTTATGTATGATATGCAGATATATTCAGAAATGATTGGAAATCTGATGGTTGATGCACGTTCCACTGGAAAATATTATAACTGTATGTTTATGTGCTTTCCCATTCTAGTTTATTTAGTGCATTAAAGTTGCCTGCTTCTGTGTACTTTTGGTTGAAATTGTAACTTGCACTTATGTTTTCTTTCTTTTCGCAACTTTAACTACAGTTGTTAGGTTAATGGGACGTGCTGCATCACACATTACACTGGAATGTGCTTTGCAGACTCATCCAAACATAACAATCATTGGAGAAGAGGTATCACTTAATCCATGTCATATGTTATCGGAATGATTTTGGGTAAATGAACTCTTTTTTCAATGGTTTAGATATAATGAACAAGAACAAAAGAATGATTTTAAGCTTTTCACCTCCAGCTGAAGCTGTCAAGATTGAACAAAGTGAGGCAAATGGAGGCCACAAGAAAGCAAAAGGTGTCAGTGTTACCCCTGGAACGATTTTGGGTAAAACAGTAGGAGGGATTATGTCTTCTGACTCGGGCTCCGATCTCGATTTTAAGAACTCCCCTAACATGACTTCAGCTATTGTTACCATGGTGCCCAATACTGTCGTGCTTTAGGTCCATAGTGTATGTTTCTTTTATATGTCAGGCCTAAAGGCTTTAAAAAACATTCCTATTCAAATTCTAGTGCTGAAATTGGATCATATAAATTATTTCCAGAATGAGCGAGAACTGAAGAGGGAGAGAAGAAAGCAATCTAACCGAGAATCTGCCAGAAGGTCAAGATTAAAAAAACAGGTACAATGAACTCTTTTTTATATTACGATCTTAGTCGTTTTGATGATTGTGGTTTTCTGTTAGAGAATACTGCCAAGACCAGTAGCTTAAATTATGAATTTGCCAACGTGGGATATTCATTACTTTGTCACTCATCAAAAGGTGACATAAGTTCAATTTTGGACCACCAAAAGACTGGTCCATTTTTACAAATAAATGGGTGAACTTTATTTTTTGAAGAATTTAAGTCATATTGGATTTCATAGTCCTTAATTTAGTGAAGTTACACATATGTAATCTTTTGATGATTGAGAAAAGTAGTTCCTACACCACAATTGCATTTTTGGTGTTTTATGTCACATTTATTGGTAAATTTTCCCTCTCCCTATTCAATGCAAACAATAAAATCAGTTTGTTTTTATATTTAAAACATTTATTTCCCACAACAATGAGGCACCATGTTGCATTAACCAATTGATCAATTTTCTTACAGACAGTGCTGGTAAATGTGATATTCTTAAGGAAATCAAATCAAAGTTACATAATCATTTAGTTGTTCACAGTTAGTAAAATAGGGGTGTTACATTCTTACTATTTCCAAATGACCACCAATTCCAAATTTTTTGTTTCAAATATTCCAATATCCAGGCTGAAGCCGAAGAACTTGGTACCAAAGTTGAAGCCCTCACTGTTGAAAATTTGAAACTCAAGTCTGAAGTCAACCGATTGACCATCAATGCTGCAAATTTGAAGCATCAAAATGCCAAACTACTGGTATACCTCATTGATCTCTTTGCTTTGTTGTTACTGAGGGTATCATTCTAATACACGATCAAACATTGCACTCATGGTTTCAAACGTGATTTTTTAATTACAGGAAAAACTCAAGAACACACAACTTGAACAAGCTACAGATGACCCGCGGCCCACTGCTAACCTCCTCTCTACAGTCGAAAAAAGTTTGGGTTCTGCCTCTGTTGTTAGAAACGATGGAGAAGCCAACAGTTCTGGTTCTGGTGCACCGCTGCGTCAACTCCTAGATGCTAGTCCCAGGGCTGATGCTGTCGCTGCTAGCTAACCCACAACAGTCCCCCTTTAGTACATGCTACCTTAAAATTTCTAAAAGGTGATTGTGTAAACTCGGTCTGTTTATGTGACTGAAATTACTTCTAACAGTAAGTAAAGCATATGATCTATTCTACATAGGTACTATTAAGAGTTTAGAACTTGGAGTCTGAAATTTCTGCAGCAAACAGAAATGTGTTTTCAGTTTCAGTGTCTGCTTTATAGTTGGCTGATGATAGTATGTTGTAATTACCTGATCTCATGGAACCTATATATAGAGTTTGTGTCATATATAAGATGTGTTGGTTGAATGTCTTAATTGTGATGTGTTTTGCACAAAAATATTTTTATGGGAGCCATGTTGCGGCTGTCCTCAGTAGATCGCCCTTATGTGTACACATGCTCAAGTAAACCACTACACGTGAGTTCGAAAGATACTCAGATTCCTGAGTTTCATTCCCAATCTAAAATATGGATCCACATAACACATGAGTTCACAATACCCATCACCTATCATGTTGATAAGCAAACAAATACGGATTATCACATTATATATTCCACATCTTTAATTGACAACACACTAACACATGAGATGTTCCATTTCAAAACAAATATGTTTTTCACATCAAATTTGATGACACAAAAGAACCTCAACCGATAGAGATGACCCCACTTCAAGGTTTTTGTAACCCTGTTACTTTTGAATAACCGTATTAATATATTGTAACCCTGTTACTTTTGGGCAACTGCCAAGCGTCTATTTTTTTGGGCATCTTGTGTATTTTTTTGGGCAACTAATTGTATTCTTTGGGCAACTTGTGTATTTTTTTTGGACAGCTTGTGTATTTTTTGGGGCAACTTTTGAATTTTTGGGGCAACTAATTGTATTTTTTGGGCAACTAATTGTATTTTTTGGGCAACTTGTGTATTTTTTGGGGCAACTTGTATATTTTTTGGACAACTTGTGTATTTTTTGGGCAACTTTTGTATTTTTTGGGCAACGTTTGTATTTTTGGGCAACTTTTGTATTTTTGAGCAACAAGTGTCATTCTCTCAAAAAACACTTCAATATATTCTCAAAAACAGCAACTAGAAGTACTAATTGTATTTTTTGTGAGAAATACGGAATCTTCAGGGAGATATACTTGCATGTGGGGTCATCTCTATCGGTGGTACGTGATATATATATGGAGTGGATTTTGATAAATCCATCTTCAAATGGAGAAATCATATTTGAGTAACATGTTGCTATTGTTTTTAAGTGTTTGATCAAAATGTTTCACTCAAAAAACCATGCATAAAGTCTAAAAAAAGTTCGATAGAATGCAAGCTATGTGTTCTCTTGAGAAACTATACCCAAGACAGAATATTGGTTCAGTTCTCTCAGCTCAAAAATGGCATGTCAAAAGTGTAATTTCTTGGTATGAATTCGAGGATCCGTCAAAACACCTATGCTTGCGCTCCAAGCTCCAATTGTAGTGTGTGGTTGATAACATCAGAGTTTGGACCAACAAACTGAACAGGGCCTGAGAAAGAGAAGATTCAAAGTGAATATGATTTCTTTAAAAGTTTGATGTGCTTATAAAATTATAATAAGAAATAGGAGAAAATAATTCATATGACTGGAGATATAAGATAATGTACCTGGATTAATGTAGCGGTTCTTGATAGACCATTCGTCACGCATAGATGCAAACTTTTTAAAAGGAGCACCTGATATAGCAGATATATAGGTGTTATACATAAACTTTGCACCAGATCAAAGTTGCACATATCAAATCCAACTAGTAAATTGAAGGTGTCAATTCAACCGTTTAATTTATAATTGGGTCGGTTTAGGTTGTGTTTGATCTCAAACGGTCAAATGAGTTCAATGAAAACGATCAAGACTGGGATAGAATGGGTCGAATTCGGTTAAAAGTCGACCAAAATCTATTTTCAAATATATAATATTATTGTTAGGATTTAGGAAACTATTGTTTTGTAATCATATTAACGCATTTTAATTTTTATTAACTTCTTTCAATGTGAACAACCTAACTTGACCCATTTCAACGGTTTTATCCAACTTGGTTGAACGGCACCTTTTCACCCCTACATTCTCTAGAAAGACAAACAGACGTAAGGAATGAAGAATTAGTTACCTTCGAGTTCCACCATTGCTTTCTTAATCACGGGCTTAAACTTGCCAGCAAAAATTTTACGGTATAATTTTAGAAAACAAAGACAGTAAAAAACAGTGAATACTAAAAGTGAAAATTTCTGGGTAGATTTCGCTATATGCAACAGTGAGCAAAATAAATGATTCTACTTTAAAAAGTTACCAAAAATATGGAAATATCATGATTTCATGACCACACAATATGAAAAGTAGTGTATCATCAATAATGGGTATAAACATAAAAAATAGGACGTAAAAAAGAAGATACTGCAAGTTCAGTCGAACAACTGTATGAAAATTCCTAAAAGATCTTATTGGGACATGCTAACTAACAACCGTAAGTGAGTTTTAATCATGAAGAAGCAAAGAGAAAAATGTATACCATGTCTCCTCTCTACATCCATTAAAGATGTCAATGCTGTCCCACCTACTGTCCAATCTTCAACCGGAGCTCCCAAATTTCCCACCTAAATTTAATAACATAACCATACATACATAGTAAGATTGGCATACGAAGATAAAGAGTTAAGAACGATGAATATATATATATATATATATATATATATATATATATATATATATATATATATATATATATATATATATATATATATATATATATATATATATATATATATATATATATATATATATATATATAAACGATTTACAGATAAAAGAAAGTTTGAAAGCCAACCGAGGAAATCAATCCAGTCTTCCCAGCATGGAGTAGAGCTGCAGCTCCATAACCCAAAGCATAGCAGTAGTTTGAGTCGAAATTGGTGGGCAAACCGCACCTACCTTCATAGCTACATAAAGAGAGAGTGTTTTAGAAGATATGGAACCAGTGACATGTAACGGATGATTTGAGAAACTCATTTCATTAAAAATATTAGATTTATTGGGGAAAAAAAGTGTTTGACCCGCCCGTTTCAGTCCATACAAAAGTCACCTATTTTGATCCATTACCCAACTCATCCGACCCGACCAATTTTCCACCTCATAATATAACTTCAATTGCATAAAAATCATATCAGCTTTTACTTACCCAAAAAAGTGAGGTTGCCCTTTGAATTCCTTCGTATATTTACCATCCTTTTTCTTGATCTCTAGCTCAGCTTCCACCATTTGAATAAGCATCTTTTCAGTTTCGATTTTTGCAACCTATACTCATCGCATCCATAGAAAGAAAACACATTAACACTTTACCAAGAATAGAAGATGCAAAAAGATGTGTCAGATACTAATAGTTAATGATGATATTATTCAACATTCATGAACCATATCTACCGGCACATTTCCATGAGGATTGGTATGTGCTTAAACACATACCTTTTCTTGACCAAAACCGGACCCAAATAGACCAAAAACTAACCAAAATGCCAAAAGATATTGTGTTTTTGTGTTTATATATGTGCAGGCAACGGATAAACGAAAAACGACAAAAGACAAAGAAAAATCCGGAAAACACGGGCACGAGACGTGGAAAAGATATTTATAGAGCCAAAGCCGGGAAAGATTCGTCAAAGATAATATTTTTTGAAGAACGGCCCTTGGATTATTTTCACTTGGCAAATTTGGCCCCTTGGTTTAATTTTGAAGATATGGCAAGATTGGTCCTTGAGGTTAACTATTATTACACGTTTGGTCCTTTGGTTTATTTACTCTTTATCCTAAAACACTTCTAACCGGACCAAACTCTACCTTAAACCCACTTAAACCCAATTCTAAACTATAACCCACCAATCCATTATACAACCCAATCCACTAAAACTAAAACCACCGGCCCACATCCACCTTGACCCGACCCACCCAACACCTCTAATAATAAAAACGGGGTCAAATCCCCCATTCCCGGTCAAATCCCCAATTCACACTAACCCTAACCCTCATTATCACTATTCACGCTTCTTCATCCTCCCACCTTTTCTCTAATCCCCTGCTAATCCCAACCCGTCCCCATCACCTCCACAACCAGCCAAAGAACCCACATGGGGTTGTCTTGGTCCCCCCACACTCCACCTCATCAATCCGCGTTTTAAAGAAACATCAACGGCAGAGATTTCAAGATGTGGTGAGCACGTATGATCCAAGGGCCATCAAAGAAGCACAAAGGGACAAGTTGGGAACACTCTCACGAAAAAACACACTCGAACTAGGGTTTTACATTTTTTTTAGTATAAATAGCCGAGTAGTAGCGGTTGTTTTTTTCTAGGTTTATTTTTAGCTATATGTTTTAAGGTACTTTGTAATTTTATTTCAGTTGTAATTTACTTTAATTTTAATTTTACTATCAGTATTTTTATTTCAATTGTAATTTACTTTAATTTTAATTTTAATATCAGTTTTTTTCTTGAAAGTCGAATTAGTATAGCAAAATTTATCTGCTTATGATGTTTTTAATACCGGTTTATTTGCTTATCTGTTTATTTGCTTATGATGTTTATTAGTAGCTGCTAGTTTATCTGGATCTGTTTGTGTTTATTGTTTGTGTTTGTGTTTATTATAGTTGGATTTGGATTTGGATTTGGTAGT
The DNA here is from genome assembly GCA_021014915.2 of Artemisia tridentata subsp. tridentata. Classification (NCBI taxonomy): domain Eukaryota; kingdom Viridiplantae; phylum Streptophyta; class Magnoliopsida; order Asterales; family Asteraceae; genus Artemisia; species Artemisia tridentata. The sequence goes on along the minus strand of CP139506.1, from coordinate 71,380,818 downwards.
TAATCTTGGCCTACAAGATTGCTTCAAATCAGCTCAGTTAGTATGCAGCTTATTTTAGCTTAATAGAATAGCTTGTGGCTTGTTTTGATCTTTGCGGCTTATTTTTCTCTAAACTGAAAAATCTTACTAGGCTGTGTTTGAGTTTTGTGTTTGTGTGCTATTGAATACTAAAAGAAAGTCAGGATTTTGGATTTTGCATTTTGTTTATTTGCAGTTTGTTTGTGAATCAGTGTTATAAAGGTGTTTGACTTTTTGAGTCAAACGGGTAGTTTGCTTATTACTGCTCTTGTTTTTTTTGTTCTGCTTATGTGGTGATGCTTTAGCATTAGTTTATAGCTAAGTTGGTTAAAGTTTATAAGTTTGTTGAAGTTTGTTGATGTGTTGAGTATGTATGTAGCATTAGTTTATAGCTAAGTTTGTTAAAGTTTATGGTTTTAAGTCAAGAGAAAAATATAAATAGCAAAAAAAAAAAAAAATGACAGTCCTAGGGTTCGAACCCAGGACAGTTAGCACACACAACTCCAACACTTTACCATCTGCTCTAGTTCTACTTATTGTTTTATTTCCTACATTTAATTTTTATACTTGTGAAACCATTTTGCTTATATAAGCTGTTTTGGCTTATCACAGCTTATTGGCTTAAGCTTTTTCAAAACTTTTATTTTTCTTAGTTTTTTATTAACTTAAAGTTACTTCAGTAAAAATTTCAGATTTTTAAAACTAGTTTTAGTATTTTTAGAGATTTAAAATAGTTTAAATAGTTTTTAATTTATAAAAAAATTATTAAAAAGTCAAAAAAAAATATTTTTCTTTTTTCCAAAATTTTCTTTTTATATTTAGGACTTAGGAAAATTATTTTGATACACGTAGGATTAGTTTTTCAAATATATTACGTTTTTACTCGTTCGTAGTTTAACGTTCGCGTTATTTTAATTTTCGTTTTAGTAGATATTAAAAACCAAACAAACTCTCGTCTTTTCAAGCACTTTAATTACGAACCGAAAACGATATCCTCAATTTCACGCCTCGTTGGGACCTCGACCCGGGTATTCACTTATCCGGTTATTAAATCGATTTTGCGTTGTGTTTCGCGCGTTGACGACCTTTTTCCCAAAAAAGTAGTTGACGTGTGTATTTCCCGACCAATCAAGGATCTCTTTCTAGCAGCAATTGTTCCTGAATTTCTTTTGGTAATATCTCAAAGAGCTCATGAGACTGGCTTTTAAGTTTCTTCTTCCATGCTCCTTCTTGATCGACAACATCATGTGCTAATATTTCATTCAGCTCTGCAATAAGTTGTTGCACCTGCGGATCATAATGAACAATGACACAGTTACATAAAAAATGATGGTCAAGATTAAATTATTACAAGTTCTCTAAGGGTCAGGTTGTATACCTCTGGAATGAAATCAATCAGACCTTCTGGTATGAGAATAATACCATAGTTGTAACCAGCATCAGCACGTTTCAAGATTATATTTGTTATATAATCTGTGACTTTCTTCAGAGTCTGCTTTTGGGCAGCAACCTGTAATAAAAGAAATAAAATTATGAAGATTTTATTATCAATCTAAATACTGAGAAAACGTTTGATCATTTATTCCGATAACATATGACATGGATTAAGTGATACCTCTTCTCCAATGATTGTTATGTTTGGATGAGTCTGCAAAGCACATTCCAGTGTAATGTGTGATGCAGCACGTCCCATTAACCTAACAACTGCAGTTAAAGTTGCGAAAAGAAAGAAAACATAAGTGCAAGTTACAATTTCAACCAAAAGTACACAGAAGCAGGCAACTTTAAAGCACTAAATAAACTAGAATGGCAAAGCACATAAACATACAGTGATAATATTTTCCAGTGGAACGTGCATCAACCATCAGATTTCCAATCATTTCTGAATATATCTGCATATCATACATAAAAATTTGAATGAAAACCTTGAATATATTAACATGATAGTAAGCCGCCTTAATACAATCTGGTGCAGTGAAATTTGAGCGGATTACCTTGCACGCAGTGTCAAATCCAAAACTTGTTGGAACTTCTTTGCACTTCAAGTCACCATCAATGGTCTTTGGGCATCCAATAACCCGAGTTTTCAAGTCATTAGCCCTACAAAATAAAAATAAAAAAATGAATAAAAATCCATATGAACGATTATCTGTTTGTTGACAAACATTGAAACATGTTGAACTTGGATTTGAGTACAGACAGAATATAACATACTTAAAGTTTTCTGCTAGCAGGCAAGCATTTGTATTCGAGTCATCCCCACCAATGACCACAAGTCCATCCAAATCAAGCTTTTTAACAGTTTCCTGAGCTTCTTTAAACTGCAAAAAAATCAACCTCGTTTAACAAACTTAAAGTTTTAAGGGGTGCATTGCAAATTGAAACATTAAAAACCTGCTTAGGTGTTTCAATCTTGTCCCTTCCACTGTAAATCATATCAAAGCCACCCTACAAAGTATAATTACGACAAAAAATTGAGCACAATTTCAGGTAAAATCATATGATTTACAATCTACAAGCTATAACGTGTGTTCTTAATATAGTTTCCAAATCACAAAAAAGAATGGAACAGTTGAAAATCACCTGATTTCTGTAAGGATAAACAAATTCATCGGTCAACTTAACATATTTACCCTTCATAACTCCAGCAGGTCCTCCTCTAAACCCATACATTGTGCTGTCTTTGGTACTTTTCTGCAAGTAGTCTGTATTCCAGCCAAAGCACAAAATAAACCGTAACATGTTAGGAAACTGATCAGAAAGTTATCGATTGTAAAAACTAGTTACGACAACTCAAAAACATATATGTTAAATAAACATATTGAATTTGATGATTTGCTCACCAAATATTCCAGAAATCACATTGTGTCCACCAGGAGCCTGTCCTCCAGATAAAACAACACCAATCTTTAGACTCGCCTCGGGTAGTGAGCCTCCAGCCTTCAAGGAAGCTGATGGCTGCCCGAACAGCTGGGGAAATAGCTTGGCAATCTCGTCTGCGTTGTTACAATACAAGCATTGAAGTTCACAAAATACATAAGGTAATATACGTGAAACAGATGATCTAAAGACTTAAAAGTTTAGTTCAAATAATAAGATTAATTTTGTTTACTTCTCGATTGTCATTATCGTATACAAATCAATGACTTCTCTACCCTACATTGACAACTCAAGGTGACCTGATACATGAGAATATCACATACAAGTGATACAACTCACAAAACAACTAACTGATGCAATTGATGCCTTATAACCTTGAATCAAAAACACAAGGTTCTATCATCTTCGATGAAAATCATCAAATTGTCTGATATGTGGTTAAAACGCAAGCTTCTGTCAACTTACATGAAAAATTATTATTCATTAGTCGCCTAAGTATTAGATCACATTGAAATCAGTGATGTTAGTATGTTACATCACACACATTCATTCGGTACACAGTAAAAATTCAAAGAAAAACATCAATCATCATCAATCTCTAACAACTCATGACCTAATAAATTCCACATTCGACGTGTCTATCACTCAATCAGCTAATTAAACAATGAATCATAGTCTCATTGTACATAAACACACACATAAATCGTCCCTATATATATAACAATATATAACCAAACTTCTAAATGTTGGGATCTCATTAACATCATACAAAAACATTCAGAAGAACACACAATTAAGACTCCAAAAACAGAAATCAATCATCTCTTTAACAACACGTACATAAACCTACGTATCGATTAGATCTCATGCATTAACATCTCTCTCACACACACACTCATTCCATGCACACACTTAAAACACACACACACACACCAATCATTAAAAATAATTGAACGAACACAACTACGAATATAAAATCAACCTGGATTGCCAGCGGCTGAGCTTTTCGGTCCATCGACAACACCAAACGACGTTTTCAGCACAGACGGAAGCGGAAGATCTAGTTTAAGGCGGCTAGTTTGAACCTCAGTGTAAAATCCAGGTTTTTCATCTCCACTAGACATGATTAATGGCTGGATGGTGATACCAGCGAAGTTAGGGTTTATAACAAATGTCTTGTGAGATGCATGTTTTTGTAATGGAGGGTGGTACGTGATATATATATGGAGTGGATTTTGCTCCAATTACATTTGCACAGATTCGCGTGATCGAGGATCCTAGTGTTCACTCTCACAGCCAGTTGTACTAAAAAAAACACCAACATTTGCAGCTGAATCTCACCAAACTATAACAGTTATTTGATTATCATCTGAGATTAATATTTGGGTTCCATTTATAGGTCTTCTACTGCTAGGCTTAATGTCACCAAACTATAACACGTTCCAAAAGTCTAACCACTAATTTAACAACGTGATAATGGTTACTCTTATCCGACATTAGCCTACTTCTTCCACACAAATTACAACACTGAAATTCTGCTTCAAGTCAAAAAGCAAGTTTTCAGGTTATGCATATCATAAGCATGTAGTTGGATATTGTATACAAAGAGCTTATAACAGATTATAACTAAGTAAACTAACACTGTAAGACACATAACAAACCAAACTACTCATCATTTCAGCAAACTCTACAATGACTAATGAGTAACATTTGAGACAATATAATGTTACTCTCCTACATCAATACAACTAAAACGAACTTAGCCTACCAGCAGGAATGAACTTAGCCTACCAGCAGGAACGAACTTAGCCTACCAGCAGGAACGAACTTAGCCTACCAGTAAGAACGAACTTACCAGCAGGAACAATAAGCTTAATAGGACCTACAATCACATTCCCTGTGCTAACCCAAGGGATTTAAGACTAGTTTGGCACAAACTTATTACCGTACATTTTCTAGTTTAAACTTATTCCTGTACATTTTCTAGTTAGCGAGTTATCTACTTTTCACCTTTAACAATTAATTCAAATAAAAATTAGAAATATCGAGAAATTGCACATTAATCTCGACTAAATTGCATATTAATCAATCTAAAAGAGCCATACCAGGGGAAATGTAACCATAGGACCCCGCAATCACCGACATTGATTCATCACAATGGATGAGCTTAGCCACGCCAAAATCTGCAACTCTTGCCTCCATCTCACCATCCAACAAAATATTGCTCAGCTTCAGATAAAGTCAGAAATGAAAAGTAACTACATACAAATGAAATGAAATGAAAACGCCTGTCCGTAACTACATACAAATGAAATGAAAATTTACAAAATCAGAAATAAAAAGTATACCGATGAGTGGCGGACGATGACCGCCGGAGAGTGAGGTTCAATCGCCGGAAAAAAAAAGTGATGTTAGGGTTTTGCCCCGCTTGTAATCAGAAATGAAAATTACATGGATGTTCAGTGTTCGTGGAGTCCGGTAGAGGTGGCGTCGGATGGCGGTGGCGACGGGTTTTTGGGTGGTTGTGGTGGTGTGAGTTGTGAGAGGAGAGGGCTGTGAGATTTATATTATTAGTTGGTTTAATCAGTAAGAGTAGAGTAGAGCAAGTATAAAATTACCAAAATATCCCTATAAACACAAACAGTACTGTCACTATTTGGTCAGTGACGTGGCATCATGTGGTTCGTCTGATCAGTTGCCCTGGTCTAAGGGGAGAATTTTGTGAGATCGGGTCGGATAGTCTTAGCACTTGGGCAACCGGGGAATTTTAGTAATTATCCCAAAAAAATTTGATTTTTTAGTCACTTGTAATTTGGGACGTGTGACGGATACAAATAAGTTTGAAACATTAGTCACACTATATATATACATATGTGACGAATATATGTCACACAATTGAAAAGTGTGACCAAAATCCATATATGGTCACACGAAGTAATTGTGTATGTGGCTAAATCATATACTCAAGTTTGTCACATATTATTTAAATGTGACTGCTAGTTTTTGTTGAAAATTTAGCCACATATGAATTTGAAATGTGTGACAACTGAAAAGTTAGTTTGAAGCATTAGTCACGATATGCATTTAAAAGTGACAAATATATGTCACACACTTGAACAGTGTGACCAAATCACTAAACCATAGACATACATGATTAAGTGTGACCATAACTTTAGTTACAATTCGATACATGTTTCAATCTCCCGCTCAAGATCCCGCCCTATCCTTACCTATTTTACTTGAACCAAAAAAAAATCCTATCTTTTCCCCAAAATTTCAATCTCCCGCTCAAGATCCCCCTTTTTTCCCCCAAAATCAAAACCCTAGGGTTTCTCCTCATTTTCTTTTAACAAACTCTAATAACTGCCTTCTCCCCTCTCTCCCACTTCTGGCGCCGCTCCGTCACCTTCGGCCAGATTCCGGCCACCACCATTTAGCGTCGCCGCCTCATGCCACCGCCACCACCACCATCTCCCCATCTCCGTCTCGTCTCTCTCTTACTCTCGTTTCGTTTGGGTATGTCGAACTCCTAATCAAATTTATTATTATTTCATTTTTTAAACCGATTCATAAATCATTGTTACAAGTTATTCTTGGAATAAAAGATGTGTAAAAACGAATTTTATAAAAACATCCGTGTGGTTTTGATCAAATTAATCGTGTGTTGTTCGTTGGTTTTGTTCTCAGATCGGGTGTGCAAAACCCGTATGGGGTACGGGTTGAACCGTATAGTCAATCGGGTCGGGTCAGACCCAACTGACTCTGGGTCTGTTTGGATTTGATTGTGGTGTCGTATATTGATGTTATTGTGAATTTTGTATACTCGGTTCTGAATTGGATTTGTATTTCTATTCGGTTTGAATGGGGATTGGATATGTTTGATTTTCTTATATGACATACTTGATTTATATCTTGTAGGCAAAGGAAGCTATTCAGTTGATGGCAGTGACGACCAGGACTACCAATGTTCTGTCTATAAGGTAGCACTACATAAGTTTCTAAGGTTTTATGTGTATTGTATTGATATTTTGTGCAGGAAATGGGGTGCACATACATTGTGCCAAATGTTAAAACTTGTCATAACAGAACTGAGCTACGGATTTGAGATATTATCAGCATAAATATTACGAGTATTTTACTTGATATTAATGTGTTCTGCTGTGCTCATTACATGATGCCAACAATATTGACAGTGAGATGTTTGAATGGAATCAAAGACCTTGCTCTCCCGAGCTTTGTGCTAGTCCTGTGAAAATGCATGTATTATACTTTGTATATTGTTTTAGCAAGCCAAAAATAAAAGCTATTTCTTCTCGTGTGTCACACCCCTCTTTCCTAATAATCACAAAATTTAATTTGGAATTGGGTTACAGGACAAAGTATCTAATGGAGAACCATGATAACATGATCACAGAGATGGAGACTGATAAATTAGAAGTGGTTTTACCCATGTTATCCCCATGCCGAACAGAAAAGGTAAACCATGCAGCTGAAGTCAAAGGGTCCAGGAAGAGAACTAAAAAGACTGCAGAAAATACTCAAAAGAAGAGAGTTAAGAGTGACACAGATGAAGTTGTTGGAATCGATATTCTACCACTAAAAGCTGATCAAGATAAAGGCAGTAGCACTAGTAAGTTGTGGGTCAGTGTGTGATGATGACCTGATACTCATCTCAGATTACATGAAAAACATGTGGATTACAGCTGAAGTAATCAATTAATTTGATACTTTTTTGACACTGCAGGCTAAGAACTAGTAGAATCTGATGAAGAGCTTCAAGCATGGTGAGACGGTTTGTTGTGTTTTTGCAGGGCAAAGTATGGGATTGATGAGATGTGCAGAGATCAGTGAAACTGGGCAAGACAGAAACCGTGGGGAAAGTATGTTCCATGTATTTTGTTTCGTCATTGTTCCATCCTAAATATAAAGATTTTGTAACTTGAACAGGATGATACTGCATTCGAGAAACAAAGTACTCTTTTTGCACTTGCTGCATCAGATATTATGCTTATAAACATGTAAGTTTGCTGGTAGCTGAGTAGCACCTATTAATTTCAACTTCTTAATTCTTATAGACTTAAGTTGACTCTGATTAAATTTGTATTACGTAGGTGGTGTATGATATTGGTCGTGAGCAGGCTGCAAATAAACCTCTTCTGAAAACCGTGTTCCAGGTACATTATTTGTACTTATTTTAACCATTTTCATGGTCCGACTATTGATATCATGATTAGTTTATTTACTTTTCCACATTATGTTACGGTTATTTAGTCCAAGCAAAACAACTTTAATGTTCGTTATAAGTGATAAAACGAGGGTAAGTTTTTCTGCTGCAACGACTTGTGTAATGATAAGATAATCTGATGTGAATCTGATTTAAGTATCTTCTAACAACTTGCAGACTCCTCTTGAAAATCTAGAGCCTGTGTCTCTATGCTATATATGATGTTGCTGCTATTTTTACTTCTGTTCTTGTGTTCTGATGGAATTTTTTCTACTGTATGACAGTCATTGCTCTCTGACCCAAACCCAAACTCCCCTGCTAGTTCTGAAGCGGCATGAATGTTTAATAAGATGAAACGTGATTACAACAGAAGAGTAAGAGAGGTTGTTGAACAGAGCTGGACTGCTGACTAATCAAGCATGATGTTGACTAATCAAGCATGATGATGTTGAATGGAGCTGGACTGATGACTAATCAAGCATGATGGCCTTTAGGTTCTTGCAACTGTATGAGCAGATGATAGATTCATTTAGTTAGTACATGTTCTTGCGATTTCAGAGATTTGTTTTGTGCTGTTAGATATTATAGTATGAGCAGATGGATCATTTTTAATACTGCTAGTGTATTAGTTACAACTGTTAGTTATAAGTTAGTACTGTTGGTTCATATAGTTAGTACTGCTGTTAGATATTATTGTATTTGAATTTGTTTTGATATATATTTGAATTTGTTTTGATATATATTGATTTCTTAAATGTGACTAAAAGATGTATATAGTCACACTTATTAACACTTTTGGTCACTGTTTGTTTAATTCGTTGTGTGACTAAATATTACAAAAGGCCATAAAAAAAAATTCATGTGGCAATTGAATGATCAATAATCACACAAAATACAAATTTTTTCACTTTAAACAACATATGGTCACACTTATTAACATTTTTGGCCACTTTATGCTTAATTGTATGTGACTAAATACCCAACACAAACATGTTTTGTGTGACTAAATATGTCACAAATCGTAATTTCAGGTCCTTTTTCAAGCTTCAAAATTTCACTATTCATCTCGGGAAATTACTATTCACGGATTACTATTCATCATTTCACTATTCATCATTTTTGAAGTCAGTTTGAGACTTTGAGAAGTTTTCAAAAATTTTTACTATTCACGAAACACTATTCATTCCCGGAGGGAAATCACTATTCATGATTATCGTTCATCCTTTCGTAAACTAGGTTTACGGGTATTCAAATAACATCATTATCATATTAAGTCATGCACAGGTTTGTGTGGTTTTCAGTAGCGTATGTTTAATTATTTTATTAACGTTACCACTCAGTTATTTCTACTAACATTATACCCGATACTCCCGTCAGTGATCATAACATATTTTCATCTCATTATAATAATATAAAGATTATATTATTACTTTACCCGGTATTTTTAAATCAACTGCTATACTTTCAGTTAGGAGCTTATAACTCCGTCGGTTTGCGATATTTCAACCCGATAATTATTCTAACACCCGATTCTTGCAAGGAATATGATTTTACAATTTTTACAACATCGTCGTATTTTATTTTACCTCGTCACGATTTGTTTTCAGTTAACTCGGTACCCGATAACACCTAATGTATACACAAAACAAACTAATACATATTTAAATGGGACAAGAGCTTTAATTAACATCAAATCTCATCTTCTTTTTACCCCATGTGCCGCCCCTCCCCTTTCCCTAACAAGCCAAATCCCATTAATGTTTTACTACCCATTTAATTTCCAATTCATTTCACTAACACTTCACTTACATAATTTAACTAAGCAAAAACTAAAAATTCTCTCTTCCTCTTCACTATATCCCACGGCCAACAAGGAGAAGCAAGCAAGAACCAAAGATTTTTCAAGATCAAGTATTAATCTAGTGTCCATAGTGTTCATTGTTAGGATTTTGAAATAAAAATCCCAAGGTTCTAAGCATTTTTCATCCAAAACTCTTCCATAATTCAAGTAAGCTCAAGAACATTTTTTTTATCATCTCATACTTTCATTTTATCTATATATTGTTGTATTATCAAGTTTTATTGTCCAAAAATGTGAAAACTGGAAAAATCAATAAACATTGAGTCTTTTTGGCCTTCATATTCAGAAAATAATTTCAAAAACGAAACCGTGGGCGTTGGAATGAGTAAAAACCGACTTACGACGAAGGATATATGATTTTTCTAAGTTGTGCGACGAAAAACTATTTTCTGAAAATTGTTTGCTGTTTTTCCGAACTTCAAGGGACAAAACGAGATGTTAGACGTGATCTAGACGAGCCGACCTATTGAAAATATGTTAGTTCATATCTGTACGAACCCATGGATATAAAGAACGTAGCAAACGAGCTTATAACGACCGAGATATGCACGTTTGAAGCCGATGATTCATAAAACTATTTTGACAGCATTATATAGAAAATAAAGTCTAGTATAGAAACTAGTATTTTTACAAGTCCCTAAGTTGATAGCCGATTTTCTATATGATCGAGGCGCGTTTGATCACAAGTAAAATAAAACGACATTAAGATTATGTTGCAAAGTTTTCAAAAACGTCGAGTTTAATCACTAACACTTAACGTACAATATTTCCCGATTAGTTTTTCGAGGTCATTTTGGACATATTTTCACAAGTAATGAAAAGTGTTATTTTTGCGACGAAAACACTATATTTGACGATAGAACACCAAACTAGGATCGTGGAGTACCGTTTCAACATATTTACACGAAAAGTGTTTATTAACTTAACGAGACGTCAAAAATGTATTTTTCGACGATGAACGTTATTTTCAAAACTAACGAGTGGTATCGATAACATACGTATTTGCATGTGTAGCATCATTTCATTGCTTACATTAGATCATACCATCATATTAGGTCGCGGTTGGAGACCGAGCCTCATTTCAGCATATCCACTTTTGTCATTGTAGCTATTGCATCAGGTGAGTTTCATAGCCCCTCCTTTTACTTGTTTTGAAACTGTTTTGGGGGAGAATACATGCTTGTTTTTAATTAAACTCATGCTTATTTTACGTGACACGTGATTTGTCTTTCAAATATTATTGATTGGCTAAAATACTTGGTTTGTTACTCGAAAGTATTTTGGGTTTACATTTTTCTTCCATGATTATTTTCTTATGGACACTAGTACATTAAGCTATTTCATATTACATATGTTATGACCCGTTAAGCGCGAATGTTGTGGATAGATCTATTAGGATTGAACTCCCTGTCCGGGTGGTGTTCCCCACCTGACTGTTAAGTCAAACAGACGCATAATCATTTAAGAAACCCTGAATGTCCTAGGTGTACATCTACCAGAAACTTTGAATGTCCGGGTGGTTTCCCCACTTGATTGATATGCCAAACGTGTTGTGGTTTTCCCACTGACTGATATGCCAAACGTGTTGTGGTTTCCCCACTGGCTGATATGCCAAACGTATTGTGGTTTCCCCGCTGGCTGAGATGTCAAACGTATTGTGGTTTCCCCACTGGCTGATATGCCAAACGTATTGTGGTTTCCCTGCTGGCTGAGATGTCAAACGTATTGTGGTTTCCCCACTGGCTGATATGTCAAACGTATTGTGGTTTCCCCACTTGAGTGTGATGTCAAACGTATTGTGGTTTCCCCACTTGACTGATATTTCAAACAGACTGTGGTTTCCCCACTTGACTGTTATGTCAAAAGTATGCCCAAATTAGAATCTTAAGGCTTCGGTGTCATGAAATTTAGTTTTCATAACTCTATATATATTGGGAATATATTGTTCATTCAATTTTTGTGGTCCATAAATCAATTGACGTTCACAAACCAGATCACATTTAGCAGTGGGTTATAAACACACAGGTTGCAAGTCTTGTATGGGCGGGGCTTGGAACTGGGTGGATTTACAATGCCTTTACTGAGAAATCTTCATTCAAACGCTTTACTTTATTCAATAAACTCTATGAACTCACCAACCTCGTGTTGACACTTTTAGCATGTATTTTTAGGTATAAGCAATAGCACGCTACTGGAGGCTTTTGGCAGGGCATGGCATGGTCATAAAAGACTCTGATAAACATTTGGGACCGTTTTAACTGTTTTAAGGGCCTATTTCCGCACTACTTTTAACAATGTAAATTCAACACTTTTGTTAAACAATTTTATTCTAAATGATTGAGGTGAAAACCGTTCTTTGTACTTGTTTTGTGATACCAATTGAGTTACACCCCAGCGACATGTATGCTTCCGCTGGACCCGATTCTGGGGGTGTGACAGATTGGTATCAGAGCCTTGGCTATAGTGAACTGGGTGATTTTAAAACCTAGATTATAGCTACATTTACAAAAACTTAACCCTATGACCGCCGCGTGCCTGCCTGCCAAGCTGATGCCTCATTTGTGGTTTGTTGCTGATATATTTAATGAGATTTGTGTCTTATTATTAAATCATTTATACCCACTTACTCTCGTTGATTTCTATAGTTGTCTTTCATATAAACATGCTCGCATATCATACACGTCTCAGCGTTACGCCTTTTCCTTGTGTAGTTTCATCATTCGACCTCGAGTTTGGTCACTTGCCTTAGCCTTTCAGAATGGCTTTTCAAATGTGAAAGACATAGTATTAGTATAACTGAGCTGAGTATTTCAAAATTCATTGAACCTCGGTGGAATATAGACTGGTCATCTATATTCGACCCGGAACAGTGGGACATAGGCTGACCACCTATGTCCGACTCAGAGATGAATTTTGCAATACTGGGAATAGTTATAATAGAATTATGAACAGATTGATTCTCTACCCAATTTCTAAAGGTTTCATTCATGTGTGTATACTCAATTGTTGCAAGAACATTCACACCTACATCACCTCGTGAACCACCGCCTAGAAGCACGTCAGCTAATCATAACCCAACTTCAAGCTTTCATTTTATGACAAGTCACTTCAGAGCATCTACATTTAGGAAACGTCTTATTTACGCCTCACTCTTCTTTTCTTGTTTTGAAGAAGCATGCCGCCAAAGAAAGCAACTCAATCAATGACACCAGCTGAGATCAGAAAACTTGTTGCGGATAGTATAGAGGCGGCCCTAGTAGTTGAGAGAGAGGCCGTAGCTGCACGGGCTGCTGAAGCCGCTTCTCAGGCAGAAGTAGCAGAAGCTGCAGGACTAGCTGCTAATGGTACCAACGGTCGTAAATGTACATACAAGAACTTTAAGAGTGAAGATCCCCCAAATTTCAAAGGTACTGAAGGAACCACTGCTATGATCCGTTGGTTTGAGAAGATAGAATCTATATTTCTTTTATGCAATTGTCCAGAGGAGGACAAGGTAAAGTTTGCTACCAGTACACTTGTTGAGGAAGCGATGTCATGGTGGAATTCATATGCAAAACCCATAGGAATGGAAAATGCTCACAAGCTTACGTGGGATGAATTCAAGAAATTGCTGACTAAGAAGTTCTGTCCACGCACTGAAATAAAGAAGTTGGAAACAGAGTTTTATGAGCTAGTAACAGCAGGTGATGATATCGAGGCATATATCAGGAGGTTTCAGGAGTTGGCGGTGCTATGTCCAACTGTGGTTCCCGATAATGAGAAGCTGCTAGAAAATTTCATTGGTGGACTACCTCACAGCATCCGCGGAGATGTGATTTCTTTTGACCCACAAACTCTAGACGAAGCTATCAGGATATCTCAAAAGCTTATGGCTCAGGTGATAAAGAATGGAACCATTGTCAACAACAATGATCATAACAACAACAACAACAGCAACAACGAAAACAAGAGGAAAAGGGATGACAACCAAACGAAAGATCAAGTTCAACAACCAAACGAAGGACAAGAAGTGGTTAGAGCCTATGCTGCAGGACCGCGCACAAAGAAAAGATATACTGGAAATTTACCCTACTGCAACACGTGTAATCTCCATCACCTAGATCATTGCAGTGAACCGTGTGGGGTGTGCAAGAAGCAGGGTCACCAGACCAAGGACTGTCGGAAGCCCGCAAATCAGAGGATCCCGGGGAGTTGCTTCAAATGTGGAAACTTAGGACACCTCAGAAAGGACTGCCCGGAGCTAAGGAACAAGAAAACCAAAGCCTAAACTCTCTGGTGTTGTATTTCTTTTGTGTTTCACATTAAGTTCTATCGTATGAACTTCATGTACTATTACGAATTCCGATCAAATGAATGTTTTATCTTTTATCATCGCAATGCGACTACAATAACCACATCTCTTCACCGAGTCCACTTCAGAGGCCAACACTAACTGAATTCAGGGACTGAATTCCTTTAATGGGTGGAGACTGTCACAAATCGTAATTTCAAGTCCTTTTTCAATATTCAAAATTTTACTATTCATCTCAGGAATTTACTATTCACCGATCACTATTCATCATTTCACTATTCGTTATTTTTGAAGTCAGTTTGAGACTTTGAGAAGTTTTCATAAATTTTTACTATTCATGAAACACTATTCATTCCCGGAGGAAAATCACTATTCATGGTTATCGTTCATCCTTTCGTAAACTAGGTTTACGGGTATTCAAATGCGCGTAACCAGTATGGTTTAGCTGCGTATTCATGCATCATCAGTAAGGACACGTCATATAGACTAGAGTAGTCTACATATCATCAGTAACATCATTATCATATTAAGTCATGCACAGGTTTGTGTGGTTTTCAGTAACGTATGTTTAATTATTTTATTAACGTTACCACTCAGTTATTTCTACTAACATTATACCCGATACTCCCGTCAGTAATCATAACATATTTTCATCTCATTATAATAATATAAAGATTATATTATTACTTTACCCGGTATTTTTAAATCAACTGCTATACTTTCAGTTAGGAGCTTATAACTCCGTCGGTTTGCGATATTTCAACCCGATAATTATTCTAACACCCGATTCTTGCAAGGAATATGATTTTACAATTTTTACAACATCGTCGTATTTTATTTTACCTCGTCACGATTTGTTCTCAGTTAACTCGGTACCCGATAACACCTAATGTATACACAAAACAAACTAATACATATTTAAATGGGACAAGAGCTTTAATTAACATCAAATCTCATCTTCTTTTTACCCCATGTGCCGCCCCTCCCCTTTCCCTAACAAGCCAAATCCCATTAATGTTTTACTACCCATTTAATTTCCAATTCATTTCACTAACACTTCACTTACATAATTTAACTAAGCAAAAACTAAAAATTCTCTCTTCCTCTTCACTATATCCCACGGCCAACAAGGAGAAGCAAGCAAGAACCAAAGATTTTTCAAGATCAAGTATTAATCTAGTGTCCATAGTGTTCATTGTTAGGATTTTGAAATAAAAATCCCAAGGTTCTAAGCATTTTTCATCCAAAACTCTTCCATAATTCAAGTAAGCTCAAGAACATTTTTTTTATCATCTCATACTTTCATTTTATCTATATATTGTTGTATTATCAAGTTTTATTGTAACTAGTCATGCAAAGTTTATGTTATACATACCACCTTACTCTTTTTCTTTATAAAACATTAGATCTATACATTTTATTAACATCCTCATGAAACCCACCATTTTTGGTGATGTTTAGGACCCCATGACACCCTAAGAAGGTGTATGGTAGGATTAGAGTACTTGTGGTGTTGATTGAAAGTGGTATAAACAAGCCTTGAACCATAAAAATGAGTTTTAACAAGTATAGAAAACCTACTGTCCAAAAATGTGAAAACTGGAAATATCAGTAAACATTGAGTCATTTTGGCCTTCATATTTAGAAAATACTTTCAAAAACGAAACCGTGGGCGTTGGAATGAGTAAAAACCGACTTATAACGAAGGAGATATGATTTTTCTAAGTTGTGCGACGAAAAACTATTTTCTGAAAATAGCTTGCTGTTTTTCCGAACTTCAAGGGACAAAACGAGACGTTAGACGTGATCTAGAAGAGCCGACCTATTGAAAATATGTTAGTTCATATTTGTACGAACCCGTGGATATAAAGAACGTAGCAAACGAGCTTATAACGACCGAGATATACACGTTTGAAGCCGACGATTCATAAAACTATTTTGACAGCATTATATAGAAAATAAAGTCTAGTATAGAAACTAGTATTTTTACAAGTCACTAAGTTGATAGCCGATTTTCTATATGATCGAGGCGCGTTTGATCACAAGTCAAATAAAACGACATTAAGATTATGTTGCAAGGTTTTCAAAAATGTCGAGTTTAATCACTAACACTTAACGTACAATATTTCCCGATTAGTTTTATGAGGTCATTTTGGACATATTTTCACAAGTAATGAAAAGTGTTATTTTTGCGACGAAAACACTATATTTGACGATAGAACACCAAACGAGGATCATGGAGTACCGTTTCAACATATTTACACGAAAAGTGTTTATTAACTTAACGAGACGTCAAAAATGTATTTTTCGACGATGAACGTTATTTTCAAAACTAACGAGTGGTATCGATAACATACGTATTTGCATGTGTAGCATCATTTCATTGCTTACATTAGATCATACCATCATATTAGGTCGCGGTTGGAGACCGAGCCTCATTTCAGCATATCCACTTTTGTCATTGTAGCTATTGCATCAGGTGAGTTTCATAGCCCCTCCTTTTACTTGTTTTGAAACTGTTTTGGGGGAGAATACATGCTTGTTTTTAATTAAACTCATGCTTATTTTACGTGACACGTGATTTGTCTTTCAAATATTATAGATTGGCTAAAATACTTGGTTTGTTACTCGAAAGTATTTTGTGTTTACATTTTTCTTCCATGATTATTTTCTTATGGACACTTGTACATTAAGCTATTTCATATTACATATGTTATGACCCATTAAGCGCGAATGTTGTGGATAGATCTATTAGGATTGAACTCCCTGTCTGGGTGGTGTTCCCCACCTGACTGTTAAGTCAAACAGACGCATAATCATTTAAGGAACCCTGAATGTCCTAGGTGTACATCTACCAGAAACTTTGAATGTCCGGGTGGTTTCCCCACTTGATTGATATGCCAAACGTGTTGTGGTTTCCCCACTGACTGATATGCCAAACGTGTTGTGGTTTCCCCACTGGCTGATATGCCAAACGTATTGTCGTTTCCCCGCTGGCTGAGATGTCAAACGTATTGTGGTTTCCCCACTGGCTGATATGCCAAACGGATTGTGGTTTCCCCGGTGGCTGAGATGTCAAACGTATTGTGGTTTCCCCACTGGCTGATATGTCAAACGTATTGTGGTTTCCCCACTTGACTGTGATGTCAAACGTATTGTGGTTTCCCCACTTTACTGATATTTCAAACGGACTGTGGTTTCCCCACATGACTGTTATGTCAAAAGTATGCCCAAATTAGAATCTTAAGGCTTCGGTGTCATGAAATTTAGTTGTCATAACTCTATATATATTGGGAATATATTGTTCATTCAATTTTTGTGGTCCATAAATCAATTGACGTTCACAAACCAGATCACATTTAGCAGTGGGTTGTAAACACACAGGTTGCAAGTCTTGTATGGGCGGGGCTTGGAACTGGGTGGATTTACAATGCCTTTGCTGGGAAATCTTCATTCAAACGCTTTACTTTATTCAATAAACTCTATGAACTCACCAACCTCGTATTGACACTTTTAGCATGTATTTTCAGGTATAAGCAATAGCACGCTACTGGAGGCTTTTGGCAGGGCATGGCATGGTCATAGAAGACTCTGATAAACATTTGGGACCGTTTTAACTTTTTTAAGGGCCTATTTCCGTACTTCTTTTAACAATGTAAATTCAACACCTTTGTTAAACAATTTTATTCTAAATGATTGAAGTGAAAACCGTTCTTTGTACCTGTGTTGTGATACCAATTGAGTTGCACCCCAGCGACATGTATGCTTCCGCTGGACCCGATTCTGGAGGTGTGACAAAATATTACGAAAGGCCACACAAACATAAAATTCAAGTGGCCATTGGATGAACAATAGTCATACAAAATACACATTTCTTCACTTTAAACAGCATATGGTCACACTTATTAACACTTTTGGCCACTTTATGCTTAATTGTATGTGACTAAATACCCAAAACAACATGCTTTGTGTGACTAAATATTACAAAAGGTCACACAAACTAAAAATTCATGTGACCATTGGATGATCAATAGTCACACAAAATACACATTTCTTCACTTTAAACAGCATATGGTCACACTTATTCACACTTTTGGCCACTGTTTTTTAAATTGTATGTGACTAACTCCAAAAAAACAACACACGTTGTGTGACTAAATCGTCACAAACGTCACATTTATTATATATTCATGTGACTATAAAGTGTTTACGGTAACACAAAAATGATTAATCCAACAAAACTTGTGCCTAATTTGTCACACATATTCGGGTTTTGGTCACTCTTTTTCAATAAAAATGGTCACAAACTAAACAATGTGACCATATGGCACCTATGGTGGCGCGACTTTTTATCACACACACCAAAAATAATGTGTGTGACTATATGCATATCGTCACACATTTTTTCTGTGACCAATACCAGTTTTTGTACCAGTGTTCAGACTAAACACAATGATGTGTATGTATGTGATATATAATGAAGTATTTAAAGGTACATAAGTATACCTTATGCTTCACCCTTGATCTTTAAATCCAATTTCATATGACCGTCACCCATTCTGAGACCACCAGGAACCATGTCAGATACATCACCAGGAAGAGTGTTCTTATTGGCTGCAATGTGAACAACTTCCAACACCTTTTGGACCATTGAACCATCAATCCCCTATTGAAAAAATGTGTATCACATGGCTTGTGTTTTTTGATATATTTAAGAATTCTCGGAAAATAAAACTATGAATGGAACATTATGTTGTTTACTTTTGGTTACAATTTGGCCAAAAGTAAGCGGTTATAGTATGAAAGTTTGAAATTATTGTTACATGTCAATTTACAATAATAAAGATATGCTAATTTACAATAATTTTTTCATAAACCAAATAGGCCATTGGTAACACCTTTATTCATCTCATTTAAATTAGCATAAAAAAGATTCGGATGAAGAAATTGTTTCAAAAGCCATATGCAGAAATAGTGACAAAATTATCCCAACTGTATCATAAGAAATTATTTCTCATTCACTTCTTAGGTTTCATCTTCAAGGTAGTTGTTAACTTATAATACACAGCCCAAGGCTTGATGTGTAATGAGATAATTGATAACAGTTTTGTTGTCACTGCTATTAGGAGTTGTTTGGGATTACTTATTAGAACCACTTATAATTATCAGTTGCGAGTATTTGGATATAGGAAAATTGATTGATTATTGGTTAGTTGATCAAACTTTTATGATCATAGTCGTGCTTATGAGTTTATAAAAAACAAATATGAGCTTTTTAGAAACAAATATGTATAGAGTGCAAAAATAAGCTAATCCAAACACCCCCGTCCATGGACCATTAACTAGTCTAGACAAAACCAATAAAATAGTTGCGAAAAATAATGAATAGACTCACGTACTTTAGAGTAAAACACTGAAGTCTGTCTTTTTAAACAACATACCAACAATATAATAGTCTTTATAGGTTAAAAATAATTTGGTTTACGCGTACACGCACACTAAATTCGAAAAAAAAATAATGTGTTAACTAATTTTTTTTCTTTAAAAGTAACATACCTTTGGACCTCCAATCATCCAAATCCAATGTGCGTCGTACATCGTACCATGATGTGCATTACCTTCACAGCTTTTTGCCAAAACATGAAGTATTAACTTGTCAATAACAGTCATTGCAATTTATTGTAAATGCTAAGTGGTTAATAAGATAATAGATAAAACACTAAAACTTACCGATGTGTAGTAGCATTGGTTGTAAAATCAATATTTATTTCCATATTCTCTACTCTTTCATTATAATAAGGTCTACACAGTTAGCTTTAAAAACGTGAATTAATCTTCTTAACTTAACTATAAAAGATTCCAACTTTTCATAGTAGAAATTAAATTGGTAATCTATTTAGAGAAAAATTCCGTGTTGAGCAATCCCAAACACCCTTTTATATATTCCCCTACATGGCTACATTACACATTTTGTTTTCATCTGCATCTAAGCATATTATTTGACTGTACACAAACATTATAACCAGATTATCTAGTTATTTATATCGTTACCTACCTATTGTCGAGTATTGACACTGTCACTTTTTTCGTTACCTACATGTTGCCATGCAACTCATTCACGAGCTTCTCCTTCCTCTTGCCTTCTTGAGATTCCTACAGAAACAGGATGGAACCATATAGAAACATGAAATTTTAAGGAATATACCTAAGCAACTGATGTGTAGATATTGATGTCTTCCTGGTCACGGTCAAGCTCTAGGCCCTACAAATGCAAAAATGAGGGCATGTCAATGGAATGAGTATTGACCAACAGTACTAAAGAAAAGGAGTCAGGAAATTAAAATATATTTCTTACTTGGTGTGCCTTGAGTTTTTCAATTGCATTACAGCAAGCCAATAAACACCAAACGAATGCTCAAGCCGAGAATGTACTGCTCCAAGATATACAATGTGTGATAAGCATGTCAATTGAACACTTTGTATAAAATGGAAAGGACTAAAAGTTAAATATAGTATCACAAATATGAACTTTGATATAATATAAATAAGAAACAACCTAAAAAGTACAAACCTTAAGTGTCTAAAAACCATTTACTCCACATCCATGAAATGCAAAGATGCCTCCTAACATATGCTCACAAGAAACTGCTAGCACTGAAATCAGATAATGCTAATATTGAAATCATTGAGTTTTCTTAATTAGTCATTCCATAAAAAAGCTAAACCAAACTTATGGATTTTCGATTACTTTAAATAAATGATCTTTTGATTATCAGAAATCTTCAAGCACTATATGAATCTATCGATTTTCTTTAGTGACGTGGCATGATAAGCCTATTATATAGTGTAGGATTTGATAGGAATTAATGAATTATAAAAGAATACAATATCTATTTGTTGAGAAAATATGAAAGCAAACATACCCTACAGACGGTGACGACGTGAGCCTGCAACTTCAACTTCAGATGATAAGCTACAGCGATACCAATGAATAAAAAATAGACGATTTATTCATAAAAATATACACTTTGGGAGATTTCCACCTGATAACTTTTTTAACGAACTTTGTTTATCACCGTTGCCGCACCCAATTAGAGACAAAATATAACACAAATTAGCCCATTTTTTTAGTGTAAATACATATGAATTGCCACCTATAAAAGTGGATACCTGAAATATGTTTAGCCATGTCCTTGTCGTAGCAGCAACTCCACAAACTGACCTTCTATACTTCAAAAATAAATTGCGATCCACCCAGTTGAAAATGCAAACCAAAATTAAACTGGTTACATATGTTTACAGATAAGTGTCATCCATTAGTTAATAGAAGAAAATCAAAAGTAGGTGAACCTGCATATGTGTGGTTACTTAAACAAACGATCTTCTAGTAGCTTTTCTTTGTTAGTTCCAGCTTCAAGCATAATAGGAAGGACCTGCGATAGTGAATGACAAATTAGATAGCAACCGACATAAGATTCCATGGCTCCATGCTAAGTATGACGATTTAGGTGGATTTTTGAATAACTCGCCTTTCTGCAATGTAAATTGCAACAACAAAGGCACAAATAATGTTACATTCCTCTATAACTACTGTTTGCTACACAACTACCATTAACAAACTTCAAGCTTATTAATTGTTTTAAAAGAACCTTGTAACATACCATTCAACATAGAATTACACTTTAAGTAGAATTATGATAACATCATAATTTCCTGGGATTTGTAAAACATCTATTTGAATCTTACTTTAAAGTGACAGGTAACTGCAAGTAGAAAAGAACCACATATGGGTCATCTTCATCATTTAGCCACTCGCTTATACTGTATCAAATAAAAAATAATTGAAAATAAAAAGAGTTAAACGAAACTAAAATTCTACAATAACAAAAGATCGAAATGCAAAAAAACAAATTAAAAAAAATAATAATAATAAAAAAAAGAAAATAAAAATAAGAAAAACACACAATCAAATAACCAACAATGATAATGTTCAGATATCAACCTAGACTTTGTATAATTTGTGACATCCTCGACTCCTGCTATAACATCAGCAAAATTTACTTATAGAACGACACTTTTGTGAGCAGAGTACCTCTAGTAGATAAACATATATAAAATTTACCTGTAAAATAAGACTTATACGCAGCATAGTACTGTCATGGCGTTTGGATGTGCTACTATCGTTTCGAAGTACTGATTAGTGCTATTATTGTTTCAAAGTAGTGATTAGTAACTACTTCATGAATTTTGTTTATTCAAGGGTTTACATCTAAAATGACTGTCAAAGTTTAGTTGCAACATCTAATTATTTAAAAGGTAAGAAACAAATTTTTTTGATACACTTGAAACTGATTATCTACTACTTAAAAGCACAATTTCAAATCATCAATTCCAAACAACCTGTAAATGCACATCCAAACACTCCATGTATAAACTAAAGTTACAAACTTTATAAAAAACACTTACGGTTCGACCATTAATCTTGAAAATGAATCCACTAAACATTATTAAGTTAACATAAAAACAAACTTTAGTGTTTGTTTGGAATAGCTTTTTTTTAAGCTTTATAACCAATTTACCACAATACAACTAAAAAATTTCAAATTAAGCCATTAATCATCAACAAAAAACGTACCTTTTTTATCGTCGATGAACTACTAACCTTCAATAGATCCCAATTTGAGTTGAAAATAACCCTAATACATGAACATACAAAAAACTGATTAAGATTCAATAGAACTCAAAATCGTACCTTTGGTTTATCATCATTAATTTCCGGCTTGATTAATTAGTCAGTATCCCTAATACATGAACAACAACAACAAATGATTGAATGAACAACTGCTTGATGTAAAATCATTTTTTTTTAATTAAAACTCAAAATATAACTAAAACCACTAAATAATGAATTAACAAAATCAACATACATGTACCTTGAAGGGGTTGACGTGATGATAGTTCTTCGTTATCAGAACAGTCAAGCCACCGAGTGAAACCACAAAATAATTAATTATAATATGCGTTTCATTATCAGAACATCCAACACTCAAATTCAACCTTAAAAAACCTGCACAAATTAGGTTAAACATTGATATCCATGAATCGGGATGCATTCAGAAGGATCGAGAATTGTTTAATGTAACAAACTTACTAATTGAACCGATTGCGTCGTCACTCTTCTACCATTGAAATCGATTGTAACGAATGCTGTTGATATTTCATTCGATTGTGGAGATGAAATTGCATGCTTGCATTGTTTATTTTGATTTCAGATGTGATTTTTGTGATATGATTTTCAAAATAAAAATGGATCATATTGATTCAAACGATAATGATGGAATGTATTCAAAAATAGTGAGTGAAATCAGTAAGGGGTGATTCGGTTTCAAATAACAGCAGAGATTTAGGGGAGGAAATGAAGGGTTTTATGAATAACCTCCAATCTTTATCCATTATAGCATAAGAAGTTTCGGCCTTTATGAATAATGTTGTTGGGAATTAAACCAACAGTTAGTACTGCCAGGTATCAAGTTACAACTGTTGGAGATTAACACTAATAGTACTAACTTACTTAGTACTGCTAGTACAAGATAGTTAGTACTGATTATGAGATGAAGACAAAGATGAAGACGCGTGAAGATATATATAGAAAAGATTTGATGTATATCTTATTAAGTTAGAATTATACGAATATTATAGTTTACTTGTACAGGACTCCTTGTGCTATAAAAGGAGGTCCTAGGTTAGGTTTTTATATATCTCGTTCATAGAAGTCATACGTATCTTTGTAAAAGCTTCAAGGTTGTTAAACCCTAGTGATAATCAAAGATCACTCGTATTATAATCAATAATATTGAAGCATTTGGTTCATTACTGTGTTCATACTTCACTGTTTCACCATATACTATATTCATACAACACAAACACAGATAATCTTCTAAGTATTAGCTAGTAGATAACGCATACTAGTTGATATTAACTCAAAGTATCTTCAACACAAGGAGTGTGTTTAGATCCTCTCAAGTGGTGTCAGAGCCAGGTTCTGGTACTTTGAATTAGAAGATCCAGAAGAACTTTTTCTCTTTCAACAAGGAAGATGGACATGGAAACTTCACAAACCTCAATCACTGCCAAACTACCAATACTCAAACAAAACAAATATGATCTCTGGAGGCTCAGAATTGAGCAGTACTTCATGGTGCAAGATTATGCACTATGGGATATTATTCTGAATGGTGATTCTTTTAAACCAACACTTTCTGAAGAAACACTTGCTGATGGTACCAAAACTACTAAACTCAACACTGAACCAGTCACCAATAATGAAAGGATCAAGAAGAAGAATGATCTCAAAGCCAAGAGTTTGTTACTCATGGCAATTCCCAATGATCAAGTGTTGAACTTCAGTCATTATGAGACTGCAAAGACACTTTTTGCAGCAATTGTAGAGAGGTTTGGTGGTAATGAAGCCACTAAGAAGGCACAAAGAACACTGCTGAAGCAAAGCTATGAGAATTTTAGTGCCACAAGCACTGAATCTATTGATCATGTCTTTAACATGCTACAGAGGATTGTTAGTCAACTTGCTGTCTTAAAGATAGTGATTCCACAAGAAGACCTAAACATGAAGTTTCTCAATAGCTTGTCTGCTGAATGGAACACCCATGTTGTTGTTTGGAGCAACAAGCCTGAACTGGAGAAGATGACACTTAATGAGTTGTACAACAATCTTAAGATTGTTGAACAAAAGGTGAAAAAGGCAGGAAGCACCAGTTCTGTGTCTGGAAACATGGCATTTTTGTCATCCCCCAGCAATAGCAGTCCTGAGGATGATCAAGATGTTTGTACTGCTAACCCTAAAGTTAGTACTGCTAGTGTAAAAACTAGCACTGCTAGCTTGAGTGATGAAACCATCTATGCTTTTGTAGCCAGTCAATCCAATGGGTCTCAACTATACAATGAAGACCTTCTTCAGATTCATGAAGATGACTTGGAAGCAATGGACTTGAAGTGGCAAATGGCTTTGATAAGCATTAGGGCAAAGAAGTACTTTCAAAGGACTGGAAACAAGCTTAATTTCAATGGAGGAGATGTTGCTGGATATGACAAATCCAAGGTGGAATGTTACAACTGTCACAAGATGGGACATTTTGCCAGAGAATGCAGAAGCCCCAGACAACAGGACAACAAGGGTAAAGGGTACAAAAGTAAGCAGGAAAACAGGAGAACTGTGAATGTGGAGGAGACTTCTTCCAAGGTAATGGTAGATGTTGATAGAGCTGGCTTTGACTGGAGCTTCATGGAAGAAGAGGAGGAACCAACCAACTTTGGATTGATGGCCTTCTCTGACTCAGAGGTACATGAGGTTAAAAAATGTTCTAACTCTTATCCAGCTTTGAAAGAATATGAGTCACTTAAGAAACAATATGATAATCTCAGAATATAATTTAATGATGTGAACTTTAATCTTTCAAATCATAAAAGAGGAATAGCTGTATTAGAAGGGCAACTTACATTTTATAGACAGAATGAAGCAAATTTTACAGATGATATAGCTATTTTAAAAAGAGATTTGCAACTTAGAGATGATAAGATGAGTGGGCTTAAGTATGAACTAGAAAAGCTTAAGAAAGAAAAGGAAAACATGTAGTCAAGTGTTGACACTCTTGAATATACATCAAAAGGAGTTTAGAAATTAATAGAGAGTCAACTGGTTAATAAAGCTAAATCTGGTCTAGGATATAAGTCTGTTGCACCTCCCAATAGAGGAATGTTTGTACCTCCAGGCATTGACTTAGCTCATACAGGCTTAGAGGAGTTTAAGGATATTGAATTTCCTGGATATGGTCCTAAAACCAATGAGAGTCCTACTAGATTTGTCAAGGCTGAGGATTCTTTTGAAAGTGCAAGTGATACCTCTTTAGTCAATGAAGTTGTGTCTGAGGTTAAGACCAATGAAGTTGTGTCTAAGAATAAGTCTGAGGTTAAGTTAGAAGCAAAAAATGTTCCTAAAGTGGTCAAAAATGAAAATATAAAACCAGTTAGGAATACTGTTAGATATGCTGAGATGTATTGGTCTACAAACAGATCTTCAGTTCCTAGGGGCAATCAGAGGAACAGCAATAATTTAAAATCTCAACAGCTTGGTGATGAATGATAACGCTCATTTTGTACATGTTTTTATCGCGTTATTTGTATGTTTTTGCATATTATTCACTTATGTTTATGATCATTTTACGCTTAAAAGTTGTTAAGATGTGTTCAAGTCTAGGTACAAGGAAATATTAAAGAATGACGAAGAAAAGCTACAAAATCAAGTAAAAATTCAAGAAAAGCTCGTCAACAAAGATATTGATTCATGATATGATTATTTCCGTTGTACATGAGAAAGGTGAAAAGATGAAGTCAAGATTAAGTGCTAAAAAGTGTGTTAAAAGTTGAAGTTATATGCTAGCTCAAAGTTGAAATTCAAGTGCAAGAATCAATCTCAACCCAAGGTTCATAATTCTCAACCCAAGGTTGAAGCTGAGATTCAAACCCAAGGTTCGAAAACTCAACCTGAGGTTCAAGTCTGAAGTCCCAGCCGCAGGTTCATGGTCCAAAACGTGGGTTGAGAAATTTCTGAGATGAAGAGTTGCATTAACTCTTAGTTTTAACTACCATTATGACTAGAGTCCGATCATTGCCTCTCTTTTATGGATATTCAAGGCTTAAATCAGTTTTTGGGGAAGAATTCAAGTATAAATAAAGACCTAATCACCCCATAATACATACAACACTTACAATCAAGCCTTACACCATAAGGACTTGATCACATTACTTACTAAACCCAAAAGAGCTTAATAATCTCTGCCATTCTCAAGAAGATCCCAAGTAGAAACAAAGGAAGAGTTGAAGATACTTACTAGAAGAGGTGGAAGATTCCCTTGTTGTAGGTCACTAATATCTCAAACACACACACGATATGATTAATAACAACACGTACTACTTATCTAGATTAAGCTACGTACAAAAGAGAAATAAGATAATAAGCTAACTAGAGAAGAGAAATAAGGAGAGAATGAGAAGAATGGAAGGTTTTCACTATTCGAATTACAAATGAGCAGAGCTTACGCAAGATGCATGAAAAACCAACACTAAATGAGGCACCCCATGCCTTCTATTTATAGGCCACAATCTAGGGTTAAGCACATGGGGTGACCTTCTAGAAACTAATTACATTTAGCACTTCATTAGCCGGCCCATGGACTTCTAATGGACCGGGCTATACTTACAAACATAAAGTCCAATTAAGCAACCTTAATTCGACACATGAACAAGACTTGAAATATATTTGAAACGTGTTCCTAACAATCTCCCCCTAAGTCTTGATCATCAATGTTGCTTGACGTCTTCTTTGCTTCTTTGGCTTCTGACGTCTTTATAATCTTTGTTTCTTTGTTCTTGTTCTTAAGATGATATGATGTTGTCTCGAACTGCCAATCTCTAACGTCTTTTCGTCTTCTCCATCATGCTCATATGTCTTTGATTTGTTTTCTGCAACATGTTCTCATTTTCCCATCTTAAACTTGAGAAAGGTTGAGATGCTTGAACTTATGACTTTACTATATCATATGTTGAACTTTTGATGTTACTGAGTCTTTGAGAGAACATTTCTTCAATTATATGAACATAATGGAGTCTTGATGGTCGAACTCCAGCTCCTCAGCAGCAGCAGCAGCAGCAACAGCAGCATCAGCACGAACCAACCGGTACTTACATGCTCAGACTTAAGATCATCAACAGCATAGTGTGAAGACTTTCTCAAGTCCTAACCCAAACCATTCTGAACCGGATTCCCTCGAAAGGGATAACACGGACACACCGAAGTGCACCCACGATTCAGTGAGTCGCTGGAGATCACCCCACGACTGTAGACCGTTTGGAGCAAACACTAAGCGTAACCCACAAGGAGTTACCGAAGTGACCTGCTGACAGAGTTGTTTGATGTTGCTCTGGCAGGATTTCCATTCAATCATTGATAATCACAATTGTGACTTCTTTCATGAATGTTCTTGGCAGATTGCTAAGATCTGCGAAGGACACTTTCCTAAGCTACAACTGATGCCCATGACTGTAGAACACCAGAGTAATTCTAAGTGTACCTAAGAGATCTTTTATGAATCTCATGGCTCTAGACTTAATTAGTGCACATTTGTTTGGTCGTCGGAGGCGTGGAGCAGATTGCCTCCTTTTCAATATCAACACTCTCGTAATGAGAGATCGATAGATTATGAAGGGTTCTCCGTGTGAAATGAAACAAATGCCTTTTGAGAGGCACCTGAGTGGCTAAGAAGGTTTGTGTAGTGCGTCACTGGGTCCATGACGTCTTTTGTCTTCAATACCGGTGATGCTTAGTCAACCAGTAGATTATGAATTAAACCCGGTGTCTGCCCTAAGGTTGAACAAATGGAGGGCTATTTCTTTTCACCCTTTTCTTTTGCTTTTCTTTTCCATTCTTCAACCCCTTCTTTCTCCTTACATTTCATTTCTCCCTTCTTTTTTTCTTTTTTTCATACCTAGGACTTTCTAATACTAGACTATTGGAGTTGTCCTTGGGAAGATCCCTCCGGCTCTGGCGGATCATAGGACGGTTTTTCCTAACCCTAGCCACCTTATAACTTCGTGACTATCCTATTGATGCCATAAACCAAATCATTGAAAATCTCTCAAAGTGTTAAAGATTGTGAAACATTTTGTAACACTTCGCGAGTTTTGTATTTTCAGAAAGACTCCCCCTTAACATGTGCGTATAAGTAATAATTTTGAAATTTGCACATGCCGGAAAGAGTAGGCACTTTTGAATTGATTGACTTTCAATGAACCTGATCATCGCGAGACACGCTTACATCACCAGTTAAACTGGCTTGAAGTTATTACCCGTCCGGATCAGATTCAAAGATTATCGCTCGAAATCGGTACATTCTACTCAGACACGTCCTTTGCGAGACACGCTTACATCACCAGATAAACTGGCTTGAAATTATTACCCGTCCGGGACATGTCCTTTCGACTACTGACTTTTCCTATCGTCAATTCGAGGGTCAATTCTGAGTTTGAGCACACGAGATTCCAGCAAATGAGACATCATATTTTAATCATCTTTTACTTCTCCCCCTCAAAAATAGCATACTCATGATGTTTTTGGAAAAACGTTTATGATTAAAATATGCTATTTTTGAGTTGTAGGGAATATTTTCAAGAACATTTATATTTCCTTGAACAAAGATTATATTTTCAAATATTCCCCCTTAACAAGGGAATATTTGTCCTTATGAGCAGAATGTTTGAAAATTTTTGGAAAACATTCTGGTTTTAATTCTGCTCATAAGTAAGAAGCTTTCGCTCCTTTTTCAGGATTGAGGCACTGAAGTGTACCTCAAGGTCCTTTCTTTGAGGTCCGGGTTGTACACTGTTATGTGTGCACAAACCGTAATGCATAGGCCAATATGGAAAGAATAATGATATAAGAATAATGTAATTTGATAATATATTCTTACTTCAACCACCTTTGCCAAAAGTTGAGAATACTAGGTCAGTCCGCTGAAATAGTCTGATAGCGAAAGGTGGACGACCCCCAACATAGCTTTCTAACCTCCTCATCTGATCACGATGATATAACCTTTCTTCAATCTTCCGAACAAATTCATTAACTTGTCACACCTCCTTAGAATTCCATCTTCTTGATTTTCCCAACGCTGAATCTCGAACCCGATTAGCTAACCCATCACGTACACTCTTTAAGGTATCGTCACAGAACTTATGAATTTCATTGAATGCCATGAAACGGTGGAAATCTATTGTTCTTCTATAAACGAACCCAAAGACTGGACTATGTATCATGGTGTATTGAGGGTCCTTTTTGCTGTTGAGTAGGAATTGCGGTTCAACAAGGTTTAGCTTCGTCTGATAACTTTCAACACCTAGCTGGAGATCTTCTACACGTTCTTTGATGATTGTTCTCCTGATGTAGTGACAGAGAGAGGTACTGAGTGCATATCGAAGCTCGTTAGTCAGATGTTGCAGTTTGCCTTGGACTTTCATCAGATACATATCTTCGATATTATTCAGGTTCAAATCAGGAAGATCAGCCTCAGAGAATGTGTAAAGATTGTTGTCAATTCTTTTTACTGTGATCTCTTCGAGAAATATATAATCACATCTTCTGGATCCGCTCACACTGGTAACGGCCACTATTTTGAGATCACTGTAAACTGGTTCCCGTGATTTCTGGAGAGCAAGTTTGTACTTGTACCAGCTTTGTCGTTTAGAATACCAGTGATGAATTCCCAACTCTGCATCACGATCATATTTCACGAGCTTTTTAACAAACAGATGTCTGTTAATAGCTTCTTCTTCAATAGCTGACTGTGTGTAGTGAGCAG
The DNA here is from genome assembly GCA_021014915.2 of Artemisia tridentata subsp. tridentata. Classification (NCBI taxonomy): domain Eukaryota; kingdom Viridiplantae; phylum Streptophyta; class Magnoliopsida; order Asterales; family Asteraceae; genus Artemisia; species Artemisia tridentata. The sequence goes on along the minus strand of CP139506.1, from coordinate 71,350,120 downwards.
CTGGTGTGAAAGTGATTGACGTAGCATACTTTGTCTTCCCTTGTGCTCCGTTCTTTAGAAGTTCCAGATCGTTGTTGAAGAAAACTTGGAAGGGAATTTCTGAGTGGTGAGATCTTCTTATCACGGGAAGCGGCTTAGTCCAATCAGTTATGTAAGGACGGTTCTTGCCAACTCCCCTGACTACGTCTGGATTAGCCCAGTCGAAGTCACTTGACATTGCGCGTGCAATGTTTTCAAGATAATATTCAAGTTCGGCTGCGCTGTTGGATTTATCTTTCAGAAGAATGAAGGCATCGTTCTTGATCCGTCGAAGTTCCCGTTTTGTCATCTTCTTAATGTTAAGACTTCTTTTGATCTCTTGAGTAACAGCAAACGTGCTGTCTTCAACTCGGGAAGCTTCTTCAATCGGAATCTGAGCACTTGCCAGATGATCAAACCATTCATTCCCTAGCTCATCCTTATCATTATCAAGCCAGGTGACAACAGCTGGTTCATTAGATGACTTCTTGCTGCGTGATGACTTGGATTGTGAGGGCTTTGGTTTTGGTGATGACGGTGGTGAATATGGTTGATCATCTTGCGGCTGAAATTCCACATCTTCAGCCGTGAAATGCTCATGTTGATGTTCGGTTTCAGTAGGACCAGATGATTGATGTTTTGGAGGTAGAGATGATGTTGTTTTCCAGTTGGCTCCTGAATATGAATCCCAGACCCGCTTTTGTGTTTCTTATGTTCGGGGTTTGGGTCCTGATCTTCCTCGTCATCTTCTCGAATACGTTTCCCTTTGTCAGCAGCTTCCTTGCACGATTTCTTCTCAATGTGTGCTTGAAGAGCCGCGATCAGGTTGATTTCTTCTTGAGAAGGAGAGGTGATTTCAAAGAGTCTGTCGAGAAGTACAAGCTCGATATATTCAGTGGTGAGATCTTGAAGCGGTTTGGTTTGGGAAGAAGATGAGACGGCTTCTTTGATTTTGTCTTCAAGTTGTGAATCAATATGCTCATTTATATTTTGCTGAAGATCAGGAATAAATTGCTTGACAAAATGCCTTGTCTTACGTGTGATGTGATCTTTGATATTAAAACCAAGGAATTCATCTATCTTCTTCTTACTTTCCTGCATCTCTTCCACTTGCTGAGACAAGTTCTTGACTAAACTTTCCATTTTAGCCAATTTTGTTGTTGCTTGTTTGTCTCGTTGTGCTTGTGCTCTCTTTACTGCTTGTTTAAGTTTCTTTGCTGCAGGAGACACAACTTCAACTTTTGTAACATGGACGATTCTTCTTTTACTCTTTGCTTTGTAAGCCTTTAGAATATTCTCAGAAATAGTTGCTTTTGATTTGGGTGATGAAGATCTTGACGATGATGGAGTTAGTGATGGAATTGGTTCATCAGATTTAGTAGTTGAGTCCTTTTGAGGTGAGGGTGGAGGTGTTGGATTCTCAGGAGGTGACCCAGAAGGTGTCTTAGGTGATGAAACAAGTGAGGACTGAACTGGTGGTTGTTCCTGTTGCTGTTGGAGGGTTACTAACAACCATAGCAAGTTTAGTTGGAGGAATGGTATCGTTAGATTTAGTTGTGTCCTTTGGAGGGGAAGGAGGAGGTGTTAGAGTGTGAGAACGTATGTAGCTATCTGCTTCCAGGTTAGCTTGAGCATCCTCCTTACGTTTCCTTTCTGTTTCCTCTTTTCTTGCTTGTTCCTCAAGATCCATGGCAGCTTTAGTTGTTTGATCTCCCAGAATATCCCTTTCTTCTTCCATGTTCTAATCTTCTGTATCATCATTACGTGGTTGTTCCCCGTGATTGTCGTCAAACATAGAATCAGAGATTTCCTAGTCAGATAAGACAATATTGCTTTCCAGATCCTTTTCCTTCTCCTCCTGAGTCTGTGCTCCCAAGTCGGGTTGATTAACCGAACTTGTTTGCTGAGAAGAGACCGATTCAGCCTTATCGAGTTGATTAATCGTATCAGGCTGAACCTTGGTTGATGCAGCTCCAGATCCTCCGGGTTGATTAACCGGATTATCTTGGGTTGAAGCAGCTTCATGAACAGTTTCGGATCCTCCAACTCCATGTGTTCTCTCATACTCCATCTGTTGCTCCAATACTTTCCTTGCCCTTCGCTCTTCATCTTCTTTTAGTGACTTGAGACTCTGCTTTTGTGCATTTTCCTGAGAGATCTTATTATGAAGTTCTGCCTCTTCAACAGTCATAAAGACATGTTCTTCTTCAGATTCAGATGATTCAGAGTCAGATTCAGTATCTTCATCAATGATTCTACTCGGTTCAGGTTTTGGTTGGGGTTTGCTTGGTACTCTCCTCTTGATGACAGTAGTTCTGGGATGTCATTTCTTTGGTTCAGAGACACTTGATGCACTACCCGTCTTAGTCTTACTTCGAGAATGAGTCATAGAAGATCCTGATTCTTCAACCAACTTAGCAAGACCCACACGACGTTCACGGAATGCCTTGTCGTAACCAAGATAAGCCTTAGTTTCTTTTACCTCATCAGGCATCAGAAATTCTGGCAACCGTGCACCTTGTTTGCGCGTGCTTTCTTTTGGAAAGTAGACTTTGCTTAAGGTTTTATCCATTCTGTACTCATGAACCTCTTGATCAGTAGGACGCTTATCAAGGTCTTGATGTTGATCAAGTAGATAGCTAATAAGAACTTTGGTGTATCGTACAAATGGAATTTTCTTGGATGTTTTTCGCATTAGGTACATTATGTCTTCCCAAATGAGAGCAGCAAAGTCAATTGGTTCCTGGTTCATAAATCCCCATAAGACTTGAAGATGAGAAAGTCTTGGATGCTCAAACCCACTATCTCTTCCAGATATGGAATGGGTTATAATGAAGAAGATAGTCCTCCAGGGTTGAGGAATGTATCTAGCATTGACTTTGGAGATAGTAGTTAATGGTGTATCTGGTTGAACATCATAACCAATGTCTACCAGGAATTGCATGATTTCAGACTCTGAAGGTGTCGGGTGGAATTGGTTAGAAATTTCAGGTGCATCTGGAAGTTTTAAGGCTTTACGGAGTGTGGCAGGTGTGACTCTGAGTTTTTTACGATCCAATGTACAAGTGAAATACTTGTCATCATTGCTTCTTGTGAAGGTATCCCAGAATTGATGAATGTATAGTTCTGGAATGGTGTCCGAGCTATCAAGAAGATCCCTGCACTTATGAACTTTGAGAATCTCCACTGCAATCTGGCAACTTGAGTCAGAACACTTGATCTTGTCCAGTTCTACACGTGAATTGTTCTTCCCAATTTCCAGAGTATACCCGTGAGGAAAGACTTCATCCTTGGTGAGAGCAGGAAGAGGTTGTTGTTGTGAAGTTGCCATTGAAGTGTTTCTGGATCAACAATCATATACAAATATACATAATGCATGTTTGTTAGAATTTGTTAGCTTTAGAAGCAACACATGGCACCCTATTGCATTTATGATTGGTTGTTTCATGCTTGGTCAAAGAATTTATCAAGAGTTAGCCAAATTCTATAAAATTTGATTAATTTCGATAATTATAAAAGGATATAACTAAGGAAATTGATGTGCGTGGTTTTGTAACCTTACAACAGGTTTTACCTCTCGAGGGATCTCAAGAGGCTTACAACCCCACCAGGCAGTGTACCTGACCGATGTAGTATAGTGTAGTGGTAAGTACGGGGGATTGATCGTTCTCCACAGGGAATAGTGTTCGTTAGGTGTGAAAGGCTACTCTAATTAGGTCTAAGGGTTGAGGAAGATTCTTTTTTTATGTTTTTATATTTTATGAAAGCAAGTAAAATCTCGGTTTTGAAGGAGTGGGCGGAATTAGTTGCTAGTCAACTAACCCAAAATTTACTACGAATGCAAATAAAATAAAATAACAAAAATGAAAAGTGGTGAGAAACTTATGTGTAGAGAAATGTGTTTACTTAGATTTCCTTACTCCCTAACTATCTTTTACCGGTTAATTAGTGTGTATTAGTCGCGTGGATGACGGGTGTATTCCTTAATACCATTCGTGGGGTGGCGTACTTACTTCCCCAAACTCTACAAGCTCCTACTTCACTCCTATGTCGAGCCGGCTAGGAAGCTCCTAACATGGGATCACTAGAATTCGCTTGTGCATTAAATACAACCATAAAAACCTTTAGTACGCATTTGGTTCATGTTTCTTAAGACGTTCAAGCAAGTTACCGAATAGGAAGTTAGCCAGTTTTCTTAAGCCTAACATAGATAAACAATCATCCAATACAACTAACAACACACTAACAACCAATAATCAATAGCTAAGTTTCATTAGATCTAAGCAAACACAAGATAAATTTAGCCTAACATGTTAAACAAAAGACAAGCATAAGATAGAATCAAACAACACATAGACATATTGAATGATTAATTGATAACTTATCTTTCAATGAAACATGGAAGATCTCAAGGCAAAAAGCCCTGAAAAAGTAGCTAAAATCGTCTTAGGGTTTTATCCCAAAATTCCACACACTAAGCTCTACCTAATGACAAAAGATTAGAAAACTATATATAGATTTTTGGATCTGACGGCGTCACCTTATGCATTGTGACGCCGTCACCTCGCCGCTTTTAGGGTTCCCGGGTGACCTTCTTGACGCCGTCCCTCTTTAGCTCTTCAAAAATCCATTCTGGCTTATCAAGGCTTGACGCCGTCTAACCCTGAACGTGACGCCGTCCCCTTATGATTTAAGCCGTGACGCCCTTGATTTAGTTAAAGCGTGACGCCGTCAGAATTCACATGCTAACTCACTGGCCCGTCATGAGTAAATTTCACATCCCACTTTTCTTGCCAAGGCATGACGCCGTCAAGAGATGATTCTGACGCCGTCAAAGGTAAATTTCAGCCGATTTTGAGACTTTGCCGTTTTCTTCACTTTAATGCTCCAAAAACGTCCAAAATGCCTCCTTTTCCAGATTTCTCCTCAAAAGTACCTAAAATGGCAAAAGGAACGATTTAGGGCAATATTTGATCAAATAAATACGATTTCGGGCTTAAATGACCCCTTAAAAGCGGTACACTTTTCGCCTCATCAAATACACTTACACTTGAGATTTGCTTGTCCTCAAGCAAATGCGCTTTTATTCTAATCAAAATACAAGTTAGGGGTCATTTAATGCTAACATAAAAGTAATTACAACAAATAACCGTTCCACTTCAATCATAATAAGCACGGAGATTATAAACTAGCACCTCACAAGTAGTGTTTAGATACTCACATCTCTCAAGTGTCATCAAAATAAATCTCATAAATGAAAACGGAAAATATCTCTCACTACCTGTCATAGCAAATAGATTACCATAGGCTTGGGAAAGGATCGAAAACCTCCTCCACTAGGCGTAAGCACCTAAGATAAACTATCAAAGAGGGCTTTTAAATGGGTTATAACGTTAGGTGTAGGGAAAAGGAAAACACGGTTTTGTTGGATACGGGATATTTTACTGGTGGCGAGTTAAAAATCTTGATCAATTACATGTACTCTACAATGTTGCTAAGTCAAGACTCGACTCGATCTTAAGCTAAAAACGAAATAACAAAAACATAAAATAAACATGAAATGAAACGGGATGGTAGTCCGTATGTTTTTTCTACTTTTCTTTTTCTCATTTTTTTGTATTTTTTCTTGATTTTTTCGATTTTTTTTTATTTTTTTATTTTTTTTTTTATTATTTTTTTTTTACATACACTTTTACCCTACCATCCAAAATAATACATCATAGGGGCATTGCATTCCCCTTACACTTGAACTTTTACATAACTTTACAAATACTAATCTAATGACTCGAATTAAGATAATTGAAAAACTTGGAGTACTTTTAAAACATTTAGCACATATGGGGGTAATAAATGATGTTCTTCCCCATTACTCCATTATACTAGTACTTTACCCATGAGTCCCAATCGTCCCAAAACAATATGTACAAGGATATGACTCGACTTAGCAACCATGTAATCAATTAGATAATTAACTTGGGTTTAAACAAATGTTGACACAATAATGCACTAAAGATGAGTGCATACAAGGTAGGCTAAGGCGATTTGGGTGTACATTTTAGTGGGGTGTAACAAATTCTTCCTTTAAGTAAAATGCTTAAAGGTCGAAACGAAAAGATAGGCTCTGAGGGGTGTACTAGGGGTATCGTGTACTAAAAATGAGTACAACGCAAAGGGTGTGGGAGAATTACTTGACCAATGTAGCCAAAGTAATTATAACAAAAACACAGGTGTAAAACAATGGGTTAATCCTAATGCCTCTTATCATGTAGTAAATCTAACTACACGAATGTAGTCTCACTTGTGACCTCGGAATGGTCCTAACGCAAGTTCTAGAATCTAAGTGCTACCGGTACACACATCATAGCATAAATGCTTTTCCTACCAATTCTAGGGGCGAACCTCACATATTTGGGGTGGAAAATTTTTTTGTGGTACGGTTTTTTGTGCTAGTCATATAACTCCTATCCGTGAGACACTCATTAAGATCAAAGTTTCACTCCTATATGTTGTAAAAAATTTTAAATTTGGCACTAAAATTACCTTAACAAGTATTTATCTCAGTTTTATTACACATCTACTATCAAACAAACAAAAATCAAGCGTAATTGTATTCTCTAAAATCGTACTTTTACCCTCCCCTTACACTTAAGATGAACATTGTCCCCAATGTTCAAATAACAAGATGTAAAAGTAAATAAGGTAAAAGAATGAAATCAAATACTCCCCTGATTCGCTCGTTGGATAGTGAAATTACACGGTTAAATCTTCCTCCAAAGAGAATGTTGAAGCTCCATGACTAATGCATCGCCATAAGCTTGATTCCATAAACATTTCCTTGTCCAAAATAACCTGTTAACCTGAGAAAACAAACACGAAAACCTGCATAACATCGGCGGGATAAAATCTATATATAAGGATATAATGCTTGTGGAATGATAATTTTGCAGATTCCTGGAGATTATAAGTTGGAGATTTAATAAAAACTTTTTATGAAAACAAAACTTTCAAAAATTTCTGGAAATTAAATCTGACGCCGTCAGGTTATAACCCCTGACGCCGTCAGAAATGACCTGACAAAAATTTTCATTTTAAGTTTCCGGAAAATTTCTGGAAAAAACTTTACCTTACTTCCTGGAAATCCTGCAAAACATCATTATGACTCGATACAAGCATTTGACTCAAACAAATACTAATATGTATGTTAATTTAATATTATTATGATTCATGTTCATATGTGTTCTAATAAACCGATTTAGATTTCCCTTACACTTATCTTTTGCAAAATACCTTTATATGTAGTTAAGACGAAGTTAAAAACAAAATAAAGCATTTTCACATAGTACTTTTGAACATGAATCAATACTAATAAAAATTAAACACACATACGGAAACAAATAAAATCAAACAAACAAATAAATAAACACATAAAGCAAATAAAACAATTAAAGCTTGGGTTGCCTCCCAAAAAGCGCTTTTCTTTATTAACGAGTCTTGTAGCTAGACTCAAAGTCACGCTACCCTATGTAAGTAAGCTCGTCATCGAGGACGTCTTTAGGGTTAAGCTTGGATTGAAGTTTCCTATTGGTCCGCTTAGTACGATATGTCTTTTCAAACTTCTCTCCATCCGGGTCATACAACGTCATCTTAATATGCCATGACCCATCTCCATCTTTGGGTGGTTTATCCCAATTCCACTTATGATCATCTTCCTCACAAATCCACTTATTCATTCCTAGGTTAATTGGCAAAACTCCTAGGAAATCAATCATCTTTCTAAAAACTAGAGGGTCTTCAAATGGATCCAATTCGGTGTCCCTAGCCAAGAGTTGCTCCACCGTATGTGTTCGGTTAACAAAGTCCTCTTCTAGGTAAAATGGGCGTTGGGGTCCTATGAAGTCTCTATCAATCCAAGGTCCATATCTAGATGGTCTCCTATTTAATTCTAACCAATGGGGTGTCGGTTCCTCACTAGTATCATAGGCGTGTTTCTTAACATCATAGATTGACCAAGTATCCCCTTCTCCTACCGCTATCTTGGATTCCTTACAATCAATCATAGCACTAGCGGTCGCCAAAAATCCTCTACCTATCAACAAGGGGCATGTAGGGTCGCTAACCATATCAAGGACGTGGAAATCGGCTAAAATGGTTAGTTTTCCAATGTGCACTAACACGTCCTTAACTACTCCAACCGGGTAAGCAACACTTCCATCCGCTAAGCCTATTATTACCTCGGTTTCTTCAAGTTTTCCAAGTTTTAGAGAGGTGTAGAGAGGTAACGGAAGTAGGTTAAGGCTTGATCCAAGATCGGCTAATGTGTCATAAGCCTCCGAATTACCGATCTTGCAAGGTAGAACAAATAAGCCCGGATCATCTAATTTCTTAGGTAGCTTGTTTTGAACAAAGGCGGTCCCTCTTTTGCCTAACTTGAGCTTCTTTTCATCCAACTCATCAACAACCGGACTTTCAAGGTGGAGCTCCTTGAATTCTTCGTCAAGGTTTTGAGTGGGAGGTGTTTCAACTATGTTGTTGACCAATTTGGATGTCATAACTTCTTGGTCATTTGGAACGACTTGGGTTTGTTTGAAACATGTGCTCATGGAATTGACCGAATAATATTGTGGACAAGAACTAGGGGACGAAACCGATGAAATAGCGTTGACATTTAGTTTCGGGTTCTTGACCGTGTTGCTAGCGAGTGCTCCCATTTCTCGGTCATTGAGGGCTTTCAACAAGGTGTCAATCTTATCGGTCATCTCGCTTTGTTTTTGTTTGAAATCGGCTTCAAACTTGGCTAAACGAGCTTCTTGAGATGCCATAAATTGAGACATCAATCCTTCAAAGTTATTGGTACTACCATTGCCGGAAGGATTGTTGTTGAAAGTACGGTTCGAGTTGGAACCGCTTGATTGGAAACGATTAGGTGGGTTGGAAGAATTGGTTTGTTGTGAGTTTTGGTTTTGTCTCCACCTAAGGTTCGGGTGATTTTTCCATGAGGGGTTGTATGAATCACCATAATGGTTTGGCTCGGGTTTGAAAGTGTACCACTTGTCTCCCGCTCCGTCGGTACGCGAGGATGCGTAGTCCACAAAAGCTTGTTCGGGGAGTTCCATGCAATCACGAGTGTCGTGGGGACCACTACATAATTCACATGAAGAAGTGATTTTGTTCACTTGGCTTGAAGGTTTAGGAGCCTCGTAGGATTTCATGAGGAACTTGACTTGGTCTTCAAGTTCTATGATCCTACGGTCGGAAGTGCTTGAATTGTTAGAAGGCAAAGATATTGCCTTGACCGTTTTATTCAAATCACGGGGATCACTCCAACTTTCGTTGTCATAAAGAGCAAGATCCTCTAGGAGAGCCCATGATTGTTCCGCACTTAGATCACGTAGCTTGCCACCGGCCGCTTGGTCAATGGTTTGCCTCGTGGAGAGATTGATATGGTCATAGAAGATTTGGACTTGGAGCCAAAGTTCTATGCCATGGTGAGGGACCTTTTGGAGTAAGTCCTTGAATCGAGTCCATGCCTCGTAGAGAGTTTCGCCTTGACGTTGTTGGAACATCAAGATATCATTCCTTAGCTTGGTAGTTCTTCCCGGTGGGAAAAACTGAGCAAGGAAACGAGTGGTGAGATCATCCCAAGAGGTAATGGATCCTGCGGGTTGACGTTCTAGCCACTGACTAGCTTGGTCCCGCAGAGAGAATTGGAAGAGACGCAATCGGGTCGTCTCTCGAGTGGCAACATCAAGGTCTATAGAATCAACGATTTTAAGAAAGTCCTTGAGATGTTGATTAGGATCTTCAGAACGAAGTCCATGGAATGCGCATCCACTTTGCACCAACCGGATGGTGTCGGATCGCAAGGGTGTGATATTGGCTCCTTGAGTGAGCTCAATGGTGTTTCGATAGCCATGGTGGCTAGGACGGGAATACTCTCCTAAAGTACGGGCTCTAGGAGGTGGTGGTGGTTGTTGTGGTGGTGGGTTGTGTGGGTTAAGGATATTACCATCTTCCATGATGTCGGATGGTATGGTTACGAACAAAGACACGAAGAAAATAGATAGACTAAAGAAAACCTAGAAAAATAAAATAAAAATCTCACTAGAAAGGAATCTAGTGAGTAGACCTAATAGAAATAAAAATTTCAACCTAAACAATAACTATTCCCCGGCAGCGGCGCCAAAAACTTGATGTGCGTGGTTTTGTAACCTTACAACAGGTTTTACCTCTCGAGGGATCTCAAGAGGCTTACAACCCCACCAGGCAGTGTACCTGACCGATGTAGTATAGTGTAGTGGTAAGTACGGGGGATTGATCGTTCTCCACAGGGAATAGTGTTCGTTAGGTGTGAAAGGCTACTCTAATTAGGTCTAAGGGTTGAGGAAGATTCTTTTTTTATGTTTTTATATTTTATGAAAGCAAGTAAAATCTCGGTTTTGAAGGAGTGGGCGGAATTAGTTGCTAGTCAACTAACCCAAAATTTACTACGAATGCAAATAAAATAAAATAACAAAAATGAAAAGTGGTGAGAAACTTATGTGTAGAGAAATGTGTTTACTTAGATTTCCTTACTCCCTAACTATCTTTTACCGGTTAATTAGTGTGTATTAGTCGCGTGGATGACGGGTGTATTCCTTAATACCATTCGTGGGGTGGCGTACTTACTTCCCCAAACTCTACAAGCTCCTACTTCACTCCTATGTCGAGCCGGCTAGGAAGCTCCTAACATGGGATCACTAGAATTCGCTTGTGCATTAAATACAACCATAAAAACCTTTAGTACGCATTTGGTTCATGTTTCTTAAGACGTTCAAGCAAGTTACCGAATAGGAAGTTAGCCAGTTTTCTTAAGCCTAACATAGATAAACAATCATCCAATACAACTAACAACACACTAACAACCAATAATCAATAGCTAAGTTTCATTAGATCTAAGCAAACACAAGATAAATTTAGCCTAACATGTTAAACAAAAGACAAGCATAAGATAGAATCAAACAACACATAGACATATTGAATGATTAATTGATAACTTATCTTTCAATGAAACATGGAAGATCTCAAGGCAAAAAGCCCTGAAAAAGTAGCTAAAATCGTCTTAGGGTTTTATCCCAAAATTCCACACACTAAGCTCTACCTAATGACAAAAGATTAGAAAACTATATATAGATTTTTGGATCTGACGGCGTCACCTTATGCATTGTGACGCCGTCACCTCGCCGCTTTTAGGGTTCCCGGGTGACCTTCTTGACGCCGTCCCTCTTTAGCTCTTCAAAAATCCATTCTGGCTTATCAAGGCTTGACGCCGTCTAACCCTGAACGTGACGCCGTCCCCTTATGATTTAAGCCGTGACGCCCTTGATTTAGTTAAAGCGTGACGCCGTCAGAATTCACATGCTAACTCACTGGCCCGTCATGAGTAAATTTCACATCCCACTTTTCTTGCCAAGGCATGACGCCGTCAAGAGATGATTCTGACGCCGTCAAAGGTAAATTTCAGCCGATTTTGAGACTTTGCCGTTTTCTTCACTTTAATGCTCCAAAAACGTCCAAAATGCCTCCTTTTCCAGATTTCTCCTCAAAAGTACCTAAAATGACAAAAGGAACGATTTAGGGCAATATTTGATCAAATAAATACGATTTCGGGCTTAAATGACCCCTTAAAAGCGGTACACTTTTCGCCTCATCAGATATAACTAAGGAAATTGATCAAAATTCTATATCAGATCACAACTGCGATAATTACGTCAACTGCGATAATTATGTCAACTGCGATAATCATGCAACTGCGATAATTATGTTAACTGCGATAATTAACCAATCAAGATAAGTATCCCAATCAAGATATGTATCCCAACTGCGATATTTATCCAACTGCGATAATCATTCCAACTGCGATAATTATTCAACTGCGATAATCATCCCAACTGCGATAATTATGTCAATCAAGATAAGTATCCAACTGCGATATTTATCCCAACTGCGATAATTATCCCAACTGCGATAATTTTGGCCAACTTCGATAAACTCTTGTACAAGAGTTTACGATGATATTGTCGATGAACAGTCACTCAGATCTTATCGTGATTCATTATAACTTATGATTATTAACCTTAGATTAGTTCAAACAACTTTCATGACTATTTTGAGCATTTAGGCTAATTTATAACACAAACGAACCACAACATCGCAAAAATCAAACTGCTCAAGTTCGTGTTCTTCATAAACCCTAAAACTTAATAAATTTACTTAATGTGTTTCTGGGTGCAATCCAAGCATGCCAATATACAATTAAACATCAAACAACAATATTCCAAGAAACAATTTACACAATAACACATGAACAAAGTTTTCCCCAAATCGTTGCTTAAACCCTAAAATCCAATTAGAACAATTTGTGGTTTCTGGAAGAATTTAAGCATGCAATATAGGTTTGTAAACAATGTATAAGCATTATCGTACAATTGCTTTCAACACAAACACTCTCAATCTTAAGTCCCCAATTTAACGCAAAACCCTAGAACTAAACGTCACAATTTTGATCGTTCTAGCCATTGGATCATGATTCTGTTCAAAACCATCTTTAATAATGACATGATAAACATAAGAATACTCACAAAATTCAAAAATCTTGATCGGATTTGCAGAATGAATGATAGCCGTTGATGATGGTGGGTGGGTGGTATTGAATACGGTTAGGTGAATATGGCAGACTAATAACTGCGGTGAATTAATGTTTTTTGACTTTTTATATCTTATAGCTACTTTGCAATATTAGCGACTTAATCCCTTAACCTTAATAACTGTGAAATCCTAGTCCTAAACCACCATCATGCAAACACTAAGTCTCATTTTTGACATTTAAGGCACACAACTTTTCTTATCTTAAAATCTTATCACCTAAACTTGTGAAGCTACAATTTCTGAAAGCATGCAAGTACAATTTTAAAATTTGTGGTAAAAGTTATGTCTCCCCCTCAACACGTGTTCAAAAATAATTTGAGACATTGTAAAATAAACAACGTGTTAGATAAGGGATTGTACTTGCATTATTTTTTAATATATATATTTACAAAGATAGTTTGCAGATGTTTGACTTGGTTAATTATTTTTAAGAAACTTTTCCAAATCATTTGGTGTCAAACATCTCATACCAATCCGGTGAACCAGATCCACAAACCTTGCATGAGGCAAAGCTTTTGTGAACAGATCCGCCAGTTGGTGTTCAGTTCCCACAAAATATAATTCAACAGTACCCTTTTCCACATGTTCCTTGATGAAATGGTACCGGAGATCAATATGCTTGGACTTCGAATGTTGTACTGTGTTGCATGAAATGGCAATGGCACTCTTGGAGTCGCAATACATCGGAATCTTTTTGAATATATAACCGTAGTCCATCAGTTGTGATATCATCCAGATGACTTGAGCACAACAGCCAGACATGGCTACATACTCAGATTCTGTTGAAGACAGGGATGTACAATCTTGCACAAAATGATTCTTTGACTGATCAAGATTCAGAGCTTCAGGCCTTGTTAATGACCACCCAATCACAAATTGAAAAATGCAATGAAATCAATAAAAATCTGAAAGAAAAGATTGCTTTGTTAACAAAGGACAATGAGTGCTATAAACTACAACTTTCGGGATATCTAAAACAAGATAAACGTGAAAAAGGTTTTGAAATTGCTTTCCAACAAGAGTATGTAAAAGTTCAAAATTTAGAAAGTCAAGTTCGTGAGCTAACTGTTGCCAAAGCTGAGCTTCTCTCTCAAAAAGAAAAGGATCAATTTGAATTCAAAAAACAAATTGATGCTTTAACTTCTGAGTTGTTAAAAACTCAATCAGAGCTTTCAACATCTCAGCAGGATCTTCTTGAAGAAAAGCAAGCCACTAGGAAACGTGTTGACTCATATCTTGAGGAAATTCTGGATTTGGAAACCAAACTCAAAGAATTTCAAAATGTTGTGTATAAAACGGGTAATTCTGTAACACAAATTCAAAAACTAACTGTGACACCAAGTCCTAAAGGAGTAAGTTTTGCACTTGGAAGTGACAAACCCCGTAATCTACACATAGCACTCAAAGACAATCCTAAGTTATACAATGCAACATTTTTGTTAGATGATACCTTTCAACGTGTTGTTATGTATTCTGTTGATGAAGAAACTGATTTTCTTGCACAAAAGATTGAGGGTCGATCAAATTCACAAAAACAGTTTTCAAGAATACATTATGATTATAATGCACGACCTCATTTGAGCAAAACATTTGTCCCTCCTAAGGACCATCCAGAACAAACGTTAACATACACAAACATAAATGCTCCTTCGTCTATAACTTCTGTCCCCACAACTGCTCACAATTCAAAGATTGTTTGACAGAGGATCTTGTTGATCCACAAATGCCTCAAAAATGTCGGGTTCTTCGATATTTTCAGACATTTATGGATGACATTTCTCGTTTGGAGAATGAAATTGAGTTTAGTTCTCAAATTCATGTCTCTTCTTTTCTTTCTCCTGTTCAAAAAGAAAAGAAAGAGATTCTTCAAAAGAAAATTCTTCCTCATGTCAGAAATCTGAAGAAATGCGCAACAAAATGGGAAGATGAGTTATACACGGAAGTAGCATCTATGAAAACCATTTTCAAAGCTAAAGATGACAAGGTTCAACGTCAAAAACTTCAAAAGAAATTTTTAGCAAAAGAAAATGATCGACTCTTAGAAAAAGTTTTGTGTTATGACGTTGTTTCTGTGATTATGAATTCGTTTTATGAGTCATGCAATGAATCACTTGTGAAAGATCATGCTGTAAATGTTGAGATGTTGCAAATGGAGATAGAAAATTTGGTCAAAGAGAATGAGGATCTTCAACAAATCAACAATGATATGGAAAACAAAGTTTTTAACCTTCAAAAAAGGCTTGATTGGTGTCAAAATCAAAGTGCTGAATTTGAACTAAAATTTCAAAATCTCATAAGATCTTTATCATTTCAAAACAGTCATATTCCTGAAAATCACAAGGAAACAAAGGCTTTCTTAAGACTTAAACTGTTTGAAAATGAAAAAGAACTGGATGAAATTCTTCAAAATAGAAATGACACAGTCCGCCTCAACAAAAAATTAGATTCAAAAAATCAAGAATTCCAACATATCATTGTTGATCTGAAGAAGAAAATCAGAGTTTTAGACAAAGGCAAAGCAAATATTCATAAGATTGCCCCAGGGATGTATGTAGTAGACAAAGCAATTACCCAAGCATCAGACTCAACCACTAATGCAAACACTTCTACTTCCACAGGACTAGATACTATCTCTAAGGCTAGCAGTTCCAAGACTCCCAAGAAACAACAGAAGAGTAGAGTCAGGAAGTCTAGGAATGGATCATCTAAGTCTTCAGAAGTTCAAGAAAGTAGTTTGAATAACACAGATGTAATGTCAGGAATAGAATCGACCTTAGCAAAGTCTAATTCTAGGAATGATGTAACAAATGTTGAATCTATGAATGATAATGTTGATGTTTTGGTTGATGCTAGTTGTATTGTTTGTCGTACTAGTATATTATCTGGTGATCATCAAAACTGCATTGCTAAAACTCTGTTGAAACGTAAAAAGAAACGACTAGTGGCTCTTCCTCTAGGCTCAAAACTATTGCCAAGTCCATTTTAGGGAAACCACCACTAGTTGTTTCTGAGCAAACCGTTGAAACACCCATAGCCAAACCCAAGACAACTAAATCACCTAGTGCATTCATTAGGAAAAAGGTTGAGACTAGTTGGACATGGCAACGTTGGTTACAACACACTGCAAGTTTTAAATGGATTCCTAAAATAATTAAATCTTGTGTTACTAACCCAACGGATCCAACCGTTACCAATTCTCCACCTGTTTCCAATGTTTGTGATGCAGGTGATCCAAATTGTCCTATGGATTGTTGATAGCGGGTGTTCCCGACACATGACCGGCAACCTCAAGCTTCTCACAAACTTTATCGCAAAGTTCATTGGAACGGTCAGATTTGGGAATGATCACTTCGCAGCAATAATGGGCTATGGAGATTATGTTAATGGGAACATCGAGATCAGTCGTGTATACTATGTTGAAGGCCTTGGTCACAATTTATCCTCAGTGGGACAATTCTGTGACGGAGATTTAGAAGTAGCATTTAGGGAGAAGACTTGCTTCATTCGTGATCTACAAGGAAATGATTTGATGAAAGGAAGACGCGGAACCAGTCTATACACCATATCCTTTGAAGGCATGACAGCTTCATCTCCTATCTGTTTACTCTCCAAAGCTAATCCCACAAAGGCTTGGTTATGGCATAAAAGATTGTCTCATCTCAATTTCAAAACCATGATTGACCTTGCAAGACATAAATTGGTTGACGGGTTACCCAAATTCAGATATGCCAAAGATCATTTGTGTTCTGCATGTGAACAAGGGAAAAGTCACCGTGCTCACTTTCCTCCCAAAACAGAACACAACACAGATCATGTCCTCCAGCTGCTACATATGGATTTGTGTGGTCCAATGCGGGTTCAAACTATTAACGGGAAAAGGTACATTTTGGTAATAGTTGATGACTACTCACGATGGACATGGGTCTACTTTCTTCGGACAAAAGATCAAGTTCCTTCAATGGTCATCACGTTTCTCACAAAGATTCAAGTTCAAGTCCGTAACACCGTCAGGATTATTCAAACAGACAACGGCACTGAATTTAAGAATCAAACCCTTCGGGAATACACTGAGAAGCATGGGATTGTTCATCAATATTCAATTGCTCGCACTCCCGAATAGAATGGTGTAGTTGAAAGACGAAACCGTACGCTTGTGGAAGCAGCTAGAACAATGTTGATCAATGCTCAATTACCAGACTATCTTTGGGCTGAAGCTGTTAATACTGCATGAGGTTTACGGAGTTCAATGAATCTGAGAAATCTACTTGCACACTACACATAGTTACCATGTGTCAGCATAGGTGGAGTATCCTGATTCCCAGCTTCATGTCGGGATTGCTGACTGCTGATTGCCTCACACATCTTGTTAAAACAATGTGGCTCTCTGGAGTAGGATGGATTGTTCAGCATCTGATTCTGTTGCATGATTTGTTGCGGGGATACTTGTGGTGGAGAGAGAAATTGATGCTGTTGCACGAATGCTTGTTGGTGTTGTTGTTGATACTGAGGATGAAATTGTTGTTGTTGAGGATATTGCTGTAGCTGATAGTAGTAATTGAAGTGAGGTGGTTGAGACATATCTGGATCTTAAAGATAATTAAGATATGTGTTGATGAGTTATGTTAAGTTGGTTTGGAAATCAGAAGATTTTGTTCAACTGCGATAAGTACTGTTCACTGAAGTGCGATAAGTACAGTTCACCAAGTGCGATAAATACAGTTCACCAAATGCGATAAGTACAGTTCACCAAGTGCGATAAGTACAATTCACCAAATGCGATAAGTACAGTTCACCAAGTGCGATAAGCTTCAATAGCGATATCGATAGTAGAAAATGCGATAAAACTAGAAAGTGCGATAAACAATGACAAATTTGATATGTTATCTTAAAGTGCGATAAGTTATAGCAAAATGCGATAAAATATCAAACTGCGATAAGATAAGATAGCAAACTGCGATAATTTATGGCAATTGCGATAGTTTTATCTCAATTCCAAGTTCGATAATTCTCAACTCTTGTACAAGAGAAGAGAAGCAACCAAGTCGAAGTATTTTCACTTTCTAATACAAGAAAGTACAATACTGAGTCCCAATGCCGATAACTGAAGATCTGCCAAATGCGATGAAACCTTAACTTATCTTGATTCGAACTGCGATAAAACCCTAACTTATCTTGATTCGAACTGCGATAAAACCCTTAGTTGTCGAAGTTTACTCAGAAAGCAAAAATATCACTTTTCATCAACTTTTCCAATTCGCTAATAACACGGATTACACCAAATCGTCCAAATAACCAATAAAACCCGATTTTTTTTTTACTTTAAACGATTAGTAATCACAAGATTTGATGAAGATTAAGCTTGTTAACGTAGAAAATATGAAATTCGATGAAGATTTGTGAAATTTTAACGAAATCAAAGCTACTTTTTCAACACGAACAAGAGTTTAACGTGAAGATTTGAACGAAAACCTTATGAAATCTAGAAAACCAACGTAATTAACTATACTAATGACTCAAAAAACACGATCCTAATTATCCCTAGGCGAATGATACCACTTGTAGGTCACTAATATCTCAAACACACACACGATATGACTAATAATAACACGTACTACTTATCTAGATTAAGCTACGTACAAAAGAGAAATAAGATAATAAGCTAACTAGAGAAGAGAAATAAGGAGAGAATGAGAAGAATGGAAGGTTTTCACTAATCGAATTACAAATGAGCAGAGCTTACGCAAGATGCATGAAAAACCGACACTAAATGAGGCACCCCATGCCTTCTATTTATAGGCCACGATCTAGGGTTAAGCACATGGGGTGACCTTCTAGAAACTAATTACATTTAGCACTTCATTAGCCGGCCCATGGACTTCTAATGGACCGGGCTATACTTACAAACATAAAGTCCAATTAAGCAACATTAATTCGACACATGAACAAGACTTGAAATATATTTGAAACGTGTTCCTAACACTTGTTCAATTGGAGGCCCTAAGGAGTGCTATAACTCTTTTATTACTCATTGTAATATTACTTTTGGGTAATTTTGTTTACCTTAATTAATCATGTTAAACCATTTGATGTTGAATGAAATGTTATGTTTGATGATGACGCTTGTTATGGAATAATTTGTGATGCTTGTTTGGGAATGATGTGACTTTCGTATGAATGTTGGATGTTTAGTCGGTTAGAAAAAGTGATTATTTTCATGAGTTTGTTTAAATATAATTCATGTTCTAAAACTTGTTGGTTAAACATTATTGGATTTAAGGGTTGAAAAGATTTCTAATATTGTTTGATTCCAAGAAGTTGGTGCACAAATGGATTGGTATTTGATAATTGACGAATATTAAGTATGCAAGTTTTAAATGAACTCGGAAATATTTAATCACGAGATTGGGTTGAAAAGACTCGTAAGAACTAATTTAACTAATCATCTTTTTCATACATTTGATCACAAAAAGAGCTAGCGTAATGGGATGAGAGTAGGCCGAAAGGACTCACCCGTGAAACTAGTAGAAACATGGATTTTCTTGATATTACCCATTGACTAGAAGTCCTTGTGAAAATTGATATGTGCCTTCTAAGTTTCACCCAAACATGTTCAACATTCTATCACGATTAGTCATTGTTCCTAAACAAGTATTTGTTTGTTTGATTGATTTGATTTGAAACCATTGTTTGTTTAATTGCTTTAAAGTGCTTTAGAGCGTGACAATCTTGAGTACTATTTCTATTGCTATTATCTAAATTGCTTAAACCTAAACACGTAGTCTCTTGGGACGATCCTTATTTACCACAAACCATACTACAATCGAACGAGTATATTTGCTCGTATGTGTTTCCTAAATAACCGGTAAAAAGGTATTTTATAAATTTAAAATTTGAGTGAAATTGGGATATAATATACACACCTCCCGTGCGAAACTCATCAAGTTTTTGGCGCCGCTGCCGGGAACTACTCCTTTTTAGTTTAGTTTAGATTAGTTTAGTTGTAAATAGTAGCATAAAGTTTGTTCTTGTTATTGCATGATTTTAGAGTTTATTTCATGTTTGTCTTTGTGATTGTTTGGGTTATTTGGTTAATGATTGTTAAGTGTTTTACTATGTCCTAGTTTCATGTGTTTCTCTCATTTTTATTTTTATTTTTATTGGTTCTAGTTTTAAGTTAAAATATATCAAACAAAAAAAAAAGAGAAAAATTTTGAAAAAATATTACTGCAAACCGGGCGGCTCAACTCTGAACCGCCGGCTCACCTTTCAAAACTTAAAAAAATAATAATAAATAAAATTTGCCACTTGAACCGCCGGCTCAACTGTGAACCGCAGCGGTCCAAGCTCTCGGTAAAAAAAATCCGAACCCCCGGTCCAAATCTCGACCGCGGCGGTTCATGCTTTCGGTAAAACCTTTCAAAACCAAATCGCCGGTTCAAATGTGAACCGCGGCGGTTTGACTCCTCAGTAAAAAAATTTCCCATCCCAAACCGCCGGTTTGGGGGTGAACCGTGTAAAAAATAATAATAATAATAATTTGTTTTCTTTATTTACTCTTTTATTTATTTAAATAGTTATTTAGTTTATTAGATTTGTTTTAGAATTTAGTATGATTTCTTCTTTTCAAATAACTTAGTTTTTTTTTTACTAACCCCTAACGTTTGTTTTAGATGTGTTGTCTATGAATGTTTAGCTTATTTTTAGTTATGGATTCACCTAGCGAAGTTTCGGCTTATTTGGACAAATTGGAAATGGAATTGATGGATGATGGAGATGTTATGGCTAGGATGGAGAAAATGGTTGATTTTGAAAAAGTGAAGTTGCAAGCGAAAGGAAAAGAAGTTGAACGTATGGAATATGAACCTGAAAAGCCTCGGGTGATAACTTTCACTCGTGCTAAGTTGAGAGAATATAACGAACCAAGTATGAGGTATTCCACACCTTGTGGAATAGAAGGATTAGGAGCTTGGGATGCGGAATGTAACATTAGACAAAGTGATAGTTATGTGACCTTTGCTTTTTATGAAAAGTTTGGAAATGGGAAATATGACGTGGACAAGTATAATAGGAAGATAGCTAGGGATGTGAAAATTGACATTCATGGTTATACCTTTGCTATGGATTTGATTATTGATGAGTATGAAGACACTACGGATCCTTCCGTTGTGTTTGGGAGAAATTTCTTGGTGGCAACCAAGTGTGTTCTTGATTTTGGGCTAGGAGAAATGCGACTTGATATTGGAGAATTGCAGGATGACAAAGATGTTAATTGGTTAATTGAACAAATAGAGGAGGCATGTGAAAATGAAGATGGTATTCTTGGGAGCATGGAAATGGTTAAGATGGGAAAAGCTACTCGTTTGAAAAAAAATACCCACCTTTTAAAGGTCTTATACCTTCACCGTCATCATTACCACAACCTACCACACTAATCAAAGGAGAAAGTTCTTCTAACCAAACACCCTTACCAAAAGAAACACAAACAAAAGAATCCATTGATGAAGAAAAATGTGTTGAGGAGATTACTACAAAGTTCAAGAAATTGCTTGATGAGAAACCAATACTACATGTGTTGGAACACTATGCTCATTATAGGAAGTTGCTTGATGAAATCTCGGTGGAGAAAATGAAACTTGATAAGAAGGATGTGATTGAAGAAGAAGAAGAGGAGAAGGTTATGGAAAAAGGCTTACCCAAAAAGAAGAAGATCCGGCGAACTACCTTATCCCACTAAAAGTGAATGGAACCATTGCAATAAATGCCTTGGCTGATACTGGGGCGAGTGTTAGTATAATGCCTTATAAGCTTTACAAGATTATGGAGTTGGGAAGAGCTTGTCCTTCCAATGATGTTTTGTTGATGGCAGATAATACCATGGCAAAAGCTTATGGTAAAGTGAAGAATATGAGATTACAAATAGGATTCCAAACATATTTGTGTGACTTTTTTAATTTTGCATGTACCTATTGATAAAGAAACACCCATGTTGGTTGGACGCCCATTCTTGAGTACGATTGGAGCAATAATTGATAATGGCAAAGGAACGATGGAAATTGATGATGGAGTGGCTAGAAGGATTTACCACGCCAAGAAAAGAGAAAAAGTTCTAGCAGATGAAGAATCAGATGATGAAGAAGATTGGTTGGATGTATTTGATATTAGCCATGACAATGAAGGTAACCCAAAATATGGAAAAACAGCCCCATCGTTTGAACATATTGAAGATGATATGGAGAGAGCATTGGCTATGGAGAATTACTTCAATCCTTTCAAAAAGATGGTTGATTTCCTTGGTTCTATGCCAATTAAGCTTAAAAATATTGAGTGGACATCTGATGGGTATAGCAAATATCAAAAGGTTGAAGGAGACAATGATTGGCACACTAAGATAGAGATTACTAGCCCGGGTGGACGCCGTTTCACTCGTGAGTTCAAAACAAAGGAAACTGATAGAGTTCTTTCGGGGAAATTTCATTCGGAGGATATTCTAAGGTTTGGGAATTATTTTGATTAAAGGAAGAATGTGGAAGAATAAAGAAGCTTATTGCTAAGCTTTTGCTCATTTTGTCTCTTATGAGTTCTATCATGTTTACTTATCGTTTATTGATCTTATTATGTTTTGCACTTCTTTGTTAGTTGAGTGTGTTTTAGCTTTTAAGCTTGATAAGTTATGATTAATAAGAAGTATTTAAGTTTGAGTTTAGTTGTTTTTTAATTTATGTAGTTTGTATCAATTAGTTCAATGGAATGTTGGAAGTGTTTTTAAGTTGTGGTGATGTTTGGAAATGACCAAGGAATGAAAGAACGTTTTTGTTTTGAAACGGGTTTTGTACTAAATTTTTTACAAACCAACGGTTGAAAACCAAGCCCACGGTTGAAGTACCCAAGCTACGGTTGAGTCTTCATTTGTGCCAAAGAAACAAAAGAAAGAAAAAATAACACAATCCACAACCATTCTCATCATTCCAAGATTGAAGTTTAGTTATCAAATTGAGGTTCTAGCAATCCTATGGCATCAAAAAGGGTAAGTAACACCATCCAATTACTTTACATTGTCTTGATTCGAATTTGATTTTTAGGGTTTTTAATTGGGCGAATTTGATAAAGTTCGAATTAATTGAAATTACTTGATGGGTTTACTAGAGGATTGATGTAAGGATTGATTGGAAGTAGAATTAGATGAATTGATTAAGAATTGAAAGAGAATTTGATGTTCTAAGATCTAGGGTTCATGTATGTCGAATTTTGAGGATTTTTAATCAAGATTGATTGGGTTTTTTTGTGGTATATGGTTAAGAATTAGTGTTTGTATGCTATTTGATTAATTATATGGACCACTACTTTGTTTGAATTTGATTTTGATTCTAAGATTCTTGAGGTTGAGAAGTGAAGTTATGAGTTTAAGCACTTAGAATAAGCACTAATAAGCAAATGGAGGAAGGAGTAAAATGTGGATAAGTTGTAAACTAAAAAAAAAAAATAAAAATAAAAATAAAATTGTTTTGCTAATGTATCTTACGTTTTAACCTTTAACTCCAACATTTCTCGTGTGCTTGTTTTGTTTGTTTTGTAGAAATGTGTTCGACAAGAAGAGGAAAACCCATTGGTTGCTTTGCACATGAGACACGGTCGTCAAGCAAGGGAATTTACCCTCATGCCGATAACAAGTGAACATTTGAGGTGGAGTAAGCTAAGTAAAGAAGCAAAAGCTTGTTACAATATCCGATTGGCAAAGTTGCAACGAAAAGAGATTGCGGTACCAAAGTTAGTGAGTTGGAAATTGATGAGAGAATATAACCTTAATAAGACTCTTGAGAAATTATGGGAGGTAAATACGGAGTCTGAAAACGGAGTTTTTGAAGATTTTAGTTTGGAGTACGCGATTAGCTTTGATGAGAAGCTAATTTATAGAGAATGGTGTTTAGAGTTCTTTTCTACAATCTATTTCAACCAAGAAGTGAGCGACATCATGGAGGAGAAATGTATTTGGTTTAGGTTGTGTGGGAACGATCATGCACTAACTTTGCCGGAATTTTGGCAATTACTTGGATTGTATGATGAGAATGACCTTACCCATGAAGAGTTTGAGGAAAACCTTTCTAAGTTGGAAAAAGAACCACCCAACACTACTAGAAAAAAGGCCTTTAATGACGCGCATTGCGTGTCATAAAAGGGGTCAGATGACGCGCTTTTTGGTGTCATTGATCGACCCGTCATAAAGCTTTATGACACGCATTTCGCGCGTCATGAATTTATGACACGCTTTTATGACACCCTTTTACGACAAACTTTTATGACACTATTTTATGACCCCTTTTTTGCGTGTCATGGGTCAAATTTTAAAAAAAAAATAATTTTTATAAAATTAATAATATCCCCACATTAAATAACAGATAATCTCATAATACAAATAAATACACAAATAGCAAAAAAGCGCATTTCATATATATCAAAACAATGCGTTTCATACAACTACAAGTTATTTTCAAATTTCAAAATTGTAGAAACATATATGGGTGATATACAGGTAAATGTGTAGAACATATATAGCTACATAGAATGTGTTTGGTATTTGGCATCAAGGAGCAGCAGCCAACCTTCTTCAAGTAAGATGAAACTTCCTTAACAATTTCATCATATCTAGCCTTGGAGTACTTCAAGTAAGATGCCACTAACTGAAGTCTGGTCTGCTTTAGCAGCAAGTCCATTTTGCCCCTATGAACACAAAGCAGCCGATAAGTTTTAATTAAGAGCACATACGTTACTTTATATCCAGTCTACAGAACAATGAAACGGCAAACAAGCCTGACGAGGTAAAAGTAAACTATAAACTATTAATATAATATAAATGAGATTATGGTAAAAGTAAACTGAGTTCAGAATTCAGTAGCAAATTTTTTTTCCTTTCATATAGTTTTCCTAAACTGGAACATGTATGCAATAGAAGTGATTAAAGTACCCAAGTCATGTGACGATTTCTAAATTTATGATGTGAGTGGGAAAACAAAATAGCTCAAGAAAACATATTGTGAGGCTGAAAATTCTAACAATTAAGATGATATCATACCTACAAAAGGTTGACGGCATCGTCTTTTGGGTGGTTGATTTTAAAAACGTGCAGATCGTAGATCATCTTCCACGTTCCAATATGATCAGGTGTACAGTGTTGGTTCACGTCTGCTATGCGCGCCTCAACAGGTGCACATGTTGGGTGTAGTCTACAAAAAAGAGGAAATTCACATGGGAGTTGAAGGTAAACTGATACTTAGTTATTTTAGATTGAAAAGTAATGTATGCGGTACCAGCGAGTGGGTGAACATGCACAGTTGCACCATTGTCAGCAGCAACAGTCAGCTGACACGCTGGTGTAAAACCTGCGTAACCACAGATGGTTAACTACATAAAAAAACTGTTGGACCTTGCAAATGTAAGTAGAAAAGTATAGTTGAAGAAAACAATAAAATACAAAACAAAAGGCAGCGTTGCTTTGCAACTAAGAATATATCAACAATTAATGGTAATACAGTATAGATGTGTGCTTATCATAATAAATATAATGTTTACAGATTTCAATAGTTGGGAAGCTTGGTTGTTGGAAGACTAAAAAAAAATGTAGGCACGTCCAAAAACAACACATTTACTGGCAACCAAGTTTTTTGTGTATAAATTCATCCTAAACACTCCTTTTAAAGAAATAAGTGCTCTAATAATATGGTAAATGCATGTATAGTTCACACAAACTACTGAAATTTGTAACCAAGACCAAAGTCACCAATCTTGTACCTGAGAAGGGTATTGGAACTGATAATATCACCTTTCAGCATATTGCAGAGTACAATGTTAATCTTTTGAAGTATGCTTATAAGTCCTCAAAACTGATAAGAACTGAATCTAACAAACATAACTATGCTAAAATTTGTTGCGGTTAATCTTATCCAGCATACGTATTCTATTACACTATGCACAAAAAATATGACAGAAACTTAATAGCTGCTAACTGCAATCAACAAACTAATACTCCTAAAATCAGTTTCGCTTAATCATATCTAGTATACTAATTTCACAAAAGAGCTGTGAAATAGCAGATGCACAAACAGATATGCGCATACCAATTTTAAACGTGCAAGCTTCTATTATATACCTGGCGGTGCATCTGAACAACAATCGTAGTTGCTGATGACTATGTTTATATGCCGGGTAAAAAAATGTACTGTCCCAATTACCATCAGTTACTGCAGGGTCATCGCCAACGTTAATAATTGCAACAGAATGTATCGTCCCGGTTTCAAAGTCAAGAACTACTGGTTCCGCAGGCATTACTGTAACAGTTTGAAAAACAGTTACTAACTCTAAGAGTAAAAATTATATTTAATTAATCAAAGGCATGAAATAGCAAAAGAAAAGTACCTGCAACACAAATGTACAAAAAGGAATCCAAAATAGGCTGATCAGGCACTATTTGGTGTGACCGAAACCTTTGTTTAGTAGTAGGATTTGGTATCGATTTGGAGACGGGGGTGGCACAACCCTGTCGTTGAAGGTTTGTTCAACCGAACCGATTGTCCACCAACTCTACAACTACTGTCAGACACTTCATTTCACTGCTCACATAAAAAGCCTTAAAGATCCTAGAAAAATAGTTTGAGGAAATCCAATTATCAAATAAGAAGTTTTAATCAAAGAACAAATCTGGTAAAAGGTTGTAAAGAAACACACCTTTGTACATCTAATTGGTGCCCTGTTTGTTTACCTCAATGCTTATATGCCCTGTTTCAGTGTGTCTACAACCTGCAATGTAACAACACGTATTTAGTAAAAGAAAAATTGGCACCAAAAATTCGTAACACTAAGGTTTGTTACCTTGACGGTGGCATACCAAATTATATTACATAAGTGTTTGTGGTTCTGTCCAAGCACCATGATAAATTCCAATTATCAAATAAGAAGATTGTAAAAATTATCATTTGTGCTCATTTCAGTTTAGGCCCAAACCATTTGAGCCAGACTTAATGGAGAGCAGTATGCATTTGGAGGAGAATTTATATGAAGATGGATTAAAGACACATGAGAATGTGGTTTTTGTATTAATCGAAACACACTTAACAAACGCAAATCAAATCACAGGTAAACTAACCCTTATATTCGACTACTCACAAGATAAGTAAATCCAATTCGAATGACCAAAAACCAAACAAACGTATACAACCAAAATCCAACCGAGACCAAGACTAATCAAAACTCAAATAAGCTTCACAAAATAAGCAAGATCTAAATCCAATCCGAGACCAACACGGGTCATAAACCCGACCCGAAACAAAAGAGAGAGAAAATAAGCACTTTGTGCTTATTTTTCAGTCGAATAAGCAATCAACAAACGTCTTATAAATCTTTAAACCATAGGACTTAAGACAACTTTATTCAAAACAAATTTTATCCGTTTTAACTTGCACGAAAACCACACAAATGATTTATAAACCGGTTTTTAAACAAAATAATAATAGAAACAGATTTTAAACTCGCGACGTACCACAAATTGAGAGAGAAAGAGAGGTGTCGAGATGAGGAGACGAGCACGTGAATCAAACACGAACCAAGAACCCTACGTGTGACCTTTCACTCTAGACCGACTCGAAACATGAACACCTTGAACTTCCTTGTCTTTTGGATGGTGGTGGCGGTGGCTTGAAGTGGTGACAGCGGTGGTACGACTGCTTGGTGGTAGCGTGGTGGCTATGTTGTTGATGG
The DNA here is from genome assembly GCA_021014915.2 of Artemisia tridentata subsp. tridentata. Classification (NCBI taxonomy): domain Eukaryota; kingdom Viridiplantae; phylum Streptophyta; class Magnoliopsida; order Asterales; family Asteraceae; genus Artemisia; species Artemisia tridentata. Next base: position 71,322,673 of record CP139506.1, on the reverse strand, counting down.
TGGTGGATGAAGGTGATGATGATGGTGGTTGTGTTGATGGTGATTGGTGGCCAGTGGCGGCTGTGAAGATCGATAGCCGGAACAGATGACGGTCGGCGAGTCTTATAGAGAGAGAGAGAGAGTAGTGAGGGTTGCTAGGGTTTGGTTTATGAAAGAATGAAAATGGGTGTGTGGGTTATAAGTCTTTATAAAAAATTAGAGATATGACACGAATTTTATGACACTAAAAATTACGTGTCATCTGGCTTCAGATTTTATAAGTTATGACATTTTTTTTATGACCCTCATTTTTGCTTGTCATTATTGATGCGTGTGTCATAAATTAGGTGTCATTAAAGGCTATTTTTCTAGTAGTGCAAGTATGATGGTAAAAAGATATGGAATGAGATCGGAGATCCCAACAGTGGGAGACTAAAGGAATCGGAAATACATTCACCGATGGCGAGGCTTTTACACAAGGTGATTATGAACTCGTTTGTACACAGAGGCAGTAGTCAAGATAAAGTCCATGGACCGGACTTGTGGATAATTGAGATGATTATGGATCTAAATCGGAAGATGAATGTGGTATGGACTTTAGCGGTCTACTTGTCAAAGAGAGCAACTATCATTTCTGAGCACGGTTTTATAAATGGGGGCCATTACGTGACGAAGATTGGAACAAGTTTGGGGTATGATACACCTGATGAGTTGAAAAATATAGCGGTGATAAAGGAGTGTGAAAAGCTTGATAAAAATAATTTGAAAGAGTTGCTTGTTGATGATAGAATGTGTTTGGTTGATACAATTGTGAATCTGATTCGTAACCCACCACCACCACCACAACAACCTCAACAACAAAATATGGGAGAATCTTCGGGGTTGAATTCGAGTTGGGGTGATTGGCATGCAAATTTTCCACAAGTAGAGAGAAGAGAAGTGTGGAGGGATATGAGCTTGATGAGGATTGTATTGGGAATTATATTTTCATAGATTTGATGGTACAAAACAAGAAGAATGAAACATGAAGAAATACTGAAATGATAAGCAAAATACGCTGAGTAGATACTGCTGCTGGTACAAAACATATTCTGAAAACAGAACTGTTCCTGCTTGTAGTGTATCTGTTCCTGCTGGTCTGTTCCTGCTGGTAGTGTATCTGTTCCTGCTGGTAGTGTAACTGTTCCTGCTGGTAGTGTACTGTTCCTGCTGCTAGTGTATCTGTTCCTGCTGGTAGTACAAATGAAGCTGCTGCTGATCAGTGAGTCATACTGCTGCTGGATGGATAAGGATGAAGAAGATATTATCCTTAGATAATATCTAGATATTTGTTCAGTCAACAAAGTTGTAAAACAAGATACATGTTGTATCTTAATGACTGACACATAACAAGCAAGTAGTAGACAAAAGCTTATCAATTTTGTAATGACCTCCTTTGTTCTATAAAAAGGAGATCACACCTTTAGATAAAAGTGTGTGTCACTATGTGAACACCAATGTGTTTTACAGAGACTCTAAAAGAGTGCTTAGAACTAAAACACCAAGTGTGTTAAAATGTAAACATCAAGAAAGAGTGTGTGTGGGAACATTAGACATGGGGTCTAATGTTGTTAGTTTGGTTTAGCCTCAAGGATCCTTTGATCCCTGTTATTGATAGAGGGTAACCGTACTACTATTGATCAAGTAGTATTGGGGCTGTTAGTGTAGTTAGTCGTCTCAAGGATATTAGTATCCCCGTTACAATTCATTGATGTAACCGTATTATGTTTGAATAATATTGAGACGATAAAGAGAAAGTTTGGCAAAACCTTGTTATGATAGTATTGTTTCTTTCATAGAATATTCCGTCAATATTATCATCATGCTAGTCATAGACAAAATCCTAGATCAAAGGTGTTAACAACCTAGAGTCCATAAACGATCACAAAACTTATTGTTAGTAACCTCTAAAATAAGTTTTCACAGTTGGTATCAGAGCGGGGGGCTCTGGATCTAGGAAAAGAAAAGGTTTTAGCTAAAGAAAGAAGAAAAATTCGGATCTGGTTCGTATTTTCGTAACTCACTGCAGGGCTGTTTTCAAAAGGCGATAACTCCTTCGTTAACCGTTGGATCGGGCTGAAATTTTTGTTGAAGGTTCTTGGTATATCAAGGTAGATTCTCACTGGAGGGATCTTCAATCTGAGCCTTAGGTTACAAGATATGCATCGTTGAAAACTGCTGCAAAAACAGTTGAGGTATGGTCGAATTTTTGATTTTCTTTCAAGGTTCACACACAAAGGGGAAGAATCACACACAGAAGAGAGTTGGTTCTTAAAAGATAAAAAGGCTTGTTTATCAATTTATTATTGGTGAAAAAGGTCATTTGTTGCTTATTTGAAGTTGAGGTTGAATTTTTCAAAATTATGTTTTATCATATCTTTGGCAGAAAAGATAACTTGTTTGTACTGCAATTTTATATGACTACGAATTGACAAACACTTAAAGGAGTAACGTTGTAGTGCTCAGTGTCTCATAGAAGATGAGTTTATTGTCAAGAGATTGAGGTCTCTCTATACATGGGTATACGTTCGAAGTCAGTTTTAGTACAAGATATAGGACACAAGGATGGTTTATTCAGCTTCATCAACAAGTTCGTAATGGTTGGTTTTTCTTCATCAGTCATAAAAGCCTACAGAATTGGAGATTCGAATGGTTAACATATGGGTTTCAGGGGAAGCTTAAATGTTCAAGTGTTTAACCATTTATTGTATTTGTGCAACACCACAAGGGAAAGTTATTGATTCTTACTACTATTGATTAGTATTAGTTTGTAGTTGTAAAAATCATATTTGTATACTTTTTCTATTTGTTGATAACAAAAAGGGGAAGAGACGTGGTGGATAGCATAGATTAAGGGGAAGACAGTATGGTTTCATTCATGGTGAGATTTAGTTATCTCAATTTCTCTACTTCGTCTAGGGAAATTTGTACAAGAACGTGTTTGTTTTGTAATCATCAAATAGGGGAAGATTGTTGGGAATTATATTTTCATAGATTTGATGGTACAAAACAAGAAGAATGAAACATGAAGAAATACTGAAATGATAAGCAAAATACGCTGAGTAGATACTGCTGCTGGTACAAAACATATTCTGAAAACAGAACTGTTCCTGCTTGTAGTGTATCTGTTCCTGCTGGTCTGTTCCTGCTGGTAGTGTATCTGTTCCTGCTGGTAGTGTAACTGTTCCTGCTGGTAGTGTACTGTTCCTGCTGGTAGTGTATCTGTTCCTGCTGGTAGTACAAATGAAGCTGCTGCTGATCAGTGAGTCATACTGCTGCTGGATGGATAAGGATGAAGAAGATATTATCCTTAGATAATATTTAGATATTTGTTCAGTCAACAAAGTTGTAAAACAAGATACATGTTGTATCTTAATGACTGACACATAACAAGCAAGTAGTAGACAAAAGCTTATCAATTTTGTAATGACCTCCTTTGTTCTTTAAAAAGGAGATCACACCCTTAGATAAAAGTGTGTGTCACTATGTGAACACCAGTGTGATTTACAGAGACTCTAAAAGAGTGCTTAGAACTAAAACACCAAGTGTGTTCAAATGTAATCACCAAGAAATAGTGTGTGTGAGAACATTAGACATGGGGTCTAATGTTGTTAGTTTTGTTTAGCCTCAAGGATCCTTTGATCCCTGTTATTGATAGAGGGTAACCGTACTTCTATTGATCAAGTAGTATTGGGGCTGTTAGTGTAGTTAGTCGTCTCAAGGATATTAGTATCCCCGTTAGAATTCATTGATGTAACCGTATTATGTTTGAATAATATTGAGACGATAAAGAGAAAGTTTGGCAAAACCTTGTTATGATAGTATCGTTTCTTTCATAGAATATTCCGTCAATATTATCATCATACTTGTCATAGTAAATCCTAGATCAAGGCTTAAACAGCCTTGAGCCCATAAACGATCACGTAACTTATTTTAGTAGATGTAAGTCGCTCTAAAATAAGTTTTCACAGATTGGACACCAAATGGACTATTGTGCACCAATTCTCACACACCTTGGACAGCATAGTGAACCACCTTATTTATTCCCAATGATGTACGCACCACCTAGTGTTCCACCTTACCCATACCCATATACACCTTATCCATCGGAACATGTACCTTACCCAACGTCTAGCGCATATCAAGGAAATGATGGGTACAATGTCAACCAGGAGGGTTTTGCAGGGTATTATTCTACTAATGCAGGAACACAAGGTTATGAAGCTGGAACATCATCGGGTGGAGTTGGATTTGGAACGTTGGTTGACTATCCAGGTGACAATATGGAAGATGAATGATTATGATTATCATTCGAGATTATATGGTGTGATGAACAATTTTTCTATTTCATTCGTACTTTATTATTATTATGTTATGTAGGATTATAATTGTTCTTATGTTTTAGAACTATGTCTATCTTTATGTCGATTAGGATTTTAAAGTATTTTGGTTATTAGTATTTTTGCATATTGTTTTTGTATTTTTGTGTTTGTTGATTTTTCAGGTTTGAGATACCATGAAATCATTGCTCGTTCATATGGTTGGTACATTTTGGAGATTGGAGTTCCCAATTCATGGGTTAAACACCAAATATGGATCTCGCAAGATTTCTCGGTGATATCATTTAATAATCTATTTTCCCTATTTCCTTTACTTTGAAGTTAATTTTTCACATTGAGGACAATGCAAAACTTAAGTGTGGGGGAGGGAAGTAAATAGTGAAAATGATGTAGATTTTAAAAAAAAAAAATTGACTATTTTGGAATTTGTTTTATTGCCCTTAAGGAAGTAGTTGTTTTTACACATAAAAGATGATATATAATTGAAACAACTTGAATTTTTCCAATAGCATAAAATGGCAATTTGAAATTTTTAACGTATCTCGGTTAAGTGAAACGATCTGTTCTTAGGATTGATAACATTACTTGTGCATTTTTAGCCCATTCTACAAATATGTGAGGATTTGAGCCTATCATTTGAAGCATATATTTTCTATGCTTAAATTCTATTTTCTTGCTAAGAGTGTGCCGGTGATTGAATTGATTCTAGAACTTGTGCTTGTCATACATTACGAATTCCAAAGTAAGGTCACATTCGTGTGATATAAATGATTTAAATGATAAGAGGCAACTTAGGATTTCAACCAAATGGCCTTCCATTTATATATATTGATATATTAGCTAGCCACCTTGGTTAGCTAACCACCTTTTATGGACCCATTTGTTAGTGCCACTTTTAGCACTAGATACCCTTAGTTCACCCCTCTGAGCCATTCTTTTCGTTTTGTTACACCCAGAAAATACAAAAAGATTTTGCACCCTTTTAAACTTTAGCCTAACCCTTTTTTTTAGTCAAGTCAAATCGATGAATTACTTGTTGTTGTTGGATTGAAGAAGTTTTTTGATGATTATTAGTTTACACTTTGTATTTCGGATATACCTTTTCAACGAAGACGAAGGTAGCTACTTCTTATTTGTATTTTTGAGGTATATGCTCATCCAAAGTGTGGGGGAGATGTGATGTTAGAAAGAGATGTTTTAAAAAATAATATATAAATATATATATATATATATATATATATATATATATATAGTGTTGTATTTTATGCAGTACCCATATTAAATGCAGTACTTTACAGTACCATTCTAGACCAATCAGAACCGTTGAATTACTTAATCTATGGATGACATCACTTGTGCCTTTAATGCAATTAATTGAAAGATGAGGATCTTTTCTTCAATTAAACAAAAAGCTGAAAGGGTATTATAGGTATTACACATTAATTTTATTTAAACAGGTATTGTAATTTCAGATCTATCTCATTCCATGAAAAAACTGTCCACCATAAATTTCTCCCTCACTTTGACCAACCACTTTCATCAAACATCACATCTCTGATTTGTTTATTGCCTACCGAAAATCAAATCAAAGAAAACCATCATTTATATTTTTATTTCCACTGTCATTATTGATCTGAAGAAAAGGTCTAATTGAGAAACCAAAGTTTGAACCTCAATCACGATACACTACCATTCTCGTATTTATGTTTAATAGATCTCAATCACGATTCATTGTTTAATAGAAACCTAGGAGGATCGTATGGAATGTAGACAGTGGGGTGCTCATCTTCCTCATGTTGCTGGGATATCTGGATAGTCTGATTATGGTGCACAATCTGTTGCGCTATCGAGGGATATGAAGATGATGAGGATCATGGAGAGTGGTTTCGCTACACTGGAAGGAAGGTACGCGATCCACTTCAAAATATGCTGCTTGACAACCAGGTTGCAGTGCCCTTTTGTTGTTTCGTATTGATTGGTAAATTTTTTTTTTGCTATACTGTAAAACAGATCTACTTTTCGTTGTATCAATATAGTATAAGTTATAACTTTTGTTTTTAATAATTCTATTCCACCAAGACATGCATCTTTATTTGCAAACTTTTTGTTATTGGCAGTGGTGGGAGAGACTTGAGTGGAAATAAAAGGACCAACAAGACTCAGTCATTTGATCAGAGGTTTTCAACAATCATTTTCCTCATATTTTTTTACACTAGTCAATATTTGCTTCTTTATTTTTTATTGAGTGTTTATATTGTTTTTGGTTAAATCAAAGAAATAGTTGTAATTCAGTTTTTGATTATATTATCATGTTTTGTGTTGTGTTTTTTGTGCTTTAATTACGAAGTTTATATGGTCACTGCAAATATACATTGTTTTGAAAAGCGTGCGCATATATGTTCAAATGAATCTGATGAGAAATTGTAGCGTGCACATATGTTTTTGGAAAGTTAGTCATGGTTAAGTGTTTTAGTTTTGGTTGTGTTATTGGAGCATATGTGTTATCTAGTTGTTATGTTTAAAAAATTAGTTGATATAACTTTAATAATCATGTTTGTTTCCCTCAATATGCAGTAGCAAGATCAGGTGCACATATGTTTTTGGAAAGCGTGCATATATGTTCTAATAAATTTGACGATAAAGCGCAACGTGGACACCGCAAACATCCATGTTTTTGGAAGGCGTGCGTATATGTTCTAATAAATTTGATGAGAAAGCCCCGCATCCACATGCATTCTTTGAAAGCGTGCACATATGTTCTAATGAATTTGATGAGAAAGTGAAGAGTGTACACATGTTTTTAAATGGCGTCCACATTTATATTTAACAAGATACTTGTACATGTATTGTATTTTATTTGATATTGAATTTTGTGTATACTATTTATATTCTTGGTTTGTTATTTAATTTTTAGAGATTATATGTATATGTTTTTGTTTTTGTTCATAAATATCAAAGAATGTACACTAGAAACATATGTGCAATTACAATTTTAAGCAAAATAAGTTTGACGTCGAAACAATTAAACGCAAGAAAAATATATAAAAAAAAAAAAAATCCGAAAATTAAGGGAATTAAAAAACGTTTTTTATTTAAAAAAATTCAAAAAAAAGTGAAAATGTGTTTGACTATTTTACCCTTTTGAATTAATTAAAAAGATTTAATAATACTAAATTATTATTGGTCTAAATGAGTACTGTAAAGTACTGCATCTAATATTGGTACTGCATAGAACGCGCCCCTATATATATATATATATATATATATATATATATATATATATATATATATATATATATATATATATATATATAATATAGCCAATGTGTTATAGTTAAGAAGATGAAGGAAGAAGAAGTACTTTTGGAGGTATCGATTAGCCAAAGTGCTAAGACGTGATATTTATATATGGTGATCGATGAATGAAATAAAGGAGAAAGGGAAGATTTGTTATGAAGGCTATAATCATTTTGGGATGCATGGTTCGATTGTTTTTGCAACAAGTGATTTTGGTATTTGACTTGATTATTGTATATTATTGTATCCACTAAAATAATCCCATGTCTTATCCTAACCCTTTTTGCTTTGTGAAGATATCGATTGTATGAATATTCTAGTGACCATCCGGTTTTTGAATAGTTGAAAAACGTAGCTAGCGAGCTAGAGCGTGTTTTGGTGACCATTCGTTATGCAAGTAACGTTGTTAGCGAACCAAGGTACAAACTAGTGACCATCCGTTGTTCAACTAATCAAGAATTCGTTGTTAGCGATCTATTATATTTGTACAGTAGTTTTTTGAGCATAAGTTGATATTAACCCTTAGCCTAACATTTCAACCCCGAATAAAAGTCCTCTTTGATAAATTGATTTATTTCTTACATGATTTGGATTAGTTTTGATACTTGTACAAGCCTATGGTATGAAATGAAATTATGACTGAGCAATTGAGTGAATACACCTCCAACAAAAGAAATGAGCATGAGTGAATTATATTATTCTTTTCTTTTCGTAAGGAGCTTAGTCGTGTTATCTAGCTTGATCGAGTATGTCGTTTAAATTTCACGTATTTAAAGAAAAAAATCACTTTTTGATCTTTTGCCTTAGCAATAAGAAAGATTAGTGAAATTTTTAGAGAATCATGATTTTTGGCTATTGGAAACCAACTTTTCAAAAGATTACTTTGCTTAAGGGCAAGCAAAACTTAAGTGTGGGAGATTTGATAACGCTCATTTTGTACATGTTTTTATCGCGTTATTTGTATGTTTTTGCATATTATTCAGTTATGTTTATGATCATTTTACGCTTAAAAGTTGTTAAGATGTGTTCAAGTCTAGGTACAAGGAAATATTAAAGAATGACGAAGAAAAGCTATAAAATCAAGTAAAAATTCAAGAAAAGCTCGTCAAAAAAGATATTGATTCATGATATGATTATTTCCATTGTACATGAGAAGGATGAAAAGATGAAGTCAAGATTAAGTGCTAAAAAGTGTGTTAAAAGTTGAAGTTATATGCTAGCTCAAAGTTGAAATTCAAGTGCAAGAATCAATCTCAACCCAAGGTTCATAATTCTCAACCCAAGGTTGAAGCTGAGATTCAAACCCAAGGTTCGAAAACTCAACCTGAGGTTCAAGTCTGAAGTCCCAGCCGCAGGTTCATGGTCCAAAACGTGGGTTGAGAAATTTCTGTGATGAAGAGTTGCATTAACTCTTAGTTTTAACTACCATTATGACTAGAGTCCGATCATTGCCCTCTCTTTTATGGATATTCAAGGCTTAAATCAGTTTTTGGGGAAGAATTCAAGTATAAATAAAGACCTAATCACCCCATAATACATACAACACTTACAATCAAGCCTTACACCATAAGGACTTGATCACATTACTTACTAAACCCAAAAGAGCTTAATAATCTCTGCCATTCTCAAGAAGATCCCAAGTAGAAAGAAAGGAAGAGTTGGAGATACTTACTAGAAGAGGTGGAAGATTCCCTTGTTCAATTGGAGGCCCTAAGGAGTGCTATAACTCTTTTATTACTCATTGTAATCTTACTTTTGGGTAATTTTCTTTACTTTAATTAATCATGTTAAACCGTTTGATGTTGAATGAAATGTTATGTTTGATGATAACGCTTGTTATGGAATAATTTGTGATGCTTGTTTGGGAATGATGTGACTTTCGTATGAATGTTGGATGTTTAGTCGGTTAGAAAAAGTGATTATTTTCATGAGTTTGTTTAAATATAATTCGTGTTCTAAAACTTGTTGGTTAAACATTATTGGATTTAAGGGTTGAAAAGATTTCTAATATTGTTTGATTCCAAGAAGTTGGTGCACAAATGGATTGGTATTTGATAATTGACGAATATTAAGTAAGCAAGTTTTAAATGAACTCGGAAATATTTAATCACGAGATTGGGTTGAAAAGACTCGTAAGAACTAATTTAACTAATCATCTTTTTCATACATTTGATCACACAAAGAGCTAGCATAATGGGATGAGAGTAGGCCGAAAGGACTCACCCGTGAAACTAGTAGAAACATGGATTTTTTTGATATTACCCATTGACTAGAAGTCCTTGTGAAAATTGATATGTGCCTTCTAAGTTTCACCCAAACATGTTCAACATTCTATCACGATTAGTCATTGTTCCTAAACAAGTATTTGTTTGTTTGATTGATTTGATTTGAAACCATTGTTTGTTTAATTGCTTTAGAGTGCTTTAGAGCGTGACAATCTTGAGTACTATTTCTATTGCTATTATCTAAATTTCTTAAACCTAAAAACGTAGTCTCTTGGGACGATCCTTATTTACCACAAACCATACTACAATCGAACGAGTATACTTGCTCGTATGTGTTTCCTAAATAACCGGTAAAAAGGTATTTTATAAATTTAAATTTTGAGTGAAATTGGGATATAATATACACACCTCCCGTGCGAAACGCATCAATGAGTTTGTTTTGCAGAATAAAGTATGTTTTGTGTGTGGTAATTTTGATCATCTGGCTGCATACTGTGACTCAAATCCATGGAAAAAGAAGGCTTTTGGGAGTTCAAAGGTGTATGGGAATACAAATGCTAGGGTAAATCAAAACAGTCTTACTAGATTGACTCACCCTAATGTAAATCTTAAGATGACACCCAGAGCAGTCATGTTGAAGTCTGGCATCAAATCAATTTCTACTGCTAGACCAAACAAGGGTTTTAATTATAAACAAACTGTTTCAAGTGCAAAACCATATTCAAATCATTACAATCATGCACAAACAGTTAACAGGCCATTTTTCAAGAAAACAGCTTTGTATAATCAAAAATGGATGCCCAATGTCAAACCTGCTAAGCCACCAGTTTCTACTGCTAGACCAGCAATTTCTACTGCTAGGCATATGAATGTTGTTAAGAGTCAATGGGGCAATGCTGTGAAGGCCTCAGCACGTTGGGTATGGAAACCTACCAAACCCAATGGTGCATCAATGATATTCAATAAATATAATTATATTGATGCACGAGGCAGATCCAAGTCAGTGATGGCTTGGGTCCCCAAAAGGAACTAATTCCTTTATTTTATGTGCAGGAACATCCTACAAAAGATGGAGAAGATAGAGGGTACTCAGATAGTGGATGTTCAAGGCACATGACTGGTAACATGTCATACCTTTCAGATTTTACACCTCTAGATGGAGGACCTGTTATCTTTGGAGGAGGTGTTGGTGGCAAGATTACTGGTAAAGGTATTATTAAAACTGGTAATCTTGACTTTGAAAATGTGTATTTTGTACCAGAGCTTAAGTATAACCTTTTTAGTGTGTCACAAATTTGTGACAAAAAGAACAAGGTTCTTTTTACTGACACTGACTGTCTTATTCTTTCTCCTGATTTTAAGCTACCTGATGAAAGTCATGTATTGCTTAAAATCCCCAGAAAGGGTAATACATACAGTGTTGAGATGAATAAGCTTGTTCCTAAAGAGGGTCTTACTTGCCTTGTTGCAAAAGCCACATTGGATGAGTCAATGTTATGGCATAGAAGACTTGGTCATGTAAATTTCAAAACCATTAATAAGATTGCTAAGTATGGTTTGGTAAGAGGTTTACCTAATAATATTTTTCAAAATGATCAAACCTGTGTTTCTTGCCTTAAGGGTAAAGAAACACAGAGCTTCTTGTAAGCCCAAGGTTCATAACTCTAATACTCAAGCTTTATACATGCTTCATATGGACTTGTTTGGTCCTACTTCTGTTAATAGCTTGAATCATAAAAGGTACTGTCTTGTGATTACTGATGATTATAGCAGATTTACATGGGTTTTCTTTTTGAGAACTAAGGATGAAACTAGTGAGATCCTTAAGTCCTTTATAACTGAGGTAGAAAACCTAGCTGATAAAAGGGTAAAGATAATCATATGTGATAATGGGACAGAGTTTATAAACAGTGTTATGGATGAGTTTTGCAAAGAAAACGGTATTAAAAGAGAATTTAGTGTAGTTAGAACCCCACATCAAAATGGAGTAGCTGAAAGAAAGAATATGACACTAATAGAGGCTGCTAGAACTATGTTAGCTGACTCTAAGTTACCTATCTCATTTTGGGCTGAAGCAGTTAGTACTGCTTGTTATGTTCAGAACAGGGTTTTAGTGGTACAACCTCATAATAAGACTGCTTATAAACTTTTCAGAGGTAGAACCCCTGCCTTAAGCTTTATGAGACCTTTTGGTTGTCATGTCACTATTCTCAATACCAAAGACCAATTAGGGAAGTTTGATGGGAAATCAGATGAGGGTTTCTTTGTTGGTTATTCCTTGCATAGTAAAGCTTTTAGGGTGTATAATAAGAGCACCAGACATGTAGAGGAAAATCTGCAGATTGAGTTTCAAGAGAATATACCAAATGTTGCAGCTAGTGGTCCAGATTGGATTTTTGATATTTATAGGCTTTCAGAATCTATGAATTATGTGCCTGTTACAGGTACAAATACTAATGATAATGCAGGTTCAGAAGATTCTAATGAAGATCATATCTTGATGCCAATTTTGGAAGAAAGTCCATTGTATGTTTCTTCTTCAAAGGATGATGATGCTCCATCATCAAGTGATGCTGATAGAGAGAAGAATGTTGGTGAAAACAGTGGACAAGATGGTAAAGAAACAGAAGTTCCCAACAGCAGTGCAAATGGAGTTAGTACTGCTGAGCCAAATGATCCTACTGCTGGACCAAGTCATCCTACTATTGATCCAACAGTTACTTCTGCTCCACAGATTGATTCTTTTGATATATTTGGAGCTAGTTTGCACAGCATGCCAATCAACTATGAAGTTCCTTCTACTCCCCAAACTACAGTTCACAAGAATCATCCACTTGCTAATGTGATTGGAGATGTACAGTCTGGTGTGAAGACTAGAAGACAGACACAAGATCCAGATCATCATGGTTTCCTCAGTGAAGTATATGAAGAAAAAGACCATGAAGATAAGAATGAATGTCTGTTCGTGTGTTTCCTATCACAAATAGAACTGATATTTGGTTAAAATATATCGCAAGTCAACCTCTCACGAAGAAAAGTCAATGTGCGATGATTTAACGCAAAAATCAATTGTAATAAACCGGATAAGCGAATACCCGGGTCGTAGTCCCAACGAGGTGTGAAAATGATGATATCGTTTGAGGTTCGGAATTAAAATGCTTGAAAGAACGAGGGTCGTTTGGGTACTAATATCTACTAAAAACGAAAATCAAGAAATGCGAACGGTAAATTAAAAACGAGCGTAAACGTAAAAATCTATGAAAACTAATCCTACGGATGCAAAAATAATTTTCCTACGTCCGAAATGACAAAATAAAATTTTAGAAAAAAGAATTGCATTTTTTTGACTTTTAAATAATTAAATACGAGTTAAAAACTAATTAAAAGAAAATAAATAATTAAAAATACTAAACGAAAAGAGAAAAATCAGAAAATTTTTGTAAAAATACTTTATATAAAACTGAAGCTAGGAAAAATGTGAAGGAAGTCCCAGCTTATTTCAATAAGCTGGGAAAAATCAAATAAGTTCGAATAGCTTTAAAAGGAACAAGGGTTATAAATTAAATTAAGCAAGTATAAACCGAAGAAAGACCCTAGGGCGGATGGTTTGGTGTTTGTGTGTGTGAGCTCAAGGTCTGGGGTTCGACCCCAGCTATGCACAATTTTTTTGCAAACATTTTTTTTTTAAATTTTCTTTTGGAAACTTATAGAGAACTTGAAAATAAGCAATACTTAAGACTGACATGATTTATGAAAAGAAAAATTAAGCTCAGAATAAGCTCTGGCTTATCTGATAAGTTTTTTAAAAAAATGGGAAAAGCTCAACTATGCAAATGGACTGAATAAGCTAATGAAAATGGAAATAAACTAAAGTCCAACTAGAAACTAAAATGAAAAGCACAATAAGCCACAAGAATGAGAAATAAGCACTAAGAAACCACAAAATAAGCAAAATGGGGCTCTAAGGGTCTGCTGATTATCCAAAGAGCAGGGCAAATAAAGCATGTTTCAAGTGGGCAACTTTGAGGCAATGAAAAGTGGTGAAAGAAAATTCACAAAAATCAACAAAAATAGGTAACAAGTAGAATAGCAAGCAAATAATCTCCGTACCAAGTTTGAGCTTATAGCAGCTTATCTCCAACAAATTAAAACTCAACAAAAGAGGGCTGAAAATGGAAAAACTTAAAATATGCAGTCTGCTGTTAGCTACTTAGGGCTGTTTTAAAGGGATTTGAGGCTAAAGTACCCTGAGCAATCCTAGTTCTAATATTAACTAAGCATCATAAAGAAAATAAGCAGAAAAAAGAAAATAAGCATTAAATAATAATAAGCTAAAAGAAGAATAAGCTAAAAACTAATTAAAACAAAGATAAATTAATACTGAAATTAAATAATAAAAAATAAATTACCTAAAAATAAGCTAAAAAAACTAATTTCTACTGTAGCAGAACTGCTTTTATATATAAAAATTAGGGTTTCTTGAGGCTTGGGTTTTTTTGTATGGGTTAATGATAATCATGGATCCGGATGGTATTTGTATAGGGTAAATGGATTTGCTAAATTAAAAGGACCAAAATTACATTTGTAATAAGGATCAAATCTCCACTCTTTAAAAGTTAAAAAGGACCAATATTGCCAATTAAAAATAATCCAAGGGCCGTTTGGGATTTTCCGTGCTTGAATTTAATCCGAATAAAAAAATGTCTTTTCCGGCTTCGGTTTTCGGCCTTTTCCATATCACGCTCGGTTTTGTCTATATTTGCCTCGTTTTCAATCCTTTTGTACCCGAAACACATAAAACAAAATCCAAGGATATTTGTAACATTATATGGTCCATTTGGGTGTTTTTGGTCATTTTTGTGAGGTTTTTCGGGTATAAAATGATGAGTAAAAGGCCACTCATCAATCCCCCACACTAAGCAATTGCTAGTCCCTAGCAATCCGATCATATAAAGTAATGAAAGGATCAAAAGAATATCAAGGTTACCAAAAATATTACCCCGTTTTGACTTTATTATAAAATGCAAGTAATTTAAACGAAAACAAACGTAAATATCATGCTTGATTTTCAAAAATGGCATCATGGAACGGGAATCACACAAAATGGGTGACTCCGGGGAATTGTAATCGCCATCCTCTTTTTATACTCCCCAACTAAGTCTAAAATCCTTGTGCAAACGTTTTTGTAAAATGCTAACGCTACTTATATTAGTAATCTATGTAAGCCGAGACTTAACTTTTCACTCCCACAATTATTCATAGGGCTAAATATAGGAGTAGCCCGGTAGCTTAAGGTGTTCACCTTTTTTAGCCCCAAAAATGGCGCTTTCCCAAAATAGCCCCAGAATTAAGCTACTTCCAGAAAGTCACTTAAGCGACCTACTGCTAGAGTTAAGCGACCAAAATTTTAAACTAGCAGTACCAATTTTTAAGCGCCGTTTTGCTACTTTTAAGCGCTATTTTGCTACTGTTAAGCTACTTTCCGCTAAAAGCCAAAAAAAAATGACACATGTCACTCCCACATTTTAGGCGCTTAATGCTTGGGCTATTTTGGGAAAGCGCCATTTTTGGGGCTAAAAAAGGTGAACACCTTAAGCTACCGGGCTATTTGTAGAATTAGCCCTTATTCATAAGGTAGGTGTGTGTGCTTGCTTTCAAAATTTTGACCGGAAAAATCAACATTTTTATAAAACTTTGACGAATACTAGTTGAAAGTTTAATTTAAATTTTGCAAGAAGCAAGTTTCGCACATTTATTCATAACAAACATAAACATACATTTTTTTCATTTTTCATCACTTTTTTTTTTCATTCATTTCTATTTGGACCATAAACTACGGAGCTTCACGGGGAAATTCCAAGACCTTACACCTTCCGGAATAAAGGATCCAAGGGCCGTTACAACGGAGAGTTCCAAGACCTTAACGCCTTTCAGAATTAAGGGTCCAAGGGCCGGTGCAAGAGGGTAGCCAAGACCTAAACGCCTTTTGGTAATAAGGATCCAAGGACCGATCTCGAACCGAAGGTTAGGACTTATTTATTCATACTTAAAACTTTAATTTTGCAACTTTCAAGCAACGTCTCACTTTCATTTTGCATTCTTATTATGTTTTTGCGAAAGTATGCTTGTTCCGAAATTTAAATAAAACTTTGAACTAGTATTTGTCAAAATCGTATAAAAAATATAATTTTTGTTGTTCAATCGTTTGAAAATAAGCACTATTTAAGTCAGATTAGGATCTCCTGGGAGGAAAAGCCATAGATTACTTATATAAGCTCTAAAGAGAACCAACTACTCCACGCTTAGCATTTTCATTTGCACAATTCGTAAAAACTTAGCCTAAACGTTAAGGGTAGCAGCTAGATCAACACTCTAGCAGAGTCGGGATTCCCCTTGTTCTAGCCTAATCAAGTCTAAACTTCCACTAATACCGAAGTATTAATGTTATAGCAAATTATTATATATATATATATATAGTGAGACTTTCTTGCGAGAACCATTTTATCTGCGAGAACTGAGAGAACCACCAAAAACATACATGCACGCCTTCAATAATTGTATTTTTGCACATATGTTCTAAAAACAACATATATGTTTTTAAAAAAACATAGTTGTTCTAAAGAATTTGATAAGAAATTGGAAATACAACATTTTTCTTTGAAGGTGTGCATGTATGTTCTTATAAGGTGTGCAACGACAATATTGCGGCCTTGTGTAAGGTTTTTGTGAAAAAAGATGATGAGTTCATGATGATATTGAAGAACATAGGTGGATACTTACGATTATTGATGATTTGCATGTATTTTTATTTTATTTTAAAAGGCGTGCATGTATGTTTTTTGTGGTTCTCTCAGTTCTCGCAGATAAAATGGTTCTCGTAAGAAAGTCCCACTATATATATATATATATATATATATATATATATATATATATATATATATATATATATATATATATATATATATGTGTGCAAAGCACTTCTTTTTCATGAAAAATACGATAAAAAATTTTAAAATTTGGTCAAATGAGAATTCCCCCCCACACTTAGAATTGAATATTGCCCTCAATATTCAAAGTACCGGTTATTATGCCGACACTATAGAACGTAAAAGGGTAATACTACTACCTAAGTGTGGAAACGAAATCTTTTTCACAAAAAGGATTAATAAGATATCCCTGGATGAACATAAACATAAAGATCGGATATTGGGCGGCTGGATTGAAAACAGGCACATCAATCATCACGATCTACGGGAATCCTGAAAACAAAGGCAAACACACAACAACAAAGCAACAAGTAGAGGAATTCCCCCACACTTAGTGTTAGAAATAAGAAAGAAATAGAAGATAGGCATGGGTTGCCACCCACGAAGCGCTTATTTTTTATCGAGTCGTGTAGCTTAGACTCGCCCCGAATTTAATTGTCCATGGGGAAGCAAGTGGAAGAGAAAATCTCCATCGGAATTTCATTCAAAATGTTTGGATAAACATTGAAGTGCTTGAAAGTTCCACTCCGATGAGGTACCCACGGCTCAAAAGAATGAGAGATGCCGGGGTCAAAGATGACATCTTCACTCACAAATGAGTGAAGGAAAGGAGAAGTCACCGAATAGGTGAAGAAGGGGAGAAAGATCATTATCAGAATGGAAATCCATTCTTCATCAACAAAAACCTCGGGTGGGAGGGTCGGGATGATATCATCGACAAGCAAACTCTTAGGATAGAGTACTTCTCCCCCTGGGTCATGATCTTCCTTAAAGGCAAAGTAATCATACTCCGGAGGAGGTATGATATGAGTGAGTTCACCGGAGAACTCCTCATGAAGAGAATCAATCATATGATGATAATCTGTGAGCTCGGGTTCCGTCACGGACTCATCACTCTCCTCTATCTGACTATCAAAGATAGGGTTATCTGAAATGAAAGTAAAGTCAGACCCGAAATCAAATAGAGGATTGGTGAAAGTCGTGTTGAATGTTTCGGAAACAAGCTCATCAAATTCTTTTGAAGGATTGATTTCAACTTCCTTCGGAGGGAGAGAAGGTAATGGTTCATCGTTCAATAATTTTTCAAGAAAAAGAATATCTCCCTCCGGATCAAGACAAGAATCATCAATTTCTGGCGAAATTGATTCATCTTTAAGACAAGCATTGATCTCTTCCAAGAGATGATCACTTCCCTCAGACGGAGTGAGGGAAGGGGAAGAGTCAGAAATGATAGGCGGAGTGGGATTGCCACTCGGAGGTTCATCTGATATTTGAAGATCTGCAGGGGCACACTCCTCGTCATGATCGTCGCCGATCTTATGCTTAGCATATAGAGCTCTTATAACTTGCCTCCGATCTTCTTCTAATAATTAACCCATAGTTCTTGTATCTTCCTGCTTTTCAACGGGTGCGACAGCAACTAGTGAACTACTGCAAAGCTTCTGCTGGACGGGAGTGGCTGCAGCTGACGAACTCTCACAAACTCCCCACGTAGAATCCTCATCATCGTCGTCATCGTAAACAAATGTTTGACGATATTGGGAGCTTACTCTAGCTGCTTGTTCTTCAGCTAGAAGTTCTCCATAAGTTTTCTGACGAGGTTCTTCATGGGGAAGTCTTTTACTAAGAAATTCCTTAAGATCATTTAGTGCATTTTGAAAATCACGGAGAATTTCTGGATTGATTGGCTGAGGTGGTGTTTGAATCGTTTCATACTGTGGAGGTTGGTCATGATAAGAATAATCATAATTGTTACAAGGACCATGCTCATAGACAAGCGGATTCCTCGTTTGACAATCAGAGTTATAGTGAGGACCTCCACAGTACTCACAACAATATGATTGTTGTGACTGATTCGGTGAATTATGTGGATAATGGTCATACCTGAAGTTTTGATTACATGGAACTTGCTTATAGACAAACATGTTCCCTGTTTGACAATCAAAACCCGGGTGAGGACTACCTCCACAAGACTCACAAGAGTATGTCTCCATCTGGTGTTGTGGGGGCTGGTTGAAAAAGTCGGTTGTTTCATGGTAGGAATAAGGATTTTGGTCATAGACAAACCCGTTTCCCGATTCCACCATGCTACAACCGGGACAATTCTCGCCATTTGGAGGACCTTCACACCATTCACAACCATAATGGTAAGATGAAGACATAAAGAAGAATTAAACGGATAGAGGGATAAGAAATAAAGAATTAAACGGATAAGAGGATTGAGAAGAATATTTTTGGATTTTGATAATTTAGAAACATGGAAAAATACAAAAGAAAAAGGAAAATAAATTTGGAGAAGAAAATCTTTTTGGGTTTTCAAGGTTTTTTAATTTTTTTGGATTTTTGATAAAAAAATATTCACAAGGAAAAATACGTAACTTCACGAGGAAGGATCTTCAAGTCACTAATCGTCAAACCGTAACGATATTGTCGCAACACACCTCCCCGACAGCGGCGCCAAAATGATATTTGGTTAAAATATATCACAAGTCAACCTCTCACGAAGAAAAGTTAACGTGCGACGATTTAACGCAAAAATCAATTGTAATAAACCGGATAAGCGAATACCCGGGTCGTAGTCCCAACGAGGTGTGAAATTGAGGATATCGTTTGAGGTTCAGAATTAAAATGCTTGAAAGAACGAGGGTCGTTTGGGTACTAATATCTACTAAAAACGAAAATCAAGAAACGCGAACGGTAAATTAAAAACGAGCGTAAACGTAAAAATCTATGAAAACTAATCCTACGGATGCAAAAATAATTTTCCTACGTCCGAAATGACAAAATAAAATTTTAGAAAAAAGAATTGCATTTTTTTGACTTTTAAATAATTAAATACGAGTTAAAAATAATTAAAAGAAAATAAATAATTAAAAATACTAAACCTAAAGAGAAAAATCTGAAAATTTTTGTAAAAATACTTTATATAAAACTGAAGCAAGGAAAAATGTAAAGGAAGTCCCAGCTTATTTCAATAAGCTGGGAAAAATCAAATAAGTTCGAATAGCTTTAAAAGGAACAAGGGTTATAAATTAAATTAAGCAAGTATAAACCGAAGAAAGACCCTAGGGCGGATGGTTTGGTGTTTGTGTGTGTGAGCTCAAGGTCTGGGGTTCGACCCCAGCTATGCACAATGTTTTTGCAAACATTTTTTTTTCTTTTGGAAACTTATAGAGAACTTGAAAATAAGCAATACTTAAGACTGACATGATTTATGAAAAGAAAAATTAAGCTCAGAATAAGCTCTGGCTTATCTGATCAGTTTTTTAAAAAAAATGGGAAAAGCTCAACTATGCAAATGGACTGAATAAGCTAATGAAAATGTAAATAAACTAAAGTCCAACTAGAAACTAAAATGAAAAGCACAATAAGCCACAAGAATAAGAAATAAGCACTAAGAAACCATAAAATAAGCAAAATGGGGCTCTAAGGGTCTGCTGATTATCCAAAGAGCAGGGCAAATAAAGCATGTTTCAAGTGGGCAACTTTGAGGCAATGAAAAGTGGTGAAAGAAAATTCACAAAAATCAACAAAAATAGGCAACAAGTAGAATAGCAAGAAAATAATCTCCGTACCAAGTTTGAGCTTATAGCAGCTTATCTCCAACAAATTAAAAATCAACAAAAGAGGGCTAAAAATGGAAAAACTTAAAATATGCAGTCTGCTGTTAGCTACTTAGGGCTGTTTTAAAGGGATTTGAGGCTAAAGTACCCTGAGAAATCCTAGTTCTAATCATTAACTAGCATCATAAAGATCAAATAAGCAGAAAAAAGAAAATAAGTAAAAATAAGCAGTTAAATATTAATAAGCTAAAAGAAGAATTAAACTAAAAACTGAATTAAAACAAGAGTAAAATTACAATACTGAAATAAAATAAGCTGAAAAAAAATACAATTACCTAAAAAATAAGCTAAAAAAAAGCCTAATTTCTACTGTAGCAGAACTGTCTATTTATATATAAAAATTAGGGTTTCTCTTGAAGTAGTTGGGCTTGTGGGGTTTTGTTGGGTTAATGGGATAAATCATGGATCCGGATGGTATTTTGGTATAGGGTAAATGGGATTTGGCTAAATTAATAAGGACCAAAAGTGTACATTTTGTAACTTAAGGGATCAAATCTGCCACTCTTTAAAAGTTGAACAAGGGACCAATATTGCCAATTAAAAATAATCCAAGGGCCGTTTGGGATTTTCCGTGCTTGAATTAAATCCGTATAAAAATTGTCTTTTCCGTCTTCGGTTTTCGGCTCTTTTCCATAGCACGCTCGGTTTTGTCCATATTAGCCTCGTTTTCTATCCTTTTGTACCTGAAACACAAAAAAACACAATCCAAGGATATTTGTAACATTATATGGTCCATTTGGGTGTTTTTGGTCATTTTTGTGGGGTTTTTCGGGTATAAAATGATGAGTAAAAGGCCACTCATCAAGAACCAAAGAATGTGCTCAAGGCATTAGAAGACTCAAGCTGGGTTGAAGCAATGCAAGAAGAACTGCTTCAATTCAAGATTCAGAAGGTATGGGTTTTAGTTAATTTGCCAAGGGGCATGAGGGTTATTGGTACCAAGTAGGTATTCAGAAACAAGAAAGATGACAGAGGTATAGTGATAAGGAACAAGGCAAGGGTTGTGGCTCAAGGCTATAATCAAGAATAGGGAATTGATTATGAAGAGGTTTTTGCACCTGTTGCAAGGATTGAGGAAATAAGGCTTTTTCTAGCTTATGCTTCATTCATGGGTTTCATGGTCTACCAGATGGATGTGAAGAGTGTCTTCCTATATGGTACTATTGATGAGGAGGTATATGTTTCTCAACCTCCCGGTTTCATTGACCCTAATCATCTTGACAAAGTATACAAGGTGGTGAAAGCTCTTTATGGCTTGTATCAAGCTCTAAAAGCTTGGTATGGAACTTTGGCTGCTTATCTATTGAAGAATGGGTTCCATAGGGGCAAGATTGATCAGACTCTTTTTATCAAAAAGAACAAGGGTGATATCTTATTGGTTCAAGTATATGTGGATGATATCATCTTTGGTTCTACCAAGAAGGAAATGTGCAAAGAGTTTGAAAAGTTGATGAAGGATCAGTTCCAGATGAGTTCTATGGGTGAACTCACTTTCTTTTTGGGACTACAAGTGCAGCAGAAACCAGAAGGAATATTTATCAGCCAGGATAAATATGTAGCTGAAATATTGAGGAAGTTTCAGTTTACAGATGCTAAAGTTGCTAGTACACCTGCTGATAAGGAGACACATTTGCTTTTGAAAGATCAAAATGGTGAAGCTGTGGATGTGCACACATACAGGTCTATGATTGGGTCTTTGATGTATCTCACATCATCCAGACCTGATATTATGTTTGTAGTATGTGCTTGTGCAAGATTTCAAGTCACTCCCAAGGTGTCTCATTTGACAGCAGTGAAGAGAATCTTTAGTTATCTTAAAGGTCAACCAAACTTAGGTCTGTGGTATCCTAAAGAGTCTCCATTTGATTTGTGGCATATTCAAACAGTGATTATGCTGGTGCTAGTATGGATAGGAAGTCAATAACTGGTGGTTGTCAGTTCCTAGGATTCAGACTTATCTCATGGCAGTGCAAAAAGCAAACTATGGTGGCCACTTCTACAACTAAAGCTGAATATGTGGCTGCTGCTAGTTGTTGTGCTCAAGTTCTTTGGATTCAGAATCAGTTACTTGATTATGGGTATAATTTCTTGAACACAAAAATTTTCATAGACAATAGCAGTACAATGTGTATAATTAAAAATCCAGTTCAACACTCTAAAACTAAACACATTGAAATTAGACATCACTTTATAAGAGACTGTAATGAGAAGAAGTTAGTTCAAGTTGTCAAAATTCATACTGATGACAATTTTGCTGACTTATTAACTAAAGGTTTTGATGTGGGGAGGTTTCAGTACTTGGTTACAGGTATTGGAATGCTTAACCCTTAAAAGTTCAATGTCTAAGTGTTTTTGTTATAAAAAGGATTTTGTACTGCTAGTTGTGTCTGATAAAACTGCTAGGCATAGTTTGTACTCTTTGTACAATTTTGGCACTGCTTATATACACATGTTAGTCAATTTTGATAACTGTCAAATAGAAAATACTTTGTCTTTTGTTCTCTCTGGTTTTGGACTAACATTATAGGTTGAGAAAGCACTCTGAGGTGGCTTGTGTTTTGACTATGTTATGCTTTGGATATTATGGTGATTTGGTGCTTGAAGTGTGTCATCTTTGCACACAACAAATGTGTTAGGATCTCTGGGAAATAAGAATTTCATTGTTGCTGCCGATAGTGTTAAGCTGGTTCCTGCCAATAGCTTTGGTTCCTGCTGAAAGCTTATTGCTGCCGACAGTGTTATCTTGTTCCTGCCGATAGTGTTGTTGCTGCGGATAGTATTATTTGTTATCCGCATATTTAGAATGTTTGTTAAGATTTATTTTTAAAAGAGATTGTTGTTTATCTCTTCACACGTTTTCTTGTAGAACGGGTTAGGGTTAGGTGATCTTGTTAGTATAAAAGATAAACCCGTCTATGAGTTTATGTACACTTTTAACGTTTTCAATATTCAATATCACAATTCCTAGTTCATAGTTTGATCCATAGAGGATCATTGTCATTTAGAGTTTTCTTCTTTATTATACTTGCTGTTTAGTTTCCGCATAAACGCTTGTATAGCATACAGAGGTTCTTGTTTATACCAAGCTCAATCAAGCTCGAAGTACTCGATCCTACAAGTGGTATCAGAGCCTGGTAAGGATCTCTGATAAAGAAGGAAACAGTGTTGAAGTGTCTCTCTTGAATCTCTTCACAATGTCGCTATCAGATGATAAATTTGAAATGTGTGCAAGGAAGATTAGGAGCTTGTTTCATAACAAGTCCATGGAAAGGCTGACTGATAATAATGAATCTTCTGAAGCAAAAGAAAATCTGAAAGAATATGCTCTGTTAGGATTCCCATCTCAGGTACAAAGATGTAATCCTGCTTGTCAAGAATTATACTCAACTCTTAATAAAGAATATGATGACATGAAATCTAAGTATAATGAATACTTTGTTAAGGTTCAAGCTTATGATAAGGCAGTTAAAACATTAGAAAAGCAAAAGCTTTGGTTTCAAAAGAATCAGTTAGCTTATGAGGAAAAGATAAAGGTTTTAGAGAGGGACTTGAAAAACACCACTAATGAGCTTAAACATTCTGAGTCTCAAAAGGCTAAGATGGTGTTAGAAAAACAGGATGTGCAGACTAAACTAGACAATACCTTGGCTAGGTTTAATAAATGGAAAGATTCATCTAAAAACCTAAACAAGTTAGTTGATAGTTCTATGTCTACGAAAACGAAAAGAGGTTTAGGGTATGGTAACCTGATAGGGCCAAATCAATTTTATGACCCTAATGAGTATAGTGTTTTTGACCCTGAACCTGTAGACTGCCAAAAACCTGTTAAGTATGTGAAAGAAGGTGGAATGAATGCTGTTTCTCCACCTATAAGAGGAGTTTTTATGCCTACTCCTGTCCACTCTCTCTCTGATATTGACTCAGATGAGTCACAAATGGTTTATGGTAAAAAGTCCAAAGACTTACCTGAATCTAATGATTGTGTCCCTTGTCACACAAGTGACAAATCCTCAGAAGCAGAGTCTAAAGACTTTGTTTCATGTGACTCAAGTGAAAAGTCAACCACACCCAAATATCACAAGTCCTCAAGTTCAACTAGTGGTAAATCTACTCCTAAATCAGTCTTTTCAGATAACAGCTCAATGAATTCTTTTAAAAACAACTGTGTCTCTAGTTCCACTAGTGATAATGGTTTCCATATTAAGAAAAGTTGTAGTAAAAACAAGGCTGTTAGAAAGAAGACATGTTTTGTGTGTGGTAGTCAATATCATCTTATTAAAGATTGTGATTATCATGAGAAAAGGTTGAATGGTGGGAAACATCAGAACAGATCATTGTGGAAAAATGTTAAACAAATCCCACCATATGTTCCACAAGCAGCAGGAATGAATTTTTATAGGAGTCCTTTTCTTGCTGATAGACCTGTTCCTGCTGGTTCCTCTGTTCCTGCTGATTTTCAAGGAACCATTCCTGCTGGTACTTCTTCATATATTCAAAGGGATTTCAGACCTGTCTATAATAATCACATCTTTGGAGGGGGAATGGCTTATTCTCCATGGTTTCCTTGGTAATCGTTCTGTTTGATCTATTATGTTGTTGTGTTTGAAAGGTGGTGTTAGCCTAAGGGGAGGCTAATGCTTGTAATTTTGTCTTGCTTTTTCATTCATTTATGTTTTGTTTGTATTTCTCTAATTTTGTTTTGCAGGTTTTTCAATGTCTTTTGTTAGTTAACTTTGTTTTGCAGCTTAGTGATGCTTGGACTTAAAGCTAATCACAGAAATTTTCATTCATCTTAAGAAAGTTAAGCACATTCAATTGCTGGTTACAAAAGATTTCGAGTTACAAAAGCTTCTAGTCAACAACATTCAAAACATCATACCAACCTTCTTACATCACTCTATCTAAACCCTACCACCTATTCCATCTTCTCTTTACCCTTACCAAGATTGTCAGGCATGAACCTCTTTCCTCTCTGGCGACAGATCTCTTCATAAATATGGGGGACTGGAAGTGCCAATATCACTGGCAATGGTTGTCTTGGTTCAGGGGGTGGCTTTGAAGAGCTTGAAGTAGTTGGCCTTTGATGTGTTCTGGAGCGTGTCCTTGCAGTTGAATGGCTTGGCTGTGGAATAGGCTTGCTTGATTGTGGAGCTGGATGAGCTGGCTTGGGAGTTGGTCTGGTGGGATTCTTCCTTTGTCTTGGATCTTGGCTTTCATGTTGTCGATTGTCTCGACTTCGAGGTTTTGGTTTTTCTCGGCTAGAGCCTTCTTGATGTTTTGCCTTGCCTTTTGGAACCGATACTTTATAGAAAGCTGCAGTTGTCCTCTCCATCTCTTCAGCTAGCAGAGCTTCAGTTTCCTTCATCTGTTTCCTAAGCTCATCTGTAATGGGAAAATTGGGAGGGAAAGTCTCCCATTTACCCTAACAATAAACCAAAGACTTCAACTCTGATGAATCTTCATCATCAGAGCTAAAGTACTCTAATGAAGAAGGGGTAGATGGAATAGGATCAGATGAGTCATCCTCAACCTTGGACTTACCTTTGTTTTTAGAGGATGATGCTGTTTTGGGAAAGTAGTTGTTCCATCCTGAGTCACTCGAGGAGGAAGAATCTGATGAGATTTTGATGACTGGCTGTTTGGATGAACTCATGATTTTGAAGATTTTTGGTTTGATTTGTGATGATAAAGTTATGTGATTTGAGGGTTATATAATATGGAGATTAGTGCGAATTTATTGGTGGTTGGTATTGTGATTTAATTCGGGTAAGTTGTTCTTAATGACTAAGTTGGAAGGTTGACTACGGTCAAACCAACTCATTGCTGCCGAATGGTCAAAGATCTTATTGCTGCCGATTGACCAAGTGTTACTGCCGATTGGTCAAACCTTCTCAATTTAATTGGTCAATGTTACGTGCAAAGAATTGCAGCAATTTAAAGTGATATTTTTGGCAACACAACGCATAATTGCACTTCTCTCATCTCAAATTCTCTAAAACCTATCGAACCCTAATTTTCCCATTTCAAACCCTAAATCATTTCTACAACGCAATGACAACAACTCTTCGTTACAAGGATGATCATAACAAGGTGGCTTATTTGGAGTCTTCTTCAAGAAGTGTTGGTTATGATGAAGTTCTAGCATTTCTTCGTGGGTCATCTATTCGTTATGCCCTCACTTATTGTCCAGTGACAGTATATGATTCATTGGTCAAACAGTTTTGGAGGACAGCTAAGCCAGACACATCGTGGGAAGGGAAGTTGATATTGTTGCTACCATTGATGACCAAGAAGTGATTATTACTGAGGAGTTGATTCGGGTACAGCTTCAATTTCCTGAGGAGCAAGGAGAATATGATCTTTCAAGGCAAGATATTGCTGATGGAATGGCAGCTATAGGTTATCCTGTTACTGGGAGTTGTACTTTCTTAAAAAGTAAGTTGTCTCCTCAATGGAGATTTCTAATTCATACTTTACTCCAGTGTCTGAGTGTTAAGACAGGTGGTTGGGATCAATGTCCAAGTCCTATTGCATCTGGTCTAGTTTGTTTATCTCAGGGTAGGATCTTTAATTGGGCAAAATATATTTTTGAGGGAATGATTGAGAATCTCAGTAATGGTAAAAACAGCTTTTTGATGTACCCTAGATTTCTTCAAATCATCTTAGGTGTACAGACCATTAATACATCTCCTAAGATTATCAATCGGTTGACTGCCAAAATGTTTGCCCTCATGAAGATGAACTTTACTGGCCAACATTTGCCTTTGTTGCCTCATATGTTACACAACCCTGATCCTGCTGATATCCCTGATCCTGCCGACAATCCTGATCCTGCTGATAATGTCAGTATCCCACAATCACCTAATGCAACTGAGCAAGGGACTTCAGTTGCTGCTGATGCATCAGCATCTGTTGCTGCTGCTGATCCATTACCACCATCACCCAGACCAGTGACACCTACACCTGAATCTAATGATCCTGATGAATTCAATGAACAGACCATCTCAGCTGATACACCTATTATCCAGCCATCTCCTTCTGTGGATTTACCTTCTTCTTCAAGGCTTTCATCACCTAGTCCTTCTAGGCAGCCATTTAGTTATGACACCAATGCAGGGGAGGGATTTAATGTTTCTCCACCCAGAGTCAATGTAGCTCCTAATACTTCAAGTGTTCCTGCTGGTGGAGCTGAGGATGCTGTTAATCTCACCTCTATGTCCCAGTTACTTGACAGATCTGTGAAGAAGATTGAGGCATTGGAGTCAGAACTTAATGAGACAAAAAGGATTTTTAGTGAGAAAGTGGAGAACTTGGAAAAGGAGCTCAGGGATTCTAATGAAGCTTTTAGTAGAACTATCCAAGAACTAAATGAAAAGATCAGCATATTGGAGGGTAGTCATGTGCAAAAGAAAAGAAGGGTTATTCTTTCTGAGTCTGAGGAAGATCAGGATGATATGATATTTGATGGGCTTAATGTTCTAGCATCTGTTTCTCTTGATGGTGCAAATACTGAAGTACCTACAACTTCTGAGCACAACATCACTCCTCAAGCACAGGTCTCCACTGAAGCAAGGACCATTGCTGCTGATGTCTCCATTGCTGCCGATGTCTCTATTGTTGCTGATGTCTCTGCTGTTGGTGCTGATGTTGATAGTATCTCTTCTGAATCTGAGGTTCCTGTTGTTACTACTGGGAGTCCACTCATTGCTACTGAAAGCAACACTATTCCTTCTGAAGCTACTCAGAATGATGAAGAGGTAGCTAGACAGATCCAAGAGCAGGACAATGCTGCTGAACAAGCTAGACTAGCTCAGGTTGCAAATGATGAGGAGCTTGCAAGACAATTGTCTGTTGATGAGAAGAATGTTGCTGGGATTATAAATAACCCAAGTTCAGATGATCCTTCTTCAGAAGTGTTTAGTGCACAAGTTGAATATCTATTGAACACTGACATGATTATTAGAGCTCATGGGTTTATGGTTCTTCAATTGTCAGAATTGGATTCAGATGAAAGGTCAGATCTGCTCAAGGCATTCATCTTAAAGAAACAAAGAGCAACCACTTGGAATGAATTGATGCACAGGATCAAGGAAAGACAAAGGTTAGGATATAAGATGCCCACAAACAGAGATAATATCAATTTTATAAAGGTGTATCTGAAGAATGAAGCTAACTACAAGATCAGTGACTTCAAAGGTTGGACTGATGGTGCAATTCAAAAGTTGTTCCTTGATACTTATGCAAAGCTCAACTCTTTAGTAGACACTGATATTCCACAAAGCAGGAAAAGAGCATCTTCATCTTTGGAGTCTGATGTTGCAAAGAGAATGAAGTCTGGAGAAGGTTCTAAGGATGACTCATTCATTGCTCCAAGTTCTACTGTTGATGCATCTGAGGTACCACAAGAAGGTCTTGTTCCTGCTGATCTTCCTACTGCTAATGTTTCTGTCTCTGCTGAGCCTTCTGTATTTGTTCCTATCTTTCAATATGGTCTAAGAACAAGGCAGAAGAGTCATTCTTTCCACTCTTCTTCTGTGGATATTCTTGAAGTGGATGATCATGATTTGATTGAGGTTGATTCTGAAAGTGATTCAGAGGGTGACTCCATTCAGTCTTGGGGTCATATTGCTCATTGGGAGATTAGATCTACTTCAGATGGTGATGTCAATGTTTGGTTTTCTCTTGATGGGACAATCAAATTCTTTACATTTCTGAGGGAGATCTTGAATAAGGTTGAAAGAAAAGATTTGGAGCATCTTTATAGGATAGTGGATAATCATTATCAATCTAATACTCCAACTGGAATTGGTCTGCTGCTTTGGGGAGATTTACAAGTCTTGATGAATAAATTGGATGGAGACAAGGCTAAATTGGTGTGGGGTAATCAATCATCATGGAGAGTCTTCTCTTGGAGATTATATCCTTATTCCAATGTTCATGTTGTGGAACTCATCTCTGGCAAGTTCCTCACTATGTTTGTGGATATTGCTTATCCTTTAACTGAAGGAGTGTTAAAGAGAATGCTAACTCAGAAGGTCAGAGTTCCTAAGCATACTATAGGAAATGATCTAACCACAGCTGAACAATTGGTTAAATTCATCAAGGATCAAATTGCAGCTAAGGGGAGGCTTGCAGCTTAAGGGGAGGATAAAGCTCAAGGGGAGGATTGTTCTTGTTGTTGTTGTATATTTTCTATCTTTCTTTCTTTCTTTTGATTTCTTTTCTTATTTTCTTTATTTTCTTTTGGTGTGTTTCTGATTTGTTTTATTAGTAAAAAAAAAAATAAAAATAAAAAAAAAAATATATATATATATATATTTTCTTTGTATATTTTGTGTGCTAATAAGTGGTTTTAAGCAACACCTTGCAGGTACAGTGTTGGTGTTTACACCTACACAATAAATGGTGCTCAACTCACCATGTCTTGCAGACAAGAAAGAGTTGACTCACCATGAGGGTACGGCTCTGGTGTGAAAATCAAATCCGTTGATAGCTGTAATAGCTTGCTCAAAGCTATAGGGTATTCAACTCACCCATGGTTAATTCCTGAGAGTTGAAAATGGTTCTCAATTCACCATGGATGTAACCCTTTATGGGATCCAAAGGATTGGCTAGTCCACAAAAGTATGGTTTGTGTAAAGACACTTGGTATCCATATTTGGTATTCAATTCACCAAGGTTCCGTTGAAACCAAAGAATTGGCTAGTCCTGAGCAAACGGCTACAGGTAAAGACAAGTCAAATCCGTTTATAGTTGCTGATTTGCTAATAAATCAGATGGTTATCAATGTACCATGGTCTAACACACCTAAACATTGGCTACTCCAGTAGTGATGGCTATTGGTAAAGAGACATCAAATCCATTAATTTTCAATGATTCACCTCTCACAGGAGTTAACACACCTGGATGTGATGAGAATAGTATGAAACTTAAGTGATTTGATGTACATATTGTCATTAGTAGCAGCCAAGTTCACGTAAAAGTCATGGTGACCAGTATACATGTTTTGGAGAAGATTTCTTATTCCTGCTGAACTATTGAAGTTGCTGCTGGATGCTATAGAGGTTGAAATCTTGCAAGTTAAGGATTTTGCTGCTGGTTACTCCTAATTGCTGCTGCTAAGTCGCAGTCCTCAAGCCTGAGAAGTTCAAAGCTCTATCACAGTGGAATCTTGCAGGTTAACCTAGTCAACCTCAAGATTAGGGGAGGATTGTTAGGATCTCTGGGAAATAAGAATTTCATTGTTGCTGCCGATAGTGTTAAGCTGGTTCCTGCCGATAGCTTTGGTTCCTGCTGAAAGCTCATTGCTGCCGACAGTGTTATCTTGTTCCTGCCGATAGTGTTGTTGCTGCGGATAGTATTATTTGTTATCCGCATATTTAGAATGTTTGTTAAGATTTATTTTTAGAAGAGATTGTTGTTTATCTCTTCACACGTTTTCTTGTAGAACGGGTTAGGGTTAGGTGATCTTGTTAGTATAAAAGATAAACCCGTCTATGAGTTTATGTACACTTTTAACGTTTTCAATATTCAATATCACAATTCCTAGTTCATAGTTTGATCCATAGAGGATCATTGTCATTTAGAGTTTTCTTCTTTATTATACTTGCTGTTTAGTTTCCGCATAAACGCTTGTATAGCATACAGAGGTTCTTGTTTATACCAAGCTCAATCAAGCTCGAAGTACTCGATCCTACAAAATGGTAATTGGTTCACCATGTCTAACCCACATCAAGAACCAACTAGTCCAGAGCAAACGGTTTTTGGTAAAGACTTCTCAAATCCGTTTATGGTTGATAGTTTACCAAAAGCTATATGGTTTTCAACTCACCATACTCCACAGTAAAGAGTTGACTAGTCCAAAGCAAATGGCTCTTAGTAAAGACACATCAAATCCGTTGTTAGCTGTTAGTTTGCTAAAAACTATAAGTGGGCAGTAATGTTTTCAAATCCAAATTGAGTTTATACTGCTCTTTGAAAATTTGTGATAAAAAGTTTGTACTGCTAGTTCAAACTAGGTTTGACACTGAGTCTATGCTCAATGATTCACCTCTCCCAGAAGGTAACACACCTGGAAGTGATGAGGGCAGTTTGAAACTAAAAGAATTGATAGAATCTTGTACCAAATTGTCTGCAAGGGTAATCACATTGCTTGGATCAAGTTCATTCCAGGGTTAAAATTTAAGTGATGGTGAGGAATCTTCCAAACAGGGGAGGTAGATTGCTTGGATCAAGATCTTGATGTTCAGTAGGTTCAAGATGAGTATGAGACTCAGGGGAGGATAACATAGCTTTTGATGAAGAAGTTTCTAAAAGTGCACAGTTAGCTCATAAGTTTGAAGAAGAGGAAAAGGCCAGGATTCATACAGAGCAGATTCAAAGAATGATTGATGCTGATAAAGTTAAGTGCTGGAGTGCTTGCTGTTATGAAAGACAAAGGACTAAATATGTATACAAAGACAAAGCTTACATGTGAAGAAAATACTGAAGTATCAGTTTGAAAGAAAGAGACATAAGCTCTGAGGAAGAGAAGAAAAGATAAGTGTTTGAAAGAATCCCCCATCATCAAAGTTGAAGTTTAATTCAAGAAACTTAGTGATTTGCAGAGAAATCATAAGTTTAGGGGAGGATTGTTGGGAATTAAACCAACAGTTAGTACTGCCAGGTATCAAGTTACAACTGCTGGAGATTAACACTAACAGTACTAACTTAGTTAGTGTTGGGAATTAAACCAACAGTTAGTACTGTCAGGCTTAGAGTTTCAACTGATGCAAGTTTACACTAACATTACTAAGTCAGTTAGTACTGCCAGTACAAATACTTTGTACTGCTTATGTTCTGAATACGTGTAATATGATAAGTATAGAAAAGATTTAGTGAATATCTTCTAGTTATAGATTGATACGAATATTGTAGTTTACTTGTACAGGACTCCTTGGTCTATAAAAGGAGATCCTAGGTTAGAGTTTATGTACGTATCTTTGTGAAAGATTCAAGGTTGTGTAACCTTAGTGATAACTTAGATCACTCGTATTATTATCAATAATATTGAATCATTTTGGTTATTCTCATTGTCTTCATTGTTCACATACATTACTGTTCCATTCATACATTATACATACAATATCTTCTAAGTATTAACTAGTAAATTCCGCGTGCTAGTTAGTATTACATCAAAGTATCTCTAACACAAGGCGTGTGTTTAGATCCTATCAAGTGGTATCAGAGCCAGGTTCTGATACTTTGAATTAGAAGATCTAGAAGAACTTTTTCTCTTTCAACAAGGAAGATGGACATGGAGACTACTCAAACCGATGTGACTGCAAAGTTGCCAATACTTAAGCTCAATGAATTCGACATGTGGAGGTTAAGAATAGAGCAATACTTCCAGGTGCAAGATTATGCACTCTGGGAAATCATAGAAGAAGGGAATTCTTTCAAGCCCTCAACGACTACATCTACTGTTGATGGTAAGGTTGAGACAACTGTGCAGACAAAGCCAGTGACTGTAGAGGAGAAGATTCAGATGAAGAATGACCTCAAGGCCAGAAGCATGCTGCTAATGACTATCCCTAATGATCAACTCTTGAACTTCAGCAAGTTCAAGTGTGCCAAGACACTATTTGAGGCCATTGTTGCTAGGTATGGTGGGAATGAAGCTACCAAAAAGACACGGAATACACTCCTCAAGCAAAATTTTGAGAACTTCTAAGCAACCAGCAATGAATCATTGGATCATATGTCCAACAGGCTTCAGATGCCTGTAAGCCAACTTGCTATTCTTGGAATTGAAATACCTCAGGAAGACCTCAACTCCAAATTCCTAAGAAGTTTACCATCATAATGGGCTATGCATGTTGTTGTGTGGAAGAACAAGCCTGATATTGATTCTATGAGCTTGATGGACTTGTATAGCAATTTCAAGATTGTGGAGCAAGATGTGAAGAAAACTGCTAGAACAAGCTCAAGCACTGGGAATATGGCATTTGTGTCATCTCCTAGTACCTCAAGTCCTATTGAAGATGTTAAGACTGCTGGAAGAGTTAGTACTGCTAGCTCAAATATTGGTACTGCTAGCACATCAAGCAGTACTAAAGGCATTATGGATGAGACAACTTGTTGTGCATTCCTGACAACTCAGCATAATGGATCCATGTTGACATATGAAGACCTTCAAGAGATCAATGATGATGATCTGGAGGAGATGAACATCAAATGGCAAATTTCTCTTCTTAGCATGAGGGCTAGGAAATTCCATCAGAGGACAGGGAAGAAAATTACCATAAACAGAAATGATACTGCTGGTTATGATAAGTCAAAGATAGAATGTTATAATTGCCATAAGATGGGTCATTTTTCAAGGGAGTGTAGGAGGCCAAGACAACAAGACAGCAGGAATAAGAGCTATAAAGGCAAGACCAAGACTGTGGTGATTACTGACTCAAGCTCAAAAGCTATGGTGGCCATTGATGGCTCAGGATTTGATTGGAGCTTTATGGAAAAAGAGGAAGCAGCACCTACTGAAATGGCACTCGTGGCTTTCTCTGATTCTGAGGTACAAATTGCTAAGTGTTCTAAAACATGTGTTGCTTTAAAAGAACTAGAAACTCTTAGGAAACAATATGATGAACAGAGAATAGAGCTAAACAAGACTAGTTATAATTTAGCAAATCATAAGAGAGGTTTAGCTGTCTTAGAGGAGCAAATTGCTCACTATAAGAGTAATGAGTCTAGTTTTGCTGATGACATAGCTGTGCTTAAAAGAGATTTAACTTTTAGAAATGCTGAAATTAGTATGTTGAGAGCTGAATTGGATAGGATTAAAAAGGCCAATGAAAACATTCAATTAAGTGTAAACACATTAGAATATGCTTTTATGGGAGTAAATAAGATAATTGAATGTCAACTCATCAACAAAGCTAAGTCAGGTCTAGGGTATAAGACTGTTCCACCTCCTCACAGAGGAATACCTGCACCTCCAGGTATTGACCTAGAACATACAGGACTGCCTAAATTTCAACTACCTAAGCTAGAATATGGCCCTAAACCAAAAGAAAATGTAGTAGTTGACAAGCCTGTAGAAGTAAGAGAACGCTTTGAGAGTGCAAGTGATACTTCACTCACTGAGGACAAGGTGTCCTCTGCTAGGGATTCAGATGCTCCAACCATTGAGGATTGGACTTCTGATGATGATGAGGAGGATCAGGTTAAGGTTAATCTTGATACTGTTAAGGTAGAGAGAACAAGTGTTCATAAGGTGGTCAAGGATAATACTGTTAGGCCTAAAACCAATGTAAGACAAGTTAGGCAACTAGTAAGATATTGTGAAATGTATAAAACCACACACAAGCCCAGAGGTAACCAAAGGAATTGGAACAACCTCAAGTCTCACCAACTAGGTGATGACTTTGTCCTATACAAGAAAGCTTGTTTTAATTGTGGTGCTTTTGACCATCTTGCAGCTTTTTGTAACAAAAGGGTAACTGGGTATTCAAACCATAGGGTGAACATAGAAAGACCTTGTGGAAAACTAGAAGGGGGGTTGAATAGTTTTATGTCTTTTTAATTTTATTATGAAAACCTTTGTTTATTTTTAAAACACTTAGATTCAAGTTTGTATGAAAAATAAAACTTGAACCTTATTATTAGTTATATAAGTATTCTTTTAAATTGATTGTAAAAGTTTTCGTTTCTTGAATGGAGTTTCAATTTGATCTATATGTGAAGTCAACTTCTAATTATTACTAACAGTTATATATGCCTATATGTTATAAAAGTAATGACGATATAAATAAAGATGTAAGTAAGAGATGGAAAGATCTAACCGAGACACGAGAGATTTATAGTGGTTCGGCTACAAGGACACCTTCCTTGCCCTACTCCACTCCCCGAGCACCAAGCTCGAGAGTTTTCTTCACAACTTTAATAAGCTCCCTTATGGCGGAGAAAACCGTATACAACTTTGGCTTACACGGGTTTAACGACACAAAACTAAATGTCGAGTTCTAATCGTAGCTAGAACCAATCTCACAACTTCACAACACAACTTATTCACGACTACTTCACAACGGCTTCACGACTGCTTCACGACATCTTCACGACTTCAACACGACCGCTACACAACCTCTATGCTGCGGCTTCACGACTTCAACACTATGTCTTCACGACTAAGACTTCACGACTTCAACATGACCGCTACACAACCTCTATGCTACGGCTTCACGACTTCAACACTATGTCTTCACGACTAAGACTTCACGACTTCAACATGACCGCTACACTACGGCTTCACGACTTCAACACTAGAACTTCACGGCTTCAACACGACCGCTACACAACCTCTATGCTACGGCTTCACGACTTCAACACTAGGACTTCACGACTAGGACTTCATGGCTTCACAACGGCTTCAAGACTTCTCTACTTCACAACTTTACAAGGCTTCTACTCTACTTCTTTACTCCACAACTACTTATCCACCTTCTTCACTACTTACACACTACTCTAGCCTAATCACTTATGTTTACAACTTATATACACACTTTACACAAATGAATGAAAGATTTACAAAGTATACAAAACAAACAACTTGAGTAACAAGATGCTACTAAGTTGTAATACTTCTAGTCTTGATTGATAGAAGTATTCTTCTTTTGCACTTGGATGGTGGAAGCTTGGATCACTTGGAAACCAATGCTTAAGATTACATGATAAAAGTTTTTTGAAGATATGAAATGAGATTTACAACAGAAAGTTTTAGTGCAAAAGGGTGAGCAAAAATCCAGGGGAAAGCTGGTATTTATAGGCAGAAAAACTGGACAGCTGGAACCTACAGGAGCGTGGCCGGCCCCCTTAAATAGGGGGGCGGTCCCCTTAATTTTAAGGGGGCCGCCTAGCAAAATTAAGGGGGCCGCCCCTGCTAAACGTTGGCCAGTTTTGTCCTTTTGTGGGGAAGGTTTTTCTGGAACATTTTAACTGATTTTGGTTAAAAATTTGAATTCATATTTTTATAAAAGATTAAACATTTTTATTTAATACCAAAAATGTTTTTCAAAAATATATAAAATGTTTTTGATGTTTTATAAAAAATCTAGTTATTAAGAAAATGTTCCTTTGATCATATAATGCATTAAGCATTAGTTCATTCATACCTTAAGTGATTAAGTTGTAGAAGTGAATATTTACAACTAAATACTTGTTTATTTGATAAGTTTATGTTTAATGAGTTTATATTTTGTGATCATTAAAACATAGAGATATGAATAATGTTTTTAGGCATTATTTATGTCAACAATCTCCCCCTTTTTGATGATTACAAAACCTAAACTCATTAAATCAAAAAGTTATTTTTGGACAAGTATTTAGTGAGTTTATATTCACTTCTCCCCCTTTTTGTAGCATCAAAAAGGTTGAGCCGACAAGTTTTAGAGACAAAATTTGTCGGAACGAGAACTCCCCCTTGATGTGTGCTCCCCCTCGTTTGAGGGCACCAAGGAATCGATACATGGAATACTTGCAAGAAAAATATTAGAAGCACAAGCATATATATGGCAAAAATAAGCATGCATATAAAGACATTCATTAAAAATGTTGTGTATCAATACACAACCATCCAAGATTATATTCAATCCTACATTAGCTAGTAAGTAATGCAATCTACATAATCATTCTAGGAGTACATGATCTTCCATGGGGCTTGCACACAAAATGGTTTGAAAAATTATTTTTGATTAAGCATTGCATATGCTTAATTTGGTGAGAATGAAGGTGGTGGTGGTGTAGTGGGTGAAAATGGTGGAGGTTGTGGTGGAGGTTGGTTGTTAAGCATGTGTTCAAGGGATGAAAATGGATGTTTTGATGGAGGTGATGGTTGATTTAGGTAAGGTTTGGAGGTTTTGTGGTAAAATTCCAATACCAGTTCGTCCTTTAA
The DNA here is from genome assembly GCA_021014915.2 of Artemisia tridentata subsp. tridentata. NCBI lineage: Eukaryota > Viridiplantae > Streptophyta > Magnoliopsida > Asterales > Asteraceae > Artemisia > Artemisia tridentata. The sequence goes on along the minus strand of CP139506.1, from coordinate 71,285,254 downwards.
GAGAAATGGTAGCTGGGGCTAGATAAAAGGGGTCGCAAGATGCAAAAGAAAACAGTAAATTTTACTGCCCAGATGGCCGGTCCCCTTAATTGTAGGCCGGCCCCCTTAAAATTAAGGGGACCGCCTAGGGAATTAAGGGAGCCGCCCATCTGGTGTTTTCCCAGGCGACCAAATTTGAAAAATTTCCAGAAAAGGGTCATTTTTAGGGTGTTTTTGCAGCAAGCTCCATTTGAATCATGTACATCAAGAATGATTAAATAGTGGCATAAACATGTTAAATACGCATGCATACATTTAAAACATAATATGGAATAAGCATGTTATTAATCATCAAGCATGTATATATATCATGATATTGAGTATACAAGTAATAAGCATAACAATCATATATTAAAGACAAGAAATAAAGCATTCATTAGTTGAAAATAATTATGTTAAAAACATAATTATTGATACAACACATATTTTGCTTATAGAATACAATAAGTAGAAAATTTTAAATTGCCTAAGAGATCCATTTGACTTGCTTGAGACATGAAAAACTTGAATTATTTTGGATGGATGATGGTAAAGAGGGGGTAAAAATGTTGGATTAATGGGGTTGTAAGTTTGGGTGTATGGATGTTGGAGAGAGTGTTGATGGAGGAATTGGAGGTGGAGAGCTTGGACTTGACCATGTTGAATGAGGGTTTTGATGTTGTTCAAGTGGTGGTGTTGGATTAGATCTAGTGAGAAGATACTCAATCCAAGTGAGACGCTCATTTAAGGTGATGGTTTGATTTTGGAGAAAGATGCAACAAGGACAATTGTTGACATGTTTCTCAATTTGACTCAAGTGATGTGGTGATGATGGTAATGATGGTGAGATGGATGGTGATGGGTCTAAGTTGCTTTGAGCAAGGTACAAAGCAAGGAGAGCATTAAGCTCATGGGCTTCCTTGAGTTCTTCAATGAACTTCAAGTGTTGAGTGGAAGGTGATGATGAAGGAGAGTGGTTGTTATTTGGTGGAAGTGGTGGTGACACTTTTGGTGGTGGAGACATTTGTGAACTTGGGTAATTATGAGTGAATGAAGGTGGACATATGGATGATTGGTTATGTGTGTGAAAGGGTTCATTAGGATGAGGTTTAGGTGTTGGTTGAGTTTGAACAACATCATTTGTTGGGTTATGGCAAATGTCAAGCTTCCTCCTCCAAATGGGCCTCACTGAGATTTTAGCAACTCTTGAAGGCTTGGATCTTGGGTGGTTAGATGATGACATGTTTGGATGGATGATATGGATGAGCATTTATGATGGAGTTGGGTGTTCATGGTGTAGTGATGATGTGATTGTGGAAGGTAAATTTTGGTGGGTGGTTTGTGACAAAATGTGTTTGTGAATTTTGGGAAGTATAGGATAAAATAGGCTAAAAAATAGAAAAAGAGAGCAGCACCTTCGACCATCAAATGGCCGGTCCCCTTAAATATTAAGGGGGCCGCCTAATGAATTAAGGGGGCCGCCCATCTGCGGATTTTTAGGTTACTGGAAATGGGTTTTTGGCAGAAAATTTTGAAAGGGTTGTGTTTTTGGGTTTAGTTTCAAGCAAGTCCAACTTCTTTTGAGGCAATTTAGGATTTAATAACTTATGTATGCTAAGCATATTCATTAGACATTATTATCTAGCATGCAAACAACTCATTTAGCATGTAACATATATATGTTAGACAAGAAAACACTACATAGCACCAAGTAATTCATAGTATCATATTTAGGAAGATTAATAAGCTAGTTAAATAATCCTAATGAATATCTATGTGCATGGGAATGTAGAGTTGTGATAGCATGGACTTCTAGACTTGTACCAAGTGAGGTCTTAGTGAACAAATTATGGTTATTTTCAAATTTAGTTCACTTATAAATGTCACATACATAAATATAGATGACAGATATGAGATCACCATGCATGATTTAAAGAAATGTTTTTGGCATTATTCAACAATGTTTGAAAGTGGGTTTTTATGTGGATGTGGAAAATATTTTAATGAAATAGTTTTGGTTTTATTTCAAAATGTTTTTATGAGGAAAGAAAACATATTTTTCCAATCTTTGGTTTTGATAAACACGTAATTATGGACACAAGTTTGGAAGAAAGGTAGGATGGTGAAACATGTAAAATAGAAATGTGTCATAATCTTTTGAAAAATCATTTTTCCAAAATGTGAAGTTTTTGCAAATTTAAAAATAAGTCCCATTAATTATAGGTTTAAAAATAGTGGTTTATAAAAGATCTCATGCTCAAGGGTATTGGTTAAGTCTATTGTCACATGCTACCTCTTTCTACATATCCTATGGCATTTAAGCATGTATTATGACTAAATACAAAAATACATCATGTCAGAGTAGTTAGAGAAAAATAAAAGCTATTATAATGACAATGCATTCAACAACTAAACAAATAATTACGAAGGCATACAGTCAAATCACATAGGAGCAAGTAAACATCTAGAAATTTTATATATGCAAGATGACATACATCTAGGAATGAAAAGCTCTAGTGAAAAGCAAAGTTCATAACAGTAAACTATCGTTAGGTATATTTAGGAAGAGTAATGTATTGAAGTTGGAGAATGAGTATGAGACTATTACTAGTGGTGCTCAATTCAGGCTAAACACGACCGTTTTTACGGGCTACACACACCCAACTTCTCACATAGAAGCTGATGCGTGGTTTTGCGACCTTACAACAGGTTTTACCTCTCGAGGGATCTCAAGAGGCTTGCAATCCCCACCAGGCAGTGTACCTGACCGATGTAGTATAGTGTAGTGGCAAGTACCGGGGGAATGATCGTTCTCTAGGGGAATAGTGTCGTTAGGATTGAAAAACTACTCTAATAGGTCTAAGGGTGAGGGAAGATTCTTTTTGTATTTTTTTTATAATTTTTTATAAAAGCAAGTAAAATCTCGGGTTTGAAGGAGTGGGCGGAATTAGTTGCTAGTCAACTAACCCAAATAACTACAATTGCAAATAAAATAAAATAACTGAAAATAAAAAGGTTGTGGAACTTATATGGAGAGAAATGTGTTTACTTAGATTTCCTTACTCCCTAACTATCTTTTACCGGTTGATTAGTGTGTATTAATTGCGTGGATGATGGGTGTATTCCTTAATACCAATCGTGGGGTAGCGTACGTACTTCCCCAACTCTACAAGCTCCTACTTCACTCCTATGTCGAGCCGGCTAAGAAGCTCCTAACATGGGATCACTAGAATTCGCTCATGCATTAAATACAACCATAAAAACCTTAATACGCATTGGTTCATGTTTCTTAAGACGTTCAAGCAAGTTACCGTATAGGAGGTTAGCCAGTTTTCTTAAGCCTAACATCGATAAACAATCATCCAATACAATTAAAAACACACCAACAACCAATAATCAATAGTTAGGTTTCATTAGATCTAAGCAAACACAAGATAAATCTAGCCTAGCATGTTAAATAAAAGACAAGAACAAGATATAATCAAACAACACATAGACATATTGAATGATTAATTGATTACTTATCTTCAATTGAACATGGGAGATCCAAGGGTATAAAACCCTTAAAAGTAGCAGAAAAATCGTCTTAGGGTTTCTCCTCACAAAGTTGCACACTAATGACTAAAAATTATGAGAATATATATAGAAAATCAGATCTGACGGCATCACGTTATAGAGCTGACGCCGTCACCTCGCCGCGGTTAGGGTTTCTTGATGGCCTTCTTGACGCCGTCCCCTTTTAATCATCTAAAATCCTCTCTGGCGCGTCAAGGGTTGACGGCATCACAATGGTGCTTGACGCCGTCACAGGTACTTTTCCAGCCGATTTTGAGACTTTGTCGTTTTCTTCACTTTTATGCTCCAAAAACGTCCAAAATGCTTCATTTTCCAGATTTCTTCTCCAAAGTACCTAAAATGACAAAAGGAACGATTTAGGGCAATATTTGATCAAATAAATACGATTTAGGGCTTAAATGACCCCCTAAAAGCGGTACACTTTTTGCTTCATCAAATACCCTTACACTTGAGATTTGCTTGTCCTCAAGCAAATGCGCTTTTATTCTAATCAAAATACAAGTTAGGGGTCATTTAACGCTAATATAAAAGTAATTACAACAAATAGTCATTCCACTTTAATCATAATAAGCACGGAGATTACAGAATAGCACCTCACAAGTAGTGTTTAGATACTCACATCTCTCAGGTGTCATAAAAGTATATCTCATAAATGAAAATGAATAATCTCCATATGTCATAGCAAATGATTCATAGGCTTGGAAAGGTCCTCCACTTGCGTAGCACCTAAGTAAATCAAATGAGGCTTGTGAACAGGGTATCATAAACCTCTCATTGCGTATAGCATAAGATAAACTACAAGAGGTTTTAAGTGGTTATAACGTTAGTTAGATTTGTAACTCAGTTTGTGTGGATTAAAGAGATTAATTTACTGGGGGCGAGTTAATAGACTTGATTAATTACATGTACCAATATGGCTGCTAAGCAGACTAGATGATTAAGCTAATGAAAAAAATAACAAAAGGATAAAATAAACATAAAATGAAAAGGGATGGTAGTCCTTTTTTTTTTTTTTTTTTTTTTTTTGTATACTCTCTTGCCCTACCATCCAAAATAATACATCGTAGGGGGGTTGTATCCCCCTTACACTTGAACTTTTACATAACTTTACAATTAACTATTCTAATGACTCGAATTAAGATAATCGAAACACTTGGAGTACTTTTAAAATATTTAGCACATATGGGGGTAATAATGTTGTTCTTCCCCATTACTCCATTACACTAGTACTTTACCCATGAGTCCCAATCGTCCCAAAACAATATGTACAAGGATATGACTCGACTTAGCAACCATGTAATCAATTAGATAATTAACTTGGGGTTTAAACAAATGTTGTCACAATAATGCACTAAAAATAAGTGCATACAAGGTAGGCTAAGGCAATTTGGGTGTACATTTAAGTGGGGTGTAAACAAATTCTTACTTTAAGTAAAATGCTTAAAGTTAGAAACGAAAAGATAGGCTCTGAGGGGTGTACTAGGGGTATCGTGTACTAAAAATGAGTACAACGCAAAGGGTGTGGGAGAATTACTTGACCAATGTAGCCAATGTAATTATAACAAAAACACAGGTGTAAAACAATGGGTTAATCCTAATGCCTCTTATCATGTAGTAAATCTAACTACACGAATGTAGTCTCACTTGTGGCCTCGGAATGGTCCTAACGCAAGTTCTAGAATCTAAGTGCTACCAGTACACACATCATAGCATAAATGCTTTTCCTACCAATTCTAGGTGCGAACCTCACATATTTGGGGGTGGAAAATTTTTTAGTGGTACGGTTTTGTGCTAGTCATATAACTCCTATCCGTGAGACGCTCATTAAGACCAAAGTTTCACTCCTATATGTTGTAAAAAATTTTAAATTTGGCACTAAAATTGCCTTAACAGGTATTTCTCTCAGTTTTATTACACATCTACCATTAAACAAACGAAAAATCAAGCGTAATAGCATTCTCTAAGGTATCGTACTTTACCCCCCCCCTTACACTTAAGATGAACATTGTCCCCAATGTTCAAATAACAAGAGGTAAAAGTAAATAAGGTAAAAGAATGAAATCAAATACCCCCCTGATTCGCTCGGTGGATAAAGAGGTAACATGGTTAGATCTTCTTCCAAGGTAATGTTGAAGCTTCAAGACTAAAGCAGCGCCAAAAGCTAGATTCCACATACATCTCCTTGTCCAAAATAACCTGTTAAACCTGAGAAAACAAACACGAAAACCTGCATAACATCGGCGGGATAAATCTGTATAAGGATATAATGCTTGTGGAATGATTATTTTGCAGATTCCTGGAGTTTATAAGTTAGACATTTAATAAAGCATTTTATGATTCCGGAAGAAAAACAAAACTTTCAAAAAAAAAAAAAAAAAATTCCAGAAAACTGTTCCTGACGCCGTCAGACTGGGGTTTGACGCCGTCAGAAGTGATCTGACAGATTTTTCATGTTAAGTTTCCGGAAAATTTCTGGAAAAACTCAATCCTTATTTCCTGGAAATCCTGCAAAATATCATTATGACTCGATACAAGCATTTGACTCAAACAATTACTAATATGTATGTTAATTTAATATTGTTATGATTCATGTTCATTTGTTCTAATAAACCGATTTGGATTTCCGTTACACTTATCTTTTGCAAAATACCTTTATATGTAGTTAAGACGAAGTTAAAAACAAGATAAAGCATTTTCACAATTTAGTTTCGAACATGAATCAATAATAATAAAAATTAAACATACATACGGAAGCAAATAAAATCAAACAAACAAATAAATAAACACACAAAGCAAATAAAGCTTGGGTTGCCTCCCAAGAAGCGCTTTTCTTTATTAACGAGTCCTGTAGCTAGACTCAAAGTCACCGTACATTACGTGACTCCATCATTGGTCACGGTTTCTAGGCCATTCTCATGTCCGGTTTTATATTCCAGTCCTAATTTCAAACAATCCTTGTAGAAACCGGATATCCTTTCCATAACATAGTCTACTCCTTTACTTCTATCTCCATCATTCCTATAGTAGACTGCTTGCTTAAGCTCCTTCTCAACATTTGACAAGTGTTGGAATTGCTCTATCTTATATGGCATTTGGTAGTTTACCTCATCGGTCTCATCCTTAAATCTAACTATCCCTAAGAAAGGTTCATAAGTCATTCTAGAGACCTTAACAAATGGTTTTCCAAAAACTACTTGAGTTAAGCATGCATCGACTATTGGGCGGATATCTTCTACAATTACAAAGTCGGTGGCATAGGTGAAGTTTCCTACATAAACCGGTAATCCCTTAACTCTTCCCATGAAGTTACTCATCCAACCCTTATCAGGGAGCATCCTATACCCAAGTTTATTTTTCATTATCAAGTTGTAGTGGGCTCTAGTCATGATGTTTATGGGTGATCTAAGGTCGATGTAAGCTTTCCACACATGTAAATGTCCGATGTTGCATGGTATGTTGAGATTAGAAGGGTCGCCCATTTCTATAATTGGTCTACCTAGGAAGTATGGTGTCTCGGGGTCATCGAATAAGTCTGTATGATATGCGCGCTCTTCCTTAGTGGGTAGCCTATTGGAGTAGTCCTCATCATCATCTACTTTTTCAATCTCACTTTTCCTAACTTCTTTATCAACCTCGACTTTCTTAACCTCATCCTCAGGTTCACTATTATCCTCATTCCTATCAATTGGTTTAATAGTGACAATATTGACGAAGTGGACATGTTTGGATGAAGAGGGGTCTTTTACTTGGGGTCCGCTATTTGTGTTCCTAGCGTCCTTATGTGGAGGTGATAGCACTTGGTTATTGAGGGCTATCAATAAGTTGTCGAGCTTCTTGAGATGCCATAAATTTGGTCATCTCCGTTTGTTGTTGATTGAATTCGGATTCGAATCTAGCTATCCGAGCTTCTTGAGATGCCATAAATTTGAACATCAATCCTTCAAGATTATTGGTACTACCATAATTGTTGGAAGGATTGTTATTGAAAGTACGGTTTGGGGATGAACCGCTTGATTGGAAACGATTAGGTGGGTTGGAAGAATTGGTTTGTTGTGCGTTTTGGTTTTGTTTCCACCTAAGGTTTGGGTGATTTTTCCATGAGGGGTTGTATGAATCACCGTAGGGGTTTGGCTCGGGTTTGAAAGTGTACCACTTGTCTCCCGCTCCGTCGGTACGCGAGGATGCGTAGTCCGCAAAAGTTTGTTCGGGGAGTTCCACGCAATCACGAGTGTCGTGGGGACCACTACATAATTCACACGAAGAAGTGATTTTGTTCACTTGGATTGAAGGTTTAGGAGCCTCGTAGGATTTCATAAGAAACTTGACTTGGTCTTCAAGTTCTATGATCCTACGGTCGGAAGTGCTTGAATTGTTCGAAGGCAAAGATATTTCCTTGACCGTTTTATTCAAATCACGGGGATCATTCCAACTTTCGTTGTCATAAAGAGCAAGATCTTCCAGGAGAGCCCATGATTGTTCCGCACTTAGATCACATAGCTTACCACCGGCCGATTGGTCAATGGTTTGCCTCGTGGAGAGATTGATGTGGTCATAGAAGATTTGGACTTGGAGCCAAAGTTCTATGCCATGGTGAGGGACTTTTTGGAGTAAGTCCTTGAATCGAGTCCATGCCTCGTAGAGGGTTTCGCCTTGACGTTGTTGGAACATCAAGATATCATTCCTTAGCTTGGTAGTTCTTCCTGGTGGGAAAAACTGAGCGAGGAAACGAGTGGTGAGATCATCCCAAGAGGTGATGGATCCTGCGGGTAGACGCTCTAGCCATTGACTAGCTTGGTCCCGCAGAGAGAATTGAAAGAGACGCAGTCGGGTCGTCTCTCGAGTGGCAACATCAAGGTCTATGGAATCAACAATTTTGAGAAAGTCCTTGAGATGTTGATTAGGATCTTCGGAACGAAGTCCATAGAATGCGCATCCGCTTTGCACCAACCGGATAGTGTCGGATCGCAAGGGAGTGACATTGGCTCCTTGAGTGAGCTCAATGGTGTTTCGATAGCCATGGTGGCTAGGACGAGAGTAGTCTCCTAAGGTACGGGCTCTAGGAGGTGGGTGTTGTTGTGGTGGTGGGTTGTTGGGATCGAGGATATTACCACCTTCCATGATGTCGGATGGTAATGGTTACGAACAAAGAAACGAAGAAAAAAGATAGACTAAAGAAAACCTAGAAAAATAAAATAAAAATCTCACAAGAAAGGAATCTAGTGAGTAGACCTAATAAAATAAAAAATTCAACCTAAACAATAACTATTCCCAGCAGCGGCGCCAAAAACTTAATGCGTGGTTTTGCGACCTTACAACAGGTTTTACCTCTCGAGGGATCTCAAGAGGCTTGCAATCCCCACCAGGCAGTGTACCTCACCGATGTAGTATAGTGTAGTGGCAAGTACTGGGAGATTGATCGTTCTCTAGGGGAATAGTATCGTTAGGATTGAAAAACTACTCTAATAGGTCTAAAGGTGAGGGAAGATTCTTTTTGTATTTTTTTTTATAATTTTTTATAAAAGCAAGTTAAATCTCGGGTTTGAAGGAGTGGGCGGAATTAGTTGCTAGTCAACTAACCCAAATAACTACAATTGCAAATAAAATAAAATAACTGAAAATAAAAAGGTTGTGGAACTTATATGGAGAGAAATGTGTTTACTTAGATTTCCTTACTCCCTAACTATCTTTTACCGGTTGATTAGTGTGTATTAATTGCGTGGATGACGGGTGTATTCCTTAATACCAATCGTGGGGTGGCGTACGTACTTCCCCAACTCTACAAGCTCCTACTTCACTCATATGTCGAGCCGGCTAAGAAGCTCCTAACATGGGATCACTAGAATTCGCTCATGCATTAAATACAACCATAAAAACCTTAATACGCATTGGTTCATGTTTCTTAAGACGTTCAAGCAAGTTACCGTATAGGAGGTTAGCCAGTTTTCTTAAGCCTAACATCAATAAACAATCATCCAATACAATTAATAACACACCAACAACCAATAATCAATAGTTAGGTTTCATTAGATCTAAGCAAACACAAGATAAATCTAGCCTAGCATATTAAATAAAAGACAAGAACAAGATATAATCAAACAACACATAGACATATTGAATGATTAATTGATTACTTATCTTCAATTGAACATGGGAGATCCAAGGGTATAAAACCCTTAAAAGTAGCAGAAAAATCGTCTTAGGGTTTCTCCTCACAAAGTTGCACACTAATAACTAAAAATTATGAGAATATATATAGAAAATCAGATCTGACGGCGTCACGTTATAGAGCTGACGCCGTCACCTCGCCGCGGTTAGGGTTTCTTGATGGCCTTCTTGACGCCGTCCCCTTTTAATCATCCAAAATCCTCTCTGGCGCGTCAAGGGTTGACGGCGTCACAATGGTGCTTGACGCCATCACAGGTACTTTTCCAGCCGATTTTGAGACTTTGTCATTTTCTTCACTTTTATGCTCCAAAAACGTCCAAAATGCTTCCTTTTCCAGATTTCTTCTCCAAAGTACCTAAAATGACAAAAGGAACGATTTAGGGCAATATTTGATCAAATAAATACGATTTAGGGCTTAAATGACCCCCTAAAAGCGGTACACTTTTCGCTTCATCATAAGCAATTCAACCGTTAGGTCAAATTGAGTTTCTAGTCAATAGATTCTCCAATAGTCATTCTCTTTTTAGAAGAAATTAAGTTCCTAAGTTTACCTATCGAAGAGTACCAAATATGAAGATTGCTTGGTTTACTAATACTTAGGGGGGCTAACTAAAGGGTTTCTAGTTCATTAAGCCACAGAACGAATATAACTAAAGTGTAAAGGCAAAGCAACCTATCAGACTAAGCGTATCCTAAGGCATTAATAAGATTATATGCATGAAGTAATTACTTATGAAATTTAAAAAGAGAACTTACCTCACGTCCTAGCTTTTCTTCGTAATGTCTCAGATGATGATCGACGTGTGAATGATAGGTGAGTCGGATGATGATCTTCTCCTTCGTCTGTGTCACTCCATGATTTTGGATTGAGTTCACTTTGGAGTAGATTCATGTAGTCTTCGTCATTAACACCTTCATTAACAACATTTGAACTAGTAGCACATGTATCTATTTTATCTAAATATTTATCTATTAAACTTTCTAAGATGACTAATTCATGTATAAGATCAAAATCCTCATCTTTGGCTTGACATTTTTCTTGATGAAAGTTTAAGAGATTTTTCCAAATATCATTTGCCGTTTTACAGAAGAATATTCTTTCATATTCAACTTTCGGCAAGGTTTTATAAATAATTATTTTAGCTTTATTATTTATGTCATTCTTTGTTTTCAAATGCTCAATTTGACTTTCAAAATCCGTTTTTGTTTGACTCTCAAAATCCGTTTTTTTTTTACTTTCAAAATATGTTTTGTTTGACTTTCAAAATATGTTTTTGTTTGACTTTCAAAATCACCAATCGAAATGACATGCCAAAGATCTAGATCAATTGATTTCACATAAGTTTCAAATTTATTTTTCCATTCAAGAAAAGTATAGTTTTCAAATACTGGTGGTTTTAGCAAAGATTCCCCTTCTAGATATTTTTCGAATTCCATAGATCGATTCAAGTTTTAAAATACAGTATATTTTAAAGATCTTGATTGACCTGGCTCTTGATACCAATTGTGGAAAACTAGAAGGGGGGGTTGAATAGTTTTATGTCTTTTTAATTTTATTATGAAAACCTTTGTTTATTTTTAAAACACTTAGATTCAAGTTTATATGAAAAATAAAACTTGAACCTTATTATTAGTTATATAAGTATTCTTTTAAATTGATTGTAAAAGTTTTCGTTTCTTGAATGGAGTTTCAATTTGATCTATATGTGAAGTCAACTTCTAATTATTACTAACAGTTATATATGCCTATATGTTATAAAAGTAATGACGATATAAATAAAGATGTAAGTAAGAGATGGAAAGATCTAACCGAGACACAAGGGATTTATAGTGGTTCGGCTACAAGGACACCTTCCTTGCCCTACTCCACTCCCCGAGCACCAAGCTCGAGAGTTTTCTTCACAACTTCAATAAGCTCCCTTATGGCGGAGAAAACCGTACACAACTTTGGCTTACACGGGTTTAACGACACAAAGCTAAATGTCGAGTTCTAATCGTAGCTAGAACCAATCTCACAACTTCACAACACAACTTCTTCACAACTTATTCACGACTACTTCACAACGGCTTCACGACTGCTTCACGACTTCAACACGACCGCTACACAACCTCAATGCTGCGGCTTCACGACTTCAACACTATGTCTTCACGACTAAGACTTCACGACTTCAACATGACCGCTACACAACCTCTATGCTACGGCTTCACGACTTCAACACTATGTCTTCACGACTAAGACTTCACGACTTCAACACGACCGCTACACAACCTCTATGCTACGGCTTCACGACTTCAACACTAGGACTTCACGACTAGGACTTCATGGCTTCAACACGACCGCTACACAACCTCTATGCTACGGCTTCACGACTTCAACACTAGGACTTCATGACTAGGACTTCATGGCTTCACAACGGCTTCAAGACTTCTCTACTTCACAACTTTACAAGGCTTCTACTCTACTTCTTTACTCCACAACTACTTATCCACCTTCTTCACTACTTACACACTACTCTAGCCTAATCACTTATGCTGAACGTTGGCCAGTTTTGTCCTTTTGTGGGGAAGGTTTTTCTGGAACATTTTAACTGATTTTGGTTAAAAATTTGAATTCATATTTTTATAAAAGATTAAACATTTTTATTTAATACCAAAAATGTTTTTCAAAAATATATAAAATGTTTTTGATGTTTTATAAAAAATCTAGTTATTAAGAAAATGTTCCTTTGATCATATAATGCATTAAGCATTAGTTCATTCATACCTTAAGTGATTAAGTTGTAGAAATGAATATTTACAACTAAATACTTGTTTATTTGATAAGTTTATGTTTAATTAGTTTATATTTTGTGATCATTAAAACATAGAGATATGAATAATGTTTTTAGGCATTATTTATGTCAACAGACCTCAAAATCACTCTAAGAATGCTAGAATGATACCCAGAGCAGTTCTATTAAATTTTGGTCCAAAATCACTTAGTACTGCTAGACCAGCAGTTCATACTGCCAGACCAAATAAGACTTTTTACCCAAAACCAGCAGTTATAAGTGCAAAAACTCTTTTCAAATCTGCACCAAAGACTACTAAAAGACCATTTCATAACAAAGCAGTGGTAAAGAAATAAATTTGGAAACCTAAGGTTACAACTGCAAAGCCAGCAGTTCATACTACTAGCCAAGTAGTTAGTACTGACAATTTTAAAAACACTGCTAGGGCAAATATGGGAAATGGGGTTAAAGCCTCAGCATGTTGGATTTGGAGACCTATCCAATCCAATGGTGCATCAACTGTTCTAAAAAGATTTAATTATATTGATGCAAGAGGCAAACCTAAGTCAGTGATGGATTGGGTTACTCAAGGAAATTAATTTTCTTATTAGTGTGCACTTTGTTAGTCATATGCTTATAATGTTATGAGACAAGTGCTTTGCACATTGTTTCTTGGTTTTGGACTAACAATTGCAGGTATGGATGTTAAGCACAAAGGAGTTACAAGTGCTTTATGTTTTGGATTGTGTGGTGATTTAAAGTTTGCAGTGTGTGATCTTAGCACATAACAAATGGTAATTGGTTCACCATGTCTAACCCACATCAAGAACCAAATAGTCCAGAACAAACGGTTTCTGGTAAAGACTTCTCAAATCCGTTTATGGTTGATAGTTTACCAAAAACTATATGGTTATCAACTCACCATATCTCACAGTGAAGAGTTGGCTAGTCCAAAGCAAACGGCTCTTGGTAAAGACACATCAAATCCGTTGATAGCTGATAGTTTGCTAAAAACTATAAGTGAGCAGCATTGTTTTAAATCAATATTAAGTTTATACTTCTCCTTAAAAATTTTCTTAAAAATTAGTACTACAAGTGCAAAGTTTGTACTGCTGAACTAGCCGTTGTAACTGTTGTGTCAGTAAATATTTTTTAATATAGCCGTTGGGTAAAACCATTTCTTACCATACTTATAGGGTTTTCTTAAGGATAATTATCTTCTTTCTAAATATTACTCTTATTTACTTTCTAAAGATAATTCTTATCCTTCCGCAAAATTCTCAAACCCTAACAGTATCTCTATAAAAACCCAATTGGCTTTTCACATCTTCAATTAAACCACAAACGATCAGTTTTCTTGTATAACTTGCATAATTTATCATGGCTAATTTGGAATTTGTCAAGACACACAATCAGGTGGCCTTCTTGGAGAAAACAGAGCAGGGTGATGGACCTATTTTTCATGAGATTGTGGACTTCTTGAACACAACTCACATAAGGTATGCTCTTACAATTAACCCTACTCTTTATGTCTCTCAAATCACAGAGTTTTGGCAGACTGCTACTGTCATAACTAGTGAAGATGGAGACATAGAATTACATTCTAATGTGGATGGCATATCATTCATTGTTACTGAAAATTCTATTAGGAGACATCTTAAGTTAGAAGATTCAGATGGTATCAATGATTTGCCAAACACAGAAATTGCTAAAATGGGGTATGATACATCCAATCATAAACTAACTTTTCAAAAAGGATGTTTCTCCCCACAATGGAGATTTTTAATCCATACTCTCTTACACTGTTTAAGCCCAAAGAGAACATCATGGGAGCAATTCAGTAGCAATATTGCTATTGCTCTCATCTGTTTATCAACAAACAAAGTTTTTAACTTTTCAAAATTCATCTTTGAGAGTATGGTAAACAATGTGAAAAGTAAAACCAAGTTTTTGATGTATCCAAGGTTTGTGCAAGCATTTTTGAACAAGAAAAAGAATCAGTTAAAGAAACATAAGCAAACCTTTCCAACACCTTGCCTGCAACAAAAGATTTTTCAAAATATGGCTATGGCAAGTAGACTTTTCAATGGGTTAGTAATACCTCTTTTTCTTGAAATGTTGGAAAGAATACAAAATTTTCAGGGTGAAGGGTCAATCATCCCAACTGAGCCCCAACACACACCTATTGTGGTTTCAGATGTTACTCATATACCCCCAGTAACCAACACCTATAGGAGAAGAACCAGAAAGGAAACTATGGTCCCTCAGCTTAGTTCTCCTCCTCAAACCTTTGTAGCAGATAAGGCTATCAATTTTTGATGGATCATTTTTTGGTTGATTATTGTGAATCGGGAGGCCTTGGATGATGAAAGATCATCATCTCCATGGCAAAGGTTTAGAGAGAGAGTAAAGAAGGATAAAGAGGAAACTTGATGATATTATTGATAATAGTGAAAATGAAAAAACACACACAACCTTCAACCCTCCTAGTGAAGTCTAGGAGGGGTATATATAGGGCCAAAACACATGACTTTACAATAATGACACATTTAGTCCATGTGTTTGTGGCAAATAAGATAACTAATGTAACCCCAAATATGTTGTCACATTTTGGTGCGAGAAGCATACCCAACAATCTTCCCCCAATGTGGCAACATATGGGATTACTTACATCATATCCTACAAGTAAAAATACAAATAAAGAAAGGTCTTCATAAGCTCTTCATGTGCTGAGGATGATTACAGTTGACGCTCTTTGTCTTTATCTTGTACCTCGGCTTGAGAACTTTTCTTTACTCGTAGTCACATGATGTAATATACATGAACTGGATTAACTTCCCCCCAATTCATGCTGCATGTCTTTAACGGCTTCTTCATATACTTCTTTTTGGCGAAGTTTCTGAATCAGCTTCCCCCCAAACTGACAACCGTCTTCAGCAGATTCGAAACTTTGATGTAGTTAACACGTCTTCTAACTTTTGAAGGTTGTAAGTACGCAGCGGAATTTGTAGAAGACATCGTAAACCACACCACGCAAATCTGACTAGTACTAAGTAACGATTATACTCAATGCGGAAGTCCCATTCGGGGTAACATGCGAGAAATTAGCAAGATCTTCTCACATAAGTAGGCTACTTCGCACATCACACCCTGCGAAAGTTGAAACGATTACACCAAAATCACAAAACTGAACCACTGATCATCTCTGCGGACGTTCTTCCGGTAGTAATAAAATTGTAAGCTCGATCACGTGAGTCTGTTATGCATCCCCGATGTTCACATTTCTTCCCCCTGAATGCAGATCCATCTGGAAAAAGAGTGTTTTCGCAAAAAAAAGCAAGAAAAGTCAAAGTACATCTTCCCTCTCTTCCCCCACGATGTCTTCGCGGAATCAGAAGCATACACACTATGGTTACGATGGAAACGGAGGCAGCGTACACCCTGTATGTCCAATTTGTCGAAGATGTGTGAAGTACCAAAAATAGCCCGTGAGAATCAACTGCTGATAAAATCTCTACTCTTCTATACTCTTCTCATCTAACTCTTTACCGACCCCATTATCATTCTGACGGCTTTTTGTAGTGACCACTGATGGAGAAAACCCAGTATTACGAACTTGAGACTGAAGTAAAATAACCCAAGCTTGTGACTTAAACTTGCACTATTGTCTGACTAAGTACCTATACTGAGCACTACAACGTAACTCCTTAAAGCATAGGTCGATTCATATACCCATCCAACCATCCTTTACTGTATATGAACTCATCTTGGATATCCACATCTTGGTGTGACACTTGAGCACTACAACGTAACTCCTTTAAAGTGATAGCTATACTCTGTGAGCACAACAACGTAACTCCTTACATCAGGTATAACTAGATAACTCAAGTCTTAATCATTTTGAGGATTGTAAGCTCGAACAAGGATCTCGAAGAATCATGCATCCAACCAACCCCGATATCTTCAAGATACTAAGTACACGCACCCGTGATATACCACTTCAACCTCAAATAAATAATAAAGAATTATCCCCGTAGTCACATCTTGCGGTTCAATACCCAACACTAGCCTTTTGACGGTTTAAGTGAACTATGATAATGGTTTTATCCCGATCTTGTCAAAAACGTATCCCCGTGAAAAATCTGTCCAAAATATCACTCATATACTGAATATGACGCCAAAGTTAACACAATGTATTAAAAAAATACAATGTATAGTGGAAAATGATTTAGACCAACTTCAGCTTTTTGTCAAATTCATTTTGTTAGAACACCAATCCATAAACCAACAACAAACCATCATGTGAATAAAAGAAAATTTATCAGCCCACTTGTTAAATGTTGGTAAAACAAAATGTAGCAGCCCATGCAGCTAGAACATAATCCGGGCCCAATCCAAATTCATACACTAATAAGACGGGTATTAATACTTACTATAACATACAACTTTAAACCTAATCACCCTTATACTTCTCCGCCCCCATTCTCTTACAAACACGCTTCCCCAAAAAAAATAACAAACTAGATCTGAGAGAATAAGAAGAACTCCGTCCCTCATCAATCTTTAATCCAAAAAAAATACAATTGATCTCATCAAACTCTTATACATCAAGACATCCTCAATCTTCCACACTCATTCAATTTGGACGAAGAACATAAACCCAGGCACAACCATGTCGTTACCTTGATGTTATCAATAATTGCTCAATTCGAATCAAGAAAGCATTTGTGAAGGCTTCAAGATTACTTGGAAGGTCACGGTAGGTTTTTATGTGTTTAAGTTCTTGTTTAAATCGAATAGAGATGAAGATAATAACAAATTAGTTATTGTCTTTGCCTTTTAATTTTCGGATATTAAATGAAGCTAATAGCTTCAAATTAGATCGATGATGATATAATCTTTTCGTGTTTGTGACAGTTGATGTCTCCGAATCTATTGAAACACGAAAGACAAGATCTGAGATCATTATTTAAGTTTTGTTCGAGACATGTTGTTAGAAGGATGAGGTGGGTTTCGAATAGTTGTGGATTTTTTGGTTGTTGGTCGTGAGATAATCAACTGGCATCTGCTTCATTTCCGTCTTAAATTTTAATTTTGATAATGTTGACTGTTGACCGTTTGACCCGTTGACCGTTGACTGAGTATCTGCGATAAGTTGTCTTGTCACAACTGCGATTAGTTGTCTTGTCACAACTGCGATAAGTGGACTTGTCACAACTGCGATAAGTGGTCTTGTCACAACTGCGATAAAACGCAATAGCGATAAAATTATCGAATTTCTTGTACAAGAAATCGAACTCAGATAGAAGAGGGTTTATCGGGATTGCTTTACAAGCAATATCGATAAAAAAGGGTTTTGACTTTTTGACCAAGAAATCCGGCGAGATTCCGGCAAAAATTTTCCGATTATCTTTTCCGTCCGCCTTTTTGCTAACCCAGATCTGACCACTTTATGCGACCACGTTTCTTCACCAACACATTGTACAAACCCTTAATCAGTATTAGACCATATTAACCAGCTGACTTACCACAAATATTCACAGGTTAATAGAAACAGTCACAACAACAACAACAAAAAAAAAATGAAGAAGATGTATCCAGACTGAATATGGACCAGATACACAAACTGTTTAGAAACTGTTGACAGTACAATATGACAAGAGAATATTGACCAATAGAATCACTAGTGCAACAGATTAAAAACAGTTTAGATCGACACAAACAAATAGCATTCAAACAGTTCAGATCCACAGTGAAAATACGATTTTGACAAGAAAAATTCACACAAATCAACCAAAACTAGTACCTGGCTCTGATACCAATTGATGGATCATTTTTTGGTTGTTTATTGTGAATCGGGAGGCCTTGGATGATGAAAGATCATCATCTCCATGGCAAAAGTTTAGAGAGAGAGTAAAGAAGGATAAAGAGGAAACTTGATGATATTATTGATAATAGTGAAAATGAAAAAACACACACAAGCTTCAACCCTCCTAGTGAAGTCTAGGAGGGGTATATATAGGGCCAAAACACATGACTTTACAATAATGACACATTTAGTCCATGTGTTTGTGGCAAATAAGATAACTAATGTAACCCCAAATATGTTGTCACATTTTGGTGCGAGAAGCATACCCAACAATTTTGATAGTATGGATGGGGCTTACACTACTGCTTCAGGCTTAGTAGTTATGCAGGGCAGTGTAAACATCATTAAGACCCCTACCATGGCAACATCTAATGTGCCAAGTCCTCAAAGACTTGCCACAGGTGATGTAACCCCAAGCCAAATGGAACATATGGGTGGTTCAGGAGTACATCCTAGTCCAACTAGGGCAGAAACTGAATCTATGTCCCTTGATTCACCTCTCCTAGCAGGTAACACAGCTAGAAGTGATGAGGGCAGCTCTAAACTCAATGAATTGATGGAATTATGTACCAATCTCAAAAACAAAGTGGTTAGTTTGGAGGCTGAATTAAAGAGTCACAAAAGGAATTTTGCCCTGGTGTACACAAAGTTGGTGACTAGAGTGAAGACATTGGAGGATCAAGTCAAGAGATCCAAGGGCAAAAGATCAAGGATGGTTCTTTCTACAAGTTCTTCTGACTCAGATGATGATGATTTGGGTGATTCTCCCAAACAGGGGAGGAAAATAGGGAAAACAGGGTCAGAAACTCAGGGGAGGCAATTAGATTTTGAAGAACAGGGTGGAAATGGTGATGACATGGATATGGATGATGATCAAGCTATAGAGCCTGTGGATCTTGAAGAGAAAACTGAATTGGTTGATCTTGATGAAGATGTTGCTGATACTGCTCAAAGTTCTCAAAAAGGTACTGCTGGAGTAGAAGTAGCAGTACAAACTGCTGGAATGATAGAAGGTACTGCTGAGCAAGAGGAGTATGAAAGAAAGAGGTCATATAAAGGAAAGGCTCCAATGACAGCAGAAGAAGTTGAACAACAAAGCAAAATAAAGCCAAGGACACAAGCTCAGATAGATTTTGATGCAGAAATAGCAAGAAAATTTCATGAAGATGAAGTAGCAAGTTTTATGGAAACTCAAAGATTGGAGAAGGAAAGAATTAGATCAGATGATATTGTGGCTCAAGAATCACTTGATGAGCAGATACAACATTTGATTGATACTGATCCAATTGTGAAGCAAAAGGCCTTAGAACTACTTGCAAATGAAAGACTAAGTATTGAAGAAAGGTCAGCTCAACTTGCTGATTTCATAAATTCAAGAAATGATGAAGTAGCTTTGGATGAGCTAATGCAGAATATTAAAAAGAATCAAAGTCAGAAGAGAAAGAGGAAACCAACAAAGGCTCAGATCATAAGTGGAATGAAAATGTACTTAAGAAATCAAGCTGGTTGGAAAGCTGCTCAGTTGAAAGGAAAGTCAAATGAAGAAATTGAATATCTATATTACAAGGCATACAAAAGAGCTCAAGATTTTATTCCTATGGACACAGTGAAAAGATCTTCAAAAAGACTTAAGATTGCTGATAAAGAACCAACTGAGAAAGAAGAAGCTCAAGCAGAAAGAGTAGAATTATCACAAGAGCAGATGAGTAATATGTTAGTTACTGTGCCAGAGGCTTTATGTGTTGATCCAATTCAAGCTAGACATCCAATTGTTGACTGGGAGATTTATAAAGACAAATTTGGAAAAGCTTGGAAGGTTACTAGAGTTGGTGGAGAGACAACAGTTTTCAAGAATTTTGAAAATCTGCTAAGAGTTTGTGATAGAGAAGATCTGGATACTTTATGGAGATTAGTTCAAGACAAGCTCAAAATAAAAAAGAGGACTGATGTGAAAGAGCAAGAGCTTTGGGTTGAATTCAAGAGGTTATATGAACCAGATCCTACAGATGTGTATTGGAATTTTCCTATTTATGATTTATCTACTTCATGGGAGTTCTATAGTTCGTGCAATGTGCATCATTTGTCAACACAAGGTGGAGTTGATATCTTTATGTTAGCAGAATTGGAGTATCCATTGAGTTATGAAGTACTTGCAGTGATGATTTCTTCAAAGCTCAGATGTGAAGAAGAAAATGAAGTGGTTCAAAATCTAATTCAGAGAATCTATGATCAGTTTGAAAGAAACAAAAGATAAAGTGTTTGGCAGAATCCCCCCATCATCAGAGTTGAAGTTTAATTCAAGAAACTTAGTGATTTGGAGAGAAATCGTAAGTTTAGGGGAGGATTGTTGAGAATTAAACCAACAGTTAGTACTGTCATACTTAGAGTTTCAACTGATGCAAGTTTACACTAACAGTACTAAGTCAGTTAGTACTGCGAGTACAAATACTTTGTACTGCTTATGTTCTGAATACGTGTAATATGATAAGTATAGAAAAGATTCAGTGAATATCTTCTAGTTATAGATTGATACAAATATTGTAGTTTACTTGTACAGGACTCCTTAATCTATAAAAGGAGATCCTAGGTTAGAGTTTATGTATGTATTATTTGTGAAAGATTCAAGGTGGTGTAACCCTAGTGATAACTTAGATCACTCGTATTATTATCAATAATATTGAATCGTTTTGGTTATTCTCATTGTCTTCATTGTTCACATACATTATTGTTCCATTCATACATCATACACACATAATCTTCTAAGTGCTTTGTAGTAAATTCCACGTGCTACTTAGCATATACTCAAAGTATCTCTAACACAAGGCGTGAGTTTAGATCCTCTCAGTTAGTACTGCTAGTACAAGATAGTTAGTACTGATTATGAGATGAAGACAAAGATGAAGACGCGTGAAGATATATATAGAAAAGATTTGATGTATATCTTATTAAGTTAGAATTATACGAATATTATAGCTTACTTGTACAGGACTTCTTGTGCTATAAAAGGAGGTCCTAGGTTAGGTTTTGATATATCTCGTTCATATCAGTCATAGAAGTCATATGTATTTTTGTGAAAGCTTCAAGGTTGTTAAACCCTAGTGATAATCAAAGATCACTCGTATTATAATCAATAATATTGAAGCATTTGGTTCATTACTGTGTTCATACTTCACTGTTTCACCATATACTATATTCATACAACACAAACACAGATAATCTTCTAAGTATTAGCTAGTAGATTCCGCATACTAGTTCATATTAACTCAAAGTATCTTCAATACAAGGAGTGTGTTTAGATCCTCTCAAGTGGTATCAGAGCCAGTTAGCTCATAAGTTTGAAGAAGAGGAAAAGGCCAGGGTTCATACAGAACAGATTCAAAGAATGATTGATGCTGATAAAGTTAAGTGCTGGAGTGCTTGCTGTTATGAAAGACAAAGGAGTAAATATGTATACAAAGACAAAGCTTACATGTGAAGAAAATAATGAAGTATCAGTTTGAAAGAAAGAGACATAAGCTCTGAGGAAGAGAAGAAAAGATAAGTGTTTCAAAGAATCCCCTCATCATCAAAGTTGAAGTTTAATTCAAGAAACTTAGTGATTTGCAGAGAAATCATAAGTTTAAGGGAGGATTGTTGGGAATTAAACCAACAGTTAGTACTACCAGGTATCAAGTTACAACTGCTGGAGATTAACACTAACAGTACTAACTTAGTTAGTACTGCTAGTACAAGATAGTTAGTACTGATTATGAGATGAAGACAAAGATGAAGACGCGCGAAGATATATATAGAAAATATTTGATGTATATCTTATTAAGTTAGAATTATACGAATATTATAGTTTACTTGTACAGGACTCCTTGTGCTATAAAAGGAGGTCCTAGGTTAGGTTTTGATATATCTCGTTCATATCAATCATAGAAGTCATACGTATTTTTGTGAAAGCTTCAAGGTTGTTAAACCCTAGTGATAATCAAAGATCACTCATATTATAATCAATAATATTGAAGCATTTGGTTCATTACTATGTTCATACTTCACTGTTTCACCATATACTATATTCAAACAACACAAACACAGATAATCTTCTAAGTATTAGCTAGTAGATTCCGCATACTAGTTGATATTAACTCAAAGTATCTTCAACACAAGGAGTGTGTTTAGATCCTCTCATAGTGTTTGTTCATTCAAACATTCATCTAGTTTCACGATTTTCTAAGAGTTACAAACAAGGACCCTACAAAAAGTGGGATATTAACCCAGAAAGCTCAAACTTGGAAAGCTCAACTGTACGTTTGGACGATATGCAATGGGAAATTTTGTATGAAGATGATGCTGGTAAAGCGAAAGGAAATAGACAAAGGGTGGACTAAGTTTAAAATCTAGTTTTTCAATTTTTAATCGTCTTTTGGATCTTGATTATGCTTTTTAAAGTTATGTTACTGATAAAACTTTTTTATTATGCTTCTTTGAATGAATTATGAGAATATGATTAGTATTATATTATGAATGTTTGAATTTCAAATTTATAATAATATGTTGATTATTGGCTACATTGGTACATCGTACCACATTACTTGGTACATCGTACCGAAGCGATCCCGAATGAACCTACCCCCTTTCGAACTGGATTTTAGGTGCCTAGCGAACCACGATCCCGATCCCCGTTCCATGTGACTATGGTCCAAATATATCATATATACAAAAGAGTGTGGACAATTTTTTGCATTTATTTTTATTTCATCGTTTGTCGATTATTTTTGGACCAATCTAATATATTTTTATAACTATTAATAAAAATGTCAAAATTAATATTTTCAACACATTTTTGTCAACATTTTCGTCAAATTAATATATTTAGTTTTATTACTAAAACCCGACTAAAAGACAAAAATTAAAATAAAAAGAACATATTTATAACAAAAGTTAATATAAATATTTTCTAACTTATCATCCACTAACTAAATATATAAACACATTTATATATACATCGTATCATGTAACCGTTACTCATGTAAATACTTAACATAAAGTATTTATTAATATCACCAACGAGATTTTTTCACAAACACTTTTATTGTGAATACTTTCTGTACATTGTTGTCCGGTTACTCCCGAACCAGAAAACTTATTCGTCATGAATACTTTTATATACATATGTATATATTTGTACATTTGTCCAAGAGCCAATACTTAGAAACACTTTGAAATGATTTAAACATAAAATCTGCCACACAAGCAACATTAAACATAAACCATTTGAGAAAACTTAAACTTGTTTAAACACTTTGAGTCGTGAGTACACATAATTGTAAACTAAGAATTGCCATACTAATTTAGGTTGCGTGTTAGTGCCATACACTTTTGCTACATGACTATTCATTTCATAGGACTTATTTATGAGGTGAGTTTATAGCCCCAAACTTTAACTTTACTTTGCTTTTCAAAACTTGGGGTGAGAAACATGCAAACTCTTTTATGGACCAAACTAAACTTATGTGTTATTCATTACGTGACTATATTTTGTACGCCTCATTCGTAACGTGACTACATTTTTCATATTACGTTACTACATTTTACACGCCTCATTCATTTCATGACTACATTTTGCATATTACGCGACTACATTTTGCACGCCTCATTCGTTACGTGACTACATTTTGCACGCTTTATGTTGGGAATAAAATGATCAAAGTCAAAGAGCCTGCCAAGTCGATGAAGAGCCTGCTAGTTGATTTTGTTATGTACGAAGATGTTCTACCAGTACCTTCTGGGTAGAAGGTACTGCTAGCTAATGAAGAGCCTGCCAAGCTTATGTCAAGTCGATTAGATATTTTGTAATAGATATTTAGTTGAATTATTAGTCTTTGTACATTGTTATACGTTATGTAGAAGTAGAATAGTCTTCTGTGGTGACAGAAGAATATATCAGAGTGTTCATGGGTAGTTGTATTTAATTGTAGGCGCCAATATAGTCAAAGTATAGTATTATATTCATCTACTTGACAACATGTAATAAGATATCCTTATCTTATAAAAGGATATCTTAGTCACTTCTTCATGCATGCATCTTACACAACAATAACCACGAACCAAACTATCTCTCAAGTAACTTAGTTACTTCGAATCACAAATCCTTTTGACAATCATAGATTCAAGATTACTTTGTAATCCCGGTGATACTTAGATCATCCGTATTATTTCATCAATAATATTGAATCGTTTTGTATTAACCTAAGTTGTGTTATTTGTTCATTGCATTCACTCATTTTACTCAAACTCACCACCTTGTGTTCTTTTAAAGTGTGTTGTAGTAGATTCCGCATGCTAAACACATTCAATACATAAATATCTCTCAAACACATTACTAAGATTCATATCTCAAGTGTTTGAACTTCAAGAACATTAAACAAAAGCGTTCCACAAGTGGTATCAGAGCTAGGCTTGATATTTACTAATTTAAAAGAAAAATGGATGTTGAACATATTCAAACCAATGTTGCAGCTAAACTTCCATTACTCAAGCAAAACGAGTTTGAAATGTGGAGACTAAGGGTTGAACAATACTTTCAAGTGCAGGACTATGCACTTTGGGAGATCATTGAACAAGGCAATTCCTTCAAACCCCAAATCACCACTACAACAGTAAATGATGCTCTTGTAACAAGAATACAAGATCAACCATCAAATGCAGATGAAAAAGTTCAGAAGAGGAATGATCTAAAGGCAAGGAGTATGTTACTGATGACTATTCCAAATGATCAACTTCTGATCTTCAACAAATACAAAGATGCCAAAACCCTTTTTGAAGCAATTGTGGCTAGGTTTGGTGGTAATGATGCTACCAAGAAAACACAGAAAACCCTTCTCAAACAACAATTTGAGAACTTCACAGCCACAACCAATGAGTCTTTGGACAGTATGTTCAATAGACTTCAGAAGCTTGCAAGTCAGTTAGCCATCCATGAAGTGATGATAACTCAAGAAGACCTAAACTCTAAATTTCTTAGAAGTTTACCTTCAGAATGGTCTATGCATGTCATTGTATGGAAGAACAAGTCAGATATTGACCAGATGAGTCTCAATGCATCTTACACAACAATAACCACGAACCAAACTATCTCTCAAGTAACTTAGTTACTTCGAATCACAAATCCTTTTGACAATCATAGATTCAAGATTACTTTGTAATCCCGGTGATACTTAGATCATCCGTATTATTTCATCAATAATATTGAATCGTTTTGTATTAACCTAAGTTGTGTTATTTGTTCATTGCATTCACTCATTTTACTCAAACTCACCACCTTGTGTTCTTTTAAAGTGTGTTGTAGTAGATTCCGCATGCTAAACACATTCAATACATAAATATCTCTCAAACACATTACTAAGATTCATATCTCAAGTGTTTGAACTTCAAGAACATTAAACAAAAGCGTTCCACACTTTATCTGTCGTAGCTTCGGTAACATGAAACTTAGCGCAGCGTAGTAGACTTTCATATAACATTATGCACATTATAATGTTAACTCGTAAACTTATTGGTCCAACTTTACTGCTTTATGTAAACCTATGAACTTACCAGCTTTTTGCTGAATTTTTAGCATGTTTTTATCAGGTGTTTAATTGTTTGATGTACGTTGATGCAAGGCAGCGCTTGGCAGGGGCATAGGCACACTTTTTGAGTGTACACATAACACTCATGACCAATGTTTTGTAATATGGGACAACTTAAAACCATTATGGGCCTTGTATTCCGCATTCATAATTATGTAAAACTTAGGTTTTGATTAATGAAACTTTAAAATGGATTAGATAACCCGTTCTCTATTACGTGTTTTGTGATTCCAATAAGTGGCACCCAGATATCCCTTCCGCTGCGATTTGATTTAGGGGTGTTACACAAGGTCAAACTAGCAGAGTTAAGCAAATTGGACTGGATCCGAGACAAGTCAAAACCACAGTGACTGGACCCGTAACAAAATGGAAAACCGGACTGAATCCGTAAAACCTAACAAGCCACAGGGACCATTTATGTAGCTAACTCTTACTTTTTTTAACTATATGGATAACATAATCACGGAAAGAATGACCATTTCACCCATATTTTGAATATATATTATTCTTCTTATTACATTAAAAACATGATACTTTTTTATAAGTATCAACAAACTTAAAATAATGTGGTGATTTTATTGCTTAACCAACATTTTGTATTGTTGCTTTCGATCATTTCCTAGCAATTAAAAGTTTAAAACGAGATTTAGTTGTCAACACTCATACTTGAAACACATCAAGCACCAACAAAACCAAGAGGAAAACTGAAACAGGCTTACCCTCTAATTAAGCTTTACCGTGGTTCTGCATTATTATCTCTAAACCATCAAACGCTTCCAGTCCAGTCCTGTAAATAATAGATGTTAGAATTTGTTTTGGCACAAGAGCCAGAACAATTACACCACAAAGATATACACTGCGCTTACTTTTCATGAACTTAATGAACTTCCAAATGTCATCAATAACATAGAGATTCAACCCTCTTTGATATGTTGAAAACTCTACCGAAATATTTGTGGCATACAAGTACAATGAACAGGGGGAGTGATGGAAAGAAGTGAGTGGGAAAAGAATGTCGAGTACTCAATTGTAATTGGATATGTAAAGAAATGAAGTACACGTGTGAGGCAAGTACAATGACAACAGTAAACAAAAAAAAGAGTAGAAAAGGACAAAAAAAAGTGTTTGAACAAAGCTACCCTCGTGTGATTTGCACGTGACATGGGAAATAACGAGGAAAGCTAACGTCGTTAGAAATTTTGGACCACCTACGTAATTTATTGGATGTTTGAGAATTTTCACGATTTTGAACTAGTCACGAAATGTGCCCAAACCAGAGGGACTAATCGTGTATTTTACTCTACCTTTTACTAACACATACAAACAAACTATTTCTCTTTCATTCATAAAAACAAAGAAGCTTCAAAATGAATCTGTAAAGGGGACCCAGGCAGCATATATCTTTCATCATCTTCATCATAAGAAAGATGTGGGTTTTTGAAGATGGGTTTTAAAGGTGGTTGATTTAGAAGTACAAGGTTTTTCTTCTTTAATTTTGTTTTATTATTACTTTTATCATTATTCAGTCCATTGATTGATTTATTAAGGTAGGAATTTTGATAAAGGTAGTAACCTTCCTTCCTTATTAGATTTTAGGAAAGTAAACACAATGTCGACCTATTGGAGTATAAATATTGATTGATTGATAATTTGAATTCTTTTCTGTTAGAGGTTATCTTTTGACAACAAAAAAACAGAGGTGAGGATCGGTTATCTTTTGACAACAAAAAAGCAGAGGTGGGGATCGGTTATCTTTTGAGTGAGGTAATATATCACATCCAGCTGCTTTTGTTCTTATTTTTTAGTTGTATTGTTTCACTTTTATCAATAAAGTTTCCTTTTCCTTTCCACCCTCTCTCTACTTTCTCTCACTAAAACTATGAATCATATCATCATGTTTGATCAACCTAGACCTCCCGAACCACATAAATCAAATAACTTTACGGTCCTACATGGAGGATCAATCCATGCCAAAGTGATGGTGTTGAATCTGCAAGTCAAAGTGGTTCACCTAAATGGAGCAGAAGTACAATAAGGAATGAAAGACTTGGAGCTGGTGGAAGTCAAGTGCCTGGTTCACCAAATAAGTCTAATGCTCCTGGCTCACCCAAATTGAGCAGATCTATGATCAAGAGTAAAAGAGTTGGGGTTGCTTCACCAAAACAACTTTAAGTTAGATAGTTTAGTGTTTTATACTTATGTGGGATATTTGAACATGTTTAAGACTTATTTATGTTTGTATGTGGATGTTAAACTTTGGTAACTGTGGTAGCCAATTGAAATTTTCAAGTCCTTGTGTTGGGAATTAAACCAACAGTTAGTACTGCCAGGTATCAAGTTACAACTGCTGGAGATTAACACTAACAGTACTAACTTAGTTAGTACTGCTAGTACAAGATAGTTAGTACTGATTATGAGATGAAGACAAAGATGAAGACGCGTGAAGATATATATAGAAAAGATTTGATGTATATATTATTAAGTTAGAATTATACGAATATTATAGTTTACTTGTACAGGACTCCTTGTGCTATAAAAGGAGGTCCTAGGTTAGGTTTTGATATATCTCGTTCATATCAGTCATAGAAGCCATACGTATTTTTATGAAAGCTTCAAGGTTGTTAAACCCTAGTGATAATCAAAGATCACTCGTATTTTAATCAATAATATTGAAGCACTTGGTTCATTACTGTGTTCATACTTCACTATTTCACCATATACTATATTCATACAACACAAACACAGATAATCTTCTAAGTATTAGCTAGTAGAGTCCGCATACTAGTTGATATTAACTCAAAGTATCTTCAACACAAGGAGTGTGTTTAGATCCTCTCACCTTGCAACTTGTTGCAATGACAATATACAATTAAAGGCTTTTATCAGCTTAAGTGTACATGTTTAGGTCATTATATTTGTGCCAGTTACTTGCATTTGCATTATGTGTATGCAAAAATGCAACTTCTTATCAGTTTAGTATGCAAAAAGGTAAAAGTTAACCCACTGACCAAATGATCAACTACTACTTTTTACCCAAAACAAAGTCAACAATCTAAAAAAGTTCCATCAACACATAAAAATCTGAAGAAATGGTAAGACTGAACTAAGATTTCATTACCACAAAAAATTATACCGTTCATCAACTACATCTTTGACCCCCACAAAAAGTCAAAACCCATCACCTAACATCTTCCCCACAAATAACTTTTACCGCTTCACTTGAAAAAAAAAAACCCCAACTTAAGATAAAGTATTTATTCATTTTAGCAGCTTCAAGTCTTGTTTCCTCTAGTGTAGCTTCCATATGATTCCTTGCCCTTAATAAAGCGAGAAGATATTAACTAATCTTGCACACAATGGCAGATCGTGCCAGTCAACAAACTCATAATGAATATTATAATGTGTCAGAGTCTATTATAAAGTAAAATGAAAATTAAAAATCTAATACCGGATCTGGACAACCATAGAACCTACGTCCAAGATTTCGATTTGTCCATGATGTGCAAATTAAAGTTTGTTTTCCACACTAACACGCCACCATTTTTTTGCGTTCTAAAATTTTGGGGAAGAAACCAAAAAGATGAACAAGGGAGTGATGGAAAGAAGTGAGTGGGAAAAGAGCGTCGAGTACTCAATTGTAATTGGGATATGTAAAAAAAATTAAGTACACGTGTGAGGCAAGTACAATGAGAACAGTAAACAAAAAAAGAGTTGAAAAGGACAAAGCTACCCTCGTGTGATTTGCACGTGACATGGGAGATAACAAGGAAAGCTAACGTTGTTAGAAAATTTGGACCACCTACATTTTGAACTAGTCACGAAATGTGGCCAAACCAGAGGGGCTAATGGTGTGTTTTACTTTACCTTTTACTAACACATACAAACAAACTATTTCTCTTTCATTCATAAAAAGAAAGAAGCTTCAAAATGAATCTGTAAAGGGGACCCAGGCAGCATATATCTATCTATCATCTTCATCACAAGAAAGATGTGGGTTTTGAAGATGGGTTTTAAAGGTGGTTGATTTAGAAGTAGTCGTCAGACCACATTGAGAAAGTACAAGGTTTTTATTTATTTTTGCCTTAAGCATGCTAACATCAAAAGCTTCAACACATTGAAAGACTTAAACCATCTCCTTTCCCCATCATATACAAGCCCTATGCACACATGTGATGCCATTTCCCAAAGTGTTTCAACACCACCTTGTGAGCCTTGGCAAAGACCATTCAAACTTCCCTAAATACCATTATAAAAGGACCTTAACTAGCTTCATTTTCTTCGCACTTTCAACACACAATACTCCCTCTCCCCCTCACTTAAAAACGGCAGCAAAAACACACTTTTTACAAAGGTTCAAGCTTGGGAAAATTTTGGTTAAGCATTGGTTTAGAGTTGGTATTAAGAACTAGGGTTTTGGGTTCATAAATTTGGGTTTTCATAGAGTGTTCTTGTGTTCTTGTTCACCATTCATCCACAACTCTTTGTAAGTACTCATAACCCATTTTCCTACTTCATTTACATTCCTATTGCAATACAACATTCGACCCTTTCGGAGGGGACTTTTTCCCCTTTTGGCGGGGACATGTCCTCGCCAATACCCTTTCGGCGGGGACATGTCCCCGCCGAAATGTCACCGCCGAAGGCTCACCGCTGATACTTTCTGCGAGGACGTAGATCAACTTTGGGCGGGGACTGTGGGTCCCACCACCTTTTAGCTGGTCAAAGAGTGTCCAGCGTGGCAACACTTTTTGGCGGGGACGTGTCCCCGCCAAAAACTATAATAATTAATCAAAAAGTTAATTAATCAAGCGATTATATTAATTAATTAGCTCTTTCGGCGGGGACATGTCCCTGTCAATAATATTAAACACCAATTTCTGCTTTAAACTTTTGGCGGGGACATGTCCCCGCCAAAAGCCTCTGACCCATTTTGCAGCATATTGCTACAAAATGGGTAATTTCCAGGTTTTTTTTGGGAAAAAACCTACCAAATGCAGTTTTGTGCAGAACCTGTTTTTACAATAACATCGCCAACAACAAATTCCCTAAACATACAACTTCGCCAACAACAAATTCGCTAAACATACAACAACAACAACAACAACAACAACAACAACAACAAACCCAAATTCGCTAAAAATAATATTAATCCAAATTCGCCAACTTCACTAAACATAGTACCTGTTTTTACAATAACTATCCAAATTCGCTAAACATAATCATATAAAACCAATTCACCAAAAACGGTTCAAAAACCGTGATCACATGATATTCTACAAAACTATACATAAGCTAGCTAGCTATCCGCAAAATGGTCCAAAAACTATACATAAGCTAGCGGCGAACAATTAAGCGGGAATCCTAACACATAAACTACATAAACACATAATAATCCAGCTAAATCTACACAACTTTGTCCAATACCCCAAAACAAATATAAACTGACCCATCGGACCCAAAGAAGCCATACACTACTCCCCATTCTCTCCACTACCCCCATTACCCCCACTACCCTCCCTGGTAGGTGTAGACTCACCCTGTGACGCATTTTGGGATCCTGATGTCCCCGGCAAGCCACTCGCTATCTCCTCGGTAAAACCCGGCTGTCTCCTGGCCCAATCCAGCAACATATCAAGCGTTCTACTATGCGCGGACAGCTCCTGGGCTTGCTTCTTCACGGTCTCCTGCACCGAGGATGAGGAGGCTTCCTCTCGAGCTCGTGAGGAGCTGAGAGTCGTCTTGTGACCACTGCCCGGTAACACTGGACCTATGCCAGGAACATGACCCCGTTGCTTGCCGCCGATCACCTGGCGC
The DNA here is from genome assembly GCA_021014915.2 of Artemisia tridentata subsp. tridentata. Lineage (NCBI taxonomy): Eukaryota > Viridiplantae > Streptophyta > Magnoliopsida > Asterales > Asteraceae > Artemisia > Artemisia tridentata. Next base: position 71,253,425 of record CP139506.1, on the reverse strand, counting down.
AAAATATCCACGTCAGACATACGCCTCCCGGAAGAGGTGCTCTCTGTCCGCAGCCTTATCATCTCATTCTGTTTAGTTACAAAATAAAAAACAAGAAAAGTAATATATAAGTCGTGATTTATTATATTGCATTAATGTTGGTGAGTTTTTGGAAATAAATTATACTTACGTATCTGGCCTCGGACAGCTCAGACTCCCAGGCGTCGCCTCTCGTATGGGTGTGTCTGTACATGTCGATGAAGTCTCTAGTATCCTCGGAGTCGGGGGTGGGGGAGTTCAACTGTTTATAAATAAAATCAATCAAGACTCACCCAACACTATATATATAAATAAAATGATTAAAAAGTGTCTTACGAAGTTATCGCGTATAACAGCTAAGGAATGCGATCCGTGAAGGGTAGTACTCGTCATTTTTCCCCTGTTTTGCCTGTTGACCTCCCCGATCCTCAACTTCTTCGGGTCCGTCCAGTGCTTCACCTGCTTATTATAAATAATAAAAACTATTATATAAATGAAATATTATTATTATTATTATTTTTTTTTTTTTTTTTTTTTAACCAACACTTTTATTAAAAATTTATAGGATTTTACAAGAAATTAGTGGGGAGCTGAGAAACCAACTGGGCCCCCACACCTCTAGCAATAGCAAAACTAATCCTATTAAAAATATGAACTGCAGCCCGTGCTCCAATGTCTTGAGTCATAGAGAATCGTCGAATACGCTTTAGAAGGGTTACTGCATCTTTCTCAAGTTCTCCAAAAGAGGAGAATGAAAAGGGGAGGAACCCATATCCGATTTCCACGCATTTAGCCTCGTACTTGACACGTTTACGTTGTGCGGCTTCAATAACCGCACGACCTGGCATAAAATCAATCATACCAGATTGCGTCAAGGGTGACGATCCCGTAAGATCAACACATACATCAAGCCCACCATCCCAAGAGTAAAGTAATATATCAGTTGGGCGTAAAGATCTGTCCCTATCTCCATAAAGCCCAATATCCACCTCCTTACGAGCTGAAATTCCGGACCGAGAACATATATCAACAAGAACATCACGCACAATGTTATGCCGATGTTTAATGCCAACAATACCCGCACACGAAACAGCATGATCCCCATAAATATCTCCAGTAAAAACCCTAGAACAGGCTGAACAAGGTACCTGAACAGTGAAAAGAGGAACACCCAGCCGATAGCACAACACACAACGGTATGTCCGGGCATTCATAGTTTGTCCCAATCCCGATATTGGAGCCACTCTAAGCCAATCTGAAGTATGATCCTCCTTTAGTGAGCTCCATAACGCCATCTGTCGAGGAGATAGATGGAATGTAGATTCAACAGTTTGGGTAACCCGATCGAAATATATATCTGCCAATTTCTTCATGAGTTTGGGGGCAGCGACCTCGCTTGGGTTACTCAAAAGGTCAATATCCATATTCATTATTATGCTTTTCTTGCATCTAGACTCCAATCTGCTAGCTTACAGGCTAAGCTCCTCCAACAGTCAGGCATAGCAAATCATGGATCTTCCTTCAATGACGCTCTGTGTACTTTTAACGCGAAAATGGAGTTCGACCTCTTAAGTAACCCGAATGAGATCGCTGCCCCCAAACTTAAGAAGAAATTGGCAGATATATATTTCACACGTGTTGCTAAAACGGCTGAATCCACCTTTGGCCTATCCGCTCGACAGACAGCGCTTTGGAGATCGCAATGAGAAGACTACACCTTTGATTGGCTTAGGGTGTCCCCGATATCTGGGTTGGGGCAGACTATGAACGCTAGGACTTACCGGTGTGTTTTATGCTACCGCCTGGGTGTCCCCCTGTTCTCGGTCCAGATGCCGTGCTCTGCTTGTTCCAGGGTATTTGCGGGAGACATTTACGGTGATCATGCTGTGTCCTGTGCTGGTATTATTGGTATTAAGCACCGGCACAATGTGGTGCGCGACATTCTTGCTGATATTTGCTCTCAGACAGGGATCTCGGCTCGCAAAGAGGTTGACATTGGCCTTTGTGGAGAAAGAGACCAAAGCTTACGCCCAGCTGATGTATTGCTCTATTCTTGGGATGGTGTGCAGGATGTGTGTGTCGATTTGACAGGGTCGTCTCCTTTGACGCAATCAGGAATGATCGATTTTGTGCCAGGACGAGTAGTGGTTGAAGCAGCACAGCGCAAGCGTGTCAAATATGAGAGCAAATGTGCCGACATTGGATATGGGTTTCTTCCCTTTTCATTCTCTTCCTTGGGGAAACTTGGGGAGGATGCAGCAACCCTACTGAAACGGATCCGAAGGTTCTCCGTGACTCAAGACATCGGATCGCGAGCCGCTGCTCATATTTTTAATAGGATTAGCTTTGCAATAGCTAGAGGAGTGGGAGCCCAGTTAGTATCTCAGCTCCCCTCTAATTTCTTGTAAATCCTATTTTATTCTAATGAAGTGACGTTTTATAATAAATAAAAAAATAATAATAATAATAATAATAAAATAATAATAATATAATAATAATAATAATAATAATAATAATAATAATAATAATAATAATAATACCGGCATAACATTGTACGTGATGTTCTTGTTGATATTTGTTCTCGGTCCGGAATCTCAGCTCGTAAGGAGGTGGATATTGGGCTTTATGGAGACAGGGACAGATCCTTACGACCGGCTGATATATTGCTTTATTCTTGGGACGATGGGCGTGATGTATGTGTTGATCTTACGGGTTCGTCGCCCTTGACGCAATCTGGGATGATTGATTTTATGCCAGGGCGTGCGGTTATTGATGCAGCACAGCGTAAACGTGTCAAGTACGATGCCAAATGTGTTGATATCGGGTATGGTTTCCTCCCCTTCTCTTTCTCTTCTTTTGGAGAACTTGAGAAGGATGCAGTAACCCTACTAAAGCGTATCCGACGATTCTCTATGACTCAAGACATTGGGGCGCGTGCTGCGGTTCATATTTTTAATAGAATTGGTTTTGCTATTGCTAGAGGTGTGGGGGCCCAGTTGGTTTCTCGGCTTCCCACCAATTTCTTGTAAATTCTATGAGTTTTTAATAAAGTGATGATAATAAAAAAAAAAATAAAAAAAAAAAAAAAAAAAAATAATAATAAATAATAATAATAATAATAATATAATAACAAAGTACGTGTCGATCCAGAAATTTACCAGCTTCTCCCATTCTTCAGCCGTCTTGTTCTCGGGACGCTTTTGCTTGATCTAGTCCAGTTTCTCAATCCTACCTTGCTGTGTAAAAATTTTAGTAAAAAAACTCTTTTAAAATTCTTTTGTATTATTGTAACTTAAATTTTTCTAAATCAATATTAATTCTTTTAAATTTAACTAAAATTTTTCTAAATCATATTTAATTAATTTAAAACTTTTTAAAATTATTTACATCACTTTTACCTGATAAAATTAAATCATTTATACTTAATTTAAATCATTTAAAATTATTTTTAAAACATTAGATGTTTAACGAATGAGCCGAGATGATATGGTTGTACACGAGATGTTTAACGAATGAGTCGAGATGATACGGTTGTACACGAGATGTTTAACGAATGAGCCGAGATGATACGGTTGTACACGAGATGTTTAACGAATAAGTCGAGATGATACGGTTGTACACGAGATGTTAAACGAATGAGCCGAGATGATACGGTTGTACACGAGATGTTTAACGAATGAGTCGAGATGATACGGTTGTACAAGAAATGTTTAACGAATGAGCCGAGATGATACGGTTGTACACGAGATGTTTAATGAATGAGTCGAGATGATACGGTTGTACACGAGATGTTAAACGAATGAGCCGAGATGATACGGTTGTACACGAGACGTTTAACGAATGATTTGAGATAATATGGTTGTACACGAGATGTTAAACGAATGAGCCGAGATGATACGGTTGTACACGAGATGTTTAACGAATGAGTCGAGATGATATGGTTGTACACGAGATGTTAAACGAATGAGCCGAGATGATAAGGTTGTACACGAGATGTTTAACGAATGAGTCGATATGATATGGTTGTATACGAGATGTTTAACGAATGAGTCGAGATGATACGGTTGTACACGAGATGTTTAACGAATGAGCCGAGATGATACGGTTGTACACGAGATGTTTAACAAATGAGCCGAGATGATACGGTTGTACACGAGATGTTTAACGAATGAGTCGAGATGATACGGTTGTACACGAGATGTTTAACGAATGAGTCGAGATGATACAAACGAATGAGCCGAGATGATACGGTTGCACACGAGATGTTTAACGAATGAGTCGATATAATACGGTTGTACACGAGATGTTTAACGAATGAGTCGAGATGATACGGTTGTACACGAGATGTTTAACGAATGAGTCGAGATGATAAGGTTGTACACGAGATGTTAAACGAATGAGCCGAGATGATACTGTTGTACACGAGATGTTTAACGAATGAGCCGAGATGATACGGTTGTACACGAGATGTTTAACGAATGAGCCGAGATGATACGGTTGTACACGAGATGTTTAACGAATGTGTCGAGATGATACGGTTGTACACGAGATGTTAAACGAATGAGCCGAGATGATAAGGTTGTACACGAGATGTTTAACGAATGAGTAGATATGATACGGTTGTACACGAGATGTTTAACGAATGAGTCGAGATGATACGGTTGTACACGAGATGTTTAACGAATGAGCCGAGATGATACGGTTGTACACGAGATGTTTAACGAATGAGCCGAGATGATACAGTTGTACACGAGATGTTAAACGAATGAGCCGAGATGATACGGTTGTACACGAGATGTTTAACGAATGAGTCGAGATGATATGGTTGTACACGAGATGTTAAACGAATGAGCCGAGATGATACGGTTGTACACGAGATGTTTAACGATGTTTTTCAGAGTTGTAAAAATGAGAAGTTACCTCCATTCTTGGACAAATTTATGATGTGTTTCAGAGTTGTAAAAATGAGAAGTTACCTCCATTCTTGGACAAATTTATGGTTGTACACGAGATCTTTTGGCGGGGACATGTCCCCGCCAATAAATGATAAACCTTATCCTCTTTAATATCCAAAAAATCTTATCCAAAATCTACATAAAATCCAAAAACCGTATCCCCCATCACCACCTTATATTCTCTCCCTCTCTCTCACAACAGCAACAACATCACCTCCTTCATCCCCCATCACCACCTGATAACACCAAACCTCTTATCTTCACACCAATTTCAAAATCTGAGATGCAGCGATATAATCCTTTTATGTGTAATTGTGGAGCAGGAAACATAAAAAAAAAAAGAAAATCACATCAACCAGATACATTTGGATGGGAATATTATGCATGTCCTCTTTCGAAGGTGAACAATTATACATTTCTTATTTATGTAAATATACAAACAATCATATAATTACATTATTTATGTGACAGCCAAGAGAAAAAGGTCATGGATGTGGATATTTTATGTGGAAGAGTGAATTTGATGAGCAGTTATGAGTAACCTCTTCTGCTTCAACATCTCACGGTTCTGGATCTGCACCAACAGGGTGCTCAAACTGTAATGAAAAAGATCTTAGGATAAACATGCTGGAGGCACAAAAGCAGGTGCTAGAGACAAGAGTAAGGATGCTGGAGGCAAGACTTGAAATGGCAACGAATCACGACGACCCCGACCACGCATGTCAGTCGGCTGCAATACTCCGTGAGCTGTTAGGTGACATGGACAATCTTCATATGTAATGTTGTTGTTGTTGTTGTTGTTGTTGTTGTTGTTGTTGTTGTTGTTGTTGTTGTTGTTGTTGTTGTTGTTGTTGTTGTTGTTGTTGTTGTTGTTGTTGTTGTTGTTTGTGTTGTTGTTGTTGTTTAATAAAATGTTGTTGTTGTTGCAACCATGACCATTTTGGTTAAAAGAAGCTGGTTAACAGCAGCCCAAAAGAAGTTGTTATTGTTGTTATTTGAAGGAACAATATCACAATTAACAAACACGAAGGCAAACATTTTATTTAAAACACGCAAGAGTTCTCAACCACATACATTTCATACAGACTCAAACGAAACAACTTGACAAGCAAACGAAACAGATCAAACAAAACAAATCGACAAGCAAACGAAACAACTCAAACAAAACAACTCGACAAGCAAACGAAACAACTCAAACGAAACAACACACGACATATACCATAACAAACATCGCCCATTCTTTTTTTTTTTTTTTTTTTTTTTTTTTTTTGCTGCTACTTCCCGCTTTGCTAGAACTTGCACCATCTTTCCCCTTCCTTGCTTTCCTTTGCTTGATATGTTCAAACGTATCTTCGAGATTTGTTACTCTATTTCCCAAATCATCAAGTTTGGTGTCCAACGTGCTTTTAGCTTCATCGTCAGCTTGAGCGTCCAAATACTCTTTGTAGTAGGGCTTTTTCCTCAACCATTCCAGAATCCAATCTCTCATCCACGGTGCACAGTTCTTATAAGAACCATATTCATCATAAATTTCGTAGCCATATTCATTAAGAACTTCATTGAATAGGAGCATCGACGATAAAACCTTTGACCACTTCTCTTCCGGCGAGTAACCATCCATTGTTATGTGTGTTTTGTGGGAATTAGTGATATGGTTATTTGTGTTTTGCCGATCTCTCATCCACGGTTAGGTTATATATAAGTAAAACCTTGGCGGGAAAAATTGGCGCCAGGACTTTTGGCGGGGACATGTCCCCGCCAAAAGACATAAAATATTGGCGGGCTAAAGCCAGCGTTAGGAGGGAAAATGCTTAATACTTTCGGCGGGGACATGTCCCCGCTGAAAGTTGGAGCGGGAAAAAAACGCGGGAACAATTAAGCGTTCTTAGTTTGGTCAAACTTTGTCAAATATGGGATACACTTTCGGCGGGGACATGTCCCCGCCGAAAAGATGCGTTGAAAATTTAGTAAACGGTCAGCGAGACTTTGTGTCAGCTCAGCACAGTTTTTTCGTTTAGCGACTTTCGGCGGGGACTTGTCCCCGCCGAAACGTTCCTTGCCCGTCCTAATTTTTGTTGTAGTGTTTATCATTTCATGTTGTTTTTATATCACCTTTATATATTTGTTGTGATGAAAGTTGCTTAAAAGATTAGTTAGAAAACCCTAAAATCTGTCCCATTTTTAGTCGATTTCTTCACTAATGAAATACCACTTTAAATTATTTTTGGGCAAATTTCCTTTAAACCACAGTTAGATAGGTGTCTTAGGTAGTTTCTATGCGACCGGCTGATAGCACCCATTTGATCTTTGCAGAAGTGGCGCATACATTTGATGGACTTTTATCTCACTAAATCGTAGCAAGTGCTTTACTCTTGGTAAATATGTTGTGAACCTAAGATCAATACCATGAGACATGCATATTAGTGTCTCATTTATATTTATACATTAAACCTTATGTTTTGTCATGATAGCTTATATCGTAATATTTATTATCATGGTTGATAATAACACGAGGTTCTAATTTTATCAGACACTCAAAGTGATAACTGGTATGCTGAAATTGAACATGTCACAAAACTAAAGCAACTTTACTTAAGAATGCACATCCTCACTTAAGCAATTTAATTTAGATATCCAGAAAATTTTAAAGGAACAAAGAGAGGTCACACGATGTGAAAACATTTACCACAACCATGGAAAAGGCTGGAGCAACTGCGGTAGTATACTATTACTATCTTATCTCTGTTACTAACTACAAAATTTGGGGAAAATGACATATCAAATGGGTCATTTTACTTTTTTTATAGATAAGAAATTTATACCTCGGCAAATGTAAGAGAACACTATGTCATAGCTAATATTAAACTAAAAGAATCACAAAACCTCTTAGTAAATTTAATGTTAACTGAAACTAAATAAGCTTTTAAGTTACATGAAATGGTCTATGTGGTTTGCGTTGATATGCTCTTATAATGAGTTAGAGGTAACTATTCTAACTATGGAATAGAAAAGTTAAGAGGAAGCATATATTGTTAATGTGGTTCGGCTCTTCTAACTCTCATCATGTAATAAGATACGACTTGGTTTTTGGCTCTTTTTAAGTTTGAAAATGTTTATTAGGAGTTTTCTATTACTCTTTTATTTTCTTAGTAAATATACCAATTTGGTAACTCTCTTTTTTAGTTTTAAATTAAAATACATATTTTTTAAACATTATCAATGTTCACATTAACAATGATCAATGTTCAATAGGTATGTATAACTATATAAATGGAATGTTTTATATCATTTTTAACTTCACTTACACACTTATCAACAATTTTTTTTTTCTTTTTTGTATTTAGGCGTTCACGGAATGAACATGGACTACTCAAGTGTTTGATGTTGATTGCATACCTATGCTCTTCAAGACTATCTACTGGATGGAGAAGACAATACATGCACATTTATTATTTAATAGTTACAAAACAAAATGTTTATCGTATAATTGACATATTACTTATTATTTCCTTCAAAAAAAATAATGGAACCTATTTACGTTCATTGTTTTTTTTTTAATTTATTCACACACATATCTTCTTAGTGAATAATTTATTTAAAAATCCCCGTGATTCCACATGGAAAACTATATGCTGTTGTGTCAAGAGTCAAAAGCAAAAGAGGTATGAAGGTTGTCGTTCGTGATCACGATGGTAATATCTCTAAAACTACTACAAATGTTGTCTATAAAGAAGTACTTCAAGGTCTATGAAAAAGGTTCAAGAGGTATGTATAATATACATATCAAATGTTTTTTTACAATATTTTAAATTATAATAGATTATGAATCACAACCTACTTTTAGTTACATTTTCTATGGATTATTAGGTGTTTACGGGATGGACATTTGCTATTAAATTGATTAACGCTCACATACGTCATTTGTTATTCAAGACCGTCAAATTTGGAGACGACAACGCATGGACGCTTATTATTTTAATTGTTACAAACTCAATTGATTATCGAATAATTCACGTATTATCTCAATGTTTCATTTAGGGCTGGCAAATCGTGTAAACACGAACCTGTTAAGACACGACACGATAAGGGGCAGACACGAACACGACACGATAATTTTTCGTGTCAAATTTTCAAAACACGAACACGACCTGTTAAGTAACAGGTCTTAACAGGTCGACCTGTTAACGACACGAAACCTGTTAAGCCCAAACATGAACCTGTTAACAAGTCGTGTTTTCGTGTTCGTGTCAAAATTGCACATAGAGTGTGTCAGACAAGACCTGTTAAGACACGACCTGTTAAGACACGACACGATAAGGGGCAGACACGAACACGACACGATAATTTTTCGTGTCAAAATTTCAAAACACGAACACGACCTATTAAGTAACAGGTCTTAACAGGTCGACCTGTTAACGACACGAAACCTGTTAAGCCCAAACACGAAACCTGTTAACAAGTCGTGTTTTCGTGTTCGTGTCAAAATTGTCAGCCCTAGTTTCATTCACATATTAATGGAACATATTTCGTTCGTTGTTTTCTTATTATCTCATTTTCATATTTTAAAAAATCCCCGTAATCCACGGGTGTTTAAGCTAGTTTTTCTATATTTACTTATAGATCTCTGTTATCTTTTCTAGTATTACTTTGTACTACTATATCACTATCACTACTAATAAAACGTGGATTTTAAAATTTAAAAGACATATTTAATTTTATAGGCCGGTTAACTTTATAAAGATGTTAATTTTAATAATTCGTGTTATAGGTCAGGAGTGTGAAAAATGCAATGCCCGAAAATAAACCGGTTTGAATGAAATGTCGAAACTGGATTGACCGAAGTTAGGTGACTTGGTTGATCCATCAACTGAGTTACGCGGGATGCATTGAATTATGCTTTACCCATACACCTTATCAATAAGTTTAACGTACTAGAAAATTTGAGGCATAAAGTTTTCTTTATTAGAACTACGATACGAGAAACTAAACAAGATCTTATAAAGATTATTCTCCCGGCATAAAAAACATGCGGGCAATGTGATTCTAGTGATATTCCTTTTAAAAGGTAAAATGAATTGGTTAAATGAAGGTTGTACGGGTAAATGTTTTAGTTTAAAAAAGTTATGACTAATAAATAGCTGTATTTGTACACTATGGGCTATGGCAATGACATAGACATGATAAAATCTTTATCATATTTGGTCCTTTCAGACGTAAAAAATATTTTACAAATTAATTCCAAGGGGTCATGTTTTATGGATACTTTCATTTTGAAAGTCATGCATTTTAAGAAAAATAACCCCATATGTGGATCGTATGTAGCATTTCTCTTTAATAAACTATGATGGAATTTTCAATTTTGGAGCGTTTAACCACTAATAACTTTGTGCCTAATCATAGTTGAGCAAACTAGGAAATATTTTGACGTGTGTTCTTAGCTGAGACCCATGAGCTAAACAAACGAAACTGTCAGTTATGATAGTTTTCATCTCGATGCATCTAGGATTTTAGATGCAAGTGTGCAACGTACTAACCAAATCCATCATAAAAACCTAATTCATGCTTCAATCAAAATGTTAGCACAACTCCAACATTTTCACTTCACAAACTTTGCTTAATTTCACCTTCAAAAAACCCCTAACATTGTTCATGCGTGACGAGGTCCAAGTAAGAAGTGATTTTATTAATGTAAGACAACACATATTATAGCTTTTTGTGATTCTATGAGTGCTTATTTTGGCATACAATGTTTTCGGATCAAACGTTTTTTTTTTTTTTTTTTTTTTTTTTTTTTAAATGATGAATATGTAACTAGAAAACGTGGTGTTTAAATAAGGTATTTTTAAGTTTGACAAACTCTTAACAAGACCGGATGTAATAAGACACACAAAGTGATAACTGGTATGCAGAAATTGAACATGTCACAAAACTAAAGCAACTTTACTTAAGAATGCACATCCTCACTTAAGCAATTTAATTTAGATATCCAGAAAATTTTAAAGGAACAAAGAGAGGTCACACGATGTGAAAACATTTACCACAACCATGGAAAAGGCTGGAGCAACTGCGGTAATATACTATTACTATCTTATCTCTGTTACTAACTACAAAATTTGGGGAAAATGACATATCAAATGGGTCATTTCACTTTTTTATAGATAAGAAATTTATACCTCGGCAAATGTAAGAGAATGCTATGTCATAGCTAATATTAAACTAAAAGAATCTCAAAACCTCTTAGTAAATTTAATGTTAACTGAAACTAAATAAGCTTTTAAGTTACATGAAATGGTCTATGTGGTTTGCGTTGATATGCTCTTATAATGAGTTAGAGGTAACTATTCTAACTATGGAATAGAAAAGTTAAGAGGAAGCATATATTGTTAATGTGGTCCGGCTCTTCTAACTCTCATCATGTAATAAGATACGACTTGGTTTTTGGCTCTTTTAAGTTTGAAAATGTTTATTAGGAGTTTTCTATTACTCTTTTATTTTCTTAGTACATATACCAATTTGGTAACTCTCTTTTTTAGTTTTAAATTAAAATACATATTTTTAAACATTATCAATGGTCACATTAACAATAATCAATGTTAAATAGGTACGTATAACTATATAAATGACATGTTTTATATCATTTTTAACATCACTTACACACTCATCAACATTTTTTTTTAGGCGTTCATAGAATGAACATGGACTACTCAAGTGTTTGATGTTGATTGCATACCTATGCTCTTCAAGACTATCTACCGGATGGAGAAGACGATACATGCACGTTTATTATTTTAATAGTTACAAAACAAAATGTTTATCATATAATTGACATATTACTTATTATTTCCTTCAAAAAAAATGAAACCTATTTACGTTCATTGTTTTTTGTTAATTTATTCACACACATATCTTCTTAGTGAATAATTTATTTAAAAATCCCCGTGATTCCACATGGAAAACTATATGCTGCTCTGTCAAGAGTCAAAAGCAAAAGAGGTATGAAGGTTGTCGTTCGTGATCAGGATGGTAATATCTCTAAAACTACTACAAATGTTGTCTACAAAGAAGTACTTCAAGGTCTATGAAAAAGGTTCAAGAGGTATGTATAATATACATATCAAATGTTTTTTTTACAATATTTTAAATTATAATAGATTATGAATCACAACCTACTTTTAGTTACATTTTCTATGGATTATTAGGTGTTCACGGGATGAACATTTGCTATTAAATTGATTAGCGCTCACATACGTCATTTGTTATTCAAGACCGTCAAATTTGGAGACGACAACGCATGGACGCTTATTATTTTAATTGTTACAAACTCAATTGATTATCGAATAATTCATGTATTATCTCAATGTTTCATTCACATATTAATGGAACATGTTTCGTTCGTTGTTTTCTTATTATCTCATTTTCATATTTTTTAAAAACCCCGTGAATCCACGGGTGTTTAAGCTAGTTTTTCCATATTTACTTATAGATCTCTGTTATCTTTTCTAGTATTACTTTGTACTACTATATCACTATCACTACTAATAAAACGTGGATTTTAAAATTTAAAAGACATATTTAATTTTATAGGCCGGTTAACTTTATAAAGATGTTAATTTTAATAATTCGTGTTATAGGTCAGGAGTGTGAAAAATGCAATGCCCGAAAATAAACCGGTTTGAATGAAATGTCGAAACTGGATTGACCGAAGTTAGGTGACTTGGTTGATCCATCAACTGAGTTACGCGGGATGCATTGAATTATGCTTTACCCATACACCTTATCAATAAGTTTAACGTACTAGAAAATTTGAGGCATAAAGTTTTCTTTATTAGAACTACGATACGAGAAACTAAACAAGATCTTATAAAGATTATTCTCCCGGCATAAAAAACATGCGGGCAATGTGATTCTAGTGATATTCCTTTTAAAAGGTAAAATGAATTGGTTAAATGAAGGTTGTACGGGTAAATGTTTTAGTTTAAAAAAGTTATGACTAATAAATAGCTGTATTTGTACACTATGGGCTATGGCAATGACATAGACATGATAAAATCTTTATCATATTTGGTCCTTTCAGACGTAAAAAATATTTTACAAATTAATTCCAAGGGGGTCATGTTTTATGGATACTTTCATTTTGAAAGTCATGCATTTTAAGAAAAATAACCCCATATGTGGATCGTATGTAGCATTTCTCTTTAATAAACTATGATGGAATTTTCAATTTTGGAGCGTTTAACCACTAATAACTTTGTGCCTAATCATAGTTGAGCAAACTAGGAAATATTTTGACGTGTGTTCTTAGCTGAGACCCATGAGCTAAACAAACGAAACTGTCAGTTATGATAGTTTTCATCTCGATGCATCTAGGATTTTAGATGCAAGTGTGCAACGTACTAACCAAATCCATCATAAAAACCTAATTCATGCTTCAATCAAAATGTTAGCACAACTCCAACATTTTCACTTCACAAACTTTGCTTAATTTCACCTTCAAAAAACCCCTAACATTGTTCATGCGTGACGAGGTCCAAGTAAGAAGTGATTTTATTAATGTAAGACAACACATATTATAGCTTTTTGTGATTCTATGAGTGCTTATTTTGGCATACAATGTTTTCGGATCAAACGTTTTTTTTTTTTTTTTTTTTTTTTTTTAAATGATGAATATGTAACTAGAAAACGTGGTGTTTAAATAAGGTATTTTTAAGTTTGACAAACTCTTAACAAGACCGGATGTAATAAGAAAGTGTGGTCGTAGTGTGGACGCGTGGTCAGGTTCCTACCAATCCCCCGATGGCACTTAACATAAAACTCAACATACAAGCATAGCTTACTGAAACACAAATATAGTCAGAGAGTACTAAAAAAAAAAAAAAAAAAAAAAAAAAAAGTAGAAAAACAAATTTCCTTTGACTATTGGGATGACCAAACCACCCAAAATTTCCCTTGACCAAGGGAGAATAATAAAGGCGTGGTAAGTGGCCTTATTAGGAACAATCTAAATGTCGAATTACATAGATTTTAGAAAATGTTTTTATGAAAAGTTACTAAACTTGGTCCGCAAGTAAACCAATCACACACTTCCTTAAATGTCCTATTATTTTTTTGTTGGAACAAATGTCCTGTCTCAAGATTTGAAACAAACAAAACAAAAAACATTCCAAATTACAAAAAACCATTCCAAATTCTTCCTCCAATCAAACAAATGGAACCCTTCTCTGGCTCATCGCTCCCAACCCCTGGTACAGACGCGAAAAAACGTCACGTAACGTACTTCTATGAACCAACCATCGGCGACTACACTTACGGAGCAGATCACGTCATGGTCCCGAGTCGTATCACCATGACGCACAATATGATAGAAAGTTATAAGCTTGATCAAGAGCAAAACGTGAACGTCGTGAAAATATTTCCTGCCGAAACAGAGCAAATGTACTTGTTTCACTCAGAGGGTTACATTGATTTCTTGTCGGAAGTTACGCCTTCCAATATTAGGGAAAAAGACTCCGAAATAGTGAAGCGTTATATCGAAAAAGAAGATGATTGTCCCGTCTTTGACGGCTTGTTTGAGTTTTGTAAATTTTCTGCTGGGGGAACACTTGGTTGTGCTATTGTGTTGAATCGACGTGAGGCGGATATTGCGATTAATTGGGCTGGGGGATTGCATCACGCTAAGAAGACCAAAGCTTCGGGTTTCTGCTATGTGAATGATATCGTTTTGGGGATTCAGGAGTTGTTAAAGAGGCATGAGGTATATTAATTGTTTCTGATTATTTATTATTATTAGTATGTGATAGTAGTGAATAATACAGTAATTTTGTTCGTTAGTTTGTTTGTTGTCCTATACTAGAACGTGCTTGCTTATTTTTGTAAGCATTTATGTCGTAAATGAAGTTAGACACACCGATACACACATATGTGTAATTGAGGTTTTCCGAATCCTAATGGCGTTAATAAGCAGTTTGAGATTTGCTATTTGACGGTGATATTGCACGTAGAGTTTGAGTTTGTAAATAATCCTAATGACAGGTTTATGTGAAGGTTGCTTAATTATTAAGTGTTACCAAGATGATAAAACATAGATCTATTCTATGACTAAGAGTGGCAAACCTTGTTAAGACAGGTTATATGACTAAGAATTAACTGATACGTGGCAACGATCTTCCAAGTATAGGAACATGGAAGCTAAATAACTTGCTAGCGCCCTTCTATTAATAAGTTCATAGACTTCAAATCAGATGTCGTGAGTTTTCACCTCAGAGGAATGGAGCAATTTAAGTGTCGTCGAGGTTTAAGCTCAGTAGCAGCAAATAGAAGCTAAGCAGAATCGATGTTTAAATTATGAAATGAATTAAGGGATGTTTCACGTATTTTATCCGATTATTATATATAGCATAATTAGTAATCTCAATACACACCCTAATTACTTTTGCTCCCTTAACTGTTTTGTTATAGGCATTAGTAGATTACCCGAACATTATAAATTATATTTCTGACTTGAATAGAAAATGTCTAATTAGAGTAGGCAATCACTTTTAAAAACATGCATCCAAACTCCCCCTTTTTATTTGCATATTATTTTCGTGATTAGTCAAATCAAACATTTTGGCTTGTTGATGGTGATTTACAAATATGTTGTGTCTCGTGTGACGTGTGAGCGTTCAAATACAGTTAACGATGGATTTTATATGAATGTTTATTATGCAGCGTGTGTTGTATGTTGATATAGACATCCATCATGGAGATGGTGTGGAAGAAGCTTTCTACACGACTGACAGAGTCATGACTGTATCATTCCACAAATACGACGGAAATTTTTTTCCTAGGACAGGAAACATCAAAGACACTGGTAGAGGAAAGGGAAAAAATTATTCGTTAAATGTCCCTTTAAATGATGGTATGGATGATACCAGCTTCTGTGGTCTATTTAGACCGGTTCTGTCAAAAGTGATGGAAGTTTATGGGCCCGAAGTTATTGTGCTTCAATGTGGAGCTGATTCTTTGGCCGGTGATCAACTAGGGACATTTGATTTGTCGGTGAAAGGCCATACGGATTGCCTATACTTCCTAAGATCTTTCAATGTTCCTCTAATGGTCCTAGGGGGTGGTGGGTACACTGTGAATAACGTGGCCGGGTGTTGGTGCTATGAGGTTTGTCTCACCCTCCTATACTAATTATTAACATATATTGAAAAACAAATATGTAATTATGTTTTATTTTGTATGATTGCTTATGTTTTCTGTGTTTGATTTTGTAGTTCAGATTTTATATACTGGCAATTTATAACTTTTTTTTGATTTTATTATTTGATATCTGCAGACAGCAGTTGCCGTTGGGGTTGACCTTGAGGCTTTCAATGAGGATTTTGAACGAGATTTTACTCTTGACGTCAAAAAATGTTATCATAACAAAAATACTCCAGGAGATATGGAGAAACTAAAGTGAGCACATATTTTCTGCTGTATCTATCTTTATCCTGACATTTTGAGCACATATAACCTACTAAATCTATCTTTATATACGGTAATTTGAATTAGATACGATAGATGCTAGAAAGAAGCCTACGAGTGATATGCAAACCTTGACTCTTAAATGACTTTTAAACCATGTTTAGAGAGTTGATCATTTCATATATGGGTTTTTAGTGCACTACTAGTTTCTGGTAAATGTTTTTTTTTTTTCAAACTCTTATGAGTCGATGGATTTCTTAATGCACTGCATATACAAGGATCAGAATAGTCAGATGTGTAAAATGATGCTTGTTAATGTTACAGTTGGATCAGATTATCTGTCTACTGAATAATAGATATTTTCAGGAACATGTTGCTTGACCAACTGTCAAAATTAACCCATCGCGCTGATATGATGAAGCACTTGGAGGAAAGTGTTGCAGAAGCCCCTGAAGATGTAAGTAGACTCTTAAAATTTTATGCAGTATTCACTTTGTCTCGTGCTAATTTTATTTAACTCGATTGCTAATGATATAGGTAGAGGAGCCCATGGAGAAACGTCCAAATCCACGCATTCGGGGTGGCCTCAAAAGTCAAAGATGGTAATGTGTTTGACCTTAAAAGTAAAAAATATAAACTTGAACTTGTTTGACCTTATAAGTCAAGTTTTACTGTTCCATGTTTGACCTTAAAGTCAAATTTTACTGAATTGATAAATTATAACCATTGTCAGGGATCATGCAAGTTAGGATGTATAAAGGAAGAAGATATGATGGAACAGGTGGTAAAGAATGGATGTTCTTTTGCAGTGGTGTGGGACTTGTAGTTTCGCGCTACAAAAACCTTTTGTAGTTATTACACATTTCTTTGAATTTCAGAACTCCAAAGAGTAAAACTCAAATGTTGACTCTTGTAATTTTTTAGTTTTGTCTGAGAATGCATCATGGTCTCAACACTAATTTTGGTTCTATAATCTTTATGTTCGATAGTTGGATATCTCCTCTTACAAAAACGGTCATTGGTTTACTCTTGCACTACACCAAAACAAACCATTTGGGACCAGCCAAAAATTTGGGTCGACATTCTCGTCCCAAATTTTGGCCATGGCCCACACTTTTTTCAACAAAAAAGGCAGTCAAAGGAGTCTTTCGATTTGGACAAAATGGGACGACAATGTCGTCCCAAATATTTATATATATGTTTTTCGACATTTCAATTGTTTCTAAATGGAATTTCCCAAAAAATAAAACGTCCCGCCAACAAATTTAGTCCCGCCAAGCAAAATGGGACGACAATGTCGTCCCATTCTGCGAGTTTTTTTTTTTTTTTTTTTTTTTTTTTTTTAAACTTTTTAAATCAGTTTTTATTTTTAAATCAATATAAAAACTTTTTTAAAAACAGAATAGGACGACAATGTCGTCTCATTTTTACTAAACATTTTTTATCCAATAATCTATTTAAAAATACTTGTATATAAATTAATTTTAGAAAATTATTTGCTTTAAAATTATATGTTAGTGTAAAAATTAATTTTAAAAATTACATAAATTAAAAAATTTACAAAATCAATACTTTACTATTTATCAAAAATATTTTTGATGTTAAAACGTAATCAATATGATACGTATTTGCAGCCTCGATATAGAAAAAATAATACGACAAATGTGGCTTGGATGTATACTAAATAATGTTCATATAAAATATTAAAGCTTAGTCCTCTTTGAGATAAAAATATTTTGGTACATCGGAGAACATATTAGCCGTATCAATTGTTAAATAATTTTCAGTGATAATAAAACTTATATTATTGATAACGTCTTCAATCACCATCCATATAAAGTTCAGAAAACAAAGTTCCAAGAAAGTCGTTGCTTTTTTGTTGTATCAACCGATGGCCGTGAAGAAGACTTCTCGTACATTAAATGTGTTGAGAATTATGTAAATGTGGTGATCTCGACTATTATGAACTAGATCTGAATATTGATGAAATGGATGTTGATCGGACTGAAGGGTCAAATGAACAGACTATTGATAAAGGGAGTAATTGGGGATGGAACAGGAAGGAGGAACAAATGATGGTCCTAGACCAGGAGGACCTTTTACCGCAACGAGACAAATGCTCGATATCTTCACA
Source organism: Artemisia tridentata subsp. tridentata (assembly GCA_021014915.2). Lineage (NCBI taxonomy): Eukaryota > Viridiplantae > Streptophyta > Magnoliopsida > Asterales > Asteraceae > Artemisia > Artemisia tridentata. The sequence goes on along the minus strand of CP139506.1, from coordinate 71,234,867 downwards.
GCGGATGAGCAAGAGATGATTAATGAAATTAATCCCATCATTCAGTCTACCCGCAGGATTATACATCAAACTTACCACCAAACACTTCTATCTCACTAAAGCAGGTGCTAGAGACAAGAGTAAGGATGCTGGAGGCAAGACTTGAAATGGCAACGAATCCCGACGACCCCGACCACGCATGTCAGTCGGCTGCAATACTTCATGAGCTGTTAGGTGACTTGGACAATCTTCATATGTAATGTTGGTGGTGGTGGTGGTGGTGTTGTTGTTGTTGTTGTTGTTGTTGTTGTTGTTGTTGTTGTTGTTGATTAATAAAATGTTGTTGTTGTTGTGAAAACTTAAGTATTTCACGAGACTTCTTTAACGCCATTGACCTCTGTATAAACCGATAACAATTTTTTGTTTGGCTATGCATTTAAGTCTTTTGAAAGTTCACCTATCCATATAAAGTTCAGAAAACAAAGTTCCAAGAAAGTCGTTGCTTTTTTGTTGTATCAACCGATGGCCGTGAAGAAGACTTCTCGTACATTAAATGTGTTGAGAATTATGTAAAGGTGGTGATCTCGACTATTATGAACTAGAGGATAATTACATGGAAGCAGGATCTCCTGAGCTCGAATCGGTTAAAAAATTACACGATCTGTTATGCATGCTAATATAACTAATCGGGAGCAGGTTCTCGGGATCGGAATTATTTTAAAAAATTTAAAACTAATTTAAATAATTTTTAAATTATTTTAATAATTTATAACTAATTTAAATCATTTTTAATTTATTTAATATTAATTAAATAATTTAAATCATTTTTAATATGCATAAGATGAAGATAAAGAAAAAAGAAAAACAGAAAGGGACGACATTGTCGTCCCTTTTTTTCCCCAAAATTTTCCACCAAAAGTTAAACGGCCCGCCAATTGTTTTATTAACCCGGCAATATTAGGGACGACAATGTCATCCCTAATGTGTATCAATTATTGACCTTACGCTAGATCTGCTTTCTTTTCTAACTCACTTATCCAAAAAAAAAAAAAAAAAAAAAAAAAAAAAACAACTGCAACCATCTTCTTCTTCATTGATCGACCCATCTTCAACACCACATTCGGCACCACCACAACCACCTTCAACACCACATTCGACACCACCACAACCACCTTCAACACCACTATTACCCGAACCACCTTCAACCCGTGAACCACCACCCCCGCCGTATTTTTTTTTATTTTTTTTTTTTAAAGGTATGTTTTTTCTTTTAATTTTTGTGTGTTAATTTGTATATTATTTGGTTTAACTTTTGTTTGTTAATATTTGTTTGTTGTTTGTTGTGTTTGTGTTTGTTAGATGGCACCACAACCACCACGGCAGCCGCATTAGCCACCACCGCCAGCAGCAGTAGCACCAACAGCCGCATTGTTTGTGTTTGTGTTTGTTAAAGGTGTTTTTTTTTATTGTGTTAATGTGTTTTGGGACGACAATGACGTCTGCAAAAGTTTTTATTAATTAATTTGGTTAATTTAAGTTTGGTTGTTTAATTTAGGTTGTTTTTTTACGTGTTTGTCGCGGGACAGCAGTAGCACCACAGCCGCGGGAGAGTCGGGACAGCAGCTCCACCTCTTTTCCTCTTTTTCTCTTTTCTTCTCTTCCTTTATTTCAGCCGTGAACTAGGTATATAATTTAATTACTTTGATGGTTGCGTTTTCTTAGTAATATGCGTTTGGTTAGTATGATATTGTGAATATGTCGTTTAGTTAGTAATATGCGTTTGGTTAGTATGATATTGTGAATATGTTGTTTGGTTAGTAATATGCGTTTGGTTAGCATGATATTGTGAATATGCTGTTTGGTTTGTAATATGCGTTTGGTTAGTATGATATTATGAATATGCCGTTTGGTTTAGTATGATATTGTGATTGTTAAACTTATGTGATTTTTTTTAGGATTTTAGTGATTAATTTCAGACAACCCCCATCTGGAAGGAATTAATCATCCTATAGAAAACCCGTCCGAAATAAATTTATTAGAAATTAATTTCGGAAAGTCCCCTGTTTGGGACTGTTTTTTGAATGTTTTGTCTCATTTAGGATATGGATGCGTATAACTGTTTTACTATTTGAGAGAAATTCGACAGTATTTCCCTTTCACTCCTACGAATATGTCTTTAATGCACATATTTGGGGAGTTGAGGGGAAATGCTGCCAAATTTTTTTCAAATAGTAAATCGGTTATACGCATTCATATATGAGACGAGACATTCAAAGAGTGGGTTAGGATTGCCTTCCATAGTTGCACTAGGTAATCAAAACAGTTCATAATTACGCCTTTTCATGTTTGAATGTGTTTATTTGCATATATATATATATATATATATATATATATATATATATATATATATATATAATATATATATATATATATATATATATATATTCATTTATTTGAATGTGTTTTTTTTTGCAACTCAGTCATGACAATTGATAAGAGTTGGACCACTATATCCAACCGTAATTCCCCTGAGTTTTTAGATGGTCTTTTTGCATTCGTCGCTCGTTGTGAGCCATTGTTACACCCCATCACAAAAAATATTCTTTGCCCATGTGTTCGTTGTGGTAACGCTTGGAATAAATTGGTTACTCTCAAAACTCTTGAGTCACACATATCACAATACGGGTTTGACAAAAGTTATACCACTTGGAAATATCACGGTGAACCGCTTCCTTCACCCGTAGTAAACAACACACCACAACCACCTTCACCTGAACACATTGACATGGATGCATTCTTCCAAGATATTTCTGCAAATAATGACCCAACTCCACCATCTCAAACAACAGGTTCTCAACCAGCTCAAACAACAGGTTCTCAACCAGCTCAAACAACGGGTCCTAGCATTAATAACAAGTACGAAGAGTTACTTGCTAGGTCCACCCAAATGTTGGGTCCAAGTTGTGATATGACTGCACTAAACTTTACGTCAGAGCTTTCGCACATCAAGGTCTTATGTAAAATACCTGATAAAGGGTTTAACATGATTCTAGCTCTTTTGCAAAAGGCATGTCCCCCTAAGAATGGATTCAACTTCCCACCGTCATACTATGAAATCAAGAAGACATACAAAGATATCGGGTTAGGATACGAATCGATCCATGCTTGTATAAATGATTGTTTTTTATTTTGGGGATCAGATGAGAACAAAAGTCTGAATAATTGTCCAATCTGCAACGCGAGTAGATGGAAAAACCTAAACAAAAAGGGGAAGAAAGTTGCCAACAAGGTGTTGCGTTACTTTCCGTTAAAACCTAGACTACAATGCATGTTCAACACAAAACACATCGCAAAGTGGATGACTTGGCATGCTACTGGACAGTCTAAGGAAAACGGTAAGATGAATCACCCGTGTGATGGTAAAGCATGGAAAAATTTTGACATAATGAAACCCGAGTTTTCTTGTGACCCTAGAAATGTCCGATTAGGGTTGGCTGCTGATGGTTTCAATCCGTTTGGCAACATGAGTCAAAGTTACAGCATGTGGCCGGTCATATTGACAGCATACAACACACCCCCGTGGATGTATATGAAAGAGACTTCTTTAATGTTGACGATGTTAATTCCCGACCCTAAATCACCTGCAAAGGACATTGATGTTTTCTTGCAGCCTTTGATCAAAGAACTCCAAGAGTTATGAAAAGGTGTGTGGACTTTAGACGCTGCTACGGGTACTCATTTCAACATGAAAGCAGCGGTTTTACGGACCATAAATGACTTTCCAGCTCGAAGTAGTTTATCTGGGTGGAGTGTCCAAGGCTACTATGCATGCCTAACATGTAATCAGGACACTCCATCGCTTCCTGTGAAGAATAAAATCACTTATGTTGGTTATAGAAGATTCTTACGCGTAAGCCATCCAATGAGGAGGAAATTTAAGGAATTCCATGGTAAACCTGAAAAGAAGCTTCCTCCTAGAGACTTTACCAATGAAGAAATCATGATTCAAATTAGTAAAGTCTTTAAACGTGTCTCGGGGAAACATCCACCTATTGTTAAAAATATTCCTAAACCTAATCGAGAAATCTAATTGAATTGGAGTAAGCATTCTATCTTCTACGAACTGGAGTATTGGCCCGTTCTTCAACTAAAACACAATCTCGATGTCATGCACATCGAAAAGAACGTGTTTGAGAGTGTGCTGAATACCTTGTTAATGAACGACAAATCCAAAGACACGCTAAAGGCAAGGCAAGACTTGAAAACTTTGGGAGTTCGAAAGGAGTTGTGGCTCGTTGATAAAGGAAACGGGAAGTTCGATAAGCCTCATCCAAAGTACTCTTTCACACCAGAAAACAGAAAACGGTTTTGTAAATTCATCAAAGGACTTAGACTACCCGATGGGTTTGGATCCAACTTCAAGAAAAAAGTGACCGCTGACGATAACAACATAACGGGCCTAAAATCTCATGACTGTCATATTATGATGCAGCGGTTACTTCCTTATGGAGTTCAGCAATACTTACCCAAAGACATTTCACCCCCATTAATCGAGCTCTGCTTATTCTTTAAGCAGATTTGTGCTCGAAATTTGATGCAGCAGGACATGGAGAAAGCTAAAAAACAAATGCTCGATGTTATGATTAATTTAGAGCAAATATTTCCTCCTGCTTTTTTTGACATAATGATTCATTTGGTTATACATTTACCCAAAGAGGCTATTCTAGGTGGCCCTGTTTACTACAGGTGGATGTATCCATTTGAAAGATACATGAAGAAGCTGAAAAATTATGTCCGAAATAAAGCCAGGCCTGAAGGTTCTATAGCGGAGGGTTATGTTGCAGAAGAAGCATTAACTTTCTGCTCGCGTTATCTTAAGGATGTCGAGACGAGATTTAATCATCCTGACAGAAATGATGACGGTGCACCTGAACAACCAGATAAATTCCAGGCGTTCCAGTCAGTATGCAAACCGGTGGGTAGAAATGTAGATACTCGAATGGAGCTAGATGTTATGCAGGTAGTTGTATGGTTTGTACTTAACAACAGTCCTGAAATCGACGCAGACATCCAGGCGTACAAAGAGTATGTTTCTTCTTTTTTATATTTTGAAGAACCCTTTTTTTCCTAAGTTATTTGTTTTCGATGACTTATTCTAATATCATGAACTTTTGCAGTAGAATTTCCTAACAATACCGTGGAAACAAGTTTTCCTCCCTGGCTCAATCACAAGGTAAACACATTAGATATATTACCTTGTAGTCCAGAGTTTTTGCCCATCTAAATCTGTTTGTATCTCTTTCGTAGATCCGTGAAAAGAGCGTGGCAAAAGACCCAAGCTGTAGTCCCAAGTTTTTCTCTTTGGCATGTGGACCTTCATCTCGTGCATTTACATACCCCGCTTCCATAGTTAACGGTGTGAAGTTTTTGGTGCATGAGCGCGATATACTTCATACCACTCAATGCAGTGGAGTTGCAACACCCAGGCCTGATGGAGAAATGTATTATGGACAACTGGAGGAAATCCTGGAGCTCACTTATTTAGGCAACCGAAAGGTTGTGTTGTTCCGATGTTTATGGTTCGACACCCGTAACCCTAAAAACCCTACGGCACGCTCTAGGCGTTCTTACATTGAACGTGGCGTACATCATATTTTGACTGATGAGGATGCTTTTAGAAATCAACAATACATTCTTGCGACACAAGCAACACAAGTCTTCTACCTTAAAGACCCTGCTAGACGACCACCTCATTGGAAGGTCGTCGAAGATGTTCATCATCGAAAGATTTGGCATCGGGATGTGGCAGATTCTGATCAAGATGTTATACATGGCAGCAGTTCATCAGATGTTGCATTGTCTGTTGGTTTGACTGGTTTGGAGTCTACGGATTTAAGTGTAAATGATGAATCAACAGAAGTGGACGCCCCACCAGATGATGCTGAAGAAGATGCTGATTTTATTAATAATGAAGATGATGTCGTTGCTCATGTCCTTGATGATGATGATGTTGACGTGTCTAATGATGATGAAGTGAACCCCACGACTGTTGTTGAAGAAGTTTTATCTAGCGATGATTCGGATGATGACAATTGTTCTTAATTTATAATTTGAATGAAATTGTTACTATATGTTTGAACGTGTAACTTTTATTTGAATGAAATTGTTATGTTATGTTTAAATGTGTATATTTATATGAATGTGTGTATTAGTATTACAGTAATTGGTCCACGAAATTGTGTGTTCTTGTACATGTAATTTTACAGATGGCGTGTGTAGCTCCTAGATCACACGGCGGGGATGCTGGTGGTGATCCACCACATAAGCCCTATTTTACTACGCCGGGCTATTGCGCAGGTAAGAAATTGTGATTTTTATTTTAAGTTTTTTATTGATAAAACTAAATTTTTTTACTTGTATTTTCACGACTCAATAACTTATATTTGTAGGTTCGATGATTGCGGGTGATACCTCAAATCGGGCCTTAAGGAGGGCGTTTAAACAAAATGGTAATCAGCCTTTGCCGATCAGCTTTGACACCGATGATCAAGGCACCTTCTCACCTGTAGGTACGTATGCACCGCAGTTGAGTTGTCTTATGGGGGAGCAAGTTAGGCCACTTCCCCTTGACTGCGAGTGGGAGCAGATTCCAGAGCCTTTTAAGGCTCATATATTTCCCGCACACGAGGTATTAATTGTTTATTTTATTTCTATTCTTTTTGTTATCGACTGTTTAGATATGCGTGTTATATTTAAATTGTTTGTTTATTTAAATGCATATATTTATTTGCAGAGCTATTTCCTCCTCGCGCCTTGGTTAAATGACGAGCGCCGAGTGACGGTTGGGGAGTGTGTGTATATGGTGGGAGAAAGGGTAACTCTTGGGCTTAGAATTCAGATGCGGTTACTATACCGCAAAAATAAATACAGGATCAAGAAAAAGTACTTTGACATACATGATGAACCCGAGATGGAAAAGGAACATCCGCCGCCGCCGAGAGTGTGGCATAACCGAAGCCGAGAGGAGTGGGAGTCGTTGGTTGACTGGTGGTCGAGACCGGAACGGATGGAGAGATCTGCAAAAAATGCAAAAAACCAGGCAAAAAACAAGATATTAACCCACCAAGGGAGACAGTCATTCGTACAAGGACGAAACGATTACGTAAGACTCATTATAATTTTTTGATTTTTAAAGGTCTATATAATGTTTATATATAGCTCGTTATTAATTTATTTTATGTTCTATGTATAGCGGGTTAAGAATGCGGGGAAGAATGAAGAACTCATCGAAACGTGGAGGAGGAGCCATTCAACAAAAGGGGGCGTGTTTAAAACTAAAGAAAACGAGATGGCTTATGTAAGTAATTTATCTCTTAACATGCGTCATTAAGATCAAGTTACTTGTGTTTTTTTAACTTACCTGTTTTTAACATACTTGTTTCTTTTTTTTTCTTTTTTTTTTTTTTTTTTTTTTTTTTTTTTTTTTTTTTGACTTACACAGTTGGCGATGAAGTCACTCTGGGATCAAGTTAAAGTCGGTACGGCCTCGTTGATGACCGAGCAGGAAGTACTGGATGAAATAGTTCATAGTGAGAATCGGCAAAATATGCCGGGCAGGGGCAGGCTGATGCCGGGCATGGGCAAAGCTTCATCCAGGTCCGCACATCAGCCGGTTGCACAAGAATATGTTACTCGGCAGCATATGTCGGAGGTGTTGAGGCGAGAGGCGGAATAGAAAGAGTTGTTCAGGAGGGAAACGCAGGAGGCTCAACAACAGGCTCGAGTGGCCCAACTACAGAATCAACAACTTTTTGCTCGATAAACCGCCTACGAATCTTTCTTGGGGCAGTTTGTCAGCCACTACAACAACAGCCAAGGTAATCCGTTTCCCGTTAACTTTCCCACATTTCCCTCATTTCCCCAACCTCCTTTATTTCCCGCCCCTTATCCCGGCCCTATTCCCTTTCCCAACCCTAATAATTCTTCCTTTGACAATTGTTATCGTCCCACCTTTCCCGACTCTACTACATGCCCGGGTTCTAGTGCTAATTATGCAATGCCGCCACCCGACCTTAACAAATACATAAGACAAACTAATCCTCATTTGAGCCGCATTCCCGAGAATAATAATGCTAGTAGTGGTGAGGAGGAGGCGGAGGAGGAGGGGGAGGAGGCGGGTTCTTACGAGGAGTCGGACTAGGAGTAGGCGTAGCCGCGTAGGGATGATGTAAGATATTATTATATGTGTTAACTTTGTGAATTGTTAGTAACTTTGAGGAATGGTATAACTTTGTGAATTGTTAGTAACTTTGAGGAGTAGTTTAATTTGTATCGTATTTGTTAGTTTAATTTGTATCGTATTTGTCGAATGCAATTGTGGATTTGAGTAATTTGGTATTGTATCATATTGCCGAATTGGTATTGCGGATTGTGGTTGATTTACAGGTTGTGTATTGGTAGTTTTTTTGGGGAAAAAATTACGGAAAAAATCTGGAAATGCAGGTTTCTGCTGCATTTTTTTTTTGTATACAGGACATAATGGAACGACAATGTCGTTCCAAAATTTCAAACAAATGTCGTCCCATTTTGATTTGGATGCCACATCACCCGTCCTACTGGGTCTGATTTTAATTAATGCAAACAATTTGGTACTACAATCTCGTCCCATTTTGTCTTAAATGTCGTCCCATTTTACTTTTCTAAAAACATTTTCGTATTTAAATAAATACTGTACAGAAAGTAAAAAAAAGGGAAAACCATTTGGGACGAGAATCTCGTCCCAAATATTCAAATGCATGTCGACCCAATTTGTAATTTAAGGAGTTGACTGGGTGGTGGGTCCCTCATAAAATGTCGTCCCATTTTTGTCTATAAATGTCGACCCAAATTTTTACAAAAGAAAAGGTACGAGCAGAATGGGACGAGATGTCGTCCCTGCTTTTGTCTCGACACACCTTCAATATTTGAGACGAGATTATCGTCCCAAATCGTTTCTATTTTTGTAGTGTTGTAATCTTTTGCTGTGTGGTTCTCGTCGTTATGATGCAAGAAAAAATGATAGAAAGTGAGAAATAAAACTGACTTCTCCAAATATACAGTACTGGGCATGAGTGGGTGATATATGAATATGGAGATACATAGAGGGAAATTTGCATTTATGTGGTATGGTTCAGTAACATGCTACAGTTTATGTCAGGACTTCTACTATCTAATTATCTATACTATGTTGGAATTTAACTAACATGATCAACATCTAATTAAAATAAACACATCAAGAGTATAGCAGAAGCAAGATCGTATTTAACACGTATAAAGAATTACATAAAAGTAAATAGGGAACGCAATGTTTGTTCTTGATCCGTGCTAAAGTATATATATAAATATTATGCAACGACGGATACGCGTGAATAAATACAAATCACCCTTTTTTGAAAAAGGATACTTGTACAAACTCACGTTTGTGTGTAGTGTGAAACCAGGTAAGTGATTACCCGGATCGTTTCCCAACGAGATGTGAATGGGCTATTGTGGGAAGCTTTGGATTAGAGTGATTGATGATTTAGATTGCTTTTGATTTTGCTTTTTTAACAATTCTAAATAATAAATTAAAACAGATATGCACAATAAAGTCAAACGCGAATTAATTAACTTAAAAACGCGCAACGAAAAATCTAAAATGGGACTAAAAAGTAAAATTTATGAAATTTAAAACCTAAAAATGTAAAATTACTAAAAACTTATTTTAAAACTTAAATTCTAATTTTTTTACACTTTTTATTTAATTATTACTAATTATTTATTATTTAATTAATAATTAAACTAATTTAAATTATAAAAAATACTAAATGAGCCAAGAAAAATCTAAAACTTTTTCTAAAAATATTATTAAGTAAATAGAAGCTAATAAAATTATAAAATTGAAATTTACTTAATTAAAATTTAAAAAGATGAATTCTATTAAATAGAAGCTATCATTATATTTCTATTTTTGATTTTTCTTAAGGACTAAAAATGAAATTATATTTTTCCTAGATTAAAAATGACAAAAGAAAATTATGAAAATTAAAATTATATTTTTCTGATTAATATTCTATTTATTATGATTTAAATACTATTTTAAACTAATTAAAAAGATTAAAAATACCAAAACTATTCAGATAATTATGAAAATTTACAGATAAATCTAAAATATTATTAAAAAGCTAGGAAAAATAAAATGAAAAGTTGACTAAGCCAAATAAGCAGATTTGGGCAGATAAGCAGTTTGCAATAAGCCCAAAAATAAGCAAATAAGCACAAAAGTTCACCAAATGCTCAGAACAGGTTAAACCAACTTAAATAAGCACAAATCAACTTAATACAAACAGATTATTCCACAGATTAAGCAAATGGACACTTAATCAGTTGCAAAGTTGAAACAAAAAACTCAGAAAAAGGCAAACTTGCAAGGCAAATTAAGCAGTCTAAATAAGCACTGAGATGCAATCTTAGGGGGGCAAAAGCTTCTCTATACTACTGAGTACTCTAAAAACCTAAAAGCCCCATCACAATCTTCCCAATTGATGTCCAATTTGAGCCAAGATCAGATGCCAAAAACCATAGGTCTGCTGTGGTGTTCTGTGTTGTGCAGAGATGTGCAGAATTGCACACACCAATTGGGACCTATTCAACTCTATTTGACTAACCTATTATGACCAAGAGTGACTCAGAAAAGCCAATAAACAGGCCAAAAGAAGCTTGTGGCTTAATCTAGCTTATTTGGCCATTTTAGTGTCTAAAAATTCCACAACTTGCTCAAAACTACTAAAACAGTGAAATTAACTTGTTAATCCAGAGAAATAGCTTATCATGGTTAAAATAAGCTTGAACGAAGTTGAGCTAATGACCAATCTACAGTAACACCTTGTTTGACCCTTTGACTGCACAAAACCAAACAACCCTTTATGGATTGTCTGTTGTGATTTTTAAAAGAAAACAAAATATTTTGAACTAAAAGCTATGATTTTAATGATCCACTAACTTAGACAAACACTGATAAGCAACTTTTAACAGAAAAATAAGCAATCTAATAAGCTATATGCTACTTAGCTATTTTTGGACAATTTGACTGTTTTAAGAAAAGAAATGAAACAAGCTTATCTACTTCTGAAACAACTACTCTAATATGATCAAATACTAACAAATAGCATGAAACAACAACAATAAGCTATTATAAGCACTTCTACAGTAAAATGCAAAATCAAGCTAAAATTGAGAAAAGCTTACAACTGAAAAAGCTATGGAACAATAGAACAAGGACTAGAACCAATTTTAGCTTGTTAACACAAGCTAGATAACCAACACAAGCCTTCCTGAATAGCTTTTAACCCCAGAATAGCTTATTTGACCCTTCTATTGACTTTCATTGACTTTTCTTCAATCTTGAATTTAGAACTGAATTACACTAAATAAACTTACATAAAGCTATGTAGAGCTTATATAGGCTTATTTCAAGGTTATTTGGAGCTTATGAGAGCTTTTTATTTGTGGTTCGAACTTACATTCTCAACAGAGACATACAAATTTTGAACAACAATGAATTCAAACACAAGATAACTTGAAACAAGATTTTTATAGCTTAAATAAACTTGGATTACAACTGGAAATAAGAAATTACAACATTACAACTAATAAAAGTAAAATGCGATTATCTAAAAATTAACTACTTTTTAATTGCTTATACTACTCTGCTATATATACTATGCTATGGTGGGATAAACTAATACTTCATCTCTGAACAAATCCCAACCCTTGAATTGCCTTCAATCGATCTGAGCCATTAAAACAGATTTTGGCGCCAAAATTGGATAAGAGTGGATATCTAATCACATGGGTCTGAGGGAGTGGGGAAGAAGCATTAATTGTTTTTGGAGTAGTTAGGTAGCGTGTAGGAGGAGGGGGAGTGGGTGTGTCAGGAGGTGGTGGATGATGGTGGTTTTGGTTAGTGGTATTGGTTAAGCGGTATGGTGGGAAAGGGAAGGTTTGACCGAAGTCAAACCTTCGGTTTAGCTAAAAAGGGTGGATTCGGGTTATCATTTGGGCTTGGGTTAGGAAGTTGGGCTGGGCAAGGATAAATGGGTTAATGAGATGGGTTGGTTTGTTTATTTATTTTGGGTATTTAAGGGTCCGGTTGGTTATAGCTAAATCACAAGGACCATTCTTGTAATTCTTGAAATTTTGAGGACCAAACTTGCTCATCTTCCAAAATACACCAAGGGTAAATCCTGCCATGTTTCAATAATCCAAGGACCATACATGATGTTTCCAAAAAATAATATTTCCCAGGGATCATTTTTGCAAATTCTGAAAGTGCAGGGATCAAACTTGTAATTTATTTAAACTTTTCACCAAAGGACTAAATATGATCATTTATGATTTAAAAAGGACCTTTGGTGGCTTTTCTTACAAAACAAATGCTTAGGGACTAATTTTGACAAGTTTTGAAACTTGAGGGACTGAAACTGCCAATTTTGCAAACTTTGTTCGTTTTTTCAATTGTTTTTAAACATTTTGCATTTGAAACATATAAAACACAATCCCTGGGATATTTTCAGTATTTTGATGCATTTCTGAGTGTTTTTGAATGTTTTGGCAGTTCAGATAAGACAAAAATGATGAGTATTTAGACACTCATCAATCCCCCACACTAAACTATTGCTAGTCCCTAGCAATCTTTTATGAAGTTTTAATGGATTTTTCTCTTTACCAAAAGCCATCACTTCTGGAGTAGCCAATTGTTTTAGTATGTGATACTTTGGTACAATGATAACCAAATGATTTTGAGCAAACCATCAGCTGTCAACGGTTTTGATTTGTCTTTACCAAAAGCCGTTTGCTTCTGGACTAGCCAACTCTTAGATAAATTATCAATATTATCTTTGGTGAGCTGATTACCAATTATGGATTTTCACTGCCTTTACCACAAGCCATAACCTTGCGGGCTAGCCAACTCTTCACTTTTAAAGATATGGCGAGTCGAAAACCATACAATTTTCGGCAAATTGTAAGCCATCAACGGATTTGAGACATCTTTACCAAGAGCCGTTTGCTCTTGGATTAGCCAATCCTTTTGTGGGTTAGACATGGCGGACTGATAACCATTTTATTGCGTTCTAAGTGAGAAAAAATTTTAAAATTTTGGCTAAAATGGGGGTACTAGATGGTACATTTGATTAAATTCGCTAGAATTCCCCCCCCCCCCCCCCACACTTAGAACTGAATATTGCCCTCAATATTCAAAGTACCGGTTGTTAAACCAACACTTAGAACGTGAAAGGGAAATATTAATAGCCATTTATATTTTATATACACATTTTTTTTTCCACATATATACAACATGTGGGGCATCTCCCCCACACTAGGGTGGTAGAACAGAGAAAGAAGTCAGAAATATGGGTGAAAACCCATATGGTGGGCTAATATTTTTGTTCACCGAGTCACTTAGCTCGACTCGACCCCGCATTCAATGGTTCATGGGGAAGCAACATGTGGAAGAAACCATCTTCATCGGACTTTCGTTCGAAATGTTTGGATAACCATTTGAACATAAGAAAGTTCCACACCGATGAGATAAATCCGGCATTTAAACCAATGTTAGATGGAAAATGCCAGGATCAAAGGTAATATCCTCACTCCCGAATGAGTGAAAGATAGGGGAAATCACCGGGTAGGTGAAGGGAAGAAGAGAGATCTGAATAGCACTTAAGATAAGAACTTCCTCCTCAAGAATTGCATATTCAAGTGGAAGAGGCAAGTTCTTAAACTTGATCTCTGGAAATTTATCAGTTTTCTCAACTGACTTAATTTTCTCATTATGAAGTTGTTTTGGTGGAAGAGGGGAAGATGAATCTTCGTTTAACAAATTCTCTAGAAAAAGAATGTCCCCCTCAGGATCAAGATAGTTATCATCAACCTCATGCGGAAGTGAACTATCTAGAGCAAGAAAATCATCGACTTCATCCCAAAAGGGATCACTTCCCTCAACTGGAGTGAGAGAAGGGAAAGAGTCGGCTATGATAGGTTGAGAAGATGTGGTGGGATTCCCACTCACAGAATTATGAAAATAACCAATATTTTCTTGAGAGTACTCCTTTGATGTAATATCAATGACATCGATTCGGTTAACCGATGCAGAAGTATAATTTGAGGAGTACTTTGAAGTTTGATCATGGTTAAAGGTAACAGCTTCAGTACCCACACGTAATGTGATTTCATGCTCAAATACATCTATGAGAGCACGACCCGTTCTTAGGAATCCTCTTCCAAGAATGAGAGGAACCTTTTGATCAGCATCGAAATCAACAACCACAAAGTCAGCTGGAAAATGGAACTTTCCTACTTTCACAAACACATCCTCAGCAATGCCGCATAGATGAGATATGGATCGATCTACAAGCTCAAGAGTCATGCAGGTAGGAGTAAGAGCCGGAAGAGACAGTTTCTTCCATACTGAATGAGGCATCAGGTTGATGCTTGCGCCAAGATCGGCCAAGGCATAACATTCAACCATTCCTGGAAATACACAGGGTAGTAGAAACTTTCCAGGATCTCCAAGCTTCTCGGGAAGCTTTTTCAAGATAACTGCTGAGCAGTTCTCATTTAATGGAGTTTTAGCCATTTCAATCAGTTTTTCCTTGTTGCTTAACAAGTGTTTGATTGCAGATGCAAACTTGGGCATCAGAATGGTAGCATCCGCGAAGCTTATGTCAAAATGTAATTCTTTAAAGATTTGATAGAATTTATCATTTTGTTGACTAGCCTTATCACGGAGCTTTTGCTCATTTAAGCGCGATGGGTAAGGAATATGAGGTTTGGATTTAGGAGCAGCAACTTCAGGAGTCTCAACAGATTCAAAGACAACTCCTGGTTTGGCTTTCTTTTTCGGGATAACCGGAGGATAGACATGTGTTGTACTTTGTGGGTTTGGAATTTGCACTTTGTCCGCTATATCCTCCGTCTCTTTTTCCATTTCAAACAACGGAGGAGGAATAGGGCTAGCTGGCCCCTCATAAGCAGCACCACTCCGAGTGGTGATAGCTTTGACGAAAGTGGTATCTTCGTCATCATCACTGTCATCAAGCACACTGACAGGAACAACATTGAGCATTTCGGAATAAGCTCTGGCTGTTCTTTGCTCACTAAGTTTGCTTGACAAACTTTTAACCGTAAATCGTGAAAGATTAGGATCCATTCTTGACGGTTTAGGAGCAATTGTGGGTGTATGATTTTGGACGACCTTAGGTTGGACGTATTTAGCACTTCCATTGTTAGAGGGAAACACCGGGTCCTTTGTCACCTTGATTTCTTGTTCCAATTCCCTCACCGGAGAGAAAATAGGAATTGATGGTCCAACATGAGCTTCACCACTATGTGTAGTGACAGCTTTTAGTTCCCCCTTTGGGTTTGGAATGGTATTACCAGGGAGACCTCCCGAGGTAGAAGGTGGATTGAGATGGCACATGAGACTGGCAAACATATTCTTAACTTCGCTTTGAGTTTGATCAATTTTGTTTGAAATCTCATTCTTTAACTCAATTCCTTGCTTGTGTATTGAAGATTGGAATTCATTTTTCAAATTAGAGATTTGATTTTGCATTGCCATCATGTTGGTCTCATTAACCTTGATGTAGTTATCAAGTTCATTTGGTTGAGGTCTTTGGTGATTAGGGGCTGAATACCCTTGATTACCCCTTTGGGGTGGGTATTGATTGTTCGGGGCAAGAAATTGATTTTGCATGTTTTGCCCTCTTTGCTGGTTAGGAGTAATCCTATTTGGATTGTTGGGAGGAGGAAATCCGGGTGGTCCATGTTGATTGCTAGCACGGTAGTTTGTTTCCACTTGAGGACGGTATTGGTTACCTCCTTGATTGGAAGTTCCGGCTATAGCATTGACTTCAAATGCATTTCCATCGGTGGCAGTACAATTGTAGTAAGCGTGAGGACCACCACAAGTAACACAAACTTCTACCTTTTTGATTTCAGCAGTGCGAGAAGTTTGCGGAGCGGACTCTTTCTTTTGTGTGGAGAAAACCAAAGCTTGAACAATGTCCGTGAGTTTGTCAATCTTAGCATCGGTGCTAGAAGTACTCACAGGAGATGAAGTAGAAGGACCAGCACTAGCCTGAGAATTATATGGTTTGGCTCGTGCAGTGCGGACCTTTGACTTATTTTCAATGAGTGCAATGGCTTCCTTAGTGGATTTGCTCAAAAAATTACCTCCAGCCGAGGCATTGAGAGAATCTTGGTCAGATGGGTTTAACCCATTGTAGAACGTGTCCATTTGCATCAAATCGGTGAAACCGTGATGAGGACATTTGCGGAGCAATTCTTTGAAACGATCCCATGCTTCTTCAAATGGTTCATCAAACCTTTGAGAGAATTTCATGATTTCATTCTTGAGATACGTGGTTTTGGAAGGAGGAAAGAATTCATTCACGAACTTTTGAACCAAATCTGCCCATGTTATTATCGATCGAGGGGGTTGTTTGTCAAGCCAAATCCGGGCTGCCCCATCGATGGAAAATGGGAAAAGAAGAAGTTTGATTGATTCCTCAGGGACATTTTTGCATTTGATGGTGCAAGTGATCTTGTTAAACCATCGAATGTGATCTTGAGGATCGTCCCTTTCAAAACCATAGAATTGACGCTGGGTTACCAGGTTTATCAACCCAGTCTTAAGCTCAAAATTCTCAGCCACGATGGCTGGAACAACAATAGCATCTCCGTACCCATCGGTGGGAGCTTGGAGAAGCTCATTCATAGGACGGTCTTCTGCCATGATGACAGGGGTTTGGGGCTCAGTTCGTATCTCGGGTACGACTGATGAAACAGAATGTCTACGATGTCTTCGAGGAATGTTGCCAAGCTCATGTAACGGGCTCGTAGACCTAGAAGAACGCGTGCGCATGCACTAGAACACAACTCTAAGAAGCCTCAGAGTCGAGAGAATTAGAAAAAGGAAGGAAGATTCTTTTTATTTTTGAAAAGTGAAGATGAAAACAAATCCAATTAAAACAAGATCGAGAAAAAACACAAGTTAACTTAAACCAATAATCAACAAGCGTACAGTAGCTCTCTAAAAGATAAACTGATGAGTGTCTAAATACTCATCATTTTTACCTAATCTGAGCTGCCAAAACTCTCAAAAACACTCAGAAATGCATCATAATACTGAAATTATTCCAGAATTGTGTTTTATATGTTTCAGATGCAAAATGTTTAAAAACAGTTGAAAAACGAACAAAGTTTGCATAATTGGCAGTTTCAGTCCCTCAACTTTTAAAAGTTGTCAAATCTAGTCCCTAATCACTAAAAACTTGTACAAATATCATTTTAGGTCCTTGGGGATTCATAAGTTGTTAGAAAAATCCTTTGAAGTTAAAAATTACAAATTTACAACTTTGGTCCCTCAACTTTGAAAAGTGTCAAAAATGGTCCCTGGGTTATTTAAAATGGAAAATTAATAATTATAACCCTTGTACTATTCATCTATGGCAAATATGGTCCTTGTGTTAACTTTGGAAATTTGGCAGGTTCAACCCTTCAAGAAATCAGAATATTACACTTTTGGTCCTTGTGATATTTTAGCTACAAACCAAACCGGATCCAATAAATAAATAAAACCCAACATCCTAATTATCTAAACCCAACCCACTATCCTATTATTAAAACCCAGCCCAACAAGCCCAATTCCCTTAAAACCCAACCCGACCCAACCTGGTATTTAAAACCAGGTTTGACTTGGTCAAACTCATCCCCAACCTCACAAACGCGCCAAACCACCTCACCCATGGTTTCTCTGCTAAACCGCCCCCCATCAAATCCCACTCACCTAACAATACAAGAAACATTCAATGCTTCTTCTCCACCTCCCTGATTTGCATTTAATGCTAAAACCTGCTCAATCCACTATATCCAATTTTGGCGCCAAAATGAGAAATCAATGGCTCAGATCGATTGAAGGCAATTCAAGGGTGGGGATGTGTTCAGAGATGTCTAATTAGGGTTTCCCACTTGTATTTAGTATAAATAGAACATTGTAATAGATAATTCAGTAGTAGCTAATTTAGTTTAAATCGCATTTTATTTTATTCAGTGTAATCTTGTAATTTCTTATTCCCAGTTGTAATCAAAGTTTGTTTAAGCTATAAGAATCTTGTTTCAATTAATCTTGTGTTTGAATTCAATATTGTTCAAAGTGTATGTTTCTGTTGAGAATTTAAGATTCGAATCATCATTAAAAAGCTCTCACAAGCTCCCACACCCTTATAATAAGATTATATAAGCTTAATATAGCTTACTATAAACTTATTTAGTATACCTCAGTTCTAAAACTCAAAGTACAAGAATGGTCAACCATGGTCAACATAAGCTCTTAAAAGCTTCCATGGGTTGTATAAGCTGATAAAGAAAGTTGTTTGTGGTTTTCTAGCTTGCTTTTAACAAGCTAGATAGTCCTGTTCTATGCATGCTATCCCTATAGCCACTCTTTCATTTGTAAGTTTTTGATCAAGTTTAGCATTTCACTGCATCATTTGCTTATTGCTTGAATCTTGATCTTATTGTGTTTCTGTGGTGATTGTTAAGTAATATTAAGCTTAAATTCAGTTGCTTGTTCTTTGAAAATCATAGTTGCTAAAATTCCATTTTGGCAGTCAATATAGCATTTAGTCTATCCCTGTGTTTCATGCTTGAATTGTTGGTTATTTATGCTCATATGATCATAGTACATGATAATAGAAAGGGTGAAATCAGTTGTATGGTTTAAATCTTCAAGTTGCTTTGTAATCTTGTTTCAACTGATGCATCAGGGGTGTTTGGATTAGGCTGTTTAAGTGTGTTTTGATCATTGTTTGTGGCTAAACTTTGCATAGACATACCACCTAGGATCTTATTAACTCAGTCAAACCTTAAACCTTGCTCATTTTCAAGGAAAAGTCAAAATCACCAAGATTAAATCACAACAGCTTAACTGTTGTGATTTGGCTTGTGAAACTCATCACACTAGTTCAAAACTTGTTATAGTATCTTAATCTCAACTTATTCTAGCTTAATTTATCCTAATCAGTCACTAGGAATCATTCAAATCTCACCAAAGTCAAAACTTGTGTTTGTCTGCAAAAGTCAACACCACAGCAGACCTGGTTCTTTTTTGTTGCTGATCTAGCACTCAATTGGACCTCAATTGGTTATTTTCTGATAGGGCTTTTAGTGTTTTAAGATAGTTCATAAGCTAAGCTAAGTTTTGCCCCCTTAATATTGCATCTCAGTAGCTTATTTCATAGCTTAATCTACCTTGGAAATTTGCCTGTTTCTGCATGTTTCTGTCTTGATTTTAAAACAGTCAAGGTGATTATTTGCTTAATCTGTGGGATTGGTTGTTTGAAATAAGTTGTTTTGAGCTCACATAAGTTGGTTTAGTCTGTCCTAATCAGTTAGTTAATTTTAGTGCTTATTTGCTTATATTTGGGCTTATTCCAAACTGCTTATCTGCCCATTTCTGCTTATTTGGCTTATTAAACTTTTCATTTTATTTTTCATAGCTTTCTAATAATATTTTAGATTTACTCAGAAAATTTCATAATTTTCTGAATAGTTTTGATATTTTTAATCTTTTTAATTAGTTTAAAATAGTATTTAAATCATAATAAATAGAAAAATAATCAGAAAAATATAATTCTAATTTTCATAATTTTCTTTTGTCATTTTTAATCTAGGAAAAATATAAAAATATTTTTAGGTCTTAAGAAAATCAAAAATAGAAATAAAGTGATAGCTTCTATTTAATAGAATTTATCTTTTTAAATTTTAATTAAGTAATTTTCATTTTTATAATTTTCTTAGCTTTTTAATAACATATAATATTTATAGAAAAAGTTTTAGAATTTTCCTTGTTCATTTAGTATTTTTTATAATTTAAATTAGTTTAATTAATAATTAAATAATAAATAATTAATAATAATTAAATAAAAAGTATAAAAAAATATAATTTAAGTTTTTTAAATAAGTTTTAAGTCATTTTACATTTTTAGGTTTTAAATTTCATAAATTTTAATTTTAGTCCCATTTTAGCTGTCCCGTTACGCGTTTCAGTTTATTAATTTGCGTTTAATATTATTGTGCATGTCTGTTTTTGTTTATTATTTAGAATTGTTAAATAAAGCAAAATCAAAAGCAATCTAAATCATCTGTCACTATAATCCTAGCTTTTCACAGTTTTCCATTCACATCTCGTTGGGAAACGATCCGGGTGATCACTTGCCTGGTTTCACACACTACACACGAGCATTCGTTCTGAGACTGTTTGTCTTTTATCATTTATTACGGTTGACCATTCACAAGTGGTTGACTTGTGTGATAGAGAAATAAAAGATAAGTGTTTTCTGACGGATCATAAACGCACAGAGTGGCGGAGAAGCAAAGGTGGGCAATTAATGCTCCTTAAAAACCCGCTTCTTTCAGTCCGACAATTTAATGTCAGACTATCCTTAAACCTCCGTTATAGTTTGTTTATCAATTAAAGGTGAGCCGATATTCGCAAGTGATACAAAGGCAAGTTTTAAATCTTTGGTTTGGGAACTTATTATGGTCGTACCCCCAGTTAGGTAGTACTCTGTCTTGGTTCTCGATGGTAATTTTTATTGTTATTTATTATTAACAAAGAAAACGGAAAATGTTTTTGGGTTTTTATTTTTTATATGATAATATATATAGAAAAGAAAAGAAAAATATTTTTGTTTTTTATATTGTTTTTGTGAAATAGGAACTTCTTGAAAGAAGGATCTCGAATCACTAATCGCTTGAACTTAACACAATAGTCGCAGCACACCTCCCCGGCAGCGGCGCCAAAATTTGATCCGTGCTAAAGTATATATATAAATATTATGCAACGACGGATACGCGTGAATAAATACAAATCACCCTTTTGTGAAAAAGGATACTTGTACAAACTCACGTTTGTGTGTAGTGTGAAACCAGGTAAGTGATTACCCGGATCGTTTCCCAACGAGATGTGAATGGGCTATTGTGGGAAGCTTTGGATTAGAGTGATTGATGATTTAGATTGCTTTTGATTTTGCTTTTTTAACAATTCTAAATAATAAATTAAAACAGATATGCACAATAAAGTCAAACGCGAATTAATTAACTTAAAAACGCGCAACGAAAAATCTAAAATGGGACTAAAAAGTAAAATTTATGAAATTTAAAACCTAAAAATGTAAAATTACTAAAAACTTATTTTAAAACTTAAATTCTAATTTTTTTACACTTTTTATTTAATTATTACTAATTATTTATTATTTAATTACTAATTAAACTAATTTAAATTATAAAAAATACTAAATGAGCCAAGAAAAATCTAAAACTTTTTCTAAAAATATTATTAAGTAAATAGAAGCTAATAAAATTATAAAATTGAAATTTACTTAATTAAAATTTAAAAAGATGAATTCTATTAAATAGAAGCTATCACTATATTTCTATTTTTGATTTTTCTTAAGGACTAAAAATGAAATTATATTTTTCCTAGATTACAAATGACAAAAGAAAATTATGAAAATTAAAATTATATTTTTCTGATTAATATTCTATTTATTATGATTTAAATACTATTTTAAACTAATTAAAAAGATTAAAAATACCAAAACTATTCAGATAATTATGAAAATTTACAGATAAATCTAAAATATTATTAAAAAGCTAGGAAAAATAAAATGAAAAGTTGACTAAGCCAAATAAGCAGATTTGGGCAGATAAGCAGTTTGCAATAAGCCCAAAAATAAGCAAATAAGCACAAAAGTTCACCAAATGCTCAGAACAGGTTAAACCAACTTAAATAAGCACAAATCAACTTAATACAAACAGATTATTCCACAGATTAAGCAAATGGACACCTAATCAGTTGCAAAGTTGAAACAGAAAACTCAGAAAAAGGCAAACTTGCAAGGCAAATTAAGCAGTCTAAATAAGCACTGAGATGCAATCTTAGGGGGGCAAAAGCTTCTCTATACTACTGAGTACTCTAAAAACCTAAAAGCCCCATCACAATCTTCCCAATTGATGTCCAATTTGAGCCAAGATCAGATGCCAAAAACCATAGGTCTGCTGTGGTGTTCTGTGTTGTGCAGAGATGTGCAGAATTGCACACACCAATTGGGACCTATTCAACTCTATTTGACTAACCTATTATGACCAAGAGTGACTCAGAAAAGCCAATAAACAGGCCAAAAGAAGCTTGTGGCTTAATCTAGCTTATTTGGCCATTTTAGTGTCTAAAAATTCCACAACTTGCTCAAAACTACTAAAACAGTGAAATTAACTTGTTAATCTAGAGAAATAGCTTATCATGGTTAAAATAAGCTTGAACAAAGTTGAGCTAATGACCAATCTACAGTAACACCTTGTTTGACCCTTTGACTGCACAAAACCAAACAACCCTTTATGGATTGTCTGTTGTGATTTTTAAAAGAAAACAAAATATTTTGAACTAAAAGCTATGATTTTAATGATCCACTAACTTAGACAAACACTGATAAGCAACTTTTAACAGAAAAATAAGCAATCTAATAAGTTATATGCTACTTAGCTATTTTTGGACAATTTGACTGTTTTAAGAAAAGAAATGAAACAAGCTTATCTACTTCTGAAACAACTACTATAATATGATCAAATACTAACAAATAGCATGAAACAACAACAATAAGCTATTATAAGCACTTCTACAGTAAAATGCAAAATCAAGCTAAAATTGAGAAAAGCTTACAACTGAAAAAGCTATGGAACAATAGAACAAGGACTAGAACCAATTCTAGCTTGTTAACACAAGCTAGATAACCAACACAAGCCTTCCTGAATAGCTTTTAACCCCAGAATAGCTTATTTGACCCTTCCATTGACTTTCATTGACTTTTCTTCAATCTTGAATTTAGAATTGAATTACACTAAATAAACTTACATAAAGCTATGTAGAGCTTATATAAGCTTATTTCAAGGTTATTTGGAGCTTATGAGAGCTTTTTATTTGTGGTTCGAACTTACATTCTCAATAGAGACATACAAATTTTGAACAACAATGAATTCAAACACAAGATAACTTGAAACAAGATTTTTATAGCTTAAATAAACTTGGATTACAACTGGAAATAAGAAATTACAACATTACAACTAATAAAAGTAAAATGCGATTATCTAAAAATTAACTACTTTTTAATTGCTTATACTACTCTGCTATATATACTATGCTATGGTGGGATAAACTAATACTTCATCTCTGAACAAATCCCAACCCTTGAATTGCCTTCAATCGATCTGAGCCATTAAAACAGATTTTGGCGCCAAAATTGGATAAGAGTGGATATCTATTCACATGGGTCTGAGGGAGTGGGGAAGAAGCATTAATTGTTTTTGGAGTAGTTAGGTAGCGTGTAGGAGGAGGGGGAGTGGGTGTGTCAGGAGGTGGTGGATGATGGTGGTTTTGGTTAGTGGTATTGGTTAAGCGGTATGGTGGGAAAGGGAAGGTTTGACCGAAGTCAAACCTTCGGTTTAGCTAAAAAGGGTGGATTCGGGTTATGATTTGGGCTTGGGTTAGGAAGTTGGGCTGGGCAAGGATAAATGGGTTAATGAGATGGGTTGGTTTGTTTATTTATTTTGGGTATTTAAGGGTCCGGTTGGTTATAGCTAAATCACAAGGACCATTCTTGTAATTCTTGAAATTTTGAGGACCAAACTTGCTCATCTTCCAAAATACACCAAGGGTAAATCCTGCCATGTTTCAATAATCCAAGGACCATACATGATGTTTCCAAAAAATAATATTTCCCAGGAATCATTTTTGCAAATTCTGAAAGTGCAGGGATCAAACTTGTAATTTATTTAAACTTTTCACCAAAGGACTAAATATGATAATTTATGATTTAAAAAGGACCTTTGGTGGCTTTTCTTACAAAACAAATGCTTAGGGACTAATTTTGACAAGTTTTGAAACTTGAGGGACTGAAACTGCCAATTTTGCAAACTTTGTTCGTTTTTTCAATTGTTTTTAAACATTTTGCATTTGAAACATATAAAACACAATCCCTGGGATATTTTCAGTATTTTGATGCATTTCTGAGTGTTTTTGAATGTTTTGGCAGTTCAGATACGATAAAAATGATGAGTATTTAGACACTCATCAGTTCTTCTCTTCTCTTCTAATCACAAGATCAAGAATAAGGATTAACTTGGAAGCCCTTACCGTTTTGTTCCATAATCCAAGAATTACTATAGTGAGTAATTACCGAATTCTTGTACACATGTACTATAACCGATCAAGCAATGATGCTAGTGATTATACACGTAAAACCAAACAATATTTTTTGCTACACAAAAAAATTGGTTCGACACCCTTGGGAAGTGGTCGACCGGTTTTGGGAATAGAGGAGAGAAAACACAAAGCTTTAGGGTTATAGTATTGCACAAGATCACCAAACAAATAACCCTTGCATGTGTATTTATAGTGTTGGGATTTCTTGGTGGAAAAGCCAAGCGATTAGGGTTAATCAAACCCTTAGGCCGATCGGCTAAGGAGTGTGCTCCAAGCCTTCTAGATTCTTCCATGTCCCAATTTCACTAATAGTCCTTTAACTATTCCCTAACGGTCGTTAGTCAACACCGTTAGTTTACATAACGTCCGTTATGTCTCATTTCGTGTCCAAATAATTAATATATACAAATATTATACATATTAATTATTTACTTGATCATCATACGTAAAGTGTGCAATCCCTCGGTCCCGTGTTCGAATCTAGACATACACGTTAATATTTTTCCACATTAACTCTAACAGCTCCCACTTGGAAATCTATTAAAAGTGTAATGACATTGGTTAGCGTCTAGCAACACGCCAATGCCCCTAGAACAACTCGGGTGTGTGGTCTCCTGGAAAAACCACGTGATGATAACTCATCATACTTATCCTTTTGTTTCTAATACTACATTAATAAAGATATGGATCTAAGACATTATTTATTAATAATTTTGTTTCTCATTTTATACGATTACATAAGATTACCAAATCTTCTGAATCATCAGGGGAGACTTTGGGTGTGGCCACACAAACATCTTATTAATCCAACAAGGGGCCCAGTAGTATTAAGCTTCAAATGAATTTGAAGGAACAAATCCCATTTTGACTACGAGCATAACTCATACACTTCGCAACACTTCTGAAAACAATCCGTATAGCTACCAGTTACGTATAGCGTTAAATTGAATCACAGAAATGCACTATATGCATGAACAGTTATCTGGTATCTCAAGTCTGAGGATACATATTTACATGATTTACTTAATGACAAGATCCATAAAGTAAACTCATGAGGTCGGGATAGTCCTATATTCCAATCCTTGAATATCATGTGATATTGGTATCTCAACCTTACAGTACATTCTACCAATCCTCACATTTGTCTTTATTTAATGATATTCCCATATCATTAATCGACAACGGACAATTTAGAATATATATACAAATATATTCACGGATATAAACATGCAAATATAGGATATATTATTAAGATAATGATAAATAAACATAACTCCGTATTTTATTTCATTAAAATAATAACTGTTTTACAACATCCCATTATCCAAATACTACTCACAGATTTGCATGAAACTATCAGCTAAACGAAGTCCTATACCCTCTGAAAGTTGCTTAAGCTTTCCACCAGGTAGAGCTTTCGTTAATGGATCTGCTAAGTTGTCATCTGTGTGAACTTTGAGTAATTCGATCTCGCCTATCTCCACTTGTTCTCTAACATAGTGGTACTTGATCGGGAAATGTCTGGTGCCCTTCATTATTCCAGGCTCATTGGCAAATGTAACTGCGGCTGAGTTGTCACAATACATTTTTATTGGTCTATCGATCGAGGGCATAACTCCAAGTCTCGAAACGAACTTCCTAATCC
Source organism: Artemisia tridentata subsp. tridentata (assembly GCA_021014915.2). Lineage (NCBI taxonomy): Eukaryota > Viridiplantae > Streptophyta > Magnoliopsida > Asterales > Asteraceae > Artemisia > Artemisia tridentata. The sequence goes on along the minus strand of CP139506.1, from coordinate 71,208,903 downwards.
AGACTGCTTCCATTGCGGCTTCTGAGGCAGCAATATACTCGCTTTCTGTAGCAGACATCGCAATAGTACTCTGCTTCTTGCTCTTCCAATCCACTGCACCTCCATTGACGACAAAGACATATCCCGTCTGCGACTTCGTATCATCTTTATCACACTTCCAGGATGCATCGCAGTAACCTGTAACACACAGTTCTGCGTTTGGATTTCCCCCGTACACTAAAAACATATCTCTCGTAGATCTTAAATACTTGAGAATATGTTTCACAGCAGTCCGGTGGAGTTCACCTGGATTCTGCTGATAACGACTGGTAATGTTTTGAGCAAATGCCACATCGGGCCTTGTACATCGAACCGCATACATAATCGATCCCACAGCCGAAGCATAAGGAATTCTCTTCATGCGTTCCACCTCTTCAGGTGTCGAAGCACAAGCTTTGCTACTCAAGCCATGTTCCACTTGCATTGGCAAAAATCCCTTCTTGGAATTTTGCATATTGAATCTCTTCAATATCTTGTCAATGTAAGCACTCTGGCTTAAACCAATCAACCGCCTAGATCTGTCTCTATAGATCTTGATTCCTAGAATGTATGCTGCTTCTCCTAGATCTTTCATGGAAAAACATTTCCCAAGATAGGCTTTCACCTCATGTAAACTTGGAATGTTTTTACCCATGATCAATATGTCATCAACATAAAGAACTAGGAAAATAACATCACTCCCACTAGCTTTGTGGTATACACACGGCTCATCAAGATTTTGAGTAAATCCAAATCTTTTGATTTCCTCATCAAATCTTTTATTCCATTGTCGTGATGCCTGCTTCAATCCATAAATGTATCTTTGGAGCTTGCATACACGATTAGGGAATTTTGGATTCACAAACCCTTCAGGCTGCGCCATATAGATGTCTTCATCTAGGTGACCATTTAAGAAGGCTGTTTTGACATCCATCTGCCAAATCTCATAATCATAGTGTGCAGCTATGGCTATGAGAATCCTAATAGCTCTAATGTCAGCTACAGGAGAAAATGTCTCCTCATAGTCAACACCATATGTTTGGGTGAAGCCCTTGGCCACCAAACGAGCTTTATAGGTGTGTACGTTGCCATCCATGTCTGTTTTCTTTTTGAAGAGCCATTTACTCCAAACAACCTTAGCATTGGGAGGAAGGTCTACTTCAATCCAGACTTCATTGTCTCTCATGGATTGCATCTCCCCATTCATAGCAGCCTGCCATTTATCCTTCTCAGGACTATTAATGGCAGCCCTATAACTAGTAGGTTCATCAAGATCCCCTAGTATAGTTTCCTCGCACTCTACGTTTAAACATAGACGTTCAGGAGCTTTTACAGATCTTGAGGATCTGCGAATGGGAACCACTTCAACTTCAGGTGGAGGACCTAAACTTTCAGGTTCCACAGGAAGTGTGCTAGTGTTCTCAGAAGGTGACGTATCTTCTTGATCATTTTCAAGATCATAAACCCTCCCACTGAATTCTTGAGATATGAGATTCTCCTCAAGGAAATCTCCATATCTAGCCACAATGACTTTGTTCTCAGTTGGGAAGTAAAAGTAGTAACCCTTCGTTTCCTTAGGGTATCCTACGAAGATACACTTAACAGATCTTTGTTGGAGTTTATCAGGTGAGTCACGTTTAACAAACGCCTCACAACCCCAGACCTTTAAGTAAGACAAGTTGGGAGCCTTTCCAGTCCATACTTCATATGGAGTCTTGTCAACCTTCTTAGTTGGAATCCTATTCAATACGTGAACAGCTGTTTTAAGGGCATAGTCCCAAAAGGATAAGGGAAGAGTTGTCAGATTAAACATAGATCGTACCATATCAAGCAATGTACGATTTCTCCTTTCAGATACACCATTTTGTTGTGGAGTATAAGGAGATGTGAGTTACTGGACAATGCCACACTCAGCTAGATAATCTTTAAACTCTTGGCTTAAATACTCACCACCACAATCGGATCGAAGAGCCTTAATCTTCTTACCGAGTTGTAATTCTACTTCACTTTTAAAAACCTTGAATGTCTCAAAGACTTCATGTTTATGTTTAAGTAAATAAACATAACCATAACGACTATAGTCATCCGTAAAGGTGAGGAAGTAGCTAGCACCGCGTTTTAACACATGTCTAAATGGACCACACACATCAGTGTGTATTAATCCAAGTAGATCTGTAGCCCTTTCCACATGATGTGAAAAAGGTTTCCTTGTCATCTTCCCAGATATGCAAGATTCGCATTTATCAACTGAATCATCATTGATATTTTTCAAAAGCCCATCATGTTGCAGCTTTTGCATGCGATTCTTGCCTATATGAGCAAGACGACAGTGCCAAAGATAAGACGAATCCAAGTTAGACTTGATTCTCTTATTGCCAATGCCATATATAGAATTATTTTCGTTGGATGCATGATTATCGATGTCGATTTCAAACACACCATTTATAGGAATTGCATTAAAGTAAAAAACAGAATTTAAAGAAACCGAAATTCCATTTTTATTAAATGCGTGATCAAAACCATTATCCAACAATAAAGAAACTGAAACAACACCTCTAACAATAGACGGTGCGTAATGACAATTGTTCAACACTAAAATTAAACCCGAAGGTAAAACCAAGTCAAATGTCCCTATGGCTTCAACTGCCGCACGTATGCCATTGCCCACGTACAAGTAGCATTCCCTATAGTTCAACTTCTTCGCTCCTCTAAGTCCCTGCGATGTATTATAGATGTGAGTACCACATCCTGTATCATATATCCAGGAATTCTGCTTACGAGGAAAAGAAAATAATTCTATCATAAAAATACCTGAAGTGCTCGCGCCATTTGCAGCCTTGGCATTTTTATTCTTGCGACACTCCTCCAGCAGCAATGGACAGTCCCTCTTCCAATGTCCAGGAGTGTTGCAGTGGTGACAAGCAGCCGTATCCTTCTTGGGATAATCCTTCTTCACAGGAGGATTCTGCTTCTTAGGCTTCTGCTGATGGACCACAACTTGTTTCCCTTTATCAGCTTTGCCTTTGCCCTTCTTGTTCACATGTCGCGGCTTGTTGGGCTTAGTGATCCTACCACCATGAACAACCATCACAGCAGGTGTAGGTGCCTTCTTTAAGAGTCCCTTCTCATAGTCAATAAGCATTGCATGCAAATCACTTATTGTCTTCCCCGTGCAATGCACATTGAAGTTGCGCACAAACTCACCATACAATTCCTCATTGAGGGATCGATTGATGAGGCCAACTTGCACATCTTGCACGTACCCGCATCCGAGTGCTTCTAATTGGTCAAGATATCCTTTCATCTCCAATACATGGGCACTCACGGGTTTTCTAGCTTCCTGCTTGCACTTTTGCAAAGAGTCCAAGACATCATACAACTCAGCCATAGGTGGCTTCTCAAACATGCGTTTGAGTTCGTTTATCATGTCCTGGGGGCCATAATGCTCAAATTGCTTTTGCAATTGAGTATCAATGCCAGACAACATGAGACAAGCCACATCATTGTGCTTCTCCCAAGAGTCGTTATACCTTTGCAGCACCTCATTAGATGAGTTGGCAGCAGGGGCTGTAGGAAGAGGCTCACTAAGAATATCAAGTCTTTTGGCCACTCTAAGAACAATCCTCAAAGAGCGGTACCAATCATTGAAATTTTTAGTCCCAGTCAATTTCTCTCTTTCAATCATAGATTTGAAAGCAGTAGTCATGTTTGACATGTTTGTGTCGGGGTTGGCCATTTCTATAGAAAAAAGTTCAAAAGTTAGTACTTTCGATAATTAGCCTTTTCAAGAAAATTAAACACCCATGGTAAATAGAAATTTAACCATTTAATTTTCATTGAAAACTAGGATCCAAATTGACGTCGTTTCATTACATCAGCTTTGGCTGCTAGCAATGAAAGTACTCAATAAGGTAGAGTGAAACTCAATTGCCAATATCCAATTGCAATTCCTAGAATCATGGGACTTACATATTTTGCCAACCTCAGTTGCAAATGTAAGCATGTTTCATCCCCAAATCTTTATGCCTTGACGCCGTTTCATTACATCAGCTTTGGCTGCTAGTAATGAAAGTGCTCAATTAAGTTAACCAACTTAAGAAACTGAAATTACCATAGTTTCATCACATCAGCTTTGGCTGCTAGTAATGAAAGCATGTAATTTCCCCTTTCGATTACCATCCCTTTGATCATTACATCAGCTTTGGCTGCTAGTAATGAAGGGCATCTAATCTTAGGTGTTTCCGTTTCATTGGGTGGCATATAACTTAAATTTTAAGGGTATTTTATTTTGATGTGAATCAAAATATGTACAAGATGTCATGCATTCATCATGTAACATATGTTTTCTACAAAAACTATTTACTCATTCGCAGCTTAAAATCAACAAAATTTTAATTGATGGCGTTGAGAAACTTACAACATTGCCTTAAGATGATTCGTACATGTAAATGGTGTACTTGGTAAGTCTAATGTGACGCACAGGCGAGCGGAGAGACAGAATGGAGTCTCTTTAAGGTCACAATTTAATGCGTACCAACCTTATACCCACTTTATAGTTTGCCAACATTAGGTCCGCCGCTTCGACCATTATGTACAGTCGCATCAATCAATTAAAAACTTTAAGATTTTCAAGCTTAAAACATTATGTAGTAAATTATTAAATTGCTAGTCTCGCTTGGGAGTAAATTACCGTGCGAAGCGAACCACTATCGGCACATAAGACTTGGCAATTTTTAATTTACCACAAGGGTTTCATAGTTATTAGGTTCATTTATTTTTTTTTATTCAAAAAATTACCCTCTTTGATGTTTACAATCCATCATAATTAAAAACACAAAGATCAAGTAATTAAAAAAATAAATAAACACACAATAACACATATATGGTATAAATCATATAGCCACATGCAAACCCTTTTGATAAATCATATTAATAATCTATGTGAATTTATTAATGTATATAATTAATAAAACTCCCATTGGTTTTCGAGCTCATTGTACCCAATGGACCACAGACGCCAATAAATTGACCGCGTAAGTTTTAATTAATTATATACCACATTGCACATAACTGATTTATTAATATATATTAGGTCTTCCCTAATTTTAGATTTATCTAAAATCATGTAGCACATAAACAAACCTAATCCATAATTCTTTGCATGAAGAATTATGGATCAACCAAGATCGTAACCCTAATTACTCAAATAAACACATAGCACATCATGTTCTTAATTTAGGGTTACAAACTAATAATTAATTAGTTAAAATTAGGGTCGAAACCCTAACCCTAAATTCTATTCGATTTTAATTAGAATGTTTTCTACAAAAACAAACCCTAAAAAATTAAAATCGACTTAACATGTGTATCTAAATCAAGATTTGATTTTTATTATGCGTTTAAGTAATTCATTAACATGTTAAATTGGCTCATGATGCCACTGTTGGAATTTAACTAGCATGATCAACATCTAATTAAAATAAACACATCAAGAGTATAGCGGAAGCAAGATCGTATTTAACACGTATAAAGAATTACATAAAAGTAAATAGGGAACGTACCGTTTGTTCTTTTCTTCTCTTCTAATCACAAGATCAAGAATAAGGATTAACGTGGAACCCCTTACCGTTTTGTTCCACAATCCAAGAATTACTATAGTGAGTAATTACCGAATTCTTGTACACACGTACTATAACCGATCAAGCAATGATGCTAGTGATTAGACACGTAAAACCAAACAATATTTTTTGCTACACAAAAAAATTGGTTCGACTCCCTTGGGAAGTGGTCGACCGGTTTTGGGAATAGAGGAGAGAAAACACAAAGCTTTAGGGTTATAGTATTGCACAAGATTACCAAACAAATAACCCTTGCATGTGTATTTATAGTGTTGGGATTTCTTGGTAGAAAAGCCAAGCGATTAGGGTTAACTAAACCCTTTGGCCGATCGGCTAAGGAGTGTGCTCCAAGCCTTCTAGATTCTTCCATGTCCCAATTTCACTAATAGTCCTTTAACTATTCTATAACGGTCATTAGTCAACACCGTTAGTTTACATAACGTCCGTTATGTCTCATTTCGTGTCCAAATAATTAATATAAACAAATATTATGCATATTAATTATTTACTTGATCATCAAACGTAAAGTGTGCAATCCCTCGGTCCCGTGTTCAAATCTAGACATACACGTTAATATTTTTCCACATTAACTCTAACATACTAGTCTCACAATTATGTACAAAAGAATTGTGCAACGATATGTTTTCATTTATGGTTGAAAACATAGTTTTATTTGCTGATATGCTTATAAGAAAAATATAGCAAACAACACTGGACGTGAATCCATGGTCAATTATGTTGAGTTGTGAAGTCTATGTTTGTTGTATACTGGTTTCTAACAGTTCCAATAAGTAGTCATAAATAGTCTTGTAAGTCCAAATTATCAACATATTTTAATAACCCGAAACCGGGAATACCGACCAAACCGAAAAAATAACCGACAGTTCAGTTTTAGATAATGTGAAACACGTTAAAGAAGATAAAACTTGTTATGTTGTTTGTCATTAGTTATGCAGTTGTGTTGACAAGTTTCACAAGAAAAAAGACCTCATAAAACCAATGTTTAGTAAACGAGTATTTTGAGTCACCGGTTTGACCAATGTGTCAACATGTTTTTCTACCCCATAAAAATAACTTTTATATTCAATAATACAAAAAGGTGTATAGATGTATATAAATCATGACTAATCCATATATATAGCCTAGAAAAACATTCTTACCAAAAAAACAAGAAGAAAACCAAACTCTACCCGAGTCTCTAGAACCGGGTTGACTCGAGTCCTCTTAAAACTGACGGGTCTAACTGGTTTTCAAAAATAAAAATCCGATTTAATTTGGCTTTTCTTTTTACCGGAACTGATTCAACTAGTTGAACCAACCGAATCAGATCAGGTTTCAAAACATTGCATAAAACAAAAAGAAACGCTTCTATATTAATGACTTTTCATAATATAAGTTATGAGTCGTATCACTTATTACATAAGAAAAGTTACTATGTGTCAAAAATATAACTTGAATAAAGGTAAAGTTAGAAAAGTTACCATGTGTCAAAAATATAACTTGAATATGATAAAGGTAAAGTAAAAGCAGTTAAAAAAACAAAGTAAAAAATGTTCGCATCCGGGGAATCGAACCCCGGTTAATAGCGTGGGAGGGTATTATGATACCACTACACTAGATGCTCTTCTTGTTTATATTTCAATAATTAAATTATTTACCCATAACTTTATGTTACTTACAACACATATAAAAATCTTCATTTGTTGCGTAATACGATGAATGACATTAACTCATCATTAATACTAGCCTAAGGCCCGGCCGCTGGCCAGCTAGCTTAAAGTTTTATTATTAAACTTAAATTTTTTTGGGATAATTACTAAAATAGCCCGATTGCCCAAGTGCTAAGAGTATCCGTCCCGCTCACAGAAAATTCCCCCTTAGCCCAGGGCAACTGATCCGACGGACCACAGGACGCCACGTCACCGACCAAAGTACCTCAACAACTGTTGCTACGATGTACAAGGGATGTATTGTATTTTGGGCAACTTTTGAATTTTGGGCAACAAATACATGAACAAAAGGATATTTTGGTCATTTTACGTGCATTAAAATTAGGCAGTTTTTTTTTTAAATATATTAGCCTGTAATTCGATAATTCGATTACAATTCATTACAGAAAACACATCAATACACAAACAGCTTCTTTTCCATAGACAAAGCATCACACAAGTAACAAATCATAATTCCTTAACACCCTGTAATTCGATATGCCGATTCGGTTGTACCATTGTAAAATCGTTGTTCGATCTACAGTGAAGTTGCTTACAGAAATCAAATATATTTTGTCGAAGGATAAAAAGTGGGTTCGTTGTTTAGAAACACAGTCTTTGGTCCGTGGTTGGATATTCGGTTTTGCGATAATGACTGCCCTTTGATGCATTTTGTTTTACAACATCAGGTAAAAGTTTCTAACATATCGTCCGATTCCCCACCATTGCAGTTCAAAATTGGGGATGATTTGTTAGAGTTCGGGCGTAAGGAATTTTGTTTAATAACAGGGTTTCGATTTGGGAAAGTTTGTAAAAATGAAAATAAAGCAAATGCATTTCGTGACCGCGTATTTCCAGAAAAAAAGACAGATGGTATAAAATCTGTATATGGCAGTGATTGTTTGAAACTAGTTAAAGATCCAAATAGGTTCTTAGCTCTTTCGGATGAGGATGCTATTAGGTTGTGTCTTTTGATAGTTGCTATGTTGGTGTTTATGGGTATTGAAGAAAGGAATTGTATCCCTAATCATATACTGTCTTTGGTGGAGGACTTTGATGATTGGAACGTTTTTCCCTTGGGTGAATACATGTGGCATAAATTTTATCAAAGGACTGTGAATGTTGTTGAGAGACACAGACCAGTTCATTTGGAGAAGTTGGAAAAAAACCCATATTATAATGCGACATACAATCTATACGGTTTTGCTTGGGCTTTCAAGGTATGCCATACTTTCTACTCTGTACTAAAGTTCAATACTATTGTTATATATATGTATCCAGTGTACAAAATGTTTGTATCTGTTTTCTATCCATTACTAGGTTTTTTGTATTAGATATATATTGAATATATAGTTTTGAACACGGTAATAACCTGCAGTTTGAACATTTTTCTTTTCCACATTATATACATTTTAAACAACCACATATTTCAGATATGGATTTTGGAGACATTTCCTAAAAGCGGCAACTGGTGGGCGAAAGACACGAACGTCATTCCACGAGGTCTTGCTTGGTCTAAATGTCAAAAGTTGCGAAGATCAGACCCTATAACACTATTTGGACCGGTAAGCACTGCACTATCTTTGAAGGCTAATTTGTTGGACCCTTATTTAAATTTGTTCACATACAAAGTTATTTACTATTTGTTTTTTTAGGAGTCAGTTCCTATTAAGGCACTTTATGCAACCAAACGCGAATTGAGACAACCGTGGTGTATTGCCAGCATCCCCTTTATAAAGGGTTTGTCTGATTCAGA